>OX243903.1:14880200-17814200 GCA_945859665.1 Anorthoa munda | reverse complement strand
TTCCCTGGCAAATCAGATCAATTATAATAAAACAATAATAAACAAAATATCTTAAAATAATCGAATAACATTTTATAATATAATATTACGTAATTCTTAAATTATTTTTTATCCAAATTTTGGTAATATGATCTTAAAAAACTTAAACTATCTAATGAATCTTCTTTCATGGAAGTAAATGGTTCAGCTTCAACGCTGGTCGGTGGTATTGATAAAAGTACATTGTAAACCCTTTCTAAATTCCTGCTTCTCTGACCATTCTCATCAAATAGTGCCATCTCTACTTGAGTGGTGGTGTCCAAATCATTTGTTGAAGAAGTCGGTCGCTGCGCAGAAGATGGCTGACTCATAAAGCGGATGATTTCTTCTCATATTTGTGTATTAATTGATACGCTTACAGTTGAAGAAGAGCAACCTTCCGTATCTTGTGTATTGTCCGCTGAAGTTATAACTGTTTAATCTGGTTGTTGTGTGTCAAAAAATGTAGAAATAATTTTAACAATCGTTAGTCTCAGATTCATTTGAAGGATTTTCAAAAGGACAGTCGTATATACTTTGCTCTTCATAAAATTGTGAGGGTTGTATAAATATTTCATTGTATCGATTATTTCTGGAACTCATCGTTGTGATATTCTTCTTTTCAGTGTTACTAGAAGTTCATTACTGATTATGCTTCCGGCTATCTTTTTGCGATAATTTCTGAAATCTTAACGCTGTGTCAGCAGTCAGTAAGTTTGCATTTTTTTCACAGATCGCTTCTACCGTAGCTTTATTTTTATTAAAGGATTAGCTTCTGCCAGCGGCTTCGCCCGCGTTAATGTCGAAAATTATCCCAAGGGAACATATTCCTACGATAAAAATGCGTATTATATTTGTATTTTTTGTGCTATTATTTCATATCTATCTCTGTGCCAAATTTCATCCAGATCCGTCCAGACGTTTGAGCGTGAAGAAGTAACAAACATACAAACACACACACACTCACAAACAAAATTTCGCCTTTGTAATATTAGTGTGATTTAAAAGAGAAATACAACTATCCATAAAATCCGAAAAATCCGGATGGTGATACAAGTAAAATCCGGATTTGAAAATCGGCGGATATCCGGATAATACGGTTATCCGGATATCCGGATTGCAACCCCTAGTGGCAACAATAAAACTGCTTTGATGATGATAGCTTCAAAGTCCAAACATCAAATGAAAAGATTGTTATCACAAATATATAGACCAACCTTGCAGAATACCCTGAAAAATATAAAATAAACGTGTAAAACATACAAATAGAGAGAACTACATCCTAGAAATCAATAAAACATTGGAACTATGTTTGATGATGGCTTCAAATTCCAAACATACAAATGGAAAGATTGCAATAACATCCAATCACAAATATATTAGGTAGACTAACCTCGCAGAGTACTCTGAACAATATAAAATAAACGTGTAAAAGGACACTCTTTGATTAATTTAACGATACGAAGGGAGCCTTTTGATTGATATTCTAATTAGCGCCGTCCACCACCCAGTTAACGATTATAGCTTTTGACACTTCAACGTAACTCATAATTACTTTATTACAACGACCTTTTCAATTCGAACGGCATCATGTTTTGCGTAATGTTCAGGTTTCGGATTAATTTGTTATCACCTATCAATTGTTATTGCTGGAGATGACAGTTTGGATGTGATCTTTATTGATATTACCAAACTGAGTCGCATCTAGTTTTACTTACTTTATTACCCAATACATAGTGTTTTCCGTTGACTTTGAACCAGTTCAGTCAATTAAAGTGCTTATCTATTTATCTTTTGGAGCTCACTATAATGTGATTTTTTATTTCGTGGACTTAACTGACATTTGGGGGCTTGGCACTTTATCGTTACATTAAAATAGTGTCGTACCCTAACTATCCTGAGTGATCGAAAGTTAATCGAAAATCGAAGTAGATCGAAAATGAAACTATTTCACGGCATAAAAAAATAATTTGTTTAGAAACTAGCGGCCCATATTTAGTTTCTATTCATTTATGTCAGACTTAATTTTATCGATTGCATTTATTTTATTGTTGATTTCATATTTAACACAATAAAAGTTCATGTACTATGTGTATGAATACTGTTTAAATATATTACGTTTATATTCATAAAACATTTATTTACACCAATTAGTAAAAATAAATTCAGGCGTTATGTCACATCGATTCGATGAATCACTTATGATTGAGCCTTACCTACAACACTATGCTCCGCGCTTGCAACATTTTAAAAAAATAAGGTCAATAGCAGCTGTCAGTTTAGTCCACGAAATTAAAAATTACAGTATAGGAAACTATTATAGCACTAAGTACCAGAATCTTATAGTTCAATGTTTTTTGTTATTTTCACTAGTTTTTATCAGCTATGACGATTGTATAGAAGTGTGCGATTGACACACTATCGAATTGTCACGTTATAAATCCTTTCCATTTTTAGCTATTTGTGAGTCATTATTGCCGATATTATAGTGTCACTAGGACTAGTGTCCAAGGAAAGCTATTTAGAGCCATGGAAGGACAATCAAATATTTTTATGAATGTATAATTTTCTGTCACCCAGTGCACCGGCAACTGCTCAAGTGGCGCAGGCATACAGTACCGCTCAGTAGTGTGCTCCCGCGGGGACAACAGGGTCATCAATGAGGCAGATTGCGTCTCACCAACGAGTGCGAGTCGCGTGTGCGAGCTCACCTGCGTGGAGGCGCCGACTACGACGCGTACCGTTGAAGTGGCCACGCATGCACCGTCACCGCCGCTGATTGTCGGTGAGTAGCTCTAGGTTGTCTCACTAAGCTTATTTAGTATTTTTTTAATCTTCATTGTGTCTACTTCTTTAAGTTTCATAGCTCAAATAAAATGTATTGACTCTTGATTATACACTGGTGGTCAATTAAATCTAAGTATTTTTTCCAAATCTACTATCCATATAAACATAAAATTTATATCATTAAGTCATTTGACCCCCATTCTTGTAGTTTGCGGTTTCTCTATGGTTTCTTCAAATTGACGAAGCAGATAAAAAGTTGGTCTTGCTATAGTCCTAACGAAATCAATTCTTACTCATCAAGTGGCATGTCGAATAAATTTTGTTATCGATCAGTAGCTGTTTTTGAAGGATAACAGGGTCAATCTTAAACCCTTGTTTTGTTTCACAGAGTCACAAAAAGCTTCAGGTGTCGAAGCTACACACAGAGAAACTCAACAGAGAACCACACCATCGAGGGACCGTGCGTCAAGAGGTATGATAATTTTTACTTTTGTGATGTCCTCCCCATGGCCCCATCTTATCCTCGGTTGCTCAATGTTTATGAAAATTAATCTTATGTCAAATAATTCGATGGGATCATGTCATATCGGTCAACCAGTCACAACAGCTATCATTGTGATAGATTATCTTTAGAGATAGGTTAGGAATTTTCTGATTTTGAAACCGAGCCTGAATCACACGAAAATATAGAGATGGTGAAAAAATGATCATGTCGTTTAAAACAAATGAGCCCGATGTCCACCTGTAAGTATACGATGGTTTATTTATACAAAAAACACAATATTCTGCCGGAGGGATCAAAACTGTTTTGGAAAATTGACAACAAACAGATAGATAGAGTTACTTTCAGATGGAATTATGAATGTACGGAAGTCATTGACATACATTCTACCGTAAACAAGAACATTCATGAAAAAAAAATGTTCAAACGCTGGTGAGTTAGAACTAAAGTTCGCTGCAGTCTATATATTTAAGTTGTCTAACCAAACTATTAAAACATGCAGCGCTAGATCACTTATAGAGCTTAGTTTACCCGCGATCAAAACGTCGTAAGCACCATGAAATTGGCGCTTACGCGTTTCGTTCAATATAATTGGTGTACGGATTGCAGTACAGTTCAGTCGAACAGAGTGAGTGTTCGGATCGCCAAGTCTAGTGCGTAGTAGATTAAATCAAAATAAAAAAATAAAAAATATATATATATAAAAAAAAGAAATAAAATAATATATATATATTTATTAAATTAATTATTGATTAGGGTAAATGCTGCGGATTATTATTAGCTATCAGTCGTGGTCCATTGTCCAAGCGAGAGCGCGTTGGACGCCGTTATTTCCTTCTGCGAGGCAGTAATGGTCACAAAAGATACGGCGGGAAGAAAGCGGGAAACAGCAAACTTCATTCCTATCCTTAACCTTACAGTAGACGCATTGCGCGCCACAGGATGCGAAATGATCTCCAGCCGCCATAGGATCCAATATTTTAGGCAGGAGACTAGGTCTAACTTATCATGCCATCACCTTCCGGGCAAACCGGCTGGCTTATTTCTATTACGTATCTTTTGCAAGAGCAAAACGATAGCGATCAAACGCTTTATGTCATAAAAGTCGGCATTACCTGCAGTGTAGGTATGGTAGGTCCTACATAATCGTTTCAAGTCGTGTGTAAGTGTCAAATGCACTTAATTTAAAAAAAAACCGCCAACAACTTTAAAACTGCTGTATGGAAGTGCAATTATTGCGCAAAAATCGCTATCGTTTGCTCTTGGAAAAGAAACGTAATAAGCCTGCGAGTCACCAGTTGCTGTTGTTGGGAACCCAGCCCCTTGCGCACAGCGTGTTGAAAATAATCATCATCTACAGCTTAATACTGCTGGGTATACCACCGATTATCCAGGTTCTACCCTTAACCTTAGTTTTAACCTTTGTTTTTTATTCTAGGATACTGCGTCGACAAGCTGAACAACTGCAACTTGGCGGTACAAGCTCGCCTGTGCCACTACAAGTACTATACCAACAACTGCTGCCACTCCTGCGGCGGACGGTGAATACACTGCCTTATACTGGACGAGAGGCTCTTAGATCGAGTGAGATTCAATCAGTGATATCCTTTCTTAACTATCTTAAAAAAAAAACCCCACACTAGAAATGTCTTCTAAACTCACATACGCAAGACACCCAGATCCGGAACAACTATCTGTAGGCCATTGAAATATTTGTTTCGTGCGGGCATCGAACCCGCGAAACGCAGCGCAGCAGCCGATTGCTCAACCACTACGCCAACGATCATCGATCGTCATCTTTCATCGATTGTTGAAAGATTCAAAATATATGAGAGTAGCTGTCGCTCGCTGTACCGCCCGCGTGGAATTAGCACTTCCCCCAATATTTTATAAATATGCCTATAAAATGTACAGGTCCCGTCACGTAAAAAGAACGCTGAGCGACAGTGGAGGGGATTTGTCTGCGCATAGGTACTGTCGCGTTCTAAAGTACTAGGATATTGTTTTATTGTAGAATCATAATAGGTACTTTCTAGCTACTTAGTACTTTAGAAGAGGTTGGATTTAAATTAGATAATGTTTACTTGAGCATTATTTTTTATTTCGATCTTATTATTATAAATATCTTATCATTATAAATTATCAACTGCTCCTTTCTCAACTTCTTTCTTCATAAAATAATAGATACTATCATCAATAATAAATAAAATCAAAAAATCATTTTTCATTCCTTCATTTTTAAAAACAATCGTCGTGCAAAGAAAGTTGTGTGTGCGACTGTATTTTGGCAGCGAACGAAGCGTGATCTCTGCGCGGGAAGCATGGGTCAACTGAGGAACCAATAGCGTGCGCACAGAAACACTGGCTTATCATTCCCCCGTCGCGCCCCCTTCACACCACCAGTTTGATCGATAAATCGCTCACTGCGCAGATTCAAGGCCAGCGTTCTTTTTACGTGACGGGACCTGTGACCTATATTTTATTCTGATGTATAGCTGGTGCAAATTTCATCAAAATACGTTCTGTAGTTTTTGAGTGAAAGAATATGCAAATCTATCCATTTATCCTCACAAACTTTCTCGTGTTACCAAAATGTCACGTGATCAATCCCGAACATTTTGATTTTCCGACATCCCTATCGTTGATTGAATTTCACTTTATTTAGGGCAGGGTGTTAAATGGGGCTACCGCGTTTAAGTTTGTCGCTAGGGGCGCTGGTGTAGAGTGAGGTCTTCAAAATGTCAAATTTTATAGTTTTTAGCGCGAGTTTCAATCTCTGCTTTAATAGAGCTTTAAGTTTCAGTAAATTTTATTGTCCTTTTTTCGAGAAAAAGGGGTTGCGCACAACTGCGGAATATCGATGTATTTAATCGCACTTATATGGCATGAGAAATGATTTTAATTCAAACTTAATCGCTTCCGTGCGCGTAATAACAACGATTGACTATTTAAGGACCTTACTCGTCGGTGGCGCCAACTGGTGGCCAATATAACGGTACCCCTCATTATGACTCGTCGTATTTAAGAAAATATTGCATTATACTTCTTTCTTCTTTTCTGGGAATATATGCGTGATTTTATGGCATATGACAATATTCAAAATAAGAATGTCTAAAGTTAAGCTTTGAATCGTTTCCGTTCGTCATATCTTTGTTAACAGTTTATTTTTAGAACTCGATGAGATTTATATAGCTCAGATATTGTATCTGCTTTTGACAGGTCAAACGCACACTACCGTTAATATTGTAGCCACAATATTGAAATTTCGTTTACAATGCATGTCCTCGAAAAGAGCGTTTTCCAAGCAGCCAAACTGTGCGGAAAGTGTTGCTTTTTACTTTCCTGTATTTTTTTAATTTTTAACGCCAACGTTAGCCCGACGCATAGAGCTTTTATTATTTGAGAAAAGTTTTACAAATTAGTTAAGTACAGATTCATATAAAAGGTAAAATAAAACTAATACTTCATTAAAGGCGTTTTTAATTACTCTAGACTTTCATTTTGATCAATAAATTAATTTTAAATATTCATTAAATGTTTGGCAGAACGTATATTTTTCTCGTACCTTTTTGCGTTTCAACGTAACAGCTATTTGCACATGCGCAGTAGATATGCCCGAGGAACTATTAGTTAATCTGTGGATATGCAGAGCGCGTTTGAATAAGCCCGCCATTTTATTAATTTCTTGCTTGGTTCAGATATGTTTTTTATTTTCTCGCGCAATGCATAGTAAAATATTGTATGATACACGTACGTAAGATGATTTCCGACTCGTGTCGATTTATCCTCTCACTCGCTTCGCTCGCTCGTGAATAAAAATGCCACTCATCGGAAATCACCTACCTTCCGCACTTGTAGCATAAATAACTATTAATTACTCTGTTATTTCAGTTTTGTAGCCTCAGGCTCAAATTAAAGCTCCCCGCGTGTAGCATATACATACGCCACGCTTTTTGAAGATGTTTATGATGCTGTAGGCTTTTTCAAGATGTTTGTGCTTTGGGCCTTGGTTTTTAGGGTGAATTGAAAAATCTTCATCTGCCTAGCCTTTTTCCCAATTATGTTAGGGTCGGCTTCCAGTCTTACCGGATTCAGCTGAGTACCAGCGTTTTACATGGAGCGACTGCTTATCTGAGCTCCGCAACCCAGTAACTGGGTAACACGGTACCCCTTGGCAAGACTGGTGTCAGACCTCAAGCTTCTGACTACCCGTAACGGCTGTCAAAGATCTTTAAATGTCAGCCGGGACCAACGGCTTAACGTGCTTTCCGAGGCACGGAGAAATCTCGGTATGTTGAAATGGTCACCCATCCACGGACCGACCTCGTCAAGCGTTGCTTAACCTTGAAGATCGACCCGTGCGGCTGTTATTATTAAGCCACGAGCTCTACGAATTGAAACTTCTTAGTTGTAATAATTATATTGTGTGTGCTACTGCAAATTCCTGATCAATGGGTTGCGCAATTTAACGTACCGTGTATTGGTCTTCATTATTATTTATTATTTCGTTGGTTGTGGCACTCGTTACAGTAGTGTGCGTTTATCCTTAATTTAACTTTGAACTGCCAACTTAACTAAAATATTGTATCTTGTTTGTACTTAGTCTTCATTAAAGTATGGGAATATTTTTATGATTTAAAATTTTGCTCTCTGGCATCATTCGTTTTTCTCAATCACTCAATAATACAGTCTGTTTAGAAGACGTGTATGTCTTCTAAACAGACTGTATTATATGCCCAGTTTCTGAAACCTAAATTATTGCAAATTTGGTGAGATAAAATGTCATATGTAGGTACATATGACAACATTATCAATCGCATCAATTGTGGTTAATTTGTAACTCGTCGATAATATCGTTTCAGAAACGGGGCGTTAGAATCATAGTATAATATAAGCTTTCCGACGTTCCCTAAAATGTTTAATAATAAAATTGCAATTAGTATTATAATTAACACGTTTATTATATTTTGCTTATTCGGTGTGATATTTAAACTTAAGTATATTTTGTATGATTTAATTTATATTATGGAACAAGTAATAAAATCATGACTCAACTTAGTACTTAGGATATTACCAACGCTTCTAAGATAATATCAATGTATTGTAGTGTATTGTTGTACTTCAGCTTAAGTTGTGTAATTAGTGTTAAGTACGTGTAAATATATAGTTCTTAAATGAAGTGATGATTAGATGAAACTGAAACAAGAGTTGACTTTTATTTTTGAGTAACATTTTTCCCTTCCTTTTTTTATCATGGAGGAATATTCATTCATACTGCGCCACCACGGGGAGATAGCGCCGTTATGTGGGGCTCCAACTCACTTAAACTCCACGGTGTCCTCCTGTGCCGTTTATGGCGTTAACACGGGTACCTACGCGTTAGCAATCATCGCGAACCCGCCGCGGCTGTCCTTCACCGGACTCTCCTTTGGGGGTACCCTCATCACCGTCGCACTGGAACACATTGCACGCCGTGACCAGCCCAGGGACCAAACCAGAATATGGGCGCCAGACGACCCCGTGTATGGCACAGTAGCCCCGGCACCTACCACTTTTCGGCCACAGTGGATAGGGACCTCCCCTGCGGCTCCACCGCGTCCACCATCAGACGGTGGAAACCCAGTAAAGCCCGCGGAAGGTAGGGAGAGCGGCGCACCGCAGTACCAGCACTCCTCTCCCGCCGGGGCCTCCAACCCTCAGCCGCGATATCGTATGGGAGGCCCTGGGAAGCTCCATACGACATCGCGGCCCGCCTCACTTGCGATGTCGCCTCTGTTACCAAGCGACACCGCAACCTACTTGTTGGCCGCTCAGCCGCGATATCGTATGGGAGGCCCTGGGAAGCTCCATACGACATCGCGGCCCGCCTCACTTGCGATGTCGCCTCTGTTACCAAGCGGCACCGCAACCTACTTGTTGGCCGCTAATTGTCGTCGAATTAATCGGCAAAAACCCTGACGAGCGGCCCCTCCTCAGGTTCCTCTTCGCTTCACCGTGGGTGACCAAGCCACTGCTACGGAGTCCCCCCGCCTCGACGGTATTACTTAGCGACGAGCTACTCTCTAACAATGGAGTTTAGTATTAGGTGATACGGGTAAGTATCGGCCATCCCCTTTGGCATAAAATTTAAAGGCATAATATTTCTTTGGCATAACGTTTTCGCATAATTTTTATAAGCATAATAACTAATTCTGTGGCATAATGCAAATATTAGCATAACTGTCATCATAATTTTTGAGTTGCTTACATTTTTAAGGCATAATATTTTTGAATCTGATAAATAATACATAGGTGATATGTACTTACTTACATTACTTATTATAATTTGGGAATTACTTTATTGGATTAGGTTAAGGTATGACACTGTGTCTCGCGTGTATCCACGTTTTAGGAGCACATGGGATTAATAAATTGTGCTTGCGTTTCGAGTATTTAGGCTTTAGTGTTATCTCCCAACGTACACAATTTTCTTCAGCCGACCAAATGGAAAACCCAGTAGATTTTCCCAGTAGACAGACAGTAACAGAAATATATATCAGCTACTTTATACATTATCAGCTAAGTGGACTTAAAAAGTTACGCCCGGTCTCTGGAACAGTAAATCGATATCTCTATCTATATTTTGTCAAGCGCACGTAGTCTGCTATAATATTTAAATGAATTAGTAGCAGCCAAAACGGACCAAACGGGGCACCAAATGCGGAAATCGGGGTCCATCTATCCTATCCTATCCTAAGTAGCAGCCAATTGCATCATTTGAGTTAATTTTAATTTTAATACGCCAATATTTCATAACAGTTTCGTAACGGTCTCAAAAAGGATAAATGACACCCGGGTAGGTATGTCAATTATCCCTTCTGAGACCTATTCCTCTCCCCTATTCCGTTTTTCAATTACACATCAAACTCGTGCGCAGCCGTTGCCGCGGGTGGGCTCCGATAACAAAACAATGTTAATACGTAATAATATTCAATTATTACGATTCGGAATGACCTGACTTAGCCTTTGTCTACATATCTGCTCTGAGATTGACAATGACCGCATTGGCAAGTACATTGCACTGTATCTACTTATTAAATAGTTTTAATTAAACCCTTTGAAGTGAACATGATGAAGTGAGATGGATTGCAATCAATTTATTACGTGTTTGATATTATTGCTCTTGTTTTCGGTCACTTTACGATCTAATTAACTATACTGTGATTTTTAATTTCGTGGACTAAACTGACAGCTGCTATTGACCTTATTTTTTTTAAATGTGCAAACGCGGAGCATAGTGTTGTAGGTAAGGCTCAATCATAAGTGATTCATCGAATCGATGTGACATGACTCCTGAATTTATTTTTACTAATTGGTGTAAATAAATGTTTTATGAATATAAACGTAATATATTTAAATATAACAGTATTCATACACATAGTACATGAACTTTTATTGTGTTAAATATGAAATCAACAATAAAATAAATGCAATCGATAAAATTAAGTCTGACATAAATGAGTAGAAACTGGGCCGCTAGTTTCTAAACAAATTATTTTTTATGCCGTGAAATAGTTTCATTTTCGATCTACTTCGATTTTCGATTAACTTTCGATCACTCAGGATAGTTAGGCTACGACACTTTTTTAATGTAATGATAAAGTGACAGCCCCCAAATGTCAGTTTAGTCCAGTATGTGTCATGTCGTTATCGGAGAATAATTTTTAATAGCTAGGTCGATACCATAGATATTAGCAAAAAAATTCTAAATCTATGGTCGATACAATGTTTAATTGAACGATTTTGTTCCCTCATATCGATATAATTGATATCATGAAAATAAAAAAAGCATTGGAAGAAAACAAAGGACTCTTATCGTAAAACCTTTATTTAATTTTATATAAAGTAAACTGTAAATCGCAAGATAACATAATTTACAAGGAATACACATTAAAACTATCAACTATAAACTAATCTATATGTACAATGTTTTCCATTTTTGAGGCTACCAATAGTCAATAGACGGTAATGGATCACTTACACAAATAATCGCTCCACAAAGGACAAAGTTTCACAATATTCAGGAAATATTGAAGTTTGTCTGAAGCCACACACGAGAACATAGCTAACAATAAAATTTTGGATCATATAATGCTAATCTCTGTATTTTTCATCTAAATTTGAGAGCATTTATTATAGGAATTCCTTATTATAATTAGAACTAAAAAATGCCTTTACCTCCAGCTACCGCAAAATTGGCAATTATCATCGCCAACATTCCTACTAAAGCAAGAACAGCAAATGATATGGCCATGTTAGCACTTGTATCAAGTAAATTGGCCCTATACTCGTCCAATGCTAGACACATAGCAATGAAGGCAATAATGAGCGACAAAGTCATAAGGCCAGAGTACACAGCTTTAAGAAGATTGCTGTCCACCATATTCGTGCATATTAAATGCGCAAGCCCTCCCACGAGGCTGACAGTAGTCAACACCATGGCAACCAAACCTGAAAACATGGAAATATAACAAATTTTAGTACAAGTACGTAAACTCAGTCAGACACTTAAAATTAAGGGGAAATAATCAGTGACTGTGATAAGATTATATGTGAAACATAAAGCCGGGACTTACAGATAGTAGCAATGCAATATTTTTTTCTCCAATCTCAGCTTTGACCAATTTTTATGAAAAGTCGCGTTTATTTGCGGGCGCTTTAAATTTATTGCAATTGACCTTGCATATCATATTTTCTTTTCTAGTGAGTTTATAACTGCAGGATATGCTATATCTTTTTCAATTGTTTGGTACAAGGTAAGAAGGTTATTCTGTCTAAGATGTGCTTTTGATAAAAATCTGTTCATAGCTCTAGACCAGATTTTATCGGGCTTTCGAAAATATATTTCGAGCCGGTCAGCAAACAATCCGTTCATTTGAAAAAGGAAGTAGGAACCTAAGTAGATAAAATGCAAAAAAGGTCTTATATAAAATGAACACTTACCAACGATCATATGAGGCGTGTCCAAATGATTTTTGGTTGGTAAGGTAATTGGGAGGCCTGGTATTGAAACCTCGGATACTTCCCCCACGGCGACTATTGCTAGGAGACCACCAATGACTGCCAGTAAAGAGCCGAGCACTTGTATGGACCAGTAAATCTTCGTCTTCTTAGGATACTTAAAATTATCCGCCCATCCTGATCTTGGATTTAACGATAGTACGGCTTGACTCACCAAGAGTACATACTGTAAATGAAAAGGCACTGTATTAGGTGATAGTTTTTTTTTTTATTGAAGCTTTCGCGATCTTAGGTACCAATAGCAACAGCTTTCCTTCAAATTATAGCATATTCAGCCACTGCTGGGACAATGGTCTCCTGTCTGCGCGAGAGGAACTAGGCCGTAATCCACCACGCAGGCCCAGTGCGGTTTGGTGGATGTCACATGTCTTCAAATTTTTGGTTCTAGCACATGTATCCGCGGTTTTGAGAGTAGTGGTGATGAAATAATTTACACTAAGTGAACCGCCTTCACTTTGTATCATTGTTACTTTCGATAACTAGCACCTTATTGGTCGATATTAGATTATTTTATCTTTTTGACGCATCTTGACATAGTATCGAGATAATAGGGAAGGCCTAAAAGCGTCAATTCTTTCATGGGTTTTCCTGTTATTTTATTTTATTAAGTAGTTATCGTTTCCCTTTGTTTTTACAGAGAAACTTCATAATTTACAGATTTGCAGATCAGCTGAAATACATTAAATATTACACAATCAGTCGGCAATTATTGTGTAATATTTCGGTAAATTGTATTTTAATAATATGTATAAGTAAATGTAATATTTGTATAAGTTCGGCAATGTAGGTGCAGTGGCGAATTGTCGTCCATTTCACCCTTATACAAGTGTAATGTATATAGCTCTAGTTTTTTATGAAGGAGTAATGTGACCTACAAGGCAGCTCAGGCACCTAGTTCTTTACAAAGAAGAAAAATACAAAAGTGTCTACTCACCCCAATAACTGATAAATATACATGCGCTGATATCTTTGTAATATCTAAAAAATCTAGGGATACGAACTGCATCGTATTTACGCACATAAGTGCACTAAAGGCGACAGCTCCGAGTAGTAAATGTGTTACTGTATTAATCACGTTCATACACACTACGAATATGGAAACTGGCTCATCTGGTGGAGGGCCTCCAGGCACACCAGGCCGTAGCCCCTCTTCTAACCTTGGTGACATCGGGGGAGGTGGTGGTGGCATTGCCATTTTTCAGTTTAAATTCACTTTAGATTATTATTTTGGTAGTTGCACGCCTTCGAATCTCAACGGGCACTAACGCACAGATACACTGATCCAATCAATAGTTTGTTATCTCTGATTTAAGATAACTTCGCAGATACTAATGTTTCCTATATCGACAGTTAGATAAGGATGACAGTTATGTCGTAATGTTTACTGATAAACATTAACCATGTGGATTATATTATTCTAGTTTAGTAGGTTGAACCTTCATAATTTGTTTTCATGGGATTATCTGGTCTTTCAAAAATATCAATAAGGGTTTAGTTGATAAAATGTTATCAAATAGCAGGTTGAAACTTGTTTCATTTGTATTGTGTTTGGGCTCTTTTTCGTTTGATTTGATTACATGTTTGAATTTCTTATTTAATTATGTAAAGGAGAAGCTTTCTACACTAATTCTAAATGAAACACTTTGATGGTACTCAATACAAAGCAATTTATTAGATACTAGCTGTTCCCCGCGGCTTCGCTCCCGTGGGCCACCCCACAGGACCCGTTTTCGGGATTAAAAAATAGCTTATGTTACTCAGGAATAACGCAGCTTTCTATAGGAGAAAGAATTTTTTTAAATCGGTCCATTAGTTTCGGATTCTATTCGGTACAAACAAACAAACAAATCTTTCCTCTTTATAATATTAGTATAGAATAGCTGTTCCCCGCGGTTTCGCTCCCGTGGGCCACCCCACAGGACCCGTTTTCGGGATAATAAATAGCCTATGTCACTCAGGAATAATGTAGCTTTCTATTGGTGAAAGAATTTTTTAAATCGGTCCTGTAGTTTCGGAGCCTATTTGGAACAAACAAACAAATCTTTCCTCTTTATAATATTACTAGCTGTTCCCCGCGGCTTCGCTCCCGTGGGCCACCCCACAGGACCCGTTTTCGGGATTAAAAAATAGCCTATGTTACTCAGGAATAACGTAGCTTTCTATTGGTGAAAGAATTTTTTAAATCGGTCCAATAGTTTCGGAGCCTATTCGGTACAAACAAACAAACAAACAAAAAAATCTTTCCTCTTTATAATATTAGTATAGAGTATAGATATCATAGTATATAGATTGTGTTCACACATTTCTACAAAAGATACAAAAGTATAAAACTACATACTTAGATAAGATTGCGAATTTTATTTCCTGTTATAATCCAAAAGTCCAGCGACACTAATATGGTGAATAGCCAGGTTAAGGCGACGAGGATGGGCACGAAGACATCTTCGTTGCCCGTCCACGATTTAAAGGATCTGTACTGGAAGGCTGCACAGAGGCTTCCGGTACCCAGGAAAATGCCGGCGATGCCGGTGATGTAGTGAAAGAACCGGATCCAGAAGACACTGAGGCAGGAAGACAGCTTGCGTGGGTACATCGCGAGGATTCCGTTTAGCAAACTTGCGAGACAACAGACGAGGGCTGCTAATCCTGAAATGAAATATTGCGTAATCTCAACAACTGTTATACAACAGGGTGCGTTTTCATCTGAAGTTAGATGACGTCGCATTTACGCCGGTTAGAGATTATTAGTTGAGTCCTCTGCACAGCTTATACGTTCAGAATACTTGATGCGATATTCGAACTCATCATAAGAATTGATCGGACCTAATACATGTCCTATACAAATTAGGAACCTATGCCTATTATATTAATTATCATTATTTAGTATATATTTATTATGCAAAATAAGCATGAACATATTATCGGTATTACCTGGTGATATGCACCGAAAAAGATTTGAAAGTAATTGATTTTGTTATCTATTATTTCACAAATATAATTACATTTTTTTTATATTGACTACTTGTATACTTAACTAAACTAAAACTAGACGAGGTCAGTCCGTGGATTGGTGACCATTTCAACATACCGAGTTTCCTCCGTGCCTCGGAAAGCACGTTAAGTCGTTGGTCCCGGCTGTCATTTGAAGATCTTTGACGTGTCGTTACGGGTAGTCAGAAGCCTGAGATCTGACACCAGTCTTGCCAAGGGGTATCGTGTTACCCAGTTACTGGGTTGTGGAGGTCTGATAGGCAGTCGCTCCATGTAAAACACTGGTACTCAGCTGAATACGGTAAGATGGAAGCCGACCCCAACAATAATTGGGAAAAAGGCTAGGCAGATGATGTATACATGTAGGTACGATTGCGAATTACGTACTTGCGAGTACTTTTACTTTGTAGCATTATGAAACTATATTTTAGCATAGTAAACAAAATACGAAATTTAGCGAAGGCAGTTTTTTTGGCAATCCCACCGCACTATTCCCAACCACTGCAACTCCTTATAGCCAGAATCAACAGTGGCGACTACCAGAATACCGCCGAGACAATGAAGCTCGACGAAGTCCCGGCAAATTAAATTGCCGGCAAATGAATTTAACTATATTGGATTCCGCAACGAAATTAAGTAGAAAAGAATAACGGAGGAAAAGGTAAAATAACCATAATTTCCACATCCCTGCATATCAAGCACGAGCTAGAACAAACATGGCCAATAGGCGAGGCCGAAAGCGCAGATTTAATACTAGCGTAGTGAAGGTAAATATTTCAATAATCTCTCTATAGTTAGATAGTGTCTCTACTATAGTGAGATAGTGTCTCCGGTATCAATAAATGGATAGAAAATAATCATAACAGCGTCGTCTGAGTGTATTTGGAATTAAAATTATATCAACTTACAATGTATGTATGTATATCGTTAAATAGATCCACTCAAAGTCGTAAACCATTTTTCAATTTCATTTCTTTTTACATACATACATACATACATACATAAATTCACGCCTTTTTTCCATGGGGGTAGGCAGAAACTACAGAACGCCACCATTTCTTTTTTGTCAATTTTTATTATTGACATTATGATTTTGATTCTGGACTATATTTTCTTTTTGTTTTATTATAGGTACTATCTTGATTATTGTACTGATTATGTAAAATTATTAATAGAATTTTTTTTAAATTAATTATGTATTCAATTGTGACTATGTGGTTATTTGAGGGCGGCAATGTTATCGTTATGGGTGCTATGTACGCCGTAGTTGTCATGTGCATTGTTTCTGTAATTGTTCATTTATTTTTCTGTCAATGTGAAATGCATGTGACGTGGCTGTGCTATTTAAATAAATAAATAAATCAATAAAAAGCACTCAAAACATACTGCCGGCTCTTCTGTATACTAATTGTAATTATTTGGAGTCTGGCAGTACGTTTTTTTTTCATTATCAGAGTTTTCTAGTTTTTGCATAGTCTGTCTCACATACTTTTCTTTTCAAATCTCTTGAGATGGACAATATTCATTATTTGGGCTTTAAATATCAATCAACACATCTGTAGTTCTATTTACGGTGGTATACCTATAAGAGATTCCTGTTTCATTATCTTGCAAAGAACCTCGTTAAAGTAAGAAGGAAGCGATATCCCGGAAAGTACCGGTTAAACGGGGTTACATTGAGATCTGGGGTAACTTTGATGATAACTTTTTTTTTTTTGGTTTTTAAAGCTAACTCGGAGAAAACGGAACGCACCTCATTTTTCTTTTTTAAATTTGCAACACTGACATGACAGCCATGTTTTGCATCAACCTCAGCGCAAGAATAAGTTTACTTGTTGCAGAAAAAATATTTTGAATTGTACAGTGTGAATTCACTAAAAATACATTTTAAATTGGGGTTACTTTATATTGCAATGAAAAACAATGGGGTATCAAAGTAACCCCATTTTCATTTTAGCGTTCATAGGCTCGTTTTTTTTTTATTTTCCTCCAAACTATGGAAGTAAAAAAAAAAATATTAGGGAATATAATTTCTTTTGTGAAGTCACCAACACTGCATTTTATACATATTTTTCAAAATATAATTGAACTAGTTATGTCAATTTTAATTTCAAAATTAATCAATTTAACCTCGTTTTACGGTATTTGATTTTCGGCGTTAAATGGCATTTAATATTTGTCAGGAGAATGTCAAAGTGCTGTTCATTAGAATAAGTATTACAGTTACCCTGTGGATAAACTTTCTCAAAAGATAAATATACTATCTATATTGCTATTTTTTATCTTTGGTGCCCGATCCCAACGCTCTTGGGAAAAGCAAGGAAGATTACAGCTAAAGTAGTATTTCACAACACTGTAAATGATTATTAATACATATACCGTTCGAAATCATGCCACGTACAGAGGCAATAAGTTAGGCTTGTAAATCGCAGAGTGCATACATAAGCCTTCTATAAATAAGTGCTATAATAACTTATTTCCTTCAGGTAACTTTTACAACTTGCACAGTTAAACACGGTGGTGGTATGATAGCGATTTTAGTGAGATTAAAAAGTTATTTGATTCATAAAGATTACGGCATACATTCGACCATAATCACTTTTACCTTTCTTTAAACTTTTTGATCTCACTTATAATATGGTGTAGGTACGATATAGTAGATGTGGCAACTAGGTAGAACTAGATGCAATATATTTTTAAAAACAATCCCACCGCACTATTCCCAAACCACTGCAACACCTTTTTTTTTTTTTTTTTTTTTTGGGTGGGAAATCATCCAATGACTTCTCCCGCTCTGGGTGAAGCGGGAGGGCGTGTCAGACTTTTACTGACTAAAACCCACCCGTGTTCCTTCAGTTGTTTGTGCCAGGGCCGCGGTAACACTCTTTCAAATTTATCCGCGACCCAGACAGACATCGGCCCTCTCGGGCCCCGTCAATTTTGCTGACATCTCTTTGAGGCGCGCGTGGAACACTACGCGCCGTCGACTCGGGCCTGGTCCTTATCGGACGGCGAGCTACCCATTACTTGCCGTCCGCAAGCCCGCGCCTACGGTGGCCGGGAATCGGCTTGCGACTCCCGACGCCCAGGGCGTCCCCTGCGGTGACTAGGGGCGCGAGGGAGTCTCCGTTGCGTCTCCCTCACGCGTTCCGCCTCCTCCTTCGCGAGCATTACTGCTTCGCAGAAGGAGGTGACAGCTTCCCATGCCCTCTCGCTCCGTACCATGGCCTGAACCAGTGCCGGCCGCGAGAGGTCGCCACCGCTGATCGCCTCCACGAGGACACGGCGGTGCTCCGCCCAAGCGGGGCAGACCTCCACCGTATGCTCCACCGTGTCCTCCGGGCGATCCACACAATGGTGACACCCGGGCGTTTCCTCCCGCCTTATCCGGAAAGCCAACAGAGGCGACCACCAGAAAAGCGCCGAGGCGATCAAGCTCGACGATGTCCCGGTGAATGAATTTAATTGTCTTGGATCCCGAAACAAAATTAATCAGAAAAGAATAACGGAGGAGTAGGAAAACAATAAATAATTTAATAGCCAGGAATCTAAACAGTTAACAGAGTTTCTTTTTAATCTGTCCTTTGGTGAAGGGATACATTCATTCCATTTCCCAAGAAAGAAACAAGTACATATCCAACATCCCTGATTGGACCGTGACAGTGATTACTTTATACATCCCAGTGGTTTTGTCCATTTCCTTCTCATGTTCGTTTCGTTAGTTGTGCGCACATCAATTGCTATTAAGAAATCTTGTTGCCAATCAGTGGTTAGTCGCCATTAGACGTATGGGCAGTTTGCGTCTTCTTCTAATCAAGAAAAGCTATTTTAAGTCGGTAAGCGTCGAATATTTGCAAAAAGTTCAATGTTTAGATTTCTTTTTAATTGTTAATTTTCTTCTAACAAGGAACTCACTGAACTTTGGTCAAAATGCCTAATATGGAAGAAAATCTAAACGGTCAATAATTCTAGCTTTGACAACATTTCACTCGCTTCGCTCCACCAGTGGCACAGAGTACATTTTAATATACTGAAACAGTGGATACGCAACCTTTGTTTCTATTTTTATCACTTAACTAAACACACGTTTTATGTGAAATCTATTATAAGGTATGCTCTATACTTAATAGATTTCACTAAGGTATTTATTAACTACCTTTTCGGCTATACCTATGTCCGTCCAATTAGCCCCATTCTACGTGTTCTGCCTTTTAGAAATGAGTTTTCGTCTAGAGGCATAAACTTACGAAAACCGAAAGCAGTAACAAACTTTTACCTTTTTAGGGTTCCGTACCCGAAGGGTTCAGCACACACACACACACGTCACAACTCACGTGACTGTCAGTCTGTCCATCGTCTGTCATACAGCTTTTACAGCCAAACGGTTGGAGCTACAGTCTTTAATTTTTCACAGTATCTTGTTGACCCAAAGCCATACAAATAGTCAAATAATATTTTTAAATATTTTTAGGGGGCTACGAGAAACCTAAAAAAAAATTACCTTAGAACTCGTTGAGTAGATAAATACTGTATATTTTGTTTAAAAAAAACATTGTAAAGCAAAGGAATGAGAAGCCACCAAAGTCAGCTATTTTTCAAAATTTTGTATCGAATTTTTTTTTAACTTCTAATTGACCTATGAAGTTCAAATTTGGTGATAATGTTTTATTAACAAATACCAATATATCGATAAATCAGATTTTTTCTTTGATATTACCTGATTTTTCCAAAGTATTACAACCAACTAGATTTTGCGGTTTCGCACGGAACCCAAAATGAGCGAAATCCGACACGCACTTGGCTGGTTTTAATTTTCTGTATTATCTTTGTTGTTTCCGTCTACGTGGTATAGATATAACCTATATCGAGTAGACCCATAATTCTCTCTCTTTCCCTCTTTTTTTAAGAACACTGCCCCACATTTGGTATTTCTTTTGTATCGTGATTGTGTTAACAAATATACACAAACAGCCAGATCTTGAACACTATTTGTAGGCCACATAGGTTTGCTCCGTATGGGACATGCAGCGCAATAGGCAAACTCTCACCTACTGCGCCAACCGTCTCATCTGGTGAAATGGATATGGGTGAAACTATCTCCACTCTTTACCTACCAAGTTTTCCGTGTACCGAGGTGAAGTGTACGCTTTTCTGTCGGATGATGAGAACGGTTCCTACAGTGACCAGGACGGCCGCAATTACTTGCGCAGACCAGTGGATGTGCTTCTTGTAGCGTCGAGCTATGAACATCGACCAGCTGTTGTACTGCGACATTATCAGGGTCCCTTGGCACATGAAGAATTGGTACTGGAAATAAATGTTTTTTTATAAGTTCGTGTCCCGAGTTTTGGGATGCTGTACCTTATAAAGCGTACAAAGGGTCAATTCATTGTGTCCCGTTAGATATTTTTATTGAAATAAGGCACCAAACCGAAGAGTTATCTCTAGTATGTAGGATCATTAGGACCGAGGGGTATATACGGTCAGTATTTGGCGTTCCCATTTTGTTGGGATAAACAAGACTGTACAAACAATAACAAGGTTTTTAATTACAGTACTAGTTTCACTAATAAAACAATACAAATGGTAAAAAGATAAAGTTGGTTAAAAAGATATAGTAACAATAATACAGTTAATGGAACAAACCCTTAAGGTTACAGTTCGTACAGCAGCCTAAGCCACCCAAATACAAAGTGTATCGTTCGCCATCAGCAAGCCAATACAGCTATGTGGATATACAGCAGTGCTGTCCGATCACGGTGCTTGCAACAGCACCGAATTATCGGAAACTCACAGTAAACATGGTAAATATCCCGCTTCTAATGTTAATGTTATCATAGTCATTCTCTTTTATTTTTTTGAAGGAGACAAGATAGTTTGTGGGGGTGGCCCCACTTTCTACCTACTATAGTCAGTAGCGTCAAATCTCCCTTGGTCCACTTAGAAGTCACTGAACCGACTGCGAATCCAAGTGCAAAGATGTAACGCTAATTTGATAATTTCGACTTGACGACTTACGGTCCAGATGTGAAATCGTAGTCTATGTTTCCTCTATTTGTCGCCCTCTGTGCCCTAAAACCTATATTCAAAGTGACCTGCGCTTAGGGCGGGAACGCAATACACCCGATCCGAGTCCGTGATTTGATTTCCGAGTTCTTATTTTCTTCTTGAGAATTATGACAGATAGAGTACGAATATAGTGCTTAAGCTTCCCTACAAGAAGTAATACGTCTACTTCGGAACCGAAACTCAGATAAGTATCGGATGCAGTGCGTAACCGCCCTTGGGGTTACCATTCGTCTAGCATTATCCGGACATGTCCGGATATTTGGCCTTCTGTCCGGCCTTCTAATTTGCCCGGTTGTTTCGCTTGGACAACATTTTGTTGTTGTTCACCACGGCTATCCTGAATATTTTCTAGTTTTATGCTTTTCGCAACGCGATTTTATTTAGTCGGGTGTTAGTGTTTGGTCAATATTTTTTCTTTCTGACATGTCTGAACTTATTTCAAAAGACCGGCTAACTGTCAGGTCTTTTCAATTTTCGAAATGGTAACCCTACCTGCGCTGCCACCGACGATGCCGAGAAGGCTCATGAGCAGTTCACCAGAATCGCAATTTACGTGGCAGAGTTTTACGCCAGCAAAATTTAACTGTATCATCGACATCGAGAAGAAGTTAAAAGATAGTAATTATTGTAACATTATCTTACCCCAAGTACACACAGTATAATGTGTAAATCAAACAAAGAAACCGCTGAACTGCACGAGTATAACAAACAAATGAACACTGTGAAGAATATTAAGATGTGTGTGAACATATTTATCGTCAATCGCACTGATTTGTACCACACATTATCCACAATCTTCTTTTCTTTATTCTTATTAAATTCGTTGTCCGTAGTCTCAGACATTTTTTCTACGGGTGTGATTTGTTGGGGGTAACGATGCACTGTGACAATAGAATTGTGTAAAGGCTTACAGATATAATGCTCTCAAATAATAGCACCTCAATAAGATACGTATGAAGGATAGAGAGAGTGATATCACTATAATCTGAAGTATTATATCAAACTGAAGAGTCTACGTGAGTATTGAGGTGTAAAGATAGTGAACAGCTAGGATTTATGTGAGTCTTGCGTTTGTTGACCCTAAATTTGGATATATGAATTACCGCCGTCTTTTTTATGAGGTGGTAGTTAAGGGATGTAAATAATCAAAACAACCAGTGTTTAAAGCTTATTATTTTTGTACATTGTTATATGCATCATTAGTACAGACAAAATTTAATTAAACGGTAGGCAAAACTCTAGTTACTTTTAGCAAAAAACCAATTAATACATACATTATTGTGATGGTACAATGTTTTAACTAATACAATCGTATAAATACTTAACAGCCAGTAAGTAAATGCACTATACATATAAAAATAATTATCTATTTACACAACTCGACTCTTTAATAATACAGAACTGACTCTTTGACAATAGAATCGGTGTAATAAGTTATTATATGAACATTGATGCCTGAGCCTCACGTCTGCGAATGAGTTCGTCGAGGTAAGGGATGTGTAACGTAAGTGTTACAATGTCACATTAACACCCCTTACTGACAAACTTTATCAACTTAATTAGTAGACGTGTGGAATCGGCATTATAGTTTCTATAAGTACATACCGAAGAAACTATTATAACAATAAGAAATACTATTTTGTTCTTAATCTAAATAGCATAGCCTAAGTTGCATTACAAATGCAAAATGAACTGTAGTTTCAAACATGCTTTTATAGAATAATTAATCTCCTAAGTAATACACAGTATACGAAATTCGGTAAAATGCATTTCCATTACTTGGTTACAGGCAAGTTATAAACAAATCTACGCATACAGGTGCTCAACTCGATAACATGTCGTGCATTATAATGTAAGAGATAAACAAAATATTTTATTTTTATAATTTTGAAAGTTCTACAGTTCACAGATCGACTCCAAAACTCGACTAAACAATCTGGAGATCACGAAACTATTCCTAATACTTACAGAACTCGAACGTTTATAGTTCATTATTGAGCCGCGCGCACACTGGGTACTCGTCGTCAATAACACCGAACATTTTAGTGTGGAGCACAGTAAAACATTGAGTAATTAACAATTTAATAGAGCATTTGAATGAGTCATTTAGGTAAGTCAATCCGATATCTAGTCTTAGTCTGTTTCACTTTGGCTTTGATTCAGACTTAATACTCTGCATTAGCATTGATACCTTTCCTAACGTATTAATTGAAGCGATATTACGCGTTCCACTTTCATCGTGAAAGGATTCTTTGTAACAGTGAGTATAGATCGCGTAGATCAGTTACGAGCTGATGCGTGTGAGTTGGTGTGCGCAGGCGGCGCCGGGGCCTCGGCTTGTTAAACATTACTTTACGTATTCTCACTATGCGTCCATTTTGTATCACAATACGTGTCATAGCGCCTTAGTGTTTCACTGCTTGTACCTGGGGGAAGGAAAAACTTATTATTTGAAAATAATAAAAAATAGTCGTCGGAATGGTTGTTATTCAAGACATAGAAAAATAAAACTTAAAAAATTCATAATTTTTTTGCATAAATATATTTTTCATTAAAAGTTCAAATTTAAAAGTTCAAACAGAAATCTTAAGTAAAATTATCTTTACGATGACGAATTAAAGGAAAAAAATACAAATAATTCTTACTCCAACCACGATGGTTTACCGTCCGTGGCAGGATTTGCAGCAGTAGTCGGCGTAGTACGGGTAATGGCACAGCCGCGCTTGCACCGCCAGCGCGCAGTTGTTCAACTTGTCCACGCATGCTCCTGCGCAGATAAGATTAAGTTAGCAACAGAACAGATAATTTAATGCTCAAGAGAAGTCTGATCACGTCATTAGATAGTAAAAATGTTAATTTGTATGAGGTTTAATCATGACGTCATCCCTTTTTGCTAGGGAAGAGTCTGCCTTGACCAGGTGGACATAAAAGTAAAACTTTGGAACTGATAGAAAGATTTAACAAATGACATAAATAACAGATAGCAATGTTTAAAGTATGATTCAACAGAGGAGATAAAACACCATAAGTAGGTGAAGAATGATGGTGAGAATGATGAACATGTTAAAAGTGGAGAAAATTGAGCAGAAAAGCGAACCCTCTTAGAAGCTGGAATTATATACTGCCAAGCAGAAGAAAAAGGGATAAAAGGAAGGATAAAAAGATGTAAAGATGTTCTAGATAAAGAAATTAAGTCATCAAAGGATTAATATGATTAGAAGTAATTATGCCCGAAACAAGTATTTACCATCAGCATAAGATCTGTCTCTAACATTCTGTACAGTATGGCTTTGGTGTCTTGTCACACGTTGCTGTGGGTCTGAAACTGCAAGAAACATATTAAATTAATCACGAAAAAATTTCTCGTACATTTTAGCTTACTAAATCATCATCATTTCAGCCGGAAGATGTCAACTGCTCACTTTTAGGCACGGCCTTCACTGGTTCATCGATCTACCTTGGAAGTCCTGGGTCGGTCCTATCGACAATCTGTTCGACGAGTAACGCTAAAACATTGAGTATCCTAAATTCAAACCTGAAGGAGGTGCATTCACAACAGCCGTCTTGACCGGCGGTCTTGTGGAACATCGTGAGGGTACACAAGACCGTCTCGCTGGAGGTCGCACTCCTGCGCAGTCAGTGTCACGAGCTGCACCACTGGCGCCCTCTGCCCCGCCACGCGCACACCACACTGTTCGGGATTGAACTCCCGCTTCGCATGGACCTTGGCACTGGAGATAAAGATTAAACTTAGATTCTATTTCAAAGTTCACTATGGACATACTCTCGTATTATCATATATAGCTCTCTTGTCAGTATGTATAGAGTATTGTAAGATGACAATGTGACTGTGTACAGCAATATTGTATTTTTATTAACTGTCTAAACATGTCTTTAACTCATATTATTGGCCTTTGGGTCTTTGTAAAATAAATAAAGTTCCTCTCGAATTCATGTCCACATATTTCATTTTCGACATTTAGCCTTGAAAAATTTTTATTTAAATAAAAATATTTAGGTGAATAAGGAATAGCGATAGCATAGCTCTTTAGGAAAAATATGATAGAAAAAACACAATGAAGCCCTAATTAAACAACCATGTATTTGCATTTTTTACATATCCACTGTTTTCTTTCAAGTGTCTGAATTCTTTTATCAGTAACAAAATAAAAGTGGGCTTTGACTAGCATATATCCTTCTATTTTTATTTGAACCGAATTTTTTACAGGTGAACAATGTTTTGGACAGCTGAATAACTGAATTGCTTCAGACATCTCAAAAGATTAGGTTGGCGACAAGAAAATTAGTATGGTTTGGATTAATTAGTAGACTTGTTATGTACTCGTGGTTTTAATTAGCAGTATTTAGTGAGGGCGGTCCCAGCAACATTGGCATATTTGGAATAATTGTCCTAATCGCTACGGACGTTCCACTACATGAACCTTGATCTTCAATTCAAGAATTAGTAGTTACTATTCACTGGGAAATAGATGTAGCGTCATTGTTTGGAACATAATTATTTTTCTCTTGCAAATGTCTAAGAACTTTCAAACGCAACACACACGATGCACACACGACGTGCCAACGTGCATATGGTTTTTTCAGATAAAGTATTTTTAGCAATATCTACCAGTCAAACGTTCACCGGAAAAACGAACTCCACTGGGACTCACTTCATAGATTGTAAAATTTTACGTGATTTTATTACTTAATATGATTAATAACTTTATAATCGTACCTAAACAGAGAAAGATGTTCATTTGTTTTAATCTCCTCGCCCGTAACAACCACGCAATATGCCCATCTCTGACACATCTTCCCACTTCTGCCTTTATCAGAAGTGGGATTGGAGAGATCAACATCTTTCATTAACCGTCTTTGCCTTTCATTAACTCTCTCAAAAACTCGAGCCCTAAAATCATAGAACTTGATGAACTAGCATACCAAGTAAATTCGTTTCAAGATTGAAGGTTACAAATTGCGAAACCCCCAGCAAGCTATACTTAATGGGGATTTGCGGTTGCAATTATCTCCCTTATTTAAATTGATGGGTACAGAATCTAACTACTGGGTACTACAATGTCGAGATCTGTTGTTAGCTGTACAAAACTAAACTAAGCTCATTTCGTCATTTGCTACAAGGAAAATTGGACTCCTTTGTCTGCAAGGTTTTTCCGTGAGATTGTCTAGATAAATCGTTTAGTCTAGCTTCGCCTTATTGGGGTTTTGTTCTACCCTTATTTTAGGAATCATTTTTTCAGGCTGTCTTATAAGGCAACTGTTAATTGTGCTACTTTTTTAGATATTTTTAAACAATCAACCAACTTAAATCTTCGTGAAATGAGTTATTATTATTTTGTTCAGAACGGCATGCGGCAGGTAATACTTTAAGGGCATTCCCATTGGACACTCATTAGTGTTAATAAAAATAAACATCTTTTAAAATGGAACTAAAATACATGAATCTGCAATACATAACATAAATCTAACACGGTTATAGATATCATAACATTTCGTGTTTATTCCCCGATGGTATTGGCAAGGGTGTAAACGAATATTAATTATATTTACAGATTTAATAAAAAATCTGGTAACATTTACTAACCTCGGTCCAATCGCTGAGATACCACGACGGACTACAAGCACCCCCGCAATCCTGTTCAGCTTCGGGCTTGGTGCCCCGACAGGATCCGTCTCGTAATCTTCTGCCGTTGCCTCCGATACAGATCACGCCTCGGACTTGCTTACCACCGCAGGTAGCAGAACAGGTAGACCATTCACCTAGAAGAGACAAAGTCGTCAATAAATCTAGTAACGGTACAAATTTTTGTTCTTCGTCACAATTCAGGGCACTTCTAGAATACGTGTAATATTTCTGTAATAGCGGCTTCTAGCCATTGTAATTTTTATGGGTATACGTTAACATACACATGTTGAATAAGGAGCTGTCATAATACAAGTAAAATTTCAAAATTTAAAATCCCCGAAATATTTTTATTTCATGCTACATATTTTATCTAGTACATAGTAGATACGCTTCGATCTGCAATCTATTGAACAGGTAATTATAACACGATATCTTGCGAAAACATCCTGAACCGATTTTATTTATACATAGCTAAGAGCACTCTCGACAAAACAAAAAAAACTAAATCAAAATCGGTTCACCCTTTTGGACGCTATGATGCCACAGACAGACACACAAATACACAGATACACAGACAGCAAAACACGTCAAACTTATAACACCCCTCTTTTTCCGTCGGGGGTTAAAAACAAAACTTGTTAAGAACAAAACAATTTAGGTTTAGAAACAGTCCTTTGCTTCTATCAATAGTTGCTAGTTTCAATTCATCATTGAACAAACCAAATCTGGTGACTAGTAGTTACTTAGCGAACCATCTGCATTCAATTGAATTCGAATGGCCTTACGAAATTAGTTCAACATCGGAAAATATAAGACCGACGAAGACATTTTACGTCGTATTATTGCAGAATATAAGAAGTCACTTACTGGTAAACCACTGCGCGTCACACTGCTTTCTGATTGCACAGGTTTGCATCTGTTCTGGTGCTCGATGAGAAGTACACCCGTTAGGATCTACGCAGCGGACTCCACGAGATTGTACCCCTCCGCCCACGCACCAACCTACGCACTAAAATATAGGACCTTTATTTAAATGAGGCCTCGTTGACCAAATACATAGATTACTAGCCTTTATAACCTTCTTGGATTACGCACCGTTTAGTAATGTAGGACATAGAAATGCACAAAGTTTTTCCCAGTAAAAGGTTATAATTCGGGATCCAGGCTTGCTCATAAATAACTCTAGGGTCAGACCCTTATCACATTTAAGTCTAATTAATACCTTTATTGGGGAATGTAAGCACACTGACCCGTTGGTAGGGATTAAAGATATTACGCCGTTTTCTTATTATAAATCGGATTCAATATTGAGAAAATGTTATGGGACGGAACGAATGTTTAAAACATACCTGAGACCACTCGGTGTACAGCCAACCACCTCCAGCGCTGTGGCTATAATTTGGTGCAGGGGTAGTGCCAATATCATTATCAGTCAAGTTTGTCGCAAGGGATATCACTGGGCCTTCTCTAAAGGTGTCAGTCCGGTCCTTTGGTCGCACTTGACGCCTGGCGTCTACTCGTGGTACACTCGTCGTGGAAGCTGTGCCATCACAGTTTGGAATGTCACACAGTTCACTGCTTGGAGGCATGGGTAGGGGACATTTTTGGTCGCTTATCTGAAAATGTGGTGGTAGTTAGACTTTTTTGTGAAAGGGAAAGTATTGTGATGTTTAGAGATTCAGGATGTTTTTACTGTACCTTTGTAATTCCTCGGGCATGATCCTGAACACAGCCTACAATTCGCGTCCTGTGTGCTGGTCCACAAACAGGGCAGGGTCCCCAGGCAGCTGCCCTCCACCTAGGAGGACATGGGTTGCCTCCACAGCGACGTCTCCTGGCCGGTGGTGGAGCACCATTACAATGGAAAGGAGACACCTCCTTATCTCCCTTTTCCGTCACTTCAGCGCACTTGAACTTCCCAATTTGAAGCCCTCCACCACAACTACGGGAGCATTGCGAAAATTCGAGAATCTTCCAGACGAACTTTCTGCTGCCGATGACATTGCTGTCGACTTGGGATTGACTTTCCAAATTGTTGAATTCTGGCAGCTTCGACAACGAAGGTTCGGATTTCGTTTCGAGGTCTCTCAGATGTGTCTCTGTGTTGTGATGTCTGTGGTGGCGCTGCGCAGAGTGGTGAGGCAAAGGGTTGACTGTCGGTATATCGTTACTGGTTTCGTCTGGTTCTAAGTCAGTTAAGTATTCGTATTTTATGTTCGGATTTGGTTGCGTGTATAAAATCTAGAAACGGAGGATTTTCATTAGGTAAATAATTATTCTAAATGGTGTAAAATTATTGGAACTTTCGCTATGAAGCCATACCATGATGTCGATGGGGTGGTGTATGGGCCCGTGCGCGGTGACGCTGTCGAGCGAGCCGGCGCGTGAGTACACAAAGCGCGCGCCCGCCGCCTCGTACGTGCCCGCCGCCGACACCGCGAACTCGCCGTTCATTATGTACGAGCCGTTGGATACTTTCAACGCTAAACAAAAACAAACATTTGTTGATACCTATCGAATAAGCGTAATTAAACGAAAGTAATTGAATAAACAACGTTCAACAAATTGTTGAACCCGGCTAAATTGCCAGCGGCTGCGTCAAGCGAATAATTAACCACCAATTGGGCAGACGGCTTCCTCCATTTATCTCAAAATTTGCGGCGTAGGCGCCTCTATTGAAGAGTGCGCATGTGCAATTCTCATTAATCGATTCGACATCGATCTTTGCACTACCGAACACTTCATCTCTCGATTAAGATGTCGCCTTGTGACCCGCTATTAATAATATGCGAGACATTTTCAATAAAAAACCGATACAGACAGTTATGGTGACTAACTTTTTAATGAGAACTACTTCATGTACCAATTTTTTTGGACTTTGTACGTCCCAATTTGGAAGAATTCTGACCAGAAGTTTTTCTGTCTTACCTATGTAGTTATCACTGGGTGTGACCTCAGAGACGTTGAGTCGGCAGGCGCCGCGCGGCACGGTGGTGACGTAGGAGTAGCCGAGCGGCAGCCGCGGCCGGGAGAACAGTCCCGACACCAGGCGCCGCCCGCAGCGCAGCTCGCGTGATGCTGCTGCGGACAGCACTCCCTCGCGGCCCACCGCCTAAGGACAAAATAAATTAAAATCAGTCAAATGGCAATAATTATCACGAAGCTGCAACTGTTACCGAAAAGGAGGGAGGGAAGATATTATCCAAATTATTCACAACTAATAAAAAATAGGCTACGCGCATCGATAATGTTGTTCCCTTCCCTATCCTAGAGCTAGCTTTACGATATTCATTTGTTCTGAATACCGCTCCTGATTCGCTTTTAGGCAAAGTCCAAACTTCGATACAAGGAGTATTACATGTAAAGTCAATAATGCCCAAAAACTGTACCAGATACTGTTATTCTTATCGGGCACCACAAGAAAAGAAAGTATGTAAAAGTTACAGGAAATAATTTGAAAATGAAAACTAGTACCCGAACTGCAACTTAACCTAACCGTAATTGTACGGTTAGTCAATTTAAATAATATAAAGCACTCAACCGATTACACAACTAATTTCCCGCCCCTATCATGTCTGATAAAAGTAGTCAAGTTGTCACGCTCCTAGCAATGATGCATTAGCCACAGTTTCATGTACATCGCTAGGATGATTTACATCGTGAGTATTAAGTTGTCATCGCATTACACGGGTGTCTGGCCAGCCAGGATTACAACTTCATAACGTATATTGACAACGGAAAGCTCGCACCCGTATCAAACAGATATTATTATTGTAGAAGTTGGTGGGTTTGTATGTATGTTCGTCCATTACTCTTAAACTGTCAAACAGATTTGTGTGAAATTTTACGTAGATGTAGGCTATTCACTGGATTAAAATATAGGATGCGTTTTATCCAGGTACATGAAGAATTATCTCTAGGAAGCAAATGAAACGACAGACAAAAAAACCAGTGTAAAAAAATTAATTGACAGAGATGAGAGCGTGCATGTCGTAATTACTTAATTAGAGTAAGTCTATTATGAAGAAAGCTTTGTTTGTTAAAAGTTTTCACAAAAGCCTTGTTCTTGTTTGATCTTGATTTGGGTTCTTTTGTTTTCTTATAGGGGCAGTAATTAATTTGTTGTCTTGAATATAATAGTTTGCTGTTTTTGCTGACTATTGTCTTTGTGGCCTGAAGGTAGACATTTGTAAAAGGAAAATAATTTAAGTATTTATTTATTATTGCAAGATAAAAATATATATATATATATAGGTATCTCGTGTTAGAGACATGGATTTGAATATCCAATTTACATTTTCACCGAATATATTGAGTAAGTTGGAAATAATACCTAGTATGAAGAGCATAATACATTGGATCTTCATGCGTGCCAGCTATTTGCGTCAAGTCAACATACTTGTTGATAACCTGTATTATTTCATACTTAACATACTATTGGAATAGCTTTGTTTACCATAAGTTAAATCTACTTTGTTGGCTTAAGACGATACTAATTTACTGTTATTATAGTTGTTGGATAGTTCGATCTAAGTTTATTCTTAGACCGAACTATTTCTGTTCCACCCGATATCGATATTTTGAACAGCATGCGTTGAATAGGTGTATAAATTTTCATGTCATGGATTCAATACATTGAAATATAAAGCACGATCCCGTTATTATTTATTTGTATTTAAGATATAATGTTATTGTTGTTTCCAATCTTGTTTAATGTTAATTTTATCGCTCGATTAATCGCGTTTTAATAGGCCTCTTGATGGAGCTGAAATATTTGAATATTATAGGTCGGCCAAATAGTTAATGGTACGTAATTTATAGACATTGATTTGTCTTAAAGTGTTAAATTAGAAGATAAACAAAATAAAAGTCTCATTGTAGATAATGGAAATCTTTTAACCGAAAAGTGAATGAAGCACTTTTCAGCGCTAAATTAAAATTGTATTCTTAAAATACTTGCACTTAAAAGAAACAATAACTGTGTTAAAAACATTGTAAAACAGCTAGGTAAATATTGAAAGAGTGAATTAGTTTACGTTGAACTAATGCTGTATCTAAACACGGCGAGAGGAGACCGCTATAAATAATCCAGTAAGAGCTTCATCCTCCATCCAGCTCGACTAATTGACAAATTGTACGATACCAGCATATCGAACAAGCGATCAATGTTATAATGAAGATGGCTGATTAGCATTTCGAGACGTTGAATACAGATACTGACACCGTTGAAGACATGTTTCAATGTTTGCGTAAGACCTGAAGCTACCCTGCCGCAGGTGCAGCCTTTGCCAACTTTTCTGAATTGTTAATCTCAATGCGTACAAATCTACTATCGCGAATTGTGATTAAAGACACCGCTCAACTGAAATATTTTATTCAAGAACTGTAGTTTGTGACACAGTGCCCCACAAAATCGTTTTGCTACTTTGCACTTACTACGTAGAGATCTTTAAAACATCTTAACTAAGAAAACGACAAGCAGAACCGTGTTAGTACAATTTGATCTCGTTGTTAATCCTTGCTATAAAACGGAACCACAAGGAACGAGGGTCAACATCACAGGGAACGAGGGTGGTGTACTAAAACATATGGCCTACACTGCACTCACGAACATTTCGTAATTATTAATGTGACACTAATGCATTTAGAACATTAGTGGTCTCTAATGTGCACTTTTATGAGGCTACAGTACAAGATAAGACAGCTAAATCTCACGTTGGGACCGTTGTCAGGCGACTTCAATGTGAGAAGGCTATTTCTTAATTAAGTGTGACATGATTCATTTTTAAAGGCAGTAAATGTACTCGCCCTTTGTGTAGTGAATCTCTTGCGCTGACCGGCAGCGAGGGTGTCGACATTGATGTATTGGGCCGCACGTAACTGCTACTGAATCAGTTTTATTGCAGGCAATAATTTACTTAATCTAAAGAGACGACTTGCAGGAGATAACTAACAAAGTAAGAAGTGTTTTTATGCTGACACAAAGGTACATTATTTATTATTAAAGGAACAAATCCGACAGACGGCCGGGAAGGGGAGTATAAATCAGGGGCGGTACCGATTCCTGATTTAAAGGTTCTGGTATACGAGTTTTGCCCAACAAGTACTAACTCGCCATAACTATTCCACTAGATCAACAAAGCTCTGGACAAAGACAGTCGTGTATCCAGATCCAGGTTATTTACGATTCAGAAGCAGTCAGCAGACGTCAAAATGAGATACGAGAGGTCAGTTCCTTAAACTAAATAACGTGACCAATATTTTAACTAATTGAGAATGCTGCAATGCAATCGTTCGTTGGGCCGGCCCTCCATAAAATAAAAACCCACTCATTACTGTTTAGGTCGGCCGAATTCAGCAGGGCAGTTAAACGTATAAAATATGAGCCTTGTCTTATAAAGTTACCACTTGAGCCATGAACTGTCCGAACGTAAAAATACATTTCCAATTAAAGGCAGATTCTTTTAACTGTTTGACAATGCCACCTAATTTGTACATTGGTATCATTTAAATATATTCTAATTTAAACCACACACGTATTGGTTATAAAATCAATGTCTAAGATGCGGCAGACTAATTACAAACAGTTATTCTAAGAAACTAATGAAAATTGTGATGTGTTACAATAGTGTTCTGTTGTAAGTACTTTATCCTAACTATGTTTAATGGAACAATCCTCAATAATCTTAAGTTATTATGATTAGATAATTACGTATAAGTAGAGGTATCCTGCGTGTGGTCCTAAGAATAGACTTTCCTAAGAGCCAACTTATCTCTTCTCATGAGTGATCTAAGGGGCAACTAAAGAATTATTAGTTGATATGTAGTCAGCAGAATAAATAGTAATCAAAAGATGTATTAGACTAGTGGTGGGCAAACTTTCTTAATGGGGGGGGGGGGAAGGGCAGAAAGTTTAAGAAATTTCAGAGGAGGGCCAGAATCATAGGATAAAATGCATTTTGTTTTGAAACTTTTTATCACACTTGCACAAATGTTAAAAATTACAATTTAACTTTTATTCGAAGGCCCTGTCATGGTAGGCGTGTGAGACATCTGAAATTGCTTTTGATTTGCCATAACATTTTCGAATGCAGGTTCGAGCTGTGACGAAGTAACTTTCAGCAGCGCGAAAAGGTGTTCATCAGTAAGTAGGTTTCTGATTGAGTTTGCCCGCAATTTCATGGTCGAAAAAATCTATTCGCACACATACGACGACGCAAATATCGCCATAATTTTATCTTTAGGAAATCGGCTTTCGGCAGTGTTCTATAAAAATCTAGTTTTGTGAAATTTAAGAACCCGCAACACAATCATGAACTACGCTGCTAGTCTAGCTGGCTCCTTTACCTTTGCGTCTATTATTCTACTAAGTAAAATCTCTTTATACTTCTGGACCGTCAAAATATAATTATCGCGGGCCATATACTATTCATGTGAAAGGACCGTCGGCGGGCCGGATTAAATGCTTTCGCGGGCCGGAGCTGGCCCGCAGGCCGTACTTTGCCCACCACTGTATTAGACAGTTTCACATAAACTAAATAAAAAGTAAAAACCAAGCAGATATAAAAGTGCAGGAGAATCCGAAATAAACCACACCCTAGCAATCATTCACAAAACGATGAACTGAAGAAAATGGTGCCAGTGAGAGTACTTCTTCACTTCATAGTACAAAAAAAGAAAAAAAAAATTAAACACGCTTTTTAGCTTAACATGCATTGTCTGCCAAACCAAATGTGTTAGCAAAATTTCAGCTCAATTGGAGTTACGATCAATGATCGTAAGCTGAGATTTCATTTAACATTATCGGCACCGGAAATCTAGAAATCTAGAAAAAAATCTTTTTTAATTTTTTTGTGAAAAAGCGGCACGCTTGGTTTTCATACAGAATTACAGATAGAGGGACTTGCGTTAGCTATTTAGATTTATGTCTGTGGGGACAATTGTTTGACAAACAACAATACAAATTAAATAAAAGCTTGTAATACTCCGCCGCGTCTGTTCGCGATTAACTCAAAAACTGCTGAGCGGATTATCATGCGGTTGTCGCCAATAGAAAGAATGAGAAACGCATAAGGTTTTTTGTATATAATTTGTGACGGGCAAAGCTACGGCGAGTCGCTAGTAAAATAATAAACAATGATTCAATCACTTGGCAACCAGTCGAAGCAATCTGTGTGACATCGATCATAAATCAAAGAAAATGGACGTAGAAGCTGACAATGAGAGAAATACAAATACAATAGACTTTAAAGCTCGAGGTAAAAAATCTTATAGAACAAATTACGACGATTACGATAGTATTAGTAAAGAATACCGAAGTTCTTCTAAAATACATAGTAACTGAACATCAAAACTAGAGCGTTTGGTTCACTTGAATCCCACTCATGCTATGCACACACAATTGTTCAAAGTTTGTATTTTCTCTGTGCAATCAGTTGTCTAGTCTACGCATAATGTTACTTTATTACTTTCAATTGTTTGTCGTTTATGGTACACACTCGCGGTCACAAGGCCGAAACGTTTAGGGCATGCAATATATAGCAAACGTAGAAAAATAGGACAATGAGTTGGTAGACCTGCGCCGAAAAATGGAAAAAATCTCCAAGGTGAATGAAATAAAAATGTCTACCATCATAATTTACGCAAGTACTTAGCACTAACTATAATGGCTAGAGTATGAATTGCCGAGGTTACATTTATTATTCTAACTGGACCAGTCGTTGACTTTCCATTATCATATGCGATGAGGTGCGCTCATTGGGAATTATAAATTTATTAGTCGCTTGTCTCTTTGCTGTTTCACAGAATAGCAGACAGTACACAGCGTGCCGTCGAGCTTACAATGTTCATTAAAGTACAACTTTAATGACTCAGACAGGACTTGACTCCTGAAAGGCCTGTTTCACATTCATCCATCTAAATACGACCGCAACGACTCTGTTCTATCTCACTTTAGATAAGTTTACGCTTGACCGCTTCTGATCTAAATTAGGTCTGAAAGTTTTATTCGTGTTCAGGCATATAGGGTCTCGACGTTATTGATAGTGTAACGAAGACAATGGCATGCCATCAGTATGACGTGAGCATGAAATTTATGAAACCGGAATATTCAGGTCGAATGAACAACTGAATCAGATAAGTGGGATTCTAAATTAGCCATTCAGTCGTAGTCGGCAACTAAGACAAAGGTGGCTAGGGAGTGCGTCGGAGCTACTATACAAACACCCATGTGCGCGGGCAACTGGGTCGCGCGGTGTTTATCATGCAACATAATAGTTCTTATTCAATATGAACAAACAAGTAACAACACTATAAATACCCCAACAATACTGGAGTCACATCTAGATGCTAACCTCCAGCACTTAAGTATTTGGCAATAATACATATCGCAGTATTTAATATTTGCCGATAGTTATAAAGTTGAGCAAATGAAGAACGCGTGACTATCCAGTTTGGAGGTTTGCTCGGCGTTTGTGAGATCCGTTGTCAAATCCAAACAGAGTTACGGCATGAATGGCGCCAACATTCCGCGCCCATACCGTAATCGTGTACCATACCACACACATGGCTGTACCTGAGTACATAGCACTCGCCAAATAATCACTGACCAATGTTCCATAACCGAGCAGGAATTTTCGACGATATGCTGATTTCCTGGTAGTAAAATTGAGCAAACAGTTTCAATGTCAGACTTTACGATGAGTAAATTAAATAACGCTAGAAATCTTTTCTGAAGAATTTCAAGATCGTCTTTAATCTTCGAGCAGTATTTTATGAGGCTTTATTGCTTTGGTATGATGAAGAGAAAACATGTCGTGAATAACGTTGACAGTCGTTTAAATTAGTAAACAATTTAAAACACATTTAGGAAGTTATTGGGTGACCCCAATAATAAGATCAATAATCAATGACAAAAGAATATTTCAAATTGGCGCACGAGTGACCTAAATATTCGAATGTTCAAGTGTCGTTTGCACAATTTTTCTAATCAACGCTAGGTGACCAGAATCATTTGAGATGGACAGTCTAGACAGTTTTGCAATTTACAATTATTAACACTTTGCCAATGATGTGATTTATTTAATTGACATTGATCGATATGGAGACCAGCTAATGCATAACGTGTGCAGACACATGGAGGAACTTATAAGACTTTACCAGAGTAAAGTATTAGGTTATATAGAGTTGATTCAACGCCAACCCTTGAGATTTTCATAAAAGATTAACGTAGTTCATAGTTGGAGTTAAGGAGTTCAGTTCTGCATAAAGTTTGAAAGACCTTGAGTACTAGGTAAAAGGCAGAGAAAAATATACTCACCAAGACGATCACCAACATAATCACTGGTACGTTCACCATTTTCATTGTTCGTTTTTATATTTATATAACACTCACAAATAATGTCACTTCTTATACTGGACAAACGTGTAATTTGGTCAGCAAAGAGTCGCTTGTTTGACAACAACACTATCCTTTATCGATAAAAATCCTCTTAAGATAAAAGATTGTAGTTAAGTTCCTACAAAAAAACTTAAAATTAAAACATCTGAATGATTACATCTCTGTATTTAAGTACGATTAAATTGATATAAATTAATATCTTAATGTAATATTATTGATAAGACAAGTTTATGATTTGTTCATAACAGGTGATAACCTACATTCGTTTTTAGTATGTTTATTTAGTAACAACAATAAACATTAGTATCTGTTTCGAATTCCGAAGTTTCCATTCAGATTGGGCAGGTTCGCAAACAAGAATTCGTTATGGACATATGTGTTTAATTGAGTATAACGTTGTATTTACATTCGTTCGCTACGTATTAATGCTTGCCTAAATCTTAATTTGTGGGCCGTATCTAATTATGTAGGTATTATTGTTTAGAACTCATGCATATTTTCCCGACAAATTAGTTCGTCAGTGAGATAATGACGGTAATACAGAGTTATTATAAACCTAGACGTGACAATAACTTATACAAACGGCATTGGCAGATAAAAAGGTCTGTGCACTAAGAAACAATACAGATCATTCACGAGCGCATATCTTTGCTTAACTAACTCATTAGGCACAGCTTCATTTAGCGCTGCAACTAACATTTCAACAAATACTGACCGTGGAACACATTCAGCAAGGATATCAAAACGGCAATGGAGATTACCCCTGAGTTGTAAAAAATACATTCTTTCGTAATTTTTGTCTGAGATAGGCTACGTGTTAATAAAACATTGAGCCAGAGCAAACACCTGAAGGAGAGATAACGAGCGACTGAGATACCGGCGACGATCGAGACGCACATTTTTCACGTGTTTACGCAAATTTTTAGGTTTCATTCATCTACAACGCTTCGAGCAAAAAGGAAGCAGTAATAAGTTGCCCGAGCTCATTTATTATAATATGCAATTCCTTTTCTCATTTCCATATGTATGATGTTTCTATATTCCGTTCATTTTCCTTTCTCAGCACAAAATAGTTACGAGGGATTCATCTTAGTTTATACGTAGAGTGGAAAACATTTTGTACTGCTTGTAACAAACAGACTATGAGCATTCGATGCATGAAATTACAGCGGGTTTCTGTGTATTACATAACGTATATATCATTATTTTAATAGTTCGGACTCATACTCCCGAAATAGACGGCAGAGGCGCATCAATCAATTCGTGACGTTTTTTATTAGCCACAAATCAAACGGCTGTATTTTTGAAAATGTTATAAATAAAATCGTAAATAATTTACGATTTAAAATGTTTCTGTCGGCCAGTTTGCTAAACCTTTCCAAGGGCGTGTTGTAAAAAGCAAACAACTTTTACAACGTTTTAAAATAGATGATCATTTTGAAGTTCATCTTGTATTTTACGTCACAAAGATTTTATTTTTAGTTATAATTCACACAGCTGTCGATAGGAAGGTTAATATTGTAACAGTTATCTCATAGGCTTCTGTAACTACAGTTATATCACGAACATGGGTTGGGTGGAGCAAGCTTATAAGATTGTAATTTAAATTAGGATTCAAGTACGAGAACTAGAGATGGGCCTTACACACTAAACATAGATTTTATTACACAAAATCGTGTTTAACAGTTGTTTAGATTAAACAATGAAGGCTAAAAACAAACACGATTTTAAGGCACGGAAATGTAGTTTGACACGGTTTCGTAAGACTCTGACGGTCTTTCACGCTACAGAATTTTGGAATATTTGATTTCCGCACAGGTAAAATGTGGAACTCTCAGCTAACGTCTGTGTATCACTGCCCAACTTCGTTCACAGCAGGAGTGAACTGGCATCTTCTCAGCTCGCTCGTTCTATCGTATACCATCCATGACGAACTAACAGACGAGTTCGAGAAGAAAAAAGAGCACATCACGTATTAAAAAAATGACCTCACTGAAATTACTGTCTACCATTCCATTACGTCTACCCATTTGTCTAGAAGAGCTCTAAGATCTATCTCATCTTTCTTGTGTTGTGATTGTTACAATTTAGATGTACCATGAATGACGATCTCATTGAGCTCCGTTTCCTGGCTTCCGTCCAACACCACTGATTACTCTGTTCTCATAATATTTTACTACGCTATTACTAATCTCTTTGTATTAGAGTGAATTCTTTCGAAAACCTATAACTCAGAACAACGTTGGCGCTTTAAAATGTTTGTTACTTTTTTCAGGTATAATGGTGCCATGATCGTAAAATTATTTTGATGTGGTTTGTGGAAACACCCCAACTCTTGTAATATCTTTGTTTAAATAATAGTTGTGTTTTTTATTCGTATATCTTTTTAGCTTCAGCTTCACATCTTTATTGTAAAACTTATGAATTTATAGCCGTTCTCTAACTTCTAACGAGAAGTATCATTCATTATTCTGAATTTTATTCGTTCCGTTTCATGTTAGTAGCTTTTTTTGTGTTAATAGTCGAGTTTAGAGTAAAGTAGTGTTTATTGCAGTTAAGTGTCGACAGAAGGGAGTTAAACACCATGATTGTTTTCATATCTTTTCTTAAGGGTAGGTTAACAACGCCAGAGAGACATGGTAACTTTTTTTTTAAGTCGAATAAAATCTATTATATTGACGTCTGTTTCATAGCATGTTATTATAATGTTATGAGTAATACGTTCAACTAAGTAACGTTAAATCTCGCTAACAGGAAAATTATCGTGCTCATAACTCTACAACTCCAAATAACAGTAATTACAAAAATTAATAAAACGACTTTAGAAAATATATAACTTTGCCTTACACCGCTTATTACCGCCTGTTTTTTTTTAAGCGACTATTAATCGTGAAGTGCAAAAAAGCTATCAATCGTTACTAGATTGCGTTATCATGTTATTAAGTTAGCGTTTATGACCAAATAGATAAGTGTTTGATATTAAAGCGCGTACGCAGTAGTTTGGTGCAACTGTGCCTTAAGTGAGTGAGGCGTGTTAATAGCCGTGTCGATGGGCCGATAGACCGTTGACGATAATAGTCCCCCTTGATAGGTGTGGTCCACACTACACGCAATTACCACAAGATTTATTTCTTATAAAATATATGCGCTTCCCTATTTTTAAACCATCTTGTACTATTTTTGATTTCTTCACAAATTCTTGGACGTTGTTAAGTGTTAGATTTACTTTTAGATTAGTGAAGCTGAGTAATTGAACGTGTGTTGTAACGGTTGTGATGGCCGAAGGGCTGGCGAGAGGTGTGAAGTTTTCTGTTGTTTTTCTCACAGTTAATTACCGACAGCATTTAGTTTTAAGACGTCTGTATTTTATGGAGTCTTTCACAATTTACTTTTTTTAACATAGAGAGGAGAGGAGAGGACAGCCGCACTGGTCGATCATCAAGGTTAAGCAACGCTTGACGAGGTCGGTCCGTGGATGGGTGACCATTACAACATATCGAGTTTCCTCCGTGCCTCGGAAAGCACGTTAAGCCGTTGGTCCCGGCTGTCATTTGAGATCTTTGACAGTCGTTACGAGTAGACAAAAGTTTGAGATCTGACACCAGTCTTGCCAAGGGGTACCGTGTTACCCAGTTAATGGGTTGTGGAGGTCAGATAGGCAGTCGCTTTATGTAAAACACTACTAGCAGCCGACCCCAATCTAGTTGGGAAAAGGCTAGGCAGATTGATTGACTTAAAATAGAGAAGACTTCAAAGGTAGGTGAATTTTTAATTTGTGTGCGGTTGCATTTTTTCAAAAGGCGCTTAGTCCTTGGGGAAAAGACCAAGGAGTGTGGGATTTTCACCTCACTAAAACCACCCCGGTGATCATCATCAGCACGTAGAAGGGGCCGTGACCTCTCAACAGACCACCCGGGAACCCCCACTTTGCAACGCCTTTTAGGGCACATCCCTGGGGATAGGTAGGTACCTATTTATTAACGCTCAGTTTTTTTTCGATTATGTACTATGTAATTTAATCACGTTTAAACTCTTTCACTACTGTGTTTATCGCAATAAAAATATTCTCATCAGCATCTGGAATTTACGAAAAATCATCAGCAACTTTTTGCACCTAGTCTAAAAAGGTTGCCAAATCTACAAGTTCAATAATTTATAAATCAACAAGACTGATTGGATTAAACGTGTAATCCTCAAAGAATTTCATTACAAAAGCGCGGATTTGTGCGATAAAAAATATTAAAACGTAACTAATTATACCAGTTTGGCTACATTTTTTTATTGTGATCGAATTTAGTATGACAAGCTCATAAATTATTACAAATGCGATAATTATGTTAAAGACCTATTCATATTTGGCAGTTATTTATAAACTAATATGATTCTTGTCAATTTTCTGCGTAAAATATTTCTATTATTAGTATGAAAGTTTCGAAAATAAATTTGTTGTGCCCGTTAAAAAAGACATGATATTGTCTGAGCCGACGTTTTAATTACGATGACAATTTCTGTGTTAAATGTTGGCATTGGGCCTGTTTGTATCAAAAATAAAGGAATTTATCAAACAAATTCTTTCATTAACGCTTCGAACCACAAACGCTTCGCAATCGATATTTAAGACGAACTATTTCTATATTAAGCCATTCCTCTTGTGAGGTCTCGGTCGTAACTTTAATACTGTACCTATAAATAAATTGGTAATAGCTGGATAGGTACATAAATCTACTGAGTCGATAAAAGTTTTGGGAGCTAATAATAGCCCCACAGGTTAATCTTTTTAGCAGGAAAGGGGGCGAGACCGGGCGGTAGGTACTCAGCCTAATTCTGGTCGAAAGGATAAATTATTATCCTTACTTAATACGGTAAAACCGCACACGACGAAATTCGCGGGTATTTCTTGTTTGTTTCTGGAAGGTCTATCCACACATATCAGGGGCGTGCCCGGGACGTGACAGGGCCGGGTCCCGTCAGGGAACATTTTATATGACATCGTTCACACACGTCCGTGCACGGGCCCGGGCACGGCCCTGATATGTGTGGATAGACCTTTAGGCTTAACTTTTTAATGATTCAAAATTGAGACTGGAATTCAAATTAAGAATACAATGTCAGCCAGCCTTTTATCTAGAAGGTGTTATTTAATAACGAGGACTTAGCGGGTTGTCTCGACTACCAACATAGACATCTCCCGGCACACAAGTCGTCTGAAAGTCTTAATATACGGTTCGGAGAGTTTGGTTAAGAGGGAGTTGATTATTTCTTACAAAAGTTCCTATTGAAACTTATTGAGCACATAAAAACAAACCTATTGTTTGTCCAAACAAAGTATTATATTATAGTTTCAGAACTGCGAAGTTTCTAAAGCAAATAAAAGTCTGGTTATGGAGTAGTCAATTCTGAACGTAATTGTTTATTTTTCTTTCGTCTGTATAGATCTAGGATAAGATGGAGTTACGCGGTTTTATTTATTCTGACCTTACACCTAGTGACCTAGTTTGAACCAGACGAACCAAATTCTAGGTTCTTAGTATTGAATTGGTACTGGTTTTTATCAGTTTGTGAACTGTACCTATCACTATAATATAATAGAATATACGTTATTGTACACTAGAAAAGTTACACATCTATTTTACAAAAGAATATGATTCTATGGGTACAATAGCGGTCTTATCGCTCACAGCCATATCTAGCAGAAACCAAGACGTGCATCAGGTAGGTACTTTAAATGTTATACAGAAATCTAATCCTGACTGAATTAAAAATCAATGTCGTTGTGAAATGCAATATTATTCCGCGTCGACTTTAATTGAAATTAAATTGCACATTATACTAAAATAGTTATCACAAGCTGATGTCCGGCTTACAGAGCCACTTAAAAGTTGCTTACCAATACCCCAATACTAAATAACGGTAAAGAGTAAAATTCACGGCTAGATGCCGTGAATTTTACTCTGATGACCAAGTTTAGACAGATATAATATTAAATGTGTTTCCAATAGAAGATTTATATTGGAAATGAATCAGAATTGTTTATTAAATCGACTCCGTTAATATTATTGATTGGATCGTTTTCACGGAGTTTATGCAAAGTATAAGTAGGCAGTGAGTAGGCAAGCAAGGAAACTGTTATTCATATCTCGCACAAAATTGACATAGCGAGATAAAACGGTCCCTTTAACCAATTTAGGGCAAGCAAACTGTTATGGTTAGGGCGCTTCGAGGACGCTGTAGGCAAACTTTTACAATATTTATTATATTTTGTAATTGGCCCATTTTTGAGGCGTTTTATCTTGGCTGTCATAGATTAAATAATAAACGACTGTGAGTTGCAACACGGTGGCGGATAGCAATCAGTTATGTTCTACGTGGATGGGTATTCAAATTAACGTAACGCGAACGCATAGGTAGGCTGATTTTAAGAAGCCGTCATGTGCAACAGTGTCCTTAATTGATCATTACTCAAAAATAATTGCGAGCAAATTAAAGCGTACCGAAAACCTGCGGCAAATTATCGCGCGAATTGGCACAATATTTCGTTTGAGCTCGGTAGAGTGATTAAAAATACATGCTGTATGAGTGGAAAAAAATGCAAAAGTTTTACAAATAGGTAATCTAGCTAAAAGGACATATCAATAATAAGTTTTTGAATATTTTAGTACACATTTTTTTACCACGAACTAAAAAGTATTAACTATACCTAGTTTTGAAAATAAGTATTGTTATCAAAATTATAAATTAATAACATTGAAAATTAACCATGCCTTGGATTAATATGATTATCTCATATTAAATAAACAATTATGCAACACTGATAAAATTAATTGAAAAAGCGTTAATTCATTTATTTTATCGGAACTAATATATCGGTTTTTACGCAACAAGATATTGTCAATCCCTTTTCCGGTAATCAATATTGATTAAAATAATAATTAGCAATTAGTCATAAAACTTAGGTATAAGGTAATTCCTATCTAATCTTAAGAGATTTGTCTAAATGATTGTGCATTTTAGTTTGTTATAAATGCAACTGCGTGTTCTTTTTAACTCTTCTAACCCAGTTTAGTTGCTGGGCTGATAAGAAAAATTAGATAGATGTAGGTACTGATAACAGCCTTACCTAAGATGACATTGGGCACCAACAACCTTGGATAAAAAAGAAGTACCAAACTTTAAAAAAAGAATTAGTCGTAGACGTTTTTGACACCTTTATGATTTATTTTATGATCATTTGATTCTTTAATCCGTATTTAATTCTATAATTTTTATTAAAATATTTAATAGTTTTATAAACTGATCAATATTGGAAATGTTTATATCAAAGTTTCCGCGGTCTCAACTCTAAAAGTTAACAAATTGTCTATGCATTTTAAGGAAAAAAATAAAAAGAATGAATGTCTAACCTGCCAGTTTCGAGGTAAGCGTGCGAGACTGTGACAGTTTCGCCGTTTATTTGTAGAATGATAAGTGCATATTTAATTATTCTCGTTCTCTTGATTTAGACTTAATAGAACTGTATGACCTACTTTTGTAATTGATATTTATTTAGAGTTTGTTAAAATTACTCTAATAGCATTGTAATTATATAAGTAAAAGAGCTTTATTTGGCTACGTTACCAAATTAACGAAGAGTAGATATGAAAAGCTGCGGGATGAATTTTCCAATAGATTATGTATGTTGTATTTTCTTTTGCTTTCGCTCCCAATTTATTTCTTTGTCGATACGTTATTTTTTGCTAAACACGCGTAAGTTGGTAGTCTGTAATTGATACATTAATCACGACGACGCGACAAATCAAAAATATTCAGGATTTGTGAACAACTCGTTAAGCTTGTCAAAACAAAACGAAATATATTAACACGTGTTAAATCTCTATCTCTTTAAGTTGAGGATTAGTTTTGACAAAATGAAAGATTGTTCAACTCGGATAAATCTTTCTCATATTTTGTAGAAATATATTTTTGCCACTATGGTATAGAAAGTTGAAACTATAATTATTTTTTTAACAGAAGACGAATCATTCAGGAAAACTCATTGAGTAAAACAAAACACCAAAAAATTAACATCCAAAAAAATCGTACACTTCACACAAAATAAGGTCCGTTGGCTGAATAAGATCTTGCCGTTGCAATACGCGAGTGCAGAAAAATTAAAACGCCTACTAAGCGTTTTGACAGTTCCGCATTTTCGCGCCAATTTTCCGGTTCGCGCGGGAACAAGTCGGGTGCACGGTCGGTGGCGCGGCCGCGCGCTCGCTGAGGACTGTGGCGGCGTCGCGCTGCGCCCCATCTACTACCTTACGATTTATGAGCGTGACGCAAAAATGGACAAAATTTGTAGCGACGCAGCTCTCGATCTCGACACCGCACACCACGTGGTCTTTGGAATACGGATAAGATGGCAGGGTATTCAATATTTATTAATAGCTGTGGATTTTCTAGGGATAGTGATATAATCTGCTATTAGTTATAAAAGTACGGATATAAACTGAGATATAATCTGGATTGGGATTTCCCCATCTTAGAATCGAGTGTGTGAAAGAAACAGTTCAACTCAAAGACTACCTACCATTCATCTCCTCCCCTGATTAATGGTTGAAAGTCTCAGAGTTCGTCTTCGTTGTTATCCGCGCGATAAAAAGGTGATTTCACACAGATAAAACGGTAAAACGTCAGAATCAGAACCGTTTATTATTCCTACTCATTGAGAAAATTAAGAAGTTATAACGAGCCAGTAGTAGGAAGTTCGCAAGAAATAAGAAATAAATCAAGGTGTTACTTAAATCCTATAATATTTCGAAGCGAAACGTTAAACGCCAATTACATTGATATAGTGCAAACAAATCTACAATGTTATGAAAGTTCGTCATAACAATATGCTCTTAAACTTGGCCCGATTCCGCCAGCCGATAGAAACGTACGATATTGTACGATTGATCCATTTAGTGAACAAATTGCTCATCGCTCGACTCATACGCACGCTCGATGAAGCACGTGTTTAAGTTACGAGTTCAGTGGAAATGTATAACTGATTGTTTGTTGAAGGCTGCCCCAGTTTTCTTTATAAAAATATGTTCAACATTATCTTAAAATAATGTTTTTACAGGAGGCATTTCTGTATTTATTACCTACCACCTGTTTTAAGCGGCTATGTCGATTAAAGTAATGGATGAAAATGGACTTCTTTTTTTATGGAAAATCGAGTGTTATAGACATGCTATTTGAACTACATCTGGGCAAATCTATTTTTGTAAGTAGTTTAATGTTCAAGGTGTAAGTGTAGCTATAACCATGAAATAGGGTAGTTGACTGAAAATTCGTTTGTGGTCTATCAGTTAGATTCAATGAATGAAGGTGCACAGCAATTCTCGAGGTAATGATGCAGCGGATGAGATGGCCCAAAGGGGCTCCAGTATGGCGGTGGTGGGACCATAACCCATCGTGCCACTACCCATCGTTTATCTCTGCAATCTGGTAAGGAAACGCACCAAAGAACAACATCACAAATTGTGGAATGATCACAGCGAGTGCAGGCAGGCCAAGGAGGCACTTACCTGTTTAGATGGCCGTTTTACGCAAAAAGCCCTGAGATTGACTAAACCACAGTTACGTGCTGTCACAGCCGTAACGACTGGCCATGGGACTTTTAACAAGCATCTTTTTGTATTAGGGATCACCGACAGCCCACTGTGCAAAACATACATGGAGGAGGATGAGAGAGCAGCACACTTGCTTCTAAGCTGCCCAGTAATCGCTGGTTACAGGGCTAAATTCGTCGGTGACCTAGGTACCGTACAGGGGATAGTTGGCAACACCAAGACGCTGCTGGCTTTCCTCGAGAAGTTGGGGTGGATCGAGTGAGGAAGACGAATCCCACCCGTACGCAAAATACGCGCTTAGACGTGGAGTTGCGGATACTAGCCCGTCTTAACTTAACTTCTAAAATGGAATAATAAAAAAATATTGGACACGTATTTTTTCTTTTGACCCGTAAACATAAAGTAACGACGATACAGTGCGTTGAAATATCGTGTGACGTCACGGTGTGCTACAATTTATACTGACAAAGTGACTTCACAAGCCTCCGCTCCTGAACTTTGATGCGCTTCATCTTTGTTAATTTTTATTTATTTGATAAAGCGAAAAATACGGGTCCAATATTATTTGATAATCTTACTGACGGATTAAATAGAATTATCATTTTTCTACCCAGGAAACATCCCTATAATACATGTTTCTTTAATCAACCCCACCTTGGTGATGAACATTGGGTTTCTAATTAAGTCGAATAGAGTTCGCCTTGCAAATCCCGCTATTGTGCGAAGTTTCGAACTTGATCTAACCTAATTAAAACACAATGATTACCAATATTCCCTGTGCCACGAACTAGACAGGGAAAGTCTTGAATCAAATTCCTAACTAAGTACCCGGTATCTATTAAACTAGACATAAATCTTAGGTAGTTGCGACAATATCAGATATTTGAATAAATATAGAGTGGTACGTCTTAACTCGGCAGCGGGTAAATGTACGATAAAGCTCAGATAACTAGTATTTGACGGACAGGTGTAATTAGCCTCTCTAGTCGGTACCGGCAAATGGAAGCGTGATGATAACGGAGGGAGTCAGTATAAACAACGATGCCCTTCGTGATTACATCTCATGCTTACCTAAGTGGTTAAGTGGGATTGCGAAATGGTGTATTGATACGGATTATATGCGTCCGACTCTTACCGGTCATACTAGTAACTACCAATCGTTGAAAACGTGAATGGATACAACTTTATGAATGACTTATATTAATAATTATTTATTTTTATTATTTAACTGTTAAATTACTTCTTTATCATTGAGCGATAAGATTTTATCATATTTTGTGCAGTTGGATCAAAACAGAGTATATAATGGGTGGGCCACTTGTGCCTAATCGCATCACACCCTTTTTTGAGCTAACAGAGTATTAAGATACTTATCATCAATTAGCGGGTGTGTTATCTAAATTAAATGTTCCCCATCAATCAAAAGTTTGGACGTTATCAATCGACAGTAAGGGCATCCAAGGGCAGACATGCGGATTTTCCACTCGTGACGAAAGTGCCGTAAAAAAATTACTATTCCTTATATTTTGTCGAGAAATGCGATTATAAACGCACTGAAAAAATGTTTTATATGCCCGAGTCGATATAATTTCATAAAGTTATGCATATCCATGAGATCTTTCAGACCCTGTAAGATAGCCAACAAATTAAAAGTCGCCCTGTACTTTTATGCGAAAGAAGTTGGACATCGTCTGTGGTTTTACCAAGAGTCAAAATAATCCATGGAGATAATGAAAACGATGGCGTTCTCCTCACGTGAAGACATTGGATTATTAACAGATTCACTGTCCAATTGTAAAACAATACATTAAAACACTAGAATCATATATGATTCATTAGACAGGGAAACTGTTGAAGCTATATTTTCGGCGGAAGAGAATGCAAAAGACGTTCGCCACTTGAGTCTGGCGGCCCTCATTATAAACTTTAGCCCGAGCACCCCAAGTCCTAGATCGTCTTCCAGTTCCAGTACGTGGTCTCTACTCCAGAACCTTTAGTTCCCATCGGCTATCCGCTCTGAACTGTCTGGTCTGAAGCGAAAGGATTGGAGGCCACAGTAGATTGCAATAGGTCTACTAACAGGTTAGGTCCACTAGGTCACTAGACTCTTCGAGTACCAAAGATAAGCTAATATCTAGAATCAAGTCCTGCTTAGGGAATTACAACTGATATCAACATTAATCGTTAATTCCAGTAGTAAGTTACGCGAGACATAATTTATATTGTAGTTTGTTAAGCTTGCCCAGCTAATCACAACTTGCAATTTGTAAGAAGATAAGCCGATATTATAATCTATCGAGTTTTCCAGATTGCAGTACGGAAATAACTGGTTTTTTAATACAAATGTTTATTTCTTATGCCGTACTAATCTCTCTTATCATGGTGATATTTAAATATTTCAATAGTATCTTTTTTATAAGGGGTTATAATGGTGAATAGAAATCAACATGCTATTACCCTTACCTTCGTTATTTAGGGTCAGCGCACATATTTTATTCTTCCATACTTATCTGTTCTTTGTCATTTCAGTACCCTTTCTAGACATACCTAACATCCCTAAAGACATCCTGACAATGGCTGCGCAGTACTAAATCTCGTACAAAAAAACAGCACCGTTTCGTGCCTCGCCAAACTTCAGGGTGGCCCAGAAGTTTGGCGAGAACTATATCTGCTTGAATTGCTGAAAGTAGCAGCAAACAGAAAACAAAAGGCTGCAACAAGAATAATGAAACCAAAATTAGGTAAAAAAAAAAAAAAATTTTAAAAGAATATTTATTTATTTATTTAAACACATTCGTTCATGCACAAAGCTACAATGGCGGACATATTAGCCTTAGGCATTCTCTAACTGTCAACCAAGGGTGGAGAAGAGACAATATTCCACGTTTAAATTATACAGTAGGTGTATAATTTAAACGTGGAAAGCAATAATAATAAGTAGTAACCATGGATTCTCTTACACGTTCTTCTCCATAGAGAAGCGTTTTGGAATGTGAAAATAACTTCACTTTCTAACTTCTTGACAGTTCAAAAGTGACTGTAAACGCTTTAGTTAATATATGTAAATGATTTGAATTTGTTACGATTATTTTACGACTAGTCCAGAAGCTATTTTTGTTGCAGTTTTGCCTAGACAAATAGGTATAGCACTAGATATTATTAAAACAATATCAAATTGCGATCATAGAAACAAAATCCCGTTGCTACCAATAGTTTTGCTTATTGAACACTTCATATTTCAAATCCATGTGGTGCGAATTTTGCCAAACTAGGCAAAATGTGTCACACAGCAGTGTGAAGCCGTGAAAAGTATGAGTTGACATTACAATTTGATAGCCATTGACAACTAGGTAATTGCGGATATATTTGTCCTTATAAATCATTTGTTTTACCATGTAGTTCAATGTTATATTGGCGAAATTCAAGGTCGCAGTCTTATTCTGATGTGTGAAGTAGGTTTAATTTATTGACACTTTATTTTTTTCATTGTTTTGGGAAATAACATACATACATCACACAACACTCAAAATAAACTTACACTTATGGTCACCCCACTATAAGCTAGAGTAAATTTATTTTAAGTGTGCGTAAGGGATAGATGTATACAAGTCATATACATCTGTCCCTTACACACACTCAAAATAACATTAAACTAAGAGCTTATGGATACCCCCAGGGGGAGAACATTAGCTCTTAGAGCAAGGTTATTTTGAGTGTGCGTTAGGGATAGATGTATATAACTTGAATACATCTGTCCCTTTTTCACAGTCGAGGCATGATAGTTTTGACACGTAATGGTACAGGCGCAGCACCTGTAGCCAAGTTGACAATCTACAATCGATAACGCTTAGAAAACGAATCAATGTATGGGAATGACACATCGGAACGATAAGTCACGTGGTCAGACCATACAAATAGAAGCGTTAACGATTGTAGAAAGAGATTCGATACGAAACCTTTGTAGCTTGGCTAGGGGGGCAGGTCTGTATTACCCGCAGGGTTGGGCAGAAGTGCATCTATAGGTAGTATAACCACATATCTCCAGTTATATATAACTCCCATGTAACAGGGAGCGAGTATATTGCCGTTAGCCGGGCACAAATCAAGTTCCAGGACAGCTACTGAGAAATTTCTGATGGAAATACCTAATAACAATGTATACTATGCTTGTGTGTTAGAATAAACAGAGTAACAATTGTAGATAAATAAATAAATGAATAATAAATAACACTTTTCCCGATCCGGGTATCGATCCCAGGATCTATTTGGTTTGGGAAATTATCAAATCAAATACCAACGTTACTTTATGCATAATATCAAAAAGTGTTTTTAACTTAAAACGACTGCGAACGTATTATGCTCGAGCTTGGAGCTGAGCTCACTTTCAATTCATCAACATCAATTCATTCACTGCTGCTATTCAAAGCTTTTCAAAATGCAACAGAAAAGAGATATTTTTAATAACAACTGCTGTAGCTCTGTTTTCATTACTTTAAAGTGAAAGCTTTAATAAATACATTTCACTACCTGCGTCTGTGTTTCCCAACGCATACAACCCGAATCTCTTCAAAGTTAGAGTGAACAGGGTCCTTCTGGGTAAGTTCACTCCATTGTCGACTTTGTCTCCGTCACCTCTGACCTAGACTAGAGTCAAGAGCAAACCCATAATAAAAAATAAAAAAACATAATTTGTTTTACTTATATTTCAAATAAGATTTGTACCCATTTGAGGCAATAGGCTCGCCAAGTAAGACTTAAAAAAAGAACTGGCCAAATATGGGTGAACTACAGAAGGACCTCAGACCAATTTTCTTTTTTAAATTTCATTTATTTTTATGTTTATTATTAATTATGTGTTGACTATATTAGATATTACTTAATTATTATGACATTATATACACTGACATTACTTACTTATTAACTTAAATGTATGAAATTACTTACCTATTAATTTGTATTTATGACATTATATAACTTATTCATTTGAATTTTTGGCATTGCGCAGGATATTATTTTGCATTTATGACATTGTATAAAGTACTTTTTTTAAATTTATGTCATTGTATAACGTATTAATTATAATTTATAACATTGATAAGGTATCAATATATTGAATGTTTGGCATTGTATTGGGTTTAAATTGGAATTTATGACATTGTATAAAGTATTAATTGGAATTTATGATATTATATAATTCAATGATATTTTTTGCATTTCTGAATTGGTACAACACAGTGGACTGCGCATTCACCTGCCATCTGGAAATATATGATTATGTACTGTGTTAAGTAATAAACATTTGAATTTGAAATCTTTGGGGAATGCAGGCTTCATGTAATGGTTTTAAATTTATATTGCAAATAAGTCCTTAACAAACAAAATTTAATTGCAATCAAACATTGCAACAACAATATCAGTAGATATATATCTTGTTGGGAATCACAGACACTATCGTAACAACATAACTCATGTTAACTTGTTCGATACGGCTAGGGTTACCATTTCGAAGTTTGCAAGTCCTGGCAAAAATCCAGATATTTTAGTTACAAGATGTTTTTTTTTTTTGTTTAAGTACCTAACTACTAGGTATTAAATCATTAAGATGGATTATTTTACTTAAAGGGCCTTTAAGTAAAATAATCCAAATAAATAATCTAATCAATAACATAAATTATAATAAAAATTATATAAATAATAATTAATAATAATCATTTCCTTTATTTTTTAAAAGAAACAAAACTGCATTCACAGTTATCGATAAGCGCGTACCTACACCGGAAATCAAACACCAACAAAAAATTCAAAAATAAATACTCGCTATAGTATTCTAATCGATAAGATTATTGTTCAGGATAAAATCTCTCTAATAACCATTTTGTCTTAGAGAAATCAAAAAGATCATGAATTAATCTTACATTAATTTTATTTTATCATCAATCCTAATATGAAGGACACGTAAATATGAAAGATAATTACATAGAAAGACTATACTTGAACTATTGAAAATTAAAAGTTTGTTACACTGTAATAATTCAACTGAAAGTTGTTCGAAATGAGACGGATACACAAATTTTGACAGATTAAATGGATGGACGCAGTGTTGTGGTATATCATATTTATGCTCCTAATAACATTTTCTACCAAGCAAAGCTTTCTGGCAAGCTTTGCTTAACCTTGAAGATCGACTCGTGCGGCTGTTATTATTTACCCACGAACTGTCACGACTTCGAAGTTTTGGTTCTAAGACATGCCGGTTTCCTCACGATGTTTTCTTTCACCGTTTTGAGAGCAATGGTGATGAAATAATTTACACAAAGTAAAGCGTCTTTGTAAGTCGCGGCCGTTACCACTAAGCCACCACTGTTCTAAATCTACCTAAATTAAAATAATAATAATTATAATCAAAATTTTAATTAAGGTAAGCACTGGAAAAAAAAGATATAAAAATAATATTATTTTATTAATTATAACGTGTATTTTTCTTGTTGTGTGTGTGAAGTGAACAGTTCTAGGTAGTCTAGGTTATGTTGATTAGAGCCCTTGTGTACTAAATATTAGATTTCATGAATATTACAAATAATATATAACAGAAGAGTGACAATTTTATCTTTAAAATTGACTAAATCGACTAGTGAAATAAAATAACAAGTGTAATTTTTTTGAATTTTGTTTTAGTTCGGTTTAGGTAAGCTTGTCGAGAAATCTGTGAATGCAGTTTTGTTTCTTTTTTTAAATAAAGGAATGTTTCCTAGTAAAATAATCCTAGTAATTTAAGGATTTAAAGTGGTTTCCCTTCAGGGCCTATTGTTTTTTTCAACCTGTATATTGTTATTATTATAGTAAAAGATGTAGACGATGTAGACATTGTATCATAGGATTTGTAAGTTAAGGTAAATAAACGCGTTATTTAACTTAAAAAACCGGCCAAGTGCGAGTCGGACTCGCGCACGAAGGGTTCCGTACCTACCACTATCGCAAAAAACGGCAAAAAATCACTTTTGTTGTATGGGAGCCCCACTTAAATATTTATTTTATTCTGTTTTTAGTATTTGTTGTTAAGCGGCTGAAAAAAAAAGCGGCTGTGAAAATTTCAACTGGTTAGCTATCACGGATCATGAGATACAGCCTGGTGACAGACGGACAGACAAACAGACAGACATACAGACAGACAGACAGACAGACGGACAGACGGACAGACAGACAGACGGATCGCGGTGTCTTAGTAATAGGGTGTCGTTTTTACCCTTTGGGAACGGAACCCTAAAAAAAGAAACAAAGTGCTGGCTAAATGAAAAAGCCGGACAAATTAGAAGGCCGGATGGTAACCCTAGATACGACGATGTTAGCACAATATTATAATACAATTATTATGCAATAGTTTGGCAACCTGATAATGATGTTAACTCAGTGCATTCCCCGCAGGTAATTAGCGTCACGAGCTTGTAAGGCTTATCGACGAAAATATGCGATTTACGTGTTGTCTATATGTTTACGAGGATATAAACAGATCATGATGGTGAGAATAAGCAAGCTGAAGTGACAATGGGCCGGCCATATTAGACAGAATCATTTTATTTTTAATTATTTTTTTTGACAATTAAACGTGCCGTTTAGTGGAATAATTGAAATAAACGATTTTATTTTGACATAGAACCGATGACCGTTGGAGTAGACATGTTTTTGAGTGGTGATAGCGAACTGGTAAACTTAAGGTTGCCATCAGGCTAGGTGGAGCGTCGATCTTCGCAGAGTGGCTGATAGAAGCTGGATGAGAGTTGCCGAAAATCGATGCAAATGGCCTGCAATTGTCCAGCAGTTGACGGTTGTAGACTGATGATGATGTACACAGATGCATAGTTGAGTAAATGTCATGATCCTCTGGTGAGGCACCGTAATGGAATTTATTCATTTAATCTTTTAATTTGCAGTTCAAACCAAGTTGTTATAAAAGTTATAACTTTTTATTCCATTTTGCAATGTAGGTAATCTGTCGCCACGAGTTCGCCTGAACAGCGTATCTGCAGCGTGTCATTCCACGCTATTGGTCAAAGTAAACTCAACGAAAGGGTTGCCGCCGTACAAGTAATAGGCAATAAAGCCTGGCAAATTGCCACGGCTATGTACAAGAATTTTCAACTTTAAATTCACCATTTTGCCAAACATGGTCAAGTTGTATTTTGGCACTAGTTGAAAATGCTTGTTAGTGTAAAACGTTCAACAACAATATTTGGCAAAACGTATCAAATCTAGTAGAAATAAATGAGTGGGTAGAAAATTTTTGTGGGTTCTCCTACAATGTCGCATAATTCGAATACCGCTTCGCTAATTCGTTTTTTAAAGCATTCGTCGTAAACACATATCGTAAATTCTCTCGTGATGAATCATCACTGTGTGTGATTGCTTCATCTTTTTTTGGCAAAAAAAAATCTGATTAATGAGGCAAAGTTTCATTTTCTTTTGTAAAACATATCAAAAATCAAAATATAGACTCAAGTCAAAAAAATAAATTGTAATTTACCATATAAAAGAATCTCGCCGGTAGGCAAGCCATATGCGTTAAATAATACCTACTGGTTATTTCATCGATGTTTATTGATACACCGCTCTCCGCGGTGACAACAAAGGCAAAGATTTTCCTTAAAAGGTTCAGCAAACAGTTGGCTGATTCGCCCATAAATCATGTTACTGTGTGCCCGCGGACGTAATACGTACATTTTCACAGGTACCACGGATGTAGAGATTAATCTAGAAGTGGAATTTTTCACGCCTGTTTACAATGTGCACACATTGGTACATTAACGCCTTCATGTAATTTATGATTCACAAGATCAGTAACTACTGTTTCGAGCCACGTTACGATTGTTTCATATTCCATTGCGTGACTTTTACGACTTCATCAAGAAGCTTTTATTGAAACTCAACAGATAAATATATCGCATTTTATATTAATATGGTTGTGAATTTCAGGTGGCTTAATATTATAGCATGTCGCCCATTTTTACCCCCGACGGAAAAAGATGGGTGTTATAAGTTTAAAATGTATCTGTGTGTATGTCTGTGGCATCATAGCGCCTAAACGGATGAACCAATTCTGGTTTAGTTTTTTTTTTGTTTGAAAGGTGACTTTGTCGAGAGTTCTTAGCTATGTTTTAATAAAATCGGTTTAGCCGTTCAAAAGTTATGCATGTGCATTTTACCCTTTGAATCTGGATTTTTTCGTAAGATCCTGTCATTACGAGTATTACGTGTTTCGATAGATTGTCGATTGAAGCGTGTCTGCTACTAGGTATATTATATTATGTAGTATAAAAATCAAGAAATAAAAAAAACAGAATTTTTTAAATTTGTAATTTTATCTTGTACCAATTTTTTTTCGCGTTTCATAATTATAAATCAGACCTGTTTTTTATAAAATAATTATATATTAATCGACCATATCATTATGAGTGATTTCGGTTGCATAAAGTAATCTTAATTTCGGAGTTGTCACAATGACGATGATTGATAATGCATTATGTAAATTACACGATTCATATATACATTAAGACTTACTTATGTATTATTATGTTACATTTACTATTATTATGTTTGTTCGTTCATAATAACATTATTTGCGCGTATTAGAATAATAGATGCGGCCTTTTGTGATCGATGATGAAAATATGCAAAAATATTTGCGTGGGTAGACAAATATTTATTTCGTTAAGAATGGAATGTCCACTGCCCAAACGTTATGTAATGTGGAAATAAAACAAAAGATCGGTATTTTTTTGTGTGAATGTGTTTCTTGTTTTTGCTTACAATTTTCGTCAAGACAATTGGCTTATTATACAGATTTATCTTGTTTATTGATTTTATTGTTGAATTCAGCCAGTTGTTAGTTGAATCTTTATGTGGCCAGAGGTCTAGTCTTTATTTGGCTAAACAATCAGAATTTGCAATTCAACCACGCAATGTTTTGGGCTCCTTGCCCATCTTCGGTGGATGATTTTTTTGATGCCTAAGGATTTATTTCCTTTCCCTTTTTATAATCGTTTGTAAAAAAATAATATTAATAGCTTGTTTAAATAATTCGGATTTATAGCTTGTTTAAATAAAGAGGACCTCGTGGCTAAATAATAATAGCCGCACGGGTCGATCTTCAAGGTTAAGCAACGCTTGACCAGGTCGGTCCGTGGATGGGTGACCATTTCAAACATACCGAGTTTCCTCTGTGCCTCGGAAAGCACGTTAAGCCGTTGGTCCCGGCTGTCATTTGTGATCTTTGACAGTCGTTACGAGTAGTCAGAAGCTTGAGATCTGACACCAGTCTAGCCAAGGGATACCGTGTTACCCAATTAGTGGGTTGTGGAGGTCAGATAGGCAGTCGCTCCAAGTAAAACACTGGTATTCAGCTGAATCCGGTTAGACTGGAAGCCGACCCCAATATAGTTGGGAAAAGGCTAGGCGTCAGTCAGCTTGTTTAAATAATTAAGTCCTGAATAATATAAAAAAGACATTTTTATTGTTAGAGAGCGTAGTTGCATCTTCCAGTGAGAGTCTATCTATTTGTATTCCCACCGCCGTATACGGCCAGCAATCACTGAACTCAAGACCTTGGTCAAAAATAGCCTAACGAATTTCACCAAATTTACACTTGACTTATATGTACATAGCTTATCTGTTGTTGGTACAATAGTGCATATTTTTTCTTTTTTTTTCTCACTACCTACACCGATTGAAAAGGTTTTCCCATACATGAAACAAGTAGATTACTGGCCATCAACAATGTTTTTTTTTTGTTGATGTGTTTTATTTTGTGCCAGTCACTGATGTATTGAGCGCCATTTTTATTTAGGTTAAACGGAGCATTTAATTTATTCCCATTATTAAAATGTACGTTTGAATTGATTCTCTCCATTATTCCAACGGTATATTTTTGCGAAAGTCCATATTGTTTATTTTTGTTGTTTAACAAATAGATGTCGTAATTACCTTCACGATTCAAAAGATATGTTTTCGCACATGAAAAGCCGGAATTAAGTTGCGTGGTTTCAGTTTTCCTTTTCAGATAATTGGCAAAATTTATAGTAGAAGTGAGCTAAAGATTTATAAAAGATGAACGGAAAAAGGGGCCGACAACATTTTGTTTACTAACCGACTTCCCAAAAAGGAGGAGGTTCTCAATTCGGATATTTTTGTCTTTTTTTATTCGGGCTTAAGTCCGTCATATATAGAAGGTTTTGCAAAATTGTTACCAAATCAGAATCTGGTGATGGGATCCCATGGAAATCGAGGGTAGTCCTCAGACATTTAGCGATTTTGGTATTTTAAACAACATGGCAAGCATTTGCACTCAGATATCATTTGGTTAAGTGGAACTGATGAAGAAGACCACAGATGGCCACTGGAACTACTTAATAAGTATGTCATGGGTATAAGATATCTCGGATAGTTAAGCGACTTTGATGTAGCAAATAAATGAATGATGAATGGGTTTCTTCTAGGCAAGCGTGCTTCACCGTCGACCTCATCATCTCTTACCATCAGGTGAGATAGTGGTCAAGCGCAAGCCTATAGAAAAAAAAAATATGTTACTGATGAAAATGGTACCATCGAACAGATCTGATGATGAAGCTGGAAGGAAGGTAGGCACTGGAACTCCGTAATATAACAATGCATCCAAGCCGTGTTTGGGATTATTAGAATTGAAATGAGATGTACTCTGGCTATAAATGATTCGCATGGTAATATGACGTACCAAGGTACCAACACTAAAAATAGTAAAAAAAAACTTTTTATTAAAAAAAAATATACCCATATCGAAAAACGAAAAACAATAGGTACCTAACAAAGACACCGACTTCGTAAAACAGTTATTTTCACTTTGTAGTTTTTTTTGTTAAACAAATTTTTTTAATATTATGATTTAATCTGTGTAGGTACTTCCAATAAACAATTAAGATCGGAAGATCGGGCGTAACGTTTGAACTAGGAATAATTTGACCTCATGATCTGATAATAGTCTTATCAATTACTCAAATGCATATTATTTCAACCAACTTTGCGATTAAATTCACGATTGACCTAAATTCTTCAACAATAAGGTAACCTCTGTACAAATGGGAAACCGACTCATCGGATGGACCATTGAGAGTGAATATCTCAATCATCAAAATACGGTTACCTATCTAAAAGTATCGTAAACCTATTTATAAATAGACACAAAGTGATACCATGACTTTTCTCATTCATAAGCATTAAAAATAGATGTATAGTATGAGATCAAATGATTTATTTGAGTAATTATGTGAATAACATCCGATAGGAATGTTAAGTAACCCCGCATGCGTGTGCGCAGTGATTCAGACGATTATATTCGGTCACTGCGCTAACACTTGGCGCCAACCTACGGAGCATCATTGGAATTTTCATGTACCTAGTTCCCAGTCATTGTGTAAACGTATAGAGGGGGAGCTGCCAGGGACTTTCAGCAAGCGTATTCAGTCGGCTTTCTTTCAAATTGAAGGCACGTGAGCACATTCACAAGAAATTTGCAGAATTATCACAAAATTGATTTGTTCGTTTCGGATTCTCTATAACATTGTTTGTATGTATGTATCTAAGTATATATTTATGATTCCTTTTTTTTATATATCATATACTCTTTTCTCTATTCATTCTATCATTTAGTTACACCGGCCTTGTTTTATCTCTGTACCACCCTAAGGTCGACTGGTAGAAAATGCCTAAGGCATTAAGTCCGCCTTTGTACTTATGCATAAAGTTTTAATAAATAAATAAATATTCAGGGCGAAAAGTTGATAGATGGCACAGATAATATAATACTAGCATACAAATACCTCATCCCATACAAAGAAACCGTGCCGACGTAACTAGCGTTTTTTATCTGATTATACCGATATTTTTTTGTAAAACGATGGCGTTCAGTTCCGTTCCACGGCGATAGATCACCATCTATATCCGTGGAACGGAACCGAATGCGATCGATGTACAAAATATAATCAGTATAATCAGTACAGTACGTCGGCACGGTTTCTTTGTATGGGGTGAGGCATCTGTATGCTAGTATTATATTATCTGTGTAGCTGGCGTGGGTGCGACTTTTAATGAAACAGACGGATTTTTAAAAGTTGTGCAATTCAAAGTTTTCAAAGTCTGCAGATTTAGAGACAGCCCACAATTTCATCATTAGATTTGCCTATTTATGTCAAAATGCATCCAGCCACAACAGATTTAATAAAAATTAACGACCCTGCATGTTAAATGTGTGCAAAGGGCTCCATCTGAAACTTTTCAAATATATTCTCGCTGTACTCTAAGCAAGCATAATTTATTCAGCTATCAACTTTTTGAATATGCTTGCCCAAAAATTCTGCCGGCTTCCCCTCTAGTACCTAAACCTCAATAATCCGTCAAATTGAATCAATTAACGGGGTAATTAATTATCATGTCTCGGCCAACAAATATCATAAAAATATTTCTTTACTAACACGTAAAGTACACACGCAAAGGTTTATTTGTACATATGTATGTATGTGAGTAGGTAAGTCAATATTATGTTAAAGAATCTAATGAATACAAGGTAACAGTTCCATTAAATAATAATCTATGTTTATGATTGATTAAAACTTTATGGTGTTTTATTCAACGGCTTCTGGACATATAAGTAGGTAGGTAGCCTAAAGGGCAAGATATTGTATACAAGGTATTTTTTTTGTTTTTTTTGTTTTTAATCATCGCGTTTTAACAATATGATGTGGTAATCAAAATGAGTTCCTTTATGGGGTAAAACTTTTATATATCTTTACCATTAATTGAGCTATTAAAAATTTACAGTTAACCTCACAAATTTTATAAACTGTGACACTTGTTAAACTATTGTGATATTATAAAAATACTTTTTTACTATTTGATTCCATAGATACTCCTAAGAAATGTTAAAATGTGCTTGTAATCAATGTAATTCATTACTTACATCTTAAAATATGAGTATACTCATAAATTACTGAGTACGATTACTATTTAAGCAACAAAGTTGACCAAAAAACCAAACACCAAATATCAAGTGAGTGAGAGGAGTCCTCTCGCCAGATGCCCGCAAAGACGAAGGAGTTTCTATGCTACAATAACAGTACAATAAATACAGAAGGGATCTGCGATTTCTTAAGCTATGATCTAATATAATTAATTACGCATGTATTGTTGCAATATAATCATGATTTTACTTAATATTAACCTTTAGGTCATGAATAGATTTGAACGTAACATATAAAACGTCTGGATATAGTTTTCTTAAAAAAAAACATTACTATTAAAATATCTATGATGCCTACCTAACCGGTTCGTCTCGTAGTAAGTTATAGTTGATGGCATGTAACTTGGCAAGAGTCGTTAGATGCGCAGAAGTAGTTTTTAGGTCTCTTTGGTTATCAAGCGGGACGCGGGGAACGTTTAGCACCGTTCCGAGCGCGCGATTGGTTGGTCAGTTGACACAAAGATCGACTGACCAATCGCGTCACGATCACGTTTCGTTCGCTTAATGTGATGGTTGGTCAGTTCTCGCACTATGCGCGAACTTACCCCCACTACGCCAAAACCTTGCCAAGTTACGTGCCGAGAACTATATCTCGTAGGCACCTCATAGTCCTAGAGGTTTCTTAGACGCCTTGTAGAGGTTGTGTAGGAACCTCTCGGAGATCGCGAAGCCACCGCTTCAACAATGCTTCTTAAGAGCTTCGTATAAGGCAAACGGCACCTCGTAAAGGCTGCGTGTAAAAAACGGTCAAGTTACTTGGAGACACGTTAGCGCAGCGTAAACGATTGAGGAACACCTTCTCTAAATGCGAACAAAGCCATAATGCCAGGTTTTGCCATGGTTTGAATTAGGTCAACCATCCCTTGTACATGAAGTAATAACTTATCTTGTACATGAAGTAATAACTAAATAACTTACTCAGGCAGAAAGAGACTGGTAACATTTTAGGATGAAATATCAGTTTATTTTTTATTAATATGTGTTTGCTCTTGACTTTAATCTATATCAGAGGTGACAGAGACAAAGTCGACGATGGAGTGAGCTTACCCAGAGGGAGCCGGTTCACTCTAACTTTGAAGAGATTCGGTTTGAATGCGTTTGGAAACACCCGCAGTACCCGGACGCAGGCAGTGAGTTCCACTCTTTTGCTATGCGCATTATGAAGGTTGTTTGGAAGCGCTTGGTGCGAATTTGTGGAATGGCAACTGGTGAGGATGGTAACTTGCAGTGCGTCTAGATGTCCGGTGGTAGAAGGGGGCCGGTGGGATGAGGTCGTGGAGTTCATGAGCACACTCGCCGAAGTACAGTATGTAGAAGACCGACAAGCAGGCAACGGCGAAGAGCCAAGCTGTGATGCTTGGCATCCACCAGTTTAACGTCACCAATGAGCCACTTAGCTCTGCGTTCCAGCGAGTCAAGCGCGTCAAGTTGATATTTAGCTGAGCCATCCCAAAGGTGACTGCAATACTACATGCAGGATCGGACTTGCGCTTTGTAAAGAGTTAAATGCTGTCCAGGCGTATAGTAAAATGCTTCACAGTAAACTAATAAAATGATTTCCACAAATATGTGATATATTCAGCTGAACATCGCAAATATTTTGGCATACCTGTGATATCAACCCGCCTAATGAGACATCAACTGTGTACATTCCGTGGCGTACTGTTATCTAATCAAATTATGCATTTGTCATACATTGCAAATAACTAAATGTAGCGATCTAGTTATTGTGCTAACGAAGAGCGACGGTTTAAAGCAAAAATGAGGCTATTTCTGTACAGTAATGTTGGTATGTGTTATCGTGATTTTATCAAGGAATCATTTAGATTCTCGTAAACAGTTTTGTACTTGCTTTCTTATAGATGTTGTAGTGATTACGAAATTTATGGTAGATTTATGTTGAGAACTATATAAAGTTATTCATATTTCAGATAGTATACTACTTTTTGAAATCCGTAACAGAATTTTCGAAAAAAGTATTCAGTTTTTTCAGGCGTAGGTCATCAGTTATCTTGAGATTTTGGTCCCCTGTACAGTGCTGAACACAATCAGACTACTATTGATTTCATTCATGTCTACCCCTCCTCGCGTCGTGTTCCTCATTACTGAGGGACGTGATTCCCCCGACAGGAGATCAACTTTTCTCTGACGATGATTCTCCATCTTTGTCTGTCCTTGGCGACATGGAGTGCATCGTGCAGCTTGGTGTTCAGCGTTAAATGCGTACTATTTGGTCAGACCATCTGATCGGGCTTCGGCCCCCCAACCTCTTGCTTTCGACCTTGGTTGTGATCATCAGCTGTTCGAGGTTATGACCAAAGAACTCCAGGATTCTTCGCAGGCAGGTGGTGGAGAGCCTGGCCTTAACGTTCAGTTGTCGAAGGATAGACATTCATGTATATAGGCTATATTTTTTACCTAAAGTAAATCATAATCAAGTCTCAAGAAAATTAATAGTTTCACCAAGTTTGAAACAATCTTACTGACAAATAGACCTTGTTTTTTATGATGTGTGCAAATGACATTCAATCTTAAAGTATATCTAGGTAACTAATTCATCTGCCCGTAGTTTTTGTGAACGGTAATAAATCCAAGATCTGACCCACAGCCTCATAGATCTGCGTGGTAGCAATAAAATAACAGTTCAGAGGGCCATCTCACTGACGACATAATTGTATTAGAATAAATATCCATCTGAACATTTATAGTTGTTCTACAAATCAATCTATGGTACTCCAGTGAGCCGTAAAAGTTTTATTAGGTAGCTGTCCGTATTCCCACACGTTGAAAGGGTGTCATGTTAGAACTAAAGTTGGCAGACGAAAGGTTGTTACCGAAGCACGTAGAGCATTTATTGTCTTCCAAGACTCTTCAGTTTTTATAGACACTATTTTGCTGAACAGATAAATTGGAAATTTCGGTTAGTTTTCTACGTGAGTAGTGGTTTTTGTTACGGGTTTATTTATAAGATATTGGGATTTGAAAAATAAATCCGAATTATTTTCAGGCGGTGTAATCGTATCTAAGTTTGACTTAAACATGAATTTGATTATTTTCACATAACTTTTGGGGTAAGTTTTACAGTTTTTGTAAATGTTTTAAAAATGTATTCTTGTTTTCAGCTTGTAAAGGTTCGAGACAAAATGTATTTTCAACCGACTTTCCAAAAAGGAGGAGGTTCTATATTAGACTTTTTTATGTGTTTGTTCACCGATTCCTCCGTAAATTGTGGACCGATTTTGAAAATTCTTTTTCTTTTTTGAAAGAGTATGTTCCCAAATTGGTCCCAATATCATTCGTTCGCGCTGTACTCTCATCTTTATAGTACTGGTTACATTTTGCCATCTATGTTTACGTACTTATGTAGGTTTATATGCTAATTGTAACTTGTTTAGTTGTATGGTTGTTATCATACAACTAAACTCTGTTGAGTGAAAACCTCAAACACTCAAGCAAGTAACAGCAAAACAGTACCAGCAACAAACCATTATTTGTACACTCATACGCAGATAACAAGTGCCTACAAACTCAAATTGGTGTATTGTTGTATTAAGATTGACAGCTGTCAAATTACAAGATAAGTATCGTCTTAAACATTCACTTTGTCTATGGCACGATCAGAAGAGGTTACGAATTACATTAATCAAAATCAAGTCGTGTTTAAACTCGTGCTATTTGTCGGAACCATGTTATTTAACAGATAAATTGTTTTAGTAAGTGACAAGTCAAGGATTAATTATTTTTCTGTTGGATTTGCACCTCTATTTTTTTGTAAATGTTTGCGAATTTTTTCTTGGTTGATACGTTACACGCAATCAATGGCAGTGCTTTTCATTTGACAGTTTAACAACATTCTTTAAATAAAATTCGTCGAGAATTTTTGCCAAATAGAGCAATAGATTAGGAATTTCCTCATTAATCCTTTAGAATATGATAAAGTATGTTGCGCAATTGGGGTGCTGCTATTGCCATAAAATAAAAATTACCACAAATTTTGCTGCAGTATTATTATGTCCTTTATTCATGAAATATCTTATTATCTACATTCTTAAATATTTTTATAAAATATTATTATATTCTTTATTGCACACCATAAAAAAATAACATACAGAAAAAACATTTTCAAACAAAGTGTACAATGGGCGGTCTTATCGCACAGGGCAATCTCTTACAGACAACTTTTGGATGGACTGAACGATAGGAGAAGAATTAAGGGCAGTCAGTGTACAATAGATCATAAATAATATAACTTACTTATACATAAAAACATAAAATACATACATACTATACTACATATCTAATATACTAATAAATATTGAATATATGACAGGGAAAGGAAAAGACTAAAAAATTATAGTGAAAGGTAATGCTCCTTTACCATTTTCTTAAATGTTGGCAGTATGCTATGTCTCAAGCTTTAATTACAATTTACTAACAACCATGTATTGTTCCGCACAATAAATACTCGCAGATACTGCATATAAATCGCCTCGCAATAATTTATTTTGACACAGCCTCGCATACCATCCGTTATCAGGACCATGCCCAATGCGGAGTCGATCTCCTAATGCCGATTATTTACAGTTGCTTGCAAATAAATAATATTTACTTTATCACTGTGTCGAAAAGCGGTAGCACGAGTCAACTGTACGAATAATAATAAGCCGGTTTTAAATCAGAGTTAAGTTGTATTTACGATGCCCAGGGCGGCCCCGGGCACTTAGGAACCTTCCCTATTCTACCAGTTTAGGTACACGAAGATGCAAAATAAGGTAAACCATGTATTTCTCAATGTTTGACTCGTTTAAGTATAAACGGTGCCAGAGGCCACCGATAATCTCTCAAATTAAGTGATCAGTGTTCGGTTGTACTGTAATTTTGTAATCTTTAATGTATCTTGTATTGCTAATTCAATATTTCCCATTCAAGCGGCGTATTTAGCTACGATATAATTTATGCGAAACGTTGAGTTGATTCATGTAAAAATTTGAATTAAAGTCTGCGTAGCGTGAGCGATATGACGCATTGTACAGGACAAATAAACAGCATTTGAGGGAAGTTTTAAAATACATTCGGGCGGGACGGCTTCAATAAATACCGCTTCGCACTAAACCGAGATATTTCCGACAGTTAAAACGCCAATTCAAAATATTTTGCATTCTTTCGTGATTTACGATTGTGTTTATACCGCATTTTTGGAGGATTTGTTTGAGTGTGGAGTCTCGCGGAAATTGTAAACTGACGTCGAGATTACCTGCGATGTTCGGCAGGTGTATTCTGAGAAAAAGCATTAGCGCTAGCATTTCGATGCCCGTGACTTTGTTTGCGTTAACCCACTTCTGTGTTACACGGTTCCCGCACGTCCCGGTAAGCACATAAGCCTTCCAAAGTTGGAAAATGTATTTCAATGCTTAATTCGTTTTAGTGCCGAAAGCAGAGACAGAAGTTTCCTCCATTAGCAATGTTTAAGCAATACTCTGTTTTGATTTATGACAATTGCCGTAATTGGAACTCATTGATGGGAAAACACACACGTTGGGCAGTTAAAATATTTTGAAATGGTCATTGTATTTTATGTTTCCTCAAAACGAACATAAAAATATGAAAGTCGGAAAATAAATCACTTTTGTTGAAATATTATTGAATAATAAGCCTGGGAAACTTAGCAGTCTTCTCATAATAATGTTTCGTGTTTTCCTCGCAGAACAAGATCTTGTTTTCATTAATAATTTCACTTCTGTATAATGGGTATACTATTGACTGAGATCTATTGATATTGACTCAGTAACAGTGATGTAATTTTTTACCCGACTGCAGGAGGGTAATGTTTTTCGAGCTCATGTATGTATGTCCATTTCTATAACACGCTCTATTATGACATATGAGATGTCTTTGGATTCGTCTCAATTGTGGGAGTGCCATAGGCTATATAATTTTTAAATTTACTCTCTTCTCTCAAAAAAGGAGGCAAACAATTTGTTTTTTCGCTTTCGTATCAATATGGGTATCAAATCATCATCTGACTAGCCTTTTTCGAAATATTGTTCGGGTCGACTTCCAGACTTACCGGATTCAGCTGAGTACCAGTGTTTTACATGGAGCGACTGCCTATCAGACCTCCACAACCCAGTAACTGGGTAACACTACGGGTATCAAATGAAAGCTACTAAAGAGACCACTCGAAAAATATATATATCGTAACTATTTTGGCACAAATTCAAGATAAGTATAGTAACTTTGATTGCAAAATAAATAATCTATTACCATTTATCTTATTTTGAGAACTCGTTCATTAATAAAACTAAAAACACTGAAATAAAACAAATACTTATAAAATCCAAAAAAAACCGACTGCTTAAAATAATACTAAAAACAGAAAAACAAGTACTAGGTATAATTTATACATTAAATATTAAGAGGTGGACAAAAATTATAGAAAAACATACTAAAACTTCGTTTGTCTCCTCTGGCAGCACCTAACAATATTGAATATATAAATTATACAGGACCTACTACTTGTTTGATTAGAGAACGATCAACTTATGCAAATTTATCTTGGATTTCAAACTACATATATATTCCTTTCCATAACTTGAACTACATAAAAACTCAATTTCGTCAACAAACTTGGCCCATATTATTATTATTCAATTCAGGCTAGGGTTCCGTTTGGTTAACCGTTGACGCAAACATCATACGGGACCCATTTCCCTAAGTTGACTTAGGACGCGTACGATGACAGGTGACATTCAAGGGATGATCATGTTTTTCTTTCATTTCCTGATAGGAACATTATATTTACAGTTAGTGGGTTTCTTCTGAAATTTTGACGTAGGACTTGGACACATAGGTACCTATTTTATTTATTTAAATCTTTATGTAGAGTTATAGGTACTATAAGGGTCAAAAGTGCAGTCACACTCTACCAAAACAGAAAAGGCAATTTTTTTGTAGCCATCAGAATTTCAACTTTTCGCGGTTAATAGGAATAATCTATACTTTAATTTCTATACAAAATATTAAATCAGTTGTGGATAATTCAACTTCTTCTACAAAAACTATCCATTTGAGTTTTGGGAGAGTATGACTGCACTTTTGACCCTTGACTGTACATAGGCGGACTTAATGCATAAAAGGTATATTTTCAACTGTTTCAATCTGTTACTATGTAATTTCTTACATACAACAGAAGCTTTAATTAATAACAACTAAAACTTTACATATAGCTAAGAACACTCTCAATAATGTCAGCTTTCAAACACAAAAATAACTAAATCAAAATCGGTTCATCAGTTTAGGAGCTATGATGTCACATACAGTTACACAAAAACACAGGTACACACGTCAAACTTATAAAAGCTTAAACTTTACTAAAATTACCTGTTGTCCAGATTTTTTTCTGTCTCAAACATTGTTACCCACGAATATTAGTCAACAGCACGAATGCAACTAAACCATGTAACAACAATGTCAGTCTTAACGGCCAGTCCTGCTGTCAGCCAAATATGATTAATAGGCATTTTAGCCTTAATAATGTTCAGTATTTGACTAAACTGCTGTCAAAGTGGTCGTAACGCTTCAACCTTCAAGCTTAGTGTTGAAATAAGTGTTTTTATTGACGTTTTGAAAGACACATAAATCCGCTTTCTAGATAAATCTTTCTACATTTGAAATAAAGTATATTGAATGAGTTGTCCTAAATGGTTCTCATTCTTTTCCAATCTTTCTTTGCAATTTCTACTCCGTCTTTTAGAGTACGAAAACACTGAAATGTTTTTCTGAGAGATGGCTGGTACTAAATTGACATCTATAAAGTGAATGCACTTTGTTAATCGTTTTTCCCTGAGAAATCCACAAAAAACACCTACACAGATAAAAAAGATTTTTTGCGTTATGGACACCTACTTCCAAAAATAAAGTTATTTTTCACTTTGTAGTTTTTTTATTTGGGAGTCGGTAGTATTTTTTTGTAAAACAGATTTTTATTTTTCACTTTTTAGTTGTACCTACATAATAGGCAAGTTGTTTAGTAAGTTGAAATGAGAGATCTGCGTACCCCTTAAGAGCGTACTGCCGTGATGTTATGTTATGAAATGGTATAAACAATAAAGAGAGAGATTTGCCGTAATTTATTGAAAAGTTCTCTTGTATATCTTCGAAGTTCTTCATCAGATCTTCACCAAACTAAAATGACACCAATTTCGAAACATACTTTTACAAACAAAAAAATAATTTTCAAAATCGGTCCAAAATTTACGGAGATATGCGTGAACATACACAAAAAAAAACAAACATAATGTCGAACATAGAACCTCCTCCTTTTTGGTAAGTCGGTTAAAAATACCATATTACGAAATAAAAGCTAACTTTTATTACTTCCTTGAAACTATATAATAATGTAAGAATAAAAATAAAAATGTAATAGATAGATTTCTTGCGAAAATCATAGGAGTAATAATAGGTCCGTTAGCAAAAGAGGTTTGATCATTTTGTATTAAAGTATGGCAAATTAGGTAAAATAAAATAAGCCTTTTACACCGATAATTCTATATATTATCTCGTTACAGTAATCATAAATGTTATGGTCAATTCTCGTCATAATACGCGGTCTAGTGCATAACATGAACTTCGGAACTTTAACTCTTGAAAGCGAACCATTTTATAGACTCATAAACCATTTTGACAAAATTGAAAGAAGAATAGAAATAAAATTTATATTAAAATAAAAATATTATAAAGATCAATAAATTATTTAAAGAGATCATAAAAATGATAAAAAGAACGTTGTTATGTTTACGCATAGTTCGCTGTCAGAATATATTTTAGCTAAGTGCTCATTTTATTGCCAGTAAAAATAAATATCTACACAAAAAGCTCTAACAATAAATGTTGCCAGAACAAATTAAACCATTTGAGAGAAAAACCGCAGACCGTCTCTGCATCAGCAGCTAATTACTTTAGCGTTTAATTTTACTAGATTTTCGTGTTTTCTAAAACTCCAAAGATTTTGTTAAATGTAAAAATTACTTGCACAGATAACTACTTTACGTAGATTGTTTTAGTTATACTGCAATTCTAGAGTTGGGAAAGCTTTTATTATTACTAACTAGCATGTGTTGATCTGAAAAATTGCAGATAATGTCTTCAGGTTCGCTCACTCTATAGTTTAAATATAATGTGATAGTATTCACAAGATTGTTTGAAAGATATGTATTATGTTTAGTCTGTGTTTACGGCGTTTTGTATTTCTTGGCAACCAGAAGTTCCTACGGTTTTCTACAACTAAGTAAATAATGCGTGAATACTTATTAGTTTAATAATAATATTTATCAAATTAGAAATCGAGAAATCCTGAGGGGTCGTTGACTCTGATTGCAATTTGTTTTCGCAGATATTTCTTTTTCATGTAAAACAACTGAATCTGAAGCGTTAGTCTGTAACATCTGTTTGAAATTCGAACGGGTTCTAATTGTGAATCTGCGATTAAATTTAAAAACAAATTCGAATGCGAGTTCGATTTTGTGCAGCCGAAAGTATTAGTAAGGATTTTAAAAGTTCCTTATTACCTGACTACGGCGAAGCCAAAAGGAAGAGTTATGATTTTAGCAGTCTATGTATGTATGTTTGTATTTACGTATGTTCGTCCGTAGCGCCTAAACTATTCATCCGATTTTGATGAATAAGGTGTCAATCAATTCCTTATTATGGCCCGTTTAACATAGGATAAAAAGCCGAAGTCGGGTTACAGTTTTATTAAACTTTTTGCTTGTTCTAATAGAGTTTTAGTGAACTTTCAGAATAGCAATATGGCCCATATTTATAAAAATCTCAGCTGTTTAGCAACTGATTAAAGTTGTCAAAAATAAAAGGCCCGTTTTGACATCTATAAAAATACTTAATAATAATTAAACTTGATGCTTGCGAATGATATTCGTTGTTATAGTGTATGGGTAACATAGTAATTAATTTGAATTATGAATTAGATTTTTAAATTTCTTACGTATAATGTTATCGCGGCGTGTAAAATGAAAAACATCAAAGGACTTTTTAGATTGTGACGACTTTAGTAGATTCTTTATTCAAATTAATTTTGTACAGAAATTTTGAATTTAGAAGTTCTAATCAATATACATAAATAAGGGTGTGTGTGGCTAATATAGTTCTATCTATATCTTGAATTGATAATTTTAGCAATGCCAAAATCTCTAGCAGTAGCGGCCAAGGCTTCTCTGTGGTACTTGCAAATAATTGTACAAATTTTCTTTTGTCCCAAAGTTATTTTCTCAAGGGCACTGGAATTCCTATTACATAAGTCGATCTATTGTTAGAAGTTCGCTTCATCGTGGAATTTTAATTGTTGCCACTGAACAGATTTAGAACAAGACAATCAGTTGGGTGTCCATCAAATCGCTTATTGCTGGACAAGCGTGGCGCTTCTCCTTGCGATGTCACTCAGGCTGGAGGGCGTCTATTTCCATTAGTGTTGAGATCACCGATATTTAAAATTTGTACTTATCAATATTATAATAATAAAATTTATTCAAAAAGGCACACAATCCCAATTATTTCAAATGACAAGTTCATAGTTACAAATCATCATACATTCATTAAAATTAATACATTGAAACTAAATTCTTTAAAAATAAATCATTAATATAAAATACATCGTCAGTAGAAATCATTAAAATTTGTCAATAGTCGTAGCATTTATTAAAACATATTTACCGTCGGTTGGCACTCTGGTGGACGCCGAGCCAATACCTGTGGATCGGACTGGACCAATCCCTTATAAGCTGGTTAGCCGATCTTCGCAAACTGCTGAAAAAATACGCTATGCGAGATCGATTATATAATTTATTTTGATAATATGTACTTATATACAAATAACCCTCGCTGGTAACTACCACGGTAAATATATAACATTAACGTGTAACTACATAGCACACAATCAATGGCAATGGCATTTGAATGGCATTGCATTTAATTTTAACAATTTAATAAAATTCAGTTGCATTATCGAATAGAAGAATTTTCAAACATTATGATGCAATAGATTGAGAATTTCAAAATTCTTCGGATAGTAATAGACAGTTTGTTACGCAATTAAAGTGCTGGTTTTATTTCCTAGCGACTTTAAAACGACAAAATGGACGTGAATTGAGGCGTAACATGGAAATGGCTTTGTCGATGTCGAGCCCTGCAGCCTAATTGCGTAAGTGAATTCGACAAGGTTAAGGATTTGACCGCCATCAATCGACCAATCACATGCGAGATGATAGACGCGATTTGGATTTCCGTCTATGCTGGATTGATTCAGCAAAGGCAGGATAAAGTGACTGAGTTGATTGATTGCTATTTCCAATCTCAGATATTACCCAATATATTAAGACTGAAAATGTTAAAAAAATCTATTTGTATCCATTTTAATTTCCTCCAATTATTCCTTGGCGCAGATACCCCTGATTAGCTGATTTTAAAATGAGAATCACTTCTAAACGGCTAGTCGTATGGAAAAATATATGTTACATTAGACCATTTTCTTAATAATTTCTGATGATCTAAGGAAATTTTGAGTTTTATTAGTTATGTATAGTTAATGTAAACTGGAGGAGCGAAGCCACCTAATGCAAGCAAATCTTTGCTTAAAAGGTGACTTCAAAATTAACAATGTAATTTACATAAGTTGATGAAATAAACATTTTTATTTATTATTATTTATTAGTATAACATAGTATAATTAATTTGTAAAGTTATGTCTAAAACGAACAAAAACACGACAATCGCACCAAAACCGCTGGGCGTATTTTAATGAAATTGACACCATCTCAAAGACAATTTAATTATCTACATTTTGATCTGAGCCTTTTTTTTTAAATCATATAATAATAAGGAAAGTAAAAAAGACGACAAAATTTTGGGTCGCGCGGGTGTGAAACGAGTGCGCGTCTTGTTCCCTCAAGGTCGTTGGCGACAGTCGTCGTCTTAAACACCCTTATGTTCCCACCCGCATACAGCAAAACAACAACAATTGATGAACACCTCCGCTTACCTCCTAATAGTCACCTAACGGGCCCACTTGGTCCAAACACGTACGTCGTACAAGTAAGTACTAAGTACATAATGCTATGTTCGCAGTATCGCCCCCGGCCAGGTGAAGGTTCGATTCGGTACAGTCGGTAGCAAAAGCAGTTTAATACTTCGGTTTTTTGGATCTTAATTATTGAGCAAAATATTTAATTAAAATCGAATCGAAGAATTGTCAAAGTATTATATTTGAACTATTGCATAAAATTCTAACAAGAAGATTCATTATAATCATCATTTAATTAGCTGAAAGTTGTCTACTGCTGAACATAGGGCTCCCTCTGACAGTGTAGTCACATCGACCGATCCCATGCACCTCGCATCCACCGGATTCCCACGATCTTAACCACGACATCGGTCCACCTAGTGCAGGGATGGCGAACCTTTATTAGAAAACGTGCCATTTAAATTATATATATTTTTTATGTGACAGTGAAGTGCCACCAAAGAATTTTGACTTTGTCTTAATTGACAAAAAATAAAACTCTAAATACTATGAATTAATCGATTCTTTATTTGCACCCAGAAATTCTTATAGCAATTCTAATATTTATTAACAGTTTTATGTTGTATTTTAATAAAAGTAGAAGTTGGTGTCATTTCTGCTGTTGCAAATTACCTACATTCTAAATAACCTCATTTTAGCGTGCCCAAAATATTTTGTTGTGTGCCACCACAGGCACGCGTACCGTAGGTACGCCATCCCTGCCTAGTGGGAGGCCTTGAGGATTGAATCATTATCTTCTGTCCGCGGCTTTTCCTGCGTAAAAAGTGTTTAATTATCTCAGGGGAACACTAACGGGATAAAAACTCCATCTCATCACCTCTTCATCCCAGGGTATCAACGTTCGCATTAATAATAATACATAAGTATATAAGGATGGATTTTGTGTTGATTAGGCAATTAAAGGGTGTGTAAAAATAGCAGTATTAAAGAACTTTTATCGCTGACCGTACTAGTGCGGTTAGTTGTAGTTAACCAATTAGTCACTCTGATCGGACAATCACGTTTCACGCTTACGCCCTTTAGCTGTTTTTGAGAAGACTAGTGATTGGACGCGGGTTGCTTTGTCTTAGGACGGTTTCTTCAGTTTTCCAGTGGTTATTTTGAAAGGCTTCGAGTACTGTTTAAAATTCTTTTTTTTCTTCCGTTTTCAATGATTAGGTATGTGTATTTCGAAAGATTACCTCTAGACTAAGCAATACCGTAACTACAAGGATAGTAAAGGAAACAATTAGGTCGTGAAAAAACTATGGCCCTAAGTGCTACAAAAGTAACCATTTTGCGTTGTAAGGTTGTATTTTTTAAATTAGTCGGATTATAACCCTTTGACGTTTGTTTGTTTACTTTTTATCGTTTATGCCTGCAAATATGGTATAAATAGAGAAAAGTGAAATGAAAGTAGGGGGAGATCTTCGCAGACTTCCCAGAAAATCCAGAATAATAATAAACTTCACAATTCATTATTACTTATTCCCATTTATAAACAGACAAACCAAACTGCTACAAGACTATAGGATAACAGATTAAGATTTATTTAACTGACAAGCCATAAAATTGGCGCTAACTAAATTACTAGACGAATTACAGATAAGTGGTGCATTAGGGTTACTGCCTCAGTTACAGGTAAATGTTAATACTTTTCTTAAACGATTAGAAAGGGATGTTTTGTAACTGAGTTTATAAGTTGGGCAATGTTTTTACCCGACTGCCCAAGGAGGGCAATGTGTTTTTCAATCTATGTATGTTTGTTCCTATGTGGCGTTCTAAAGACCAAACGCGTTGGCCGATTTTGATGATTCTTACGTCAATCGATTCGTCTAGACCCTGCGAGTGGCTACATTAAAATAGGAAAACAAAAAAATGGCGGCTTTTGGGAAATATTTTTATTTATCTTCCAAACCCATTGTGTGGGATATCAAAATAAAGGGTTTTAAGAGGTGATTTTTTTGGTCAACCAGCTCGCGAATATGTATCCTCCGACTGCACAGCATGATTTTCTTCTTGTTTACGTCTTTTTAGTTCGCTTTTTAAGCAGTCGGGTTTTTTGTTTTTTTTTTGATTCTATAAATTACTTACATACATACCGTCGTGCCTTTATTCCCCGAAGGTTTATTGCGGTTACGCGCTGTTCTTCAGAAAGGCCAGGTGCGCAATACTCATAACCAGCGTGTGTGTATGACTAGATGTATGAATGTGTGTGAAGCAAAAGAAGTATGTAAGGACAGTAGCAGTTGGCGTTCTGTAGTTTCTGCCTACCCCGATGGGAAAAAGGCGTGAGTTTATGTATGTATGTATGTATCTTCACAAACTTCCACAAACAATTTTGTATTATTATAATAATATAGTAGAGATTTACTCAAGCTATGCCGAATAAAGGGCTTAGCCCGTCGGCCACAAAGAACGTCCGCAGAAGGAAATTGCTATAATTACCATATTCCGGCTCATCCACCTGTTATAATCCCTACTCGCCCTTTACAACAAGTATTTTAGGGGATTCTATTCTTAGCTGGGAGCTTTCAGTGTTTACTTTTCATATATTTTATAAAGGCTACAGTATAGAAAATTATTATTTTGGTGTTATCTAATATACGTGTAAAATAAAATTAGTTAGCCAAACGCTGTAACCGCACAAGGGTATCTATATAATTACGATAGATATAAGTACACTTTTTGAAATCACTTTATATAAGCACAGTACAAAAAGCAAAATACTTTATTTTTAAAACTAGCCCCTCTTTGGTTTTTGATCTACAAATTTATGAAAAGTAAAAAACATTATCTTTAATATTTCTAGAGTATCAGCGAAACTTGCGGACCTCTTTATTTAGGGAGATCTAGCCAACATAGGGGACAGTTGCCTAATCAATATAAATTACGTTTAGGATAGATGCCCCACCGGAAACGGGACATCTATCCCGCAAACACTTTGATCGCATTTTGCCTTCCCATGAAATCGCACAGAGACATGAGATACGGTCAACTTAGTGGTAGTTGGAGAATCTGTGAAACTAGAGTAATTACTATCGGGCAACTATACCCCTGGGGCAACTATCCTGGTTCTACCCTATATTATGTATCATTAAGTAAAAATTAAATTAATTTTATAATCAGTCGGTTTAATCAAATTGACAGTAATCAAAAGATGACATAACCAAAAAGAATTAAATGTAGGTGAAACAAAGAGGGCTATATACAAAGCACCTCCGTTCCAAATCATCTAGATAACAGATTTTTACGGGTTTGATGCTCTATTGGTATTAAGGTACCCAGCATCTGATCAACATGTCTTCTGAAAATCTGACCAGAATTAGTTTCTATTTGATAGTGCAATCGGTCTAATATCCTCAAAACGGTTCCGAATTCCCATTTAATTTGGTCGTTTGTGTAACTGCGTATTTGCACTCTCTGCCCAACAGTAGATGAGCGTACCGTTGCGTCATCAGTCGGCGAACGATGTTTATCCCTCGTCAAAGAAGGCCATATACATAGCACCCTGTATAAGAAAACTCATTACGTAATTTAATTTCTATATGTAGTCTATAATGAACAAGTTTCTGTCTCTTATTTATCAAATACTCAAAGTTTTAAGCCAGGAAAGTGAGCCACCTACTCTACTTTTTCGTATGAGTTTCCCTCTAAATATTCGATTTTCAGCTAACACTAGTATAATTCATTATTAATAATTCGGCATACGGAATCCCGTTAGCGAAAAATTCTCTTTGCTACTGTGTAGAATCTATACATGAAAACTTGATAGAAAACAAAGAGGTCACTTACCTCATCTATCAAACTTCTTCATTAGTAACCGCGTGACTTTAAATAATCTAATTCATTAAATTCTTCGCGAATTCTTTCTAATAAAATCGAGATTGTCCTTGACTTTCATGGTGGTGATGTAACCAGTTTAGCTATATGTATATATTTACAAATTAGGTAGTCGCTATGTGGCTTCTGTAGGTTTGAAATATTTGAGGGACAACAATCATTTGTGGTTTACATATTGCTACATAAGGAATTTCGACAAAAATTGAATTGAATGAGTCTTTATTAGTTATTTTAGGAATTGGATTTACGAGTATATTATGAGGAAAAATTAGGAACATGTCCCGAGGAAAAGTTTTTTGAGGAAAGGTTTTGATAACGGATGGTGGAAGCATAACAAAGAAACGATGTACGTAATGTCCGTTAATCTCTCTTGTATGAAGGCTAGAAATAGGATGAATGTTCGGTAACGATAAATATAAATGACGAAGGCACTCTGCGCTGACCTCAAAGAAAATAAAAGTAGAGGGTAAAATGAGAGCAATTTTTACGTCATACTCACATAATAAAAACATCATCTTTCTGACCTTGCCCATGTTACTTGGAGTAGGCGCAACACGTTTTCTTCTTCCATACCGTCCTGTCCCCCGTCACGCTATCACTGACTCCCTTTTCTTTCATATTACTCCTCACACAGTCTATCCATCTTTTCTTTGGCCGTCCCCTCCCTTTCCATCCATCCACATTTATATTCATAACTTTTTTAGTAACATGCGTTTCATCCCTCCTCATCAGATGACCACACCAGGACAAACGGTTTTCTTTCAACTTTTCTGTCACTGGCGCCACTTTCAAACTTCCTCTAATATACTCGTTTCTCACTTTATCCATTCTCGTCACTCCGCACATCCATCTCAACATTCTCATCTCTGTTACATGCAATCTCTTTTCATCCATATTTTTCACAGCCCAACATTCTGATCCATACAGTACAACAGGTCTAATCACGAACTTGTAAATTTTCTCCTTTAACTTGAGGGGCATCCCTTGGGGGTACATAATACAAACAAACAAAATATTTATTAATCATTTTTTTAAACACTTATTAACAAAAGTTTTTTTTTTGCATATGTCTAGAATCCTAATATTCCAAGCTACATCAGTTGAAAATATTTATGTCACAAACACAAATTCTAATGATCAACAATTTACGAACGTCAAACCTAATGAATGAAAAATTTGTCCCTAATTGAGTACATTTTCCTTGTTGGATTATGATGACCTTACTTCCGAGAACGGGCTAGTGAAGCATGTTAAGTAGACCGCATATGACACGGGAGGCGATACCGTTAATTAATTTATGTTCTGGAGTTAACAATGTTATCGATCGAGCCCGGAGTATCGCGTCATTTCTGTAAGGATATTAATTTAGCGAAGGTCAATCAGCGGGAGTGGGTCAACCTGGGATGAAAGAAAAATGGCTTGATTGTTTTAGTAGGTGTTACCTAGACAAATTCCCGAGCCCTATCTGTGTACCACTCTAATGGCTACGATAAAAAATATGTAACTTTAATTGTTTTTTTTATAAACTAGGTCTGCCTTCGTCTTTGAGGTTCTAGATTCGTTCTTGAGTCGACGGTTATCCTTCTAGTTATTTTGAGCCCTAATGGCGTTCCTCATAGGTGCGGTCAAAATAATAGCTTACGATATTTGAAGTCTGTTACAAATTTCAGAGGATTTGAAGATTGTATTAAATATCAAATTCTTAAAGCATGCATCTGATTCAAACCTGTTTATTTGTAAACTTGGCAGATTCGTTTAAATCCTCTCTCTGATGAAAATTTCAAACAAGTTATATCCACAATAAGCTGTAGAAACATTGAAACTCTTTAACCTAACAACAGATTCCAAATATAGGAATACTCTGATTCGTACTCTCACGGAAGGAAAATTATAGTATGATGAGTCACAATTATATAGTCATTTGGTTAACCATAAACTTTTAAATTTTAGAATGGGTTTTACAGGCAATAATTTTCGGTTGAGTCATCTTTTAACCATGACTTTGTCCTCAACTAAAAATACTTAATTGGTACCTATAGAATATATTACTCATTTTCAAAATGAGTAGTATCTTTAGGTACGAATTAAGTATTTTTGGTTGAGTTCATTAATAAAAATACCTATCTCGAGAAAGAACTTTCAGATGTAATCGAATTTGATACTAGTCTCTTGAAAATATTTGTCAGCACAGAAATCTAAATTGAACTAAGATTAATTTGATCAGCTCATTCTAACGTTACAAAAATATATTTCAGACCGATATGATTTCATGTTATGTCATGTCTAGACTCAATCATTATAAAAAATATTTTTAATTTATTTGCTATTTTCACTATCGTAGAATATTTTTTAGGGTTCCGTACCCAAAGGGTAAAAACGGGACCCTATTACTAAGACTTCACGATCCGTCTGTCTGTCTGTCCGTCTGTCACCAGGCTAAAGGCAAATTTACACAGATGATGTATTTCTGTTGCCGCTATAACAACAAATACTAAAAACAGAATAAAATAAATATTTAAGTGGGGCTCCCATACAATTTCTTTTGCCATTTTCAAAATTGGTACGGATCCCTTCGTGCGCGAGTTCGACTCGCACTTGGCCGGTTTTTTGAAATATAATGGATACTTTTCAATAAATAATTAAAACAGAGAGTTGAAACGAAAGGAGTTTAATAAATATATCCACGTGCTTTCCCGCTCATAAACTCAGTAAGCTTGTAAACACAACCCCCTTACATTTATCATTGTTAATTGGCATTGTAAATACAGCATTTAATTCTACAGTAATAAATACGACGTTTACGAGCCCGCGTGCCTCATTTATATCAGCTCGAACTAGAGTGCCTTCAGGTGCGTTCAGATCAAATGGATCTACAACAAGAATAAGAATACTGAGATACATCGACTCACTATTATTTGTTTTAGAAGAGTAGTATGGGTCTTAAACAGTTATTCACTATGTTTAAAAAAGGAATGTTCAAGTCCCAGCTCTGTTCTAGCCAGCTTCTAAACGGACCTTAGCGAAACCACACTGTGATTGCTCGCCTACACTCCTGGCTAGATACTAGATAAATGGTCAGTGTTTCTAGCGGCACTTTCAATTATGCATGAGTCTACTTTTATCTGTACACTTAACGATCTGACAAATTATATGGCGGTTGTTGTTAGCACAATTTCTAACGTTTCACTGAATCTACGAATGGCATTCAAGCATTGGATGTCAATACTATTTTACTATACATTCTAAAACTGCTAAAGTATTGCATTCTAAAGTAGATTCCGAATTTAGGAAACATGCTCAAATATCCCTTGGTACTTAAACATATTTAAGGCATGTAAAACACATTTTTATAAGCACGATACTTGTTAGCGTAAACAAATGTTGACTCAGTAATAGACCGTTAAGCAAGTATGAGTAATTAAACATTGTTTTACTACGCCGAAACCAATTGTGTAAGCAAATTAATGACAGATGTAGTTTAATTAAAATAGATTTGACTAGGGCAAATATTGTATGAATTCTAGGAAAACTCGAGGAAGAAGATGACGTGTCCGTGTCAATAACATAAGCAGTAGACGAGATCATTAAACATATACAAAAGGAAGTGCCAATTGATCCTGAAGAAAATATATAAGATTTTATTCAAGATGCGTTTAAAAAGGCATTTGACTGGAAAGGCATTTGTACCACAGCATCTGCTTAAAACCTAACATTAAAAAGGGAATTGCTCACTCAAAACAACTAGTAGTTAGTGTACCGACGGATTGGTAATAACCGACCGATAGAAATCGACTAACAAGTCGTACCTGCATCAAGCACAGCCGGCTTGTCATTACTGTACAATTAATTTGTCGTTCCATGCTAAGCAAATACTGCTGCGGGCGATCCACCATGAATGCTTCGATAACATTAACCATTGCATTTCCATCGCCACTTGTGTCAAGATCTGATTACAACAGTACTCTCTGTCAACAGCATTGGATATCAAAATCATCAATGTATCCTCTGGTATCGTTTTAGTAGGTGGGAATATGCCACTAATTTTGTCATCTACTAGCGATGGTATTGCATTACCCTGTCTTGCGTCTGGAGCTTAAACCTGATCCTCTAGTTAGAATTTCTAGACATTTTTATTATTGCTTTAATGTCTGGCATTATCTATGTCACTTTTATTACCTGGAAACATGCAATGTGTTTTCACATCTCTATTTTTGTAGCAAATATTACATCGTTTTACTTGTTTTTATGGATTTCTGCCTATCTCAGTATTTGTTTTCTAAGTTGTACCGTTGACGTTACTCATACAAAGTAGGTACCGTCGCGCGTCGGGGACCAAGCAATCAAATGTTCCGGAACACTCGAAGCACCATTGAAGTGAGTCAAACTGGTCGATAAGTTTGCGTCCATCTGCGGCTCATTACAAAACTATAACTTCGGCATGTACTCTCAACTGTGTATTGTTCGCCGTTTAATCTGCCAAGCGGTGACTAACGTTACAGTGGTCATGGTAAAGACCACGAGCTATGGTGCTCTATGAAACATGTCTATGCGCAGTTATTTATGTTGAAGGTAATAACATGTCGTGAAGATATTATATGTGGAAATTAGTTATTCGCTTCAAGACATGTTTCGGTATTAAACTGTTCTTAGTGTTGAGAAACATACATATTCCAGAGTTCTAAAGTAGTGTCAACACAGTTTATGATTGGGCATTATATCCAAAACCTACCTCAAAATTACGGCGTCATAACTTAGGAAAATATCTTTAAGCTAAAATTCAAGACTCGACCAAAACCAGTAATATACACATGATTTACATCACCAGTGACGGAGACACCTTCGTTTGGGAGAGGTCTTGTATCTTTGTAGGAACAAAGGGGTAGATAGGGGTCAGCTGAAACTGGTATTGTGTTGTCGGTGGGCAATCGACAACAATTACTGTCAGAACAATAGCAACCGATCTTTTGTACCGTTAACAGCCTGCGGCCTCTCGGTCAAGTGTGGCCAGATTCTGCGATACCTACACTGGCTATGCACTTGCCTTGCGGACATTATATACAATTCCTGTATGTCTACAAGTATTTTGTTGTTCACCTATCTGTACCGTTTTCATCATAGTCTGTTTTTGATTTTATTCTGGTAGATGACTGCTTGGAAATTTCTGCAAAACAATCTATCAATGGTTTTTTTCAGGGTTTTCTGACAGGGACTGATCGCGCCAGCAATCGATGACGCTAATGTATCTTTATTTTTGTAGAGTGATACATCACTTTCCAATACATTCTCAGGTACCTAAATAGAAATATCTGTGAAATAATTTTCCGATAGACAGATTTTTACATTACGATGCCAAAATGATTTGTGTATGACGTCAGTAGCTAGTACCTAATCCGTAACCTCGGCCCAATCACATCTTAACGCCACATGTATTGAAAGCTGGGCAGATTTAAACATAATTCATATTAAATGTACATCTATGACAGATGTATTTGATTGCGTCAGAAAACGTCGCGTCATTATTTTTGCTGTTTCTACACGTTTGATTTAAAGCTTAGTGAAATATTTTTCATTAAAACTTTTGATGGTTTTTTATATAATGGTTTCTGGGCGCCAATTAAGAGAACCAGTGAATATTTGATCCTAGAGTATATGGCCATATCTTGCGATCACTTGTGAAAATATAGGAAAAGGGATCGAATCCGAAACGAGATGATCCGGGAGAGAACCAAAGTTCGACATTGCTCATAGAATAAGCAAGCGCAAGTGGCAATGGGCCGGCCATATAAGTAATAGAACCGATGACCGTGTTCTTGAGTGGAGACCGCGAACTGGTACACGTAAGGTAGGACGCCCTCAGACTATTCGGAGCTACGATCTTCGCAGGGTGGCTGGTAGCACAGCTGCTACCAGCCACCCTGCCCTCCGCGTGCTATTGCGATACAGGAAGAAATTTCTAGTGCGGGGAAACGCTTTTTTTTAAATGAAAGAAAAATAAATAATTGGAGAGGCCTATGTTCTGAAGTGGACTGCTATATGCTGATGAGGGAAAGTGGAAAACCAAAAGAAACGATAGATAAACCGCGTGGAAGATAATATTATGCTTAGAAAAGGGATGACAACTGAGATTACGATTATTGTTATGGAAAAGAAAGAAATAAGATATTTTTATATGGCATACGAAATGCAACACTCAATGTTGTAGGTACAACAACAGGACATGTTTGTTGCACCGACTCCGAATAAATTAGGATTAGGACAAGAAAATGATGTTGATGACTTGCGAAAATGTGTAGCTACCGTTTCTGATATGGTTTGACCAACACACCTAAACAGGCACGTACAATTTAGGAGTGCTAACTACATCTCACTTCCATAGAAATCATTCGGAAGTTTACAAATCTGTAAAAGGATCATCTTTATTAAATACACAACAATTATTTTGAGCCCACGAGTTGTTCAAAGTTGGGTTGCTCTACTTCTCGTTAAAACAAATACTAATTAGTCATTGTTTTAGTGGAGCCTGAGGGAATTCAACCTGGTTAATTACTAGTTGTTCAAATCTTCGTGTTTGCTGTTTAATTATTTTAGTTTTAGCTTTGTGTTCAAAATTAAATTGTACCTTTGGATGAAGTTTGTGTTGTGTTTAATACAAAACTGATTTAAAAGTTTAAAGTGAGCCCACGCCAAGCGTAAGTTAACGTAGTTACTAATATTTTGGATAGCTTTAATAGTACTGATGTTTTTTTGTGAATTATTTGTTGCAGATTTCTGATTTAATAGTTTGAAGTGAACCAAAGCCAAATAATATTTTGGGTAGCTTTAACAGAAGATACTGATGTTTTTCTGATGAAGATTTGTTTCAGATTTTCTTAGTCCCGTCAAAAAGTTGTGTGCTGGAACAAAGTCAACGATAGTAAACACATGGGGTTCGTCTGGTGATTCCTGCCCAACTACTCTTTAACAGAGGCATGAGTTTATATTCATAGTTCTCGTTTGCATACTAGTGAACAAAACAGATAAGAACTAAACTTAATCACCCTCTGTTTTGCAATTTGGACTCGACTAGCCCAATTGTCTTGCGGTCGCAAACGCTAATAGTGAGCATGAGATGGTTTCGATTTACGAGCCAGATCAAGGTGTTATTGGGTTTTTCCACCTGGATTGTTTGAAGTAGCAGTCTTGATTCTGGATTTGTGCCTGTTTGATGGCATTAGGCTGGCCAGGTGACTAATAGTATTCATCATCATCATTTCAGCAGAAAGACGTACATTGCTGGACATAGGCCTCCCCCAGGCATCGCCACATTGACCAATTCCGTGGGTCTCGCATTTAGCGGATTCCTGCAACCTTAACCATGTTATTGGTCCACCTAGTGGGAGGCTATCCAACGCATCGTCTTCCGGTTCGCAGTCGCCATTTCAGAATTTTTCGGCCCCATCGGCCATCCGTTCTGCGAGCAATATGCCCTGCCCACAGCCTCTTAAGTTTTGCAATTCTTCGGGCTATGTTGGTAACTTTGGTTCTCCTGCGGATATCCTCATTTCTGATGCGATCTCGCAAGGAAACTCCGAGCATAGCCCTCTCCATTGCGCGTTGGGTGACTTTAAGCTTTCTGATGAGGCCCATTGTGAGCAACCACGTACTAATAGTATCACATGAGACTTAAACATAGTGGGCGTTATTTGAGTGAACTACAGGGACGCTTCTGTCTAACCGTTCGGCTAATACGAGAATGCTTTTATAAGTATGTTATCCCTTTTTCTCCATCGTGTCGATGATTCTATTTTCAGTTTTTAATTTAGGTGTTGTGCTTCGAAGAGAGCTCAGCCACGTCGATAGCCCTAGCGCTGGCCTCGCATAGGTCCTTCATGATGCAGGTGTTTGTGCACAGAGAGCAGGATTGGGCATCGTTTGCGGTGTGGCTCCACAGTCGCATTGTGGCTGATAGGCGTACCCCCATCCGACCAGGTTGTACCTACAGCGGCCCACTTGGCTTTGCAGCCTACTTAGGGATTTCCAGGTTGGCCATAGCAGTTTATGGCCAACTGGGAGCTTATAAGTATGTTATGAAAATCATATGTTACGCTTGTTTTTTAGGGTTCCATACCCAAAGGGTAAAAACGGGACCCTATTACTAAGACTCCGCGATCCGTCTGTCTCTCTGTCTGTCTGCCTGACTGTTTGTCTGTCACCAGGCTGTATCTCATGAACCGTGATATCTAGACAGTTGAAATTTTTCTTACTTTATGGTCGGAATTGACATTGCCATAAAAGACCTAAAATAGAAAAGTTTACACTTACGATGCAACACTCTTGCATGTGTGCAGTACAAAATGAATGATTATCAGTGCCTGTGGTTTATTCCTGGTCATTACGCCACGGGGTAGGAAGTGCCCGCTCGGGACACGAACATGCACCCATGGGACATTCCGACATGCATTGCTGATTGCCGTGCATACGTAGCTATTAGTCAATGCATGTAAGTGGTGTTTGTTTATGTATCAATTGATCAGAAGTAGATATGTTTCTCTGAATTTTTGAATTAGGTACGGTGTGTGGTTTAAATAATCTAAAGATTCTTTCAGCCGTACATCAGTAGTTACTACTTGACAACGAGTTACATCGCCTAAAGGCCATAGCAGTAAGAGCGATTTTCGTTGTATTAGTTAACACTTACATAATTATCATTAGTCACCCAAAAGATGTGCAGTTGACTGTACGTATAAGAAAGGTAAGTTTAGTGTTTTAAATTGGTCATTCTGCAGGTGAATTCTAAAGGAAGTAAAAATTTGAAGGCAATGTATAGGCTAATTTCCCATAAATGTAATATCATTTTACCGACTTCAAAAAAAAGGAGGTAATCAATTCGTATGTATGTAATATTGTTGGTATTGCACTTAGGAATTATATTATATTATTATATGTTACTATGTATGGGTTTCTTAACACGTGTGCCAAATTTTTTTACAATTTTACAATACTAGTCGCTTATAAGTAAAAGCTTAAAAAAGTAATCTTTCACCTTCATCTATTCAACACTAGATGACGCTGCTAGAGATATACGAGCGAACAAGCTTCATTGCCAATGTCGTTAACCTAGTTCATATATAACACTACTAGCTACTAGATGGCGCTAGATTACCGTACCATTGCTGTTCTAGCCTGAACCAAGATGCCGTTCATCGTAGTTCTTTTTTTACTATCTTTTTTATAATTCGTTTGATAGGTTTTCTACTTCAGCCAATTTACAAACTTGGAATCCCAAGGGCTTTGCGAGTGAATTGGAAATCAGAAAAAGTACAATTTCGATCACAGCAACTTTTTGGCGGCAAAAACCTTGCAAAACTTGTAAAAGCACTTTTATTGCGATATCACTCTACAGGTTGTGTTCTTGTTACTGTTTTTTTTATTATAGGACAATAATATGTATATATAGATGTGAAAAAAAAAATATATCCCCACTTTACGTCTATGGGAGGTACCCGTAAAAAAAATTTTTTTCTTTATTTTATGTTACCACTTTGTCGGAATTATTAATATGTATATACATGCCAAATGAGATAAGAGCAGTGGTGGCCCAGTGGTATCGGCCGCGACTTACAAGTTGTAGGTCGTGGGTTCGAGCCCAGGCAGGCGCTTTACTTTGTGTAAATTATGTAATCACCACTGCTCTCAAAACGGTGAAGGAAAACATCGTGAGGAAACCGGCATGCCCTAGAACCAAAAATTCGAAGACATGTGACATCCACCAACCTGCACTGGGCCCGCGTGGTGGATTACGGCCCATCCCCTCTCACAGAGAGGAGGCCTGTGTCCCAGCAGTGGGAACATTAATAGGCTGATGATGATGATGATGATGACATGCCAAATTATAGCTTTCTAGTACTTAGATTCTCTGAGCTAAGCTGCGGACGGACAGACGGACAGAGCGAAACTATAAGGGTTCCTTGTTGACTTCGGAACCCTAAAAAGTGTCGTTGCATGGTTATTACATTGTAGCGTAACATCTGTCTTCGGAACCCTTTACTTATGCTAAAACGCACGCACTTACCTTACAGTCTCCCTGCACACAGATAGCTCTGAACCCTGGCTTGGTGCAAGGCGTACCGTCTACCACCAGCGCCAGGGACGCGTAGAACTGCTGCCCCCGCGGCCGGCAGTTCAGGGTGCATGGTGAGTCTCCTGGAAATAAAAAGAGAGAGGTTAGAGAATGTGACAGCATGTAGAGAAGAAATGGTTTCTGTACGCAGCTTGACCGTTTCGTACAGTAAAGATTCTTTAAGAAACAGTTTTGTCTTAGGTACTGGTGACGACACACTTGATTTCAAATGACTATTAAAAGCCACGGGGACTGCCGAACCATTTCAATCTTAGAGACAAACTTGAGATTTCTCTTATATTGCCTGTAGCTCATAATTCTGGTTGACGGCAGATGTATGTGCCCTTTACAAGTTTTGCTACTACTTTTTTTTATTGACAAGAGGATCTAGAAAACCTGACATAGTATCAACGATTACGAATTTCAAAAAGAAGATTCACATGCACTAACAAAATGTCTCGTATTTATTCCTAAAAAAAAAATACTGGGTTTCTTTACCACTGATATAATGTAACTTTATCTCAAATCCAAGGGAAGCTTATAACATGGAACTTACCATCAACATAAGGCACCCAGGTGTAGAACCTGCCGCGGAAAGGTCTTCGGTCATACACAGCGCACTGCTCCGCGCGTGCATCTCGAAGAGGACCGGGGCACGGCTGGGGACAAGACATGAGATGGGATCAAATATTAATAATACTATATAAAAAAACGTGGATAAGAACAGTGTGCAACAAAGAACAATTGGTCGAAAATGGTGAACGCATGATAGAATTAAATCTCTCACGGTGTAAAATCCTAAGAGAAAAGTACTTGATAGATGAGGAGTGCAAGTTGGAAGTTTTTAAAGACCACTGAGGCAGGTAAACCTTTACATCGCGTAAGGCTTTGTTGGTAGGATTTGAGCAGGTATTTAGCAGACCTAAAAAAAATAATGATACATTGTCAACACCAAGCATCTTAATTAGCATTAACTTTTACTACCTGTTACTCCTACATTACTTTGTATATCCAGGTGATTACAAACCTTGGCATACAATCGCGCATGACTAATAACTACTGATATCGACTCGGTCATTGCCCTCACAGAGAGATTGCCGCCTCAACAATGATTTGTGTTTATTTAGCATTGTGTACCGTCATGCCCCTTTCGCCTGGTGGTCAGCAGAGACGTGAACGTATCAACAGTGGCCCGAGGCGAAGAGATAATAGTATAATATCTTTTGAAACTTATCCTGATAACGGAGACAATGGTATCGCGGTAGCCCATCGACATTTTAATTTAGTATACGATGTATTGATGGGCCGTCAATAATTGCTCAGGTAAGAGGTAGTATAACAATGAGAGAGGTAAAAAATATGTGGATTCAAATTAAAGCTTTCTTTGCACTGACAATTTGGAAAACTGAAGGTGCAGCCATTTACGACTACTATAAATATTATAAGTTACTTTGAACCCCACGCAAAATACGCGCTTGGTCGTGGAGTTGCGGAAACCAGCCCGTTTTAACCTAACCTAGTAAGTTTAAAGCTCTCTCTCTCTATACATCTTATCTTAGCTTATCTTTAACTTAGTTTTAATTGGGTCAAGGCTACGTATAAAAGCTTCGTGTCTTTTTTATCAAGGTAACAGTGCTTCAAGAAAATAAGTCGGAATTTTGTGGTTTTGTTCCCGGTCTTCTGTCAGATATATTTTTATCTGTATAATTGCTGTTCATGATTCTTGAGATTAGTGACAGAAGCTTGCCGGGACTTCCTTTTAAACATTATTGCAAAAGTAAAGAGTTTGATCACATTAATATACAGAACGGATTTGTATGCGGTTTCTCTATAATGATATGCGTTTTTCCAGGCAGATGTATATTAAAAATTGACTCTGACTCAAACCAAGCTCAATATAACAAGTTTGTTGCTCACTGCACTGCGGTATATCATTCATGGTACCGTCTCGCGAGGCCGGGACATTAGTTCCCTGAGGAGCTGGATGCGTGGATCACGTTGTAAGTTTGCCTGGTGTAGTCTACACTTCAGCATTAAATATTATCTAAGTAGGAACTTCAAGATGGTTGTGACTTACAGTGGTATTACACTCGTGGTACCGTCTCGCAAGGCCAGGACAGTCAGGCCCCGACGAGCTCGGTCCGTGGATCACATTGCGAGCTTGTCTCGAGTGTGCTATGCTTCGTACCAGTTTCCTTCTTTTTCTGCTACGCCGCAATCTGTAACGTAGACATTTGGTTTAAGATGATTATAAGGAAAGTAGTCTTGTGAAGTATCTATTGTCAGAATACAATAGCAATGTTTGATTCCAAATTTTAGTAAAAATAATAAAATAAATGGCAATAATTGACATCAAACTGCATTTTAACCCCCGACGGAAAAAGAGAGGTGTTATAAGTTTGTCGTGTGTTGTTGTGTTGCTGTGTGTCTGTGTTTCTGTGTGTCTGTGTTTCTGTGTTTCTGTGTATCTGTGTGTCTATGTATTTGTGTGACTATGTACTTGTGTGTATTTGTGTGACTATCCGTGGCATCATAGCTCCTAATCGGATGAACCGATTTTATTTTAAAAATATGTTGTATGTTTATATGTTATTGATATGTGTGATATGTTTGATGAAAATAAGTTCAGCTGTTCAAAAGTTGTGCGCATTTTACTTCTTGAATCGGGGATCTTTTACAAGATATCTTGTCATAATAACGTGTTTAACAGATTGTCGATCGAAATGTGCCTACTACTAGGTATATAATTAATTATTATATTCTATTCTTCTTTAAAAAGCAAGTTTTTTTTTTATACTCCGACTTCGACCTCTAAAAAGTAAAAAATAAGACTCGTACTCGCATCGGTGAACCGCTAAGTAAATAAAATAACTAATATAATAAATACTTAATTTAGGCGGATCCCTGTCGCAAGTACGAGGCTTATATTTTACTTTTTAAAGGTTTTTAGTTGGGGATTTTAAAATATTTAATTTATTTTTACCTGACTGCCGAAGGAGGGTAATGTTTTTATCAGTCTATGTATGTGTGTATGTATGTATGTTTGTATGTATGTTTGTTCCTATGTGGCGTTCCAGAGACCAAACACGTTGGCCGATTTTGATGATTCTTAGTCTTACGTCGATCGATTTGTCTTAACCTTGCGAGTGTCACAGGCTACATTAAAATTTTAAAATAGAAACATGATGGATTTTGTGCGCCATATAGTGGGGGCCCAAATTTTTAATTTTCTTCCATACCCATCGTGTGGGTGTAAAAATAAAGGGTTTAAAGAGTTTATTTCAAAAATATGTAACACTTATATTTTTAAATGTACCTAATTCGAAAAAAAGTTAACTAAAAAGTTATAAATAAAAAAGTTAATAAAAAAAAACAAAAATCCCGACTGCTTAAAAAGTGAACTAAAAATAAGTAAACAAGAAGAAAACCATGCTGTGCAGTCGGAAGATACATCTGGTTTTGGTCAGCCAGCTCGCGAATATGTATCCTCCGACTGCACAACATGATTTTCTTCTTTTTAGTTCGGTTTTTAAGCAGTCGGGTTCTTTGCCTTTTTGAATTAACTTTTATTTTTATTTTTAGTGCCTAAGCTTAATGAGGGACTTCTAGTTACTGTGATTGGCTATTGAAGGATATTTATTGTGATTCGACGGACATAGTAAGATACTTGATAGGACCTCAGGCAGAATACTCACGACCAAATTGAGCGGTTGATTTGTTTTACTAAGTGTGAAAACTACCAGTACGTTGATAAATTAGCATGCTTTTCGTAGAAGTCTTTAGTTCTTCAAAGGCAAAATTCGTATGCACGAAACGTCGTGTAAGCTAAGAAAACGAAGTGGAACACAATCCCGTCAAGATCCGTCCCATTTAGATCCCAATTCCAATAATCATGAAATGAAAATCTGTGATGGACGTGAGCAGCTAATAGTGTCAAATGTCTATACATATTAATAGGTACTGGCTACCATTAGTATGTAAAGTGGTACAGAGCCAGATCTGGAGACACTCTCAGACATCCTAAATTCCGAGCTTCCATACGTCATCTTGTTTGCACTTGTGCTGGGTAACTATTTGTACATTTGGTTTTTCAGACTACAAACCGCAACAGAGAATCCTTGAAATAGGTTTCGGTCTACCAAATCAGATTTTGAAGTAAATACGTTTAAATATGGGTTTATCACGAAAAGGTACTGAAAAAGAGATTTGGAAGAGAGAAAGAGAGACATTTCAATGACAATTATTGGCCTTCAGATCTCTTTTAAGGTCTCGGCGTCAATCATGTTCATTCATCATGTACATTTTTGATAAACGGTATTTTTGACAATATATCGAGTTTTGAAACTGAGATGCAACTGTTCTTTAAAAAAAAGGATCAGGCAGGACGGATACGTTTTATCCAGAGGGGACGAAAAAGTGTATAGCACCAGGCCTGTTCGTACTGGGAATGTAGTGATTAAGACACTTCATTTTTCATAAGTCTCAATAACTGGATAAGGCTTGTTTTCTTTGGACAGTATTGTGTATTTTATTTAAAACTGAGGCTTATCTAAATATTTAAATAAACAGTTAATTAAGGTGTAGAAATATTTTATAAACATTTTAAAGTATTTTTGCAAACACGCAATCATAACATTTTAGCGCCGTAACACGGAAAATATATTAGCGTTTCCTATTGTCTTTGCTGAGTATATTATAGTTATTTAGTCTAGTCTAGTATATGAGTATTTACTTGGATTTTTTTTATTTAAGTACCTATTATTTGTTGAATACTACGTTAAGAAAATAAAACGGCGTAAAGTGTTTATTTTATACAGCTGGTCGAAGTTTTTTTGCATGAAATTTTAAAATATGCATGTATTTATATATTGACTTATGTGATCCTTAAATATGCCATGTCTTTTAAATGGTATGTTATTTGTCTGACTAAACTTGTTTTTTTATAAAATTAAAGATATGTTTGAAAAAAAAAGGAATTTGTTTTTAATTTATTGACTTTCAACTTGCAGAGTACGAAACTCTGCAGCGTTAATTAGTATTTTAATGTTTCGGCATTTCATAGTGAATATAATTATGTATTTGGGTTAAGTTGTTCTATGGGCCCTGTTGCCTTTAATAAATGAATTAATAATAATAATAGCAACAGTCAACCGGTGGTCATAGCTCGCGAGGTTGTCGACATGTGGGATGTGGACACAATGATTATTGTACCAATAGTCGTTTCAGCCAATGGCTTAATAGCCACGAGCCTCCACCAACACTTTAGGAAGCTCTCGTTAGGCGGCTGGATCAAGGGCCTGATCCAGAAAGCAGTACTGCTCGACACAGCTCGTATTGTTAGGAGGTTCCTTTCCAGATCGCCGGTAGCTTGGACCCTGTTCCCGATACCGGTGAACCTCTATTTTTTATATTTTTAAATGTTTTTGTTTTTTAGGGTTCCGTACCCAAAGGGTAAAAACGGGACCCTATTACTAAGACTTCGCGATCCGTCTGTCTGTCTGTCTGTCTGTCTGTCTGTTTGTCTGTCTGTCTGTCTGTCTGTCCGTCTGTCTCCAGGCTGTATCTCATGAACCGTGGTAGCTAGACAATTGAAATTTTCACAGATGATGTATTTCTGTTGCCGCTATAACAACAAATACTAAAAACAGTATAAAATAAATATTTAAGGGGGGCTCCCATACAACAAACGTGATATTTTTGCCGTTTTTTGCTCGATATTAATAACGGCAACAGGTAGACGCTTGAAATATTCACAGAATGATTAGTTGTATATTCACTTCATAAAATAACAATTATTACATTAAAATAAAATAAATTAAGGGGGGCTCCCATACAACAAACGTGATTTTTTTTGCAGTGTTTTGCGATAATAGTACGGAACCCTTCGTGTGCGAGTCCGACTCGCACTTGGCCGGTTTTTTAATCTATGTAAGTATAAACGTGACATTCACTGACAAGCTTGGTTTGTACGAAAATGCCTGAGGGTACCTACCATAGATTACCTACCGATTCTAGCAGTGGCCGCCAAAATGTCTCAGTGCATTCAGAATCTGATTATGTATGTAAGTATATAATTATTTAGATTGAAACACAGTCATCCTGGACTGGATGAACTCATCAATAGGTATCTCTAAATAAATAAATAAAATAAATAAATAAAAAGGTTTATTGCAGAAACTTGTACACTTTTACAGTAAATCTTACATAGGGACCTCCTTTTAAGTAAAAGATATACCTGTGCTAGGAGGACCCGCTCTTCAATGACAATTTATGAAATGGTAAAAGTGATGTACAAAAGGAAAACAGAATCTAATAAAATAAAATAAAAAAATAAAATACAAGCAAAATCTCAAATTAAACAAGATGAGACTTGAACTATAACTAAAAAATACAAATCTAAAGGAGTATCAATCAACTACTGGCATCGATCGATTCGTCATAGATACTTATATGCAAAATTAAATAGATAATTAAAGTCTTAAAGTAAAGATTATAATCAATTAAAACCGAGCTATAAATTAATCAAGTCAGAAATGGTACGGAGATGTTGAAATGTCAATACATAAAATATTGAGACTTATAAACAATAATGCATTGTATTTATGTATGTCACAATGAAATAGTTACTGCATGAGTTCATCTGTACAATTTTGTTCAGTACGAAAAACAAACTAAATATATGCAATAGAGATTCTTCAGCAAAGGCAAAAGGCATCCAAAGTATGTAATTTCCTTTGTACCCAAACATTAATAGAGATAATTCGTGGAGAGAATTTTTATTTGGTTGCGAGAATAGAATTTCCATTTTCGAAGAATCGGAAAAGGAATGCGCCTTTAGATGAATCATTCCACTCCAAAAAATATGTGACCCACCGCTCGTCTTATTGTTCTTCTAACACATGTAAATACATAATTTATATATACATAAGGTTAGTGTACTTCGGCACGTGTCTACCCGTAATGAAATCTCATTGTTTCAGCTCATCATTAGTACAGGAACCCGCCGCGACGGGGCGCCACACACGACTTTTGTTCAGTAATTAAAATTATGAAACTGCCTCGCCTTATAAGACGCCTACGAGTAATCGGTTCTGATATTGATACTTCATTCTTTTGATGATATGTTTTAATTAGTTGTGCGCCGCCCGCACCAGTCATTTGTTTATAATTTTCTACACGAGAGTGATATCTAGGAATGTTTATTGTTTATCGAATAGTACTGAAATAACGAAGATAAAGATACGATGGATGGATTGTGTGGATGATGATATGGCTAGAAGCAGGGTGATTGCTGAGATGGTGACTAAAAGAGAAGTATGAAAAAAGAAGATACCTGTCATGTCATGTTGTTCAGACCCCAAATAATTTGGGATAAGTGCAAGAGTAGGGATTATATATTGGACTTTAGGTGCGAGTTCGAGACATGCAACCGAGGCGCCCTGCTTCGGCCGTGCGTCCCGCTCTCGGGTTCAAAATCTCCTCGATTTTAGTCGTTAAAATCAGTTATATTGTTGTAAATTATTATTCCACATTGCAATGGAAAGTCAAGTTATCAAAATACTATTGGAGGAAGAAGAATACGACGATATGATATTATAATATTACTATAAAATAAAAAAAGATTGGCTATTAACGAATAATATACAACTAGAGGCCAAAAAATTTTGTTTTAGATTAGGAAGTCAATCAAAAATGGTTATTTAATTTTTAAATGACAAAATGTTTGGGCATCTTGAGCGACGCGCGAAACGACACCACTCGTCTGTTAGCGAGACCGGCTAGCGGTCTTATCTTTACGGTGACGGTTTAATGCGCCGTGGTCTCTCGCGCTAACTTGTCCTTAGACTTTGTATGGGAGTGCCATACAAAGTCTAAGGACAAGTATGTCGCGCGTCTCTTGCCTCGGTCGCGTGTCGCGGTCTCGCGTCGCCTTAAACCGTCACCTTAACGATATTCCGCTTCTACCGTGCATATGAAGAGTTTTCATTTGTATTTGACTGAGGTAAGTGTGAAACAAATATTTGTGAACAATTATGACTACAAAAAAAAACCTGTATGATTGCATTACACAGTTATTTGTCAGTAATATTATCGCACACATTCTTATTTAACACTTCAAATATTGATCTACTGTTCTCGTTGAGTTACACAGTCAATAAGAAAAGTTTGATGTGAATTTGAGTAACCGTCGTATGCGCATCGTCTCTGTTCATGGCATCATCGTAAAGCTTCGGGTCTTGTCGGTTCCGCTCGTTAAATAGTTGTAAAAATGAATTGGAAAGTACATCCAATACATTTTTGCTTGTCTCTAGTTAACATGGGCATTTAGCTGATTAAATATGTCGACAAACGCCATGTCGGGTTTGGTACATGCTTGGGAAATTCGAATCTCACGAGTTTATTATATTTTTATATGGAAATAATATTGTCTTTTTAGGAGTTATTATGTTTTGGGGTTTGGGTCGAAACAGTAAGGTCATGCAGTCTAAGCGCCCACATAGTTTTCAGGATATCGCCAAGCCGTTGGTAAGTACCGGAGGGTCACGTGAAGTGTCCACCGAGGCTGGCATTTTTTTACCGCAGAATCAGCCTTGCCTTTAAAGTGCTAATGTTGCAGCGTTTTGGACCCATCTCCCTTTGAGGGCGACACAGTTGAGTTGTTTGATGCACTATAAGAGCTCGCAGGACATTCTGCCTAATTTAAAAATACCTTCTATATTTATTACTTTTAAGTTGAGTTAAGAGTTGAAAACCTTATATTAAAATATGTTTTATTTGTATATAAATAAATATATTGCCTGAACATTACAAATGTAACCAAATTGTTGTATGCAAACCAAACAATAACAATCGTGTAACTTCTAAAGGTCATTTTGTCCGTCAATCAAAGTGCTTGTCCAAGCAAAAAACAGTTGAGACTTGTTACCAGTTGTTCACTTCTCCCATTCAGTTCTATATTGCCTTAATTTGGCATGTTCGACATGATCAGGGTGATAGGGTCGCTGAACGTTTTGTTAAACTTTGACATTTGAAATCGATGTTCTGTTCTACCAAACATTGGACGAGAATTGGAAATGTTTGGCTTCGGGGCTTTGGGAAAATTGAAGTCGAGCTAAAGTTGAGAGATGGAACAACGTCAAATATTGACATTGTTTTCAGGTATTCTTAGCTTCAACTTGATGCTCCCGAGATAACTGATGGTAAGATGATGGTGGGGTATATATGATGGATTATGGTATGATGAATGGTACAAACTTGGCTAGAATTAAATTAATACCTAAAGGTTATCTATATTCTGAATACGGTACCTATGTCTTCTAGGTTATACGAGTAATTGGTGTTTTATCCATTATCATTATTGTTTAAACATTGTTGGTGGAATGTGGGTGAACCAAATACCCTTGACTAACCCTTCAGGCAAGACAATCATGACTGGTTTTATATTTGTATACGTATCAATATATAAATCTCTCCGACTAGATAAAAAGTACTAACATATTCAATTGGCAGGTTGCAGAATTTTGTCAAAAAGATTGTAGGTTTTATATCAATGTGGCATCTATTAGGGACTATACAATTATTTACACCTGTTATATTTACTTTATTGAAAAGGAGTGGTATTAAGGGCCGTACACATAACACAGCGGAACAGCCTTGTTGAGATAAAAATTTGAAAGTGTTGATAATCCGCCGCTAATGTTGTGTGATGGGCGGATGAAATTCACGTGTCCAATCGATGTTCTAATCAAATCACATCTCATCACATCTTACTTGAACCTATCGTGTGTATGAGGCATTAGGTCGGTTTATTGAAATTAAATATATCCCGATTTGAAAAAGGAACGTCTTGAACTTTTGGGTCATTTGGAAAAGGGGTTTGATAGCATTTTGTTTGGATTTGAAGCGAAGGTATGGCTTTATAGGAGATGACTATTGAGAGGACGGCACGTACCTAGAGAGACATGGAGAAAGAAAGCACGCTGCGGTGACAATAAATTATATCAGTTAGATGCAGTCAGATGATCAGCTAACGCTGAAAACCAGCGCTGAGGCTAGGTTTCGCACGCGAGACCCAGCATTATGCTGAGCGATGGCCGTTTTGCACGGTTATGACGCATCTTTTCACTACTTATTTTTAAGTTTTTCTTTTTTATAGTATGTGTCATACCTGGCGTAAATAAACACTTTTTCTTTCTTCTTTATACGATAGTTATGATCAAACTAAATTTTTCTCTTATTTAGTAAGGTATCAGATTTTCTAGGTTAAAAAAACCAAAATGCAATTTTCTTAGTTGTTGTGAACAGCGAAAAAGCTACTTGGCCTACTTTGGACAAGTAGGCCAAGTAGCTTTTTAACCACAGAGTATTGCTTTTGCTATGAATACGCCATCTTGGAAAATGGGAGCACAATGTCATTGCGATACAGTTTCAACCACAGTTTATTCTACTACTAACCTTGTTCCTGATCCAACGAGGCTCTATACAAAGTGTCATTCTAGCATCGATAGGGATGGTCGAAATGCCAAAATTCAAGGGATTGATCACGTGGCATTTCGATAGCGTTTGACAATCCCATAAATTTATGATTATTTTTCAATCGCTATCGCGATGTTGGACCTTTTCTGATGGCGCAGTGGCGCACTACCGACGCAATATAAATTGCGTTTGACAATCCCATAAATTTATGATTATTCTTCAATCGCTATCGCGATGCTGGGCCTTTTCTGATGGCGCACTATCGACGCAATTTAAATTGCGTTTGACAATCCCATAAATTTATGATTATTTTTCAATTGCTATCGCGATTTTGGACCTTTTCTGATGGTGCACTATCGACGCAATTTAAATTGTGTCAAGTGTGTAATATCGTTGACGTATTTTTAAGAAAAATTATTTTGCGTAACGGTCGAAATGCATCGCATTACTTCCATAGGCTCTAGACAGGTGTATTTCATGTCAGCCATGGAGATGGTCGAAATGCCAAAATGTAAGGTACTGATCACGTGACATTTCGATATCATTTGACATTCCAATACATTTTTGTAATTTTTCCAATCGCTATCGCCGTACTTTGATAGAATGTCACTTGTCTAGGGTATTATGTGAACATAGGTACTTGTAATTTCACTTTGTAAATATCGCTTATCAGTGTGATATAAATCGTTTTCTTTTTAAGAAATTGTCTCACACTTTGTTCCGTTGTTGTTGAATTAGGTATTTTACCTATGTTTGCAATATTTGTAAGTATGTGAGAACCATGTTCCTATTTCTCAAATAAACAAATTTACCTGTGAATGCTTTAAATATTTTATACCTGTACGTAGTATAGTGTATAGTGCTATTCTGGGTGCATCGTCCTCACATATATGAATTTATTAATGTATGTACTTATGTAAATATTGTTAAACAACTAAAAAAACTTATTTTTTTTAAAGAGTAAGTATGAAGTTTCTTGTGCGTTCTTCTCCATAATAAGCAACTTTTCCGAATGCACGGTAGAATAAATTTTTAGTACTTGTAAATTTTAATTGTTGCCGTTCAAATGAGCCGCTTTAATGGCCTAGTTAAAATAAATATATTTGACTTTGTCTTTGAATTGCATCGCTCCATCATGAAAGGGCCTTAATAGAATGTCACTTGTCCAAGCCCTAAGTTTGAAACCTTCCATTAACGTCAAAACAAAATGATTAGACATTTTGCATAGAGAACATTTCATTATCATTTCGGTCGCATCCCTCGATGGCAAGGAAGCGATACATTTCGCTAGTGCCTGGCTGCAATGGGCCATTAGTCATGGCCAGTCATGGGCCATCGTTTGTCTCAGTACCGCTTGACCCTCTATTACATCTGAGGGTTGATGACTTGGCCATGATGTGGGAAGACAGGGTTAATCTGAATGTTGAAGATTGATGGATTGAGAGGGTAATGGGAAAACCGGCGGAGTGAAAGGAGGTTTCAATGCGTTTGTATTTGTAATTGAATTGTTAACTAATAGACGATTGAAATCGGATTATCGTTTCTTTTTCTTAAACTTTTTCGGGTTCCATTTCCAAACTCAAAGTGTGAAAACGGGATCCTATTACTACGTCACACCGTTTATCTGTTCATCTGTTAACAAATTGTTTCTTTATAATCGTAATAGGAAACCAGTTGAAATGTTAATTGGGTACAGGATACTTGGTAATATAGTATACTAATTTAGAATAAAATGTGACTTAATCGACTTTCCTAGGTAGAGTATCTTATAAGTAACTGTGCTCATTCGTTGACTGGCACAGGTTCGAAGGCCCTACCGTAGTGACCTACTCGCTTAATTAAAATTTACCTTTTGATTATTTTAACTAAATCTGATTTTGCAGCAAAACAAAAATAGTCTTGAAATATTATGTGTCTTATTATTAAAAGCATTCAAGACAAGCGATGCAAAAAGAAAATCAGTCCATTAATTCTAACATTTCAATTTAATTATATAAATATACGAGATAAAATTGATTGACTGATTGATGTTTTTATGCATTAGAAATGAGCGCTTCCTATCGGCCACAGAATTGAAGTCAGGGAAGAACTTATTGTTAATATAAACTCATTTCTACAAATAAAAAAGGGTATTAAAAAAAAAGTGAATTATTAGATTTATAAGACAAACATCGCAAACAAAGCTTTAAATCTAAAATAACATATTACTCAATCGATATTTCTAAGTACCGTATCTAGTAGGGTAACTGTGATTGTTCTCGGTCGCAGGTAGGAACTATTGGAAGGCTCTCCCGCGGTGGCCATTCCTCGCTCCTTTATCGATCACGCGCCGTATCATTAGATATCATTGTGATCTATGATCAATGCGCCCGCGACACGATAGGGTTGTCGCTGCTATTGATTTGGAGATATTTTTGGTTTTATCTAGACAGTGATAAGTATTTCCGGGTATATTTTTTTTTGTTGTCTATAAGAATGCGCTTGACCACGACTTCACAAAAAAAAAACTTTTTTTGGATTTTTGAATATTAATTTGGCATATTTTTTATAAAAATATGTATTTAAATTTTTATTTACACGAGTAGGTATTTCAATGAATAAACTAATAATGATATCTTAAAATGATAGAGAATAATATAGGTAGGTACACAAAGTTCTTTTTTGTTTTGCATATTAGTAAGAAAAATAAAACCAAAACAAAAAATCTCATTAATGCTTTTTCCGTCTCTTTTTATGAAATGAAATCCATTTTATTTTTATGAACCATACGAATTTTACTATTGCATATATGCGGTCTCATTACTTGTGGTTAAAACAAAAAATAATACAAATCAAAACCCTGACCTACTCAAACATTTCTACAGCATGTTCCAAAAAGAATTAGTACCCTCACTATCCTTACGACAAGCCCCCGTATCTTAATAGCGGTTTCATAATGAAACAATTAATACAAAACCTCACGAACAATACAAAAAACTTAACACATTAATCTTCTTCACGTGTTCGTTTGTTTGTTTTATATTGTTCAACACGAATCCGGTTTTTAAGACCTTTGAGAAATTAGAATAATGACGTATTTATTCGAATTTTATCGTCACTTCGAATTGGTTGGTGTTGTTGTGTTTTAACAGATTATAATGGGTTTATAATTGTTTTTGTTTTATTGATAGTTTCTTTGGTAGTTTGTATTCGATTATCTGGGTTTCAAAGGGAAGCTTCCGATTTAACTACTTTTATGTACTTTTTTACGCATAGGCAATCTTTAATTGTATCTTTCTCTTCTTTTGTTCTTCTTTTAGGCTTTTATTTGCGCATATAGCTGTGCAAAAAGAAAAGTCTGAAAGTTTTCTGTAGCAAAGATATAATTTGCGGTTGTGCAGGTCACCTATTAATAAAAGTTGCATTACATAGATACATGTTTCCACTTCAAAAAAAGCGAGTTTCTTACCAGCATTCGAAACAATGTTTGTATTCCTTTTACGTAGTGAAATCATTTATTCAAAGCTCGAATTTTTATAATTTACGTTCATTCATGTGCTGTTAAGTTGATTTCTAGAATTAATATTATTTTTTCGCATCTAATCAAAGTAACTTCGACGGTGGCGATATCCAAACGTTTATATTGCTTTGAAAACCAGACAACTATCTGCTGTGCCTAAACCATGAAAAGATTTCTGTCTTTATTCATTTTTTATGGAATTCGGTGAGGGCATAAAAACTGTTCTTACCTAGCAGGATCCCTGGGCAGACAATGTCGCTCCTGTACAGCCACTCCACCTCCGCAGGTTTTGGAGCAGGGGCTCCAGGTCCCCCACGAGCTCCACGCGTACATCGTCGCGTTCGTTCGAATCGCATCTGTCGTTCTTTGCACCTGTAAGATGTTGTTTAGAAGTTTTATTAGTCATCATGCTATTCTCTTTGTACCACCCTTGATTACTGGTATATAATGCGTAAGGCATTAGGTCCACCTTGGTACTTTTGAGTCTATGAACTCTTAATAAATAAATTTTGTATTAGATAAAATACTTTCCCCAAGAATCGTCAGAGGATAAGGAAAAGTTGAGGCGGTCCCGATTTTAAAGAAATCTCTTAGTTTTGGTACACATGACGAAATAGCAGCCTCAGTGGTATGAGTATTAAGTCCTTCCGTGTTTTTCATGGATATACCCTGAACTTCAGATAGAAGAGCAAAATCCTAGATGTTATTAAATCAAAGCTTTACCTTGCATTGATTCTAAAGAACTACTAAATCATACGTCCAAAGATCAAATTTTTTAAATTCCTCTATGGCGTGATTTTATCGAATTCTTTGATGTGAGATATTGATTTGTGTTTGTAAACATAATTTTTTTTTCGTTTGAAATCTGTTATTATGTCAAGGTTAAATAAAACCAAGACCAGACATTGCTGAAATAACATCGTTATAAAGACCATAAATATTTCTAAATTATGCCAATTGTTCTAGTACGTTCGCGTACCAAATTTTGAAATCACAACAGCAGTCAAGGAAACATTGATTCAGCTGATACAAATACCCATTTCTATTAAATGAATGGTGGATAGATTGATGGGTCATTGACGTTCTACAAAATGTTCCACTTGGCCATATCATTGTCGAAATTGTGCCTAAATTGGCCCAGATGTTCAGTATTATAGGCTACATTGTTTGAATTGTTATGTGGTGGACAGTAGTGAAACGAATTTCAGTCACGTCGCTGTGAATACAGCTGTATCATATAAAGTGACACACATACATTCAAATGTATAGCATACCTTTACATTCGATATTATTCCAATGCTTATTTACAGAAGCATACAGAAACAAATGATTAAAGTCAAAGAGCTATCAATGTTGCGATATAGTGGAAGAGGCAATTTGTAAAGAAAGCTTTCTCTGAGATCAGTGTAAGTCAACATCAAAGGGTAATAATTGATGACGTCATAACTCACCGGTCGTCCAACCTCCGTGCTCGTCGTTTGTGCGTATATGAGTGGGTCTCGCGAACAAGCGAGGAACCTGCAACAATAACAATTTCAACTCAACATCTTCAATTGTAAACACCCTGTTTAGTGGTAGTATTACTCATATGATTTATTACATTTATTCAGGTTGGGAATGCTTTGTACGAATTTACGGAGTGACGAAAATGTTGCTCAGGGAAATAATTCAACGGTTGTGATTGTCGACTCATCTCTTGAACAAAGAAACGCTTTCACTTCGAGAAGCTTTGACAACAACGTTAGAGGTTTTATTGTGAGCTGTCTTTAGTTCTTAGCTTTAAAGGCATTTTCTGTAATCATACGTTTATTTGTAGTCAGCTTAGACATTAAATGTGGAAAAACAAAGGCTTTACGCTGGCTAAGTACAGCCCTTTCATCCTATGAATCAAGTGTCGTAAACCTATGGAATTATGTTAATTTGACTCTGCGATGACCAGTCGGACTTTCAAAGTTGGTAGTTAAATTTTGTAGCGTTTTAGTTATTGGTTGCATTGTGTAATGTGTTACGTCAAGTTCTGTGTAGTAACTGGATATGGTATTGTATCTTTTCAGTTTCAATAACTACTGGTCTTTTAGATTTACTGTTCCTTTCAATAACAAGACTATGTATGCCGATTTCATAATTTTCCTTTCCTTGGTTCTTCTCCATTTGAAAGACCAATTCGAACCATGCACTAGTTTCTAACGTTTCATAAGATTTGCTTCAACCAGTTGAATGCCGTAATTAATGAAACAATTAAAAAGCCAATGTGTCTCGTTTGGATCCACGTTTCGAGCACTTAAGGGGTTAATTATATTTCGAATCGATTATGTTTTTTTCTCTTACAGATGGGGTAACTCCTATTGCCGATTTCGGCTAAAGCCCAGACGAATGTGTATGATAATCCGACATCACACATTCACTCTCAGTAAGCGTGCTAATTAGTATCTATTAGAAAAAATCATTTGCCGAGCAGTGGGCAATTTAAAAACCGCTACAGGTAGAAAGGAAATTCCTAATACATAATATTAAGTTTGTAAGCATCAGCTTGTTGTAAGCATCAGCTTGCACCAGTTTGTGCTCAACATGATAGGTGGTCGTTTTCAAGCATTCCGCACGTTCAGAATTTATATTTTGTACGTTATTTTCCCCGCTGTGTATCCCTTCAGCATTTAAATTGGTTACTACTGAGACCAAATTGGTTTAATGCCAGGTTTTGATGAACCGTTATTGCTTAAAAGTTTGTTTATTTAGGTCTAGGTTGTTAGAAAATACATTGGAAGAATAATCAATAGAGATATATGGATAATTTCGGTTGAGGGTAAGACTTTAATTGCAAGCATCAGCTTATAATTGTTATATTCTTATTGTCTCAGCTCTTCTAGCAAATCAGAAACGAGATGTTATGTGCGTGTGTGTGTGTTTGTTATGTGCTTTTATTTAGACAGGGGAGTATTTATAATATTCCCATATTTCGACAAATATGTTTTAGTGCTATATAATAGGGAGAGAGGGACAATTTATTTCACAAAAAGTGTTTATTTTAATTTCTGTAATTTAGGCTACACTCAATGTAGAGAGACTAATATAGAGATCACATACGAGACCGAAACATGGTCGCTTACAATGGGCCTCATCAGAAGGCTTAAAGTCACCCAAAGGGTGGAGAGGGCTATGCTCGGAGTTTCCTTGCGTGATATGATCGAATAAGAAATGAAGACATCCGCAAGAGAACCAAGGTTACCAAAATAACCAGAAAAAATTACCAAACTTAAGTGGCAGTGGGCAGGGCATATTGCTCGCAAAACGGATGGCCGATGGCCGAAAAAGTCCGGAGTGGCGACCGCGAACCGGAATACGTTGCGTTGGAAGGCCTCTCACTAGATGGACCGATGACCTAGTAAAAATTTCTGGAATTCGCTGGATGCGAGACTTCTGCGCTTTCGGTTGAAAAAATGATGATAATAATGAGACTACATTGGATAACATAACCTCATCATCTTCCTGCTCTTATCTCATGTTACTTGGGGTCGGCGCAACACGTTTTCTTCTTCCATACCGTCCTGTCCCCCGTCACGTTATTACTGACTCCCTATTCTTTTATATCACTCCTCACACAGTCCATCCATCTTTTTTTTGGCCTTCCTCTCCCTCTCCATCCACATTTATATTCATAACTCTTTTAGTAACATGCGTTTCATCCCTCCTCATCACATGACCATACCAGGACAAGCGGTTTCCTTTCTTTTTTTCTGCCACTGGCGCCATTTTCAAACTGCCTCTAATATACTAATTTCTCACATTATCCAATCTCTTCACGCCGCTTTGGATAAGATAACCTAAATGCAATAAAAGAATGCAAACATCTTTCTAATGATATCGAATCTACACACTAGTATAAGCTATCTGTTATGACACATGAGTCATGCTCATGAGCCCTAAAGGGCTACAAATATTCGGCAATCCAATACCAAGAACGGCGCCATATCCAACCAAGGCAACAATACATACATTACAAATATAATATTAATACAAAGGGCTCTTAATATCCCATGGAAGAGTCAAATGATAATTATAATTTCCATCACAAACGGCGCTAGTACTTTATGTCGCCGATAGAGGGCGCCTCTGAATACTAAGTGAGTGATAAGATCGCTGGCTAATGCTTTATTAAAATAAGCCATTCGTAGCTTATAGGAAATAGTTTTGCTAATAAATAATGTGCTTTGAAGCGGTTTTAGTGTGATTTGGTTTGAATTTGATTTGCGTTTTCATTGATAGGTAAGGTAGTTTAGTAGTAATGAACATTATTAAAATATAGGCTATAAAAAATAGATACGTTTGAATTACTGACATAAACTGAGGTACAATTTGTTTTGTTTTTGTAGGAGGTAAAGTCGTCACAATCTAAGAAGTATGTTGATGTTTCTCATTGTACATGCAGCGATAACTTTCTACGTAAGAAATTACAAAATCAAATTCATAATCATAATTAATTATTATGTTACCTATACACTATAACAGCGAGTATCATTCGCAAGCATCAAGTTTAATTATTATTAAGTATTTTTATAGCTATCAAAACGGGCTTTTTATTTTTGACAACTTGAATTGTTGCAATTAGTGATACGTTTACAAAAAAATTTTCACCCATTAAAAGCTACACCATTGCTTAGTGCCATAAGCTATATCTTGTCTTCCTGTAAGGCCACAGGAGCGAAGCCACGTGTATAAATTGAATAATTCCAATGAAACTTTTTGTATTAATGAAGAGAGTAAACCATATCAGAAGGCGTCCTTCAGATATTTAATTATTGTAAGTTTAGGCATCAAAAGACCAACCAAAAACTGAAACTACAATGCCATTCCTGCATCAACCTTACCAAGTGCAGAACGTCAAAATTCAAAACCTTCTTATTAAAATTTTGTCCGACCAAAATGTGGCCACCTCGATAGCTCTGTCGTTGGCCTCGATCAAGTCTTGGAAAGTGCAGGTGGTTGTGCATGCTGGGCAGGAAAGGAGACGGTGCATATCCTGTGAAGAGGCTCCACACTGTCATTGTGTTTGGGTCTGGGATACCATTTTTTACGAGGTAAAAACCAAGAAAAACATTCGCAAAACCAATCCAGACCCGTTACACTAAACATATTAACTAAAACATAGACTTCCAAGCATTCCTTGGTACTATAACTCCCGCCTTTGTCCTATTGTATCATTAAATTTGTCCTTATCTTATTCGCATTTGAATATTTGAAACGTCCCACAACTTCCGCGTAGTTTGTATCTCTGCAGATTCGATACAGATTAGATAAGAACTAGTGTTGCCAACCCTCTCCTAGAGAAAAACTGAAAAAATACTTCCCAGATATATTTTTTTAGCGATCTATTAATATTAATATGAAAGTAAAATTCACAGCTCGTGCCAATTTTGTATTATTTAAAACAAAAAGTAAAAAATCTTATGGATTTACTTTAAATTATAAATAGATTAACGAAAAAACTTGTAAATTTTTTTTTTAATAGGTATGTACAATAATAATAATACGATTTTTTTTTGGCAGTAATGGTGTAACAATCTCATTTTCCAATATAATAAACGACAATATAATCAAAAAAAGTTTAAACTAAAAACTAGGTAAGTACTTACCTAGTTAGATTAAAAAAAAACACTTTTATCCTGCAATACTCATTATATTTTTAGGATTGGCAGCACTGATTGGAAAATTTTATCTGCAGTAAAATATGCTCTAATCTAGGGCATAAAGGGACTTGTTGTCTATTAAAATTTATGGACTTTACGTCTTTACGACTTTGAGTTTGCACGAACATCCATTCGGAATGGTAGATTGGTTTCACGTTGATTTAACTTTGAAGCACCATGGGAAATTGTAGATAACTATAGAAGAGATTGAGTTGTTTGATTTGAGTTTGTTTTTTAAAACTTTGGATAATTATAAGTTAGACACTAGCTTTTCCCGTGGTTTCGCTTAGCCATAACGTAGCTTTCTATCCGAGAAATAATTTTCGTAATCGAGTCACCACGTAATTCCAGAAAATATCATTTACAAACGTAGAAACAAACAGATATCTAAGCCGAAGTCACACAGTAGTACTCCAAAGCCAACAAAGATAAATAGGTACAATAAAACATTAGTAATATTGAACGAAAGATCAGGTAGGTATTAAGTCTAATAACTCTTTTCTATTAACTGAGAAATAATCAATTTCTTTTACAGCTTTTACAGCTTTGATAGTCTCACTATGACGCCCAAAAAAAAATGTAGTACTGTAACGCCCTACTAATACAAGAAATACGTACCAAATCCATCGCATTCACTTCAAATAAATCTGTTTAAATTTGCACTGTAGTCCCACAGAGTAGGAATGACTGTAAGTGACCCAATGCATTCGACTGTCGGATACCGAGCGTTTACTTAGGCAATCCATTACACTGGACGTTTCCCGATCGACGACGTGACCGGACCATTATCACTCCAATAACAATTTATGGGAAGAATCTACCTACTATATTATGGGCCTTCAACAAGTATGGAGTCTGGGTTTGTGATATTACTGACAAAATGTGTGTGTGTCGGTATACACAATTGCGTATCCCGTCGAGATAGCTTACTTTTTAGGGTTCCGTACCCAAAAGGTAAAACGGACCTATTACTGAGACTCCGCGGTCCGTCTGTCTGTCTGTCTGTCTGTCTGTCTATCACCAGGCTGTATCTCATGAACCGTGATAGCTAGACAGTTGAAATTTTCACCGATGATGTATTTCTGTTGCCGCTATAACAACAAATACTAAAAACAGAATAAAATAAATATTTAAGTGGGGCTCCCATGCAACAAACGTGATTTTTGTGACGTTTTTTTGCGATGATGGTACGGAACCCTTCGTGCGCGAGTCCAACTCGCACTTGGCCGGTTTTTTATTACTGATAGGCTCGCGTTTGCACACTATCCCACCTGGTGGTAAGTGTTGATGTGGTCAATGGTGAAGAAGCTTGCCTAGGAGTAACCTATTCACTTTCACTTTTGACTTAAAGACCCCAAGGTCGTAGCTAACAGAAAACACATACTCCTGCCGGCAATTCCATTCCTTAGCTGTACGCACAATGAAAGTTTTCCAAAAAGTGCAGTGCGGGTGGGATGTCTACCTTGTACCGATGGCGCATCGCCGATCGCCTCTTAGTTTTCTAACCCGATGGTGGAACGGGAAGGTGGAATTAAATCGTGCAATTCCTTCGCACGCTACACAAGCATCCATTGCAATTATTTTGAAATTAACGCTATGAGTTATGTGATCATTATTTACCAAAAAAATACAGTAAAATGAAAACCCTCAAATAACTTCCTGTGCCGTGGGATCTAGTCTCTTTTAGTCCAGAGAACACCCATTTATGACCTACAGAAGAATACAGGCGTTGTGCCTACAATTTTTTGTTCCAAAAACTTGTAGTCTCATAAATAAAGCCTAAAAATCCTTGAACAACCCAGACAGCCATCATCACAGTCAATAATGGCGTGTCTTGACAGAATAATGTTTACAAATCTTAAGTAAACAGTCGCATGGCGTCATTCAATGGCATTTTTCAGTTCACATTGCCATGTGTAAAAATAGGACACATTAGGTACCAGAGTACCAGTCATCAAGGAGTGTTCGACGGTCATGGATGGGTGGCCGGTTGCGTCAGCGATCGACACGGCCTAATCTGACGATAAATCACTCGTTTCTGGATTGGAATGAGATCACGGGTCCAAATCGATACTGAATGAGAGACGACTCTAATTGGAGTAAACTACTAGCTCGTGCACGATTTATTTTGTTCGTTCTTTTGTTGTTTTAAATCAGTATTGTTGTAGGTTTAGTGATGTTCCCTTTGTCTGCATTGTGTTGCTGCAAGTGGTTAATTGGATTGTGCAATTTGTGCAATTTGTGCAAATAATGATTAATGGGTTTTCGTTGCTTTCTCTGCCCTTTTATCGTGAAAGGGTGGAATGGTTGATTTGTTGTAATTAGATTTGCACTGTTCATCATTGTATTCCTGCCCTTAGTCCAATGTTATTTGGGGTCGGGGCAACTCGTTTTCTTATTCCGTTATTTTCTTTCAACCGCCATATCAACTTTTCATATCTATCCCCATACAATCCATCCTTCTTTAGCTTTGGCTTTCCTGTTTCTCTTGACCTATCTACAGTAAATAAATTTAACATTTCACGCTTTAAACCCCTGTTTTTCAATGCCGCTGTTTACACCAGTGGTTCAATTCTTAGGTTATGTTACAAATTAAGGTAAAGTTAATGAGTTTTAAGTATGTAGTGTGCTTACTTTATCTACATCATTATTTCTCAAACTATGGTTATTTCAGTAACTGAATGATTTTCCGTACCTATAATTAGGACTGGTTCAAGTTCACCTCATCTGGTTCAAAGGTAAACGATCGCTTTAACTGCTGATAAATACATACGATTTGTACCACACACGGTTAGTTTGAGGGTTACCATACTAGCCAATTTTTTTTTTAAATTATTTTTAGGCTCGCTGTTGACCACTATCTCACCTGATGGTAAGTGATGATGTGGTCGACGATGCAGCACGCTTACCTAGAAGAAACCTATTCACTCTTGACTTAAAGACTCCCAGGTTATAGCTATCAGGAAATACAGATTCTGGCAGGGAATTCCACTCCTTAGCTGTACGCATAATGATGGTACTCCCAAAACGTTTGGTGCGTATGGGTGGGATGTCCATCGTTTACCGATGACGCATCGCCGTACGTCTTGTAGTCCGATGATGGAACGGGCTAGGCTAGTCAATGTATTTCAGTAAGAACATACTTGAAACTATAATTTGTGTTAAATTGGTTTAACATCTTTGAGGAATATGTAGATACTTAGTTGCAGAATAAAAAGATTTTACTTGAACAAGAACAACAGCTTGTCCGCCTATTCTGTAAAAATCTCATGTGTGAACTTAGGTGAATTCAAAAGTGTTCGTGGTAAGCGCACTTTTACACCTCGGATTTAACCGCAAATTCTGGGTTTTCATCTCGTGTGAATGATGATATGCCGATGCATCTTTATGATTCTTCCGAGGATCACTCAGATCAAACGGTAGAATTAAAACAGTTCATGAAAGTCTTAGAAGTTGCGTAAAATAGTACGTAAATTTGCACCGGTTAGCATACCATTTTATTCGCAGAGCTAGGCTTTATTTAAAGGAAAACTTAGAAGATAAATTTAAATTCAAAGTTAAGCCAAAAAAAACATTTGCTTTTAATCCTATTTATACTGACAAATGGAGCAGTGGTGGCCCAGTGGTATCGGCCGCGACTTACAAGTTGTAGGTCGTGGGTTCGAGCCCAGGCAGGCGCTTTACTTTGTGTAAATTATTTCATCACCACTGCTCTCAAAACGGTGAAGGAAAACATCGTGAGGAAACCGGCATGTCCTAGAACCAAAAATTCGAAGACATGTGACATCCACCAACCCGCACTGGGCCCGCGTGGTGGATTACGGCCCATTCCCTCTCGCAGAGAGGAGGCCTGTGTCCCAGCAGTGGGAACATTAATAGGCTGATGATGTGATGTGATGTGATACTGACAAAAAAACAAAAAATAAAAACTTAACCACCTGGCACTGAAGCAACCCTAAAACGCAGCTCGTATTTATTTATATGAAGTGTGTTACCGGGCGATAGATGCAGTGGCATTAGTTAGTGCGGTGATAAAATCTCTTCGGCGCCCTCGTGCGGTTCCGGGCTATATAATCTAAAATGCTACTACTCTTAGTTTAGGGGTTGGTTACCTGTTGCGTCTGTTAATACGTTTGTATAGTTTATGGTATCAATTAGCCGTAGAACTATCGAACATTGGGGTAGACATGATTTTGAGTGGAGACCATGAATTTGTGATTGTAAGGTGGGTTTGCCCTAAGGGAGGATTTTTGCAGGGTGTCTGGTAGCAGCTGAATGAGAATTGCCGATAATCAAGATAAATGGCGTGAGATTGGAGAGAACTATGTCCAGCAGTGGACTGATAGAGGCAGTTTTTTTTTTTAATTATTATTTTTAGGCTTGCGCTTGATGATAATGATGGTATCAATTGGATGCATTTAGAATGAGGAATTATAGTGTGATAATAAATTGATGCAGTGGTGGCTCAGTGGTATCGGCCGGGACTTACAAGTTTAAATTTAAATATATAAAATTATTTTATCACCACTGCTCTCAAAACGGTGAAGGTAAACATCGTGAGGAAACCGGCATGTCCTAGAACCAAAAATTCGAAGACATGTGACAACCACCAACCCGCACTGGGCCCGCGTGGTGGATTACGGCCCATTCCCTCTCACAGAGAGGAGGCTTGTGTCCCAGCAGTGGGAACATTAATAGACTGATGATGTGAATAAATTGATTCATTATCTTTTGTTTGATAAACTACAGCTAGTATGACTTTACTATGGTAATCAGTTTCAAACTGCTAGAGCTTTATGGTAACGATAGTTTAGTAGTAACGATAAAATGAAGATTAATATTAATTGAGACCGTAATTATAACCTTATTCAATTACACAAACAAATTGTAAAAAAGTGACATTTTATTAAACACACAGCCTCATTTATAACACGACCGGTGTACAGTCACAACGCATTCTCACCAAATTAAAATTATAATTTACACAAAAACATTAATTAGATTAACTTATCAACATTACCGTGACTCTAATTTACGAGTGAAATATGCAAATTTAGCGGCCATTGAAGCCCGCACGGTAGCACTGACTCAGAATTATTAATATGTTTACAATTCTGATAACAGAGGCCCTTTGTGTAAACGACCATAAAAATAATTGGTGTAATTCATCTCAATAGCTTATGTTGGAAAATTGGGGTTATAAGTATAACATGGGTCTGGAATACCGAGCTTGTGACCATTATACGGTTAAGTTTCGGTGCACCGCAGACCGCACCTGGATTTCTTCGTAATTTTTATGGCCATAATTGATGGGTTAATTGGTCGAGAATTGATAATTTTGTTAATAGCTGTGGTTTTGCTTTTTAATTGCAGGAGTATTGGTTATGTCATGTGTGGTTCAATTAAATGTGGCAGTGTTACTTTACCACCCACGATTTGAGTTTTTTCTGCCTTACATAGAATGAGTACAATAAAAGGCAGCTCTGCTTGCAGTGGGCAGTTAAAAGGCTACTTATATTAGTTTAGGCGACAGGGGGACCAAAGGTGCTCTACACGGGGTCATCTGGCGCCCATGTGCTGGTTTGGTCCCTGGGGTTGTCACGACGTGCAATATGCTCTGGTGCAGTGATGGGGGTACTCTTTAGAGGAGGGTCCTGTGTCGAACAGCCGCGGCGTGTTCACGGATGTGCGCTAACGCGTGCCGGATGACACCGTGGAGTTTTAGTGGATTGGAGTCCCACATAGCTCCGCTATCTCCCAGTGGTAGCACAGTTTGCCTCTAGGAATGCTCATTTTGCGCTTGATCTAGTGCAAAATGAGGCTTTACCATTGCAAGGGTCATCATCATCATCTTTTTGCCTTTGACCCATGTTACTTGTTTCCCATTCCAAGAGTATCACATCACATCATCACCCTATTAATGTTCCCACTGCTGGGAAACAGGCCTCCTCTCTGTGAGAGGGGATGGGCCGTAAGAGTACATTAATAAATTATTAATTTGTTATTTTTTTATAGAAATTCTTTAATTTACTAGACCGGAAATGTATGGGAAATTGTCCATAAATTTTGTGTAAAGACAGATATAGTCAACGTTGAATTTATACCATCCATTCCCATCTAAATCATTGATAAGTTATCAGGGATTCGGATTATCATAGACACGATAACGAGACGCCAGAAGAACTATGATATCCTTGATAATTTGAGATTAATTGAGTTGTTACGATACAAAAGTAAATATACGAGAAAGTAAAACTATTTCATAGATGATTATCCTGTCTTACTGTCTGCTGGAGTAAATGTTTTTGTAAACCAAACATTCCTTAAGGCGCAGATACCCCTTTATGGTCATGAGTGGCTCTAATATCTTTCTAGGACGAAAAAACAAAATAACTACAATAGTTGAAAAAACAAAATAACTATTGTGAACAATACAAAATAAAATAAATACAAAATAAATTATAACTCTGCAGGGGTTGACCTTAACGACCTCCCGTAGATTTTTTTTTTGCAGCTGATGACCCCATCTAACCTCTAATTGCGTTTGATCCACGACTTTTTGGCAACCCTGTATATGTTATACTAGACCATTTTCTTAATAATATGATTTATGTAAATTTTATTTGTATAACATAGTGTAATTAACTGGCAACGTTATGTGTAAATTATCTACATTTTGACCTACGGCTTTTTTCAAGTCAAAGAATAATAAGAATAGAGCAAAAAGATACTATATTTTGGGTTACCGCAACCTAAAATTAGCACTAGTTAGGTACCCGCGTGACCCAATATGTAGTAGTTTTTTGTACTGTTCTTATCATTCATTGACTTTAAAAAAAAAACCGCCATCAAAATCAAAATATTAAGAAAATGGTCAAGTATAACACACATTTATTTCGAAAAGTCGCCACTAGCCGTTTAGACCTGATGTGCATTTTAAAATCAGTTACAGACCCCTTAATGGACCCCTTAACAGCTGAACGGATTAGAATAAAATTGGAACACGGGTAGACCATAGCCTGACGTAGGATACTTTTATCCTGAGGAATAATTATGACTTTCATATGGGTAAAGCCGGTGACAAAATCGAGAATGTACTAAAATTACGTGGTTCGCGTGTTCAATTAAATTAATGGTTTGATGTGACATATGCAAGTAAACATGAAGTAACTTCACCACAGAATAAATAATAGTACAACTTCACACTAGAAAGCCCACAGGTTGCACAGATAAAAATAATCTTTATTGACATAATAAGTCTCAAACTAGGTGGACTTGTATGGCAGGAGGCAGAACTAAAGCTAACGAAACTTTGAAAATTAATTTCCAATTCCATATTTTCAAGAAAATTTATTGTCTCCCACCAACTCACGCACGGTTGGCGCAGTGGTTGAGCAATTGACTGCTGCGTTGCGTGTCGCGGGTTCGATTCCCGCACGGAACAAATATTTGTATGACCTACAGATAGTGGTTCCGGCTCTGGGTGTTTGTGTATGTGAGTTTATATGTTTGTAAACGATCCCACGATACAGGAAGAAATTCCTAGTGTGGGGCAACGTTTTTAAAAAAAAAAAAAAAAAAAAGAAAAAAAAAAAAAAAAAAAAACTTCTTTCTTTTAAACTTTGCCTCTCTTGAAAGTTCCACCACACTGTGGGCGTTTACAAACAAATCTAACATAACCAAACACTAAACCCTTAAATTAGCATATTTACAGTCGGAATGTTTTCTTTCCATTATGACATGACAAGTATGACACAACCTTACGTGACAACATGACATCATTGACATCACTATCTACCCAGGTACCCAATGTACTGGCGAATCTCAGAACCACTCCTATGGAATAATAACTGACTGGAAGTCGGTCAGACCGACAATGTCAGCCATTGTCTTTGGACTGACTAATTACTGTAATTGTTATACAATTACTATTAAGTTGTTTGCATATTGTAATGTTGGTAGACTTGGTTGAGAAAAAGCTTGTTCAAGTTTTGTTTTTAGTGGTTACCAACTTCAAAGAAAATTATCAGCAAGCGTTTTCGAGACGAGAAAGTAAGTAAGTGTTTTTATTTGCTGTAAACTCTAAAAGTGTAAATGTTTTACCGTAATTTACCAGTTAGAATTACATAACCGGACGCTTAAGCCTCTGATAAAATTCATGCGGATTTTGTTTAGATCCAAAGGAAATCAAAACATGCTCAGTATATTCCATTCTCTAATCTAAGATTCCATTGCATTCTTTTGTTATAAGCTTATTGTCGAGGTTCTTGAAATTAAGTTGAATATTACGCTAGACCATTGGTTTTAATTTTACTATGATAGTATCTAAAGCTGTAACTTGCTAGTAATGATTACTTTTAAATAGAAAAAAACACTGGAAGAAGAAAAAACCACCATAGCTTTCCTCTATCTGAACCACAGATCTGGACTAACACGTTGCATAGCAAAATATGCCGTAGTAAAACGCTTATTTCCCGATCTATTCTGATCACACTTGCGAGACGTATGCTCCGTGTCAAAATAACTTCCCATAATCAGGCGAATGCCGTCCATGCGATAAATATGGCCCAACCCGGATATATTGACGTCCGCTGTCTATATATCGCTATATCTTCGAGTAAAATACACGTTATGTGTGATGTCTACATGTTTGTCCATATTGCGAACCTAATTCGGTTCAGTTTCCTTGGCATTAATGAATTCGGTGTTAATAAGTTTAGATCTTCATTAATTTATTGAATTCCTTTATTGGAAGCTTTTTTTATATTTGGAAGAATACGGTTATTGTAGCATTTGTATATCTATCATTTATTTAGCAAAGCCTGAGAGACCTGGGTGTTGTATTTTCAACTAATTTGTTATCTTTCAAAAATGTGCAAGTCCAATTTCCATTTTTATTTACCTGACTGATACAATTGGCTTCTGGGTATCAACTACACTTCATAAAAGATAGCTTGATCTCTGCGACATATATCAAACTGACGTATACGTTATTGTTAGCCTGTCAAGCGCTATTTTTACTGTATTGATACTGACAGCTGTCGCAGGGATCAAGCTATATTTTATGAAGTATAGTAATACTACCAGACGCCTACATCTATCGAAATGTACATGCTTGTCAGATACAAGCATCTGTTCATTTTGCTGGATCTTAGTCCAATGAAGATGAAATTAGGATAATTATTAATACACAATGAAGTGATCCCGATACCAAAACAGCAATTCCATTTATCTAAATTACTTGACGGTAGAATTATAATACGAAACCATTTTAATAGGAGAGTAGTTTAATCGTTTGTCACAGTAATTCAAATAACTAATTTCTGAGCAATAATAAGAGATCGCAAACGATTTGTTCGCACTGTGTAAATTAAACGCTGCGATTTTTAAGTTTACAATTCTACTTACGACATTTGAATGAACATTTTACATTAATACATCGAAAAATAAATAAAAAATATTAATGACGTCTCTGTACTAGTGACAGGAGTACCACAAGGTGCAATATTGGCCCCATTCCAAACATAATCTGTGTTTGCAGTTGAGCAGCCCAGTTTAAGAATTTTCTATATCGTTTTTCTCATTTCTCCAAATAAGAAAATGTCGTGTGGAAAGATTCGAGTATGAATTCGTTGATATAAGACTAAGAGAAGATAAAAAAATGGAGGGACTGTATGAAAGAAGATATGTCTATGATGACTTCTGAGATGACAAGTAATAGAAAAATATAGAAGAAGACTTTTTGCGCCATCATCATCATCATCATTTCAGCCAAAAGACGTCCACTGCTGGACATAGGCCTCCCCCAGGCGTCGCCACATTGACTGATACCGTGCGTCTCGCATCCAGCGCCTTCCCGCAACCTTTTTGCGCCAATCCCAAATAAATTGTGATAACAAAGATTAAGGTGTAATTCTTATTTACACTATCTAACAGTATAGTGTGCTGTTCTTAGACATCTACAATATTATCTGCGTTTACAGTTTATTGGCATTTGTGTTCAAGTGGAAGCTACTGCTCTTCCTCCCGACATAATCCCTACCTTTTAGGAACCGTAACGAAAACAACCATTACTGTCATTATTTTAGCGGCATCATTTTTACAGGCTAATTACTGAACATTTGTACGCTCAATACATACGTACGTAGGTTTATGGTGAAACCTTTGAAATTAGACAAGGTAGTAATAATAATTACGCATGCTTTTATGTTTCTAATTAGTACGCTATGTTTCTAAGGCTCGTAATTATAAATTGCTCTTATTTTGAGGCTCTTATTATGAGCAGATTTGTTTAGTTTTGAGACTGTAAAAAAAATACTAACTTGAGCAAGGTAACGATTTTACTTACTGTTTCCGAATTAAGATTCAAAATACAATAGCTCTGTTGAAGATTAAATTTTAGAGCCTGAGATAGGGGGAGTTCAACAGGAACTAAGCTCTGCTCAGCTTATGACAGCATATTTCCTTCAGGTTTGAATCTCATTGAATCTTTTGGCGTGGGGCCATATCGGAACTAATGCTACTGTTTTTTTAAATTTTCACAATAAACACATTTTTTCCTATAGACTATGTAATAAACAATGTCATACTGTCAAATATGTCAACCGCATGTGACGGTTTTAAAACAGAGTGCGTGTGCGCAAACTAAATAACGGTGTGTTCCGGAGTGGGCCTGCAATTAACAAGGTCTGGTTCAGAATGGGACGAGATGTGGTACATAAGCACATGTAGGCACTAGTTTATAAGCGAATACTTTATAATGAACCTATGTACCTACATAATGCTCACATGCATGCACACGGGATTCCACAATCATTACCCGCCTGTTATCCTGCAGGTTTATAACTATATAGTTCGTGTATTAACCCACGTATTAGTACCCTACAGTGATTAAATTTACATAAATACAGAATATAGATTAATAGTTTTATCTAAATGGGGATGTTTAATACGCGGTTTTTTAGTGTCGACTGAACTTGGTACAATTTTATTATGCTTGACAACTAGTTTGCTTCATATTCAATTAAAATAATTAAAATATCTACTCAGTAATAAACTGTTCGAGTGCGAATATCTAGATTATTAAGCAGAAGGCTTTATATTTTTATTAATTACTTATATCTTTTTATGACTTTGTTATTAATTTGATGTCGCCAAGGAAACTGAGACTCGTTTTTTATTCGTATCAAAGGCAGTATTATGTTCTTCGCTTACGTACATGATAGAGAATAGACAAGATAAGATCCCGATAAACTCGAACCCAATTTTCACCTTAGTTGTGGAACTCAAAATAGGAAGGGAAACGATAAATTGATAGCCTTCTCAGAATAACACGAGTACAATAAGTTCACAGTACCTTAGTTAGTTTATCATAACACCATAGGAGGTGCACAGCCGTCGGACTATGCAAAACAGGTTGAGGCGAATGCAATTATTGCAGTCATAGATAGATGCATAGAATTTTAATCATAAATCAATGGGTTTATGCAGCTTTGGGCATTCACGGCGTGTTTGTCTATGGCGCCAGAGACCATAGAGAACAGTAGGGTTTATGTCATAGATGCATGCTGTCATCGGCATATTCTGGCGTTTGTTGCACGTTATATAGCCTCCACGTGTTGCGAATTGTGTTGTGAACCGTTTGACCCAGTAATGCTAATCTGTGGTACATTTCGTGAATGGAAGTCTGTCTGATTAAAACCAACCTCTATATTGTACTCGTGAACTGTACTGTTCACAATCAAATAAATCTGATAGCCACTGTATATCGTATTATAAAAGTTTATTAGGATTGATATGTTTATTCGGTCGAGTGAAATCGGGTCATAGGCTAGTTCTCGGATAATTAAATGGCGTTTACCTTCTCGTTAGCTTCACTTAAAGCGATTTGCTATGGTTGTTTGTTTTGCGAAGGTACTGTGTGTTAAAATCACACTTTTCAAAATTGAGTTGAGTTTAATGGTTCTCGTAGGTAGTTGAACACTTTCTGTTTGGTGGGTTACTTTTAATATTTCTTTACTGGCGACAAAATTTTCAACAGTTTCTTTACCTTCTATAGAAATGAAATTAATGCAAGAATGTTAAATTCTAACAATTTGTCATCATTAATTTTGGTCTCAAATTCTTGCCGTTTCAAACAAGGTTTATTGCCTCTTGAATATTTGATTTAGTATGTTCATAATTTTCGCAAGTATGTAAAAAAAACATTGACCGTATATAGAAAAACTATGTTCCCACTTAACTTTGTCAGTAAATAAATATTGGTTCGATAAATTCATAAAGTCGCTATGTTCAATAAAGTTTATAGGTCTCTAGAAAGCTATAGTTTATTGCGTCTATTTCTAAGCTTGTATTACAAATTGTGGTCATATATTATGACGGTCGTTGTTGCAAATATTTTGACGTAAAATATGTAAATAACCTTGTACTTGAAACGTTTTTCCTAGTTGGAATGAGGCGTAACAATCAGGCTAGAGCGTCACCCATAAAATTTGAATAGTTAAATGAAATATGAGGCCACGTAATTGTTTTACAACTAGTCTAGCTTCAGGCGGCCATCGGCGCCGGCCAAGGAGACGAAAAAGTGATTTGGCAAAATTAATGACTTGCTTCCATTTAGCTAGGAATCTGATATACACAGAGCAATGAAACGGACAGAGGTTATTCGCACACTTGTTGCAAAAAACCATAAGTGTCTCGGTTATTTTTAGGTCCATTTAACCTACGTGAACTCGTGTTAGATCCAAAATTAATAGATTACGGTCAGTGACACTGACATCTTCAATATCTGATAATACTCGAATCCATTAACTTGTTATGTTTGTCTACATCACAGCGTCATAAAGTAAACATTTGACAGTTATTAGGTCAATGTGCGAGTAGGAACGCGTCTTGTGAAGTTTCGTTTACTTACAGAATTGGACAGATTTATTATGATAATAATGATCGTTTTATGAGCATGTGTTATTATTGATGCGGCTAATCGATACAGATATGGAATTCCGTGATAATCCGACAAACTTGCTTCGCCTAAAACTTTGAACATAGAAACGTGAGCACTGAATTTTTATATAACCTTTCCCTCAAACGATGGCGCGACTGCCGCTTAAAGCTAGAATGTGTTAAAGTAACTAAGTTGTTAAAGATAAAATTAAGGTGCCCACAGACAGACGCGAAACAACAATGCAACAGCGATGTGACAAACAGTTTTCATTCTGTTGTATAAAACACGTTGTCACAATTTTGCGTCATGCCTGTTGCATTTATTTTGGTTTTTAAAGAACAGGAATTATCTCAATTACGTATCCATTCTCAATGTTACAAAAGTGGGCATGTACCAAAAAGGTACATATTGCCCAATTCAAAAGACGGTGACACCGCAAACTAGGCGAGTGTTAAGAAACTAAGATAGCCCGATACGGGAGATAAACTAGCTGATAACCACAAAACAAAAGCTGATACAGTTAGGACTGTAATCAAGATTTTTTCCTATTGTTTAAATTTTTGGAGTGTTTGAGCTATTTTTTTAAATATTTTTATTCGTTTTTGACTCACACTATTCATTCATTTAGATTTATCCAGATCTTCTTTTCAGTCATATTTTTTCATACTTATATATCGTTATCACAGTCACCTTACAAATTCTTAAAATCTTAAATATTTTTTTAAGTCATGAATTTTGAAAAATAGTTTCGTTCTTTGTAAAAAAATACATTTATTTTGCATTTCTTTTTTTGTACATCCTTCCAAAGATTCTTTGTTCTACAATTTAATATGAAAATAAACATAGCACTGGCAACATTGTTTAATTGAGATGTGTCTCGTTACTGCCACTTTGTATGTTTGCACAGTTATTAAGATCAAATGGCCGCTGGGGAGCATATGACAAACATTGGCCATTTGGCCCAAATGTTTACGTTATCCAATATATAAAATATTCGTTGCAGGAAGATATAAATCGTGATCGGCTTTTACCAAGTTTAGTTCACTTCCTTATATGTGTATGGGTATGGTGGAATGTTGAATTTATGGAAGGAATTATTGTTTGTTGTAACACGATTATTATAATAGTACGAATTAATTATCTGGAGCGTGTGGTGAAAGTAGTGTCAACGCAAATGTTAGATTGTTGTACCAGTATCTGTAGCAAAATATTTATCTTGCCCAAGACATGAGGAAAGGTAGATTATTTTGCAGCGTGCGATTTTCAGAATACCCTCCCTGCCTCCCTTCTGCATCCTTTTACCAATCGCCTATTCTGAGCACTCAAAAGTAGTAAAGTAGTGGTTAGTAATATCCAGGAAACCTTGCAGGCTGACAGAAAAATAGTTCCGGCTGGTTTTAAAGGGGGCATGCGAATTTAGAATCAGTTTAAAAAGATAAGATCACTGGGACAGATTTATATAAAAATTTATAAAGTTCGGTCTTTTTATGTTATTACAGCCCTTTCGACCCGCACCTTAGATCTCGACATCCCCACAGCTTTGACAACCATAACTCGCCAAATGCTCATAGCGAAATGGTAAATAGCCTATACATTGTAACCGTGCTGATTTAATAATCAAATTCTGTGATATTTGTAACCTAAGTACCGAAATGGCCCGACCCAAATTGTACTTAAGGTCAATTTGTGATAACTAATCACTGATGTTTTCCAAATTCAATCAATATCACAAACATAATTATTCGTAGTTTAAATACTTAATTGTTCTGTGAACTAAACTGCAAGTCTTCTTCTGCAAAGCGTTAATCAAGGTCTTACAATAATGTGTATTTCTTCTGCTTTTCGAGTCGATGGAAATAGTAGATTATGCACCAAGGGAATAAAGCAGTGTCTCACGTCACGGGCGGCATATTGAACCCTGAGCGTAGCGATGGATTCTAGGGCGTTATGTAGAGTTCTGAATGAAGCGAGGGGTTTAAGCTGCCCAAGACAAAGATCCCAGAGGAGTATACTTTTCACACCTTCTGCGATATAATAAAAAGCCAGGGCTCAATAAATTAAACACCGTCTTTTGTTTTACATTCTTTGAAATCGCGCCTTTTTGCTTTTTTATTGAGTTCTACTTACGGTTGCCAGTTCGATTTTTGAACATACCTCTTTACAATGCCATATGGGCACTTTTTTACTTAGTTTTCCACGAGGTCCACACGATTTTTTTTTTCCAAGTTCAAATCTCTTTACTCCCTAGACTTCATACAACTTTATCTCCCTTGGGAGGTAATGCATTATTTTACATTGAGATTGCATGATATGTAGGTAATTGGATATTGTCGAGTTACCATACACAAGCTTTCGGTACGTCCATCTGGTACTCCAATGTAGCCCGATTTTCTCACTCAGAATCAGTGAGAGCAGACTCGTAACATTTCCGACAAGGCCGACGCCATGTCAAAACACTGTAAACACAGACGAAGCTTGTAGTTTGCATTAGCGAGACCAAGGGCTGTTTGCTGTGAAAACTGTTACAGCGTTCCGAGCTGTGTAGAGGTATTGATGTTTTTGTTCACCGGCTCTTAGTGTTGGGAATTGGAAAATCATTAAATCATTGCTCTATGCACTTCGTTTGAAAAACTATGATTGACCATCGGAGGTGGTAAGAGCACACCCCAGATGCTCTAGACAAGTGACACTGTATCAACGAAAGTGTCTCGAAAGCGATTGGAAAACAAAGCGCAATTCCGATCCTGGATATTTGTTAAAAAGATTTTGCTTAATATTCTTTTGCGTAGTGTTGGTCTTACTTACCTACCTATTTAAAAAGATTGAGTTGCACCGACCTTAAATAAATTGAAATAAAGGCAAGAGAATCCTAATGATTGACCGATAAACATTACTAATACCGGTAGTCCAAAGAATTCCCCATTAGCAAACCACCAAATCAGGACATATTCAAGAAAAAACACGTCTTTTGGGACGTGCCATTTCCATAAAATAAATTGGCATTCACCTTGTCAAGTTTCCGTGCCAAAGCAAACTAGTGTAGTTTTGCTTTCAGACTTGAACGACTAGCTAGTAACATGCAGAACAAATTAATCAATGTATTACACTAATTTAAGCTGTAGTACAAGGTGGCACATCAGTTGGCTGACGTATTATTACGTCAACAGTGACCGCGGAGCTATCAGACGCATTGAACTGGTTCTAGGATTAACTGCCGTTCTGCTGCTCTATAGCTAGAGTGCCTTTATCTCATTTTTTTTTAATATTGAATTATAGGAGAAAAACAAAAAAACAGTGGAATAATATAAATCGATGCTGTTTATCAACTATGAATGCGTGAGTTTCCGATGTTATAAAAAAATATAATTGCGTACTTTCGAATTTTTACGTTTTTAGTTTAAATTAATGACATAATCTCATCAAAACAAGACGATTGTAAACATAGCAATACGGAGCATTTTTGAAACTAGCACTTCGCCCGCGACTTCGTTAGCGTGATCCGTGTTTTATCCTACAGATGACTTTTTAATAAATAGTTTCATACAAACTTTTATCCCCTATTTCCCCCCTTTAGGGGTTGAATTTTGAAAAATCCTTCCTTAGTGGATGCTTACGTCATAAGAGGTATACGTGTGCGAAATTATAAGTTTCTAGCCCTAAGGGTTTGGCCTGTGCGTTGATACATCAGTCAATCAATTTTGCCTTTTATATATATAGATCAATCGATAGTGAAAAATACTGCTTTGGTCAATCGATAGAGAATTATTTGTTGATTACGTTGGGATCAAAAATCCAAAATCGGCCAATTGTCAGATAGCGGCACTCTAGCAGGACGGCAGCGTTGAAATCTTACAATTTATAAGCTCCGCAAAAAGGTGCTAAGTTGCAAACAAGTAGCTGAGGTGCTACTGTGGTGAGTATGGGATAAGAGAGATTAATTTCCGTGCTTCTTAGTTTGGAAAGTTTAGTAGTCGTGTGTTTAATGTTTATTGTACTTAAAATGGTAGCTCGAGACGCAGATTCAAAAAGGACACAATAATGTATAGTTCTGATCATTTCCTAGAGCCCTTTGTTCCTCTTAGTATATAGAGCCCGCGGTATATGGAACTGCTTTATTCTATTGTTGACTAGGTAATCTACTTTTATACTATTTTTTATGCAATTCTTAAACCTTTTTTTTACAAATATGTCGTCAGCCTGATTTAAAATGTATGTAAAGTCACCCTATCCATTTTGTCCCATATCACATTGTTTCCATCGCCAGATCTGATCGATCAACTAACTTTGCTATAAAAGGAATGTAGGTGTGACATAATGTCCCCCGTGATATGAATGCTAAATTCAACTTTAAGTTACAAGTGGTTTCATATATTTTTCTGCCGACTTTTAATAGGCCATAAGTGAATTGTCAATGATAGATGTATGCGTCATTGGTTTAATAAAACACAGTCCTCGTCTTTTTAAAGATTTGAAGGCTTCCACAACGCCAAAATGCGACCACTTGTAAGCGCAGAAATTGTTGTAGTCTAGATCAATTTAAAACACGCTCTGGAAAGACTCTCATCGTGATTGTCTGCGGAAGCTTTTAACAATTGTTAAAAAGAACAAAGACCTTGTTTTAGAGTCATTGAATGACGCCGGGATACTAATGAAGGAATGAAAACAAAGCAGCCAATAACATGATGTTCCACACCAATTAAGGATGCGGTGATTGAGAAGCAATTCCAGGGTTAATAACCAAGAATCTGTTTCATGGACTTCTTTAACAAAGAAGAAGAAGAAGTCACAAAAAATCATACTATAACACTTAATCAATCTGTGCTTTTGTAAGTAATTTATTTTTCCTTTATTTAATCTATTGGTTCAATGACAAATGATGGCTTAAGATGAGGGTGAGATTAGATGCCTCTTTCTTTTTGTTTCATGTAGGTATGTATTAGTTGTAGGTAGGTTATGATGATAAGGTCCGAAATTGAATCAGGCAAAGAACAGGAAAAACTGACAGACGAGGGAAAATTACAAAGTTCGCGGAATATATTTCTTAAAAAGAATGTATATTCAAAATTTAACTCAATGACTTGGTCCTTTTTGCTCCAACGGCTATCGGGCCTTCAACAGACATGGCCAGTTCACTGCCACTTCAGCTTACTCATTCTATAAACTGCGTATTGGCAACTTAGCAACTTCATAGATGGACCTTTGGGGGTAGGTGGAACAGGGTGTAAAGTCCCACAAACCTCCATAGAAAAGGGAGGATCCTCCGACCAGACGGGTGTTGTGTCTGGTCCGGGCAACTGCCCGACGGTTATCGTCGGACTGTTGTATACGTTCAAATCGCGCCGCAAACTTTGCTTGCGCGATGTAGGATTTGTGTGACGTCATGTCGTTACTTTGTAAGTGGCGGTGCCGGTGCCGCTACATCACTCCCCTCCGGAGACCGGAGGTCGATAGCAGGTTGAGTCGTCCGTACATCTTGTGATGCGTGCCTGGCCAGTGGAAGGTTGGTTCCCGTGAGTCGGAACCGGAAGTCGCAGAGTTCGCGGTGAGTTGGAACTGTATGCGGTTGTGCCCCAGTGAGTCGGGGTGATGATATCCCAGTGAGTCGGGATAGTTTTTGCTGGCTCCAGTAGTTCGGAGCGGTGATGATGTGTCCCAGTGAGTCGGGACAGTGCTGCTGGCTCCAGTGAGTCGGAGCGGTGATGAAAGAAGCTGAGGGTGATGACCAGGTATGCGCGTCCGCTGCATGCTGGTGGTCAGGATACCCCCGTAGATGCCGTGGGTACTGGCTGGCTGTATGACTCGCTGCTCGAAAGCTTGAGGAATTGATGATGACGTCACGATGAAGTAGCTCTGCACGAAGGCTGCGCTGATGATCACGTCGGGGTCACCAGTTTGGAGGTATGCGGAACAGGGTGTAAAGTCCCGCAAACCTCCATAGAAAAGGGAGGATCCTCCGACCAGACGGGTGTTGTGTCTGGTCCGGGCAACTGCCCGACGGTTATCGTCGGACTGTTGTATACGTTCAAATCGCGCCGCAAACTTTGCTTGCGCGATGTAGGATTTGTGTGACGTCATGTCGTTACTTTGTAAGTGGCGGTGCCGGTGCCGCTACAGACCCAACGACCTTCAAAAACGCGGCTGGGACAGACTTGATGCGGAAGGCCCAGAGGAATAGGCGTTGTGACGCAAAGATCGCAGTTGTCAGGAGTGGTCTATTTCCAGCAGTATATTGCGATAGATTGAGTTGATTGATGGAGGTTCCCCTTTAGCTTTATATAGGTACAATCCACCGCAAGTTAACTTCATGGGTAGGTAACAATTTGACAGCGTCGGCTCCTGTTTTCGTGTTTGTGAGAGTGGCTTTCGTCACTCGTATCATTTGGCTCATCATTTTGACATGCGGCTAACCATGTATGCATAAAATGAATCACAAGATTACAATTTACACTATGTAACAATTTCGTAATACAGATTCGATCATTTGTAATCCGTCTGTAACGCTCGATTTTACCTATAAACATTTTACGATATTGCCATCGGTGGCTTGTAAATGTTATTTGTGTTAGTTTAAGTACTGCAATGCGTCTATTAAGTCGAATAAGGACGTATACGCGTTCCTTTGATGTTTATTCTCTCACGTATGTAAGATGTCTTGTTTTATAGCTAGATACTACAATTGTGTGCTTGGTGGTATGAATGTTAAGGTGTAATAGAGGTGAAGTGCTGCGTTTATTTACCAATAAAATTGGACATTATAATGGTTAATAACTCACAACGCTTACAACTGCTCACAACTTACGCAGCAATAGTGCAGCTTTTTATGTACAGTCAGTGGTGTCCCATCCCATACAAAGAAACCGTGCCAACGTACTGTACTGATTATACATGTCATGTTCATCTGATTATACTGATTATTTTTTGTAAATCGATCGCGTTCGGTTCCGTTCCACGGATATAGATGGTGATCTATCTATCGCCGTGGAACGGAACTGAGCGCGATCGATTTACAAAAAATAATCAGTATATCAGATGAAAAACGCTAGTTACGTCGGCACGGTTTCTTTGTATGGGATGAGGCATCTGTATGATAGTATTATATTATCTGTGGTACAGTATAAGATTTTTTGTAATCGGATCAGTGTTAATGTATTTCAAGATATAAATTTTTACTAAAAAAATTATAACGAAAAATTTTACCACTTTTCATAAATACAAATTATTTTACATTGGATTTTATAACGTGCTACAGTTGTCGAACGGTTAATGGATATGATAACTTTTAACTGAGGAATAAAAATGGCGGTTTGACAGCTTATGTATAGAAATTATGTCAAACGGCCATTTTTATTCTTCAGTTAAAAGTTATCAGACTATTGAAAAATAAACCCTAAATCAACTAAAATGTGGGTTCCGAAATATGTCCGGTGACATCGCGGCAGATCCAAGCATAGATGGCGAGATGAGCTTGACGTCATTCGACAGAATTGATTCACATTTGCCCTATAACGGGAGGAATGTAAAGCAGAAAGACATGCCTTTACACTGCAGTGAGATTTTTTGTATAGATTTTAGAACATATTCTACGACATCGAATTCACAGACATTAATAAAATAAGCATGTTATTAAATCTAAAATAACATCACTAATCCAGTCAAATCATATTAAAATTAAATACTAACGAATTCATTATCCATTATTAATAACTACTGGTAGCCCATTAATGACACAAGAACGGCAAATCACAGTAAACACCTTGCCTTCACATACTTTTACGAGTTTCACACATCATCAATCATCGAATTTGCTTACCAAATAAACTGTGCAATTAGTCTATTACCACATACACGAAACATTTGAACGTCTGTGCAATATGCGACTAAACTGTCGGACTAGTCGATCAATCATTACGTTTTGTCATAGAGCTAAGAATCGCCGTGCTGGCAATGACTTCAGAATTAATTTGCCTAGCCTTATCCAAATAATGTTAAGCGACCCGCTTTCCAGTCTTAGTGGATTTAACTGAATATCAGTACTCTACATGGAGTGACTGCTTTTCTGATCACAACTTTCTTCTGACAACAAGTCAAGAGTGATACCCGTAACGAGTGTCAAAGCCCGACAAATGTCAGCCAGGACCAAAGGCGTGCTTTGTTGGACGCGGGGGGGTCTTGATATGATTAGTAGTTAACTTTCTAGCGTTGTTACAGTCAAAGAACGTCCTGTGCAGATCTGTGAGAGACTATTGACGCCATTACTACCCGCGCAAGGTGCACTAAGTCAAACTTTCGACTGTCATAATCATAGTCAGAATTCTCACGGGCCATCAATTTTTATGAGTAAATGCTGACACTCACTGACACGCTTGGCTTGTATGGTAAATTTTGGCAGTGGCCGCAAAGGCATCTCCGTACTCTGTGGTTTTAGTGTACACGTGTAATCTGTCTTTACATTGTGATTTAGGTAAGCTGATTATACAGTAAGTGTTGAGTTTGAGTGAGCACGTGCCCTTTGTTGCAGATCATGAGTGGGTTTCTGTTTAGAGTTTAGATCGATGACTAGGTTAAATACGTTGTCACGATCTTAGTTTTTAATGTTCAGTATTTTGTGTGTATGGAACCAAATTAATTAGCTTCTGCCAGCGGTTTTGCCCGAGAGAATGTCGAAAATTATCCCAATGGTACATATTCCCGGGATATCCTATGTGCTATTCCTAACTATAATCTATCTCTGTGCCAAGTTTCATCCTGATCCATCCAGCCGTTTGAACGTGAAGAAGTAACAAACATACAAACACACACGCACTCACAAACTTTCACCTTTATAATATTAGTGTGATTATGCATTTAAAAGATAAAAAACGCAAAATAAATACTTTACTTGATTCAATTTAATTTTCTTTAATTCTTTAGCTTTTCGTGTATCTTTCCTAACTCACTTATTTTCGAAGATAAGAGATTTCTTGCAGATCTTATTACCTATAATTAATTGATCATAATTTTATTTGAATTAATGCAACTTGCATTAGTAGATACAAACACAAGTAAAAATTTAAAATTTGCAAAGCACCTAACAACTTTCATTATTTTTTTACTTTTTAAACTACATAATTTATCTAATAGTAGATACGCTTCGATCACCAATCTAAATATATAGACACGATATCTTTAACGGAATCGTGTCTATGCCAATTGCCATGCTTGCTCTCAGTCGATAAGGATTCGATACTCGAGTGCCATTTGAGTGGCAATTCACTTATGTATCCAATATGTTTCCGTTACATGTAGTTTCGACCTCTCGTTGAAACTACAAACTGCTTCTTGAGTGTACTCAACTTTTTACTCTGTATATGATCGATCAGCGTGAACGAGAAAAAACACAATTTGTTGCCGACTTGCCAGTTCTAAAAGTAAGAAACCTAACATTTGGTTTTTTCAATAAAAACCCTTTCAAACTTTAGTTCATGTAAACGTAGGTCTAAAATTGACTATAAGACAGATGCTAAATAAAAATTGGCGAGAATTGGGTATTGGATATGTATAGATATGCGTGCCTATGAATGTATTGAGTATGTCATGAGTATGAATAAGGGATGTTACGGAGCACCATAACCTTAACCGAAACTATCGGATATCCGAAATAAATATCTATACGTAAATATCAAACCGATAATTAAAATATAATAATTGTTGTTTCTTTGGTCTTTGCATGCTCTTATAGCCATCTACATTCATACCAGGGATATAAGCTTTTGAACTGTCTGGTTGTTTACCAGGGATGTTATGTTATGGATATGAAATTGCGGATCTTGACACCGATACGGTTACGGATATGAAATTATATCGGATTATTCGGTAGTTACGAATAGTTTCGGATAGACTCCACACTAAATAAGACACGTTATGGCATGTTTAGCTGCCTGGCTGAGCCGACACACTAGCCGCGGTCTTCTCTTGTATGTTTGTTTATTATAAAAATCTAATAACCGTAACTGAAACTATCCGTAACTACCAGATAAGCCGAAATAATTTCAAATCGTAGCCGTATCCGAAACCGATATTATATTATTTTTATATCCGTATCCGTATCCAGATCTGAAATTACATATCCATAACATCCCTGGTATGAATGCAGATGGCTATAAGAGCAAGTGAAAGCCAAAAAATCAAAGATGAGACTGTAGGCCCTAGACAAGGCATCGGAAGCGTGGCGAAAGCGATTGTCAAAAGGGCAAAATTGTATGGGATTGACAAGCGATATCGAAAAATCACACAAAGTCTAAAAGACGAAAAAGACATAATAACGCCGACCCCAAACAAATAAAGGGCACGAAAATGGAATTAACAGTCGAGGGCAAAGACGGTGGTTAATAGATACCTAGTTAGACACAAAACGTTCAACAATTACCTTCTATAATCTATAATGAAGCTGCATAGTCCATGTTATTACAAGATTAACTTATAACAGTAGCACATCGTATAATACTACATAATTACTTGAACTAAATACCTGTATTCAAGCAGGAATGTGACCGAATGTTCATTGTGTGTGACGATCTGGACACGACTTGTTAATTATAATAAACAATGGTACAAAGACGAAAAATATGTCAGAACTGACCTGGGTTTAACGTACTAGTTGCCCAACTCTGTAGAGTTGCGAAGGTCAGACTCAGTAGTTAGTGGTAGAGTAGGTAGGCTGACACAGAAGCATGATGACTTGAAAAGAATAGTGAAGAAGACATAATGGTCCACGCATTCAATACCTCAAGTCAGAATAAGAAATAAAGTAGCTGACTCAAGATATGCACCGTTAAACACTTGTTATGAAATAAAAAGTGACACAGTGCAATAATGGTTCATTCCCTCAAATTGTCGTCCATTTCGACAGGGACTGTTTTATTGTGAAAAGTTAATACGAATGAATGAACGCTTAGTGCCTATCAAGCTTTTATAAAGCTACATCAAAACATTTACGCAGAAACTACTAACAATCCCACCGACGCTTTCTGTGACTGTACACTGATAAAAGTGATTACGATATAACCACATCAAATCATCTACCAGAGCCTGCTCTGTGATTCCCTTTCCACGTCCCGACTCGTGGCTATAATTTGCAACACAAATTACTGGACCGCAATACTTCGAATAAGTCGCATCGTTGGCCAAAAATTACACGGTGCGCAGCTTTAATTATATCTCGGGCCAAAAATCTCAATCAGGATGTGCCATGAATGACACGCGTCCCATATTTGTGGCCGATGATCCGAATCGTCGCGCCCGTCAGCCGAGTTGCGACACTGAACAAAGGCACACTGTCTCTTTGTCGTTTCAGGACCTACTGTTGGAATGTGGACGAAATCGAATGCGCTTGAATTTTCAACGTTTGATTTTTAAAACTCGATGACAGTTCTTTTTTTATTTGGCATTAATTTCGTTTGTCATTTGAATAGTTAAAGCCAGCAAAAAGGTTGGAAAAGTTGTGTCCTATATTTGACTCGTAATACAGTTTCCGCAGCAAAGGGTAAACCTTCTAAGATAACAGAACTGGAGATGAGAAACCGTTTATCAGCTGTTTGTATTCTTGCGTAATGTGTAACCGTTAACTTGGAGACTGGAGATGGAAATTAATGGAATATCTTGATGCATGTAGGCGCTTGTAAGCATATTCATGTAGGTATAAATAAATGTGACGGGAAAGATCCTGGTCCCTCTAACAGTAATGGTAATTTACAAGAGAAAATAGGACGCAGTAACAAAGAGGAAGGATTTCTTGTACCTTATGAGAAACAAAGCTTTTCTCAAGCAGTTTGGCTGTTTTAATAACTAGGGAATGAGAACGCTGTTATATTTTAATTGCCTTCTAAAATTGTAGCTCCCTATATTATTGTTTTCGAAGAAATGGATGCTGGTAATCATAATGAAAATACTGAAAACTAACAAGACGAAAAGCTACGTTCTGAAAATGAATTTAGTGAAAATTAGCCTGTTAACAATATAATTTGCACGTAAATTGATGAATCAAAGAAACAACTAGATAAAATCAACGAATTTGTGATGATTGATTAAAGTCAAAATGTAGGTCAGAATCTCGATTTGTAGCCAAATGATACAACCTTGGTCCCAAACAGAACCATTAACTTGTTTAATTCGATCTTTGAAGACCATTAAAGTCGCATTTCAAGAGAAAACGGTTGAATTTACAACAGTCATTGTAACAAGATAGATTTGTTGAGGGAACTGATTCATCGGTAATCATTCGAATTGGAAATACATTGGTCATCATTAATATCGATGAGTTTAGATTGGAAGAAGTAAGTATGCAATATTGTTTTTACGTCTTTGTTAAGTTTTGTATACTTCATCCAACAGATATTCCAATCTACCTGGAAAGGTAAAATAGGATCTGGTGCAGAAATCTAAAATATTGAACGTGAAAATTAAAAGGTGATACGACAGGTACGCAACAAAATTATCTGCTCATAAATTCTTAAGAGTTCTAGCAGAAAATACATAGTTCATATAAATTCTAATTCTTACTCCAAAAATTTTCAGCATAGGTAGACAATACATAACTGTTATAAACAAAACAAGTTAACAACAAGACAACCGGCCATGTTGGTAAATAAATTATACCAGCTGTTACAACATTTTTGAAAGAAGTGTATTGTTTTTGAGATAAGGTTATTGTTCATTGCTTCATGGTTATTATAACTTTCATTCAGACTATACGAAATGTCACAATTGTTTGCTGAAGTGTCTGGTGCTGAAAAAGCCACAACCCACACACACAAAACGTTTCAGGAATTGTTTCATTGTACATTGAAATACAGCTATTCCGCAGTCTGCGTTGCCTGGGGCGTACTTCATCGTCTTTCACATCATCGTTCACCACCAGGACAAATCTCAGATTTTTAATTTCATAGACTAAAATTTCCGTTTCTCGTTATCGCAGAATGTTACAGTGTATAGTTTGTCCCATCTGCATATGTTTTACTACTTTTTTTTCTTTTTTATGTCGTAATTATTCAATAAATAATTATTAAGCGGTTTCAAAAATTGTTTATGATATATTTTTTATACTTATGGACAAAGCTTTACTATACTATTAAACTGGGCAGCGGAACATTTCTCAATTCTCCATAGCCCAGTTGGTAATTGGACGATGGAAACATGTAATTTTCCCCATAGACCAATTGGACACCATGTCCATGGAGCACCGACGAATATCACTGCCACTTTATGTTTGCAATATTTGTAAGTATGTGAGAACCATGTCCCTATTTATCAAGTGAAGGGATTTACCTGTTAGTGCTTGTAATACTTTATATTTAGTATAGTAGTGCTGGGTGCATCGTTCTCACGTATAAGAATTTATTAATGTATGTACTATTTATGTTAATATTGTAAAAAGCCTTTATTTTTTTAAAAGAGTAAGTATGGAGTTTCTTGTGCATTCTTCTCCATATCAACCTACTTTTCCGAATACACGGTAGAATCAATTTTTTATAACATGTAATTTTTTTTTAACGTTCAAAAGTGCCGCATAATGGCCTAGTTGAAATAAAAACATTTGATTTTATTTGATTTGATTTATCGTTACATTAAAATAGGGTCGTATCTTTACTGATCAAAATTTTATAAAAAATCAAGTAGATCGAAAATTTAACTATTGCACGGCAAAAATTACATTTGTTTAGAAAATAGCGGCCTTTATTCAATTTTAACTCATTTATGTCAGACTTCATTCTATCGACCGCATTTATTTTATTGTGGTTTATTATTTATTACAATAAAAATAAGTTACACTACTTACACTGTTATATGTAAATATATTAAATTTACACACATAAAACATGTATTTACAGCAATTAGTAAAATTAAATTAAGGAAGCGCAAAACATCGATTCGATAAATCACTTATGATTGAGACTTACCTACAACACTATGCTTTGCGCTTGCAACATTTAAAAAAATATGGTCTTTGGCTGCTGTCAGTTTAGTCTACGAAAATAAAAATCACAATATAGAGCCTCTAGATAAGTGATATTCTATAAACGAAAACGGGATAACGACAGTAAAATGAAAAATAAAATAAAAAAATATTATTGTCTTCATTTTTGTTTTTAGGGTTCCGTACCCAAAGGGTAAAAACGGGACCATATTACTAAGAGTTCACGATCCGTCTGTCTGTCTGTCCGTCTGGTACCAGGCTGTATCTCATGAACCGTGATAGCTAGATAGTTGTAATTTTCACAGATGATGTATTTTTGTTGCCGCTATAACAACAAATACTAAAAGCAATATAAAATAAATAATTAAGGGGGGCTCCCATACAACAAACATGATATTTTTGCCGTTTTTTGCTCGATATTAATAACGGCAGCAGGTAGACGCTTGAAATATTCACAGAATGTTTAGTTGTATATTCTCTTCAAAAAATAATTATTATTAAATTAAAATAACATAAATTAAGGGGGGCTTCCATACAACAAACGTGATTTTTTGCAGTGTTTTGCGGTAATGGTACGGAACCCTTCGTGTGCGAGTACGACTCGCACTTGGCCGGTTTTTTTATTAAAAGCTCTCTTACCATATTATAGATTGTGGCAACACTGTTCTGCTGGATGTTATTGTTGTCATTAATGTCATGAGAAACTTGAAATGAAAACTGACAAGCCTGTGTGTGAACCTTAGATAAAGGACCTATAGATGTAGCCATGGCGTGGCCTCACATGAAACAACAATAGTTATTTCTACACATACAACAACAACAAGAACAACAACAACAACAAGAATACTACAACCCACCATCGCATTGACACTTATTATCTATAAATTACCCAATTCCTTGTCTCAATAAACACATAATACCACGAAATCACAGAAAATCAAACACGTCCGAGTTTGTTTGTCAAACCTGCCGTAACATTAGAGTTTGACAAAAAACAAAAGCCGGCCATGGTGACAAAGACAAAAAATAAACTTTCGTCCTTATTATTTACATGAAGCTGCCAACTAGCGAACCGCCAACAAACAAAAAGCTAACTCGCTATATCAATCAAGCTCATTTTATGGCTGACCAAATTACTGACACCGGTAATGTTTTCATAGATTCCATTGTGAGGCAAAGGAATCAATGATATACATCCTAATCATGGAGACAATTCGTTGATTTTATTTAATAATGGTGCTTTTAATTAACTTTTTTGTTTTTGTAAGGCCATCCTAGATATTTTTTCCTATATGAAAAACCGCATATGATAATGGTTCAAAAACCAATTTATTTTAAGCTCATTTCATAACATGTCCTTTCATCTTAATCGGTTGAGAATAACTGCTTTAAAATTCAGTTGCAAGTTGCAAGATTTGACCCAAATAATCATACATACATTGCCAGTTAATAAAAAGCTTGTAAAATATTGTAAGGTTCAAGCACTATAGAAATGCCACGTGATCAACTCCTTACATTTTGGCATTTCGAGTGTCGCCATCACTGACATCGAGTGAAGCTTGTCTAGAGCATCAGGAGTGACATTGGTCAAATACGAGAGAAGATATCAATAACTTAAACTATAAGTTTTTAAACTGTCATGGTCACTAACACTAACATTAACATTAGAAACGGGATATTTACCATGTTTACTGTATATCGGAAACTCGAAACAAACAGTAAACATGGTAAATATCCCGTTTCTAATGTTAATGTTAACTTAAACTATTATAGTGGTCGCACAAATGTCTAAATTAAAAGCCTTTAACAAAATCGTATGCGTGATAGAATTCCCTATGCCCCATATTCTTATGTAACGGGCACGGTACACGGTGCCCCAAATAATATTTCAGATCCATTGACAACGTGACTAGAAATGCCTACATTTCATAGTACGGCGCCTCCGTCCTTCTAGGAAGCGACATTCCATTGTTTAATTAATCCAAGTAACGTCTTCAAAGTGTAAACATGACATCCGACCATCGAGCTGTGTGGCCGTTCAGTAATTGTAATAATCTTTATAACTTATTATTAGGAGAATTATAATTACATGTTGACAAATTGGTGCTAACTCCGCTGTGAGTAATGGTTTCTGTACCCTAGTCCCACGGACCTTAACAGTATAAACAGACGTCTTGATATCATTTTACGACAATCTTCCTGTGTTAGTTGAAGCAGCGTTTCTGTAGATATTGCTTTGTACAAATTATGATTTCGAAACATCTGTTTTAGTAATGTCACGGTCGAGGTTGGAAATCTTGGTTGAATTTTTTTTTTATGCTTTTGGCCTGTCTGTCTTTGATATCTTAAACACCTACCAATTTTATAGCAATGATACTTTGTAATACAATATCTACTAAAACACTGGTTTTTAGGGTTCCGTACCTAAAGGGTAAAAATGGGACCCTTTACTAAGACTCCGCGGTCCGTCTGTCTGTCTATCTGTTTGTCCCTCATCAGGCTGTATCTCATGAATCGTGATAGCTAGATAGTTGAAATTTTCACAGATGATGTATAACCGTTGCAGCTATAACAACAAATATTAAAAACAGAATAAAATAAATATTTAAGTGGGGCTTCCATACAACAAACGTGATTTTTTTGCGATAATGGTACGGGACCCTTCGTGCGCGAGTCCGACTCTCACTTGGCCGGTGTTTGAAAGAAATTATCGACGCATCAAAAATTAAACGCAAGTCAAATGATTCGATTGGATGTTGATAATTTATTCCGCCAATCACAGCAGTTATTACCTATTAAATTTTTAGTCCCAGCACTTAGTTTAAATCATAAAGAAATATACAATCGTGAAACTTTGGGCTTTTGGAGTCATCTATTGTTGAAAGACTGTATGTCCTGCCAGACAAGGCACACGATGTATTTGGAATTTTCTAACAAATTCCTACTTTTATTGATTTTCCTGGTAAAGTTTGCTCCAATAACTATTACAACTCGTGTTACACCCGTTTTCACATTAAAAGGACTATTCGTGATAAAATTCATATTGGAATAGTTGCGGTGCGGGCGCACGCGAGGTGTTTAACAATTTTATTATAACACGATCTTTGAAAGGCGAAAGAGTGTAATTGTGTGAATATCGTCGAAATTTTTTGTACCTTGTAAAAATAAAATGTATAATAAGGAACTCAGATAGGCAGCTATTTGTTTTATCAGAAAGGAAGAAGGAAACGGGTTGCGCTGACCACAAGTAACATGGGACCTGCACCTGTAGCCAAGTTGACAATCTACAATCGATAACGCTAGTAGAAAACGAATCAATGTATGGGAATGACACATCTGAACGTTAAGTCACGTGGTCAGACCATACAAATAGAAGGCGTTAACGATTGTAGAAAGAGATTCGATACGAAACGTTTGTAACTTGGCTAAGGGAGAAAAGAAAATGAGAATAAGAGAAATAAAGATAATGAGTTCCAAAACCACGTAGATTCACCATTTTGTTAGATATGGTTCTGCCATGCCAGGTGGCAGATCTACTAAACATATATTTTCCTGCTGACCCTTACGTATTTTCCGAACACATCGGAACACTTAAAAGACATTGTATACGCACATTAAAGTCGTGAGAACGACAGTAAACGTCGTCGACTGCCTGTCTGTCACACTAGTTGTGGGCTACTGGTGGCGAGTACTTGCATTCAAGTGTCAAGAGCTCAGTGCTGACTGACGCTTGTTTACAAGATGCAGTGTCAAGTGTACACGGTACTTTACTTGTACTATGCGAGTGTGTATGGTTGCTTTTGATCTGTTTTCTTAAAAGTATGACCAATTCGTAAGACCTGCACTCCGTATGTTTTCACATAGTATGAAACTCCAAATGCTAAAACAAAACCATGTAGGACCATGCAAAACCTTGTAGCAGTGTATTTGTATACAAAGCTCCAGAGCCTTGAACATCGTCGCCGAGTTGCCAGCTTGTCGGTTTTTTATCGGTTAAATTTCGGGGAGTGTGCGATGGAATTGCATGATTTAATTCCACCCAGCCTGATCCATCATCGGACTACCAGACGTACGGCGATGCGTCATCGGTACATGGTGGAGAATGCAGATCCCACCCATACACACTAAACGTTGTTAGAATACTTTTATTATGCGTACAGGTAAATAGTGAAATTCCCTGCCGGAGTCTGTGTTTCCCGATAGCTACAATCTAGGTGTCTTTAAGTCAAGAGTGAATAGGTTACTTCTAGGCAAGCGTGCTCCACCGTGGACCACATAATCGCTTACTATCAGGTGAGATAGTGGTCAAGCGCGAGCCTATATTAGACAAAAAAAATGTGTGTGAAACGCGACATACGTTCGCGTTTCTTCATAAAAATCTTGCATCTTTTTCGGGACCGGTAATGGTAGCCTCCAAACCAAATGCTGGCAAAAATGTTTGTTGTTATATCCTTGGATAAAATCTGAACATTCCTCTTAAATTACAGCCAAATTGAATTTCCAGAAATTCAACAAACACTTTCAATTTCGAGAAAATAATGCAAATCCACTTTAAAACCAATCAACACTGCAATAAACAAAGTAGAAGCTTTTTAAATAATGAGTTCTGTAACTTTTTCATATCCAGTTGCAAACCCGCCATTGATTTTAAATAGCAAACTATTTAGCATTTATAAGCCCTTACATCCTCGTTCATCGACGATTTTAATAGAAATTATGAGCTGTATGTATTTACAACAAACTAGTACTGGGTTCTGCTTTTCAATTTGCTATAATTTCATATAAATGAGCCCCTACACAGTTAATTGAAAGTTACAACCGCGCAGCAGCGAAGCAGACATAAAATTGTATTTAGCATTAATTTATAAATAGTGTAGGAACTGTTTAATGTAAGGAGTGACTTTCAAAGGTTTTATTAGTATTGTATTGAGTTGGTTTTTGCGAAAACATATTTAGCCGCGTAGAGTGAGATCGTGAAAATGTATGGGTTCGCGTCACCGACATGTTAATGTGACATTTTAAGTTGCCACTTCTGTCGGCAGTCCCCATTAGGGCATGCAGTTTCGCACATTTTCAATTTTGAAATTAGCTTACGAAATTGGACTCCTCCATTATATTTAGCTCCTCAGTTTCGAAATTTCGAAACTGAGGAGCCAAATATAATGGAAAATCAGAATAATACTTAAACTAAACTCAAAATGCAAAATTTGTAGTCTGGAGAGGTGCCTAAGTGCAATTTATATTCAAACAAAGTGAATATTCTTTTCCTGAAGACTTCTACTACAAATACTCCACTGCTGGGGACACCTTCGACAATACCATCCAGCTTTTCGAGCTCGGAGTGGCAAGAGAAGTTTGGTCAGCGTAGATTCACGAGCTGGGATTAAAGATAGTTACAGATAGCGCCTTATAGAATTGAGGCACTGCCGAAAAGCAGAGAGCTACCCAGCTCGTTAGTGACAAGCGCAAGTCCACTATCTTGGTTTACCCATGTATGGTGGGGCTTCGAAGAACATTTAAGCCAGTGGGTGCTTTGCAAAGACTGCTGCGTGCCCAATCTCGGAGGCAGAAATAGACTGTCAGTTGTCCAGCGTCGGACTAATAACAACAGCTTGCAGCGAAAAATGGTTATTTAAATAGCACGGGCTGGCTAAAAAGAGCGGAGCGCATCTCCTACCGGCACATTCAGGTACTGATCGGGCACGGTTGCTTCAGTGAGTACCTGAATAGGATTGGGTGAGAGGCCACGGTAAATTGCCATCCTTGTAGAGGCAACTTGGATTCTGCACAGCACACGCATGAGGAGTACCTGCTTGGGCCTTTGAACGGTGAGTCTTAGTCGCCAGGATCGGGCGAGACCTGTCTCTGCCAGTATTAGTGAGGAATATGCTGGCGGCAACATGCAATTAGAGGGAAATAGCCACCGAGTGGAATCGCGAGAAGTCCAATTCCACTCGAAGAAGAAGGCATCGTGGAGGCAACCACCTCGATGTAGACACGCCGAAACCCCGCTTGTATCATTTAAGGCAGATGGAACGCCAGGGTTTCGGGCGCTCAGAGTGTGACAGAGTCCCTGTCCGTCCACCGAGTGATCTCAGGAAAGACAGTGGCACAGTGATCACGTGCCGCCGTGCACAGCGAGGCTCAAGGGAGACTTCTTTATAGTCTCCCCAAGAATGTAGTATTTTAAGAAGTGCTGATGGTGATCACCAGTTTAGTTTTTATGAGGTAAAAATAACACACTGCCTGGTTTTTTCCCCAAAAGTTCAGGCGCGAGTTCAGGCGAAGGTTTCCCCCCATAGCAAAGAAATATGGGCATTCCCAGCCGATTGTAGACCTTGTCAAAGTATTACCCTCACGGGCCATCATTATTATAAAGCTTGGTTTTTTTAATGGCCGAGCTTCTTTCACTGTTCTTTATTTATTTTACACCATGGTCACAAGGTGGCCCAAACGCAACGGTCTAATTGGCTTATGATTCGTATTCAGACTCATTTTCATATGATCCTCTTTTGGTTTCAATAATAAATTTTCATAATTGTATTAAAAATAACATAATATTTAAATTAAATCCAGTTTCGAAATTAGGGGTGTCAATTTCGAAATTAATAAACATGCAAATATGGTCCAAAATTTCGAAACTATGAAATTTCGGTATGCATGCCCTAGTCCCCATGAATGGCAATTTTTTTCATTACGAACGTAAACAAACTCGCGTTGATTTTCTAAAATTATAATTGCCATTCATGTATCATCATGTATATCCATGTAGAATGCCTACTCTTTAGTCGGTACTTCTTACACCACTTGAGTTTTGGCAGTTTCCAAACATACATTGTAGAATAAAACTAGTCCATCTTGTCCAAAGCAGGCTTTTATCACAAATAATTACTATTTTACACCTTTAATGGTACTCCTAAAGCTCTAACTTTTTACCTATCAGAAAAAAACTACGTCACACCATACCTAAGGTTATTTCAATACTTTTAAAAGTGTTAAACAAATCAAATAAAAAAGCTCTGTGAGAAAATATTGAGTCATACACAATAATAGATATGGTGATGAGGAAATATTTTTAAAGTTCTTTTTTTACTGCGTTGACATGTTTTGTGAAAGTCGTTGAACCGGCGCGGGCGCAACTCTACCTATGTCAAGTTGACATGTCAACGTCCGCCTTGATTAATTCGCCATATTCCAAATTTTGGCGCCTACTATTTTACATTTTATCTTTTAAATTATTTTATTAATATTAAAAGACCCGATACCAGAATACTAATGTTTCTATCATCTATATGAAACTAATTCTAAAGATTACGCTAAACAAATAATATGCTAAAATAATATCGTAGGTATAATAATCGAATTCACAAAAAGTAACATAGTTTTCGCAAAATTTTAGTATAATTTTAAAATAATTATCATAAAAGCTGTCTACACATAAAACGGCAGTGAAAATATACTTTGTAGGTACGTTTTATGCATACATTAATAGCATATTAGCATATTTATGCCTACTTATAGAAAATAATATGATTAAACAAAATTATGTCAAAGTAAGTACCTACTCTTAGTTTAATAGCGTTATTTCAAAAGAGTTAAGAGCAGCAAATAGCTGTAACTCTTATAACCTATTACCATGACCAATATTTGATTAAACGAAAGTTCATAGAATTTCGAATTATGCAAATATTGATCTATAAACAAAAACAAACACACAAAATATTTTCTTCATCGACGTATTAAAATTAATGAAGGGCCACTTCTCGGGGCTACTAGCAAATTGCATATAACAGGGGTTAACAATTACTTTCATTTGGGGCCCGTTTTTTTTTAAATATGATCGTCGTAAGGTTTAAAGCCATCCCTCTATAATGTGCATAATGTAATTTTTGCCTTGACCTATCATCCCGAAGTCTGGACTAAAGTTGGTGCAAGCATTAAGGCCCTAAATCAGAGTTAGTTGCTAACTCGAGGTTAAATTGACAGTTTGTCATACATTATTGTTAAATTAGCCTCGTGTTAGGCACTAACTCTGAGTTAAGTTTTTCGTGCAATTGGGCATGTACATCGGTAATTCTACTCCGCAATTTGTTTTATTACCGCGGCTATTTTATTGACAGACTCGGTCTTGCGCTTCGTGCTCTTCCGTTGTCGAATCGATGACGGTAGAAAAAATAAAGCGCGGGATACATTACTAAATTACGTACTCAAGTAACATAAATAAATTATATAGAATAGGTTACTTCTAGGCAAGCGTGCCCCTCACCGCCGACCTACGGCGGTCCGGATCCGGATCGCAGTCCGCCATTTGGTGACCCCTGGCATTTAACAAGGCAAACCTACCAAGAAGAGGTTACTTCTAGACAAGCATGCTCCAGACCACATCGTCGCTTATCATCAGATTAGATAGTGGTCAAAGTTCAAACGCGAGCCTATTATTAATAAATAAATAAAATAAAATTAATATTGTACTATTTACTTAAGGTCCACACAATATAGGTTGGCGGTCCGGATCCGGACCGCGGACCGCCATTTGCTGGCCCCTGGCATTTAACAAGGCAAACCTACCAATGACCGGCAGGCTTACTACGTATCTTTTGCAAGAGCAAAACGATAGCGATCAGACGCTTTATGTCATAAAAGTCGGAATTACCTGCAGTGTAGGTATGGTAGGTCCTACACAATCGTTTGCTAATTGCTCGCTGTTTGTCAAATGCACTTATTTAAAAAAAACCACCGTCAATTCTAAAACTTCTGTATGGAAGAGCAATTATTGCGCAAAAATCGCTATCGTTTTGCTCTTGCAAAAGATAGATACGTACTAAGCCTGCAGATATTAAAATAACCGTGAAGTTATTTACTTTCTTAAATAATCAAGCCAAATTAAGCTCTAAAACTGACAGGCGAGATATAAATAATGATGACATCTGAAATTTATTGTCAATAAATTTTACATAAATCTAAATTTCCAATAAGCTTTACTGTCAACTTTTTAATTATATCACAGGAAATTATATTCAAAACTGATGATAGCTAATTAAGCTAAACGTTGAAATTTTAAATTTAATATCAACAATTTAATTTTATTAGTTATTTTAAAATATAATTATAATATGCGCGGGTGCGATGTTTTAACACAAATTAATATACTAAGTTGTCGGCAACTAATCACAACGACCATCTTTATAGTTTCCTGCAAATTAAAGAAAATATGTGAGTTACAGTTAATTGAAAGAACCTGTTACTTTGACATTACACTAAAGCATTTTGTATTACCATTTTTGCGCTGCAACCGGATGGCAGTAATATTACCTTAACTTGAGATGACGACACGCTATCTTAGGATTTTAGCATAACCGTCATAACACTATCGCTTGGAAATCTAAGAAGTAGTTAGCTGCTTGACATAATTCATAAACGGTTATGCAATATTACAGCACCTCTTAGGAAAAAATCTAAGACTGCAAAATCAACGTGGTCATAAAACCAGAGAATCCAATAAAAGTATCAATCGATCCCTGCACGGAACAAACATTTGTATGACCTACATGTTCCGGATCTGGGTGTATTGTGTATGTGTCAGTTAAAATATGAAAAAAAGAAAATATAATAGAAAGGCAAATTGATGAGTTTTACCTAAATCAGACATTTTTGTAAACTACGATTTGGAAAAATTTTGTGATCTTGCACTCGATCAAATGAAAATTAAAGTTTAAGTAATTTTAGTGTTCTCTCAGCCATATCGCACCTACTCAACTATCAACTTTACGCCCTGAATATGTTTGCTTAAAAATCCTGCCGGCTCCCTCTGTATCTGAGAAGCCCCAGGACAATAAACTAGTCCCATCTCTGCACAAATTGCTGCAATCCTTTCCAACTTCCTAGTTTTCCTACTATTCATAACATACTAAAACAATTTGAAAGTGTGGGACTACATTTGGATGTTTGGTATTCTGTTTCTATTCTTATAAGGCCTATTTACACTCAGTGATACCCAAAACAAACAGTAATTTAGCGCAAATAAGACGTACCTAATTAACAAACAAGACCGATCTAATTCAACAAATAAGAGAAACACGACGTTTCGTCTCGTTTGATCTCCATCACATTAGTTAAATCTAATTTGTGCGCCGTAGCTTAGGGTTGGCAGGTATCCGAATTAAAAATAATTGGTTTGGCTTTTTGGTTGCGTGTTTTGCGAAATTAATTATATTCGGTCTGTCTAACTTTTGTTAGGCTTTGTACATATTACTTTTTGTTGTAATTTCATTAGAATTTTAAATCTTTTTTTTTTTTTTTTTTTTTTTTTTTTAAAACTTTGCCCCACTCTAGGAATTTCTTCCTGTATCGTGGGTGCGTTTAAAAACATACAAACTCACATACACAACACCCAGAGCCGAATCAACCATCTGAAGATCATACAAATTTTTGTTCCGTGCGGGAATCGAACCCGCGACACGCAGCGCAGCAGTCAATCGCTCAACCACTGCGCCAACCGTGCGCCCATAAAACAAAAATATTTATATTTATGTTTTATTTTATATTTGTTGCTATGCCACTGGCTTGGTTGCGAGACCTTTAAGCCAATTATGTTTTAATCAGAATCATCATTTATTGCCAATAATGTAGGTATACATATAAGATGGTAATAATGAAGATTTTATGAAAGAGGATCAAAAAGCTTCTATTTTATATGAATAAAAAAACTTATATTGACATGCGATAATGATTCTTTACCATATAACATCATAAAGGGTTTTTAAAGTGTCCGGAATCATGCGACAATGATTATTTACCATTTAACGTCATATAGGATTATAAAATGTCCGGCATCATGCGATAATGAAATTATTACTCACATCATCAATTCATCGCTGCAGGCTGGTGAGTTTCCTGCAGTGTGGCGTAAGGCTTACATTATCCCTCTTCCTAAAATTCCCAACCCTAGTTTGGCTATTCACTTCAGACCGATCTCCATTCTCCCTTTCCTTTCTAAGATCCTAGAAGCTGTTGCTCTTAAACAAATATCCTCCTACGTCTTCAAGAATAACCTGTTGTCCAATTGCCAATCTGGTTTTCGGCCTGGCCACAGCACGGCCACAGCTCTGCTTAAAGTTACTGAAGACATTAGGGACGGCTTGGAGAATTCGAGGTTAACGGTGCTGGTTTTAGTAGATTTTTCCAATGCTTTTAACACTGTTGATCACGACATTCTCCTGGCCATACTGTCTCAAATTGGGGTCTCTTCGTTGTCACGTGATTGGTTTTCATCATATCTTCGTGGTCGCCAGCAGGCTGTGCGTGCTGATCAGGATTGCTCTGACTGGTGCGACTTGGTAACTGGTGTTCCTCAAGGCGGTATACTATCTCCTCTTTTATTCTCTTTATTTATAAACTCCATTACTGTTATCCTCAAATGTTCTTACCATCTGTGTGCTGATGACTTGCAACTTTACGCTCAATCAGATATTGCCAACCTTGACAATTGCATTTCATTACTTAATGCTGATCTTCGAGCTATCAGTGAGTGGTCTGCCAAATTTGGGGTTTCTGTAAAGGTCGGGAAATGTCAGGCCATCCTCATTGGTAGTTCGTACTATTTGAGAAATGTGAACAGTGGCCAACTTATGCCACTGATGTACGAGAACTCCGTCATTTCTCTTTCACCTCATGTAAAAGATTTAGGTCTGTACATTGACGACAGTTTTAGTTGGAATAAGCACGTGGCCCAGGTGAGCCAGAAAGTCGCGTTCTCACTGCGGTCTCTCTATAGATTCAAGCATTTCCTCCCATCCAGCACCAAAATCACTTTGGTCCAGTCACTTGTGCTTCCCATTATCGACTATGCTGATGTTTGTTATCCTGATCTATCCCAAGAACTTCTAAATAAATTGGATCGATTTCTCAACAATTGTATTCGCTTTGTATTTGGCCTTCGTAAATACGATCACATTTCTTCCTGCCGTTCTCAGCTTAAATGGCTGCCAATCCGCCTAAGGAGGTCCCTCAGATCTCTCTGCTTGCTCTTCACTATTATGAACGATCCTTATGCTCCCGATTATCTAAAAACTTATTTCAAAGTGTTGGGCAGTTCTCACAGTCGTAACCTTCGAGCTTTCAAAAATCTACTTCTCCAGATTCCTTCACACCGCACTGGTTTTATGTCCAATTCATACGCTGTCTCAACAATAAAGCTCTGGAACGCGCTACCCTTTGGCATTAAAAAGGCTGAAAGCAAATTTACTTTCAAAAGAAGAGTTCGTGACCACTATTTAAGTCAGAATAAATAGCTCTCATCTAGAGACAGGAGTCTAGTCATAGTGATTATTAATAGGTTTCTCGTTTTTTTATATATATATATATATATTCTTTTTTTTTTTTTTTTTCATTTGTTATATGTTGAAGTATTTATTAGTCTATTTTATTTGTATATGTGTATCATTAATATTTATGTATATGTAAGTTTCATTAATATATAAGTAAGTTTATACATTTTCGTATACAAGTTGTTATTTTTCGATATTATTTTGTACCCGTTCACAATGTTGTCCTTTTTAACCCAAAGGTTGACTGGTAGAGAATGCCTTGTGGCATTAAGTCCGCCTATGTACCACTATTGTACATGAAGTTTAAATAAATAAATAAATAAATAAATAATGATTCATTACCATTTAACGTCATAAAGGGTTATAATGTGTCCGGCATCATGCGATAGTGATTCTTTACCAATTTAACGTCATAAAGGGTTATAATGTGTCCGGCATCACGTGATAATGATTCTTTACCATTTAACATCATACAGGGTTTTTAAAGTGTCCGGCATTTTTCTTACACATAAGTTATCTGTCTATTAAGCTTTCCGGTATTATCACCAGGGGCTCTAGAGGTCCAATAGAATGTTATGTTATGACATTTTATCGGCGACAGTGATTGTCGAAATTCTAAAAGGTTTAGGAATGACCACCTGATTTCTGTAGCGCATGTCAATAACATACAATTTTGACATTTCAAGAATGGTCTTCGTTGATAGAATATCACTTTGTCTATTAACTCTGGCAACCCTAACCGTAGCAACCGACAGCGCACGCAATAAAACCAATCGAGACGCCATATTCGCACGCCTCATCGGGCCCGTCTACTAATTTATTTCAAGCACTAACATTTGATACAATATAATACAGATCAGATTCACCCCGTACTTCCTTATTACCATGCAAATTTTAGTTATTGAGTTACACTTGGCCTCACAAGACGTATCATGATATTCATGATCTTGGCAATGATGGAAGGTGCTATTTATGTTGCCCCCCCGAGCGAGGAGGCGCAGGAAATTCTATGTGGTGACAACGCTTTAAGTACAGCCATAATAAAAATAGGTTCGACACCTAAAGGTCTGATTTAGTTTGCTCTGATCACAATAGAATCTGCTGTACCGTCTTACCCTCTCACCGTTCACGATAAAATCTTCTTTTACTGACTCAGTGTTGTCTCAATAGCGTCTGTGAATTAAAATGTGACATTGACAACTGAACAAAACAGAAATTATTTATATTTCATTAAAAAGCCAGTCCATAGAAATATTTAGAAGTTAGACATTGGAGGAAGTTTATACTATTTATATATATAGTTTTTCAATCCAGTACTGCTCAACTCCCTAACTTCAAAGATAGTTCCTGACTTGATAAAGGAAATAATTTCCAAACTGTAACGGCAAAGGTATAAATGGCTCGACTATATGTAATGTATGGCACAACCGATAAGGTTTTATCGTCAAAAATCCATTAGCGAAACCTATTTTTGCTAAAACATAGAGATAATGTTTTAAGTATGTTTTAGTTATTATGACTTCATTTTGACGATAATTTCCATAACGAAAATGGCAGGTCGTTAAATTAGCGACCGAATATGAGATAGACGGATAAGAAAATTATTAATACAAACAAAAACCTTACTGTGCATTGTCGTCAAAATCAAACGTGTATGTGTACACAAAACGTTTTGGGAACACTTTTGTTATGCATAAAGCTGAGGAGGGGAATTCCCTGCCGGAGTCAGAGTTTCCCGATAGCTACAATCAAGGTATCTATAAGTCAAGAGTGAATAGCTTATTTTTAGGCAAGCCTGTTTTACCGTCGACCCCATCTTTGCTTACCATCAGGTGAGATAGTGGTCAAGCGCGTAATAACTGTTCTACAATTCACTTGAAGTTTTTACCCAAACCACAGTTAATATAATACTAGCACAGATGCACACACATTACAGACATACAGATTATTCAGATTATTGATGATACAAATTATTTTTATAAGTACTTTAATCGCGTTCGGTTCCGCTCCACGGCTATAGATGGTGTTAGCAGCGACTTGCATGTAAAAGGGATTTTTCGGTTCATGACAATCTATTTTTTTTAAATACAGTGACGATTTGTTTTATCGTACTTTTTTGCACTTTTTTACAGTTTCATTGTACCAAAATGTTACACACAATACAAATTTAAAAAATCGGGCGGCATGTCTCAGAAATTTAAAATCTATTGGAATCAATTTAAATGATCCGTTCAAATACTTTTAAATGTAAATTAAGAGCTCACATCACATCTCATCACACATCATCAGCCTATTAATGTTCCAACTGCTGGGACACTGGCCTCATCTCTGTGAGGGGAATTAAGAGCTCAATAATTCATAATTTTGTGCTTAGGAGAGTTGACTACAAATAACATATATTTTTATGATCAGTTTTAGAAAATGTTAATTTTACACAGAATTCAATAACAAATCGAAGCATATCGCGCCATCTAGTGACATTTATTTAAACCAAATTTTATTTCTTAGCGCTGGGACCCCGTGCCCGTACATACTAATCTACTAAGCAGGAAAGTTAAATAAAAACTTGTGAAAATGATAAACTAATTGATTTCCAGCACCATATACCTAAGAAGAAAATTTTAAAAAAGAACAAAGAATCATCAACACGAAGAAGAAGAATCCCAGAAGAAGAATACCTACGCTGTTACATTCTAAGTAGCAATTCGAACAGAAAAAGCTTTTGCCAAGCTCAGCGTTCCTAAAGTTTATACCAAGAAGACTCCCATTACCAAAGTAAACAATAACATTTAAACTTAAACAGTAACATTAAGAAGATCTATTTTCATCGACACTGTTTTAAATAGCACTATATTTATCTTATCTTGAAGGCAGACGGTTCAGTTCAATAGTTATCTATGACGAAAAGGACCACCCATTGTGAAACACAAAATATTCGCGAACACACCTTATAGAAGTCGCAGCATAATTGGGATTATCGTTTTTTTGCGAACACCCTAGGCATTTTGCAAAAAGCCGGATGATTGGACTCTAAAAACGAATTTTGTTAAAATACGTGCCAATGTCAAGATTTTTGAAAAAGCCCGTTCGTTTTATGATAATCAAATCAAATCAAATGTTTTTATTTCACATAGGCCTACATGGGCACTTATAAAACATCGACAAAAGGTGCACGGTTCGGGTTGGTCGTTTCCTGTGGAGAAGAACCGGCAAGAAACTCCACGGTTACTCTTTTAAAAAAATATGTTTTTTTTTACAATATTTCCATGTTACAGCATTAGTGCTTAGATATGGGGGGACAGCGTAGGCCCGACAATAAGTCGTAAAACTAAAAAAAAAAGTTTGTATAAACGAGATAAAGAGTTAACAAAAAGCGTCTAGAAATCTAGAAGGCCTACAATTTTCACACATTCACAAAACAATCGGTAAAAGAATCTATACAAAGGAAAAAAATATAATAAAATCACGAACAACTACGAAAAATATGATGGGATCTTTCGCGACAGATGCGCTGATTGGTAAGCAGGAACCGAGTTCTAACCAACCGGAATACATATGTTTTGAATTGAAATCTTGAATACACAAACAGTACCGTATTTAAGTTTACCGCAAAATTCTGATATTAGCTCGATTTATTACGAAATTCGTTCTTAGATCCCAATCCCAAAGTAATCTGGTCTTTTGCAAAAATCCTAGGATTATCGCAAAAAAACGTGTTTTTAATAATCCAGCCACATTTATACAGTACCGCCGACTTTTATTGTTACAGCTGAATTTATTCGTTCCCTGGCGCGACTTTAATGTCACAACAAAGAATTATGCCACACTTAAGGCATCTTCAGACGTGTCTGCGCAAACCGTTAGCTGCATAATAATTTGCATGTCTATGACAATTATGGAATCATGTTTCAAACAATGCTTTTTGTGTTGCTTAAGAAAAGGTGTGTATGAATTTGTGATACTGTCTTGGGAAACTAATGGTGATAACTTCCTTATGTCGTTTACCTAAATCTGAAACTAAGAGTCGAATAATCATTAATTTTATTATTTGGTAACTGAATGTTACCAGTATTTCCCTACTTTGAAAGTTCAATTTTACTTATTTTATGATTATTTATTAACAACCGACGCAAAAAGACGGGGTGATATAAGTTTGACGTGTCTGTGTGTGTAAGTGTCTGTCTGTGGCATCGTAGCTCCCGTACGGATGAACCGATTTTGATTTTGTTTTTTTTTTACTATAATCTCAATTCCTAGAAGCCAATTGAAAATAACTTTCGAGGAAAGCTAAAATTTAGAAATCCCTTCTAACCAATACCATCTTTCACGTAATCCATCCATCCAGTGTTTCTTCAGACTTTTCCTATTCTTATAGCCATCCACATTTATACTCAGATGAAAATACTTTCTTCAAGATATTATTCCATTTTTAACACAATAAAAAACTTAATTTTTTTTTTTTTTTTTACTATATGTAGGCCTGTGTTTGACCACAATCTCACCGTGGTCAGTGATGATGTGGCCGATGGTGGTAAGCACACAAAGCCTAGAAGGGAACTGGCTCTCAAGTGCTGCTGTCGGAACACACCGGAAGGTGCTTGGCGACAGATTTTCAACTTGAGGGTGGTTGCCAGCCAGGCGGGTACTACAAAGTACCCTACCACCGTGCTATGGTTTCCTCACGATGTTTTCCTTCACCGAAAGCTCAAGCTCATTGTAGGATTCGAACCCGCGACCTTCGTCTCGGTATCCGACGTCACTACCACTGAGCTATCATCGCCTTAAAATAAGTAAATTAAAAAACGCCCTTTAAAAAAATCAAAAAACCCGACTGCTTAAAAAGCAAACTAAAAAGACGTAAACAAGAAGAAAATCATGCTGTGCAGTCGAAGGATACATATTCGCGAGCTGGCGGACCAAACCCAGACGTATCCTCCGACTGCACAGCATGATTTTCTTCTTGTTTACGTCTTTTTAGTTTGCTTTTTAAGCAGTCGGGTTTTTGATTTTTTTAATTAACTTTTTTTATTTACAACTTTTTAGTTATTATTTTTTAGAATTAGGTACATTTCAACATATAAGTGTTATATATTTTTGAAATTGCCTCTTAAAACCCTTTATTTTGATATCCCACACGATGGGTTAGGAAGAAAAATAAATTTTTTGTCCCACAAAATGGCGCCCAAAATCCGCCATTTCTGTTTTTTCCAATTTTAATTAAGATTCGCCAGGATTAAGACGAATCGATTGACGTAAGAACCATCAAAATCGGCCAACGCGTTTGGTCTCTAGAACGCCACATAGGAACAAACATACATACATACATACATATATACATACATACATACATAGACTGATAAACACATTACCCTCCTTCGGCAGTCGGGTAAAAAATAAAAGCGCCACATGCATGCAGCCCCTTAAACTTTGTGGCAGGAGCCTGTTATAAAATAATACTAGCAGAATGTTACCGTAACGAATCGGTTCGAGTAGTCTCATTCCGAGTCTAAAGGTTATCGTATCGTAACCGCATAATATTACGACTGTTATGAGGCACGAGTACAGCCAATATGATTGAAAGGATACTTTATGATATAACTTTAGATGTACTTTTTTCACACAGGAGTACAGAGGAATTGGATAAGCGCCCGTCTAGGGACGGTTAAGAGAAACCTCTTTTTAAGGACCCTATTACTAAGACTCTGCGGTCCGCCTGTCTGTCTGACTGTCACCAGGCTGTATCTCATGAACCGTGATAACTAGACAGTTGACATTTTTACAGATGATGTATTTCTGTTGCCGCTATAACAACAAATACTAAAAACAGAATAAAATAAATATTTAAGTGGGACTCCCATACACCAAACGTGATTTTATTGCCTTTTTTTGCGGAACCCTTCGTGCGCGATCCGACTCGCACTTTGTCGGTTTTTCGTTTACATTTTGACATAAGAGATCTTTTACGTTATCACGAGTGAGCACGTTAAAAAACTCGGCATAAGCACATTGACGAGATCTAGGCAAATCTCATGTCATTTCGAGGTCTAGGAAAATAGTTTAGGTTCTAGAGTTTGAGTTTCGAGGTTGGGAATTCACAATTAAGTAGCACTTGCTAATGTCATACATTTTTTTTTTCGAAAATTTATCGTTGATTGAATGTCTTTTATTTTTTTTTATCTTTATTCGAGGAGTTTGGTGCATTTGCCAGAAATCACTGTTTATTTATGTCAATATAGTGTAGCAGACGTAGCTGTCACTTATTGACGAATACTTGGATGTGATATGTGAAATTAAACTAATACTGGTAATTTAGTTTTATAATCTGAGACTACTGTTATCAAAGGAATACAATTTTAAAACGATGTCTATGACTTTGAGCACTATATTTTTTAACTAAGCGTCTAAGGCGACGACTTTCAACCGAATGTGTCCTCAAGCCACATTCCTCGTACTCGAAAATATTCGACAAACTCCGAGTGTTCACAATAAAAAATTATCGCCTCCATGGCTGGCAGTCCTTTGGAATTATTAAGATATATAGGTAATAATATAAAACAAAAATCCTAACAAATAACCAAAATATAAATATAAGATCATTCGTTTTTATTAAAACAAGGCATTATTAAAACAAGCCATTATTAGTTAAAAACCAGCCAAGTGCGAGTCGAACTCGCGCACGAAGGGTCCCGTACCATTATCGCAAAAAACGGCATAAAAATCATGTTTGTTGTAAGCCACACATATATACATTTTTTTTTTTTTATTCTGTTTTTAGTATTTGTTGTTATAGCGGCAACAGAAATACATCATCTGTAAAAATTTCAACTGTCTAGTTATCACGGTTCATGAGATTCAGCCTGGTGACAGACATATAGACAGACAGACAGACGGACCGCCGAGACTTAGTAATAGGTTCCCGTTTTTAACCTTTGGGTACGGAAGCCTAAAAAAAAAACCTAACAATAGGTTGTAGACTAAACTTGTTCTCAATTTCGAATCATATTTTAGTCATACTTTACCTATCTTTAAAGGAAAGGAAACAATAGAGATACAGTTTCAGGCCATTAAAAGTAAACTGATAAATTCCGATAATTATCACAACGACGTGAAATGTAAAATATCTGCAAAACTGTTTAATAATTTAATTACTTAACCTGTAACGTCAATAAAACATTTATAACAGCAATAAATCACCAGAATTTAGTGCCGTACACATATTATTAATTAGTGATTTATTCGCTACTTATCATCAAACTTGCGTAACAAGTTTCATTATTGCAACAACAAAATGCCACTATGTTATAAATCTTCTGATGGTACGACCTCATTATTCTAAAATACAGAGAATAAGGTCGTCTGAGCCTCCGGTCAGTAAATCTACTGATTATTGTCAAATCTCATCGAACAACTCAGCCTACAGTAATCCATTACTGGATTCGCCATTTATTTATTTATTATTTATTTAATACTTTAAGCACATAAACGTACAGAGGCGGAATTAATGCCTTAGGCATTTAGTCAACCTTTGGGTGATGGAGATACAAATAGTGGTAGGTGCAATTGGTTTGTTGAACCAACTTTTTTTTGTAATAAATGGAAAGATCATATATAAGTTTTCATACAAAACTATTTTTAGTTTTTTTTTTTCATTGTAATTACAAAGTAAAATCCAATCGAAAATATTTTTTTGAATCCAGTACCGAAAACACCCCGAAAGTTTTCCGAACAAAGCCGAGCCCGTGTGACGTCACAACGTTCATTTCTACTCATTGTGGCACATAGCTTATACAGTGTTTTGACTTATAACCAATTACATCTTGTTATTATTGTTAATATATTGATGAATATCGAATACATTGATCATAAATAGCGAACCTTAAAAGTTATCGTGCTTGCTTCGCATCATTATGTACGAATATTACAAATAACTCCCCATTATTATGTGATTCGCGCAATACCCAACCTAGCAAACTGTACTAAAGTTTTGAGAAATGTTTTATGTCTAACTAGATGTTGTTATCTTGTTCTAATTTAGTATTAGATTCTGATTAATTTCTTAATTTGATCATTAAAGATTGAGAAAAGTAAATTTTTAAGGGAACTTTCGAGCAAAGTTGACATTTTGTATAATTACGTAACTTGAAAACATGATTTTTTGTTTATGGAGATATATTCATTATTTTAATTTTAAATGACGAATATAGGCGTAAAACTAATATTTCTGTTTGAATTGTGAAAATCGGTCGACGCATTTAAGAGATATTTGAAAATGTACCGAATTAATATTTTCACGTTTTTGTTCTACAAAGTTTTTTAGTGTTTGTAATTATATTATATAGATATTTGTGTTTAATATTATAAAGGGATATGCAAATAATTAAAAATACCGAAAATTTTAAGGATGTTATGCAAAAAATAAATAAAAATAAAGGCTCCACAGATTTCGGGTTGTATAATATTTAGTGGTACCTATGATGTTTTTTGATATCTAAAGTCGAAGTTGCGCGCCAATCGTGTTTGTTAGCTTTTTATTTTACACGAATATCACCTACCCATATGTAACAACAATTACATTATGACAATTATGTTTCTAAATGTAATGTGTACAATGAACAACAATGACAAACACCGGTCGCGGTCCACCATCACGTAATATTCATTACGACTACTTTACTTATGCTCAATTTTTCCAAACCGTCCATCAGATGGATATCTTTTCGAAATTTGCCTCTAAGAATCCTTTATCACTCATGTCTAAATAAAATTTGCTGTTATAAATAATATTTTTGCACTAATTTTCGGATATTTTTAGTCAATTTACGTGACACTGTACTATGGTGAAATTCCTTGAACGTTATGACGTCACCAACATGGCGACCAATCATGGCCCGTTCGTAGACAGGTGGTTCTTTTTAAAATTTTATCGATTTTCAATTGCTTATAATAAATTGAAAAAAAATATTTAAGAGATTTTTGCAACGACAATATAATTTATGATATATTAAGTTTCAAAATAAATTTTAAAAATCGTATTTTTTTTTAAATTCAACAACCCAATTATGATAGTAAAATGGATTTGAATACAAGGCCTAAATATAAGCTATAAATAAATACAATTTAATTATACAATAAATACTAAAACAAATAAACTAAATACAGGTTCTACTAAACTATTATTTAGTTGAAATAGACAATAGGGAAAAAATTATCGCTGTGCCGATACTACTGCCAACTTCTGACGAATGTGTTCGCGAACTTTGACTTTGAAGGTTAATCGGTTGGTTGCCATTCTGATTTCCTGGGGGAGAGAATTCCACAGAGAAATAGACTGAATGAAGAAAGAACAGTGAATGAAGTCAGTGCGGTGAGTAGAACATTGAAGAAGCCATTCATCTCATTGGCACTTTACCAAAGTTGAGGGTTCAATAGGTTCGAATACGTGGTGTCCACTCGAAAACACACTATCAACAGTCATCGGTTCTACTGCTATAAAGCCGGACTTTCTTAATTCTTTCTTGAACACAAAATTAGATATAACGTTCAGTGATCAAAAAGTTGATATACAAAGGCATGCTTAACTCAAAGTAGAGTTTTCTACCAGCAAACTTTTGCGGAAATAAAACGTGTAGACCCTTTATTTCTGCAAAATTATCGGTCATCTAATATTTACTGTGCCATCATTTAATAGTAAAGGATAGATTACTAAGGCATTATCTTCCTTTACCATGAACTATTAAATCTTCTGTTACAGATCTAAATACCGTTCATAGCGCACTTCACCTTTGCCATTGGGATTCCAGTTGGAATGAAAATTTATGCTGAAATTATTATAACAGTAAGCAAAATGTATTTTAAGACGGCATTTACCGACATTACGGTATTGTCCAATCCGAGAAAGCTTTTGTATTAAAGTGACTTTAGTAGTATTTAATTTTGTTTTCTTAAGAAAAGCTATATATTTCAAACAAGAGCACATTGAGTTGTTTACATCAGAGAGCATAGTAATATAAATATTATTACAGTAGTTGATTTAGTAGTAGTAATATTGTTCACTAGTATTTGCCAGCAGTTTCAATGTAGAAAACGATTACGGAAAATGTACCTATCCTATGTCCTAATTCCGGACGGATTTGGATAAAATAATAAGGCCTGTCATCATCATCATCATCATCATTTCAGCCGAAAGACGTCCACTGCTGGACATAGGCCTCCCCCAGGCGTCGCCACATTGACCGATCCCGTGCGTCTCGCAACCAGCGGATCCCCGCAACCTTCACCAGGTCATCGGTCCACCTAGTGGGAGGCCTTCCAACGCAACGTCTTCCGGTTCTAAGGCCTGTATTTTCATACAAATCCGAAAAAATACGTTCGTTTAAATCCGTTGACAGTTGATTGGTTAACAAAAATCCAAACATATTTATTTTAGACGGTCTGGATTTTCTGTGACCTATTAATTTTAGTGTGACCTGAGAATCTATCTTCGATTCGCCGATAACGATATTTATCAAAAGTCCAAAATGAATGGGAATCCCAAACGTTTTGGACTTTTAAGTATCAATATCGTTGATAGCTGGTATGCCACTTTGTTCAGATCGTAGAGTTCAAAGCATCATTACTAGGGTAGTATCAATATTAGTATCTCAGAGTATCACTATAGCCGTTTATAATAGGTTGTAAGTTCTTGGCCACCCTGAAGTTGGATACAATGGCTGCGCAATAGGTAAATCTCATACAAAAACAGCACCGTTTCGTGCCTTGCGCATCTAAAAACCAAAATTAAGCGGCCCAGAAGTTTGGCGAGCACTATAACTCCTTAAACTTTCTAAGAATACGATAAATTTTCTTCTCATTTTATAGTTTTACAAAGATGGGATTATACTTATTCTGTGTATTTTACTGTTGTGATGTAGTTTTTAAGAAGAATGTTACTGCTTTACCATAGTTTATAAGAAATTGCAATATTGTCGTAAGAAACCTTAGTTTAAATTACGGTTGATAAGTTGTTAATTAAAATGCAAACTATGTAACTTTCTTTTAAATCTTATATTTTTCAACTTTTAGAAATTTTTATGATTATTGATGCTTGCGTTTGCGCATCACCTACCTCATCTGAGGTTCTAGACAAATTCGCGATAGTGATTGGCTTGAACACGTGACATTTCGATAGCGCTTATCAATCCCATACAATTGACATTTTATCAATCGATATCGTAACGCTTTCGTTGGTAGAATTTCACTTGTATAGAGCCTCTGGTGGTAAGCAATGATGTAGTTGACGATGGAAAACGCTTGCCTAGAAGTTACCCAGATTTCTAAGATAAAAATCAAGAGAAAAGCTCTTTCAACTCTTATCTATCTTTATAACTTTGTTTGTTTTGTTTTTGTAGTATTCTGGATTTAGGTCTACTGGACCCACATTAAATTATTCTTTGTCTCTAATATTCATAATGTCAATGTCATGCATACTTGTTATTTGCATGATTACTGAAATGCCGATTTTAGATATGATTTTATTTGAATTGTAAGTGACAGTGCTGTTGATGTGCTTATTATAAATAAAAAATCAAAAACCCGACTGCGAACTAACTAAAACTTTTTTTATTTACAACTTTTTATTAGTTATAATTTTCTTTATCGAATAACTTTTAAACATATACGTGGTATATATTTATGTTATCACCTCTTAAAACCCTTCATGTTGGTACCCCACTCCATAGAGACAATGGGCATGAAAAAAAAAATACATTGGGACACGCACAATATGGCGCTCAAAAACGGCATGCTTGTTTTTTTTTAACTTCACCTATCTAAGAACACTTGAGTAGTCAAGACGTATCTAATCATGTCTGTAATTAGATATATAAATCCGTCTAGCGGTTTGAAAGATATGAGATAATAAAGAATATGACATACATACAAACAAACATACAAGATCTTACAGTCGGGTAATAAACGATAAATTTCATTGGATTTATTGCTATTAAGCTATGTTTACAATTCAATTCGACTTCAATAAACACTCGATCGGCAACATAGAAAGTAAGCTCACATTTTCGAAGTTCCTCTCACACAAAAGCCTTTGTGTTTAGTACCTATTAAACAGCCCTGGAGTTTACTTAATTAACGCCATTATCTCTCCCGACGACTTTGGACGAGTTTATGGCACAGATAACCAGTTTACAACGCAACACTGTTAATTCAAACCACTTAATAAAAATTATAAAACCTAACAAATGTATTGTGTGGGCGAAATACCTTCCAAATTAATATTAATGTAATTTTAATCAGCACAAGCAATAAATTACATATTAGCTTTACAATGAGGACGTTAATAAAGTTTTTTATTACGATTTTTTATTTGATTCGGCCGCCATTTTTAAATGAGCTTTTTTGAAATTCCATTTTTCACGGCACCGAATGGTTTACGCTGTCATCTTGATTTTAATTGGAACTAAAAATATTTTTCTGTAAATAGTTATGCTTGCTCTGCTCGTGAACGTCGCCGTTCAACTCGTGCGCAGCCGACAAGTTAACTTGCTTTATCGTATAGTCATTAATCAAGTCTCACACTTAGCCTTTAATAATTATAATTAATAATTTTATCACCTATTCAGCCGGGGCATGTCCAAGCTTGCCACTTGACAGGGCTCACATACGGTAATAGTTACCAATTTATCATAGGTAGTGAATAATTTTGTTTTTAAAAGTTATTTAACTACCATTAACGTCTGTTGGTGTATTAATGATTTGAGTGTTAGGCATGCAGCTTGCGTGTAAGAAATAATTTAAAACATTCGATAACATTATGTACGGATATATTATCTACTAATAAGTAGGTAATGGGAAGTTGCGCGGTATCTTCTCGTCCAACTTACCACAGTGTCTCAAGGCGAAAGCCTATGACCAGTGTGTGTTGCCAGTGATGACATATGGTTCTGAGACGTGGTCGCTTACAATGGGCCTCATCAGAAAGCTTACAGTCAATCAAAGGGCAATGAACAGGGCTATGCTCGGAGTTTCCTTGCGTGATCGAATCAGAAATTTAGAGATCCGCAAGAGAACCAGGGTTACCGACATAGCCCGAAGAATTGCCAAACTTAAGTGGCAGTGGGAGGGCACATTGCTCGCAGAATGGATAGACGATGGGGCAGAAAGGTTCTGGAGTGGCGACCGCGAACCGGAAGACGTTGCGTTGGAAGGCCTCCCACCAGGTGGACCGATGACCTGGTGAAGGTTGCGGGAATCCGCTGATTACGAGACGCACGGGACCGGTCAATGTGGCGACACTTGGGGAGGCCTCTGTCCAGCAGTAGACGTCTTTCGCTGATATGATGATGATGATGAATAAGAAGAAGTAACTTGGTACACTTGGTTTAATGAACCATAGTTACTATCTACATAAATTATTAATGACATATATTTTTAATTATTTTAAAATTATATAATTATAATATACAATGTGTCTGGGCTTGTAGTAATAAAACTTTAAGGCCATAAAATACACTTTATTTTATATATAAAAGTGCACCACACATTTTTATTGTATATCCAAAAATTCTGCAAAAATTATAAGGAAAAAATGCGCAGGGGTTCTTTTTAGGCAATAATAAAAGTAAAACTAAGCAGCTTAGAGCTGTGGTTCTTTTCTTAATGTGTAGGCCAACTCACACTTCAACTTCAAATGAGTCTATCCTTCGACAACTGAACGTCAAGGCCAGGCTCTTCACCACCTGCCTGCGAAGAATCCTAGAGTTCTTTGGTCACTTTGCCCGTAAAGATGGTCATAAACTCGAACAGCTGATGATCACAAGCAAGGTCGAAGGCAAGAGGCCGAGGGGCCGTAGCCCGATCAGATGTTCTGACCATATACGTGCAACGCAGATCACCAAGCTGCACGATGCACTGCACATCACCAAGGACAGATACAGAAGCAGAATCATCGTCAGAGAAAAGTTGATCTCCTGTCGGGGGAATCACGTCCCTCAGTAATGAGGAACAATACGCCAAGAGCCAACTCAAGGACTAACAGAAAACCCATAAAATACATATATAGTCCGGACACATTGTATAAGTTGTAATAATTATTAAGCTTTTTTGCAGCTTTAGAACACTAGAGCAATACGACACTCTCATAAACAGCAGCAAAAAAAAAACACAATAAAATTAATTAATTAATGTGATGTACCCAACCCTTATTAGCAAGAATCGCTATCAAATTACATTGGGACATTGTAAACACGGTCCTTCATCACTGATATTTCTAATTGTCACTAGGAAGACATAAACACGTTAAAAGATTTTCGATAACACACTAGATTTAGATCGACGCAACTCAGTACAAGAAATCGGCTCTATTTCTTAGCAATAAATCTTTCGGAGTAACCAGTCTTGTTTAGATTCCTGCTTTTGAATTAGACTGATATTCTTGCTTATTATAATATTATATTATGCAATGACTAATCTTTACTCCTTATGGACAGAAATAGAATCAAGAAACTGAGTTAATATAAATCTGTTTTGTTTCCATGCTCATCTGCTAGGAGTGTTACTTCTAGGCAAGCGTGCTTCACCGTCGTCGCCCACATCATCGCTTACCATCAGGTGAGATAGTGGTCAAACTCAAACCTATCTATATAAATAAAGAGGTAAAGGTTGTACGGGGTAATCTCTGGATCTATTGAACGGATTTTGAAAATTCTTTCACCTGTAGAAAGCTACATCTGCTACATTATTCCTGAGTGGCATAGGCAATTTTTTAAATCCCGATAACGGGTCCTGTGGAGTGGGCCACATGAGCGAAGCCGGGGGTGAACAGCTACTCAATAATAAAGAAAAAAAGTTAAGTCACAGGCGATGCGAGCAACAAGTAAAGTACTCCCCAATCTTCTTGGTCACTCTGAAGTTGGCTTTCCAATCACATGGCATGGCGCGCTACTGTTTTATGCCAGCTTTATCATAATTTGTTAATTAATAAAAAAAAACATTTTCTACATTTCATTAATATTTATTTTTAATTGATGGCGTACATGAAAGAGGTGAGCCCTTTCATGTAGATTGATATTAATGAGTCTAGTTTATCATGAATCAGGATCTTATTATTGTTGTTTTAGTGCCAATTTCAATTAATTTTAAAATTATAATATATAATATAAATTATTAATTGCATGCCACATCTTAGGCAGAAATATATGGCTTAGTTGTTATATTTTTACACTCTACAAATAAATAATTTAATTTGATTGGATCATGTTTTGTCGTCGACTATAAATGCATAAGGCGGCAACCTGGCTTTTAGCCAGTGCTACTGGCCAGTGCCTTACGGGATTTAGAACATAACAGTATCAGTGTTATACAATTCGTGATTATAATATCACTTTGTAGTCCAAGCTCTTGTTACAGTTCTAACTGTATTTGAATTGATGATAGGATTTCTACTAAAACCGGTGTGTGAAAAACGCCTTTCTTTAACAAAATTTAAGTAATTAATTGTTTTAATACTCGTTTGTTAATTGACAATTATTAGTCTAGAACTTCACGAACTCTCATTTAGCTTAAGTACCTGTATTTTTTTTTTGCTTAAAACTAGAGTTTGACAAGAGCTTTACTTCAGATTCTCAGTCCACAAACTGTGGGCCAAACATTCAGAAACATAGAATTGAATAATACTAAATTCAAAAGGATCACCCTGTTTTATTTTTAAACTGTAATAGTAGCGCATTACATTGTTGAGTGACAATAAATAGCAACAATTTATATCGTGTTAATAGACACTTTGGTACCCGTTCCCGAGACACAATCGCCTGTTTCAAACAAACCTCATATCTACGCAATAAACGCGACAATAACACCGCACAATGTCCCCGTCAACATTAATAATATATCAATGAATATTTAAGTACTAGCTATCCGGAAACATTACAAGTCTGGCAAACTAGATATTTAGAATAAGCAATGGCTTATTCTGTTTATACCATCCAGATATAATAATGTAGGTGGTATTTCGTAATTTGGATTTAGACCTGCTTTCTCGATTATTGTAATGAGATTGGATTGTCGGTCTAAAATCACGTTATGTTATGAGGTTTTGAGTCTGATCCTTAAGTTGGACGTAAACATTATCGGGTTCCTCGGTACTTCATCGCACAGTCTTGATTTTGTGTCCAACTGATGAAGTGTTATTGGGTTTACCCAATAGGAATTCTTACTTCTCAGTAGCACCCAAGAGTCGACACTTGTGCCTATTTGATGACAATATAACCCAGGACTAATAAATTTATTATCATCAGTCTCTTGGCCTTAACCCAATTTGTTTGTGGTCGGCGCAACATATCTTTTTCTTTCATTCTTCTCTATTATTCGTCATCTAAGTAGTCCTCTCTAGTTCTAATATCATTGTTTATCCTCCATCGTTTACTTAGTTTTTCCCTCTTCTTATAGTTATCCACACTTATAATCTAAACGTTTCTTTCGAAATTGTCCTAATTTTGTCGCATCCAATTATATACAAAAAGATAATCGTAAAAAAATTCAGTTATCGGTGCCATCTTCAGACTTCCTCTTATTCTATTTATTTAGGTATTATCACTTTTATCAGACATCTCTTTTAGCATTGTCATCAGAATCTCAGCTGGTGTAACATATTACAATTCTGCCTACCCAATTGAGGAATACATACATGCTGTTATGTTAAAAGATGCGTGGCCTAAATATGCGCACTTTTATCTCAGATTTGGTTCAAGTTCAAATCATATGAGCTCTTTGAACGTTGTAAAATTAGCCGCGTGTGTATTACAAGTGATTTCTTTTATGATTTTAGAAGGCTTGGTTATTTATTCTTTGGCAGGAGTAGGTCATCAAAGGGATTGAGTTATTTCATTAACTACTGTTTAAAACTGCATGTAATCATTGATCGGACTGATTTGTCTACAATTTTAAAAGTTGAATTATTTGATTAATTTTTAAGTGTGTTTGTTTAACTGCTATTTTTTTTTACAGATGCAGTCTTATCGCCATTTTATTCTTAACATAGGCCTCTACAGATAGCTAAATTAACATATCCCACATATACCCAGTATATTTTATGAAATCATATCTTTAACTTGAAGTTGACAAATGCCACGCAAAAGGAATAATCAAACTGTCTCTTCTAAATAGACAACTTCCAAAGAATTGTTTTTGACGTTAGTTTCAGATACAGAAACGTCATATCCGCAACAGCTTCTTAGTAATTCATTCAGTTCAATTCAACAATAGTGTGCTCAATAAAGTGACTTAATTCAACAGTAGTACATATAGCTACATCAATTCAACATATACCATTAGCTGTACAGGAAATGTAATCAATTATATACTTTATTCTACTTTTATAATAGGTCCACATTTGTCAAGAATTGTAGTTTCAGAGCTGGGATTTCAATTAGAGGTATTGAGGTGAGCGGGCAAGGCAACATTGACATATGTTTTGACATTTCAATCATTGTTACATACCTAACGGATAGCAAGTAAATTGATTTGTGTTTGAGTTTATTTCTTTTCGTGGCAAGTGGAGCCTGCAAACCTCATATATCATGCATTGATGCTTTGAACGTGCCTGACAAATACGTTGACTTTATGAAGGGGCCATTTGTGTTAAGTTCTAAATACGCATGCGTCTATTAGTTTTTGGAGCTAATCTCTAAAACTTTGGTATCGAATTCGTATTTAAATAACTTAACCTAACCGCAACATTACACAATAATAAGCTGTAGGATGATATTGATCACACATTTAAGGCAGGTGTTAAAATTCTGCTTCTGTATGAATAATTCTGTTTGCAAATCCTATTACTGTAATGCACGTTTTTCTTCTGAGCATGGTCTGTATGCTTACACTCCAACAACATGCTCCAGATTTAATCGGATCCTGTCAAAAATTAGCTGGATATAAAATCCTTCCATCATCAGAGGCTCTAGACAAAGTGTAATTCTATCAGCAATGTCGATTATCGAAATGCCAATATGTAATGGATTGATAACGTGATATTTCGATAGTGCTTCTAATATTGGACATGTCGCTGTCACGGCCCTTTTGTTGATAGAAAATCACTTTCTAGAACATCGTTTAGTTTTACAGTAAGTCCACAACCATATTTATCATCAAATTAAAACCGAACCAGTCATCGTTAGCTAACGAAGTCTTCCAAATTAACATTCTGGATTAAGCCCACTCAGTCAGGTAGTAGTAATAAATAACACGTACATTTGACACCCCCCGAGCATTTCTCTAGTAAGTTGGGAAAGAGGCTGGCTGCTCCGGTTGCCGGTGAGGCGGTGACACAGAATTCGCCGGACCGGACCGGATCGCCCACCGTCCAGCAACCGCACCATTCATAAATATCGACCACGCAATTACGCAATTTAGATTAACACTCAGTAATGGTGTACAGAATTAAAACGCGTTTAATAGAGATAAGAGATTGCGCGGGAATATTTCTGGATGAAGGTTAAGAAACTCCTGCGCAGTCGCAGCTCCTGACGTTTATTGTGGTGTGAATAAAACCTAAAATTGTATGGCAAATTAGTCTTATACATTATTGCCACTTGATAATGGTTTCGTTTTACCCATTACAGAAGGTATAAGCAACAAATTGTAGAAATTGTAGTTTATAGCGTTAGAAGTAGGTTTTATTTCTGGTGCTGAACTTTGGTGGAGATATAAATTTGTTATTTTATGTTGAGATTCCTTTAAAATGTACTTGGTAATAGCCAACATCTGAGATATTGGTTGATCATTCAGATCACCAAGTGGATTAAGGATGATAAATCAATGCATCCACTTCGTGTTGGATAAAATCATCATCATTTCAGCCAAAAGGCCTCCTCCAAGCGTCACCACATGGATTAATCTCGAACTTCTCGCATCCGGCGAATTCCTTCACCAGGTTATCGATAAAGGAGCCAACATGGGAGGCCTTCTAACACTGTTTCTTCCTTCTGGGACGCGATCCCTAGGTCATAGCCTAGTCCATCCCTAGAACTGGAGCATACGTTCTGCGAGTAATGTAGCAGTGTACGTAGTAATGTTTTGTTTCATAGCTCCTTTTAATTCTATGTCTAAACAAATGTTTATATAAATGGAACAATTATAACTAGTTTAATTTGAGTAATGGTTTTAAGTGTCCGCGCCATAAAACTGAGTCGCATGCATTCTAGGAATGGCTAAGGCCAACCCAGGTATGTTTAGTCTACCTAACAAATTCGCAAGTTATTTTCGGGTTATTTACTAAAACGGGGGATACATTTACGTTAAACAGCTATTAAGTGCAGGATTTTATGTAACATTATATTGTAATAGTGCAATAAGTTCCAGATGTATTCTTGTATATAATCTGAATCTCGGAAACGGCTCCAACGATTTTCATGAAGGAAAACAATCTATTTAACCCGACGTTTCGGCCGTTTCGTTTCAATCGGGATGACGGTTACAAATTATCCACGGCCTGAAATCCAGTGATTCAAAAAACATTACCTCGCTTTGTGCAGTCGGTGAACTTACAGAATAAGGAAATGGTCAGTGTTGTGTGTAGAAATGTGAGGGTAGAGGAAGAATTTTCTGCCCCAACGGAGCCAGTACACCGAGACACCAGTCTACCCGGAACCACGGTCATTGTAACACGGCCGAAACGTCGGGTAGTGTTGCCTAACTATCGATAGTTGATGCATCGATAGTTGACCTCGAAAAATAGTCACAATATCGATAGCCCTATCGATAGTATTGAAATATATAGTGATAGTATCGATACTATCGATTTTATCAATACCCAATATTATCGATACTATCGATACTATTGGGTATTGAAAATGAATGTAAAACTTCAATACTATCGATCGGGCTATCGATATTGTGACTATTTTTCGAGGTCACGATAGTATCGACAACCTATCGATAGGCAATCGATAGTAAGGCAACACTAACGTCGGGTTAAATAGGTAAATAAATAATCTAAATCATCACGTTAAATTCCCGTGATATATTGTTTTCCTTTATGAAACGCGAAAGTTTTAAAGTTGATTTTCATGAAATTTTGTATGCAGGCATTTCGTGGGGCATAAATTGATCTAGCTAGGTTTCATTTTTAGAAAACGTCGTTTTCTCTATTTTAATTCGAGCTGAGCTCGGTCGCCCAGGTCCTGTAGTGTTATGATACTAAACAAAGTATTACCCATTTATTTTGAATGACTTGAAATGAATGACGCTACCTTTATTTTCCAAACAAACGTCTACATTAAACAAAGTGGTTTTGCAAAGGAAAATTTCCTTAGATATATTTTTTTTTAAATACCTTGCCCCACATTAGGAATTTCTTCCTGTATCGTGGGTGCGTTTACAAACATATAAACTCACATACACAAACACCCAGAGCCGGAAAAAGTATCTGTAGGTCATACAAATATTTGTTCCGTGCGGGAATCGAACCCGCGACACGCAGCGCAGCAGTCAATCGCTCAACCACTGCGCCAACCGTGCGCCCATTAAACGATACTGGTAGTGAGAACTGGCTAGTAGGTTTCAAGAGAAACATTCATTTAGCAATAGTAAGAATTCAATTTAAATACGGACCTAGTTATGATTATAATGTTCTTCCTAGGAACCTTTGTGAAATTTAGACAGACTGACTGCTACACTATTATTCTAAGACTTATCTGTTTATAACGTAAATGAAAGACTTATTACTTAGTTATATATATATATATATATATAATATTATAAAGAGAAAAGATTTGTTTGTTTGTTTGTACCGAATAAGCTCCAAAACTACAGGACCGATTTAAAAAATTCTTTCACCAATAGAAAGCTACATTATTCCTGAGTGACATAGGCTATTTTTTTATCCCGAAATCGGGACCTGTGGGGTGGCCCACGGGAGCGAAGGCGCGGGGAACAGCTTGTAATATTATAAAGAGAAAAGATTTGTTTGTTTGTTTGTACCGAATAAGCTGCGAAACTACTGAACCGATTTAAAAAAATCTTTTACCAATAGAAAGCTACGTTATTCCTGAGTAACATAGGCTATTTTTTAATCCCGAAAGCGGGTCCTGTGGTGTGGCCCACGGGAGCGAAGCCGCGGGCAACAGCTAGTAATCTATACTATAATATTATAAAGAGAAAAGATTTTTTTGTTTGTTTGTTTGTTTGTACCGAATAGGCTTCGAAACTACTGGACCGATTTAAAAAATTCTTTCACCAATAGAAAGCTACATTATTCCTGAGTGACATAGACTATTTTTTTATCCCGAAAACGGGTCCTGTGGGGTGGCCCACGGGAGCGAAGCCGCGGGGAACTGCTAGTAATCTATACTAATAATAATATTATAAAGAGGAAAGATTTTTTTGTTTGTTTGTTTGTTTGTACCGAATAGGCTAAGAAACTACTGGACCGATTAAAAAAATTCTTTCACTAATAGAAAGCTACGTTATTCCTGAGTAACATAGGCTATTCTTTAATCCCGAAAATGGGTCCTGTGGGGTGGCCCACGGGAGCGAAGCCGCGGGCAACTGCTCGTAATATTACAACTATTACGCGGGGAACAGCTAGTATATTATATGTTTATTATCTTATTAGATTATCTAAATTAATCTTCACATCCCGAGGCGTTGCTTTACTCGGACTTCGATTAGTCTCTCAATCAACCATTTCATTCAAATGGATAATATTTCTAAATACGAACACCGGCCTAAGGCTCGCCATGATATTGTATTTACATAAAATAATTGATATTTTGCTATCTTTATATAAACGAGTGTTAAACTAGTTAAACAAGATCATATCTCCGATACATTTGTGTTAGAATTACACTAGAACTTATTACAAACATAAATATTATTTACGAGCATGAGATGCCGCATAAATTCGATCATAAGTAGTGGAGTCATAAAATAAATCTTAAAAGACAATAAGGTAAGGCGTTGGTCGACAGCTCCGCGACTATTAACAATAGTCCGTCGATTTTATAGCGATTTGTAAATCATAATTGAATCGCCGAGACTTTTATAGCTGTCTGTAGCTGATTGGACACTCGAAACACTGTACCAGAGCATTTTGATAGCCCAACCTATTATGTTAAGATAAGTTAATAAACGGCAATAAAACATTGCTTAATAAGGATTTATTACTGAAGATACGTCTAAAGCAAGTGATACAATCGCACTCGAAGCAGATGTTGTTGAATACTCACATTATCAAAATGTAGAACAGAAGAGGCCCTTGAAGAATCATGGCGGCACTGTATCGATTCACACACGATCACCGTAACGAAATATCACTTATTGCAAGCGAGTGTCTATAGTGAAATGATACCACTGAGTCACGCCACCGATTTAGCATTAGATTGAAAAATTCCACTTGATTGAAATTCAAAGAACTGTAGATAGATTGCTTGTGCTGTAGACAAAAGTTTCATTTTCCGTGCTCATGTGACGCCGGCCATTTCACAGACGGCTTCAGGGAGCGCCGAAGACCTGCGAAGAGAGGAAATGTGTAAATTATTCATATCTGACACTGAATGCAAAAATGACGTAAATATTAAGCGTTTGCTGTCACCGATTGCGGCTCGGGCGGCGCCAGTGGACAGTTATTAAACATTATTACTACCAAATATGGAAAACGTCAGACTGAGTGTTTGTGATAAAGTGTACTATGGTACATCCGGTTTCTATTGCCCTTAAAACATTAGCTTTTAACGCCTACAGCAATTCAAGGTTAGTGTCAAACAACAATATTTCTCAAGATCGTAGAACTCTACGTCAAATATACATTTTCTACGCAGCCATTCCCAACTTCACTCGTGACTATAATTACACCAAGGATAAGATATGAAGTATGAGAGCGTGTTATATCGGCTGGAGGTATAAAAATAGAGAAAATATCGACAACATTCAATGATCGATCACTTTCTGACGCAAAACCAATAACTCAGGTTATAAATCCTGTATATCTGAAGGGTACGTCTTTCCTTCTTCATTTTATTACAATATAACAGACAAGACACGTACTAAGGCCAGTCTCACACTTCATTTGGTCTTTTTGTAAAACAGATGCGACAAAACTCATTTTGTCACTGTGAAGTGTGACCAGTATGTCTTGATACTTCATGGCATCGCACAAATTTAAATGTCAATTGGCTGTCAAATTGGGAGCATTGTAGTTCCTTATTTTGAAGTGTGCCATAGATGAGTGGTCATTTTGGTACGAGTACATGCTCCCATAGATCAGTCTATAATCGGACACGACATGATATTAACCATTTTTAAGGCTGTGACTAAATTTAGAGGCTTTGACGTCGCTATTTACCTTAAAGTTTTAATCGAGGTAATAAATAAATTTATGCAACTTAAATATGTTTTGTAGGCCTTTGAAAATAACAGTAGGTTGAACAGGAAAATAGTATATATGAGAAGTCTAATATTGGACAAACATAGTAACAAAGTAGTAACTATTTGGCTTTCAACAAGATACTTGAATATAACTTAGCAGAAATTATGATCAACAAGAAAAATTACAAATTTTATTTCAAGCTTTTTAAACTACATATATAATATACCTAGTAGCAGATACGCTTCAATCGACTATTTATCGAAACACGTAATAATGACACGATATCTTGCGAAAAAATCCAGATTGAAAGAGTAAATTGCAAATAACTTTTGAATGGCTAAACCGATTTTATTCAAACATAGCTAAGAACACTCTCGACAAAGTCACCTTTCAAACAAACAAAAATCTAAATCGAAATCGGTTCATCCGTTTAGGCGCTATGATGCCACAGACAGATACACAGATACACAGCAACACACGTCAAACTTATAACACCCCTCTTTTTCCGTCGGGGGTTAAAAAGACAAATTAATTTATGTCATCTAAATGTTGTGTTAAAATAACGGTTAGCTGAACAGGAAAATTCTTTATGAGAAGTTCATTGCCTGACCAACATAGTAACTAAATAGAAACCACTTTTGCACTCAACTAGATAAGTACTTCAACTTAAATAAAAAATAAAACCCAATCGTAGTTACTGAGTTCGAAAATCTCATCGATATTGTATAGAAGGTGGGTAATGACAAAAAGTCCCCTGTAAATAAGTAGGTAGTCATTGAAAATTAAAATACAAGTATCAACGACATACCTGCCAATGATTCACAGTAGGTACATTGTTATGGGACGTGATCTTATAACAGATCAAGTAGCTGTTACACGTAACTCAGTATCGTACGAAAAAATATATAGGTAATTAACGAATTTTTTACCTATTTCATCGAATTTTTCATGGTAAGTTTTATTGAGAGTCCAATTCGAATAAATCGATGTTGTAGGTGCGGTGATTGTCATAAGAAAATAAATGAGCATCGAACTTTTTTTATATGACTCCGTGGCACAAACTTGCGGACCACCTGATGGTAAATGGGCAACGCCGCCTATGTCAATTTGCAAGTGGCTTGTCTACCGTCAACTGTCTTAGATTTATTTTAATAAAAATTATGCATAAGTAAATACAAAGGGCGGACTTCGGACCGGTTTCTGAATATTTTGATTTAAGAACGTGTCAAAAGCTAATTTTGTGTCGAATTTTGACAGATTCTCAGGCCAAAGTTGAGTTTGACAAATAATTTCTCAATTCAGAAATCGGGTGTTAATGTCTTAATTACTCTTAGTTCTAACTAAAGGGTCTTTCAACAAGGACGGGTCGATGTTAAAATTGAATAAAACAAGATGTGTGTGAGATATTAACGAAATTTATTTTTTATTTAAAAGGCCCATTTATGCCATTATGGATGTTATGTATGTTCAAATGTCCGCCGCGGCTTCGTATGGTGGCACGAATCCGAGAGGTCCAATTTTTAATGACTCTGCTGCATAGATCCGGCTGAATCCGAGCGAGGGCCTGTTCAGGGCAACGGTCGAATGTGGTTTATTGGCATAGACCTGCGACTTCAGAAAACCCCACAAGAAAAAGTCTAGCGGAATTTTAACTCTACCCTCAAACCGTTCATGCAGAATGTCGATTGTGTCGTTCGCTGTGTGGCAAGTAGCGCCATCTTGCTGGAACCACATGTCGTTCACGTCCATATTGTTCAATTCAAGCCAAAAGAAATTGTTTATCATTGATCTGTAGCGCTCGCTCAATCTATGCAGCAGAGTCATTAAAAATTGGACCTCTCGGATTCGTGCCACCATACGAAGCCGCGGCGGACATTTGAACGATGTCATAATCCATCCATAATGGCATAAATGGGCCTTTTAAATAAAAAATAAATTTCGTTAATATCTCACACACATCTTATTTTATTCAATTTTAACATCGACCCGTTCTTGTTTAAAGACCCTTTATATACCTGCTGTTTTTAGATGTTAATATAATTTACTTACCGAAACCTATCCGTGACTCGGAAAGCCCGTTAAGCCCTTATTCCCGACTGTCGTTCGTAAATCTCTGACAGGTTACATAGTCAGGAGCCCGAATTCTGACAACAAGTCTGTGCAACGGGTATCAGGCACATTGATGGGAAAGTCTAGGCCTTTTTCTGATTCATAAGTCACATGAACATACAACTAGTTTTGGAGTCAAGAGTATCTAACAAATGACGAAATGACCTATATCTTATAGAATGTTAGATTTATGAATTTGTAAAACAAGATTTTGGTGAAATAACATTTAATATTATTATATATTTATTTTTGATGATACTTAGTTTAAATTTGTCTATGACCATATAAATTATGCCCATTAAAGTTGGCCCAGTTATAAATAATATATGTGTACCTACCTACCTACCTCCGTTGCCTATTATAAACCTTTGATTAACATAACACCATATATTATGATTCTTTTGTTAGCCAATAGGCATATACCAACAATTTATTATGAGTTATTTAACATAAATGATGGTATAATAATAAAATATAGCTTTATGGGTTGACCCAACGTATTGTTGTCATTTGTTTTTGCCTTTTTTGGAAGTAAACAATGGTTATCCCGTTTGCAACAATATTAATAAATAAAAAAATAAAGTTTTCGATTTACAATGAAAATAGTAGAATTCCTTAGGAAATATGCAAAGACAGCAGGTAGTTAGTAAAGTACTACAACAGATAGACACGATACCATCGATATATACAAACCTAGTAGGTAAGTGTATTCAACCAAGAAATTAGTTTCACTTTAATTAATCATAAAATCAGTTGAACAAAATTCCTTCTGATGTCAATCAAGCAAGCGAACAAGTACGAACAAAAATATTAGGAGATCAGATCAGTCACTGTAGAGATTGCATAAAATGTATCGATTTACCTTATGAAGAAGAGAGGAAAAATAAAATCACCTACGAATAATAAATAAGCTTTATAATTCTATCTACTTAAAGGATTGGACTCAGATGCCTAAAGATAGAAAAAGGTGCAAAGACCGAAGGAAGGACACAACAGGCTCATAATAATATGCTATTCCCAAAATTTATGAAATTGATGTCATCATAAAAGTATGCAACAGTTTATCTTCAAACAAATATAGCTTCGCAGATTCACATGATCAGTTTAATATCGCAATGTTCGTTTTTGGCCGATACCCGATCCCGTCGGGTTCCTGAGAACTTCCAGACGAAGCGACCTGACAGGTGAGACTCGCCAACTAATAGCAATGTGAAGCATTCTATTCTTGGATGAAATTCTAATGCTCTTAGACGAAGATGTGCTGACAAAATATCGAATTGTCGAGTTGGGTGGTGGGTGGAAAGTATTAATCAAATGAAAATATTCTGAAATAATCTCACCGTGAAAACATAGAAGAAGTGAGATTATATAATTATTTTTACAATGCATGTCCTCGAAAAGAACGTTTTCCAAGCAGCCAAACTGTGCGGAAAGTGTCACTTTTTTTAACTAGTGCTTTTTACTTTTCTGTATTTTTTTAATTTTTAACTCCAACGTCAGCCCAACGCATAGAGTTTTTATTATTTGAGAAAAGTTTTACAAATTAGTTAATTACAGATTATCATTCATATAAAAGGTAAAATAAAACTAATACTTCATTAAAAGCGTTTTTAATTACTCTAGATTTAGATTATGATCAATAAATTATTTTTAAATATTCATTAAATATGTTTGGCAGAACGTATATTTTACTCGTGCCTTTTTGGTTTACGACGTGACAGCTATTTGAACATGCGCAGTAGATATGCCCGAGGAACTATTAGTTAATCTGTGGATATACAGAGTGCGCTTGAATAAGCCCGCCATTTTATTAATTTCTTGCTTGGTTCAGATATATTTTTTTATTTCCTCGCACAGTGCATAGTAAAATGTTGTATGATACACGTACGTAAGATGATTTCCGACTCGTGTTGATTTTTCCACTCACTCGCTTCGCTCGCTCGTGAATAAAAATGCCACTCATCGGAAATCAGCTACCTTCCGCACTTGTAGCATAAATAACTATTTCACATCAAGTAGATTGACAATCCATATGATGTGAATGAATAATTATAGAATAGACCTACAGGTTGTGGGATCTATAAGGTTAAATGGTTAGCACCCAGTGTATCGTTATGACTACATAAAGTACCACCATCCAATCAGTTGAAAACCTATAAAGTGAAAATCGGCGACAAGTAACGAGTATGCAAAATGATAAATGCTGGTTCTTCATCTGCATGAGAAGGTATTTTTTGTCTTTAAATGGGCCAATAGCCCAATAAGGCCAATAGCAATATAATAAATGACAGAGTAAGTATAGTAAGATTAGAAATGGGACAAAAACAATGATTCTTTAACATACTGTATCTCTTGGGCAAGTTACGCTTACGAGTAGTTGCGGTAAGCACCATGACCTGTGCTATTGACAGATCGGCGGTCAGAAACCTAGTGTCTATCCAAACTGATATAATACAGAGATACAATTGTTTGTCTGCAATTGCAGGTGGTAATCTTTGAATAATTCGCTCAATGATATAAAACTGCATTATCGCTGAGGCAACTTTTTACTGTGAAAAAGCTAGTTGCCCATAATCGAGGGTAGTAAACTATGATTACAGAGTTTAAGAAGAACCTCGGAGTCTTTAAGTCAAGAGTGAATAGGTTACTTCTAGGCAAGCGTGTTACACCGTCGACCACATCATCGCTTACAATCAGGTGAGATAGTGGTCAAGCGCGAGCCTATCAATAATAAAAATAAAAAATAAAAAAAAAGAAGCTTTGCAGACGTTTGGAATTTCTTTATAAAGTTTAATTTTATATAGCTAATAGTTTAGCAAACTGGTTGATAGCATGTGTATTGATTGTTTATTTTTAACCGACTACCAAAAAAGGAGGAGGATCTATGTTCGACTTTATGTATGTATTTTTTTTTGTTTATGTTTACCGAATTCTCCGTCAATTGTGGACCGATTTTGAAAGATCTTTTTTGTTTGAAAGAGTATGTTTCGAAATTGGTCCCATTTTAATTTGGTGACGATCTGATGAAGAACTTCGGTGATATACAACAAAACTCTTATATAATCAACGATAAATCTTTCGGGATTGCTGCAATCGCATATCTATTTATTGTTTGTACCATTTCACAACATAACATCACGGCAGTCCAGTACGCTCTAAAAGGCTACGCAGATGTGTACAGTTCACCTTGGTACACTCTCATTCACAGTTATGTTCAAGTTTCATGATGTTCGGGTAATCTTTTCTGGCATTATTGCCTATTAGGTAGGTACAACTAAAAAGTTAAAAATAACGTTTTTACAAAAAAATACTAACGACTTCCCAACTAGTAGAGTCTTTCGTAGGTACCATTTTTTGCGTTATGGACACCAACTTCCATAAATAAAGTTATTTTTCACTTTGTAGTTTGGAATTCGGTAGTATTTTTTTGTAAAAAAGTTTTTATCCTAGACATTTTCTGGTCTATGTCTAGAATTTAATGTACTGTTTATTTATAAATTATGCTCTCTATAATTAACCTGATCACGAATGTTCATTCAACGAATATGGGCTTTAAAATCTTGATAAAATATGTAATATTATTTATAGCATAATTTAAGAGGTGGTCATTATAAGGATAATATTACATAGGTGTTATAAACTAATGACTCTCTCACCTTGAATACACAACTTAACAAGCAGGATTAATTTGTTGTTTCTAAGCTCTCAATTTATTCAACTTTCCTTAGAAGACAAGACAGCATTTTCACTTTCTAGCTCATCGTCTGGGTGGTCAACCAACATTGCAATATTCTAAACATTTTGTTGTTTATAAATGTTGGACATTTTCGAACATTCTGACGCAAATAGCCTGTCGTCAATCTTAATGGTGACTATCGAACATCATTATCTTTTAGACGTACACAATTTATTGCTTATCTAATGAGTCCTATGCCTATGCCATGACTGGTTTTGTCTTCATCATTGTGAGTCCATAAAATATATATTCACTTGGGTGTTATAAAAATCCTCCTACACGCAAAAACATCTGAATATTAATATTTAATACTACAATAAAGTTTGGGTTTTGTCGCTCGCTCGTTCAAACGTGCCGGACGATATGGTGTTATTAGCGCAGCGGTTTGTAATTTCAGATGGACTACTATAAATGTTATCTTCTTTTATCTAAAAATTCAAATAGAAAACCTGTCTAATTTCTTTAAGTAAATACGATGTTTTATTAGGTTTATTGGTTTTAACTGTGGTGTTGACGACTTATTCGAGCAATGATTTCGTTAACAGCTTTATCAACACCCGTCCAATTTGCATGAGATAATAGCAGAATATTAATCTTCCGAGTCAAACAAGATGCTTTCTTTTCTGATCAAACGGCTGATAACTCATTTTATTTACATACATTTAACTAGATATTGGGTCAAGGAATTTCACTCCCGTAACTTGACCTCTGGCGATAACAAATCAATATATCTGACGTTTCAATTTGTATATTGACACGTTTTTAATCTTCTCTTATTGTTTATGTGTTCGGAAGCTGTGTCGAGTTTGTCTTAATAAATATCTCTCATAGTTCGGAGTGGAAGATAATGCGCGCGCGGCCTCAACAGAACGGTCTAATGACTATAAATCTTCACCTGTCTTTCACTGTATCTTTTTCTTTTGACTTTGATGTGTATATCAACGAGACGTCCTATTACTCGTATTAATCTTGTGGAACCGTGATGCTAGACGGTTTTTGTTTTTATAAATTACTTGCGATTTGATTTTTAAATTCATGAGGTTCCATTTAATTCTCTAACGTTAAAATTTAGGGAAAAGAACATCAGTAATCGAATGATGAATGGGTGCTCTGACTGGATAGGTCCACTGAAATCTTGACATGATCGATCTAACCAAGATAAAGCTAAGGCTTTAAAGTAAGTATGACTTTCAGTGTCTTTTCTTTTCAGTGTTTTTTCTCTGACACCAGAGGTGGCAACACCTCACACGAAAAGAGAGAGAGAGAGAGAGAGTGTCTTTTCTCAGAGGAGTCGATAGGTAACACCGATATCATCTAGTATCAAAATATTTGTATTTCGTTTTAGATTCTAAAGTGTTTGTCTACCTAATTTCAAATTTAATTAATATCATAGGCTAATTTATTAACATTTCGACATTATCTGTTTATTGAAATGTTTTATCCCTGACCAGAATTGGAAGAAATGGTGTCAAATCATAATAGTTACAGCAATTGTGTAAGTAATGTAACAACTGCACAAACACGAGCCATGAACCAATTTACACGACAAATATACGACCATTTAGAGACAATACGAACCAACAGAAACTATTCTTTAGAAAATTCTGTAATCGTTCATTGACATGTTAGTTTTCTTGAAACTGTGTCGTATCTTCTTTTCTGAACTAATATTAAACAGAGGTATCATTATTATAATCATGTTAGTAAAAATTTGTTTCTGGAAGTACTGATTTGATTACCAACATTATTTCAGTGATAGAAAACAACACTTTCGTTTTGTGTCATTGGCTACTTTTTATCCCTAAAAAGGAATCGTTCCTTCTGGATAGGCCGCAGACACCACGAGATGCTGACCGCTCGTAGCGACAAATTGTCCTTCAAGTTTAAGATGCGCATATTCACCGCGGTCCTCCGTCCCATTATGACTAATGCTTGCGTTGTCTTCGCGTACGCAAAGCCCCGCTACGTCCACGCAGCAGACGCTCCAAAACCGAATTCTCCGTAAAGTCACGCCCGAAATCAAGAACTTCATGTTGACCTCAGAATCCCTACGATTCAGCAGTTCATGAAACGTAAACATACTAATCCGCTAATCAAAGCGGCCTCCCGCTACGAACTCTCCCAAATCTCCCGAATACAAGGCAAGGCATACTCTCATCGCTCCCGAAATAGTCGCTATTAGCTTTTTGTACCTGGTTGGAGGCTCTAGTTTAGTCTCCACAGGACCCGGTTAAGTAGTAGCCAAGCACTCTGATTGAACTGCGAGACGACAATAATAAAAAAATTGGATAGGCCGCAGGAGCAAAGAAGCGGAAAAAACCAGTTTATAATATAATCGTTTTTTTTTTAATACAAGACTAATGATTGAATTTAAGAAATCAATAAATTTATTTGGATAAATGTAATATTAAATCTACCTATTAAAATTAGTATCGAATTTAAAATCGTTTAAAAAAATATATTTAAATAATTTTCACAGTTAAGGCGCTAGGAGCATTTATTATTTAAATTTTACAAATGTTTTAAGCTAAAATCAAATAAAATTTATTGCTGGCGTTATACTATTTCCATAGCCACTATTTTGGAAAGTGTGCGCATTTCTTTTTAAAAGAATAAAGGAAAGATGTTACAATAAATTTTTATTATAACTTTTGTACTACACACACAAATAAGTTTATGCAGGACAAATGCTAATTCAGTCGCGTGTGTTTTTATTATGTCCTTGCTTATTTTAATCCAATGGGTCCACTTTTGTATAATCCATTAAGTTAGATAGAAATATAGACAATCGACACGCAATCTTTTAAGTTTATCGAAAAGGTTTATAATAAGAAGATAAGTTTTTGGTTTTAATCTGCAGTTCCATTTGAAAAAAATGGGTCTCATATCCAGAAAATCCATTCCGGCAGTTTAGGGAGTTTTGTGCAATAAGTCAACAAGTGAGTCATTTCATTATTGATGAAAACTGAACTATACAAAAAAAATACTGATTTAATTACCTACCTAATCAATTATGCTTTTCAAAAGTATATTTGTAATAAATTATTGCAAAGACATTGAACCTTTAAAAACTGCGAAAAATACATATAATAACATTAAATTTTTCTATACTAAAAATGTTAATATAAACATAAAAATACTTTACATGATCTGTATCAATTTTATGCTCTTAATTCTGATTTAATGTAGCCGTAAAAGCTTCTTACATCAATTCTAAGTTCATAAAAACTCTTTGGAATATTTTTGCGAATATTTTCATAGAAAAATTTTATGATTCATTTGGTATCACTGACCGATTATGCAGATTACACAGTGTTAGGTAACTTGTTATCTCTTCTGTTGATGGTTCCTTTTGACGGTCTTAGCGCGAGTAAATATGTGATTGCGTTACTTCACGTAATCTTTGCACGAGTCGTCAAGTGAAATAACTTACCTTTTGTAACTGTTTCTGTTTAAAAGTGACGTCACTATTTGCCTATCACCGATACAACCGTACTGTCACTTTTTTTTTTTCATCGGCCATAAATTGTATTTTAGGGCAGCGACAAGAATGGATCTCGATTCTTTGTTAGCTCATGGGATTCTAATTTTAAATTCAGATTCATGCGCATTGTTCTAGAATATTGGTCAAAATTAAAATCTAGTTTCCATTTTTGTTTTTTTTATAGGTATTCGGTATGAGGCTTTCAAGATAGGAATTCGTCTATTCATCAAACATAAATATTATGAATTTTGAGTAATCCGTGCTAATTTTGAACTTATCCTTGAGTTCCATATTTCGCTTTAATGCTGTCCTATTAAGTCTATTAGCGTAGGCGTATTTTATTGTTTTCCTCAATCACAAGTGGCCTAAGAATCATAGCAATGTGTTGACAACTAAACTATATACCGCATATTGTTTAGTTTGTTTTAGACCACAATAGAATGTACAATATCGTCGTTATTATTTATCAACAATGTTTCAATGTCATTATAATCACCTAAATATTTGTTTATATTTTTAATACTAAAAACAGAATGAATAAGCGATCAAAAAATAAACATCTCATTCATGGTCTGTCGTAAGAACGCACTGAAGAAAATATTCTAATATACATTGTGCGATAAGCGAACGTAATTGGGTTATCTATGTAGTACCAATCTCGTAAACAAATAGATTGTTAGAAAAATATACTACATCGGAGAGCAGACGGGGTTTCGTAACGTGGTAGGTGCATAGTACAGTGATATTATGAAGCGAATAGTGGAGTTCGTGGCTAAAATAATAAACACCGCACGGTTCGTTCAACGTTTGCTTGGATGGGTGTGATTATTATCCATTTAACATAAGTTTTTAATTACTTATTATATTTTGGGGTTGTTTGTTTTACTCTAGACGCTTTTACGTCCACTTTTTTTTACATCGTTCTCACATATACATTATGGTACAAGTGTAAAATGTTGGTGATTACCGCTGAGGCGACATTGAGACCCGAGCCGTTAGGTGAGCGTCTTAAGAGAGCCCAGAACGGTAATCATCAATACACACGTGTATCATACGACGTTTTTCAACACACATTGAAATGAGCATGCAATAGATACATTAATTTATTTGTATTATTGAGCACGGTCTTTTTTGTATCGAAACATTTTTAGGTACAAAGCAACTCAACAAATAAAATAAAAAATAACTCTATAACTCACTTGTGAATAATAGTAATGAAAAAGTCACAGTTTGATTAAATTCAAATTCATTTAATTCGGACAACAGTGATTACAGGTATCATTATGTGCTTAATTGCGGTGAAATTAGAGCCACTTTATGAGCAAGTGTGTTGAAAAATATAATTTATTATAATATAATAAATTATATTTTTCAACACACTGTAATTTTTGCTATTTATTTAATTTTGCGATAAGAATGATATAACCAAATACTTGCTATTAAATTTTATTGATGGAAAAGAGTGTCTGTGGAGGTCTTGCACGTTCTTCTCCATAGAGACCTACTGACGCTTGCAATGTGCAACGAGCTTCACTTTTTTATCTCTCAATTCAAAAGTACCTTTATATGATTTAATTGAAATAAAACTATTTTACTTCATTACATACTGAGACTCATCCGTGCGTCGAAAAGCATGCAAAACCATTGGTCCTTAGCCATCGGGCATATGAGATTCGATATCAAGCAGTAAACCCGTAATTTTTACGTCTTTAACAGTCGTTACGGGTAAAGATGAACGCGCACCTATCCGCGCCGCAGGAGCCGCACGCGCCGCAGACTTCGCATTTTGTCAAGGCCCCGCTCAATCCACGCCGAACGCGCTGGACACGCCGCACGCATCGTATCCACTTCTGTACATCTTGAACAATATTTTCTTTACGGATACGGATGACGTCTCCGCGCCGCCCGCATCGCACTCGCCGCAAGCTTCGAACGTGCCGAATCTGATGACGTCATCCGCACGCGCTGCTGGAATCTGTATACCTAAAGCATTTTGCTGAAATGCGGGTCGTGTGGCGCGGATAGGTGCGCGAGGCTGCATACGATTACATATAAAGATTTATGGAATGCAATGACTGCGGTGCGTGCGGCTCCTGAGGCTCGGATAGGTGCTTGTTTCCCCTTAAAGCCAGAAGCTAGAAAATCTGACATCATATATGCCAAGGAGTGTCGTGTTACCCAGTTTCTGGTTGTAGCGGTCAGGTAAGTTGAGGCAGTCGCTCCATGTAAAATAATAGTACTCAGCTGCATGGGCTAGTCTGGAACTCGACCCCATAGTTGGGAAAAGGCTAGGCAGGTTGATTTAACAGTGATATTATCAAACGAGGAATATTTTAAATTTTGAACGTGGAACATCTCTGATCGATTAATAAAAAATGCCGTTCCATTGTTGAAATTTTTGCGGCTCGCAGTGGGTAGCTGGAATTTCAAACGGTGCAGATTTTTTTGTTATAAACGACAAAAAGTTCGTTTAAAAGGTGACAATGCTAAGTAGGTAGTAGCAAAACATGAGATAATCTTATTAAGTCAGAAATTGGACAAAAAATTACACCACCTGTGTAAAAATTTTCGGATGGTATTAATTTTTTACAAATAAATTTACAGATGTCCCGTCTAAAATTGAAGTTTGTACGAACTAAAAAAAAACAACTTGCCATCTCCGTTTAAATAAATAAATCGGTTCAAATAAGAGTTTTCAATGATATCAACCGTCCAATCGTAAACGTTGACTTGGTCAAAACAATTATGTTGTTCCAAGCAAAAACGGCCAGTCCAGACGAAAGTAGTTTATAAGTGGCATCTTTATTGATTCGACGTTTTACGGGATTTTTTTCTAATTACACTAGTTGCCCACCTTTCAATTACTGTCAGTATCGATACGATATCTGATCTGCTATTTACAATCAAACCTTTTAAATTGTGAGATAAAGTTCATAATGCTTTGAATGAAATTGTAGAGTTTCTATCCTTGGATTGAAAGTCATTGAGTGACCGCACATGGAGAAGTTTAAAAAGTTGTTTTTTTCACACACGTGCGTTATGAAATAGATGCAAGTTAACTTTGAATGCAATCATAATTTTCGAATTAACACAGCCTACACGCACAGTAAGATTTCTAAGAAATAAAAATAGCGTGAAAAGATAGCAATGAGTGAGTAATTGGTTATCGATAGATCAGTGATTATCGACATTGCATTTTAATCTCCGATCGATTCTGGTTTTAGATAAATAAATTACAACTGGTTACTGGTATGCTAACGGACCGCACTAATCAAGTTAGTAGCTATAATCAAATATAAAAGAAAAGCTAATATTTGAATTTAGAATCATGGCATTAATGTCGGAAAAAAAAAACATTTTCCGGCCAGTGTCAAAGTGTCACTGTCACTACACGAAATAGATACTCAGTAAAAACTTTTTAGCGTAAAAAAATATTGACAGATTACAAGAAATATAACCGTTCGGCGTTTCCTCTCAGAGTTCAATGTCGTTAGCACTGTTATAGATACTAATAAACTCTTCGCATTCGTTACGTAATCTGTTCGTGTCCAATTTGACCATTTTAATCTTCAACTAGTTCATCTAAAAATAATTCAGGACACAAATAACTGGGGACATTGCGTTAATTAAAATTACATTCTGGGGTGAAATATAGTCTATGTCAGTTGCGTAACGTCAACGCACTTTTGGTATCACGTTACTGGCGTTGACAGTGATTATGTTTTCGGGACAAAACTAAAAAAGTTAATAGATTTTCTTGGAATTTGAGTTCAACTAATTTTTTTTCTTGTTTCGGCAATTTTCAGCAGCAATGTCCATTTTCAGCCACTGACCGACAAAGACCGGTTTCGGTCTTTGAAAATAAATTTTTGTTGAACTTATATACTTTGAATTTGAAAGCTAAACGATAAATAAAACCGGCCAAGTGCGAGTCGGACTCGCGCACGAAGGGTTCCGTACCATTATCGCCAAAAACGGCAAAAAAATCACGTTTGTTGTCTGGGAACCCCACTTAAATATTTATTTTATTCTGTTTTTAGTATTTGTTGTTATAGCGGCAACGGAAATACATCATCTGTGAAAATTTCAACTGCCTAGCTATCACGGTTCATAAGATACAGCCTGGTGACAGACGGACAGACAGACAGACGCACAGAGTTTTATAGACCCAAAAAAAGTGACATCAGCTTTTTATTGGTTATTTCTACCTAATAGTTCATTACAAATGCACGAGTAGAACTCCCATGTGCCAATTTTGAATGACTGATTTTTAAAAAAATCGCAAAGTTTTCGTGACCTTTAAGGTCAAAAGAACAAAAAAAAATCGTATAAAAAAACTGTACATAATTGAGCTTTGTTCGTATTGCAGTTTTATGAAGCAAGTCAAGGAGAAAATTATGCCGTGTTTAAGTAATCAAAAACGACAATAGAACTCGCAAAAAAAAATGTTTTATCAAAATCAGTATTTTTTTTTTATTTTTTTTTCTAGCTCGAAGTAGAACCTCTGTCTGGTATAAACAGATTCCTTATACCAAGGTTTATCATCCATATAAATATTACTTTCAACTTGGGCCTAGGTTTTGAGAAAATGATTTTCAAAAATATGTGTTAGGGTTGTCACGATTTTGACCTCTTGTGACGATTAGTTTTTATTACATAAAATCCGCAGGTCTTTTATCTTCTATAATGATTTATAATTCTAACAAATAATTTTAAAACACTTTTCACGTGAAATTGTACACAAAATATATAAACATACAAATGTAATAGTATATAGAACTAAGAAGTACCAAAGTAACCCATAATTGGGTTCTTGGTTTCTTAGTTTGATTACTGTCTGATAAACACCTGCCTATACTATTATATGGTAGAGATGACAATAAATTAAACTCCGTATTAGTCATGATATTTCCAGTCTACACATAAAAATGCAAACGAATATATCCAGTAGTTTAGTCACAGGATATTCTTTAGCATTTTCTACATGATGTATCTGTTAATAGGTGAGCACCGACAGATTAACGACTCCCGCGTCCACACGTTGCCAGCTCGCTTCCTGATACAATTTAGTGCAAATTATATCTTATGCCTGAGCCATAATAGTCAAAGCGTGCCATCTTAACTAGATAAAGAAAGAATGCATGCGAAATTTATTACTTCCTGTTACGCACTCATGTCATTGTGTCATGAAATTAGGTAAGTGCGAAAGAGATAGCTAAGTTCGATATTTTATATTTTGCTCTTTTGTCGAAATCACGGCCACGGGGCAATTCAGTGCGGTACTGACCGAGGTCCTGTGACATTGTGGGCTTGTTGAAGACATGTTACTGTTCCCGTACCTATAATGACGTTCTCTGCGACAGTCTGTCTACTACTTACCAAATAAATACACAGGAGTCCCTGCGATTACCTTCTACTTAACCTATCTGAGTTATCATGGGTGTTATTGTTTACGATTCAATAGACTATATCTGCGACATGCACGATAAGTCATAAATACTATTAAACTAAATTATAATTAATTTCAGTTGATTGTAAAAAGCCAATAATAATTGACCCTTGTGATACCCCTAAATTTGGAATTTTGACCTCGGTACATAAAAATCATTTTCTCGAAACCTAGGCCCAAGTTGAAAGTCATATTTTTATGGGTGATAGACCTTAGTAAAAGCAATCTATTTGTACCAGACAGAGGTTCTACTTCGAGTTAGAAAATGAATAAAAAAATAATTAGTGATTTTGGTAAAATATTTTTTTTCGTTGGTTCAATAATCGTTTTTGATTATATAAATACGGAATAATTTTCTCCTTGAATTGCTTCATAAACCTGCAATATGAATAAAGCTCAAATATGTACAATTTTTTTTTTACGATTTTTTTTTGGTCTTTTGGACTTCAAGGTTACGAAAACTTTACGATTTTATTAAAAATCAAGTACACAAAATTGACACATGGGAGTTCTACTCGTGCATTTGTAATACACTATTAAGTAGAAATAGCCAATAAAAAGCCGATGTCACTTTTTTTGGGTCTATAAAACACTGTGAGACGGACCGCGGAGTCTCAGTAATAGGGTACCGTTTTTACCCTTTGGGTACGGAACCCTATGAACCAGCTCAAATAAAAAATGTTTATATTAGTTTTTTTTTTTAATGTAGATATTAATTGGTTTCATTACCTATAGACAATATAATCTCTTATTAATGAACTATTTCTTAACATTAAAATCAAACCGTCCAAACAAGGAAACGAAACCTAAACGCTGTCAGCTTAAACGTTAACATATTGTTACTAATTAACGTATTTGCCTTACAGCAGGACGAGAACCATTAATCACTAACTTTAAAGAGTTTATAAATAAAAAGTTCGCTTTAGGAGAGACAGGTTCAAAGTAGCATGTCTAAACCAGACAGCTTTTAGTATATTCAGCCTAAGGATATTTGTGATTTATGATAAAGCATGTTATTAAGCTCCAATGATCATTGTATTAATACATTAATAAGACAGCCGGATGTATGGGGAACAGATACACATAATAAAGATGTCTTTATAAAGTCATCTTTAATATTTATAAGCCTTTATTGGTATACGAACTGATTTATAGATCTGCAAACATTTATAAAATACCGCGTTTATATATTTTTAATAAATCAAAGAATTGTATACGAAAGCCACATCATTCAGAAAAGATAATAGCTGTGTACAAAAACTAGTCGATAAACCTTACAATTAAATAGGCGCTCCGCGCTTTCGCGCTATAAAATCAACGCTTGGTAATCGTTCCCAGCGTCTGTGTTATCTACCACCTTTATAGATTTTCACTTTTGACATTCCTCACCAGGGTTAGAACCATAGACTAGCATTTTCTACTTTTAAACAATCGTAGACCTCATCTATCGCTCTCCATCAGCCGATATCGAGTTCAAACCGGACTAATTGTAAATAAAATACCCGACAAAATAAACTCGTCAACCTTGAAAACATTAAAACAAAAATCAACAATGGCACGCGTGAATGCGCAGACGCAACCTGCCCTTTCATATCACAGTTACCGCAGCTTATCGGTTCACATCGTAACCGAGCGACCTAAATGCAAAGCGAGTCCAATAGAAAAATCACACGATCGAGCCCGTTAAGCCATCCGACGATAGCGTTATCGTTTGGCCCTAAAACATGTCACAGGACACTGCAGCGCAAACGGCTGATGGAACCAATTACAAATCTACTTGTATAAAATATTTTCATGACTAACAAACAAACAGAACTGAGACTAAATTACTATACAAGAAAAGATGCAATTTGAAAAAATATCCAGCTAAAATGTCTATGGATGGATTTTTCTAAGTCATCCTTTTATCAAATGTAGTTTTCTAAAATTAAACTTTCGTATATTGAAGTTTTATAAAATCAATATATTCAATTTAAATTTTCTAAAATTAACTTTTCAATATTAGTTCTCTAAAAATAATTCATTTCAAGGACTCTAATGGAAACTGTACTTTATTTGGAAAACACAAAATTAAATCGGGTAAAGTCACAGCAAAAGATAGGTAAAAAACAGCAACGGATCCATACCCATCCACATAAACTTCAGGGCTGTGCCGGACAGAAATAAATGTGATTTCACATATCGCCAGGAGGCTTGCCCGCTGCACGAGTGCTGACGAATCGAAAACATTTGTTTCCAACACTCGCCAGCGTGATACTTTATCCCACAGAGTACGGAAACCCCGCGGAAAAGACGGCATTGCCAAAATTGCTACACAAACCAAGCTTATCAATGACTCAGAAATTGACGGTCCGTGACAATTCTCACAATGGCTATGACAATGTGCTTACCGCAATTGCTTATTAAGTATAATCCAGTCACAGCTCTCCTATCTTGGAAAGAGTCTGGGCCTGGCTCAATGCGAGTTGATAGATGTAACATGTCTTTTAATGATTGGTATTAGAACATGCCGTTTATACAAGGTTTTCATTCACCGTTTGAGCAGCGTAGATGATTTCAATTAGGTAAACACCCTGCCTGGGTTCGAGCTCACGCTTAACTTTACCAACTACTCGTAAGTTGGAAACGGTAATGCTGGGGTACTATTTCAATATTACAAGCAATGGGTGTCTCTAGTTAATTCCGTCACGACGTCCCGTGCTTTGCGTTTATCCATAACCCTACAAACATGAGTTACAGCCACTTTACCAAGGGAAGTGTTTACGTAATCCGTCTTCTTTGACTTCCCTAAATCGCTAGTGATATTAAATAATAATCTGAGTACAAGATACGGCTATAATGACTTAAGTGTAAACATTTATTCGATGGTTATCTTGTTAGTTAAATAATTTACAGCTTCGGTCTAATATTATTGTGACCTACAAGAGTGCGTTAACCTTAGTTTTAATAACTTCATTAAGATTACTAAGACCACGTTGCTTTTAGATGTTTTAAGAAGTGACTAAGAATAAAAAAAAAAATATATATATATGGAAATAAATATGGATTTATTTCTATGATGGAATTAAGGATGTCTATTCTAAAATGAACCCATTATGAAACAAGTGTGATCACATTAGTTTTATAAGTTCATTAGGATTATTGAAACCACATATAAATTTGTTTTTTGTTTTTGTGGTTTACCTACTTTCATAATTTTCTACTAAGTAATGTAATTACTTCATCATCATCATCATATCAGCCGAAAGACGTTCACTGCTGGACATAGACCTCTCCCAAGCGTCGGCACATTTACCAGATCCATGCGTCCCGCATCCAGCGGATCCCCGCAACCTTCACCAGGTCATTGGTCCAACTGGTGGGAGGCCTTCCAACGCAACATCTGCCGTTTCGCAGTCACCACTCCAGAACTTGTCTGCCCCATCGGCCATCTGTTCTGCGAGCAATGTGCCCTGCCCACTGCCACTTAAGTTTGGAAATTCTTCGGTCTATGTCGGTAAACCTGGTTTTCTTGCGGATTTCTATATTTCTGATTCGATCACGCAAGGAAACTCTGAGCATAGCCCTCTCTATTGCCCTTTGGGTGACTGTAAGCTTTCTGATGAGGCCCCTTGTGATCGACCACGTCTCAGAGCCATAGGTTATCACCGGCAACACACACTGGTCATAGACATTCGTCTTGAGACACTGCGGTAAGTTGAACGAGAAGACGTAATTACATAAACTAAAATATACAGATTTATATCTGAAATATATGCATAAAACTAGTGTTTTACCTTTTGTTTTATTTTAATAACTCCATTAGGATTACTATATATAAGTTACGTGTCAATTATAACGGAGTTGTTTTTAGAGACAATATGAATTAATGCCTGATTTAAAGTCATGTTTAAAACTAGTACATTCAAACTTCATAAAGATTACTAAAACTATTATTCCTAAGTTTAAGTTCAGTTCTGTTACTCCAAGTTTTATCGAAGTATGAAGCAGAAATGCTTACATTTATGAATCATAATGGTAGCAAGCGTGACGTCATCGAGCGTGGTGTTAATTGTGAGAGCTAAGAAATTATTTAACAACTACTACTGGTAACGGGGAGCGGAAGAAAAGGAAATATAAACAAGCTTTTGTTTACGATGATACTTGTATTGCAACTGAACTAACATAAAACGTGGTGTGAGGCAATAGAACATTACTTTAGCTAGTAGTCTAGTAAAAACAATACTCTAGAGTCTAGAGTATTGTTTTTATGTAGCAGTTCCTTATGTAGTGTAAGCCATGCAGAATAATTAACTTATGACCGACTTCGAAACTTTTCCTGCAAAATTTCTTGTATTATAAAAATAAATTTCGAAGACATGTGACATCTATGGAAATCGAAATCGTTTCATCCGTTTAGGAGCTATAACATGACATGACACAGATACACAAATACACCAAGACACAGATACACATGTCAAACATATAAAGCCCCTCTTTTTTCGTCGGTAGTTAAAAAGACAGGCTTATGCTCAACAGTCAGCAAATTCAAGCCGCAATACCAACCCGCACTGGGCCCGCGAGGTGTATTATGGCCCATTCCCACTCTCACAGAGAGGAGGCCTGTGCCCCATTAGTGGCAACATTAAAAGGCCGATGATGATGACGTTAAAAAAAAAAAAATATCAGCCTGTAACTGTCCTATTGCAGAGCAACGGCCTCTTCTCATACAGAGAAGGCACGAGCATTGATCACCAGGCTTGCTCAAGATGGGTTGGCGATTTAAAACTTATATTAACTATACGTCAAGGTTTCTTACACCGTTGTCAGTGATGTCAAAGTTAAACATTGAATGAATGTGAACTTGAAAAACCATTGGTACTTGCCAGGATTTGATACCGCGAACACGAGACGAGAGGCGAGGTTTTGGTCATTGAGCCACCACGCTATTATTTTATATTAAAGGGCAAAAACCAACCAACCCGCATTGGGCCCCCGTGATGGATTACAGCCCATTCCCTCTCACAGAGAAGAGGCCTGTGTCCCAGCTGTGGGATCATTAAAAAAGGCTGAAGACGATGATGATGATGAAAGGACCAAAAAAATATTGAAATCGCATTTTTATATATACTTAGTGCACAAAAAGTTTATATTGTATCATTTCCAAATTGTCCACAAACGCAAACTGATGCTGTAAGTGTTCGATTTATAGAGCCCAAAGTTGTAGACGCTATGTCCACTACCTAGAACCGTTAGTTGGTTACCCATCTTGCCAAAAAGTACCTACCTAACTGATGTCATAAAGTTAAGCGTAAAAAATAACAGCCTTTCAATTTGGTCAACTCATTCAGATCACCGTATAAAATGTCTGCGCTTGTATATCAGTAAAAAATTAGGAAAAAAACTAAATGATTACTAAGTAGGAAGTATATACCGCGTGTATAATATTTTGAAAGTCGCATTCAATGAAATACCACTACACAATACATACGTCATAGACACATTATTATGATCTATTAACACAACAAAAAGTAATTGTTCGATACTTTTTTTTCCACCGAAATTGTTAATGGTCATTGTACTGAGTCCTGACTATAAATACTTCAAGTCATCAGAATAGACAATGTCACTGATAACTATATCAATTTAGACTTATAAAGTCATGACATCTCATTTATGATGGCAAAAAGCGCAAAAAATCCGATGTACATTCATTAGGGACCAATAGGAATCAATAATAGGCAAATGACCGTATGAAAAAACCATCGATACAATATAAAAATTGTAGGAAGGGAAATTGACGTAAACATTATCGATCACACAGCTGATCGATAAAAAACGATCCGATAAAAACTATCGATTGGAAATATCGATACCTACCACATGTCAATTCGCTGATAAGTCGTTTGAATAAATTTACATTTTAATGAATGAATCCCATTAATTAATTAAATATGATAGAGTTTAATCGTCTCCACGCTACAGTTTTGTAGATTATTATTTAATGCTAATCACACTTCACATTCCATGAAATTTCAATTTGAAGACATCACTTCTATACGGTTAGTAAAATTCGCCACTAAAAATGTCAGTTGTCAATTAATTTTAATTCATAACTACGAGAAAATGTAAATACATTCTCCGGAGTCGTATTGTGTTCGTTAGAGGGTTAAGGTTATACGTTGAACTCTGCACATGTCTAGCTAGCGATCGAAAACGAATTTCCATTGATAATTTTCAACAGCGTATTTTTTGGAACAATGTTAATTTATGGAAAAACATACTAACCTTTCAATTACGGGTCACTGGAAAAATCATTCACTGTTTCATTCACAAACTAAAAAAAAAAACCAGACAGACTGTCGTGTTTGAGTTTCGAACAACAACAAAAAAAAATACAAAATGTTTTTAGTGTTCTTTTGGGACTGTTATGTTTATCACTAGATCGAATGCGTGCAAGTTGCCTTCCGCGTGCTCTTCGCGTCGGGTTGTCGAGCGGCGCGTCCTAACACTAACGCGCCTTGTCGTCGACTATGACCGCGTCTCGTATGAACCGGCATAAATTCTACTAGAATTTTACTTTGGTACGCGACGCACACCTATGTATGTACCTAGTAACTACCGACGAAATTCCTAATGTAAGATTTGCATGCTTCATAAATTTTTGTTGGAAAATGGAAATTAATTCCTTTTACGAATGTCACCTGCCTTATAACTTAAAAAATGTGTAAATAGAATGTCCTTCTAATGACTGAAAACTGCTCTCGTTTTTTAAACGTAATCGACAAGCAAGAAAACGTTAGTTTAAAAAAAAGAACAGCAAATTAAAACTTGGAATATTAGAGTTTGACTTTGAATATAAACAAAAAACAAAAGAGTTCCGCATCCAAAAAGACGTCTAGATAATAATTCAAGATCTGAATTTCACCTTCAACTGTTATTGTCATTGCCAATGACAATATAATAGACAGAACATCTGAAATTCAATATTACCGAGTTTAACATACAAGTGCCAATAGAGAGTCATTTCGCAATTCGTGTCAACTCGTGTCGTGTCGCATCAAGTGTTTCGTTTCCCGTCAATCTGTCAATGTCTTTATTAATTTCCTCTCAAAGATCTTTTTCGTTTTAATTATTGTGTTAAGTTTTTTTTTTATATTTGCTGCATAAACTTTATTTCAGATTGCATATCTCAGTGTAGTTTATTTCATAGATTTTTTCAGTAGTTACAGACTGATTGTTGATGCATTTGGCATTTCAGTTAATTTATGAAAAAAAAAGAATTTAACACTATGGCAAGTTTTGTTTTTTCAGAATATATTTTATATTCACATAAATCTGTTTTGAATTGGTTGTCAAAATGCACCAGATACTATCACATAAATTTTCACCAGAAGTCGTAGACAAGTGACTTTCTATGTCTTCATCAAAAATGAAAAGAAATGACAAATGCTATCGAAATGACACGTGAAATCGAATGACATTTGTAGAGCAGTGGTTTTTAACCTTTTAATGGTGAGGAACCATTTCACAAAGTTTTGACACCAACTGTTTGGAGGTAATATACAGTAAATGTAAATTAATATAAGGTGGTTCTAGCTATCAATTTTAAATAAAACACGATTGTATGAATCATTAAAAATTAACAGTAATAAAATTTAAGATTTTTGGATGGCTTCGCGCACCACTTCAGGTGGTTCCAGGAACCACTAATGGTCCACGGACTAACAGTTGCGAACCACTGGTCTAGAGCTTCAGGTGACGTGTTATGGTCGTGTTACTTTGACAGTTATATTTTTGTCATATTTTTTTCTTGACATAGAAATTCTGAAATTCCAATGGCAGGAGGAAAAGAAAACAACAATCATCTCAAAAACCTTACGGATCCCTTCTTCTTCTAGACAGGGCAATAAATTAATAAACATACCCAATTAAAGCGGATCCCGTCAATGACCATAGCGCAATACATTTCCTTAACACCTCCGATTTGTAGCAGAAGCATAAACACACGTGTCAATTAATAGTACACGATTGTTACACATCCCATAACTTTCACACATCGACAATCGACACGTGCTGTAAACACTATGCTGTCAGGAATGTGTCAGCATAAATACCTTATTATAGGAGAGCTTTGGACAACAGACAGCCATATAATAATAGGTGTAAAATTACGAGTCACCTGTGGGCTTAGAGAGAGTTTTTAAACATAGTCGATTGCATTAACGTAAACGTCAATTGGTATAATTCTCGCCAAACTTCTTGGCCGCCCTGAACTTGGCTAGGATACGTATTCGCGAGCTGGCTGACCAAAACCACTAGCTGACGTATCCTCCGACTGCACAGCATGATTTTCTTTTTGTTTACGACTTTTTAGTTCGCTTTTTAAGCAGTCGGGTTTTTTGATTTTTTGAATTAACTTTTTTTATTTATAACTTTTTAGTTATTTTTTTTTTAGATTTCGGTACATTTAAACATAAAGATGTTTTATATTTTTGAAATCACCTCTTAAAGCCCTTTATTTTGATACCCCACACGATGGGTTTGGAAGGAAAAAAAATTTTTGTCCCCCACAATATGGCGCCCAAAAGTCGCCATTTTTCTATTTTCCAATTTTAATGTAGCCTATGACACTCGCAAGGTTAAGACGAATCGATTGACGTATGAATCATCAAAATCGGCCAACGCGTTTGGTCTCTGTAACGCCACGTAGGAACAAACATACATACATACATACGTACATACATACATACATACATACATACTTACATAAATACATACATACATACATACATACATAGACTGATAAACACATTACCCTCCTTCGGCAGTCGGGTAAATACGTACAGCATCGCGCAGTGCCTTGCGCATCGGAAAGCCAACTTCAGGGTGGCCAAGAAGTTTGGCGAGTCCTGTATCGAAACTAGAAAAGCGCCGTATGGTGACAATAATGGAAACCCTCTTCTTTGTACACAAATTGTATAAGCGAACGCGTGAGTGAGTATAAAAACTCGCACTGGGCTTAGTGCGAGTTTTTATGTATACTGTTCTTCCCGTTATTGTGTTTTCTTTTGTACTGGACCGTACCGCACGTGGGCCACCTTTTGGTTACGAAGGTAATGAAAGTCAAAAAAATTTTTTTTCTAAAAACCTTTTCTAAATTATATATATACAACGACCCTTCTAATGGTGTAAACATCCATAATCACAATTCTTTGAATGCGCGCTATTATTTAAAGGCGGGGACAAATAAAAATTATAGAAAATCCTACCAAAACTTCGTTTGTCACCTCTGGCAGCAACTCATAATATTTAATGTATAAATTATACCTAATACTTGTTTTTCTCTTTTTAGTTAATTATTATTTAGCAGTCGGATATTTTGTTCTTATAATAATTTGTTTTATTTTGTTTTAGTTTTATTAATGAATGCACCATATTTAAAAATTATATAGCCTATGTAACTCCCACAATTGAGACAAATCCAACGACACCTCATATGTCATAATCCGTCAAACCGTTTGGGCTGTAGAGCGTGCCATAGAAAGGACATACATACATACGCTCGAGAAACATTACCATCTCGCAGTCGGGTATAAAAAGGAATCATCAAAACAAAGAAGAAGAAGATCAAATGGCGTTTTTCAAAATTCAGGAACGTAGGACCAAAATATAAAATTTTATAGACTCAATATTATATATATATATATATATATATATATATAACATATATATAACAATTTGTAAAAATGCTACGAGATTTTTTTTGTTCACCGTGTTCGATTTTTCTGGGGGCAATTTTTCTGGGGATGCAGTCCAATATTATACATTATGGAGTTAGGTAGTTTCCAAATATTTCCACACGAGGACGGAAATTTAAAAGACATAGTACGCGTGAAATACATTTTTGCGAGAGGTACGACAGGACAGGAGCCTATTTTTAAATAATTTTATTGAAAAACCACTATAAGTCAATCATCAGAGCTTCGGCGAATCGTAGGCGTGATTTTATATGCGTAAGTAAACTTAGCACTTATTGATACATCAAGAAGCAATATAAAACACCAGGTAGCGGTTCCATTTAGAGGTATCACTTTAAGAATTTATTACTGACGTGCGGTTTTCAACACTATACTTTTCTCATTCGTTTACTGCGTCATAAATTATATTGTGTACTTTAGTTAAAAACACACTAATTCATACGACCACATTTTTACGCTCGAAAAACAAAAATAAATATCCTAACATAACTAAAAGTTGGAGTCAAGTTTTTAATAGTGAATTTAGGAAGCATTCAAAATAAAATTTTGGTTTTCTATTTTAGGATACTAAGCTTTGTTTACTATCTTCTACCAACACTAGATAATAATATGAGGAGGCTAAATAATAACAGCTAGTAATTTTTTGTTTTTTTTTATTGATACGCTCGCGCTTGACCTCTATCTCACCTGATGGTAAGCGATGATGTGTTCGACGCTGTAACACGCTTGCCTAGAAGAAACCTGATTTTTAAGTCAAGAGTGAATACTCTTGACTTAAAAATCTCTAGTTTGTAGCTATCTGGAAACAAAGTAAAAAAAAAATATTAGCAGAGAAAATCCCCCCAAAAAAAAGACCAGAAAATGTGAAAGTGTGTGTCCATGTTTGTGTTGTTGATGTGCCTTAAATAAATCATCATTTTAAAGGTAGAAAATTTTAGTGCCCTTCGATAAGGTTTTGCTATCATAACATTATATTTTTTCCATCTAATGGGCCATCAAAAAATGGAAGCCGCCTAAAGTCCAGAAACCGTAATACCTACTTAAAAATTTAACCCAATCCGCCTTTGTTTCAGTACGTACCAGATATGTATGTAAATTAAAACGGGATAACTTCCTATTTCATGAAAAAGAAACCGGATTCAAACAACGATTTCCAGTGCTGCATAAAGTACATTAACACTTAATATTTCACCTTCAAAATATTTATGTTCATAACTATGAAAAATTATGTCTGGGTATATAGGTCATTACACTCATTTCCATAGACTAAAGTCTAGAAGAAAGAACTTTGACCTCTTTCTATCGGTTGTCTATTGTTTCCTGTCTAGTATATATAATCTATGATGTTAATGATAGCAGTGTTATGTTAATGCGAAATTTTATCAGCTGCTAAAAATGCAAAATTAGCCGCAAATATTTATGTATTATACTTACCTGGTTTATGAAAATAGATCCAATCATCCAACTAGTTCAATCTGAGAAGGAAATCATGATCTAATTAGGTTTTTACTACAGTGGTTTACGAACTAAATTAACCAATATTCAAATGTTTTAAAAATTTTGTTGTGCGCTTTTGTCTGTCCTAATTTTTTAAATCTCCTATAACACAGGTTTGTTGTCATAGAACCCAATTATGGGTTAAGCTCGCCTTTGTACATATGTTTTCCTTTTGTATTTGTATATGTTTGTTTTGTGTACAATAAATAAATAAATAATAAAAATATATGAATTTTCAAACTGCTCTAGTTTCCATTTTTCTACATAAAGTTATAAGGTTGACTCTTGTCAGAAATTAAAACACCTCAACTCATGAATGTTTTGGACTCTCGAAGAAGTTCCTATTTTAAAACATGATTGAGGAGACAAACGCAGACTAGATTAATTTTAGTTTTGTTCTTCTTCATCATCATTACTGGTTTCCAGTTCCAACTGATGCAGCGGTATTTCAGTATTTCACGTGAACTGTGCTTTTCGAGGTATGGAAGGGTCACGATACCCAATGGATGGCTCCCCATTCCCTCACCGATCACGGCAAGCACTCCACCACACAACCACAGACCTCAAGTTTTGTTTTGAAATTCTTCAATGCATAACAAATTCTTGTACACAATAATTTACGCGCAAATACCAGCAGTAAAAACAAAACTTAGCAAGAACATGACACTAGAGCGGTCAGTGTGTCAACATAGCCGATTCCTTCCGGCTAGTTGTTCGGTAAATGAATCCCTTTGTTGTTCGCCCAAGTTGTTTGCAGTCGGCTTTACTTGGCCACAATAATTGATCGTCACTGGACACGTGAGCGGCGGAGTCACTAGCGTTTCTGTGGATAAATGGGTTTGTTCAACTTTGTACTCAACTCTCAGGTCCTTTCTTTTTCCCCTGTCAGTTTTTACTTCAACATGACGACGTCATTCATCATCATAATTTCAGCCGAAAAACGTCCACTGCTGGACATAGGCATCTCCCAAGAATCACCACACCGCTTTGTCCTGCGCGTATCGTATCCAGTGTATAACCGCAGCCTAAACCAGGTCATCGGCCCATCTAGACTAGAGGGAAGCCTTCCAACACTGCATCTTCTTCTTCCTATCCGCTTTAATTCAAATTTCTCCTATCAGCCTTTACCTCATTATGATCTAGTCCCTTTTCATTCTTAGTATACCAATCATATACAATATTAATCTTTAGTTTTCTCTCTTTCCCTCTGTTTATTGTCCACCATCAAGCAGCGCTACTGTTTATTGGCGTTAGCTTTGTTTAAGTTGACTTTACCATCAAGTTGACCGATTTCTTATTTTCTCCAAAGAACTTAATGAAAATTTGTTGTTTCTAGAATATGACTATACATTAGGAGGAGAGCTGACGGTGTCTTAATAATTTCCTCCAGGTAATCTTTATGATCAAGGCCTATATCACTATCTTTTCCATCGTTATTCTTATTTATTGATACCAATAGATACAGTCTCAATTCATAGAATTCGTCTAGGTCTTGATAGCATGTCAGATTAGCTATATTGTTTAAATCTTTTGCTTGTTACCTGATCAATATTATCATATCGCCAATCTATCGGTGGCTGATTGATTGCTCTAAATAATAGCCTGTGTTGAAGCTTACTTTGAAAAAAAAAATTGTTTATGATATTTATTGGGATAATCTTAAAGACAATACGCAATAAAGATATTATCGGCCACGATAGCAAGATTGATAGAGTTTTTGCCTTAACTGGTGGTCCACATTATTATTAAAATATTGTTAATTTATTTCTCTAGGATATCTAAATTGACCATCCTAAAAATATTTGCATGGGGTCTATAATGTAATATCCTATCTAATTATTGAAATAAGCTCAAACAAAATATCACATCATCAGCCTATTAATGTTCCCACTGCTGGGACACAGGCCTCCTCTCTGTGAGAGGGAGCTCAAACAAAAGTTTTGTGATTATTCCAAACTAAACAAAGTCCCAATATTTCAACGAAAGTGTCACTATATCGATTGAAAAAAAAAACAAATATGGTAATGTTAATTGCTATCGAAATCGTCATCATCATTTCAGCTGAAAGTCGTCCACTGTTGGACATAGGCCTCCCCCATGCGTCACTACATTAATCGATTCCATGCGTCTCGCATCCGGCGCATTCCCGCAACTTCAACCAGGCCATCGGTCCACCAAGTGGGAGGCCTTCCAACGCATCGTCTTCCGGTTCGCGGTCGCCTTTCCAGAACTTTTCGGCCCCATCGGCCATCCGTTCTCCGAGAAATGTATCCTGCCCACTGCCACTTAAGTTTCGCAATTCTTCGGGATATGTCTGTAACTTTGGTTCTCCTGCGGATATCCTCATTTCTGATGCGATCACGCAAGAAAATTCCAAACATAGCCCTTGAAATTGCTATCGAAATGCCATTATTATAATAATAATAAATAACTGACCAATCCCTTACATTTTGGAATTTCGATCATTGCCTTCACTAATAAAATTAAGTTTTGTCTAGAGCCACAAAACAGTTTTGCTGGTGATAAAATATAAGTATTTATTATTTTTGTGTTTCCGTCAAAATTCAGTTAACAATTCTGGAAAATCAAACTAAAATTGGTCCTAACCCACAGGATCAAAGAAGAACTATTCAATCCCAACACGAGTAGGTTGAAACACGAGATATCGCCCAAAGACGTGTTGTTTCTCACGCCAGGCGCGTCGTCGGGTAATCGAACACTGAGCGATATCATTTATCACATTCGTTACCGAATTCTCTAACACCTTATTAGTGCTTTGATGGCTAAATATACCCATTAACTGCGGTTTGTGGTGGCGAGCTTAAAAATTGTTAAGTGAAGGCGTATTTAATCTACTGTTTCCATATAATTCGATTTTATGTATCGGAATATAAGTATCGAGACTAGTATCGATAGTAGTATCAAGTATAATTTCGAGTATATGTGGTATAGTATTGACCATAGTATTGATATCTATCATATTATCGAGTGTAGTATCGATACTCACGAGTCTCGGTTGAAAAGTATCGAGTATGTGCTTTAACCGTAATTAATAATCCATTATCATCAGACTCAGGCTTTGATATACTTTGAAAACCCCTCAGTGAAAAAGAAAATCTTAATTCTATAAACAGTCCCTTTTACGTTCATCATTATGATTATCATGGCTCATGGTGGTCATGGCTTGGACCATAGAGGACCTCAGTACAATGCTCGATGACCTCAGTAGAGCTTCCGAAAGAGTGGGTCTTAGGATGAACATGGACAAAACCAAGGTGATGTTGAATGCCCGTGTTGCACGTTAGGTTACCGACGTAGCCCGAAGAATTGCCAAACTTAAGTGGCAGTGGGCAGGGCACATCGCTCGCAGAACGGATGGCCGTTGGGGCCGAAAAGTTCTGGAGTGGCGACCGCGTACCGGAAGACGCATCGTTGGAAGGCCTCCCTCTATACTGTGATTTTTAATTTCGTAGACTAAACTGACAGCTACCAATGACTTTATTTTTATTAAATGTTGCAAGCGCGGAGCATAGTGTTGTAGGTTAGGCTCAATCATAAGTGATTCATCGAATCGATGTGACATGACTCCTCAATATATTTTTACTGTGTGGATACTGGTTTAATTATTTTTTTATGAATATAAAAGTAATATATTTAAATATAACAGTAATCATACACATAGTACATGAACTTTTATTGTGTTAAATATTAAATCAACAATAAAATAAATGCGATCGATAAAATAAAGTCTGACATAAAGTGGGTAAAAACTAAATAAGGACCGCTAGTTTCTAAACATTTTTCTTTTTTCCGCGCAATAGTTTCATTTTCGATCTATTTCGATTTTCGATTAACTTTCGATCACTCAGGATAGTAGGGCACGACACTATTTTTATGCAACGATAAAGTGACAACTCCCCAAATGTCAGATTAGTCTACGAAATTAAAAATCACATTATAGGTGGAGCGATGATCTGGTCAAGGCTGCGGGCGTCCGGTGGATGCGAAACGCACAGGACCGATCAGTGTGGTGAAGCTTCGGGGAGGCCTATGTCCAGCAGTGGACGTCTTTCGGCTGAAATGATGATTATCTTGTCATTAACCCAATCTGTTTACGGTCTGTACAACATTATCTTCTTTGTCCATACTTCTCATTCAATCGTCAGCTCAGTAGTGTCTTTCTACATCATTCACACAGCCCATCCATCGTTGCTTCAGTCTTCTCCTACACTAATTTCCATCCACATTCATACTTCACAAGACTTTACATGAAACGTTATTCAAAGCCATTACTAAAGTATCAGTATGAAGAAATTCATATTTAGGTACCTATACAAATGTATTAAGAGCACAAAGGTCGACACAGTTGTCTCTAGTTTGACAGCTGCCTGGCTGTTATCTAATTGTGAATATTCAATTCAATAAAGCATTCCTACTATACACTATGTAGAATAGCTTGATCCCGCGACTTCGCTCCCAAGACTGCCGAAGGAGGGTAATGTGTTTATCAGTATATATATGTATGTTTGTATGTATGTTTGTTCCTATGTGGCATTCTAGAGACCAAACGCGTTGGCCGATTTTGATGATTCTTACGTCAATCGAGTGTCACTGGCTACAATAAAATTTGAAATTAAAAAATTGGCAATTTTTGGGCGCCATATTGTGAGGCACCAATTTTTTTTTGCTCGCGTACCCGACGTATGGGGTGTAACATAAAATAAAGGGTTTTAAAAGGTGATTTCAAAAATATATAACACTTATATGTTTAACCTAATTCTAAAAAAAAATAAACAAAAGGTTATAAATAAAAAAAGTTAATTACAAAAACCAAACAACCCGACTGCTAAAAAGCGAACTAAAAAGACGTAAACAAGAAGAAAATCATGCTGCGCAGTCGGAGGATCTGGTTTTGGTCAGCAAGCTCGCGAAAATGTAAGCAGTCGGGTTGATTGGTTTTGTAATTAACTTTTTTTTACAAGATAAAAAGTAAGCAATGGCTCTGAGCGGTAGTGTAGCTTTCTCGGATCAGTAATTCTACAGTTTAGCTTTGACAAACTTGTAAACAAACAGTCAATTTTATACGTTTATTATATTGTTTTTAACTGCAACGTGAGACCATCAATCACTCTTTGTTCTTCTTTCTGTTCCTATTAAAATTAACTTCTTAATTATACCAATCAATGTAGAGATGAAAGTTTTACAATGTTTGCATATTGCCAATGCTTGTCACAAAGGAAGCTCAACTATAAAGTAGGTCAATAGCTTTTAATTACAGGGTTATTTGTCACTCAAGCTTTGTTTTATGGTAAAAACGACGCTTTGGCAAAATCATGGCTGAAAATATACTTTATTGGATTGCCCTTAAAGCTTTAGCATGACGTCACTATTGTATGCATTGAAAAGTTAGACGGAGGTCTAGCATACCCATATTTCAATAGATATGTTTAAGTCCAATGAAACAAGGAGCGAGCTTATTGCCATCTTCTTCTTCAGTACACTCTTGGCAGAGTAGTCGTAGCCACCATTTTGCAGTGAGACACCGGGCTGCCATGTTTCACCTCTTTATGCGATGCCACCCCTCTCTGCCAGCTGTGACTCGTGTGCATTCATGCAGTGGACCACCCGCGCCTACTGCAGATTTGATAAGGTCACTCCGTCGCATGGGTGACCTGCCACGTGCTCTCGTTCCTTCGGACCACAAGCCGCTTAATAGTCATTTTTTCGTTGGGATACGTGACCAAAGCTTTGAATAATTTGAGCCTGGGCTTGGATTATCGCTATCAACCGGGTAAAAGTCCAAGACATAAATAAAAATAAACCCGGCCAAGTGCTAGTCGGACTCGCGCACGAAGGGTTTCGTACCATTATCGCAAAAACGGCACAAAAATCACGTTTGTTGTATGAGAGCCCCACTTAAATATTTATTATAATCTGTTTTTAGTATTTGTTTTTATAGCGGCAACAGAAATACATCATCTGTGAAAATTCCAACTGTCTAGCTATCACGGTTCATGAGATACAGCCTGGTAACAGACGGACAGACAGACGGAGCGCGGAGTCTTAGTAATAGGGTCCCGTTTTTACCCTTTGGGTACGGAACCCTAATAAAAAAAATCTGCTTTAAATGTTTCTTCTCAATTTTTTCTACTTAGATATTGCTTGATAGATGAGGGTGTGACGTCAAATAGTTTCTAGCGTGAACCACAATGCGGTATCCTTCTTTGACTACACTTCCATAAAAATCCTCTAATGTGAGAGTTTATAAGTAAGGTTTCTTTGATGAAAAGGCAAACCAAAACATGCTTTTAAAGCTAAAAGCTCAAACCAAACAACAATGTTCTTCAGTTCAGACCGTAATAATCTCCTATTTAGGCTGTATAAATGAAGTGTACGAGTTCATTAGTTAGGGCGTCTGGAAGTGTCCTGTCACGATGATGTGTCGCGAAAGTCGCGCTAACATCATCTGAGGAACCGCCGCGGTGACGCCACCGAAGCGCCGCCGCCCGCCGGGTCCGCCCGTGCGAGATTGGATAGAAGTTGGGTGGAGTGTCCCTGCGTACTATAATTATATTTATTGCGAGTTTTCACAAGCCACAGCAGTTCCTGCTTGCCTATACTCGATAGAGTTGGACCTTTCAGTGCTTAAGCACTGCTTAAAAGCGAACTAAAAATATGTAAACAAGAAGAAAATCATGCTGTGCAGTCGGAGGATACATGTTCGCAAACTGGCTGACCAAAAACCAGATGTATCCGACTGCACAGCATGATTTTCTTCTTGTTTACATCTTTTTAGTTCGGTTTTAAGCAGTGCTTAAGCACTGAAAGGTCCAACTCTATCGAGTATAGGCAAGCAGGAACTGCTGTGGCTTGTGAAAACTCGCAATAAATATATTTTTTTTTTTGAATTAGGTACAATTAAACATATAAGTCACATAAGTAACGTATAAGTCTTTACTTTGTGTAAATTATTTCATCACCACTGCTCTCAAAACTGTGAAGGAAAACATCGTGAGGAAACCGGCATGTCCTAGAACCAAAAATTCGAAGAAATGTAACATCCACCAACCCGCACTGGGCCCGCGTGGTGGAGAACGGCCTATTCCCTCTCACAAAGAGGAGGCCTGTGTCCCAGCAGTGGGAAAATTAATAGGCTGATGATGTGTGTGATGTGAAACATATAAGTGTTATATATATATATATATATATATATATTTGAAATCACCTCTTAAATCCTTTATTTTGATACCCCACACGATGGGATGACAAAAAAAAATTTGGGCCTTCACAATATGGCGCCCAAAATTTTCTATTTTTTTATTTTAATGTAGGCAATGACAATTGTAGGGTTAAGACGAATCGATCGATGTAAAAACCATCTAAATCGGCCAACGCGTTTGGTCTCTGGAACGCCACATAGGAACAAACATACATACATACATAGACTAATAAACACATTACTCTCCTTAGGCAGTCGGGTAAAAATGTTTACTCGTAGGAATAAGTCAATTGACGAGGAAAAATAGGGTAATAATTTCAAATAATAAATTGTCTAGACATAATTAGGTATTTTTATTGTTCAACTAGATTCAAGTGCGTAAAAAACATCACAGGAAATCATTAGTTTTGGCAAGGATCTAAATATTTTCGCACGGTACCTATATATTTTGTGTGTTTTATCTAATCAGCGAATATGAAGCAATGCAAAATCTGCTCACCGGATGACCACATTATATCAGTATGATTGAAAAGATCAAGATGCAAAAAAAACAAATTTTAATAAATCTATCAGAAACGAGAATTAAATTTTCAATATCCAAGCGACTCCATATCTCTCGCATCTCGACACGATCTCCGCGGAGTGAGAAGCGGCGATGACAGCTAATTGTCTTATAACGAGGGTGACAATAAAACTGTTCACGGCACATACATTTTACATGATCACGGACTGTCCCGCTATGATGCATTCCCCCTTTCCACATGACGTACATGAGATGAACGTCGCGATTTCACGTAACAAGAAGCTGACATAGATAGGTACGCACATTTAAATTGATGGATTAAAATCTACACAGAAAATTAATCTTATAGAACAGTGAATCTGCATCTTGCATGTTTAGATGATGTGATACTTGTAAAGAGAAGTATTAGATATCTACCCTCTTACAAAAAAACGCGGCATAAAGTTGTACCAAGTATAAACCTATGAAAATGTATGGTTATTCCTTTGTTACACCTGGTATAACTTTATACCGCGTTTATTTGTAAGAGGGTTAGAGTTTCAAGAGTTCTATCCTTAGAAGGCATCATGGTCTGTCCATTGCCTATTATGAAAACCCGTTCTCTTTTTTACAAAACTAGGGGAAATTAGTCACAAAGCAATTAACAAGAACTTTAGTTAATTACATTTTATCTAAACATATTATAGGTTAAAGTATGAAATTGCCGATTTGTACTGAAAAACGGCAATTAAAATAATTACCATTATTATCTATACATTGCTGCCATCTAATAGGAAGGTCATTTATGCCTTTGAGATAGAACTCTGGTGATCTAGATTCGACAAACTCTCTGAAAGCATTTTGTACTTCCTCCTGAAAAGAAAACTTTTTATCACGTAGAAAATTGTCCAAATCACGAAAAATATGGTAGTCCGTTGGAGCAAGATCTGGCGAATACGGAGAGTGACGAATGGTTTCTAATTACAGTTCCTGTAGAGTTAAAATGGATTCTCGTGCTGTATGAGATCTCGCGTTATCATGGAGCAATAATGGTAAAGATCGATTCATGAATAGGGGCTGTTTCAATGCAAGTTTTGCTATCATTGTTCGGAGTTCGGCACAGTAGACATCTGCCGTTATTGCTTGACCAGATCGTAGAAAGCTATAGTGAATAACACCATGCTGAGACCACCAAACAGTTACCATTATCTTTTTATTGGTAAGCTTTGCTTGCTGTTGCGGCGTTTGACCTGGGGTCAGCCATTGCATTTATCGCTTACGGTTATCGTAAAGAATCCACTTTGCATTATATGTCACAATTCGATCCAATATTCCTTCATTTCTGTATCGATTCAACAAGGCAACTCAAGTTTCAACACGCATTTCTTTCTGCAGATCAGTTAAATCATGAGACACCCATTTTTCATATCTTTTGATTTGATTGATTTGACGCAAATGAGTCAATATTGTTTGTAAAATAAAGTTAGACCATGCCGCTAATTCCTGGGTAATTTGGCTCGGATCGGCTTCCACTATCTCTTTCAATGTATTGTTATTCACCTGTGTGGGCGGTCTACCACGTGGCTCGTTCTTCAAATCAAAGTTTCCATCACGAAAGCGTTTAAACCAAAATCGCACGGTGCGTTCATTAGCAGTCCCCTAACCAAACGCAACATTGATATTGCGAGCTGTTTCTGCCGCGTTAGTTCCGCGTTGGAACTCGTATTCAAAAATCACTCGAATTTTCGAAGTATTCATCTTTCTTGTCTATGCTGAATAAAAAAAACAACTGAAAGTCGATAATCGAATGCTGCACATTTTTTAAAAGAAGAACTTCATAGGTATCCTGTGATTTTTTTTTCGAAAATCGGTTCTATGTCAATTCGAAGTTCCTATTACAATAAAACAGCAATTTTATACTTTAACCCCTATTGTATAAATTATATGGGAATAAGAAAAGGTTTTAGTGAAAATTGTCATCCATTCCAAAACTATCACGGAAATTATTTTATGATTTGTCACACAAAACGTTAAATAAATATTGTGATACAGTTCTGTCCTAGAAAATAGCGGATATATTAACTTGACTACAAAATGAAGCTATTAATAATAAGATAATTAATTTAATATTTATTGATACTTTGGGATATTTTGACCGGTCTAGTTTGATAGAGAAATAATTTTATCGAACTACCATAAAACTTAATGGTACCATAAGGAATTTTAGCTTAATTAACATAAATTCTAACATTATTGTGCGGCATATTTTGCATTACAAACAAATACATTTAAAGCCATTTGAAAGTCGTAACAGATAAACCTTTTATTGGGCTAAATGTTGCTATAAAGGCGCGTTCATATGACACAAATATTATAGCACTCAGATCGTATTTGAACAGTCTTTGAATCGCCTACGTGTCTTGATGCAGTCGTCTTTATGCCTCTTGTGATCAACCAAGAGCAAGCGTTAGGTTGCAATCAAACCGCGATCACGACGCAGTTGCTACTTATTGGCTGATCGTGAGCGGTGAGCTTAATCTCTTTGCATTTTTTTACGTTGGGATATACTGAAAAGGCGTAATCTGATGTCTAAGAAAGAAAACGGCTCTAGAGCGTCGCTCGCAAGCACTGTTGCGCCGAAAACAATGCGCTCGTGTGAATGCGGCCTGAAAGTTCTAGAAATTTGAATCAAACATTTTAATTTTAATGTTCAAAAGATAAGTATTATCAAAAGTCAAATGCTTAGTAGCAATTAATAAGGACGTATCCTGTATTCTAAAACTTTTTATTTAAGAGACTTGATTTTATTTTATCAATAAGCCGATGTATTTTATCAATAAAATATAATCGTTTTGGTTAATAAAACTTTTATGTCTCCTGTTGTGGTTAAATTTTATTTATAATTTTGTTATTTTGTTTACAAAATTAATATCCATTTTTTTCCACATAGTTGTCACTTTTTGAATTTTTTATAATTTCAAAATATTTTCCTTTAGTTTTAAATATTTATTTATTTTACGATTCTGAAGCCCTAGTACTCCATTAGTCTCTAGCGCTAATGAATCTAGCTCTGCAAATACTTCTTCATGATTCTGGCCTCCTGGTAGTTTGAATTGCTTTCCTAGTTTCTAGTACAATATCTATAAACTTCGATTAATTCTTCATATTATTACCGAGACGGGTGAGCACGACTGTAGTTTTATATTGTTTGTTCTCTAAAATAAAATTCGGGCAAATCGTCCACTAAATAACATTGGAGTGGTCGATTCGCCCACCGATAAAATAACTTCGGGAGAATCGACACAGAAAAATGAATATTTTTAATAGTGGACAATTCGCCCGATTCGTGCGAGTTAAATTCGGGCGAGTCGTCCAATAACCCCTTATGGAGGATGCAGAGACAAATAGTAGTAGGTGCAAAACGCGATAAGGTAATATTTATTTATATACAAGTCATAAACTATAAATAAATACAATAATAAAATCATACAATAAATACCCATACGAATAAACTAAATATGTACTGAAATTCTATAACTATAATAATATACTTAACTTACTTAGACTATTAGTTAAGATACACATAAAAACCGGCCAAGTGCGAGTCGGACTCGCGCACGAAGGGTTCCGTACCATTATCGCAAAAAACTGCAAAAAAATCACGTTTGTTGTATGGGAGCCCCACTTAAATATTTAATTTATTCTGTTTTTAGTATTTTTTGCTATAGCGGCAACAGAAATACATCATCTGTGAAAATTTCAACTGTCTAGCTATCACGGTTCATACAGCCTGGTGACAGACGGACAGACAGAGACAGACAGGCAGACAGACGGATCGCGGAGTCTCTGTAATAGGGTCCCGTTTTTATCCTTTGGGTACGGAACACTAATAGAAAAAAAATTGCGCTCTGACGATCCTACTGCCAACTCCTTGTCATATATTATGTGATAGTTATAGACAGGGCCGGTTTCTGAATTGAGTAGGAGTCAAAAGATGAAAAACCCTACTTTCATGCCAAAGTATGCCAGATTTTCAGCCAAAAATAAATAATAAAGGTAGGTATTATATACTCAAATTCTAATTCTTGGTTCAAAAATCGGGGGAGGGGTCTTTATTCTTGAAATAAGTTAACTTTATGACAGTACAAAAAATATGTCTTGATCTAATAAATTATTGTCTTCCTTCTCAAAAGCTTTCATATTTTTTTTGTAAACACAGTCATGACACTTTTTCCTTGGCCTACATTGATACAACCTTTATTGGAAATAAAAAGTTAGTTTAAAATCAAAAACTAAAAAGATGTAAACATGAAGAAAATGATACTGTGCAATCGGAGGATCAGGTGGTCAGCCAGTCAAAAGTCAAATATATTTATTTCAACTATGCCAATAAGCGGCACTTTTGAACGTCAAACATTAAATCTAAATAAAAAATGTACAAGTAATAAAAATTGACTCTACCGTGCATTCGGAAAGTAGCTTGTTATGGAGAAGAACGCATAAGAAACTCCATACCCACTCATTAAAAAAAATAATAAATGTTTTACAATGTTTACTTATGTACATACATTAATAAATTCATAATGTGAGGATGATGCACCCAAAATAGTACTACACACTATACTACGTACAGGTATAAAGTAATAAAAGCACTAACAGGTAAATTCATTAATTTGATAAATAGGAACATGGTTCTCACATACTTACAAATATTGCAAACATAGGTAAAATACCTAATTCAACAACAACGGAACCGTGTGTGAGTCAAATTCTGGAAAAATATAAAAAATAACATAAGAATACAATAACTACGAATAGGAATACAAATTAGAAAATTTGATTTTGTCCACACCAAAGATTGCCCTACGGAGCGGGACAAACATGTTGCCAAGCATTCTTATCTTGAATATAATCATCTAATTTATAATATGCTTGTTTACAAAGTGTGCTTTTAACTAAAGTTTTAAATTTACTTTCATTTAGTTTTAATATAATATTTAGCCAGATCGCGAAAATGTATCCTCTGACTGAACAGCATGAATTTTTTTTTGTTTACTTCATTTTAGTTCGCTTCTTAAGGAGTCGGGATTTTGATTTTTAGATTAATTTTTTACTTTACAACTTTTAATGTAGTAGAGATGAGAATGTTGAGATACGAGAATGGATAAAGAGAGAAATGTGAATATTAGAGGAAGTTTGAAAGTAGCGCACGTAACAGATAAGTTGAAAGGAAACCGTTTGTCTTGGTATGGTCATGTGATGAGGAGGGATGAAACGCATGTTACTAAAAGAGTTATAAATGTATTTGGCCTAAGAAAAGATGGATGGACTGTGTGAGGTGTAATATAAAAGTAAAGGGATTCAGTGATGACGTGACGGGGGACAGGACGGTATGGAAGAAGAAAACGTATTACGCCGACCCCAAGTAACATGGGACAGGAAGATGATGATGATTTACAATTTATTAGTTATCATTTCTTTTTCGAATTACTTTTAAACATACAAAAATATATACCACTTATATTGGTATATATTTTTGTAATCACCACTTAAAATCCTTCATTTTGATAAACCACAAGAAGGCTTTGAAAAAAAAATAAAAAAAAATTGTTGGGTCCACACAATATGGCGCCCAAAACCCGCCATATTTTTTTAACGTCACCTATCTAAGAACATTTAGGCGGCCAAGACGTATCAAATGATGTCTTAATCGTATAATTCCGTCTAGCGGTTTGGAAGATATGAGATAATAAAGAATATTACTTACATACAAGATACGCGTGAAAAACATAACGCTTTCCTTGCAGTTGGGTAAAAACCCCGTAATACGTGCTAGGTCATTCAACACAAGACAATCAATACTGCTGCATGGAATTGTCACTAGCATGCAATATCACGTACTGACATACGTACTCCATAATTACGATATACTAGAAAACCAGTAAATAACACATCTTTACTAACTTTCATACTGTTTCTTTTGAAGCTTTGACGAACGCTATTGTTGTCTTTTATTAAGTTGTAACTGTTACTAGATGGATTCCATAGGAGTATGTTTCGTCAAGGTGATAAAACACCTCTCAAGCCATAAAATAATTCACATAACTTACCATCACGGCTGCATTCTGCAAAGGGTTATATACAGGTGTAGGTACTGTAAGGAGTCTGCGATTCCTTCAATACTAGTGACTGGCTGGATCTAACTTTAAGTGTCATTCGTATTTACAATGTTCTGAATATCATCTTTGGACAGGCGTCACAAGAAAAAGAAAGAAAAAGTGTTTATTTGTCACAAAACGACATACAATATAGGAACATACTTAAGCTAAACCCTTAAAATAGTATTAATAGTACTTAAATTAAGTTAATAAAGACGAGAAATAAATCAAACAATAATAATATATACTACCCACATTTTGATTATAACAAAACAGAAATAGGGTGAAAAATATGTAGGCAGATGCATGTCGTGATTGTGACAATAAGGCTTCCACTCAGCATAATGCTGTACCGTGGGTGACCCACAGCACGGCGCTGATTTTCAGTGGTCTTGGCCTAGGACGTGACGTACGGAAACCAAATCTGTTGTGTATGTTAAAATAGATACAAAGAACATAAAATAAATACAGTAAAAAGTAAATAAAAATAAACTACCCAAAATTATAATGTGACCAAAACCAAAAGCATAATTATTCCTGACGTAAACATAAAAAGTAATAGGTGTGCGGTCATGCGTGTGTGTGTAGTCTGCGTGGTACGACCCGACAAGGTGTTAGGCGTGTGTGAATATATAAAATGAATGTGAATAAATGCTAAATACAATATAAATATAGCGTAATATTTACTGCGGTAGCCTCAAGGGTACCACAGTACCCACCCTTTCGTCAGTAATTTAAGTACCGTGTTATAGAAGTTAACCAACTGCCATAATATAGACCACAAATCCACAATACCCATAGCACACATTTGAAAACTATTGAAACTAATCATCTTTTTGAAAATACTCCTTGTTTTCACTTTATGATAAACAAGCTTACCCCATGGTAAAGCTTTCTTGTGCAATTCCTACAATCGCTCATTGTAAAAATTAACCAAGGAAGCTTGAAGTTACGTACACAAAAAGCCGCATTTAAAAAAGCTCTGTTTTTGTTAAACATCAATGAATGTTATACTGCTCGTCAAATAAATCCTACGCAAGAAAGCAAACTTGTTGTATCTCGAAAAGTTGAACTTTACACTAGAGGCAAAAAACTATTTCAAAAATTCATAACTCGTAAACTAGCTGAATCGGAGAGGCCATTTTTGGAACACGTGTTACAAATGAAATTTATCAGATGCCACATATAAATGTTAGCATTCTAAAGTAAGTCTAACATGCATTTTATAATAGATACAGCAATTGGGATTTTAATATCAAGCAGCAATATTGGTGTATCTTGGTAGTTGTAACGGAGAGCATGTATCTTGACTGCCAAAAAGTATCTATAGCATTTTTGCTGTATCTATAAATGATTGAAAAATTGTAGATTTTATAGTAGAATTTTTCGAGATGTTACAAAATCGTTTTCCACGGTCGATATGGACTTTTGATAATGTTGATCGCTGATAGAAGGTCGCAACAATTATTATACCAACCTTTACCTGTCTAACAATTTACCACCACGGAATACGGTAAGAAATATATCTTGAACTGGACACAGTAATGTAACATAAGACGTCGGGAGTAAAGGTGGCCATATGTTGGAAAGATGAATAGTTAGGTCGAGGATGGGGCCTGTAAATATGTTGCCTGTGGCAAACACTTAATTTGTGCCTGCGTAGAATTATTAAACAGAGTTTAATTTCTTATAATATGTCATTTGTGAGTAAACCCATCCAGTACCTATAATAAGTATACAAATTCCCGCAAAAATTTGCTTCGCGGTTATGCGTGTCGCAATTTTGTGTTATACACGTATCCTATTCGTAAAATATTCTAAAATATAAATAAATGCCTAAATTCATAAATGTTATAGGGGGACGCCCATGTGTCTTGTAATTCAGTCCTCGGCTTAGTTTCGGCACTAGACTCCCAGAAAAATAACATTGTCACGTAATTAACAAATAAAGGTTTATAAGTTTTCAATTGTTGGCATATTTTTTTAATAGCAAGAAATAACAGTATCACTTTTTATATCTGTTCAATTTTTTTATGATCTTCTGTACATAAGAACCACTGTTACTGGATTTCAAGGCAGATCAAGTCTACTTCAAATACCAAACTACTACCACATATTATTTCAATATCGGCGCACTTCATCTGCCGAATAACCAATTCAAACAATATTGATAAAATACGGTCAGAAGCAGAGGCGGTATCTCTGACAAAATTTGCCAGAACTCTCCCATGCAGAACTCTGTTTGAAACCCTTCGGTCATGAATTTACGCCAATTAACTTTGCCAACAAAGTTATCCTAAACCTCAGTCTGTCTGTCTGTCGCTTCAAGGGTCTTCAGATCATAAACAAATCTGGAAGTCTTTGTTACGTAAATTAAATGTTAGATCGAGTTTGCAGAAACTACCCAAAGTGTACCTACACTTTGGGTGATATTTACCGTCACCGCTCTCAAAACTTTGAGGAATATAATATATTCCGGAACAAAAATTTTTAGGTATGTGTTGAGACAGCTGTAAGATTATTACAGCCTACTCCTTCTCGAGATAAGAGGTAGTCCTAGCTGTGGGAACATTCTAGAATTTGCAAGTTAAAGTCCAGATACATTTTACAGATTGAATGAAATCAATGCAGTCTCCTGAATGTTTTTTTTAGGAATATTGCATATTTGCAAATGTCATGATAATTATATGTAGCGTAGAGTTTTGAAAGAAATTTCAAAAAAAAAGTGTCATTTAAGTAGCATCGTGTTCCTTTGCCCTTAAGGTTTTATTGTTTCGGCGTCACCCAGTCAACACCGGCCATCGCTGAAAACCAGCGCTGTTGCTCTGTTGTACGCGAGTCTCAGCATTATGCTGAGCGATGACCATTTTGCGTGGTTGTGGCGCATACTCTGTATTTGTTTTTCCTTTGTTTTTTTTTTATAGTATGCGTCTTGCCTGGCACAAATAAACGTTTTTCTTTCGTTTCTTTCTTTGTCGCGTCGTTCTTTTCTGTGCGAGATTTTAAACTAAATACTATCTTAGCAAGCTCAAACATATATCAAACAAAACATTCTGTTAAACCATCAGTTTTGACATTCATTAGTTTAGTAGTTGCAACATACGTGTATCTGTTGCGATCATTAGACCTACTTTAGCTGGCAAAAGGCAGGTCTAATCCGTCAATGCCAGTCCTCAAATCAGTCAAAAGACGTGAGGCTATGTAACTTTAATAGTAAAGCATCCACGATTGAGTCTCTCCGGTCCCTCCACACTAAATCTGCCTAGCTTTGTCCCAACTATGTTAGGGTCAGTTTCCAGTCTATCCGGAAACTGACTATAACTAAGCAGATTAATAGATATCAGTATTTTACATGGAGCAACGGCCTACCTGATCTCCACAACCGTATCCTGGATGCGATACCCGGGATACGGTTACACGGGGGTTACAATAGAAGTCTGATTTCAGCAGATTTTCTAGCTTCTGACTACCCGTAACGACAAATAACAGTCGAAACCGACATCTTAACGTACTTTCTGAGACACGGACCAACCTCGGATAGTGATCCTTTACCTTGTAGATTGACCGGTATACTCTCAAATAAACGTAGTCAGCACTTTAATGTTTACGTCTATTCATTATTAGATTGCCCCAAGCGGTGTCTGGACTGTCTGGACGTCCCATTCAATACTGTCTATTTACTGATAAATATGGCTGTTTTATTTTAAAACCCAAACCCTAACTAGTGTTACTAGTGAACACTACATCGGCACCCCTTGAGTGCTAGCAGGGGATCAGATCGAGGGGATCCGACCGGAACAAATCCTAATTAGCATAAACAATAGAAAAAACCGGCCAAGTGCGAGTCGGACTCGCACACGAAGGGTTCCGTACCATTATCGCAAAACACTGCATAAAAATCACGTTTGTTGTATGGGAGCCCCCCTTAATTTATTTTATTTTAATTTATTAATTATTATTTTTTGATATAAATATACAACTAAACATTCTGTGAATATTTCAAGCGTCTACCTGTTGCCGTTATTAATATCGAGCAAAAAACGGCAAAAATATCACGTTTGTTGTATGGGAGCCCCCCTTAAATATTTACTTTATACTGTTTTCAGTATTTGTTGTTATAGCGGCAACAGAAATACATCATCTGTGAAAATTTCAACTGTCTAGCTATCACGGTTCATGAGATACAGCCTGGAGACAGACGGACAGACAGACAGACAGACAGACAGACAGACGGATCGCGAAGACTTAGTAATAGGGTCCCGTTTTTACCCTTTGGGTACGGAACCCTAAAAACAATTGACTTTTTCCGATTCGGTCGGTTGGACGGTCGAGTGTCATACAGCCACGAGCTCTTACACTAGCTCCCTTTACAATATAAATAAATAAATCTAGATATCTACATAAATTGTCCAGTTGTGTAGATCTAACTCAAACGTATGAAAGTTAAGGGCAGGCTATTGTTCGTTGGCTTGGGGCGTTCGTGCTCATTGTTCATTGTCTATACAGAGAAACGCTTCGATATGTTTTAAAATAATATTTTACGAGTCCTATCGATGGTCAGGGTTTGTATTCGAATAGTCGTTGACAAAGAACATACATTTATTTAGTGATGTCAGACGAATTATGGGGATAGAATAAATGCAAATAACAATGGATTTTTAGATTTCAAAGCATATTCGATTTGTAATAAACTTCCGCAAGCGAATACAATAATAAACACTCTTTGATTGTCATTTGAAATGCACCCATCTGCTATATATTGCAGATAATTTTCTATTTAATTTGAAGGATTTTCTTTAACAAAACGTGTGTTCGATGGGATTTTGGCAAAAAATAAAAATTAATTACCTCTTTGAAGGATAACTTTTCAAACTTCCTTCTCTAGTGATCACTTTCATTTCGTAAGTCTTGTGAAAAATTGTTTGCTTCTAGAACTCAGTGGATCGGGCTGTGCGTTTGACCGTCAGTGTATTTAAGATTTTTAGTTAGTAGACAACATCTACCTAAGTGCATTAATATAAGACGATATACCCGATATTCAACTCAATGGAACAACACAAAAAGGTATACTCGTAGTTTTGATCTACTTTCACTCACAGAGACACTTCAGTTTCTTAAGTAATTAATTACCGACCTCCGATCTTTCCTTTGATAAACCGCCAACACCGATGAATACATCGATTGTATCGGAAATCAATGCGAATTCTCCGATAGTGATCGATAAGACTCGATCGTTGTGAAAGAATATGCCACAGACCTCAAAGTAATCTTATTTTGAGTGGAAATCGATTAATTAAGTTCATTTAAGTACAGTATCTGGTATCTTATCGGCGTCTTTGATTACACCGCGTCATAAACAAAGCACACAGTAGCAATCACAATCATTTAATATGGTAAATTAATTGCGATACGGTGAGCAACACTCGAGATCCTATATTGGGCGTTGGGTGCATAAAATTGCACATTGGGACTCGCTAAAACAATATGGCGACGAAAATTTCCGTGAAGTGGAGCTTAAAAACAGTTGAGGGTAAGATCAGAGGGACTAGACAAAAGCAGCCAATCACAGCAGATAACGCGTGCTTGACAATTTGTCACATTAATTCTGCGATAATTTAGAGGTTAGAAACTGGGAACTTAGAAATTGTCCAAGTGACATTTCGCTAGCGCATGTCACTGCCACACATTTTGAAGTTAACAATAGATATCGGTGATCGAACGTCACGTCGCGTAATAGATAAAATATAAAGTTTAATTAATAAATAAATAAATAGTCAGGCACGAAAGTAACTGCAAGTTATATTTAGAACTTACAACGCTTTGCAAATAACCTACACCAGATTCTAAATCCAAGAATCAATTTCGGTTTCCAATCATCAACGACATAAAGTTCTCAAGGATTCACAATAAAACTTTAGCATCGGTTAAATACAAACAGTTTCCCTGAGCGTCATTTTAATGGCAATGTATTTGCGAAGCCGCGGGCGGTCTGTTTTCTTAAACAATTTATGCGATCGGTGCCTTTGCGATCGACTATCAGACGACGTGCTAACCAAATCACTGTGAAATACTGTTCTTGTATTACATACCGGTAATCTAGGGAAGTAACGGACCCTTTTTCATGAAGTTTGCACGGTTGGAAAGTTGTTTTGGGACAGAAAACTTTATAACTGACTTCTTTCAATTTCTCACGGTTGGAAATCTGTGCTTTCTTTCCCAAAAGAAAACTTTAGGTACATTCCTTAGGGTAGATGGATCGATCATGAAAATAAACGGTTAATTACTGCAACGCATGGATATGGCTTTCTTGTTTTAGGGTCTGAATAAAACTTAGTAGCCTGCAGAAATTTTTGCTGTTTACGATGGTTATTTGCAAGATACTCAAAGTTCTGAAAATACCCTTTGTTGTCAGATATCGTCAAAAGATCGTGCATATTGGAATGATTGAGTTTGGCAAAAAGCAACGAACACATAAGTAGGTTACATTTGCACCGGCACAATGAGTTGCCACTTAATGATACCTAATAAGTAATGGACGTTGATAATTGACTGCTTACATTTGAGAAATGCTATTTGCGACGATGATCAGAACACTGATTTGCTTAAGTGGCAAAATGGCAACACTATACGACGCCATTCGGGTATATGTTGACCGAAGATTTCATGAATATAAATGAGACTACATTTTCAGTAATTAAAAGAAGTTAGACAGCTTTTTTATGACTCCTGTCCCGTGATTGTACAAGTACCTACACGTATAGCCATAATTCATTTAGCTGAGTAATAAATCAAATTGTTTCTGACTACTTATTACGCTAACAATTATTAGGATACTATGAATATGTACCTTGTAGTTATCCATTTAGAGTTTGGTGAACTTGTTAATTGCTTGGCTTATTCTAGTCTCATCTTGCTAATGCTATGTTGCCTCAGTAAATCATCATGATACATGCTATTTCAATTGTTTCTGTCGTCATAATTAAATTTTTTGTTTACTTTAAAAAATATGTACGGCGACATCGTGCAACTTGTAAGTCGCGGCCGATACCTCTGGGCCACCACTGCTCTGTTCGAGTCTTATATTGGAACAATTATATATTTAGCTGTAAGCTCTCCATAAATATATGACAATTCACCTGCTCTTATCTTTTTTAATTTCAGGTCAGTGAATCACGTTTTCTTCCTCCATTCTATCCAGGTGTTCTTTACAACCGTCACGCTATCACTAATCTCCTTTTCTTTCATATCTTACACAATATATAAATCTTTTATTGCTTTTCGACATTCTTAAATAAAAAACTTATAAATAAATTTTCGCTATTTTCCAATCAATTGGCTGTCGCCTCATTCCTATCTGGTCTATTATTAGCTGCGCCCGATTCACCGCGACCGCAGCGCCGCGGTTTGACCCCTCAGACATTGGATCAACACAATGTTGAACATTCCGTACGACAGCTTGAGACGAGCGGTTTGTGGACAGTGCAGACAAGTAATGAGCGACACCTTATTACTTGTCTACAACAGAGTTTGTATGTTAAGAAGGTAAAATTGGAAATGGAGTAGAGTTATATATATAAGATCAATGATAACTTGAGATGATTGTATTGTGAACAGTAGACACGAGTTTAATGATTAAGATGTTTACCATCTTAACAAATAAACTCTTCATCGATTTAGTTAAGTTTGGCAAATACACAAACACCCCTATTTTTCCGTCGGGGGTTAAAAAGGGGCGAGCTGGCTTGGTCAACAGTGTTGCCAATTACAAATAGGATAAATACATTAGATTAGTAAAAAAAAAACTATTAAGATGCTCCCTCACCTGGAGCGTTCGCCTGCAATGTAACATTTGAGATTTGATTTTTAGCATTTAGTTAATTCCATATTGTCAGACGAAGCGGTCGTGGTGCTGAGCGCTTTGATGTTACAAGTTGTATCAAAATATTACACATTGTATCATCAAGTTGCGCACTGTAATGCTCGACTCTGTAACGTTACATTACAGGCGAATGCTCCAAGTGAGAGAGCACCTTTAGATAGCATTAGCCAATTTATCAACACGGTAGGACCACACAAAATGTCCAAGCATTGAACTACAACATGACAATGTAAACAAACTAATAAATTACAAACAAATAACAATAATTTTAAATGTAGTGACACTATACAGCCAAAATAGAGCTGTCTACTACCAGTATTGTCAACAAAAGATTTAAATTAATACTCCCTGGCCGATTGTCCACAATTCATTGAATTTACACAAAAGTCGTCACATCTGCACTTCCGGGACCCTTTAGTTACATCATCAGACGATTTATAGTGAGTAACACAAACAGTAATAAAGGTACACAAAATTAAGCCTTATTCTGTAAACGGTTACGGCCAACATGCATTTTACAGACTACTTTTGAACATTTTAGAAATCAAACTATTTATTTTAAAGGCAACTCGATAGCTGGTTGAGGTCTGTGATAATATATATTCCTTTATTTCTATATATCACATCAAAACGAGGCTATTCAGTTATTATTATCAAACTAATAAAGCAAAAAGATCACACATTGTAGACTGAGATAAAAACTAAAAAGATTTATGATCAGATAAACAGATTTATAATAAGTAGATAGAGATAATGTCGCAGACGCTAGGAGCAAGGTCGGAATATTTAGTGATTCTTTAAACAGGGGAGACAAGAGTGAATTTATTGTGAACCAATTAACTTATGCTGTGGGAAATATAAAATCAAGTGAATGATTAAAACTATCGAATTTCGATCAAGGTGGCCAATCTCAACTGTGAAACTGATACACTCTTTGTTAGTTTACTTTCATAGTCATAGGACGGCAATCCGACAATTGAAGGATTACTAATGAAATAAATCATAAATTTTTTGATGAAGAAAGCTGAAGTTTAAATCGGATAAAAACAATGTCTTTTCCTTTAATTGGCTTACTTACATTTCATTGCCAGTATGTGTGATTATAAGTTTGGGCTTATATTAACAAGGCCCAATAATCATAGTAAGAAACGGAAGTTATTATTAAATACTATTAATAATTCTCGTCATTGTTTTAACAAGCTAGTAGCCACCCTATTATTAAATAGATTGGTATCCATTAACGCTTGATAAGTCTCACCTGTCAGTTTTGATTTGATAAGTAAAATAACGTTTAGATCGTTTGGTAAGAGATGATTCTATAAATAATAACACTGAAATAAAATAGTGTAAAAGTATTAGACGTAGTTTCAGACGAAATGCCAAAATAGTAGTTTATGCAATGGTCATATAATAGGGGTTATTAAAACACGAGCAACTGAAGGAACACGGGTGGGTTTTAGTCAGTAAAAGTCTGACACGCCCTCCCGCCTCACCCAGAGCGGGAGAAGTCATTGGATGATTTCCCACCCAAAAAAAAAAAAAAAAGATTTATCAAATGAGGCGAAGCCGAATTTGATAATAATATTACCCGATTGTTTTAATACCTAATTATATGCTATTGCATACACTAATTTAGAGTAATAGTGAGAATCTAAATTGCCCGCCATACCATACCACATATTTTTTCCCTTTCCACTTTTGTTTTATTTCAACTGTATGAGTGAAGATAAAGTAGTGTATGCAATAGCATATAATTAGGTATTAAAACACTCGCGTAATATTATTATCAAATTCGGCTTCGCCTCATTTGATAAACCTACGCTCGTGTTTTAATAACCCCTATTATATGACCATTGCATAAACTACTATTATTGTACAACATAAAAGTTACACAACTATTTCGCAAATTGGCATCAAAGTGACAGGTAATCTACTTTATATTAAAAATCGTTTGTTTGATAATCTCTGGAAGTTGCTAGTGGCTTGATTAATAGAATTATTTCAATGATATAAAGCCATATTTTAAAAACTTTTGATCCCAGAAAGTCACGATACTGTGGGGTAGCACAATAGCGCAGTTGGAAAAAGCTTCCTCGTACATTATAAATACCACTATCAAAGCTCCACAAACTGTAATGCTATTCAATAAAGACAAATTTGCATCAACAGAAACATGATACATGCTAACTCAAAAAGGTCCCGTTTCTCCTGTAAGATCTCAGACCCGATAGAAAACAACTGAGACGCGTGGCAGACACACGACAATCACTCGATGATAAGATCGGCTAATAATACGAATCATGCTCCGAGCATAGAGTCAGGTGTCTGTACCTGGGAAATACTAGCTCCAGGGGCATTGAAGGAGTATGGGTTCTTAAAATTCCGATTTATGGGTTTGTGTGTTTGTGCGTTATTAGATTCCGGCTTGTAAGGAAGTTTACTAACGTTTGTCTGTTGATAATCTTATGCTGTAAGTTTTTGTAAGAAAAGTTCAATTTATTTACTCACCGATTATTGTTCTAATATACGTATTGATCATCGCTTTAACCCTAATTTATAATCGCCATGATCGCTTCTTCTTCCGTACATCTCAATTAGTTACCTTTTTCGCTTTAAATAAATAGGTCTGATTTGAAATGGCCAGTACAGCAAAACGGCAATTTCATAGATTCTCTTTCATTGTTCACTTTTTCTTTGGTCTATTTCTACTCTTAAAGCCATTCCACTGTCAATAGTGATAATTATGTTGGTGTAGTTTGTTAATACAATGATATGGCTAAGATCGTTAAAAAATTGGCCTGTCATCTCTCAACTTATGTTACCTGACAAGTTTCCTCAAACCTGCAAAAGAAAGTAAATATTTAACGTCAAATTCTTAACATAAACACACGTGGGCGACTGAGAAACTAGTCAATATATACCAATATAAACTTGATCGATACCAAATAAAGCAAGCCGATACGCTTATCTGAATACAATCTCCAGATAGGATAATGTCGCTGCAGACAAGCATGTTATAGAGCCTTTTGTTCAATCTACAACGCGGCATAGTTTAGCAGTCTCGAAGCTTCCCATGATAGGGGTGAAGCCGGTGAAGACAGTACAATAAGGGCACCATCGACTATTCGATCTATAATCGATATATTCACCCGATTACATCGACAAGCTATTGTGGGTAAAGTTGTGACAGTCAGCCTTAATAGCTGTTGTCCAGTAGATAAATGGACAGTATTTCAATCCTTAGTGATTATGCGCAGTTTGAAATGATCGATGTTGAAGTTGGTGTCGATTTCAATGAGGCTCTATGTACAGGACAATTGTTACCGGTGTAATAGATAATAGCTGGTATCTTTTATCAAATATTGCCTCTAATACTGGTTAAAAGCTGTATGGGCGTCGACAAGAATAGAATGGTCTATCTGTTTTGTGGACAAACGAGTTTGCTTTAAATGAGAACTAGATAGTTTGAGGATGTAAAGTAGACAATTTACCTGTGGACTACATTATCTTACGGCAATCATGATTCGAAGCGTGGTCAGTGCGACTATTAGGTACCATTTTGCAGCATTGATTGTCAATGGATACTCTATTTCATTGGTTTGGATTAGTTAGATGAAGATGATGTCAATCCTAAACAAAACGACCTTCATTCACGTAAATGACGAAACGCAATCATGACCGGAAATGATTGTATACAAAACAGTTACCCATCACACATAACTAGAAGAATTCAAAAAATCTTAAAACATTTACAAGCTCAATTTAACGAGAGAACCCATAATTTAGCGATAAAAGAAATCCAAATAGCTAATGTAAATACACGGGCGTATGTAGGAGCGTTTTAGTTATGTACACATTGTAAAACTGAAGTAGACAGCTAAAATTAACGTTTATTGAACTTCTAAACACTAGAACAATGTTTCTAAGCTAAACTGGGAACGCAGTAAACAGGTAGATAAAGATATTGTTACGGAGAATCTGGTTAAATGTGAATTTATACTTGAAAATCTAGTTTTGCGTAGTGGTCGTGGTCACGCAGCTAGCTTGCTAAGGTATGAATGAAGAAGTGAACTAAGTCACTTCATTCAGGTAGTGAAGTGGAAATAAATGGAGACCACAAAACATCTGACGTATGCCTGTCACAAAATTTCTATATTTAAAGTAGCTATATAGATGATCAAACTGCATACTATCCTACTTTCCTACTAATATTAAACATTTTGTTTGTTTGTATGTTTGTTAATCAAACACGCCTTAATGGCTAAAAGGTTTCTGACGAAATTAAGAGAACAAGCTACTTTTTTACGGCTCCTTAGCCAAAGGGTAAAAACGGGACCCTATTACTAAAACTCCTCGGTCCATCTGTCTGTCTGTCTGTCCGTCTGTCACCAGGCTGTATCTCATGAACCGTGATAGCCAGGCATTTGAAATTTTCACAGATGATTTATTTCTGTTGCCGCTATAACAACAAATACTAAAAAAAGAATAAAATAAATATTTAAGTGGGGCTTCCATACAACAAACGTGTATGTTTTGCTGTTTTTTGTGATAATGTTACGGAACCCTTCGTGCGCGAGTCCGACTCGCACTTGGCTGGTTTAAAACCTTTAGTACGAGCCATCTGCAAAAGTTAGTTATAAATAAGCAACAAACGACCCATGAGTATGCAAATAACAGAACTGTACCGTCAATAACAAAATCACGGAACACTAATGAAATACAATACTTCCCGAATTTATTTATTCATTGAATCATCAAGAAATCCTTGTGTTAGATAGAGATCAACAAAGGAACGAACTACTGATACGGTACCGCCATGAGTATCAAATTGTAACAACGTAATATTTCATGCCGATACCGCTTTATCTCTGGTAACTTAATTTAAGGCCTGGTCTTGAGAGAACGCGCGGTGAGTGCGGATACTAGGGCGGATGCGGGAGCGATGGTGGTAGCGATTAAAGGTAGACTTTACTGATGCAGTGACACTGACAAGACGACAGGGCAAAAGCATTACACTGGAAATGTATGTATGTGGCCACAGTGCTCGGCATTTTCGCTGCATTCTGCTTCGGCGTTTGAATTGCATGGCACTTAAGACGTTTTAATCGCGTTTAAACTAAACTTTAAGTGGTCTAGCGCTGCATATTTTAATAGTTGCATTAGATAACATACATAATGTTTAGCGCTGCAGCGAACTTTAGTTCTAACTAACCAGCATTTGAATAAATGGTTTTTATGAAAATTCTTGTCTATCGGTAGAATATATGTCAATGTTCGCAAAAATATAGTTCTATCTTTACCTACTAACATGATCTAAAATGTGTTTCATTTTCGAAGAATATTTTTTTGGGTTTGTTATCCCCGCCACCGTTAAGACGTACAACGTTCGCTAGTTAGTCTAGATCTTTCAGTATCTTTTACGCCCGGCACAGTCTATGGACTTATGGGGCGGCTTCTTACGTTTCCTATTTCGTGACCGCGGTTATCACCGCGTCTGCTCCTTACCCTGGTCGAGACCTGAGACGCGATCCCACAAAGTGAATTAGAAATGTATTATGTTACGAGGTATAATGTAATGTCATTGTTGATTGTTCCTGGTAAGGTTCTGTAGTTAATTTGTGCTTTTGGAAAGCAGTTGATGTTGCTAATTCCATTGTTTTAGAACATTTATGAGTGTTGGAGAATTTTTGAATCCTCGCGACGTACCTTTTTAGGGTTCCGAAGTCAACAAGGAATCCTTATAGTTTCGCTCTGTCCGTCTATCCGTCCGCAGCTTAGCTCAGAGAATCTAAGTACTATCATCATCATCATCATCTTTCTGCCCTTATTCCATGTTACTTGGGGTCGGCGCAACACGTTTGCTTCTTCCATAACGTCCTGTCCCCCGTCACGTCATTACTGACTCCCTTTTCTTTTTTGTCGGAATTATTAGTATGTAAATCCATGACAAATTATAGCTTTCTAGTAAAAAGCTATAATTTGGCATGGAAATAAAATCATGGAAAAACATTTTTTTTGGGTTTCCTCCTATAGACGTAAAGTGGTGATGTTTTTTTTCTCGTCTATCCCGTGGTGTGGGGTATCGTTGGATAGGCCATTCAAAAATATGATGGGTTTGTTAAAACTATTTTTCGATTCAGAGATCCGTTTGCGTAAAATTAAGCTTTAAATTGCAAATTTATGTTAGAGTCAAGTGTCCCTCCCACCCCTTCCAGCGAAATGGTTGCTCTTGGCTATGTGAAAAAAATCACGGCTGTAGTAAATATAACGAAATTAAAAGGAAAACTATCACAGATAAGAAGGCTTTAAAAGTTTACGAGTAATAGTCGACCAACTTATGTACTTGGAACAGTAAAATTTTGTACAAATGCCATTGAAAAATTACTTAAATAACGTTGTTAGTTGTGTAAAACAGATAGTATAGTATATATGCTTATGAACCATGTAAAAATATACAAAAATAAAATCATAACATCCTTAATAATAATGATTTCTAAATTAATAATGTTTAAGCTCGAACGCATTGGAGTGGCCGGAGTCGTTGGCAATACCGGTCCGTAGTCCATACGGCGCATTTAGACGTTTTGTAATCTAAAGTCTAATTTGATTCGATTGCCAGCAAATTACTTATTTTCTTTAGTCCTTCTTTAGTTTAAGTCAAGGGTGAATATGTTACTTCTAGGCAAGCGTGTTTCACCGTAGACCACATCATCGCTTACCATCAGGCGAGATAGTGGTCAAACGCGAGCATATAGATTAAAAAAAAACATCATCATATGTGGGCCCATTTTTAGACGTTGAGTGCCGCTGAAACCGTATTAATGTTCATTTAACAACAACAAAACCCTCTTCTTAGTCCGCATTATTATGCAACTTCGGAACCCTATTACTGCGCGTGGCTCGACACGTACTTGGCAGGTTTTTCTTTGTTTCGTTTCAAATAGTTGACGTTTGAATTTTTGTAACTTAGATATGATGTATCTACAACTAGATTTAGTTATGGCCTATAAATTTGTATGGTTTTTACAAGCTTCGAGTTTGACAGACTTCTGCAGCTCTCAACAGGTCATCAGTCCACCTTCTGGAAGGCCTTGCAACTCTACGTCTCCCGGTACGAGATCGCCATTCTTTAAACCTTTCGGCCCTAACAAGCTCAAGTATTTTACCTACAGTATTTTCATCGTGTAGCCATTTACCGGATGCACGCCTTTGATTCCATTTTAATATCATAATAATATTTTCCGTATATTCCAATAATTTTATAGCCAGCTTTATAATAAAAGCCTACGCCCGAACAATTTCTCGTCCACGTTAACGCCATAATTTCTCCATTGTTTCACAAACACTATACAATTCGTAACGGACAATTTAGACTTTTAACGTCTATAGGGACAGCTTAATAGTGGGGTAGTGACTCCAAACATTTTCATTAATAAAGGTTGCCCAGAAACTCTTGTTAACAATGATAACTGCATTCTGGAAGAAACGAAGCATAACTCATTCGATTAAACTGTAAGTTTACCGACTGCGGGCCGGGTTAATTGTAACACTTCGGAGGAACCTGACCATTTTACTACGACCTCTAAAAAGTTCATCCTCTTTAACCATCCAAACATTTTATATAATTTCACGGTTTTAGTTGAGCTGGTTATGTTAATCTTCGGTGTCGGCTAAGCAGATCTGTGACGTTGAGAAAGTGTTAATCCTATTTTAATATGACTAATTGTGTGCTATGACGATGACTGCTGAACAATGTTTGTGGGTGGAAGTGCAATTAATATTACCTAATAGTACCTCGTGCTTGACAATGATATTTCGTGCAATTATGTGATCGCTTAGCATTTTTTTATCGGGACAATCCCACCGCACTATTCCCAAACCCCTGCAACTCCTGAAAGCCAGAATCAACAGTAGCGACCACCAGAAAAGCGCCGAGGCAATGAAGCTCGACGAAGTCCCGGAGAATGAATTTAACTGTCTTGGATCTCGCAACGAAATTAATCAGAAAAGAATAACGGAGGAGTAGGAAAAAATATAAATCGCTATTATCGCTAATATTGCTTAGCATTGTGAAACTTTGATACGTTTGTTTCGTTTAGAATTGGTAATAAACGGCAAATAAGTTACAATTGGCTCTTTTAAAGTCTGTAACACCCAGAACCGAGATTCAAGATTCCATCACCGTGAACCCAGAGACGGAATCTCACAAGGGTGGACTTGTGACCTGGTGAAAGCCGCTGTGCCCGCTGGATGTGAGAATTAGCATAGGATCGTTCGGTGTGGCGACTCTTGAGGTAGACCTATTTCCAGCAGATATTATCGTCTTTCGGCTGAAATAATGCTAATAATGGTCCAGGTGAGTCATCGTCATCCTCGTCGAAACTACTTATGACACAGTTTTTCTGAAGGCAGAGATGTTATGTGCGGTTAAAGCTAAGTAGCTTTTATCACCGGAAATTATATTTATCCTTAATACTTCGCAATATTTTTCTGATTAAAGTTGGAGTTGTTAGGAATAGTATGGCGGACTCACTTCAAAATAATGACGATAGTTAAAAGTAAAACTCTTTTAAAAAATCGGTCAAGTGCGAGTCGAACTCGTGCGCTGAGGGTTCCGTACCTACCCATTATACCGCCATCATAAAATTGGTATCATTTTTATTGGTGGCTAAGTTTTAAAGATATGGGTAAATTTAGACTTTCGCGAAAACTTGTAAGCACCAAAATTTACCTTAATTTTCAACTTTTTTTATTTTTTGGAATTTTCCTTTATTTGTGCTGTAAGACCTTACCTTTTTGACAATTTTCGTGATTCTAGATCAACGGGTACTACCATATAGGTTTTCGACTCAAAACCTATAGGTTACTACCGGTTGACTTAGAATTGTCAGTTTTGGTTAAAAACAAGGTCTTACGCACAAGTAAAGGGAAAACTCCAAAAAAAAAAAGTTATCTTTTGGTACTTACAAGTTTTCGCAAAAATCTAAATTTGCTTATACCTTTTTATCGTGTTGACTCTGGACCTTGATACACCCAATAGGGATTATAGATACACCTATAGACCTCAGTATCTGGTATAAATTTCAACTTGCTAGGTCCACCCGTTCCTGAGAAAATCTGTGGTGACACACGCACAGACGGACAAGAAAGTTATCTTATATGGGTTCCTTTTTTTACCTTTTGAGGTACGGAACCCTAAAAATACTTTTATTGGAATTTAAAGTACGATGTGTAACATCCCTTGTCAATACATATTCAGTGAGCCCAAACATGATGGTAATATCTTGTCTGGATGAGGAGTTGCTATGAACACCTTCTGGTTTCATCATGAGATCAGCTCCCGCTGTACCATATTATTTTAATGTTTGCAAAGTTACGTAAGTGCGCCAAGATTCAGCTTAATCGGATCCCAGGAAGTAATTGAAACATCCATTACTAATTGCCGGACACTCACGAAAGCAAGGTATAATATTAAGACTGTAAAAAGCTTAAATTTTCATTGTAATTTCTGTCTTATAGACCAAGGCTTCCCAATCTTTTTTTATATGTGACTCCCTTTACATAGCGTATTTTTTTGCGACGGCCTTGTACCTTAGTTTTGATTATTAACCGATTTTCAAATATTGATTATTAGGAAAAAGTATATAGTCAATGAGCTCGCTTTTCTGAGAATAACTTTCCAAATCAGAGCTAAAATTACGAAGACGTTTATCTACTTTCATTTTCTGAATTGATATGTAATCTATCAGCACCATCATCATCAGCCTATAACAGTCCACTGCTGGCTTGTAATCTGTACTACGACGTAATTACTGAAACTGTAGAATAGCCAGATATGCATAACTAGGTGCGACGCGATGTATCAAGCGGTACTAGGAATCTACAGTAACCCAGAGTTGAATAATCATGGGATACATTAATCTAACATTTAATTACATTGTACCTATTGGGTAGTACTTATTTGTATTTATCGAGTAGTGTTTTGTAAAGGGTCTTTCAACAAGGACGGGTCGATGTTAAAATTGAATAAAACAAGATGTGTGTGAGATATTAACGAAATTTATTTTTTATTTAAAAGGCCCATTTACGCCATTATGGATCGAATATGACATCGTTCAAATGTCCGCCGCGGCTTCGTATGGTGGCACGAATCCGAGAGGTCCAATTTTTAATTACTCTGCTGCATAGATTGAGCAAGCGCTACAGATCAATGATAAACAATTTTTTTTGGCTTGAATTGAACATTATGGACGTTAACGACATGTAGTTCCAGCAAGATGGCGCTACTTGCCACACAGCGAACGACACAATCGACATTCTGCATGAACGGATTGAGGGTAGACTTAGAGTTCCGCTAGACTTTTTCTTATGGGGTTTTCTGAAGTCGCAGGTCTATGCCAATAAACCACATTCAACCGTTGCCCTGAAAGCCAACATAACGCAGGCCATCGCTCGGATTCAGCCGGATCTATGCAGCAGTCATAAAAAATTGGACCTCTCGGATTCGTGCCACCATACGAAGCCGCGGCGGACATTTGAACGATGTCATATTCCATCCATAATGGCATAAATGGGCCTTTTAAATAAAAAATAAATTTCGTTAATATCTCACACACATCTTGTTTTATTCAATTTTAACATCGACCCGTCCTTGTTGAAAGAACCATTAGTTTCATTTTTTTTTTTTTTTTTTTTTTTTATCTATTATAGGCTCGCGCTTGACCACTATCTCACCTGATGGTAAGCGAAGATGTGGTCCACGATGGAGCACGCTTGCCTAGTTGTAACCTATTCACTCTTGACTTAAAGACCCCTAGATTGTAGCTATCGGGAAACACAGACTCCGGCAGGGAATTCCACTCCTTAGCTGTACGCATAATAAAAGTATTCTCAAAACGTTTAGTGCGTATGGGTGGGATGTCCACCATGTACCGATGGCGCATCGCCGTACGTCTGGTAGTCCGATGATAAAACGGGCTGGGCGGAATTAGATCATGCAATTCCATCGCACACTCCCCGAAATGTAACCGATAAAAAACCGACAAGCTGGCAACTCGGCGACGATGTTCAAGGCTCTGGAGCTTTGACTTAACCAGTGCCTCATCGCCGATGAGCCTCTTGGCCCGCCTTTCGATCGACTCTAGTGCATCAAGCTGGTATTTGGCAGATCCGTCCCAGAGATGAGAACAGTACTCCATGCATGATCGGACTTGCGCTTGATACAAACTGAGCAGCTGTTCTGGCGTGAAGTACCTTCTCACCTTTGCAAGGATCCCCAACTTTTTGGCAGTCAGTTGAGCCTTTGCCTCAATGTATGGGCCAAAATTGAGCGTCGAAGTCAACGTAACGCCAAGAAGCTCAAGATGGTCAGTTATTGGCACGGTTACATCTCGGAAAGTTGGAGCCGGGTGAAATTGGCTCTTTTTAGCGGAAAAAAGACACGCCTGAGTTTTAGCAGCATTAAACCTTACCAGATTGGCATCGCCCCATTCGGAGACTGCCTGCAAGGACAGGTTCAAGCGCTCTACCATGGCCTCCCGCAGAGACTGGATCTGAGGCCCGGTAGCACGAGCGTTGGACACGTATCTCTCAGCAACTGTGCTGTCGTCTGCATACCCAAAGGTGCCGGGTTTTAGCAGATCGTTAATGTGCAGCAAGAACAAAGTTGCTGAGAGCACCGACCCCTGAGGGACCCCGGCATTAATATCCAAGCGGTCCGACGAGCAGCCATCGATAACCACTCGAATGGACCGATCTCTCAGGAAGTCCGCAATCCAATCACACAGACCACCGGGCAAACCGAATGAAGGAAGCTTACCAATAAGGCTTTCGTGCCAGACCCTATCAAAAGCCTTTGAGATATCTAGGGAGACGGCAAGCGCTTCCCCGTGCCTCTCAATGGCCTCACTCCAGATGTGAATGGCATACGCTAGAAGATCCCCAGTAGACCGATTACGGCGGAAGCCGTATTGACGGTCACTTAGGATATCGTTTGCTTCTAGGTATGCCAGGAGCTTAATATTAAGTACACGTTCCATACTCTTACAGAGTATGGAGGTTACAGATATGGGTCTGTAGTTGGCCGGGTCAGCTCGACTTCCCTTCTTGGGCACGGGCTGTACGTTAGCCTGCTTCCAAGCATTCGGCACTTTTCCAGCCTCATACGAAAGGCGGAATAGGCGTGTCAAGATCGGAGACAGTTCAGGCGCACAGGTTCTAAGAACAATTGCTGGTATTCCATCAGGGCCGCTAGCCTTGTTCACGTCGAGGTTGCGCAGCACCCTACGGACGTCCTTCTGATGGATACGAATGTCCGACATACTTGTCCCGCATCCATCAGAAGAAGGAGGGGGCCGCGCGTCACCAGGATTTAGATGTGAAGATTCCGCAAAAAGAGAGGCAAATAAATTTGCCTTCTCCTCAGCGGAGTGGGCCAGCGACCCGTCGGGTTTCAGCAGTGGTGGTAGTGAGGGACGGCAGAAGTTCGACTCGACCGACTTAGCCAGAGACCAAAACGCTTTACTACCTGCTGGGTAAGAAGCAAGTTTGGTCCCTATACGGCCAATGTGGTCGAACCGAGCCCTTCGCAACACCATCTTGCAGGACTTGGCAGCCCTGTTGAAGGCTTTCTTCTTCTGACCCACGTCACCCGCCTTACGCGATCGAGCGTCGACCCAAGCTAGGTACGCCCCATGCTTAAGCGCGTCGGCGCGCTTTCTTAACGTTTCAGGCTCGTATTACATATATCTCATAGTTCCAACAGTTTTTCTTTCCCGTTTACGACGCCCGTGTGACAGCACCACGAGCCACGACGCCTTAGGGCGTCGCGACGCTCAGTTTGGGAACCACTGTTATAGACATTATTTGTGTACGTTTCTTCATCTCAATACTTACATGTTAATTTTATGACCAGTGGATATTCATAAAACAGCGCTTTTTAACAATACTAAACACGTAATAACGTACATCGGAAGTAAAACTCTTCGATAAGGGCTTGCGACCTTAAAGTTGAACTTACTTCTTATCATTTTATAAGTTGACTATTAAACTTCGATTACATCAGTAATGTAATGTCGTGTACCTATAAATAGATTATTATTGTAGGAAACTGTGTGGATACTGTATTTTGACTACTTGTAGCAACCATTTCTGTATTGTAGCTAAACATAATCAAGAGGCTAGTTAAGTAGATAAAGTAGCCATTTAACTGCGATAAAGGTCGCCTTCTATCTGCGATAAAAATTGCCAGAAAGTCAGGATTGGTCAAGTAAGATTTCGGTTGATCATCCTATGCGTTGTTTGAAAATCGTTATCTTTTCAGCGTTGTTACTTTCCCTAGTCTTTAAGATTCACCTCAAATCATCTCTATCTCCTTCTACTACCGACCCAGCCTGACTCTGGTCTGTCTAGGTAAGCTGCATTATAGATTCAACACGGTCATGTTCATCAACCTCTACGCGTACGACCTACACCTTACTTTGTGACTACCAATGTCCAGAATAGCCAATTGATTGGCGCTATAACGCTGCGGGTGACATACAGCATAAAAACTATTGGGGCCGATTAGGACGTAATAAAGCTATATCATTATTGTTGGGAAATGTACCCAACACTTCGGCCGGCCGGAGCGCGCCGTCTACGCTGCACACATATCTGCGTGACACACACGGCATCGGTGTGTCCGTGTGTGAGTGCGCAGTGCGGCGGCGACGCGGCGCGGCTCGGCAGGACACTCACTACCACGGACTCCACCGCACCAGTCGATACCTCTTCTTAAAACCTAATTGTTTGTCCAGGACAGTCTAATGTAATTTAAATATACCTATGGCTTTGAAACCAACCGCCTTTTTATACAGTCCAATAATCTCGTCCACGAGCTAACATTGGTCCTTCGAGCCGGACCTACAATTATTTTATTGTATTCATGAAGAACCATGATACAAACTGACAATTCGATAGCTCGATTTTACCATACAAAACATGTTATAAAGTTATATAACTAATTAATAAGCCGCATTTTACCAACATAATCATTACAAAAACATATTAATAAAAAGTTTAATTGATCAAATAAGTGTGGTGCGCGCCCCTTTCGGAATTACCATATAAATGTCATAAATTATAAATGTTGTTACTGCATGCACGGGTTAGTTTTCCGAGTTTATTTATTGGGTGGTTTCGTGGTTATCTAAAAGTTATGGTATTGTGCGGTTTTATTTTATTATGGCTAGGATATGTAGATATTATGTGTTCAGCGTTAGGATGGGTGTGAATTTGTTCTGAAATTGCACTACACATAGATCTATTTCTATGTCCTCTCCGTATTGTGGTCGCATTGTCTTTGCGCACGTGTCTACTGCTGCCTATAAAAAGCAAAATATTGGCAATACAAAAAATTTCGTTAATGGGTCTGCATACTTTTTTATGTGACATTTGCGTAGCTTACTGAATAAAATTTTTAACATACTTAACGTGAAATTACGCAACAGCTAGTAGGAGAATAATTGGTGCATTGAAGATGAAGTAGGTAGGATCCTAACTTTTTTATGCATCAACTTTTGCAGACCTACCTAACTACCGACTCGGCTATCGCGTTGAGATTATGCGTGATCAATCGATCAATGATTATTCTGACGATCAATAAATTTAATGTATTCCGTGCGTGACTTATGTAAAAGCCTTATCTGTCGTAGGTGTCATATTGCAGTCTATATTTTAAATTGACTTCTTGTTAATTGGAACTAAGTTTGCTTGCTACTGCGGAGGTCTGTCTCTCTTTCTCGATATTATATTTTTATATTCGAGCAATATTGTAACTATTTATTCTGACTTCAACAACTGTGAATGTTACCTATGCTCTCAGCTTTCAAAGTTCAACCCCCGTACCATGACTAGTCAAAACTATCATGGTGCGACTGGGAAAAAGTAGATACCTATACAAGTAATATAAATCTGTCCCTTACGCAAACTCTAAATAACCTTGCTCTGATAGCATATGGTTACACCCTTGGGTGAGAAATACGTAGGTAGATAGATAAATAAAAACTTTCAATGACAAGCATATTCTTGGCCCTTTTTTCATATTATTTTGCATGACACATTATCAATAAAGATTAAGACTGCATTAACAATAATGCACTCTGGTGCACCAGACTCCATAAAAATGTGTTCAAAACACCAAACACAAATAAAATTAAATGTAAATACCATACCATAATCTAATAAGGCACGTGTCGTTCCCACTGTCGGTTAACAAAATAGCCGACTAATTTATGCCTCTAAAAAAAAAAAAAAAAAAAAAAAAAAACATACATAATGTCGAACATAGAACCTCCTCCTTTTTTGGTAAGTCGGTTAAAAAATTGGCTTCGAACGGCGTGGCGTGTAAGTTTGAACTAGCGTCTATCGTGGACCCCTGCCGAGCTCTTGGCATTAACAACTAATAGCTGTATGTTAATCGACAGGCGATCATTGTCGGCAATCACTTCGGAAAATAAAAAAACTAGAGCGTCATACGATATCTCGAAAGATAAAATTCGTAATCCGTTCCACGTATTGAATATCGATGGATAGACATAACACGATTGTTACTTGTTTTTTTTTTGTGTCTGTTTTGTAATCAAAATCATCAATATAGGCTAACTAGATAGGTGACTTGATGATTGTTAAAGAATAGTTCCTACGTGTAGATTTTTCAAGCAAAGACAGCATAACGTTTGTTAATATCAAACGATATATACGAGTATTTAATGACCCTGCCAATTGAATGAAAATGAAAATGTTCGATAGAAAAAAAAGGCAAATTCAAGTGCTTTGATTCATTTACCGCCATCTTTTAACGAGTAGAAATACTATTTTGAGAGGAATTCAATCTGCATAAAACTCGTCTTGCTAATCAACACAAGATGGCAGCTGTAGTACTGATTATTTCACAATGTAATGCAATAAAATTTTGTAATATATCAGTAATATCACAAGGGTTACTTTGATGACGATTTTTTTTAAGTAATGACAATAATTCCGTGACTAAGTTACTTAACGCAATTTAAAGGGAAAGGGTAGTAGCCCCGAAAAACTGTCACTGTCAGTTAATAATAATGTCAAACTGACTGACAATGACAATTCTATATTTAATCAATGTCAAAGTGAACTTGGTGTCTGGTGATTGTAAATAACCTGTTTACAGTTTCAATTTTGTATTTTTCCCAGTGTAATCTGCTTTTATATTTAGTATTTAAGTCAAATCCAACAACAAAATGAAGAACAAGACATGAAATACTTCCAGATAAGTTCAAATTTACAAATACAAGTCAGCAGCTGGACTTTCAAACAGGTGATTGTGAAAGATTTTCAGGTAAACAATGAATATAACTAGATTGCATATGACAAAGCAACTTCTGACCTACGCAAGACTTATAAATAATGTGCAACGAATACAAAGAATGACTCCAAAGAGTGGTTTCTACTCTACACTTACAATTGATGCATTTACCAATGAGATATTTGAAAGACATAGAACTTCAAAGATTCAGAGAAATGATCTTTCAGAGTCGAGTATACAACATTGTACGTACACAAGTGACACAAATAACGTCTCCACAATGAGCAGTACAGATTTGGAAGAAACATTTTCAGAACTACTTACAAAGAACAAACACAAAAAGATTGAAGAACTAGTCATACAATGTCAAAACTGTAAGAAATACTTAAGCTATGCTGCGGTAAAGAAACTCTTTAGATATTACAGTATGCACGGAAGGCCTGAGATGGTTGCTGTGATGCAGAATTACTGTTTAATAGTAGATCCAAAATCATACAAGAGAAACGGAGAGTTCATGCACTATCTAGCGAAAGCAGAATGTATAAAGGGTAATTCTGAAAAAGGTCTAACAATACTAACAAGTTCTTATAAGAAATATGAGAGTCTAAGGACTTTTTATAGGATAATATTTAGAGAATTAATACAAGACTCAGTATTAAATAGATCAGAGGCGACATTAGTTATTTTCAGAAAGTATGTAATGGAATTCAGTGAAGAGTTGAACGACCACTACCCACTAGTCTGCTTTTGGCACATTTGCTGGGCAAGCTCTTGGTTTTCTGACCAGATGTTGGGTAATGAACTTCTTGAGATGTCTGAAGTTCTTTTGGGGATTGTAGGTGAAAAGTAAGTATTCCCAACTTTGTATTAATTAAATTAGAAATTGAAAAATCATTTGAAGAATTAATTAAATCTGGTTGAGTTGATTTTGCACATTGATGAGAAAAATATTATGGTAACCTGCTTGCTTGATGCTTCTACAACCAGTCTAGCCTCTTATTTTAGGTTGTTGGTCGACCTGGATGGACAGGGTATTGTGGTGCAGTTTGAAAGAAACCTTGATAATATCGCAGTCCACTGGATATATTCTATCGATAGGTCCAGTTATTGATGATGCCTGCAAGATTATATTTAAATTAAGTATTCAGATGTTGGATAGGATAGAAGGACCCCTTTTTCCACACTTGGACACCGATTTGATCCGTTGCGCATGCAGGCCTCCTCTCTGTGTGAGTGGGAACAGATTTCCTTAGTGTTCTTAGATTTCCAAGTCCCTCACGATGTTTTCCTTCACCGTTTTCAGAGCAGTGGTGATGAAATAATTTACACAACGTTGAATGCCTGCCTGGGTTTGAATCCACAACCTACAACTTCTAAGTCGTGGCCCTTTTCACTCGGCTACCACTGCTCTCTTAGAAAGATGTTATTGAAGTACAATTATTTTTTTAAAGACTGTAACCAAATACTAAAACAAACATTTTGCTATGTTCCAGAGCTACCGCATTCAGTATAATGGCGTTAAAAGACTACAATGAAGATGCAGTGGTCAGACTGTTGCAGACCTTGCTCAAATATGACATGATGATGGAGTATGTGGCAGTTCTACAAGTATTGTTCAATTATAAATGTAAGTCAAGGTTGGATATACATGCCATGCCGCTATATACACAGAGCTTGGTCTTTATCATAGCTAGAAGTGGATGAGTTGATAGAATTTTCTTAGGCCGTAAGGTCACACAAGCTGCGCCTGCCAGTTGGTCGTATTATTTTGAGACAAGCACTATATATTTTTTTTTATAATAGATAGGCTCGCGCTTGACCACTATCTCACCTGATGGTAAGCGATGATGTGGTCGACGGTGTAATATGCTTGCCTAGAAGTAACCTATTCACTCTTGACTTAAAGACCCCGAGGTTGTAGCTATTTGGAAACATAGACTCCGGCAGGGAGTTCATAATATTAAGATATAATATCTATCAGTTCTTTTTTCAAAACCAAAATCATTTATATCTCTTGTATGAAATCAGGAATCAAAAGTATTAAATAAATTGTAGGAATTCTATAAAATTCCTAAACGGCAATAGGAAATCTGTTAAAAACAGGATATCGGCCCGTTACGGGGTAAACGAGGGCGCGCGGGGCATTGGATTTTCAATCACTCGCGTGATCGCTAATTGTATTCTGATTGAGGAGCTCGTGGCTAAATTATAACAGCCGCACGGTTCGATCTTCAGGGCTAGGCAACGCTTGCCGTGGTTAGTCCGTGGATGGGTGACCATCTTCACATAGCGAGATTCTTCCGTGCCTTGGAAAGTACCTACGTATGGAAGTATGTGGAACAGGGTGTAAAGTCCCACAAACCTCAATAGAAAAGGGACGATCCTCCGACCAGACGGGTGTTGTGTCTGGTCCGGGCAAATGGCCAACGGTTATTTGAGGTAGGTGCGATGCAGGATTTGTGTGACGTCATGTCATTAGTTCGTAAGTGGCGGCGTTGGTGCCGCTACATCACTCACCTCCGGAGACCTGCAGCCTTATTGCGTAATGAATTCGGAAACAGCAAAGGGCAAAGAGTTTTAAACATCGACCAATCACATGCGAGATCAATGATGATGAGGCAGTCTAAATAAATAAATATGAATAACGCGATGTGGCTTTCCGTCTATGTGATTGGTCGATTTTTCCAACCCTTTGCCCTTTGCTCTTTCCGAATTCATTACGCATGGCTGCGGAGGTCGATAGCAGGTTGAGGCATCCGTACATCTCGTGATGCACGCCAGGCCAGTGGAAGGTTAGTTCCCGTGAGTCGAAACCGGAAGTCGCAGAATCCCCGGTGAGTCGGAACTGTATGCGGTTGTGCCCCAGTGAGTCGGGGTGATCATAACCCAGTGAGTCGGGATATTGTTGCTGGCTCCAGTGGGTTGGAGCGGTGATGATTATGTCAAAAAACCAAGAGCACAATCACAGCGATAGGTAGTGATTTTTGATGACTTTTTTAAATACAGGCAACGACTGAGCACGTTTTATTGGGTCAGGCAATGCATTACACTGACGAGCAGCCTAGTTATCACAGATATGTATATGGTTGACTGTAAGCTACAATAAAATAAACTTAATTTTCGATGGCTAGCCAGGGACCACCCATCTTCAAGCTTACGACAGCCTGATAACACATTTGAAATTGGGACATTTTTCTACAAACTTACACTGTCTAGGCAATAGACCCCACACAATAGCTTTATCAGTTTGTCCACACAAGGTTATTGTTAGGTCCGAGATCCCGGCGAGCTATAATGATATTACTTATAATAAGAGCATTGCTGGCCCAGTGGTAACGGCCGCGACATACAAGTTGTAGGTCGTGTGTTCAAAGTTCGAACCCAGGCGCGCGCTTTACTTTGCGTAAATTATTTCATCACCACTGCTCCTAAAACGGTGAAGGAAAACATCGTGAGAAAACCGTCTTAGACCAAAAATTCGAAGACATATGACATCCACCAAACTGCACTGGACCCGTTTGGTGGATTACGGCCCATTCCCTCTCACAGAGAGGAGGCTTGCACGCACAACGGACCAAATAGGAGTCTAACCTAAGTGTGAAAAAGGGGGTCTATTTATCCTATCCTATTGCTTATCTATACTATCTATACTAATATTATAAAGAGGAAAGTTTTTTTTGTTTGTTTGTTTGTTTGTTTGTACCGAATAGGCTCCGAAACTACTGGACCGATTTAAAAAATTCTTTCACCAATAGAAAGCTACGTTATTCCTGAGTAACATAGGCTATTTTTTAATCCCGAAAACGGGTCCTGTGGGGTGGCCCACGGGAGCGAAGCCGCGGGCAACTGCTCGTAATAAATATAGCACAAAAAAATAGACTTGTTAGTTTATTGTCCTAGCAGTAGTACAATATCGTATTGATAATGCCAATGCGGTATTATTGATTAAATGGCGCAAAACGACTTTAATTCTACCTATAGATCGATAGAACCTACCTTACACAGATATTTTATGGCATTAAAGGCATATTATATGGTAACATGGGTATTGCAGCCGCAATGTGTTGCAAATAATCGCATTGCTATTCTAAAAAATGCGGTGCGGTGCGCCTGTCTTAAGCGATATCATAATCTTCCTGCCATTGCCCCTGTAACTTGGTGTCGGCACAACATGTTTTCTTCTGTTCTGTCCTGTCTCCTTCTTCTCAAGTCGAAAGCCCGTCCTGTCTAATGTCACGCTTTCACTGACTCGCTATTATCTCATATCACTCCTCACAGAATCTGTCCATCTTTTCTTTAGCCTTCCTCTTCCTCCACAACTTGCCACGTTAATATTCATACCTGCTTCATTATGTCCTCTAATGTAACAGATATTTCGTAAGCATCTATCTTATCTAACTTAATGTTTTTGTAGAAAAAAATATAATCTATCTGGCCTACATTGTACCACTGCAGCATTGTTAAGGCAAAGCTTTTCAGTCCTATCGTCGGCATTACTTTTGGTTTGCTTTTCGTTGCTGTTCCACTGCTGGTCAAAGGCCTCCGTCAAGTCCTTCCTGGCACTCTTTTCCTGCGCCACCGTCTAGAACCACCCCTCATGGTACGCGTCCAAATCATCTCTCACCTCTTTCTGGGTTGCCTCGAAAGCGCCTTCCATTTTCAGAATCCAGTGCGTGGACTTTTTCGTCATTCTGCTTTAACACTACATTCTTAGTGACTTTTTAATAAATCGGCGTAATATTTTATAGGCCTAGTGAAGCGAGTATTTTGTGCACTACTGTCCTGAAAGATAAATGTATTGGATGAGAAAACAATATACAATTGAAACATTGGTAGGAGACAGGATAGATGTTGGTATGATATTATTAATTGTACCGCTTTGTATAATATCAATTGTTTGCGTACATAATCAACTGCCCTCGTGAACTTAGAACAATTACTTGATCTGTTTGTCGACCCTATCTTAACCTACAATACATGTTTGGTCGCATTTATCTAAATACAGTCATCATTTTCCTGCTCTTGTTACTTGGGGTCGGCGCAACATGTTTTTTCTTCACTTCACTCTTGTTCACTGTAACGCTATCATAAATTCCTTATACTTTCATATTATTCCTTACAAAATCCATACATCTTTTCTTTGGCCTCCCTTTCTTTCCTCGATTTAGCTATATGCGTCTGTGTTTCCGAATGCCTTCAACCCCAATCTCTTCAAAGTTAGAGCGAATAGGCTTCTTCTGGGTAAGCTCACTCCATCGTCGACTCTGTCTCTGTCACCTCTGACCTAGACTAGAGTCAAGAGCAAACCCATCACCAATAAAAAAATGAAAAAATGATGATGCATTATCATTTCTATCGAAAGACGTCCACTGCTGTATATAGGCCTTCCCAAAGTGTTGCCATGTCGACCACTGTTGTCCTTCTCGCATCCAGCGGATTCCCGCATTCCAGGTATTGGGCCACCTAGTAGGCTTTCTATCACTGCGTCTTTTTTCTTTGCCCTCTGTCCTTTTGCGGATATTTTCATTTTTAATCCTATACGCAAGAAAACTTCGAGCATAACCCTCTGCAGTGTCTTTTAAGTCTTTGAGTCTTCTGATCAGGCCATTGTGAGCTAAATACAATACCCAGCCATAAACATGACGCAACGAGCTTAAGATTGAAAGTATCACTTAGGTAGGTGGTATAGGTACTATCTATAAGTGATAGAGCTCTATCTAAAAAGCCGATCTTTTTTCATAAAGACAATTTGCCATATTGCGTTCAGGTGCGTTCATTCCTGTGGACATGTCAAATTGATCATTAGTAGAATACATAGGAAAATAGTTTAGATAACATCTCTAATAGCTTTTGGGTGAATAGCTATCGCGCAAATTGATGTGCCTTGACCCCGACCCCATCAAGTTAATTGAAAGGACTTGATGGGAGTGATCATCGAGACATACCTTCCTTGAAAATAGGTCTAAGTAAAGAGTAGGTTTAGTTTCTTCATAATTCCTTCACCTTCCCAATTCGTGATCTTTTTGAGGTCAATGACTCGTTTTCTGTGTCTACCTACTTTTTTATCCTTCCCTCCATGTTTCATTGACAAGATAAATCGTTTCGTTGATATTTTGTATGGTTGCGGTTGTTGTTGAAGTGCCCGTATGTTAATAATAACAGCTGGGTAGCAACGAATCGATCTTCAAGGTTAAGCTAAGCTTGTTAAGGTCTGTCCGTGGATGGATAATATATCCATTACGTACCGAAATTCCTCCTTGCTTCGAAACGCACGTTAACTCGTTGATCTCATTACTATTTGTGGAACTTTGGCAACCATTACGGGTAGTCAGAAACTAGGAAATGTGATACCAGTCAGTCTGGTCAAGGAGTATTGTGGTAACCTTTTTACTGGGTTGTGGAGGTCAGATAAGCAGCCGCTCCATGTAAAATACTGTTATTCAGCAGTATCCGGCAAGTCAACTCCAAAATAATTATAGCTTGGCAAATTCGTACGTGGCACTCTCATGGTCCGCGCGGGTGGCGTGGGACGTTACTACGCGGCCGCGGACCATAGGAAAAGGATAAGCTGTTTTTCTTGTGTGGTCGCCAAGGTTTCGCTACTGTGAGTCAGTATTGATAGGATACATCTTGATAGTTGCTGCAACGTAAGATTTTTTTTGTAACTTGCAGGCTACCCTGGTCCTTTAAAATCCATCTTTACTTACATTTCCTGTTCGTAGATCAACGCCTCCGATGTAAAAGATGGCTTGTCCTTCATTGACACGAGTTGTCACACTGTAAACTAAGTTTGCCCAGTGCTCACGTATGCAATGCGTGATTATGTGTTAACGTTTAATAATTACACGTGTTTGATCACGCAATGTAATACAATATGCAATGCAACTGCTGCAGTGTTGATTCGTAGGTCTCAAACTCCAAACACAGGGATTGAAACTAGGCTTGGGTTTTACTTTTTACTCGCTTTTTCACTTTAATTAATTTACCTACTTATATCTACATAACATCATCACATATAATAACGCCTGTATTCCCGTTAGGTAGATGTGCTCCTCTAATAATCCCACATTTACGCCAGTAGGTAAGCAAGTATGTGGGCGGTTGTTTGCTTGGAAGGATCCACCGTTGTGGGCACGATGGACTTGCCCAAAAGACTTGTGACGTCACACTTTCACGGTCTTTTGAGGTCGATAGGCTGATGATATTATATACAGAGCCTTAATAAAACAACAAAATCTTGATCAGGGCTTCATATATTTTGTAAACATCTCCTTTGTTGGAATGCAATGTATTGATCATGAGCGAGTTCATACTCAGCCTCGCACCTGAGCGATTTTCAGGTGGCTGTGATCACAATATTTTTTGAGGGCTGGATTCGCGTCTATCACTGCCACACTAATGTATAATTACAAGCGCACACATGGCGCCGCGCGCACATATGAGTTGTACTATCTATACTACTCTCTATCCTCTCTTCTTATATCTGACTTATTTTTACCCGACTGCAAATAAAATTTTATTATTTTCTGTTTTCTTCACAAGGCAGCTTATTGGTTATCCAAGAAACAGATAGACATAGCAACACTGTTATTTTAGCGTTATGATAACGTTGGGCAATTAGTTTAGTTAGTAGGCATAAGTTTTAAATAAATAAGTAGTTAACAATACATTGACCTGCCATATCGTCTCCAACTTTCACGCACTTACAATAGGTAACTAATGAAAAAAGTCTTACTTAGCAAAATCCTCTTCGACGATAAAAATCTTCGGAGAATATTCTAAACGGAATCGAAATTAATGTAATGCAATCCTTGAGTCGGAAAATTTAGGCTGTGTATTAAATACAATAATGACCATAATGTTGAAAAAAATTGTTAAATATTTTCTCTTTCCATATGTTTTCCGTATGACATTACGTTCCAGAATTTGATCCTTTATTAGCCACCCTACCACACCATCCGTGTAATAAAACAACGTGTTTTTTTTCTCCAAAATCAACTGGTTCGATTCCTAGCTTAGAAATCTAGGAATATCGATATAAAAAAAGCCAATAAGATGTAGTTTTAGCTTACTAAAATTGGCCCCGTCACTCCTTAGAGTATTTTTCGTTATTCATCATAGTTTCTGAAATGTCATCCACGCACACTTGGAAATCTCACTCTATATATTATCAGCGTTTATAAAAATTAGATACTATGCTAGCGCTATCTATCTGCTATCACCTTTGAAGATAAATTTTGATATTTTTATTGGTCTTTGTTTAGGCTATTTTTATGTTACTTCTTCTTGTTTCAGTAAGGAACAGAGATATCCGAGGATGTACAGAGATTATCAGGAACTGTGAAGCTCTTGGTGTGAACCTACCCTCCGATCAACAGGGCAGGTACATCAAGATGTTGATCGATGACAAAAGACAGTGGCCCAAGGCACAACCGACGAAAACGGCGTCTAAAGACTTCAAACTTAAGTTTTAGTATTTTGTACAGTGTTTTTTGTTAAGTGTGTATAGTAGATTGTAAAGTATAAATTATGATTATGACAATAAATATAAAAAAATTAATTGATATGTATGTGCTTTATTTTTGTGAATATCAAACGAATTTTCGATGCGATCTACCCTGGTGTAGCTACGGGCATTTGCTGGATGCTAAAAGTATAGGACCAGTCGATGAGGCCGTGAGGCCGTGAGGGGTGGTGAGGGAGAGCTATGTCCAGTCGTCGGGCGTCTTTCGGCTAGAATGTCGTGAAGATAAAAGTGAAATTCAAAATAGCAGTAAAGCTTGCAGAAGACCGGCGGAACAACTGGCTGGTTATTACCGCCGCGTGAACAATCGTGGCTAGCTCAAAGCTAGTAACAGAAAATTTTAAAGTAAATCTTTTGTAAACGCATGTTTCTAAAAGTAACATTAAAATATTACAAATTATGTTGTAATACATTATTGTATCGTGATTTACGATCGTGCGTTATGTGAATTTTATTTTAGGGCCATAAGGTTTAAATTGCAATAAACGCCGCGTTCTCGTGACTTGCATCAACTAGGTTAAAACGGGCTGGTATCCGCAACTCTACGACCAAGCGCGTATTTTGCGTAATTTGCATCAACTAAAGTCTGCTATCCAGGAAGGACCTAATCTTAAAACAAACGAATGCTAAGCATTTGTCAATAAAACAAATGCCGATCACGTGTCAAAGCTTTGATAATACCTACCCCAAATTAATGTTATTTGTTTGATAAAATGGCCTAATTATGTCCATTTTATACAAATACTTGTATCTAATCCAGTAAAGTCAATAGGCAGCACCTAACTCTTTGTTTAAACCATATTCTTGTAGCTAAGTGTGAATATATTTGATAGCATGGACTTTTAATAAAGTTGGATCTGTACCTACATCGACCACGATCTGTATCTATCATGATTTAGGCAGATAATTAGGTTCCTACTTACCTACAGCAATGATTGAAGATGAACAGGAAGAAATAAATCATGCCCATAGAGTAGACTAATAAAAGTGGGACCCTTACCCACAGAATGCATGAAGATGAATGCAAGAAAGAACTGGTATGAGGAATGAATGTACGAGAGGCATAAAAGATTGACCGGAACGACTGAGGTTAAGCACATAAGGCGCCAATATCGTTGGCGGGGAATAGTGTTAAGAAAAAAAAAAAAAAAAAAAAAGAAGATGAACAGGAAGTGATCCGACTGACCTAAGTACTCACTATTGTTGTAAAAATACAATACCTAAAAAGCCATCTTCCTAAACTTTACATTGGTCCTTCGAGTCGGCTTTCTGGACGATTGCACTCACAAGTTACTTAATACACTAACGTGTATTACAATAGCTCTCCTAAGAAAAACGAATACTAACACTCGCGAGGTCCCGCCCGATGGCTCGAAGGGCCAACGTAAATGTTAGGAAGATGGCTAAATGATACTGCTGCTTATTATAAAGTCATATTAAATATATTGTCCGGACCAAAGGTTTAGTAATACAAAGGAGCGAGGGAGCACACGCGATGACTGCTAATCGTGTACTGGATTGCTCGACTAATATCAATTACTGAAATGAGGAAAAAATGCACGAATAAGATTAGTTTTCGACGGGACGCTCTTCTGGCTTTTCTACCACTGCTCTACTTACGCACTCTGCTGCATTTATTATCTTTGCAACTTTTACTACGACAGGTTGTCATGGTACTCTACGAGCACCTAGTAGATTTTCATAACCAGTACATGCTTGTAAAATTCATTTTCGGGGGACTTATCAACGGAGATAAGCACTTCTGTTCGCAAATTCCTACAACTGCCATCACTCTCATACTATGGCGATCCGACACGAACGGGGAGAGATCAAGCACAGGACAGGACTAACTACTTCGGGTACTTTTCAAGGCACGGGGTTACGCCACCGATATCCTCCGTGCAGCTACTGAGAAATTCCTAGTTAAAATTTGCCCGTCTGGAGTCGAACACAGGATCGCTTACAGCCTCGAGACCGAAAGGGACTGATCAGCCAAATTTAATGTAGTCATTCATCACCTTAAATGGCATTATAGATGCATTGGTTCCAGCAGCAAAAGGATATCATGATATCGTCCTTAATATTCTTAGTTGCCTCTTAATTTTTCGTGATACTCGTATGTGGTTCAAGTAGGACTTAGTAACATTAGATTAGGAATGTCTCGTTCATCTTCAAACGATTGAGAGAAATGGAAGGATTTTTTTATAGCTCTAAATGCTTTTATTAAGTCGTGGTGCAGAGAGGTGACCTAACAAGCGTGCACAGGGGGGTTTCTGGAGATAACAGGGTGGTTCCAAGTGCTGATGGTGATCACCGAAGTGGTTTTAGTAAGGTAAAAATCCCACACTCCCTTGTCTTTTCCCTAAAAGTCCAGGCGCCTTTTGAAGGTATAACCAGACAAAAAAAAAGTCTTAAGACTCCCACAAATAAAGAAGAGAGGGTGACCTTTTCTCTCCTAATCATTGACCGTAGTTTCAAACTTCACTAAAATTATTTCTTCAGCTTCGAATTATTTTACCTATCTAGGTCTAGGTACTACTAACTAGTGATTACAAACGAGGCAAACCAACCCAAAAACCCGCATTTTCCCAATTGGCAACTTGACACTGGCCTACCCAAATCCAGTGCTTGTCGCGTACCCACATAGTGATAAGGGTCTACGAAACCCCGAAGGCAATGAACTGACGACAATCGTCTTTGGGTTATCTTCAATAAGCCATTATTATAAACAATGATAAATTGTTACTCGATGTAGGTACCTACTAATTAAATAATGTGTAATTAACCCTATTGATAGGGTTAATTTCCGGGTCAACTTTAAACATTGCTTTGTTAAAAAAAATAGGCACCTTATTTATTACCTACCTAACTGTAGGTACCTATTATGAATATATAACGCCTGTGTAGGATCACATATTAGGTATATGTGCCTAAAAGTTTTTCGCCAATATGCTAGTATTATATTATCTGTGCCAATAGGGATGTTTCCTGGGTAGAAAAATCATAACTCTATTTAGTCTGTCCGTCAGTGAGAATATCTAATAATATTGGACCTTTGGATTGAAATAAAAATTTACATACATAGAGCGCATCAAAGTGCAGGAGTGGGGGCTCGTGACGTAACTTTGTCAGTATAAAGTGAAGCACACCATGACGTCACACGATATTTCAATGCACTGTATCGTCGTAATTTTTCGTTTACGTGGCAAAAGAAAAAATACGTGTCCAATATTTTTAGGTTATCTAACTGACGAATTAAATAGATATTTTTTGTCGACTAACCTAAGTTAATATTAAATCCATGTAGGTATTAGAGGGCGACCTAAACCGAGCTCAATCTCAGCTCGAGCTCGTCTCCCCGGCATTTGCTGAGAAATTGAAGGAGAAGAAACCCAATTACACTTGGCTTGACTTGGATATCGGACCCGGACCTCATGTTGTGGCTATGACTGTTGTGCATTTGAATATATAATAGATTTATAAATATGCCTAAACTTAGGTTAAAGGTTAGCGAACTTGTAGATACCAATAAGTACTACAGATAACTAAATAATTATAATTATTATCACTAAGAACGTTCCACGTACATGCAAAACGTGCTCTTATGAAGTTTTGAGGTTCCAGAGAACATTGAACGTAGCACGCTTTTAATTATTCTATATAAATTAGTATATTTATTTCTATAACTAGTCTTTTTAGGGTTCCGTACCGAAAGGGTAATAACGGGACCCTATTACTGAGACTCCGCGATCCGTTTGTCTGTCTATCTGTCTGACTGTCCGTCTGTAGGCTGTATCTCATGAACCGTGATAGCTAGACAGTTGAAATTTTCACAGATGATATTGTATTTCTGTTGCCGCTTTAACAACAAATACTAAAAACAGAATAAAATAAATATTTAAGTGGGGCTCCCATACAACAGACGTGAATTTGTTGCCGTTTTTTGCGATAATGGTACGGAACCCTTCGTGCGCGAGTCTGACTCGCACTTGACCTGTTTTTTTTCTATTACATACTAAAAATCAATTGAAATTACAGCTATTATTATTTTATTCAAAAGTTTCTATCTCTATATACCCATAGATTGTCTCACATGGTTGCAGCTTTTACTTATTTTTAAAAATGTGGAATGTTTATTTTGGAAACGATTGTTAGCATCAATACTGGTAGGTACTTTTGCCTAATATTCGACCTGTATATTTCTACAGAATAAAAAAAAATAACACGTATTTTAGGAACCATCTTTATTTTAAATTCGTTCTGGGATGTAAAATTAAAATACACACGATTCTATACAAATCTTAATTTTATTGAGATTTTTCGCATATCTATAATAATTAATTTTAACGCTTAACAATAATAAATATTTATCAAAAACGAGTGATTTCATTCTCCTTCGGCTTGGCTTCGGGCGCAGCTGAGAGAGCGCGCTCATCATTTCTTCGGAGGATGTATATTGATCTGTGATAAAAAAAAAAAAATGATTAGACTCTTTTTTTTAGATCGGTAACCAATTGGATTTGGTACGGGTAGACCAAGGCCTGGGTTAGGACATTCAAGTTGACTTTTAATTCACCTGCGAACTATCAAACATTAAATTTTTACTGAGGCATCAACTCTGAAATATGAAAATAAAAAAAAGTTGTTCTGTAACTGGTCATTTATATTCGCATAAATGGAGGGAACAGCAGATTTGACCGGAAGCACGTAATTTTTTCAAAATAATTGTTATTTTTTATTTCGTGGACTAAACTGACATTTGGGGGGTTGTCACTTTATCGTTACATTAAAATAGTGTCGTACCCTAACTATCCTGAGTGACCGAAAGTTAATCGAAAATCGAAGTAGATCGAAAATGAAACTATTTCACGGCATAAAAAAATAATTTGTTTAGAAACTAGCGGCCCATATTTAGTTTCTACTCATTTATGTCAGACTTAATTTTATCGATTGCATTTATTTTATTGTTGATTTCATATTTAACACAATACAAATTTATGTACTATGTGTATGAATACTGTTATATTTAAATATATTATGTTTATATTCATAAAATATTTATTTACACTAATTAGTAAAAATAAATTCAGTGGTCTTGTCACATCGATTTGATGAATCACTTATGATTGAGCCTTACCTACAACACTATGCTCCGCGCTTGCAATATTTAAAAAAAATAAGGTCAACAGTAGCTGTCAGTTTAGTCCACGAAATTAAAAATAACAGTATAGGTAGTTGCCCGAACACTTACATAGATCATTTTGAGAATACAAAAACAATGATCATAGTCTCAACTATGCTAATGACGATGTCAAGTGGACCCACATTGTTTCAACTTGTATAAATCTAACGTTTATAATAGTTTCATTACTTAGTGGACACTACGTTTGCGTTTAATGGTTTACCTACATGACTAAGTTTAAATGGTGACATTGTGTTGAATATGTAGAGCGTAGGAATGTGATATTTTTATTTTGCCTTACTGCAAAAGGCGTATATAAGATCGTATCAGTTCCAGTTCTGTAGTTTCTGCCTACCTAGTGAGTTTATGTATGTAACAATATAAGTCATACTGATTGTGGGTGAATAAATAAGCGGTAGATAGGTAGGTATCTAACTATTTTGTAGCGTCATACTTTTTTTTTATAGTCTGTAGGCTCGCGTTTGACCACTATCTCGCCTGATATTAAGCGATGATGTGGTCTACGGTGAAGCACGCTTGCCTAGAAGAAACCTATTCACTCTTGACTTAGTGGTATAATCAGTAGAAAAAACCAAAAAGTTACTGGCCATACCATTAACTATACTAAACAATGGCTCAAATGTCGCCCAAAAACTGTGCTTTACTGTACCATTCCAACGTCAGAGGCGACTACAAGTCTCACGTCAAAAATAACACTCGTGACTTCTACAAACGGAATCCAAACAAGATTGAAGCAGAATTTGATTGGTTTTCCACTTTCAATCTCTCCATATTTGATGTCATATCGTTTCCTATTTTCCTATCATGTTTACGAGGTCCCTAGAAATATCAAACGTGTGAGAAGCGGAGCGGAATGTAACCTATAAAGCTACCTACCCAAATATAGCACAGATACATTTCATTCTTGGTCTAACATGTATTTTTTAGGTCTTCGGGACATCTACGTTTCCTGGACCTAGGTCGTAGGGTTTGCACTATTCGTTTAATTTTACTATTCGAATAAAATGAACACTTCTAGAGCTAAGTATTCCAATACTCGAAGATTTTTTTAACATATATTGAAAATAATGTAATATATATTCATTCAACACAAACAAGAACAGCTAGACTGGGGAAGTATGGTTTAAGTTTTAGGTTTAGTTTTTTTTTAAATGCCCTGTCAGCTTCGGTACTGGAGGGTGGGATGGATGGCAATAAATTATATGCTCGAGTTAAATGTGTACCACGTTGTCCACCGCTGTCAAAGAGAGCCATCTCTACTTGGGTTTTAATACCAAGATCCAAGAACTCTTCTCTTCTGTCGCAGCTGTAAAGATTCGGCTGCGTCATTTTGTAGCTTGCGTCGCAGCTGATCTTTCATAGACATACTGTTGTCATCATTATTTTATGTACTTACATCTTACATAGGACACAACAGGGTGGAACTCAGGGGCAGGATTGGAAACAGAAAATTATAAAAAAATATAAGTACCTTTATTTATTACTTTATTTACTATTCGAATATTCGGCGAATTTAATTGAGTTATTCAAATTTGAAATTGGAGCGGATATTCGAATTGCAAACCCTAGTCGTAGCTTACGATGGACATCCAGATTACCCCGGTGCCTTACTAGTTTTATACAGATTCTTTTATCAGATTCTTTTATGTCCTAATACAATTCTATGCAACATTTACTAAGTGAAGTTCTAGCGGAATAGAATAAGTTACTTCTAGGGAAGCGTGCTTCACCGTTGACTGCATCATCGCTTACCATCTGGTGAGATAGTGGTCAAACGCGAGCCTATCATTAAGAAAAAAAAAATACAGAGGTGTTGTTTTGACGATGAGATTACCGAAATAGTGGAGTACCTCATTCCTACCATACAACTGGTTATTGCCTTGTTATCCACGATAGTAAAATATTGTCTTGTAATCAAACATACTTCATCTACAGCTATATGAAATTAGTGATTACAGCAACCTTGAGTTTTACGGTAGTTTTAATTAACGATTGGTTTTCTGTTGATTCTTTGATAATAATAGTTCAATGAGTGTAGGATGACCACTTGTGCCGTAAATTGAATTGGATTGAGGAAAACGGAGACTAATAGCCATAGTTGGGCTGATGTTGGCTTTTATGATTATACCTACTATAAATGGCTGTTTTTGAGAATGGCATGAGTTGAAAATGTGGCAAAAAAAAAACTGTTATTGATTAAGGCACCTTGAGGTTTTTGGCTCTTTAAAAGTTTGGGGTTCAATTTATTTAAATTTTAATCATGTTTTTTAATACGTAGTGGAAACGGAAGATTCTTTATATCTTTAATCTACAAGATCTCCGATAGAGCCTGTTCAAAAATTAAATTTAAGTACCTACCTAATGTCAAATATGCCAATAAATAATTATTAATGGTTGCTTCAGTCGTTGTTAATGGCTCCACTTAAATGTTAAAACAACAGGATTCCTTATTAGATTGTGTTTGAGTTAAGATTGCCTGATTGGCCTTTGGAGAGGATTTAACAAAATGTTTGTGATTCATTATAACCTTTTGATATCGGCAGTCCTGGTACATATTAAACATCGATTTTACATCTATTCGTCATAATATAACTGTTCCTGAACTAGAACTAGATACATCTTAGGAGATACATCAAGCAAGGATCTAATGATAAAGGAAATAAATCTCTTTTTTCGGGGGGCAAATCCTAATGGATTCTTTCTGTCTAAAGAGAATAGAGGCTTGCATCAGACTGCTAATTCGAGGTAATCAGTCATATCAAGGGGTATTTCATTATCATCATCATCATTTCAGCCAAAAGACGTCCACTGCTGGACATAGGCCGCCCTCAAGCGTCGCCACACTGATTGGACCTGTGCGTCTCGCATCCACCGGTCTCACGCAGCCCTGACCAGGTCGTCACTCCACCTAGTGGGACCTTCCAACGCAACATCTTCCGGCTCGTGGTCGCCGCTCCAGGACTTTTTGGCCCCAACGCCCATCCATTCTGCGAGTAATGTGCCCTGCCCACTGCCACTTAAGGTTGGCAATTCTTCGGGCTATGTCGTAACCTTGGTTCTCTTGCGGATGTCTTCATTTCTGATTCGAACACGCAAGTAAACTCCCAGCATAGCTTTGGGTGACTTGCCTTCTGATGAGGCCCATTGTGAGCGACCACGTTTCGGTTCCATACGTCATCACTGGCAACACACACTGATCAAAGACTTTCGTCTTGACTGAGGTAAGTTGGATGAGAAGATACCGCGGAACTTCCCAAACGCTGCCCAGCAAAGTCGGATTCGACGCTTTATCTGTTTCTTGAAGTTGGACGTAGCTAACTGGACCGTTTGTCCCAGGTAGACACAATCACCCACAACTTTGAGTGTAGAGTCACCGTGAAAGGAGTGGGTGCATCATGGGCATTCAACATCATAAGGAGTATTTATTACCCAGTAGCTGGTAACTGGGTTGTGCAGCTCAGATAAGCAGTCACTTGTTGTGAAATATTGTTATTTAGCTGCATCTAGTTTGGCTGGAAGCCAACGCCGAAATATTTGGGGAATGGCTAATCTACTCCGTGGAGTGCCTTCGTACATGAATCCATATTCAAACCATGAACAGCAAACTCTATCTCTACTCGTATCTAAATTTGAATTTTGAAATTATCGAATTCTTTTATCAGGATGCCAACCGGTTACTTAGTACGTAGGTATTCACACTTTATTTAGTACTTTAGCACTGTGTTTTATCGCCCAGCTGTCACCTATTCTAACTGGCCGGTAATTTTAACGATAACCTAAGACTTCTGCTATCAACTTTAGTGGTCAACAATTTATCATTCAATCGTGTGCAATTTACATTATTAATAATAATTATTATTTTGCATAAAAGTTCTTTGTTTTAAAAACTGTTTCTAGAGTAGGTAATACGAACAAAGACTTATTGTCACGAAGATACTTTTACATGCTATATATACGTGGAATATTTTATGCGTGTAAAGTATCTATTCGTTTTGCTTCAGCAAAACATAAAGAAATCTTTAATAATGAGGATTGAGTATTGACCACGTAACATCTTGGTAGTTCATAAATGCCAATCCCAAACATTTTGGCAATCAGTTACGCTGATTTTTTTTTTCTAAGAAATTAACTTTGAATTGACACACTGTTCCGTTGTTGTTGAATTAGATAGGTTACCTATGTTTGCAATATTTGTAAGTATGTGAGAACCATGTTCCTATTTATCAAATGAATGGATTTACCTGTTAATGCTTTGAATACTTTATACCTGTACGTAGTACCTATAGTATGTAGTGATATTCTGGGTGCATCGTCCTCACATATATGAATTTATTTATGTATGTAGGTACTTATGTAAATATTGTAAACCACTAATTTTTTTTAAAGATTAGGTACCTATGGAGTTTCTTGTCCGTTCTTCTCCATAACAAGCTACTTTTCCAATTGTTAATACTTGTACATTTTAATTGTTGACGTTCAAAAGTGCCGCTTAAAGGCCTAGTTGAAATAAATATTTTTAATTTTTGATAAAATGTCTCTTGGTAACCGTAAAAAAACATTGTATTAATATTTTCTATGTGCTTTGCTATATGGAAATTATTCTATGTTTACAAATACATGCGATTACATTTAATAATATAAACAATACAATTACCATTAATATTATTATTGTTGTGGTTTATCACAAAGTTTGCTTAGACTTATTTGTACAATAAAGATACAGGCTAAGAATATTTATAATTTAGGTACGTCACTGTCTGTCATTTATTCGACAGTATAATGCGTTTCCACAGACTAAAAATAACCCATCCACTCGCAAATAGAACATTAAAAAAACCTCTAAGAACGCCATTAAACATTTCTAAATTGAGAATAAAAAGTGTGATTACCATTGAATTCTACCATTACTTTTATTTTCCGGTACAGCGGTCACCGGGGTTAATAATAAACGTAAATTACTTCAGTTAAATAACAATATAATAATATTGCCGAGATTTTACCAATTAGAGTACCAACATTCTATTATTATCTTGCAAGACAAATAAAAGGTACCTACAATTCAAGGCCCACAAAAATTCCATAGCAGAAAAAGTGTCGAAAATTGCTGTGAAATTTCGTAGGGCTAAAAGGTAAAGAAATAGAAAAGAGATAACGGTTCAAGGCTACTACAGTTGTACAGTGATTAGAAATCGTTCATTGGTCGCAGATGACAAAATTATAGTAAGGGCGAACTCTCGAGTTGACCACAAGGTCACTTTTTGTTGAGGTGTTGAAATGGCGCAGCGGTTGCTTGGACGAGACGTGGAACTATGCAGTTGTTTCTTTACAAAAAAAAATGGGTGTACAATGTATATCAGTCAATCGATGTATGCCTTACTAGAATTTTCAGGCAGAGGTTTAGCGCTATGTAAACTAGACTGTACTATGTTCGTGGGTCAATGTTGGGCCATCTTTCAAGGGTTGTCGCTACGGTGATCTTCTGTTATGTTGTTTATTTCGTTTTATGTAGTGTCACGTCTGTCAATCGTAAGTTTTGCCTACTAATCAAACTTGGTCATGGATACCTACGCAATTAACCCCTTGAGTGCCTGAAACGTGGATCCACGCGAGTCACAATGGCTTTTTAATTCTTTCGGTTATTACGGCATACAACCAGGTAAAGAAAAAATCAATTCTATTCTAATCTACTTTACTACGGCATCCACTGTTAGATAGGAAAAAAATAGCTGTAAAAAAATCTTTGTACGCATAACTAAATAAAATGTAGGGTTTCGTCTCGATTCCCTTATTGAACCCATTACAATATTGTTCACATTCATGAATATTTTCTCTCCCTGAGTGAATTCCAATGAATTAAAAGTCACCCTGTATATCAAATACGTCACCAATTTTCTGATCTGAGGGATGATCCTCAGGGGATGACCCAGGGTTAAATATTCAATCCTTAGACTCAAGTTGAAACAAAGCTAAGAAAGAATACTACAAAGCGTGACCTGCATAAGATCGATACAGCCGTGCCCCCAGCTCTTGGACTAATTTTGATAACTGAGCTGTCGACAAGTAGCTCCTTGTCTAAATGGTGCTAAAGATAAAAGTTCAACGGGAGGTTACTAACTTCTTCAACGAGGCACTTGTATAAGGAGACATGAAAAACACATTAAGAAGAAAAAGCTAGGAGATTGAACTTTCGAATGTGCTTTTTTTTACGGTTCTGAGCAGACGTGTAGGAGGAGTCTTTAGAGACTTCCAATCGAATCACAGAATGTAAATGTTTTAATATCGAAATTGGAATAAAATTGATTTTAAACTGAAGACCAAAATCTAAACGATATTGAATTTAATATTGTTGATTTTGCCATTCCAAACAATCATTTTCATTGTTTCTCTCTCGTTCATATCGTCCAGAGAGACGAATCCAGAAACCCAGTAGTACCTACAACTGGAAGAGTCACATAGCCACCATTACCACGTATAGTTCTTGCCAATCTTCTTGGCTGCCCTGATGTTGCCTACAATGGCTGCGCAGTAGTAAATCGCATACAAAAACAGCACCATTTCATGCCTTCGGAAAGCCAACTTTAGGGCGGCCCAGAAATATGGCGAGCACTTTACTTTGGTTTAAACATGTGCCCGTCTCTAAGGCAGTTACAGGGACAATCCTCATCTGAAGTCGGGATGTTTATCTATCAATGTAGACCTTATTTTATAAGATTTAAAAGTCAAAATATCTTACAATAATATGGCTATGGCAGGAACGGCGAGCGAGGCACTGATGAGGTAGAAGGCGCCAGGCATGGTGGATAGGGTGCTGAGGTACAACTTGCTGTACACTGGCGAGTAAATCACAGGCACCAGGGCCTCTGATATGCTTATTAGAGAGCTTGTTTTGCCTGGAACAGAAAAAAGGTACATTATAATACATTATGCGCATGTTTTTGCAACCATTAGTCGAGACTTTGAGAGCAAAGACATAGAAGATGGACTGAGAGTAGATACCTACCCCACTATAGTTATGAAGTGAATATAGGCAAAAAAATGCAAGAAGGTAACTAATGTATATAAGTTAACTTATGTCAAAAATGTAAATTGTTCGTTGTAATCGTTGGTAAGTAGATCGAAATGAAACTATGTCACGGCAAAAAAAAAATATTTGTTAAGAAACTAGCCGCCCTATTTAATTTCGACTTATTTATGTCATACTTCATTATATCTATCGCATTTATTTTATTGTTGATTTCTTATTTATTACAATGAAATTTATTTTACTATGTGTATGAATACTGTTATATTTAAATACGTTACGTTTATTTTCATAAAACATTTATTTACACAAATTTGTAAAATTTTATTAAGGAGTCACATTGATTCATATTGAGCCTTACCTACAACACTATGTTCTGTGCTTGCAACATTTTAAACAAATAAGGTCATTGGCTGCTGTTGGTTTAGTCTACGAAATTAAAAATCACAATAAAGAGCCTCACTATTTTAACGATGTAAATCTTTGCGTATGACAAGTTCAACGTTCCACTTTCAGAGTTCTTATTTCTTTTATTATTATCTAAGTAGGTGTCATTGGAATTATTACTAGAAATTATGAAGTCATTAGACTGTCTAACCGAGAATCAAGAACAGATAAACAACCATCATCTTCCTGCCCTTGCCCCATGTTACTTGGGGTCGGCAGAACAGATAAACAACCACGACAAAAAAAGAAACATCGTTTACTCATTTAATATTCAATAAATATTTATTGGTAATAAACTTAGAGGATTTATTTATTTACAATTGGCTCGCGCTTGACCATTATCTCGGTGATGCACTATCTGAGCCACTATCACTAAGTAAGCGATGATCTGGTCGACGGTGAAGCACGCATGCCTAGAAGTAATCTATTCACTCTTGACGTAAATACCCCAAGATTATAGATCGTAGGTATAAAGGTGTATCTTACTAACATATTATAGGCAATGGCCTTAACCAAGTTTGTAAAGATTTTTTTACGGTAAGTCAGTATACGTTAGGCCAAAGTTGGATATGTAAGTCACATAGGTAACAGAGGACAAAAACTGAGTTTGCAATCACAATGAGGAGCCATGGAGTGCGATTGCTGTGGCCAAAATCGGCAATATAACATCATAATATATATCATATACGAATACTTTGGAGAATAAGGTACGAGTAGGTAAATTCTTATTCCTATTCCACTATCTATATTGATGCAACAACATTTGTTTTGGGTTCCATAACCGGGTCTAAACGTAGCCTTATTTCTGTCACTCACGTGTCCGTCCATCTGTCCGTCTGTATGTCGTCTGTCACACGATTTTTACAGCCAAAAGGTTGGCGGCAGTTACAGTCTTTAAATTTTCACAGTATAAGCATCTTGTTGACCCAAAGCCATACAAATTGTCAAAAAATATTTAATGTTTTTAAAGGCATATACAGCAAAAGGCCGAAAAAAAATTGACCTACCTTATCAAGTGGGGTTTGGTTGTTTAGAGCTGAACAAAGGAGTGAGAAGCCAATAAAATCAGCTCTCTTTTTACGAAATTTTGTCCCGAGAATTTGGTGAGTATGTTTTTTAGAATTATAAAAGAAAACATAGTAAATTGAAAGTAACCATGTCTGACACAGCGATTGAAGAAGTTAAAGACACACATTTCTTAGTAGTTACAATATATCAACATTTCGAACTGGAAATATATGAACATATTGAAATGATTAATAAAAAAAACCGGCCAAGTGCGAGTCGGACTCGTGCACGAAGGGTTTCGTACCGTGCGTTATCGCAAAAAACGGCAAAAATATCACGTTTGTTGTATGGGAGCCCCAATATTAATTTTATTCTGTTTTTAGTATTTGTTGTTATAGCGGCAACAGAAATACATCATCTGTGAAAATTTCAACTGTCTAACTATTACTGTTCGTGAGATACAGCCTGGTGACAGACGGACAGACAGACACAAATCGATGTGTTACTAGAAATGCTTATTTTGGAAATGTTTACCCACTGTTAACTTATGGTGTAATATATATTGGGGGAACTCGACAAACGTACAATCCACATTTATTCTTCAGAAGAAATGTTTCAAAGCAATATATAACATGTATAGTACGGAATCATTAAGAGATGTCTTCTGAACGGACGGTTTCCTGACACTGACTGGTTATAAATACCAGTACTAGAATTATGTTTATTTGTTAAAAATAATATGCAATATTTTAATTTCAAATCAAATTAAAAAAGAAACATAAGGAAACAATATAAATATGACATTAATTTACCGTCCATTAACAATATGATGTATTATTAAAGTACCTACTGCTACTGCTATTCGTGTGTACAATAAGTTACCGCCAGCAATTAAGCAATTAAATTGCAATATGTTTTTAAAAGAAATTGAAAAAAATGTTAATTAATAATGTATTTTATAATCTGCATGAGTTTTTTGATAGAAAATAATATTTGTAAGTACCTAATTTCTAAATACTATTGAATATCCGACTTGGGTAGACTGTTGAAACTAAAAATATAATATTTATTCACATCATCAGCCTATTAATGTTCCCACTGCTGGAACACAGGCCTCCTCTCCGTGAGAGGGAATTGGCCGTTATCCACCACGCGGGCCCAGTGCGGGTTTGTGGATGTCACATGTCTTCGAATTTTTGGTTCTAGGACATGCCGGTTTCTTCACGATGTTTTCCTTCACCGTTTTGAGAGCAGTGGTGATGAAATGATTTACACAAAGTAAAGCGCCTGCCTGGGCTCGAACCCACGACCTACAACTTGTAAGTCGCGGCTGATACCACTGGGCCGACACTGCTCTATAATAATAATAACTTAATGTACACAGTTATACAATAAATATATATTTATCTTTATTCTTACGCACATTTTACTAAAAAATACCAAAATATTGATAAATATAAGATTTTAAAATTTAAAATTTCTTCTTTTTTGTCCGACACACACTTTTTTGTTAAGTCACGCAATGTTTAATGCCAGTTATTTCCATGCCTTCTTTAATTTACCATGTAGATTGTACCTAAGTTAATACCTAAGTTCCTGTAAAGTACAAACCATAAATAATCCTGTTATTGCTTACTTAATTAGCAGAAACGTGATCTTAAGACTCATTTAAAACACGATCTATTCATAGTCCTCGAATATATAATAAATGCCAATTATTATGATACCTAACCTACCCTACCTAGGTAAGTACATGAATATAATAACTATGAATATGTTATAGTAACATTAAGTTTTATTACCATATGGATGTGAATGCATAGAAATATTAATTGTATCCTAAGCATTATACAATCTATATATACATATAAGGCAAAAGTGATTGACTGATGTATCAACGCACAGGCCAAACCCTTAGGACTAGAAACTTAAAATTTCGCACACGTATTCCGCTTATGACGTCAGCATCCACTAAGGAAGGATTTTTCAAAATTCAACCCATAAGGGGGTGAAATAGGGGATAAAAGTTTGTATGAAGCTTTTTATTAAAAAGTCATCTGTAGGATAAAACACGGATCACGCGAACGAAGTCGCGGTCGATTTGCTAGTTTTAGATAATATGTGCTTAATGTCCCGCAATTCAACTCATTTAGCGTACAAAATTCTGTATCGAATTTACATTTAGTACGAGTACGGGTAGAAAAAAAGCCAACAGACCCAATTTACCAATTAATTAGTGTCAATTCTGTAAGATATTATTTATAAACAGTTTCTCTATAAAGAAATAAGTTATACCTAGAGGCAACAAAGTCAAATGATACGATTGGCAGTTGGAAATGCTTTCAACTACTTACAGCATGTGCAACATATTTACATCATATTCGACAGTATCTTTTTATTTTTGATGAAATTTTATGTTTAATTATTGGTTATTAGTGAGTATTAATGATTAATAATTATTATTGATTAATTATGTGTTTTGTATTGTATGTTTTTATTATTAATTGATGACCTGATGATTATTGACTAATTATTTATTTTTTATATTTTAATTATTATTTCTTCTGATTGATGTAAGTACTGTGCACACCTACTTATAAGTGGAATATTCGCTGTAGTTACTAAAATTGAGATTATTGTTTTTGTCATTGTTCTGTGAACAATCCGTTGGAGTGCCATAATAAATAAATAAATAAATTATAGACTTTTGCTGACCATACTACAAAAATGCCGGCTGTATGAAAATATGTAGAACATCATCTGCCTAGCCTTTTCCCAACTATATTGGGGTCGGCTTCCAGTCTTACCGGATTCAGCTGAGTACCTGTGTTTTACATGGAGCGACTGCCTATCTGACCTCCACAACCCAGTAACTGGGTAACACGGTACCCCTTGGCAAGACTGCAATGGTGTCAGATATCAAGCTTCTGACTACCCGTAACGACTGTCAAAGATCTTCAAATGACAGCCGGGACCAACGGCTTAGCATGCTTTCCGAGGCACGGAGGAAACTCGGTTTGTTGAAATTGTCACCCATCCACAGGCCGACCTCGCCAAGCGTTGCTTAACCTTGATGATCGACCTGTGCGGTTGTTATTATTTAGTCACGAGCTCCTCTACTATACGAAAATATGTAGATACCTACGCAAATTTATTGACCTAATTATATTCGGAAATCATTCCACACGGTTATCAGGAGTCACAGGTCGTAGATTAACTGACCCCAAAACTGACATTAAATGTCATTAGACGATAAGATGTTAAATAGGTATATTTTTTTCATAAGTTCCTACTTAGATAGGTATTAAACCAACGATTTTTGAATAAAGAACTTAAAATTGAGTATCGCACCCCCAGAATGAAAGTGACCTAGCTCAAAAATTGCAACTTGTGGCCAATAAAGTATTAAAAAATATAGTGTTGAGTTAATGTAAATGTGGGGTACATTCTAATTTACTCAACACTATACTTTTTACTCCCGAGTTGTATTGAAAATGTATAATATTTTGCAGATATATATTTATTGATCATTTATGTTCAGATTGCAAACGTTATATTCGAATTAAATGTATTTTAAATATATTTGGACAGTCAATATAAAATAGTTTCAAATTAAGTCAATCTATGCAAAATAAATCTGCATTTCTGGGACGGTTTTATGACTTAAGCCTTTTTTGAATTAGGAATTTTATTACTAAAGAGACTTAATCTAAAACCGTCAGTAAAATCTAATCAATATTTTGTAATAAACAGACTTATTTAAAAAAGGAGTCATTTTAGCACAAATAAGAAGTTGTGTCTTTTGTGTGTTGTATCTCAACCTGCCCAGTATTTGCAATAAAATGGCACAAGCCGAGGTACGTCGATTTTATGCAAGTTCACTCGAGAGCATATCTGACGCAAAATTGTTTCGGTTTCTTTCACATTACACAGATAAAAATACGATCAACTAAAGTGACCGATGTCTTAGGTTTTCCCTTTCTTACTCATCATTCGGACTCTTTTTCAACACAGGATTTTGGAGGACGCTTTTTAAGGCCAGATCCTAGCAAAGTCAGAGTTTACAGGAATTTTGTGTTAGGTCACTTTTCTTCTGGGTGTTCATGTTCTCGACTCCAAATACTCAAATCAGAAACTATGCGCAGCAGTTTATGGCTACGAAGAATATACTTGCCCAAGAAAGGATTCGCTTCGGGAAGCGTCGTCTATCTCCGGAAACACGAACGCGCGATTTTATCAATCTGTCTAGCCTTTCCACAACTGTTTTGGGGTCGGCTTTCATTCTAATCTGATGCAGCTGGATACTACTATACTACTGTATTTTACATGGAGCGACTGCTTAACTGAACTCTTTAACCCAATAACTGGGAAACACGAGACCCTTGGCAGGACTGGTGCTAGTTTGCAGGCTTTTGACTACCCGTAACCTCTATTAATGATCTACAAATGGCAACCGGGACCAGGATCTTAGGTCAGGTGTTCACAATGCACCGCACGACACGATTTTGGGTCAAGATTTTTAACACAAAACACACTGCCGTGTCGTGTGTTAAAAATCGTGCGGTGCCTCGTGTACAAACAATCTAAGCCGTGCGGTGCGGTATGTCGTGTCGTCAACAAGCTCATACTTGTTTTGTACAGCCGCAAAATCGTCACTGCAAAAAAGTTGTAACGACATAGCGGCATCGACGTCATAGCAGAGAGACCGTTCGTAAATCGTGTCGTGTATGGTGCCGTTTCATGCAATGAACTATCGTTCTATACAAATATATGGAGCTCTGAATCGCGGCCTCATTTTGTCGTGTCGTGTTTCACGTCGTGAATAAACGGCCGAAGTGCTTTCAGAGGCATGATGTGGTTTCGGTTGTATAATGAATGGGCAACAATCTTCGGACCAAATACAAAAATGTAATTATGTGATCTAAGATAGAATTGTTGTAATCATGTAATTACCATAAAATTGTTTACTTATTTCAGATAACCTGTCACTGATTTCAGCTTCACGCGTTCATTATTCATTTCTTTTAATTCCATTACGATTAATTAATTATTTATACACTATATTATACCTAATGCACTGTGACTAAATGTAGGAAAATTTTCTTTAAATCTCCTTCTGCATAAATTCAAATAGGTATAATAAAATGCATTATTAATTATGATTGTCTCCAATTATTGCTTACGTGCGTGTGCTATGCCTCCTTATTGCTTAGCCTGCTTTTATATGCAAATAATCGTCAATCATAAGCAATAATATTAAAATTAAATACAGGTAATTATGGAGATAATATATTGAATAATTGGTTACCTACTTGACGATTATTTGCATATAAAAGCAGGTTTAGCAATAAGGAGGCATAACACACGCAAATACGTAAGCAATAATTGGAGGCAATCATAATTAATAATGCAATTTATTATACCTATTTGGATTTATGCAGAAGAAGATTTAAATACCTAAGTATTTGCATAAGATATCACATATATCGTGGATATCGGTTGTCATGGTATGCATGTGATCTGGAGGAATGAGGTAGGTAAATAAAATTGCCCACACATAGGCAGAGCCCTTTGAGGTATCGTGGGTGCGATTTAAATATTATCCTAAAAATCGGTTAATTTTTGTTTTCTTCATCCGTGTCGTTTACTTTATATGAACGGAAAACAGCAGATCTGCAGGCTAATTGTGTAATGTGATTTCGGAAAGGCAAAGGGTTTGACCCCATCAAAGGGTATGACAATTAATACTCTTCAAATAAATAGGTATTGACAAAAATTATTGGACTCTTTCTAAAAGAGTGAAAACGTCCAATATTTTTTGTCAATACCTAATTAAATAAGTTACTTCACTTCGACATTTGTATGCATCTTATTGCATTGTAATAAGGATTAAGTTCCAGAAAAGAAAATTAGTTATATCTCGTGAACCTATGTTCATGGTTATTTGAGGCACCTACCAAAAAAAACTATAAAAAAGTAAATTCGAAAAGTCGGAGGATACATATTCGCGAGCTGGCTGACCAAAACCAGATGTATCCTCAGAATGCACATCATGATTTTATTCTTGTTTACGTCTTTTTAGTTCGCTTTTTAAGCAGTCGGGTTTTATGAATTATCTTTTTTGTTTTAACTTTTTAGTAAAAATTTTTTCAAATTTACACATATAAATGTAATATATTTTTGAGATCACCTCTTGAAATCTTTTATTTTGATACCCCACACGATCGATTTGGAGGGGTTTGGATAAAAAAAATGGGCCCCACAATATGGCGCCCAAAAGCCTTTAATGTAGCCAGTGACACTCGCAAGGTTAAGACGAATCGATTGACGTACGAATCATCAAAATTGGCTAACGCGTTTGGTCTCTGGAAAACCACATATGAACAAATATACATGGATACATAGTCTGATAAACACATTACACTCTTTCACATTACAAAGAAATAAATAAGACTTATTAACAAACGGAAAACAATAGGTAGGTACCAAAGACACTAACTTTGCAAAAAAAAAAACAAAAATATCAAACATACTTTTTCTACAATAGAAAACAAAAATCCGTTACAAAATCGGCAAACTCCTTTCGATTCAGTGTTTGGTGATAAATGTATGAGTAAAAGAGTAGGTAAAGACTAAAGAAACGATGGTTGGACTATGTGAAAGATCTTGAGGGGTCTTTAAGTCAAGAGTGAATAGGCTACTTCTAGGCAAGCGTGCTCCATCGTCGACCACATCATCGCTTACCATAAGGTGAGATAGTGGTCAATCGCGAGCCTATAAAAGATAAAAAAAAGATGATATTTATATTATATATTTATTTTATTTATTTTTATTTTTTTTATTTATTTTTTTTATTTTTATTTTATTTTTTGTCTACAAAATGGAGTGACCACTGAGATGATGCGTATTATAGAAGAGTGGAAGTAGAAGACATGTTACATTTGCCTCGAATAAATTAGGAGAAGGTCAAGATAATGCTGATGATACCAGTCAGCAGTCTTTTTAACCCCCGACGGAAAAAGAGGGGGGTTATAAGTTTGACGTGTGTTGCTGTGTATCTGTGTGTCTGTCTGTGGCATCATAGCTCCTAAACGGATTAACCGATTTTGATTTAGTTTTTTTTGTTTGAACGTTTTCTTTGCCGAGACTGTTCTTAGCTATGTTTGATTGAAATCGGTTCAATCGATAAAAAGTAATTCGAATTTTACTTTTTGAATCTGGGTTCTTTCGCAAGATATGTCATAATTACGTGTTTCGATAGATTGGCGAATGAAGCGTGTCTACTACTAGGTATATTATATATAGTTTAAGAAGCATGAAATCAAAATTTAATTTAAATTTAAAATACCCCCGGCATTAAAACCTCCAAATAGCAAAAAATAAGCCACGTACTCGCGTTGAAGAACCGCTAAGTAAATAAAATTAACTGCTGTAAACGATGTCGGTTCCCCGACGCGAGTACGAGACTTATTTTTTGCTTTTTAGAGGTTTTTATAAATTTAATTACAATTAAGACATTACACTTTGAGAGTGCATTAACCTCGTTCAATGCTCTAATATTAAAGTACTAATACGGTGACATTTCAAGGATAAGTTGGCATTCCACTGGTTGTCTTTGTTTTTCTCATAATTTATCTAATAATTACTAACTTCTTACCAATACTGCGCTCCTAATGAACCGATCAATGATTTATGTCGAATAAACAACAAAAAGTTCAATATCGTTTATTGTTTCAAAAAGCTGAATGGAGACAATAGAAGCCTTAATTGATTGTCAAGTGTTCCCATTCATAATTAATGACATTAAGGTTAATAAAGCGATTATCAATGATTAAAAGATAAAATCAAGGAAATTATTGTAATTAGTATATTTATTACACTTTATCCTGATTTGACAATGTAATTTATGGTTTTGAAATTATTTTCTATTGTATTCAGTATTGCTGAGCATAAATTTACTTATCTTAATTATTGTAACATGAAAATGTATCCGTTTTCTTTTCATCTTAGCGAGATTATTAACTTTATTACCCACGTTTAAAATTAGATTTATAAATTGCTATTTATTATTTAATTTTCTGTTGTATTACATGCATTTTTTGGCGATCAGAAACTGCCCTTACACCAATGGACGGTGTTATGCAATATGTCAAACCTAACAATTAATATCAGTAAACAGTACAGTACAGTACAGTAACAGTAAAAACTCGTCGCCGAGTTGCCAGCTTGTCAGTTTTTTATCGGTTACATTTCGGGGAGTGTGCGTTGGAATTGCACGATCTAATTCCACCTAGCCCGTTTCATCATCGGACTACCTGACATACGGCGATGCGTCATCGGCACATGGTGGACATCCCACCCATACGCACAAAACGTTTTGGAAACACTTTTATTATGCGTACAGCCACAAAATAGAAAGCCGCCGCGTATGTACTTTGTGGTACAGCTAAGGAGTGAAATGCCCTGCCGGAGTCTGTGTTTCCCGAAAGCTACAATCTAGGAATCTTTAAGTCAAGAGTGAATAGGTTATTTCTAGGCAAGCGTGTCTCACCGTCGACCACATCATTGCTTACCAACAGGTGAGATAGTAGTCAAGCGCAAGCCTATTAAATATAAAAAAAAAAAACATATAATGCTGTAACTTATCGCGCAATTACTGTTTTATGATGATGTGACTTAATAATTCCACTAGCATTTATATACGTTAGTCTAGAATTATAGGAAACATGACAATAAATATTGTAATAATACATATAATTAAGAACTTGTCGTCATATTTTACGATGCTTAGGTAATACACTCGCTAAACCAGAAATAATTAAAAATGACTTCTAAGTACTGAATAAATTTGTTGTTTTCCGTAACAGGTTCACTGTTCACATAGCAAAAACAATAGTTAATAAAACAATCACAAATGCCATATGCGTCATGGGAGTGCGAACCTGTTAAAAAATCTATTGGTATATTAATAAAGATTTGTAATTTTACATGAATAGTCATGTAAAATAAGTTTAGTATTTGCAAAATGATAGAAAGCCTGAATGAAATCCATGTTCAAAATTATTATTTTTAATAGCATAACACATAATATCAATACCTATATCAAACAATGAAATTGCCTTAAAATCCTTCGGATGTGGAAAAAATGTGTGTTGCCTTCTTGCATAACACATAATATCAATGGCAATATCTAAATAAAACAATGGATATTTTTTCAAAATCCTTCGGAATGTGGCAAAAAGTGTGTTGCCTAATTGCATAACACATAATATCAATGGCAATACCTATATCAAACAATGGCATTTCTTTCAAAATCCTTCGGATGTGGCAAAAAGTGTGTTGCCTAATTGCATAACACATAATATCAATGGCAATACCTATATCAAACAATGGCATTTCTTTCAAAATCCTTCGGATGTGGCAAAAAGTGTGTTGCCTAATTGCATAACACATAATATCAATGGCAATACCTATATCAAACAATGGCATTTCTTTCAAAATCCTTCGGATGTGGCAAAAAGTGTTACCTAATTCGTGTGCCGTTGACAACACAAAGTTTTAAATTCAGTGTCAACGTAAATTTTTTAAATGCTTTGTTTCGTGATTAACGCGATTGTTCTGTATCTATGTGGTTTCTAAGTAGTACCCACTGCTGTTAAAAAAAGGTTAATCTATCAAGCTCTTTTAGAATTTTGTTTTAAACTAAATGCTAGTACTAACAATTTTTTTCTCACTATCAAAAGAAACCGTAAGTTAAAATATTGAATGGAAATATTAGGTTACTTCTAGGCAAGCATTTCTCATCATCGACCACATCATCGCTTACCATCAGGTGAGATAGTGGTCAAAATATGGCAATAAAAAGTAAAAAGATTCTCATGAAAAAAACACAACAAACGTGTAACAATGAATCGTCAAAAGAAAACTGCTTATTCCAGGTTCCTAGTTGAATTTCTAAGAAACGAGTGATTTCATAAAAATAAGTTTCAGTAGGTAAGTACTAAGAGGAAAAAAGTCGATTCAGCGTTTACTTTTACCAAACATTTACCGTTTACTTACTGACTTAACTTATTAACTATTTCCTCCGGATGTTTTGCTTTACTTTACATACAAGTAGGAAAAATCCTACATCGCACATCTGTTTCCATTATCTTCACGTCGTCACAAAAATATCTCTATACTACGCAATATATAAACAAAAAGTGTGATAGTAGCGCAGTACCAAAATAAACAAGAGTCATACTACGGCAGTTTTTATCTACGCCACTTGACAGGTATCACTCATTCATTGTTTCAAGGGAACTCCAGTATTGTAAATAGAAAATACCCGCAGTATAAATAGGTACTTGTATTAGTTTAAACATAAGCCTACCGCTAACGCTAACTAAAAGTGGGCTCGACTTTTATAAACAAACTAGCTTCTGCCAGCGGCTTCGCCCGCGTGAAGTCGAAAAGGTAGATACTTTTTATCCAGGAAAAGTGCTCGGTTCGTGAAGGGTAGGCTATATATATGGACATAAGAGGCGGAAAAGGTTTAGTAATTATTTTTTTTATTGTCTCGCGCTTGACCACTATCTCACCTGATGGAAAGCGAAAATGTGGTCGACGGCGAAACACGCTTGCCTAGAAATAAACTATTCACTGTTGACTTAAAGACTCCCTAGATTGTAGCTATCGGGAAACACAGACTCCGGCAGGGAATTCCACTCCTTAACAGTACGCATAATAAAAGTGTTCCCAAAACGTTTTGTTCGTATGGGTGGGATGTCGTTGTTGTGCCGTATGGTGCCGGCCGTAAAGAATTCCACCATCCCATGTCTTCCCGTGGGTGTCGTAAGAGGCGACTAAGGGACAAACCAGAGAATGGGCAGCAGCGTTCTCTGTGCTTCTATAACAACCATACTGCGATCGCCAACCCGCCTGCCAAGCGTGGCGATTATGGCAAAACCCCCCCCATGAATAGCACAAATAAAAAATGGCCCCTAGTGCCCGGCAGCCTGCCTACCCTCGACTACGGTAGCGGTCGAGGTTACGGCATGGCAAGGGGTGCCAAGAATCTCCGGACGGGATCCGGCTACCCCAACAAACACCGACGACTGGACCTGGCAACATACAACACGCGCACACTTCGGACCGACGAAAAGATCACCAAACTCGAAGAGGAATTGAGCAGGTTGCGATGGAGTATTATAGGGTTATCTGAAGTCCGAAGAGAGGGGGAGGACTCGATAATCCTCAAATCCGGCAACCTGCTCTATTTCCGAGAGGGTGACCGGCAGTCCCAGGGTGGTGTCGGGTTTATCGTCCACAAGTCCCTTGTGAACAACGTGGTGAAGATCGAGAGTGTGTCGACCAGGGTGGCGTACCTGATACTCAGAATATCCGCAAGATATTCGCTGAAGGTCATACAGGTCTACGCCCCAACCTCGGCACACCCCGACGACGAGGTAGAGACCATGTATGAGGATATCTCCAGAGCCATGCATGGTTTCAAAACTCACTTCACCGTTGTCATGGGGGACTTCAACGCGAAACTGGGCAAACGAGACGAGGATGAGCTGCAAGTGGGGCAATTTGGAGTTGGACGTCGGAACCACCGGGGTCACCTACTGGCCAGTTTTATGGAGAAGGAGGGCCTCTACATGATGAACTCCTTCTTCAAAAAGCGTGAACATAGGAAGTGGACCTGGCAGAGCCCCGATGGTGCAACAAAAAATGAGATCGACTTCATCATGTCAACCAGGAAGCAAATGTTCAATGATGTCTCTGTGATCAATTCGGTAAAAACCGGGAGCGATCACCGCATGGTAAGAGGCACATTAAACATTAATATTAAGCTTGAAAGGTCTCGACTGATGAAGTCCACGCTCCGTCCAGCACAGATTCAGGTCCAAAACCCCGAGAGCTTTCAGCTCGAACTCCAGAATCGTTTTGAGTGCCTAGGGAGCTCAGTGGACGAATACAATGACGGGTTCGTGGAAGCTGTCCATACGGTCGGGTCTAAGTTTTTCAAGACCCGTCGTACATATAGAAACAAAAAGCTCTCTGATCCTACTCTCAAGCTTATGAAGGAGAGGCGTGAGATGATCCTGCAGTCTTCAGATGAGGCGTGCAAATATCGGCAGCTCAATAGACAGATCTCTAAATCCTTGAAAAGAGACCTCCGCCGCTTTAACACCGAGCGTATTAAAGACGCGATTGAGCGAAATAAAGGCTCCAAGGTATTTGCAAGGGATCTGGCTATTGGGCAGAGCCAGCTCACGAGACTGAAGACCGACGATGGCAGGATCGTATCCGCCAAACCGGAGCTTCTGAGGGAGATCGAGACATTCTATGGGCAGCTGTACACATCAATCAGCAAGCCCGTTGCGAGTCTAGCAAACGACCCAAGAGCTAGATTGACCCGACACTATACCGAAGATATCCCGGACGTCAGCCTGTACGAGATTAGGATGGCTCTGAAACAGCTTAAAAACAACAAGGCGCCGGGTGATGACGGAATCACGGCTGAACTCCTGAAGGCGGGTGGAAAACCGGTCCTTAAGGCCCTTCAGAAGCTGTTTGATGCCGTCATACTCGAGGGCAAAACGCCACAGGCATGGTGCAGGGGTGTGGTGGTACTCTTCTTCAAGAAGGGCGACAATGCCCGACTGAAGAACTATAGGCCCATCTCACTTCTTAGTCATGTCTACAAGTTGTTTTCAAGAGTCATCACGAATCGTCTCGCGCGCAGGTTTGACGATTTCCAGCCTCCCGAACAAGCCGGATTCCGAAAAGGCTTTAGCACCGTAGACCACATACATACGCTGCGGCAGGTCATACAGAAGACCGAAGAGTATAACCTGCCTCTCTGTTTAGCGTTTGTGGACTACGAGAAAGCCTTCGATTCGATCGAGACTTGGGCAGTACTGCAATCTCTCCAACGGTGCCAGATCGACTACCGGTACATTGAGGTGTTGATTTTGAAGTGTTTGTACAAAAACGCCACCATGTCAGTCCGTCTTCAGGATCAGACCTCGAAATCAATCCTTCTCCAGCGCGGCGTGAGACAGGGAGACGTCATTTCTCCGAAACTGTTCACTGCTGCGCTGGAGGATGTCTTCAAGGTTCTGGATTGGAAGTCGCTTGGCATCAACGTTAATGGCGAGTACATCACTCACCTTCGGTTTGCCGACGACATAGTGGTCATGGCTGAGACCATGGAGAGCCTCAGTACAATACTCGATGACCTCAATAGAGCTTCCGAAAGAGTGGGTCTTAAAATGAACATGGACAAAACCAAGGTCATGATGAATGCCCATGTAACACCCACTCCTATCAAGATCGGAGACTGTTTACTTGAAGTTGTAGATGATTATGTCTACCTGGGACAAACGATCCAGTTGGGTAGATCCAACTTCGAGAAAGAGGTCAACCGTCGAATCCGACTCGGCTGGGCAGCGTTCGGGAAGTTGCGTGGTATCTTCTCGTCCAATTTACCGCAATGTCTCAAGACAAAAGTCTATGACAAGTGTGTGTTGCCAGTGATCACCTATGGGACCGAGACGTGGTCGCTTACAATGGGCCTTATCAGAAAGTTTAAAGTCACCCAAAGGGCAATGGAGAGGGCTATGCTCGGAATTCCTCGGAATATCCTTGCGTGATCACGTCAGAAATGATGATATCCGCAGCAGAACCAAAGTTACCGACATAGCCCGAAGAATTGCCAAACTTAAGTGGCAGTGGGCAGGGCACATTGCTCGCAGAACGGATGGCCGTTGGGGCCGAAAAGTTCTGGAATGGCGACCGCGAACCGGAAGACGATATGTTGGAAGGCCTCCCACTAGGTGGACCGATGACCTGGTTAAGGTTGCGGGAAGGCGCTGGATGCGAGACGCACGGGATCGGTCAATGTGGCGACGCCTGGGGGAGGCCTATGTCCAGCAGTGGACGTCTTTCGGCTGAAATGATGGGTGGGATGTCCACCATAAACCGATGGCGCAAAGCCGTACGTCTTGTAGGCCGATGATGAAACGGGCTAGGTGGAATTAGATCGAGCAATTCCATCGCACATTCCCCAAACTGTAACCGAGACAAAACTGACAAGCTGGCAACTTGGCGACGATGTTCAAGGCTCGGGAGCCTTGACTTGACCATTGCCTCATCGCCGATGAGCCTCTTGGACAGCTTTTCGATCGATTCAAGTGCATCAAGCTGGTATTTGGCAGATCCGTCCCAGAGATGAGAACAGTACTCCATGCATGATCCGGGCTGGCACTAGCTGGGGTTGCGGAAGTATCGTTGTTCCCGCGACTCCCAGCGTAGGTATGAGATGGAACACCAGGGTGGTTTTTAGTCAGTACGAGTCTGACAGACCCCTCCACCCTCCCCAGGGCGGAGGCCATCCAACGACGATTTTCCACCCCGGAAAAAAAAAATGGTACAAGTTGAGCAGCTGTTCCGGCGTGAAGTACCTTCTCACCTTTGCAAGGATCCCCAACTTTTTGGCAGCCAGCTGAGCCTTGGCCTCAATGTATGGGCCAAAATTGAGAGTCGATTGAGACAAGATTGTCCGTTATTGGCACGGTCACATCTCGAAAAGTTGGAGCCGGGTGAAATTGGCTCTTTTTAGCGGAAAAAAGACACGCTTCGGTTTCAGCAGCATTAAACCTGACATCAACAAATTGGCATCACCCCATTCGGAGACTGCCTGCAAGGACAGGTTCAAACGCTCCACCATGGCCTCGCGGAGAGACCCGTAGGCTTATTACGTATCTTTTGCAAGAGCAAAACGATAGCGATCAAACGCTTTATGTCATAAAAGTCGGAATTACCTGCTGTGTAGGTATGGTAGATCCTACACAATCGTTTGCTAATCGCTCGCTGTTTGTCAAATGCACTTATTTAAAAAAAAACCGACGACAACTCTAAAACTTTTGTATTGAAGGGCAATAATTGCGTAAAAATCGCTATCGTTTTGCTCTTGCAAAAGATACGTAATAAGCCGGCGGATCTGCGGCCCGGTTGCCCGTGCGTTGGACAGGTATCTCTCAGCAACAGTGCGGTCGTCTGCATACCCAAAGATGACGGGTTTTAGCAGATCGTTAATGTGCAGCAAGAATAATGTTGCTGAGGGTACCGACTCCTGAGGGACCCCGGCATTAATATCCAATTGGTCCGACGAGCAGCCATCGATAACCACTCAAATGGACCAATCTCTCAGGAAATCTGCAATTCAATTACACAGACCACCGGGCAGACCGAATGAAGGAAGCTTAGCAATAAGGCTTTCGTGCCAGACCCTATCGAAAACCTTTGAGATGCCAAGGGAGACGGTAAGCATTTCCCCATGTCTCTCGATGGCCTCACTCCATATGTGAATGGCAGTCGCTAGAAGATCTCCAGTAGACCAATGTCGGCAGAAGCCATATTGGCGGTCGCTATTACTGTCGTGATTTAGGTAGCAAATAATTGGATAAGAAGTGTTTTTGGTTTCTTTGTCAAATATTTTTTTATATCACCTGCTAGTCAATGTCCAATTACATATCATGCAATCTCAACGTAAAGTAAAGCATTACCTCCCAGCAAGGGAGCTAAAGTTGTATGAAAGTCCCAAGGGGGTAAAGTGTTTTGAATTTGGAACGTCAAATTCGTGTGGAATTTGGTATTGTATATAGGTTTGTTCGAAAATTGATCTGGCCACCATAAGCAGAACTCATAAAAAAAAGAAAATGTGCGCGGTTTTAAAGAATGTGAAACAAGCGACGAATTTTGTTGCAATATTCATGTTGACAAAAAACGTCAAGCGATAGTGATTCTACCTCAGAGTTTATCAAAACAGGCGCTTTGGAGATTAATAAATCTACACAATATTCAAATCAATACATACATCAGCTTTTTACTGTCTCGCTGAAGGTGTAAAAAGTGGAGTATGCTCCTCTGGGATAAAGTCTGTCTTCGTATTGGGCAGCTTGGACCCCCCGTTTCTCTCAAGATTCTACATAACTCCCACGCTCAGGGTTCAATATGCCGCCCGTGACTTAAGACTCTGCTCTAACGTCTTGGTGCATAATCTACTATTAATGTCTCAGTTTTGCATAATGCGAACTTTAACCATTCAGTGTAGAGTAAACTTATTTTACCCTTATTTTGATGAATTATAAAGAAATACTATACATATATGGAAAATATTTAAGTATAATCTTTGTCATTCTAGGAAAAAAGAGGCCATTTTTACAATTTACTTTAGATTAAAATTATTTGCCAAAAATTAAAAGATAACAAAATCATAAAAGGTATTAGCACTTTATCTAATAAAAGAGGTGTTTTTAAAACGAGTGTTTAATGCGCAACAGATTTTTTTTATTTTAGTACTAGGTCTCGTCGTGGTGGCCAAGTGACTAAAACCTCGCCACTCGTGCTTGAGGTAGTGGTTTCAAACCCGGGCAAGGACCAATGTGATTTTTTCAATTCATAATATGTACTATCTTTGTTAATCTTGAACATCGCTGACAACGGTGAAGGAAAACATGAAGAAATCTAAACTTGTAGTTATTATAAGTTTGAAATCTCCAAACCGTCTTGAGCAAGCGTGGGGATCAATGCTCTTGTCTTTCCTGTACGAGAAGAGGCCTTTACCCTGTAGTGGGACAGTATTATTATTAAAACTCATTAACAATATTTTATACCTTTTCCCCTCTACAAAGCTTATTACTTACTTTTAATCACAATTTTGGTGTTTGAATATAAAACAAACCAATATATTCGACCTCCATCTCAATGCTATACAACGAAAAGAAAGCAAAAGAAAAAAGCAAAGAATTGTGCAAAGAATTCTCGACATACAAACTCCTTGTGCTTTTCGCTTAAATCTTTCTTTTTCTAGTAGTCATGGTATAAAGTAAGGTCTAAAGTATAGTATGCAACTTTTCAATAAAACTGATCTGAAACTTATATCGAGGACCATGAATCACTCGCATTGTAACACTCGGAAACTAACACTTGAATCACTCGCTATGCTTGTGATTCAATAATCATGATTCACTCCCTACGGCCGTGATTCAGTCGTTAGAATCCTTCACTTGCTCGTGATTCATCTATGGCCCTCGCTTTAAATCCGTCCTTTATTCACTAATTGCATAATATATATGTACTATTAAATATATTTCAACACTGACTGGACCTAGGATAATATAAAAAAGCATAACATGAGGACATTACACTATGGTTGAGTGTTGACATAACACCATTGATAAAACCTATGTTTGAAAAATACGTATTATGTTTACGAGACTACCGTTTGCCTACGTACCTACATCATTAGTGCCATTGCCATACGGGTACAAGGTAAAAAAATATATATATATATATTTATTATTGAATTATGTACATTATAAGAAAACATGTTTTTTTTTCGTGAAACTAATAGTTTTGCTAAAAAAATAAGTAGATAACATCATGATTCTTTTTCGCTTCTTTTTTGATACTACGCCAAAACGACTTAGATGTTTAAAAATATTTTTACACAGAAAAAATTATGGCTAGAATTTATTCCTGAAATAGCAATTATGTAAATCAAAGAATATTTTGGCAACAAAACTGCCCAAAAGGAGGTTCAGTATTGATATTCTGGCCCCGAGAGGGCGTAAATATTGGGCATATATATGTCTTAAACAGGTCATCGGCCCAAGTAATGGGAGGCCTTCCAACACTGCATTTTCCGGTACGCGGTCACCAATCCAGAACGGCCCCATCTAGGTACCATTCGTTCTACAAGCAATGTGCCCTGCCCACTGCCACTAAAGCAAATAATTTTACCTCTGAATAACATTAGTTTAGAAGATTGCTTACTTTGATCTTGGAACTCATGGTGGTTGTGGTTAATCAAGTGTCAAACTCTTTGATATATTAAATCGTCTTAAATGGCCCATTATTTATATCCCTACCTACAAGCTGACTGGACCACAGAACATATTAACATAACATGGTAACATGATTTATAGATATTGAAACCACATCTGTGGTAAATACCAATTTACAATAAAACATATTTGAATATGAAACTAGATCTTTTTATATCTAGTGAGATAGTCTACCTGGAAATCCCTAAATAGGCTGCGAAGCCAAGTGGACCGCTGTTGGTTTTTTGTTTTAAATACGAGGCTTTTGGCTAATTTGTACCTTTAGTGAATGCCACTATTTATTTTGTATTGGGCGTTTAGTTTGTGCAGAATAAACAATTTTTCTTTCTTTTCTTTTCTTTTAGATACAACCTGGTCAGATGGGGGTACTCCGATCAGCCACAATGTGACTGTGGAACCACAACGCAAACGATGCCTCTTCTGTTTTCCTGCTCTCTATGCACAAACACCTGCACCATGAAGGACCTGTGCGAGGCCAACGCTAGGGCTGTCGACGTGGCTGAGTTCTGGTCGAAGCACAACATTTAAATTTAAATCTTAAAATGGAATCATCGACACGATGAAGAAGAAGAAGTAAATCAGTTCTTAGATGAAATGTTCTAGATCCTAATTTCTAGATATAAATGTCTTTACGATTTTGGGGTCAAACTACAAAGGTCAATTTCGAGTAACGATAATAATCTAATAAAAAGATCTAACCTTAATTATATTACAAAGTGATAAATTTTATATCGCTGAGCGCCTTAGGGTACTCTTCATCTCGAAAAATTGCACGGATCTTACGGGATAGCAACAAAGCCGCGGGCAAACCTAATTAAGTTGTGTTAAACTTAAGATCTTCTACGAATTTTCTCAATTATTTAGTTTGGACAGCAGTTTTACATCACTCGTGTTCACATCGCAGTTCTAAAACCAACGATCCAGCAGACAAGTTTTGAAGTCTCTACACGAGTGAGCGATTTTAGTGAAGCAAAGAGCGTTATCGTGAATTGAAAATCTACGTTCATTTCGTCCAATCAAACTCTTCATTTCACTCACAGTGCACTTCAGATGCAGATGTTCAATTTTCCTTGATTACTTTTTGTAACGGAAATCGTTTCATTCTAAATCAAGCAGAATAAGATCTTTGTTTGGAGTTTTCTCTTTATATTACCAATCGTTTAGATATGTGAAATTGAAGGTCGTTTCGGAAAATAAACTTGTTTACTTAGTTGTTAACCGAACTGTAATGTTATTTCATGCGAAAACAAGATATTTTTTGAGGTGTTATAACAATAATAATTTACATTGTTTCAAGAAAATGTAAGAAACTACGCATTACATAAGTAATCAGTACCAAATATGTTATGCAAACGAATTGTATGCTTTAAGTCTTATTATGTAGTTTGGCGAGGTAGGTGTAGAAATACCTTTACCGATAATGATATCGGTGAAGGTATCTAAGCTACTACCAAATAGTGTAGCTTAGATATGTAGCAGTATTGTAGCTACGAACTAACTCTCTGTGTCCCACGGCATGGCATAAGCAGAAGCTATATGCCATATATGCCATGCCGTGGGACACACAGAGTTAGTTATAAGAATATAATGAGGAGAATCAATGCGTTATTTATTCCTTGCTAGAGACCCAGGGTTACTGACATAGCCCGAAGGATTGCCAAACTTAAGTGGCAGTGGGCAGGGCACATTGCACGCAGAACGGATCGCCGATGGGGCAGAAAGGTTCTGGAGTGGCGACCGCGAACCGGAAGACGTTGCGTTGGAAGGCCTCCCACCAGGTGGACCGATGACCTGGTGAAGGTTGCGGGGATTCGCTGGTTGCGGGACGCACGGGACCGGTCAATGTGGCGACGCTTGGGGGAGGCCTATGTCCAGCAGAGGACGTCTTTCAGCTGATATGATGATGATGATGAGAGACCCAACACTTATAAAATTTTCCTTTACCGCACACAATTACTATGATGTTTCTTATTGATGTGTTTCCTATTTCATAAAAATAATACTTTAGTGTATCGCGTACCCGTATATGAGTCACCATGACAAGTCAACTGTGAATAACGCATTAAAAACGCTTAGGTAGTTTACGAGCAAAGGAAGTCAAATGAGCCTTATAATCTTGCAAAAATATTTGTTCGAGAAAAATCTTATGAAATAAAAGAAGGTCGTTTCAGATTGTTTGGTTAACTACTTCAGTTAGCGTGATAACACGATAATGAGATTCTCTTTCTGATTTTGGTTGCCTTTAGCATTTTTACGTGGGTGTGTAAAACATGATTCAAAAGCAGGTACACGCCTACTTCAAATTATTAAAATATTTATCTACATTTTCTTGGAAAAGTTACTGTCAGTTATATGTAAATTTTCCCTATAGATGGCAGGTAAGTCGGGTAAGGTAATTTAAGTAAAGTTATGAATGGAAAATCTGCGGCAATTAAAACTGGTACTCATCATTAATAGACGGTTTACGACATATGCTGGACAGGTAACACGTGAATCAAAATATGAGGAACCAATTTAAAAAATACATATAAAACGATAATATAGGTAACTGAAGTGTTTAAATAACTTGAAATTAATGAAAAACTGTAAAAAAAACCGTCGGAAAAATTTCGGTATAATAGTTATTTTAACAAGTATCATGATAAATGATTTATTTCTGTAAGTTGGTTTGTACAAACACTTTCACATGTCGATCATATTTTTAAAACTAGATGAGGTCGGCGTTTCCTGTCTGACTACTCTGAGAAGAAAGGCCGAAACAAACTCAGAGGTCACAGTCTCTTTTAAAGTCCAGACAAAATCTTGGTTAGATCATTTGAAGACCATGTAGACTGATGTCTGAAATGGTCTTTTGAGAAAAGAACCAGCCAGATTGAGTGGACCCGTCCAGTCAGTGCACGCATTTGTCAATAACCGTGCAGCCCAACTTAGAATTTAAGGAGCTCAACGAATTGACGAACAACACCAAAGAAAGGACATTCAGGTAGGCCGCATAAATACTCAAACTGCCAGACCATGATTAAAAAGTGACTAAGATAAATTAAAATAAAAAAAAAAAGAATGATCCACATAGTCTTCACATTCACAATAATTAAAATAAAATAATCTAATACTTTAAAAAGTAAATATTCTTGTCATTGCAAGAAAAATTAAAAAAAAAAAATTAAAAACTAAATTCACGTAGCAAAATAAATAAAAAATAATAAAAATAAATATCTATATATTATATTATTTCAATTCAAGTCAAACATGGAGGAGCTCGTGGCTAAATAATAACAGCGCACGGGTCGATCTTCAAGGTTAAGCAACGCTTGACGAGGTCGGTCCGTGGATGGGTGACCATTTCAACATACCGAGTTTCCTCCGTGCCTCGGAAAGGACGTTAAGCCGTTGGTACCGGCTGTCATTTTAAGATCGTTGACAGTCGTTACGTGTAGTCAGAAGCTTGAGATCTGATACCAGTCTTGCCAAGGGGTACTGAGTTACCCAATTACTGGGTTGTGGAAGTCAGACAGGCAGTCGCTTCATGTAAAACACTTGTACTCAGCTGAATCCGGTTACACTGGAAGCCGACCCCAATATAGTTGGGAAAAGGCTAGGCAGATTGATTGAAATTCAAGTCAAACAACTACACACAATGATTTATGTAAACCACTTATCTGATTCCATTACACTTGGGCGTTCGTTTGTTCTATAAATTCAGTAACAAATCCACTGGAGTGAATGCGTTATTGCTTTACTGTTTAATGTGGTGTGCAACCCAAGGTACCCATTAAGGGAGAAATACATCAATGACAAAACACATACGTGTGTTCATTACAAAATGGATTCAATGGGCGATACTGCCTCAACTTCAGTTCGGAATTAGACAAACCAGAGATGCAATAAAAAAATAAAACAATCTACTGAAAGTGAAAAAATAAATAAAATTGGAAAAATGCGAGTCAGACTCGTGCACTGAGGGTTCCGTACAACCAGCTACATTCACTAAAATAATTAAATAAGATTACTGGAACTCATAAACTATGAGGGCACCGAATATTGCTCTAACGACAAGATAAACAGAATTGAGGGACAAAATTAACTTTATACTACACCTGCTCGGAAAGTACCTTGATACTTTATCAAATTTACGGTAGAAAGTACGTCATTGCAGATCGAACAAATATGCGGCGAGAAAACGCATCTGAGCGGGAGAGAAAAGTGTATGAAAATCCATTTCTTACGTGGTTTTTCTTTTTTAATTTTGGGTAAGACTATGCGCTGGTAACCTAAATATCAAAAGCCAAAAAGTTTTTACAGTGAGTTTTTATCTCCAAGTTTCAAAATGACACTGGCCACTAGCTGTGTGTTGGATGGTGTCAAACAATTTGAAAAAAGAACATGTGAAAATTGCAGACGCCATTGGCGCCATTTTCAATTTGTGTGTTGTTTGAGGATTCAGTTTTCGTAGAAAAGATTTAGTTTTTTATTTTCCTCGTAGGTGTAGTATAAAGCACTATGTATCACTCGAGAGAAAGTGCGATTCCCGATCTCGGGTGTTTTAAAGCCCTCGCCTACGGCTCGGGCTTCAAACGACACCCTCGACGGTAATCGGTCACTTTCTCCTCTAGGTGAACAATGTACTATTACCGTTGGAAAATTGAAGTGAGTAGTCCCCATACATCGACATAAGTCGCGGTCAGTTTACCAACTGCAAATAAGTTAATAATCTTTTTTTTTTTGATGTTGGTACAAAATTACGGTTTTCGGATCTTTTCCTTTACTTGTGCTAACGCACTGCTTCTTGCCAAATTTCATGACTCTAGGTCAACGGGATCTATCGTGTAGATTTTGATTCCCTTGCGAGTGTAAAATATGCGTCATTATCGGCTGTATCTCTTGATTGCGTTGATCTAGAATTTTTGTTTATTTCAATACGATACCTCCACGCGTTTTCGAGATAAATGGTCTTGACAGTCAGACGGACAACAAAGTGATAAGGGTTCCGTTTTTTCAATTTTAAATAAACGCTTAGGTATTGCTACCTGACTTCCTTATACAATTCAGGGTCTGGATATAAAAGTGCTGACCCTAAAACTACCAAAGATTGGACTACTTATGTGAATGAAAGAAAAAGTCTGTGCTCTTGGTATGGGAAATCCTAGGATTCAGATGGCATGTTGTTGCCATGGCTATCAACTAAGAGATAATATTATTGAATAATAAAACGTTATAAATAAACCATGACTTATGAATGCGTCATCGTGGGCAATCAAAATGCATACCTAGCGCCATTCCTCTTCATAAAGGCGAATACGTTATTAATTAAATTATTATCATAAATTCGTTAGAGATAAACAAGTAGATTTAACTGGTTATTGTATTTAACAAGCAAGTTTTCAATAATTTATTGCGTTCTAGAAATAGCAACAATGCATACATGAATAAAATAGGAAATTTAAATAAAAATCGAAAATAGACTTGATAGTGAGTATAAAAAAAACGAATCTATACTATATAAATATAAAGCTAGTAGGTGTTTAGGCATACCTGCATGCCAAATAACTATGGAGGGTAGAGGTATGGAGTAAGTTCTCTGTGTATGAAATAGTGTGCGTAAAAATGTACTAAATAAGAGTAGTGCTGCAGTAGCCACCGGGTGAATTTTTGTAACACTATTTTGAAACAATAATGTTAGGTTATGTTTACAAACTAGTCACTATACTAGTCACTAAACATATACAATGTTCTAACTCGGCGTACTTTAATCCGTTAACAACTGCTACATTCATACCACACCATTTGCCTACGCTAGCACCATTTTGGTGGATTTTTGAACTATTATTTAGTGTATAAAGCTGGGCCCCTTTTTTAACTTTCGCCCCATATGAAATCGTTCTCCTTAAATCTACCTTCCACACATAACACTGCAAAAATTATATATGTCTACCTACTACGTACTAAGTAACTACTTTGAGGCGATTAGTGGGTGTAGACAACCAACCACATTAAGAAATTTTAAAAACAAACAAAATTCTCAAAGAAATAGTTAATAATATATATATGTAAAGTAAACAAACAGTTTTAAATAGTAACATGAAAATGTTGAATAAAGATTAAAAACAAGTAAAATTTGAATAACCCCCGACATTTTTATTTCACACTACATAATTTATCTAGTAGTAGATCCGCTTAAATCGTCAATCTATCGAAACACGTAATTATGACACGATATCTTGCGAAAAAAACCAGATTCAAAGAGTAAAATGCGGATAACTTTTGAACAGCTAAACCGATTTTAATCAACCATAGCTAAAACACTCTTGACAAAGTAACCTTTCAAAAAACAAAAACCAAATCAATCGGTTCATCCGTTAAGGAGCTATGATGCCACAGACAGACACACAGATACACTGCAACCCACGTCAAACTTATAACACCCTTCTTTTTCCGTCGGGGGTTAACTACATATTACGTTATAAATATCTCAATCATTTATAAATATCATGTAACACCAGACATAATAACATTGATTAGCTGTATATACACGATCCTATCACTGTGAGTGCAAACACTTGCATTAACTAGGTATAAATTAAAAATTATTAACCTTTGACTCCTTAGGCGATACTGTGATGCTCTATTTGTTTATGGCAACAAAGAAGAATTTATATCGGATGTATTTAATAAGTTTGTAACATCTCCTGCCTTTAGGAACCGCTATTTAATTTTAACACGCTTTTATTTACCGATACATCACTATGAAACGCCCTCCCAATATTCACTTCCTTCCATGACATATCATCTTTTGCACAATTCATCCATATTTTCTTTGGTATACCTCTTTTTGTAACCATTTCTTAATATAGCAACATCTTAAAGTTACAAGCAACCGTGATTGAACAAGAAAAAATCGATTTCAGTCAAGCGTTTGAGATCAATAGCCTGAAGAATTACATGATTTTGTGTTGGATGATTTTGTAATAGTTTGTTTGGAAAAAATGCTTGAAATATAGTAAAACTTTAGTGTTCATTTTTGATTAGACAAGAGTAGATACTATATTCACAATTTGAACTAACTTTTTGATTGATATGAATACCCCAACGCTAAAATATTAATTCCTTATGTAGGTAGGTACTAAAATCAATCTTCAATGTAATTGTTCCTGATTAGGTAATGACTGGATGCAGTAAAATAGTAATTACCCCAGTTGACTTGTTTAATGGAATAATGGTCTACTGCATGGTTCATCGTTTGCCTTCCTAGACGAAACAGCCAGTATATATGGAAGACGATATTCATCGAAAAAAAATTACTTATCAAAAAGAATAAATCGTAGATTGTAGAAAACAAAAAGACAGATTTTGAAAACACTAGTCTCTATCTGTCCTTGACCAACGGACAGCGGTACGGATGAACAGACTTGTCAAAAGTGATTGTCAACGTCAAGTTCTTTTGGAGAAACGATCTATGCTGACCTATGCAATGTGTAAGTCACTGAATAGATTAGGTACTTATATCTTTAGTATTTTTTTTCGAGATTAAGTATTCTGCGATGTCGATGACGAAAAACTGAGACTAGAGGAGGACTAAGGTGATGAGGTCTGAGATTATAATAATTTGATATGTAAGGAAAAAGAAGAAATGTGTGCTGACCAAAAATAAATTGTAATAAAAACAGAGGATAATAAATCAGAATGAATATTTTCAGAAGTTAAACAATAAGCTTGGATATCATCGTCATTTGCGTCTAATCGTCAAAATTATATTTATCGGAAACTAATTAAGCAGCTACAAACATAAATCATGATGAGTGCATGTATTTAGTGCAGATTATACTGAAGTGATAATCATTAGTTTTTGAATCCGTGCATGTATTTCGACCTTTACTCTTTGAAGAGATAAATCTATTTACAAATATCATTAGATTCTCTATAATACACTCTTTATTATGTCAACAGGTTGTCATTACAATCTATTGACATAATAAAGAGTATTCTAATTATCTATACAAATGTTACAATTGTTTGGAAGTATTAATGAAAAACAATTATTTTGTTAAAGTTCAAATTAATATTAAAGCAAGTGTTTTGGCGATATATTTACCACATATATCACAAAATACTCAGTGTGTTTACTCTTAGTAAACTTTAATCGTACCTCAATCTTCATGATGTAAAACTAGACTGTCAACGTACTTAAAACTGGAATGACAATGGGTCATAATTCGTCTTGATCACTCATAGTGAGAAAATAGCAAAAGATTGTAACGATTAGGTACACTCCGTACCCTTAATATATCACCACCATTGATATATATATATTAGTAACAGTACAGAAGTAGTCAAAATTAATAAATGCGTTATTTTTATAACAATGGTGCCTTTGACCTCTGAGGCAAAGGTCGCATCTTACTAAAGTACAAAGCGAGTAAGAGTAAAAAATAAAGAGAAACTCACCGACTTCATCACCATCCACCAACTTAGAAGCGATTGATCGTAAAGAAGTGGCTCCGGCTGAGCTGAACATGTCCAGCACCGGGCCCAAGAAGTAGATGGTCCTGGTAGGAGCCAGCGCGTACACCACGCCCGCGGCTATCCTACTCAGGCAAGCCACCACCCCGATGATGCTGTCCTCAATCTTCCATCTTTTACTCAACAAATATATTGTTATGAAGGAACCTGTGCAAAGAAATTGTGACATAAAATACACTGCCTTTAGTTTGAGAGTGAAATTACATAATTTACCAGATAATCTGGCTATGAAATGAAATTATGGGAAGTTCAACTTAATGATTTTTTACACACTGAGTAACCTACGAACAAATACTATAGAACTCAATTCTTACTAAATTAAAAATACTGTATATAGAACTGTTCGATTGTTCATGCCTTGCATAATAAAATATCTACCTTGACCAGCTTAAACAAAGAAAAAAAACCAATAGAAGATAATTTATATATTAGGTAAAATGTTTTCAAATACCGCATCTGTGGAAAATACTTATCGTTGTAATAATAAAACAGTATTGTCTTTGTAATGTGTTTTACCTACAACAATTTCTGTCATAACACGTCCGATGACGTCTCTGAATATCGCTTTAATTTAAACAATATTTCATTTTTAGATACATTAAGGCGATAAAGTTATATATCTATAGCAAAACTGGTCCACGACTGAGTGACTGCAGCTATGTTCTGATGCTCTAGAGTCCGAAGAATCTTTTTATGTCCAATTGATATTAGAATCGAACGAAGTGTTTTTCTGAGTCTTCCTAGCTTTACATTGCAAGGATTAAATCTGGAGGCCGTTATGAAATCTGCTGTGGTTTTATTATTCAAAATGTCTGCAATATGACGCAAGAGTTGCTGACTCGAGATTTAATTAAGCTTCTCAAACCACGGGTTTATTACTTCATTGCTATGCTAAAATATCGGTTACCCAGAGTCTATTGTCTGTGATCTATTCTGAGATATTCCATGCCATTTCACTATCTTTAATTGTAAGCATTGCAAATGTTTGTCTCGTTATGTTTACCCAATTCTGAGCTGACAGTTCAAAGATAGACGGGCGGTTGTTTTGAGGTCGAACCAGAGCTAGACAGAAGAAGACAAATTACTTGTAAAGCCACGTTTACGTTGTACAAGTAGGTTTGTTATTAGATTTATTTGTTATCTTCTCAGATTTACAGACAACCGATTCAAATAAACAGCTGTCAAAATCCCTGTATATCCACAACGCATTTAAATCTCGCTCTATCAAGTAAAAGATCTCCGATTAAATAAATAAAGCAATAAATTCTTAAAGAGTTTTCTCCAAATGCAAAGACTGATTCAAATGAAAAGCCAACGAGTTCCCAAGGCTAACCCGTCAATCATTTGTATCCAGCTGAATCACACGACTCATGAAAAATGTACTCGTCCCTTGTCAACGAGGCTTAGAACTGTCATGTTGGTTCTAGATACACAATACAGACTATGTAGGCGTGTTGGCTACAACCGAATTAAGCGGGACGTTTAATTTGATTTTTCTGAACAGTTTTCTCCTAAATATGTTTTCCCAATGTTTTATAACGGTGGCAAATGCCAAGGCTTAAATCAAATCAAATCAAACTCATATCATATCTAAGTACCATATTTATACATCAAAGAAGGGTATTTAGGTAGCTGGAAAAAGAGCCTAGAAATATATTGTTACATAGACAGGTCAATAAAATACGAGGTAACAGAAATAAACTTTTTCGAAACCCCTGAAAATTGGTCAGGCACTACTTTAAGTTATCTGGCGGTTTTTCTGTCGGTCTTACAATATCGATTATTCAGTATTTTCTCCTGTATTTATTTATCGGATTCAGTTGTATTTCTTACGCTAGATGCGAATGTGAACTGTGAAATTTGATTTGCTTGTGCTTATTCAATCCGATAAGCGAGAAACACTGTTTACACTTTTTAATCTACTCTATTAATTTACTGTTTTACACGTGGGTTGGGCGATCTTTTCTTTTATTTCGGATATACATTTAATATTTAGCATTTAAGAAGATTATAGTCCGCATATCATTTAGATTATCCACACATAAATGCGTAATTAATGTGTTCGTTTGTATTTACTACTTTGCGTATTTAAGTAACAATAAATATCTTCATAAACTCGTTTATACATATTTTTATTACTAATGATTTTTTATTTTAGGTAACCAGTTATTTCTGATCGTGAGAAAAGATAAGACACAAATTCCGCACAATTTTATTGAAGATCTGTCACTGGGAAATCCTATTCAGAAAATCAGATGCAAGCAATTTCTTTTAAATAAAACGTTCGTGTTTGTATTTAATATGGCTTTCCATTCATTTAAATACTGTCACAGTGGCCATTGTTTGCATTATGGAAAATAGAGCCTTTTTTCTGTTTTTGTTTTCTTTGTTATAAAATAGTTATGGTTTTTAATTTTTTCAGCCACCGCACAGTTCCTACAAGGTCATTCAAAGATCTCGTCATAAACCGCAAGAGAGAATGTGGTATAGATTTGTTTAATTTATTCTTCCATACAAAGGTCTCCTGTGTTATGGTTATAATCATTGTAAACGATGATTTAAACGTGTTGAGAACATGATGAACTTTATGAGCATAGGTTACATATATATATTTAAGTGTAACAAAATAAATTTATAACTGTATACATCACAATTGACATCTAATTTCTAATCCATCGCTTCATATGTTTCAAAATTTGTTTGCTTGCCAAAGCTTGCAATGAATACTATTGAATTAACAAAATAAGAGGGATTGGGACCAACTGTGTGAATTTAAGATAGTGTATAGATATATAGATAAACCATTTATTCAGTGCACCACAAAGACACAGCACAACATCACAATTAAATTATTTCAATTTATAAATTGCATTACTAACATACATTACTGCCCGCAGTTTATAAATTGTTTATTTCAAGATAAACTTTTTGTTAAATTACATTTTTTAAAGAAATACTGTATATCGATTTTTTTTTGTAACAACTGATATATTACAACTTAATTATCTAATCTATGAAATCACACAGTGACGTTATCTAAAAATATTTCAAAACCACCTTCTTGAAATCGCACGCTGTCATAATATTTACTTAAATCTTTGTCATGTCATTAAATTAATCTTTTACACCGTGTATTTTTCCTAAAAAAGATTATTTTATGGTTTTCCCTGTTGATTAACCATATTTGGTTAATAAAGAAAAATACTCAGCGTATTTGCTTTTTTATAAGGCTACGTGGAATTCTTGTGTGATCAGGTTGAGTTGCTGATATTGCGCAAGATTATAATTAAGTTTAATAACATTCTTTCTACTATGTAAAGTAGCAGAAAACTCACAGAGAGCTACCTATATTTTAGATCAAGATTCCTGAGTCAACCACTTATTTAAATTACCTTTTTTTTTCAGTGATATATTTGGTGCGGCAATTTCTGTTTTACTATTAATTATCGGTATATTTTATTCTTATTCTCCAATGTTGGTCCATTTTTTATATTTTTATTTAGTTAAAACATTTTACATATACCAATATAGAGCACTGTACAGTTTATTTTTTATATATTTTCATTTTAATTTTTAAATAATAAGTAAAACAGCTCTTTCATCAACATAGAAGAAAATATTCATGTGATTTCCTGACGTGTGGCCATCTATCTCCGTGCATCAGTCGGTACCAAGATGCATGGACCGTATGAGCTACAGATTTATTGCCGTCCCCCATCGACCTGTATCTATCGCTCTGCACAATACATTGGTTGTTAATCTAAATATGTTTAGATTTCATTCATCAATTACGTCACGTGAAAATTCACAAAAATATTATTTTTTGTAGCCTATAATCGAGTGTCATCAATTTGAAATCTGGTATATTTGTATTTAGCGTGATGATTGATATACTAGTTTGGTGTTTATTTAGAACTGCGTTTTTAGTATAAATCTAAGCTGTATAAACTGTTGCGTTGGAAACTATATTTTTGTTTTGAAACAGTGTTTTTGCATAGCTGTATGTATTCTTGGCTTACTTTATTATTTGTTTATTTACTAGGTGTTATTCTTATTTAAATATAAGTCTGAATAAAACTAAAGAACTACGTAATAACATTTTACTTGGACAGTCAAACACACAAACATTGTTTATATATTTAAACACTACGTATAATCTAGGTAATGGCATGGATTATCTCGTAAAGATATCAGAACGGCTGTATAATTAGTCACTGAAAGAACTTAACATTTTTATGTCTTACTTATTTGCAAATTGAACAATAAACTTGAGAATAGACATAAATGCATTAAACAATCAAAAACAATTACCATTTAATAGTACATTTCTTTCTTGAATATTATCTTCTTAAACACATTTCTTCATAGTAAAAACCTTTTATTAAAAAAGAAACAAATCTTATTTTGATAACTCAAAAACAGACTCTAGACAAATGACATTCTACCATTGAAAGCGTTGCAATAGCGATTGGAAAAATGTCAAAATTGTATAGCAATGTCAAGCGCTGTCGAAATGTCACATGATCATTCCTTTGCTTTTTGGCATTTGAACCGTCCGCGTCGCCATCGCTGATAGAATGATAATTTGTCTAGAACCTGTTTTACCTTCAAGGTTGCCATAGTAAATAATAATAAAATATAACTTACCAATGCTCCCAACAAGGACGGAGTAAGTGAGGAATAAGCTGTAGTCCACTTCGGTGAATTTGAACTTGTACCGAGTGAACCAGTACGTCATCTGCGCCTCACCTTTATTCCAAACGAAACAGGTATTAGTCAATCAGCCTCCGAGGGTTGGCAATCTGTAAACATCACCTGTAAAAGGCTCTGTTCTAGCCGTATTGGAGGAATACATTTGAATAGTTAGGCAAACATAAGTATAAGTTACAGATACAAATGAAAACGAGGAACTTAACGATATGCAAAAAGAAAAAGGACATTACGTAGGGACGTTGGGGGGTCATAATGGTAAATAACATAGGAGTAAAATAGGTACATATATTACAAGTTATATTAGAGATACAGAAGAAAAATAGATGGATACGAAGACAGGTTGAAGATACACATGGTAAAATGAAATTCCAAAAAAGATAGGGAATTTTTAAGGAAGTTGGAGAAAAAAGGCTAAATGCGTGAGAAACATAAATAAACACAGTCATAGAAAAATAATAGAATGAATTCAGATCACGATTACGAAAACTTATGTCTAATTATAAAATATAAGAGATGTGTGTAATTTACAAGGATTTAATAAAATCAGGTATGTCACTCAATCAGTATAATATAGAGTCTAGTTGAATACTATCTAACATTATCAAATCATATTATTTTTTTTTTATATTATTTTTTTTATTAACCTTAAGCTATTATTGTCACGGGCATTTGATTTTATGAAGTCTTTCTCTTGTCTTGCAAATACCGTATCAATCGAATACGTATTATTTTTGTATCAAGTGCCTATGTTTAAAAATAAACTGAGGTTTGAGACTAGTGATATTCTAACAACGAAAACGCCATCGAAATTATTTTTTTTTTTTACAAAAATATACTACCGACTTCCAAATAAGAAAACTACAAAGTGATAAATAACTTTATTTTTGGAAAATAAAGTTATTTTTGGAAAATAAAGTTATTTTTCACTTTTAGTTGTACCTACCTAATAGGCAAGTAGTTAAGTAAGGTACCTATAATGCCAGAATATATTTAATTAATCGGGAAAGTGTTAGGATTACCTACTTTTATAAATGACTTAAACTAACTCTCTAAACTAAATAATTTAACTAACTCGGTTTTATTTATTACTAGCTGTTCCGCGCGGCTTCGCTCCCGTGGACCACCCCACATAACCCGTTTTCGGGATAAAAAAATAGCCTATGTCACTCAGGAATAATGTAGCTTTCTATTGGTGAAAGAATTTTTCAAATCGGTCCAGTAGTTTCGGAGCCTATTCGGTACAAACAAACAAACAAAAAAATCTTTCCTCTTTATAATATTAAGTATAGAAGTATAGATAAATATGTGTTGATATTTATGTTCCTCGATTCCTGAAATAAGGAATTGATTTGTGAATCTGATAAAATTGGGCAGGCAGGGTTTGACATGTTCTTGACTTAAAATACTGAATTAAAAAATCAACCTTTTTTATGTAAGTAATGTAGTATATTGTTTGATGTGTGTAACATATCTTAACAAAGGCATTCTTTGTTAAGATATGTTGCTTACTTTCTATGAATGATTTCACAGACATAACATTGACGAGTACGCGTGTTATTTCAGTGTAAAAGTAGATATGGAAACATAATGAAATTGTTCAATGAGCCACCATTATGTAACAACAGAGTCAGTTTTCTCCTTCACATTTATACATTAGTTTATATTATTGGTTAGAGAAATACTTAATTGTTTTAAACCTTTAAAACTAAATTCAAGACTAAATCTAATACATACAACTGAACTGAACATCTTAACCAATCAAATGACTAATTTGAATTTTGCTCGAATTCCTCGAAATTTGGATTTTATTTTTTTAAACTTTATGCGCAAGTAAAAATAACTGTTACAAAGGTGTATTTAATGTGGATCGGATGCAGTGTTCTGCTAAAACTTGCAATAATTATATATTGTCCAATAAACAAAAAGACAACACAAAATGCCTTTAATTAAAAGTTTATTAACGTAAGAATGCCCTCTCACAGAGAGACCTGTGTCCCAGCAGTGGGCACTTTAATAATGATGATGAACGCAAGAATCAGATTTTAGTATAATTAAAAATGCAAAAATGAAAAGTTGGTCCGCGCCAACTTTGACTAGGGCTCTGAAAGATAGGATTAGCTAAAAAGTTTTGGATTATAGGGTCTGAACTACCAGAGATTATTTTAAAGCCTGGCTTGAGATTTTGTTAAGTGATAAGAACAGATCACCATTATTAAATATTAGCCTTTCTGGGCCTCTCAAATCCTAATAACATAGTTGAGAGAGGGTAAGTGGTTATCGCGCCAGATTGCTGGTTTCAACTTTTTTGCTGATATTAACCCTAAAATCAGCTAAAAATCCTAATAACGTAGTTAAGGTAAGTGGTTATCGCGCCACATTCCTGGTTTCAACTTTTTAGCTGATTTGAACCCTAAAATCAGCTAAAAATCCTAATAACGTAGTTGAGAGAGGGTAAGTGGTTACCGCGCCACATTGCTGGTTTCAACTTTTTAGCTGATTTTAACCCTAAAATCAGCAAAAAAATTGAAACCAGCAATATGAGGTTTTTATTGTACTGGCCTTGTACTCACATCAAATCTTGGAACTGAATTTTGAAACAGTAATCCCCAATCGATTGCATTCAATCAAATCATTGGATGAAAATGCACGCTAAACGTAAAAAAAAAATGAATTATCTACTAAATATTTTGCAAATGATTTAATGTAATTCCACAATGTTGCCAAATCTCCAATATAAATCTCTTAAGCTGAGCTACGTAAAGTAGCTATAAATTTGGTGTCAGTGACCCTTGTAACCATGCTCTACCCGATATTAGACAGATGCTAACAACACAATATATTACACAGTTCAAAGTTTTAGTTTTTCACTTCTGTCGGCAGTCCCCATTACTTCCTACTTACATTCCCAACATTTTATAGATATGTACCCAATTCTTTATCTATTGTTTACTAGCTGACCCGGCAAGCTTTGTTTTGCCATAAAAACACCAAACATTCATCTACCCTACCTATCCTACCCTAACTACCCTACACTACCTACACTACCCTACCTACCCTACCCTAACTACCCTACACTACCTACCCTACCTACCCTACCTACCCTACCCTACCTACATACCTACTCTACCCTAACTACCCTACCTACCCTACCTACCCTACCCTACCCTACCTACCCTACCCTACCCTACCTACATACCTACCCTACCCTACTTACCTAAAAATTTTTTGTCCTTTTCCTGGTTCTAAGCTACCTCCCTACCAAATTTCAGCCAAATCGGTTCAGCCGTTCTTGAGTTATAAACAGTGTAACTAACACGACTTTCTTTTATATATGTCGCAGGGATATGATGAAAACAGGGAATTGATCAAATCTCTAAGCGATTTGATCAAATCACGGAGGATGTTAAAATAATAACACGTACGCTCGCTCTTAGGGCACCCCGACACGGACAGGTTAGGTTCGAAGGGGATGACGGGAGCTGAAGTGAGCGAGCAAAGCGAGCGAACTCAGCTCCCGTCATCTCCTTCGTGTTAGGTTACTTTAGACCCTGCATACAGAAATAGGAGCCCCGCGCAGCGGGGCTCCGTCGGCTCTATTTTAACATCCTCCGTGATTTGATCAAATCGCTTAGAGATTTGATCAATTCCCTGTTTTCATCATATCCCTGCGACATATATATAGATTCGCATATGGGTAATTCCATTTCAGGCCGTTGATCGTCAAAGCATGTTAGATACCTTCATGTAAACAAAGCAATTATGTTATGCCGTTTTCTAGTTGCGTTCATTGCAACAATTTTGCCATTGCCTGTTTTTGTTTCTCACATGTGGAACAACTGATAAGTTATTTGGAACATGGCATTGTGCCACTATTTTTCATTGTAGTAATTAAGACAAAAAAAAAATTGCTATCTCGGGGTCAGACTTTTATCATTGTTTTTTGATTATGGAGGCTATGCTAAGTTCGCTGGTACCGAAATTGGCCTGGAATGATAAATTATCTGAGAATTTAGAGTAGGTACCTACGACGGTAGAAGATATTTAGGTAATAGTCAAATAGCAGAAATTTGTGGTAAAAAGAACGTTTTAACAAAAAACAAAAACCGACTTCGAAAACAAAGCGAAAAAAAATCTATTAAATATTTTTTCGTTTTTGACACCGACTTCCGAAAAAATAGTTATTTTTCGCTTTGTTTAGTTAGTGTTTTGTTTTGGAAGACGGTTTATTTTTATTGTTAAAAAAAAAATATGTTGCTCTTTTTAATTTTTCTACCTTATATTGCCATGAAAATACGCATTATCAAGGATAACGTAAAAACTACTCGTCAGATCTTGATCAAATTTAAATGGCCGCATGAGTAGCACCAGCTTTGAAATAAAAAAAAATATCAAAATCGGTTAATAATTAGTGGAGTAATTGCGTAAAAAACATACAGTCGAATTGAAAAACTCCTCCTGTATGAAGTCGTTTGAAAATAGCTTTAACGACGCAAACAAGTGCTTAGTATGTTGTATATTTTTATATTAATTCTTTCGTTATTTCAAATGCAAGCTGGGTTACCTGTTATACCAGTTGCTGTCAAAGTGGATTTTAAAATATACCTAAACATTGTAATTAAGTGTTCTCTTTTTATAAATAAACGTGTTTTGGGTATGAACCGTGCAAAAAACGTGCGTGCCTTTGTGGTAAAGCCAACGTTATTAATAAATTTGCACTGTCAACTACGAAGTATTTATTCCTGTATCAAATTACATTTTATTTGCATATTAAACCACTCTGGATTTCCCGAAAAACTATGAGACAAAAGCAGGATCTGCATGATGACGATGACATCGAGAGGGAACGGAGGGCGTTGTCAGTCCAATGCAATATGCTGGCCCGCAGGTTTGCGCGATGTACGAGGGAAGTGAAAATTACACTTTTCAAGGCGTAATGCCAGACCTTCTACACGTGCAGCCTGTGGGTTAGACACACGCAGAGGGCTTACAACGTTCTCCGGGTCCAGTATAATAACGCTTTTAGGATACTGTTGGGGCTCCCACGTTTCTGCAGTGCAGCGGGGATGTTTGCAGAAGCAAAAACTGATAGTTTTCAGGCAATAATGCGGAAGAGGTCAGCATCCCTGATGCACAGGATGCGGGGGAGCGTAAACGGTGTCCTAAAGGTTATTGCGGATAAACCGGACTGCCCTTTCCTGCGGTACTGGACCCGCTTGCACAGCGGCGGCTCCAGTGCAACGGGAAATAGGTATATGAACTGATTTGGATTATTTCTTAATTTATATGTTATTTATTTATTTGTATTGTTTTTATTAATTTGACATTTCCTTTCATATTATTATTTTATGTATAAGTGTTTACTAACAAATTATGGATCATGGTCCGAAATAAATGATTGAATTGAATTGAAAAGCTATTTTTTTATATTGTATGAGTGACCACTATCTCACCTGATTGTAACCGATTGATGATATGGTCGATGCCTCTACGGTGAAGCTCGCTTGACTAGAAGTAACCTATTCACTCTTGAAAGGTTGCTATGAGCTTGCTATAAGCGGCACAGGAGGGCACTGTGGAGTTTCAGTAGGATAGAGTCCACATAACTGCGCTATCTCCCCGTGGTAGCGCAGAATGCATGAGCATATCTAAACGCAAAAAAAGAAGCGTTGCTATGACTACAACATAAAATAAATTTGTCAAAGGTTGTCTGTAAGAGATTGCCCTGTGCGATAAGACCGCCCATTGTACACTTTGTTTGAAAATATTTGTCCTTTATGTTTTTATTTTGTGGTGTACAATAAAGTTTATAATAAATAAATAAATCCATTGCTAATATTTCACGGGCTGAAATAACCCTTGATAGTAAATAAACAACATTTTACTATGGGATCAACTAAAAATATGAAAAACTAAATCAGCTGTTCAGTACGTTTATTATTTGTTCCCTTAATTTCAGGGTAAGTCTCTTATGTCTCTGTATCGTGAGTAAATTTAGTCATACTGTAGAACACAACACAACTTGATAAAATTATCGAAAAGTTAGTGCTACAAATATAAGTGATTATTATCAAGAAAATAAATCGAATTATCTATAAAGAACATTAACGGAAATGTTCTAAAATAGCTTAAAGGAATACTTCTATATTATTACATAATCTCATATATGACACGTCTAGATTTACGTGAGCGACGTGAATTTACTCAAAATCTACGAAATTGAACTGTTACTATACGTAGATAAGTCACGAATCGATAAGCAAGTATCTTAGAATAATTCTAGTTTAATATGTATTTTATTTTGCACGCAACAGTGTTATAATCAACATTTTTAACATTGATTTCCCTTTTCAATTGATTTGAAAATTATTGTATATACTAAATAGTCTTTCTGGATTTGGATCCTGGGCTAAAGAGCATCATTTATAGGTACTTATTATATAATAAATGGAATAAGTTTTTGTTTTGATACAGTTGTAGAGGATACGTTCTTTAAACCTAATGAAAAAAACTGCTCCTGCCTACGTAATAAGTTGAAAATAGAATCTGAAGTTTGTAGATGAAAAAATGAATTGGGAAACATATTCCAAGCAAAAACAAACTCTTTTGATTTGATCGTCTACTTGTCGATAATGCATTTGATATTAATTATTCGCCGCATCAAGCAACGTTAGCAAATCTTCCAGTAAATAATAAATCAAGCTATGTTAGCACTAGCAGTTAAATACATTATTAGCATTTATATTGTTTGATGCAAACCAATTACAATATATTTGTTTACTATACATACATACATAGACTCACACCTTTTTCTCAAGGTAAAAGGCAGAAACTACAGAATGCCACCTACTACGATCCTTACATACCTCTTTTGCTTCACTCAAGTTGATACATCTAGTCATACACGCACGCCGGGATTGAGTATTGCGCACCAAGCCTTTCTGAAGAATTTCACCAATAAGGTCTGTGTATGTCTTTCTAGGGCGTCCTTTCCCGGCGTTTCCATTCATGTATGTCTTGTAATGTCGCCTTTCATCCTCTCAACATGGCCAAACTATCTTAACATACACTTTTCAAATTTTAAAACACAACGATATCTTATTACATCATTCCTCAATCTATCAATTATACTTACACCTATAGTAGTAGTATATCCATCTACCTATGGGAAAAACCCAATGTAATAAGGTAATAATCACCTCTAGTACTCTATACACTAGTGACTACCAATGTAAATGCACCATAAAACCTAAACAATGACACATTCTATCATTGTTGTTCTATGATTGTCAAAAAGCCCATAAGATATTGGATCGACATGTGCTATTGGATCATCACGTAGACAATGGGGCTTCATCGTACGAATTCACCGCTGGAGGCGCTGGTGTGGCGTGAGGTCTCCGATATGTCAAATTTCATAGCTTTTGGCTTTTAGCGCGAGTTTATTTGATTTTATTTTTGTGTATGTTTTCCAAGTATGGCAAATTTATATAGGTACGAGATTTACCAACCACTGCTTTATATATTTAATCGCACTTCTACATCATAAGAAATAATTTTAATTCAAACTTTGCTTCCGTGAGCATTTTAACAACGTTTAACAGCTATATTTATGGACCTTAGTGAACGCTCCAAGTTTAAACTGAGGTTGATTTGTTCATCCTCATTCCTTGTATTTTGGCAATTGTTATCGGTGATTGAATGTTGCTCTGTAAAAATGTATGAGAATACCGAGCTCTAATAACTAATTCCACACATTTTGTCGTTTCAACCATCGTCATCGTTGAAAGAATGATTTTTTGTCTGGAGCCTCTGGACCTGAATGTGCAAAATCTTAAAGAGTTTCGATAAATCGATAGCAAATTTTGTAAATTAATTATTAAATACTATTCACACTAATAAGACATAATATGAACTGCCAATTTATAAATTTATATAGTAATTTAACGTTTTTTATTTTTTAATTATTATCTAATGTAAACCATATATTTAATCTTAGTTTAATTTAATTTATTCATCTGCTATTTTATTACCAATCAATATAATATTTTAAATTTAATTAATTAATCCTGATTTGTTTGTTAAATTTCTCGATTTATAATTCATAATTTTATATGTAAATCAAATAAGTGCTTGTGGTGTTAGCTTGTAAATAATTGTTGCACTTTTAAATGTATGTATATCGTGTACTTATAAACGAAATTTAATGTGTAAACAATTGTAAGCTAGCCTGAATAAATATATAAATCTTACTAATATTATGAATACGAAAGTTTAGATGGATGGATATATGTTTGTTACTCAATCACACCAGAATGTCTGAACGGATCTGGATGAAAATTAGCACAGAGATAGATTATAGTCGACATTCTCGCGGGCGATGCTGCTGGCAGAAGATAATCATCGTAAAAATAACTAGTAAAAATCTAAAAACAATAATTTTGTCAATTGATAGTTTTTACGACGGTAATATAATTATATAAATTCATGGTGACATCTGATAATCCATACTAATATTATAAAAATAGGTAAAGTTTGTGTGGTTTTAGGAGGTAATCTCTGGTTCTACTGAACCGATTTAGATTAAATTTGGCATGGAGATAGTTTAATACCCTGGGAAGGTCTTAGAATAGTTTGTTTTCCCTTGGGATGATAAAACACTTTTTACAGGGGTGAAGCCGCGTGAAGAAGCTAGTATTACATAAAATGTACACTACTTCATTAAGACTAGGTGAAGGAGAAGCCACGAAAGTTATGCTTTTAATGTAGATTTTTTTTATTTGAGATGCTCTTGACTCTAGTCTAGGTCAGAGGTGACAGAGACAAAGTCGACGATGGAGTGAGTTTACCCAGAAGAAGCCTGTTCACTCTAACTTTGGAGATATAATTAGTCTGGCATAAAATCCTAATATATGATAACATTCTTTACCTTGTGCCCGATTGATAACTAAAGGTTTTGTCCCTATTGCATGAGACTTTTTAATAATCAAACTTTGGGTGATGTAGAGACAAAAAATAACTGGACCTACTGTTTAGACTAGTTCAATTTTATTTGCCCACTTGCAAAAGTATTGTAAAAAGAATTAAAAACTGTTCATGATAAAGTAGAATTGTTGAATTGTTAGTAGTAATGGGGGATAAATATAATGACCACCTAAAATTACTTTGTGACCATAACCTCTATTACCTAAAATTGTACTATGAAACCCAAATTTAGTAAATTGATCACCAAATTTAGTAAATTGATCACCAAATTTTAATAGCAAATTATTGCGCTATTTAATGTTGTAAAATAGGTTAGGTAAGGTTAGAACTGTGACCAACCGCGCGCGAGCCGAGCGAGCAAAGCGAGCGGTGCCGCGGCAGCGGCCGGCGAGCGCTACTTCCAAGTTGCTCCCAGAAATTTTATAATCTTTTTGGTCATTGGTTTAATTTTGGTGATCATTTACTACTTTTGGTGATCATTTACTACTTTTGGGTTAACAATGATTTATTTGGAGTCATTTTGCCTAAACAGGATAGCGAGATGTTAAAACTTTGGTTATAATTTTACAATAAGATGCGGGTTTAATTTTGGTGATCATTTACTATTTTTGTCTGTTATATGTTACTATATCTGGTGGTAAGTTAAACATAAGCCGTAGTAATGTGCAGATAACACACATTTGAGATTAGAAGGCAACAATGCCTACGGTTCTAATACTTTTTCTACGATAATTCTATTTTCCTTTTTTTCGGGTAGTGAATTTTACTACAATCAAATTTTAAAGGATTATAATTTGCTTAGTCACAAAAAAAATTATCAGTAAATAATAAAATGCATTAGATAGCTTATGCTAGCTAGAGTTTATATTTTTATTTAGCTCTCTCTTGACCACGATTTCGCTTGATGGTAAGTATATGGGTCTACTGTAGAGCTATTAAGCCCAAAAGATGTTTTAGCTTAACCTACAGTGTCCCATTGCTGGGCAATGACCTCCACCAGTTTTTTAGATCTATTCTGTATAGAAATCAAGCTAATATGAGCAATGAGCAGACTTCACTATGAAGGCATTGACACAGTGGCTTTTATCATTGAGTTTGATAAAACTAAACGAACATAACAAGATACAAAACTTATACTAATTTCAATTAATAGTTAGAGTAAACTAAATTAATATATCATTAGTTTCATCAGTATCATGCCTAACTTCTTTGAAAACATCAAACTTTGTGTTTTATCATTTATCTTAATAATACTCTTTGGTCGTTGACTTCTCAACACTTCAAGTTTCACAACCACAATTTTCTTAGTCATCTATTACCCCTTTTCTCATTCCTCTGCGGTCAACGCCACTTGTTTTTTTTCTATACATCTCTACTTGCCGTTATCTGGAAAGTCACCTTATTTCTATATCACCTTTAACACAATCCATCAATGTTTATTTGACCTTCTTCTGCTCTTCCACATTCATACTCTAAAATGTTCCTAACGACATTCCCTTAACATACTTAATTAGGTAGGTACCATTTATACTCTTTGTAGTTTATTTGAAACCTTCCAATTTCAAAACAAACTTAAGGGAATTCATTGCATTCACTTTCGCTAAGGCTCTAAAATCTATTTACGCGAACATATTGTCTTGAGACAAACAAGATTACGTCTTCGTAAATTGATATAAATGTAACAGAGCGCCACTAATGAGTGCATCTACCCCTACGAAATATACAGGGTGAATTTTAGATAAATTTGTAGGCAAAATTAAGACATTTTGTTTAAGGCGTATATATTCTTAATTATATATTTTTAATTACCTATGTATTGATATTATTTTAATTGTTTGTTTTACTCTAGATGCTTTTACGTGCACGTCTTTTTACATCGTTCTCACATATATGTATTTTTCCAACAAGAAATGATGTAACCAAATACTTGTAAAAGACTTTTTATTTTAAAAGAGTAAGTCTGGAGTTTCTTGTCCATTCTTCTCCATAACAAGCTACATTTCCGAATGGACGGTAGAATCAATTATTGTTACTTTTAAATTATAATTTTTTTTGACGTTTAAATGGCTTAATTGAATAAAGAAATTTTGATTTTGATTTGATTTTGATTCCTTAGTGTTAACGCAGTACTGGCCGTACACCCGCTCGGAGCCTGAATATCAAAATAGAACCTCCTGGGCAGTTTTGTTTGCAAAATATTCTTTGATTTACATATGCTATTTCGGATATGAAGAAATTCTAGCCTTCAATTTTTCTGAGTAAAAATATTGAACATCCAAGTTGTTTTTGAGGTGTATTCAAAAGTAGCGAAAAAAATAACGTTTTGATAAAGCAAAACTGTCAGTTACACGAAAAAACACTGTTTCAAAAATAATGTATATGAATCAAAAATAAGTAAATATTTTTTTCAAATCTTTTAAACTAGCCATTACTAAGGGGTACTGTATGCTTTGAAAGTAACCATTTTACGGCACTAAAGCGGTGTTCTTAAAACGATGCCGACTTTTCCTCACAGCTTCGATCATTTATCCGATAAGAACCGTATATTTTCGGGTATAAACAGTAACCAAAACAGTAACAGTACTCTCAGTATTAGTTTCGCTAACACTGAAAAACAGATATGTATTACAATTTTGGAGTATTTTCAAAAAATTTCTTTCGCAAACAAGTTAAACAATTTAATCTCTAAATATAATTTGTTTACATTGATGCAATATTGAAATCACATACAAATTGATCACCTCTAACAGACATTAGCCATGGTTTCAGTCTCATGTGTAATCAGAATATTGAATCATTTGGCTGCTTTCAGTAACATTTTTGATTCAATTATCTTGAGAACTTTCATTTAGTTCTGCGTTTTCGTCTAAAAGACTCACCCTGTATACAAAAAGGGTAAATTCTGCTTAGACAGAGCCAAACGGCGGAGCTATTAACTTCTCCGAGAGTGTATCTTCATGTAGCTTCACAGAGATTTGAAATTAGAATGAATCTCGTCCCCAAATGAACGTATCCTGATACCATGGTTTATAAGGACAGGGATGTAATGTAAAGGGGGACTAAAATAAAAAAATGCGAAACTAAACTGGGTTCCAATAGGACTGTGACTTTCAGAATCCATGGACAAAGTGACATTCAGTGGGCGAAAAAAAATTGCCAAAAGGTCCAAATTGTATGGGACTGACATGCGCCACCGAAATATCACTCAAAAATATTTGGAATTTTAACAATTGTTTTCGTTGACAGAATCTTACTTTATCTACAGCCCAAGGATGTACAACACCAGCCGGGCGAACACGGCCTCTGTGATAGGCTTGAGTCAGGCATTTTATCACGGTTTTTGCTTCCAAACTGTGATAAAAATGTGTGACTGTGTCACAGTAAGTCGTGCTCGCAGGGCAGGGATGTACAACACTCACTGTACATTCCTCATCAACTGTACATTTCAGGCTCGCGCTTGACCACTATCTCACTTGAATAACCTTTTCACCACTATTACATGTATTAATATATAATAGACTAAAAAAAAATATGGAACGAAAGGTTCTAATAAGGGTTCCTTGTTAACTACGGAACCCTAAAAAAGACAATGTAATTCAGGTATCTCCTTAAAACGATAATAATAATGACTAGATGAGCTAGTTTTTAAAATGGGACTAATGGTAATCAATCAATAAGGTACAGTTAAAACTGTATTGGTCGAAACCAGTTTTGACTATTGCTAGTCAAAACCGTAATTAAGTTAAAACAGGTTTTCTTTAAAATACAGTTATTACGAAAAAATACAACAAAATATTTTATACAAGTGTACTAAAGAAAAATCAGAACTTTAAGAGACCCTCTTATTTTGAAAAAATGACGTAGTGTTAGTAATTTTAAAGTAACTAGTTTTGACTGATCGCGGTCTAAAATTGTTTTGACTGTGGTCTTTTAATAGTATTTTAAATAATCAAATTATTTTAACAGTAGCTAGGCCAGCTAGTAGGTTGCCTAAAACATCTAAATTATAATAAAGGCAATAGTTATCATTTAAAGGCTTGTAAATTATAAAAGAGACGTAACGAGGTCGAGATGTCTTGAATAATACAAAAAAATTACCAACTAAAGATAAGTAAAGCATGTCTAAATTTATCTAAGTAGCACAAGTATCTAGTATTTTAAAATAACTGCCTAAAGTTATTTTAAGAATAACTAATGGAAACTACACTTTCTTGTTGCATGTTGCTAATTCCAGAATGATAAAGGCCAGTGTTGTTATCAAAGTCAAGTGATTTATTAAGTCAATTCAATCTTGGAAAAGACACCTTTGAATGTCAATATTAAAATTAAGAATATTTGAAAAGTTGATAAATATTTGAGACGAAAAATATTTGAAAGTAAAGTATCGTATAAAAAGAAAAAAAATCGATTAACCTTTTTAAATAAATGCTTTACAATAATCATTTTGTACAGATACCTACTCAAAATCCAAATAATTAAAGGTCAAGTTAGACATATAATTAATAATTTTATTTATCTTCATGCAGAGGCCTGATGTTAACATTTATTTTTACATTAAATTATAATCTACCTAATTATTGGCGAATACCAATATTATAACTTTATAGATCGTATCAAAACTTTACCCTAAACTTTACCATAACTAAAAGTGCTTACTAAATTAAAAGTTAAGATATTAAACAGAAATCGAACAAATTATAACGGTACCTAGAACTGTGATAAAATTGATGATATATGAACTAAATCCCAACTAAGTTTGATTAAATCTTCTCGTCCAAACTTTAATATTCTGCAGTCTTGAAACTTTATTTCTTTCTAACTTGTAATTAAACAGTTTTGGTTGGTCACCAAGTTGTGTCGAAAGTTTGCTTCTTCAGTTATTTATTTCTCTTTAGATCTTTCACTGACCATTATCAAATTGGATGGCTTAAGATTATTTTTCTCCTATACAAGGTCACTTTGAATTCATTTCCAAACTTTAGAGGATGAACGTACCCATAATTATGTTTTTTATCAATTTTTTTTTTTTTTTTTTTTTACTGTGTGTAGGCCTGTGTTTGACCACAATCTCACCGTGGTCAGTGATGATGTGGCCGATGGTGGTAAGCACACAAAGCCTAGAAGGGAACTGGCTCTCAAGTGCTGCTGTCGGAACACACCGGAAGGTGCTTGGCGACAGATTTTCAACTTGAGGGTGGTTGCCAGCCAGGCGGGTACTACAAAGTACCCTACCACCGTGCTATGGTTTCCTCACTATGTTTTCCTTCACCGAAAGCTCAAGCTCATTGTAGGATTCGAACCCGCGACCTTCGTCTCAGTATCCGACGTCACTACCACTGAGCTATCATCGCCTTAATTATGGGTACTTTAGTTACTATTTTAATGGGAACGATTTTGTAATCGCGAGCAAAAATTAATGTTACAAACTAGCAGCTGATTTTTATACTTCAGAGCCATTCTCAAGTAAAATTTATTTAGATTTATAAGTTCCTTCAGTCCATAAAACATAATTAAGTTGTAAAAATATAAATTTGATACCTAACTGAAATCAGTCACTTATACTTAAAAATGCTTCAAAACAAAGCAAGAGAAATTGAGAAAATATCATAAATGTAAAAACAATTAATAAAGAAAATATACGGAAAGGTATGCGACAGTCATTAAGATGTGAGGCGCGAATGATATAAGCAATAAGGATCGCCGACAGATAGACAAGAGTAATAAGTTTAGTACGATTCAAGGTTAATGGCGGCTGTGAATGAGACCTCTTTTCGCTGCGCAATAATCATCCCTCACCCCCGCTGTCACATGAATTTCCTATTACACAGTGTCCGTGCAAAGTGCCAGTCTATACCTTACCCGGGTAGCGTCGACCACAGTTCATCCCTCCACACACTGTCATAGGCCATCTTCAAGTCAACGTAAGCACAGTAGACTTTTTGTGCTTTGCCAGATGATTTTCGGCTATGCACTTCAAGGAGAATATCTGATCCATACATCTCATTCCGTCTCTAAATCCTGATTGCACGTCCCATTTGTTCATCCGTTACTTTTCGTTTACCACTCTATTTATTAAAACTTTCGCATATAATTTGCCGACAACACTCAAAAGGCTAATGCCTCGGTAGTTTGCACACTATCCTGACAACTAAATATATTTTCAATATATTCCTGCCAGCGTTTCAAGGCCTTGCATTCTTCGCTTAGTAAGCATCCATCTTCTTCTCTTATTATATTCATGCTCGATGTTTTTGTCTCTCCGCGAGCCAATCTTACCTGTTTTCAGAACAGCTTAATCCAATGTTCCAATTTTATCGCTTAGCTTAAGCTATATGGATAAGCTATATGGATAACTTCAGGGGTTAACCCCCTGAAGTTATCGGAGGATTTCCTATTAATTTTTTATTCCTTTTCATCCTTCTTAATTTTTAACACCTATTCGTTTTTCGCTTTCAATGGTTTGTACTTTTTTTATTTGTCTTTTCAGATCATACGTCACGTTTGTTGCCTGATTCATTCTAATTTGGGCCTTACACCCTAACACATTAAGCCTCTTCCTTCTTCTTCACAACCTCGTTTACTTCATCATCTATCCAAATATCATTCGTTCTACTATATATATGTTTCCTCTTTTCGCCATACCACATAATTTGCGGCTACGTTCACTATACTAACTTTTGCTATTTGCCACACATCCTCTAAACTGTAATCATTCATATCATAAATTAACTCATCCGACTTCTCTTTTACTTCCCTCATATATTCCTCCTTTACTTTCAGTTCTTGTAATCTTTCGATTTTTATTCTATCTAAGCCGGTCACAGGAACTCGAACTCGATGATACCAATGCTTGTACAGACCAGCCACCCGGCACACAACCAGAAAGCTAAATGATTTCGAAAACCGCATCAAAATCCGTTGCTTAGTTTAAAAGTACGATACGACCAAACAGACGGATATGAAAATAGTAGCTACGTATGAATCAATAATTTTCTCAGGCTCTATGTTACCAAAATATTTTTAGCGACTTTACCAAATTGCTAACAATGACAAAAAATTCAGTAGAATTAGGTACCATTGTTAGATTGGTACTCCTGTTGTCACTGGTTTGACAGCATAGACAAGGAAATTGGCATTATTAAGGTTTCTTTTCAAAGCGACATGTAGTAAAAAAACAATGAATTACCATAATTTAGTAACAATAGGTGTAATTTAATTTAATAATTTAAATGATTTTAGTGTATAGTTAGTTAATAAAAGGAGAGTAATTTTGAAATTAACATTTGAAGAATTTATTATCAACCGTGAGAATAAGGATCCATAGACATGTGGCATATGATAGTGCTAGTTTAAAAAAATACTTTTATTATGGGATCAATCGAGCAATATGAAAAAAAACAGCTATTCACTACATTTACGTTCGCTTAACTTGACCGAAATGTAAGGAACGGCTGATTTTATTTTCGTTAGATTTAATCTTATTCATAAGTACTTCCTTAAAATGTCCAATGATTAAAAGTCATACGGTAAATGAAGATAGATTTGCACCAATTGACTTATAATTCATCAAACGTAGTAGGCACTATATATTATTAGACATAAGACTATATATAATATAAGTTTGCAAGTGACAAAGGATCTATGACCTAAGCACGTGCACTATGCACACGTTTACTCATTATTTCCTTTATACTTAAATGTTATTAAACCGCTTCATACAATTGAAATACCTATTTCCTTTTATGGATTTTCCTCTGAATCATTCATGAGAATAAAGCCTACAAGTAAACATGAATGGAAAATGGTTAGCTAAGCAAATTAGATTTATAAATAAATATCGGAGATCTATGTTGCAAGATTTTATCAAACTTATATTTTACTAGCTTTTGTCTGCGACTCCGTTCCCATTCTTCGAATAGCCTATTTTAAATATTGCCTAATAACATTTTAAGCTTGTGCGCCGCCTTGCTATGACTTAAAAACTATCCTATGTCCTTCCCAGGTTCTCAAATTAGCTACATAGGTACCAAATTTCATTTTAACATTCGTTCCAGCGGCTTGAGCGTGAAAATGAAACAGACAGACAGATTAACTTTTGCATTTATAAAATTGGTATGGATATGGATTATGAACTTTGGTATTCGCAAGTTTAGATAATTTTTTTTACTACTCATCTTTCACTTTAATGAAATTTTGTAGGGGTCTGAAATAAAATCAGCTTTTGTCCACTTGTTTGCCAAGTCTACATGCGCATTCCTTAGGGTGGTTACGCAATACAGATCCATGTGCGTGATCCGTATACGTGATTTAAGTGCCGAGTTCAAAATGTTCTGAATTATGTCTCATTATGCGCACAATGGTCCACAGCCCGTCGAGCATGGCCTACTGTGACATGAACTAAGTCACACTTTCTATCACAGTTTGGGCGATATAGCCATTTCGTCTTAAATGCTAGCACGGTGGCGTGAGATTATCGCCCAAACTGCGATGAAATGTGTGACTCAAGCCATGTCACAGTAGGCCGTGCTCGCCGGGCAGCAACAAGAAAGGCATGTCACGCCTTTAAAATGTGTCACATGTTTGTCCCGTGCTAGCATTTAAGACACATTGCAAGACGTGACATAATTTATCATGTCTTGTCACAAATGTCTTGGGTACGACCATGCTTGCTCCGCTGAAGGACTAAGTGCGAAAAACAAACCCCATAACATGGAACATGACAGATAATGACGGATAGAGTTCGGATGTAGAGCGTAAGCTTCCCTATAAGAAGTACTACGGCTAGTTCAGCACCGAGATTTCACGGACATGGATTGGATGTGTACTACATCCGATACGTGTCCGTGAAATTTCATCATAACCGCCCTTATAGCATATCATCTTACAAAATATAATTGTAAATGGCAGAAGTTGATTATTACTAAAGTCTAATAAATAAAAGCTACCAATTTCTAAATTTCATCTGCCTAAAACCACTAATACAATGCAAACTTTGCCATTTGGTTATACCTGTTTTTCTATAAATAAACTTATTTTTATTCTATCCGTCTAGTATTATTTTATCAACCTTGACCATTGATTTTTAATCAGTATAAAAAAGAAGTTTTATTTATATGAATTCAAAGGGGTGACATTTACGAATAGTAGAACTTAAGGAATGTTACATACATTCCTTTTCATCATTTATCCTGTAACTTATACTGTATAATGATCGTGACCATGAGGTCTTGAGTTGGATGCCCAGGGCAGGTAAAGTGTTGGATTTTTCCATTCGGCATTTTTCAGGTGTATTCTTGATAGAGTAAAAGCCGGATAGTTGCCACACTTTTTGATATATACTTCTATCAGATATAGAATTAATTCAAAAAGTGTACAAAAAGCTAAATACTTTATTTGTTAAACTTGCCGGTACTTTAGTTTTTTTTCTACTAATTTATGAAAAGTTAAAAACATAATATTTAATATTTCCAGAGTATAAGCGATTCTTGCTGACCTCTATATTTTGTTTCATCTACGAATATCCCACAAAAATGATAACTTCCTAATCCATGTAAATTACGTTTAGGATAGATCCTACCATCACCGAGAAACAGGACGTCTATCCCGCAAAAACTTTGATCATATTTTGCTATCCCATGCAATCGCACAGATACATGATATACGGTCAATTTAGTGGTAGTTGGAGGATCTTTCGATAAATTATTAAAATAGCATGCGCTTCATCCGTGTTTTATCTAATAATTATAATAAGGGCAACTATACACCTGGGGTAACTATCCTGGCTTTACCCTATTCGTTCGCTAAAACATAATTGGAGTAACGTGGGCGCATATTTGTCCAACCCATCAGGTAATAAAATTGTGATGTTATTATATTCGCCAACTTAAATTCATACATTGTACAGATATATCGACGAAAAAACATAGATAAAACCGAAATATAAAAAGCCATAAAACTGAAATAAATGTCATTCTATATTTATGGAAGGTGATCCTCGTGTATTCTGTTTATTTGCGCATAACCCGTTACATGTATTTCTTTTAATTTTTTATACTAAAAACGTTAGACCATAAAATATTTTATTGGAGACATTGATAATTTATTTTAATTTAAAGCATGTTTAAATTTAAATCGTATGTATATTTTATTCTTGTTTAGATAACAGCTGACTGAAATTGATTTCGATAATATAGAGTTGTATAAATTTACATAATTATATATTCACGTTATCTATAACGTGTCGTATGTAATAGATTACATAGATTTTATCTAATAATTTTACTATGTAATTTAACCAGTTACTGTCAGCAAACTTTTCTACAAAAAAACTTCACCGCCCTTAGTCGCCTCAGGGTTGAGTTTTAAATACATATTTTATTACAATTTTTACTAAGAAACTTTCACCTTTTTTTTTTGTATAAACTTTGGTCTGTTACGAGTATAGGAGCATATAATTTTATTAATTCCTATAGATCAAGCTTTATTAACCTAAACTATTTATTAACAAAAATAATCTGGGTGACCAATGGTAAAAGCTAAAACAATTTCTTGTTTCAGTTACAAAAAGATGCTTAGCCCGGGAAAAATGAACGATTCCAATGGAATAAGCTAGGGAATTGGAACCCTACAGAGATGAGATAAATAATATCATGAAAACCAATGAAAACAGTGGTGGCCCAGTGGTATCGGCCGCGACTTACAAGTTGTAGGTCGTGGGCTCGAGCCCAGGCAGGCGCTTTACTTTGTGTAAATTATTTTCATCACCACTGCTCTCAAAACGGTGATGGAAAACATCGTGAGGAAACCGGCATGTCCTAGAATCAAAAATTTGAGGACATGTGACATCCACCAACCCGCACTGGGCCCGCGTGGTGGATAATGACCCAATCCCTCTCACAGAGAGGAGGCCTGTGTCCCAGCAGTGGGAACATTAATAGGCTGATGATGAGTGATGTGTGTAATAAAAACGGTAGCAAAAGTAGTTGACAGTTAAACCATAACAAGAACCGTTCGCATTTCGTTTTATAAGAAAAGCATTCAAAAACAAAATGCGAAGACTACTGGTTACAATGGTACCGCTGAAACAATGGATTTAACCGTCACATTTTATGCAATGACTACACACGATTAACGTTCCTAAACAAAACCTTTGTGTACTTTTATACCACAAAAAGATTCATAAAGCTGAAATGAATAAAATTACTGTGACTGCACTAGCTATTCTTGTCGCCAATTTCGTTATGAATCGGTATTTGCAATATCAAGAGAAAGAAAATTTTACATTCGGCAATGAAATCACAATAAAATCAAACGATCCGAGCACATATGGCGAATTTCATTTTATGTTGCGATAATAATATCTGAACATTCCTTGCGAAATACAGACATTGACCTATACAAGAATTCTGAAAGAATCTGTGAAATGATTTTCTGTCCTTGCTTTGATTATTTTGTCTTAGTTAATAATAATAATAATTTGAGCATTCATAAAGACATGATAAGTGAATTTAGAAATAATTAGGCTTATCACAAAATAAATTTGAAAAGAGATAGTGTCAAATAATAAAAAGTGTTTACCTAACACGGGTCCAACGATGAGCATATACGCTAACATAACTAGTATTATTTGTCCTCGGCGTGATCCTTCCCGCGCTTTGAACGCCACATTCACAGTTGCCACTAAATCCTTCACGGAAAGCACTGTCAAAATATTTGGCGTCTTCTCGCCATCCACTTCTTTCGTCTTCTTTGTCTTCTCATTAAGTCTTAAGATGATATATACGAACCCGATTAGATAGAACACACACGATGTGCTGAAAACACCATAGTAGCCGAAACGACGGGTCATTATACCACTGACGGCCATTCCTATGGGCCTACTAAGAGTTAATATTGCAGTTATAATCCCTAAACGAAAAGTTCTTTCGGATTCACTTGTGACATCAGTGATGTAGCTGTACACAGCCATCGTCATGGCGACGCGGCCGCCAGCCAGCGCCGGTGGCAGGCCTTCGATAAGGGCGGTCTCATTCACCCCAACTTGAAGGAAGAATACCGTACTTAGGATGAGGCCAATAGTAGATAACAGTTTTCCTAGAATAGGAAGCACCATAAACGCTTTTCTGTTTCCCGTTCGATCGCTCCATGCTCCCAAGAACAGTGTAAGTATTCCTGGCAGAGCTGTCTGCAGCGGGAAACTCCAGGCGGTCATCGATGCGACCATTGTTTGCACATTTTTCTCTTGTTCCGTGTAATTGTGAGTGCGTCCCTGCATTATATGCGAGCAGGTTCGCTCGTCGTAGTGTAGATTTACTAGACATGATTTCTCTAAGCTCAAATTCTGAACAGCTAACCCTGCGAGTACACTCGGCAACACGTAACAAATAACAAAAGGTTCCACTGTAACTTTCGATCTAAAAGCCCAGGACTCTTTGAGGAATATTTTCAGTCTTTTGCTCAATTTCGTTTCTGTTTTCTTGAGCTCGGTGCCGTACTGTATATTGCACTTGCATGGTTCCACACTCACAATCTTTTCTCCGGGCACTTCGACCCGTAACGTCATTTTGAAAACAGTTTACCACTTTATTGTTCATTTGTTTTTTAACATATTTTAAACATGAACAATTTTGTAAAAAATCGTGCGATATTGATTGAGTAATATATATATTTTTATTGTTTGAATTATTTTTAAATGTGTTTTTATTTTTAGTATCACAGGGGAGCGCGTTTACGTTGACGAGGGCGAGCGTTCGGCTGCGCGTGCGACGGTTGATTGCGTGAGCGCGGCGGCTGCTGCGGGCGACTCTAGTTTCGTTACTGCCTATCAGCTGGGCGCTGGTACAGTTTAATTTGTACTTTATAATGTTATCACGTGGCCCTACTCGCGTGTATTCAAACTTCGATTAATAATTGTAATTGATCATATGCAACATTATAAGCTAATCGAATCTTCACCGTGACTCCTTTATAGGTTCACAAAATAGGAAATATTCCACAACAGTTAATTAGAAAGAGAAGCGGTTATTAAAACATTATTAAGATTATTCCAATCGATATATTAAGGGTATTGCTAGCATTCGTTGTTTATTTTTAGTTGTTTTTTAAAAAACGTTGCCCACACTAGGAATATCTTCCTGTATCGTGGGTGCGTTTACAAACATATAAACTCACATACACAAACACCCAGAGCATTGAAATAATGTGAAAAATCAGTATGCCATTTCTAAACATTTCCTAGTTTTTAGGGTTCCGTACCCAAAGGGTAAAAACGGGACCCTATTACTGAGACTCCGTGGTCCGTCTGTCTGTCTGTCTATCACCAGGTTGTATCTCATTAACCGTGATAGCTAGACAGTTGAAATTTTCACAGATGATGTATTTTTGTTGCCGCTATTACAACAAATACTAAAAACAGAATAAAATAAATATTTAGGTGGGGCTACCATACAACAAACGTGATTTTTTGCAGTTTTTTACGATAATGGTACGGAACCTTTCGTGCGCGAGTCCGCCTCGCACTTGGCCGGTTTTTTTACTATTAATATTTGCTGTGCTTGCTCTGCCAATTAAATTATTATTTAGTACACTTACCTACTTAAAAGGTAACTTATCGTGTAGTAACCTATCGATCAATAAGTTTAATAAAAAACAGCTTTTTGTCTGTTTCAAATTTAATTTATTTCAGTATTCTGAAATCTGACCTTGTCATGATCGCGTTTGAACTTGACATTCCGAATCTGTTCATCTGTAAAGTATTTGTGAAAACAAATGGCCTTTGGTTTATATTTACATGATATATGGTAATGTAATGTCTTTTAAGCTAATTTAGTATTTCAGTGTGTTCCAAATACAAATAATAATGAAGGACAATTAAGACATGAAACAGAACAAGAAAGCTAAAAATAAAAGGTTGTTCCATTTTGGGACATGCGTTTCTTGCATGCTTATATATATATATGCTATTATCATCATTACAGATGAAAGACGTCCACTGCTGAACATAGGCCTCCCCCATGTGTAGCCACATCAACCAGTTCTGTGCATCTGGCATCTAAATACTTCTTCAATTTAATTATAATTCTTATCTATCAAAGAAACCTCGTCAAATGTGACCCAAAAAAAGACAAGCAGTGGCGCAAAAAGAAGAATACCATTTTTTTCATTATAATGTGTAATATATATATATATAGATATAGTGTTTATTTCCAATGGATCAACATAGAAATATAGAAACTAAAAAACATGCGAAAAATCGTCGAAACGCGTTTGTTTACAAAAAACATACTTAGCTATCTACTTATAAAATATAATTTTAATATGTTAGTAATTATTTTCGAGAATGGCAAATAGCGCCGGGGCTGGGTAAATTTTGTATGAGATGTGACTAATCTTCTTTGGCAACACTGCATTATTTACAATTTGAAAAGATAACTATTTGTTGCCCACCTTGGGCTATATTGACGAAGTTATATTTTATCAGGGATGATAATGGACCCTGGTGCCCACCTAGATTTTCAAGACATTAGTCTTCTCTTCACATCACAACCAGAGGGCTGGTCTTTTTATTTTTAGCCAAAGAATCAGCATGCTACCAGCTTTTTGGGCACTTTTTCTATTGTTAGCGATATAGATGAATTTTTTGATGCAAATGAGCACTTTGTCCGTTTTTAGGGTTCCGTACCTGAAGGGTCCAAACGGAGCCCTATTGCTTTCACTCACGTGTCCATCTGTCTGTTTGTCTGTCCGTCGTCTGTCACAAGGTTTTACAGCCAAAGGTTTGGAACAGTCTTCAAATTTTCACAGTATAAGCATCTTACATATTTTCGGGTGCTGAGTCACCTTCGTCCGTAGGAGAGCACCCCATACGATTCCCTACACGTGGCCCCCGGGTGGTGCAAATCAGGTGACATTAACTGGTGGTAGGTTACGGCCGAAGGCTTGCGACCACCCACCGGGCAAAGATGTACCGCCAAACGGCCTAACCATGTTCCGGTGCGATGCTCGGTGTAGCCAATTAGAGGAGTTGGGTCGAGATAGCTATTCCACTGCAGGCGGACCAGCCTAACGCGCGCTGTTACGGGCGTATCGGGAGACTGGTCGCGGAGGGTAGCGGGATCCGAGGCACGATGCGCCGCTGACCGACCGAAGGTAGTTGGGGGCCCAAGTAATGTGCCAGCCACACACGAAAGGCTGCCCTGCCAACTGTCGAAAAATCCCGGAATGTACCATCGTGCTGGTTGGCGACCAGAAGACAGGGCCCGATGGATGTCCTGTCTGTCCCGGGGGGGCTCGGGCGTCCCCGCAGTCTCTAGACCAGTCCCCCATTGATGACGTCCTGTCAGTGCGTGTCTGTGGGTTGCCAGCGTGGAACCTCATCTCACTGCCTTTCCCTCCCTTTTTTCACTCCAAAACTATGCCAAGGAAAAATAAAAGAAAAGCTGTACAGCGGCAGCACTCCCTGTCACTCAAAGTGCATCTCAGCAACATAAGAGGGCTGCACTCTAACTATCACATCTGTTATCGGCGTCTCCGAAACCTTGAGGTCTCCAGGTTTTCCGTGCTCTGGGCACTGGTGGACACAGGCCTGGATAAAATTATCTACGCTTGTGTCTACCAATCGCACAGTGGAGATCAGGAGACAACCAGGCTCACGGAACATCTGTGTGAGGCGGCTAATACGGCACAACAGCGGTACCCTTCTGCCCAATTAGTGATACTGGGGGATTTCAATGCCCATCACCAGGAGTTGCTTCCCATACCGGTGCACTGATCATGCTGGGCGAAAGACGCGGAAGCTTACGCTTGCGTTAAATCTCGCCCAGCTGGTCCGACATTATTTATTGATGCGAGACAAGTATGTCGGACATAATGCATCCATCAAAAGGACGTTCGTAGGGTGCTGCGCAATCTTGACGTGAACAAGGCTAGTGGCCCCGACGGGATACCAGCAATTGTTCTGAGAACTTGTGCTCCTGAACTGTCTCCGATGCTGACCCGCCTGTTTCGCCTTTCATATGAGACTGGAAAAGTACCGAATGCTTGGAAGCAAGCTAACGTTCAGCCTGTGCCCAAGGGCAAGGGCAGTCGGGCTAACCCGGCCAACTATAGATCCATCTCAGTTACGTCCATCCTCTGCAAGAGTATGGAACGGGTGCTCAACTGTAAGCTCCTGGCATACCTAGAACCTAACGACATCCTCAGTGACCGCCAATATAGCTTCCGCCGAAATCGGTATACATTTAGATTGAGGCCATCGAGATGCACGGGGAAGCGCTTGCCGTCTCCTTAGACATCTCGAAGGCTTTTGACAGGGTCTGGCATGAGAGCCTTATTGGTAAGCTTCCTTTATTCGGTCTGCAGAGTGGTCTGTGCGATTCGCAGTTTTCCTGAGAGACTGGTATTATGGTTATTAATGGCCGCTCGTCTGACCTACTGGATATCAACGCCGGTGATCTGCTAAAACCCGGTACCTTTGGGTATGCAGACGACAGCACTGTTGCTGAGAGATACGTATCCGACGCGCGCGCTACTAAGCCTCAGATCCGGTCAGTCTCCGAGTGGGGCGATTCCAATTTGGCCAGGTTCAATGCTGCAAAGACCCAGGCATGTCTTTTTTCCGCTAATAGGAGCCAATTCCACCCGGGTCCTTCTTTCCGTGATGTGACCGTGCCGCTAACGGACCATCTTAAGCTTCTTGGCGTTACGTTGACGTCGACTCTCAATTTTGGTCCATTAATTGAGGCTAAAGCTCAATTGGCTGCCTAAAATTTGAGGATCCTTGCAAATGTGTCTCACCTTTGCAAGGATCCCCAAATGTTAGGTACTTCACGCCAGAACAGTTGCTCAACTTGTATCAAGCGCAAGTTCGGTCATGCATGGAGTACTGCTCTCATCTCTGGGACGGATCTGCTAAGTACCAGCTGGATGCACTGGAGTCGATCGAAAAACGGGTCAAGAGTCTCATCGGCAATGAGTTACTGGTCGAGTCAAGGCTCCAGAGCTTTGAACATCGGCGCCAAGTTGCCAGTCTGTCGGTTTTTTATCGGTTACATTTCGGGGAGTGTGCGTGGGAATTGCATGAACTAATTCCTCCTAGCCCTTTCCATCATCGGACTACAAGACGTACGGCGATGCGTCATCGGTTCATGGTGGACATCCCACCATAAATCAGATTTTTTCTTTGCAATTCCCTCATTTTTCCTAAGTATTACAACCAACTTGATTTTGCGGTTTAGTTCGGAATGCAAAATGTGCGAAGACTGACACGCACTTGGCCGTCCCTCTGTCTTCATATCAGTCTTGGTCTGATGCAATGTTTAGTTTAGGCATGTTATTTTGTTTGGTTTATAAACCTAAACTTTACCACTTCTTTGGTGCGTTAAACTATATATTTATGCAAGAAAGATAAAAATGTCAGTAACACCGTTTAAAACTACAACTACAATTAAAATGTATACAAACTAGTCTTAGGAACTTTCCTCATGGCACGATGCAATTTAAATTACACACGCGCAAGTATTTTCTAAGAATATTTCAAGAGTTAATCTGTTCAATTGAACATACTTGCAATTCCGCTTAGTAAAAATCGCTTATCTGTGTGATATAAATCGCGTCGAACCATCTAGAAGGTTCTTAACCCTTAATATGGAATCAAAAACGGCGGATTCTATTAAAAATTCAGGACCTACAAACTAAAATCATAATTCATGAGTACATCATATCAAACATTTTGTTACCTATCTATGTATTTCAAATTACTAGTACTCTAAGTGAACAATAACCAGCGATCAAAATTCTTAATGACATAAAGTATATCACGTAATATATGCGCTCTAATTTTTCCTAAAAGTCGGTCAAGAGGACTGGCAGAAGTTGCGTAATGTGTTTATTATCAAACAAATTAGATGCCTTTGACAATGACCATATTTTATAATTGAACCAACAATCAGATACAACATTTTTGTCTCAAGGCTTCGGTGGAAATGGTTTTGCAATTAAGTATGCACTAGTTTGTAAAAAAAGACATTATAATTTAGCAAAATCACCCTTTTATGTTCCAACTGCTGGGACACAGTGGTGCTGAAATAAAATACACAAAGTAAAGGGCCTCCCTCGTAAGTTGGATATCAGTATTTTACAAGGAGCGATTGTCTATCTGACCCCCGCAACTCAGAAACTGGGTAATACGATACCCCTTAGCAAGACTGGTGTCAGATTTTTAGCTTCTAACTGTGTGACGTCTGTCAATTTTGATATCGAAATTGATTAGCACTAGGTTGCTAATAAAAGTAATGATAAAAATTGGTGTCTCAAAGGCAGCCCAAAATTGTGCATCACTAATAAAAGGAATATTTCCGTGTAAATAATAATTGTATTCAAATCGTCACACATTTAGATATGTAATTAATTTACACCTGCAGAAGGTGAAAATGAATAATTTGCGTGGGATTTTCCTTCCAAAATATTTAGCAATAGATATAAACATAGAAATAACGCAAAACAGTTTCAAAGCTAAAGTTTCAAGGTCGAATTAAGTTGTTGAAACTATAAGTTAGTTGGATTCTGAACATGATAAGTTTAACTTGAAAGTAGTGGGTAACTGGTACTTTTCGTCTAACTTAAAAATGACTTATTTAACTTTTTGAGTTAGATGTTTGAGGGTTTTCCTAAATCGTGATTAGCAAGGAGTTAGAGTTGAAAAAGCTTGGCTATCTAGGTACCTATTTATTGGCAACAGCAGAAGCTCTAGAGAATTGGAATTTTATCAACGAAAGTGTCGCGAAAGCGATTGGCACAGAGTCAAAATGGGATTACCACGCGCTATCAAACTGTTACATAATCATTCCCTTACAATCAATACTTTGACTGTCAGATAGGTTAATCATCGTCAATCGCGCATTTAACGGCTGAATCCTAAATAACAGGCATGGTGAACCTTTTTGTCTTTTCATGCTGAATGATCCAACTAGTAACTGTATTGCACTGAGATTATGATTGATTTTAACCGACTTCAAAAAAAGGAAGAGGTTCTCAATTTGTCGGAATCTTATTTTTGTCTTTGTCCTTCCCTGTGTGTCCCTAATGTCTTTTTTCCGATTACTCAAAGACACCTGGACCGATTTGAAAAAAATCTTCTTTTGTTTGAAAGGGTATAGTTTTCAGGTGGTCCCATGAACATCAGGTCCAGCTCTGATGACGGGATCCTGTTGAAATTGAGGGAACCCCTCAAATATTATAGGCATACATATAGTGATTTTGGTATTTTCATCAACAATGCAATTTCAAAAATGCATTTGCACTCAGAAAGTATCATTTGATGAATTGGAACTGATGAAGAAGCCCACAGATGGCCACTGGAACTCTTTAATGCTAAGTATATCACGGGTATAAGATATCTCAAATAGTTAACCGACTATGATGAGGCAAATACTTATCAATAAATGTTACTGATGCAAATGGTACCATCGAACTGATCACTATATGCAATGGCACTCCGAAATAAAACAATTTATCTTAGTCGTGTTTGGGCTTATTGGAATTGTCATGAAATGCACTTTGGCTATAAATGATTTTTATGGTAATTGGAGACCTACCAAAACTAAAAAGAGATAAATAAAAAACTTTTTAACAAATCGACTTCCAAATCAAACGACTACAAAGCGAACAATAATTTTCTTTTCCAAAGTCGGTGTCAAAAAACGTAAAATTGGTACTGTAAATTAATTTTGGTACTTTAAGAATATCAATATTTCATTTTGAAATAGCTACCCCTTAACGATACATGCTTTCTTATTAATCTTAATCAGCATCAGTGTACCAAGTTCTACGGTTATATAATAACAACCATCTAGTTTATTCAAAATTACTGTCGCCTATAAAATGGTAATTTCTTATAGATTATATCTGATTCATTAATGTTACTAATCCGTATATTTTTTTAAATTATATAACTAGAAAAAATGCGTGTCGACGTCAAGGAGCGTTTTTTTCAAGAGCATAAAGTTGATGTAATAAAATTATTTCTGACCAGATTTGATCAAGACGTTCTATTTTAGAGGAGCCTAGTCGTGGGGCTTTTGGGGCTGGGACCGCGGTCCCGGATTCCACCTATAAATACAATATTATTTTTGAGTAGTATTTAGAGACCACAAGAAAAAAAAAGCCCTCGAACTTGTAGTGCATAATTTTATGCGTAATATTTGTAAGTGCACTCATTATCATCCTTTTTAATGTTCCCACTGCTGGGACACATGCCTCCTCTCTGAGAGAGAGTGATTGGGCTTTAATCCACCACGCGGGCCTATTGCGGACTGGTGGATGTCACATGTCTTCGAATTTTTTGATCTAGGATATGGCAGGTTCATCACAATGTTTTCCGTTTTAGAGCAGTGGTGATGAAATAACTTACACAAAGTAAATCGCCTAAGTGGGTTCGAACCCACGACCTAAGTCAAGGCCGTTATTACTGGGCCACCAGTGCTCGTAGATGCACTCAAATGGCTGAAACACCGACCTCCGCCTGAACAGCTGCTCAACTTGTATAAAGCGCAAGTTCGGTCATGCATTGAGTACTGCTCTTACCTCTGGGACGGATCTGCCAGGTACCAACTTGATGCAAGAGAGTCGATTGACAGAAGGGCCAAGAGACTTATCGGCAACGATGCGCTGGTCGACTCAAAGCTCCAGAGCCTTAAACACCGACGACGAGTTGCCAGCCTGTCGGTTTTCTATCGGTTACATTTCTGCGAGTGTGCGATGGAACTGCACAATTTGATTCCATTCCGATACATCATCGGACTACAAGACGTACGGCAATGCGCCATCGGTACATGGTGGATATCCCACCCATATGCACAAAGCGTTTTGAAAATACTTTCATTGTGCGTACAGCTAAGGAGTGGAATTTCCTGCCGGCGTCTTTGTTTCCTGATAGCTACAACTTAGGGGTCTTCAAGTCAAGACTGCATAGGTTACTTCTAGGCAAGCGTGCTTCACCTTCGACCACATCATCATCAGGCGAGATAGGGGTCAAACGGGGGTCAGATAGGGGTAAAAAAAAAAAACACTCAATGACATAGGACGCCTGATCGCCTGAAAAAGCAATCCATGTTTTATCACCAGTCAGACTTTGCTATGTGTGATTTTTCAACCACAGGCTCCTGAAGATATTTCACTAGTAAATAGTACGTCGATAGCAATCTCATCCAGTGAACTTGAAGCGCAATGGCAAGGGTGCCTTTCCATCAACGATGCGCTATGTAGCGGGGCTGTGCGAGGACGCGTAGTGAAACTATGAAAATATGTGATTGTTTCCACCAAATCTATGCGAGGTAGCGAAGCGGTGCGAGGATGCGTAACGATGCTGTAAAACGGTGTGTAGCTGAGTGGTTTGAGAGAGCGTAGCGATGTAGAAATACATAGCTCTGTTAGACCTTTTCCACCAGTGCTGCCCTAAGACTGACAGAGAAATTGAAGTGATCCCATTGATGGATATTGGATCGCAAAATAGCGATTTTTTGTGAAAAATCATCCTTATCTACTGCCCGCCACTGAATGCTTTGGATTATGGGCTAATTAATTAATTTAGACAGCTGACAGCCATCATACCACCTATGGTTTACTCCCTCTCACAGATAGGGAGCTAGTATCAGGATGGGTCACAAGCCTCCTCACTGGGAGAAGGATTAATTTAAGCTTTTTGTATTAACAGCTTAAGTCCCTGTAACACCTCATAAGGTACTGTTTTGACGTAAGTGATACGTTTTTGTTTTAATTCTTCGTCCCCTTTCACTTTTCAGTCAATGGCTATCCCAGCAAATTGCTGCAAATTGTACCTATACCTGTATAAGCACAGATTGACTAAGGTCATGGTTATGACAGTATAGACAGATACAACATTATTTGTGTCCTTAAACACTGTTTTCACCGATAAAAAAACAAGAGAATACAAAGAAAGTGACAGACACAGCAAGTAAAAATAAAATTATAATAAAATTACAATTATAATGTAGAAATAATTTTATTTTAATTGTTTTCAAACAAATTTTGGTTGGTAAGCACGATAGCCATTGAAGATTATACAAGGATAAACTGGACATTTTCACCAAAGATGGAGACTACTAGTCAACTATTGTGACTATTGAAAAACTGAGCATTAGGGAACATGTTTTCAAAACACAGAGAAATCTAAGTAGAAATTTCTGAACCAAGACATGTGGAAGTGTCAAGAGTTTTGCCCAGACCGTACATGCTTTATTACAATTCTTGCCTAGACCTACTAGAGTATGAAACTAAATATCATTAAGTCCACCTCGTTATGTTTGTGTGCATAAAGTATTAAATAATTAAATAAATATCACCCGAAATGTCGTTTGTCGTTTGTCACTAAGCCTCGACTTAGAGACAGCAGTAAACACAGCAGTTAATGTATTTATTAAAATCTCTTGTTGTTATTATAAGGAAAATACTAAATAAAGTCCTGCATGTTTTCAAAACAAAATCTAAGAACAGGTTTCAACCTAACGTGGACGTGACATTGCAATGTTATTGTTTTGGGTTCAAATGTTGTTGTTGTTGTGATTTTAGGGCCTTTTTCGATTACAATTTATCATCTTTTACCTACCATACCTAGTAATTAAATTAGTGAATAAACTTTGTTTAAATTCAGAATAATCAATCATTCATGTAAGACAAACAATTTAATAGTGTTAATGTTATGGACCAAGTGATTAATACGGCATTATTCTCAATACCCCACAGAGGGGAGGCCTGTAACCCAGCAGTGGGAACATTAATAGGCTGAAGATGATGATGATTCACAATGCCCAAACAATTTTTAAAATGCGCTATATGAGTAGGAAATATGCTAAAAACTATTGAAATATTTAAATTGACCGGGCTTTCTGAATAATGCCCATTAATAATTGGGCCGGGTAATAAAAAGATGTTTTTAGGGTTCCGTACCCAAAGGGTAAAAACGGGACCCTATTACTGAGACTTCGCGATCCGTCTGTCCGTCTGTCTCCAGGCTGTATCTCATGAACCGTGATAGCTAGACAGTTGAAATTTTCACAGATGATGTATTTCTGTTGCCGCTATAACAACAAATACTAAAAACAGTATAAAGTAAATATTAAAGGGGGGCTCCCATACATCAAACGTTATATTTTTGCCGTTTTTTGCTCGATATTAATAACGGCAACAGGTAGACGCTTGAAATATTCACAGAATGTTTAGTTGTATATTTACTTCAAAAAATAATAATGAATAAATTAAAATAAAATAAATTAAGGGGGGCTCCCATACAACAAATGTGATTTTTATGCAGTATTTTGCGATAATGGTACGGAACCCTTCGTGTGCGAGTCCGACTCGCACTTGGCCGGTTTTTTTTCATGTTAACATTGGTTTTAATATAGAATAGGTAAGTACGATTACTATTTAAGCAACAAAGTCGACAGAGCCCCACCAGCGTATGGGTTGATCTTCAGGGTTAAGCAACGCTTGCTGAGATCAAGTCGTGCATGGGTCACCATCCATTACATACGGAGACTCCGCCTTACTTCAGAAAGCACATTAAGCTGTTGGAATCAGCAGCCAGAAAATTTTACACTATTTTCTGTAGGGCAATTTATCGTATTGGCTCTCCCTATCCCCTGCGACCGAAATGTGTTAGGCGGTGGGGCTACTGCCCTGACTCGTCCCAGGGGGGGCAAGGCTGCTACACACGGGATCGTCTGGCGTCCATGTGTTGGTTTGGTCCCTGGGTTGGTCACGGCCTGCAATGTGTTCTGGTGCGCTGGTGATGGGAGGTATTTCCCAGAGGAGGGTCCGGTAGATAGAGAGATAGATAAATAAATCATTTATTCAGTGCACACAAAAAACACAGCACAACACGCAAAATCACAATTAATTCAGAAACGTACAGCCGCGGCGGGTTCGGGGATGAGTGCTTGCGCGTGCCCGTGTTCCCGCCATAATCGGCACAGCAATACACCGTGGAGTTTATAGTGATTTGGAGTCCCACATAACTGCACTATCTACCCGCAGTAATGCATGAGCAATTCTAGAGGCATAAAAAAGAGCAATTTTCCGCAATTTTACATAGGTGTATCATTTCGTTTTACCCATGTATGGGATAGGGAGGTCAGTAAGGTAGTTGTTTCATGTAAGATACTGGTGTTTAGCTGCTCTGCTGTATAAGGTTAGACTAGCAGACAATGTAGTTGAAAAAAAAACTTTTTTACAAAAAAATACTACCGACTTCCAAATAAGAAAACTAGAAAGTGAAAAATAACTTTATTTTTGGAAGTCGGTGTCTTTGATAGGTACCAAATTTTTAAGTTATGGACACCGACTTCCAAAAATAAAGTTATTTTTCACTTTCTAGTTTTCTTATTTGGAAGTCGGTAGTATTTTTTTGTAAAAAAGTTTTTTATTTTTCACTTTTTAGTTGTACCTACCTAATAGGGAAGTAGTTAAGTAAGTACCTATAACGACAGAATAGATTACCCGAATAACATGAAACTTGAATATAACCGGTGAAATCAGAGATCTGCATACCCCTTTCGAGCGTACTGGCGTGATGTTATGTTATGAAATGGTATAAACAATAAACAGACATGCGATTGCAGCAATCCTGAGAGATTTGCCGTTATTTATTGAAGAGTTCTGTTGTATATCTCCGAAGTTCTTCATCAGATCTTCACCAAATGAAAATGGGACCAATTTCGGAATATACCAGTTCAAACAAAAAAAAAATTCAAAATCGGTCCACAACTGATGGAGATATCGGTGAACATACATAAAAAAAAAACATACATAATGTCGAACATAGAACCTCCTCCTTTTTTGGTAAGTCGGTTAAAAAGGCTAGGCAGATTGATTAAAGTTTTACTAATCACAAATGCGAAAACAAATATAAAGAACTATAATCGTGACATTATGTGAAGTCCTATGACGTTTCTCAGTTTAAATGTCCCCTATAACCTTGTAAGTGAGAATTTGAAAAATAAAATCCATAATCCTAATTAATTACTATGTAACCCACACTATAACAACAAGTATCATTCGTAAGTTTAAACTAATAAGTATTTTTATAGCTGTCAAATACGACTTCTCAGATTGTCAGACGTATTCACTGACGTAGGCTTCGAAACTTTGCAAACAGAGTAGGTAGGTATGTACCTCATGCACAAATCGATTTAAGATGCCTCAATTTTGGTAACTTTTGTAAAATGCATTTATTTAGTTTCACATTTTTCCTTTTAACAAGCAGGCTAAAATCCTGCGATATACGCTTTTTCAAACAATAGCAAGCAGTGAAATTTTAAGATTTTTTGCTCATCCATCACCTGTGGTGCTTTTTCAATAGGCATAGCTAATTAAACTGTGAAAGTGAAAATTGTTGGATGGATTTTTGTTATTCTTTCACGCAAAAACTACTGAATGGATTTTGATGAAACTTTGTAGTTATTTATAATAGCACATGAATTTTATTCGTTATTTATAAAGACAGTTGGGGAAGTACCAATTCCACGCCGATGGAGCTAAGTGTGGCAGCTAGTAGTTAATAATATTACTATCAAACTGCTTGATTGTTGCAAGCATTCACGTAGGCCCTAAACGTTGCCAACTGCAAAAAAACAATAACGGGCCAATGTAATAAGATCATGGCAAGTACATGTTCTTGAAATGTAATCTCATGATATTGCAAACCACATACTTTATGTACGTGATATCAAAAGTAAGCAAATTGGCTTTGCTGAGTCGTCACGTATTTGTGAGCCCTATGGCTTGTCTATGGATCCTTGAGTGGAGGCCATAGAAAGTGGGCACAACCTTCTGCCAGATACGAGTGGTCCAATGACCTGAAGGAGATTGCTAACCATTCTTAAATTACATGAACGGTTAGTGTAATTCAATGGAATTGGAAAAAAATGTTAATGGTTTGTTTCACAAAAAGTGTTTAAACCAAGACCATTCAAGAAGATGGTTGTACGCTAGAAAAACCTTGGCACAGGATTAGAAATAGAATAAAGTTGATTTAATCTGTTATTACAAAAAGGTAAAGTGCTTTGTTCGTAAGAAGTAATTTCTGAAAGTCTTGATCCGATTACAATAATTATTTCACTTGAAAAATAAACGATCATCTTTAGTAAAAAAAGTAAATTTAAAAAATCAATAACCCGACTGCTTAAGAAGTGAAATAAAAAGATGTAATCAAGAAGAATATCATGCTATGCAGTCGGAGGATACGTATTCGCGAGCTGGCTGACCAACACCTTATGTATCCGCCGACTGCACAATATGAATTTTTTCTTGTTTGTCTCTAGGCCTCGTTTCTGGTTATGGGGCTGGGCCAAACGTGGGCTCAGTACGGATTGGTGGAATCATGTCTTGGAATTTTTGGTTCTATGACATAACCCGCATGTTAAAATGTTTTCCTTTCAACCGTTACAAGTTCCGGCCTGAGTTTGGATCCACGATGGCCACTGTAAAAAAGATAGTGTACACCTGATTTGACCAAACCAGATACAAATTATTGCACAAATTGTGATTAAAACAAGTAAAAAACATCAATTATTTTCAAATATAGATAATTTGAAAATAATTGATGTTTTTTGTACGGGCAGTAGCTCTACACTGAGATGTGGTATCGAATCACACGGGATGTGCACATGAAATAAAATCACTGTGTGTCTGTTAATGATTGACCGTTTATTAGTTAAAACATTAAATTATATTAAGTTCCTTGAATTTAAAAAAAACTTTTTTGCAAAAAAGTACTACCGACTGCCAAAAAACTACAAAGGGAAAAATAAATTTAATTTTTGGAAGTCGGTGTCTTTGGTAGGTCACAGGACCAATTTCTGGTCTTTACCTATGAAATTGGCGTTGTGTCGTACTGGTCACTTTGATCTCAAATATCTCCTCTTTGGTTTGGAATTCCAATTTTAAATTTATACAGCTATTTACTCATGCTTTTGTGTTTGGAAAACTGTAATTCATTTGTTTTTTCCTCTTTTGGTTTTTTCTTTGCGCCATTCATGCGGACGCTCGGACATTCCGAAGATGTCCATTAGGCCCTCCCATCTGGTCAGACGATAGGCGCCCCCGCGCCTGTCGCCCGCTAATCACCACCAAGAGGTGGGAGAAGGCGATCGTACAACCGCCCTCTCCCACCCCTTCTCCGCCGCCTCCTTTTGCGACATGGCGTCCTCGCAAAAGGAGGCAACCGCCGCTCAGGCCTCCCCGCTCCCCAGCATGGAATTTACCACACCGGGAAGCGAGAGGTCCTGCCCGACAACTCCTGTCAGGGCACGGCGCAGCTTAGCCCTCGCTGGGCACACCTCGACGGTGTGCTGCACCATGCCCTCCACCGTGCTGGACCTTTATGTGGACGTCGGACACCCCGGTCCTCCGCCCACGGTCTCCTACGTTGCGGCATCTGGCCCGCGAACTCCAGACGCCACCCTCCTTCTCCTTCCACCGACTTGTCCCCGCCGACCATCCCACGTCAAAGGCGGGTCGGCAACGACAAGTCATCACCTCCCGCCGCACATCGGCGGCGCCCCCAATACCCTGGTGGAACCCTGGTGAACCAGCCAAATCCTGCCCCAAGCGAAAATTTACTCAAAAAAAATTACTTGTGAGTGTTTGGTGGACTAGTGCCGGTGTCGTTCACTACAGCTTTCTTAAATCTGGCCAGTCGATTACAGCGGATGTCTTTTGTCAGCAACTGCAAACCATGATGGAAAAGCTCGCTGCTAAACAGCCGAGGCTGGTCAATCGCTCGAAGCCACTGCTGCTTCAGGACAACGCTAGACCACACACTGCACAATAGACGGCTACCAAATTAGAGGAGCTTCAATTGGAATGTCTAAGACATCCACCGTACTCTCCGGACCTTGCTCCAACAGATTACCATTTTTTTCGAAATTTGGATAACTTCTTGCAAGGGAAAAAATTCAACTCCGATGGGGCAGTCCAAAGCGGCTTCAAAGATTTTATTGATTCCCGTTCGAATGGTTTTTTTTGTAAAGGGATCAATGAACTACCTATGAGATGGCAAAAGTGCATAGATAGCAATGGTACATACTTTGATTAAATAAATATATTACATTAAAAAATAAAAAGACTTTATGTTCTTCCCTTACAAAACGCCAATTTCATATGTAATGACCTAATACATAAAGTAGGTTACTAGTGGTGGACGCGATAGCCTAATCAGCGAATGTACACAAGTAATTGGTGTATTACCAAATGTTTGTTCAGGTAAAAACTAAAACAATACATATCATGTGGCGATGCTCGTATATCCTACCAACTATAAAAAATACAAATAAAAAGTAATACGCATTAAAAAAGTAAGCAAAGTTCCTATGTGAAGAAAGTTCCTAGAAGGTTCTTCGTTCGCCACTAACTGATATTGGTGATCTTTCGCGATCCACCTTGTTGTTGTTAGGAAGATGTTCATTGACCTCTTCTATTGTCTGTGCAGCTCCCTTTATTTGTTCTTCCCTAGGAAGATGCCGTTGATTGAGATGGTACCAGGACCTACCCTGGTACCATTTTAATCTCCTCCTTGTGCGCTTGCGTGGCTTACTGCTTACTTGAGGTAGACGGAGGCAGCATGATTTTATTTTTAAGTATACCCATATACTGAATATTGTTGCTCAGGTTATCATAAAGCCCTACAGGACGTAGTGATATTGCTCCGCATCCACATATTTATCTCTTGTTCTTCTTTGACAAGTTAAATTTTTCTCTTAAGACCTTTTAGTTGTTCCTCATGTGTTTCTATCTCCATGTTAGTAATGTTTGAATATTGCTTGTTAATAGATCGATTAGGTTCATCTCTGGTATGTAGATCTCTTGCTCATTTCCTAATTCCATTGTGCTATACGTATTGTAGTGCGACTGAATCAGGTGTTTATCGCCGCGCATCATGCAACCTGTCGCTTAGGTGATTTTGCATGGTGTTTCTGACGTAATTCCAGCTGTACAGAAAATGCGCATAGTGCACTCCTCGCAACACGTAAACAACCAAACCCCCTTGCTGTGTAGCTTTTTCCATTCATTACTGCAACTTGATACCTCAGTGCGGTAATTTGATACTCCTCGATTGTTTGTATTTACAGCTGATTTGTATTTACTTGTGTGTATAACGAAAGATGTTGTTGATCCAGCGGTATCATCATGTCCATTTTTAAGTTCACGGCTATGTATTTCGTTGTTAGTATTGAGTTAATCATGGAGGCTCCCTTTATGTGGCGAATGGGCATGACTTTGGTTAGTTCACATTGCTCGTCTGCTACTAAAGGGATTTTAACTTCTTATACATTTCCCGTATACACTTGAACTTGTTTGAGCAGAGTAGAGATAATCCGTTTGGTACTTGTCCTGATATTATGTTCAACTGTTTTTCGAATGCATCGGGTTTCAGCAAGTGAGCGTTGACTTTCCGTGGCGAAGATCTGTAATTAGGTCGATCAACATGTTATGTATTCTCCGCTAGTTTACTACCATCATGTTTGCGGTACGTGCAGTACTATAAACGGCTGCTTAGCGTGATAATGTCACCCCTCTTCTAAGCTGTGAGCTGTATTAGGGAATCAAATTTTGCCATTGGCTTTTTTATGGTATAAACTAATTCTATTATAATGCTACCACAATGAGCTTAATAGTAACTGGTTAAAAGAATTTAGGAACTTTATGAGCTCTAAAATAGTGTAACCTTACTCATCTTTATTTCCAAAGATTGTTGTGTAAATATTAGCTATTTTACAGCCTCTAGAGTTATTGAAGAGTAAACATAGGTAATTTACGTTATCATAATAACGTAATTTTTTTCATAATCTCTAAATTGTCGTGCGAGAATAAAACACAATTTTAATGGCTCGTCAGTTTGGCATAACAGGTGAGAATAAGTAGCATCAAAAATCAAGTAATACCCGAAATTAGTTTAAGTTTTCTAATCAAGATTAGATGTCCCTAAGACGCTGTTGTGTAGTCTCACTTTACTCCTCTAACTAGTCTTTACAGTAACCGAAAACCATTGTACAGCTAGCGTACAGTTTTCAGCTGATTAATGGACTAAATATGGCCATTGAACAGAAAAGAGTGGGTCAAGGTAATTCAGATAGAATTATTGCTGGATAACAAATTGACGTTATTTTAATATGAACAAGCCAATTACATATGAAAAAAATCACTGATATCTGTTAAATGTTCATGATATTTGAGAGCTATTAAAGTAAAAACTCATTATTACATTGTTCCAAATAGTTAAAAATTATCAATAAATAGAAAATATTGAATAAAAATCTATTAATAATTCGTACACCGTATTTATTTTGTATAATGTTTTTAGTAAAACTATATTATTTCGATGGCGCGTGTAATATTTGATAATATCACATATATATATTGACAGTAAACATAGCAGTGTGGAAAGTTGCTTGGTCTTGTTCTGTTTTCAGTTGTTGCAGCGATTCTCTGAGACTTTTGTTGATGACGATGAACTGTCGGTTCATTACTTGCTCGTTTCTCTTCAGGAGGTTGTACTCCCCTTCGATTTTTGAAGTATGTTGTTTGTACAGATTAAACAAGTGGTCTTCATTGCTGTGCAGTAGTTTGATGTCGTTGTCGTATTTATCGGCAAATTTTTCATCAAGTACACCAAAAAGAGAGTTGGCAATGTTCCCAATTCCATTAATGAGAACTCGCTGCGTCACTGCTTCTTCCGTGTTCAGATTGTAGTACTTCGTTGTAGTGTTTGAGCTCATTTAGTTCGTGCTCGAATTGTGTGGATATAGTTAAGTACCCAATGTTTCGTTGAAAAAGTCCGTGTAGCTGCTGAACGTATTGTTCAGCGACACAGATACTTTTCCAGTAAGTCGTCACGTTGTAATAAATCACCAGTCTCCATTCGTCTTGTATTATCTGTAGGTCTGCTGCTTTGTCAAATTATACAAGACGGGTAGTGTCGAGGGTCACTACATTGGAGAGTTGTTGCATGGACGGTGTCACACACGTAACCATGATTACTTGTAATGCGCTCAGGTACTTGAGGACGTTACAGCTGGAACCCCCCTTTAGTTCCTGTCTAGGGCACACCCGACGTTGTCGTTGTGATATCGATGAAGTCGCCTCTGGTTGTTTATTGTTCGTGAGTAGTGTTGGATGGGTAACTGGGTTAATTTTGTTACGGGCCTCTTCTTTATGTTGGATTTAGTCTTGAGTGTGACGACTCATTCTAAGTTATCAGGTCCAGGATGCGTCTCTAAAACTCTTCGTAATAACCATCTGGCTGTAGCCACTTGTTCTTCCTTTATAAGGGTGACATCATCCACTGCAATGTTGTGTGTCAGGGATTCCCATTTTCCTCGTAATTGTAACGTTTGTAGGTCATCTTTGGTCCATTTCTTCCAAAATTCCTTGTACATATTTTCTATTAAGCACCATCGTAAAGTTAACTGGCTATTATCACCCTCTGACGTCATCGGATGTGCCAGTATCGGTCCACCGGATAAAAAGTGGCCTGGTGTCAAGTAATCGATGTCGCCCAGGTCATTTGTCAGAGCGACAATTGGCTTCTTGATTGGTTTCATACTGCCAAGTATCCAATATTTGTTACAAAGGTGTCCCAAAATAATCCTGGTACCGCCATGGAGAGTGTTCTTGTGGGCTTGGTCAATCAAGAGTTCTGATAGCTTGTGTTTGTTTGATATGATTATCGGATGTTTTTGGGAGTTGTTTAACTTGACATGTTCAAGTCTTCCTCCCACTCGAAGAATACCTTATGCGTCTAGTATAGGGCTCAAACTCAAAAGTTTGCTTGTGATCTGTACCTTATTATATTTGTATAGGTACGCTATATCATCGCCAAAGGTATTATCCTGTGCAGGTTTCACGAGCCGGTTCTGAGTCAGCACTATTTCTTCTATAGTTAAGTGTGACATGCGTTTGGCCCTGGTTGCGTAACGTGAGTTGTTTATGAATCGTAAGATCCAGCTTATGACCCGAGTTGCATAAGTTATTGAATTGTATTATTGCAGTAGTTGCTCAATGAGTAGCGCGTGTACTGTTTGTATTGCGCAAGTGACACCTCGTTTCCTTTTCTCTTCGTTCTTTGTAAATATTTCTTGTTTGGGTATGTAGTTGTAATGAAGCCACGAAGGGGCGGTCCACAGTTCGTGACCTATTAAGTGAGATGGTGGCCTTATTCATGCTTACGCCGTCCACAGGATTGTCTTCGGACTTGACAGTTTTCCAGGAGTTGGATGGAGTTATTTGTGTATCTCTAGGATTCTAACTTCGTAACGCCCATCTTCTAGTCTTTTTGTTATGTCAGTAATTCAGTATACAGCCTCTCGCAGTACTCCTCTCCGACACTCGTGGACTTGTCGTCTGATGTTATCTTTTCAGTTTCCCAAAAGTGAGAGAAGTCCACCACGACATGGCAGTTGAACGTATTTGTGTTTCCAACTAGTACCCAGCCAAGCTCGGTTTGTTGTGCTATAGGTGCATAGGTGCATATGTGCATATGCTACCTCGAATAATGCTGCTCATGACTATGTCGCCATATACTCCGGCATCAAGTAGAATGTGAATCGGCCTTGATAAGTGGTATTGTGGGACGGCCAGGTAAATATTTTCTATGTGAGGCCAATCTTGTTTTTCGTAGCAGTAGTTAGGTAGATTGTTGAGTAATTAGCCATTACTAGTGCCGGCGTCGAAAACTGGTGATCCCCGTAAAGGGACTTTCAGTCCAACTGAACAGTTCCGTTGCTCTGGCTGGCAGATGTTCCGATTCCCGACACAGTTGAGTTGTGAACGTTGTGGTTGCGTCGCGGAAGGCCAAGTCGTTGCACAGCAGATTCTGTTATAAGGTTCAGCTGGGAGCCTTGGTCTAGAAGACATCTGAGTACGGTGTAAGTTCCATCTGCGGCCTTTACTTTTAGCTGCACTGTTGCTAGTAGGACTTCGTTGAAATTTACTGATACATGATTGGTTTTTCGCTGCGATTTGTTCACGTTGTCGGGCAGTTGACATGACGACAGTGTCCTTGACGTAGTATCACGTGTTAGGTCATGTAGCGTGGTGTGGTGTGCGTCGTTGCACACTTTGCATCTTTTCTGCAAGTTAATGCAACGCCTTCTTGCCGTTGTGCGGATACATGCAGTTTTTGCAAATGTTCAATTGCTCAATTGTCCTCATTTTATATGTCTAGCGTCATTTCTTGAAACTCTTTACATTAGAGCAAGATGTGACTTGTATTACAAACAGGACAATATCTGTCGGAGCTGGTATGGTTTTCCATGGGATAGCGTCTGTATTTGTTGTACGTGTACGCGTCCCTTTGTGCTGTTGTCGTCGGGCTCCCTTTGTTCGAGGAGACCTCGGCATCTGTTTGTTTGTTTGGTTTGCTTGTTTTATTCACCACTGATTCCAGCGCCGTGAGGAAGCTTCGATGAACTGGATGAATTCTTTGAAGTAAGGCAGTCCTCTTGGACTTTTTCTCGCCTCCATGTATTCAGACTAGGTCTGAGTGGTCAGTTTTCCCGTCAGGATATGCACCAAAATTTCGTCCCATGTTTTCGTGTTGATGGCCAAGTTACGCAAAGCGTGCGCGGTTTCGAGACTAATGTCGTGTAGGCGCTTCAACTCGTAAGCCTTTGTATGTTGACTCATCAAAACATGCATTTGTTTGGTGAAAAGCAGCCGCAAGTTGTTTTACCAATGGTGGAGGATTTCCCAGAAGGAGTCGTAGTTGCTTTCGGAGACAGGCAATTGTTGCATAAGGCGCTCAGCCTCCCCTTTTAACTTCCCTTTCTGGTGTTGCATCTTCTGCCCGTTCGAGAGGAAAGGGTAGCTGTGAATATCCGGACTGTATAGATCAAGAAATGTCGGCCATTGTGTGTAATTACCGGAGAATGTTGGTATTTCGATCTTCGGCGCACTGTCACGTTGTTGTCAGCGAGGTTGAGCTTGCGGTTAAGATCTCACTTTGTGTTCGAAAACTAAAGCTCTTATTTTACGTTGCTACCGAGAATGTTGACGAGCTGCCAGTGTATTTCATCAATCACCCTCCATCAAGATTCGAGGATCCTGAGCTTGTCTTCTATGTCCCATTTCTCGATAATGTCAGCAGTACACCAGTTGCGGATGAAACGTAAGCAGGCTCTGTATTTAGTTGATTGTTGAGTTTTGAGATCGTCCGATTTTGAAAGGACTCCTGTGCTCTTGTTCTCTTCACCTTGGTGACTCACGTGTTCCGCAGTGTAGGTAGTCCATGTTTGCAGCTTATGTTGTATGCTTGAGTATTCCGTCTGGACCAGGTACATATACTTTTGTAGTGTAGTATATGTCGGTCCGGTCTATGGCGCCCAGTAGCACGCCATGGTTCATCTTGAACTCGTTGCAGTGCGCCTGGAGGGTATCCAGTCTACCCCTGATGTATGTTGCGTTCTTGCGGTCAGAGCTTTCTGAAGTTCACACCAACTTTTCGGATGCCCTCTGCAATGATTCCCTACCGCTTGAGAATTTCTTGATGTCTAGCGACCATAATTGCTGTATGTATGTGTATTGTTGATGGACGTTACCTCTGTTGACTTCACTGTTGAATTGTTAGGATGTAGTAATTGTTGCCGAACCACCAAATACGACGCAGGGTCCGAAATAATCTCTCCGTACGATATTGTGCGCCTGTTCAATCTGACTAGGGCGATCCGCTTGTAGAAGACCAGCCATACCGATTTGCTATCGTAAGTTGAAACACTTCGTACCTGTGCGACTTGCAGGACTGTTGGATCCAGTAGTGATGATCCGGCTCGTAGGCCCAAAAATGTACGGGGAGTAGCTCCGTACACTGAGATACCTCATCTCTCATGTAGGTGGACGAATCACAGGGGATGTGTACAGAAAATAAAAGCACTGTTATGTGTCCGTTAATGATTGACCGTTTATTACTTAAAACAATAAATTATAATACATAAATTAGGTTACTAGTGGTGGGCGTGATAGCCTAGTCAGCGAATGTACACAAGTAATCGGTGTATTACCAAATGTTTGTTCAGGTAAAAACTAAAACAATACATATTATGTATGCGATGCTCGTACATTTTCTCCAGGCAAGGTAGCTTAGCTGTTATCAGAGAAGGTTATTTCCTTGAGAAGTAAATTCATTCATTATTAGCTGATGATACTGCAAAAAACAAGACTTATTACTAGACTGGCAGACAATGAAACGAAACGTGATATTTGAACTAGAACTGTCACAAAACTGTTCAGTAATGCAACCGGAATCAGCAAAGGCTAGCGAAGCGCCTGTTGCATTATTGACATCAATCGTTTGCACGACGAATTGTATCCGCTTGAAACAGGCGTTATCCATACATAATCAATTGAACACACTCCAAATCCATGCACTGTTCGTCTGTTTTTGAAAGAATTTTCGGTAACAATAAACGACATTGAAATCAAAATTGTTGATAATGCCTAAATATTACAATGGTAAGTAATGCATATTTATTGTGTTTGAAAGCAATTGTGAATTGTAATCCTGAATTAACTAGTTAAGGTACTAAGTATAAGTATAATTAGAGAAAGTTATGTAATCACAAATTCGAGTAAAATATTCCTACCATTTCTTTATATAATACCATATTTGCATTATATGCATTTTTTTACGGGAAGATGCAGTGTTGGAAGAACTCCCTCTAGCTGAACCGGTCTGGTTAACGCTACGGAAAATCGCTGGATGTGAGACGCACAGGAGCCATCGATGTGGCTCGTTTGGCTGAAATGATGATGATGACGAGGGGACAATTAGACATCATAGGATTTGAAAAATTGCTTCCAATTTGTTCCAATCATAATATATGTTAAATGTTGGGTATCAACTAACAGGTTCAACAGTAAATTATGATATGAATTAAAAGTGCAATAAACTAAGGAATTAATTACACGATAAAACTTAATTATTGAATAATATAAATTATATAGACCAGGGGTTCCCAAACTGTGCGTCGCAACGCCCCGGGGCGTAGTGGTGCTCTCTCACGGGCGACGTAAACGAGAACGAACAGCTGTTGGAACTGTGAGATATATGTAATACGAGCCTGAAACTACAAAATACTACTCGATAAATACTAACTGGTACTACTCAATACACACAATATAATTCAATTTTAGAGTAATGTAGCCTAAGATCATCCAACTCTGGGTCTCTGGGTACTGTAGATTCCTAGTACGCGTCGCACCTACTTATGCGAAACTGGCTATTCTAAAGGTGCAGTAATTAAGTCGCAGTACAGATTAAAAGCCAGCAGTGGACTGTTATAGGCTCATGATGATGGTGATAAAAGCTTACATTTCAATTGAGAAAATGAAAGGAGAGATACTTTTTTTTTTAATTTTAGCTCTGATTTGAAAATTTATGCTCAGAAAAGCGAGCCCATTGACTACATTTCTTCCTAATAATCAATATATTTTCAAGCAATTTGAAAAAAACAATTAATCATCAATATTAAAGTACAAGGGCGTCGCAAAAATACAATATGTAAAGGGAGTCACAGTATAAAAAAGATTGGGAAGCACTGATATAGACACATACCTAAATTAAAGTGCGTGGTACTACCAAACTATACTACGACATCCGCAACGTAAATTTAATTTGTCCTATTATTTATAAAGCTCCTTTTTTGTCTTAATTTATATTCAGTGACATTTAAAGAATCTAAAAAAAAATAAGAATGTGCCTAAACTTTGATACATGTTGGTTCAAGGGCGTATTGAGTAGGCTCTTCTTCAACTTGTGAGTATCAAGGTACTGACAGCCATAATTATAAGAAACAAGTTTCCGTGATGATTTCGGTGACCTACGGTCGAGCCGCCAGTCGATTGACGTATTTACAAACAAACAGACTCGTTAGAAGAGTACATTTAAAATATCCCACGTGAGTGACATGAAACTATCAAAATGAACGGGAAAAGTGAAAAGGGTCTAGAACTTACTAAAAAAGACAATTTAGAAGATAAAACAAATAGTGACAAGAAGAAGGAAAAAGAGCCAGTGTCTTGTGGTAATCGCATTCGAAAGTTTTTCAACTTCTTTACAGTAGAGCCATTTCTGTTGTGCTACGTTCTGCCCATCGCGATTTCAGGATTGGCAGTGCAAAAGCTCAACATAGAAAAAGCATGTCGCGTAGATTTGAATTTGTCAGAAGAAATATGTTTCAGAGCAGTGAACGGTGAAGTCAGTGAGAATGATACAATCGGTACAGAGGCACAACTAAATGCAACAAAATTAGTAGCAGATATGACAGCATGGCAGAACCCTTTACAGAGCAGTTTGCCAGCCATTGTCATACTGAATGTAGGAGCGTGGAGTGACAAAACTGGTAACAGAAAAGCTTTGATGCTAATACCAGTTATTGGAGAAATAATATCCTCAGCTGGTTTGCTCCTGACTACTTACTTCTTTCTAGAATGGCCCTTGTGGTCAACTGCATTAATAGAAGCTCTTCCTTCGGCCTTAACAGGAGGTTATGCAATCGCATTGATGGGCTCATACAGTTTGATAGCCGATCTTACATCTGTTGAATCAAGAACATTCAGAATCGGATTAGTCGGAATCATTGTGACATTAGGAGTTCCATTCGGTACATCAATAAGTGGAGTTTTAACAGAAGCAGTTGGTTACTATGGAATATTTAGCATCAATTTAGCTTTGTACATTCTTGGATTCATCTACACTTATTTCAAAATCAAGAATGTTAGGACTGTTAAATTGGAAGGGACTACGACCCAACAAGTGTTAGACTTTTTTCATCCTAGGAATGTGTGGGATACAATATCGTTGGTCTTCTTATCTCGAGGGAAGCAGTTGGCACAAATACTTTTGGTCATTTGTGCACACATCGTCATCATGGGGCCTGTTTTCGGTAAGGCTTATTTTTAAATGACTCTTACGACACTTACATTTAAACATTTCCAAAGTACTTCAATGTACAGCAAAAAGTTTCATATTTGTATATTTATTTATATTACTCGCTAATACCCAAATAAAGTATAAATTATTATCCATTAAACTGGCCATGGCCTAGTTTCGTGGTTTCTCGTTATTTTCATTATACATAATATAGGTACATACCTATTCGATATAGTAACGGTAAAATGGAAACAATTATCTACAAATTGCTGCAAAACTTTCCGCTATAGTTTATTGTGTTCTATCAATGGGCCAAGTAGTAAAGGAAGATGTTTTTATTAATTTATGATATCAATATTTAATTTATGCAATTCAATAACAACTTTGTTTACTTCAATCAGACACTAATTATTTTATAATAATTGTTCTAATTGTCTTATACACGGAATATATTAATTATATATAACCTTGATTATCATTCTTTTGTTTTTTTCAGGCGAAGCATCCGTCCTTTTCCTGTATGCCTTGACTAAATACAGTATGAGCGTCGTGGATCTGAGTTTATTTAGCACATATTCTATATTGATGGGAACTGCAGGTATGATAATCATGATAATAATATTTCGATATATGTAAATACAGTTGGTGTTATGAGGCTCATGAGGTTGAGGCTATATCCCAATGCATAAATATGGTATGCGCTGAAGTAGGACAACATAGGACGGCTCGATTTTTCAATAGTCAGGTAACTTTTACCTTATTAATAAAATAGTCATTGGACAAAATTTGTATTGAAAATATGTCATACAGTCTTACTTAAAATTTTAAATGATATTTAGGGATAACTTTTCAATAGTCATGCTAAAATACAAACAAATAAAAAAAAAACAATGCAAAAAAAAAACAAATACAAGAATGATGTGTTGGAGTCTGTTTCATCAGTTTTATTACGTGGTTAGATCAAAATGTAATTTGAACGCAATAATAAGCAAAAAGTTCAATCATGATGTTATTTCATTTAAATTGTTTCAAGTGCCCTCGAGCCTTTATTAACTCTTCTGTGTATACCTTTGGCTGGAATAATAACCATTTTACTTTATTCAATACGATGCGTAGCATCAACAGTTATTTAACCTAAGAAAACAAAGGTGTAGGTACGTTGTTTTTAATAGTATATATTTTCTATTTATTGGTGCCGAGTCTCTTGTTTAATATTACAGATAGTGTGATAAAACACGACCTAAGATTAATATCTAAAATCTTGAACTTAAATAGGTCGTCTAGTTCGTCCTACAATCGCTAACGTTAGAAGAATAAAACTTGTCGAATTAATTTATTTAGCAAGCTTTCAATCCTACCTTAGTAGACAAAAAGTCATAGACTCTTTTACCAATTAGAAAAAATTACCATCTTTGGGCAATGTGGGTGTGCGACATAGTATATTCTTTACGATGTTCAATAACATTCGTAGTTTGGTAAACCAATTGTACTTTAGCTAGTGGAGTACCCGCAAGTACATGTAACGAATACCGTCATTGAAGAAAATATAGATTTAGTGCACGTGGACGTGATTGTATGCCCAATACTTATTTATATATAGAGGAATACTCAAATATTGTCGCTATTGCTTTCTGATTCCATTCGCTGCGAGATGCAAGACAGTTACATTCTGGCTCTCGACCTTCATTGACTCGGCGCTTTTCTCGTGGTCACCACTGTTGATCCTCTTTCAGATCTCCAGCATTCAGGACTTGCAGTGGTTAATAATAGTATGTCAGTCTTATCTAGTTTTCATTAATTTTCGATTTCCAGGTTCCGCAGTAGCCGTGACGCTCTTCAGTAAGAAGATGAAGATGCATGACAGTTTCCTTGGTATCATAGCCACAGCTTGCAAGACTGTGTCTGGGTACGTGTATGGGTTGGCTCCAACGAGAGATTGGTTGTATGCTGCCCCAGTTTTTGACTTCTTTGGAAACTCTGGTGCTATCGCCATCAGGTCTCTTGGTACCAAGGTTGTGGAGCAGGATAAAGTTGGTAAGTTTTCTTATTTATCTTATCATATGTTTATATATATTACTAGCTGTTGCCCGCGACTTCGTCCGCGTGGTTAAAAAGATATAAAGTTTAATGATGTTTAACGCAAACTATATTTATATTTCAGTTAACAGAAAATACCTATCACACTAAGCATAATTTTTAAAGCACGAATTAGAAAAAAAATATAGCGTATCACAAAATTCTTTCTTAGCTTATGTCTCCTACTCATAAACTCTAGACTTGCTTAATTTCAGGACAGTAGTACAAAAAGACATCCGGTCTTTCATACAAATATGCCAGAGCCCTTAAACCGCCTTAATCCGGCCCTGTCGCAAAATCCGTTCTTAGCGGACGTTTACTAACTATGAACTACATCCATGCCAAATTTCAAGATAGTAGTTCAAAAAATGAGGCACTTTCATATAAACTTGCGAGAGCCCTTAGACCTCCTTTTTCCGGCCTGTCGCAAAATTCGTTCTTAGCTGACATCTACTAACTATAAACTACTTTCATGACAAATTTCAAGTTTGTAGCACAAAAAATTAAGGACTTTCATACAAACTTGCGCGAGCCCTTAGACCCCTAAATCCGGCCCTGTCGCAAAATCCGTTCTTAGCGGGCGTTTACTAACTATGAACTGCCTCCATGCCAAATTTCAAGATTGTAGTTAAAAAAATAAAGCACTTTCATATAAACTTGCGAGAGCCCTTTGACCTTCTTTATCCGGCTCTGTCGCAAAATCCGTTCTTAGCTGACATCTACTAACTATAAACTACTTTCATGACAAATTTCAAGTTCGTAGCACAAAAAATGAAGGACTTTCATGCAAACTTGCGAGAGCCCTCAGACCCCTAAATCCGGCCCTGTCGCAAAATCCGTTCTTAGCGGGCGTTTACTAACTATATACTATCTCCAAACCAAATTTCAAGATTATGGTTCAAATAATGAAGCACTTTCATATAAACTTGCGCGAGCCCTTAGATCCCCGAAGTCCGGCACTGTCAAAAAATCCGTTCTTAGCAGACGTCTACTAACTATAATCCACCTCCCTGCCAAATTTTAAGTTAGTAACTCAAAAACTTAAGAACTGTCATATAAACTTGCGAGAGACCCCATAAATCCGGCCATGTTCCAAAATCCGTTCTGAGCGTCGTCTACTAACTATAAACTATCTCCCTGTCTTTTAAGTATGTAATTCAAAAAATGAAGGACATTCATACTAACTTGCGATAGCCCTTAGACCCCCTAAATCCGGCCCTGTCGCAAAATCCGTTCTTAGTGGACGTCTACTATCTATAAACTACATCTCTGCCAAATTTTAAGTTAGTAGTTCAAAAAATGAAGGACTTTCATACTCACTTGCAAGAGCCCTTAGACCACCTAAATCCGGCCCTGTCGCAAAATCCAGTCATAGCAAAAATCTACTAACTATAAACTACCTCCTTGCCAAATTTTAAATTAGTAGCTCAAAAAATGAAGGGCATTCATACAAACTTGCGAGAGCCCGTAGACCCCCTAAATCCAGCTCTGTCGCAAAATCCGTTCTTAGTAGACGTCTACTATCTATAAACTACATTTCTGCCCATATTTTAAGATAGTAGCTCAAAAAACTAAGGACTTTCATACTAACTTGTGATAGCCCTTAGATCCCCTAAATCCGGACCTGTCGTAAAATCCGTTCTTAGCAGACGTCTACTAACTATAAACTACCTCCCTGCCAAAATTCATCTTTATACGTCAAGCAGTTTTCGATATTTCGTGATAGGTGAATGAGTATCCTTTCGCTTTTATATAGATATATAAATAAGATTCTTCAAAAAAACTTTTAACACCCCCTAAATCGATTTTTGGGGGTAGGTTCGAAAAACTTATAATGACAACCTTTATTGTTTTCTTAGGTTGATATTAGTGTCAAGTTTCAAGTTTATTAGGGGTATTTTTGAAAAACTAATAATTGCAACCTTTTGTTGCTTACTTAGTTGGGTATTTATGCCAAGTTTCAAGTTTATTAACCTAATAATAAGATTTTTCAAAAAAACTAATACCCCCAAAATTGTCTTATAGGAATGGTTTCGAAAAACTAATAATAACAACCTTTATTATTTATTTATTTTAGTATTTGTGTAATGTTTCAAGTTTAGTTACCCATGAAATTAGATTCTGCCATACAAATTTCAACACCCCCTAAATCGACTTGAGGGGGTAGTTTCAAAAAACGAATAATGCCAATTTTTTAATATGTACTTAGATTACTATTTGTGCCAAGTTTCAAAAATATTAGCCGAAGGAATTAGATTTTTCATACAAACTTTGCCCCCCTTTTTAACCCCCTCAGGGGTAAAATTTCGGAAAATACTTTCTTATCGGATGCCTACATCATACAAAGAATACACCTTTCTAGTTTCAGGTCTCTACGTTCAGCGGTTTGGGCTGTGCGTTGATCCGTCAGTCAGTCATTCAGGACAAAGCATTTTATATATATAGATTAATACGTGAAGAGAAGAATCTTTGTACCCTTTTTTAAGTATATCCGTATCTCGCACCTTGTGCGCGGACTCGGAGGTTACGAGATACTTAACCGTATAGATAGATATAGAGGATAAGGTTATTATAGTTAAAGTTTATGAAGAAGGTTTGCGCAAGACTAAAATAACATCTGATTTTTTACCATTAGTCTGAATCTGATATTACTACTACTTGCCGATAAGACTTCATTTTTAATTAATTGTGTTATTGACAGGATTTTTCAAAAAACCCATTCGCGATATATTTTATATAAAATGCTTTTAATCTAAAATAATTGCTATGCAATGCTTTCAATCTGGAGAGCAGTGGTGGCCCAGTGGTATCGGCCGCGACTTACAAGTTGTAGGTCGTGGGTTCGAGCCCAGGTAGGCGCTTTACTTTGTGTAAATTATTTCATAACCACTGCTCTCAAAACGGTGAAGGAAAACATCGTGAGGAAACCGGCATGTTCTAGAACCAAAAATTCGAAGACATGTGACATCCATTAACCCGCACTGGGCCCGCGTGGTGGATTATGGCCCATTCCCTCTCACAGAGAGGAGGCCTGTGTCCCAGCAGGTGAACATTAATAGGCTGATGATGTGATGTGTGTGATGTGTGCTTTTAATCTATTAAACAGATGTGTGAAAAGGTCGCTTATCCTTATCGGATCTTAGGCCAATACTTAATTATACTTATTCTTCTACTTATTGATTTATGATCTCCCAAAATGGATTCAATGAATAATTCATACTTAGTGAAAAAACTATCAATCATTTATCGCTAACTTAAATCACTTTCTTAGAATACAAATCCCAGTGGTGCCCAAAAGTAGTATATTTCTATCAGTATTATTTAAAAACTATTTAAGCAGAGTTGCAATGAATACATATTGATAAATCTCATGAATCATGCAGAAAAAGAAATATCTTAAAATATCCCACGGGTGTGATACATCTTATCCAAGGAGTTTGTAACGTTGCGTTTAATTATATGAGCTAAACGTAAGTAACGTTTAAAATTAAATAAAAAAGATAAGAGTTTAAAACGAGCTTAATGTTACTTTTAAAATTAAATAAAAAATAACAATAAGGGAAACAACTAAGGGCTGGCTTCGTACGACGTGGGATGCTCGGGGTAGGCGTAGCCAGGTTCAGGTAGACGGACAGGCAGGCAGACGGACAATTAGGCAGATACGCAGGCAGCAATACAGACAGGCAGGCAGACGGACAGGTAGGGAGATACGCAGACAGCAAGGACGGACAGGCAGGCAGACGAACAGGTAGACAGATACGCTGGCAGCAGGGAGTGTGTAAGAACTGGGTTGTGGCGTCACACGTCGAACAGAACCCTTACGCGAAGCAATGACCAACCATGATATAATAATAGTAAAAAGTTCACATAAGAATCCAACAACTATTTATTCACGCGACGATAAAGTTTAACAAATCCAAAAGTTTTCACAGCAGCCAAGTATGAAAAAGGCGTTGTTATGTCTGTTTTAAGTGGGAACCGATCACTTTTCCGAATATTGTTTGCTCGAATTCATTTTACCGAAAACTATTGACCGCCGTCTTTTTTGCTATATGCATTATTTGACATTTTTTCAGATCATCGAAGTATCATGTGTCATATGTATTATTTTATCGAACTACATTTCGCCGAAGCCTCTTTTGAACTTTTTTCATTTGCCATATTTTCACCAAAACGAAACAACATTTTAGGGAATAACATTTATTCACAAATATACAGCCGGTTACTTAGTAGCATTTTCAATTTAAAATTGAAATAGTGTCATAAAATGTCAATATATTGTGCTACCAAATTTAGTGACAGAAACGAATGGCTGCAAAATCGACTAAACGCAGTCTTGTCTGTGTTTACGTATTTTCAAGCAAATTATATATTAATAGCTGGCATGCATTAGATTTTTTTATTGATTAATTGTTTCGAAGAATTTGTCCAAGAGCGAGCGAAGCGAGCTCGGGAATTTAGGGCACCCCGACACCGATAGGTTAGGTTCGAAGGGGATGACGGGAGCTGAAGTGAGCGAGTAAAGCGAGCGAACTCAGCTCCCGTCATCTCCTTCGTGTTAGGTTACTTTAGACCCTGCAGACAGAAATACGAGCCCCGCGGGGCGCGGCTCCGTCGGCATTTTTTTTTCAAGTCGCTGTTTTATACATTTGTATTCGCCCACTGTTTCTCTCTCACTTAGTATTTTGATATGCGTTTGAAAATAAATATTTCGAACAAATGTTATTTCGGCTAAGTGTAACTTCGGTAAAAAGTTTATCGACCAAGTGAAACGTCGGCGTAATGAAAAAAATCGAATTGATAATAGGTCTACTGAGACAGTGGAAGACGTGACTTCGATGAAATAAAAAAAAACGAAACGATAGTAGTTGAAAAGTTTTAGGTGAAATGAAATTCGGTCAAATGTTGTTCGAACTTATGATAGGTAACCATTTTAAGTCTATTTAAATTTAAGTTTCGAAAAAAAAATTGGACAGATATCATTAGTTCATGATAAAAATCACAGAGAAACTTATATATACGGACAATAAAAACGTCAGAATATAAAATCTTCTAAGATTTTTTACAAAAACATTTGCAAAAACGGAAAGTTAGTTGTATATAAATTTTGGATGCTAAAACTATCGGAGATAACTAAAAGTATGCTTTTCAAGAGGTAACAGTATTACTTTTTTACGAAAAGTGAGTATCATGAGTAGAAAAAATTTCAATAGTTAAATAGGCCAAAAGGTGTAGTTTGTATTATATTATAAAACATAAATAGACTAAAAGATGTGGTTCTGTACAGCAGAATACCACAAGTTTGAACGATAATCCAGGACCTTTCTTACTTTTAGTTACGTTATGTATTTCTTTGTAAATGTGGCAAATAAGTAAATAATGAGATATACGGCTTATTTATAAAAGTTAGATTAATATACAAAGAATGCCCGATAATTCATACTTAGAATTAAATATACATTTTTAAGTAGTTGGACTCTATTTTGACCCCTAGGGCTTTGTGCTTTGTCTTAGCGTTAAAAGATATGAAAAGGCTATTTGATTTATCTAAGTATCAGACGAATTGTGAAGGTTTGATACTTTTTACGTGAATCTTTAAAAGACAAAAGATTGTAAAAGCCTTTAGATTATGAATATATTTTCATAGAAAGCTTTAGTGCTTTATCGAATTTCAAAAGGTTATGAATATTTTTAATATTGATCAACTTGTCATCGCTTATTATTTTAGTTTTTTTTATTTTACAATTTCATTTTTACAGTTTTTATTCTTGATTTGAAATGTTCTTTGTTTATTAGACACTAGCTTCAGCTAGCGGTTTTGCCACGAGAAAGTCAGGAATTACTCAAAGGGCTCGTACTCCCGGTATAACTCCTATGTTCTTCTTTAAGGTACCATCTATTCCTATACGAAAATTCAACAAAATTGGTTCAGCATTTTAGGTGTAAAAACGTAACAAACAAACATACAGTTAGAGTTACTTTCGCTATTACAATATAAGTGTGAACAATATGGAGTATCGATATAACTAATAGTATATACATTTATGTACTACGAAGATAATTTTATTTTGTTGTTTGTTAAAAGCCCAGGTTTTTCAAACCTATGATACATCAATTAAACACAGACTGGCTGGTGGGTGTTTTAATAACACTTAATTATAAATGTCGGCGCTAATTTAATAATGTAAAAACTTGGGTAGGTACCAAAAATTATGTTAGGATTTATTCGGTTTCATGTAATTTATGATTATATTTTTATGTATCTTAGTCATTCTGTCTTTAAAAAAAATAAGACCTTACCAACAGTAGGTACTAGAATTCTTAAGTTATGTTTTTGGTTATGTTAAAAGTTAAGAATCCTACTATAATATTATAAATGCGAAACATTGGATGGATGGATGGGTTGTTACTCAATCACGCCAGAATGGCTGAATGGATCTGGTTGAAATTTTGCACATAGATAGATTATAGTCTGGAATAGCACATAATAATATTTATGCTACACACTTTTACGCGGGCAAAGCCACTGGCATAGTTAGGAATAGCACATATGATATCTACTTTTTGTCCCAGGAGTATGTCCCCTCGGGATAATTTTCGGCATTCACGCGGGCGAAGCCGCTGGCAGAAGCTAGTAAAACATATAGATGAGGAATTGAAAATATATTTTTTTTTAGTGAATTTACTAAGTTGTGGCCGTTACGGACATACAATATATCACAAATAATCACAATATATCAAATTGAAGAAAACAACTATTTTCCCAAAAGGGAAAAATAGTTGTTGTCTGCCCCCTTTTGGAAAAATAGTTGTTTATGAAAATAAATTATGTACCGACCAGTAATCAGCTATTTCTATTTCATTTAGCATTAATTCTCTTTCCAGAAAGTAGGCTTATGATACAGAAAGATAAGGGGTAAGATATACCCGAGTAGAGTTAAGGTATACCTTCCAAAGTCATACAATCAAAAACACATACGGAATTCTAAAAACCGAAGAAGCCTATGTTTTTATCATACGCTGATGTCAGCTTCAAGGTGTGTGCTATAATCATTTATATAATCAACATCAACCACAACCGCTAACCGGATTCAATATAATATATGGAAGATTAAGCGAAACAAAATTTGAAAGGAAAAAAACACATAATTATGTTTGTGGATTTTCTTGTACATGATGGGTTTATAAATTTAAATATATTATGAATTTGTAGAGCAGTGGTGGCCCAGTGGGAGCAGTGGTATCGGCCGCGACTAACAAGTTGTAGGTCGTGGGTTCCTTTGTGTAAATTATTTCATCACCACTGCTCTCAAAACGATGAATGAAAACATCGTAAGGAAACCGGCATGTCCTAGAACCAAAAATTTGAAGAATGTGACATCCACCAACCCGCACTGGGCCCGCGTGGTGGATAACGGCCCATTCCCTCTCACAGAGAGGATGCCTGTGTCCCAGCAGTGGGCACATTAATAGGCTGTTGATGTGATGAATTTGTAGTGTCTTTATTCATGCAAATGCCATCGTAAGTAGCGAAAGTGCAAATAACGTCTCTGTCTAACAACACAATAATTAACTTACGATGTACCAGTACAGACTCTTTTTAATATCGATAAAAACAGCTTAGAATCAATAGGCTGGAATAATATCCTTGTTATCCTGCTCGAGAGACTATGGATCAAGTACCTAATGTTAATGGTAAAGTTAGTTACTTGGTTATTATTAAAGTTATGACTTTGCTGTGCTTTCCAAGGGCGTCGCCAGCCGGTGGCCAAGGGGGGGGGCAGGTTGATGTGGAGAATGAGAAAAGTATGAATTGTAGGTAAAGTCGAGAGCACATGAAGCTTTTCACTTGTACTACGAGCCTTACATCTACAGCGATTGTAATAATAACGGTACAGAGTCCAACGGGTAAAGCTTCACGAATTCCTGACTGTACAATAAATTAATTTTATAAATAAGTTATTACTGTTAGAAAAATAAAATAAAAATAATTTGGGTTTTTGAATTTAAATATACCTACAGTGTATTTTTTTTTGTAATTACGTATCAGATTTTTAATATTACAGTGGTCAATAAAGATTCTTTTTTGATTAGGTTAATTAAAACATAATCTTCGGGTTTTTTTTGAAAACTATTCAACCACTTTATTATGAAAATCTTGTAAGTTTCCATGAATAAGTTTCTGTGCACACTCATCATGGCCAGACCATTGCGGCGATTTTCATCCATACGAGTAGTGCTTCTTAGGCAGGTTTTTAGTCGCCTGAAGCTGCTAAGCGATCGCTCTACCGTAAGTCGAAGACTTTGGACTTTGGTTGCTTTACATTTGGCAACATTTTTAGAATCTCTAGGGGGGGACAGCTGCCCCTCCCTGCTCCCCCTTGGCGACGCCCTTGGTGCTTTCCGACTTCAATGAACAAATTTAACAAGACTATATTAGCAATCGTTAAAAAAATTCCTCATGCAAAAACAATTAACTGTATTGTTTTTATACAACCGAAAGAACCAAGAATCCTACTAATTTGTAAATGTGAAATTTTGTGATATTGTGTGTTTTGTTGCTCTTTCACGCAAACTATAGAACGGATTTTAATGAACATACTGTACAGTATTCAGCTTTTTAGGCCCGGGCAGCGCCGCGGGCGGTAACTCTTACCTACAAGGCTAGCTTACCAGTTTTTTGATCGGTAGTTAACTCAACCAATGGTTATAAAAAGCTTACCAATGGTTTTGAATTCCAGTAAAACATATTTATTCATCGATTGTTGGTCTAATAAATGGTTAAATAATTAACCCTCAAACTTATTTGACCTTTTGTGGCCTAACAACTAATAAATAAAAGCATTTTTTCGGAATTTGAATCCATCGGTTAACATAATTATTGGTTATTGTAACTACGGATCAAAAAACTGGGTCTAAGAGTTAATTGTCAAAGGTTAGACTCTACGAACACGTGAAAATAAAATAGAGCTTTTAAAAAACTAGGTAAGTATCCTCCATCTGTCTCTTTAAAGTTTGTCCTAAATTCCTGCTCTTACAAAGCGTAGCGGACATTGCATGTCTCCTTGACTGAGAGAATTTAAACTATGCTCTGCTGATTAAATTGCACTTTCCAGCCACGTAGGTGCGGTCTCAGTTTTATTAGGTAACCTAATAAAAATAATAATGAATTTAAATATAGAAAAAGTATTTATTTTGTAAACTCACATCATCATCATGACTTCAGCCGAAAGACGTAAATTCCGCTGTTTTTACAGGAATGCAGTACTAAGATGCAAACCCTTTTTTTTTTGGGTGGGAAATCATCCAATGGATCTTTTCCGCTCTGGGTGAAGCGGGAAGGCGTGTCAGACTTACTGACTAAAACCCACCCGTGTTCCTTCAGTTGTTGAGCCAGGGCCGCGGTAACTCTTTTTCATACCTACCTGTAAATTATGATCTCCTCTGGCCAAGCGTCAGTTGTTTGTCCTAGGGTACTTCTGGTACCCCTGGCCACCAGAGTGTTAGTACTTAAATTGTGTTAGTAAAGACAAAGTTAAGGTATATTTATTTAAGGTCGGTCTATAATTTTGTACCGGATTTTTGTGGAAATTGAATCTCTGTGTTAGATTTTACTAACTATTGACGAATTTTCTGAACAATGCCAACACATTTGTCTTAGAAATTTATTACAGGCTACCATTATGTTATACATATTATGCAGTCATCCATAGATACCAAAAGAAAATGCTGAAAAGAATTGCCATTGAAAATGGATTGATGATACCAAGCCGTCAGATAAATCAATTAAAGTAACTCCGTTCATCGCTTTCTGCACTTAACTAATTGCCCATTTGTCTACCTGTTCGCTTGAATGAATCTTGCGTCGCTTGTTCTAGAAATTGATTTGATAGATTAATTAAGAAATAGCCCCTGTGGTTCTAGGCAGTGTCATTGAATGTTAGCGATGGCAACGGACGAAATGCCAATACCATTACACGGGGTGAATAGGAATGCAGGGGTGAATGGGCACAAAACTTTGATTAGGATTTTAACTGTATGATTTTAACCACTTTATTGGTTTCAAACAAAGCATCGTTTTTTTTTTTAATAATTATTTAATATATTGGAGTACCTACTAAAATGCTGCAAACTGGCAGCAAAATTTTTTTCAATAACGTGAAAATTCCTTTCAAACTTTTGTTTCTATTCAACCCTGCATCCCTGTTCACCCCGTTTGACGTATGTAAGGGATGATAACGTGACATTTTGATAGCGTTTGTCATTTTCTAAAATTTTTGACTTTTTCTAATTGCTATCGCGACGCTTTTGTTGAAAGAATGTCACTTGTCTACAGCCAGCCACTTGGTTCCAGACAAACTGACATCCTAGCAACGATAACGATTACCTATGAATCATTCTAAAATGTATGGGATTGACATGAACCGATAAAACTTTTTTACAAAAAAAACACAACTGACTTCCAAATAAAAACACTACAAAGTAACTTCAATTTCGAAAGTCGGTATTCCTGTTTTCGTTTCTTCGTTTTTTGACAGTTTTTTCTTTTTACCCGACTGCCGAAGGAGGGTAATGTGTTTATCAGTCTATGTATGTATGTATATAAGTATGTATGTATGTATGTATGTAAGTATGTATGTATGTATGTATGTATGTTTGTTCCTATGTGGCGTTACAGAGACCAAACGCGTTGGCCGATTTTGATGATTCATACGTCAATCGATTCGTCTTAACCCTGCGCGTGTCACTGGCAACATTAAAATTGGAAAATAGAAAAATGGCGGATTTTGGGCGCCATATTGTGGCTGACAAAATTTTTTTTTACTTCCAAACCCATCGTGTGGGGTATCAAAATAAAGGGTTTTAAGAGGTGATTTCAAAAATATATAATACTTATATGTTTAAATGTACCGAAATCTAAAAAAAAAGAACTAAAAAGTTTTAAATAAAAAAAGTAAAGTAAATTTAAAAAATCAAAAGACCCGACTGCTTAAAAGGCGAACTAAAAAGACGTAAACAAGAAGAAAATCATGCTGTGCAGTCGGAGGATACATCTGGTTTTGGTCAGCCAGTTCTCGAATATGTATCCTCCGACTGCACAGCATGATTTTCTTCTTGTTTACGTCTTTTTAGTTCGCCTTTTAAGCAGTCGGGTCTTTTGATTTTTTAAATTTACTTTTTTTTCACTCTTTAGTTGTACGAATGGTTCTATAGGCTATATAGTAACAAAGTGATGCCGGAATAGGTTTACCCAATAACATAAAACTTAAACAAAACCGGTGGAATGAGAGCATACCAGGATGAACTGTTCACACCTGCATACCCCTTTAGAGCGTACCAGAATGATGTTATGTTATAAAATGATGTAAACAATAAACAGACATGCGATTGCAGCAATCCCGAGTGAATTGCCGTCATTTATTGAAGATTTCTGATGTATTTCTCCGAAGGTCTTCATCAGATCTTGATGAAATTTGAATGGGACCAGATGACAACCTGCCTTTCAAATAAAAAAAAAGAATCAACAAAATCGGTTCACCTAGTGAATAGTTCTGAGATAAAAAACATAAAAAAGTACAATTGATAACTTCCTCCTTTTTGGGAAGTCGGTTAAAAATAACATATTCAATCCCAAACATTTTGGACTGTCGATTGTCAAAATCGTATTCGCTAATCGCTGATATAATGTCACTTTCTTTAGGGCCTCAGTACTATTCTATATTTATAATTTTGAAAAGAATTAATTTTGAGATACCTACAAAGTTAGGTAGGAAGGATCAAACATAGAACGGTGAAGTGATAAGACCCGCATGACTTGCATCGTAGCTCACGTAAGTTAAGCCAGTTTTGTTCCCAGAGAAAACTCGGATACAAAAAGTTTTACTGCCTGTAACTTCTATGTTTGAAAAGTTTAGCTAGAATATTGCACAGTCTATCTATGTGAATAATTTTGTGTTCCCAAAAATTTCATTATAGGTCCATGAGTATATTTTCCTAATTCCATTTATTCCATTCCAATACTTACACTATTTATTAACTCGTTTTTGTGATCACAACTAATCACAAGCGTTACTGTTGAGCATAAAGTCTCGGATTACCTGGGTTTTTTTTTCCATCTAGAATTTCTTAGTTGCAGCCTGGAGACGAAATTAATGCCTGGTTAATGGCAATATACTCGCCACGTATATTACATTACTTGGGACTTCTACATCTCTTCTTCTTAGTCGTTATGCTCTTGACAGAGCGGTCGTGGTCGTCATGAATTATTGGTAGTATATGCGGCAGATGTAATGCGTCTCATAATGTCTCTCCTTTTCCGAATAGAAGTCATCCGAGTACATTCATGCACGGGACCGCCCACAGCAGACTTGATCTGGTCGGTCCAACGCATAGGTGACCTACCACGCGGTCTAGTGCCTTCCACTTTTCCTTGGTCGACTAACCGCTCTATGGACTGCCTGTCTCGCCTTGAAACGTATCCGAAGAAAGTCAGACGCTGCTTGATGTGGAGTTCTTGGAGTATCGAGATATTCATGCAGAACTCCATCCACGACACTCCGAGCTTTCTTCTCCAGCACCACATCTCCAGAGCGTCTTCTTTTTTCTTTCCACCTCTCGTAACGACCACGTTTCTGCAGCAAACAGAAATATGAGTAATATTAAAGCGCGCACGGGCCTGGTCTTCGTGGCTTTGGTGATGTCTCTGTTCCTCCATATTTTTTTCATTTTGTCCATTGCAGTTCTTGTGATAGCCATATGCCTCTTTATCTCGTCAATGCAGCCGCCGTTATTCAAGATTAAAGCTCTAAGATATACGAAGGATTGGACTAAGTCGCAGTTCGCGATTTGAGTAACTTCTGACGAATTATTATTAGCACGGTCCACAATCATCACCTTGGTCTTGCTGCGATAAATCTTTAATCTGAATTCAAGGCTCACTACTTCCATTTTGCATAGGAGTACTTGCATATGGCAAGCACTAGATGTAAAAAGAGTGGTGTCACCTGCGTAGCCCAAATTCGTAATGTTGTACCCACCAACCACAACCCCATCTGTCCAATGTTCCAAAGTTATGCGCATCGCTGTGTAGATATTAAATAAGAGCGGCGATATAATTATTCCTTGGCGAACACCTGCACTGGGGTGGAAGTTACTGGACAGAATGTCATCTATTAGTACCGAGGCTGTGCTTTCTTCGTACAATCTCCTAAGAAGATGAACTAGGTGTTTCGGCGTGCCCATGTCAAGTAAAGTTTTCCACAAGATTGAAAGATTGGACATTTTACTTCTACATAACTGACTATACGAGTATATGGCAGTAGGTGCCGTACGCTTCGGGGAATATTAGCATGATCTTATGTCCCACCAATATTCTCTTCAACATTAAGAAAAATAAAAGTCTGCCATATCGAATTCGACCACAGCGGTCAATCTCAGCAGAGACTAGCCATCGGCGCGAAAGACGACATGAGATGTGAGACCAACAAGGCAGTTGAGAGATGCACTACATGTAATGAATTAATAATACTAATTGGATCACATTACTCTCTTTTCAGGTAAAATATGTTCCCTCATCGGATTCGTGGAGACTCTGATACCTGTGATCTACATACCGCTGTACAGCAAGTTGTTCTCGCACACCGTGGAAACATTGCCCGGAGCGGTATACCTGTTGGGCGGGACAATGACTATACCGGCCTTCCTTATATTTATGTGAGTATGAGTTGTATTGTAGACGCAGTTATTTGTTAGGAACTAGCTTTTCTCCGGGATGTCGATACAGTTTACTTCACATAAAAAAATCGCACATCGAACTGCGAACTGGAACCGGAATGTTGGCGAATCGAAACGTTGCGTTGGAAGTCCACCCACTGGGTGGAAGCGAGACGCGCGGGACCGGTCAATGTGGTGACACTCGAGGAAGGCCTATGTTCAACAGTGGACTTCTATCGGCTGAAATGATCATCATCATCAGCCTTTTAACGTTCTAGTGCTGCGACACAGGCCTGCTCTCTTTGAGAGGGAATGGTCCTTAATCCACCACGCGGGCCCAGTGCGGGTTGGTGGATGCCACATGTCTTCGAATTTTTGGTTCTAGGACATGCCGGTTTCCTCACGATGTTTTCCTTGACCGTTTTTAGAGCTGGTGTGACAAAATTTACACAAAGTAATCTGCCTGCCCGGGTTTGAACCCACGACCTACGACACGTAAGTCGGGGCCGTTATTACTGGACCACCACTGCTCTCTCTGCTGAATTGATAATGTCCTGTCCCCTGTCACGCTAGTACTGACTCCCTTTTCTTTCATATCATTCGTCCCACAGTCCATCCATCTTTTCTTTGGTCGTCCCCTCCCTCTCTCTTCATCCATCCACATTTATATTCATAACTCTTTTAGTAACATGCGTTTCATCCCTCCTCATCACATGACCATGCCAGAACAAACGGTTTTCTTTCAACTTTTCTGTCACTGGCGCCACTTTCAAACTTCCTCTAATATACTAATTTCTCACTTTATCAAATCTCGTCTCGACGCACATTCATCCCAAAATTAATTTAATTTGAATCAAGTAAGAAAAAAGATACCAGGATCTTCATTAAAAAACCTTAATGACAACGACACCACAAAGTTCTATCAAGTACATACTTCAACTCACAAATAGTTATTGATTGCTCTTAGAAAAACTCAATGACTCAAAAAGGTCGAGGCTGTTACCAATCACGTAATCAGTAGAATACATGACGGAATTCTGTTCAACGTGCGGTTTGAACGATTTGTCGACGACAATGTACGATCAAAATGGCGCAGAACAGTTTAAATTGATCACGTTATTTGGTCAAAGGCCGATCTCATGGACGTTGGTGGTGGATTTCTAATTTGCATGTGTTAAAAGTATGTGGGTTGTGTAGTTAAAGGGTTACTTTTAAGGACGGGTCTTAGTAAAATAGGATTTTGAATGTGGTGCCTTTGTCCAGAATGGGACCAGAGCCTTTGAAAATGGTAAAAATAAAAAAAAATAAAAAGTTTGATGACACCCATTGGAAAAGGAAGAGAATATAACAAAAATGAAATGAAAAATAATATACGGGCGATCTGAGGTCGAGAAGTGGAAGGGAGTAAATTTTTAAGGGTAAAAACGGTTTATCCCATCCAGGTTGCCTGGAAGAGATCGCGGAATGCGATAAGGCCGCCCATTGTATATTATAGTATTAAGTTTCTTTTTTTCTTGTTTATTAAGGTGTACAATAAAGTGTATATAAATAAATAAATAAATAAATATCCCGAATACCAGCAAAATACAAGTCCTATGGAATAAAGTTAAATGGCAAAGTTGTAGGTAATAAAAAGGTCTACAAATTTTGTATTTACACTTTTTTCACATAACCTCAAAATGTATATAAAAAATTAAAATAACCAAGTTTTTGGTTCGACAATTTATCTTAAAATAAAAAATTGTTTTTCACAAAATTTGGTGAAACCTTACCTTTTTATGTCCCAAACATACTGTATTTTTTTTATTTAAATTATTTAATTTTTCATCTTATTTTGACTTAATATCGACTAAAGCACCCTAATTTTCAATCGAAAATTCAAAATTCTCACGTCAAAATATCTGCTTTTATATAAAAGTTGGTGAGCTTTTTGTTCGTTGAAATCTCTACTTTCTAATGGTGTAAAAAAATACATGTCTATGGTAATTATTAAAAAAATATTCACCGGAGCGAATCGATGCTTGTAACTTTGAGAGCTAACTCAATTCCAGCTAACTTTTCAGCAAGCAACAAGGTCCTTAACTTAGTAATGGATGTTAATAGTTAACTAGTAACTGCGCCAGTTAATATTGAATTGAATAGCTCAGCATACACTTTTATTGTAGATGATTTCTGGGTAATTTAATTTGTCAAACGTAATTAGCTATTTTATTTGAAGTACAGAAGAAATCATATATTTAACAGTAATAATTACAGTACCTATAACAAGTTTTTAGAGAAAATTTTAAATCTAATACATTTTGACAAATATATCAGGTAAAAAGGTAATCTGTTAAACTACTCATTCAATTAAAATATTATTTCATTGACAGAAAGCTACAACATTGCCGAGTGACATAAGTTACGTTAAACTTTTTTGAGGCGATGATAGCTCAGTGGTAGTGACGTCGGATACCGAGACGAAGGTCGCGGGTTCGAATCCTACAATGAGCTTGAGCTTTCGGTGAAGGAAAACATCGTGAGGAAACCATAGCACGGTGGTAGGGAACTTTGTAGTACCCGCCTGGCTGGCAAAACCACCCTCAAGTTGAAAATCTGTCGCCAAGCACCTTCCGGTGTGTTCCGACAGCAGCACTTGAGACCCAGTTCCCTTCAGGCTTTGTGTGCTTACCACCATCGGCCACATCATCACTGACCACGGTGAGATTGTGGTCAAACACAGGCCTATACATAGTAAAAAAAAAAAAAAAAAAAAAAACTTGCAGGCAAAGTCGCAGGCAGAAATTAGTGTTCTATAGGTAGATAGAGTTTTTTCTAACAGCATTTTTTTGTACTTTTCAGAGCTCTCTACGTTATGCACAAACGACAGGAAAGGGATATAGTGAGGAACCCAGCTGCGAAGGAGGCGTACGCACACGACAATGACGTCACAGCACTTTAGTATCAATAAATATCTTTTGTGAATGTATACCAGAAATACAGTACCCATTTCCATAACGGTGTTTACAGAAAATTTAATTTCGTCCTTATGCCAAACCGCCCACTCAAGCGTATATTAGAATTGATCCGATAGTAAAATTTGATAATTATAACAGTCGTATAAGTACTTTCCAATCTCGAAAGATTACAAAGGAAACGAGAAAAGTAGGTATTGCTCTATTTATTTTGTTGTTTTATGAATCAAATCTATGCTTGTAAAATAACTTATTGCATCCACTTGAAATAATTAAATTGATTTATTTATTTATTGTATAAGGATTGACAACATTGCAGACACTGTAAGATTAATGATATAAAACTTTTACTCTATTTTATTGCTGTAACAATTACAGACAACCATATAATACAATAAGCAAGAAAAAGTGTAAATATGAAAATAATTGAGTAGGTATAGATTAATTAACGATATGTGTTAAAAAATAATAAGATTACATACGAGATATATATATCTATATATACAAAAGAGAAAGTATGTATGTATGATCCTTATAGACTCCGAAACGGCTCGACCGATTTTAATGAATTTTTCAGAGAATCTTAAGATTGATCAGCGGATAATCCTGTAAAGTTTGGTGGCGATCGGAGTTTTTTTTTTAACTTTGAACGCGGGCGAAGCCGCGGGCAGAAGCTAGTAAATAAATAAAATACAAGCAGCACAGTGAATTATAATAATAAATGTTTGTGATAAAAGGTTTTTGGAGTTTTGAGATTAAAATAATGACTTGTATGTGATGCCATAGCTTATAGTTCGTGAAATGAACCGGTTTTAAAAACCTGAGAGATTAATATTAAGTGAGAATATAAATATTTTTATGCTAATTTGAGTTTATTTTACTGTTTAAGATCTATACATAATTATGTAAAAAACACAAGACTCGCGTTCTTCTATCGCAAAAAATTGTGGGATCGAAGGTAAAACAAAGCCGGATAATTTATCCAGTAGTTACCTTAATAATTCTTCTGGGGTGGTCTTTTGAGACCTCGTGGGGGTTCTATGTGCTGATGGTGATCACCGGGGTAGCTTTATTGAGGTAAAAATCCCACACTCCCTGGCCTTTTCCCCAATAATAATTAGGTAACAAATAAATAAATCTTGGTTTTACATACGGTATCGACATTATTGAGTTCTTCTAATGTAAAACCGGTTGGTCGGCAAAATTTGGGCTTCAAGCTTTATCCATAACGAAAGTTACAGGGGGTCGTAATGTCATGTATGGCTTCGAGAAAAGGATGGCACGGCTGTGCCTTTGTTGGGGGCACTACTTTGCTCCCAGCTAAACAATAAGCGGTATCATAGCTACTTTTATAACAATGTCGTAGTTACGATAGTATAATAAAATTCATAATATCATATTTTAAAACAGATTCTGCCTACTGAGAAACTTGTTAATTTACAAAGGCAGAAGAAGTTTTTAAAATATGACCACACCTTTCCGTTACACCCATATATATTACATACTTCCTTACTTAAGCAAAATTGTCAATAAAGTTTGCTATTGTGTAACGCCTAATCGTAATGTGTAGCACATCTTAAATACCTAAGCCATTTAAGATTCGCTGAAGAGTTGGTTTTGCTAGCAGAATCGAGCTACCAACTACAATACATGTCAGACACTCTACACGCGGCAAGCAAGCAAGTGGGCTTTGAAATCAATTTCACGAAGACCAAAATCATGACCAACTCTATAAAAACAATTATAACAATTAGTGATGAACGGTTAGAATATGTATATCAGTAAGTATATTTAGGAAAACAAATGGTTTCAACTAAGATACCATTCACATCTAAAAGTGGAGAGAAGAGTCAAACATACATGGAATAAATATTGGAGCTACAAAGAGATATTTAAAAGCGAATTGCCTATAAAGTTAAAGAAAAAGGTCATGGACCTTAATCCTTGAGGCCTTATTCCTTGCCTAACGTACGCGTGCCAAACATGGAAATTCACAAACAAAATAAAATATTTTTTTATTCGCATAGCATAGTGTAATTAATTTGTAAAGTTATGTCTAAACTAAACCAAAATCCAATGTACATTATTTACATACTAATATTAGAACTAAAATAAGAAAAATACAACAACTTAATTGGTAATTATGTTTGTTAGCCTTTTGGGGTTAAAACACTAGAGCCATGGGGTCCGAGTGCACACCTATTATTTCGGGATATCGCCAAGCGGTTGGTCGACTCTTCACGTGACCAGAAGGCTGGCGTTTTTTTTTTGGCCAAAGAATCAGCATTGCCATCCAACGTGGCAATGCTGCCAGCCTTCTGGGCACTTTTCCTGTTGACAGCGATGTGGACGAATTTTTTGACGCCCCGTAATTGTACATTTATTAGTTTTTCTTATTTTAGTTCAAATAAAAAATAAATACATGCCAGCGAGGAATGGAACACGGTATATTAAACATCAAAAAAATACAGAATATTAACACACAAAAATCAGATCAAAAACTAAAGCAATAGACGCATGCAGCCCTGGTCAAAGGCTAAAGTGGAAATGGGCCGGTCACATAGCTCGTCTGGAAAATCTTAGATGGACCAAAACTATTACGCTATGGAAAGGTCCATTGGGCAAGCGTGGTAGGGGAAGACCATTCACTAGATGGAATGAGTCTGCAATTTTTTTAATGTCATCATTAAAAATATTGCAGGCTTACAGTGGTAAAAATTGCCCAAAACCGAGAGAAATGGAAAGCTTTGGAGGAAGCCTTCACCTGTGTGGGGTTCCAGGGGAAAAATATAAATCAAAAATTGTACCTACATACCGTACTAAACAATTATATTTTATTTTCAACATAATTATTAAATCTAAGACTCTTTTATGTACAAATATAGTTGTATTTAATGTAATTATTAATAAATGTAAGTAGTAGGCGTAGTTAAGTAGCTAAGTACCAGACAAACTTTTTTTTTGTTTTTTTGTTTACTATTGTGAACTGGAAATAAAAGGCTTTTTTAGGGTTCCGTACCCAAAGGATAAAAACGGGACCCTGTTACTAAGAGTCCGAGGTCCGTCTGTCTATCTGTCCGCCTGTCTCCAGGCTGTATCTCATGAACCGTAATAGCTAGGCAGTTGAAATTTTCACAGATGTTGTATTTATGTTGCCGCTATAACAACAAATGCTAAAAAAAAATATAAAATAAATATTTAAGGGGGCTCCCATACAACAAACGTGATTTTTTTTGCGGAACCCTTCGTGTGCAAATCCGACTCGCACTTGGCCGGTTTTTTTATTTTATGTTATTTATTTATTATGTAACGAAAAATTTGTAAAAATAATGATAACGCGAATCCAAGCAAAAGTATATGAAAGAGAGATGAGAAGCATATGGAAATCTCTTGGAAATTTATGATGTCATGACGTATGGTTATCTATTGTAATGTAATTCGCCCTAGTAATTTCTATCTTGTCCATATCCATACTTGTAAATATTGGGGCAGTGTAGGTAAAGTGATATTCTTTCAACAATAACGACCGTCGAAAGTACAAAATGTTTGTACTAGACCTCGTATTATTATATTTGGTAGCGCATGTCAATTATTGTCACTATTTTCTTTTTAGGGCTCCGTACCCAAAGGGTAAAAACGGGACACTATTACTAAGAGTCCGAGGTCCGTCTGTCTGTATGTCCGCCTGTGTTCAGGCTGTATCTCATGAACCGTAATAGCTAGGCAGTTGAAATTTTCACAGATGTTGTATTTCTGTTGCCGCTATAACAACAAATACTAAAAACAGAATAAAAAAAATATTTAAGTGCCCCCATACAACAAACGTGTTTTTTTTTGCCGTTTTTGCGATTATGGTACGGAACCCTTCGTGCTCGAGTCCGACTCGCACTTGGCTGGTCTTTTTTTTCTTTTTATGGTTCCGTATACGAAGGGTCCAAAACGACACGTGTCCCTCTGTCCGTCTGTCGTCTGTTACAAAATTTTGTTTCCCATTGACCTAGGAGCTTGAAATTTGGTGATAATTTTTATTATTACTTATATTTTACAAAAAATACTAGTATATTCTACATTTGGCATGGAACCCAAATAAGCGAAGTCCGAAACGCACTTGGTCGTTTTTATTTTTTAAGAGTACATTTTAATAACAATCTAATTTGTTGGATGGTTATGAAGAAATCTGATTGAATACGAGTACTTTATATTTATTTATTTATTTATTATATTCTTTATTGTACACCACAAAAATATATAAACAGGACAAAAAACATAAAAGCAAGTGTACAATGGGCGGTCTTATCGCACAGGGCAATCTCTTACAGACAACCTTTTTAAAGAAGGTACACCAAAATTGTAACTCAATTCTTTTGCGATTCAGAGCACGAAACGGTTTATAAATCTTTCTCATCTATAAAGAAAGACTGTGTCCGCCAGTGTGTCACCACAATCATCTAAGTGTTACGTGACACTGCATACGTGCAGTCGCCAAAAGAAGCAATTCAGCTAGAAATATTGATCAGCAATTTAAGTGACAAATTTCTGTGCCATGTGTTATCGATCTATTCCTGTTATGAGGGGAGTTTCAAAAGGTCACTTCATATTTTCCTCAAATAAATCTACTTAAAAGACGATTAGTGGCAATCAAGAAATTAGGAGAATTTTCGTTTTAAACAAACACAAGAATTGATATATGCATATTAGGCCCTCGTATAATATCGTAAATGATAAAGATTAAAGTTGTTTAAATTAAAGTGTATTTTTTTAGGGTGCCGTACCCCAATGGTCCAAACGGAGCCCTATTGTTATCACTTACATATCCAACTATCTGTCCGTCTGCCTGTCCGTCATCTATCTCACAGGTTTTATAGCCAAACGGTTGGACTGGGTTGGTTCTTGTTGACCAAAAGCCATACATATTGACAAAAAACTATTTATAAATGTTTGAAGGGGGGCTCCCATACAGTTAAAATGGAGCGAGAGAAACATTTTTGACCAACCCCATCGAGTGGGAAATCGTTGAGTAGACCTCCTTGAGTAAATAAATACTGTATTTTTTGTTTAATAAATATTGGAAAACAAAGGAATGAGATGCCATCAAAGTCAAAATTTTTAAACTTCCCATTGACCATAAAATTTGGTGATAATGTACCATGTATGTTACGTATATATTTACAACAAAAACCAATATATTGATAAATCAGATTTTTTCTATGAAATTGCCTCATTTTTAGGGTTCCGTACCCAAAGGGTAAAAACGGAACCCTATTACTAAGACTTCGCGATCCGTCTGTCTGTCCGTCTGTCACCAGGCTGTATCTCATGAACCGTGATAGCTAGACAGTTGAAATTTTCACAGATGATGTATTTCTATTGCCGCTTTAACAACAAATACAAAAAACAGTATAAAATAAATATTTAAGGGGGCCCCCATACATTAAAAGTGATTATTTGGCCGTTTTTTGCTCGATATTAATAACGGCAACAGGTAGACGCTTGAAATATTCACAGAATGTTTCGTTGTATATTCACTTCAAAAAATAATAATTATTAAATTTAAATAAAATAAATTAAGGAGGGCTCCCATACAACAAACGTGATTTTTATGCAGTTTTTTGCTATAATGGTACGGAACCCTTCGTGTGCGAGTCCGACTCGCACTTGGCCGGTTTTTTCTATTACAATACAACGAACTTGATTTTGCAGTTTGGTACGAAACCCTAAATGCCCGACACGCATTTTGCCGGTTTTTTAATAAAAGTTGATATTTTTTTTAATGTTTTTTATTAGGCACACTAACTGTAGATACAATTACTTCAAACTTCCTAAAACTAATAAATTTTCAAAGCAACTTTTTACGTACATAGCAATATCACACAGATTAAAGATATGCTTGATATTGTATGTATATTTCAGTACTAATTCAATATTTAAGACTACATCTAAACATTTTCAAAATATATCAGTGTAATAACAGTTTGAGTCAAATGAATAAACGGGACAATATCATTGAATGATTTCTGTATTATGCATTTTGTTATCGTGATGTTGACCACCCAAGATATAAAACTACAGACTCATTCTATATCAGTAACTTAGGTCCAGTGCACTTGACCTGCAATCAGATCTGCAATAATCTCGAATGAACTATTACTATGACCATTGACTCGACGTGTTCACACACAAAGATACTATGAACCGCGCATTAGTAGTTACAATTTGACATTGACAGTACAATTATAATTATAGAGACACACTGCTACAACATACTATTGAAGGGTGATTTTCGCAGAGCAAGTGTTACCACTGATGTATGATACTGTACCTCTATTCACCCTTCCCTAGGTTAATGTGAGGGTTGTATTACAAAATGCAATGTCAACTATGCCATTTGTATCATCTGCAGCACTCGCGAGATGATATCTTAAATAGCATGATGGACCACACCTACTTGTTTATTTAATATAATAATTTAATTAATAATTTAGTGTGAGTGATCTTGTTAAGTTTTGATAGTATACGAGTGCTTATAATGATGAATTTATAATTTTATATCTATCTCTTTTTAAGGTTCTTTAGTTTTCTTGAATTTACTTTTGTCTACACGTAGGTATGGCAGACACTTTATCTACTTGGTAAGAAGCAAAATCATCAACATCATTTCAGCCGAGCAGGATTTCTTGCGTCCAACGGAGTCCCGCGGCCCTTACCAGGTCAGCAGAAGCAAGATAATCCAGGACTTGCCAAATTATGTTATTTTAATTGCCAATGAAGTCAATTAAATATAAAGTTTTTATTACTGAAGTTTGAACATAAACAGAAACTCAATCAAAACAGTTCGAGATTCTTCACATCCTGCGATGCGTCATCTCGTTATATATCACCAACAAAATTAAATGAACGCTATTCTTTTTCTTTTCAGTCTCTACAGACTCAGAGTCTGAGGACTCCAGTAGTGCAGCAGCGAGATCATTCTGTGATTTTTAAGCCTTTCCTTATAAAACTTGTATGACGTTTCCACAAACTCTTTGATAGTAGGGATTTGCAAGTATTCATGTACTTCTATGTTCTTCGTGAACCAAGGAGCGCAGCTCAATATTTTTAGTGCTTTGTTTTGGAAGCGTTGTAGTATCTCCATGTTTGAGTGGCTTGCTGAACCCCAGAGTTCTATACCATACGTCCATATGGGTCTTAGAATGCATTTGTAGATCAGTAATTTATTTTCCAACCTGAGTGATAACTGTCTACCCAAAAGCCAGTAGATGTCTCCCAGTTTCCTGTTTGCCTAATCCCTTTTGGTCTTTATGTGCTCACGCCAGGTAAGCCTTCGGTCGAGGTACCTAGGTATTTGACCGTACCTTTCTGTGGAAGAGCATTACCACCAAGTGTCACTGTTGGGCAGTCCCCTCTTCTTAGTGCTAAGGTAATGTGGACAGACTTGGCAGCACTAGCCCTGATTCTACACTTTTTCAGCCATGATCCAATAACGTCCAGGTGTTCTTGGAGTTTTGTGGATGCTCTGATGGGATCTTTATTGCAGGAAAGTACTGCAGTATCGTCAGCATAGGTTGCGGTAACAGTTTGCATTGAGGTGGGTAGTTCAGCAGTGTAGAACGTGTACAGGATAGGACCCAGCACTGAACCCTGTGGTACTCTAGCTTCTATGGGGTAAAGTGATGATAGGCAGTCTTCATATTTAACCTGCAATACTCGATCCTCCAGGTAAGACTTGAGCAACAAGTATGCAGCGTGTGGTAGACAGGTTTTTAGTTTACATAGGAGGCCCCTAAGCCATACTCGATCAAACGCCTGTTGTATATCAAGAAAGGCAACTGAGCACTACTCCTTCCTTTCCAGTGACTGTCGGATTGTGTGGACCACTCTGTGCACCTGTTTTATCTTTCCATGGCCCATGAGCCCGGAAGCCAAATTGGTGTTCGGGGATTATCTTCTGCTCCTCAAGTATGGGTGTCAAACGATGTAGAAGTATTTTCTCGAACAGTTTAGACTAAATGGGGAGAAGGCTTATAGGTCTATATAAAGAAATTTCATTAGGTGGTTTGCCTGGTTTAGCTACCATATGTATAATTGAGATTTTCCAGATGCGCGGAAAATAATTTAGTCTCAGCACTGCGTTGAATAGAATAGTAAGCAGAACAATTCCTTTTCTCGGTAGATGATTCATGATTTTTGCTGTAATCAAATCGAAACCTGGTGCCTTCTTCTTCTTCTTTAGGTTTTCAATAGATCTCCATAGCTCTCTTGGGGTACACAGTTGTATAGATATTGATATTTGCTGATCGCTATCAAGGACTTGGTCAATTTCATATTCGGGGTACGTGATGTCGGGGTGACAAGGTCTTCAGTTTGTCTTGAAGAGTGGCATTTTCGTTTTCTTCCAACATTTTCTTAAGTTTCTTTTGTGCCGTGTTGAGAGCCCTTTTATCATGTGCATTCCTGCTTGTATGCCACTGTCGTCTTAGTCTTCGTTTTGCAGCTATCATATCCCGAAATAACATTTGTTCGAAATATTTATTTTTAAACGCATATCAAAATACGAAGATAAATAATCAGTGGGCGAATACAAATGTTAACAAATAATATCAGAGATTTGAAAAAAAAAAATCGACGGTGCCCCGCTTCGCGGGGCTCCTTTTTCTAACTGCAAGGTCTAAAGTAACCTAACACGAAGGAGATGACGGGAGCTGAGTTCGCTCGCTTTGCTCGTTCACTTCAACTCCCGTCATCCCCTTCGAACCTAACCTATCCATGTCGGGGTGCCCTAAATTCCCAAGCTCGTTTCGCTCGCTCTTTAACAAATTCATTGAAATACTTCATTAATAAAAATGTCTAATGCATGACAGCTATTAATAAATAATTTTCATGAAAATTCGAAATAAATACGTAAACACAGACAAGATTGCGTGAAGTCGATTTTGTAGCGTTTCGTTTCTGTCACTAAATTTTGTAGTACAACATATTGACTTTCTTACATATTCTAATAGAAATAGACTTACATATTACTAATTAACGTAATTACCCTTAATCTATATTAATTTAGCCAAATATTTTTTTCTTACATATAGTTTTTTTTTAGGATTTGTAAGGAAAAATAGGAATTTTGTTTATTTTCTTCTAGGTTTCATGAATGGAGTGGAGGCGAGGGTTTTTTAAGCGCCAAGGTTCTTTTACTGAGCAATGAAACTCTAAAAGCAATATAATTACCTACGTAGTTCACTTGCTATATTCGGAGAGGCAGGCGTTCCATTATAATTATTTTAAGCTACGGAGGCCACTAAAATCTTATAGTTATCGTATGCTTTGAATGTGTTTAAAATAAGTATGATGAAATCAGTCATTAGTGAGTAAATTCTCATTTAACAAACACTTAAGTAAATATTGTTACAACCTCATCGAAAATCACATAGTTACCGTATGCTCGGAATGTTTAAAATAAGTATAATAAAACTAATCATTAGTGAGTCAATTCTCATTTAAAAAACATTAAAAAAATGTTAAAAATCCCATCAATGTACTATCAACTAGGCAAGCGTAAAGTCCCAACAGTAATTCTATCTATCCATCCCATTTAAATGCATTCTTAATTACTGTCACGAGGTGATACTAAAAGCCCTTTGTACAAACAAGATCCTCTCAATCCTTCTAATTAATTTTAAGTTACCATCATTGCATAGTTGATAGATTACATGAATAAGATAGGAACTTAAACAAACTATTAACAGAAGCCGTGTGCACTACGAAATTTCCCACACGTAAAATTACTACTTTCTTTTTATAATATTATTTAACTCGTATAAGTGATACATTTTTTAAATTCCTTCCTTCGTGCTTATCCATGCTATGCAGAGACTATCAAGGAATCTTCTTCTTCTTTTGAGTCTATGCTTATCTTAATAAATATTTTGGGGCCAGAAGGTGGCCACTTTAATTGCAGTGGCGTTTATAATTTTTAATAATAATAATTTTTAATATAATAATTTATTGGCATACTTAAAACAAATTACACAAAACAAATGGTCATGAAACTCTGGCGCATATGTGATAGGTAATGAGAACCTGTATTACAGTCATCAAGTCCTCTATAGTGTAGAAGTATAGGCAATTGACATGCTTCAGCATCTGAGTCATATTCTGGTCAATGAATTAATTAAAATTAAATCAACAATTTAAGGAAAAGAAGATAGCAGGACATTTTGGATGACCTAATTTAAAATTTAAAGGTTAGGTTATTTCTAGGCAAGCTTGCCTCATCGTCGACCACATTATCACTTACCATCAAGTCAACATCAACCTATAAATAATAAAAAAAAAAAAAAAAAAAAACCGCCACATGTTTTTATTTTATGCTACATAATTTATCTAGTAATAGACACGCTTCGCTCGACAATCTATTGAACACGTAATTATGACACGATATCTTGCGAAAACCCCGATTCAAACAGTAAATCGCCCATAATTTTAGAACGGCTAAACCGATTTTCATCAAACATAGCTAAGAACACTTTCGTTAAAGTTGCCTTTGCAACATAAAAACGAAATCAAAATCGGTTTATCTATTTAGGAGCTATGATGCCACAGACAGATACACAAATATACAAATACACAAACATACGAGTAAACACGTCAATCTTATAACATCCCTCTTTTTCCGTCGTGGGTTAAAAAAGAGTTTCTAGCATAGATTTTTTTATCCTACCTTTAATAACACCAACTGTCCACATGTACCTTTTATCTTTAACAGAATAGAAAATAATTTTGTTACAAGTATCATTTAAATATAAATAATTAATTTTTATATCATTCAATTTTATTATGATTTTTAATTTTGATTTAATTGTTATTTTAATTTTAATTTTTAGGGTATATTGATTTTATTTGTGATTTTAATTTATGTTTTGATTGTATTTTAATTTGGTTTTAATTGTGCTTTTATTGTACTTTGATTTTTGTTTTAACTTTGATTTTAATCTGATAAAATGTGATAATGATTACGATTTTAATCTGGAGTTAGGTCGATAGCAGAATCATGTATGCCTGATTGTAATTAGATGAGTATCAGAACTCATCTAATTGTAAGTAGGCGCCTTATGTCAGTCGCCCAGTATCAATCGGAAAATAAGTAATGCATGATGTGCTTACCTGTAAGAAATTGGTACACTAGTCTATAAGTATATTGGAGGTATCTCATATCTTTGTATCAGTGTATTCAATTGTTGGTGAGCCAAATAAATAAAATAAAATAAAAATAAACATTTCTGCAGGGGCACTGCTTCAATAGGGCTAGGGTTTCACACGATTTGGCTCCAGTGGCCTATATCCCACAGGAAGTCTGCATTTCATCAGTATATAAAGCCCTTGGCCTTCAGTAGGACCTATAGCTATCAAAGTCAAAGAAGAATTTGTAAACAGATCATTAGTTTCGAAGATTATCCTTTATAAACATATTAACAATTTTACCTCTTATGTAAGATGACGGACATTTTGCTCAGAAGTGATCAGAAGACATGATAAGAAAAAAATATCGGTGTCTGCTCATACCTTCAAAGCCTATGAAGTTGGGTTTCAACACTTATGTACTGAGTGTTGAAACGCTACATTCCCTTGCAAAGATATCGAGTTGGTTAATTATAATAATTTAACACTTCCTAACACTGTAGCTGATAAATAGTAAACGGCGTATGGATAATTGCTAACCGGGTATAGATAGGAAGGTTCTTAGTCTTTCCTTAAAATTTAATATATTCCTTCGAAACGAATTTCACAATCACCAACAAAGTGTTAGAAATACCTACTTTTGCAGAACCTTTTAATCTTATTTTTGGGTTATTGGACGACTCGCCCGAATTTAACTCGCCCGAATCGGGCGAATCGTCCACTATTAAAAATATCCATTTTTCTGTGTCGATTCGCCCGAAGTTTATTTATTAACGGGCGAATTGAACACTCCAAAATTATTTAGTAGATTCGCCCGAATTTTATTTTAGAGAACAAAAAATATAACCTAAAATATACCTTCGAGTAGGGTATCAAAATGAAGGGCTTTAAGAGCTGATTACAAAAATACATACCACTTTTATTTTTAAAAGTAATACGAAAAAAAAATGATAACTAAAAAGTTGTAAATAAAAAAAGTTAATTTAAGAATCAAATACCCGACTGTGTTTTTGATTTTTAAATTAACTTTTTTATTGTATCGACGATACAGTTATACTATTTTGGCCCAATAAGTGGCCACGTTTACAGCGACGTCGGAGGTCTTATTCAGTTCCTCGAGAGTCCAGGTGAAAGGAGATTTAAGACACTCCAGCAGGTAGGACATAGCTACAGTATATATATATAGGTAAACATATATCTCGTAAAAATAAAGTATTCATTTTGGACAGTCACGTGAACATAGACTAAGTTTTCATTTGTTTTAGAAACTTTTTAGAGACGAAATCTTATATAGTTATAAAATGCATATTGTTGATGAACACTGGAAACCTCATCTACATCCTGTATTGTCTACAAAATAATTGAGGTGACTATTTATAACAAGGCTTCTCATAGGTGCCTACAATATTATTCACGGCAACGCGCACCAATCAAAAATAAAATCTTAACTATAAAAAAATCAAATTAAAAACAAGCTTTTAACTAACCATGCATCGTCATTGAAACCAAACCAACCTGCAAAATTTCAGCACAATTGGTTGGAATTATTGTTTTAAAATTATTGGGTCCATAAATACCTACTAACTAACCAAATATCTAATAAAGCAAGTTAACTAAAAGCTTGTAATAAAACAAAAACCAAAACAAAATGCGCATCAGCTGACAATAATAATACCTAATAATGCAAGTAGCGATTCAGTCTTCGACCTTGATCTCATTTATGAAGTTATTTCTTCTTATTGCAGTGATAAGTGACATTTATAAAATGAGACGCGACGGATTTCAGTCCTTTACAAGGCTACGTACAATTGAAACAGAATCAAAGATACATATAATATGAAAATGTAATTATATAATTATGTGGTAGTAGTATAGTAAAATAACCCACGCCGCACGGGTCAATCTTCAAGGTTAAGCAACACTTGACGAGGTCGGTCCGTGGATGGGTGACCATTTCAACATACCGAGTTTCCTCCGTGCCTCGGAAAGCACGTTAAGCCGTCGGTCCCGGCTGTCATTTGAAGATCTTTGACAGTCGTTACGGGTAGTCAGAAGCCTGAGATCTGACACCAGTCTTGCCAAGGGGTATCGTGTTACCCAGTTACTGGGTTGTGGAGGTCTGATAGGCAGTCGCTCCATGTAAAACACTGGTACTCAGCTGAATCCGGTAAGACTGGAAGCCGACCCCAACAATAATTGGGAAAAAGGCTAGGCAGATGATGAGTATAGTCAAATAAAAGATGATCTTTTCGGAAGACTGGGTTTTAAAATGAACATGGACAAAACAAAGATCATCATGTGTTAATTGTATACTCATCTAACACCCATTCTCATCAAGATCAGAAAATCTACACATACATTGATTTTGTAGACGATTGCGTCAATCTAGGAAAAATGGTCTAGTCAGGAATGTGCACTTCGAAAAAGAGGACGGTCGTGGGAGCGACTCAGCTGGGCAGCAATTTGGAAGCTGCGTCGTCTGCGTACGTATCTACTCGTCTTACTTACCAAAACCTTACAGTCAGCCACATCAGATAGCTGAAAGTCACTTAAAGGGCAATGGAGAAGGTTATACTTGGCATTTTTTTTTTGAAGAACGTTTGTGTACGACAGGAGCAGTATGATTTTATGAACTTCGAGAGAACTTGGTATACATTTTTAGGGTTCCGTAGTTAACAAGGAAGGCCTTATAGTTATGCCATGTCCGTCTGGTCGTCTGTCCGCAGCTTAGCTCAGAGACTCTTAGTACTAGAAAGCTATAATTTGGCATACATATACATATTAATCACGCCGACAAAGTGGTAAAATAAAATCATAAAAAAACCTATTTTTAGGGTACCTCCTGTACATGTAAAGGGAGATGTTTTTTTTCATTGTTTATGAACTTCAGTATGGTGATGAATGTAGCTTTTTGTACTGAATCCTCGGTCCCCGAGTCCGATTCACACTTGGTTCTTTTTTTTTTCATCAACGAATCCGTTATCTAGAACTTGGATTTCTATCACATTTACGTTTTGGGTGGGATACTTTTTACCAAGATTAAAAAAATGAAGAAGCAAACATTAAGCTTCTTCTCTTAACTTCTAAGCTTCTATAACCCCGCTATATTTTTCTGCGTTGATTTCGAAAGTAGGACACAGAGTCGATAATTGTTAAATAGTTCAACTTTGTCTTCAATCAGATCTGATAGTTGGTTAGTGACCCTAATTACGCGGTCATTGGTTCAAATCCTGCCAGTTACAAAATGTTTGAGTGATGAAACGAATATTTAAACTTAGGTCAAATATGTTTCGAAGTTGAACTCTGAGTCCGGATCAGGTCCGAGTCGACACTGTTGCTAATCTTTTATCTATCTATCTATATATATAAAAGAGAATGTATGTACCTATGTATGTTCCTTATAGACTCCGAAACGGCTGGACCGATTTTAATGAAATTTTTAGACAATCTTTTGATTGACCCAGCGGATAATACTGTAAAGTTTGGTGGCGATTTTTTTTGTACTTTGAACGCGGCTGATGCCGCGGACAGAAGCTAGTATCATATGTACAAACACTTTCTCGATCATTTAGAGTAAAATCACCCAACAAAATATTAAAAAGGTAACATGGCAAGTGCAATAATTGTTTTGAGGCAGCGGAAGTTACATACGCACCCTCAGCCCCCGATTTAAGCATGCGGGGGAATGCCGGGATGGTTTTAGTCAGTAGAGTCTGATGGACCTCTCCACACATCCCGGAGCGGAGGTCATCCATGTGGATTTCCACAGCGGAAAAAAGGTTAGGTTAAGATAAGGCTGTGATACCCACCGGTGGGTTCACGCATTGTCTAGGCAGGGAGGCTCAGTAACCGCGGCTTGGTCAAGCGGTGAAGCGAAAAAGGTACCCGAGGAGGGGCCGCTCGTCAGGGCTTTTACCGATCAAGCCAACGACGTAGCGGCCAACAAGTAGGTTGCGGTGCCACTTCGTTACAGAGGTGACATCGCAATTGAGGCGGGCCGCGATGTCGTATGGAGCGTCCCAGGTCCCATACGATACCTCTTACTTACCTTCCACGGCCTAGACGGGGTCGCAACCGTCTGATGGTGGATGCAGTGGGGCAGCAGGGGAGGTCCCTATCTCCTGCGCCTAAAAAGTGGTAGGTTGCGGGGCCCGTCACAGGGGGACCAAGGGTGCTCTACACGGAGTCATCTGTCACCCATGTGCTGGTTTGGTCCGCCGTGACCGGCGTGCAATGTGTTCTGGTGCGCCGGTTTTGGGGGATACACCCCAGAGGAGGGTCCAGTGAAGTCGCACATAGCTGCGATATCTCCCTGTGGTAGCGTAGTATGCATGAGCATTTCTCCAGAGCAAAAAAAAAAACAAAAAAATTAGTTTGTGATTTCCTGGGCTGGTCACGGCGTGCTCCCTAGAGGAGGGTCCGGTGATGGACAGCCGCGGTGGGTTCGCGTATGAGTGTTCACGGGTGCCTTGGAGTTTTAGTGTGTCGGATTTCACAACCACCATAACTGCACTATCCACCCGTGGTAGCGCAGTTTGCATGAGCATTTATCCGAGCATAAAAAAGGTAAGGTTCTGATGGGTGCCGCAGATGTACTTAGCAGACTCCTACCAAACCCTCGGGGGCCAAATAATAACTGCTGAGTAGTGTATATGGGGTTCATACAGTTCATGACCCTCTACAGAGCTCCAGTGTGGTCCAACGATATAACAATTACGGGTGCCACTGTATTGCGCAAACCACATCGGGCGATGGCGCTCCGCGTTACACGCGGATATCGCACAATATCCGGCGAGGCGACGTGTTCTCTGGCTGGGTCGGTGTCATGGAACCTGGACCCAAGGTCATTAGCATCATTATATATCTGGCGCAAGGATATACGGACTCAGATCCCAGATAGTATAGACTAATGGAGCATCAACAAAACCAGCTCCGAGATAGATTGATTGCAGTGTAAGGAAAATACTGATGTGACTAAGGGCTGACCTCAGGACCATCGAAACCTTTCAACCAGCATTCATGGAATAGGTAGAGCGGTGCCACGGAGAGATGTCCTTTCGACCGACAAAGGTACTGCCGAGACACGGGGACCCAACGTCAAGCTGCCAGCATTGCAATGCAGTGACGACACGGCACAGCATATCCGCTTCCAGCCATAATTAAAAAAATTTTCGGCGTCGAGCGCTCATGGCAAGCAGTAATCGCATCCACCAAATAGTTTATGACAACGAAAGAAGCTGTAGAATGGGAGCGGGAGATGTCGTCCACTCTATTAATACGCGTTCTATGGACCGGACAAAGATGGAGGGTTGACAATACGCTCTTTCGTCCCTCACCTGCGGGTGACGGACTTGGAGAAGTCTATCAACCAAGCACATAGGCCTGAGTTGGTGTTACGTGATGTTTCCACGCCCCTCTCACCAATTATCAAAAGACCAAAAAGGTTAATTTGACCAAAGATGGGGTTTACTAGGACAAACAGTCACTGCTGGGGTGATTTTGAAGAATACAAATGTATCCCCACATCCTAGTTAGAAGTGATGAGAAGAATAATCCTGTGGTTTAAAGTTGTCATTAGGAGTCTGAGTGAATCCAAGTATGTAATATACGACGATTAACGGCACAATTGGCGCTGTGGCTGAGCAATGTTCTTTTGCGTTGCGTGTCGCGGGTTCGATTCCCTCACGGAAGAAATATTTTTTTTTATTTACTGATAGTAGTTGTTCCGAGCCTGGCTGCTTGTGTGAGTATAAATGTTTCTAAACCACTCACAATACAGAAGTATTCCCAGTGTAGGGCAACATTTTAATAAAATTTCTGTTCATCACTTTTGATTTTGATAACCTACTTAAAAAATAAAAATAAAGAGGTTTATAGATACGCATGAATATATAACCACCTCTGCGGCTCAGTCAGCTATATGGGATAAAAATTTATAGGGACTTCTAACAGGTCTACAAGGAAAACATAGTGAAGATTAAATGTTTACAAGATATAGCTTTTTGAAAGTCAAGTCTTGTTTTTGCCAGCAAGGGAGTCCCACTAATAGAATCATATTTAAATAAGTCACAATAATGTGTAAGTTATAGTATATACAGCGGTATTAGTAACTTAATGACATTTTTGAAACCTGAAAACCATTGAATTTATTTATTTGCATCAGGAACTGGATAAGGATAAAGCAATTAAAATAACTTATACGATGATTTTAACAGAAATAAAACAACTGAAACCCATATTTAGTAATCATTTATTATTCAGTTACTATAAAATGCTGTGTTTTAATTAATAGGATTGATCATCAAGTATTACGCAAAAAAATAGTATAAATTTTATTTGCCAACTCGTTTTTATATGCTTCCAATCTCTTTAAATGGTGTTAAAAATACAATCGAAGGTGAAAGATGTCTTTTAAGTAAAAGGTAAAGTAAAATACACTTTCACTCAGGCATATTCTGATTTTATTATGAGAAAAAGTTAATTTTTAATTATGTAAATATGACACAAATGAGATTTATTCATGGGAGAAACCATACAATAGTCATTTAACTTTATAATAGAAAACTGCCGGTCACGCTGACGACTTTGAAGCGATGTTAGGTTAAAAAAAATCTTCATAAGCCCTCCAAATAATCGGCTTAGCACTAAATGACTCTCCCCGAGGTTATTATTTAGTCATAAAAAGGTGAACAACCTCTACTTACGCCACTACTACGTTAACAATATCTATGACTAGATAACTCAAAGACAATACATTTAAACAGTCATTAAGAAACGACTGTTTACCGCTATTACTAATCAATTGTTTACTCATAAATTAAAATTATAAATCAATACAAAGTTCGCCATACCAATGGTGTTTGTACAGCCGTTGCGATTATACTAATTGTTATTTAAGCGAGAGTTGCGAAGCTATCGGAACAATGTTGGCCGATGCGTAACTCAAGGTACAGCAAGATAAATGAGCTACATATTTATTAAAAGTGGTGTCGTCGACAGTGAGACCTGTGTTATCGTATCGAGCGAGATGCGAGCGACTCGTATGCGCCGACGCACTCTCATATCGCGCTTAATTTTACAACCTGACATTTACTGCTCAGGTTTTTGGAAACTACAGACGAATAACCACGGATTAAACGTATAGTCACCTTCGGGTGCCGGTAGCGTACAGTGCAGTGTGTGATATAAACCGTGGGCCGGAGAACTTTTACTGACTCTCACTTTTCTGGCGCCAAGCGAACATGATTACGAGCACTGAAAACATCAGCAGCGTCAACGAGCTCACCAGATCAAACATCCGCCTCACAGGATCCCAAAAATGTACGACATGGAAGGAACAATACAAAAAGATCATAAAAAACGTCAAAAGTATTATCCGCGAGACCACGGTCGAACCTTGCTTGTTTGTTTACATGCTGTGCACCGCTATATCTTCTCTAGCTGTCATGAACATGCACCTGGACAAAGCCTGCAGGGTTAATTTAAAATATGGATCGGACGTTTGTGATCGAATTTCGAGAAGAAATACGACAGGCTTGGATGAGGAGGATAAGGAAATTCAATCGTTGGTCGCTGGAGTGGTCGCCTGGAAGTTCCCTCTTCAGACAGCAATACCAGCGGTGATGGTGCTGTTTGTAGGCGCCTGGAGTGATAAGTACAAAAAGAGAAAAATATGTATTTTATTTCCGTTTATTGGAGAGATTATTTGCAATATTGGGCTATTATTTGCTACGTACTTTTTCAATGAATTGTCTCTGACAGCGACTGCTTTGATCGAAGCGTTGCCGGCGGCGTTCACTGGCGGCTACATCATCATATTTATGGGAATGTTCAGTTTTATGGCCGATAGAACTACGATAGAAAATAGAACATTCCGCCTGGGGCTCGTAACTATATGTGTGACGGCGGGGACGCCGACTGGGACGGCTCTGAGTGGTATATTGTTACGTGCTATAGGATACTATGGGGTATTTTCCTTGCTGTTAGTATTGTACACTCTATCCTTCTTATACGGCGTGTTCAGACTTGAGGATGTGCTTCCTCTTGATGAAGTGAAGAGTTTTAATGCTCCTGAAAAGGTTAGGAACCGGAATGTGTTGAAGGAGGTGTTTGAACTTGTTGGCAACACTGTGATGGTGGCTCTCAGGCCTCGAGCGTTTAGGGGAAGGACTCAAATATTTTGTGTGCTGCTTTTGTACCTGCTTATGGTGGGACCTCTTTATGGTGAGTAACTGTTTTCATTACTGTAAAACTATGATATATTTTCTGTCAAATTATGACAAGTAAATATTAAATTTAATTTAGTTTCGTTTAAAACATTGCAGTAAAAATACTAAGGACTGCACTTGTCACAATGAGACGTCGAAAGTGGGTCATTAACTCATTACTCCGTCTGAATTTGTTCTTGGCTCTCAGTTAATAAATTTTCGTTAAGAGTTTGTATATACATTGGCCAATGCTGGCCCTTTTGCGTTTTGTTTGTTTTTAATGGATTGCACACAACATGAGAATGAACGCGTCTTGTGGCAAGGCAGAGGGGATTTTCGTGATGATTCTTGTCTCTACGTCGCCTTCTCGTTAACAATATATACTATAATATTACAAATAATCTATACTAATATTATAAAGAGGAAAGATTTTTTGTTTGTTTGTTTGTACCGAATAGGCTCCGAAACTACTGGACAGATTTAAAAAATTCTTTCACCAATAGAAAACTACTTTATTTTTGAGTGACATAGGCTATTTTTTTATCCCGAAAACGGGTCCTGTAGGGTGGTCCACGGGAGCGCAGCCGCTGGGCAACAGCTAGTTTAATATATTTTGTAAAGTGTTGCTTCTTTGTTCTAAAAGACCGTAATTTATCTAAGATCGTGAGACATTTATTTAAAATAACAAACCAGTAATAATACAAGATATAAACGACGCATTAGTAATATTTTATTACTTTCTAGACTCTAAAACCGTTCATAGTGCAAAAAAGGTTGGAACATTAATTTTAGCACTAAACATTTTAATCCCGGAACACATTGCCACCTATAAAAAAAAATCTATAACTAGCCAGTATTAAATGGTATGTTGGTACAATTATATCGTCTAGGTATCGAACATTTTTTATCCGTGAGTTAACCACGTGGCCTGTTTTACTAGCCCAGTATCTAGAAGGCAAGCCGGTAAATAACTAGCAAGCCTTGACTCCATTGCTTTCCTGTTCACTTACTTCAAATGTGCGAAAAAATACGCAAGTGCTACTTATTATTTGTATTAAAAATTGTGATAAGATATACGTTGCTAAGTTACATTCTTGAAATTATGCAACAGAAATACGTTTATAATAAATTCTTTTAAGCTAAATATTTGGCAAGCAGGACCAGCAATAATAGTAATTCCGGTTTAGAAAAACTAGAATTACAAGATTTTAAAGTAAAGACTTTAAAAAACATATACATATTATTTAGTTTTTTATTCGTTCCATTTATTATTACATAAGTATACCTAGTGTATCCATTTTATATCCTTGAGATGTTTTTGTACAGTACTTATTTGCATTTTTAAGGTTTCGTACCAAAATATTAAAACCCTTAGAGCGATTACGCACTAAACGTCCGAGTCCGTGATCTGTATCCGTGATCTGAGTTCCGAGTTCAAAATGTTCTGAATTATGACAGATTAAAACGGATAGAGTTCAGATATAGTGTGTAAGCTTCCTTACAAGAAGTACACGAAATTTTACGGACACGGATCACGGACACGGACGTGTAGTGCGTAATAAGGTGTGACATCGTCTGTCTGTCTTGTCTATCTGTCACTGTTGTTTATTTCAGGAACTACTTTAAGTTTGGAATGGCTATAGACTAGAGTCTTCACATACTTTATATTCTGGACAAAATGTTATTCTGTCAGTGATGGTGTTGGTCCAAATACCAAAATTAAATATTGATCACGTAAAATTTCGCTGACGTACAAACATTTTTTAAATTTTACTATCGATACCGTGTCGCTTTCAACGATAGAACTTTACTTGTCTAAACTCTAGTACACTTTACTTAACAAGAAAATTAATATAGAATGTATTATTTTCGATTGATTCACACGGAACCCTCGGTAGGCGAACCTAATTCGCTCTTTGATTTTTTTCTTAGTTTGCGTCAGCAGCTACGAAATAATATTATATCAATCGTAGATGAAGTTTTCCTTATCCAACTCCCACGGAATAAAATCAAAGAACTGGTATGTAGTTAAATCATAGGTGCATTTTAAATTCAATTAAATATTTGTGGTGTGATTTGTCAAATAGTGATTTGGAAACCTGCATAAGTTGCAGCACAAATATTTAATTGATTTTAAAATAAAGTAATGCCTGGATATGACTTTTTATTAAAAACAAAATGCTAGAAAATCAATGTAGAACCTTTAGACGAAAATACTGTTGCACAGCTCTACTATCAGTAATTTCGTGCTCATTTAAATGTTGCAATCTTCCTAACCGAACGATCTCTCAAGACTTCCGTTTATGCCAACATCGTGTTGACCTAATTGAGTATAGTTAAAAAATATTGGTCAAGTTCAAGAGGCACTCCGTATCTAGGGCTCCGTAACCATTTAAGACTAACGCTGTATAAAGCAAAAAAGTAGCAGATCGTATCCCACTTTTATTTTCTAGAAACAGTTAATTAATAGTGTGAATCGTATTTTATGTTTGCAGTAGTATTTATTTATTTATTTATTTATTTATTTATTTATTTATTTATTTATTTATTTATTTATTTATTTAGGATCACCAACGAGTGGCATAACAAAAACTTACAGGAAACATATAAATTGCAAACATTATCATGTTATGCACACTCAATTATAGGTTACCACAGCTTACACATTATTGAGTATACATGCTCTACATAAAAATTAATTATATTAAGTCAAAATTAAAATAAAATAAAAATAACATTGGAATGCAGATTAGATTCAATTAATGTTTAGATTATGGTTATGTCAAATTAGCTCCAAATGTTGACGATGTCAAAATTAAATCAAAACAATTTTTAAATACAGTAGCGAAATAAAATAAAAATACAGATTATGTCAAAGTAATAAAATTGAAATTAAATCAAATCAAATTAAAATATACATAATTTCAAATTAAAATAAAATTAAAATAGTATTTACAATCTCTTGTTTTTTTTATTTTCAATAAGACCAATTATAATAGTAGTTTATGCAATGGCCATATAATAGGGGTTATTAAAACACGAGCGTAGTTTTATCAAATGAGGCGAAGCCGAATTTGATAATAATATTACGCGAGTGTTTTAATACCTAATTATATGCCGTTGCATACACTACTTTATCTTCACTCATACAGTTGAAATAAAACAAAAGTGGAAAGGGAAAAATATTTGGCATGGCGGGCAATTTAGATTCTCATTGCGCAGCGCGCGCATCCACAGACAATGAAACTTCTTTACTACAGCCCATACGCGCCAGAAAATTAAAAAGTAAAAGTGTGCTATAAAAATTAAAAAGTTATTTTATGATGCAGTTGTTTGAAAATCGAAGGAAAATGTTGAACTGTAATGGTTTCTTTTTTAAATTTTACCTATCTACGAATATAAAGTACGTGTTTATACAATATTTTTTGAATTCGTATTTGGAACATTACGTTGTGAGTGTAGATAATAGTAGTTTATGAAACTGTTGCATAATAAGGGGTATTAAAACATGAGTGTGTGTTTAAAAACCGAGCCGTAGGCGAGGTTTTTAATAGTATTCACACGAATGTTTTAATACCTAGTTATGTGCAGTTTCATACACTACTTTATCCACACTCATACATTGGGATTGAACCTACTAAATACCTTTTTTTGCATTTTCCATGCCATAAAGTCGTGATAGCATTTATCATATAATTTTCTCGACTGGTAATAAATTATGAGTAATTTCCTTCGCCGCATCTAAAATTTCGGGCGAAGTAAAATGTTCTTCACATTCACTGATATCAGACATTTTTAAGCAAGAATTCAAAAAAGCTCATGAAATTCAATACAACTAAACCTGCAAAATATTAATGGCGCCAAAACCCAGCACATCACCGCATAGCGCATGCGCTAAGGTTTAGCACGCACTGCGATTTTTATTCGTGCGAATTTTTTTCGCCTATTTTGCGACCTATGGAATTGTATGAAGTTGCTCGCATTGCGGTAAAAAATCGTGCAGAAATAATACCGCAAGAAAGCCGTGTTTTGCCACAGAATCCACCGCACCGCGGCGCGAATTTAATTCGCGCGAATATTTTGAGCTCTATGCTCTATGACATGTAGAAAGAGACAAAATTCGCGCGAATAAAAATCGCAGTGCGTGCTAAGCCTGAAGCGGGCATTGTCAATAGACAAGTAAAAATTGGAATCAAATCTTTTTAAATAGGTACTATAAAAATGGCATTACAAAAAATAATTGATGAAAACTCCTTGTGATTAACTTCTTGGATTTGTCCTGTATCGTAATAGAAAAAAAATTGTATTATAGCATTATTTTGTTAGAGTAAAAGTGTTATAATAAGATTCTATTTTTAAATTTCGGTATTGCGTTTATAAAGTATGTCAATATAAACTCGTTTTGAAGTTTATAATTCGAATATTACGATATGAGAGTAGATAAATTAATTTACGTGTTAGACAAAAACGTTTATGCACTGGTTCAATAAGATTCTGAATCTGAATCGTAATCGTAATTATTTTCAAGTAGACAGCCAGTACAGAAAGCGATAGTAAAACAGGAACAAGTCTAAAAATGTTCAGTTTCCAAGTCATGATGAGGGCGCCAACAAATTACGAAAAATCACCCACTTTCACAAAGTTATTTATAAGGTAACAAGTATGTTGTATAACAAAAGCGAACGAGGTGACGAATAAATCAGATTTCTCAAATGTCAAATCATTGAGAAGATGTTGCATAATTTTAAAGCATAATATTAATTATGTTCGAAAACTTATATCGTTTTTGGTTGAAAGTATCCGCGATTAATTCTGAATTTTTCGAACGACTGCACCTGACAAGCCAAATAAACTACCACTCTTAGATTATAAATTAGTTCTAACAGCACAAGGGTACGATTTTCATGCTCTGGAAGCAACTTAAGACGACGACAGTCGACCGACCTGGCCTTGATGGAACAAAATGCGCACTCGTTGCGCGACCCAAAATTCAGTTCTTTTTTGTTCCTAAGGAAGGAACAAAAAAGTACTGAATTTACAAATAAATTACACTATGTTATACGAATATAATTCAAAATGTTCATATAATGTAATGCAACATAGATTTTTAATAACTACTGCCCAAGTTTAGACGTGATTTTCATTTTAAAATCAGCTACTGAGGGGTATCTGCGCCTTAGTTCCAGCAATCTCACACAAAATGCAAGATGCACTACGAAATCGTCAACAACCATTATTTTAGCGTTTTTCTCTGAGATGCACTATTTATTCATTAGTCACACTGCAACCACAAATAAACGTAACTCACTATTAGCTATTAGTGCGCGTCAATCGAGCGTACTACGTTTCCTATCACCGCAAGCCACTAAAACTAAAAGCCTGATACTATTTGCCCTACTTTAGCAACATCCTTAACAGTAATAGTTACGAATAAATCACTTCACTATCACGCAGGACTCAATAGTTTGACCTGCTCTTGATAGGACTACTATTAGATCTAAGGACGTCACTACAGTTAGCACTATCACCACGTGCTATTTCCAGTGTCTCATTGGTGAAACAAAGTACGTTCGGCCTTGACTGATACGAGAAGACAAGTCTATAACAAGTACAAAAGGTTCAATTGACGTCATCGGTATACAAAAACGTATATACAGACAAAATAACATCATCAGAGCATCCAAAGGCACATCTTAATCCTCAATATCCATCCTTTCTGGGCCAATCATTCAAGTTTATGATAAGGAATGACCGACTTCAGAATGCGATATACCCAAATGAGAAGTCACCAAAAATGAAAGTTTAAATAAATTAAATTTTTGTTTTTCAAACCAGTTTTGTGTTTAACCAAATAAAATTAAAAATCATCTTGCGGACAGAATTTAGCCTTGGGCGTTGCACTTCATTCAATTGTTCTTGTAACAGGGGCGTCCGAGAGTAAATATACAGATAATGAATAACACATCATATTAAATGGCACAATATTATATTTACTAAAGTTTTGGACTTGAAATGCACAGTAAGTTATGTCCTACATTGAAACCATAATCATAACTCAACATTGTCAGGCGAGAATTTTTGCAGCAAAAATCTTAAATAAAGAAAAAGCTTCGCAAATGCCATAGTTATGGGATACAGAAGTTTATTGTTCTATTTTTCGCCTGTATCTAAAGTAGAATCTTTAGTTGGACGGGACATTATAGTGGCAAAATCGATTCTACCTGGCAAATACAGCAAGCGATGAATTCACATTTATTTTTGTAGAAGAAGTAACTTTAGTGTAGCACTGTATTTGTTTTTTTTTTTAGTTCAGTGTAACTAACATTGTACAAAGAGCAGATACCCTGAATTAAATATTTAGAAATTTTTATTCAATACCAGTGTGTTTTTATTCAAAACTTTTCCAATTTATCAACCAATGGATTTAATACTTATTTGCATTTTAGTCCACCTCAAGAACCAGTTTTCTGAGTCGCGTAACACGTCTGCATAGCCTTTATAAAGTAGAAAAGTTTAAACATTACATGATAAAGTCTGTTCGCGAAATATCTATTTTCATCACTTTTTGCTGGGTTGCGGGGACACAAACTCGTAATTAGGCATTCGCCACAATCACCAGAGTAGTGACGGCTTGCGCCAGCAAACCCCATCTATGGCCAAGGGGAGGAGTGTGGTGCTTCGAACCCTTTTTTTATTTGTGAGAGGCGCGAGAAAACACCACGCGATACCTCGAGGCCTATCTGCTTGGACGAGGGACGTCGATGACTCCCCACGTCCATCAACCGTAGGCCATATTACGGATGGAAGAGGACTTTGCAGCCCTCCTCCTGAACCCGGTCCATTAGACGCATATTGGCAGGGTGGAGGAAATCTCCATCTCCCTTTTTGCTGCCTCTTTCGTTGCCATCATCTGTTCGGCGAAACTTGCTGCTTGCCATTAACTTCGCTTCCGACCATGGACTTGATTATGGCCGGAATCGAGAGATCACCCCCCATTTCAGTGGAAAAGACATTTCCCGAATCTTTTCATTAAAACCTGTCCCATGTGACACTTCTCCAATATGAATATATACATGTTATACCACCAGATAAAATTAAAATCAAAATCAAAATTTTACTTTCTTGAGTTATGCGCTACCATATCACTGTACCGAAATGTACTTGCCTCAATGTGACATTTATGTCAAAAAAAATATAACACAAATTCGCATCTGAACCTGATCTTTTGAGGCGGTCATTGACAGAACTCATGTAAATGGCAATTACAAAAAAACAGTAAAAAATAACATTTATCAACGGTCTTGTTTGAAAAACAATGTCTTAAAAGTACATCGTCATAATTCTTTGTTTTCAATCATAAAAGAAACTTCGTCTCAGGTCCTTAACGCTGGTGGTTGAAGGCAGAGTGTTATTTTACCTAATTGTGTCATTGTACACCGATCTAAGTGCTTGGCGTTAAGGCTAGATAAAACAATACTGTAGTCTTTGCTGTAAGTTTATAATCACGGTTTTTTTGCTACTCCCTTAATTTAATACGTTTATCTAAAATGGTGATGTTTAAGATGTATAAGATGCCTTTTAAGATAGCCGAAAATAAATAAGTTAAGATGCAGCACGGCAAAATTGACCTCGGCAGAAGTGTAATGAGATATTTGAGATTAGTCACGGAAGTCTAAAATGTAGCGCGCATCGATCCCACACATTCGGCAGTCGTTATACCTTAAATAATGTCATAGTGTCTAGGCCTTCTTATCCCAATTTATTAAGAGTAAACGCTGTAATGTTTTACCGAGGTCGGTCCGTGGATACATGTCCATAGCGTGATTCCTCCGTGCCTCGGAAAGCACGTTAAGCCTTTGGTCCCGGCTGACATTTATACATCATTGACAGTCGTCTTGGGGTGTCAAATTATCCAGTTACTGGGTTGTAGTGGGCAGGGCACTTAGCACGCAGAACGGATGTCAATGGGGCCGAAAAGTTCTGGAGTGGTGACCACGTACTGGAAGACGTAGCGTTGAAGACCTTCCTCTAGGTAAAGCGATGACCTTGTCAAGGCTACGGGAATCCGCTGGATGCGAGACACAGGAGCGATCGAGGTGACACTTGGGGGAGGCCTATGTCCAGCAATTGACGCCGGTGAAATAATGATGATGATTGAGAGCAGTGGTGGTCCAGTGGTATCGGACGCGACTTACAAGTTGTAGGTCATGGGTTCGAGCCCAGGCTGGCGCTTTACTTTGTGTAAATTATTTCATCACCACTGCTCTCAAACCGGTGAAGGAAAACATCGTGAGGAAACCGGCATGTCCTAGAACCAATAATTAGAAGACATGTGACATCCACCAACCCGCACTGGGCCCGCGTGGTGGATAACGGCCAATTCCCTCTCACAGAGAGGAGGGCCTGTATCCCAGCAGTGGAAACATTAATAGGCTGATGATGATGATAGAGTAGAAAGAAGAAAAGGAGAAAAAAAGAGGAACTGAAGTATATATATATGATGAGAATGACTGGGATATGGAGGCCACATAGGCAGTCATTCCATTTAAAATTATAGTACTCAGCTGCTTTCAGTTAGGTTCAAAGGCCACCTTAAGATAGTTGGAAAAAATTCTAGCTGGATTGAAGCGCTGTAATGTTTTCTACTCCTTAAAGTACCTCTTTCAACCATCTCAGTATTTACCCCTTTATCGAGTAACACACAAAAGTACTTACTTTTCAAACTAAACAAGTCTAGTGTAAAGAAAGATTGTGACAATATAAGAATAAGCATTAATAAGTCAATTAAATTTGCCCTATTATTAGCGTATTATCCAGGCAATTTGCGCTAGTAACCCACAGTGAAAATAGCGATTTCACAGCGTCGAATTAATTATTTGGGAATATAGGCACCATTTGATTGTACAAGGAATTAAATTCCTTTTCGGATTTAATCAGGGTGAAGTACCTAATTGTATTGTATTGTCTCGAATTATGCCGGTAGAAAGAATAGAAGTTAGTTTAATACGTAGTTGGACTTGAAGTCCTTTAGAATTTTATAAAATCGTTAGCTTCTGATAGCGGCTTCGCCCGCGTGAAAGTCGAAAATTAACCCGAGGGAACATATATACCCTATTTGGATAAAAAGTATCCTATGTGCTATTCCTGATTATTATATAACTCTTTGCCAAATTTCATCCAGATCCGTCCAGCCGTCTGAGCGTGAAGAAGTAACAAACATACAAACACACACTCACAAACTTTCGCCTTTATAATATTGGTGTGATTCCATTTTTTTTTTATTTTTTTTTTTATCTTGGTGAAATGTTCATACATACTGCGCTACCGATAATACCGAGATAGCGCAGTTATGTGGGACTCTAACCCACTAAAACTCCACGGTGTCCTCCTGTACCGCTTATAGCGGGAACACGGGTACGCGTTAGCACTCACCGCGAACCCGCCGCGGCTGTCGGACCCTCCTCTGGGGATTACCCCCCATCACCGGCGCACCAGAATACACTGTGCGCCGTGACCACCTCAGGGACCAAACCAGTACATGGGTGCCAGACGACACCCTTGGTCCCCTTGTGACGGGTCAAGGTCCCGCCACCTAATATGTTTCGGCCGCAGGGGATAGGGAGAGCGGCCAACGCTATACCGACACTCCTCCTCCCCTGCGGCCCCAGCACGTCCGCTATCAGACGGTGGCGACTCCGTCCAGGCCGCGGAAGGTAGGGAGAGCGGCGCACCGCAATACCGGCACTCCACTCCCGCCGCGACCTCCAACCCTATTGGTGTGATTCCTGCCAAACTGATTTGAAACACGGGTAGACCATGACATCAGGTAGAACATAGAATACTAGTCCGGTAGTATCTACTATTATATCTATGGTATCTACTTACGTACACGTGAGATAATTCAAGACTTTCATGAGGGAAAAACCACTAGGCAAAAACTAGTACTTACAGCAATATAAATAGGCATATAGTTAAAGATAAAACATAGCTTTTTGAATTATCTGGTAAGTAATAAAATGTCGTGCCAAATGATGATCCTCACTGAATACACAATGAATTTATAAGCAGCGAAAAGAAGGCTATTGCTTTTAAGTACTGCCCATCCTCAACACGGGAAATTCGTCCTTATTTGATTTATTATTGTTCATCTCGTTTCCCTTACTTATTCTTGTTTCCTTATTTATTTAGCAGCCATTTTTCCTTAACAAAAGAATAAACAACGTATTTCTTTTATCTTTTCCAGGTGACTCGCAAGTGGCGTATCTTTACGTGATTCGCAAATTCGGGTTCACAGAGGTTGAATACAGCATTTATGGTACCATAAATATCGTCTTGGGTCTCTTTGGTAAGTACAATTAACAATTACTTTTGGATTTATTTCCTTACATACAAGGGCGTCGCCAGCCGATGGCCCAGGGGGGGGGCAAGTTGATATGGAGAATGACAAAAGTATGAATTGTAGGTAAATTCGAGAGCACATGAAGGCTTTCCACTTGTAGTACGAGCCTTACATCTACAGCGATTGAAAAAATATCGGTACAGAGTCTAACGTGTAAAGCTACGCAACCCTACCGTACACGTTGTGCACGGAAGAACGATCAAAATTTTCAACGCTTTTTCCGTGTCGGGAAATAAGGTTTTTGCCTCTTTTAGGATATCAACAATGGTTCGATCTGTTGGGTTTGGTTTATATATATTCATTCGAGTTTCGACGTACGGGAATGATCAATAAAGTAAGTTAAGTCAAAGACTTAGGACTTTGGTTGCTTTACATTTGGCAACTTTTTATAATCTCTAGGGAGGGGCAGCTGCCCCTCCCTGCCCCCCCTTGGCGACGCCCTTGCTTACATACCTACATAAGTTGGTAAGGTTTGGGCCAGGCCGTCCGTCATAAAATGTAATATTTGATTGCACCGTACTTTCTTTACCACGGGTTCAGTTTTATAGGCTTATAAAATGTGTAATTTTATATTTTTTTAAATTTGGATGTTAGCTATTCAAACAAGCTTCAACTTCTTTTTCTTTCTTTTTTAAAATAACGTTGCCCCACACTAGGAATTTCTTCCTGAATCGTGGGTGCGTTTACAAACATATAAACTCACAAACACAACACCCAGAGCCGGAACAACTATCTTTAGGTCATACAAATATTTGATCTGTGCGGGAATCGATCCCGCGACACGCAGCGCAGCAGTCAATCGTTCAACCACTGCACTAACCGTGCGCCCAAACACAACACTTGCAACGGGCCAACGGGTTTGGATGTTTGGTATAGTCCCCGGCATGTAACTTGGCAAGGTTTTGGCGTAGTGGGGGTAAGTTCGCGCATAGTGAGCGAACTGACCAACCACCGTATAGTACGAACGGAACGTGGAAGCAACGCGATTGGTCAGTCGATCCATGTGTCAACTGACTAACCAATCGCGCGCTCGGAACGGTGCTAAACGCTCCCCGCGTCCCGCTAAGTAACCAAAGAGACCTAAAAAATTACTTGTGCGCATCTAACGACTCTTGCCAAGTTACGTGCCGATACCTATATACGGGTAGACTATAGCCTGGATTGGGATAAGTACAAGTTATTCCACGTGAAATCACAGCACGTTTCCGTGGGATAAATAACGGACGAACCCGCCAGCAAAAGCTAGACAAATAATAAAAGTAATATTTTTTTTCCTGATAGGGTCAATGACCAGTGACATTAAAGTACCTTCGATTCGAAACGTGTCATAGAAGTGTCCTGTATTGGAAACAATCCAAAAGGGCATTAAGTCACCTAGAAGGTTTGTCATCACGAGCTTAGGTTTTACCACATTTTGTTTTCATGTTTTTTAATGCCTTGTATACAAAATATATAAAAAAATCTCTGTTTAGTCTGTAAATAGACTACAAAAAATAAACCTTTAATTCACCTTCAAAGGTCATTCAAAAATTCATCCTTACAAATATCAAAATGTTTTTTGTAAGTCATTTCTACCAACAAAACATGCAAATTATTTTAATTATTTTTCAAAGTTAATTCAGATGAATTTATTTAATTGCATGAAAATATTTGTTTGTCATTTCAATGTGACCTTTCTATGGCTGGTGTATGTACATTTTATATTTTACGATGTTTTAAGAAATGCATGTTGTTGCGTGCGAGTCGGTATAACGCCATCTTTATCAACCTAGGTCAAGGATGGCGGATCGCGATAGAGACGTTGCATTAATCACGCAACCGATATCCCGTCTACCAAAAATGAATTCAATTCCCAACGCCATAGAGTTCTTTATCCTCAACACAGGATCACCTTCATTAATTTACTAATTATTTTTATCAAAACAGGTTTCAAGTGCAGGTGATGTTCTACAAATTAACTGAAATCATTATACTTTCAATGATAAATCTAATTTTGGGTCGTTCACTGGGTGCCTTTAATTGTGGCAGGTAGATAGGTACATATCAAGTTATAGATCCAGTTTTATTCAATTGAACAGGCATCATTGAACTAAAGTAAACATAAAGGTGCTCCAACAACTCCTCGAATATTCTTAACTAGATATACCTTCTTGTTACCTTCCGATAAACGGACAAGAAAAAACCATGTTTTCTGATTCATAGATATTTTTGGAATAGGTATATTATATTCATGAGTGGTTTTAATTTAATTTAACTTATTTGATGAAGGTATAGTAACTTTGTTCAACTTAAATATCCACAGTTTCATATAAAACCTATAATAGTTCACAGAACCGCAATCATTGCATTTTTTATTGAAATGCGGGAAGATCGACGCAAGATCAATTTATTATCTTCAAGTACCTATTGGTTATCAGAAAGTAAATACTGTCGCGGAATAGGCGCGAATAATATTAAAAATGATAATGAGATTAAAAGTGCATGCTCTGGTCCGATAGTAAACGCAATACGTCAAAAATATTATTTAAATTACGTTTGTAGTTACTTAGCGACCTTAGCGTATTCATTTGTGTTTTTGCTTATTTTTAACCCCCCCCCCACACCGCCGTAATAAGAGGCGTGCTATAAGTTTGACGTGTGTACCTGTGTGTTTGTGTATCTGACTGTGGTATCACAGCTCCTAAAAGGATGAACCGATTTTGATTTCGGTTTTTTTATTGAAAGGTGACTTTATCGAGATTGTTCTTAGTTGATTTGTGAAAAATTATTGATCGGTTGAATCAGTTCAGCCATTCAAAGTTATGGAAGTTTTATCTACTGTTTGAATAGGGGTGTTTTCGTAGATAACGTGTCATAGTTACGTGTCCGATTGTCGATCGAAGCGTGTACGCGTACTAGATAAATTATGTAGCCTGAAATAAACAAGTGCCGGGGTTTTTTAAATTTTATTTCTTTTTGTTATTCCTACTCTCAACATAGCTTTATTTTGGAAACGGCCACTTAACGTACCTATTTACCTACTTTACGTTTTTGGAAAGAGGAACCACTTGGTTGATATTCTGAATTCTTTTTCACAATTATTATGCGCACATTCAAAGTGTGGAAACCTCCAAGCGTCTGTGTTCCGTACAGAGGGTCAACAAAACCCACCCAGATAGAACTGTGAACGCGTGTTCTAGCATTTTCTAGGCTTGCTCGGTTCATTGACATGGTAGACCTCAATAGGCAAGATTCAACTCAAGTAAAAAATTCGTCAGTGCATATAGGCCTTTGGGGCCTAATCTGCACGCTTATGCAAACACATGAATAAACAATTGAACACTAAGGGCATCTGTACTACGGCCTATCAATAGCACGCGTTACTCCAGGGTCTCGCAACATTGTGAGTCTTGCGCAAATAATTTATTACGAAGAGTCGCATACGTTATGCAACAGTTCGGTTTCCAAAGTCCGGAAATTCACGATATTATCTCGTGATTTATATCTCGAATTTCCGTGATCTGTATGCTCTTGCATGTTCCAATTGCAAGGAAATTCAGCAGTATAACAATGATATGTTTGCGATTTGTTACCTACATCAGGTCAGCCGCATGCGCAATGAATGTAGGGTAGAAGTCTCTTAAGGCAAATAATGTCTGGAAGGACTTCGAGAGGCCTTTGCTCGTCATAGACACAACAAAAGTTAGAAATAAAAACTACTTCTCTCCTTTTTCACGCATAGTCTGTAGAAAGCTGTACCCACGCTGGCCATAGTAGAATTAGGATAGGATGGATCCCCTTTTCCGAACTAGACGCCCATTTGGTCCGTTGTGCGTACATGTCTCCTCTCTGCGAGAAGGAATGGGCCGTAATCCACCACGTGGGCCCAGTGCGAGTTGGCGGATGTCACATGTCTTCGAATTTTTGGTTCTAAGACATGCAGGTTTCCTCACGTTGCACGTTGTTTTTCTTCACCGTTTTTAGAGCAGTGGTGATGAAATAATTTACACAAAGTAAAGCGCCCGCCTGAGTTTGAATCCACGACCTACAACAAATACACGGATCCTGTGGTATAACCACGGGAAGATAAAACTAATATAAGCCATACCTTCCTATCTCAAAAGTACATAATATCCAATTTTAATTCAATTCAATGCTTAACCAATGAGATTGCGTTTCAAACATTACCCTACATAGTTACTAGAGGTATTTACTTGATCAAGCAATCAATTTGGGCAATTGATTCTAAAACTGTTGCATTTAGAGGCCTTGGTATAACTAATAATCCGCAACCTATTTGTGTCTCACTAATGTAATAAAATAAATCGATTGACAGTAGGTAAATCAGGCAGCAGAAAATTAAAATATTGATAGAAAGGTACATTTTATAAAGAAAATCCAAATCATGAACAAAATAAGGCAGTCATTGGGACTACCGATTGAAAAACTCTGAAATAACTGGCCGCTTAAATAATAAACAGGCTGCTGCGCAAAAAAAAATTAAGTTTTACAATAAGTTTTAAGTATAACATGCAGTGAAAACACTATCATTTCGGTGACGTGAACCCTTATGTTTTCACTATTAGTCATTGATGAAATATAACAAGCGATAACAAAAATTTTGTCTCTTAAATTTGAAAATTTGAAAGAAAGACCATTACTGAGAACATGACGAAAAACTTCGTGAAAAACCAATAAATTTTCCTTTATTTATTTCACTCATGCATGACTACGATTGCATCAACGAGCGAACAAAAAAACAAGTCCTTTCACGAGTTGCATATAACCGCGCCTTCTGATTCATCTACTTTGTGCAAATCGTGTCCAAATACGCATTACTGCATTATGCATTAGATTTCGTTCAGCACAACTGTTTATTTACTAGTCCTAGTATAAACAGAGTTACGGAATACTGTTACAATGTAAGACGACATAATTATAATTAGAAGAGAGGTGACATTTACTATCATCATCATCAGCCTATTAATGTGCCCACTGCTGGGACACAGGCCTCCTTTTTGAAAAGAGGAATGGGCCTTAATCCACCACGGGGGCCCAGTTCGGGTTGTTGGATGTCACATGTCATCGAATTTATGTTCTAGGACATGCCGGTTTCCTCACGGTATTTTCCTTCACTGTTTTAGAGCAATGGTGATGAAATAATTTATACAAAGTTAAGTTAATGGGTTCGAACCCACGACCTACAACTCGTAAGTCGTGACTAATACCACTGGGCCACCACTGCTCTGCTGGGCAACCACTGCTCTACTGGGCTACTATTGCAATCTGGGCCACCACTACTCTCACATTTACATTTATCTCTCCAGTTTTTGCATAATCCTGAGAGGAATACAGGCTTGATGTTATGTAATAAATTGCAGAAAAGCCTGTTTAATAATAGGTTTACATAATCAGCCTATTATTACCAATGCTGAGATTTCGGCCTCCAGACTGTTAGAGGAAAATTTGATATTTCCAAATTATTGCTGTAGGCTTTATCGATGATACAACTTTAGTCTTTGAAGTTTTAGTTCTAATGCATTCACAAAACGTCGTCGTTCACAAAACGGTAAACATTTTGTGAACCTCACATTTCGTGTCCAGAATTCAATATTGCATAAGATTTTAAATGAGACATGTCAATAAACTCTCCGGTCATTTACCTAAAATCCGGAAAGATGAATGCTAAATGTTTGCAAAACATACCTACATTATATTTGTGTAACGTTGTATTCAAATACCGTAACTACTAAGGTAGAAGCCCCAAGACATAAAATGATGTCAAATGTAGCCATTATTTTAACACTTTATTAGAGCGAAAATAAAGACGTTAGTTGAATGTCAGATAAACGCGCAACCTTGGTATATGTAACGTGTCTAAAACAAAACCGGCCAAGTGCGTGTCGGGCCACGCGCAGTAATAGGGTTCCGAAGTTGCATAATAATGCGGACTAAAAAGAGGGTTTTGTTGTTGTTACATGAACATTCGAACGGTTTCAGCGGCTCACAAAGTCAAAAAACGGGCCCACATATGATGATGTTTTTTTTTAATCTATATTCTCGCGTTTGACCACTATCTCGCCTGATGGTAAGCGATGATGTGGTCTACGGTGAAGCGCGCTTGCCTAGATGTAATCTGGTCACTCTTGACTTAAACTAAATAAGGACTAACTGGTAACTGAAGAAGGAGTTATAAAATCCAACTTCGCAACTGAAGTTGGAAAAAATATTATCTATTTGAGTACCACCGCGGGTACGAATTGCGAAATGAGCCGATACGAGCGCGCGTTAGAGCCACGGGGAATGATATAGTTCGTTCCTGGATTCTTGCGTGCACGCTCCTTGTTTATATTTCTTTCGGAATTAGAAAAAAATCGTATGTATTCACCTCTAATCTCCTCTAATACCGCAGATTAGAGGATTCACCTCTAATCTGCGGTATTCACTATTTCATTATGCATAGTTTTAAGCTACTCAATTAGTAATGAAGTCGGGTCGAATATTGACTTAATAGAAGGATATCGACAAAAGAAAATTAGTAATTTGCTTGGAAATCGAATCTAATTTGACTTTACTTTTAATTAATATACGTTTTAATTACAAAACGTCGAAAATACTTCTGCACTAACACAAAATAGACCCCACCGCGCGCATGCGCCGTATGGACTACGGACTGGTACTGCCAACGACTCCGGCCACTCCAATGCGTTATTCGAGCTTAAACATTATTAATTTAGAAATCATTATTATTTAGGATGTTATGATTTTATTTTTGTATATTTTTACATGGTTCATAAGCATAAATTTACTATCTGTATTACACAGCTAACAACGTTATTAAGGAAATTTTTAAATGGCATATGTACAAAAAATTTACTGTGCCAAGTACATTTTATAAGTTGGTCGACTATTACTCGTAAACTTGTAAAGCCTGTTATGATTTAATTTTTGTATAATTTAACATGGTTCGTAAGCATTATATTAACTCTGTCTTACACAGCTATCAACTTTATTTAAGTAATTTTTCAATGGCATTTGTACAAAATTTTTACTGTCCCAAGTACATTTTATAAGTTGGTCGATTATTACTCGTAAACTTGTAAAGCCTTGTTATCCGTGATAATTTTCCTTTTAATTTCGTTATATTTACTACTGCCGTGAATTTTTTCACATAGCCAAGAGCAACCATTTCGCTGGCAGGGGGGGGGGACACTTAACTCTAACATAAATTTGCAACTTAAAGCTTAATTTTACGCAAACGAATCTCTGAATCGAAAAATGGTTTTAACAAACCCATAATATTTTTGAATGGCCTATCCAACGATACCCCACACCATGGGATAGATGAGAAAAAAATACATCCTCACTTTACGTCTATGGAAGATACCCGAAAAAAAATATTTTTCATGATTTTATGTTACCACTTTGTCGGAATTATTAATATGTATATACATGCCAAATTATAGCTTTCTATTACTTAGATTCTCTGAGCTAAGCTGCGCACGGACAGACGGACAGAGCGAAACTATAAGGGTTCCTTGTTGACTTCAGAACCCTAAAAAGTGTGGATGATAAGGAAAATAATTATGAAACCCATGTTAAATAATAAGCAAAAGATATAATTTTCCTAAAATTTCTCTTTCCCATCCAAATGCAGTACAAAAGACGAAATTTATATATATACACACGACCTACTATGTTCTTACATTCACAAACAAGGAGTATAAAAATCTATATTAAAAAGAAAGCTATATAAGCTGGGTTACTTCTTGTCTTACAAACTGTAACAAATCTGAACAAAAAGAGTAAAAGCTACGGCAATATAATATTGCAAAACGAACATTAATAAAATAAAAATAAAAAACTATATACAGGAATAAAATAAAATAGAAGAATCATATCCTAACACGTGGATTGAAGAAGTTAAAGACTACAAATAAGTGCTGCTGCTGAGCTGCCAGGGAAGCCACATGTGCAGAAGGAACTATTGCCACACATCCTTGCAGTCTTCAACCACCGATCAATTAATTATGACGTCAACGCCAAAGCCTATTTACTATGTTTCGCCTACGTAATTGCCCTAGAGCTAAATCGGCGTTAGATGGCAAATCCCTAGTTTGCCTCCTTTGAACTTCAGCAATTGTTTGGAGCTCTTCTAGTCGCTCTTCTTCTGAAATTGTAAATGCCGGCATTCCTGCGCCATTGCACATGTTGTGCAAAACACAACATGCACTAACAAATTTTGCAACTACGTCTGGATGATAGTTGAGCACTCTGTGTACTAACAAGCACCTAAATCATCATTTTAGGAGACCTATTGTTCTCTCTACTGAATTGCGAGCAGTTCAATGACGGTCATTGTAAAATGCCTCTGGGGAATTATCTTCAGCACCACTAATTGGTGTCATAAGGTAGGCGCGCTGAGCATATCCTGAATCACCTGAAAAAAAAAACATATTACTATGTAGTTTTTATACCTAGTTATATTCTGAAGTAGGGGCAGGAAGGATTAACTAACCGAGCAAAACAACTTCTTCACCAGCATTTGTTAATGCCTCTAAGTGGGCTTTTATAACTCCATAGTTAAAAATGAAGCTATCATGAGTAGCTCCACCATCTGTTGGATCCACATTTTAAATATTTAGATCAGCATCTGTTATCTGAAAAAAAATAATTAAGAAGACTAATTGAATACCTAATGATAATCGATTACAATATTGAAATCCATTTTACCAATTGCACATTTCTTGCATGGTAGCCTTTGCGGCAGTAAAAACGTTCTTCATTCTCTGCTGGTTTTTTCATTGCCACCAGAGTGCCATCAATACACCCAAGAGCTGCTGGAAAGCCAAACTTTTTGTAGAACCTGTAATTTACAATAACCACTAACATGATCAACTGTCACATAAAATGTAAAAATCAAAGGGTCACTTTAATTATAATATATTATACCTGTCTACTAACCTTTCTTTTAACATTTGTCTTTCTTGTATATTTTGAGGAAACCTTATATATTTTTTTATTATTGCCGGATTGTTAAGAGCTTCCACTACTTCATTTATGCAACGAGAAGCTGATGGTTGCGATAAATATGTTCTTATATTTTCTTTAATAATTTTCTGATAACTGCCATTAGCCAAGAATGACAAGGTGCATAATAACTGAAACAAAAAATCAATAAAAAAAATACCTACTTAGTCTAGAGCTAGTCAAAACAAAATAGGGACCAATTTGGTTATTTTCATGCTTAATAGAATACCAATATTATAACTATAGGTACAGGGTCCTTAGACTAACATGAAAATATATAACTACAGCTAGTGGGGAAACCACCTAAAGGGCATACTCCTTATTATGAAGTGTTTTTCTTATTATGGTGTGCTTGGTTACAAATCTTTCAGCTATAAACTGTGTAAATACTTACAAAATTAATTTTATACTTAGTAAAATAAACTTACTTTTATACGAGTTGAAAGTCCTTCGCCTCGACGTTTTGTGGGCTTTATCAGAGGCAGTAACTCATACTCCAGTTGGTCAATTAGCTCCTTTGACAATCTATACACGCTCACATAGTCGTCATCTCGGGTTAATAAAGATAAACAAAAATTTTGGTAGATTGTCGATGTTTTTATAGTTTATCCAAAGCATGAGCTTCTTCTAATAAAGACTTAAACAAAAACATTTTTGCCATCGTTATCGCTTAAGTAGGTAGGCACTTATTCACTTTAAAATCTTTATTTAAACACTATTTAACTATGATTTCTTCTATTTTCACTCCTAAAATAGATGCTTATAATTTGACACTTTGAATCGGGTTTGGGTGCGAAGTGAGCGTCGAAGTGAAGGGGGAATTACCTTATAGAATGCCACTTTTTATGTCATCTCATACTTTATCTGTCAAAATCTCGAGTTCAATTTAGTTCAATTAACAAACACGCTCGCAAGAGTAGCGCTAGTGTAGATTCGAATTATCAACCGAGTTTTAAGAATTCCAATCAAGAAACTCACAGCGGATTCAGATTCGAAGTTTAGAATGAAGTCTTACAGAATCACACTGCTGTATTCACCCTTCCCTTTTAAATAAACCTATTGAGTTAGATTACTTACAAAGGACCTTAGGGCCACTTGCACGAAAAATTAATTCAGAGTTGGTTGCTAACACGTAGTTCAATTAGAGCCACCGCGCTTAATTTGCCACTACGGTCGCTGGTGTACAGTGTGGTCTTAAAAATTTCAAATGTCACGATTTTTTGGCTTTTAGAAAGAAAGAAAGAAAGAAAGAAAGAAAACATTTATTACCAAACACTGTATGTGTACAATCTTAATACGACACGAGTTACGAGTTTGTATCATCACCATCTGCCTTATAATGTTCTCACTGCTGGGACACAGGCATCCTCTCTTTGAGAGTGATAATGGGACATAATTCACCACGCGGGCCCAGTGCGGGTTGGTAGATGTCACATGTCTTCGAATTTTTGGTACTAGGACATGCTGATTTCCTCACGATGTTTTCCTTTAAAAGCAGTGCGAGCAGCGAGTTTATATACTACTTTTAAATTATTGTGAATATTTTCCAAATATGGCAGATTGAGATAGGTAGGTACGGGTTTTACCAACCACTGCTTTAACAGAGTTTTATGTTTGAAACATGTTATCATCCTTTTTTTCGCAAAATTGCAGCATACAGTTCGTAATCGCAATTCTAAGGCATTAGAAATGATCTTAATTCAAACTTTGCTTCCGTGCGCGTAATAACAACGTTTAACAGCTGTATTTAAGGACCTTACTCGCCAGTGGCGTACACTGGTGGGCACAAAAACGGAAGCCCTCATTGACGTATTGCATGACTCTCTCATGAACTCGAGTTAAGTTTTTCGTACAAGTGGGTTTAAGAGGTTCTAGAAAAATTCTATCAGCAATGGCGACTGTCGATATGTAAAATGTGAGGGATTAATCACAGACTCTCCGATAGCGATTGGTGGTCTCATACATTTTTGTCAGTTTAGTTGCCATCGCGACCTTTTCGTTGTTAGAATGTCACTTCTCTAGAGCCAACCGGGCGAGCACGGCCTACTGTGACAGGCTTGAGTCACACATTTATATCATAGTTTGGGAGTAAAAACCGTGATAAAATGTGTGACTCAAGCCTATCAAAGAGGCCGTGCTCGCCCGGCAGGTTATAATACTATTTTTAACCCCCGTCGGCAAAAGAGTGGTGTCATAAGTTTATTTGTATAACTGTGTCTTTGTGGGTGTGTGTAGTTGTTTATCTGTCTGTGGCATCATAGCTCCTAAATGGATGAACCGATTCTGATTTAGCTTTTAAGGGTCCTTACCCAAAGGGTAAAAACGTCACCAGACTGTATCTCATGAACCGTGATAGCTAGACAGTTGAAATTTTCACAGATGATGTTTTGGCGTTTTTTGCGATAATGGTACGGAACCCTTCGTGAGCGAGTCCGACTCGCACTTGGCCGGTAATATTGTTTAAAATGTGACTTTATCAAGAGTGGTTTTAGCTATGTTTGAAGAAAATCTGTTCAACCTGTTTAAAAAATTATGCGCAATTTACTCTTTGAATCGGGGTATTTTCGCAAGATATCGTGTTATAATTGTATTTCGATGGATTTTCGATCGAAGCGTTTTTACTACTAAATAAATTATGTAGTTTAAAGAGGTGTTTGTGTCGGGGGTATTTTAAATTTTACTTGTGTTTCACTCAAAATTCATACACTAATCTGTATTTTATTGTCTACAGGAACCGTCTTTTGCATATCAGTACTCAGCAAAAAACTGAATGTGCAGGACAGCGCTATCGGTGTCCTTGCAGGTGCGAGCAGGATTGCTAGCTGTTTCATGTTTGCGTTTGCGCCGACGAGACCATGGTATTACTCAGCCCCGTTGCTGAACATCTTCAGTCATACTGGCCTGACAGCTGTCAGGTCATTGGCCACCAAGAGTGTTCCTGTGGATGAAGTTGGTAAGATATTCTTAATTATTGTTACTGCTTTGGTTCTATTTGGCTCCATTGATCCCGCGGTCGCAATTGAACCTTGGGAGGGTTCAATTGTAATTGTACTCCGACGTTGGGTAAATTGACCTCTGGAGATATCTCAGTGACAGTCCGCAGAAGGTCACAGCACACTTATCAACTCGGAAAGGGATTGTAACCTTATTGCCTTTTACTTATTACGTTGAATTGGCTACGTCTATGCGACGCCGCGCTTACGGCTCACCGATCGTTGATTGACCTAGCTGGCACCAGATCAGACGACGAGCCGTAAGCGCGGGGACGACGGGCCGTAAGCGCGGGGACGACGGGCCGTAAGCGTGGGGACGACAAGCCGTAAGCGTAGGAACTGCTAATTAACCACGCACCGCTCCGTGGTTCCTGAGGGTTCGGAGGCGAGGCGATTACGTTAAGTTTCCGATTAGTGTGTGTTGCAGTAGGGAGTTTCATACAAAGAATAGTATACGGCTCAAGTTGATACGGTGACGATCCCTTTCCGAATTGATAAGTGTGCTATGACCTGAAAGTTGGTAGTGTGATACCTCCTTACCTAGGAAAGCACCAGGCAAGGCCCGGTTTTTTGCTCCGTAGTTAACTCAATCAACTCAACTGATAGTTAAATATGCTACCCAAAGGTTACAAATTGCGTATTTTCTTCAAATATTAGCCTCAAAATCGGTCAAATAAGTTGGAGAGTTAATTATTTGACCATTTGTTAGACTTATAACTGATGAATAAAACCGTTTTGCCGAAATTTGTAACCATTGGTTAGCATATTTAACCATTGGTTAAGTTAACTACGGATATAAAAATTGGGCCAAAGATAATAAAGCCGCTATAACCAATACTCAGGAGGAAGGACTATTTATGTAGATACAGTACATACACTACGTTCTTGAAATTTATACAAGCAAAAAAATAAACTTCAACCATTTTTGTAAGAGAATTATTAATAGGTCCACTGCAGGTGAGCACTAAGCAGCTTATTACCGTTTCTGTTACAGTAAGTAGCTTACCTAGCAAGAGTAAATTTTCCAGTGTCCTCGAAACTACCCACCGCATTAAAAAATTCAATTTGCTCCATCAAAAGGGTAACGTTATTAAAACAAGTCTATTACCGAAATCTTGTAGTCTTAATTGAATTGGATTTTTGGGAATTGAATTGGGTTTTTCCATCTCGAATTTTTTAGAAGCAACCCGGAGTCTGGACTTGTCCCCGGTTGATGGCAATAGGGAATATGCATGTATTTTTTTATTTGCTGAATGCAATTATTATTAGCAGTCACCTAAAGGGCAATGGAGAGGGCTATGCTCGGAGATTCCTTGCGAGGTCGATTCAGAAATGTAGAGATCCTCAAGAGAACTAGGGTTACCGTCATAGCCCGAAGAATTGCCAAACTTCAAAGTGGCAGTGGGCTGGGCAAATTGCTCGCAGAAAGGATGGCCGATGGGGCAGAAAGGTTCTGGAGTGGCGACTGCGATCCGGAAGACGTTGCGATGGAAGGCCTCACACCAGGTGGACCGATGACCTAGTGAAAGTTGCGGGGATCCACTGGCTGCGGGACGTACGGGACCGGTCAATGTGGTGACGCTTGGAAAAATCCTATGTCCACCAGTGAACTTCTTTCGGCTGAAGCAGACATAGCTATGTATGTGCCAAATTTCATCAAGATTCGTTCAGGCGTGACTGAGTAAAAAACATACAACCACACATTCACATTTATAATATTAGTAAGAATAACTTCACCTCAGATTCTCTCAGCAACAGAAAATCCGTGGAGTTGCTTTGATTGTTCTGTTTATCTAGAAGCAAACCATCCAAAAGCGTTTACAAAAAACAAATGACGGAAGTAATTGCTCAATAAAACGTTACGATTTGATAAGACAAAATTTCCTGAAAGTTGCTAACACAGCAGTTTATTCAAGGGAGAAATGCCCATTCACAGGATTAGCACCTGTTGCTATTAAGTCAGAGGATTCGTTTTTGCGTAAATTTTCTTCGCGTTTACTCACCCACTGAATTAATCAGGAGAAACGTGGAAATTAGAAATTGTTTGTTTCGACCGTGTTAGCTTTGCGAAGTTTGTACTTCAAAATTCATGAACTTTAGTAGTATCTTTATTTAGAGATTTCTTTAGCGTGTTTCGGGTTAAGACTTGCCTCTTGTTTTGTAGCCAAAAACGTTGTATGGCACTCTGTTATTAACACTGTTATTTTAGTAGCATATACTTAGTTAGTCATGTTACTTAGTTAGTATGTGTGACATAATTTGTCCAATGCATCCACTGACACATCCAAGACGACGGCACTTGCTTTTAATTTTTCGCATCGAATATGCTTCCTTATTTCATCAATCTAACGGCCTAGTGACTACATCAGCCCGTATTTTTTATTCCTTGTCCTTGCATTTCCAAATCTAAATTAAGATTATAAAAACTGTTTGTTTATATATTCATCGGTATTCTCGGGCAGTAATGGTCCAATTATCAAAATTCTCTGAAAGAAAACCAAAACTACTGCTGAGTATCATAAGCTACATCTTATCCTGAAAAATGGAATTGGAAATGAAACCGCAGAAAATAGCTAGTATTTTAAGAACACGACACTGAAACAAATATATATTACAAGGCCTAGTTTGATTTTTTACAATTTTACAAGGCCTAGACCCGGTAATCCTCAATGTAAAGGACATGTTACGAATTGGGCCTAAAATAATTTAGTTCTTGAACCACTATCATGTGCAGTATTTCTGACAGGGAAAATTTATTTATTTTATTTTTCAAAATTACGTAAATAACACCTTAACAGCTATAACGCCAATGCAATGTTACTACCACAAAGTTACACATACATACATCTTATTTATTTCCATATGTTATTGTAGTAAAATCTGCAGCATTGTGCTGTGTCACTAAGAACATTAAAACCTTTTCTGATACTGGTGTAGCCACCAAGATACAGGCTGTACCTAGTTTGGGGCCCACGGACACTTCCATTGTGATATCTAGTTCATTTAGTCTATTGTGCAAATTGTTTCTGTGTTTTACTTGCGTGTGTGTCAATGAATAAATAATTAAAATTATTATTAAATTATTTAACGTACATTGACTACCAGAATCAGAATCAGAATCATCATTTATTGCTAATAATGTAGGTATACATATAAGATTGTAATTTCTGTAGACAGCCCCGGTAAATTTTACCTTACGGCATGCAAAATTGTTCAATTAATGCAATAATAATTAAAAACATTCGCCAGTAAATATCATTATGTCTACAAAATAATTTGATATAGCAAAAAATAATCAAAACAATAACGATTAAATATAATAATGTCATTAGGAACAAAAAATACAATTACCAAAAGTACAATTAATGATACCAATTAATATACACTCAAAAATACCAAAAATGTCTGGAATTATAAACAAAAACACCATTATTTTAACATAACATTTTTTTTTTTCTTTCAGCTAAGCTGAGTGCGCTGGTGGGAGTGATGGAAGCCATAGCACCATCAATATACATGCCTGCAACGAGCTACATATATATGATGACCATCGATAAGTTTCCCGGTGCTTTCTACATGTTTGACGCCGCCTTGACCGTGGTAGCTTTAGGATTATTCGGGTGAGAACTTTTTAGCTACTTAGCTATTATAAATGCGTACACGCAGGGCTGGTCCATACTAACCCAAAACTGAAAGCACTGGAAGGAGACCTTTGCCGTGCAGTTGCATAAAACAGCCTAAACACAAAATCAAGGTATAAATCACAGTAAATTGGTAATATACAATACGCATACACGTTAGTTTTTTGTTTTTTAACATCAAAAACACTCGGAGGTCAGTCTCTTAAAGTCCAAACAATTTCTGGAAATGTTTTATCTGAGAACCACGCAGGTTACGTCAAAAGTGGACAACTATTGAGATAAACACACGTGGGTCTTTCAAATCAGTACACACAAATGTCAGTATTTTTTAGTTCAACTTAAAGTAAGGAGCTCAACGACTCTACGAAAAATACCAAAGAAAGGATACATAATTTGGTTAAAGTTGCATTAATTGATGAGTGCAAGCGCTAATATTGAAACGGTGATAGTCGATGGTGAACAGATAAGAGTCTTTGCTGATTCACTACTTAGTACATGTTACTAATTTTAATTCATCTACGTTCTTTGATAAACACACTACCAATGGCAAAATATGACATTGATAGGAAGCAATATATTAAGCCTTATCAGTATTTTGAAAGAGCCGTTTGCTTCCATTTTTTCCTGAAAGGACAAAAACAAACACCCGCGCACAAAATAACAAACAGTTTCGAAAACATGGCGAAAGATATTGTTGCAGTTGTAGGTAAACAAATAGATTAAAATTACGCAATATGTAATCAAGTCCTTGTACTGTTTTGTCGTACTTATCTTCTATCCTTTGAAAGTGAAAACAAGTTTGCATTAATGTAGGTACAGAGACTTCAGACAAAGTGACTTAATATCTGCGATAATAAATGTCGAAATGTTTAAAATGTATAGCTCGGCCGAGATAACTGATCACACGAAATGTCAATGTCACTCTGACTTTCTACTCTCGCTGTTGGCTCACGAGGCAAATGCGGTGCGCCGCGCGGGTTCGCAGGAATGGGTTCGTTTTTATTTTCGGGTGCTTAGTTATTTGACCAAGCTATATGGATTGATCGCTCCAGAAATGCCACGTGGTCAGTGTCATATATGATATTAAACACTTCTGACAATGCCGTTCTCGCTGATAGAGTTTTCTTTGTTTTGAATCCTTTTACAGTTTCTTCAATTTTATATTTACATTCAGGTAAGACCTATCTTTCCATTGAGACATTGATGAAAACCCTAAATCGTTCAGTATATTTTCAGGAGAGATAGTGTGAGAACGTGACTGAAATAAAGTTCCAAAATGAAAACGGTATATTTATTCTTAGATAAAAATACATACACGCTTCAGAAGGAATCGACATATGGATAATTTAACCTATTTGAGTAAACCTATTAGTTTTATACTTTGTCAATTAGGATGTTTAAAAATCTATATTATTATTAGGATGCATATGACTGTGGTACTATATGTTTTTACTATATGTTTCGGGTGGATTGTTAAGTGATATAGGTAAACTCACTATATATTCATTTTCTACATTCTTTGGTAATCAATGAGGGTATAGATATGATTCCTATAACAACCTGAAACTACGCTGTTTTTACATAGATATTATGACCCAATTAAGTTAATTTATCATAGCGGTCTGGGCCAGATAAACTTACGACATTTGCATCATATTGTAATCCTTAAAAAATATATTTCGTTTATATTGCATCGATGATAAGAAAATTAAAACAAAACCGTATTTACCATAAGGAGCAGCCCACACCGGGACGTGACGCGTTGCTGCGCGAACTTCTTAAGGCGCAGATACCTCTCAGTAGCTGATTTTAAAATTATAATCACGTCTAAACGGCTAGTCTTATTTTTTTTTAAGTATATATTACATTAGACCATTTTCTTTATAATTTGTTCCAATAAAATTATTCGTATAATAAAGTCACCACATCAGTCATCTACATTTTGATCTAAGGCTTTTTTTAAGTCATGGAATAATGAGGCAAGTACAAAAAACTAATAAATTTTGGGTCGCGCGGGTGTGAGAGGACTGCGTGTTTTGTTCCCTCAAGGTTGTTGGCGAGTGTTGTCGTCTTAAATTAGCGATAAAATATACGAGTATGTAGATTTACGACACAAGAAAGGTACAAATCCAAACTCGAAGAATTTATTTCAATTAAAACATTGTGAATTATCAAGGTCAGTCAAGTTAGTTGCACATTCCAAAGTATAGGTAGATCTCTCAAACTCATTGTTATTTTTTAAAATTTCAATTAAGCTGCACTTTAGAACATCGAAAATTTCAACATAAAAAATAAAAAATTATTCTACTGTCCATTCGCAAAGGTAGATTGTTATTGAGTAGAACGGACAAGAAACTCCACACTTACTCTTTAAAAAGAATACGTGTTTTACAATACAAACTCTACAGAGAATAACGTGCAAGAAATTCTAGTTTCAGTTCTCAATTAAATATTTAACTGAAATAATCAGCGGCGTCGCGCTGCCACAACCACGGTCCACGAGTCTCAAGGCGCAATGCGACGCAACGTGACGCAGTGATCCTGCGCCCGTGATATACTTCGCGAAACAACAGAGGCTTTAGATAAAGAAGTATCATTCTATCAGAGATGGAGATGATCAAAAAAAAAAATTCAATAATTCAAAAGATCTGACAGCTTAAGAAGCGAACTAAAAAGACGAAAACGAGACGCTGTACCGTCGGAGGATAGATATTCGCGAGCTGGCCGGTTTTTTGAATATTTTATTTATTTATTTTTTTTAGATACCTAACATTTTTTTTTCGAAATTTTTACATTTAAATATATAATTGTAATATATTTTTGAAACCACCTCTAAAAACCCTTTATTTTGATACGCGACACAATGGGTATGAAAAAAAAAATGGCGTATTTTGTGGGGGCCCCCACAATATGGCGCCCAAAATCCACAATTTTTCTATTATAACCAGTGACATTCGCGAATCGATTGACGTAAGGATCATCAAAATCGGCCAATGCGTTTCGTCTCTAGAACGCCACATAGGAACAAACATACGTACATGGACTGATAAACACATTACCCTCCTTCGGTAGTCGGGTAAATACCAAAATGTAAAGGATTGATCACTTTCTGTTTTTTTTTCAATCACAATGACTACGCTTCCTTTGATACAATGCCACTTCTCTAGAGCCTTTTGCCTCTTCCTGTCTTGATGTGAGCTGACCCTAAACGCATATCAAGTTCTGCTGTTTTGATAGTATTATCCATTCATGTTTTCGGATTCGTAAATTGCGATTTTAACTGAAATAACTTTGGTTATCACTTATCAGTTACATAATTGCATGCGGGTCGACTTGATAAGGTTGACATTTATTTCTCTTTCAGAATAAAAACTGTGCTGAATAGTCAAAATGCTTGTGCAGCAAGAGATGCTCGTTTTGCATTAGTAAGACATTCATATTTACACGCCAATATTTCATTAAATGGCAAAAATCAGAAATACAACTATCTAGCTATCACGGTTCATAGACCTGCCTGGTGACAGACAGACAGACGGAAAGTGGAGTCTTAGTATAAGGGTCCCGTTTTTACCCTTTGGGTACGGAACGTTAAAAAGGAATTCTGCTGCGTTCGTAGCTGTAATCGTTTCATAGTGATGAGCCATTAATAGTTGTTTCTTCGTTTTACTAAAAAATAAACAAATTATCCCGACATTAGTTAATTAGGATCTTATCTTTGTTTGTTCGTTTGTATCTTTTACCGAATGTGAGGGAAAGTAGAAAAACAAGAAATAGTTTTAATGTTATCTTAAAAACCATTACTTTGACTAAATTATGTTGACGCAAACGGATCATACGAGTAGCTTATTCATAGATAAATGCCTATCTTAGTAGCTGAACGTTTCCACGTAAAAACATTTTATCCTTAATAACTATGAACAGTTTGACGGCATTAAGGCTATCCTCTAATTTTAAGATAAAGGTTTATAGTTATCTTTTTCTTTTCGTGTGAGGTGTGGCCACCTCTGGTGTCAGAGTTAATCAAGCCGCCTCTGGGTAACCCCCAGGCTGACTTGTCTATTTCAGACTTACATTAACTATATAAGTCCAGGTTTCCTCACGATGTTTTCCTTCACCGTTACCTGTGATGTCCAAGATAAACTTAAAAAGTACATATGAATTTGAAAAAGTCACATTGGTACTTGCCCGGATTTGAACCCACGACCTCAAGCATGACAGGCGAGTTCTTAGCCACTGGCGACTAACGACATAAACTATAAAAATAAATAAAATAAAACTAGTAAAACTATAATAATAAATATGTATAAATGATTCGAATGACAAACTCCTGATTCTTGAGAAATTCAAACTTAACTTATTTTTTGTTTGGAAATGCGCATGGATATCTTCCGCCCCGAAGATTGCAGACTCCTTCTTACTAAAACCTCTATGTGTTTCTTGTTATCACTTTGGCTTGGGGCACGTGGACATATTTGCAATTCTCCACCCATGTCATTGCAATTTTTACCCTACTGGGGTGATTGTGGAGAATTGCAAATGTGTGACACTGCTAGAGTGATGCCATCAAGTTTGCGCTAGCAAACCTCATCTCTGGTGAAGGAGAGGACTAAACTGTTCTACGGACGGACTTCCCCAAGTTCATCTCTCGCAGTCGACTCTGTGGAGAACAGAAAAAGGCATCGTCAGGCCTCCCCTAGAACCCAGTCCGTCGGAGATAGATTGATAGAGTAGAGGACATCTGCCTCTCCATTTTGTGTTGCTTTCTTCGTAACCATCAATTGATCGTCGAACCATGAATTCTCGCTACCGACCACAGATTTGGTTATGGCCGGAACCAAGGCGATGTGCTGCTCCACTCACGCTGGGCACAGCGCAATGGTATACTGTGCGGTGTCCTCCCTACAGTTATAGATATGGCAGCTGGATGTCGGTTTTCTACCGGCGATTAGACATAGGTACTGCCCGAAGTAACCGTGCCCATAGAGTACCTGTATCGATCCTAACTTTTTCCTCTTGTGTGGCCATCAGCGTTGCGAGAACAGATCTAAGTCGTCTGCCTAAGTGGTCCTGTCTACCTAATGCGAGTGATCCTTGGGTTTTTTATGTTGTATTCTATCCTCAATGTTTTTCCTCCGCTCTCAATGTACCTACTAAATTATCGAGCAGACATATTTTCACGTGTTTGGACATGCGTATTATTATGCGCATACGCACCCGCATCCGTATCTGTGCCAATAATTACAAACATACCTACAAAATCGTTATTATTTTTCCTTATCATTTATTTTGAACTGCATAATATTATGTATAATATTTATAAGGAGTTTAAACGTAATTGAGATTATATCAAAAAAATAAGATTGGTCATAGTATTATCATCCACCATGCTATGAATTATATATTACCGTTCGTATTCTAATATCAGTCCTAATATGTCAAAAATGCTACGTATACAATTTGCCAAGTTTTTACTGTGATTGTCGCCAAGATAAGATTGCAACTTGAATTTGAACGCTTTTTCAGTACCGGAATGATTAGCTTTAAAGCTGAACTGGGTATATTACCCGCATCACTGGACTGTACAAATATATAAAATATAAGACTGTTTACTATTAGTAAACAGTCTTATATTTTATATATTTGTACAGTCCAGTGATGAAATTGTTGAAATGCCATTTCTAGATTATTTGAGAGGCTGATGATAAGTCTTGGCAAATAGATTCTTTTATCTTCGTTATAATCTCAATGCAAATGTCGATGACTACGAAGAAACCAAACTGTAGCGTTACGTATAGCACAGATGAGCTATACGTAAGCCACGTTAATAAAAGTAAAAGTAATTAAAATTAAGAAAAAGGATATAGATAATAAAACTAAGGTCCGGCTTTGCACGACGTGGGCAGCTAACTAGGCAGCAGGTCGGGCAGGAAGACGTGGAATGCCTGAGGAACAAACCGCAACAGAAAAAATGATGTCACAGTTTTTACATCTGTCTGACTTCTTCACATTCAACATAAGTAGTTTGTTGAATTTGAAGAAGTCGTTTGTCCATTGCGTATTTGCAGTTGGCGAGTTTTCTTGTTGTTTCCTGTGTTAAAACCCATGTTTGGCTGCCTTTAAGGACAGGTAGTATGCAGGGTTAAATAAGTTGCTCTTAAGTTGTATATGAAGCTTTTGATCTTTCATAGCCTCTTTTAAAGCCCAGTATCTTCTGCAGTCATTGGTTATTCTTCTCTCTACTTCTTTGGGTACAGTATCATGTTGTGTCATTAGCTGTCTTATGTAGATATAGTCATCTCTGTAGTCTATTTAGGTGTTTCCTATAATTATGGGGTTTTCACACCATTTGTCATCACTCTTGTTTTTTTTTCCGGGCTCAGTTTTAGTCTTAGCTTCTTGCTTTCCGTTGCCAGTTCGCTTATCATTCTTCTTGAGTGTCCTGATGTTTTAGCGCATAGCACTATGTCATCTATATCTCAAGTGCGTTAGGGGGATACCGTCCACATTGATCCCGAGATTTTACCAATTGTTATTATTGTTAATAATTTTTAAGATATTGACGGCTTGACTTTTTTAATTACTATGCAAAAATTATCCTTACATATTTATAAGAACATTCAAACTATAATAATATTTTAAACTTTTAGTAGTAGATTTTAATATCCTTTTTTTATGGCAAATTTTAATAATGATTCTTCACGACTTGTTTCGCGGTTATGGTAGCAAATTTTTTATTCATAAAACTGAATGTTTAAATCAGATACATTGTATATGTTAAGTAATTTTAAAAAAAAGAAAAAAGGAGGTTTTGAGTGGGAAGTTTTCGAATAAATTGTGTGGATGATTAATACCTAATGCCTGGTAAAAAAATGGGTAGTGATAAAAATCGGACAGTAATCTTTGTGCTGTTTTTTGCTACCAATATAATTTATGGGGCCTACCTACCTACCTACCTAGGTAGGTAGGTAGGCCCCATAAATTATATTTACCTGTTACCGATTTTTTGTTTAAATTATTGTTTTAGGTAGGTACCTAAAACAATATTTTAAACAAAAAATCGGTAACAGGTGATTGACTTTTACTTTGACCGCCAGATTGTATGTATCTTCTGTTTTATTTTTCTTTATTGCCTACAAAACTAGTAACTCTCTCCGGATTCGCAATGCCGTAAATAAATTTGGGGGCATTTTCCAAAAAAAAAACTTTCATATAACCTTGTCCTCGAAATTACAAACACAAAAAAAAAATAACAGCCAAATAGGTGCAGTCATTCTGAAATGATGCCTTTTATTTCACGTGACTATGCATTTTTTGTGTAAAAGCCTGTTGAAAAAGAAATGATATTAATAGCTCTTTTATTTATATTAATTTTTGATCTTTTACAGGTTCATCTACACACTGGTGAGGCGGAGAATGAGATCAGCTGTGACGGATCCAAGCAAAAAAGAAGAATTTGCCAGATCAAATGAAGTGTCTCAGTTTTAACTATTGTAATGTGTATTTAAGTTAGCGTGAAACTAAAAGATCTGAATGTGAAAGGAATTTTCTTTATGTTTGATAAATTGCCATAAAGGCTCCCTCAGACAAGAGTGGCGACGTGACAATGCGGCAACGATGCGACGACGATTTTGCATGGTAAATGTTTTACGAATAATATATTAAATACATTAATTCAGGCCTTTTTAACAAATTCATCATGATTCGACTGTCGGCGGGAGCCTTAATTTAGACTAGGTGACACAGACTTTAAAACTAGCGCATTTATTAGTAAGGTTAATATAAAAAATACCTAAGGAGTAAAGTTATTTTTCTTTTTTTTAGAGGAAAAGCGTTAAATTACAGGTACTTTCACTTGACACCTCTCTCCTCGACCCTTCTTGTTAGAAGTAATATACTAGGAAAATGCATTTCTTAGCGCTGAAACTGCGCAATTCCAGACTTGATAACTACTTGAAAGAATTCAACCCAATTTATTGTTTTAGATAAATAATGGAATACGTTTGCTTGCACGTTGTAATAACACCTAGTAGATGCCTACTAAAAGGTATTTGAAAAGTTGAATACTCTACAAATAAATAAAATAGTAAAGAAAAACTTTATAACTAAAAAATTAAACCGACTTCCAAAGCAAAACACTACAAAACAAAAAATTACTTTCTTTTCCTAAGTCGGTATCGATAAATTAAAAACAATAGGAAATAAAGACGACACCAATTTCGGTAAAAAAAGTTATTTGAAAGTCGGTTTAATTTTTTTGTTATTAATATTTTATTTTTCGACCGTTTGGCTGTAAAACCTGTGTGCCAGACGACGGACAGGCGGGCAGACAGACGGACACGTGAGTGACAGCAATAGGGTTCCGTTTGGACCCTTTTGGGTAGGTTCGGTAACCTAAAAAGACCTTGCTGTTTTGTGACGTGCAAATGACATTGAACATTAAAGTGATAAACAAAAATACTAATTTCCCTTACGTTGTGTTATTCCAAACTTAATTTTAATATAGGACACAAATTAGAATGAAAAATGTCTTCCATAAAGAACCTAATGCAATGTTTAATCAAAAACGTACGTATGTTAATATATTAAGACTGTGCTATGTTATATTTTAAATTGTTATTATTAGATAAACCATTATAAAAGGAAATCTCTAAGAAATATACGTTTTGTTATCTTGGATATGAGTCGTGTATTTATTTAGATGAGAAGTTCAATGGTCTATTATCTGTTCGCAAATATAATGTAGTGACGAAGATTAGCAACAAGTCTAGTCGAAATTCTACGTTATATTTGAGCAAGGCTGTGTGTACACTATCAGACAGTCCATTATATTATTATTTTACTTTTGACTTTCACAAAAGTAAAATAATAATAAAGGTTTTCTTTTGGCTGGACATTAAAGTATATATTAATAACTAGCTGACGCCGGCGGCTTCGCTCCCGTCAACTGGCTATCTATCTAACTACCACTACCTACGTACCCTACAAACAAACAAACTCTTCACCTTTATAATATTAGTATAGATGTTGAAAAATCTCCTTCACAAATGAACAAATTTGATAACCATAATAAAGGTTATAGTGAGTCGATCTTAAAAGATAGACATATTATGCTGTCACGGCTTTTTTTTTGAACTTTTAAAGAGGAACAATTCCATCATACATGATATTTGCGTAACTTATACCGTTTACGCAGCATACGCAACGGAAGCTCTCAAAAAGGAATAAAATATCCCGTTTTTGCAACATTTTTCATATATGCTCCGCTCCTATTGGTCGTAGCGTTATTGGTTTAATCTTCCTCGACAAATGCACTATCCAACACAAAAAGATTTTTTCAATCCCAACCAGTAGTTCCTGAGATTACCGCGTTCAAACAAACAAACTCTTCAGCTTTGTAATATTAGTATAGATATTATTATTATATTATTATTCTTATTATATACTTTATTGTATACCACAAAAAAAACATATATAACAAACATTTTCAAAAACAAAGTGTACAATGGGCGGTCTTATCGTACAGGGCAATCTTTTACAGACAACCTTTGGATTATACACATAATTGAGAATTTAAAAACTCTATTTTGATTAATTCGAGAAAGAGGTCAACCGTCGAATCCGACTCGGCTGGGCGGCGTTCGGGAAGTTGCGTGGTATCTTCTCGTCCAATTTACCGCAATGTCTCAAGACAAAAGTCTATGACCAGTATGTGTTGCCAGTGATCACCTATGGGACCGAGACGTGGTCGCTCACAATGGGCCTTATCAGAAAGCTTAAAGTCACCCAAAGGGCAATGGAGAGGGCTATGCTCGGAATTTCCTTGCGTGATCACGTCAGAAATGATGATATCCGCAGGAGAACCAAAGTTACCGACATAGCCCGAAGAATTGCCAAACTTAAGTGGCAGTGGGCAGGGCACATTGCTCGCAGAACGGATGGCCGGTGGGGCCGAAAAGTTCTGGAATGGCGACCGCGAACCGGAAGACGTTATGTTGGAAGGCCTCCCACTAGGTGGACCGATGACCTGGTTAAGGTTGCGGGAAGGCGTTGGATGCGAGAAGCACGGGATCGGTCAATGTGGCGACGCCTGGGGGAGGCCTATGTCCAGCAGTGGACGTCTTTCGGCTGATATGATGATGAATGATGATGATGATGATTTTGAATCATTACAGGTTTTCATGCTCAAGTAGATTTTAACAAATGCACAACTAATCCAGAAACCGAGGGCATAAGTATTATGATATTATCTGTGCCGAGGGTATGTAACTCCCGAATTCTCTTAGGCATCTTTGATGGAACTCACATTTGCAGAACAAATAGTTAAGTGTGTTACCTACAAATATTTCAGGATAAGTAGTCAATTATGTTCTGAAATCCAATCAATCAATCTGCCTAGCCTTTTCCCAACTATATTGAGGTCGGCTTCCAGTCTTACCAGATTCGGCTGGGTACCAGTATTTTACATGGAGCAGCTGCCTATCTGACCACCACAACCCAGTATCTGGGTAATACGGTACCCCTTGGCAAAACTGGTGTCAGATCTAAAGCTTCTGACTACCCGTAACGACTGTCAAATCACATCGAATCACATCATCAGCCTATTAATGTTCCCACTGTTGGGACACAGGCCTCCTCTCTGTGAGAGGGAATGGGCCGTAATCCACCACGCGGGCCCAGTGCGGGTTGGTGGATGTCACATGTCTTCGAATTTTTGGTTCTAGGACATGTCGGTTTCCTCACGATGTTTTCCTTCACCGTTTTGAGAGCAGTGGTGATGAAATAATTTACACAAAATAAAGCGCCTGCCTGGGCTCGAACCCACGAACTACAACTTGTAAGTCGCGGCCGATACCAATGGGCTACCACTGCTCTCCACTGTCAAAGCGACTGTCAAAGATCTTCAACTGATATGTCCTAAAATCCAATACTTAACGAAATTGTTAAAACATTATTTCAGTAAGGATGTAAGGATCGTAGCAAGTGGCGTTCTGTAGTTTTTGCCTACCCCCATGGGAAAAAGGCGTGAGTTTATGTATGTATGTATTATTTCAGTTTAGTTTCTAGTGTGTTCTAAATTTTCTTCATAGACTGAAATGCTGCAAGATATTAAAGACTGTCTTGACTGAAGTCTGAACACATCCTTAGTGTTACCAAGGAAACAATGTGAAAACCCGCGTTTAGAATATTTAGACGAGGTAATTAAGTTGTTAGTTATGCTAATCACAGTTAGGTCTTTTAGAGTTATAGTACCTAATTGCGCGGTTGTTAAACATGGTCATGTTTTTGTAAAAATCATTATTTTATTTTCATACCAAGTGAGTGACTTTGATTGGAAGTCAGAAAATGTTTTTTTTTATATTTGCTTATACTGTACCACTGCTTGGCAAATACCTCCTCTAAATATTCCTATATTCCTTCCATTTATTCTTTTCCTGAGCCACAACAACAAATATTTATTCCGGTTGATTATTAATTCATTGGCAATATTTGAGAGGGTGACGCTAAAGATAAAATAAATATAAACAAGTATGGGTCATTTTTGAAATATGAAAAAAGTTTTATATAGCGATTCCTGTGTTGTTATCCAGGTGAAAGTAACACAGAAATCGCGAAAACACTATACATAGATTATCTTTTTACAAATTATTTTCTATTCCAGTTGTATCTATATGGCGGACCAAGCACAGTACCTTGCTCCAGATATAATTTAATATAATATTTATCATTGCCTTCTGAACAAGTAAGCCAAACAGGAGGCTACGGTTAGGACCTAGGGAGGGGCTTTTTAAAATCCCAAGAACCCTTACAAATTTATTATAGTTTGCACCAGTGATTCGTGCAGTAAGAATACTTAATAGCATCTCTCTGCGTTTGGACATATTTTCTTGCTCTTTGGCGGAATTGTCAGAGGGTGACACTAGTGTGTTGTCCACTGTGTAACTTGTGCTTCTATCCAGACCCGTTACTTGGGAATGTACTATTAGAAATTTATGACTACTTTTGTTACCTTGGGCCTTACCTGTTGAAACAAATGTATGTGTTAATGAATAAATAAATAAATAAAGTAGTCAAGGAAGAACATTACTTAAGTAGATAACTTTGTTAAATATTGATTCAATAATGTAATCTACGTATTATATTGAAAATTTTATTCAGGACAAAATTTCCTGTACAATTGAAGCGTCACTGTGACTCATTAAATAAAATGTGCACTCAAGAAAAGCACACAGGCTTAATCACTAAAATGTTTGATTTTCAGATGACGTCACCATTTTACAGCTGTTTACAAGACTCTACTCAAATTACTTTCATGATTTATCTCACGAGACAATTAGATGATGATGCTTTATTTACTTATTAACTCGAAACTCGCAATTTTAAGCTTTGAGCATAAGCGAAAGTCAAGAGATTTTTAAAAAAACAGCATTTAATCTCAAGCTATGTGTATTTTATTACAGGTCTTAACTGTCTAGTCTATGTTAATTAACAGATCTACCGATCGATCTACCGCCGTACCCGCTTGCTAGCGCACGCTTTTTCTCACGCTCTCAGTTTTTAAAGGGAATAAATATAATGACCACCAAAAAAAACTTTGTGACGATAACCCCTAACCACCAAATCTAGTAATATACTGACAAAAATAGTAAATGATCACCAAATTTAGTAAATTGATCACCAAATTTTAATAGCAAATTATTGCGCTATTTAATGTTGTAAAATAGGTTAGGTTAGGTTAGAACTGTGACCAACCGCGCGCGAGCCGAGCGAGCAAAGCGAGCGGTGCCGCGGCAGCGGCCGGCGAGCGCTACTTCCAAGTTGCTCCCAGAAATTTTATAATCTTTTTGGTCATTGGTTTAATTTTGGTGATCATTTACTACTTTTGGTGATCATTTACTACTTTTGGGTTAACAATGATTTATTTGGAGTCATTTTGCCTAAACAGGATAGCGAGATGTTAAAACTTTGGTTATAATTTTACAATAAGATGCGGGTTTAATTTTGGTGATCATTTACTATTTTTGTCTGTTATATGTTACTATATCTGGTGGTAAGTTAAACATAAGCCGTTTTTAAATGCTTTACGTAGTAAAAGTGAATCACTACGCCTAAAAGATACAACAGTGCAAAGCTTAGTTCAAGTGCTATAAAACTGTGCCAGTGAATCTATCTTAAAACGGCAGTTGCCAAAGATACAACAGTTTTAAAATCAGTGCAAAATACAGACTTTGAACGGCTGACCGGTAAGGGTGAGTCACCGAGCGCGCGATCGCCGTAGCAACACAACATACTATAGCAGTCGCAGTCACTCCACAGCTACACGGTCTGCTGCTACCCTCCATACACTGTTATCACGTACCTAAATCGCACTCGCTCGTTTGTTTATCAGGTTTTTGTATTCAAAACTACCCACCGTAAAATTAATACGTTGTGCGAAACTTGTAAACAAAATATAACGACCGATAGACTAATTACGTGTTCTAACTGCGATGCTAACCACCACAAAACGTGTGTAAACTTAACTTTGGCCGACTCTAACAGGAAAATCGACGCCTGGCTCTGTCCTTCTTGTCAGGCTAAGACACCTCGCACTGATGACGGAAAGAATCCTGTTCGTCCGGACGTGAATACCCAATCACGCGGCTACAAGCGTGTGGCTGTGGGTTCACCCGCTAGGGATATGACTGAGAACTCTGTGACTTTTGCTGATCTTGTCTCTGAAATTCGGCTTATGCGATCGGACATGGATGTGGTCAACACATCCTTGAAGTCATTGCTCGATGGAGTTGACAAATGCAATGCTCGTCTGGACAGCTGTGAAAAGAGAATTCAATCTCTCGAGCAGAGCTATTCGCAAGTGGTGATTCTCAACGATACCATTACCAATCTAAAGGTTCAGCTGAACCATGAGAAGCAGACAACCTTGCGTAACGAGATAGAGATCATAGGGGTTGAGGAATGCCCCTCAGAAAACCTTCACCACATCGTTTTGCTGACTGCTTCTAAGCTTGGTGCTCGGCTGACCTTGGATGACATCGACTGGACAGCGCGTGCAGGACAAAGGAAAGCCCTCGTGTCTGACTTAAATACAAAGTTTCCTAGGCCAATCATCGTCAGATTACTTAGAAGATCGAAAAGAGATGAGCTGATAATAGCATCCAAAATAAGGCACAATCTCTCTTCCAAGGACATTGATATCCAGGGACCTGCACGCAAAATCTTTGTTAACTAACATCTAACAAAGGACAACCGCATCTTGTTTCGTTAGGCGCGCGCCCGTGCACAGAGCACGGGTCACAAATTCTGCTGGACAAATAACGGACGTATACTCGTCCGCAAGATCGAAGGGCAACCAGCCATCACTATCAAGAGCGTTAAAGAGCTCGATCTTTTTCTCAAAGTGTACCTAATCGCATACCAGATACCTCAACCTGATAATTTTATAGTACGTTTACATCCTAAATGCTTTAATGGTATCTTAACGTTCTATCTCTGGAAATTGTATACATTTTGGATAACAATTATTCGCTCGAGTTACTTAATTAATTGCTTAAACGAAATGCTTAATCTTTGGGCATTTTCTGGACATGTACATGTTACCTGTTTCTGCGTGTTTTTTTCTGCAGACAGGTCATGCATTATTCTATATGTAAACAACAACTTAACTTTGTATCATTCTTTGCTGTTTACTTTATTACACCTTATTTTTATAGTTTTTAAGCTCCATATCATATGCAATACAACAGCTATCACACCTACACAAAACTTCAACACAAAAAACTACCATATGGAAAATGCTTTTTCCACTACACACTCGACCTACAACACATTTGTAGCTACAACAACACACAGACACACATCTATGAAATATTCATCCCTGCTACATCTTATTGCATTTCACTCTTACACTCCTCGCTTCTTTATGCTAGTCAAACAATATTCGGCAAAATTGCGGCTCCAATCGTATCCCTGCTTGTTCTTACTCTCATAATAATTATAGACCATGGATAAAACTGACCTGTTGACTGAAATGGATGAGACACTGAGCATATCTTGCCGCACCGTTGAGAAACTAGAGCTGTGCGGGAACTTACTCCAGGAACACAACTTTAGGGTACTGACTGTAAATATTAGGAGCTTGCAGAAGAACTTCCTCAGCCTGCAAGCAGCGTTGTGCCGACTTGACTTTCTACCTGATCTCATTGTTTTTTCAGAATGCTGGCTAAATGAAAATTCCCTAATACATCAATTGCCCGGATACAAGAGCTACCACACCACAAAAATAATAAACAAGAGTGGCGGAGTTACAGTATACGTACGCGACATCTGGACCGCATCGGTTTCTGAACCAAAATTTGACGATGCTAACTGCCTGCAGATTGAGCTGCTGAGTAAAATAACAGTTCTCGCTATATATCGCTCTCCTTCATTCACGAACACTGATCGGTTCCTTAACTCTTTGGATGATTCCTTAGACAAACTCAAAAATGTTTCGCATGTCATTGTGACGGGTGACATCAACATCGACTTACTGAATGACTCGCCTAATGCCGTCCATATGCCTTATCAGTACTTGATGACTGAACATGGGCTACTACCGGCTATCGCTCACCCAACGCGAGGTAAGGCTTGTCTGGACCATGGTTATGTCAAACTCAAGGGTATTACCGCACAGGGAGTCGTCTGTGAGGTTGCAGTAACAGATCACCGTTTTGTTTTGCTAAGAATCAACTACTCTCACCCTAAAGTTCAAACCAAGAACCGATTCAGACTCATCACAGACTATTCCAAGGTAATTGAAGAAATGAGTCAGCTCGACTGGGCGGACGTTAATTCCACATTAAACATTGACGAAGCAGTTCTTCTCTTTAACAAGACTCTGACAGATATCGTGACCAAACACACCTCGAAAATCAAAATCAGTCGCACAAAATTTAATCTAAAACCATGGATCACGCCTGGTCTTCTTAGATGTATCCGTCATCGAGACACTCTTAACGCTCAGGCAAACCAGCAGCCGGAAAATGATGTCTTAAAAATAATCAACTCTAGATACAGAAACTATTGCAACAAAATTCTGCAAAACCGACTACGATAGGAAAGAACTGGAAAGAAATAAAAAAGAACCCAAAAAGCTATGGCGGACTATAAAGGAAATTTGTCAGGTACCTTAACGATGTAACGATAATCAAGAAATGTTGAAGTATAAAGAAAACTGCAACACTTCTATCAACGCGTGTAACGAGTACTTTGTATCGGTTGGTCAGAAACTTGCAACAGACATTTTAAATGAGCAGCTGAGAACGGGGGACAAGCAATGTCTCGGTGTTGAAGGTAAACCCACCTAAACACTCACTGTTTTTCCTCCCTATAGACTCACAAGAAATTAGCAACATCATTGACGACCTCAAGGATGACAGCGCGCCAGGTCTCGATGGTTTCCGGCCACTGCTCCTGAAAAACATTAAAAAGTTCATCCTCGAACCCTTAAAACACATATACAATCTGAGCATGGAATCTGGTACCGGCCCTGATTGCTGGAAAACAGTTGTTATTACGCTTATTTTCAAAAGTGGTTCCAAGAATACCCCTGACAATTACAGGCCAATTTCGTTGCTTTGTGTTACTTCCAAAATCCTAGTAAAATTAATTAACAACCGCCTCGTAAGCTTTCTAGAGGAAAACTCACTTCTCTCAGAGCGGCAGTTTGGCTTTCACCGTGGGAAGTCTGCCTCGCAAGCGGTGAGTTTGCTGACTACTATCATATCCTCAAATGTAGACAGGGGCCGTCGATCGGCTGGTGTCTTTCTTGACCTCGCCAAGGCTTTTGACACAGTCTCAATTTCAACACTGCTGAGAAAACTTGAAACCTTTGGTGTCAGAGGCCTGCCCTTGGATTGGTTCAGGAGCTACTTGTCTGGTCGGCATCAACTCGTCAAAATCGGGGAAATTGTTAGCGGGAGTCTGCCGATTGCCTTTGGTGTGCCCCAGGGAAGCATCTTGGGACCAACCCTCTTCATTATGTACATGGATGACATTCTAAGACTTAATATTGCACAGTCGGAAATCATCTGCTACGCTGATGATACTGCCATAATTTTTCATGCAGCTACTTGGGCGGAGGCCCTCAACGCGGCTGAGAAAGGAATGACTGTCATAACAACATGGCTTGAGCAGAATGTACTAACGCTAAACCTAAAAAAGACTAACTTCTTGACTTTCCACCTCACCTGATCAAGTAGACCAAACGCTGGTTAAAGACAAGGGTAGCTCGCTCCAACTGCAGTAAAAGGGGTAGGAAATTGCCTGAGAGAATCGAACTTCCAACAATTAAAACCCTATTTGCGACCCGGTTTTCGCCTTACTTACCCATACACGTCTTCAATACTATCAGTAAAACTTTTACCATACCGTGCAAGTACGCTGAGGCCAAATCTAAATTAAAAAAATGATTGTTGGACCGGAGTTACGAGGAAATAGAAAGTTTTCTTTGTCGCTCAAGTTAACTCCCTCACAAAGTACACAGACAGACAAAACACACTATCGATTACACTCCACACTTACTCACTTTCACTCCACACTAACTCACCTTCACTGTTTTTATTGCATTTTACCAGTAAATAATCTCGTTTCTATCTTTGATTTTGGTTTATTAGGAAAACTCATAAATTGATGCCTCGCTGCGCTAGCAGGACAATTTTAATTGTAAACTCTGTGTTATGACTGGGTCACCAAGATACAGGCTGTGCCTAGTTTGGGACCCGTCGCTAACCTATTAATGTCATTGTTAGTTTTAATCAATGTGTCACGATAAAACTGTGTATGGTAAATAAACGAATTTTATTTATTTTTTATTTTAGATCTTAATGAAAATAAGTTTTTTTAAATTATAATAACTATATCAATCCAGAAGAAAGGCCTATTACTAACTTCTGCGTTGGTCTCTTTGTCGCAAACGCTACTACTGACTGTGGTGTCCTGAGTCCGATTCCCATAAAAGTTAGTCAGTCGGGGTCGGGAGGGCGGGTCTTTATGGTTGTTACAGCTAGCAGTCAAGCGAGCACTCGAGCAGTCTGCATGCGTACAGCGTGCGGGCCGCCCGCTTGAAGCGCTTGGTAAGCATGCGGTAAGCGAGACGTCAGCTGTCGAGTTGTACGACGGCGGTAAGCTCGCTTAAAGCGAGCTGTCTGCTAATTTGTGATATCAATGTAAAGTATGTCTACAGAGGTCGCGCTGAAGCTCACAATTCAATGAACATTATTTTGCCGGGTGGTAGCGGTGTCGTAAGTCGGCTACGACCTTTACGTTGTTGATGATTGGCAAACAAGCAGGTGACCCTAGCTGGCTAGCTGGTGGTAAGCAGCCCTTTGCTTATTATCTGCAATATCTGAAGCATCGATGGTGCATTGGCATCCCAGGGACAATGTGACCTGCTCCTGTTATTATTCTGGAGCTAGATCTGTCAGTGCCCGGCTCTTTTTAATTTGGGAATAGGGGTTTAAGGATGCCGGTGGATGCGAGACGCACAGTATCGATCAGTATGGCGACGCTTGGGGAAGGCCTATGTCCAAAAGTGGACGTCTTTCGGTTGAAATGGTAGTGGGATTGGAAGGCTCATTGCCATGAGCGGGAGTTCTCACCTCGATCTTGATGGAAAGCAATAGATGATGGAACGAGCAAGCCCAGAAGAGGAGACAATCCAAGCCAACTAACTGCCTATGCTACTATGCAGTATGTATGATAGACCCTTCTTAGAATAAACAAGATTTAAATAGAGAAGATTTAATTCTGGGCACTGACTGTACTTAAAAAAGTACTTACCTGGATTTACTTACTCCTTTAGAAGGGGTTCCTAGCACTTAGGTAAGTTTACAAATCGAAACCCTAAAATCGAACGAAAACATTTGTCACAGTAAACGCGACCTGGGACTATCTGAGCGGAACTCGCAAAAAAGAAAGGTGTAGTCATTTATTTAAACTTATCTTCCCTAAGGTACTGTCACGAACATAAAGTCTGAACGAAAAACGACGTGTATTTACCTTGAATTTAATCTTGATAATGACTAGGGACATTTAGATACATATGTCGTTCAATTTTATTTACTGAGACGCTCGTAAAAAGCCTCTAATGTCACTGGACTAATTGAGGTGGTAAGTTCACTCCATTTGACTTGGGACATTATTGGTAATACGGACGGAAACTTTTTAACACGCTTTTAGCCTGGTACTTTATTTAGGCAGTAATTTGTATGATTTTATGGGTCAATAAGACCTACGTAATTCACACCATGCTGAAAAGATAATCTACATATATCACAAACAAGAAGTACTACTACAACGGAATTTCTTCAACTAGTTTTTGCCAGCGGCGTCTACAGCTTGAAAGGCAGATAAAAAATCCTACGTCTATCTACTTATTTGGTACCGCTTGGCTGGAGGAAGAAGGTAAAGTGGGGTGGGGTCCCCTCTCTCCTGGCACTACTCTCATGAAAAGGTAACGCAGCGTTCTTGAGAAAAACAAATTATTTTATAGGTTACAATAACCTCAAAACGCTTTAAAGTTGCTTCTGCATCGACTCCGGCGCTGCGGGAAGTGCAACCCCTTTGCCCTTACGTAAGAAAGGATAGGCACCCAAGCTCTTCCTTCGCGCCTCCGGTTTTTATATACACTCTAGGTATAGCAGCCAAAAGACTACGTGAAGTCGGGGTGCCCCGATTCGGTTTTGGAACAGATTCGATCAAAATTTTTCAATTTCAATGATCAAAACTTTAGGTTTTTCTCTCGAAAACTATGAAGCTTCGCGATTTGAGACTTTGTGAATGTATTTTCCAAGAAGAGTTAATTTATTTATTTATTAAAACTTCATGCAACATACAGGTACATATGCGGACTTTATGCCTGAGGCATTCTCTATCAGTCAACCAAGAGTTCTAAACGTAAAAAACATGAAGCTCCTAGCAACCAGGTTACGCACCGCGGTTGAGCACCAAGTTGTCCCGTTTGTCAGGTCAATCTGTTGAGTTGTTGAAGCGTGACGGACTGTCAAACACACACATAAAAACCTTTTTTTTTTGGAAGGCTTTCACATTTTATCACCTTTATTCTTTTTATTTGATCTGAGTCTACAAGAAATAAACTCATTTCCTACACTCAAACGTCAACTTCATGTTTTAACAAAGACATACATAAATAGACAGCAACAGAATATGAACAACATTATGTAAAACATCCTAACAATAAGATAAGACTACCCACATCATAAGTTAACAATAAACTAACTCCGAGGTAAAGCAAACGCTAAATTTTCTCTATAAATCAAAGAAAATGATAATATCGCGGTAGATGGTAATATTATTGTAGTTTATAAAGGCGCCCGATGTCAGATGCGACGACGTGACAATAGGAAAACGATGCGACAAAGCGCTTTCTATTTAGTTTTTTTTTCTATCTTATAGCAATTTTAAAACAAGTTCTGGAGAAATGTATCGTCATCGCTTTGTCGAGTTGCATCTGTCTGTAAGAGACTTACAAACTTTGTAACTTCAAGAAATTGTCCGTTCAGATGTCGCTGTGTGAACACGACTCCATGTGTGTGAACGTCATTGTACTACACTTATTCCTATTATGTCCTACTTATTGTTGAAAGCGGAGTTTTGGGCCAGATGTTACATTTGGCTTTTTCTTTGTAGTTAGGTATATCAATCGTTTTGTAACTGATTTTTAGGGTTCCGTACCCGAAGGGTCCCTATTGCTGTCACTCTAGTGTCCGTCGGTCTGTCACAAGGGTTTTACAGCCAAACGGTAGGAGTAACAGACTTCAAATGTTCACAGTTTAAGTATCTTGTTGACCCAAAGACATATAAATATCAAAAATATGTTTAAATGTTTTTAAAAGGGGCTCCCATATCTACAAGAAATCGTCGTAAAAAAAATGAAAACAAAGGAATGAAAAGACACCAAAGTCAGCGTTTTCACAAAATTTTGTTCCGAAGTATTTTCTAACTTCACATTGAACTTCAAATTTGGTGATAATGTTTATTTTTACGTATATTTTACTAACAATACAACTAAATTGATATATTAGATTTTTTCTATAAAATTCCCTCATTTTTCCTATTACAACCAACTTAATTTTGCGGTCTGGTACGGAACACTAAATGTGCGCAGTCCAATACGCACTTGGCCGGCTTTTTTTACAGCAAAAATACCCTTTACACGTTTTTCTTGTGAATATCTTATATATACTTACTTTCTGGGGATAACCTGGTGTTAGATCAGCTTGTTGATGAATAACAATCCAGCTCTTTGCAGCAATCCTAGGATTATCACAAAAGAACGTTTTATTTTTAAATTGCCCTTTGACGGATTTTTATGGATTTCTGCTGTCAGCTTAGTATAGTGCCCGGTATGAAGGTTGGCAAGGTTTTGGCATAGTGGGGGTAAGTTCGTGCATATGCCGCGAACTGACCAAACACCATATGGAGCGAACGGAACGTGGACGCGACACGATTGGTCAATCGATCCTTGTGTCAACTATGTAACCAATCCTGTTCTCGGAATTGTCCTAAACGTTCCGCGCGCTCCACTTTGCTACCAAAGATACCTAAAAAACTACTTATGCGCATCTAACGATTCTTGCCAACTTACGTGCCGGAGACTATGAGAAGTAGCAATCTTTGTTAAGGTTACTTACAGAGTACTCTATGGTAGACCAACGTCAGTAATCAGCCCTATAGTTACGAGAGGTCAAGTTTGAAGATTCAATAAAATAGCCTGATAATTGGTCACGTTCTGACAAATATATAATATTGACACAAACATAGTAATTCGTCACAAACTGATAAAGTTATTTACGACGTCACTAACCTCCTATTCTCAGCGTTTACGGGAGAATGATAAGAGTCACCAAATATGTAAGTTCAGAAGAGCCGCTCGACCCTAAAGTTTATTATGTAAAACAAACTTGGGAACGTACACCATACACACTGTGTCTATGTTTCTTATCCAACTCTCCTGTCGCAGATCTGCTGGAAAAAAAATCTTTTGAAATCAGCAGCCCTTTTGTGCTCTTCTGTTTATAAACGGTCTTTCAACAAGGACGGGTCGATGTTAAAATTGAATAAAACAAGATGTGTGTGAGATATTAACGAAATTTATTTTTTATTTAAAAGGCCCATTTATGCCAATTATGGATGGAATATGACATCGTTCAAATGTCCGCCGCGGCTTCGTATGGTGGCACGAATCCGAGAGGTCCAATTTTTAATGACTCTGCTGCATAGATCGAGCGAGCGCTACAGATCAATGATAAACAATTTCTTTTGGCTTGAATTGAACAATATGGACGTGAACGACATGTGGTTCCAGCAAGATGGCGCTACTTGCCACACAGCGAACGACACAATCGACATTCTGCATGAACGGTTTGAGGGTAGAGTTAGAGTTCCGCTAGACTTTTTCTTGTGGGGTTTTCTGAAGTCTCAGGTCTATGCCAATAAACCACATTCGACCGTTGCCCTGAAAGCCAACATAACGCAGGGCATCGCTCGGATTCAGCCGGATCTATGCAGCAGAGTCATTAAAAAATGGACCTCTCGGATTCGTGCCACCATACGAAGCCGCGGCAGACATTTGAACGATGTCATATTCCATCCATAATTGGCATAAATGGGCCTTTTAAATAAAAAATAAATTTCGTTAATATCTCACACACATCTTGTTTCATTCAATTTAACATCGACCCGTCCTTGTTGAAAGACCCTTTATAATAATATGCTCTTTCTCTTTTAAGTATTTTGTGTGTACATAAATAATTTGTCTGGTAAATAAGCGTCTCAGAAAGCCTTTTGATATGCCGATACTTTAATTTGTGACATCACGGACATCGAGGCTATCAAGGTCTACGCGTAGGTAAGTTTAAAATCTTGAGCACACTTGGCGATTTACACTCGTGCCTTTCTCACTGTATGAAAACATGGTTAAGGTTGCGGGAAGGCGCTGGATGCGAGACGCACGGGATCGGTCAATGTGGCGACGCCTGGGGGAGGCCTATGTCCAGCAGTGGACGTCTTTCGGCTGAAATGATGATGATGATGATGAAAACATGCCTCTACTTACTTCATGAGTGGGTCATTAATAAGCTACAATGGTAACCTTTAATTTCTTTTCTAAAATACGATCGTAAGTCCGTTCTCTAATAGAGATTTTTCTATAGAAACTACACTGAAAACTTACTTCGGTCTATTTAATTTTCTATTTTGTCTACAAAGTGTGCCCTTAATACTTTATTCGTAGATTTTTATTGACTGACGTGCAAAGAGAGTGATGTTTACAAGGGCGATATATTTTATGGCTCTATTTTTACTGCCCAATAAATGTAAAAAACTTCAAGCCTATAAAGTTCAGTAGGCATCAATAAAGTTAGTAGACAGCCCAATCTTATATTTCGCCGTTTTAAATTATGTTTAGGAACAAACTCGTAGGCAGAAAAGTTGTACAATAACGGCATCTGGTGAAGACATTCGGATACGGGAAAATTTAGCAAGAACGTGTATATAAAGTTACTCGATGACCTTCTTTTTCTGAAGAATAACTATGTACTAAAATTTTACCAACCAAAACGTGGCTATTTAAGTAGCTATGTTATTTACGACGTTCAAATCTTGGAGGGTGCAAGAAATAGTGCATGCTGGGCAGGAAAGGAGATTAGGCATCAATTGAAGGGGCTCCACACTAGTAATGTTTTAAGGATAAATCGAGAAAACCCCATTTTGCCAGATTACTTCTACCGCAGTCAACCTAGGCCTGCGGTCAGTTCCACCTCGGTGGGCACCCGTGCCAGTATTGCGGTGCACCGCTCTCGTTACCTTCCACGGCCTGGACGGGGTCGCCACCGTCTGAAGCCAGACGTAGTGAGGCCGTAGAGGAGGAGGAGCGTTGGTATGGCGTTGGCCGCTCTCCCTATCCCCTGCGGCCGAAAAGTGGTAGGTAGCGGGGCCACTGACCTGACCCGTCACAGTGGTACCAAGGGTGCCATACACGAGGTTGTCTGGTGCCCATGCCCTGGTGTGGTCCCTGAGGTGGTAACGGCGCGCTCTCTACAATATCTTCAGGTGCGCCGGTGATGGGGGTACTCCACAAAATACGGCTCGGTGACTGACAGACGCGGCGGGTTCGCGGCGCATGCGCAACCTAAGTAGATATATTTAGGTTGCGCATGCGCAAAGCAAAAAAAAAACAAGGTCCTGAATTTTCTAGATGGACGGACAGTTCGTGTACTGGCAGCATAGTGTAGTATGAACGGGGTGATATGTCTGTTCCTTTAAAGTTCGCATTTTTATGGCACATTATCGAGCTATTAGCTGTATTCCAATTTAGTTTCCATACTTTTTTCCATCTTGTTTTCATCTTTTAGTTCCTCAATGCCTTTACTCTTTTCGATACTCAGCTTGCAATAAAGATTATTTTAGCGAAATCTCAATTATCTAGGTATCTGAAATATCTATCCATGTAGGTATACCTATAAACTAGCTCAGACATTGTACCCTGTAATCACACTTCGGACTATCTCATATCAAATATTAATGATCGCTCCGTGTTCCTGGACACAGTCCAGCTAACCGCACAACGGAAATAGGACTCCTTTCTCGAATTAGTGTTGATTGATTGCAAATACTGGTACCTACGCTAGTTACTCTAGTTTCCTACCAAATATGCCACCTACTAAGTAATGCTATTGGACCTGACAAATGTCTGTGTTTCCCATGAACAGGGTTGTTGACAGTTGACAAAAAATATCTATCTAATCCGTCAGTTAGATAACTTAAAAATATTGGACACGACTTTTCTTTTGCCACGTAAACAAATTATAACGACGATACATTACGTTGAAATATCGTGTGACGTCACGGTGTGCTACACTTTATACTGATAAAGTGACGTCACAAGCCACTCCTGAAATTTGATGAGCTTCATCTTTGTCAATTTTGAACAGGCTGTATCTCATGAACCGTGATAGCTAGACAGTTGACGTTTTCACAGATGATGTATTTATGTTGCCGCTATAACAACAAATACCAAAAACAGAATAATAGTACATTGTGATACAAGGGTGGAAAGCAGGTTATTGCAAACGAGCTGTCATTAACAAGCCCGAGCCGAAGGCAAGGGTTTTTAATGACACGAGTTTGCAATAACCTACACACCCGAGTATCACACATGACGTTTTTCAATACAGTTGTGGGAAATAGTAAAAACAAATCAAAGAATTATATTTGATTTTTCCATAAAATAAAATAATCGTAAGTCGCCATATATCGTTCTCGAGATTTTGGGGGCAAAATTTCATCATGCCCAATTTCGTTCAGATAAAATCTCATATTAACATCTGAACTCATATTAACAAAAAAAAAACAATTTATCACACAAAAATTAAAATTTTCAGAAAATGGCGCGTCTTTGCAACTGGACATATTTTTTACAACGAAAACAGCCTATACAACCTATACAGTCTATTCGATTTTTGACATTTTTTATGCGAAAATAATTAAATTAATACTGGTAATTAAACATATTAAACAACCATTTAAAAGAATTTTGTGAATTCAATGCTAAGACGTACGGACTCATTTTATTCTATGTATGGAAACTCCTTACTACTAAACTTTTTTAAATTGACTTATACATTTAAAACTCAACTGCAAAAATAATGGTCGAGCTCGTAAACAAAAGTCACGACCGCGTAACAGAAAGATGCCTATGCAAAAGATTTAATTTTCGAATCATAATTATAGCCTCTGAAAGTACGCCATGTTTAACAACTGTACTGAAAAATTAATATTTGAGTGGGGCTCCCATACAACAAACTTTGACAATGATGGTGTGATGATGGTGATGGTGGTGTTTTTTTGCCGTTTTTTGCGATAATAGTACGGAACCCTTCGTGCGCGAGTCCGACTCGCACTTGGCCGGTTTGTCTACCCAGGAAACATCTTTATTATGTTTTTCGGAGTTCTTGTCGAGGGACCGAAATTGGTGAAAACAATAAATACAGAAAGAAAAAGAAAACAATAAATTATCTGTCCGGAAGTTCATTTACATTTTCCTTTGACAAGTCTTTTAATTTTATTTTATGTCTGCTATATCTTCGTTCCAAGTATTTCCTTTGAGAACAGATCTTTCCGATAGATAGAATTTAAAACGAAAATTAGTACTGTTGGCCGCAGACCATGGTCCTAACGATATTAGCATTTATAAAGTTAATTAAAACTAGTGATTGGACTTTTAAATGTATCTAAAGATCTAATTGTCCGATAGCGGATAGTTTTTCATGTTGTAGTTCTCCTTTGTCGTCTATTTTATCTTTGTTTTTTACCTTTATGCAAACGGATTTTAGATTTACAATTTTTAAAGTCCATGTATCACAGAATTTTATTTCTTTAAGATCTAATTTAATCAAATCACAATGTTTATGCAATAATCAACCTAATACTGAACTGTGAATTGCAAAAAAGGTAAGAAAAGTTTCGAAAGCAACCCTGATATATGATGCATCCCCGTTAATTCAAAATTTGGTGCTAACAATAAAGCCCTTTATCTATAATATGCCATTTATCTTTTTTTTGTTAATTTGGGTAAAATCGTAAAAATACTCAAGCACACGCCAATAGCATTTGAGTGCCGTTGGAATGAGTTATAATTATATCCGTCAATTTGTACAGTATAGTATGAAAATTTCCGTAAAATTATGACCACTGTAGTTATGATTATGACTTCAGTTATTTAGTAGTAGTATGACGTCGTATTTGTAGTCACGTCAGCAGTAAAAACATACTAGATGGTTACCTATCATAAGTTCGAAAACACGACATTTGACCGAATTTCATTTCACCTAAAACTTTTCAACTATTATCGTTTCGTTTTTTTTTTATTTCATCGAAATCAAGTTTGACACTGTCTCAGTAGACCTATTATCAATTCGATTTTTTTCGTTACTCCGACGTTTCACTTGGTCGAAAAACTTTTTACCGAAGTTACACTTAGCCGAAATAACATTTGTTCGAAATATTTATTAAAGACGCATATCAAAATACTAAGTGAGAGAGAAACAGTGGAGAATACAAATGTTTAAAACAGCGAATTGAAAAAAAATTGTCGACGGAGCCCCGCTCCGCGAGGCTCCATTTTCTGTCTGCAGGGTCTAAAGTAACCTAACACGAAGGAGATGACGGGAGCTGAGTTCACTCGATTTGCTCGCTCACTTCAGCTCCCGTCATCCCTTCGAACCTAACTTATCCGAGTCGGGGTGCCCTTAAATTCCCGAGCTCGCTTCGCTCGCTCTTGGACTAATTCTTTGAAATAACTAATTAATTAAAATGTCTAATGCATGACAGCTATTAATAAATCATTTGCATGAAAATTCGAAATAAATATGTAAACATAGACAAGACTGCGTGAGGTCGATTTTTCAATGATTTGTTTCTGTCACTAAATTTTTTAGCACGACATATTAACATTTTATGCAACTATTTCAAATTTAAATTGAAAATGCTACCAAGTAACCGGCTATATATTGGTGACTAAATAATATTCCCTAAAATGTTGTTTCGGTTTGGTGAAAATATGGCAAATGAAAAAGTTCAAAAGTGGCTTCGGCCAAAAGCAATTTTGTAAATCGGCGAAATGTAGTTCGGTAAAATAATACCGATGGCAATTGATACTTCGATGATCTGAAATTATGTCAAATAATGCATATAGCAAAAAAGACGTCGGTCAACAGTTTTCGGTAAAATGAAATTCGATCATAAAAGATTCGGAAAAGTAATCGGTTCGCATATTATATACATCACTTCAGTATTCCCCGAAGCAATCCCTGATATCCTATCCTACTTTTTTAATCCCCGACGAAAAAAGACGGGTGTTATAAGTTTGACGTGTGTATACTGTGTATCTGTCTGTGGCATCATAGCTCCTAAACAGATAAATTGAATCATGATTAAAAATTGTTTGAAAGGTGACATTAGTGACACAGACAAGAGTGTTCTTAGCGTGTTTGATAAAAATCGTTCCGCCTTTCAAAAGATATAGGCGTTTAACTGTTTGAATCGGGGTATTTTCGCAAGATATCCTGTCATAATTACGTGTTCGATAGATTGCCGATCGAAGCGTGTCTTCTACTACATAGATATTTATTAAAAAAAGTGCCGGATGATTTTAAAATTTTACTTTACATCACACTAATATTATAAAGGCAGTTTGTAAGTGTGTGCGTGTGTGTATGTGTTTTTATGTTACACAGAGACAGATTATAGTCTGGAATAGCACAAAGGCTTTGCATCCCGGTTTAATGTTCCCTTGGGAAGATGCAACACTTTTCACGCGGCCGAAGCCGCTGTCAGAAGCTAGTTTATAATAAATGAGAAAGTCTATGGTTGGATGTTTGTTAATCAATCACGCCTTTACGAATGAACAGACTGGGTAAAATCTGGCAATCTGGTAGAATCTGGATTAGGACATGAGATAGGTACTCAGGTATTTACTATCCGGGTAGAAATATATAATTTATGTCTTTAAAATCGGCATCTGGTTATCTTTGTGCCCTTGTCCAATACGTTTTCTGCTTCCACTCCGTCCTGTCCCTTTTCTTTCATATCACCATTTTTTATTATATTTAGGCCCACGCTTGACCACTATCTCACGTGATGGTAATCGAAGATGTGGTCGACGGTGTAACACGCGCGCCTAGAAGTAGCCTATTCACTCATGACTTGTAGACAAAACAGAAAAGTTGTAGCTATCGGGAAATACAGACTCCGGCAGGGAATTCCATTCCTTAACGGTACGCATAATGAAAGTATTTCCAAAACGTATAGTGCATATGGGTGGGATGTCCACCATGTACCGATGGCGCATTGCCGTTCTTCTTGTAGTCCGATGATGAAACGGGCTAGGCGGAATTAGAACATGCAATTCCATCGCATACTCCTCACACAATCATCCATCTTTTCTTTGACATTCCTGACCCTCTCCATATATCTATTTTTATAACGAAAGCGGTACAAAATATTACCTATCCTGTATTGATAATTGGTAAAACGTGTTTCTACTTAACAACCAACAAAAAAAATATACAGAATCTTTAGATATTCCATTTTCGTCAGCTTCAAATCTCGGAAATGAATTAGCAAATAAACCCCTCAGGGATCAAACAAAAACGTTAATAATAATAAAATCTGAAATTGATTGATAGATATGAGCAGGTACCCACATATCCATTTCACAAATTCATTTCCATTACTTCCATATCAAAGAACCCTTTCCAAGTTATTGGTATGAAAAATGAGTTTCGTTATAACATTTATTAAGGTCGACGCATCAGGGAATCCTGGACATTAAACTTGCGTCTAGATCACAAGAGAGTTTTATATCGCATTAAGGCTTAGAAAACATTAGATACGCTCTCTTTTGCGTTGACGGAATTAAAACAGAACAAGTAATAAAACGAAGAAAATAACAAATAGAACGCTGTTTTGCAACATACAAAATTAACATATTTTGATTCAAAGTATGCTGCACCTGTCGTCCCTTTAAAAGTGCCTCTCATTATTAGAAACAACAACTCTACTTCACAATTATCAAATTAAAGCATAAATTATCGGGTTAGTCCAACTATGTATTTAAATAGAGTTATCTGAGGCCCTAGGACAATTGACATTCTATCATCGAAAGCGTGGCGATTGAGATTGTCAATAAAAAAAAGAATACAAAAAAATACTACCAACTTACCATAACGCAAAAAATTGGTACCTACCAAAGACACCGACTTCCAAAAATAAAGTTATTTTTCACTTTGTAGTTTTCTTATTTGAAAGTCGGTAGTATTTTTTTTATTTTTCACTTTTTAGTTGTACCTACACATCTGCGTACCTCTTTAGAGCGTACAGGCGTGATGTTATGTTATGAAATGGTATAAACAATAAACAGACATGCGATTGCAGCAATCCCTAGAGATTTGCCGTTATTTATTGAAGAGTTCTGTTGTATATTTCCGAAGTTCTTCATCAGATCTTCACCAAATTAAAATGCAATTTCGGAACAAAATCTTTCAAACAAAAAAATAATTTTCAAAATGGGTCCACAATTGACGGAGCGCCTCTGGAGTTTCTCTTAATGTTTGCTTTGGCTAACAGCTAATTTAGTAGAAGTCGGTTTAACCAGAATAATATTGTCAATCGTCGACACTGGGAGGTTAGTTTTTCAGACTTACCTTGACACCTAAAATAATTTATGACAACTATGTACATTATAAACGTGCGAATTATGCGAGTTTGCGTATATTATGAGAAGGTTAATCTCCGGAACCACTGCACCAATTTGAAAAATTATTTCACCATTTGAAAGGTTAATCCAGATAGGCTTAAGGCATGGCATAAGCGTAGCTAATCAACTTATAATATGCCCACTACTGTTGTGTCGCCTATGTTGCTAGTCCAGTTCTAGCAGTAGCAGAGGGACTCGGCCTGTGCAAAACTGGGGCATGCCGCCAGTGCCTAGATAAAAGCGTGCTATTGGATTTTCACGGGTCCGAGAGTAGATAATCCAATAGCGCACGATTATTGGATAATTTTAGGCACTCTCAACCGTCTATTTCCTCAAAACTTCAATTATTCATTACACCAATTCATCAAGCCTAGATTTCAGTCCATTAAGCTAGATGATGACACTAAATTCTATTTTGACAGTCCACTAGTCCGTTTCGACAAGCAGTAAGTACCGCAACGACCCGATTTCGGTTTGACAAGCGATTAACAACGATTGATAGAATAATTTACTTGATACTGGATGCCCGTGGTTCATTGCATAGATCGATGACGTATTTTGATTACCGATCTTTGTAATGGTCTGGTAAGTTAATGATGCATGGAAAGGAGATATTTGGGTCAATCTTTACGATGAGTGAGGTTAGATTTGGAGCGCCTTACCACGGGGTCTTGGGTGAGTACGTTACCCGAACAGGAAAGTGTTTCCTGGAGTGATATGAGTGGAACGTATAATTAGTGCGTAATCTGCTGTGAATGTGCGCCACATAAAAAATTAGTGCGTGTAGTCGTTTTTGAAAAAAACGGAATAACGATTCCTGCTGGAGTAACTCTGTTCCAGCAGGAAAATTCTAAACATATGATCGGAGTGAGAAATATTGTTTATATGTGCAAGAATGTGCGCCGAAAATATAATTGGTGCGTCATAAGGTTTTCGAGATATTGCATTTCCTGCTGGAGTAACGTTTTGCATAATCGTGTATCTCTAAAACTATTGTATGTGCGCCTGTAAAATAAACATACACGAGTAGCTCTTGATTTGTGCGTATTTGTTCCGGAATTAGATTTAAGAAAATATTTATAGTTTTCAAGTAATGGCACTTTTTTGAAAACCCGAAAAAAAATCGCAGCGCCTAAATGAGAAAACTTATAAACTCGCTGAAAACTGTATTCAGTCCATCTTGACGCTATCGAACGGGCACGAAAGGGCTCGTACGGGGGGTCGTAACAGATTTGAAATTACGTTTCCGTTCAATTTCGTCCATTAGCACCCTTTGCTTTGCGTCAGCGTACCTGAATGACTCTGCGAGGGGAGCTCTGGCAAAATAATGTTATTTCGTCGAGTAGGCTTGCACTGTTTGAAACCCTCTTTATGACAAAATCCAGGGTGGAAAGTACCCTTAGTATGAATGCTAGCAGTTTTATTTAAAAATCGAATGTTTCTTCCGAGTAAAAATTGGACTACACAATATTTACTGCCCTTTTTTCCGGGTTCCTCTTCATAATTAAAATCTTTTACTTTTTTCAGTAAGTTATTCATTAAACTATGCACTTGAATTGCAATATTTGCAATGTGCAATTTATTTGTATATAAGGTTATATACAAATAAATATATATTAATTTGCTGATCCTTTAGGATTGCTTGGGTTTGCTTTTTACTTGCATTTTTACTAAAAGAATGACGATTGAATTAAATTCATTGTTAGATGTCTCAACCAAACGATGAAGTGGTGAACGCGAGCCAGCGTTGGATTTACAGAGGTAATCTTAATAAAGGTAATCTCATTTAGTGAATGATGTTTCACTGAGACGCTGCACTATCGCTAAGACTGCAAAATAGTACATGTATCCGCAAAAATAAGTGTGTCTATGGTAAAAGGCCACAGGAATAAAGCCGTGTGCAAAAGTTAATAATTTCAAGCAGTAAAAATCCCAACGTCCTCTCAAAAATCCAAAGAGTACTTCACATAGCAAATACTTAACTACTTTCAAGAGAAAAACTTCGAAGTTTAGTCCATAAATTTCATGTTCTGTTTTATGATATCCGCATGTGTTTGATCGCATATCTAGCTCATGGTTGTACTACTGTGTAACTCAATAATATCAAGTTTTATAGAGGGCAGGGAATTATTCGAAACTAGGTTAAAAGTTCTACGGGAAGCTTTCATGTCGAGTAACGATGTTAGGATCTTCTAGCTGAACGGAGCTTGCCTTTTTTTTAACGTGGAGAAATGCGTACTGCGCCACCACGGAGAGATAGTGCAGTTACGTGGGACTCTAACCCACTAAAACTCCACGGTGTCCTCCTGTGCCGCTTATGGTGGGAACACGGGCACGCATTAGCACTCACCGCGAACCCCCGAAGGCTGTCCGTCACCGGACCCTCTTCTGGGGAGTACCCCCCGTCACCGGCGCACCAGAACACACTGTACGCCGTGACCACCCAAGGACCAAACCAGCACATGGGTACCAGACAAACCCGTGTATGGCACCCTTGGTCCCCATGTGACGGACCAAGGTCAATGGCCCCGCCACCAACCATTTTTCGGCCGCAGAGGATAGGGAGAGCGAAGAGCGGCCAACGCTATACCGACACTCCTCCTCCCCTGCGGCCCCACCTCGTCCGCCATCAGTCGGTGGCGAACCCGTCGAGGCCGCGAAAGTTAGGAAGAGCGGCGCACCGCAATACCCCGCCATCCTCTCCCGCCACGGCCTCCAACCCTCAGCCACGATATCGTATGGGTTTGGGAGACCCCACACGACATCACGGCCCGCCTCAGGTGCGATGTCGCCCAGGCGGCACTGCAACCTACATGTTGACCGCTACGTCGGCGGCTTATGGGCAAAAGCCCTGAAGAGCGCCACCTACTCGGGTACCTCTTTGCTTCACCGTGGGTGACCAAGCCACGGCTACTGAGCCTCTACAGCTGCCGCCTCGACAATGCGGGAACCCACCGGGGGGGGAACGGAGCTTGCCTGGATTTAGCCTAATTGTAGTTAATTAACTTGCATTAGAAGACTTAAGTATTATATAGATCATGTGTTTAAACGGAATAGGATTTAAACTCTCTTTTTGAGCTTCTGTTGGGTACTTGTTATAAAATAAATTCTCTTTTCTTATCTGTCTGTGTAGTTGCGTAATTCTTCTAAACTGCGCAATGGATTTTGATGCGATCTTGAAGATCTTTTACGAATAGGTTGAGAAAAGATATTGTTTTAGGCATTTACAGGAAAACATGGTGCGACACTGTATAATCAGTTGAAACAATTAAACTGTAACGGTTCAAAACCTAATAGGCATATTGCCGATAAACAACATATTTAACTTTACGATTCATTTAGTATACAATTTGTCTCATCAGGTGAGATAGTGGTCAAGCCTCGCGCTTGACCACTATCTCACCTGATGAGACAAATCCTATCTATAATAAAAAAAAAAAAAAAAATACTTAAAAGAAAATGAGGAAAGGTTTAAGTGCAGTATTTATAAAACTTATCTGCATGAGAGGTGACACAGGGGCAGCTCACTAGTCAACCATTGCCTAGGTTTATTCAAATTGTGTAATATTTTTAGGTTATCCAACTGACTGACTTAAGATTACACTAGTCGATCATTCTTCCATACAAACGTAAACTGGCGATTACTCCACTGTTTGACGATGTACGTTCAAAAAACAAAAGGATATCAATTTGTCTCATCATTATCTAGCCCTGTATGGTAACAAAAAAGTAAAATAAACAATTATTTGAAAGTTATGAGCGTCGAAAGTTCTATATTTCAACACTAATTTTAACGCATCTTTGGGCGGAAATAAATACCATAAGAAGAAGGAAAATAGCAAAACAGTCACCATACAGGGATAGATTAGCAGTTCAACAATGCATAAAATTTTATTTTGAAAATATAGGTACATTTAGTCGTTTTCTCATGATATCTAGACTCCCAAAGGTCTGTTTATAAAATTTCGCGCGCTCGTTTTCGTCCTAAATCATCATCCATTTCGCTACAAACTTGCAAAAGTGCTAATTCGTACGCGAACTAGCTTCTTACTGCACATCACAGCATCTATCTCTTTCGCACGTGTTGTCGGATGAGATAGCATGCATATAACCCCGCGCAGAAAAATAGTTCGTGCCGTCGACTAGGGGAACCTTATTAGATATTTTTTGTCAACTACCGTATTGATCACGTGACTTTTCGAAACCGCTTGGCATTCCCATAAATATTTGTCATTTTGCCAATTACTGTGGCGACGCTTTCGTTATACAATGTCACTTCTGTCATCTTTGACAGTTTTATAGGTTTTAGTAATAAAAGTATTATCTTATAAAACAATAAAATAACAGTAGTTGATTTCAGCACTTACTGCTACAAGAGTTTGTTTTACAGCAATAGATACTATAATAGTCGTAACATCATCTAGTCACTTACGATATTCTTCAAGCAAGAGATTTTACAAATCGAATGCCCAATAAATTATAACCTCATATCAGAAAAGTCGTAACCGCCAGCTTCTGCTTCAAGGATCTCTTACCGAAACGACAGCATATTTGCCTACCCCTCAGTCAATATTGAAAACTCGTTGGGACTACAAAAGTATGAAGTTATATGAATGTCGTTACCAGAAATCGAAAACTTGTTAAACCATAACTAATGGACTTCCGAGCAAAGTTCATTATAAGATAATTTCTAACTCCGCGGAAAAATTGAAGACCTACTTTACTGTCGGGGATCGGTTTATACTACGTCATTATCACACTAAAGGCGAAAGTATGTTTGTTACTTCTTCACGCTCAAACTGCTGGACGGATCTGGATGAAATTTGGCAAGACTATAGTCTGGAATATTTTCTGTTCCCTCGGGATGATTTTCGATTTTCAAGCGGGCGAAGCCGCTGACAGAAGCTAGTAACTTTATAATTATTTATCATTGACCAATGTGTTTTCAATCTTAATCTTGATTTTACTTATGATAGCATCATTTATTATTTTCTTCGTGATTTTCTGAGAAAACAGCGTTACGTAGGAAAAACTCATTACAGTCATATCTTACTGTTGCAATCTCAGTTTCTGTACATGATGTTCTGACCTCAAAAGAAGATCAGAAACTACCAACTAATTAGTTAGATATTGTACTATCTTTTGTTCTGAGAATTTGTTGTTCTGTGCTTATAAATACCACAGAGCACGGCATCGTCGTGCCGCCAGCAAATCGAAACAAAATTTCACTTCAATTTCTATAAGTCACACACACAACGGGATTTGCCACAGCCACAGACAGTGCTCTGTGGCAAATCCCGTTAAACACATTGTATTCAACGGAAAATCGATGTAATACAAAAACAATAACAACAACAAAGATAAACCTTGGAGGAATGCTCATGCATACTGCGCTACCACGGGGAGATAGGGCAGTTATGTGGAACTCCAACCCACCAAAAACTCCACAGTGTCCTCACGGTGCCGCTTTTAGCGGGAACACGGGCAAGCATTAGCACTCGTCCGTGAATCCACCGCGGCTGTCCGTCACCAGACCCTCCTCTGGGGTTAACCCCTTATCACCGGCGCACCAGGACACATTGCGAGCCGTGACCAACCCAGGCACCAAACCAGCACATGGACGGTTCAGGTCAGTGGCTTTGTCACCTACCACTTTTCTGCCGTCAGATGGCGGTGGCCCCTTCCAAGCCGCGATGGTAGGGAGAGCGGCGCACCGCAATACCAGTACTCTCCTCCCGCCGCGGCCTCCAATCCTCTGCAGCGATAGCGTATGGGAGACCCCATACCACATCGCGGCCTACATCAGTTGTGACGTCGCCTCTATTACCAAGCGGCACCGCAACCTACTTGTTGGCCGCTAAGTCGTCGGCTTAATCGACAAAAGCCCTGACGAGCGGCCCCTACTCGGGTTCGTCTTCGCTTCATCGTGGATGACTAAGCGGGGGGCCTCGACAATGCGGGAATCCACCGGTGGTACAATGATATAATTAATGTTGTAATGTATGTACTAGTAATACGATCGTTTAGGCTTTTTAGTTTAAGTTCATAATTTATAGGTAGGTATGATGCATAGCAGTTCTGTGGCAATAAATGTATTTTCATTATTTTCCTTGGCCGCTAAGTTGTCGGCTTAATCGACAAAAGCCCTGACCAGCAGCCCCTCCTCGGGTTCCTCTTCGCTTCACCGTGAATGACTAAGCCCCCCCGCCTCGACAATGCGGGAATCCACCGGTGGTAACAATGATATAATTAATGTTGTAATGTAAGTATTAGTAATACGATCGTTTAGGCTTTTTAGTTTAAGTTCATAATTTATAGGTAAGTATGATACATAGCAGTTCTGTGGCAATAAATGTATTTTCATTATTTTCCTTATTGCCTTCTACTATCAAAAAAATGTGCACGATAAAAAAACAGCCAACTTCAAACAAAAAACACGACAATTCATAAAAAGACACAGTAACTTTACTCTTGGCAATATAAATTTTCCGGCAGTATGGCTCGATGTCCGCCTCACGCGACAGATGCAATATCCACCACCAACTTAGTTATCGTATCGATTGACTAGAATATATTTACCGCTTCCCAGCGTGCCTGCTTTGTACGTATCTACGTACATTCGATGAGAATGTAGAGGCATTTTATAGTTTGGTTTTAAAGTAGAGTTCTCCGGGATGGGACTTGTTGCATGAGGATAGTAGTAGAGATAGGTGTAGTTATGGTGGGCCAGTCGTAAAAGAAGTGTCTGACGAGTTACGTGTACGTCGTGGGTTAGAACTCAGGCTAACACTCTATTTAGCGCCAATTATTTCATCACAACTGCTCTCAAAACGGCAAAAGAAAGTATTGTGGGGAAAATGTTGTCTCTAAGAACAAATTTTTTTAAAACATCTAACCAACGGATTAGTGGATTACGGAGACACAGAGTGGACACCTGTGTCTCGTAGTGGTTTAGACTTATAGTGCTGTGCCAACAAAAATCATCTAAGCTATATGTTCTAAGCTGGTTTAATCAAATCTTAACATCTTCTTCGTACCGTTTTTAGAGAAAACACGATACAAGATGGTTTGGTTTGTGATTTGTATTTTGGTAGTGTTTTAGAGACTAGCTAGAGTCTATAACTTCAGGCTTCAGGCACGCTAACATCTCGTACGCTCAGATGATAAACAACCTAGGTGTTTCACGAAACTCCAAACTTATTCAACGTTAAATTTAGAATCACTGTGAACTTTTGCACCATATAATCGTTCCAAAAGTTTTAAAACCACAAGAATTATTAAACATTGTTTAACTCAAAGTAAAAGCAGCAAGTTCAATTAATATTTGAAAAAAGTTTCACGAAGTTAAGAATTAAAATCGAAAAACTTTGTTTCATACTTTTCATCCAGTTCACTTTGGTCTTGAAACTTAAAGTTTCATTTAATACGAAACATTTTAATTCTGATAAAAGTTTATTTAGTCAGAATAATTTGAAAGATTTTTTTTTGGCTTTAAGTTTGGCAGCGGCATTTTGGAAGTCAAAAATTATTATCCCACGAAAACGTAGAACCAGATTAAAAATATTTAATTCCTAAGCCAGTTCATAGTCTACGGGTTCCTTCCAAAGCTGTTCAACCTTTCAGCCTGATTGATTAACAATTAAAATATCTAAATATTTATTTATTTATTTAATACTTTACAATCGTACAGAGGCGGACTTAATGCCTTAGGCATTTTCTACCAGTCAACCTTTGGGTGATGCAGAGAAAAATAGAGACAAATATTTATATTTAATATTTTCGCATTTATTAACATTTATAACATAAATAATAATAAATATAAATATAATAAAGTAAGATAGGATAGGCAGTTAGATAATGATCATTATATTGATAAAGCTTTCACAAAGTATTTAGTTACAGCGCCTACTAAAATTGAATCTCAATAAGACTCTCCGAAGTGAATATTGTGTTTATAATCATTATCACAGGCATTCTTGTAAATAATTGCTCAATTTACGGCTCAATGGGGCTTCAATAAATTTCTTGTTCTCACCTAATCGATATTCAAAATCTTATTTAACCTTTATTTAGTTACATAACAAAGTTTAATACACTTATTAGTTTCGTATGTTTATTTCCAGATAAAATTGTATGCAGAAATTTTTGAAAATATATGTTTAATTAAAAATATCTTTTGTTGTACAAGCTAGGGTCATCACAAAATGAAATGCAGCAGTATCTCAATTTAAAGCTATAATATTGTATGTAATATATATAATGTGATGAAACTTTTTTTATAGAATTGCTTTAGGTATAGATCGACCAATTTCTATGAAAAAAGCGTTGCCACAATATCGAGTCGTGCCTAATTATGGCTAGATGAAGAAGGTAATATTATTATTATTATTTTTTTTTTTCTTAACACTAATCCCCGCCAACGATATTGGCGCCTTATTTGCTCAACCTCAGTCATTCCGGTCAATCTTTTATGCCTCTCGTACTTTCATTCTAAATACTAATTCTTTCTTGCATTCATCATCTTATATTCTGTGGGTAGGACTCCCACTTTTATTTAATATATTCTATGGGCATGATTTATTTCTTATAAAAATAGTTAAAATACAATAATATAGTGTGGTATATTACAACTAAGCAAATGGTGCTGTTATCACATTGAGCAAAAGGTGCTATTATAACAATTGAGCAAACAGTGCTGTTTATCACAGGTATACAATGAGCGGTTTATCACAGAAAATATGTATACAATATCATATTATAATTAGGGATAAAAACACAAGCACAGTTATCAAAATTATCACAGTAATATTACACAGTTTATAAACTTAGGTACTAACATGAAATACTGCCGGTTACACATGTCCAGGCTGCATTCCGTGCTTGCATTTAAATACGAGTATCATACATAATACTAATGAAGCACGGTGCGCCTCAGGTTTCATTTCGATGTATAACCGCAGTGGCTACTCTAATATAGTATTCCAAGAATCTTTCCCTATGTTTCTTGTCCATAAGCCCATGCAGGCTCTCCCTCGTTATTTTCCTGTCCAGCTCACATTCAATTTGGTAACGCTCCCTGATAAATAACGGGCATTCTACAAGTATGTGCTGGACAGTCTCTGCCACGCCTGGATCGCAGACGCACGATGGGCTCTCCTTACACTTGAAGCGATTCAAGTATTCAGAGAACCCACCGTGCCCCGTCAAAACTTGCGTGAGGACGCCTTCGGGCCGCACTTGTTGTACGATACGGAAAGCCGCTATTGCATCCGGAGGAAACATTTTCGTCACCGAAGCAGTCTCGCCCGACACATATCTTCGATTCCATTCATCAAGCGATTCCAAACGGATCTGTCGCTTGATGAATGAAACCGGACATTGGTCGTAGTCCGGCTTCCTCCGTAACGACAATGCTGCTTCCTTAGCCAACACGTCCGCTCGCTCATTCCCCGGCAGGCCCGCGTGGGCCTTGAACCAGAACAAAGTCACAGCTTTGTTCTGGCACAGGGCGTGAGCCAGGTTTGCGCCCGCGCGAACTGCCAGGGGATGGAGTGAGCCATGGTTTGCAAGCGTCTGCAATGCGGACATTGAGTCGCTGTACAAACCATAGCTTGCCTCTTGCCGCGTGAGGATCACTTCTGTCGCCTTGCAAATGGCCAGGAGTTCCGCCTGGTAGACTGTGCAGTACGAAGCTGCTTATTCCTAAATAGATAGTTAGATGGGTACCTGTCAAAAATGGATTATACTTATACCCTAAACCTTTCATTGGTAGAACCCATCTTTGTAAATATGTCAAATATATGTGGGTAATGCCATAACTTTGCCTGGCTCATATCTTGCGAAGAAAATCTTATGACTTAATTTTCTACTGCCACGAACTGCTGTTTCAATTTACGTAGGAAGATATGAGATAGAAATAACGTTAGTTCATATTATAGTAATAACAGTTTTGCACTTACCTATTTAGATTCAAAAATTGTAAACTTGCACTAAACTTTTGAAAACATTGTCATATACAAAAATGCTGAGTCAGATTTTAAACTACTCGTAAGATTGTAAATAAAACTTTTGACTTGTTGAAGCACCAAGTTGAATTTACTGCTCAAAAAATCGTCACGTTAACCCGCAGTCAATCTCCACTGAATGCAGTATTAAAGGTTTGTAGATAAGCCACTATTCAATCAAGGTATTTAAAACCAAATTCGGTCTGGCGAACCATATTATACACGCCAGGAGAAAATTTCATGGGGTCGCCGAGCGAATCCATACATTTCGTGAAAATTAAATACTTGTATATATCTTTTGTATTATCTAATATATCTTTTTTTATAATTGAAAACCATAGGATTTATGACAAGTTCACAACGCAATGAAAACGTAAGTACAAGTAAATTGAAAGTACCTAATATGGAGATTTCGTTTTGAAATGATGATTTTTATGTCTTGAAAGGTTAAAATAAAACCACAACACAGGATATATTCCGAACTACACCATTGCTTAAATTTCATAATCGAAACTGCAGAGCTTGAGGAGAGAAAACGGATCAGAAAAGGGCAATTTTAGGGTACCTAACGCCTTAACCATTCTGGAAGCACACACCATTATAGCAATAGTACCTGAACCTACCGTCAGTATGTGAGATCACAATTGGTTGAATGATGGCGATCAAACCCTTTGCCTTGCCGAATTAACTAGCGCAATTAGGCTGCTGGAGTCTTATTCTTATTTCGCGTGGAATCCCCAAAAAAAAACAGATATAATAATTTCATAGTGAGAAAATATTTTGTCTTAAGGTTCTCGGAACACTCTCGTATAAAACTAATGACTCCCAGCAGGACCTATCCTAATTAAAATAAAGAGCAGTTTCAGCTGCAAGCAACTGTTTTAAGTAGAAAAACCAACAAGATATTTAGTTTTAAAATGTAAGTTCATGAAGTACACTTAGTCGTAACTTTCACTTAGTAAATATTTCAGTAAAGTGAGTTGAGAAACAGACATTTGCAGACTAGTCTTTGCGATAGTTGATACGGAGCAGTTCCATTAGTAAATTCATGGTGTAAATTCAGTACTCAAAACCGAATGGCAGTGTATGAATGGTCAGTTAGCTCATCCTTACAATCAACTTCATAAAAAATCACCGACATGAGACATAATAGGTAAAATAAGAGTAATAATAACCAATAACTAAATAAGGGACCAGAGTTAGTAATATACTTTTTTTTTTATATGAAGAGTGTGTTATATACACAACGTCCCTGTTAATAACATTTTAGAAACGAGGGATAAAAATATTTTAAATTTCACTATGCATCTTTCCTTATACCTGTCCTTGTTTCCAAAACACAAGGAAGATTTTGTAAAAAATAAAAAATTATGGAGATATCATTCATGGTATCCGAGCTTTTATTTTCAATTTTGAATAACGTTTAGATAAAAATAGAAAGGAGCTCGTGGCTAAATGATAACAGCCGCACGGGTCGATCTTCAAGGTCGACCGAAGAGGTCGGTCCGTGGATGGGTGACCATTTCAACATACCGAGTTTCCTCCCTGCCTCGGAAAGCGCGTTAAGCCGTTGGTCCCGGCTGTCATTTGAAGATCTTTGACAGTCGTTACGGGTAGTCAGAAGATTGACACCAGTCTCTCCAACGGGTACCGTGTTACCCAATTACTGGGTTGTGGAGGTCAGACAAGCAGTCGCTCCATGTAAAACACTGGTACGCAGCTGAATCCGGTTAAACTGAAAGCCGACCCCAATATAGTTGGGAAAAGGCTAGGCAGATTGATTGTTTGGAAAAATAAATTTTACACAATTTTATTGTTAATTTTACACATCAATTAAATATTAGAGTCTGTTCTTTTTTTGAAGTGTTTCGTAATAACCGATGGTACCTACCTCACATAAAAATATTTTTTTCCTACAGAATAATAGCACCGAGAAATTGTAAGGGATGGGCTGCATCCTCCTCACAATTTGTCTACAACAACAAGCAAAGATTAATGATGGCCATGACATCGCAGGAAAAGCTTGGGCTTTCCGCCTTTCAAGGCTTATTACATATTTTTTACGGTAACTGTGTACAAACCTACCTACTGAATCAAAGTTAGAAATATACAGGCAGTAAAATAAAGTTAATTTAAAAAACCGAAACAAGAAGTAAACAAGAAGAAAATTATTCTGTGCAGTCGGGGGACACATGGATTTGGTCAGTCAACTCGCGACTACTGTTGTATTTTTTTATAAATTAACTTTTTTTATTTATTACTTTTTTTTCGAATTACTTTAAAACATAATTATAAGTGTTATATATTTTTGTAATCTCCTTTCAAAACCCTTTATTTTAATACCCAATACGCTTACCCATTATGCTTAAGTCCCAATTTTTTTCTTCCGAATGTCCAAAAAAAATTGGGACCTAAGCAATATCGCGCCCAAAATTCGCCATTATTCCTTTTTAGGGTTCCGTACCCAAAGGGTAAAAACGGGACCCTATTACTAAGACTTCGCGATCCGTCTGTCTGTCTGTCTGTCCGTCTGTCTCCAGGCTGTATCTCATGAACCGTGATAGCTAGACAGTTGAAATTTTCACAGATGATGTATTTCTGTTGCCGCTATAACAACAAATACTAAAAACAGTATAAAATAAATATTTAAGGGAGGCTCCTATACAACAAACGTGATATTTTTGACGTTTTTTGCTCGATATTAATAACGGCAACAGGTAGGCGCTTGAAATATTCACAGAATGTTTAGTTGTATATTTACTTCAAAAAATAATAATTAATAAATTAAAATAAAATAAATTAAGGGGGGCTCCCATACAACAACCGTGATTTTTATGCAGTGTTTTGCGATAATGGTACGGAACCCTTCGTGTGCGAGTCCGACTCGCACTTGGCCGGTTTTTTCAATAAAGGACGCACAATAACGATGCGGCAAGCCTTTTTAGGGTTTCGTAGTCAACAAGGAACCCTCATAGTTTTGCCATGTCCGTCTGTCTGCCGCAGCTAAACTCAGAGACTCTTAGTAATATAAATCTATTATTATCTAATTTGGCATGGATATACATGTTATCACGCCGACAAAGTGGTAAAATAAAAACAAAAAACATTTTTTTTTGGTTTTCCTCCTGTACACATAAAGTGAAAATGTTTTTTTTTTCTCATCTATCCCATGCTGTGGGGTATCGTTGGATAGTACAAATAAATCAAGGACTACGTTGAAAATAAATCGTTCTACTCGTTCTGCGCATGCGGCTTCCTTGGTAATTCATAAACGGCACAAATATGTGGATGTCTGTAACTATTCTCAATCTCATATTTTCTTTTATTTTATTCTCTTCTTTTAATTAAGACTTTTTACAATGGTTTTCAATCATCTTTATAACACCTTGCTATGAATAGTTACAGCACTGATAACAACATTTGTGCCACATGTTAAATTTAGTCTTGTTATATATTTATTTTTTACCATTGTATAAATTCATTTACCGATTGTTTTGTGAATGTGCTTGATAACATTTGATAACTTTTTATCTCGTTTTACTTTATTTATTTTAATTTCTAACGTCTTATTGTCGGGCCTACGTTGTCCCCCCATATCTAAGTAATGCTGTAACATGGAAATATTGTAAAACCAAACCATATTTTTAAAAGAGTAACCGTGGAGTTTCTTGCCGGTTCTTCTCCATAGGAAACGACCAACCCGAACCGTGCGCCTTTTGTTGACGTTTTATAAGTACCCATGTAGGCCTAAGTAAAATAAAATAAAATGGTTTTGTTTTTGATTTTGAATATTATAAAGAGGCCCGCCCGCCTCAATGAGCATAATTAAATTAGTACAAAATTTCAAATTGTAAATAAAATCAAATTTACAAAAAGAAACAGTTCTTATTTTTTCGAATTTAGAAATCGGGAATCCATCGATATCGATAATGTTATTAAAATTGCAATGTGTTATATTGCACTGATGTGACCATGGTTGAGTAGTAGTAAATATCGACCTATGACACGAATGTCAACCTTACGGCAAACGCAATTAAGTTTATAATTGCGACCACTGAGAATACCGCCATATATGGTCGGGTAGCGAAATTTGCTCAGGAATCGAATCTAATTTGAATGTAGATTACAAAACGTCGAAAATACTTCTGCACTAACACAAAATACGAGTAGAATCCCCTGGTACTGCCAACGACTCCACCAACTCCAATGCGTTAATCGAGCTTAAACATTATTAATTCAGAAATCATTATTAATAAGGATGTTATGATTTTATTTTTGTATATGTTTACATGGTTCATAAGCATATATTTACTATCTGTTTTACACAGCTAACAACGTTATTTACGTAATTTTTCAATTGCATTTGTACAAAAATTTTACTGTGCCATGTACATTTTAAAAGATGGTCGACTATTACTCGTAAACTTGTGAAGCCTGTTATGATTTTATTTTGTTATATTTTTACATGGTTCATATATTTACTGTGTTTAACACAGCTAATAACGTTATTTAAGTATTTTTTAATGTCATTTGTACAATTTTTTTACTGTTCTAAGTACATATTATAAGTTGGTCAATTATTACTCGTAAACTTGTAAAGGCTTCTTAGCTCTGATAGTTTTCCTTTTAATTTCGTTATATTTTCTTTAGCCGTGAATTTTTTCACATTGCCAAAAGCAACCATTTCGCTGGCAGGGGGGGGACACTTGACTCTAACAAAAAATTGCAATATAAAGTTTAATTTTACGCAAACGGATCTCTGAATCAAAAATGGTTTTTACAAACCCATAATATTTTTGAATGGCATATCCAACGATACCCCACACCATGGGAAGACGAGAAAATAAAACATCCCCACTTTACGTCTATAGGAGGAAAACCAAAAAAAAAAAAAATTCTTGATTTTATTTTACTACTTTGTCGGAATTATCAATATGTATATCTATCCATGTCCAAATTATAGTACTTAGAGTAGTAGTAGTTACTAGTAGTTAGAGTCTCTGAGCTAAGCTGCGGAACGACAGACGGACAGAGCGAAACTATAAGGGTTCCTTCCGTTGACTTCGGAATCCTAAAAATGGACCAAATTATCCGTCATACATTAACTTTAATTTTAAATGTGGCCATGGACGACCGAGCTGGGGCTCAAGCTACTCTTCCCATCCGTATGGAAGGCCTCGGCATCCGCAAAAAATTCTAGTATTAGTTTACCGGGGCCTTCTAGTGCACAGACGACAAACACCGCGATCCGGCAGCGAATAACGTCACCGACCAGGACAATGAGGTCGCAACGGTCGACGAGAAGCGTCACAACAAGGCTACGGATGGCGGAACTGGAGGCTGCAGAGAAGCTAGCAGCCATCCGGACCCAGCAACTGGCACTGGAAGAAGAGCTAGTCAAGAAGAGACTAGCAGTGGAGGTGTCAGCGATCAACGATGAAGAAAGCGTACAAGAGGTACAAGAGTCCGACCCCCACAAAAGCGAAGGACAGCATCGAGCACTTGGCAGCAACGCTAGAAAAGATGGCCCGACCTAGGCACATTTATATCCTCGGTCTACGGTACTGAGAAATTAAACAGGAATATCCCAGCTCCCATACTGATTAATTTTGATGTGCCGTGCTTCACTGAGGCTATTGATGCTTGGAGACTCGCTTACCCGAATTGTAATCCCCCGACTACCCATCTTTCCAGAGACGGTGGGCAGAGCCACTCTGCAGAGCAGTTCAAAAGCACCTAATTGCCACTTCTGCCACTCCTGCTAAGCGTGCTCGCGTGCTGGCTGTGTATGAGTGGGAGTCGGGCCTATGGCTTCACGCACTACTGTCGTCGAACATAGGCACCTTGCTTGACGACACTACTTTCTGCCTCACTGCTTCCCTACGTCTTGGCGCTCCCTGTTGTACTCCTCATCGTTGCCACTATGGCGAAGTTTTTGGTCACCACGTCCTTCATCCAGCCGAAGTGCGACATCATCTGACGTGCTCTCTTCACCGTCGGCGTTCCAGCCGTATTAGAACCCCATGGCCTGGCACACGACGATGGCAAAAGACCGGACGGGAAGTCTTTGTTTCCATAGAAGATGGGTAGGCCTTTAGTGTGGGACGCTACTTGTGTCGATATTCTTGCGCCATCTCATCTTTCTAGTTCATCGTGCTGTGCTGGCGCTGCCGCTGCGGCTGCAGAGAACCTCAAGCGGCTGAAATATAATAACCTCATCGGTAGTTACACTTTCGAGCCGTTTGAGGTTGAAACTTTTGGTCCGTGGGGTCCGAGTGCTCACACTTTGTTTAAAGATCATTCCAAAAGCCTAGTTGACACTTCGCTTGACCCAAAGGCTAGCTTTTACCTTCGTCAGAGAATAAGCATTGCCATACAACGTGGCAATGCTGCCAGTATTTTGGGTACATTACCAGAGGACAACGATGTGGAGGAGTTTTTCGACGCCATATTTTAGTTTAGTATATTTTTAGGTTTAGTTAGTGAGTAGTTTTTGGTTAAATTGTATATGTTATAGTCTTAGTTATTTAAGTATTTTATACACTGTATATACTTTTAAAATAAATAATAGAAAAGAAATTAAGAAAAATATTATATAAACTGGTATTCATATCTATCACATATACTACGTTTGGACACAAATAAGTGCAAAATAAAATAAAAATATTTGAGAAGTTTTATTGAATTTGTATTACAATAAAACACAAAAACATTCACAAAGAAAACAATTAACTATAACGTTGTTTTTTTTTTCGGAAAAAAAGCTGTGTTTTGTTCGTTTTCATAATTATACAAATTTTTACTTAATCTCTGTGATTCATTTAGCAATAGTCCACTATCATATTAAAGCCGGAACGACCATGATGCCTGCTTTATATTTCTTTTATATCTTGATGAAATCATTCACCTTGTTCTTCACTGTCGTCACCAAGATTTTTTGGAAAACAATCAATGTGGGACTTCAAATATTAATTTTCAGATGCATATTATAGCCTAACTATTGATAAACGTTCAACAATTACTGGACAATATTTTTTAAGTCACAACTGGCTCTTTGTTCTAAGGATATATCATCACTTTTTTTACATTATGCGTTCTTAATCAGTTTCCTGATATCAGGATCAAACTTTTTTATCGTGTGTCCTGTGTTATCGCTGGGAATCGATTATTATTTTTAGTGCGACGGAAATAATAGGTAAGTGCCATCATTAGGTGTTTCTTTACACCAGTTAGAGAGGGTTTTTTTGAAAAAAGGATAAAACTTTAAGAGGTATAATAATATGCATAGGGCCACTGTTTAGTATGTGTACAATTGTACATACCTACCCTCGGTACATAAAGAATTGTCCCGAAACTCAAATTCTATAAAAGCTAGTAAAGCACTTTGAAGCGAGCAATAGCAAGTTATATTGAAAACAAATTCATATATGATATATTCATATTTCATTGGATTACAGCATACGTCTCTTACATCTACACAGACTAAACCAATCTTATATTTCAGTGAATAAAACTGCAGTTTTTAAGTCCCAATCAACTGCGTTTTATTTTCAGTGATGAAAATTGTTGCAGCAACATGATTTCGTGTCACTGGTAACATTTGATTCACATATATGCTTGTATCTACATACAACAATAGACATACTAGAAAGTGCAAATATGAGGCATTCTAGTTCTGATGTTTTTAATTATCACAACTCCGGAAAGCAACAAGAAAGCGCCGAAATGAAACCCAATTTTTGTTTTCAATTATCCCCGGTGTTCTATTCTGATTGATGAAATTGCGGTGATCCAAAAAAATTGAATCGTTTCTCCCGGACTCGTCGAGCTTATATGGAATAGCAATGCAGTCATGATGTATCTGATCTTGCAGATTTCCTTAGCAGCACACCTGATCTTTTAGCTAGGACATAATGCCATACAAAACATAAATAGCTGTTAAAAATGTGTTGCGAAAACATTAATACAAGACTTTGTAGAAATAAAGAAGTACCTCTAGTAGAGTTGTTTTTTTATAACCTACATAATATATATGCAACAGAAAACTACACGTACTACAATTTCCATACTAAAATTTTGAATTTTCTTACTGTAAGATAGTTGTAAGACTAACCTATATACAGACGCAACAGAAAGCTAAACGTACTAAAATTTTCATACGCTCAAGACAAACCAAGAAGAAAGGTAGCACGCACTTCATTTCACTTGATCTATTTTTCAGCGAGTCCCAGGAAATACTTTCTTTTCTGTGTGTACCTACATACGTTGGAGAAACGCTTTAAATCACTGAATAGGGGTATGTTTTTACACAGTCGGTGAAACAAAAAGGAGTGAAATTTTGGACTCAGGTATGTTAGCGATCCTTATATTAAACTGAGCACACTAAGTGATTTTTCTGTGTTAGCAATAATTAATTTGATATTTTTACACTGGTGACAAGAATGAATTGCTAATCCTAAAACCTTTTATAAATAGCTTGCCCCATGTCATTGAAGGCAGTCCATCTTCAAGAGCAAGGTAATAATCATCTGTTAGGGTAGGTGCTGCTTTGTTCTATAAACAGTTTTCTATAAACTGTGTTAATTGTGTAACTGTATATATTATTTGAGATGAAAATATACGTGGGTCAGTAACCTCTTTCTAAGCATTTTTAGGGTTCCGTACCCAAAGGGTAAAAACGGGCCCCTATTACTGAGAGTTCGCGGTCCGTCTGTCTGTCACCAGGCTGTATCTCATGAACCGTGATATTTAGACTGTTGAAATTTTCACAGATGATTTATTTCTGTTGCCGCTATAACAAAAAATACTAAAAACAGAATAAAATAAATATTTAAGTGGGGCTCCCATACAGCAAACGTGATTTTTATGACGTTTTTGGCGATAATGGTACGGAACCCTTCGTCCGCGAGTCCGACTCGCACTTGGCCGGTTTTTTATTTACAACGCTATCCTCGCTGCAATACCAACACAAGGTTTTAGTCTTTTAGTTAAATCCTACAGGTATGAATCACCTTTATACTTTACCTACGCAAGCTGCTTTCTGTATGTGAAGAGTCTTTTGAATATAGAAAAAATTAAATAAACATATGTTTGCTGGTCTGAGTGGAAAACGAAATAAACTCTGATACTAATAATGTAGTTGCTTGTAAAATGAACCAGCCTGGTAGCCTTCGAGCTATACAGTAGAACACGATCAAACAGTTTTACCTAAATGATTTCCGTGAATTTCGCTCCAACATTGATTCTTAGAAAACCTCTTCACCAGAATTGTAATAAATGTTCTTGCGGATATAGTATGGAATAGTCGATTAGTTTCTTAGAATCCTCTGAAAGGTTTTACAATAGTTATATTGCAACTGAAATAATATTCATATTTCTTGCTTAGTAGAGCCATGGAGCTCAACACGAAGAACGAAAACTTTGTTTAAATATGACAGACATAACAGATGGCGTCATAATATTTATCGATTTGATATTATTTTAATTATACATATTATATATTTATAAGCAAAAAGTGAGTCTTATCTCATATACAAAAAAGCAGAAGTATTTATTTATTTGCCTAATGTTACCAAAACTGCTGATATCTTATTTTCACAAGAAAACATTATTTACTACGTTAATCTTATTTACTATTGAATGAATAAATGAATGATATTTACAAAATAAATATCATTCATTCATTCATACCGAAATCGGACATTGAAAAATATCAATGGGCCCTGAAGGGAAACCATTTTAAATCCATAAGATAGATTATTCTACTTGAAGGAATTTCACGTGCGTGGATTTGCCAAAAGATCACCAGAACTACATAATAACAGATGGTCACGGGCAACAGACTGTAGACAGTCAAAAATGGCTTTGCCAAACGTACACCCGCGTCTTACTAAATATATTCCTCAGCCTGAGTAGAAATAACCTAAAAATAATTATAGGGACGATAATTCAACATAGGCTGTTTTAACGCCGAAGAATCAGCCGCCCACGTAATCCTGGAATGCGAGGCCGTGGCATCTCAAAGCGAAGAAATCCTCGGAACAGTGAGGTCGATCCGTGAAGCTCCCAGGAAGCTTCTGTGCTTTTGGACGGAGGTAGGCTGACTATGTTAGCTAGTGCCCCCACGCACAACGGACCAAATGGGAGTCTAAGTGTGGAAAAAAGAGTCCTTACCACTACTACACTGCCATATATTTGAAGGAAACATTCCTTTATTTTTTTAAAGAAACAAAACTACATTCACAAATTTCTCGACAAGCTTACATATATCGGTCATCAAACTATCGATAAAATTCAACAAATAAATGGTCGCTATTTTATTTCACTATTCGATACACATCATCACATCATCAGCCTATTAATGTTCCCACTGCTGGGACACAGGCCTCCTCTCTGTGAGAGGGGATGGGCCATAATCCACCACGCGGGCCCAGTGCGGTTTGGTAGTCGATACGAGTACAGTCAATGTTAATGATCAAATTTCTCTAAGAAACATAACTCGTCTGTCGTACATATTCATGAAATCTAATATTTTGTATCTACACAAGGGCTTATTCAATATTATCTACCTAGATTAGGACTGTTCACTTGTAAAAAGTAAAAGACACGTTATAATTCTCTTATAACTCTAACATCCAAAGACTTTCTCTGAAGTACAAGTTTTTAAATTTATCTCTAAGTACCTTGTTGAAGACTAAGATAATAAAATCGTTTAATTGGTAATAAATAATTATATGCACATTAGCTGGCGATTAGGTATAATATAAACTGCAAGAAGTCCAATTTTTTATGAGTCCATGTAAAAATTTTACTTACAAAAAGTCTTATTCGTCTGAGGTAGAAAATGCTATTAGGAGCATACACCACAACACTTTGTAGAAGGCTACACGAATTTCAAGAAATAATAAATTTGGTATCCATAACGAGATGTCTAATTTTGAACAACTTGTCAGTTAAAATATTAAAGTATATAAAAAAAATAATTTGTAATAGTTCAATTATCAATGTCTTGCTAGGTAATTATTTGTTTCATGTTCATGTGTCCTTCATATCAGAATTGATGATAAAATAAATTTAATGTTAGATTTCATGACCTTTTTTATTTCTAGGACCATATTATGTTTATTAATACAATTATCCACACTAGGTCTCCCGAAATTCTTTAACTATAATCCATTTGAGATAACATTAGACATTTAAGTAATCCCATTTCACAGCCCGTTCAACCGATTTTGACTTCTATTGCGTTGGTAATATGGCAAATAAAACAGTATTGCTGTATTTAACAGTTAGTAGCTATCCTTATATTTACGGGATTTAACTCAAAATCGGTTGAACGGAATATAAAAAAAAAACTATTGTTATTTGAAATGGAGTATAGGTATGCATTTACAGTGTTTCGTCAACCGTGCATTTGGTGGCACTGAGAATTGACAAAAAAGATCCTTGTTCCATACGCTTACTATTTATGTCCCAAAGTCCTATATCCCATGTTACATCTACTATTTATACCCCGATGTCCTAAGTCCCACGTCCCAATTATAATCTTACTAATATTATAGATGTGAAAGTTATTATAATGTTTGCGTTTCAATCATGGAAAAACCGCGGACAAAGCTGCAGGCAGAAGTTAGTTTCTAAGATATCTCGATGTTTTATGTACCATTTCTCACAATGTGCCAACTAATTATGATCTGAGGTCCCGATATACCGTGTCCCATATTATACCTACAAATAATGTCCCAAGGTTACAAGATCTCCGCCCATTTACCCACAACCCTTTACTTCCAATGCCCAAGTTTAAGGCCCGATATAGGAAATGGCTTGGGATAAGTACCACCCCCGTTTGTTAAATTGCATTAGTGCAGGACCAGTATCTGTATCCCTGAAGGTGAATTAGTCAAGAGGAGATAAATCACGCGCACCTTGATGAGTGCTCGGTTGAGACCAAGGGTAAGATTTATCAGAGCCACCGCATACGGAGGGTTTTCCGTGAAACAAATAAGAATAGTCCAGGATATTTTGCGATGTTTTTGGTCATGTTATCCAAATTAATGTTTGTTCCGCTAAATATATAAAGTGACATTTTCATAATAAGTATTAAATTTGTAGGATATGATATCAGGCAATAATTTTAAAAGATTTGTACAGGGATATGAAATAAATTTTTATTATAAGTTACAAATGAATAAAATCTAAAAGTGATAAATCGCCATTATTCCAAACACATTGCAGAATAGCCATTCGAAAAAATATGAAGATTAACAGAATGTTTTCCAAGATAAATAAGACACCTAAGTACTGAGAAAAATATCCAATCCACGCATCCCTAGTTTCCTACTAAATTCCTATTTAGAAAAATGAAAAACGATCACCCCGATTAAAATATGCAGTTTCCGATTCAGAATATCAAAGCAAAATCATTGCGAGATTGTTCTCATTGTTTTACTAAATTGGACCAGCATAAGAATAATTTGTCGTCTAGACAAAGTGACAGTCTATAAAAAAAACCAAAATGTATGGGGACTGACGAATGCTACTGAAATGTTACGTGGTTGACCACCCAAAAATTTTGACTTAATTTTACTTTTTCTGTGGCCCCAGGGGACTGAAGGTTTATGAGCTCAGAGTACCCTTCTCCTATATACCTACTCCTAATGTAAGTCTTAGTGTGAAATCCTTCACTGGTTGGTCTATAAGTCATGGACCAAGTGATTTATAAGGCACTATGCATCCTGCCTGGGCAATACCCGACTTACGTAATGAATACTAATTTAAACTTCATTATTTATCACATTGTCTGGTCATTATGAATTGCTACGTATCTGTTGGGAAATTCGATAATTATGTTTATTTTTCAACCTGTATAATCCCACTGCTGGGCAAAGCTCTTCCCCACAGCTTTCCACTCTTTCCGTTTTTTTGCCATCTCCCGTAAATGCCTCTATGTGATTTGGTCAGCAGGATGGGTTAGCATGCAAGCAGAGGAATCGGTTACCACAAAATAATATTTGTAAGCGGGGCCGCTATTTTCATTTGGGAATTAATCCAAGAGCGAGCGAAGCGAGCTCGGGAGCTTAGGGCACCCGACACGGATAAGTTAGGTTCGAAGGGGATGTCATCCGTCATCTCCTTCGTGTTAGGTTACTTTAGATCCTGCAGACAAAAATAGGCTTCGCGGGGTTCCGTTTAATTTGTTCCTGAAATAGTAATCATACTTATTTACTGCCTACCATACTGATTCTATATTAAAATCAATGTCAACATTAAAATAATTTCATAAAACACATATTTTTATTATCCTGCCCAATGAGTGATGGAAATTATTCAGAAAGTCCAGTCAATTTCAAGAATTTCTAGCAAATTGCATTCTTATATTGGGCATTTTTCAAATTTCTACAACATACATATGTAGAGAAATAAGGATACCAGCGATTTCACGAAATCCCTAGGGATACCACGAAATTATGGTAGATGTTGAATATTCTTGTGTATTACGTCTTCTTACTAAAAATATTTGGTGATATGACAAAATGCTAATTGTCGGTGATATGTCGTTTCACTAAACTAAATCGGGTAGTATTTAGACGAGTGACTGTACATTAAAGTTAAAAATAATTTATTTAAATATATAATTAATTTTAGCCTTTCCGGCTTCACCGGTAATTATCAACAATGTCGTTTGCGGCAATCGTTGAAATCCTTCAGCCATTGCTGCGAACGTCGCGTCCCAAAAGAAATCCAGACAGAGGATATTCGTGCTGACATCTTAGCACAAAATGTCTCCGTCACTGCTGTACACCGCTTGCACAAAGCGAGAGGTGGACAGCAGTATGATATGGTACTGGTTGAATGTAGCCATATCGTGACGCACAAACCAATTTTTGGGATTAAGTCACTGGCATCTCAATAGAGAAACCATACCGTCCCACCCTTGTTGGCCAGTGTCATCGTCAATTGCTTCGCCACCCTCAGGTGTGTCAAATGCTTGGGGGGACACGGCATCCAGGACTGCCCCCGCCCCAAAAACCGCTCGAAGTGCACGAAGCCCCCTTACCTTGTGTGCTATGTGGCCAGATCGGGCAACCAGCCACCGGGGATGCCTCAAGGCCCCCAAACTTGCGCCTAAAATGGCTAAGAATTTAAATGCTCGCCAATAGCGCGAAATCTCCTCCTCGCAAATCCCCCAGAGACTCGCTCCCCAGAAAGCCTCATCACCAAATTGAACCACCAGAATGCCATCCCGGCTCTGGCGGCCACTCAATTAAAATCCCAGCCCCTACCAGCACAAATGGACCGCAACATCACAGTGCCAAGCCCACTCCCGGTCATAGGGGCCTCTACAGCCCCAGGCCCGTGCAAAGCAGCAACCGGGCTCCCACCATCTCTACCGCCGCGCACCCTCCTTCGGTCGCCCGTAACGGTTAACCCAGTCGTAGCGTCCGCGTCGCTGATATAATAATCAGTACCTACGCCATATGGATGACCAATGAGGCACGAGCACTGACCACTAAAATTTCCGAGATAGAGGCTACTGGCCGTCTCACTCCAGCCACTTCCCGCGACCTATTCAATAGGTATCTCTCTATCACGGAGGAACTAGATAATCTAGTCTATAAAAACGGACAATGGGTACGCAACTAAGAAATAATTGCTTTAAAGTCAAAGTCAAATGTATTTATTTCAACTAGGCCATTAAGCGGCACTTTTGAAAGTTAACAATAAATATTTACAAGTAATAAAAATTGATTCTACCGTGCATTCAGGAAATTAGCTTGTTATGGAGAAGAAAGCACAAGAAACTCCATACTTACTCTTTTAAAAAAATAAGTTTTTTACAATATGTACATAAGTTCATACATTAATAAATTCGTTTACGCGAGGACGATGCACCCAGCACTACTATACTACATATAGGTATAAAGTATTCCAAGCACTAACAGGTAAAATCCTTCACTTGACAAATATGAACATCCTTCTCACATACTTACAAATATTGCAAACATAGATAAATTACCTAATTCAACAACAACGAAACAGTGAGCGAGTAAATTTTTTTAAACAAAATGAGAAGAAAAAGGTAATTAAAATAAAGCGTTACTATAATTATTAATATAATACAAATTAACCAGTTTGATTTTGTCTACACTAAAGATTGCCCTATGGAGCAGGAACAGCATGTTTCCAAGCATTTTTATCTTGAATATAATCAACTAATTTGTAATATGTTTGTTTACAAAGTGTGCTTTCAACTATTGTTTTAAATTTTCTTTCATTTAGTTTTAATATCTCGTAAAGGTAGACAACTTTTATACATATAAATTGTGCATAACTTGAACTTAGTTTTTGTTTCATCGCAATCGGTTCACTCTATCAAAAGTTAGATGAATTTAAAGTGTTCAAGAAGTAAAATATCGCAACATAAGCAATTCAGATACTCGGACTGTTGAACTCCATATTCGATAGATGGCTTTATGCATTTCGCGTAATTTTCTGAATGGCGGTGTTAAGATTTTCCGCGGCAAAATGACCAGATTTTTTTTTATATATATTATTTGTATAAGTCGGTGTCCATATCGAAAAAAATTGGTACCTACCAAAGACACCGACTTTCAAAAAGAAAATAATTTTTCACTTTGTAGTGTCTTTATTTGGAAGTCGGGTTTCTTTTTATTTTCGTTCCGGTGTGGTGTTCTGGAGTGCTACTAGATGGCGCGCATCAAATCTGTCCTTACTTTTTTGTATGAAGTCGATGTTCTTCTCCCTAGAGTAAATATTATTCTGTGCAGTGAACGCTCGATCTAGGTAGGTAGAAAGGTAGGTAGGTCTAGGTAAGTAAGGTAGGATAGGCAGTTAACGGGAGCGAAGCCGCGGGCACATTTAGTTTACTATTAAAATGAGCTTCACTGTAGCGAAATTAACCCACCCGATCCCGCTTCGTACCTAGAGTACTCAGCCTGTCGGCTAGGAATCACTGGTCATCAACCGATCAACATCTTCTCCATCTATTGTCCTCCACCCTCGGCGTCATCAGAGGATTACTCAAATGACCTCAAAAAAGATCTTACTGCCTTCTTCGACTTGAGTGACTCTGTATCGTAGCGGGTGACCTCAATGCCAAACATCCAGCCTGGAACAGTACCGCTACCAACCCTAGGAGAAAGTTAGTGCTGGATCTAGGCTCATCTCTCCACTACGACGTCATTGCTCCGATGAGCCTTACCCACTTCCCAGATATAACTACTTATATTCTCGATATTGCGTTACATAAGAATGTTAACCTTCGGTTACATTCCTTAGAAACGTTAAACGAACTCGACTCTGACCACCGTCCGGTGATTATGCACCTAGATAATCGCTCTCTCTACTAAAACAGTCACCGACTTGAGGAAAGTAAATGAGAAACTAAAATCCACCAAGTCACCCCACTTGGATTGGATCCCAAATCTCTTAGACTCGGTCGCTGATACGACAGCGGCTATCGACATGCTTACAACTCACATACAATCTGTCCTGAACGAATGTTCGAGGGAGGTTGCAGTGCTGGACATCCAACAAGGGAAACTCTCGGACGATGAACGGAAGCTGATAACCGAGAAGAACGCAGCTATCCGTGCCTACAGTAACTTTCGCTGTGTCGCAAACAAATCTCACATGCGTAACTTACAGCGTACTGTAAAGAAACATACTGCTGAGCTTCGTTCTGCGAACTGGGATAAGAAGCTGAGTGAATTAGAACCATGCCTTCTGGCACATTCAGAGGAAATAACGCTCCACTGAAGACTCAGGCATACCCCCTCTCATTCGCCCTGATAAGAGTGTAGCATTTGAAAACACTGAAAAAGCCGAATGTCTGACAGCCTCGAACTTGAATGCTCACCCAGCTCCCAACCAGTAGACCAAGCCCTCCTAGACATGGTGGATGCTGAAGTCGAACGTAGGGCCTCCCACCCTCCCGTTGAAGACCCTGATGATCCTCTACCTCACGTCACCACAGACGAAGCAGATGAGATCATCAAAAGGCTTTACCATCACAAAGCCCCGGGTTTAGATGGCATCACAAATAAGGTGTTGAAACTCCTCCCTGCCCAAATCATAATGCTATTGACGGCCATATTCAACGCTGCATTAAACAAGTAAATTGCGTCCAACAAGTTCACCACATCGTTGAACACTAGTTCTGGTTTGATGACGGGTGCCTTGTTCTTCGACATAGTAAAAGCGTTCGACAAAGTCTGGCACAATGGCTTAATTTATAAACTATATAAACTTGGCGTGCCAGACCGTCTCATGCTCATCTTACGAGACTGGATGTCGGACCGAACTTTCCGTTATCGTGCCCTATACGAGCTGGAGTCCCAAGGCTCTGTATTGTCCCCAATATCCTTCACGCTGTATACCAGCGATATCCCAAAAGATGATGATGAGGGCCCAGTTGGCACTATTCGCTGACGACACGGCCCTCTACTACACAGGCCTTGTACCCAATGTCATAGCCCGCAATCTCCAGAAGGTCGCAAAAACACTGGCCAAGTAGTTTCGCCTCTGGAGAATTCACTTTGATTGAATGAGAGTAATTGACGAAAGCATGAAAGATGTTGTGTGATAGAGCAAGGATTATATTTAAACCTTAAAAATTTTCATCTAGTTGAAAATTATTCAGGGGTCATAGAAAAAATGTGGTATTCCTGGTGGCCACACCTTCATATCTTTTGATATTGTATCAACTCATGTGACTTATTTTTATGTATTCTTTGATACTGTTAACACCTGAAAAGCCAATTTTTAGTTATATCAAATTGATTTAATATCTTCAACTTAATTTATATTGCTAATTTGTAATATCTTGGCATATTTTATACGCTGAAATTTTCGTCTGATTGACGTCTGTCTGTCTATTTTATTTTCTTAAGCCATAGACATAACATACCATGGACTAGACCATCCGTAAGGTAGTAAAAGCAGCGGCAGACTGCCCCCCTCTGTAAGCCAATTTTATTCGTTCTGGTCCTAATTTATTAATTGAGATTTGTATTTGAAATTTGGAAGATAGGACAGAACGAAACGGGCGTCAGCTTTTTAGTTGGAATCGGGCAGTGAACGCCAAAAGACGGTAGACTACTTAATACTACGAAGTGTATCATTTTATCTGAAAACGCCAGTAAAACTTTCTAAACTGTAATATTCAGCTTATGAAAGAGTGATATAAATCTCTAAAAACTGTAAATAAATCGCATTTGGTCTCATAAATGTACCTTTGCTGCCTATAATAATTAATGTACCAGTTCGGTACGTGTTGCAAGAGCTGCATCAATCAAATCTACAGAGACGCGCGCGGCCACAGCGCACCCGGCAGCAGCACTCTCGCCTACTTGACCGTCTGCCTGAGACGTCACAACCCAGCACATACTCTTACCTTGCTGCCTGCCTTCCTGTCAGCTTGGCTACTACCTTATCTGGCTACCTGCCTGTTTTGCCCGCTTGTCCGTTGAGGTACCTGTTCACCACCTGCCTACGTCGAGCATACCATGACTTTTGAAGAGTTCCTGTCCGTCATGCTGCCTGCCTAGCTGTCGACCACAAGCAACCAACGACATGTGAAGCTAGCCCTTAGAATTTCTATTCTCAATATCCTTTTTCTAAGTTTATTTTCTTAATAACTCTTTTATTTTAATAACGTGGCTTACGTTAAGCTCGTCTGAGCTTAACGTAACGTTACAGTATTCACCGTTCCAGGGTGAGATTCTATTAGCCATTGCTATGTACCATTATTATGTACTGATTATCAGTCATAGACATAGGGTATATAAGTTAGAACACCTAGTTTGTGTTTCCTAACAAAACAAACGGGGCAATAAAAAAAATGCTTGTAAAAAGCAGTAAAATCAAGGAAAACAGATTTTATCGTTAACGGAGCGAACAAACCTTTTCCTTAATTCCCATCAAGACAAATTTCGCTTGCATGAGAACAATAAAAAAACCTTAAAATAACGAGATCCATTTTTACCCAACTGCCCAAGAAGGAGGTTTTTATTTGTTTTACTATAACTACACATGACTGTAATAAGTGAACCTCTACAAGCCAAAGCTCTAGAGAATCCTCTGTATAGGCATAGTGCAGCTGCATTATAGAAGACACAAATGTTGATCAAGCAGCAAACAGCTAAGGCTAATTGCTCCAGGGACATGCTTCGATAGCAAAGTTAGCAACTGTGATTGCGTGTAATTACGATGGGGTAGCGTGGTGGTATGTAGCTGTTATAGTACATAACATTTTGTAGTAGTAGTAGTATGTGTTAGATATTTTGGAAAATGCAATGAATGAATAAATAGATAAAATAGTCAACACATAGAAGGAAGTCACACACAGCACACAGTTTGTAGTCTTAGTTATTAAGTATTTTATACACTGTATATACTTTTATCTATGTAAATAAATATGTTTTAAAAAATAAAATTATCAACACATACCTACTGGTATTATAAATGCGAATGTCTGTCTGTCTTTCTAGTATTATTTCACGTAATGGCTGAAAGGATATAGATATAGCACACATGGGTAGACAATTTCCTGAATTCGTTGGATACTTTTTATTCCGGGAGTATGTTCCCTTGGGATTTAGCGAAATATTGGAAAGAGTGATTGGTATCTTTGAGAAAAAATATTAAAATAATGAAGTATATTAGTTATGTATGCTATTCATTAATTTAAATATCATAAATAATATTCTTTTGTAACCGCTTATTACTTGGCAGCGACAAATACATACATAGATTTTATTCGGGCAAGCGAAGAAAGCTGTTGACCAGACATAGAATTTTCTCTGATTCTCTCAGTCTTCTGCCCCAAAGCCTATTTATTATTTGCACCTGAAACATAAAAACGTCACCCGTCGAGAAACTCCCAAAGTGAAGGAAGGGTACCCTAGTTTGTCACACTTGACCCAAATAAATCTAGTTCACACCAGTCTTTTGTTAACATTTTTGGAAAAAACATAATAAAAAAACATAAGATAATTTATAGAACCTTTTTGTAAGGTATAAAGGAAGAGTGATTCAAGAATACTATTATCCCACTAATGAAATATGGATTAAAGGCTTGTTTCATCCAAAAATATGGAATTTTCATATAATTTGTGCAAATCTAACTGACAAAATGCTGTCGTGAAATGAATAGGTACGGAATCTAATTTGAATAAGTCTGAAATGTAATTTTTTTTCTAAAGAAACTTTACTTGTAAAAGTTTTTCATTAAAGTTTGTGACCTGGCAGGTTCCTTTCTGTCTGTTTCTATGTCAAGAAATCTCCTATACTACAAATTACCTCCTATTGTTTGTATTCAAAATTCGAGACATTTATTTTTATTTTGTTTCAAGACATCTATTACAAATAGGAAAAGTTAGTACTCCATTGCAACCCATAATTTTTCTCTAAAGCTTTTTCATACATATGGTAATGGTAAATTTAAAACTAATCTTAAAATATACAACGCCAAAGTCGATACTTGCTTGCGTAGCGATGGATTGAAACTAAAGCGAATAAAAACAAATATTAAAAAAAAATACAAAGATAAAAGTATTGGTTTGCCCGTATTCACAGCTACTGGTAAGCATAATATTCTCGACATATATCTGCATATCACAAACACCAATTTGTATAAATAGTTTGGATGTCGGTCCCCGATCTACTTATGCGTCAAAGCCGACCTTCATTTCTAATCAAGGTTGAAATAAATTTCAAAAGTCCTCCATCCATGGAAAGTGGGATCCTGGACGATTTTATGAAGACTTTTGTTACGCTACTTAGTTTTTTACGAAGCTATGTCAAAATAAATATCATCTTCTCGCCCTTGTGCAAAGTAGATTGATCTTTCGCTATATATTTTCCATCTATGCCAAATATAGTCAAGCAAATTACTTTCTGTATTCTAAATTATGATTAAATTCATCCAAAATTAAACTAAAGAAACGGTCCCACACCTGAGATCTGTTAAAATACTAAATAGTATGTTTATTAAAAGGTAGATTAGGAGGCATATTATGATACGCAAAAGCTACATATATTGCTATATTCGAAACTACGTTTTAACATTATAAATGTGAAAGTATTGTGAGTTTGGCTTTTTGTTACTGCTTCAGATTCAACTTTGCAGCAATATTTATAGCTTTTACAAGTATTCTTAATTCTTTATTGTACACTAAAAATAACTAAATATAACATACATAAGTACAAATATATATATATATACATATACTAATATTATGTCATTCCGAAAGAAAATGATCCTTGATTTTCCTCTTGAAGACATTCAGAGAAGGGCTGTCGCGTAGGGAATGTGGTAGAGAGTTCCAAATAAGTATCGAAATAAGACAATTTCTATTATTTGTAATGATATTGGAGGATATACTAATTACACGCGAGCGAAGATACGGGTAGCTAGTTTGAAATGTCTCTGGTAATCTGTCTGGCCCAATGGGACTTAGACAAGATACCGGTTATATATGTGATGATTCATAGGCAGTTTTCGGCGGTTTTTACCTCTGATTAGGTCACTGCACGTTTGTCGTCCTTACATCTATCTCTATTAGCTGTCATCCTAAAATTCACTTCCATCTAAGCCGTATAATTTTTCACAAAATCTATCTATCTTTGGTCAACCTCTTTCTCGGCAATAATTGAAAGAATTTTCGTTTTTCCATCGTCAATGTGAAGTTTTTATCATTTTCTGACTGTCATTGATGTAATAATATTTTCGTTACAATTTCAACGTACTTGGAGAAATTTAATTTAATCAAGGTAAATCAAAAGTCATTTATTCAAATTATATTTGAGAACCAGCAATTTTCGAAAAAAAAAAAAACCAGCCAAGTGCGTGACGGGCCACGCGCAGTTATAGGGTTCCAAAGTTGCATAATAATGCGGACTAAGAAGAGGGTTTTGTTGTTGTTACATGAACATTATAATGGTACAGCGGCACACAACGTCTAAAAACGGGCCCACATAGAAAGATGTTTTTTTAATCTATATTCTAGCGTTTGACCACTATCTCGCCTGATGCTAAGCGATTCTGTGGTCTACGATGAAGCACGCTTGCCTAGAAGTAACCTATTCACTCTTGACTTAAACTAAAGAAGGACTAACTGGTAACTGAAGAAGGAGTTATAAAATCCAACTTCGCACCTGAAGTTAGAAATATATTATCTATTTGAGTACCACCACGGCGCACACGCTCCTAGTTTATTTCTCTTTCGGAATTTGAAAATTTTCGTATGTATTCACGTCTAATCTGCAGTATTCACTATTTCGTTCCAGAAAGTTTTACGCTACTCAATTAGTGATGTAGTCGGGTCGAAAATTGACTTTGTAGATGGATATCGACAAAAGAAAATAAGTAATTTGCTTGGCAATCGAATCTAATTAGATAACAAATAAAATAAAAGAATATTAGATTACAAAACATCGAAAATACTTCTGCACTAACATAAAATAGACTCCCCTGCGCGCATGCGCCGTATGGACATCGGACTGGTACTGCAAACGACTCCGGCCACTCCAATGCGTTATTCGAGCTTAAACATTATTAATTTAGAAATAGGCAAGCGTGCTCCATCGTCGACCACATCATCGCTTACCATCAGGTGAGATGGTGGTCATGCGTGAGCCTATATCAAAATATAAAAAAAAAAAAAATATTATTAAAGATGTTATGATTTTATTTTTGTATAATATATTTACTCTGTTTTACACAGCTAACAACGTTATTTAAGAAATTTTTCAATGGCATTTGTACAAAATTTTCCAAGTACATTTTATAAGTTGGTCGACTATTACTCGTGAACTTGTAAAGCCTACTTATCCGTGATAGTTTTCCTTTTAATTTCGTTACATTTACTACTGCCGTGAATTTGTTCAAATAGCCAAGAGCAACCATTTCGCTGGCAGGGGGGGGGGGTGACACTTGACTCTAACATAAATTGGCAATTTAAAGCTTAATTTTACGCAAACGGGTCTCTGAATCGAAAAATGGTTTTAACAAACCCATAATATTTTTGAATGGCTTATCCAATGATACCGCACACCATGCAATAGATGAGAAAAAAAATACATCCCCACTTTACGTCTATGGGACCGTTAAAATTGTTTTTTTCTTGATTTTATGTTACCACTTTGTCGGAGTTATTAATATGTATATCCATGCTAAATTATAGCTTTCTAGTACTTAGATTCTCTGAGCTAAGCTGCGGACGGACATTCGGACAGAGCGAAACTATAAGAGTTCCTTGTTGACTTCGGCTCCCTAAAAAGGCAGTTCTCAAAAACGCCCGGCCGTCGCCTCTTTGTTTTATCCAAGAAAAAGTGATGTAGCAAACTAACAGCGAAAATATAACATACGAACGGCGACTGCAGATATTATTTATGATGTCCAACAATTATAATAAAATCTTTACGATCCATTAGTAATGGCATAAATATTTACATGGTAGGTATGTGTACGTAAAGTTACGTGCTCAGACAGTCTCATGAGTCATTAATGGACTGGTCTAGTCGTAAACGACTACTAAGATTGTAATGCATATTCAGTAAGGTGAATCCTGTTAGCCGTCATTCCCATTATTTGCCTTTCAGTTATCTACATATATTCAATTTGACGCCACCTATTAAATGATCGCTCTTTTTAAAAAATCCGATTCTACCCAACGTCAACGAATTCCATTTCACCCACTTTTGTCCCTATCGCGTGTGACGCAATTGACCAGCTCCTTCAAACAAGTGTTCGTTTGGGAACCCGTTCTCCCTATAAGGGTCAAGAGCACCATAGTACAAACATTCACCCGTATTGGTTTCGCTACAAGCTATTATTGGTCGGGGACTCCGCACGTAATTGACCTCAATTTTAAATCGTCTCCTACGAAATAGACGTCATAAAAAGATCAGAAGGCTCGGTTCAATCTAAAGGTTCGAGCCCTAGACAATATGACAAACGATCGGGTCCCTAGACAGTGATCAGCGACCACAAATGTCAAAATTAATGATTCAAGAAGAAAGGGATTGACCATGTGATGTTTCGGTAGTGCATATGTCAATCACATGCATTAGTTTTGACTTTTCGACATCTTTATCGCTGGTAGAATGCGAATTTGTTTACAATCCTTCATTATACAGTATGAACTACTTACTTAATAGCCAGCTAAAGCAACAGTGTTTTTAAAGGATCCGAAGTCTATCCAGCAGGACTGGACTTTTTAAACAATTTGTTTCAGGATTGTTGCCACTCAGTGATTTTGTAGCTTTTTATCAGTGAAATATTCTGTTTTTATAATCGTCGCTTCCAGAGTTTACCTTTAATAAACATACAATTGTATCTCTTTGTAATCATCATCATTATCATTTCAGCCGAAAGACGGCCACTTGCTGAACATAGGTCTCCTCTATCTGTCGCCACATTGACCAGTCCCGTCCGTCTCAATGATCATTCAGTGGATTCCCGCTACCTTCACCAGATCACAGGTTGCAGGTGTTTGAAATAGATTAAATTCAATAATTCTAGTGAACATTCTGACTTACATTTTAATTGGTTAGACCACATATTATAGAGTTTCTTAGAGTGTCTGTCTAGGTATCAATTTAACGCCGCCTGGCAGCAACGTGATTATGTCGAGTCTGTTGCAATAGAAGTAAATAGTTTGAAATCTTTGCCTGGCTCAGAGATTTCTAGATAAATTATGTTAAGTTACATGCGAAGTATCGTTTTTAGGGTTCCGTACCCAAAGGGTAAAAACGGGACCCTATTACTAAGACTTCGCGATCCGTCTGTCTGTCTGTCCGTCTGTCTCCAGGCTGTATCTCATGAACCGTGATAGCTAGATAGTTGAAGTTTTCACAGATGATGTATTTCTGTTGCCGCTATAACAACAAATACTAAAAACAAAATAAAGAAAACAGTATAAAGTAAATATTAAAGGGGGGCTCCCATACAACAAACGTGATATTTTTGCCGTTTTTTGCTCGATATTTATAACGGCAACAGGTAGACGCTTGAAATATTCACAGAATGTTTAGTTGTATATTTACTTCAAAAAATAATAATTAATAAATTAAAATAAAATAAATTAAGGGGGGCTCCCATAGAACAAAAGTAATTTTTATGCAGTGTTTTGCGATAATGGTACGGAACCCTTCGTGTGCGAGTCCGACTCGCACTTGGCCGGTTTTTTCTTTATTTTTTGGATTTTAGCAAAAGACCGCATAATAAATTATGATTTCAAATCTTTGTTGCATCCATGTAGATATTGGGGTGGAAAGTATAAATAAATAAATCAAATTATGGACCCTGTAAAGTAGGAGAGAGGAAGAACGCTTTTATTTTTCTTATTAGGTACTAAATATTTTAATTATTTTCTATCATTGAAATCTAAGAAAGGTTTTCGTAATCATAGAAGTAAGGTTTTTGCAAAAAAAGCTAAAATTTTTGTTGCATATTCTAAGGCAGTTATTTAACTTGAAATCTCTCATAAATACTGGGAGCTTATGTATGTCGCAGGGAAATAAGGATGCCAGAGATTTCACGAAATACCTATAACAACCTAGGGATACCACGAAATCACGGTAGATGTTGAATATTTTTGTTTATTACGTGTTATATATGCATTATTACGTACTAATAATGAGTGACATAACAAAATGCTAGTATAATATCGATGATATGCGAATAGTATGAAGTGTACCGCGCGGCGATGGAGACTCTGCGGCTGGTCATCGGCGAGGCGAAGAAGCAAGCCAGGGAGGATATGTTGGAGACTCTAGACGGGGATCCGTGGGGGCGCCCTTATAGAGCGGTTCGAGGGAAACTTCGAGCCGCCGCGCCTCTGCTTACGGAGAGTCTCCAACCCGAGCTGCTGGAGGAGGTAGTCGCAGCCCTCTTCCCGGCGAGAGCGGAGCACATCCCGCCGCCAATGGCTTTGCCCACGGCCGCAGAGTCTACAGAGGAGGACGCCATCAGCGTCCCAGAGGTGACACTAGCAGAAATGGGGGCGGCCGTGATGCGGCTCCGGGCTAAGAACGTGGCTCCGAGGCCCGACGAAATCCACGGCCACGTGCTAGCCCTCGATCTGAAGGAGCTAGAGCCCTGGCTGAGAGGACTCTTCACAGCGTGCCTTGAGTGGGGCCGGTTTCCCATTTTGTGGTAAGCTGGTCGTTTGGTCCTGCTCAGGAAGGCGGGGCGCCCTGCGGACTCGCCGTCCGCGTACCGGCCCATAGTGCTGCTAGACGTGGTGGGTAAGCTGTTCAAGCGGATTATCGCTGCTCGCCTCGTCAGCCACTTGTACAGAGAGGGGCCGGACCTGGACGAAAGCCAGTTCGGCTTTCGGCATGGGCGCTCCACCATCCACGCAATATCGCAGGTGAGAGTCCTGGCGGAGGAAGCGGTCCCCCGGGGTGGGGTGGTGTTGGCGGTGTCCTTGGACATTTCCAATGCCTTCAACACTCTGCCTTGGAGTTGTGTTCGGGAGGCACTGTAGTATCATCGAGTGCCTTCCTACTTCCGCCGCATCGTCGGGGCTTATTTGGTGGAGAGGTGTGTCACCTACGTGGAATTGCGACAGGCGCGGGGGCGCCTTCTCTCGCATTGCACTAGTCACCACCCTCGTCGGGCGGGAATGGCCGAGCACTCGCGGTCGTTCCCGAGCCCCTTCTCTGAGGGAGGGGCGTAAAGGGCCCGCTGTAAAGGCGGGCGGTCGTCGGCGGAGGACTGGATGAGGGTGAAGAAGGTGAGGAGAGGGAAGTGAGATGTGGTTCCACGCTGCTTACCTTCAGATACGCACTGAATGGACGCCATCATTGGGGGACTAGTCTGGAGACTGCGAGGACGCCCGAGCCCCCTCGGGAATGTCCATCGGGCCCTCCCTTCTGGTCGCCAACCAGCACGATGGTGCATTCCGGGAATTTTCGTCAGTTGGCGGGGCAGCCTTTCGTGTGGGGCTGGCACACTACTCGGGCCCCCAAGTACCTGCGGTTGGCCAGAGGTGCACCGTGCCTCGGATTACGCTACCCTCCGCAACCAGTCGCCTGATACGCCCATAACAGCGCGCGCCAGGCTGGTCTGCCTGCAATGAAACCGCCATCTCAACCCATCTCCTGAAGTGGCTACACCGAGTATCGCACCGGAACACGGCTAGGCCGCTTGGCGGTACGTCTTTGCCCGGTGGGTGGTCGCAAGCCTTCGGCCGAAGCCTACCACCAGTTATTTTCACCTGATTGGCGCCACCCGGGGACCACGTGTAGGGTATCGCATTGGGTACTTGCCTACGGACGTGGATGACTCAGCCCCCGAAAACTGTGTATCTAGGCTCTTCAAAGCTGTGTTTAACATTATAATAAACAGCGTTCTTAATAGAAGTATGGCCAATTGTTGCCACTACGTACCGAGGTACACGGCAGATTTACGCAACACGGTATGTAGGTTAAACGAGCCAGCTAACAACGTCAACACACTTCACGGCGCATTCAATGCATCGTAGCTAAGTTTCGAGCAAAGAATACTAACTATTATTACTTACGTTGAAACCGTAAGTAATAATAGTTAGTATTCTTCAGTCAGCAAAATTTTACTCGTCACCAGCCGCCGTCACTGCAAGCGATGCACAAGCGCGTCGCGCCCACCCCACGTCTCCTATGGCTGGGGCGCCGGCCACCGACGAATAATAACAGGTCAAAACTGGGGTGTGCTTATTCGGCTGCCGTAATTGCAGCGCCTGCAAAAGATCAGCGGCAACCCAAGGAAGCAAAGAATGCCCAGGGGCCCTCTGATCAAGTTCGAAGCTCTTTGCCGGCGGTAACAAGAACAGGACAGACCGATTAAGAAGGCTTCATTCGAATGGTGAAGAAGAAGATGAAGAAACCTGCTTGTCGAAATCAGTGCGGTACAACAGTGTTACAGGGCCGAACATGTTGGTGCATCCCGCTATTCCGTCGACGCAGCTGTATGTGTCAAGTCTGCATCACTCCACGAAGGTAGAAGAGCTCATGGAGTATATAAAGATCAAGACTAAATTTTCCCTGGGACTCAAGCAGTTGGAGTCACGTCACAAGATAATTTCAAATCTTTTTTTGGTGTGGGTTCCAACTCATCATCTGGAGACCTCCATGATGGAAGAATTTTGGCCGACGGGTATCTACCGTGTATCGGTTTCCGCGGATGGCTACACGACACCACGCACGACTCGGCGCAATACATCGCCGAAGAAGTAAGAATTATAAATATAAATCATTTATTTTCAGACACCAAAATACACCATAATACATTCATAAGCATAACATAAAAATGTATCCATTCGAAATTATAATAAAATGTCATTCATTAGCATGTCATATATTAGTTTATTTTTGTATGTTTACTTTGTGTATTTTATCTAAGGGCCATCCCACCCAGAGATAACTGGGTTGGAGACCACGACGGTTTGGTGGCCATATTGGCAGGGCTCTTGTCAGCCCGTCCCAAGGTGGCGGCTGGGTGGCCGCCCTCGCGGAAGTCGTTGGCTTAGTTGGTGCATATTTTTCGCCCAACAAGAGTCTCGCCGACATCGAGAGTTTTCTTGTCAAGTTGGGCGCCGTGGTAGGCCAACTCAACCCTCGCCCTGTGCTGTTACTAGGGGATCTCAAGGCCAAGTCTTCGGAGTGGGGATCTCCGGTAACCGATGCTAGGCGAACCTATGTGAGGCGCTGGAGGAGTGGGCAGTAACCACCGGCCTGGTCATCTTAAACCGGGGCTCAGTTTACACGTGCGTGCGACAACGGGGCGGGTCAGTAGTGGACGTCTCGTTCACTAGCCCTACTGTCGCGAGCAGTGTCCCCGATTGGCATGTCGCCGTGGAGACGTTATCGGATCAGCGATAGCGATCCGTTTCGACGTCTCCACCCAGACCGCCGGCGGCCGCGGTACGCCAGCCCCGCGAACGGACGGTCTGCGCTGGGCGCTCAAGCGCATCGACAGGGAACTTCTCGAGGAGGTGTGTGTGTGTGTAAGTGTGTGTGAACGAGAATAAAAACTAGTGTGAGTAACTTGAATAAAACATGTTAACATAAAACCATGTTTAATGTGTCAAGAATTCCTAAAGTAAAGTAAGATGTCATTGAATGCTTTCGTAGTTTGTGATACTAAAGTCCCTTTCTTTTGAACTAATTTTCTAAACAGATACGACATTTTATTTACCTTTTTGTTTGTAAGATAATCTCTGGAAGTACTGATCCTATTACTGAATTATTTAACTGGAAGAAAGCTACACTATCGCCAAATGCCACAGGTTATAATTACGTCGGAAAAATACTTGGTTGCTGTAAGATAGGTCACGCAAAAAGAACCAATACTTCATGAAACGCATTACCAAGCGCTTCATTGATACTGCGGTCAAGCATAGTAACCCCCTTGTCCAAGCGGCCTCCCGCTACGAAACCTTCAAAATCTCCCAAATTCGCCGACCGCGGATCCTCTCACTACCCCCGATGACGTCACTACTCTGCTCCAAGAGAGGAGTAAGGAGACCAGCACAATTAGAAGACAAAATCCGCCTTCGTTCCATCCTCGCTGCCGAGGCCCACCGACGTACCCGTCAAGAAATTTAATTCAGCCCGCACAATTAGCATTAAACATTAAATATTCAAAAATTTAATATTCAAATATTAAATATTTAACTACGGCTTAGCAGCCGTAGTTAAATATTTAGTAAGTTATTAAAATGGAGTTTCTTGTCTGCTCTTCTCTACGCAGGCATTTTCCGAACGCCAGCCCTAGTTGTCCCCCCAGCGACCGACCGACGCCCTGAGCCGAGGTTCGACCCCAAAGATTTTTGAAGACTTTTGTGCCTGGCTATAGTTTAGTCTTCACAGGATTGCCCGGTTAAGCAGTAGCCAGTATATCAAACTATAAAAAAAACACGCAATAAGCTACAAAATAATATTATAAACCACTTGTTATGTATGATTTATGAAGGTTACATAAATTCGCACAGAGCTAAAAAAAACGTGCCAAGTACAACTTTGACCTTGAATTTTTTTTTTGCTAATGTTGGATCGATGGGGACTTTTCAAATTTCATTTATATAAAAATAATAATTTAATATATAATTGTGTTCCAAACATTCGTACAAATTTTTTGCTCTATGCGAATTTATGTTACCATAAACCAATTTTTTTGGGCTAACTTGACCAGGCTATTTGGGTCAAATCTTGCAACTGAGTTATAAAACTGTTATCTACAAACGATTGAATTGTAATTTCGCATGCACATTTAGTTTGAATGACAATACGTGTTTAGCTAAGTGACAGCTGCATTATAAATCCCATATGGTGGACTCCCAAAGACTGCCGACAAATTATTTTTATGCACCCCATGATACTCGTATGGGTATCAAATGAAAAGAGTTGCTCAGAGGAATACGAAATCGCTAATTTATAAAATGGATTTTTTATTAAACATTTATTTTCAGATATAAACTCCGCCATGCCTGACTCGGTTGCCACCCAGCTACTAAGAGTATTGGAGAAGACATATATACAAACAGTTATTATATCATTTGTGATAGCAAATTTACTATAAAGAGTATGATATATGTCGGTGTCTTTGGACCTTTTTACACTGTATTGTTTTTCAAAATGTGTACCGTTTAACCACTCTCATGTACGAGTACGAGAGCGCGATCGGAATTTGGCCGCACGGGCGCCCCAACGAAACTTCTGCAGCTCCACCAAAATAAAAATACGTGGGTATAGCTGAACTATGCCGCATCGACATTTATGAAAAATAAATTACAACATCTAGTTCTGTATGTAAAAACAAAAATGTATATTTCAGAATTTGGGTTGAATGTCAGTAAACTTTTTGTTATTTGGTACTAAGCTTTTACCAATAATTTTGTATTTTGTGTCAATAAAACCTAGTCATAAGATAGACTATCTAAGCTTTTTTTATACCCATATGTCCTTAATTGGAATTTTATGTGTAAATAATGAACCTAAAAAATCAACCCATTCCTGCATCGACTTGTCGCCGCGCCGCCTACGGCGACCTGCGCTCTTGAGATTATGGCAAGATGGCCGCCGTAAGGGTTCTCTCAAACGGGAATTAACTTGATATGTATCATATGGATATTAGACGACTCGCCCGAATTTAACTCGCCCGAAGCGGGCGAATTGTCCACTATTAAAAATATTCATTTTTCTGTGTCGATTCGCCCGAAGTTTATTTATCGACGGGCGAATTGACCACTCCAAAATTATTTAGTGGATGATTCGCCCGAATTTTATTTTAGAGAAAAAACATTATAAAAGTACAGTCGTGCTCACCCGTCTCGGTAATAATATGCAGAATTAATCGAAGTTAATAGATATTGTACTAGAAACTAGGAAAGCAATTCAAACTACCAGGAGGCCAGAATCATGAAGAAGTATTTGCAAAGCTAGAATCATTAGCGGTAGAGACTAACGGAGTACTAGGGCTTCAGAATCGAAAATCGCCCGGTACACTTTTTACTGCTCATGACTCCAGCCTAGCTTCCTCATGATTATAATCTCCTGGTACTTAAGTTAGTCTTTACCGGTACCGAAATGACCTGATAGCGTATAGAGCTGTCTCTTTCATTTTTAGGGTTCCGTACCCAAAGGGTAAAAACGGGACCCTATTACTGAGACTTCGCGGTCCGTCTGTCTGTATGTCTGTTACCAGGCTGTATCTCATGAACCGTAATAGCTACACAGTTGAAATTTTCAGAGATGATGTATTTCTGTTGCCGCTATAACAACAAATACTAAAAAAGGAATAAAATAAATATTTAAGTAGGGCACCCATACAACAAACGTGATTTTTTTGCCATTTTTTGCGATAATGGTACGGAACCCTTCGTGCGCGAGTCCAACTCGCACTTGGCCGGTATTTTTTTGTAGCGAATATGTGATATATTTATTTTAAATTTGCACATGAATTTTCATAAAGCTAACACGTGCAGGTGAGGTTGACTATTGGGGCCGGCAGGATGTTAGAACCGTTCTCCCCTTATTCCCCGTATCTACATATAACTGACTTTAAATTTTCAAGTTTTCAAGCAAACCCTACCCTAACTACCTTATAATTACTCTATCGTAAACGGAGCGAACAAAACAGGCCTTTCTCCTCCTTCGTCCTTCCTTTAATCCCATCAAGACAAATATCGCTTTTATAAGAACGATAAAAAAACCTTAAGATAACGAGACCCATTTTTTTTTCCAACTGCCCAAAAAGAAGGTTATGTTTTTACTACGACTGCAAATGACTGTAATAAATGAAGTTCATTTAATGAACCTCTTCAAGCCGAAGCTCTGGAGAATCCTCTGTATAGGTATAGTGCAGTTGCATTATAGGAGGCACTTGTTGATCAAGTAGCAAACAGCTAAGGCTAAGTGCTCCAGGGACATGCTTCGATAGCAAAGTTAGCAAACTGTGATTGCGTGTAATTACGACGGGGTAGCGTGGTGGTATGTAGCTGTTAAAGTAGATAAAAATTTGTGTTAAAACTGAAGATATTTAGGAAAATGCAATGAACGAATATATAGATAAACTACACAAGACCTACCTACTGGTATTATAAATGTGAATGTAACTCTGTCTGTCTTTCTAGTATCATTTCACGTCTTAAAGGCTGAACAGATATCGACGCTAGAAAGGCATATTGTATTAACGACCATTGTATAAATTGTTCATAAAACTGATTTGAAGTTCAACTTTTCACAAAAAAAACATAGTTAATTAACTACTGGAGTATTCTTGTTGAAACTCAGAATAGTTCTTTTTTAATATATTTATTATTTAATTAATAAGTCAAAAACATTGTACATGACCTTTTTGATATGTTTTTAGGAGATAATACAAGTTTTTGAATAATCTTGGTTAGGTAAAATTGACTTAAGTCACGATTCCAACATTAGAGGTCTTGTAAAAAATGTTTTAACGATCGGATAGCTGCATACAACCTACAGCTAAAGTAACTTACGTTCCATTCGGTAATCTTTAATATTCCAATAAAATGTTTTAACAGGTCGAGTTAATCAACCGATGAAAACCAAAAAATCTGATCTTACTCGTTAAACTTAGTTCCGTCTAAGATCAAGGTATTATATCCCAATATTATTATATTTTTAGCGATAAGTAAAACATAAAATACAAAATAAAGATGTTGTAGTAAAATTGTAACAGCAAACTTCACAAAGTTATCCAGTTGGTAAATAGCAAAAAAAAACATAAAACAACTTGTTTATAATTAAAAAAAACTAAATCAACTTTGAGATCAGCCAATCACATGAAAATTCAATCTTTTGTTTTAATATTTAATTCTCAAACAAAACAAAAGATAAAACATCTTATACATTATAATTAAACAACAAAACTACTTAAATTTGAGATCAATCAGTCACATGAAAATGATATAGATGTTCGTATAATATGTAATAACAAAAAATAAAGCAACTTATAACACTACGTAAACAAAACATGAAACAACTAACACATGTTAATCCCGCTCCGTAGGGCAATCTTTGGTGTGGACAAAATCAAATTTGCTAATTTGTATTCCTATTCATAGTTATTGTATTCTTATGTTATTTTTTATATTTTTCCAGAATTTGACTCACACACGGTTCCGTTGTTGTTGAATTAGGTATTTTACCAATGTTTGCAATATTTGTAAGTATGTGAGAACCATGTTCCTATTTATCAAATTAATGAATTTACCTGTTAGTGCTTTTATTACTTTATACCTGTACGTAGTATAGTGTGTAGTGCTATTTTTGGGTGCATCGTTCTCACATATATGAATTTATTAATGTATACATTTTTTTTTTAAAGAGTAAGTATGGAGTTTCTTGTGCGTTCTTCTCCATAACAAGCTACTTTCCGAATGCACGGTAGAGTCAATTTTTATTACTTGTACATTTTTAATTTAGATTTAATGTTTGACGTTCAAAAGTGCCGCTTATTGGCCTAGTTGAAATAAATATATTTGACTTTTGACTTTGAACACTTTAAGTAAACAAAAAGCTACTCAACTTTGACATCAATCAGCCCTATGAAACCTATATTATACATTTTACAACAATCAAACATTAACAGTTTATAATTATAATTACATAGATCAGATACTATGCGTCTAGTAGACTTTTTAAAGGTACTTACTAGGTTGTAATGAAAAGTAAAACCATTTAAAAAATCATCATCATCATATCAGCCGAAAGACGTACACTGCTGGACATTGGCCTCCCCCAAGCGTCGAAACATTGACCAGTCCCCTGCGTCCCGCATCCAGCGTATCTCCGCAACTTTCACCAGGTCATCGGTCCATCTGGTGGGAGGCCTTCCAACGCAACGTCTTCCGGTTCGCGGTCGCCACTCCAGAACTATTTTGCCCCATCGGCCATTTGTTCTGCGAGCAATGTGCCCTGCCCACCGCCACTTAAGTTTGGCAAATCTTCGGGCTATGTCGGTAACACTGGTTCTCTTGCGGATCTATACATTTCTGATTCGATCACGCAAGGACACTCCGAGCATGGCCCTATCCATTGCGTCAAGTCTATGACCAGTGTGTGTTGCATAATTGGCAACACACACTGGTCATAGACTTTCGTCTTGGCTCTGAGACGTGGTCGCTCACAATGGGCCTCATCAGAAAGCTTGTAATCAACCAAAGGGCAATGGATAGGGCCATGCTCGGAGTGTCCTTGCGTGTCCTTTTTTTGGCGTCTGCCTCTCCGCGCTACCTACCTCCGTTTTTTTTTTTGGAGTCTGCGTGTAAGAAGTTTCCCGGACAATTAGATCCGAGACCATTGGGGACTTATCTTTATTTCTAGGTATTTATTTAACAAGTCTTAATTACTATTACATTCTATTACATCTATGACATGACAAGTATTCTATTTTTAGGGTTCCGTACCCAAAAAGTAAAAATGGGTCCCTATTACTGAGGCTCCGCGGTCCGTCTGTCTGTCTGTCTGTGTGTCTGTCACCAGGCTGTATCTCATGAGCCGTGATAGCTAGACAGTTGAAATTTTCACAGATGATGTATTTCTGTTAAAAACAGAATATAATAAATATTTATGTGGGGCTCCCATACAACAAACGTGATTTTTGTGCCAATTTTTGCGATAATGGTACGGAACCCTTCCTGCGCGAGTTCGATTTGCACTTGGCCGGTTTTTTATGTTACTATGTGTCTCACTACCTAGATTTCTTTACAGCATAACTATTTAAATCTTATATCTATCTTATACTTCTATTATACAACAATTTTCTTAATGCTACCTATTATATATATACTCATATAAAATTTTGAGCATTTTTATGCATCTACTTATTTCTATTTATCGTAATTGCAGCTATTTTGACAAAAAAAATAATGAAATCCGGGCTGTATTTGTTCTCGTTGATTAATTTATTAAAGTTTTCTGTTTTAATTTCTAGGTCTGGTTTTTGTTCCAGTTTGTATTTCTCCAAGCCATAGGCCGGGCAGTCAGTTAGTATGTGAGTCACTGTCTCGTCTTGGTCGGGGTCACATATGCATGATGGGCTTCCCTTTCATTTAAATCTGTACAGATACTCAGAGAACCCACCATGCCCCGTGAATATTTGCGTTATTACCCCCGTTGGTTTCATCTTTTTAACAGTGCTGAAAGCGTCGACAGCGTTGGGAAAGAAGAGTTTGGTGATCGCGGCTGTTTCACTCGTCCTGTACCTCCGGTTCCATTCGACAAGCGAATTCGTACGGATTTGCCGCTTGACGAATAAAACCGGGCACTGGTCGTAGTCCGCCTCTTCTTCAACTTTAGAGCCGCATCTTTAGCCAGCTGGTCTGCTCTTTCATTTCATTTCAAAAAACTTTTACCGACTTCCAAATAAGAAAACTACAAAGTGCAAAATAACTTTAGTTTTGGAAGTCGGTGTCCATAACGCAAAAAATTGGTACCTACCAAAGACACCGACTTCCAAAACTAAAGTTATTTTTCACTTTGTAGTTTTCTTATTTGGAAGTCGGTAGTATTTTTTTGTAAAAAGTTTTTTGTAGTAGGTTACACGAGCCAGCTAACATTGTCAACACACGTCACAGCGCGTTCGGAGCTCAGTTTCGAGCAAATAATTTTATTTTATTTTTATTTTATATATAAGGTACTCCAACGACCTATTCACTAATACATATTACATAAAATAACTTATATATCTATTACATAGTATGGTGAATTTGTCACTTATAGAAGTACACAGCTTAATCATAAGTTAAAAATACATACAAAAGAACTTTTCCAAAGTGATTTAAAATATACTAAACTTACTTACTCTAGGATAATAATATAAAGAACATACAAAGAAAATTCTGATTTACTTAATCAATAAATAAATAATTTAATTTAATTTTGATTGTTTGTACACGTAAAACGACTGCAATAAACGTGATCAAAATGTTATGATGAATGGTTGGGGTACATAAGTTTTTTACGGAATTGGTTAAAAGTGTCGGCAAAGATGTCAATGTTGCTGCTATTGTGGATTATATTATAATTAGTCATAAATCGGTTCATAGGGGCACTGCGACCAAGGTTTGTTCTTGATGAGGACACAGCAAGTATATCTGTTCTGCGTACAGATCTAGTTATAGTGCGCCTAGGTACAGTGATATTAAGTTCAGATAATAGCTCTGGAACATCGGACCGATTACGGATAATTTTGTAAAGAAATATCTGATCGGAGAGACTTCTACGTTGTTCCAGAGATATCATATTGAAATGGTTGAGTCTTTGAGGATAACTGGTATCTCGATCGCAACTAGAACATCTGAATCGAAGATACCTGGTGAAGGCCTTCTGTATACGTTCTATTCTATTGACATGGACGCGATATGTAGGATTCCATGCCGGAGATGCGTAATCCAGTATACTTCTAACAAGCGTGCTAAAAAGGAGTTTTAGGGTCGATATGGACCGAAACTCCGAGCAAGTTCTCTTCACAAAGCCTGCCATTTTAGTCGCTTTTGATACGATTAGGTCGATGTGATTAATGAACGAAAGTTTACTGTCGAGCTGGACTCCTAAGTCACGGATGGTGCCAACCTTTTGCAGAGAAACTCCATTTAATCTATAAGACGAAGGTACTATATTCTTGTTACGCGTAAACGTCATGTGATAGCACTTGCTTACGTTAAGCGTCATCATGTTTAACCGACACCATTCCCGTATCGCATCCAGATCATTCTGAAGAAGTGATACGTCCAAGTCCGTTTTAATTTCCTTGTACAGTTTTAAATCATCTGCAAACATGGAACATTTGCTGTGTCGTACTGTGGATACAATGTCGTTTACAAATATAAGAAATAAGATCGGCCCCAGGTGCGATCCTTGTGGTACTCCGGAAGTGGAAGAGTAGAACAGTGATTCGTATCCTCTCACAACCACTCTCTGCTTCCGCCCGGTCAGGTAGGAAGCGAACCATCTGAGCAGTTGACCGGCTATTCCAAAATTTTCTAGCTTCATTAAAAGTATATTGTGGTTAACTTTATCAAAAGCACTGCTGAAATCTGTGTAGATAGAGTCAACCTGTACACGTGAATCCAGAGATCTAGCAATATCGTTGATGTAGTGAACCAAATTAGTGGTAGTAGATTTACGAGCTCGGAAGCCGTGCTGTTCAGAGGCCAATTGCGCATTAGTATGCGAAGACAGTACAGGACAAACCAACGCTTCAAACAGCTTTGCAAAGATAGAAAGAAGAGATATGGGGCGATAATTAGAAGTATCGCTGGGTTCTCCCTTCTTAAAAATAGGTACCACGTTAGCGATTTTCCACTCAGTGGGGAATTTAGATGTTTCGATAGAGCGATTGAAAATAAGTTTGAGTGGAAGAGCCAGATTGGATGCACATTTTTGGACAAATAGCGGGGGAAGGCCATCAGGACCCGGACCTTTGGAGGTGTCAAGTTTCTTTAATTCTTTTGATACTTCTACTTCTGTGAACGCAATTCTGCTTAGAGCGAATTGATGATAGTTATGATGCGAGTAAGTATCTGGAGGAATCGACTTATTGGATGGTATGAAGTTGGATGAAAAATGTGTGGCAAATTGATTGCTTATTTCCTCACCAGAAGAAGCAGTATTGTTGCCCAAATGCATAGTAGTGGGTATGTCATTAGCCTGTGATTTCTTGGCTTTAACGAATGACCAGAATAGTTTCGGGTTTTGCGCTATATTTTTTTCAGTATTGCTTAAATAAGTTTTATAACAATTTTTAATCATAATTCTTGCGCGTCCGTTTAACATTTTGTATTCGTAATTATCTCTAGGATTTTTGTATTTTTTATAGCGAATTCTAATTTTTCCTTTTCGTTCAAAAGTTTAATTAACGGCCTAGAAAACCACCGCGGAAATGTATTATTGTGTAGTTTGGACAGAGGAACATGTTCTTTAATTAAAGTATTAATTTTTTCGTACATCAAGTCAACCATCTCGTCCACATCAGTAATTTCAGAAAATATTTTAGTCCAATCTATTACTCTAAGTTTCGCCTTAATCGAAGTATAGTCAGCGCGTTTGAAGTTATACTTCGAAGTTATTTTGGTTTTTAACGGTGCTGGTGAACTATTAGTGACAACAATTTCTAGGGGGGGGTGATGTACATCTACTTTTGACATCGGGTTATTGCATTCGCTTACACTTACAGATAAGTTTGATAGAATCAGATCCAATGTTTTATTGTAACAGTTTTTCACAACATTAGCTTGCAACATATTGTTTTCGGACATGAAATCAACAAGAGAGTAGCCTAACCTATTAGTGTAATTGGTGGGAATTGTACATGGAGGGCTTAGAGTATTGTCTATGTTCCAACTTATGAAGCTAAGGTTGAAGTCTCCAGCAATAATTGTATCTTCATTTGTAGATTCTATCAGTGTAGATACATTGTCCAGGAATGAGTCAAGTTTGATTTGCTGGACCGTTGGGGGTAGGTAGACAGAGCAGATGTTCAAATTACGATGGCTCTTTCCCTTAGTAATTCTAAGGCTGACCCACAGATCCTCGATGTCAGATTCCCATTTCGGCATACGTACGGAATCAATGAGCCTAGATACAGCAATCAGAACACCACCACCCCTCTTGGTTCCCAGAGCAGTTGAAGATCTATCTCTGCGGTAGACGCGATACCTAGAATCGAATATTTCGCCGTCTTTTATACCATCGTCCAGCCACGTTTCGGTTCCAATTATAACATCATAGAAGCACGACTGTGCCGCCAACATAACAGTATTAAGTTTGGTTTTTATTCCTCTGAAGTTCTGGTAATAAATGTAATAATAATAACTATTACTACGGTTTAAGGTCTATCCACACATATCAGCTAGGGGCGTGCCCCTGACGGGCACCGTCTGTCCACGTCCAGTGCACGTCCCAGGCACGGCACTGATATGTGTGGATAAACCTTTAGAGTCAGCAAAATTTTACTCGTCGCCGACCTCCTCACACAAGGCCGGATTGCCAATTTACGAGGTCAAAAATATCATTTTGGAATGTTGAACTTAACAAATCTAATTTGTTTAGCTTCTTCAATAAACAATCAATAGGATCTTATAAAAATAAAGCCTGTGTAAGCGCACTTTGTGTCCCTTTTTTTTGCACGGCAAACGTGACACAGTTTCACCTGAAAGCTTGACGGAGTAACTACGTTTATTCTGTGCCACAGTGTTTAAAAATTGAAAGTTTTTAACATAGAGAATGAAGCGTCAGGTATTTACTATAATTATTATTGTTTAATTGCCAATTATTTTCATCAATCGAGCAGTCATCATCATCATCATCAGCATATAGCAGTCCACTGCTGGACATAGGCCTCTCCAATTGCACGCCATTTGGTTCGATTTTCGGCAACTGTCATCCAGGTGCTACCAGCCACCCTGCAAAGGTCGTCGCTCCACCTAGCCTTAGGGCACCCTACCTTACGTTTACCAGTTCGCGGCCTCCACTCAAGAACACGTTTACCCCATCGGTCATCGGTTCTACGACTTATATGGCCGGCCCATTGCCACTTCATCTTACTTATTCTGTGAGCTATGTCGACAACTTTGGTTCTCTGCCGGATTACCTCATTTCTGATTCGATCCCTTAGAGAGACTCCGAGCATAGCCCTTTCCATTGCTCGCTGAGCAACTTTGAACTGATGAACCAGCCGTATTGTGAGTGTACACGTCTCAGCACCGTAGGTCATAACAGGTAGGACGCACTGGTTGAAGACTTTAGTCTCCAGGCTTTGCGGGATGCGCGACGAGAAGACTCGACGAAGTTTTCCAAACGCCGCCCAGCCCAGCTGTATTCTTCTGCTAGCCTCCTTCTCAAAGTTGTTCTTACCAAACTGCAGAGCTTGCCCGAGGTAAATGTGACCATTGACCGCAATCGATCCCGGAGTGATCAACAATGAAAAAAAAAACTAAAAATAGTTTTGTATGAAAACTTATTCCATTTCTTACAAAAAAAAATAGTTCAACAAACCAATTCTAAATATCAATCGAGTTTTTTCTGTAGTCGCCTTTTTTTAAATGTTTGTTAATTACTTCCACTTCTTAATTTAAAAAATTACTCTTTTTGAGCTGGCTTAGTTTACAGTCAATAAAATTAATAGTCAGCCTATACTGGTTTTGTTACCACTGACTTGAAGCCGAGTGCACAAAATTATATACACGCTAAAAATTATATTGTTTATTGTCGAATGAATGCTTTTGAAGTGCGACACACACCCGTATAACGATAATGTTACTTTACCCATTTCTTGCCTGTGCCCATTGTACACTTGTCTAATTATATGTAATTATTTAAGTGGTGTACAATATAGAATATAATAAATAAATAATGAGGATGTTTACATACATAATATCTAATTAGAAAGTGGTAGTTAGTTACCTAATTGACAAACAGATTACAAAACAAATGTGCGTCGCTTAGTAAATCGACACTTAGTTAATTAGTTCCGATAAATCCCCTTTAGTCAGGCGCTTTACTTTGTGTAAATTTTTTCATCACCACTGCTCTCAAAACGGTGAAGGTAAACATAGTGAGGAAACCGGCATGTCCTAGAACCAAAAATTCAAAGACATGTGACATCCACCAACCCGCACTGGGCCCGCGTGGTGGATTACGGCCCATACCCTCTCACAGAGAGGAGGCCTGTGTCCCAGCAGTGGGAACATTTTAAATAGGCTGATGATGTGATGTGATGTGAAATCCCCTTTACATTTAATATAGGCCTTTCGCAGTATGTTTACGCATTATTAGATTTAATTTCAATAAATGTTTAAAAACTTTTACGAATTTGTATCTAACCTTCTGAGGCCGTAGATAAGACTTGTCACCTAGTGACATTCTAATATCAAAAGCGCGGCGATAACGATTGGAAAAATGGCCAAAATATATGGGAATGTCAAACGCTATCGAAATGTCAAGTGATCGATCCCTTACCTTTTGACATTTCGACCATCGCCATGATGCGCCGAGCCCAAATAAAGGCGATTTACTTTGTGTAAATTATTTTATACCCACTGCTCTCAAAATGGTGAAGGAAAATATCGTGAGGAAACCAGCATGTCTTAGAACCAAAATATTAAATACACATATATGGTGGATGATGGTAAGAGAGAGAGCGCAAAACTGAGTGGGAGTGAGCAAGGTAGTAAGAAGACTTCGTTCCAAATCTTACACAGACCTTAGTACATACAGCAGCAGAGAAACCTCACTCCCTAGAAATGGATAAAAAGCGACATCTATGGACTAGAGGATATACTACGATGTTTACGTGCGCTGCGTGCGCGCCATCTCTGTGACATCAATGAAACTGCTAAGATATTCTAACTAGAAATTAAAAAAAACCGGCCAAGTGCGAGTCGAACTCGCACACGAAGGGTTCCGTACCATTATCGCAAAACACTGCATAAAAATCACGTTTGTTGTATGGGAGCCCCCCTTAATTTATTTTATTTTAATTTATTAATTATTATTTTTTGAAGTAAATATACAACTAAACATTCTGTGAATATTTCAAGCGTCTACCTGTTGCCGTTATTAATATCGAGCAAAAAACGGCAAAAATATCACGTTTGTTGTATGGGAGCCCTCCTTTAATATTTACTTTATACTGTTTTTAGTATTTGTTGTTATAGCGGCAACAGAAATACATCATCTGTGAAAATTTCAACTGTCTGACTATCACGGTTCATGAGATACAGCATGGAGACAGACGGACAGACAGACAGACAGACAGACAGACAGACAGACAGACAGACAGACAGACAGACGGATCGCGAAGTCTTAGTAATAGGGTCCCGTTTTTACCCTTTGGGTACGGAACCCTAAAAACTGACGCCGCTCATGCAAGCGATCGCTAGTTAATATCCATCGCATTAATATTTAAAAACTTCCAAACGTGTTCCACAAACATTATACTTTTTTACAAATTTCTAAATACACATCACAGAATTTTAAAATTTGATTAAGACGTTAGTCCGATCGAAGTATCGAACCTAGACCCTATAACTCACGTGTCAAGCTGTGATACCGCTGCGCCATTCTGACAATTATCATACCTTTGAAATTCATCGATATGTTCATGAATCATCCATCACATCAATCATGTTGGCCGTTACGTTTATAAAATAATATAAAAATTAATTAAAGAAGATTGAGGGTTAGCTTATAATTTAGTTAAGTAAATCACGGCATCGCATCATAGCATAATTACTCGTCTGCTTGTGTTGTGACTTATAATTACAATAAAATTATGTCTCGATTGAGTTGCTTTTTACCCGACTGCCGAAGGAGGGTAATGTGTTTATTAGTCTATGTATGTATGTATGTATGTATATATGTATGTATGTATGTATGTATGTATGTATGTATGTATGTATGTATGTATGTATGTATGTATGTATGTATGTATGTATGTTTGTATGTTTGTTCCTATGTGGCGTTCCAGAGACCAAAAGCGTTGACCGATTTTGATGATTCTTACGTCAATCGATTCGTCTTAATCCTGCGAGGGTCACTGGCTACATTAAAATTGGAAAAAACAAAAATGGCGGATTTTGGGCGTCATTTTGTGGGGAAAAAAAATTTTTTTTTCCTCGAAACCCAACGTGTGGGATATCAAAATAAAGGGTTTTAAAAGGCGATTTCAAATATATATAACACTTATATGTTTAAATGTACCTAATTCTAAAAAAAAATAACTAAAAAGTTGATATTTTTTTTAAAGTGATAATAATAGTCCTTTGGGAACTAAATCAAAGTTTAAGTTTTTCTCGAGAATTAAATGTAATGGACGTAAGTGTAATCTAAATTTTTTTATTTTTTTTTCCATTACAAATCCTAACTTTTTAATTTACTTCTTTATAGAGAACATTTCGTTTATGGGTACGACGGTATCAATAAACTAGTGAAGTAAAGTGTAACAGCCAAGGGCCACGTCCGATTGCTTACACAAATCACCAGCCGTCATCGTGAAATTGTGGATAGCCAAACCACGGATTCTTTTACAACCACCCGATCTGGGTCCATATGAAACTGCGATCTATAATTTATTATGGCTTATGTTTAACTTACCACCAGATATAGTAACATATCTCCAAATAAATCATTGTTAACCCAAAAGTAGTAAATGATCACCAAAAGTAGTAAATGATCACCAAAATTAAACCAATGACCAAAAAGATTATAAAATTTCTGGGAGCAACTTGGAAGTAGCGCTCGCCGGCCGCTGCCGCGGCACCGCTCGCTTTGCTCGCTCGGCTCGCGCGCGGTTGGTCACAGTTCTAACCTAACCTAACCTATTTTACAACATTAAATAGCGCAATAATTTGCTATTAAAATTTGGTGATCAATTTACTAAATTTGGTGATCAATTTACTAAATTTGGTGATCATTTACTATTTTTGTCAGTATATTACTAGATTTGGTGGTTAGGGGTTATCGTCACAAAGTTTTTTTTGGTGGTCATTATATTTATTCCCATTTATTATAAACCTGCCAAAAAAAATGAACTAACCGAAGCTCATCGTCAAGCCAGGATAAGATTTGCAACCATTGCAATTTGTTTTAATAATAATGGTAAATGGAATGAGATCAAGATTAGAGGATACGGAAAATAAAGGTTACCCTCTCCATTATAATTATAAGTAAAGGTTTGACCCCACAAGTTACAGTTAAATTTTTATAGTCAATTGTTTTTTGTAAACAGTTTTGAAACATTTCAAGAGATATAAATTGTTGTTCTGTTTGTTTCAAACGTGAGTAACATGTGGGTTCTCTTTTGAAATCTTCAAAACTAAATTATCAGTTTTTATCAGTAAATAAATATTTGTTAATCTAAATTGGGTTACTGCATATATTAATTAATACCATAAGAATAATAAATAATACTACGTATATAAGTGAATCTCCTTTATTTTGAAAGACTGCCATAAAAGCACCTGAATTATTATTATTTTTTAAATTAATATTTACCTATTAGTTTTTATTTTTATTATACCTACTTCCCATATAGCCATACAGTGCTGCCTAAATATACTGATGTTGGTTAGAGCATGACAATTTTCTATCAATAACGTAAACAATTATTGTTAAATGGGTATCATGATCGCTTACTGGTGGAATGTCAATTACTACAGAAAACTAAATTCATTGATGTCACAGAGATGGCGCGCACGCAGCGCACGTAAAAGTCGTCGTTAGTCGTCCTTCTGTCCATAGATGTCACTTTTTATGAAAAGGAATCGTTTGTCTTTCGTGATGCAGACTGAGAGGAAGATGGAGGCGAAATAGTCATAGAGGGATTGAGTGAGGAATTATATAAAATACAAGAAAAAATAAAAAAACCCTGTCACATTTTTATTTCATGCTACTTATTTTATCTGGAACTAGCTTCTGCCCGCGGCTTCGCCCGCGTAAAAAGTGTTTTATCAGCCCAAGGGAATACAAACTCCTATGTTCTTCCCAGGGTCTCAAACTATCTCCATGAAAAAATTTCGTCTAAATAAAAATGATCTGCTACCGGAAGTTAGCAGATCATTTTTCATGTGACTTTTTTTCTGGGAAAAAGGCCAGAACTATTTCCAAAAAGTATCAAGAACTCTAGAACTCACATTTTTTTACGCTATGCTTGAAAATGAACAGCCAACTTCACGCAGACTTAAGAAGCGAACTAAAAAGACGTAAATACGAAGAAAATCATGCTATGCAGTTGGAAGAAATATATTCGCGAGCTGGCTGACCAAAACCAGATGTATCCTTCGACTGCACAGTATGATTATCTTCTTGTTTACGTCTTCTTAGTTCGCTTTGTAAGCAGTCGGTATTTAAATATTTTGAATAAACTTATTTGATTTATAAGTTTACATTTTTTTTTCGAATAAGGTACATCTTCATAATATATGAATGTTATATATTTTTGAAATCACCTTTTAAAACCCTATATTTTGATACACCAAACGACGAGAATCGAAGAAAAAATATTTGGCCACCACAATACAGCGCCCAAAAGCCGCCATTTTTCTATTTTCCCATTTGAATGTAGCCAGTGACACTCGCAAGGTTAAGACGAATCGATTGACGTACGAATCATCAAAAGCAGCCAACGCGTTTGGTCTCTAGAACGCCACATAGGAACAAATACACATACATAGCCTGATGAACACATTACCCTTCTTCGGCAGTCGGGTAAAATTAAATAATTAAGACTGGTCGAAGTGAAGTTAGAACTAGAAACATCGCAAGCCACTATCAGTGGTCTGCGAACCGAGGTGGCAACACGGTTTGTAGGTTACACGAGCCAGTTAACAACGTCAATACATGTCACAGCGAGCACAGTTGCGAGCAAATAATACTAACGGTTACTACGGTTTAGAGTCAGCAAAATATGACTGGTCACCGGCCTCCGTCACTGCAAGCGATACTCAAGCGCGCCTAGCCCTTCCTGCCGCCGCTGCTTCTTGCCGCCTGGCGCCGGCCGCCGCACAGTGTATTATTTTGGGAATCTAGCGGGACAAAATTATTTTTTTCCATAATTATGCGTTATTGGGTGGTAAAATAGTAACGATAAATAAAAAAATATTAATTGATAGTTCAACCTTATAATTTAACAATAGAACATATTTTCACATACACTAAACATACATCAAAATTAATTCAAAAGTAATCACAATAAAAAAGCTATACAAAGTTTAGTACAATTAAGATTAGTAGTAGAGAAGACCAGTAGTCGAAACTCGTCAGATTCTTCTATACTTTCATCTGTGTCTTCAGATTTGGATTCAGATTCATTAGAATCTCTATCTGTTTCGTCTATTGATATCTCACGTTCAATAGTTGGAATTCTTGTTTCTAATAACTCATTTACCTAGGCATTAATTTTACCATGCTTTGTTTTTGGACCCGCTCGCAAACTAGCAATATACGAATCCGATGAAATTAACAATCTATTCAGTAAATCTCGATTTGTATTAATTCGTGAAGATTTTCTCGTAAAAAGTTCCCTGAATGTTTTATTGTTTGTTTCGTGCCTCTTGAGCTTCTTCAGACATTTGACCTATTGGTAAAACACATGGAGAAATTATATCCTTCCCGTGAAATGAAATTTTATGTACGGTTACTGGCATTGGGTACCACGAATACTCCTTAAAATACAATTCTCTTGTAGCCTTGGAGAATTCATGAAATTTGTCAACATTTATGAAATACCCGCTATTTATGGTCTCTAATATGACATGGAAGCGTTTGATAAGCTCAATATTGACACCAGTTATTTCTGCTGACTTTTCAGCATTTCGGAAAAATTTACGAGCTGTATTTCCATCATTAGTGTTTCCGGTTTGTTGCTTCCGGCCCGGTTACATTTTCCAGGTAGTGAAACATCAACGATAGTTTCACTGACAATACCCGTAAATGATATGTTCGCTTCTAACCATAAAGAATTCGTTTTCAGGGAGCGTTCTCGATGTCTTCCTGATTTCGACCATTTTTGGTCAATTTTTGACTAGCTCTACTTATTGTTGCTTTTAAACTCTTCAAAATATCATCCGTTACGGACTGGGACACCAAGTTCTTGTAAAAAAATAATGTAAAAAGCTTCCTGTCTTGTTTCTCAGGCGTTAGCAAAACAAACATCAAAAAAACGAACGACGAGAAATTTGTGAAGTCATTCTGAAAATAAGAAAATGTTGTATGAGTGTCGCAAACTTTCGCAAGTAAATGAACATTTTTTTTGTAGTATATAAATATACCTTTCAGAAAAATATACCCAATGCATAGGGAAATGCAGGGAAATCAACTAAAACCCTAGATGAAACTAAAGAAGTAATGTTTATGAGTAAATAAAAACCTCACTCTGTTAATTTAATATTTATCATTAAAATAGTATAAATAATAACAAAAAAATATATGAAAATTTACCTTGAGAGTCCCACAAAAACGATAAAAACACAAAATCACCACTAGCACACAGACTCAGCGTATTCATCGAGCAAACACAGACGAATGAAACGATAGCAGCGAGCGATCTCTGTCGGCATGGCTCAGATAGCCGGTCTTCCCGACCTTTTTTTACCTACAATTGTTTCGCGTGGATTGCCAAAAAGTGTACTAGATTGTAGTATAACATGTTAGCTTTGAATGTATTCCGTTAAAATGATCTTTTAACACATGTTCCTAAATTGACTTTTGTCCGTCTAGATTCTCAAAATAACACACTGTGCGCCGACGAAAACCAAAACTGAGGCGTGCCAATTCGGCTGCCGTTATTGCTGCTCCTGCAAAAGATTATCGCCAACCTAAGCAAGCAAGAGATGCACAGGGGCCCTCCGATCAAGTTCGAAGCTCGATGCCGGCTGTAACAAGACCAGCGGCCTTATTGCGTAAGTAAATACGGCAACGCAAAGGGTTTGACAGACGGAAATCCACATCGCATGATTCATCTCGTATGTGATTGGTCGATTTGATAGCGGTCAAATCTTGCGCCTTGCTGAATTCACTTGCGCAACAGGACATACCGATGAAGAATTATTAATTCGAGTGGTGAAGAAGAAGAAGCCTGCTTGTCGCAATCAATGCGGTGCTGCACTGACAGGGCGAACATGTTGCTGCGTCCCGCTATTCCGTTGACGCAGCTGTGCGTACCACAGGCACAAAGGCAGAAGAGGAGTATATAAACAACAAGACTAAATTATCCCTGAGAGTCAAGCAGTTGGATTCATCACAAGATTTATTTCAAATCTTTTGTGGTGCGGATTCAGACTCATCATCTGGAGAACTTCACATGAAGGAAGAATTTTGGCCGACGAGTGTCGTGTATCGGCGTTTCCGCGGAAGGCTAAATTACACTATGAATCAGCGCAATACGTCGCTGACCCAAAGTTTTAAATAGATTCGTGTTATCTTTGTTAAAAATTATGTATTAGTTTATTTTTGTATGACTAATTTTGTGTAAGTATTTTATCTATAGGCCTATGTTGCCTGAAAATAAAGAATTAATGTTATTATTAACCATTATACGGTCATCTATAATTCTCAATGAATGATAAGCCTCGTCTATGTCCTGGTGAATCCCCTCTACATAATATATAATATAAGGACTGCATGAACACGACGATAAACTGACTGACTCATTATGTCATCATCACTCTTTAGCTCGTTCTTAGGCAGTCAAGTTTGTCTCTGACTAAAGTGCCGATGGTTCCGTACGACTAAGTAGGATGAAAGCGTGGGGTGCTTGATGTCAATTGTTATAATATTTTATTGACAGATATTGGTTAAAGTAGCGTCATTTTGCATATATCTTAAAAAGCACTCCACGCTTATATACAATTTTTTTTTGTTTGTCACTCTATTCATAGTTTAAATTGATTGATAATTATTTTCTACTTTTTAGTATGGTTTTCTAATAAAGCGTTTTTTTTTTGTTTTTTTTTTAAACTATATTTTATTTCTAATCTCATTTAGCTCTAACAAACCCATTTTGCTTAAGAACTGACTTTTTCTGAGAATTACGTTTGATTTTTTTGACCAGGAATAGACTTAAAAAAAAGAAGCAGCAAATAAGCAGTGCCCTTGTACTCTATTGTCATGATGTGTTGTCTTTATGTATTATACTGTGTGTACATAATTTATTAAACAAATAAATAAGACATGCCTTTGCAAATGTTCTTTGAGCATCAGAATAGGTTAACCAATACAACATGCTATGCCCATGTAAGCAGTTTTGCATATTAGGCATAAATGTCCAGTACCTAATCAATGTCAGGACGCAGGTCATACACATACCTTGGTACATCATCTTGTGATTAGATAAATTACTATGTCACCGATTCCAATAAACCATTATAGATACATTTTCTTAAAGTAGTCTTTGGCATTCCTTAGTTATTCAGATATATCGATTTATCCTGTTCCGATTAATTGACAGATAGGTTTACCTAGATATTTTATAATGGTTAAGCAGTTTTCCTCAAATTCAAATTAAATTAAAATATTTCCTCATTCTCAGTATGGTAGATAAATCTAGTAGCTGGTGTGTGACATTATCATTATCCTAATGATTCAATTTACTAATAACAAAGTAAACAAAAAAGTAAAGTAAACAAAAAAAGTGGGTTTGGAACGGAACCCTAAAATACCATAATTAGTTATTGCAAGATAAATAAACAGTAACAGAGCACTCTTGTCTCCAGTTCAGTTTTATCCTTCAAGTGTCGTGGTGTGACCGTGTGATGTGATATCGATTTCCGTCCATACTGTCAAGCGGACACATTAAGTCAGACTTTCGTGTTTTTCTGATAAGAGCGAAGATCCCAGGAAGTTGACCTGAGTAGAGTGAGAAGCGGCCAGTTGTCGTATATTGAGAAACAACAGAGATCTTACAAGTAAGAGTGTGTACACGAGAGTAAAATAGTTATTTATGCTACAAGTGTGGAAGGTAGGTGATTTCCGATAAGTGGATAAATCGACACGAGTCGGAAATCATCTTACGTACGTGTATCATACAAAATTTTACTATGCACTGTGCGAGGAAATAAAATAATATATCTGAACCAAGCAAGAAATTAATAAAATGGCGGGCTTATTCAAGCGCGCTCTGCATATCCACAGATTAACTAATAGTTCTTCGGGCAATCGGGCATATCTACTGCGCATGTTCAAATAGCTGTCACGTCGTAACGCAAAAAGGCACGAGCAAAATATACGTTCTGCCTAACATATTTAATGAATATTTAAAATTAATTTATTGATCAAAATCTAAATCTAGACTTTATTTTACCTTTTATAAGAATGATAATCTGCACTTAACTAATTTGTAAGACTTTTCTCAAATAATAAAATCTCTATGCGTCGGGCTGACGTTGGAGTTAATAATTAAAAAAAAAACAGAAAAGTAAAAAGCACTAGTTAAAAAAAGTGACACTATCCGCACAGTTTGGCTGCTTGGAAAACTCTCTTCTCGAGTAAATGCATTGTAAAAATCTTTTTTGCAAAAAAATACTACCGACTTCCAAATAAAAAACTACAAAGTGAAAAATAACTTTATTGAATATTGTTTTTGATGTACAATAAAGAATTAAGAAAGTCAGGCAAAAAGCTAGAAAATGATATATACCACTTTTTTTGTACGATTGACCCATCCACATTTAAGGCGCCGATACCCCTGAGTAGCCGATTTTAAAATATGAATCACGTCTAAACGGCTAGACGTATATTTTTGGAAAAATATATGTTACATTAGACCATGTTTTTAATAATTTGATTTAAGGTTTTTTTTAGTTTTTTTCGTATAACATAGTGTTATTAATTTGTAAAGTTATGCATAACGCGGACAAATCAAATTAATAAAGAATTTGTCATCATCTCAAAGACAATTTAATTATCTACATTTTGATATAGGGTTTTTGTTTTTTAAGTCATAGAATAATATGGAAAGTACAAAAACCTCCCTCAAGGTCGTAGGCCTCAAAGAGATGTCAGCAAAATTGACGGGGCCCGAGAGGGCCGATGTCTGTCTGGGTCGCGGATAAATTTGAAAGAGTGTTACCGCGGCCCTGGCACAAACAACTGAAGGAACACGGGTGAAAAAAAAAAAAAAAAAAAAAAAAAAAAAAAGGTCGTAGGCGACTGTCGTCATCTTAAATGGATAATATCTACTCATACTAATCATACCTATTGTCTACTATCTATTACAGTAGGTACTTTTAATCCTTGCCCTGTGCTCTAACGCGGGCAGTAATCTATACAAATAAATAAAATTGAAGTGTCTGTATGTAATATCAAAATAACAACGTTTTATTGAATGCACGTGAAAGTATATACGGTAATAACAACAAATAAGCAATTTTTAAGATTTTTGTCTGTCTATCTGTCTGTCTGTTTGTTCCGGGTAATCCCCGAAACGGCTGGACCGATTTTGACGGGACTTTCGGTATATAGCTGATGTAATAACGAGTAACATAGGCTGGTATTGTTCACCCTGGTACTCTCATTCACCGATTATGTTCAAGTTACATGTTATTTTTTGGGTAATCTATTCCGGCATCACTGTGGGCATTATAGATACCTTACTATAGAACTGGTCATTCATGTACCACTAAAAAGTGAAAAATAAAAAACTTTTAAACAAAAAAATAAAACCGATTTCTAAAGCAAAACAATATAGTTTTGCTTTAGAAGTCGGTTTTATTTTTTTGTTAAAAAGTTTTTTTTACTCTTTGGGTACGGAACTCCAAAAACGCTCCAAGGACATTGCCTCACAGGTGGCTTGAAAAAGTGTGCATATTATGAAGAACTCAAGTTATTCAACTTTTTGAATCGTTATATCTCAGAAACGGTGATTCTAAGGCGAAAAAGTGTAAATTGCATGATCTACAATTTTTGTCTGACCTGTTTTATGAAAAAACTTACCGTTTGGCTGAAAAACTCACAAAAAAACATATTTGCAAACTTTGACCTTAAATATATTTTTTTTTAATGTTGGATCGATGGGGATTTTTTACATTTCATTTATGATGATGTTCCTAAGATTCGTACAAATTTTTAGCTCCATGCGAATTTATATAACCTTACCCCAATTTTTTTGAGCTAACTTGACCGAGCTATTTGGATCATAATATCTTGTAACTGAATTTTAGTTATCCCCAAACGAATGAGCTGTAATTTTGCATGCACGTTTAGTTTGAATGTCAATGCGCGGTTAGCTAAGTGACAGCTGCATTATAAATCCCATTTGGTGGACTCCCAAAGATTGCAGACAAATTATTTTGTATACACCCCATGAAAGTTTTTAAAATTAATCATCTGTTTTCAACAAAGATTGCAGACAAATTATTTTGTATACACCCCATGAAAGATTTTTAAAATTAATCATCTGTTATACAATGATAATTTGGATAAAAATAAACAGTTTGATATACGTCGGTGTCTTTGGACCTTATTACACTGTATTATTTATCAAAATGTGTACCGCTTAGTCTTTTTGCAGTAATAAATGTTAGATTAAAAATGTGTTTATTTTAATGAAGTTTTTTTTTTCCATTGCCTTTACCAATTGCAAGGAGATCAATTGCGTTTATTATTACAGTAGGCTTTACAAGCTGATTTACCCGCGTGCTAGTCGTCGGTATAGATTCAGAATTCGAATTCATTTTCGAATTTTGAAATATTACATTTTATATCTTACTAGACAAAGTTCAAATTCCATCGCAACCTTATCCTACTACAAATAAGACAGTGTGGGGCCCGATTACTTACCTTACTCTGTATATTATCTATACATACAAATAAATAAAATTGAAGTGTCTGTATGTAATATCAAAATAACAACGTTTTATTGAATGCACTTGAAAGTATATACGGTACTAACAACAATTAATAAGCAATTTTTAAGATTTTTGTCTGTCTGTCTGTTTGTTCCGGGTAATCTCCGAAACGGCTGGACCGATTTTGACGGGACTTTCACTGATGTAATAACAAGTAACATAGGCTACGTTTGATCACGAGAAAATTCATAATTCCGGCGGGAAACTAAAATAATAAAAATATATTTTTTACGAGTTTGACGCGGACGCAGTCGCGGGCAACAGCATGGTAAAATATAAAAAAGAAACATAACAACTCACACTGTGTTAGTTGCAAGATTTATAACCTAACTGTGGGTTTAATACGGATCTATCAATTTACCTAACACTCAATAAAAAATCTGTGTTAGATAATCATAGTAAAAGAATCATGTAATGAGGTGCCTAGCCTACTTCAGCCTCGCCTATATCAATGGAACTCTTGGCTTTTGGCCAATACTTATATACCACTACCATAATAAGTTTATTTTTTTTATCAAGCTTCTAAATAATACTAAGAAACTAAAATGAATTAATTGCTATACAAATGGTACCCTAACGCACAAAACCCCTGGTTGCCTGATTCTCCTTTCCCTTCTGACTTGAGATTAAATTGTATGCGTTTATGTTTATAATGCCTGAATCTTTCTTACGAATATTACTTAAATTTCTTAGGTCATCGGATACCTTACGACTTCAAATGCCAATGCTTTCCACGAGTTTTCTGGATAAATCCTTTACTGTCCAGGTTACTCGTCTGTGGAATGCGTTGCCAGACTCAATCAAACGCGCCCAATCGTTGCCTGTGTTTAAAAGACTCGTGAGGGACCATTACCTGTCGCTGTGATTGTGAATTAATTGTCATCATTTTATTTATTGCCTTTATATTTTAGTATGTATGTATTTATGTATATATTACATATGTATTATGTATCTGCATATCTTTTATAATATAATTTTTGTAACACTAGTATTGTCACACCAATAACAGCCCCACTTCGTGTCCAGCAATTACTGTCCATACCTGGTTGCCTGGAAGAGATCGCGGAATGCGATAAGGCCGCCCATTGTATGTGTTTTTAGTTTTAAGTGTCCTTTATAAATGTAACTTATGGTGTACAATAAAGTATATAATAAATAAATAAATAAACTACTGACCCGATTACATGAAATCTTTCACTGATAGCTACACAATCGCTGAGATAGAATACTTTTGTTCCTAAATCGTAGTCTATCCATATATGATCGCGAGTACTGCCTAAATAAAAGCGTAGACACTTTTGAAATTACGGCTCTAAGCCGACTTTTGCAAATCGAACAGCCCGCTTTTATTTCAGAAAAAACGAATATATGTGTATTATAAAGAGGAAAGATTTATATTTTTGTATTTAACGAATAAACTTAAAAGCTACTGGACCGATTTCAAAAATTCCATCACCGTTGGGAAGCTACACTATCCTCGGGAGACATAAGCTACTTTTTGTCCCCGTATTCCCACGGGAACGGGAACTACGCGGGTGAAACCGAGGCGTCCGCAAGTCATGTATATTTTTAGCTTTTTATCATTTATATTAAATAATAACAGGCTAAATAATAACAGCCGCACGCGTCAATCATCAAGGTTAAGCAACGCTTGACGAGGTCGGTCCGTGGATGGGTGACCATTTTCAACATACCGAGTTGAAAATGGTCCGTAGACCAACGGCTTAACGTTGCTTCCTCCGTGCCTCGGCACGGAGGAAGCAACGTTAAGCCGTTGGTCTCGGCTGTCATTTAAAGATCTTTGACAGTCATTACGGGTAGTCAGAAGCTTGAGATCTGACACCAGTCTTGCCAAGGGGTACCGTGTTACCCAGTTACTGGGTTGTGGAGGTCAGATAGGCAGTCGCTCCATGTAAAACACTGATACTCAGCTGAATCCGGTAAGACTGGAAGCCGACCCCAATATAGTTGGGCAAAGGCTAGGCAGATGATGATCATTTATATTTATATAGCCTTTTTCCTGTACATAATGAGTGTGTGTACATAATTATAACACTGTTTAATTACGGTTGCGGGTATGGGCGCTATTAAGTTTGTTTTTATCCAGCGATAAAATCAAAATCAAATGTTTTTTATTTCACATAGGCCTACATGGGCACTTATAAAACGTCGACAAAAGGTGCACGGTTCGGGTTAGTCGTTTCCTGTGGAGAAGAACCGGCAAGAAACTCCACGGTTACTCTTTTAAAAAAATTGGTTTGTTTTTACAATATTTCCACGTTACAGTATTAGTGCTTAGATATGGGGGGACAACGTAGGCCCGACAATAAGTCGTAAGAAACTAAAAAAAAAAAATTGTATAAACGAGAGAGTTAACAAATGTTAACAAGCGTCTAGAAATCTAGAAGGCCTACAATGTTCACACATTCACAAAACAATCAGTAAAAGAATCTATACAAAGGAAAAAATAAATAAAAATATATAACAAGACTAAATTTAACATGTGGCACAAATGTTGTTATCAGTGCTGTAACTATTACCATCATCATAATCGGCCTTATAATGTTCCCACTGCTGGAAACCAGGCCTCCTCTCTGTGAGAGTGAATGGGCCGTAATCTACCACGCGGGCCCTATGCGGGTTGGTGGATGTCACATGTCTTCGAATTTTTGGTTCTAGGATTTGCCGTTTTCCTCACGATATTTCCCTTCACCATTTTCAGATAAATTTTTTGACATATCAGTAAGATTATAATTATTTTGTGTATTGACAGTTTTTTTGTAATAATATTACTGTAATTAGCCTATCGCAGTCCTCTGGTGAATATAGGTCTCCTACAATCGGCACCAAAACACCTTTCGCAACTGTCTGTCCCAACTACCTTTTTGAAAAATAAAGTAGAAATTTATTCTTGACTAAGTCTGTACGCAGCCGCACAGCAAACAAGCCATGTACCTATTTTCATCCGTCAGTGTTTAGTATTAGCACAAAATAGAAAGTATACAAAAGGACCACTTCCACCATCCTTGACAACTGTCACCTAAACTTGCTGGAGTCACTAGGGTTGCTACTAAATGGCTTATGTTTAACAAACCACCAAATCTAGTAATATACTGACAAAAATAGTAAATGATCACCAAAAATAGTAAATGATCACCAAAATTAAATTTAGAATCGCAACAGAGTCGACGGAGCCCCGCTGGGCGGGGCTCCTATTTCTGAATACAGGGTCTAAAGTAACCTAACACGAAGGTGATGACGGGAGCTGAGTTCGCTCGCTTTGCTCGCTCACTTCAGCTCCCGTCATCTCCTTCGAACCTAACCTGTCCGTGTCGGGGTGCCCTTAGCTCCCGAGCTCGCTTCGCTCGCTCTTGGACTGATTCATTGACCAAATCACTAGATTTGATATCTTACGGTTTTAGCACTTATGAAATTTGGTGATCAATTTACTAAATTTGGTGATCATTTACTATTTTTTTGGTGGTCATTATATTTATTCCCCTACTAAATTGATTCTAAATTTAAATAAAACCGGCCAAGTGCGTGTCAGGCCATGCGCAGTAATAGGGTTCCAAAGTTACATAATAATGCGGACTAAGAAGAGGATTTTGTTGTTGTTACATGAACATTAAAACGATTTCAGCGGCACACAACGCCTAAAAATGGGCCCACATAGGATGATGTTTTTTTTTTAATCTATATGCTCGCGTTTGACCACTATCTCGCCTGATGGTAAGCGATGATGTGGTCTATGATGAAGCATGCTTGCCTAGAAGTAACCTATTCACTCTTGACTTAAACTAAAGAAGGACTGCCTGGTAACTGAAGAAGGAGTGTTTTAATACTCCTTTTTAAACCAACTTCGCAACTGAATTTAGAAAAATATTATGTAATTGAGAAACCACCGCGGGTTGGCTGTCTAATACCGGTCTACAACACTCCAAGAAATTCCCAGGCTCTACGTTCAAAGCCCGGGAATACATTGAAACATGAGCAGGGGGCAAATTCGCTACCTGCTTGGGGCCTTTACTGGGCACGTTGGAACCAACGACATGCTCATGAAGATGGGTCTAAACGCGACACCCATGTGCAGATTGTGTGGGGAACATACGGAACGCATGGGGCACCTTCTGTGCACATGCGATGCACTGGCTGGTAATCGAATGAGTCTTCTAGGGATTGGATATCTAAAACCAGAAGACTATATGCTCATATCTCCTAGTCTCGTTGCAAAACTCATGAAAACAGTTTTCAACGAGATTGGGGAGGAGTAAGTTATCTAGGGGACCACAAGAGATCCCAATGGGTCGAAGTGTCCGAGTTATTTGTCGGCCCCTCTATAAACCGCGAGTGCGAATTAGGGCATGCAAAAACCGAGTAGTTGCAGACAATGTTTTTTTTTTCGGGTTTTTTATTTACAAAACCGGTGAAACCGGTTAAAATGGGTTTTTCAGTTATTTTCAATCCTTATTAAAGAAATGAGAAATATGTGTGTAAAGAAATGAAAATATTGAAGTTTAATCATACTATGTCTTGTTTTACGTTTATCTCACTTATGTTTATAATAATGAGCATATTTTTGGACTGAAACAAGCTACAAATACAAAATAACATTACAAAAGTGTATTTCCTTTATACATAACATAGAATAAAGCTTATTATTTAGGTAAATAACATATTCTCCAAAACTTAAGGTACCTAACATGCAAAATTAGGAACATTTGGTAGGTATACAAAGGTCTAAAATACAATCAGGCAAAATCAACAGTACGTAAAATGCTATGAAAATAATTATTTGAATATCGCATAAAATAGAAGTCTTATTCCTTACTTAATTTAACAAAACAAAATAATTCAGTAATTCTTATAGATATAGATTGAAATCCCAAAATTAAAGCCAAACCAACGGCTTAACTAGCTTTCCAAGGCACAAAGGAAACTCGCTATGTAAAGATGGTACACGATGGAACCACGGAATGACCTCGGCTAGCGTTGCTTAACCTTGAAGATCGACCTGTGCGTCTGTTATTATTAAGCCACGAGCTCCTCTAAACGCCTTAATAAAGTATCATAGCAAAATCTTATTCTTTTACAAGTTTGTATACCAATAAATGTAGGAGTTTCTACGATTTTATTTTCAGGATTGTGACGATATAAAAACTTTCTGCAACATTTTTCATACGAAATACTAATATTCAGCTATTCAGCATTACATATTACTAGTTAAAATGTTTATACATTGCTAGGGCAGTCGTCCATACTTTATTTAGCCATTTCCTTTAATGTTTTGTTTGGGAAAATTAGAGTATTATAAAATCATATATAGGAGAAACATTTGTTTTTGCAAAGCTGAGAAACCGGGGTTTTAAATAGTTCGGTTATCCGGATTTGCGGCTGCACTGGCCCCTGAAACACAGGTGCTGTTATCTAGCTCAGAGGTCAGGGTTTCACTCTTTTTTGTAAAATTTAATGCTAATAAACTATTTATTATTATTATTTATTTATTATTTTATAAGTTGGTCGACTATTACTCGTAAACTTGTAAAGTCTACTTATCCGTGATAGTTTTCCTTTTAATTTCGTTATATTTACTACAGCAGTGATTTTTTTCACATAGCCAGATCAACCCTTTTGCTGGCAGAGGGGGACACTTGACTCTAACATAAATATACAATTTAAAGCCTAAATTATTAATATGTATATCCATGTCAAATTATAGCTTTCTAGTACTTAGATTCTCTGAGCTAAGCTGCGGATGGACAGACGGACATAGCGAAACTAAAAGGGTTCCTTGATAACTTCGGAACCCTAAAAAGGACTACTCCTTATAATACTCCTACTACCTACGTAGTGTAAGTTTACAAATATAAATATCTACAATGATTCGTCTAAACAACCATCATATCATGCTTACATGCCTGAGAGGGTAGCCAGAGCACCAAATGTCAATTAAAGATCACTACGCTACATACGACGAAGATTGGAGGCTACCAAGATGTAACAATGTTGTAATAATGATCCCATTGATCCCACCAAAAAGGTGAAAATGGACTAAGTTCGACAAAAACATAAATGTGCAAAAGGCGCCAAGTTTGACGAAGAAGAGTTGAGAAATGTGACAAATTTCATCGCCTTTCTTTAACAAAGCTACAATGTAAAATTTTGCCTATGAGTTGAAGTAATTTATTATATTTCTAGACAAAAATTATGATCTAAGCAAAAAAAACATGTCTGTTTCAAACAATTACTTTCGTGTTACATTTTTCATTACAAGAAATGGGTTTTTATGGCATACGGTGTTTCTTTTTAAGAAAAATATTGGGATCCTCCGATAAGACTGCTACTATTATACTATTGTTGGCCTATTTTATAATCATCTTCATTTCAACCGAAAGACTTCCTCTGTTCATAATGTACAATCTGCCTGCCCCAAGTATCGCCACATCGACCGTTCCTGTGCGTCTAATTAAAATATTCCGCAAACTTTTGGTCCTCCTCTCGTATAAACGCGAATAACTCTGCTTGCGCGATTCAGCATTTGTGACGTCAGGATTTTTTTAATTAGACGCACAGTTCGTATGTGACAGTATAGATGTCTCCACTGGATTAAATTCGCTGGGAGAACTAAGCGGCTGTGAGGGCTGTCGGCTTTTTGCGCTGAATTCAGCGGCCTGTGGTTTTGTTTGCCGCTGAGGTCTGGTTTACTGTGGTAGCCAAAACAAATTTATTATTGTACAGCGGGTGTAATGGCTGGACTTAGCAGCTTTGTGACCATTGACATATAATATGGATCCCTGAAAACATTATAATATTGTAATCATACTAGCGAGCTTATTTCAGCAATGAACGGTATCATTGCTGAAATAATTTAGATCTTATAGGAATGATAGTGAACTAAGCAATGGTGGTGAGGGAACAGATATATAGATATATACTTAATTGTACACCATAAGAGTAACACATTTGTAACTATCGATAAAGCCAATCTTATCACTGATATCAAACCTTTGGATAAAATAGAAAGGCAATAATTAATATAGTACAGAGAGCTAGTCTGTGAATTTTATTAATTGGATTGTTTTGTGACTACCTCGTCGGTCGGTACTCTCAAACGTTACTGTCGATCACGAGATAAACCAAAACAATCAAACAGATTCGGGAACTACATACCTACATTGTCAAATTAGTAGGAATTAAAAAAGAGGTTAGTTTAGTCCAGCGTAACTGGACTAATCAGCAACTTGAGATGTCCATTATATAATGATAACAGGTAGGTAGAGTCCTGCTAATTGAACTACGCAGAGTGAGCTCAACACAACAATTAAACGTGGTCTAATTACTGTTATTACTAAGTCAACGAGCCTTTAGCAATATTGACACACAGTTGAGTCGAAGCATCGAAAAGAACTCTCTAGAATACACGCGCATTCGCTTGTCTTCGCTCGTATTTAAATAAGAGTGAGGGAATTGCAGTTGACAGTTGACTTTTTGTCGCTTTGATTTGCGTAGTTACGCTCGAGTTCGCGTGACTACGCTTACCATTCGGAGCTGTCTGGTATTTGACCAATTTCTTGCGCCTTTTTACCCGACTGCCGAAGGAGGGTAATGTCAATCAGTCTATGTATGTATGTATGTAAGTATGTATGTATGTAAGTATGTATGTATGTAAGTATGTATGTATGCTTGTTCCTATGTGGCGTTCTAGAGACCAAACGCGTGGGCCGATTTTGATGGTTCTTACGTCAATCAATTCGTCTTAACCCCGCGAGTGTCACTGGCTACATTCTTGGGCGCCACATTGTGGGGGCCCAAATACTTTTTTTCTTCCAAAACTATTGTTTGGAAGAAAAAAAGTATTTCAAAAGTATTCAAAATAAAGGGTTTTAAGAGGTGATTTCAAAAATTTATAACACTTATATGTTTAAATGTACCTAATTCGAAAAAAATAACTAAAAAGTTATAAATAAAAAATATCAATAAACTCGACTGTTTTAAAAGCGAACTAAAAAGACGTAAACAAGGAGAAAATCATGCTGTGCAGTCGGAGGATACGTCTGGGTTTGGTCAGACAGCTCGCACAGCATGATTTTCTCCTTGTTTACGTCTTTTTAGTTCGCTTTTAAAGCAGTCGGGTTTTTTGATATTTTTAATTAATTTTTTTTGTTTATATTGATAGCAATGTGTTTGTCTTTTTCTTACCTCGTTAGCAACGTGTGCGTTACGTTGTAGAAGTAGAGGTCAAAATGCTACATACATTTTTAGACTGAGGCGTTGCTTCGCTTCTACTCTCTCTCATTGTACTTCGATCCTTAAACGTGAAATAGTTACACTAGGTAGTCTAGTTGTCTTCTTGCATCTTTTTCAAGCAACATGACTCCTGGTTAGATTAAAGATTATACATAGAGAATGGATTGAGCTTTTCCTTTACTGGTGTGAAGTTAATACGGGCAGAAAACTTGTTTCTGCAGTTGAGAGAGATTGATCGTGCGATCAGTTCTTGCTTTTTCCTAGAATAGGGATTGGGGCAATTTATAGGCAGTGCAGTGTTATCTCACTAAGACAGACACCTACAGAAAAGAGACTGGTATTGGCCGAACAGTGTATCTTTCTTCAGACTGGACAATTTGCGAAGTATGCTCAATAAATTATTTATCTTTTCTGATAAAAGCCTGAAATAAAAAAATCGATGCGACCAGAGCTGCGACTGGTATTAACTTTAAAACTTTCGCGTTTCGTAATGGAAAACAATATATAACGGAAAATAAATAGGTAAATAAATAATCTAAATCATCATCATCTGCCTAGCCTTTTCCCAACTATATTGGGGTCGGCTTCCAGTCTTACCGGATTCAGCTGAGTATCAGTGTTTTACATGGAGCGACTGCCTATCTGACCTCCACAACCCAGTAACTGGGTAACATGATACCCCTTGGCAAGACTGGTGTCAGATCTCAGGCTTCTGACTACCCGTAACGACTGTCAAAGATCTTCAAATGACAGCCGGGACCAACGGCTTAACGTGCTTTCCGAGGCACGGAGGAAACTCGGTATGTTGAAATGGTCACCCATCCAAGGACCGACCTCGTCAAGCGTTGCTTAACCTTAAAGATCGACCCGTGCGGCTGTTATTATTAAGCCACGAGCTCCTCTCTAAATAAATAATCTAAATCATCGCGTTAAATTCCCATGATATACTGCGACTTATAGTTGTGACTATTAAAAAGCTTATTATGTTCAATATTAACCCGCACAGGCTCATAATTATTATGTAAGTAATTGTAGACAAAGTAAAAACCAATGAAAAGAGAGAGATTTCTACCAGAGTTACACCAAAGGTGATACAACCAACCCGTAGAAAATTTTCTATGAAACTTTGTGATTTGATCATTGTCGCACCGTGGGACGTGCCTGTCTGTGAGAAACTTCACTGTTGTTGTTATCATCTCCCAAGCCACGTTTAATATATAATTATTATTATCGGAAACGTGTTTTGACTTAGCGCAGCGCTCTATTATTTTCTAAGAGCTCAGAACAATTAGCTGCTCACCGCAGACTTAATTAAATATCTAATTAATCGAACAAATCCCTAGCCATGCAAGCCAGCGATCAAAAGATATTACTGTGTCTCAGCTAGCGTCCACTTTGCATTATACGACCTATTTAACAGAAGGTTGTGGTGGAGAATTCCTGAAATAACCTACTAGTATCCTCACCTTGGAGGATGAATGAGACAAGCTTTAGACTACTGATATGGTCATAGAGTGAGTTGTTGCTGGCTGTAATTTTAGAGTATGCGGTTTTTTACAATTACACGCATTAAAAGACTGATGAAAGATATAAGTAACGCAGAAAACATATCTTGAAAAATAGTTTTTTTAAATATATTAATCATTCAATCAATAGACTCAGTCAATTGCAGACCACCGCTGGACATGATCATCTCCCAAGCTGCAACAAAACCTGACCCACCTCTTTCCACAACTAGTTGATCTCAGGCACATTTTTAAGGTCATCGATTCCTCTATCTGAGGGACATCCGTTTTTAACATTACCTTGCCAAAATCCATTTATTGCAGGTGGAAACGTAGGTAGATAAAGCAAGATAATGCTAAAGTATAAGTAAAGGTATAATTGGAGTTCGGAGGAGGAACATGCTGGTCCTGCACAATAGGGTAATCTTTAGTGTAGACAAAAGCAAACTGAGGAGGACACCGTGGAGTTTTAGTGGGTTAGAGTCCCACATAACTGCACTATCTCCCCGTGGTAGTGCAGTAAGCATGAGAATTTCTGCAAGCAAAAAAAAAAATAAATAAGAAAAGGTAATTTACCTATGTTTGTAATATTTGTAAGTATGTGAGAACCATGTTCCTATTTACCGAATGAAGGAATTTACCTGAATGTACCTATACGTAGTATAGTAGTGCTGGGTGCATCGTCCACACGTATATGAATTTATGTATGTATGTAAATGTTGTAAAACACTTTTTTTTAAAGAGTAAGTTTGGAGTTTCTTTTCCGTTCTTCTCCATAACAAGCTACTTTTCCTAACGGAAGGTAGAAATGAATTATTATAAATTTTAAATTTATATTTTTGACGTTCAAAAGTACCGCTTAAAAGCCTAGTAGAAATAAAAAAAATTTTTTTTGTCTTGTACTGAATCTGAATTTATCACGATAAATAGGTACGATACTATGTCAGTGCCATCTGGATTCCGATGTTAAAAAGAAAAAACGCTATTCGTCCTGTAAAGATCCATCTTTATCACACAGTGGAGCCATGCCATTATTGACACATCATAACTAAGACCGATAAAGGCACACATTTAGCGGACATTTACTTTTACCGAAAGCTGCATAATTTGTACACCCAGGTCCAGTCCGTTTTGCGTCCAACCTCGTTGCCTTTGTGGTAATTGAGTTCCAAGGTGTAGGAAATTGCAATTATGATGCTAAATCCATGCTCCCTCTGGGATTAATTGTATCGTAATGTTTGCATGAGCTTGCAAAGTACCCTTTTATTCGTTTAAACAACGACTTTTGCTGTGAGCGGTATAACGATTTACAAATGTTGAAACAAGTATTTTTTTGTTTTGTTCCTGTTTATTGTTTTGTGCTATATTTTTCAATATTTTGGCAAACAGCTATATTTCACATCTATATTCTCGTTTTAAATTATGATGCCTTGCTATTTGTCTGGCCAGTAAATATTTAGGTTATTACCTAAATTACCCGTGAAAACAATAATTTTCCCGTTTTCAATGAAGAAATGAGAATCTGTTGCCACCTCTATCATCTTAAAGTAAGACATCATAACCTCAATGTCAGAAACAGTACATTAAAATGAAATCTACGTGGGTTACGGAGTCGTAGCACTTGAGTAATAAAATGTCATTCACACGTGCTAAAATTTGCTACATTTCACATTGAGATGTTCCATTAGTCGCAGTAATATATAATATTACAGCGAATGTGCTAGATTATACATTTATTTATACAGGACGTAATAGAAACAACATAATTCAAGAAAATAATAAATTTGTTCATAATTTTGAGATCAATAACCCCTTTTCAGGAATTTATTTATTTCAATTACACCTTGTCTACAAGCTGTGGCTGGTGATTTTATTCGTATCTAGGGAGGTAAGTAGGTATTAGAGAAACTCCTTCGTACATTCTGAAAAAATAAAACTTACATATATTTTTATATAGGCTCCCGCTTGACCGCTATCTCACCTGATGGTAAGAGATAATGTGGTCGACAGTGTAACACGCTTGCCTAGATGTTACCTATTCACTCTTGACTTAAAGTCCCCGCTATCGGGAAGTACAGACTCCGGCAGAGAATTCCACTCTCTAGCTGTATGCATATTGAAAGTATTTCAAAACATTTAGTGCGTATGTGTGAGATGTCCACCATGTAACGATGGCGCGTACGTCTTGTAGTCCGATCATCCAACATAATAATAAGGGCAGTGCAGCTTTGTGGCAAACTGGTAGGCAGTGGTGACCCCACGGACCTCATCTCCAGGGAGAAGTCTTCTCCCTCGTCTCCGGCTTGCCTTTATTGACCGGTCGGTGTGAACACTGACGGGGTACATAGCTCTCACCTCTCTCTTGTCTTAATTGGCTGGCTTGAGTGGAGATTCGCAAGAGCAAACGTGCTCGGAGGAAGGAAGTTAACCCAGTAAGATGATGGTAGGGATCTTGACCGTACTTCCGGGATTGTCCTGATTGCCGTGGCATACCTCTCCACTCCTCAAGCACCTCCGTATATGTTGCCCACTTGGCACTACGTCACTAAAGTGCTAGCGACTGTTTATGGGGGGTCCATTAATTGTGTGTGCAAGTCATCCCCTGCCATTTTATAGACGTGTAGATCAAAAGTGGTAAGGCGGGGGCCAATATTCCTTCTACAGTTTTAGGTAATTTGGGTTGGGCTATCCCACTGGGCTATCCCAATGTGTTTTGTCTCCATATTCTGCAATAGTCCTGCACCAGCTGGGGATTTTCCTTGGGTGCTCCTGCGTAGTGACCAGTGCATACAGGAATAATCGCCGGTTGGTGTCACATTTCATCCTACATGTCTAACAAGGCCTCTAAAAATTGGTTTTGGCCCCTGGCTTTCAAAGGTCCGGGACTCTAGGATCCCGAGAATCTCAAGATATATCAAATATAATAATAATACCGGCCTATAACTGTCCCACTGCAAGGCAAAAGCGTCTTCTCATACAGAGAAGGCACGAGCATTGATAACCACGCTTGTTCAATGCGGGTTGGCTGTAGAGCGTGCTATATAAATGGGCATACATACGCTCGAAAAACATTACCGTCCCGCAGTTGGGTAAAAATAAACAAGTACCTTCCCAAGTATGCAAGTAATTAGCAATTATTCTACCGTGTGAAAGTCAAACATTATCCCACGAGAACTACCGGGATTAAAACTATGCATGTCCTTATTCAGGCCAGCATGTACTCAAGTTCCAAATTTTATTCAAATTCGTTCGGCGTTAAGAAACCCGAAACTAAATAAGTTTATTTGTAGTAAAATAGTTGTTGTAATTAAATACGTGTTGTAAATAAATTAGGATGTTTTGCCGTTAACGGCGTATTAATGTGAAATAGGAGTCTAAAATTATTTTAAAAATGGGTAGCATGATTCGTCATTTTAAGGATAATTTTAACGATAAACAATATCTAAAAAAAAAGTTATTTGCATACCAAAGTAACAATGTTATTCATATGATTAATAACATGGCAGTACAGGCCAATATAGGTACTTATTTTAATAATAAGCACCTACCTAAATATGTAAATAGCTAGTAATGCACATATTTATCCACATAATTTGCATTATCGTCAAGGAATTCATTAACCGAATAATGCATTATTATTACGAGTTATGGATTTCTTTATAGTTAGTTTTGTACTCTTGTTTTTCACTACCTAATAGGTTTAGGTGTTTTTCTATAGATTCTGGATGCCATGTCAATGTTAAAAGTAGAAAAAATATTATTATTTTAGGAAATTATTCTGTGTTTTCACAGTGTAACTTCCACGAACAAATAGAAAAAATCTGCCATCAAAACATCTCAAAAATTCAGCTCTTGCGATCTTTTCAACCGATAAAAAAATATAAATAAAATTCGTATCCGCCTTTTCCTAATGATCTCGGTGTTGTCATCAACATTACGTTAGCGCACGTGTTGTCAAAAGCCTCTTGGTATCATCCCAGCATCTTCGGGTTTGAGAAGAGGTCCTCCAGGCCGCCTTGATCTCTCGAGAGTCACTCCCGCACCCCCGGTGTCAATAATAACGTCGTCAGGAGTGCCATCCCTCCCGAATCTTGAAAAAAATTGCGAATAAGTGTCCGCTTTGTTATAAGCTTCGAAAAGTGTAAAGTTTTATAGTACTCACACGTTTTGCCGACCTATTGTTATGATTTGGAGTGTTGATTTGGAGGATAGGAATCTTGTGTTTTCAAGGGAGGAATACCGCAGATATTACTGGCATAAACACATGCGAAATTTATATCTCTTCAACTAGTTTGTCAGTATTTCGCTTGAAGGGGTCTATTGACCACAATCCTCAGGAATAAAGGACTGACTGAAGAATTGAATTTGTAAGTATAGGCTCCCGCAGGAAAGAAGAATTCTGAAGTTGTTATTCATATATCCGTCGAACACGTCGTTGCTGTGAATCCGCGTTGTGACATTGTTACCTCACGCCTGTCTCTGAGAGCCCTATTTAGCGATTGGTTTAGAGTTTTGAGAATACCTTTACTATGCGTACAGCTAATGAGTGGCATTCCCCTTTAGGGATCTTTAAGTCAAAGAGTGAATAGGTTATTTCTAGGCAAGCGTGCTTCACCGTCGACCACATCATCGCTAACCATTAGATGAGATAGTGGTCAAGCGCAAAATTATTTTATAGAAATTATAATAATTGGTTGGGTATTGTTTTTAAAACTTCAATATCAGTCCTATGGTTGTTAACCATACGCCATACCCCTGACATCTGACACTACATTTACACAAAACCACATGTAGGCACACATACACATTTTTAGTATTGTTTGGTTTTAGAATATATCAAGACATTGTATAATTTCATAGATACGTCTTTTTGCATGTCTATTGGGCTAAGGCATAGCACGCACTGCGATTTTTAATACTATGAATTTTTTTGTACTATTTGAGCGCGATTTTTTTTACGCAATGCATGCAGCGGAAAATAATTTGCGCGAATAAAAATCGCAGTGTGTGCTATGCCTTAATATAATAATCTATTTCGAGGGTCAGGCGCTATATGCCGAGATACAGGACTCTTCCTATTTCGGCTACAGATGCTCCCATGTTGAATAATTTTAAGTAATGGTTTAATACTCTATGTAATTTGTTGTATTACTTTTGGTGATTAGTGACTTATCAAAGTAGGTCTTTACTTAGATAAGTCACTAATCACGAGTGACTAACAAAATATAGCATTTTTTTTATTAAAGCAATAAAATAAAAATCTATCTCTCGTATCTACCCAAACATCAATAAATTGTAAAAGTGATTTTTCATGTAAAAAATCACTTTTTTAACATTGCAGATAAAATGTAAAAAGATAAATATTAAAAATAAAAACTAAATTTTAGGTATAAAATATACAGATTCCGAATTCGGTTGATTACATTTTCAGCTGAAAGAAAACATTTTCGGCACCGGCCGAACAAATCAGTTACGGAATTTATATCAGATTGTAATTCATTTTCATAAAAAAATAGTCGTTACAACAAATAATGCTAACTGTGAAAATGCGAAAATTTTGTGTGAGTTTAATTTACATAGATAAAAGTATAGTATACAGTGTATAAAATACTTAATTAACTAATACTACAACATATACACTTAAACTTATACTTGTGTGAGTTAGTTTAAAAGTAATTAAAATGCCTTAAATTTAAGAAGTTAATTTTCGTTTGATTAAAGTTACGTTTAAACGGTTTAATCTAATTATTAAAGGACTGCCAATCAGGCTAAATTTAGTCTTCCCTTTCATCCGAAAAGTAAACTATTTTCAGTCGGACTCTCCGTAAATAGTAATGAACTGATAAGGAGGTTGGTACATTACGTCTTTTTTATCAAATGAAGTAAAACAATTGGCAATTGATTAGGGAAAGACGTTATCAAAAACACTTTCCCCCTCGACGTGAAGTAGGTAGATAGTAATCAATGAAAAATGCTTGCTCACGAACGGAACGGTACTAAAACCAAATAAAATTAAATGAATCACATTCTGTACTTTCTTCTCTTGTGAAAAATGGAGCGGCGGCGTGAGTTTATATATGGACTTTAAATGTTAAGAAAATACCAAAAAATATATTTTATATCTCTTCTAGATATGATAATGATTAAATATGCAACTAGGATCAATCTTATTAAGCGGAACGAAATTACCTACTTATATTTTCAAGAAAATCACTGAACTTATTGAGCGACGCAAATGACGCTTTTCACCAAAACGCAGTTTAAGCGCGAAACATAGCTGTATTTTAATCATAAATCAAGAGAAATAAACAAAAGAATTTTATATTGAACATCAGATGCTTTTATTGTAAATTAAATCATAATCACAACATACAAAAATAAGTAAATTAAAAAAATCAAAAACCCGACTGCTTAAAAAGCGAACTAAAAAGATGTAAAAAGAAGAAAATCATGCTGTGCAGTCGGAGGATACATGTTCGCGAGCTGGCTGGCCAAAACCAGATGTATCCTCCACAGCATGATTTTCTTCTTGTTTACATCTTTTTAGTTCGCTTTTTAAGCAGTCGGGTTTTTGATTTTTTAGTTAGTTTTTTTATTTATAACTTTCTAGCTATTTTTTTTTGGAATTAGGTACATTTAAACATATAAGTGTTATATATTTTTGAAATCACCTCTTAAAACCCTTTATTTTGGTACCCCACACGATGGGTGTGGAAGATAAAAATATTTTTACCACCCAATAACCGCCAATTTGCCAATTTTAATGTAGCCAATGACACTCACAGGGTTAAGACAAATCGATTGACGTAAAATCCTTAAATTGGCCAACGCGTTTGGTCTCTAGAACGCCACATAGGAACACACATACATACATAGACTGATAAACACATTATCCTCCTTCGGCAGTCGGGTGAAAATAGTACTCATCTATAAAAAAATTGGTCCACAGACATATTTAATATGCCTATGGACCTTCCCCCCATTTTTTGTAACAATTTTTTAAATTTTTTTAATCCCCCGCTCACCCGAACCCGAATAACACAGAGAGCCAAATCCTACCCATTAAGATATAGTCTTGTATAATTAAAACAAAGCAAAGGTGAATATTAAGCGAAAGGGCGGCCAACCACTGAATTTTCCCCTACAAAGTCAAGCGAGCGTCTCAGTGCAATTCGAACGCTGACGGGACGCGGGCGCGCGCTCTTCGCTCTTCAACGCACGCACGCTCCACGTAAACTTGTAAACTTATCGAGATACTAAAATTATTATAAACATATAACAGTAAATAAATGGTGAACAGTGAGTGCCAGTGAGTGTTCTCGTGTAGTTCCCTAGCCAGAAGTTCCACGAGGATTTAAAATCTTGAGGTAACAAATGTTTATGTAATTTCGTCTTCTTATATCACTATATATGAAGCATCCGACTATCGAATCACTCTTGTTATCGAGTGACCCCGGGACGAGATGTTTGTTCAATTCGTTAATACCACGATTTATAGCCACATCACTTTAGGACGTGCGAAAAGTGTATTTATAAGAGTTGTAATCATTTGTTTAATCAATAGTTATGTAAGTAGATAATACTATTTAGTCGGCATTGTGTTATAACAATGGGTTATAAGTGCATGCAGTAGTAAGGCGCCAGATAAACAATAAAATTAATAAGATTGCTTACACACTCATAAAAGCATTATCAATTTGATAACAATGTATCGTAACAAATTGATGATCGTCTAGAACAAAATCATCTATGACTAGATTCATCAATGAATTTTTTATTAGCACGTATATATACGCATCAAATTCTACGCATTATTTTGATTCAACTTCTAATTATGGAACTTACGAGTATCTATATAAGATAATAATCATAATATACATCGTAGAGAGTAAAGACTGACAGAACCAATAGATACCACATTAATGTCTATCACAAATAATATGACAAACTTGATTGAATTGAGTCAAACTTGTCGCTATATAACTTTATCGAAAAGTTGTTTTTGTTACAGGATAAAACTACGAGGTCTAAACTTTTATATATTATGATGAAAAAGTTGTGATGTTCGATAAGTACGATCAATTTAATATTCTGCGGTGATTGGGTAAATAATTAAATAAGATTGCCGAAAGTAATGGAGTACTTTTAAAAAGGAACATCAATACAACGTTCTTAATACAAACATTGAATTTGACAATGACGACAATATTTTTATGCCTTACTTGGTTAGTGATAATATCTATAGTTCAAATATGGTCAACCTAGGCCATATCTGTTTGGGCTCCGAACACTCAGAATAGGCCATCTCATCTGTCTGACGTCTATAACCCAAAACGTTCGCCATTTCTGACAAAAATGGTGATTATAACAATAAGAACCGAAGGCCGTTCATTGTAGCTTGTCTGAATAATTAGACAGGACCAAATATAGCAGCCGACGATAAAGGGATGATGAAGATGTTAAAATTAATGTTGTATTGATAAGAATAGTTGTTGGCCTTATAAGGGCAAGCAGGTAAATACAGATTAATAGTTTAACTTAGAAATATTTGGCAGTCATTACATATTGACGCTTGAAAAGGACATCCTTATGGGTAATGTCTGATACCTTATTACCTTCTGGATGCTTTAATATATATCGGGTAAGGCTCTTTTTGACATTGACACGATACTGGTAGGATTCAGATTTTTTCCAAACGAACTTCAAGAACCTACTTTAATAGTTTAGACTGGTGTAGACGATAATATTCTAAAAAAAATGGGTTATCTATAAGTAGTAAGCACAGTCTATCTGGATCAAGCCATCTAATCCGAAAGGGGTTCGGCGGCTTAGCTGCAAAAATAGTTGTAACAGAAACACAAAATCAATATATTAGGTAAATTGCTGTCGGACATATTATGGAAAAATCAGAGTATTGATTGAGTAGGCATATCAAAAAGAATGAACTCACAATTTTCGCATTCGCACTTTACTACAACTAGTAGTATCAACATTGTTTACAAAGCACTTCACTTATCGAATCATTTTATTAGGAATCTCTATCATTCTATTAAACCCTGATGTGTTTTACTAAAGATAGCAGCGTGAGTAAGCAAGCGTAGACTGCGCTACACCGTAAAAATGGCTATAAAGCCAGGCCAGCTCGTTAACCCAAGTACTTCCTCCACGATACAATAAAGTTACTTATTGAAATAACCACACCTTACTTTTATACTGTCTCACTTTGTGGGGACGCTTTATTGCCTACTCGGATGGTCACTGGTGTGGCTAATACAAGGGAGTGGATTGAAAATTGATATTAATACTTGATATTAGGTTTTTACGGTAATAGTGGGCTGCTTGGATGATTGAAGTAGTTTTTTTTACAGCTGTTGACGTTACCTTTATTTAGGTTACACTATCACACCAATATTATAAAGGCGACAGTTTGTGAGTGTGTATGTTTATTACTTCTGCACGCTCAAACTGCTGGACGGATCTGAATGAAATTTGGCACAGAGATAGATTATATTCAAGAATAGCGCATATGATACTTTTTATCTCGGGAATATGTTCCCTCGAGTTAATTTTCACACTGGCGAAGCCGCTGGCAGAAGCTAGTGATTTTATATTTTCGTCACCCACCTTGAGCAAGCCTGGTGTTAAAGCTAGTGTCTTCCCTGTATGAGATAAGGCCTATGGCCAGCAGTGGGACGGTAATAGCGGTGCTATTATTATGTGATTTCTTATTTGTTGGATGCTCAAACATTATCAGTTACATTGTTTCTTGATTGATTTATCCTATCTTGAACCTAGAAACCTAACCAGGTATACATATATGCATATACAAGCATACATGTATACCTAGGTTAGGTTTCTAGATTTCCATGAGAATTGATCTGAAAAAGATTAAAATGTTTCAAACACACTCTGAACTCCTTCAACCTCTTTATTGACTGGAATATCGGATAAATCTTGAGGCCACTTGAGCACTACAATAGGCATTATTACGTGTCAAGTTGAAAGTGGCCTATACAAGAGAGATATTGCGCATCACTATTAAGAGGTATCCAGATATTTTGTATGGGTTAGAGCAAGAGATGTCCCATTATTAGATTTTCGTACCGCTCTATCTGTCACAAGGCTGTATATTTTTAAACATAACTACAAGTTTGACAATATGAAGAAGTCCGATTTTGCTTCTCATTTTACATGGCGCGACAACTTTTTATGAACGTCTACGAAAAATCAAATTCATAATCCTAATTGTATTCATTACTATGTTACCCATACACTATAACAGCGAGTATCATTCGTAAGCATCAAGTTTAACTTATATATCGTATTTTTATAGCTGTCAAATCCGACTTCTTAGATTGCCACGACATAAATAAAGATTTTCACAGAATACGTGTCTCTATGGCCCCTATAATGGATAACCGAGACGTCTTGGCGGTCACTGCTAGCCAAAACATCCTATACAAGCCAAGCGTGTCATTGAGTGTCACAGAAATTGACGGCCCGTGACAATTTTATCTATGGCTACGGCAACCAAAAATTGTGTTTGCGAAATTACGAGGCCACGAATACTGTTAGTAATATTGTCATGGTAAAAGATAAAACAGTACAAGATAGAGCAGTGGTGGCCCAGTGGTATCGGCCGCGACTTACAAGTTGTAGGTCGTGGGTTCAAGCCCAGGCTAGCGCTTTACTTTGTGTAAATTATTTCATCACCACTTTTTGAGAGCAGTGGTGATGAAATAATTTACGGTGAGGAAAACATCGTGAGGAAACCGGCATTTTTTTTTTTATCTTTTATAGGCTTGCGCTTGACCACTATCTCACCTGATGGTAAGCGATGATGTGGTCTACGATGGTGCAAATTCGAAGACATGTGACATCCACCAATCCGCACTGGGCCCGCGTCCATTGCCTCTCACACAGAGAGGAGGCCTGTGTCCCAGCAGTGGGAACTTTAATAGGCTGATGATGTGATGTGATGATGTGAAAAGATAAAATATGATGAACTGTAACTGCGGGAGTCCGCTGGATGCGAGCCATACAGGAGCGATTGATGTGATGACACTTGGGAGAGGCCTATGTCCAGCAATTGAGGTCTTTCGGCTGAAATGATGAACTGTAACTAATAAAACTACTAACTGTAACAGTATCATACCCACGTGTTTACACACATACCTTTCGAGGCAAATAGACATAACGGCATCATAAAAACATAAATATATAATTATCAATGCAACAATTTTAATGACTTGACCACGCAACTCGGGTGAACGGCGAAGAAATAAACAACAGCTGATTATGTCTATTATCACTATAATAGATGTGAGAATGGAAACTATGAAATGAATCATAATTATACTTAGTGTGGCATAGATATAGATAACTGAGGCTCTTAAGCACTCTTAAACGATGGCAGCGGTCAAAATGCCAAAATTTTGAGAATAGAACACACAAATTTTGATAGTGCTTGGCAATCCCATACGTTATTGACTTTATTTCCAGTCACCATCGCGATGCTTTTTCTTGAGCCATTGGGCTGAACATTAACGTCACAAAATCGATTAATCTCTAGAAAGAAACAAAGCGATGCAGCAAATACCTGTCTCTTTTATGGTCATAGTGATGAATATGACATTGACAGCCTGTGACCAGTCAGAAATCTAGAAAAAGGCAACAACTCGCTGCATGATCGCTTTCACTCTCTCGCAAATTTCTGACCGTATTCCATGTCAACCAAAATGGATGGAGAGGGAGGAATGGATGGAGAGGGAGAGGAAGGCCAAAGAAAAGATGGATGGACTGTGTGAGGAGTGATATAAAAGAAAAGGGAGTCAGTAATAACATGACGGGGGATAGGACGGTATGGAAGAAGCAAACGTGTTGCGCCGACCCCAAGTAACATGGGATAAGGGCAGGAAAATGATGATTCTCATGTCAACTAAAAGGAACGCTTAATTCAGTTGTCTATATCTATAGTCTGTGGGTATGTGTCCGCCCTTGAACTATCAACTGCTTACAATGCAATATTCATTTGTGTCCCTGTGACTGTGAGTGCATTTGTAACCCGAGAATTACTTAGCTGAATGCATTTTATTTTTAAAGAAGGATGAACAGACTATATAAAACATGATAAGTGTCAAGAAAAGGGGTGTCTTCTTATTGAGAAAATTTCTATAGCAGTATGGAAGAAGAAGATAATATATTGTATCGATCATTGGGATCAGAAGAATTATGTTTTTTTTTAAATTGTTTGTTGTAGAATAAGTTTGCAGGCTATTTGTATATTTACAGAATAATTATTTTTATGTGTCGTGCGACTATTTTGTAGAACACAGCAGTTCCAAATTTGAAGATATTGGATGGTTGTTACACAAAATCGCTTAAGTGGTAAGCGACCCGACGCACGTTTGTAGATGAAACACACCTTTTGGTGGAACAGAACATGTAGGTACATATATACCTACTTTTATAGAATAAAAAGGTAAGGTTTCTTCTAGGCAAGCGTGCTTCATCGTCGACCACATCATCGCTTACCATCAGGTGAGATAGTGGTCAAGCGCAAGCCTATCGAAAAAAAAAAAAAGAATGAAAAACTGTTGCCCATTTATTTTCATTCGAATTCTAAAAACAGGAACAGATTAGTATGCAAACTTATTAATAAGAAATGGGGAACGTACGTCTTTTTGGGATAATTGAAAGTTATTCAAATTTATATTTTGATACATATCATGACATCAATAGTTGTTTTGGCTTCACGCTTGTTTTTCTCACAAGATGAATACGCTAGGATTTCCTAGTCAAGTGCAGTGTTAAAGACTAGTCCATGGAGTAATAGGTTGCTTCCCTATTACTTACTAGTGTTACACCAATGCCCATTGGCCAATCCTTTAAAAATATTGTTGGGAATGAATCATTGGATGGGATTAGGAAAAGGTAGGTGTATGTACATGAGCAACATGAATATAAGTATCAGATCTTGTTCGCCGGCTGTACTCTCTCGCGTGAGAGCCCGAGGAAAATCTGCACATTGAGTATTTAAATAAAATACTTCATGATTGAACTCAGTACCTACTTTGAGCAATGTATATCATCCTCGCGGTCTCTCAACGAGAGTGTACAGCTGGCATTACTATCTCCAGATTATTGTAGACCTCGTTAGTTTATGGATTATCTCGAGGAACTCTATGGCATTCACGTGAGCTGTGTAATTAAGTACTGGCACGAAACCGACCAATCAGGGGCATGTTTACAATTTCACTATCACACGAAAGGGGATAGATTGTAGACTGGTACACTGACTGGTCGTATTATCCCATTCGAAATGTTCAGTTCACAATTTATCGAGAGTTTATGATCTCTCTAGATAGTTCATAAACTTACAAGAGTTTACAATAATCCGGTGACAGATATACATTTTAAATGATAAAATATATTTTAAAACAGGATCCTACCCTGTTTTATCATCATTCTCTGTCACTCTCTAGGGTTTACTGTAAGAGAACTCAACATTGCGTTAAGCTCTTGTAAAAAGCCTTTGTAAATGTAACATTGTATTGAATATTGTTTTTGGTGTATAATAAAGAATCAAGAATTAATAAAAAACCGGCCAAGTGCGAGTCGGACTCGTGCACGAAGGGTTTCGTACCATTATCGCAAAAAACGGCAAAACAATCACGTTTTTTGTATGGGAGCCGCACTTAAATATTTATTTTATTTTGTTTTTAATATTTGTTGTTATAGCGGCAACATAAATACATTATCTATGAAGATCGCAACTGTCTAGCTATCACGGTTCATAAGATACAGCCTGGTGACAGACAGACAGATGGACAGTGGAGTCTTAGTAATAGGGCCCTATTTTTACCCTTTGGGTACGGAACCCTAAAAAGGGGATAGGTAATTGTCATAGCAGACAGACGAGACGTGGCAATGCGCAGCCTTTTCATGAAAACTCTTTGCGTTTAGTATAGTCTTTACAAAAAAAGCGGCATACAAAGCAAATAATATAATACTAGCAACATTTACAACACAAACAAGGCCCAACATAGACGTATTGTGATCCCAAAGTTTAGTCGTGTCAGCAGTTCCATATTGTTTGGAAGTCCGGATATCTTTTGATCCGAGTTGAATACACAATACACATGTTCATGCCGACATACCTCTTTGCTCTTCGATTTAAGTTGGATTGAAATGTAAGTAGTTCTATTTGTAACTGAGCCTGTTTTAACAATTCATATAGGTACAAAATTGACATAGCATCTTTTGTCTGATCCGCTTGCTGCTGCGGATCTTACTACTTATAATACTTAGTTTGCTGTATGAAAATTAAAATTCATTATTTTTACTTGAACAGTTATAACGTGGTTACAATATATGGTGTGGAAAGAAATTAAAACTAACAATGATAATAACAATTTAGCAACAACGTCCCAAAGTAGGCACAGCCTGTATCTAGGTGACATGAATGTTTAATAACACAGATTTTATAAATTTACTAGTCCTGCTAGCGCTACGCTACGTAGCAATTAGTTAAAGTATGTAAAAATATATAGTACTAGCTGTTGCCCGCGGCTTCGCTCCCGCGGTCAACCCCACAGGACACGTTTTCGGGATTAAAAAATAGCATATGTCACTCAGGAATAATGTAGCTTTCTATTGGTGAAATATTTTTTTAAATCGGTTCAGTAGTTTCGGAGCCTATTCGGTACAAACAAAAAATCTTTCCTCTTTATAATATTAGTATAGATATAGTCTAAAAGTAATCAGTAATACACAAACAAATAAAGAAAATTATGTGTATCATCGTTTTTTAGCAGAAAACGTGTTCGGACTGAAATTATGTTGATACTGAAAAAGTTTAGAGTAAATATTTGTATAAAACAAATCAGGGCTTCCCAATCTTTTTTATACTGTGGTCTGTGACTCCCTTTACATAGCGTTTTTTTTTGCGACGCCCATGTTCCTTATTATTGATTATTAGGAAAAAGTAAAGTCAATGAGCTCGCTTTTCTGAGCATATCTTTTCAAATCAGAGTTAAAATTTCGAAAATGTTTCTCTCCTTTAATTTTCTCAATTGATATGTAATCTATCATCACCATCATCATCAGCCTATAACAGTCCATTGCTGGCTTGTAATCTGTACTATTACTTAATTACTGCAACTGTAGAATAGCCAGTTTCTCATAACTAGGTGCGAAGCGATGTATGAAGCGGTACTAGGAATCTACAGTACCCAGAGTTGGATAATCTTGGGAGACATTACTCTAAAATTGAATTACATTGTATTTATTGGGTAGAACCTATTTGTATTCGTGTAGTATTTTGTAGTTTCATGCTCGTATTACATATACCTCATAGGTCCAACAACTGTTCTTTCTCGTATACGACGCCCGTGAGAGAGCGGCCGACGCCCCGGGGCGTCGCGACGCACAGTTTGGGAACTCCTGAAATAAGTAATGATAATATTTTTAAATTATATTTTTATCAGCCATATTATATAATAAGTCTTTCTAGTATATAAATAAAAAATATGCCATTTGCCAACATTATTATGGCAATTTCTTCTTATCCAGGAACCGACAGTCAATCACAAGCTACTACATCTAAAACCTTTTACGTGAAACTCTCTGTGATGAAGAGGTTCCTAACAATATTATAATTAAATGGAATATATGAGGAATCGATATATACGGAATATTGCATTGCATGCTTAGTAAAATCATTTGATTGGAATTGTTGAAATTATTATGAATTATCATTATTATGTATTAATCATTTAGATTTGAGAAGCACGAGGTATAATAGAGTATTAATATAGCTAGCACGAATAAATTCTAGTTTGTATTTCAGAAAATTGATTTTCTATTTCAATTGGTTTACAATACCTAACTCGTTATTACCAATCAGGTGCTTCTTTACGGAAATAGGTAGGTGGCGCCCAGGTTGGGGACTCTTTCCGCCCACCAAGTGACTTCAGGAAAGACGGTGGTATAGTGATCACGTGCTACCATTGCTCAGCGAGGCTCAGGGGAGGTGTTATTTCAATTTCATCAGACATGTACCCTAACAGGCGTTGCACAGAAATTTGAAATTCACATAGTATCTTTTGTCTGAGGAGCTTGCTACTGTGGATCTTACTACATAATTATAATACTGAGTTTGCTGTATGAAAATTCAAATTCTAATAAATTATGGTGATCACCGGGGTGGTTTTAGTGGGGTAAAAAGCCCACATTCCCTTGTCTTTCCCCCAAAAGTGTAGGCGCATTTTGAAGGACCCCCGAAGTGCGAGTCAGATTCGCGCACGAATGGTTCCGTACCATTATCGCAAAAAAAACGCCAAAAAAATCACGTTTGTTGTATGGGAGCCCCACTTAAAAAAATATTTTATTCTATTTTTAGTATTTGTTGTTATAGCGGCAACAGAAATACATCATCTGTGAAATTTTCAACTGTCTACCTATCACAGTTCATGAGATAAAGCCTGGTGACAGACGGACAGACAGACAGACAGACAGACGGACCGCGGAGTCTTAGTAACAGGGTCCCGTTTTAAACTTTGGGTACGGAACCCTAAAAAGTACGAGTGTTTTAAAGTACAGAAACACTCTTCCAAAGCTAAAATGTCTACTTTGTAGAAGAAATTCAATGGTCCGCGACAAATTTGTACTATGCTTTAGATTTTCTATAAAATACATTAAATCAGTCGTGGTGTACCTAAAACATTTCTCACACGGGCGAAGCAGCTGGCAGAAACTAGTTTTCCGTCTAAATGTATGCCAACTTGTCTAGTTTAGAATGCACTTCATGGTGCTAGACGTGCTGGTACAATTGCTATGCAAGTCAATTACAATACGATAACAGATGAATATTGAACAAAAAGCACAGTTACTGAGCTATTTTATTCAATATTCATACTCGGACCCAGCGTAAATGGGCACTCAAGGACCCGTCAAAATAACTCTACTGCCAACAGATTTATAAAAGGAAATATTGTATCGCCCAATTGGATATAAATCAGAATCAGATACAGTTATATACGTACTGCCGTTCAAAGAAAAAAAGGGTCGCATTTGCCCTTTTCGGCAAAATTGACATATTAACACATTCGGCGTCAGGAAAACAATTTTCATCTGTATGTTTATAACCCTAGTAATAGTTAAAAGTACTATGAATATGAAAGTTTGTGAGGATGGATTGATGAAAAGATGGATGTGTAATAAATATTGTTACACACATCATCATCTGCCTAGCCTTTTTCCCAATTATTGTTGGGGTCGGCTTCCAGTCGTACCGGATTCAGCTGAGTATCAGTGTTTTACATGGAGCGACTGCCTATCTGACCTCCACAACCCAGTAACTGGGTAACACGATACCCCTTGGCAAGACTGGTGTCAGATCTCAGGCTTCTGACTACCCGTAACGACTGTCAAAGATCTTCAAATGACAGCCAGGACCAACGGCTTAACGTGCTTTCCGAGGCTCGGAGGAAACTCGGTATGTTGAAATGGTCACCCATCCACGGACCGACCTCGTCAAGCGTTGCTTAACCTTGGAGATCGACCCGTGCGGCTGTTATTATTTAGCCACGAGTGGTAAATGAATTATGATGAAACTCATCATCATACGTCAGAAAACACATCCTACTACTACTATATAGGGATAGAGTCTATATAATTGTGCTTATAGTGTGATAAATGTAAAATTTATAATCTACAATGTTTATAGTGCAATGTGCTCTTGTTTTATGAAATAAATATTTTTATTATTATTCCATTTATTCATTTTATATACATATTTTTACATTTTTAAATATTATTATACAAATTTTTTTTTTTTTTTTTTTTTTTTTAATTTTTATTATTGTTTATTATTATTGTTAGCGCCGCGAGCCTTTTGAATGGTTCTTAAACGCTAACATGAGGGGGTGCGGGGATTTTACCCTGAAATAGGTAGAACTGTCTAAACAGCTCTTTCCAGACTTCTAAAAGACTGGAGCGGTGATTCAAAGCCTTGCTATGAGAATCGGCGGTTTTGTGGACTGTAATAAAATTTATGCGGCAGTATACATTGATTGGAAATGAGGCTATTTATTGGTATGGGGAAACAAGGAATAAGAGAAGGATACAGGATGCAGCGCCTTACCTTTATTGGGGTCTGGAGTCGCCTGCCGGCTGCTAGCACCTTGTATGTCCTCGATGTGTAGGTTAACCACGCGGCAAGCCAGCGTGGTCTCACTAATGATTCCTATTTCTTACACAGCACTTCAAATCAATGTAACTTGATAAGTAGGTAGGTCTAGTTTAATATATAGACCCGAAAACCTGGATTTATCACGAGATCCAGATATATTAGCGGTAAAGCTCTGGAGAGATGCTTTCGCGGCGGCGGATTAGAACGAACTTTTTCCTTTTGATATGGCGTCCGTTACGGTCAATCTTCTTCTAGCCTTGTATGGCTGTCTCGCTCTGACCTATGGTAGACGCTGCAGGAATGAATAGGAAGGAAGGTCACTGATGGGAAATGTAATACTACTACCGCCACATTCTGATATAACTAAAAGTTAAAAAGACTTGAAGTAGGTAGATTTGGATATTAGCGCTTTATATGGCGGTAACATTCTCCCGGCCTTAAAGGGTTGCCTTTAAAGAAGTGAACCATGAAAATTTACAAATATTAATACTATATAATTGAGCGATAGGATCTGATCCAGACATAATCAGAGTCCTCGACAATTTATTTGCGGGATCGTCTGCTCTAAAGAGAGACAGAGAATAACATAAATTTACCTATTTGCAATAAACCTATCTCTAAACTAACTTAAAGATAATAGAGCTACACTCTCATTGGCTCGGTAAAAGGCACACACGGACAACTGGGCGGACCAGGCTACCCTTAGCAGTTCTAACAGTAAGAGACCGCGTTGTGCCATCCTTCGAGGTATGAACAGCCTCCACCACACCTAGTGGCCAAGTAAATGGTGGAGCATTATCGACAATTAGTATAACTACAGATCGCAGTGGAATTGGAGTGGATGGAATATTCCACTTGGACCTGGATTGCAATTGATGCAAATATTCTACTCGCCATCGCTGCCAGAAAGACTGTACCATCTTGTGCAAAATTGAATGTCTGTCTAGCAAACTTACATTCTCTACCTGGGGAGCGGGCAGAGAGCGAAGGGGCGCAGTGTTAAGAAAATGAGCCGGCGTGAGAGCAGAAGGCTCTGAAGGGTCGCTACTCATAGCGGTCAGCGGTCGCGAATTTATAAGTGCCTCGATTTGCGTTAACACCGTCAACAGCTCTTCATACGATAATATTTGTTGACCGATAATCTTGAATAAATGAGATTTTACCACCTTTACCATGCTTTCCCAGCAACCTCCCATATGAGGCGACTGGGGTGTTATGCGTTTCATCTCTATGCGACTTTCTGAGAGCTCATATTCAAGTTGCGGGCGCTGCTCATCGAGGAACCTATAAAGGTCGCGAAGGTAAGAACTACATCCGACAAAATTAGTCCCGTTGTCAGTATATATACACTGCACAGGACCGCGACGTGCTAGAAAACGTTTCAAAGCAGCAAGGAAATTGGCGGTACTTAACTCCGAAGCGATCTCTATATGCAAACACCTGGTTGTCAGGCACGTGAAAATACAGAGCCAAGCCTTACGGCTTTTAATGCCTCTTCCACGAACCGGTGTATACTGGAGAGGACCAGCATAATCACATCCAGTATGCGTGAAAGGCTTGTCAACTTGGGTGACGCGGAATTCCGGTAGGTCTGACATGATCGGAAAAGTTGGACGCGGTTTTGCTCTGAAGCACGTATTGCACTTGTGGATACGATGGCGAATAACGCGACGCGCTGCCAGTATCCAATACTGATTTCTAAGTAAGGACATAAGCAATTCGGGGCCGGCGTGTAAATGCTTTCGATGATAATAATCGATTAAGATATCAATCACGTGATCGTGCCTAGGTAATACATAAGGGTGTTTCTGTGCGTAATTGATGTCTGCGTAAGTCAACCGACCACCAACGCGGATGAGACCGTTCGCGTCTAAAAACGGTTTAAGTTTTTGCATAGCGGAAGAACAGTTCTCACTATTTTTTAATTTATTTATATCGTCACTAAAGTAGACTTGTTGTAATGCGGATATTATTTTAATTTCAGCAAATTCCAAATCAGATTTGTTCATGTAAGATCTGCGCGGTAATAATTTTGAAAAGCGGTATATATAGGCAATTATGCGAAGTAACTTCGGCCATGAGGAAACACGTTGAGCGAGCTCATAAATTATTGATTTTGATCCACCCACTGTTATAGCGTGCGCAGAGGGCTTCAGTTCCGGTACTTCACTAACATCTTCGCGATCGAATTCAGAAATAGGCCACTCTGATGTATGCCTAGATGCCCATGGCGGTCCAGTAAACCACAGAGGATGATTAACGAGCAGCGCGGGCGATAAACCTCGCGATAAACAATCAGCAGGGTTTTCAATGCCTGCCACGTGATGAAAACAACTCGCGGGAATGTTTTCGACAACCTTTGCGACGCGATTTGCCACAAAAGTTTGCCAGCGGTGCGGAGACGAATTGATCCAACAAAGAACGACTTTCGAGTCGGTAAATGCAAAGACATTCGAAATTTTATACCTTGGCTCAAAATTGTTCAACACATTACGCATAAGCGTGGATAATAAAACTGTAGCACACAATTCTAAGCGAGCAATCGAAATAGTTTTAAGCGGCGAAACTTTCGATTTCGAACAAACAATCCTAACGGTCGTACTTGCGTTATCTTTGACTTGCAAGTAAACAACGCCGCCGTAAGCACGCTCACTTGCATCAGCGAATCCTAAGAGGTTTGCTACACAACCCTGCACTACCCCGAGATGCCGCGGAACGCGTATCTCGTTGAGTGCGGGAAGTTCGCTACAGAACTGCCTCCAGAGGATTACGATGCGTTGCGGGGGGGCCTCGTCCCAGTCGCACTTCAATAACCATAGCTCCTGAATCAGGAGCTTGGCATAAAGTATGACGGGGGCCACCAGCCCTAGATTGTCCCATAAGCGCGCTACGACGGACAAGATACTGCGCTTAGTACAGCTTGAGTCTGGCCTTGCGACCTTGAATTTGAAAACGTCATCGGATTTGTCCCAATGCGTACCTAGAATTTTGTCAGGTACATTTTTATCAATTTCGAGATCTGACGAAGCTCGATGCGAGGCGGGAATAGCGCGAAGGACAGCGGACGAGTTACTCGTCCACTTCACGAGGTCGAACTGACCGCATTTAAATAATTTTATAAGTTCGATACATGAATTGATAGCGACGTTCTCGTCTTCCTGTGCGGAATACTCTGACATAATGCTGTAGCAGACGTCATCCATATACGTGGAAGAGGATGCTACAGCAGCTGCAGTTGGGAATCTCTCACCTTCGTCAGCAATCAACTGATGAACAACGCGGATGGCGTGAAATACGGACGACTTCATACCGAACGCAACACGAGCCAGTTCAAAAACCGTCAATTTATCTTCCGGACGGAAACGATAAATGAATCTTTGATATTTGCGGTCTCGCTCTAACATTCCTACTTGAAGAAACATTTGTCTACAATCTGCTGAAATGGCGATTTTGAATAGCCGAAAATTCAAAAGAATGTTATTCAAGTCACCCTGTAAATTAGGGCCTGGATGAAGAACATCATTCAAAGACAAACCTGTGCTAGTTTTACAACTGGCGTCTAAAACCATGCGGACCTTTGTGGACGTCTTATCTAGACGCTGAACACAATGATGTGGTACGAAGTAGGAAGCGGCGGTGGATATTATACTATTACTGTCAATAGGCCCTACTTCAGTTACATAACCCTTCTCAATGTATTCACGAATGATAGCGTCATAGGCAGTGCGTAGAAAGCTGGATGACTCCAACTTCTTTTCCAAGCACAGAAAACGTCGACGCGCTGTGGAGAAAGAATCTCCCAATTTATAAACATCGTCGCGAAATGGAAACGCAACGGTGTACCTACCACTAGAATCACGCGTAGTAGTAGTGCGGAAATGAATTTCACATTCAATGTCATCTTGACTGGTCGGGGTTGGAGCGGAAATTTCCTCAAGTTCCCAAAAACGCTTGAGGAGGTGGCCTAAATCGTCTTTTACGATAGCGCAACATGCGGCAGTAGACTTATAGGCGAGCAGTGCGGGCGCGGAACCCATTATAATATACCCTAACACTGTTTGTATGGCGGGCGGTATTCCATGCACGCTGCTATGTACCGTATCAGGCATCAACAGGTGCGGAAAAATAGATGCTCCAAGCAGAACATCAACGGCGGTGGGAGTCGCGAACGTACTGTCCGCGAGCGGCAATGATACGATGTGGGAAAAGGCAGCCTCGTCCACGGGAACTGTTGGCAGGTCATCCGTGATGCGATCTACGACAAATCCCGATACATCGAAAGAAATGTTTTTATCAAATCGGGAATATATTTTAAAGTCAGTCGAACCTTTAATAGGTTTTTCTGAACCACCAAACCCTCGTACAATCATTTGCGTATTTTTATTATAATCTAAACCTAACCGGTTACAACATTCTTTACTTATAAAGTTGCTCTGCGATCCTGAATCTAGAAGGCATTTTACAATATGGTTTTGTCCATTTTGATCGCAGATAACAACTTGAGCGGTCGATAGCAATATCGTTGTGTGACGAATACATCGCGCGGCGCGGTCGCCGTCATTAGCACTAAGCTGTAATGGCGCAGCAATGGATGTCGTGTGAAAGGACGATACTCTCGGCTCGCTCGCAGTAGGCGCCGCGGCCGGTGCGCGTGCACTGAATAACTGTGTGGACGGCGGCGGCGGCGGCGCGGTGGCGGGCTCGCTAAGAATCGTAGGTTCGGAGCTCGATACCTGTGCCGAACCACTGTTATGAGATTGTGAGGCGGTTTGATTCGTAACCTTATTGAAATGTAATAAAGAGTGGTGTTTTTGATGACAAGTGCGGCACTTGAGCGTTGAATTACAATCGCGAGACTTATGTTTAATGCTTAAACAATTAATACATGCACCTTTATCCTTCACGCATTTAAAGCGTGCGGACGGTGTCATCTCAGTGAATTTTTGACACTTGAAAAAGTGGTCATGTACAATATTGTCACATAGGCATTTTTTGTTAGCAGTCGCGATGGCTACATAACTTTGCGGATTTGGTACATTATTGCGAGATTTAACAGAACTACGCGTGGAAACGCCAGCCGCACTAGGCTGTGTGTTTTGATAAATCCTATGTTGACTCCTAATGAATTCGGTCAGCTGACTAAAAGTCGGCAACGAAACTTCACGATGTTGTGACTCGAAAGCACGTATCGTTTCTCCGTCCAACCTTTTGAGTGCTATATGCAAAAATACAAAATCTGTTAAGTCATTTATTCCAAGATTTTTTATTGCATTTGCGGCAGTGACATACTGGTCCATAAATGTTTGCATATTAGATGCAGAAGCGGGGCCATTTAATTTAAGATTGATCATCTGATCTAGATACGTAGAAGCAAGTATGCGTTTATCTTGATACCTATCCACGAGACATCTTACGATTATTTGATAGTTTTCAGGACACGGCGCGATGCCTGAAAATACCGCTTGTGCTTTAGTGGAAAGCTTTCCTATCAAATAGTACAGTCTCTCAGCGTCTGTCAACGATGGATTTTCGTGTATTGTGGACTTGTAGCTTTCATAGAATAAGGGCCAATTGCGAATGTCACCGTCAAATGACACAATTTCGATTGGCGCTAAAGTAGGCCGTTTAGATCTAATGACTTTCTGATCATCGTCAGTGTTCACCCTCGAAGGCACAGGCTCAACCTGCTTCAACACACGTTTGATACGACAAAAAAGATCATCAAATGAAATCAATGATTGATAATTAGGCTTCGCGGATGGATCAATTTCTAAAAGTAGCCTATTGTGTTCGTTGACGAGATCCCTAAATTCAGATCGAGTTTCATCAATAGTCGCGACTGAATCCAAAAAACTCTCCACCAACTCGCTGTCAATGTGTGCCCTTTTCGCCTTTTCGAATACAATTTGAATTGATTCAAAAAGGGCATTTCGTTTAGCTTCTACGAGAATTATTTCTGAACTTAAATGCGATGAGGCGAACTCATCTGATTTCTTATCCTTAGCATCAGCTGCAGGTCGAGGCATCTTAATTTATAACAATTAAATATGTAGGTATCTATCGAATCTGTTCCAATAAATAGACCGGAATGCACTGAGTGAATTCTCAACCTATCTTAGTGCGTAAACAACCTATATTCAATAACTATAATGCGCGCGGTAACAAGCAGCTAATGTAGAAAAATTTATAATATTAACCGGCGGGTAGCGGGTATTCTTTAAAGCGGAACGTGTAGGTACTATGTGCTACGATACAATGTAACTATGAATAAAGTTGAGTTTTACTGATTGTTAGATACAATTGAAACGTAGGTACCTATTTACTAAACGTATTTTTACAAACTGATTTATGATTTTGTTAGGTGAATTTAATGACACGAATGTAATTAACTAGTTGAATCTAAACGAATTCAGATCCGAGTGCGGGTTTCCCTAGGGAATTAAGTGAAGATTCTAATATGTATGGTAGATTGCAAATAGGAAATAAATCCGGCTTACGGAGGACCAAAATGTTAGCGCCGCGAGCCTTTTGAATGGTTCTTAAACGCTAACATGAGGGGGTGCGGGGATTTTACCCTGAAATAGGTAGAACTGTCTAAACAGCTCTTTCCAGACTTCTAAAAGACTGGAGCGGTGATTCAAAGCCTTGCTATGAGAATCGGCGGTTTTGTGGACTGTAATAAAATTTATGCGGCAGTATACATTGATTGGAAATGAGGCTATTTATTGGTATGGGGAAACAAGGAATAAGAGAAGGATACAGGATGCAGCGCCTTACCTTTATTGGGGTCTGGAGTCGCCTGCCGGCTGCTAGCACCTTGTATGTCCTCGATGTGTAGGTTAACCACGCGGCAAGCCAGCGTGGTCTCACTAATGATTCCTATTTCTTACACAGCACTTCAAATCAATGTAACTTGATAAGTAGGTAGGTCTAGTTTAATATATAGACCCGAAAACCTGGATTTATCACGAGATCCAGATATATTAGCGGTAAAGCTCTGGAGAGATGCTTTCGCGGCGGCGGATTAGAACGAACTTTTTCCTTTTGATATGGCGTCCGTTACGGTCAATCTTCTTCTAGCCTTGTATGGCTGTCTCGCTCTGACCTATGGTAGACGCTGCAGGAATGAATAGGAAGGAAGGTCACTGATGGGAAATGTAATACTACTACCGCCACATTCTGATATAACTAAAAGTTAAAAAGACTTGAAGTAGGTAGATTTGGATATTAGCGCTTTATATGGCGGTAACAATTATTATAAACGCAAGAGTTTGTGAGAATAGATGGATGTTTGTTACTGTTTCACGTAAAAACTAATGAATGGAATTTAGTTTATACATCAGCATAACACATATGCTATAAACTAAAAAGATATTAGAAGACGTACTAAAATGCATGGTTGGCGGAGCCGCGGACGGCAGCTAATAGGCTATATTTTTAAAGACTGAGCAGAAGTACTAATTACACGTGGATGAAGCCGCGGGTGGTAGCTAGAATTTTATATTTTTTTCTACGAGCGTCCATGCTCTTGTTACACAATATCTAATCTCCGAAAAATCTAGTGTCACCGAACAAATGTTCAACGTTTCAAAAAAAGAATCTCCTTTTTGTGTTCTGGTCAGGTGTACCTTTTTCCTCATGGCGGTAGCGTACGATATATCAGAATTAATTTCAGCTTCAGGATTTATGAGTCCAGACATGAGTAACGTACTCGACGATGCCATTCATCAAACTTTGACATACCGGACGCTTTAACTGGGGATCTAAAATTCACCATTTTGTGTCAGGGAGGCAGAGTTTTGTAACATTGCTGAAAAATGTTTCACGTTTGCAACTTTTTGATTGCTTTATTCCTTTTGGTACCTATTTTAATTTTTTGTTTGAGAAGTAGATTAAAGCCGGTATTTTAGATGCTCATATAGTATATTATAGATAGTTGTGATTGGTTGGCTTGTTGTTTTACATTAACTTGTTCAAGTCCAAGATCCTAGACACCCCAAAAGTTACCGAGCTTTTTTAACACAATTTCAATAGAATTGACTAATGTTAGTGTAACTGCACATGCTAACTTTCATTTTCATTCAATACCTACCACACATTTTGTGTAGAATAAAATCATTCTGGAACGTCTGGGCTCTTGCTCTATTGAGTACACATATAATTAAGACAAGCTGAAGAATCATATGCCAAACTCGAGAATTGTGAAGTCGGCGGTTGATTGGTAGGTGTGGCCAATTTTGAGTTTGAGTCGAGTATGAGCATTCGGAATACGGACCTTCGTTCCAGCTCTCATTTGTAGATTTTTGACAGTTGTAACGGTGGTCAGAAACTAACAAATCTGGCACCACTTTTGTCTAGAGAATCGTATTACCCAGATTCTGGGTTACAAAGCCTAGATCAGAAGCTGTTCCATATAAAATATTGAAATCAGCTGCATGTAGGGGGACTGGAAGCTCGCCTCAACATATTATATAGTTGAGAAAAGGCTAGACAGATTAATTTTTAATCATGCTGGTTATAGCCAATTTATGCCCAGACCATCTATACATAAACTTTCATAACAGCATAAAATACTCAACATAACGTCACACTTCACAACATTTAATTAATTAAACCCCAGCTTATGCTAACGCTACACTTTATACAGTAATATATGAGTGAAGTGTCTGTTTAGATATCACTATCAGGTTATGTCATAAAATCATCCAATCTGAGCAGAGTTTATCACTCCGCCGGCCAAAGATATTCCCTGCTCTTGACATTTCGCGATATTTATTTATTATTATTTTGTGGATACTATTTTTTGATAGCATAAATTGTCTTTTTATTAAGATAATTATGTGTTATGTAAAATTACAATGTTATTCATGCATGATGAGCTGATAATATTAACTTTGAGAGTGACCATGTAAATTTTGTGTAAACAAGAGTATTGGCACGTTTGGCTTTTGTCCATTAGTTGCCAATTTTTTTTTTTAATATTTATTAATGATGAACATCGTCGTGATTATTATTTCTGGTGCTAATAATAAAGGGAAACAATCATGTAACATCTAATTTGAAAATAGCGCCAGTGACAGAAAAGTTGAAAGGAAACCGTTTGTCCTGGTATGGTCATGTGATAAGGAGAGATGAAACGCATGTTACTAGAAGTGTTATGAATATAAATGTGGATGGGTGGAGAGGGAATGGACGGCCAAAAGAAAGATGGATGGACTGTGTCGGGAGTGATATGAAAGAAAAGGGAGTCAGTGATAGCGTGACAGGGGACAGGACGGTATGGAAGAAGAAAACTTGTTGCGTCGACCCCAAGTAACATGGGACAAGGGCAGGAAGATGATGACATGTAACATCTTATAAGCCATGGCGGTCTCTGCCAAATCTATCACACAAATTAAGCGTGTCAATGAATGTCACCGTTTACTCATAAAAATTTACGACGAATATAGATGCAAAACGCATTTTGAATGTTTTGAACTATTTGGTTTTAAACTGTCTTTTAGGTTAAAAACGATTTAAAACCACATATAGCGGTTTATTTATTTATTATATTCTTTATTGTACACCACAAAAATATATACACAGGACAAAAAAACATAAAAGCAAGTGTACAATGGGCGGTCTTATAAAAAATGCAATAATGGTTTAAAATGTTTTTGTTTTTAATAGAATGCGCTGAGGCTTCACAAGAAGTGATTTAGATCACACCTACTTCCTGATATTATTATTATTAAGCCTTTATTGCTGAAGAACTAAACACAAGTATAATCTAATAGTATTAAAAAAACTTAAATCTAAACATCGGGTTTTCCGGTTTAGTGATCAGCGTGTCCTGTGACACATAGGCCTCTTCCAGCTGTTTCTGTCTCTAGCCTTTCTAGACCAGGTTGCGCCTCCAATTTTTCTTATGTCGTCTATCCATCTCTTTGCCTGTCTTCCCCTTTTCCTTTTGCCATCGCGTGGTTGCCACTCTGTTATAACTTTTGTCCATTTAAACTTACTGTCTCTCGTCATGTGTCCTGTCCATCTCCATTTCAACTGTCTTACTTTCTTTATGATATCTTCTACTTTGGTTCTGGATCGTATTTCGACGGCTCTTAAATCTTTTTTAGTGACACCAATCATGCTTCTCTCCATTCCCCGCTGACATGATCTCAGTTTTAAAAGATGTTTTTGATTTAGGGCCCACGTTTGGCTCCCATACGTCAGGCAAGGTAAGACGCACGAATTGAGGACTTTTCTCTTAGCTGCCATGGAAAAGTATTTGCTTTTGAGTATCTCCTTAAGTGACCAATATCTTTTCCATGCACAAGCAACTCTTCTTTCAATTTCCATATCCGTTTGATCTCTGAATGAAAATTAACTGTCCCAGATACATGTAGCTTTTCACGTATTCAATGCTTTCGCCATCTATTGTTATGGCTATTTCTTCCCTGTTTGTCACTACGTTTGTTTTAGATTTATTCATGGTAAGACCTACTATTCTACTAGCTTCTGTTAACTGTTGTAGCATATCTCGCAGTGTGCTAGGGCTGTCAGTGATTAGTACTAAGTCATCTGCGAACCTTAAATGGCTGAGTACTTCCCCGTTAATATTTATGCCTACATTTTCCCACTCTATGTTTCTAAACACACTTTCTAGGATTGCAGAAAATAGTTTTGGGGACAACGGGTCTCCTTGTCTTACGCCTTTTGCTACAGGGAACTCTTCGCCGGTTGTTTCCAATTTTATTTGCGCTTTGCTGTTCTTATATATATTTTTGATTATACGTATGTATTTCTTGGGAATTCCTTGTTGAGTTAGAGCATTCCAGAGTGCCTCGTGCTTAATGGAATCGAATGCCTTGCTGTAATCCACAAATGCAATATACAGTGTTTTATTGTATTCTTTGGATTTTTCTATTAACTGTTTTAATACATGTATATTATGATCGATGGTTGAGAATCCCGCTCGAAAACCAGCTTGTTCGATTGGTTGTTGTTCGTCCATTATACCTGTTAGTCTATTTAGAATCAATTTTGAAAATACTTTATATATATTTGACAACAAACTAATTGGTCTATAATTTTCGATGTTGTCCCGATCCCCTTTCTTGTGTAAAAGAATAATTGTACTCTTTGTCCATTGCGATGGTATAGATTCGGTTCTAAAGATGGTATTATATATTTCTGTGAGTTTTCTTAAGTTTTCAGGTGCAATGATTGAAGATTTTATCATCTCGGTCGTTATTTGATCTAGCCCTGGTGACTTGTCGCTCTTTAGACAGTGTACAGCTTTTTCTATTTCTGATTGAAGGAAAACTGGAATATCCTCAATTTCGTCTTCTTCTAGATTTGTAGTTGGAATCTGAACATTGGGTTCCGCTGCGTAGAGTGACCTGTAAAAGTCTGTTGCAATTTGGATTATAGTTCTCCTTATGGTCTCCTGCTTTCCTGCTTTGTTCTTAATGTTTGGTTTGTTTGACTCCACCAGTTCTTTTAAGGCTTTTTTAACTCCACCTGTCTTTTTTATGTGATTGTTGAGTATGTTTAATCTTCTTTTCGCTCGGTCCTTCTTGATACTTTTACTTATATTTTTACTTACTTCTGAAATAGCTATTAAATTGTGTTTATCTTTTTTATTTTTCAAAAGCTGTCTTCTTTCTTCTATTAGGGCTTTGGTTTCATTTTCCGTACAACATGACTTAGGTTTTACCAATTGAGCATATAGTGGTCCATAAATTTCGCTTATGCCTTTTTCGTATCTTTCGTCTGTTTCATTTGTTGCTTCATTCGGGTGTCTACTAATATTCTTTATTGCATTAAATTTATTTCTGGCTTTTTTCGGCTCTGCACTATTTATTATTGCTCTTACCATTCTATGGTTAGTGTTAAAATTTAGTTGTTTAATAACACTTACATCGTAGAAAGCTTTTCTATTATTAGTTGCTATATAATCTATTTCATTTCTATATGTTCCATCTGGTGATAGCCATGTCCACTTTTTCTTTGTATTTTTATTGAAAAAGCTATTCATAAATGCAAGATTGTTTTCAAAGGCCATATTGATCATTCTTTTGCCATTGTTGCTTCTCCTGCCAAAACCAAATTTGCCAATTACATTTTCTTCTCCAGTTTGTTGAGAACCAATTCTGCCATTAAAATCTCCCATCAACATAACGTTCTTGTGCGATTGCTGTAGAACTGATGTCAATTGTTCATAGAAGAGGTCTTTGGCAGATTCCTCGTACTGTTCTGTGGGGGCGTAAATTTGGATAATCGACCATTTATTTTTGTACGAATGCAGATTCAGATTAAGTACAGCTATTCTCTCTGATATGCCTTTGAATTCTTCTATGTTTCCTTCTAAATGTTTTTTAATCATGAATCCCACCCCGTAGTTTCCTTTTGTTTCGCCTTTGTAGTAAAAAATATACTTCTTGCGATCCTCAATACTTTCTCCTAATCTTCTTACTTCACTTAATCCTAAGATATCCCACTTTATACTTGCGAGTGCTTGCTCTAATTCCGTTAGACTCTCTTCTGTACGCAAGGTTAAGCAGTTTAAAGTGGCAATATAAAGTTTTCTTTTATCGCTTGTTTTGTTTTTATGTTTATTTTTTCTTATCAATTGTGCTGGAAGGGGTTGGTCATATTCCCCCACGGGGACCAGCCGGCTTGGGGGAGGTGTATTAGTTTTAGTTGTATCGTTGAATATTATTTGTTTATTTGTTGTGATCTTCCGGTTACCGACGTGTGTTAGTGGCTATTCTTTATTTAAATCTGATGTTGAGTGAGACCTGTTTTTGTACATTCGTTCGAATGCATTTACTTTATTAATTTTTGGTCTGACATTTTCATTGGTTATTTTTGGTGATACAGATTGTTCTCTCTTCCTTTTGTCTCGTGTCGCTACTTCTCCTCTGACGACTAGTTTGTCGTACTTTAAGAATGCTATGTGTCCCTTTTTTCTTTCTTCTTTTAACTGGGGTATGAGTGCCCTACGCTTCTCCAAAATTTCTTTGCTGAAGTCTTCATTCACAAAAACATTTTTAGGTAATCTTTTCTTGTTTCTCAAGATTTCTATTTTCTTCCATGCATTTAACATGTTAACTAGAACCGGGCGTGCTACTCCTTTATCTTTGCCGAGTCTAAAAGCTTTGTTGATATCCCGATTGTTAACCTCAATACCAGAATCATTTAGATTTTTTACTACCCTTTCGATTACGTTAATATTTTCTTTTGCGGGCTCCTCAATGCCATAGAATATTAAATTGTGTTCCCTTTTGTCAGATTCTAGGCGTTTTATCTTCTCATTTAATTTTACAACTTCATTTTTTAGAAATAGGTTATCTTCCACCAATGGTTTCAATTTCTCATCTATCTCTTCTCTAATAGAAGTTTATAATGTAGTTGTTTGCTTGTCCATTTCTAGTTTTAATTTAGTAAATAAGATTTGCATTTGATCATCCATTTTAGTAATAATTCGAATTTGCTATTGACAACTCAGATGTAATGTAGTAGAAAATTTAATTTATAGGAGTGGCAACACTCACTCAGTAGTTTGCGCGTAACGAAACGCAATGTTCCGTATTCTTTTGTTGGTAGTTCTTGAATGTGTCAATGCCAATTATTGGTTATAGGGTAGATAAACAATGATACTTGCATTTATTTGTTCTTCATATAAAACACATAAGCACAGTTTTTAGTGACCTTATTACTCTTCTTAACTTTAATTTTCGATTCACTTGCACAGTGTAAAATATAAGTGAGGTTTTAACTTCCTGATATAGAATAAATCAAAGGAAATTAAAATATAACTATAACAATGCAAGCGCAAGACCACCCCTGCGGGCCCCTACCTGCCCCCTCTCTCCTCATAACTACGTTGCGATTTTGGTAGCAATGTGCAAAATAAAAATGCGGCGTTGCCGTTATAATTTCAGTCTGTCTAATCCTACAAAGTAGTCTATGTTTGATAACATATATGACTTTCATTCACTTAGATCAATAAAAAAGGTAAATGATTTCAATTAGCCTATTAAATTAAATTTTTAAAGTAATACGTAATCAATGTACGGCCCACGTGGCCATGATTTTTAAACAAATTTAAAACGGGGTTTAAACCACGGCTTTGGTTTAAAACGGTTTCATACAACATTTCTGGGTACAAATGTTTCTAGTAATCACGTCTTTAGCCTCTTCTTCTTCTTTTCGAGTTGATGAAAAACTCTTTATATATGTTGGCCCCAGTAGGTGGCCACGCCGAGTTTGCGGCGTCAGTGGCTAGTATAAGGTCGTCCAAAGGGCCGGTGTAAGGACACTTGGGGGATTCCAGCATGTGTGTCATATTCGCCATTGGGGTACCGTACTCACACTGGGCATTTGTCGCTGCTAGCTCGGGTATTCCGTGTTCTCTAGTCTTTAGGCACTTATTTTATATTTAGAACACGTCAGCCAATTTTCGACTAGCTAAATAAATTCAACAAGTTATTATGCGGGTTGATAATATTGGCTCAACTGTTTTCTCGTTATCAATTAACGTTAATTTAACTATATACAGTTACAAACGAATTATAGAGGTATAATCGACCAGGGTTATTGTTATCAAAAGTAACCTACTTAAATACACTCGACAATAAAAACAGAAATTTAACGACAAACATAAAACTTGTATCGAGAAATAATCTTCATTATTTAGCATTCAACTATAATAATATTACACAATAATTTAGACATGAACGATGCGTCTTATACATTTTATTTATGACTAGATGTTCCCCGCGGCTTCGCTCCCGTGGACCACCCCACAGGACCCGTTTTCGGGATTAAACAATAGCCTATGTTACTCAGGAATAACGTAGCTTTCTATTGGTGAAATAATTTTTAAAATCGGTCTAGTAGTTTCGAAGCCTATTCGGTACAAACAAACAAACAAATCTTTCCTCTTTATAATATTAGTAAGTATAGACAAGCCGCCGCCCGCGGCTCCGCACGCGTGTAATTAGTACTCAATATCTTTATAAATTACTAGCAGACCCCCGCGGCTTTGCTCCCGTCAAAATTATGGCCTATGTTACTCGGGAATAATGTAGCTTTCCATAAGTGAAAGAATTTTTAAAATCGGTCCAGTAGTTACGGAGCCTATTCGGTACAAACAAAGATAACTGATGTGTTATTCTGTTGTATAAGCTACATTTCAATTAAGTTTCATCAAAAGCCGTTCCGTAGGTTTTGCGTGAAAGAGTAACAAACATCCATCCATTCGTCCATCCATCCTAACAAACATTCACGTTTATAGAGGTAAGAAGTAAGATAAGATATGGTTTCTATTTAGAATAAAATATTCAACACAGCATCAGTTTATCTTGCATGGCAAATTGAATTCTACATAATAATTCCAAATCATGAAAAACCACTCATGTTATGGATTTAATCAGTTAATCACCAAGGCTGGAAACAGGTGCAATATGTGAAAACCATGCGTACACACTTTTTTGTAAAAATCGCTCTACGGGTTGTATTGCCTATGCTTAGAAAATCCTAATAACACACATTGTCGCATTGGAGTGTCTCGCTTGTCTGCGTAGGTATTCCCGGGTATTACTTTTTTACTTGTGCATATAATGTATAGACAGCTCAACAAATCTTTGCGCGCGGCGCTGTGTGGGTTGTTTGTTCGGACGACCAATAGCGACTACGACTGCCACACGAATTTATACTGTATCGCTCTTACAAATAAACGCGGAATAAAAGAAAGGAATAACCATACATTTTCATAGGTTTATACTTGGTATAACTTTATTCCGCGTTTATTTGTAATAGGGTACAATTACAAGCACACGCACAAGGCAAGCACACATGGCGCTACGCGTAAAGGTGAGTTGAACTATCATTAAGAAACTGCGAACATACGACTAATTGATAAAGGAAAGTTTAATAGGGGTTTACTTTTTACCCGACTGCCGAAGGAGGGTAATGTGTTTATCAGTCTATGTATCTATGTAAATATGTATGTATTTATGTATGTAAGTATGTATGTATGTATGTTTGTTCCTATGTGGCGTTCTAGAGACCAAACGTGTGGGCCGATTTTGATGGTTCTTACGTCAATCAATTCGTCATAACCCCGCAAGTGTCACTTGTCACAAGTGGCTACATTAAAATTGGAAAATAGGCAAATGGCGGTTCTTGGGCGATATATTAATTAAAAAAATCAAAATACCCGACTGCTTGAAAAGCAGGGAAAAAGACGTAAATAAGGAGAAAATCATGATGTGCAGTAGGAGGATACGTTTGGTTTTGGGCAGTCAGCTCGCGAATATAAATTAAATTGAGATTGTTTATTTTGAACAACCTCAATTTCACTATAGAATTCTCTACATTTTATTTATAACTTACGTGAAAATAGAATACTCTAATTGACATGTAGGGAGAATGAAATTCATGTGCCCAAAAAAGTTATAAGTATAATTAATTAGGATGGAGGAGGTCAAAAATAAAATGGATGCATTGTGTGAGAATGAAAAAGTAGACAGTTTTCCGATAGCCCGCATATACAACTATTATTTTATTACGAAATACAAGTATTTGATTACGAAAAACAAGAATGTGATTACGAAATACAAGTTTTGGTAAAGCTGTTAAAGGTTTACTACTCTACTGATGATTTAGTTCAACTTTGTGATATTTTAAATTATGATTTGATTATCAATCCCTAATTTGCCTTTTCATTACATATAGCACTATAAAAGAGTTAATGTTGAAAAAAAGTACGTTATTATGAGAAAGGTACATTAAGAGAAATGAGCATTATGAGAAATGTGCATTATGAGAAAGGTACATTATGAGAAAGGTGCATTATGAGATAGGTACATTATGAGAAATGTGCATAATAATAAGAAAGGTGCATTTTGAGAATGATATGTTTTGCGTACGGGGTGCATTTTGCGACTGAACCAACATTACGTCCCATCTGTATTCCCCGAAGAATTGGTCAGAAGTGCATCTAGTAAACCTACATTTCGCTAATTATGTTTAAATCCCATGTAATAGGGGCAAGCTTATTGCCTCCAGCCGGGCTGCTACTATAGGGATGTTTCCTGGGTAGAAAAAATAAATTTCAGTTTAGTCCGTCATCAGTGAGTTTATCAAATAATATAATATTGAACCCGTATTTTTTGCTTTATCAAATATAGCGGATGCTTCGCTGTTTCACCCGCGTAGTTCCCGTTCCCGTGGGAATACAGGGATAAAAAGTAGCCTATGTGACCCGGGGATAGTGTAGTTTACCAACGGTGAAAGAATTTTTGAAATCGGTCCAAATGTTTTTAAGTTTATTCATTACATACAAAAATACAAATCTTTCCTCTTTATAATATTATTATTAGTATGGAAATAAAACAAAGTTCAGGAGTGGGGGCTTGTGACGTCACTTTGTCAGTATAAAGTGTATTACACCGACTTACACCGTGATGTCTCACGATATTTCAACGCACTGTAACGTCGTATTTTTTTGTTTACGTGGCAAATTAAAAAATACATAAATAGATACTTTTGTCAACTGCCCTATTCCAGGTGTAAAAACACTTTGCCTAACCCGAGAATCGAAGCCAGGACTTCGTGTTCAGCAGTAGTGACCAATAGGCCAACGAGGTGGTATTTACATTACCTACACTAACAATCAAGAACGGAATATCTGAAACCACGTAAGTATCTTCGCTTCCAAACTCACCAGACAGATTTGACCGTACTCAATCTGCGTATCTATTGATGAAGCTACTTCATTTACAGGGTTAGCAAGGGTTATAAAACGCCTCAGCTTGGCTCTCTGCCAGCCACACCAATTATCTATTGGATTTGCAAATTGCATTACAGACGTATCCACCGACATAGATACCTTGTTTAAATAGACAGTGTAATAATAGAACGACCAAAATACCACGTTATTATTTTACCCGTATTCCACGTTATTTAAAACTAGTGTTATTATGGGGAAGGCTTGAGATAAACTGGAGATTTGTTTTATAGCAATGCCTGTTACATTGCTGTAAAATAAATTACGACAAAAATGAGCGTTAAACTTATCTACCTATTAGGGTCTTAAAAAAAACAGATCTGATATACTTGCTAACGTATTTCGGTAAGTTTATATCTGAATGCAGAACTTGGGTGTTTTAAAATTTTAATAACTTAAATTTTTGAGTAAATCGATAAAATAGATAATGGTACAGAAAGCTTCTTGCGCGAGTCCGACTCGCACTTGGCCGGCTTTTATTTTTGTTATATTTATAGATTCCTAGTTATTTATTTTAAACATGTTTAGTTTCGTTATAAAGTATAGATCTCGCAATTGCCCGATTTTTATAAAGCCATTAGGGCTTTATAAAAATCGGGCAATTGCGAATTCTTCTTCTTGTAGGTGTAACTTATTTATGGCTCATCGAAAAAATATTAGAAAAACATATGTTGAGGTACTATATTATAATGATAAGATGATCTAGTTATAACGCCTACAACTAGGTGAAACCGGTTTGGTCCAGCCATCCTGAAGTCAGAATGGCTGGCCACTTTCCTCGTAATAGTTTTCCTTCATTAGCGAGGTACTAGTAATTTGATGTCTGGTACCAAATAGTATAAAATAGGTAGAAAAGTTTGGTATTGCTCAGACCTCCAAAATCTCTCTTGGTCCAGCCATCCTGACAATCACAATTCTGCATATATTGCAATAAATGACAATCCTATTCTATGCAGTTCGTCAGTAACCGGGTTTCAAGTCTTTTCAGCGACTTAAGAAAATATAACAGTTTGATACTATGTTGAATCTCAGTTCGCGGTGTAAACATCGACCTAAGCCATACTATATAAGTTTAAATTATCTCAGCTTTAGTCTGCACATGAACCTTGAAAAGCCTTTATATAAATCTGGATAATCGAATTCGTGCCCAAAATGATGTTCGTTTATCAAAAATGTGAAATATTACACACCTGTAAAAGTGTCAAGAAAATTCATGTGTTTTATTTAGAATTTCAGCGATAAAATTGTGATCGAAAACTGTTTTGATAGCGGGATTAAATAAATGTCCACAAAGTAATTTCTAAAGAAAATGAAAAGTGTGAAGACTTATTTTTCTAATATCCGCCACTGTGAAAATATTTTTCACTGAAGAAATAGGAACGAAGCTGCTGAAAATAATAAGTTGGAATGAGTTTAAACTTCACACGTAGAAGCTATTTATAGGCAACTTACAGGTAAGCTGATCATCAATCCGAGTCAATCAATACAAATGGTAAATTCTTTGAGAACATTCGTTTAACATCCGTACATCTAGTTTATTGCGTTTGTTTTAAGGTTCAGCAGACAAGCACGATGCGACAATGTGAAAAGTATGCAAGGAAAGGGTTATGTGTTTCGCGCGTATCTTGTATGTTTGTATGTATGTAATATTCTTTATTACCTCATATCTCTCAAACTACTTGGCGGATTTTTATAATTAAGACATCGTTAGATAGGTCTAGACCGCCCAAGTGTTCTTAGCTAAGTGCCTTTAAAAAAAAGGAACATGGCGGATTTTGGGCGCCATATTGTGGAGGTTGCAATTTTTTTTTCTTCCGTACCCATCGAATGGGGTATCAAAATGAAGGGTTTTTAGAGGAGATTTCAAAAATATATAACACTTGTATGTTTAAATGTACCTAATTCGAAAAAATATGTTAACTAAAAAGTTATAAATAAAAAAAGTTAATTCTAAAAATCAAAAAACCCGCCTGCACAACATGATTTTCTTCTTGTTTACGTCTTTTTAGTTCGCTTTTTAAGCAGGCGGGTTTTTTTATTTTTTTATGAAAGGTCTATGAAAAATAGCTGCCACATCGTTTCGCGTCAGTCTACGGAGCCTCTATGAAAAAGGAGTACTTTTACACATTAAATTTACATGGTTTAATCTTCCGCGACTGATGATGGCACCATAATCATGACCAACATACAAACACAGTGGTAAAATATTACATAACACCCCAGAAGCCATGAGGTCATTGTGAAAACCCTTCGGTGTCGCCCTTCCGGCCCCTTCACATTAGCTGAGCATCAAATGGACGCTTTACAAACCTCCAAAGTACTTGAAAGGGCTTTCAAAGCCCACATGCCTAGCCTACTTCCTATAAATATTGTAAAAGTATAAGTCTGTATGTTTATTAGTCAATTGTGGCCTGGATTTAGAATAGAGGACTTCCTGATGGCTCGATGAAATTTAAATTGCATTGATAGGCGATATCTCGAGACGCATGGATGTGGCGTCGCCTGGGGGAGGCCTATGTCCAACAGTGGACGTCTTCCGGCTGAAATGATGATGATGATCTCGAACATATTTTCGAAGAAAATTTCAAGTGAATAATAAAAGAATAGAATAGAAATAAATTTGAAATGCATCCACGTGAACTCGGAATTTCACTTACTTAAAAATTTCTGTGATACAAATCGAATCACATAAAGCCATCGGGAATTTCGCGGGAAGGGAACTTTTTAACTTGATTGTACATTCCCATGGAATAATTTTTGCCTTTAACTCGGGCGAAGCCGCAGGCAAAGGCTAGTAGACAAAACAAACTCAGGGTTTGCAGTTTAATCCCAAACACGATGATGCTTTGATCTCCAAGCTTAAACTTGGAAACTGCGCAGTATCGAATGTCTGTTTATGGAATGTCTTTGAATTCAGTTGTCATACGATTTCCAATGGCATTGGACGTGATGAGTCTTATTAAAGCTTCAGTAGATAGCATTTTCAGTTTAACTCTTTCAAATTCTTTTTACAACTATACCTCATTGAACTGGAAACGAAGTGCTGTAACAAGAATATCCACATAATGATATTTTGTTACATTGGAGGATACATTGGAGGATACATATTCGCAAGCTGGCTGACCAAAACCAGATGTATCCTCCGACTGCACAGCATGATTTTCTTCTTGTTTACGTCTTTTTAGTTCGCTTTTTAAGCAGTCGGGTATTTTGATTTTTTTAATAAACTTTTTTATTTATAACTTTTTAGTTAGCATTTTTTTCGAATTAGGTACATTTAAATATATAAGTGTTATATATTTTTGAAATCACCTCTTAAAATCCTTTATTTTGATACCCCACACGATGGGTTTGGAAGAAAAAATAAAATTGGCCCCCCACAATATGGTGCCCAAAAGCCGCCATTTATCTACTTTCCAATTTTAATGTAGCCTATGACACTCGCAAGGTTAAGACGAATCGATTGACGTATGAATCATCAAAATCGGCCAACGCGTTAGGTCTCTGGAACGCCACATAGGAACAAACATACATACATACATACATACATACATACTTACATACATACATACATACATACATACATACATACATACATACATACATAGACTGATAAACACATTACCCTCCTTCGGCAGTCGGGTAAAAACAAGACTGCTTGTAATGACTATAAGCCTCTTTTCTCTCAGCGCAGTTTTTTGTCTCTTAAACACTTTATCCTTATCAGGGTTTATCGTCTCGGTACTATGACGTCATAGCCAAACTAAGCCGAATGAATCCCTTTGTCTATATTGCCGCAGGATTTACTACCAGCTTATGACGTCACCACGAACTTTCCACCTCCTTGACTCGTTTAATTGGGGTAAGTGTCCATTTGACGCTGTAGGAGTAGTATTGCTCAATTTAGGGTTCTCAAATTGCCCACATGTTTACCCCAACACATGATTATATAAACAGTCTGTGGAGTTACTATGTCCATCCGATGGTACTCAAAGATCTGACCATATAATAAAATGTAAAGTGTGTTTCTTCTAAGCATATCGCTTGGGAACGCCTCTTTTATGTTGTGGTTGGAAATCATCCAATAACTTCTCCCGCTCTGGATGATGCGAGAAGGCGTTTCAGACTTTTACTGACTAAAACCCACCCGTGTTCATTCAGTTGCTTTTACCAGGGCCGCGGTAACTCTCTTTCATATTTATCCGCGACCCAGACAGGCATCGGCCCTAGCGGGCCCCGTCAGTTTTGCTAACATCTCCTTGAGGCGCGCGCTAAACACTACGCGCTGTCGATTCGGGCCTGTTCCTTATCGGACGAAGAGCTACCCATTACTGGCCGTGGCCGGGAATCGGCTGCGACTCCCGACGCCCAGAGTGTCTCCTGAAGTGGCTAGGGGCGCCTCCGTTGTATCTCTCTCACGCGTTCCGCCTCCTCCTTCGCGAGCATAACTGCTTCGCTCAAAGAAAAGACAGCTTCCCATGCCTTCTCGCTCCTTATCATGCCTTGGACCATGGTCAGACGCGAAAATTCACTACCACCTCCGCGAGGACGCGGCGGCGTTCCATCCAATCGGGGCAGACCTCCATCCTATGCTACACCGTATCCTCCAGGCGGTCCACACAATCGTGAAGAAAGCCCAGACCTATATGGTTTTTTTTGACAGTTTGGGCAGTTAAAAAAAAGATCGGAGTCATTAGGGAAAGGAAAATTAGGAAAAAACTGAAACTGCTTTTATATATGGGTTTTTATGAACTCAGAGAACAGGACAACATCTATTATATCAGCCAGTTAGTATCAAAATAAATGAAGAACGATGACAACCTATTCCTCGTAACAAGATAGGGTTGAAGCGGGCGACGCAGCGGGCAAAAACGCCTACTCATTCATGGTGCTTGAGGTAGATAAAAACGAAATACATAAAATCCGTTCGTCATTGCCCCTTTGCAGAGCAAAAACTGAGAATTGTCTGAAAAATCATGTTCCTTCAGGGTGTTTCCTGATTTTATAAATAGATTACAAGTTGGTTGACAATGGTTCCATTTGCAGATTTATTGGTTATTACTTTAGCGCTGCAAAATTATATCACCTAAACGTCACTTAACGACTATTTGTCTAAGTGATAATTTATCTTAGCGAAGATTAAACTTACAGAAAATTGTTTAATAAAGTGGTACACATAAAAACATTCATCTTAAGACACTGGAAAAGCCACGCAAACATATGGCCAAGCTATGAAACCATGTGACCATGCCTGTTTTCGATCACGCAACCTCATTGCAAAACCGTCGAGCCTCCATGACATTCAACAATTACCTACGTCCATTAGACCACAATTTGACGACCCATAAAAATATAGTCCTCGCTCTGACGTAAGCACAGAGTGTCAGGCAGTTAGACCACATGATTGATTACACCTAAAACAAGTCTCGACTGTTTTTCAATATTAATTCATTCTGTCTATTTTTCGACATGTATCGATATATCGTTGTGAATCGAATAATCAACCAGCAATCGCAATACGATGCCATCATCACAGTTTTTAGGTCAAATGAAATTGGGTATTGATCTTGCATTAACGGTCAGTAAGGCATTTTATAATGGCTTTCGTTTTATTGTTATCTAGTTTTTTTCTAGAAGCTTCGCTCCAGTCGCCAATTCCACAGAAATAGTGCAATGTTCAGGTCTAGATGAATCTTTCTCTTCTTGGTGTCAAAACTCTGTCGGAGTGCCGCAGAGTGTCGTTTTATCTCCTTTCCTCTTCGCACTCTTTATGCTATCACTCAACGACTTTCTTCTTTCAACCACCTGCACGCTGATGATCTCCAAGTTTACACCCAAGCTTCTTTTTTAGAGTTACCTGAAGTTATTGAGACGATTAATAAAGAACTGGCTCGAATAGGCGACTAGAGCTCTGAGTTTGAGCTGATGATCAATTCAATGAAGACTCAAGTACCTATCTCTAAGATTGATTGGTCGACACTTTCCCAGATTGGTTTCAACAACAACAGTATTCCTATAACACACTGTGAATAACTTGGGGATTTATATCGACAGGACTCTTTCCTGGACCAAACAACTGCAGGAAGTCAGTCAGAAACTGTTTGCATCTGCGGGCTCACTGAGACGACTTCGTAATTTTCCTCCCATAATCACTAAAATTGCAATTACACAATCTCTTCTTCTTCCTATCCTGGACTATTCTGATGCCAGTTATCTTGATCTCACCCAATTGACAAGCTTGAGCGCCTTCAAAATCTTTTTAACAGGTACATGTTTGGCTTGTTACGTTTCTGAATTTCGTATTAAGTTCAAATGGCTTCCTATACGCCTTCGCCGGAATGCCCACATACTTTCTTTGCTGTATAATGTGTTCTTCAATCCTCTTACACCTTTTTATCCGACTACGGCGAAGCCAAAAGGAAGGGTTACGATTTTACCAGTCTATGTATGTATTTACGTATGTTTGTCCGTAGTATCCTCCTAAACTATTCATCTGATTTTGATGAATAATGTGTCAATGGATTCGTTATTATGGCTCGGGTAAAATAGGAAAAAACAAAAAACCATATTCGGGTGCAAGTTTTTAAACTTTTTGCTTGTTATTTTAAAGAAGCTATCAGTTCCTCTGTAACACACATTTTAGGTCCTTGAGATCTTCGTCGAATCTAAAATTTAGTATTCGTATGCATTCGACTGCCTTGTTTGACAAATATTTTACGATTTACGCAGCTCAGTTGTGGAATATATATTACCTATTGAAATAAGACGTGGTCAAACACTGCCAACATTTAAGAAAATGGTAAAGGAGCATTACCTTTTACTATAATTTGTTTTTTTATTTGTGGGAGCAGTGGTGGCCCAGTGATAACAGCCACGACTTACAAGTTGTAGGTCGTGGGTTCAAACACAGGCAGGCGCTTTATTTTGCGTAAATTATTTCGTCACCACTGCTCTCAAAACAGTGAAGGAAAACATCGTGAGGGAACTGACATGTCCTAGAACCAAAAATTCGAAGACATGTGACATCCACCAACCCACACTGGGCTCGCGTGGTGGATTACGGCCCATTTCCTCTCACAGAGAGGAGGTCTGTGTCTCAGCAGTGGGCAAATTAATAGGCGATTATGATATGATTCTTTTCCTTTCTCTGTCATTTATTTGACATTTATTATTATATTATGAAGTATTGTACATATTATGTATTTAATTTTATTATGTCTAAGTAATATTATTTATGATATATGGTACACTGACAGCCTAAATGCATCTCCTCCCGTTCAGTCCTTCCAAAGGTTGTCTGTAAGAGATTGCCTAGTGTGATAAGACCGTCCATTGTACACATGTTTTTGTAAATGTTTGTACTGTATGTATTTGTAGTGTACAATAAAGTTAAAGTATATAATAATAATAATAATTGTTCATGGTGATAAATGTCTGTCTGTGTCGCTCAGCTATAGCAAGGCTCAGTAACAAAATTTTCGGAATTGAATCAACATTTCCAGATATTACCATCAAAAAACAAACTATTTAAGCTCTTTTGAATACCTAGTTATTTAATAATATATTAAGCCGTTTTTTTCTTTTTAAAGATTTGAAAAAGGTAAAATAAGTTTCAAATAATATAATTTCTGAAGAAGGCAAAATAGAAACTTCCTATTTCAGAACGAAGGGTAAGATTATTTATTTAATGTCTAGGTCCTTATAGTGGGCTCTATATCTGTGTCAGTTTGCAGGGAAAATCTTGTTTGTATACTGTCATATTATTACAAGGGAAACATTGACCCGCCCTTGTTACAAGTTGATGACATTATGTGTCTTTTTCGCACCCCAAATATGGCCAAATTGTTTCTGTTACGATACGTTTGCTTGATAACACAACAAAGTTTGTTTTTTACTGCTAAAATACTTAAGCGACGCAATCAGGCAGATAGAAACAAAGGAGCTTTGAGCCTAGAGAAGGGCATTCCACAGAGATATATATTTTTAGTTCTATAAACTTTCGCAGTGGTTCAGCCAGAAAATGCTTACAACAACGTAGTAGATAAATCTTTCATCATTAATTTGCACAGAAGCCGGCCATATTTACACGGCGATGATTAGTTGATGGTACGATATTTTACCACAACATTACATGCAGTGTAATACTGTGATTTTACTAAAGAATTTCATACTACAATTATTTTTAAGTAAAAATGAGCTGTGTTGACGAGTGATCCGTATTTTTTATCGTTAAATATTGTGTACTTTATTTCCATGTGTGTTCCAAATCTATATCAGGTAAATCCATCCTTAATAGATCAAAATAACCAAACAATAAAAATTATTCATTTGATACCCTTATCATGGCAGTGCACAAAAAATAACTAGCCGACATCTTGGGCCGTCTGCCATTTTGGATATAGAATTACGTTACTTAGCTAACCATGCGTTATCATCCAAACTGTATGCAAAATTTCATTTTAATCGGTGGAGCTTTGGCTATAAAATTCAATTGCAAGATTTGACCCGAACACACATACTAATAAAACCATTTTTGTTTATTTTTTTTTTTCTATATATAGGCCTGTGTTTGACCACAATCTCACCGTGGTCAGTGATGATGTGGCCGATGGTGGTAAGCACACAAAGCCTAGAAGGGAACTGGCTCCCAAGTGCTGCTGTCGGAACACACCGGAAGGTGCTTGGCGACAGATTTTCAACTTGAGGGTGGTTGCCAGCCAGGCGGGTACTACAAAGTACCCTACCACCGTGCTATGGTTTCCTCACGATGTTTTCCTTCACCGAAAGCTCAAGCTCATTGTAGGATTCGAACCCGCGACCTTCGTCTCGGTATCCGACGTCACTACCACTGAGCTATCATCGCCTTAAAAAAAAAAAATCTAATAATCTTAAAATCGCTTTTAAGTAAAAATGAGCTGTGTTGACGATTGATCCGTATTTTTTATCGTTAAATATTGTGTACTTTATTTCCACGTGTGTTCCGAATCTATATCAGGCAAATCCATCCTCAATAGAACAAAATAACCAAACAATCAAAATTATTCATTTGATACCCTTATCATGGCAGTGCACAAAAAATAACTAATCCGCCATCTTGGGCCGTCTGCCATATTGGATATAGAATGACGTTACTTAGCTAACCATGCGTTATCATCCAAACTAAACGTGTATGCAAAATTTCATTTTAATCGGTGGAGCTTTATTTTTTTTTTTTTTTTTTTATAATTTATAGGCTCGCGTTTGACCACTATCTCGCCTGATGTTAAGCGATGATGTGGTCTACGGTGAAGCACGCTTGCCTAGAAGAAACCTATTCACTCTTGACTTAAAGACCCCAAGGTTGTAGCTGTCAGGGAACAAAGACCCCGGAAGGGAGTTCCACTCCTTAGCTGTGCGCACAATGAAAGTATTAGCAAAACGCTTTGTGCGTATGGGAGGGATGTCCACCATATACCGATGGCGCATGGCCGTACGTCTTGTAGTCCGATGATGGAAAGGGCTAGGTGGAATCAAATTGTGCAGTTCCGTCGCACACTCCCCGAAGTGTAACCGATAAAAAACCGACAGGCTGGCAACTCGGCGACGATGTTCGAGGCTCTGGAGCTTTGAGGCGAACAGTGCATCGTTGCCAATAAGCCTTTTGGCCCGTCTGTCAATCGACTCAAGTGCATCAAGCTGGTATTTGGCAGATCCATCCCAGAGCTTTGACTTTAAAATTCAATTGCAAGATTTGACCCGAACACACATACCATAGGTACATAAATTGTAAGTTAAATAAAAACTTGTAAAATAGCTAACACCTATTATTATTATACGAGCAAAACAAATTAACTCTCAACCAACATTTTCTCACTCTCCATATTCAGTGTTCATCTGCCAAGTCCTGAGTATAACCGTTCCAATATTATACCATACTTAGTAAAATATATTCGCGTCTCGTGCCAATTGTTCGGTTCTTTACTGTACAATTGATCGATAACCTCGGACCCCGCATAGCTTTTAAGCCACTTCAAAAGGGTACTTTTGTGTTTGAAGAATGAAAGACACACATGCGTAAGCGTCCTGTTTGAAAAGGTTTTTATCGCCCTTCAAAAAAGGAGGCGGTTCTCAAATCTTCCGAATGTTTTTTTTTTACTTTCTGAGTTCTATCGTCCCAATCAGACTGCAATGTTGGTATAGGTCAATTCAAACTTTATGTTGTCTGTAAAGACTGACTCAATAATTTCTACTTTATTTTCAAAAAGGTAGTTGGGACAGACAGTTGCGAAAGGCGCCGATTTTAGGACACCTATGTTCACTAGAGAACTGCGATAGGCTAATTAAAGTTATATTATTACGAACAAACTATCAATATACAAAATAATTATGATATTACTGATATGTCAAAACATGTATGTGAAAATGGTGAAGGAAAAGATCGTGAGGAAACCGGCATGTCCTAGAACCAAAAATTCGAAGACATGTGACATCCACCAACCCGCACTGGGCTCGCGTGGTGGATTACGGCCCATTCCCTCTCACAGAGAGGAGGTCTGTGTCTCAGCAGTGGGAACATCAAAAAGGCTGATAATGATGATGATGATGTCTAATACTATCGCTGGATAAAAACAAACATAAAAGCGCCCATACCCGTAACCGTAACTAAATAGTGTTATAATTATGTACAGTAATGACTAGAGACCGGCTTATATGCATTAGCATGTTTGCATATGCATTTGCATAAATAGCCCCTTTTTATTGCATATCTTTACTAAAACCGGCCAAGTGCGAGTCGCGCACGAAAGGTTCTGTACCATTATCGCAAAAAAACTATAAAAAAAACACGTTAGTTGTATGGGAGCCATTTTTTTGGTGTACAATAAAGTACACTAACGAGAAATGAAAAAGTTCCAGTGACATAGCACCAAATTACTCCTAAACGGGCAAGGCTAGCTTAATGATGCCGTCTGCAATATTGAAGTACATTTAACAGCGCATCAGAATATTACCAACTAAAAACGTAAATATTGTGTTCAAATTTAATGTGAAAAAAATAAATTAAGGTTTTTGTCGGCATTTTGTGGGTGGAACTTTTTCATTGCTCGGCAGTTTATATTCTATTCAATTCTATTCTAGCCTTACTTAAATATTTATTTTATTCTGTTTTTAGTAATTGTTGTTATAGCAATAAATCATCTGTGAAAATTTCAACTGCCTAGATATCACGGTTCATGAAATACAGCCTGGTGACAGATGGGCAGACAGACGGACCGCGGAGTATTAGTAATAGGGTCCCGTTTTTACCCTTTGGGTACGAAACCCTAATAAAAATTAGCGATTATGCATATTTTCGTGCACATCTCGGAGTATGATCGACCAGTCTTTTCTTTTTTCGCTTATAAAAATGTTTTGAGCGATCGAAAGACATCTTACTAGGTACTAAACGTTTGGAACAGTTCCTAGTCGTTTATATTAAAAGTACTTAGTAGCAAGTCTTTAGATACTTTGGTCCGATACAGTTATGTAAATTTATGAAATAAAGAATACAATGTACAGATTGTATGTAGTTTGTTTTAAATAAAATAACTAATAATAATAGGTTCTTATTATTCGACGTTGCATATTTTAACACTTTTTATGCATATTTTATGGGTTTTTCATGCATATTTTATGGGTTTATCATGCATATTTGCATGCATATTTCGAGCTTTCTATGTTTCATATAATCCGGTAATGACCAAATAAAGGACTAATAAACCTGTTTCATTTCTTGAGGATAAAATATCTAAGTACAGGAAATAAATATGATTGATAAAATGCTAAAAATATACATGACTAGCGGACGCCTCGCGGTTTTACCCGCGTAATTTCCGTTCCCGTGGGAATACAGGGATAAAAAGTAGTCACCCGGGGATAGTGTAGCTTCCCAACGGTGAAAACATTTTTGAAGTCGGTACCGTAGTTTTTAATTTTATTCGTTTCATACAAAAATACAAATCTTTCCTCTTTATAATATTAGTATAGATAAAAATTAAAATACACAAAATAACAAAAAAAAACAATAATATGCAAGATCCGTCCGTGCGTTCGTTCAAGCGTTTTTGCCATACCTATTATTGAAATCAAATATAACAGATCACAATGTCAGGAACTAATAATATTAATGATAATTTTTATCCGTAGTGCTAGGCAACTGGGCTCCTCCCAGTTGTTAACGACCCTTTGTGTTTGTTCTGTCTCCTGCTTGATAGTATGGAGGCAAGTGGAAATGATGTTTTTCCTCCGTTATTTTTTTTCTAATTAATATCGTTGCGGGATCCAAGACTGTTAAATTCATTCTCCGGGACTTCGTCGAGCTTCATTGCCTCGGTGCTTTTCTGGTGGTTCTGACTTTCAGGAGTTGTAGTGGTTTGAGAATAGCAGTGCTATTGACAAAAAAAAACTAAATGCAGAATAAAATACTTAGCCCCTAAAGACCTATACCTATTTTTTTTATTTTAACCTAACCAAATACCATTCCATTTGAAAAGCGAACGCTAAATTGCTAATATTCTCTGACAATAATTTATTAAGTTAGACACAAACTGTTCGCGTTAACAATGAAATTGAAAGCAATGGCCGATTTGGTTAGCAATTCATACTCCTAGTTTAATGGCTTCGGAGAACCTAAAGTTAAATCTAGGATTAACTTTGGAATGCCTGAAATGTTTGCTATCTATTTGTCCCAAGTGGAATATTCGATATATTTAGTACTGGCTTCTGCTCGCGGCTTCGCCCGTGTAAAAAGTGTTTTGTCATCCCAATGGAACACTACCGTGATAAGAACTATCCTATGTCCTTCCCAGGGTATTCTCAGTTATTCTCCATACCAAATTTCACCTAAATCTGTTCAGAAGTTTAGTCTTGAAAAGGTTTCACACAAACAAACAAATTAGTTGGTAAGTAAATATGTAAGTATAGATTATTCAGTGAAACTGTCGGTTTGTTCCGAGAATTCCAATTTGGCATTCGGATTTTCTTTTCTTTCGTTTGTTATAAGAGTGTTATGTGTATTGCTGGTTGTGGGGAAAAGTTAAGGAAAAAAAAAGGGTTTAGAGGAAGCCTTTACTCAGCAGTGAGCCAAATATGTGGCGTGAATAAAGATACTGATACTTGTAGATTATGAAGTTGTGTTACTAATGTGCCGTTCATATGAAAATGGTTTTTAACCGACTTCAAAAATGGAGTAGGTTCTCAATTCCTCCCCGATTACTCAAAGACCCCTGGGCCGAAATAGAAATTTCTTCTTTTGTTTGAAAGGATATAATTCTCATGTGGTCCCATGGTCAAGCCAGGATCTGATGATGTGATCCTGGAGAAATCGAGGGAACCCGTCAAATATTACACACTTATATAGGCACTACTACTACTACACTACTTACTACTACTGCTTACTACTTACTTACTTACTACTTATAGGCATACTTATGGCGATTTTGGTATTTTCATAAATAATGCAAACATTTGCACCCATTCCTTGAAGTGGAACTGATGAAGAATACTACAGCTGATGGTCACTGATCTACTGAAGAAATTAGTACCATTGAGCTGATTTGATAATTATAGGTAGCCACTGAAACTCCAAAATATAACAGCGATTTTGGTATTTTCATCTATAATGCAAACATTTGCACCCATTTGATGAAGTGGAACTGATGAAGAATACTATAGATGGCCACTGATCTACTGAAGAAATTGGTACCATCGAGCTGATTTGATAATTATAGGTAGCCACTGAAACTCCAAAATATAACAATAGGATATATTGTCGTGTTGGGCTTATTGGAATCGTCATGCGATGTACTTTGGCTGTTAATGATTTTCATGGTAATTGGAAGCACCTACCAAAACTATTTAGTATATACTAAGGACTATATGGGATAAATAAAAAACTATTTAACAATAAAATCAACCCGACTTCCAAAACAAAACACTACAGAGCGAAAAATTGCTTTCTTTTCCGACGTCGGTGTCTTTGTTATCTATTGTTTTTAATTTTTCGACACTAAAAAGTTTTTTCATTTTCTAGGATAGGTATCTATATGTTTCTTTTTTGTATTGCTGGTTTCCTTTTTATTAAAACACCGACGACATTTTGTGTAATGACACTTACGGCTCCTTCTCATCGTGTCGATGATTCCTTCTTGTTTAGATTTTCTTTGACCAGTACTCAGCCACGTCGATAGCCTTAGCGCTAGCCTCGCAAAGGCCTCGCATGGTGCAGGTGATTTTGCATAAGGAGCAGGACAGGAGATGGGGCATCGTCAGTGGTGTGTTTTCGCAGTTACATTGTGGCTAATAGGAATACCCCTATCTCACCAGGTCATGCCTACACCGGCCATCCTGGCTTCGTAGGTTGGCCCTGACAGTTTATGACGCACTGGGAGCTTTTCTGCAGGCCCTTGAGAAGCTACAGTTTCTTGAATGGTTCGCGAATGAACCTACTGATCGATCAGATACAAGTACATAACTTTAACTATACATTCAATAATTACAATAAGGAATCAAACCACTTGATCCATTTAATTTCGCCTAGAAAAATACAAAATACGGTTCTAACAGTAAAAGGCAACTGCAAAGCTTTGGTAATACCGACCAGTAACTACAAAAGGTAGGTAGAAACTACATTTACCGACTCATCAGCCATGAGTAATGACCGGGCAATATCCGCTGACTGGCGTTCTGTGCTTTGAGAATATACCTAGCCACAGACATAGATCTGACTAAATGACCCGAATGTATGTACTTTACTTGTTCAAAAAGAGAGTACAAGTGAAAACAATGCTTTGCAATTCCTTTGAGTTGTTTCATTTAGCGGTATCGGCATCACCCAAAACACTTTCTTTCATCGGTAGGTAAATTTGTTTTTAAATTTGTGTGTGAAAAATGGCAAGCTTGGCGAAATCATTCAGATGGAGGGTCTTATACTGAGTTATACTTATATACACTACCTAATGAGATTTATGTTTGTGTACCTAGCAGTCTAATCTGGCAAACGTGTGTATGTGTCTAATTTTGTGGTGTATGTGGGTAAGAGAAATGTAGGTACGTTACGAAATGGACATTTACGAACTGTTTCAAAAGATCTTTTGTTCCCATTTAGCATGTACAGGGCTATTCGTTATCGATGACAGTGAGGGCGTAGTTATTGGCTATTTCTGTTTTGTTTACAAACGCGGAGTGTAGTTTCTGACAAAAATATTAGCAGTTGGAAAAATGTTTAAACAATTTTTTATTAATATTTGTGGATATTCGTGTGATGTTTAAAATAACTTTTATGATGCAAATAAAGTTATATTGTTATCTTTATGTCGATCTCGGAACCCTAGGGTACTCGGGCCTCGAGTCCTAGGAAAGGCGTGCGAGGAGCCGAAGCCAACTCGCTGAGGCATTGTTAGGCATGTATCAGGCAATGTGACACCAACCGACGATTATCCCTGTATTCACTACGCAGCTGCACCCAAGGGCAATCCCTGGTTGGTGCAGAACTATTGCAAAACATTTAGAAAAAATGTATTGGGCTATGGATTTGGTAGGTTTAGTGAATCTATTGCCTAAAACTATAGGAGGATTACTGGCCGCTGCCTGACCACTCTTGAACTACACGGCTATAAAATGGCAATGTTTAATGTAATTATTATAATTATTTGCTAAAATTGAGAAGCTTGAAGTAAGCGTAAAAGCACAAGTCAACTTTGGAAAGGGTAGAATAAGGTCTATCGTAAAAAAACACTGATTTGTGTCATATCGATCGTTCTTAAATATTTTGTGCATAAAAACCTGTTATATTATTCGTCTTTGTAATTGATTGATGATATATTTAATGGTAGTTGATAAAAATCACACAAATTACGTTCATTTGAATAAATAGTAAGTCAGTATATGGAAATATATTATTCACCTTACCTTTTTGTGATGTGAACCCATTATATTTCAGTGGCATTTATGGTGTTTGAATTTAACGAGGAAAGTAATGATAAGCAGAATTTTTTTCATCGCTTGAAGAAATAATTTTCTTACAGCGATAAAGATTGTTAAAAGTTCAAAATGTTTTTGTATTGAAACGTATTTGAATCTAAGTGGGAAATATCCAACTTTGTTGAATAGATAACTTACCAATTCAATTATTTTGATCTACTTAAACTTTTGAATAGATAGGACTTATAAAGAGATATCAAAGCACGCTCCAAAAAGTTATAATATTATTTCCAAAATTCGGTTTCCTCCAGTAATATTTTCGTCTTACTCACCGAAATGTAAGGAACAGAAACGAAAAGATATTGCAGTGCGGTGGGCGTCCCTCTTAGTAACGAATTTTTTATTGAAATTTTTTAGTTTTAATAAAATTTAATATGCTGAGACAAAGACAAAGATATTTTATTTCAACTACCACCAAGCGGCACTTTTGAACGTTACATGAAAATGATTCTACCGTGCATTCGGAAAGTAGCTTGTTATGGAGAAGAATGCACAAGAAACTCCATACTTAATCTTTAAAAAAAAATAGATTTTTTACAATATTTAGGAACATAGGTACATACATTATTAAATTCATACATGTGAGGACAATGCCTGACATTTTGATACCTGATTCAGACTGAAACACGATGTCATGATTCAGAATTTCTTACATTCAGATTTTACTTTTTTGTTTTAAATTTTTCTCGATGCAGGTAGATCATGTTATCTTACAAAGTTTGCAAGCTTATACAATTCTAGTACCTACGTGTATTATTAAATTATTAATATGCACGTCAGTGTGACACTAATATGTTTTTCTTTATTACAAAAAATGTAAAGTTGAATAAAAAACGGTTTAATTTCAACCCTTTTCTATTAAACTTTACATGTTTATTTGCCTTTAATGTCCGGCTGTTGGATACAGGCTTTCTTAATGCCTTTTCAGATAGTCTCTTTAGTTTATTATCTCATCAAAATCTGTTTTTTTTTAGAGCGATTTAAATCCGACTTGTTGCTTATGTAAAAAGGAAAACAATTCATCCACAATCAATTCCACTGAGTTTGGGTTGAAAGATTTCGTTAACGTTTGGAGCAAGTTGATGTTAAAAACACGATCCAACCAATCACAACTGTCAATTTTGAGTTGAGTATGAGTCAATGCTTTTAATACCTGGAATGGAATATGGAATAAAACCTGGAATGAAACCTTGATATTGTTTAAAGAAAATTAAGTATGAAATAAACCGCATAAATATTTTTACAAGTAATTTTTTTACCTTACCTGATGCCATGAAAATGAAACAAGAAAATTATTTTCCAGGAATAGCTTAGGAATCTTGCACGGCTAAGGAAATAAGTTATAAAACGGGTATTTTTTGCTGGGTATTTGCATAACGTTGGTAGCTTTTCTTGTGAAATAGAGAGAAAGGATTCTTTTAATTTAAAAGTTTATCATTTTATAATTTGATATAGCTTCCAAGCATATTAATATTCTGTTGGAATATTAATAAAGGGTTACCTATGGGTCTTGGGTACGCATCAATTACTAATCGAATTCCAACTATCCTAGTTATTTAAGGGATCTATGATATTTATACTAAGGTTTTAATTATCTCTTCGATCACGTTGTAAGACGTAAGGGTCTACTTTGGGGACGTGGACCTCCAGGGACCAAGTCGATAGGATTATCATAAAATAGCTTTGTCCGGCCTTTATTCCTTTTATAAATCTATATATATAAAAGAAAGTCGTGTTAGTTACACTATTTATAACTCAAGAACGGCTAAACCGATTTGGCTGAAAATTGGTAGGGATGTAGCTAAGAACCAGGAGAAGGACATAGGATACTTTTATAGGTAGGTTAGGGTAAGTAGGGTAGGGTAGGTAGGGTAGGGTAGGGTAGGGTAGGGTAGGTAGGGTAGGGTAGGGTAGGGTAGGGTAGGTTAGGTAGGGTAGGGTAGGTAGGGTAGGTAGTGTAGGGTAGGGTAGGGTAGGTAGTGTAGGGTTGTTAGGGCCTACCCACACACATCTACCCTATCTACCCTAGTAGATAGGGTATATGAATGTTTGGTGTTTTTATGGCAAAACAAAGTTTACCGGGTCAGCTAGTACATAATAGATTAAAAAGAGTTTACGCCTAGAATAAGTCTAGATTTTTACTTCTTTTTCTTCTTTCCTAGAAAGCTAAACAATTGATAGGTTCTGCTATTGAAACATTGTTAATTGGGAATTAAGACATACAAAATTAGACAAAACCAGTCGGGGCTTTAAACATAGTATCATTCTAGCAATGGCAATGGTCGAAATGCCACAATGCAAGAGATTGATCATCATCATCATCATTTCAGCCGAAAGACGTCCACTGTTGGACATAGGCCTCCCCCAAGCGTCGCCACAATGATCGGTTCTGTGCGTTTCGCATCCACCGGACGCCCGCAGCTTGACCAGGTCGTCGCTTCACCAAGAGGGAGGCCTTCCAACGCTGCGTCTTCCGGTACGCTGTCGCCACTCCAAAACTTTTCCGCCCCAACAGCCATCCGTTCTGTGAGCAATGTGCCCTGTCCACTGCCACTTAAGTTTGACAATTCTTCGGGCTATGTCAGTAACCTCCATAGGTTACTGACATAGCCCGAAGAATTGCCAAACTCTCTCTCTCTCTCTCTCTCTCTCTCTTGCGGATGTCTTCATATCTGATTAGATCACGCAAGGAAACTCTGAGCATAGCCCTCTCCATTGCCCTTTGGGTGACTTTAAGTCATCTGATGAGGCCCATTGTGAGCGACTACGTCTCGGTCATAGACTTTCGTCTTGAGACACTGTGGTAAGTTGGAAGAGTTACAATAAATGACACGGGAGATTGATCGCGTGTCATATATTATAACTTCACAAGGACAAATGGTTTTCATAAATGTTTTTGTCTATCGGTAGAATGTATGTCAATGGTCAAAACTTTGATTGACCTTGAAGATCGACCTGTGTGGCTGTTATTAACTAACCACAAGCCCTTAGCTTCAAAGTTTGGTGATGTCTGATGTCTCTAATTTATGCCCATTTATATTTCAAAATCGGCCATCTCATGCACACAACCTAACATGGCCATTACTGAAACGCCAAATATTTGCAGAGCCCCAATAAACCTTGACATAATGTAAACAAGACATGTGACGTCACCGGGAACCGTTCGCCTTGATTTACATAGACGGTGTCAAGCCATAAGGCGAAAAACAAGCCCATTATATTTTTGTGACATGTACTCGGAAGATTCTAGGAAATGGTTTTCGTTTCTGTAATAAGTTTCGTCAATCCGTGTTTGTGGTTGTCAGTCAATTCGGTTTATCTGTTTGTCACATTTATTTGGTATTCTTCAAACAAATCTATTTCGCGGTAAGAAGAAAGATTTATTATGTTTGTGAGACAGCTCAAAGCCTTTGACTCCGTTTCCGAACATCATTTTATTTGAAAACTCGATGGAAAAGAGAGATTGAGAGAGCTTACACAAAGTGATATTCTACATTTTATCAGCGATAGTATCTGTCGAAATTCAAATTGATAGAAATTTACCACGTGATTTTTAAGTCAATACATTGTGAGCTCTTCACATTTGTTATCGCTTATAGAATACTACTTTTCCCAAGAGACCAAGAATAGTACATTACTGCAGCGGCCAGCAAAAGAGGCATTGATGGACGAACGTGTAAATGTGGGCCGAGGCGAAGCCGAGGCACACATACGTAAGACCATCAATGCCTAGTTGTGGCTAAGGCATGTATAGTGCTTTTCTCAAATAATGCGCTGAAATTAAAACTAAGTAGTATGTAGAACGGTAGAACTCATTTTGTCAAAATCAATGACGAACAACAATAATTGTTCCCGCGTTAAAGTGTTCTTGTGTTTTTTTTTTTAATAAACAGCGTTCTATTTGCAGTTCAAATTTCCAAGCATGTTTGAGAAAAAAATAAATAAACAAAACATTACTTTCGTTGTTAAATACAAACACCATACATTCCACTTATACATAATGAGAACACATCACAAAAAATTAAGGTAAATAAATACATTGCTATACGTTTATTTACTATTTAATCAACTGTTAGTAGGTAATTTGTGGGATTTTTATCGACAGGTACTTATCATCAATCAATATTACAAAGTCGAATATATGATTTGCTTTTATAATCAAAATATGTATGTATCAAAGATCCATGTGCCTTCCATGAGGTAATTTTAAAGTATAGAGATTATTCAAATCATTGCTTTTTAGGATTCCGTACCCAAAGGGTAAAAACGGGACCCTATTACTAAGACTTCGCGATCCGTCTGTCTGTCTGTCTGTCCGTCTGTCACCAGGCTGTATCTCAAGAACTGTGATAGCTAGACAGTTGAAACTTTCACAGATGAGGTATTTCTGTTGCCGCTATAACAACAAATACTAAAAACAGTATAAAATAAATGTTTAAGGGGAGCCCCCCCCCCCATACAACAAACGTGATTTTTTGGCCGTTTTTTGCTCGATATTAATAACGGCAACAGGTAGACGCTTGAAATATTCACAAAATGTTTAGTTGTATATTCACTTCAAAAAATAATAATTATTAAATTAAAATAAAATAAATTAAGGGGGGCTCCCATACAACAAACGTGATTTTTTGCAGTGTTTTGCGATAATGGTACGGAACCCTTCGTGTGCGAGTCCTTGGCCAGTTTTTATGACTTATATCATAATTGAGGGACAGCCGTTGATATCGTGGTTGCTAGCGTGATTGTCAAGCATTGGTTCGTTTCCCACGTCCAGCCAATAGTAGACTATGCACCAAGGAGATAAAGCATTGTCTTACGTCACTGGTGGCATATTGAACCCTGTGCGCATCGAGGAACTCTAAAGTTAAAGCAAAACGAGAGAGTTATGTAGAGTCCTGAATGAAGCATGGGGTTCAAGCTGCCCAAGAAGAAGACAGGCTTTATCCCAGAAGAGCATACTCCACTTTTCACTCTTCTGCGAGACAGTAAAAAGCCAGGGGTAAATAAATTAAACACATTATTTCAAGTCACGCATTTTTCTTTTCTTTTTGATTTCTGCTTATGGTAGGCAGTTCGATTTTAAACAAACCTCTTTACAATGACCACTTTACAGTTTTCCACGAATCCCACACAAATTTTACATTCCAAATTCAAATCACTTTAGCTAGATTTATACAACTTAACCTCCCTTAGGAGGTAATGCTTACTTTATGTTGATATTGCATGATATGTAATTGGATATAGTCGAGCAGGTGGTCTGAAATGGTAGATTTTTTGTTTAGGGAGCAAACAACTATTTTAAAGGCGAGAGTGTTTTTTTAATCCAAAGCGAACGATTCTAAAGTTGAGTCCTGAGCGCAGCGAGGCATTAAAAGTACGTCACTCGAGCCTAAAATAGTGTCGTTCCCGAGGTGGACACTATACTTTTTAACACCCTCTATAAGAAAATAGTAAGTGCAACTTATGAACAAGAACGTTATGTTTATTTATTTACATAAAATTAAGAACCATAAGACATAAACAAAATAATTAGAGGCTAATGTTTATATTTGGATAATTATGGAAATGCATCGTAACAATTTTATTAGTACCATCCGTTACAGTTGTAGATTTATTTACAGCTTGGGAAATAGAAATAGTCTCAGAAAATGGTGTCTCAGGATGTCGTTTTTGAGAAACTTGATTATAATACTTTCACTGAGACGACGACGCACTCATTTTTTATAACTCTTAAATCTGAATTTGAAACAACTACGAACGAAGGCAGAATGCATTTAATCTCGGGCGTTGTTTATTTTTCATAATTTTTTTTATTTTATTTGGCGCTCTCGTTCAGCCAGTCACTTATTCAATACATTGTTCCCGCATAGTTTGTGATTCATCTCTTTGCTGGTTGAAACATTTGATAATAATATCCACCTTCCAAATTCAAATCACTTTTAGTCCCTAAGGGATTAATGAGCTATTTTGGTCCCCGTTTACGAGGAATAAACTAGATTTTTTGAATAGATGTGATAAAAAAAGTATTTTTGGGATTTTACCATAGGAATTTTTTCAACAACAGATTCGGGCGTGGTGGCAGTTGATGGTGTGACACCAATGTGCCTAGCAAAGCACGTAAAACCATTGGATTTGCGCGTGATCTCTCCCCGAACGTGTCGCATTGCCGTCCCGACTATAAAATTAAAAGGAGAGAGAGTGCACCTGTGCTTGGGCGTTTGTGCCCGTGTCTCCTGTGTACTTGGCCAGTGACTGTAAATAAGAGAGGGGTTGTGTAATAAGATGACAACGGGTTCATTCTCCTTAGCTTTTTCCCGACCATTTTGGGGTCAAATGCCAATCTAAACGGATATATCTGAATATCTCCATAAGGGTGCTTTAGGCGGTGGCACGGACTATTTGTGGGCGGGGTTAAAATGCATGCTATCTCATCCGACTACACGTGTGAAAGGGATATCGCTGTGATGAGCAGTAAGAAGCTAGGGCGCGTACGAATACATACTCCTAATGCTGTGATGATGATTTAGAACGAAAACGAGTGCGCGAAATTTTATAAACAGACCTTTAGGAATTTGGATATCATGAAATAAATATGTGAATTTTTGAGCTACTAATCTATCCCTGTATGGTTACTTTTTTACAATTTTCCTTCTCTTTATGGTATTTATTTCCGCCCAAAGATGCGTTAAAATCGGCGGTGATAATTTTCAGACACATGTTTTTTTTTACTTTTTGGTTTCCATACAGGGCTAGATAATTTTTTTTTTTTTTTTTTTTGACGTACCTACACCGTCAAACAGTGGAGTAATCGCCATACTACCTTTGTATGGAAGAATGACCGACTAGGGCACCATTAACCGTTACCATGTATAAATCCAAACTGATGTGATTTTTGCCGACTTTCAGCTCTTCCTTTGTTTTTGGTCGATAGATCATTCCAAAGCGACCTCGTTTCAATATTTCGGATATTTTTCTTTTTTTTCAAGCATCTTAATTATATTGTTAATTCCGTCGAGATAAATACTGTGATAAATCTGTCGGTTTTCTTTGACTATTCGAAACGGGTGTATTCCCAGAAATGTTCCTTACGTACTGTAACGTTTCGCCGAACATCCTAAGAGCTTTCAGTCAATCCTTCCAAGATGTTCTGAAATTGTTAATATCATGAATTGATAGGGTTTATTTATAGGTTTCCGTCAATCCTAACGAGTCAGTCCGTTTTCATTTCTAAGAGGAATTGGAAGCATTTACCGAAAGCTGATAACTGAAAATGAAGCCTTAGCAAATAATATAATACCCAAGCAACAGCAACGACAGGTAAAAAAACAGAAAAAAATATTTTAAAACACGTCTTGCAAAAAAAAATATTCTAAAACACGTCTTGGAAAAAGACATTTTGTCACATAAGTCTCCTTTAAGAACTAAATTAAAAACTAGCACTGCCAGAAGCTCAGACCACTTGAAACTCGAACATTTATCCTATGGGAACGTTCTATCGACAAATAGTATCCTTGGTCCTAATCCAGACTATGGTCTTACTATGCTCCTGAACCATTGAGGTATCATTTCACAAACATTCAAATATAAAGACATTTTCATAATATATTATGATATTAATAAGAAAGGATATAGGATTGTTCCTTAACGTGCCTTAAGCGAACGAACCTCCAAAAATCGAAAATCTGCTGAACTTATAAAATGTGATGAAGTATGATAATTTGATCTTCTTACGTGCCAAGAAACACCAGAGATATCGTTTCATACTAAAACATAAATGCCCTGTGGTAGATACAACAATGTAGCAACGTTTCTAACGATAACTGCGCCTATCAAAGTCTATTTGAATTCATACGATCATGAAACACACCTAAACACAGAGCGGTAAAGGGAAATGTATTGCCAATGTGTCCGCCAGTGTAATTGATCAGATGTTGATTGAACGCACTAGAGAAACAGGAGGAGATAGCTTACAGAGACCCAACCTTGTTATTGAACTGACCGATGAATACACTCACTAGCAGTAAAATGTGACCCGAGCCCTAAACGTGAATTTATGAACAAACTAAACCCATTCTTTGGGTCTTTTAATGAGAATAGATGCCAAGTAACTTCTCTAGTTCGTTTGTGCGATTTCCTCCATAGTAGATTGGTTAAAAATTTCCTTGTGTAAAATTTAATCCCAGATGTATGTTCATAGTTCTCTAGTTATTGTTTACTTTGTATCTGTGAATCTTTGTGGGTGTTTTATTTGGATTTAGGTAATGTGAAATAATTGTATTTCGTATATAGGTAATTCCAACAACAGAAAAAAAATTGTTCATACCACATAATTTATCGTTTATCAGAAAACATCAAGTCTACGGAGTTTCACTTATTTACTTCACATCACATCACATCATCAGCCCCATGTTCCCACTGCTGGGACACAGGCCTCCTCTCTGTGAGAGAGAATGGGCCGTAATCCACCACGCGGGCCCAGTGCGGTTTGGAGGATGTCACATGTCTTCGAATTTTTGGTTCTAGGACATACCGGTTTCCTTATTTACTTAATTTGAACTAATAAAAAATACGTTTTTTTTCTTAAAATAAACGTTGCCTCACACTAGGAATTTCTTCCTGTATCGTGGGTACAAACATATAAACTCACATACACAAACACCCAGAGCCGGAACAACTATCTGTAGGTCTTACAAATATTTGTTCCGTGCAGGAATCGAACCCGCGACACGCAGCGCAGCAGTCAATTGCTCAACCGTGCACCCAGCTTGATCTTGGCTACGCAGGTAGTTAGAGTCAGTTTGTCTTCTTACGTATCGTTGAGCGTCTCCACCTGTGTCTTAAGCCGCTTACAGTCATTGCGAAGCACGCACGCTTCGCAACACACGCATTTTGCTTTGATATGAGTTGTCGTAGCACATGCCTCACCACGAATATGATCGTCCATACATTGCATAGCATGCGATGAGCGCCGTGCGCTGCGCATGCCTCGCAATGTCTGTATGTCACGCACATTCACGTAATATTGTGTGAAGTACGGACTCTGTTGTATTACATACTCCTGTGTCACTCAACGCTCGTATTTATGACTGTTGCCAATTGACCAGCTTATTGTTATTATAGTCGCTTATTAGAGAGGTACACCTACTGCCAGAATATCAATTTATTACAATACTCGTTTGGTTTGGTACTAATGTTGTAATAGAATATTATTACTTTTGTAATGAATTTGTTTGTGGCTATCTGTGAGGAAGACATAGTCATAAATATGAACAGGCACCAAGGTTACATTATATATCAAGGAGGTGACAAAAATATTAGATAACCTAAAAATATTGGACACGTATTTTTTCTTTTGCTACGTATACAAAAAAAATCGACGATGCAGTGCGTTGAAATGTCGTGTGAAGTCACGGTGTGCTTCACTTTATACTGACCAAGTGACGTCACAAAGCCCTTCTGAACTATGATGCGCTTTATCTTTGTCAATTTTTATTTATTTGATAAAGCAAAACGGGTCCAATATTATTTGATAATCTCACTGACGGACTAAAGAGAATTATCATTTTTCTAGATCAGAGGACGCAATACTGAGAGAAAAAAACAACATTCAATAATTTAACTCTTTACAAGATTATTTTTATATTCAAAACGTTAAAAAAATATGTGTGTCTACTCCGACCCAAGACCTCCTTAAGTAAGATTGTCTTTGAATATTGCATATTATTACATATATTCAAAGCCAAGTACCTAAGGTTAAATTAACGCATCTCTTATAATACCTATTGCATGTATGTATTTTTATTCTATTCACATTTTTCATATTAATTCGGTAAAAAGCAAATCTCGTGGTGTCTGTTCATATACGTTATTTCAAATAGAAAGGTGCGCAAAGTACTTACGTTGCGCAGAAAAAGTAACACTTTTGTGATAATGCATGTATTAATTTTATACCTCATAAAATTTCTATACCTTATATGAAAATCAATTCTTAGGGAGCAAATTCCATAGCTCGCCGTCCGATAAGGACCAGGCCCGAGTCGACGGCGCGTAGTGTTCCACGCGCGCCTCAAAGAGATGTCAGCAAAAGTTGACGGGGTCCGCTAGGGCCGATGCCTGTCAGGGTCGCGGATAAATTTGAAAGAGAGTTACCGCGGCCCTGGCACAAGCAACTGAAGGAACACGGGTGGGTTTTAGTCAGTAAAAGTCTGACACGCCCTCCCGCTTCACCCAGAGCGGGAGAAGTCATTGGATGATTTCCCACCCAAAAAAGGGAGCAAATTCCAAAACTACAACGCAAAAGGAATTCTAAGAATTCAAAATAACATAGACTAAAACTAAAAAAACGAAAAAGGTTCATAGTACCTACTGCCTACAAAGCTTTTTATTTTCGTAGCAAAGAAAAAAATGAAAGATAAAAATACTAAATAAACGACACAAGCTAGACAACCCCTAACAGAAGCAAGATGAAAGAGAACTTCCACAAATCAAATTAAATAAATAGAAGTGGACAGTATTTAAGCCACGACTTCACCCAAGTTATGTTAACTTTATTTACTTAAACATGGACGTGTCTGCAGATGTCAGTTTTCTAACTCATTTTACTTAAATATTCACTTAGATAGTGAAAGTTGCGACTAAGTTACTTCATGAACTCACATTTTGAAACTAAATATCATATTGGTTTTTCTGTTTTCAACAGCTCAGAAACTGCCCTGTATTTTAATTAGAAGAGGTTCTGCGGGAGTAGTTTTACAGGAGATCTATGAACCAAGCAAATTGCTCTCTAACTATGAAATTGTTAGTGGTTCTGCATCTGCCTGCGACTTTGTCTGCTTATTTTAACTTATAAAACATCCTAAGACGCTCACAATAGTGTTTTTTTTTTTTACTGTGTATAGGCCTGTGTTTGACCACAATCTCACCGTGGTCAGTGATGATGTGGCCGATGGTGGTAAGCACACAAAGCCTAGAAGGGAACTGGCTCTCAAGTGCTGCTGTCGGAACACACCGGTAGGTGCTTGGCGACAGATTTTCAACTTGAGGGTGGTTGCCAGCCAGGCGGGTACTACAAAGTACCCTACCACCGTGCTATGGTTTCCTCACGATGTTTTCCTTCACCGAAAGCTCAAGCTCATTGTAGGATTCGAACCCGCGACCTTCGTCTCGGTATCCGACGTCACTACCACTGAGCTATCATCACCTATCATCGCCTTAAAAAGCAAGAAGTGTAGCAGAAGTTTTTTTAAATCGGATTTCTACTTCCAATGATTGATTACCTTTTACAAACATGGAGGTACATAAATGAACCAACAAACCATTAAATCTTTATAATGTGAGTTTAATAAATAATATAAAACTTGACAAAAATGGCAATACTTATGTGAGTTTCGATGGCGCGGCCACGGGGATATTATAAAAAAACTATGCGAAGATTTTGTAAAAAATTGTAGGAGTTGATGCCCAAAACTATAAATTTGTCAAAGATATGGTTAAAAAAAATTGCTGAAGGGGTTTAAACGTGGCCGCGCTATTGAAATGCGATGAACCGCGCGGGCATGGAGATATTTTAAAGTAAGCGTTGCAGAGACCTGGAATTTTGGTAAATAGATTGAATTTGTAAAAAAAAAAAAAGTTAAGTTTATCTTTTAGGAGCTGTAAGACTAGAACCATGGCCGCACCATTGAAACGGTTAAGAACACGTTATCACCGATATCTCGCAGAAAAAGCATCGCAGAGGTCTAAAGATTTTTGTAAAATAGATTTTTGTTAATTTGTCAAAATATTTAAAAATACACTTAAATATCCTAGGTTTATATTTATATTTCAGGAGCGGTATGGTATCGCGTAGAAATAAGTCGTTATTATCTATCGAAGAAAGTAGGTATTAACGAGATCTTTTTTTGTAAGTAACACTTATTAATATGTAGAACTACCGATAACAGTTATAAAACCTTCAATACGTTTTGAATGTTTCGATAACCCTATCGTATATACAAAAAAATCTTCGCAAATTTATTTTTTTAATATCTCCGTGGCCGCGCCATCCAAACGCACATATATACTTGACATTTATTAAAGTTTTCGTCGGTGATATGGTCTGAATAAGAGATCGTTATGAAAAAGCTCGAGGCGCCAGTAATATACGATTTTCTGTCAAACAAAATATCGGACGCCATGTCGCAATTCTTTTTAACAACGAAAATCGAACATCCTGTAGCGATGCTTTCTTCTGATATGACAAAATACATCGACATAGTTCGCATGTGCTTTTTATTTGACTATATTTATTAATTTAGTTGACTTAAGACATGCATTTGACTAGCATTAAATCTTTAATGCAAAAGCCAAAATTGTTATTGTAAATTAAAGATTATCTGCTTTTACAAGCACTTTACAAGACTCGTTTAAGTTATTACTATTAAAATTAGTAAATATTTCAACCTTTCATTACATTGAATTAAACATTCCATCCTAAAAGTTATTTAACAACCATTTAAAAGTATTTAAATACATAATATGACCATTCAAAAGATTTTAGGACTCAATTTAATTAAGTTTAGAATTCAAGTATAAGAATGCAAATTATAAACCTAAATATCGGTATTAAATCACACCCTTTTGAAATGTTTTGTATAACAGATCACAATATTTATTTTTACAATTAAAATATGTAACTACATAGTGTGTAAAATACTTAATTAACTATAACAACATTCTTAAACACTTGAATCAAAAACTACTACGTGACTGAACAGACATGAGTCAGAATGGGTCCACCTTTTCCGATCCACTTATTAGGATAATTACTGTCCAGCCATTCACATCTGTTGATGTTTTGAGACCAATATCGATGGGGCAAATGAAATAAGAAGGGGTTTAACAACTGGTGCAGTAAAAATTAGATTAAGACACAGAATGAGAGTATGTATGCGAAACAGAGGCAGACACGTGAAAATGTAATCGTAGACTTTCTGTAAAAATAGTAATAACGTCATTTTGTACCTATTTGGACTGTTTTCTGACCCAAGTGCTAAATTTGACGCTTAAGTGCAGTTATTTTTTGGGTTCCGTACCAAAGGATAAAAACGGGATCCTATTACTAAGACTCCACTGTCCGTCTTTCTGTCTGTCACCAGGCTGTATCTAAAGAACCGTGATAATTAGACAGTTGAAATTTTTAAAGATGATGTATTTCTGTTGCCGCTATAACAAAAAATACTAAAAACAGAATAAAATAAATATTTAAGCTCGCATAAAACAAACGTGACTTTTTTGGCGTTTTTTGCGATAATGGTACGGATCCTTTCGTGCGCGGGTCCGACTCGCACTTGGCCGGTATTATTTATTTTTTATTTACTGCTACCTGAAAGCCTTTTTATCCCTCTATCAACGTTTTTTCAAGAATTCTTATAATACCCCAGCTTGATATACTTTGTTGGATAGCTTACAAAACTTAGATATTTTTAAAGCACATTTGCGGCATGACTGTGTTATTTAAAAATTTATATGTATAAATACTAATTTATTTAATTTTATAACTATCAACCGTCTTATACGACCCAGTTTATTCAGTTAACCGCAATTTTATTATTGATAATAATAAAGCAACTTACCTACTACACAAACATCGCAAACACAAATAAATTAGAGACAAAAAACCCAAAAAATAAGACAATTGACCAAAAATCGGCAATTAAAAAAAAACTTCAATGTCCAATACCTTAAAAACGGTTAAGTTTGGAGTCAACAAATCATAGTCATCAATCAATGGTAATAGTCAAATCACTCAGTAATGCTGGCACTAAAAGGATCTAGGTCGACCTATCCTGTAGACCTGGATATAATATTCGTTATGGACCAAGTGATTAATACGACATTATTCATAATGCCGAGACAATTTGAAAAATGCCCAATATAATTAGGCAATATATAGGCTTTCTGAATAATGCCATCAAATCATTTATTGGGCCGGCTAATAACATGAAGGAGATGACGGGCGCTGAGCTAGCTCACTCCAGCTCCCGTCATCCCCTCCGAACCTAACCTATACGTGTCCGGCAGGCTTATTACGTATCTTTTGCAAGAGCAAAACGATAGCGATTTTTGCGCAATCATTGCGCTTCCATACAGAAGTTTTAGAGTTTTTGGCGGTTTTTATTTTAATAATTGCATTTGACAAACAGCGAGCGATTAGCAAACGATTGTGTAGGAACGACCATACCTACACTGCAGGTAATTCCGACTTTTATGACATAAAGCGTTTGATCGCTATCGTTTTGCTCTTGCAAAAGATACGTAATAAGCCTGCCGGTGCCCTAAGCTCCCGAGCTCGCTTCGCTCGCTCTTGGACTAATTCATTGAACATAATTTACCGAATTGCCCAAACGTTACCTAGGTTAATGACCAATCAATGTGATATATGTAGAAGTTTAAATCAGTATTCATTACATTGCCCGATTTGACTTGACTTGATTCATAATGCCCGGCCATTATACATAGTCACTGATTAATCACTTGGTCCATGACATATATATATATTTGTTTTTATGTTTTCGAAAATAACTCTAAAGATTTTGATAATATTTGCAATTCCTATAGAGGGTTTCGGGCGCGAGTCCATCTAGATAGGTCTCATAATTGTGAAAAATTGATTTCTCTATTTTCACGCAAACAGAGCTCGGACGCCCAGGTACTGTTTATTATAAAAACAATTAAATCCAAGAATATATATTAATATTTCACAGCGTTGACAATAACACCCAAGCCAGAGTCACTGAGTTTACTTTTCCAATTTACACGAAAAGACAACTTGTCCAATCCATTCACAGCTAAACAAGAAACCTTAGATAAATTTAACACCTCGTAAATACCTGTCAGAACCGCTAATGGGTATTTTATACTCCTCTACCTTACATCGTATATAAAACGACCACAGACCATCGCTACGTCCACTACTACTACCACCACTACCACTACTGTCAAAACTTTCGAATACAAACCAAGCGCCTCAGTGACTGTAACCACTCATGGAAATTGACGGCCCGTGACAATTCTGATTATAGCTTTTAACAGTTGAAACTTATGCTCAGCGGTCACTGAGCAGGCGCAAATATTATCAAACTAGCTTCTGCTCGCGGCTTCACTGACGTGAAAACTGGTATAAACTGAGGAAAAATACTACCGTGATAAAAAAGTATCCTTTGTCCTAACTCAAATCTTAGTCCACCCATTTGCGGCGCAAATATGTAATGTACATTTACTAGATAACTATGTGACGCAAAAATTTGCATTTAAAAATATATTGATATTTTTTCGCTGAAAAAGTAGTTGTTTTCTGTTTTTGATTCGTGAAACTTGTAGGGGCTCTTAAAGCATGAGGCATGGCAAACGGACAGAGTTACTTCTGCATTTATAATAATTTAAATAGTATGGAAGTATGGATGGCGTTTCTAGTCGATTCCGTGCTCTATGAAATCGATGAAGAGAGAAATAAAAACCGATGGAGCGTAGTACAATGCCTTTTACGAGTATATTTCAGATCAACAGACTGAATGCTTTACTTAGACTTAGATCATCAGTACCTGTCCTGAGCAGAGCTTTCAGTGAAGAATAGAGAAGATGATCATTATTGATGGTAGATATAATCTGCACTCTTTTTAAATTATTTACAGAGCCAGAAAATAAGTTGTTCACTGCTTTCAATTTAGATTTACAATAACTACATTTTAAAGTTGACAGAAGTTCATTTTCTAAAAAGAATAATATGTTTATCATAATGCTGCTGCGTGTCTTCGTTATATTAATAAAATGTTGTATTTTTCGACAAGGCCTTTTGCTAGATGCAAAAGGCCTTGTAAATAAAACAAAACCTTTTAATAAAACATAAGTGAAAGAAAACATAATTATTGTCTAGTCTACTAGAAAATTACTATTTATTTTCAAGTAAACAGTTAACCGAAGCGAAGAGTGAGGACCATAGATGTTTTTAAATGGATAGGCACGATCTAAGACCTAACTTCAAATATTAAAAAGCGATTTTCGCGTCGAGTCGCAACTTAAGCTTTTGTGACTCAATATAGTTTACATATAAAGTTCGGTATAAATGCGTTTGCAATTTTGCATATCAGTATGTTCTGCAGTTTCGCTTTATATTTTACACGCCCACGATGATCATTAAGAGTTTAATTAAATATATTGATGACGTATCTACTGTTACTCGAGTTAAAAGAATTTTCATGACGAAAATGTATGTCATTAACATAATATTACAAACTAATAGGTAAGTACAGTTACCATCGACTGCGCTCCAGTGTCCCAAAATCCCATCGGATCCGTGTGGGAATTTGATCCCGGATAGAAAAGTAGCCTATATACACACTCAACAGTAATGATGATTTTTATTATGGGAAGGTTTTTTGTAATCGTATAATACTAGATACGCTAGAGAGGAGCTCGTGGCTAAATAATAACAGCCGCACGGGTCGATCTTCAAGGTTAAGCAACGCTTGACGAGGTCGGTCCGTGGATGGGTGACCATTTTCAACATACCGAGTTTCCTCCGTGCCTCGGAAAGCACGTTAAGCCGTTGGTCCCGGCTGTCATTTGAAGATCTTTGACAGTCGTTACGGGTAGTCAGAAGCCTGAGATCTGACACCAGTCTTGCTAAGGGTGTTTCCCAGTTACTGGGTTGTGGAGGTCAGATAGGCAGTCGCTCCATGTAAAACACTGGTACTCAGCTGAATCCGGTAAGACTGGAAGCCGACCCCAACAATAATTGGGAAAAAGGCTAGGAGATGATGATGATAATACTAGATACGCTAGCAGTTTTACAAACTCCAAAAAATTATACCGGCCAAATGCGTGTCTGACTTCGAACATTTAGGGTTCCGAACCAGACCGCAAAATTAAGTTGGTTGTAATAGGAAAAAATAGGGAATTTCAAAGAAAATTCCGATTTCTCAATAAGTTGGTTTTTGTTAGTAAAATATACGTAATAATAAACATTATCACCAAATTTGAAGTTCACAGGTCAATGAGAAGTTGGAAAATTCTTCGGAACATAATTGTGTAAAAAAAGCTGACTTCGGTATATAATTCTCATTTCTTTGTAATTTTTTTTTTTTAATTCGGAGTCGGAGTCGCAAAGCTGAAACAACAAGAGGTACCAAAGACACCGACTGCCGAAAACCAAGTTATTTTTGCACTTTTTAGTGTTTTGCTTCGGAAGCTGGTTTATTTTTTGTAAAAAAGTTTTTATTTGGAATTACTGTTTAGTTCCCAAAAAAACTAGTGTGTCTAATATAATACGCCAATGAAGATTAATTCAACATATTCCTCATAGAAACCGTCTAAATTGTTTTTAATATTTGAACACGATACAAATTCACCCACACTGTTTACCAGTTATAAAAAAAATCGAAGATCAATTATTCGAGCAAGTGAAAACTATTTAATGCCTTTGAGATCAAACAAGATCAACTAAAACCGTTTTGAAGCGTTAAATACCACAGGAATTTATAACAAAGGAGAACAGAGCTCTGGAAATTGCGTCAGATAATATTTTAGATTTTAATAACTTTCTCAAAATAACACAGCTTTTCATAAACTATCAAAATGTTGGAAATATAACACAAAAGACTTACAGTCTCACAAAGAACATTTCTGAGAGCTCATTTTAAAATAAAAAAAAACTACTTAGGTTGGTTTTTTAAAGTAAAACTTTTTAGTTGAAAATACGAAAGTATCAAATTATTATAGTTTTAAAAGCCCATTTTAACTCAATGTTCCATGTACCTAAGCGTAACACTAAAAAACTAATCTGAAGACCGCATTAAGACTTTTCACGAAAATGTTTCTAAATTGAGTCTAAAAAGCTAGATTTTGTTTTTGTTTGTGGATACTTATTTTTTTTGTTTTTCACATGAAAAACTCTAATCGTCATTATTTATGTTCAAACCGTAGTCTTGCATGCACGTAGGTGTGACACGTGCTGAGAAAATAATACTTGTTTTTCAAAATCTTTAAATAGCAAAAACTAATAAAAAGAAAATATACTCGAACGTATTTTAAGACTTTTAGAGACTGAACAAAGATTATCAAACAGTATAAAATAATGTCACAAAATGGTCATATGAAGTGATTTACATAGATAAAAGTATATACAGTGTATAAAATACTTAAATAACTAAAACTACAAACCTATACACTTTAAACAAAAACTACTCACTAACTAAAACTAAAAATATACTTAACTAAAATATGGCGTCGAAAAACTCCTCCACATCGTTCCCCACCGGTAATGTACCCAAAAGGCTGGCAGCATTGCCACGTTGTATGGCAATGCTTATTCTCTGACCAAGGTAAAAGGCAGCCCTTGGGTCACGCGAAGTGTCAACTAGGCGTTTGGAAAGATCATATAAATATATTATATTTAATTACTATTGCAAAATTCAGGTTTTTGATGTTCACTCAACTTGCAGACTAATAAAATAAAAAATCTGGATATAAATTCTTCAAATTCAACATAAGATTTACCTAATAATAATTCTATTGGTAAGATGCTTATGTCAGACAATCTAGGACTACAAAGAAAATATCATCGTCTCGAGCTATCATGTTTCAAAGAAAATTTATGAGAATGTAGAAGTGAATCTTGCTTTATGAGCACTTGAGTAAGAAAGAATTTAAAAGTTTCAGTGATGAAGTTCGACATTCGCACTACACTTTCAGTCAAAACAACACAACACTTTTTTTTTTTTTTTTATGCTTGCCTGCTTTGAATATTGATTTTATTGGTAATCCCAAATTGATAATGTGTTTTCATTACCTACCACGGGCACCGAAATTTCATGACTATTTGTTTTGTATAATTTGTTTTCATGCTAAATAAATAAATTAAACTAAATTCAAATATCATTTTATTTTCTTTATTCATTCAAGTCATCTATTATCTACAAAGGTATCTTTTCTATTAACTTCGACTGCCGCGAATATTGGTATACTAATACTTACACACTCTTTTCTTACTTAATATTCTTTTCTGTGTTATAAACCAGAATACCTATGCCGTTTACGCACATTTCGTGTTCAATAACATAGCTTACTGCCCAAAGTACGCTGAACATATTTTGGTATAGCCGCGCATGCAAGCAAAATAAACGGTCAAAGGAAATAACCAGAACTTATCACTGAAAATTCTGGCTAGCACACGGATTAAAGAACACAGTCCTATGTTCATCATCATCATTATTTTAGCTGAAAGACGTTTACTGCTGGACATAGGCCTCCCCCAAGCATCACCACACTGATCGGACATCCACCAGACGCATAGCATACACCAGACTCCCTAAAGTTTTTTTGATAACAAATATTCAGCTAAATACGAGTATCACCCGCTGTACCCGATTAACCTTAACAGCTCGGTGAATAACACACAATTGATTAGTCCCCGAATTCATAATATATGATGAACACAATCATATTTTATTGGGCTCAAACCGATCGAATCATATTTATTGGTCTCAAATGAATTTTTTTATAGATTGTTCTCAATTTTTCTAGCTATTTTTCTTCTATGACTTATTCATGCCATGGGTGTACAGCGAATTTATATGGTAACAAGCTTCATACTTACAAATTCAAATTTAATCACGATCTGAACCAAATTTGATTTTTGCCCTATCATCAAAAATATGCATATATTAGCATACTAATGTCAACCTAAAATATGGTTCATTAATCTACTCGTGCCTTTTCATATCAGTATTATAGGGTTATAAAAGAATCCGCTGCTTTAAATAACACCGGTATTCGATATTTTTGGGATCGTAGGTCGTAATCGACCTGATCATTGTAGTAGTTACACAAAATTAAATATCTATTAATAGTAGACGTTAGAATTTGTAGATCTACTGTTAATATATATTTTCATTTTGCTCTGATAAATATTTTGTTGGTATCCCGAGCCAAGACTTTATTTAAAACCAACACCAAAATTTAAAGCTAAACAAAATATTTTGAAAATCACGTCATCGAAATCAATAACGTTTTGTATCTTATCCTCATGGTGCAGTAATCCAATCTATAAGATATCAGAATATAAACATGATCAATCTTCATCCATCAAAAGTAATTATTTCTTCACCGAAGTATTTCATGTCTTCATACACACCTGTTGGTTTTCTTTCGTCTAATAATAAAGTAACGTCACGCCTTTTTTCACGGGGGCTTAAATATGTTTCATTTTGATAAAATTTTCTTTCACATTTTTCTTTCTGAAATATGCATACCTACATAAAACTGTGCGCATAACAGAGTCAAGCCGTTTTTGTCTTTCAACAGTAAAGTTTTGTCTCATATTTATACTGTATTAGTTTGACGTGTGTACCTGTGTTTTTGTGTATTTGTATTTCTGTCTGTGGCATCATAGCTCATAAACGGATGAACTGACTTTGATTTAGATGTTTTTTTTTATTGTATCAACAGGCTTGCGCTTGACCACTATCTCACCTGATGGTAAGCGATGATGTGATCGACGATGAAGCACGCTTGCCTAGAAGAAACCTATTCACTCTTGACTTGAAGACTCCCAGGTAGTAGCTATCAGGAAAGCTATTTGAAAGGTTCTTCTTAGCTATGTTTGATGAAAGTCAGTACAGCCGTTCAAAAATTATGGGCGTTTTACTGTTTGAACTGGGGTGTTTTCGCATGATATTGTGTCATAATTACGTGTTCAATAGACTTTCGATCGAATTGCGTCTACTACTAGATAAATTATTTGTTACACTTGGGCTTGACACACTCCTCTGAAATTCTGATAAAATAAAATCTCCCAAAAACTTATTATTTATCAACATTATACATCAGAAATACCAAGAGTATTTTTAAGGGTGGCTCCAATTTGTCGTGTTCACTCACTGAAAGAAAATATAATAAGAGGCTGAATCCTTGAACTGTATGTCAAATCATAAGGGGAGATATAATTTACAATACGGAAATGATTGCTGGAGATTTTGTACAAGCGCTTCATGTGCGTTACAAGGTCCCGATTTTATTAGGTAAGCAACCTTATTCTTATCCTACTAAATACTTAGTCTAGATATATTATAATAATTAATCACGCCTCAACGGCTAAACTAATTTAAATCAAACTTGGCACATGGGATGACCAGAGCCTGGATTAGGACTATTAACACCCGACGGAAAAAGAGGGTGTTATAAGTTTGACGTGTTGCTATGTGTCTTTTTTTTTTTTTTACTATGTATAGGCCTGTGTTTGACCACAATCTCACCGTGGTCAGTGATGATGTGGCCGATGGTGGTAAGCACACAAAGCCTAGAAGGGAACTGGCTCTCAAGTGCTGCTGTCGGAACACACCGGAAGGTGCTTGGCAACAGATTTTCAACTTGAGGGTGGTTGCCAGCCAGGCGGGTACTACAAAGTACCCTACCACCGTGCTATGGTTTCCTCACGATGTTTTCCTTCACCGAAAGCTCAAGCTCATTGTAGGATTCGAACCCGCGACCTTCGTCTCGGTATCCGACGTCACTACCACTGAGCTATCATCGCCTTTGAAATGTCTGTGTATATGTGTGTCTGTATATCAGTATATCTGTGTGTGTGTGTATGTGTGTTAGTGCGGCTGTGTATATCTGTGTCTCTGTGTGTCTGAGATGATGCTAAACGGATGTGTCTTTTCAAACAAACAATACTAAATCAAAATCGGTTGATTTAGTATTGTTTGTTTGAAAAGAGACTTTTTCGAGAGTGTCCCTTTTTTACAATCGCACCATGGCAGTTTTGTCACGTCATAGTAGTCCTCTGGACTTATATAGGTGCATTCAATTAGCTGATGATTAAAGAATAACGGTCTCGATTTAGACCCTTATTTTTTAATATTCATATTTCCTAGAAACAAAACTGAAAGTCTTTATCTGGCTTATCAACGCCGGACCCATAACCTTCAAACCGGAACATGGCAGAAATAGGCATGCTATGGTTCACCGCATATCCTAAGAGTCTGAACTCCATCACCCTTTGGCATATTCGGACGGTTGGATACCACACACGTGGGATTATGACCTTTAATTACCACCATCATAATTATGAATGATCTCTAGAACGGTGTGGGTTGTTGCCACGCACGTTTAGCTGTTGTCCGCAACTTTGTTAGCCCAAAAATATTAAAAAGTCTCTCAAATTCTCCTTAAGCATGATCATTATTTTGCCCTTATTCTAAATTATTTCGGGTTCTCTTAGTCGTCATATCAGCAGGCAAGCTTGCCAGCAATATCGTGTTTCACGCAATTTTTTTAAGCAACAAGAAATTTTATTATTTTTATGCATGGTGGATTTTGCTATCCTTTGTGTGTTGGATATTCAGTCATAACGCATGTTTTTAAAAACTTATAGCTAGTAGCATAATGCCAAGGAAAAAAAACTCTTAAAACAGTTCTTCAAAAAATTAATATACATTCTTATTACAATTATAATATTGAAAAAAAAATTTTATGCTATCTTGTTCTCCGGCTTGAAGTGCCGGGCGACAGGGGGGGGGGGGATTTTTTCTTAGAATTGAGCTAGCTCCAGCCTTTTCCAAGATATGGGACTTTTTAGTTTTTATGATTTGGTCACCGGTTCGTTCTTGGTGGCGGCTCGAGGTCGGTTCTAGGAAAGTGTCGGCTCGGGTCGTCCTGTAATGGAGGATTTTGTACGTCTGGCGTTTAATTATATTGGTATTCAAAGAAAACGACCTTATGCCCCTAAGAATACGGGTCACTTTTGCGTGGCAATTAAAAGTGGCCTTATGCCAGTTGTAATAAGGGTCACTCACAATTTAGTACCGCGTTTTCCAGTTCGGAGGTTCAGTTCCACTTGACAAAGAAGTTTTTATTCTTGCTGACTGTATGATAATGTATAATTATGCTCGAATTAAAATTAAATGGTGGGGTTCCGGAGGAGGTGTCCTGAGGGCTCGGCCTCAAAATCGGGCTATCTCGCTCCGTTGCCGAGATATTTGTGTTTTTGTAATTTGGAGGTTGAATTTCACGTGGCAAAAGAAGTTTTTACAACTAATGGATGAACATTTTTTAATTGAGATTTAGAATTAATCAAAAATAAATAAATAATTATAATTGCATAAGTTGATTAAAAATGCTATGCAATAGCTTTACCGCGGCACTCCCCGAGTGCCACACGTCTTTTTTCACTTTTTAGTTGTGGTACATATCTATAATGCCCATAGTTATTCCAGAATATATTACCCGAATAACATGAAACTTGAACTCAACTGGTGCAATATGAGTGTACCAGGGTGAACTGTACACATATGCGTACCCTTTTATGTTATGTTATGAAATGTAGTAAACAATAAACAGAAATGCGATTGCAGCAATCCCGAGAGATTTTCCGTCATTTATTGAAGAGTTATGTTGTATATCTCCAAAGTCCTTCATCAGATCTTGATCAAATTTAAATGGGACCACATGAGAAGAAAAACAGCTAATAAATAATCATAAAAATCGGTTCACATAGTAAAAAGTTCTGAAATAAAACACATTAAAAAAATTGCCAGTCGGCTTTGGAAACTCCTCCTTCTGAAGTCGGTTGAAAAGGTAAATTAAAATATTAACGTTCAGCGGGTTAGTCTTTTGTTTTTTTATTTGGTCTTTTTCTTCCTTATTGCTCGTTAGTCTTTTGTTTTTAATTTTGTCTGACCTGTTACGGGTCTTAATGAGAACATTGTAAGAGTATTACAGGCTGTTATTCTAAATTGAACAATTCAATTCATAGTCACACTAATACCGTAAGCGAAAAGGCCATCAAGCGCTGATACGAGACGGATCGATATTCGATGACCGCATATATCAACGACAGCTTGGCTTTGCAGATTTAAATATAAATAGGTGTTTTTAAAATGATATATTGCTGTCGACGGACCAGCACGATTAATAGAGCAGTTTTAGCTTTTCTAAACTAATATATTTGAAATTTAGCTTATGGTTAAGCTATAACATCAATTATTGAGTAGCGTTCAGTCAAAATAATGGAGAAATAGCTATCTTTAAATTAGTTACAGCCTGTTACGTCCCTCTGCAAGGGAAAACTTCCCTAACATCTTTATAATTTTCGCGGTCTAAATTTGGCAAATATTTCGGGTCCTCCTCATCTCCAACAAAGCTTCTCAAATGTTATTTATTTAACCTTTGAAATTAATTTCAAAAATATCTAATTCCCAGAACACAATCTTGTTTAAACATTTAAATACCTAGCTATTTGTCCGCACCAAACGAGCCAAGATGAAAAAAATAAGAAAATTAAGAATTTTCCAAAGAAAAACAAGGAGGGCGCGCAATTTATTATTCAAACGGTCCCGAATCTCGGAACATTAAAACAATATTGACATAAAACCCGACTTTATACGGACCATAGACATGAGAATGGACTGAGCGTTCCATCATCTCACGTGATGGTAGGCCATGATGTGGCTGACGATGGAGTTCATTTGCCTAGACGTAACATATGCATTATTGACTTAAATAACACAGGTTGTAGCTATTATAAAACACAGACTTCGAAAATTAAGTGAATATGAGAGAAAGTGGTCGCTCACAATGGGTCCAATCAGAAGGCTTAAAGTCACCCAAAGGGCAATAGAGAGAGCTATGCTCGTGATCGAATCAGAAATGAAGACATCCGCAAGAGAACCAAGGTTTTTAGGTAAACTAGGTAAAATTAATTGGGGCCGAAAAGTTCTAGAGTGGCGGCTGCGTACTGGAAGATGCAGCGTTGGAAGGCCTCCCTCTAGGTGGAGCGATGACCTGGTCCTGGCTGCGGGCGTCCGGTGGATGCGAAACGCACAGGACCGATCAGTGTGGTAACGCTTGGGGGAGGCCTATGTACAGCAGTGGACGTCTTTCGGCTGAAATGATGATGAGAAGAAGTGTGAGAGAGATAAAGCGGTCGTACACACAGGTTGTCTTTTTCTAGAATTATGATTGGGTCACGTCACAGGCTTTCAGTGTCACCTTCGCCAATTCGACCTGCAGCAAAAGAACAGAGGATTTAAACAAAGTGTAATTCTATCAACAAAGGCGATTATCGAAATGCCAAAATTTAAGAGATTGATCCATACGGGCAAGTAAAATTGCGCAACATTTGCAATTGTGGTTAAATATGACCTCCCGGCAACACCTAGACCATCATCATAATTATCAGCCTTTCAATGTTTCCACTGCTAGGACACAGGCCCCCATTATGTGAGGACTTATCCTCCAATACGTGGCAATGTATGACAATACAATGGTTGTATACAAATTGACAAGAGTTGCCCAATTTCAGTTGCCCGTGTAAGCGCACCTTACGTCTATGATACGGACTTATTCTAGTTCCGTATAACAGAGGTCGATTGTCACGTCGCCGTTTGATATCGCATTACGAATGACATTGATCTCTCTTTATAAGGATTTGTGGATTTCTCATGTCAATGTTTGTTTACAAAATGTATTTAACGAAATGTATTGTTTGGGTAATGGTTACTGGTATGTCATTGTTTTGCGGTTTTTGTCGTATTCAGGCTGATATTTATGTTAGTATCTGAAATAGGTATTTATGTTAGCGAATTAACCGAATATAACTGGCGAAGAACGGATGGCCGATGGGGCAGAAAGGTTCTGGAATGGCGACCGCGAACCAGAAGACGTCGCGTTGGAAGGCCCCCTACTAGGTGGACCGATGACCTGGTGCGGGTTGCGGGGATCTGCTGGTTGCGGGACGCATGGGACCGGTCAATGTGGCGACGCTTGAGGGAGACCTATGTCCAGCAGTGGACGTCTTTCGGCTGATATGATGAACTGGCGAAGTATCAATATATCGTACTATATTAAGACTGGGGAAGTGTAGTTGATAGAGGCATGTTAATATTATTTCATGGATTAAACCTTTTAATACATAAGGTTTACTCGTTCATTGCTCTTTTTAAAACAATAATTATTATTTATTGTCTAGGTATGTTGTTTTCTGTGACAAATAAAAACGTTTTCTTAATTTCTTTACTAAATCTTGTCCGAATACAATGTATTTTTTACATCGAAGCACAGATTATAATGTGTTCACAGTCAAAGAAATGGTTAGGTAGCCATGAGTACATATGATACTCCAGATAGACGCAAGTATAAACGTTGTGAACGTCCTCATAATGCATCCCTAAATCTCAATCCAGATGCAAATTATGGTTCTCATTATTTGTACAAAAACGACGGAATTTTCCACCATTAACACGTCCCTTGACATCTACTGTTTGAACTTGTGCTAAAGTCGAACGTGCACTGCGCACTAAAGAGTCTTTACTCGTTTTAGGGCTCGTTTTCCCATTCATTCTTAATATTCCCATTTTATAGAGGTAGAAAATTAAGCATTAGAGCTTCAGTATTTATATAGAAGGGTTTTGTTATCTTTGTTTAGATGATAAATGATGATAAATAACAGGCGTACAATTCGATCCTTGATGTTAAGCATCGCTTATCGAGGTCGATGCAAAGAACAGTGGTGGCCCAGTGGTAACGGCCGCGACTAACAAGTTGTAGGTCGTGGGTTCGAACCCAGGCAGGCGCTTTACTTTGTGTAAATTATTTCATCACCACTGTTCTTAAAACGGGAAGGAAAACATCGTGAGGAAACCGGCATTTCTTAGAACCAAAAATTCGAAGACATGTGACATCCACCAACATGCACTGGGCCCGCGTGGTGGGTTACAGCCCATTCGCTCTCACAGAGAGGAGGCCTGCATGCACAACGGACGAAATGCGAATCTAAGTGCGGAAAAGGGGTCCAACTATCCTATCCTATCCGAGATCGATCCGTGGATGGGTGACCACCCATCACATAATAATATCGAGAATCCTCCGTCCCTTGGAAAACATTTTATCCTGGCAGTTATTTATAGATCTTTAACAATTTTCTGGCTGTAAGATATTCTGGCTTGTGACTATATAGTCAAAAAATAACCGACTTCCAAAAAAAACACTACAAAGTGAAAAATAACTTCGACTTTGGAAATCGGTGTTCCTGTTTTTGTTTCTTCGTTTTTTGACTCCACTTTCCGAAATTAAAGTTATTTTTCACTTTGTAGTGCTTTTTTTGGAAGTCAGTTGTATTTTTTTGATATAAAGTTTTAATTTTTCACTTGTTAGTGGTACGTAATGGACAAGTTCTATAATAAGGTACCTAAAATGCCCACAGTGATGCCAGAATAGATTACCCGAATAACATGTAACTTTAACATAGCCGGTGGAATGAGAGTGTACCAGGGTGAACTTTACACATCTGCTTACGTTTAGAGCATACTAGCGTGATGGCATATTATAAAATGGTGTAAACAATAAACAGACATGCGAAGGCAGCAATCTCGAGAGATTTTCCGTCATTTATTGAAGAGTTCTATCTTTATCATTCTATCAAGAGTTTATATCTCCGAAGTCCTTCATCAAATCTTGATCAAATTTAATTTGGACCACATGAGAAGTTACAGCTAATAAAATCATTTATTGAAGAGTTCTGTTGTATATCTCCGAAGTTCTAAGTTTGTACCGAAATGGAACCATTTCGGAAAAAATTTCTTTCGAACAAAAAAATAATTTTGCAAATCCGTTAATTTTAAATGACGGAGTTATGCCCGAACATACATAAAAAAAAAAAAACATTCGAATTGAGAACCTCCTCCTTTTTGGGAAGTCGGTTAAAAACCATAAAATCTGACGCCAGTCTTGCCAAGGGGTGCCGTATAATCCAGTTACTGGGTTGTCAAGTCAGAGACAGTCGATTTATAAAAAATACTGGTACTCAGATGAGAAGCCGACCTCAATATAAGATTGATTTATTGTTTTCTTTTATGACTAGAAATATATTCAATCACATACAATATTCAGTATCATTGCGGTTCAGGTTTCAAAATATCATATTATATTGTTCTAAAAAATTACATGAAACACCACAAGAACCACAGCTGTAATCAATTTAAAGATATCGCTTGTTGGTTTACCAGCGTGTTACTGGTAAGATAGCGTATTTTGGTATTCTGTGACAAAATGCTGAACGAAAGCATGTGACTAGATACAACTTTTACTCACGTGAGGAAAGTTTCCAGATGATGTTAACAAGAGTTGCTAATAGATTTAGGTAACAGACCGACATTCTTGAAAACGCATCATTTTATTTTATCCTTTTGCTTCAATGTAATGTTAAGGTCGTTTCTCATTTTACGTCTTAAAGTGTCAAAATTAGTTCTAACGCGTTCTTTTCTTTGTTACAGGTAATGATTGGCGGAATACCATATTATTTTCATCGTGGACGGATGAAGAAACCCTTACAAACATGAAACATTTCTGTTCTTTACGAGCGACAGAGACTGACACACGTAGACATGACAGTACCCCATAATATAGCCCAAACAAATCGGGACATATATATATATAAAAAAAACACAAAATGTAAATCAGTAGGCCATTCCCTAGACTTAAGGCACCTGTCCCACAACTGACGATTAGCGAAAAGTGAGAAGAGCTAGCAACTACATTCTTACTTAGAATCGAGTTAGCGAGCAACGAGCTTCTTTTGATAACTCTTGTCGCTGCGTCAAAGTAAAGGAGAGGAAACTCTTGTCGGCAGTGAGACTTACCAACGATAAATCGTATGTATCTTGTTTATTAAAACGAGACCTATTGTACGTTTCTTGAGCGATAAATAGTCGATAGCAAGTCGCTTCCGCTTCGGCTGTGGGACACGTCTAAACATTTCAAAACAAACAAAGTCAGTAGGCAAACCAAACACAATTTGAAAAATGACTAAAGACTCGTTAATAAGCTACTGATCGATTCTGAAGTGCTAACGTGGTAGTCACGAGCGCATTCCGACACTTTCGGTTTCGGCTACTGTAGCAGATATCTTTGCATTCTCCAGCGCTTTATAGCGCATAATGCGATTTTGATGCTTTTGCTTTATTGTTATAGCTCCATCTCTGACGTCAAAGGATGCAGTTAAGTATGGAATATTTGTTTACAAAGAGTAAATATTTAGGTATTTACTATACCTAGTATACCCAAGTACTTAAATAATGTTTCATTTACAGTTATTTTTAGTAGGTTAAGGTCAAACATAACATGGTTCAATAACACAGTTATAAAAAAAATCTTTGTTCTACTCACAGTAATAGATATATTATTTTTCATTTATGACTCCATTATTTCTTCTTTACACTTTTTATTACCACAATTGTAAGCCTAGCTAAATTAAGTTAATATCTAGTAACCCAAGGTGCTACAAAAATCTATTGACGTGTGTATGACATTCTTAAAAGTTGTCTGTGGAAATAGTATTGAAAACAAAATGTAAATGTAAATTTATTTTTGACGACGCGCCATAAGATCCTTGTACAGCCATAGTATTTTTTGCCAAAAAAATATCATCATGCTTCCAATTTCAATAAAAAAATAACAAAACATAAAATAGAAAGTCAGCGTCTCATTTCCAGGCGTAAATTTCAAAAATATCTGTCTTGTCACTTAAATTTATTACGGCAGTATGCAAATTTTCTCTCGCCAGCTTTTCCCACTTTTCTGAATGCGTTGCTGCACAGCGCTGGCATTTAATCCTATTCTAAGGCGACTAAAATATGAGCCGCAGAGAACCATCTGTTTTATGTTTTTCTCTATTTTTATTTCAACGCGAGTTGAAACAAACCAATAATATAGCACTCTTTTCCATCTTATACCGACAAACAGTAACCAAACAACACGTTTTTATCAATGCGGTTTCACAACGTGACGATAGGCGATGTTATGTCTATTAATAGAGATAATTATTAATTATAGACAAACACGGTAATGTTTTTATACAGATCGATTAAAATTGGGCGGTGCTACTTTGAATAGGTAATTGTCACGCAACGCGTTAATATTTGAAGGAGTTGATTAAAAATTATGATATTATCTTTGTACCAGGCGAAATTCGGGGCAAGGATTCCAAAAAGACTTTTATGTAGATGTTTTATTCAATCAATCACTATTTGGCGTGCCTTGTTGTTTACCTTACCTTACATCAAACCCCCGGACCTACAGCTAATTATGTTACCCTTTTGCAGTAGAAAGAGATTTTATCGACTATGGCGATTGTTGAAATGCCGAAATATTTATTTATGATTCACCAAACACACGACTCGTGACATTACGGTAGCGAATGTCAATCCTTTCGTCGTGTCATTTTGGACTTTTTGACAATGGGGATGGCTATGATCCAAAGTAATAGCGGCTTTTTTATTTTATATATTTTTTTTTAAGTTTCTCTTTGTCTAGAGCCATTGCAAAAAAGCAGGGAGGATGAGTCTTTCCTGTAACAAGAAGTATCAAAGTTGTATTTTCTTTATACAGACGTGTGCTTCAATAATGGTTACGTAAGATTCTCGCCATGGTTACAATCTAGTCGTAACATAGATATATTAAACAAGAGTTGTAAGTTAAAACAGGTATTAGTAATACGAAATACCATTCCACTTTTGCCAATGAAACTACATGATCAGCACCATGATATCTGCATTCAGGAGCTATCAATTAATATTGCTCTTAAATACGGTACTGATGATGATCAGTTTCTTTGGTAAAATTAGCTCTAAGTATCTACTTACGACTTATCTACGAGTACTAATAAAACCAGACCTTGCTGGCAACAGCCTAGAAATTCTATCAAAGGGACCAATATTTATATCATAATACTAAGCTCACATAGGCTTGTTAAAGGCTAACGGAAAGATACCAATCGGAGGATGAAAGGGACAGTAGAGAATTAGTTCAGTTTTTGTGGGGTTCACTGAGAGTTGGTGCTCGTTGCACCATTCCTCTACTATTTTCAGGGCTTGACGCATGAGATTGCATAGGGTGTTTTCGTGGGTCCCGTTTATTATTATTGTTATGTCATCCGCGTAGCCAACGGTGAAATAACCTTTGTCGTTGAGTGTTTTGATGAGGCTGTCAGCTACCAGGTTCCACAGAAGTGGCGAAAGGACGCCCCCCTGTGGACAGCCCTTCGCGACGATGGCCCTTGTAGTGTCGTTAACCGTGACTTGGACCGCTCTCAGTTTGAGCATATTGGTGATCCAACCCCCTAGGGTCGGGTCTATGCCGTGTCTGTCGAGGGCCGTGTTTATACTGTTGAACATGGTCTTATCGAAGGCGCCCTCAATGTCAATGAAGGCAGCCAATGCTGAGCATTTGTGGTCCACTGCGCATTCAATTTTAGAAACCACGTTGTGCAACGCGGATTCTGTTGATTTGCCTGTGGAGTACGCGTGTTGTTGTTTGTGCAGTGGTTGCTCTCGGAGAGGCCCATCACGGATGTGCCTATCGCAGAGTCTTTCGAGGGTTTTCAGCAAGAAGGATGTGAGGCTTATAGGTCTATATGCCTTGGGTTGTGTGTAATCAGTTTTGCCAGGTTTGGGTATGAAGATAACTTTCACCTCGCGCCATCCGAGAGGTATGTATCTTAGTGCTATGCAGGCCCGATAGATCTCCAACAGCCATGGCGTGAGATAATCTACCCCCCACTGTAGCAGGGCTGGGAAGATGCCGTCCAGCCCCGCTGACTTGTATGGCTGAAAGGTGTTGATAGCCCATTTTATCCGGTCTACTGTTACTATATTGTGGGCTCTTGACCAGTCTTGTTCCGTTGGGGTCCATTCGGGTTCAGCCTCCCATGTCCTGTTCTCCAGGACTTGACAGTCCGGGAAGTGAGTTTCGAGAAGGACCTTGCTGGTTTCATAGTCGGTTTGTGTGTATGAGTTGTCGGGTTTTTTCAGCGCGCCGAGGGATCGGTCCTGATCAGTTGATAGGATTTTCCGTACCCTTGCGGCCTCATTATTTGTTTCAATGGATTCACAGAATTTCCGCCATGCCATCCTCCTGGCGGTTCTAGTCTGTTTTTTGTATGCATATTGGGTCACTTTGTATATCTCCCAGTCTTCCGGGAGTCTCGTGTTTTTTGCTCTGTTAAATTGCTTACGCAGCGTCTCTCTGAGTTTACCAAGTTCAGCGTTCCACCAGGGGTTCCTCTCGTTCCTGCTTTGTGGCGCTCTTGATTTACAGCATGCGTGGTAAGCTTCTGTTAGGTATTTGGATAATTGCGTTACGGTGTGTTCTAATTGTGCTTGGTCCCTTACGGTAGCCAGTGCTAGATGTCCAGCTAATAGTGATGCTAGAAGGCTTTTGAACCCGGGAACGTTGGTACGTCTCGGGTTTCGCCTTGGTTCGGGTTTTTTGGTGTTTGTGGTTAGTGTAAAGCGGATCCTTCTATGGTCTGAGCAAGAAGGCTCGTCCGATACGTGCCAATTAGTGATGAGGTTTGTTGCGTTTTCAGTGGCAAGTGTTAGATCTATGATTGTTTGTCCCCGGGCCGTGACCCAAGTGGGTTCTGTGCCACGGTTAACAATGTTAAGATTAGTAGAGAATAAAAAGGTGGATAGTACCTCTCCTCTGGGGTTCGGTGTGACACTGCCCCAGAGCGGGTGGTGGGCGTTTGAATCGGTACAGATGATCAGGTCCAGACCGGCGCGCTCACAGTGCTGCACCAGGTCAGCCAGCTCCTTTGGCGGGCAATCTGTGTCCTCACCTGGCATGTATGCCGAGGCCAGCACAACATTCGGAACGCTGTCTTCGGTATGGAGCCTGACAGCTGTCAGGTCTCTGGAACAGAATTGTGTTAGTGACGTAAAGGGAATATCTTTGGGTATGTAGATGCAGGTTCTTGGCTTTTCTGAGCCATGTGTGTTGAGAATTACCTTACCTCCGATGTTACCGAGGCCGCATATTCTATTGTTCCTGATCCACGGCTCTTGGATCAGTGCGATGGTTCTGGGCTTTACCTCCAGTGCTCTGCGTAAGCTAGCCGTGGCAGTTTGGCTATGCTGGAGGTTGGTTTGGATGATGTTGAGGGGTGGGGATGGAGGTGTGGTGGGGTTAGTCAGTGGTGGATCCATCAGATAGTCCCTCCATCTCCACCTCTCTGTAGTTGTCGTCGTGTCGGTCGCCCGGCGACGAGGCAAGGAGCTGCTCGCTCCAGCCAGGTGACTCGGGCGGTATGGAGTCAGCGTTATCGGCCATTACCGTACGAGCCATCACCTCCTCGAGGTGGGTAATGTCCGCGTAGCTTGTCGGGGTCGTCGTCGGTTCCGTCGTTTGTTCTGATGGGTTTCCATCCGTGCTGTCAGTCTGGGTGTCAGAGGGTCGGGTCGTGGGCCAGAAACGCACGTATATCGACCCCAAGAGGTACGATATCCGTCGCTCCCGCCCCACGACCTTTTCGGCTTCCTCCGGTGGCAGCCCCAGGGTCAGGTAAGTCCCATGACGGTCGCCACCGACGGTTGTCGCCCTGTATAGTGACCACCTGCTAATGTCGTACCAGGTATTCTGACGGATCAGAATACCATGGAGCCTGCCCACGTCACCTCTGTAACGAGGGACGAAGAGCGAGGCTCGGACACGGGTGGGCACGTCGGTCTGCTTCATCACCGTCAGTGAAAGGTCGTTGTCGGGGAGTTTTATGAGGGGAACATTCTGGGTCAGCCAGGTCAGAGCGTGGTCATCTTCACACCACAGCTGCACCGTGCCCTCCGCTACCCGTGGGTATCCGCGGAAGGCCGGGAGCGGTGTCGTCGTGTCTGTGTCCAGCATTCTGTCCTCTAGTGCGGTCTTAATATGTTCGGCCTCCTGTATAGTCAACTCTCTGCCGGGGTGGGGAAGGCAGATTGCTACCGCCAGCCGTGCAGGAATATCCTTCGTGGCCCGCGCGTAGGTCCTCTGCCCCCCCTGAGCCGAGTGGATTCGCACCCGCTTGGCGTCCCCTTGCAGTGTGCTTGGCGAGGCTGTGTCGTCGGGGCGCTCCCTCTTCAGTGGCGCGGTCCCACTTGGTCCAGGTGTCGGGTTTGGGGAGCATGGCGTGGTCTGTTTGGCTTTGCGCGCAGCTCCACCGCGCTTGCTCCTGGTGTGTCTGGGTTTTAGTCCGTCGTGGGTTCTGTCAGTGTCTTGGGGTCGGTTTGCGACCCTGGCAGATTCTGTCGCGTCCGGTCGCTTTTCGCGCTGGGTTACTTCCACGCGTACTTGCGGCTGGTCGTGTGGCCCCGCGTCCGGCCGCTTTTCGCGCTGGGTTGCCCCTTCGCGTACTTGCGGCCGGTCGCGTGGCCCCACGTCCGGCCGCTTTTCGCGCTGGGTTTCCCCTTCGCGTACTTGCGACTGGTCGCGTGGTTCCGCGTCCGGCCGCTTTTCGCGCTGGGTTTCCCCTGCGCGTACTTGCGGCTGGTCGCGTGCCACTCCTTCAGCGTCCGATTGCGCTTCGCTCTGGCTGGTGCCGTCGCGGGTGTTGCGCTTTCGGTCGCCTACTTTTCTCTCGCGGGCCGTGATTTTTCCGCGCTTTTTACGCGAGCGTACTCCATCACCTACAGCCGGGAGAGTTGTAGAACTGCCAGTTCTGCTGTCCTTCCCCGTGACTGTCTGTCTGTGCTGGTCTGGGTCGTTATCTGGGTAGTTGGTGCTGCTCCGCACGACACTCTGTTGCCAGGGGTTCGTGGGGGGCATACACCGTGAAGCGGGTGTCGGGGTCGAGTCAGTGGGCGCGTTGGACGCTGCCGAGGTCTGGTTTGTGGGCGCGTTTGTCGCTGCCTGTGTAGTGGGCGCTAAATCAGCAGCCGGCCGTGCCGTAAAGCGCGGCATGAGTTGCTCGATGATGCAGTTTGATGCTCCCCCCATATTACGTTGGGAGCTAACCGCCGAAGCGGTGTGGGATTCCCCGGCTTGGCCGGGACCCACCTGGGTATCAAAATTGTCTCGCTGCATGTTCATATCGTAGGGGGGTGGGCTTTTATTGGGGTTCGAGGTTACCCTTCCTCGGGGACCGACGGGATTAGGGGATAGGAGGGAGGGAGTTTGATGGATAGAGGTGTGGGTTTCTTGGGGGGTCACCCTAGGCCTGGGAGTTGACCTAGGGATTTAAGGATCGACGGGATGTGTATGGATACGGAGGGATGGCTTGTTTAGGTGGTGGGCACATAGGAGAGTGGTGTATAGGTTACCCTAGGCCTGGGGTTTGGCTTTCGGGAACTTCTCTTGTCCGGGATCTTATATCAGATGCCCCGACCGCAGGATCGCCAAAGGCAAAGGTAGCCGCCATCAGTCGATCCCGCAAGCCGGAGTTGGGCTATCCGCAACCTGCCCACCCGCTCGGTTGCATGAGAAGAAGTGCCTGGCAGTCCGGGCCGCCCCACCACGGATGTACGTATACATTCGCGTTGGGTCGACCCCACAAAAACTGAACTAATTCTCTTCACTAAAAAGAGAAAACCGATGACACTGCAATTACCGCGTTTCTTCGGAACAACCCTTAGCCTTTCGACTGAAACCAAGTACCTGGGCATTTATTTGGACAAACAGTTGAATTGGGCAAAACACATGAACCATATCACCACAAAAGCCAGCATATCCCTGTGGCAGTGCAAACGACTGCTAGGCAGGAATTGGGGGATTAGCCCCATGGTCACCTACTGGCTATACACCACAGTTATCCGACCAATCATTACATATGGCTCGCTGGTCTGGTGGCCCAGGACAGACCTCAGCACAGCCCAAAGAGATCTCGAAAAACTACAGCGGTTCGCCTGTGTTGCAATCACTAGTAGTATGAGAACCACACCAACTGCCGCCCTACAGGCAATGCTGGGACTCCCACCTCTACACCTAATTGTGAGGGAGGAGGCAGCCCTAGCCACCTTTAGACTCCACCTATCAGGTTCCCTAAATAAAGACTCCAGAATTAAGCACACGCGCATAAGAGATGATGCGATCAAGCGTAAACCGATGTTAGCATCACCATGTGACAAAGCCCCGAAATCACACCACTTTCACAGACACTACAACATAACACTTACAGAGGAAAGATGTGACTACTCTGGCCCGAAAGAGATGAGAATATACACCGACGGATCGAAAACTGACTCAGGTACCGGAGTCGGAGTCTTCTCATACGATTTCAATATAAATATATCCAGACCGCTAGGAAGGTTCAACACCGTCTACCAGGCGGAGTGTGTTGGCATCATACAAGCGGTCCATGCCCTAGAAGCCAGGAGGGTTACGGACACCCACATACGGATTCTCTCCGACAGCGCATCTGTCCTCCAATCCTTACGGAAAGAATACATTACATCAAAACTAATACTAGAATGTCACAACGCGCTAGAACAAATAACCGTATCTAGCCGTAACACGGTGACACTACAATGGATAAAGGGACACAGTGGATCGCTGGGCAACGACGCGGCTGACGAGCTTGCGAGGCGCGGATCCAGCTCGACGGTCTATGGACCCGAACCTGTTGTACCCATCCCCTTCAACCAAATACGCAGGTGGCTACAGGAATTCACCCAGACACAGGCGGAGAACTGGTGGGCCTCGACACCGGGCTGTAGGCAATCCAAAGAAGCTCTGCCATCCTTGGACAGTAGGCTTACCAGGCGTCTTTTACGCCTGGACAGGAATGGCCTCCGCGTGGTGACGGGGACCATCACGGGACACTGCTCACTTAACAAACACTTCCACACAATAGGCATAACGGACAGTCCTCTGTGCAGGGCATGTATGGAGGCTGAGGAAACCGTTGCGCACGTTCTTTTTGAATGCACAGGTGTTACCCAGATAAGAGCACAAACCCTCGGGTCACCCAGATCTTACACGGATGTTCTGAAGAAACCAGGAGCTCTAATCGACTTCTGGAGGGAGGTGGGCTGGTTGGAATGACCCACCCAACGGCCGCCATGGCCCACGTACAAAGGTCCATTTGAGGGACTAAGTGCGGAAACCAAACCCCCCTAACATAGAACATAGAAGGGACAGTAGATTTCTCGGGCCATAGGTTATTACGACCTTTTTTATAGACTCGTTTATAAGTCAACATGGCGAGAGATTCGACAAATGGCCGATATCCTATATTCAATGTTGGATATATTTGTAAATATATATGTTCGACAAAGTAGAATGAGCACTTTTGGGCGGTCGACGGCCATTAAAGAAATTAATTAGTGTCTTATAATAGTCGCCACGTCAGTCAATGAGGCGACGCTTGGGGGAGGCCTATGTTCAGCAGTGGACGTCTTTCGGCTGATAATGATGATGTTGATGAGAGTAGTGATAACTAGAAAAAACTTTTATTGTGAACGTTTCACTGCAATCCATTTAGGAAAAAAAATATACATGTAAACATGATGGAATTGCATGGTACATAATAACAATTATTTCGTGTGTGTAATGCATTTACCTAAAACTCCACAAAATCTTCTAAACGTTACGACACGTCGCGGCAATGAAACTTCTACTCAGTAATTGTAGGACTATACTACATCAAAAAATAATAAACTCAAGTTTTGCCGCGAATCGTCCAGGCTCCATACAATTTTGCCCATTCTCCTTTTCCTGTTTACGTCCTGTTGAGTGGGCGTGGTTAATGTTTGAGTGATTTATGCATAACAGGGATCTCTTGCTCGATTAATTTTCAAATCATTTGGACATTTTGTATGGATTTGGCCTATGAAAATAGGTCAAGGATGTATTATGTCTTTATTAGGTGTTCGAATTTATAACCATGTTATTTGGAATTACGTAAAATAAATGCAGATTAGGTAGGTAGCAATATTGTCGCTAATTAATATTCACGATACATTTCGATCTCGACATCACTTCACCAACTTGCCGGTTCTAAGTCAGCTTTGTATGACCATACTGTAAAGGCATCCGCAGACAACAGGCATTGCTCGCAGAATGGATGGTCGATGGGGCCGAAAAGTTCTGGAGTGGTGACCGCGTAACGGAATTCTCCTCTAGATGGACTGATGACCTGGGCACGGGGTCTCAGCGCTAAGAAAGAAAATTTGGTTCAAATAAATCTCACTAGATGGTGCGATATGCACCGATCTGTTATTGAATGTGTGTAAAATTAACATTTACCGGAATTGAAAATAAAAAATTATGGAATATTGGGCTCTTAATTCACATTTCAATGATTATTTGAACGGATCATTTAAAATTGATGCCAATAGATGGCGCGGTTTTAAATTTCTGAGGCATTCCACTCAATTGTTTAAATTTGCATTGTAACACATTTTGATGCAAAGTAACTATAAAAACGTGCAAAAAAATACCATAAAAACCTTCACTGGTATTTAAAGAAAAAAATATTCACGAACCGAGTAAACCCTTTTACTTGCAAGTCACTACTAACACCATCTATCTATCGCCGTGGAACGGAACCGAACACGATCGATGGACAAATAATAATCGGTTTAATCAGACGAAAAACGCGTTACGTCGGCATGGTTTCTTTGTATGGGATGAGGCATCTGTATGCTAGTATTATATTTTCTGTGACCTGGGGTATCTGCAAGCCCTATGTCCAGCAGTGGTCGGTTTTCGGCTAAAATAATGATTATGATGATGAATGAACATTAGGTAGGTACCAATATTGTCGCTGATTATGATCCTGGATATATTTCAATTTCGACATGCCTTCTCCGACTTGTGCCAGTTTAAAATTATTAATAGCTTTCTAACATGACCATACTGAAAGGCTCCCGTTGAAATACGCGTTGCGACAAAGCCACAACTCTGTACCTATAGATATTTTTTTGTTAAGAGCGTCCGTTTCACAACTTTATTGTCAGCCTTAAATAAATAATAAATAAAATTTTCTTTATTCAGGTAACTTTTCAAAACCCATTTTACATTTTACATCAGAATAATAAAAATAAAAATAATATCAGATAAATTAACGGTCAAAACAAAAAGTAATGTCAAATCCAGTCACAAGTAAAGTCAAAGCAAAATAAAGTAAAGTAATGTCAAATCAAAATTACATCCGATACAAAAATAATTTAAAAAGCATTAGTACCTCCTTTCCGGCATTGGCACAGTGACATGTCTGTCAGAACAATGCCGGATGAAAGGGCAATCCAACCTTTCCGCGATCATCGCCAGGACGGTGTTGGAACTGGCCCGTACCCTGCACACCATAGAAGCAGCACGCTTGCGCATAACCGCGTGAAAACCATCGGTGTGTGCCTCTGCGAACATACCCGAGGCGCTACAATATCGGGGCAGCCCCATCACCGCCCTAAACGCATTATTGTATTGCACCCGTATGGCATTTAAGCTTCTTTTGGTATAGTGAGCCCAAAGACTACACGAGTACAGTGATGTGCAAAAGGCTCTAAATAGCGTAAACTTTACATCGTTCGAGCAACGGGCGAATCTGCGAGCAACCATATTGGCTCTCACAGATAACGCCCTTCGCTCCCGTTCAATATCTGCATCGTCCTTGAGGTCGCCAGTCAATACATGCCCAAGATATTTGAACTGCTCAACTCTTTCCAGAGGAGCACCATTCAATGTAACTGGAGGTAAGTTCTCGGGATATTTTGCACTGGCGGTCCCAAAGACCATCCATTGGCTCTTTTTTACATTATACAATAATCCGTGGCCACAGGCATATTCCTCGCAAGTCTGCAACAATTTCCTCAGGCCACAGACCGACGCGCTCAACAGCACCATATCGTCAGCATAACTTAAATTGTTGACACACACACCGTCAATGTGGCAGCCGACATGCCGACTGCTGAGCGCCGCGATCAGACCGTTCAAATATAAATTAAACAAGGTAGGGGATGTTAAGCCACCCTGTCTAACTCCACACTTAAGGCGATACGAATCCGACATAGCCCCCGCCCACCTGACACTATTGGACTGGTGCGCATACCAGTATTGGAACACACTAATTATCTCCTGTGGCAAGTCTATACTTTTCAACTTGTCCCACAGCTGGTCATATACCACAAGGTCAAAAGCCTTGGACAAGTCGAGGAAACACGCATACACAGGCGTCTTACGATCCAAGTAATATTTGACGGTATGCTTCAAACACAGTATCGCGCTTTCGGTGGACAGCCGGGGACGAAACTCGAACTGGTTATCGTGCAACGTTACGTATTTATTTAACTGTGCATTAAGCATACCGTCAAACACTTTAGCAATGACAGTGGCAAGAGAAATAGGCCTATAGTTACTTTTATCAGTAAGATCACCCGTTTTATTCTTCACTATAGGCACTACCACCGTTTTCATGAAGTCGGCTGGCAAGTAGGAATGGCTCACGCACAACGAGTAAAACGTAGCCAAGACCCTAGCAACGTGTGGTCCGGCGTACTGTAGGTGCTCAATGCTGAGCCCATCATGTCCGGGCGACTTGCCTCTTGATATACGCCTTATGGCGTTTGCTACATCATTCGCCAGGAAGGTAGTCCCTACCTCTTGACTGCTTATGTCAGCATTGAGCACCCTCCCCGCCGAACCTAAAGGAGACTGTACCAAAAAATTATTCCTAAAAAGGTTTGCTATGGCCTTAGGGTCATTGACGCCATCGACGCTCACAGGAAGGCCCGGCCGTACATTTACTTTATTGGTACTCTGCCAGAAACCGCGGAAATCCCCGTTGCAATGTTTGACAGCCAGAGCGTCCATTCTTATTTGGTCCTGATGATTTTGGCACCATTTCAATCGAGACTTGAACACTCTTCTGCTATCGCACATCTCATCGTATAGAGGTCCTGACTTAGGTCTACCACATAAGAGCCAATACTTGAAACTACATTTAGCCACCCTGTGAGCCTCACTAACGTGTTTATTCCACCCCGATAAGCGCGAATCCCCGCCCTGCCTCGTGCTTCTCCGACTCGCCACTGCCGCCGCATCACGGAGGGCAGTAACAATGTCGGCGTAAAGTGTATCTAGAACATGCCTGTGACCACGGTCGCTACAAAAACAGTCAGCACAGTTAACACACTCAACAGGAAAGTGTATCAATTTTAGCCGCTTATGACACTCTTTGGCATACACAGAAACCTGTTCCTCACTTTTTACACCCCATACCACATCTTTATTTAAATTAATAATCTTTGGCGCAACCTTGGGCGTAAGTACTTTTAAATCACACGTAATTATAAGTGGAAAGTGATCCGACCATAGAGTGTCATAACTAACACTTACACCAACAACCGTCTGCTTAGCCGAGTGAGTAGCCAAACAGTGATCCAACCAGCTGCTAGTCCCGTGTACATCACTTATAAAAGTAAAAGTACCCGAGTCCAACCCCAGCACATCTATGTCTATACATGACCATTGTTGGTCGTTACAAATATTCATAAGCTCACCGAAAAACTTCTCACCCGGGGAAGCGTTCAGGTCGCCCAGGATAAACACAGATTCAATTCCATATTCGTCAATAATAGCACTTATCTCACTCAAACAATCAGTAAAATCTTGCAAATTATCGACAGAGTTTGTTGGCATGTAAACACTCATTACGATCACTTCTCTTTCACTTGTTGTTATTTTAATAGCACAAATACGGGCGTTATCACACCGCAACACTGACACTTGTTGAAACGCACTGTATCTCCACAACAACGCGACGCCGCCGTAGGGACGCCCGCGCAGTATGCCCGCAGACGTATCAACCGCCGATGTCGCAGTGTACCCGAAACCACTGTCGATCGTGCCGATGTAGGGTATGTCGTGCGGCATCAACCAAGTCTCCTGGAGACAAACCACATCACACGACCGGCACAGGACTCTGACGTCATCGACGGAGCGCTTCACATTCTTACAGTTGAAAGTAGCAAATCGATAAGAACCATTATACATTATTTAGTTGGTTTGTGTCACCGGCGTCAACACAATGTACACCGTTCGTTTTCTTGTGTCTAAAATTCACAAACCTACGAAATATGACACCTGCTGGCCATAAAGTTTCGTCCATATACTTTGGCAGATTGGACTCTGCTATGAGAAACTTGTATGCTTTATGTCCCCTTTCGAATTTCATTTTAATTTTTTCTAAAGTTACTGTTTCCTGCGTCTTATTGTAAATATGTCTTGTTATGTCAGTTTCTAACGTTGACATATGCACATTCGTTATAAATATAGGAATTTTCCTATCTGCGCCTCGGAATGTGCACTTTAAATCTCTGGCTATCCCCGCTTTGCCCATGAAGCGGTATTTCGTAGTGTTTTTACGATAAGAAACTGTCTGCCAGCCTCCGTTATCACTATTGGCCAAAGTTTCGGGCTGTGTGCCCAACCGCCCCGATTGACGCCGTCCCTAATTGCGTATGTTTATATGCGTAGCAGTCAGCTGATCCGCCACCTGCGGCGGTGTACTTAATGCGTCTGACGTCACCACGGCGCTAGCCACATAACCGGTTTGAGCGCTCATCTCTTGTCTAGACTGACACTCCCCCTCCGCGCCCGCGCTCGCCTCATGACGCGGCAGCAGCGGCCGATCGGTTCCCGCTCCGCAGCCCGCGCTCCCCAGCCCACCTTCCTCCGACCGTTGAGGCTCATTTGAATCGCGTTCACTTTCTCGAACTACCCTCGTTTGCGACCACTGTGACCGTATGATCGGCGCATTGCGAGATGATGACGACAGTAAATCGTTTTTTAATCCCAGAACGTCCGTTTTTATTTCGTTCACACTATGCTGCGTTGCATATGTCGATTTTATACCTTCTATTTCGGCTTTCAATAGTTGCATATCCTTTAACAACTTAGAATAATCCAAGTGATCTAATAAGATCGGGGGTAATTTGTCTAGCTGCTTTGCCACAAAAACAGGAATAATATCGGGCTCTGCCGATTTAAATAGATTTATAATATCCGATAGATCCCGCTCCTCCTTTCCTCTGTTTTTTCGTAATATTTTTCTTGTATCCGTTGGAATTGACTCGAACAAAAGTGATTTCGAGCTCTTGATTTCTTCGCTTGTGAAATTTCCCTTACAAACGCGCACTAGCGTATCTTCGTCTACGACTGACACTTTATTTTGCATGTAACACAACATTTCATCAATGACGATGTTACACATATTGCACTTTGCAACGTTCGTCATTTTATAAAAAAAAACACGAATCCCGCTACGTACACAAAACACGCCCGACGCTTTGGGGTGCTGCCTAAAGCTGAGGTTTAATATGGCTATAGGGACACATTTTCTACAAGTTTCATCAATCTTAGCTGTCAAGTCATTTAAAAGCTTTCCAAGTTTTCTTTGAAAACCATCTTAAAGTTAGGTACGATCTTTCACAATATCTAACAACTATCTGCTATATCATATCATGACACAACTTTATAACTAAAAGTTTATTGTAAGTAGGTATAGGTATTGTTTTCATAGACCCTAAGATCCCGCGTTCTCTTAATAAGAGTTTTGGGATGGATACGATTGTAACTCAAGGAATGGAAGCAATTCTCTCAAAAAAAATACCTACTAAAAATACTGTTAAATCTGTTACATCGCCTGTGTCTTCATTCTCGTAGTCTATCCCTCGACAAACGTGTTTTTTTTTTCAGGATTTATAGTACCTTAGGGCACTCAATAATACAGTTACTTTAGTTTTTTACAATAAAATATTATTTTTAATCGTATGAAGAGTTTCGGAGATAACCTCCTACATTCAAACTTACCCCTATATAATATGATGTAAAAAATAAAGTATAGTGGTGTATCTATAAGAAATTTTTGAAACGTTTATTTACATACCATAGATTGAGCCAGTGAAGTCCTTTTAGTTTTAATTGCTAATATTTCGTCAGCTAAGTCGTAAATATGGAGGTAACTATGGCACAAACTGCATAAATTAGAACGGAAACATCTTAGCTAGAAAGTTAAATAAATGAGAAAAATATTTTCCTGTGCATCAGCAGCTGTCCTTTATATTTTTCTAGATTTTGCCAGCGGCTTCGCCCGTGTGAATGTCGGCAATAATTCTAAAGAAAATTATGACCGGCATTACAAGTAGTCTATGTCCTATTCCAGACTATAATCTATCTCTGTGCCAAAGTTCATCCCGGTCCGTTCAGCCGTTCTGGCGTCATTGAGTAACAGATATACATCCATCCAAACTTTAGCATTTATAATATCACTAGCTTCTGCCAGCTGCATCGCCCGCGTGGGCTTGCGGTGGGCAAGAGGCTATAGTACTTACTTATAGTACTTACTTAGTCGCTACATCGAGCCGTCATCACGTTCTCTTTTGACGTCCCGGTAACGCCGGCGGTGGACAATTACACTATTCTCTAAACAAAGTGACAAAAAGTGACACTTTGTCCACTCGACCTATAAATACCTGCCTTTCCACTCGACTTAACACTCGCCACGTGTAAACCAAGCTTTACGTGCGCTCATAAGTTCAACATAGATAATTGATCATCGTATAGCATGCTCTTATCCTATTAGCAACGGATACCACAACACCGCAGAGGTCTGAGGTTGGATTAGACCAATTACTAGATATTACTCAGTTTAAAGTACATTAACTACTTAAGTTTATAAATGCATGCATATCTTGCGTCCTCAGAGGGACTATTGCGGTCTTAGCTAGACATTTGAAGTAATTATATTTGGGAGATAGTTTAGTAGTTTGTTTGTGTTGTGTGTAGGCTCTGTTTTGTGTCAAATAAATGTGTTTTATTTCTTTTCTTTTCTTTCTTTCTTTAGTAGGATCTCATTTTCAATGTATTAGTTAATGAGAGTTCTTTGACTTAATAACTGAAGTAGAGACGTCGGTTAAAGTCCAACTTCGGGTGACGTCGACTAACTTCGCCAGATATGTAAGGCTCCAGACTAGAGGCCCTAGACAAGCGACATTCTATCATCGAAACCGTGATGATAGCGATTGTCAAAAAGGCAAAATTGTATGGGATTGACAAGCGATATCGAAAAATCACGTGATCAATCTACGACATTTAGACATTCCGACTCAGCTGCCATCGAATGCCACTTGCATTCTGCCATAATGATTGTCGAAAGACAAAATGTAAATGATTACCCACGTGAAATTTCCGTTGACAATCCCATGATATATTTTCGAATGCTTGACACTGTTCATATAAAGTCACTTTCTTTAGACGCTCTATAATCTTTTCGCTAGCCATGCCGTGCAGCGACTACACTTCACTTGACTTCGCCCGATTAAATTTGCCTCTTTAGCCAGTACGTAAGCCGCATTTGATAGTAGTATCTGTACTATATTACCTGCTGAAACTTATAGCGGCTCCATCTCGTGTGATTCACACGTCCTGGTATTACCTACTAGCAGAGCAAGAGGAACCTGAATGTTGGATACGGAAGGCACAAGACTGAGTAAAGTGTAAAGGACACTTCGGAAGAGATTGGCACCTACACTCAGCATTGGGTGAATATGGATTGAAGAAGAGACCAGGAAAAATAGGAAAGATATAAAAAATACACATTTATTTGACACAAGCCAGAGCAAGAGAGTTCCTCCTGGTCTGTGGTGTTTTGGTGTTTGACTTGGTGGGAGTCTGACACATACCATGTGAAAAAATTGCATTTCTAGCATAAATAAAATAGAAACGCGAAGGTTGTGCTAATAAATACACTCACACGAGCCTAAAGTCTGTAAACTAGCACTCAATACACTATCACAAAACCAACACATTACTATAATTAATACTTCACCTATGTTTAATCCTAATAGTTCCTACCAAACAAGAGTCGGTTTACCAAACAGACATACGGCTAATTGGTTTATTAGGAAACTACTTAGCGAATGACGCCGAAAATATATTAACTAATTAAGTAGTTAATCTGACGAGAAGTGTCCCGCACCTTAATTGCGTCACTGTCTATGTGACAATTACTCAATCTAATTTTGTCAGTACCTGAAACAAAATCCGTTGCTTGGAGAAAAAATTGGTATATTCGAAACCTCAGGGACAATATGCCAGTATGTATAAGGAACGTTCGCATGCTTATTTATCCCTTTTTTACCCCCGACGGAAAAAGTGGGGTATACAAGATTGACGTTTGTTCCTGTGTGTTTGTATATTTATGTGGTTGTATATTTGTGTGTTTGTATATTTGTGTATCTATCGGTGGCATCATAGTTCCTAAACGAATGCACCGATTTTGATTTAGTAGATTTTTGTTTGAAAGGTGACATTATCAGGAGTGTTCTTAGCTATGATTGATGAAAATCGGTTCAGCCGTTCAAAAGATACGGGCGTTTTACTGTTGAATCGGGGTATTTGCGCAAGATATCGTGTCGAGGTTTTTTAAATTTTACTAGTTAAACTGCCAAATGACCTTTATTTTCCTACATTTTTGTCAGTTTAAGTGTAACTGAGATGAAATTGCAACTTGAATTTGACGGTTAAAGTTAAGGTTCACATCACATCACATCATCAGCCTATTAATGTTCCCACTGCTGGGACACAGGCCTCCTCTCTGTGAGAGGGAATGGGCCGTAATCCACCAGGCGGGCCCAGTGCGGGTTGGTAGATGTCACATGTCTTCGAATTTTTGGTTCTAGGACATGCCGGTTTCCTCACGATGTTTTCCTTCACTGTTTTGAGAGCAGTGGTGATGAAATAATTTACACAAAGTAAAGCGCCTATCTGGGCTCGAACCCACGACCTACAACTTGTAAGTCGCGACCGATACCACTGGGCCACCACTGCTCACTTACAGTTATTTCATGCTAAATAATTTATATAGTCGTAGACACGCTTCGATCGACAACCTACAGAAGACGTAATTATTACACAGTAAAACGGCCCATAACTTTGAACGGCTGAACTGATTTGCATCAATAATAGCTAGGAACACTCTCTATAAAGTCACCATTCAAACAAATAATAACTTAATCAAAATGGGTTCACCCGTTTAGGAGCTATGTTGCCACAGACAGATACACAAATACAAAAACACACAAACACACGTCAAACTTATAACGCTCCTCTTTTTCCGTCGGGGGTTACAAAGTATATATTGTCACAGAAAATTTGTCTTTGTCTTCATAATTACAGCATTATATTTGGTCCTTACCTATGAAATTGGCGTTTTGTCGTACTGGCCATTTTGATCTCAAATATCTCCTCTTTGGTTTGGAATTCCAATTTTAAATTTATACAGCTATTTACTCATGCTTTTGTGTTTGAAAACCGCACTTGTTTTTTCCTCTTTTGGGTTTTTTCTTTGCGCCAGTCAGTTTACAAAATGGAAAACTTAAAATTTCGCATTATTTACGAGTACGCGTGGTGCCAGTGCTGCAGAAACGGCTCGAAGGATTAATGATGTGTATGGTGACGCAAAAAAAAACACAGTGCGTTTTTAGAAACGTTTTCGTTCTGGAAATTTCGACCTGTAGAACAAGCCCCGTGGACGGCCGGAGACCAAAGTTGATAATGAAGAATTGAAGGCTATTGTGGATCGCGGATCCATCACAAACCACGTCCGAGTTAGCTGCAGGCTGTGGTGTTAGTGATAAAACTGTTTTAATCCACCTTGAAGCAAATTGGGAAGGTGAACGGAAAAGGAATAAGCAGTCGATAGAGTTTGAGTGCCTTCTACTTAGCTTCAACCTAAAACTAGCAATAAATCAACCTACTCGAACGGAAAGTCAAACTTGTATCGATAATTTTGCGCATAATTATAACAAACGGTGCAAATCGGAAGTCTTAGAGTTTGCCCTTTCAGACCACACAGCCCAGATCTTAAAACGCCCGGTAAATAAGATATGTACGATCGACAAATACGGTGCTATTAGACGCAATTACAGCAAGGAAAATATGTCTAAATTTAAATATTGCATGAGTAAAATGCATTTCTCCGAAATATATGAAACGTATGACCCGAACATTGCATATAACAAATTTCATAATTTGTTTTCTTTTTTCTACAACCTTTGTTTTCCTAAGACTATGATGACAGTAAATATAATAACAAAGCCAAGGTGGATATCTAAAGGTATTAAATCATGTAGTAAGAAAAAACGTCAACTTTTGTGGACCTACAGATTAAAATCAAATAAATTAAATAAAACTCGTTTTAAAGAATACTCTAAGCGTTTTAGAAAAATTATTACTCTGACGCAGCGTTCACAAAACAACTATAAAATTAAAACATCTCGCAATAAATGTAAAACCGCCTGGCAAATAATAAATCAAGGTAAATTTAATGTACCTAAAAATTATATTTTGAAAATTAATATCAATAATGACAAAATTACGGATGCGAAACAAATTGCTAATCAATTCAATGACTATTTTATTAATAAAATACAACCCATCCAGTCCAATTATAAAACTACATGGTCCATCTTAAACAACAAAAACTCGATGTTTATGGCGCCCTGTACACCACAACAGGCACAGACTATTATTATGGCCTTAAAAAACACAAATAGCGTGGGATACGATGGCATTTCAACCAAAGTAATAAAAGCTGTAGCATCTGAAATATGCGACCGTTTGTCTCATATTATAAATCTATGCATTGTAGCGGGCACGTTTCCTGACGCTCTAAAAATAGCGATCGTTAAGCCAGTATTTAAGAAAGAAGATAGAGAGCTCATGGAATTTTACAGGCCTATTTCTCTAATTCCTATTTTCTCGAAAATCTTTGAGAAATTCATTCAAAAGGAATTAAACGGCTACATTGAGAAAAACAATTTATTATGTAATGAGCAAAAGGGTTTTCGCGAAAATAGGACTATAAATATGGCAATCTACGATTTCTTATACACTGTATTGATAAAAGTGGATAAAAAACCACCTGTATGTGCTATCTTCTGCGATATGACTCAAGCATTTGACTACGTTAATCATGACATTCTAATAAATAAACTTGAAAAGTATGGCATAAGAGGCAATGTTCTACATTTAATTAAATCATATTTAGACAATAGAAAGCAAAAGACAGAAATCACTAGAATTAATATAACCACTAAAAAGGAAGAGATATACTTATCAGATGAACGTCAAACAACTTTTGGTGTTCCACAAGGTAGTGTATTGGGACCACCACTTTTTACACTATACATCAATGACTTGCCAAAATCAATTCCACACCCGATGACTTTATTTGCAGATGATAGCACGGTGACAATTTCTAGTAGTAGCAATGACATGATCCAATATAAACTTGACATTCACAATACCTTGACATCTATAATAGAATGGTTAAATAACAATAATTTAAAGATTAATTTAGACAAAACTAAAATCATACATTTTAGCCAACGATTGACTGTAGAAAATATGAACATAAATATAGATAATAAAATTGTTGAAATCGTAAATACCACTAAATTCCTTGGACTAATAATTGATAAAAGGCTTGACTGGAAATCGCAAATCGAGAATGTTTGCAAAAAAAATTGTAGTACTGCATTTGCATTGCACTCTCTAGCTACAGTTGTGAATGTAGATACCTTGATTGCGGCCTACCATGGCTTAGTTGCGTCTCACCTAAGATATGGTATCATATTTTGGGGAAACTCTACAGACGTTAACACGGCATTTAAGGCGCAAAAGAGATGCATTAGATCTATGTTTGGGCTAAAAACGGTCGATACATGTAAACCATATTTTAATAAAAAGTACAAGATATTGACTCTTCCTTGTCTATATATCTTCGAAACCGCAATGTTTGTTAAAACAAATCCCAATTTGTTTCCACGTCTAGAGGACGTTGTACCGCGTAACAGACGGGATATGACAGTTCTTCAAGGCTATTCAGCAAAAACTGCACTCATGCATAGAAATATCGTCTGTATGGCGCCTACTATATTTAACACATTGCCTAGACGTTGGAAGGAGCTGAATGGTAGGGCATTCAAGCGTCAATTAAAAATGTTTCTCTCGCAAAAAGCATATTATAGTGTCGCCGAATTTTTAGCTGAAAACGCTGACGATATTAATAAATTTTATGAATTTTGACATTATAGCATAATAATGATTTAATGATTTAAATGACATTCTGGAATGATAATGTTGACATTTGTAATTTTTTTGTTTTTATTGACATGTCATTTTGGAATTATTATTTTATTTGAATTTTATTGTTTTGTTTTGATTTTTGTTATTTTGATTTGAATTGTATTATTTTGATTTATATTCTATTATTAATATTTGCTTGCCATTATAAAATAAGGCAAACATGACGCTCTGTATTTTACTTTTATTAATATCTCATACATATCAATAATTTGTTGTGTGTACTGTACTCATGTTTGAGCAAATAAAGAATGATTTTGAACAAGCTTGAAAGGTGGGTACCTCATGAATTGAGTGCAGCAAATCGGCAAACGCGCGTCGACTGCTGCGTTACATTACTTAACCGGCACAATAATGAAGGGATTTTAAATCGAATCATTACCTGTGATGAAAAGTGGATCCTGTACAATAATCGGAAACGCTCATCGCAATGGCTGAACCCTGGCGAACCAGCCAAAGCTTGCCCCAAACGAAAATTGACTCAAAAAATATTACTTGTGAGCGTTTGGTGGACTAGTGCCGGTGTCGTTCACTACAGCTTTCTTAAATCTGGCCATGGATGTCTATTGTCAGCAACTGTAAAACATGATGGAAAAGCTAGATGCAAAACAGCCCAGTCTGGTCAATCGCTCTAGGCCACTGCTGCTTCAAGACAACGCTAGACCACACACTGCACAACAGACGGCTACCAAATTAGAGGAACTTCAATTGGAATGTCTGAGAAATCCACCAATCCAACAGATAACAATTTTTTTCGAAATTTGGATAACTTCTTGCAAGGGAAAAATTCAACTCCGATGGGGCAGTCAAAAGCGCCTTCAAAGACTTTATTGATTCCCGTCCGAATGGTTTTTTTTAGTAAAGGGATCAATGAACTACCTATGAGATGGCAAAAGTGCATAGAAAGCAATGGTACATAGGTACTTTGATTAAATAAATATATTATATTTAAAAAAAACGACTTTATGTTCCACCCTTACAAAACGCTAATTTCATATGTAATGACCTAATATATTATACAAATATGTTGTTTTTTTTTTTGTTGTAACTATAATAACGTTATCACAATTATAGACGTAGTAGGAGGCACAGATTGTTCGCTGTACCGGAGAGTCGAACCGTCGCCGTCGCTCGAGCTCAGTCTCCCATCCCTCGTACACTCGCCGCGCTCACCGCTCTCTTGGATGCTAAGCCCGATTGTGATGTGTTCGCGGACGAATGGAAGAAGATTTTGTCTGTATAACTGGAGTATTGTGAGATGAGCGTATGAATGCCGTGTAATTATATTTTTAATGCTTTTTATAAACAAGTATTTAACTAATGTAATTGACCTTTGGCCGTGTAATGTCAAAGTAAATAAAAATAATTAAACCATAGTGTTTGATACTCTAAAAATAGATAGATGTGTCGTATAAATTGGTTGTATCGCTTACCGTTGTGTCAACCAAATCGTCTACAATCCCTTAACGTAGCCAAGCATGTAATGGGACCCCCATGGTTGTATCACTAATTAAGAACCGCACTCTGGCCGGAAATAAAGCCAACCCAAAAGGCAAGCACAAATTGAACCCCCGACGATTTCCGGCCGCAAATGAGATTTTCGGGCGGCAAACAGCTACCATTTAGAACGTTCCAACTTGAAGATAAACTGACATTTAGCTGCCTAAAGTTTGATAAGTATCAAGTATCTTACTTTGGGAAACTGAGCCTTATTTACATCATTTAGATATGAGATATTTATTGGTTTTAGTTTATGTATATTTCGTTCCTTTATCTGTTTGGAATTTGTAGGTTTTCCTCGTATTGATTACAGCGGTACATAGGTATTTATTGATGTAATCAATACGTATATAATAATGGCAGAAGTTCTAGTTTGATTATCCAGATTAGGGAAAAAATATTCATATTTATAAGAGTCATGTTTCCCTAGCTATTTAATAACAGCGTAGCAATTACAGGAATTTTCAATGTCCTCCCTGCGCCTTGCAATCACAAAACAAAGCGCGGACGGAACTCACCCGTTAGTATAACATACTTTATGAATTCAAGATGAACCCTTCACAACCCAAAACAATGCGACGAACACACAGTGTTACCATGTATAACCAAAACAAAACACTGTGCTGACTTCCCATGCGAGTTATAAAAGTCGGAAGAGGTAAATGGGTCAGTACACGCCACACGGTAGGGTTAACAACCTGTCACCTGTGCCCTTAGTGCGAGTTTTTACTCACGCTCAATCGCGTTAACGTAAACGATCTCTAATGTTAAAATGTATACAAAAAAACAGGTTTTGCCTTGCCGTCACTAGACGGCGCTTATCTAGTTTCAATACAAATTTGCGTTAACGTTAACGCGATTGAGCGTGAGTAAAAACTCGCACTAAGGCCTCTGGTCCCTACTTATACACTTATACTACAAAGCTACGTGACAACACCCTGATTGCTCGGAGCCTCACTTAATGTATCCTATGAGAGGCTTAAGGTACCTGCCCACCTGCTTAGACGCGACAGGAAGATTAACAAGTAATCAGGACACACAGCTTGTGTCAACACATCCAATTAGGACTATATATCTTACAGGCACACGCATTCCCCAGTGAATGGTTGGCTTAAGGTGTGGTCTACCTATCTATGCGACCACCGACACCACCGTGCCGTATATTGAAACCACAGCTTCAATCTTAGAAGCAATCTGGCGTACGAAAGAGATTTTATTTTCTCGTAAACTGGTCACATGTCGTCTAAATTGGAAATACGTGATCGAGTTTCATGGTAATGATCCTCTTTTATGTCGGCTGTAACTTACGGGCCATATAATTGAGTATATAAGTTATCATTTACGCGACTTAGGATCGGTGTATGAACCCGTGGGGGTTACAATACGTGTTTCCCTCTTTTGATTGTGGTACCAAGGTCGGATACATGTGTTAGAACTAACTTTCTTTGATATTTCTTGCTCTAACTTTGATATTAGTAAAAGAGTTTCCTTAAGACTGTGTTTGTTAAGGATAAAGTTAAGATATAGTAGGCGTCGCGAAAGAGCTTTTAGAACAAAATATGAGATTGGAACCAGTGAACCATTAAAAGCCATCCCACTTATCTTAAGTAAAAGTTATTAATAGCTTCTGACACGCATGCGAGCGATTTTTTCTTATTCGTTATAGGCTCGCGTTTGACCACTATCTCGCCTGATGTTAAGTGCTGATGTGGTCGAAGGTGAAGCACGCTTGCCTAGAAGTAACCTATTCACTCTTGACTTGAAGACCCCTAGGTTGTAGCTATCAGGAAACAAATGGAATTCCACTCCTTAGCTGTACGCACAATGAAAGTATTTTCAAAACGCTTTGTGCGTATAGGTGGGCTATCCACCATGTACCGATGGCGCATTGCTGAACATCTTGTAGTCCGATGATGGAAAGGGCTAGGCGGCAACTCGTCGTCGATGTTCAAGGCTGGAGGTTTGAGTCGACCAGCGCATCTTTGCCGATAAGTCTCTTGGCCCGTCTGTCAATCGACTCAAGTGCATCAAGTTGCTACCTGGCAGATCCGTCCCGTCCCGTCCGTCTGTTTGTGTAAACAGAAACAGACACAACATTCTGCCTTTAGAATCAGATTTATCCTGTGTTCCAGCTAATATTTAAGATGTTCTCAACCAAATGGAATGATAGTATTATTGCCTTATACATTGATATTTAAATGACAAGAGGGGTAATTTTGACTTTTTGGTAATAGATAAATCTGAGAGAATTTCATTTTGTTTAGATCCTAAGGACCGACTGAAATATTTTCCTACAGGAGCAGCAAACTAATCTGCGTCTGTTAATATGGGGCAGCAAATTAAGCGTTTCTTTTAACAAATGCAATTTACCCAAAACCACAAGCACAATATCGGAAGGTAGGTAAAATATATTTTCATCGCATAAATGTATATAATTAAAACATTTACCATCAGATGCACGGCCCTCATTATATGGCGTTTTAATTAAAATAAACTCGTTATATATTCTTCGATACGATATTTACAGCAGCCTGTAAAAGTTTTTTAATGCAGCGATCGCTTTTCCGTGCGTTATTACGAATAAAAATCAATTTTAAATTAAAAGTGAGTTATTTCAATTAAAATTAGGTTTCGTGTCATCGGCTTTTGTTTTCGCTAATAAGATTATTAAAAGTATAAACAAAAAATCATCATCAGCGTCATCATCAATCTATAGCAGTACACTGCTGGACATAGGCCTCTCCAATTGTGAGCTATGTCGATAACTTTCGTTATTGACATAGCTCACATTCCTTTGAAGACTATCACAACGAATTGTTAACCAGGAAGCTAACATCGCCTTAGGATAGCTGGTCTCCCTTTCGGAAATACATTAAGTGGCCCGATTCAAGAGTTATTGTATCCCTCTCTCTTCGGACTTCACTCAACCCCAGAATGTGCCATTCTGTGTTCTCGAGCTCCTGTTCAAGCTGAATAAGGTGTTCGTCAAACCGTTACGTGTGTTCGTTGTACGTAGCCAAGGTCAGTTGGGTTTTATGATTATGGCGGCCGAAAAACGTAAAACGGAGATTCTTCGCACGCCCTAATAGTACCCTGCCGCTACCGTGACCGCGGCCATAATGCGCAAATATCAGCGGGGCGGCCGGGAACTGGAGGGCCGTGGTTTATTTTGGCTCGCCATTGGAGGCTTTGTCCATAATCGCCACGCTGGGCATGCGGGTTGGGATTGCAGATTGCAGCTTCTCACACTGGTGCCGCTGCTGCTTGTCATCAGTCTGTACCATTTAGCTGCGAAGTTTTGTTGAAATGGATATACCGCCATTAGTTGGTTGTCGTCGGAGCCTCGTTTGTTGTTCGGAAGGATGCACCACGAGCAGTTTAGTTGAGGCGGGGGGGCTCAGTAGCCGTACGTAAGAGGAACCCGAGGAGGGGCTGCTCGTCAGGGCTTTTGCCGACAAGCCGACGACGTAGCGGCCAAGGAGTAGGTTGCAGTGCCATATGGGCGGCATCGCAACTGAGGCGGGCCGCGATGTGGTATGGTAGGCATCGCGGCTGAGGGTTGGATGCCGCGGCGGGAGAGGAGAGATACCGGCATATTACGATGCGCCGCTCGCCCTACCCTCGGCCTGCACGGGGTCGCCACCGTCTGATGGCGGTCGCGGTGGGGCCGCAGGGGAGGAGGAGTGTCGGTATAGCGTTGGCCGCTCTCCCTATCTCCTGCAGCCGAAAAGTGGTAGGTGGCGGGGCCACAGTCCTGACCCGTCACAGGGGAACCAAGGGTGCCACACACGGGGTCGTCTGGCGCCCATGTGCCGGTTTGGTTCCTGGGGTGGTCACGGCGTACAACGTTTTCTCATACGCCGGTGACGGGGGTTACTCCCCAAAGGAGGGTCCGGTGACGGACGGCCGCGGCGGGTTCGCGGATGTATGCTTCCGCGTTCCCGTGTTTCCGCCATAAGCGGCAAAGTAGGACACCGTGGAGTTTTAGTGGGTTAGAGTCCCACATAATTGCGCTATCTCCCCGTGGTAGCGCAGTATGCATGAGCACTTCTCCAAGAAAAAAAAAAATAGGAGCTAAGTTTGAGAGTGAGCCCCCATAGATCCAAAACAAAAAAAAAAATATATAAGTACAATTTTAAGTAACTACGTTAGCAAAGTCTACTCACAGTTACTCTTAGTGATAATTACTTAAAATTAAAAGCTTACGCTTTTAATTAAAAAGATAATTAATAAGTATTAATAAATTATACAAGAAAATTTGTAAGTAAATGTATAAGTTAGTTTCTCAAACATAGTTTAAAATCATTGAAATAATTAATATTGGTAAAAAATTAAAATAAATAAAGTCATTTAAAAAGAAATCAAATCAAATATCAAAATCATAATAATGTCAATCAAAATTATAAAGTCACAAGTCCAAGTCATTAAGGAATAAAATACAAAATACTAAATCAAAATCATTAAAAGACAAAAATCATAAAGTCAATAAAATAAAATCATTAAAAAATTAAAATCATAAAGTCAATAAAGTGCAAAATCATTCAAAAATAAAATATCATATCATACATAAAAATCATAAAGTCAAAAAAACCTCTCTGTCCGCATTTCCTCCTAAAATGTAACGTTGATCCCAAACATTTTATGTTTTCGACAGTCGATATCGCTGACAGAATGTCTCTTAGACTAGAGCTCAATCACGCGACGTAAGTCAGCAGTGATAGATTGATGGTCGTTGATAGCTGGTCTTCAGCCAATATGATTAATTAATCAATAAACGTAGCGACACATTAGTTAGACATGTGTTAGATTTAATCAGTGTTAAGTTAATCTGAGTTAATCAGAGTTAATCAGATCGAAAATAATTATAATATTATTATTACTTAATTACTCTTGTATAATCATATTTTTAATCGAACGTAATCGTATTATCCTCTGTTACCATAATTGTCATAGGACCAATTCTTTTTCATAAGATCAATTTAATTTTACTTTCGGTTTTTACGATATAATCGACACTTGAACATAAACTTTTTAGTAGTCCCTCAACTTGTTTAAAATAAATAATACCAGCCTGTAACTGTCCGACTGCAGTTCAAAGACCTGTTCCCAATTTGTTTATGCCATATATCCATCTTGTCATACACGCACTCCGGTGGGCTGTATGACCTTTCTGAAAAACATTAACATTTCGTTTAATTTGCTCAAGGTCCTACCATCTTACCTATCTAATTTGTACTTATTTAAACTAGCTCTAATTTGCCTACAAAGTCCAAGAAACCGTCACTCTCTGCCACTAGAGTCGTCCCAGTTAAACGGTGCACCGGCAACGTTTGATACATTTTATTTCTCACCTCTAGTAACATTTTCCTGTACTTGACATGTTTCCAATCGTGTTGTGCAGGATGGAGGTTGTTAGCTCCACTCGTATATTTTATTCGGGTGATTACTGAGAGGCGATTGTACGCTTGTTGCTGTCTGCTGGTGTGAATCATTTGTAATAGGTAAGCAGTCGGTTGTTTGTAGAGTTTTATGTCACGTAAGAATTTATAAAATTGCAGGTTTTTTTTAGGTACAACTTTATCAGTGTTTTTATAGAAAACTGGCAAAATAAATGACTAAAAGTGTTTAAACATTTTGAACCTTATTTATAAAAATATCAGAGGTGTTTAGCTACTGGTTATCAGATTCTTTTTTCAAACTCTATAAAAAATTTGAATATAGAGTGTGCTAAGTCATCAGTATCGAGATTTTTATAAGAGTGAAATTTGTAAAGGAAAATAGAACATTATGTTAATCGTAAAAACCATTATGGAAAACAGAAAACATTTATTATTTATAAAATTCGTTTAAGATTAAGTTTATTTATCTAACCAATCAACAAACCTTGTTGAAGTTTTGTAGTGACGTAATTAGCAGGTCGATATAATTACAACCATTTACAACAAGTAATACATGAACAAGACTAATGTGAAATTCTAGCACTCTTAGCAATGACAGCAATTTGGCCCTCTCTTTAAAACTGGTTTTACCATTAGTCGGTACTAAGACCTACATTTACTTAAAAGCACCCTCACTTGCGAACTAATGTGTCAATGTCATTTATCAAAAAAAACAGAAAATAAAAAATAAACATTTTCCGTTCCAATTTTGGAACTTTGTGTTAACAATGGCGGAATCTTAGCTGGCTTAAAATTGAGCGTCTGAAAGCGAGCTATATACGAAATAAATTCTATTCATTGCCTGCGGTTTTTCGAATACGAACGATTAAAAAAGACATTATAATTAATCTCTTCAAAGTTAGAGTGAACAGGCTTCTTCTGGGTAAACTCACTCCATCGTCGACTCTGTCTCTGTCACCTCTGACCTAGACTAGAGTCAAGAGCAAACCCATCACAAATAAAAAAAGAAAAAAAAAAAAAAGTTATTTTATTTTTTCATTAACTTTTATTAGCTTAGTGTTGCCATTTTATACTTTTTCTGCCAAGTGACAAATATTAATACTGTAGTAAGTATATCGTTATTGTATTTGTTATTATAATTAGACGGAGTAAATGAATTAACAATACAGTTTATGTCTAAGTGTAGGTGTAGTGATTTCCTTGCAGGTAGGTAAGAACAATGTAGTGCAGTAGAAATAAATGAAATGTACCCCTTGTAATTGAATAATATAACCTATTAAACACATTAAAAGTTACCTTATAAATATAACCTACGTAAGTTCATGACTGAATATCAATAAATTCTCGACATCCTCGATCAAAAATTCATGAACAAACTATATCAGAAGATGACCCTGAGTTAAACCAGATATTTTTAATACTTAGGAATTTATTCTCAGCTAAAACAATGAATGGGCTTCTGCCATTATCTTTTATTGCACGAGAGCATAGGAAATGGACGCAGCTAAACGCAGGAATACGAATTCTATTTTCGAAATTAATTGTTTACCCAAACAAGGTTTATCACATAATAGATGATTTTATTTGTGCTATTCATGTGGGGGCTTTTGCCATAATCGCCACGCTTGGCAGGTGGGATTGGTCAATGTGGCGACGCCTGGGGGAGGCCTATGTCCAGTAGTGGACGTCTTTCGGCTGAAATGATGATGATGATGATTTTAAAACGGTGACATCGATGTTTTGTTGTGAAAGGGCAAAAGTTTTCCGTTAACGACAGAATGTGAAAGCAAAACAACTTGAATAATTGCCAAGTTGAATGAAGTTCGCTATATTGTTTTGTTTACGCCTAAGACGGAATGAGTTCGGTTTAATGTTCCGTGCTATGCAAACAAAAAAGTTTTGTTTACAATATGCCTCGCGGCATTTCTCGGCTTGACTTTCCATAAGCTTATTTTTGGATTTGATTTAAAATTATAATGTAATTGAAAATGTTGTGCTGCTAAAAAACAAGTAATTTTCTAAACGATTAACTTGCTTATAATAATAACAATAGCGGCATTTTGCTAAAAAAATATATTACAAAAGCAAAGGTACCTACACAGATTAAACATTTTCTAGACAGAAATAGGTACCTAAGCACCACCCGAAACCCACTTTTAAACTTTTATCGATATTTCTCGACCGTAAAACCAAAGTTATGCATAGCATTTGTACTGCAAAGTTCAACCGATACAGTGTAAACGTTGTAAACGAACCGTGGCATGCTTGTGCAGTAAACTGATGGTTTAATTACCGTAACTGCCAACTGAGGAGTTTCGAAATAGTGCATTTCGTGTCGAGAATAAAAAGTCGAGATTTTAACACGAGCGATGTACCCAATTTAATTTAACTCGCATGTAGCTTCATTGGCTACATTGCTCGTGTTAAAAAAAAGCCTTTTTATGCCAGACATGAACAATTATTTTTTCACTACCTGATGAGCTTACTTAATGCGAATAATTCCAACAACAATTTATTAGAAACGTTCAGACTAAAAACCACAGACTATATCACACAATCAACGCGCGCTTTTTCGAGAGGTAACAGGTTCAGTATCATTCTGCCAGTTACATAATGATCCATACAAAAATCATTTCGTAACTGTTATTACGTAATTTTATTCTAAATGTTCATATTTCGAAAAGAATTTCTTAGGCAATGTGTTACATAATAGACAAGGTAGTGGAAAAAAGGAATTGCGATTGTTTTAATTCTGACAGTCGGTACAAGACAATGCGAATATGATGCGATAGCCATTTTTCATATAATTAATAAAATTAATTTACGCTAAAAACAAGATAATTAATATACGAGTTGATGTAAACAGATTCGTGTTATTTGAATGTAAATACTAAATTACATTTAAAAAAAGAACATAAATAAAATTATTTCTAACGCAATATTTGCCTACCTACTAAACCATCTTTTCTACTAATAGATTTTCCAAGACTATCTTTTCCACGAACTATACTAAAGTGTATTCCTAAGTATTCCGATTTATCAAGTATTCTCAAGCCTGAAGCGTTGTTCATAATTTTGTTTATTTCATGTAAATTTACGAACATAAGCTTTCTTTCAGTTGTTAACGTAAACATCGCGGCAAATTACGCAGTTCAGTTTATATAGGTAACACAATTGTTGACTTTCAAACTTGTGCAGCTTTATAGGATTAAAAACGATGTTCAATGCTGTGTTGTTGTTTTATAGGAAAACAACGTCTTAATTATATTTTAAAACAGTATATATATACATAGAATGTTTGAAAATAAAATTTCCGTCGATATTCTATATAATACTACTTTCGCTACTACTTTTGGTTAATTTATACAAAATTGCTCTTCCTCCCTTTATGCGGAACAAGTCTCAGTCCAAAACTAGTGGATCATAAAGTTTACTATGCCAGGGGAGTCCCACACAACTGCACTATTTCCCCGTAGTAGTGCAATATGTATGAGCACTTAAACAAAAAAAGGGTCGTTTAAACAGAAGCCGTAAAAGAATTTGCTTGATTTTGGCCTCACTGGTTTATAAATATAAACAAAATTAGAACTGGTCATATGCAGGCATGACAAGGTAATTATGCTTTTAAAAATAAAGTTGACAACGATTGTCGAAATTTCAAACGGATTGCATTTGCACACGTAAAATTTTGGTAGCGCATGTGTGTCTTATTGACAATCTTTATGATATTCTGTCTAGAGCCCAAGGAATGTTTCCGAAAACAAAACAAGACCAAGCAAATAAAATATCAAACAAAACATTGACATCTTTACGAAATACCTAAGAAAAAAATACTTACTAATGGGTGAAGTTTTGGGCCTACTTTGGCGACTTTTATATCGTATGGCTGTTATGACATTAAAGCTAACCATTACGAAGTAAAAAGATTGCTTAACTTGATAAACTACGTTTCTTTTTGTTTACGTTAAGAGCAACGGCGCAATTGCAATACTTTTTATGTGCGTTTTAATTTACAACTAGGTTTGAAAAAATAAAGAGAGAACAATATTTATTAGTTCAGTTCATTCACACATACATTGCATACAAAAACAACAATAAAATATGGAATGCTTTAAAATCCTAGTGTGCTCGTATAAAGTTTATTTTTATTGTATAACAATCCCACATCAACAATCCAATATTATTTACGAAAAGATACAAAGCTTTTCAAAGAAAACACCTGTAACAAAAAAGTATGATTATTTTACAAAAGCTTAATCCTACTAACATAAAGGCATAAAGATATCTATTACTTAGATATTGGTAATAATGGATACCCAGGCCATTTCCGGACAGATACTCGTAAATTCGCCGAAAGGATTGTTGGAAAAGGTAAAAAAGCTCTCTATTCGCAATATTAATATACAAAATGATGGTAATAAATTCCTTTTGTATTTTCGTAAATATGAACAGAAAATTGGTAGCAAGAATAAGTTGCAATATTTTTTTTGGTCTTTTTATGGCAACTAGAATCAGCACTTTATAGATTTCCTAGTTTCTACTTTTTAGGAACACCTAGATATCACAGTGTTGTTATTTCAATCGAATGACTAACTGGTAGAGAACGCTGCAATATATAAGCAGGCAAAGGTCTTTAAGCTGTTTTTGACAAAAAAATCTCTTTGTGCCACAAAAATATTGTTATTAATCCTCTAAAGTTTCAACAGGTAACACCAAAAGACAAATTCACCATAAAGTTCAGCCGACTCATCTTGATAATCCACATCTAATCAAACTACACTTACAGTTCCTCATTAGAAGGCCAAAAGGCAAGGAAGAGGTTCATGCTTGGAGTTTTGCTGAGGAAACGAATCTGAATTTGAGGGGCGTAGGTATACGCTGCATGCGAGATGCCCACGATCGATCGATGCTTGGAGGAGACCTATGTTCAATAGTGAATTCTTTAGGCTGAAATAATAATGTATCATAAATATGTTTAGCAGTAGGAGTACATCTATCAAAACATTATGCTGCAACTGTTTACAAGTTTATATCAGATATGCAGCCGACTGTCGGACAGATCTAAACATCTCATCAGATTCCTGGACTGAAGCCAAGCCCACCATTGTACCGGAGATCTCCCTCAAAATAGTTACATCAACATTAAATTGTTTTATTGTGATCCAAAAGATTTCGTTGAGTCTGGTAATATTGGGCTATTTTAGGAGATAGGATGATTTCTATTTTGCTTTGGGGGAAGAAATTTTATATCTGTTATGCTCTGTACAGCAGTTTGATTAACTGGTGATATAGTTATTTACTGTACCTATATGTCGTTTGTTGACTATACTAGTGTGCCCTGGCAGCTAATAGTGTGTCATGCTCTCTCTAATGTATCTCACACACATGCACATGCACAGGCACATGTGTTGGATCATTCGTCCCTTCATGATGGTTGATCTGAGTGGTGCCGATCTATGTGTCATGTTCGTGAACGGGCGCCATCAGTTGGGATTGGTCATAACTTGGCTGCCTCGGCCAGCTTTTAATTACCTATGTATTGATATTACTTTAATTGTTTGTTTTACTCTAGACGCTTTTACGTGCACGTCTTTTTACATCGTTCAACAAGAAATGATGTAACCAAATACTTGTAAAACACTTTTTATTTTAAAAGAGTAAGTGTAGAGTTTCTTGTCCATTCTTCTCCATAACAAGCTACATTTCCGAATGGACGGTAGAATCAATTATTGTTACTTTTAAATTATACTTTTTTTTTGACGTTCAAAAGTGCCGCTTAATGGCTTAATTGAATAAAGAAATTTTGATTTTGATTTGATTTTTGAGTCCACAGAAATCATCCGTCGTTGTATGCCTTTATCTCTAAAAGAGTAGTGAATACAAATGTGGATGGATAAAGAAGGAGACGAAGGCTTAAGAAAATATGGTTAATTTGTGTAAGGACTGACGATATGAAACAAAACTGAGTTAGTGAAAGCGTGATGGTTGACAGGACAAAGTAGAAGATAAAATCCTGTTGCGCTGACCCCAAGTGACATTAGACAAGGACAGAAAGATGAGATGATAGTCTGAAACTGTATTCAGAACTCAATGTCTACTTGAAGGAATTTACAGATGATCTATATCTTTTATGGACCAAGTGATTAATACGGCATTATTGATAATGCCTGGGCCATTTGAAAAATTACCAATAGGAATAGGCAATATGATAGAAACTATTGAAATAATTAAATTGACCGGGCTTTCTGAATAATGCCCATCACTAATGTTGACACTGGTTTTAATATAGGATAGGTAAGTACGATTACGATTTAAGCATCTAAGTCGACGGAACCCCTGCTTATTCTGTCTGCAGGTTCTAAAGTAACCTAACATCTCTCCTGCAAACCTAACCTATCCGTGTCGGGGTGCACTAAGCTCCCGAGATCGCTTCACTTGCTTTTGGACAAATTCATTGAACATAATTATCGAATTATCCAACCGTTACGTAGCAATATTCATAATTACCAGACAATGATAAATATAGAGTTTTTAGTTTAAATCAGTATTCATTACATTGCCCGATTTGACATGACTAGATTCATAATGCTCGGGTATTATAGGTTATACATAGTGCCCTGATTCATCACTTGGTACATGACGTGTCTAATGTTCAATTAACGCTAATGATTTTCGTATAAAGCGCAGTCTTCGTATTTAAATATCATAAAGAAAATGCACCATACCATTATCATCTGCACAAGTTTTACTTCAAAACTTTACAATTTTGTACCAAGCTGAATAGGATCCCGTCCGCGGTTTAAACCCTTAACAAAAGCTCCAGTGGCGTCGCGTCATTGCATTGAAAACTACGTATAATATAAATCGTCTTTGTTAGAATTAATTTTGGAATAACGTGGGCAAAACTTTGTGGCTAGTAAAGGATCCCAAAAAGCTACGGTAGAAAGTATCCCATAATTGGGGTACCACATTTCACTCGATGTTTCATGTATTGAAGAAATGGGTAATTTATTTTTGTCTAACAAACAATAAATCTGAAATTCAGAAATATTACAAGCACGAGCAATCTGCCCGATGGGATTTCCCACCGGCGCGCGGCGAATTGTCATCCGCTGTTTAAATCTTTTTAGGAGATGAAGTTTCCTAAATATTTCCTTTTTGCTCACCTGCTTTACACAAGGAGCTCAGGCATTTTTTTTAACTGTGCGTTGTCTGTTAGTGAAAGAATTCCAGAATGCCATATTGCCAATTTTGATGAAGTTCTTCGCAAATTTTATCTGTAACTATAATTTGAAACTACGATGGAATTACATAATTTTGTATAATTATTATTATATTGGTTTGGACAATTTAATTGAAAACAGGTACTGAAATAGCCAAAATGTCATACGGTGAGGATTTAATGAAATTTGGAAATCAATGTATCAAAAACAGTACATAGTACCAGGAACTGATTTTATTTAAGCACTCAATGACATTATCCCTTTTGGTTTTTATCTAAATAGTTTGAAATATGCAAATAGAGCCTATTACAATCTTTGATGTTTCTTTTCAGGTGATCTTGCAGGGACTTCTGAAACATGGAAACTTAGGTAAGTTAAATATGTTACTTTCACATCAATCATAGAGAGTAAAATAATCCTTTATTACTTACTACGTAAATATATTAAATTTTATACAAACACTTACGAGACTTACAAGTTGTAGGTCGTGGGTTCGAGCCCAGGAAGGCGCTTTACTTTGCGTTAATTATTTCATCACCACTGCTCTCAAAACGGTGAAGGAAAACATCGAGAGGAAACCGGCATGTCCTAGAACCAAAAATTCGAAGATATGTGACATCCACCAACCCGCACTGGGCCCGCGTGGTGGATTACGGCCCATTCCCTCTCATAGATCTCATAGAGAGGAGGCCTGTGTCCCAGCAGTGGGAACATTAATAGGCTGATGATGATGATGTGATGTGATGTGATTTTTATCGACTTCAAAAAAGAGGAAGATTTCTCCATGATTATTAGGCAAAGTTACGTAATTCTTTTGACGTGACATGTCTTTAAAATCACACTCATTTCTTTTAGGAAGCTCGCTATTTGTAATACCTTCTTATTAATTTTATTTAAATAGCTTTAAGTTACAGGTTTTTAGTTAATTTCATCTATGGAATCATATATATGTGTGCCTACTTACTTCTAGAGTAGTAATAATGAAAGTAGTAGAGGAAGACGTATGTTGTTGTATTTGTATAGAAAAAGAATTTAGAGCTGCAGAAACTGGCATGCCTTTAAATTATGCTTAAAACAGTAGTATAGAATATTTCCACACAATTGATGATGTAAAGTAAACTGAACATCAAACAAACTAGTTCTACATTGACAAAGTTCCTCTGGCCGTAAGGAACTCCAATTTAATAATCCTGAGAACCCGTCTAAAGGTCAATCGGTCAGTGTGCCCTCAGACTGCATTGAGTATATTAACGTAAGTACATCCACACTAAGAGATTTACCGCCGGTATTGAATACCCACTTTAGAATGATAATATCACACTTTCCGAGCAGCTATTGTACTTTGACCCATCACCGTGGCACTGCTTGCACAGATAAATGTCAATGATGTGTCAAATTCAATAGATTGGAGTTAGGTTCCTTATTTCGCCGCGTATCAAGGTAAATTTGGCTCACTTACATTGAATTAAACAAATGTGTTTTTTATTGGACGTTGCAGTCAATTGTTTTCTTGTGACAGAAACGGTTTCTAGAATAGTCGAGAATAGGTATTTCCCTTGGACAAAACCAAGGTCATGATGAATGCCCATGTAACACCCACTCCTATCAAGATCGGAGACTGTTTACTTGAAGTTGTAGATGATTATGTCTACCTGGGACAAACAATCCAGTTGGGTAGATCCAACATCGAGAAAGAGGTCAACCGTCGAATCCGACTCGGCTGGGCGGCGTTCGGGAAGTTGCGTGGTATCTTCTCGTCCAATTTACCGCAATGTCTCAAGACAAAAGTCTATGACCAGTGCGTGTTGCCAGTGATCACATATGGGACCGAGACGTGGTCGCTCACAATGGGCCTTATCAGAAAGCTTAAAGTCACCCAAAGAGCAATGGAGAGGGCTATGCTCGGAATTTCCTTGCGTGATCACGTCAGAAATGATGATATCCGCAGGAGAACCAAAGTTACCGACATAGCCCGAAGAATTGCCAAACTTAAGTGGCAGTGGGCAGGGCACATTGCTCGCAGAACGGATGGCCGTTGGGGCCGAAAAGTTCTGGAATGGCGACCGCGAACCGGAAGACGGTATGTTGGAAGGCCTCCCACTAGGTGGACCGATGACCTGGTTAAGGTTGCGGGAAGGCGCTGGATGCGAGACGCACAGGATCGGTCAATGTGGCGACGCCTGGGGGAGGCCTATGTCCAGCAGTGGACGTCTTTCGGCTGAAATGATGATGATGAGGTATTTCCCTTAGGGGGGAATATATTGATGGACGTGGCGTTTAAGTAATCAAATCCACGCCAGTAAAATTGTGGGAGCCAATCTCTCATTTTTTTTCTTAGGAGCCGCCCAAATTGTAGCAGCCAATTTTCTTAGGAGTGATTTATCATTTATATCTATACTAATATTATAAAGAGGTTATGTTTGTGATGTTGTGAGTTTGTGAGATTATGATGTTGTGAGTTTGTGACGTTGTAGGGGTTAATCTCAGGATCTACTGAACCGATTTTTCTTTCACCAGTAGAAAGCTACATTATTCTTGAGTGTATAAAATAAAATAAAAAAATTAGAGATCCTTATGAAAATTGCAATAATGTAACCCAAAATAGCAAAATGTTGTCTGTAAAATTCATTCTTTGGCATGCGCTGTGAAATCTATTGATGATACATAAAAAATATTAGGTAGGTAGGGTAGGGTAGGCAGGGAAGGCAGGAAGGCTGGGTAGGCTGGGTAGGCTGGGTAGGCAGAGTAGGCACGGTTGGCAGGGTAGGCAGGGTAGGCAGGGTAGGCAAGGTAGGCAGGGTAGGCAGGGTAGGCAGGGTTGGCAGGGTAGGCAGGGTAGGCAGGGTAGTGAATGACGGGAGCGAAGCCCCGGGGGTCAGCTAATTCAATATATTTTATAATTGACCTTTAAATCTGAGGGAAGTCAAGCCCATCACATGCTATGTAAGCATAATGCTAATAATGAGACACCAAATTATTATTATCACCTTGAGAAAACCAAACTGTTGCATCACCACTTTACTTGGGCTTCTACAACGGGTGCTAATTAAACAGGCTTCTTTTTAATATCATTATTCGCCCCCAAAAATGTATGTTGCCTTCTAAATTACTAAGTCAGCCACAATTAACGAGCATCTAAATAATACTATGTTAGCCACTAGTTATCTTCTATGTAAACCACTCTAAATACAACTCAGCATGATGGTTATTTTTTAGCATCAAAATTTTTAACATGCATTCTAACAGTAAATTTCTAAAATACTATTAAATGACATCAAAAAATATATTTATTTAGCTTCTAATTTTTTAACTCAGTACGTTTAAAATGTAACTTACGTGTAAAATTTTTAACATGCATTCTAACAGTAAATTTCTAAAATACTATTAAATGACATCAAAAAATATATTTATTTAGCTTCTAATTTTTTAACTCAGTACGTTTAAAATGTAACTCATCCCATATTAATTGATCGTAAAAAAATTGCAAAAACATTTCATCAAATAGTATATTGGCCACTAATATTACCAGAAGCTATTGAGGAGAGACAAAATAAAAGACTATATTTTTTGGTTTTAATATAGAATAGGTGCAAGTTGGATTAGTATTTATGCGACAGAGTCGACGGAGCCCCGCTGCGCGGGGCTCCTATTTCTGTATGCAGGGTTTAAAGTAACCTAACACGAAGGAGATGACGGGAGCTGAGTTCGCTCGCTTTGCTCGCTCACTTCAGCTCCCGTCATCTCCTTCGAACCTAACCTGTCCGTGTCGGGGTGCCCTAAGCTCCCGAGCTCGCTACGCTCGCTCTTGGACTTATTCATTGACCGTCATTTATTATTTTAAATATAATATATTATTTAAAATTCCTCGTCAGAACAGTACAGTGGTACTTCATTTTCACTTTTAAACGTCATAACTAATTATTACTCATCGAAAACTTTAATTTAATTACAGCGAAAACTCTCGCGCTCTCTGATTGGTGCAAATGGCCGGTCGCTGTCGTCTCGCGTACTCGCGCGAAATCATGCAGTGGCTATTTTCACGATAAAAGAATATGATGTATTGTTTTACATGCTAAGTTATAATAAATTATGCTTTCTTTCTTTCTTCGATAGAAGCTTGAATTATATTTTTTTGAGGATATTGCGTTGAAGCTGTAAAACGTAAAATGGTGACAAGATATAAAATCCGTGGCCGAGTTAGTAAATTACGTGGCAATGTATAAATAAGAAGGACAAGTCACAATAATTGATGATCTTTACTTGACGCTTTCTGTAGAATATTTAGTTGGCGTTGCAAAAAAGACGAATTAGTTTATTAGAGGCTATGTCATTTTCCCGTTGCTTAGTTATAAAATTAGAAGTTTAATCACGTGTCCAATAAATAATTTTGTGGCTAGACTTATAATTTCCCTTCTACAACTATAGTTTGTACTGCCAGGTAGCTAAGTATCAACTTAATATAATTATTAATACGGTAATATTATAGACACAGACTGTTTGTCTATATATACATAGACCTATTTACAGCAATAATTACAAGCTAAAGACGCACTTGCCTTGTCTTACAATATTAATGTGCGCAATTATTATCTGAGATCGCCCACCAGATACAAATGCATGCGCTCAATCCCAACAAGAACCGTTGTTATCTATATCAAGGAGTAATTGGGCTAATATACAGTGTAGTGTTTATGACCAGATCCCGGGCAGCCTTGTTATGATATTATGTATTGCTTACGTGATAATCGACGAACTGAGCTTAAGTGATAATCTGCTAATTAATTTGTAGCCTGATTGAATGTCTATACTGTGTGGATTAGGGAAAATCCAGACAGTATATTGCAAATGAGTCATAGACAAACAAGAAAAGAGAGGCAAAATTTAAAAAAAAAATTACCGAATGTGATGGATTTCTGTTTTGGGCTCAGATTGCTCAGGATAGACAAAACTTTAAATATGGGAGATATACCTTTGTCCTGCAGTGTATCACTATAGGCTTATAATAATAATAATTACCGTATAATGAAGTATTAAAAATAACTTTTTTACAAAAAAAATACAATCGACTTCCAAATAAAAACACTAAATAGTGAAAAATAACTTCGATTTCGGCAGTCGGTGATCTTGTTTTCGTTTTTTCGTTTTTTGACACAGACTGCCGAAATTGAAGTTGGTTTTCACTTTGAGATGTTTTTATTTGGAAGTTGGTTTTATTTGTAATAGATTTTTATTTTACACTTTTTAGTTTGGTACATGTTGAACCAGTTCCATAAGCTAGGTACCTATAATGCCCAAAGTGATGCCAGAATAGATTAAACCAATAACATGAAACTTCAATAAAACCGGTGGAATGAGCTAGAGTATACCAGAGTGAACTGTTCACACCTGCATACCCCTTTAGAGCGTACCAGTGTGATGCTATTTTATGAAATGGTGTAAACAATAAACAGACATGCGATTGCAGCTACCCCGAGTGATTTGGCGTCATTTATTGAAGAGTTCTTATGTATATCTCCGAAGTTATTCATCAAATCTAGATGAAATGTAAATGGGACCACGTGCACCAGCTTTCAAATAAAAAAGAATCATCTTGATCGGTACACCTAGAAAAAAGTTGTGAGGTAACACACACAAAAAATAAGTAAATAATACAGTCGAATTGATAACCAACCTCCTCCTTTTTGGGATTTCGGTTAAAAAAGGAATTTATAAAATTATGTACAACTTTCCGAACACTACACAATCTCTTCATTTCGGTACCTCAATTTTTACAAGCCATTCTAGTTAATTTGAATTAAGGAGGAATCAGAGGAATGCTGTACTTCTGTTTACATACGGGTCATCGAACATAGGATTGATGGCGTCAAACTTCTAGACATTGTGGGATTATAATTTTAGATTCCCGTAGGCAGGTAGATACGCAAATTATTTTGATATGCTTTACGCCCTAGTTTTATCATTGATATTTATGATAGGAAATGCGTCACGGAAGCTATTGAAGCATATCAAAGTGATGCGACATGTACTCAATATAACAATTTATTGGTACTCTCTTGAAACCAGTTTGGTGATGATAAGCCTATATCAGTCAGGTTATACCAGTAGTTTCCAGGAACGGCAATGAGCAATGTGTGTATTGACAATTAACTAGATTTGTTATTAATAACTTTTTTTTTATATTGCTCCTCCCAATTAGTAATTTAGTGCCACGTTCACCGGGTTTTTCAATTTCTCTGACGTTAGCTTCATTATTCTATTCTGACTCTTCTACATTTTAGGGAGCTAATTCGTCTAGATTATTATTATCTTATGGCAAAATTTTGCCTTAAAACACTTTTGATAAATGTACCCTTTATATTTTTTGAATCTGCCCAGAATGTAGCACGAGTTATACGTCATCTTTTTTAGCTTACAAAGAAACAAGAGCATAACCGCACCTCTTAGTCTTCACCTTCCAAGACTTCGCACTTCACATAATAAAATGCAAAAACCTCAAGACTCAAAACAGTTCCCGTCTGGCACATTAAGTATTAATATACTAAGAGCCAGTACACGAGCTTGTGATCAACCGCATTACCCGAAGATGCGAACCGAACTCAACACGGCAGTTATTAATTAAAAAATAATTAACCGGTTCACTGATGAAACGGGTGTATCGGGGTTAATCAATAAACCTAAGATAACGTATAGGTTACTGCGGAAATCTCGGGTATGGGTAAATCTGCATTTACCCGAACATTTTAAGAGTAAGTAAAAAATACTGTTTTGGCAGCCAGGAAATTTTGAGATTCCAATTTTAATGAGGATTTATTTTAGCGAGCTTGAATAAACACTAAACTGAATGTGATGCAACCTCTGCTGGCTACGTTTTAATGATTCCTCTTATAGGTATAGGTCTTCCGTACTCTGAAAGCTTTGTCGTGAATCTGTACGAAATTAATAACGTTATGATATGAACGAAGCCTTTAATGATGAAATAGATGGTATAAACATCGATACTGGCAGGAACCATTACTGAATATAAATAGTTTAAAAAAAACTCAGTCGGGCTGATGCGATTTTGGCTATAATTTAGGAAATTTATTGAATTTTTAGAAAATTTGAAAATTTATTTTTTGAATGTGATTCAATCAGCGATGGCCGAAATACCGAAACGTTAAGGATTGATTACGTGAAATATTTTGAAAGTGCTCTGCGATCCAATACATGTTTAACCCCCGACGGAAAAAGAGAAATGATATAAGTTTGAAGCGTGTACCCGTTTGTGTATTTGTGTATCTGTCTGTGGCATCGCATACGGATGTACTGGTTTTTTTATTTGAACGTGACTTTATTGAGAGTGTTATTAGCTATGTTTGATGAAAATCGGTTTGGCCGTTTAAAAGTTATGGGGGTTATACTTTTTTTTTGCTTATAGTTGAAGCTATAAGAAAAAGGTAATGGTCAGGTTCGCGCTTGACCACTATCTCACCTGATGGTAAGCGATGATGTGGTCGACGGTGAAGTACGCTTGCCTCGAAAAAAACCTATTCAGTCTTGACTTAAAGACCCCTAGATTGTAGCTATCGGGAAACATAGACTCCGGCAGGGAATTCCACTACTTAGCTGTACGCATAATAAAAGTGTCTCCAAAACGTTTTGTGCGTATGGGTGAGATATTCACCATGAACCGATGACGCATCGCCGTACGTCTGAACTACTCGTCTGTTTGAATCTGGGTGTTTTCGCAAAATATCGTGTCATAATTACGTGTTCAATAGATTGTCGATCGAAGCGTGTCTTCAACTAGATAAATTATGAAGCATAAAATAAAAATGTGTCGGCTTCTTAAATTTTAAAATTTTACTTGTTGAATTTTTCCAATCGTTATGGTGACGCTTTTGATTGTATGCATTATTTTATTAAACGTAACCTAGAATAAAGACATCTGAGTTTCAAAACCAAGCAAACAGGTACGGGTCGCTAGTATCTTACTAATATTATTAATGCGAAAATTTGGATGGATGTGTGTGTGGATGTTTGTTACTCAATCACGCGAGTACGGATGAACGGATATGGATGAAATTTGGTACAGAGATAGGATAAGTCTGGAGTAGCATATAAGCTATAGGTTTTTATCCCGGTATAATGTTCCCTTGGGATGATAAAACACGTTTCACGCGGGTGAAGCCGCTGACAGAAGCTAGTTACTTAATTTATCACATACCTACGTGCGTGCCATGCTAAATTTAATCTTGCGGTGCACGATATCTTTCACTTTGATATTATAACCGTTTGATTTCACTTCAAAGGTACTCGTATCAATAAATACTCATATCCTATATTTACAAACCCACGCTTCTGCATAAATTGAATCATATTAAATTAGATTACCTCTCCATCGACAGTTGATTATGTTCCTTGTTAACCAAATCTATTGAAAAGGGCAAACAATACTTAAAGGTCACAAGGGCAACACTTTCTTCTGAGCAGCGAGTTTGAATATTTACAGGGTTTATTCATTTTATGCTAATGTATTAATTTGGATAATTTAGTCTTAAGAACGTATTTTTAAATAATTTTGCAGCTTGTGTGTTTGAAGTCTTAAAATGATGAATAAGCTTGGTTTTGAACTTATCCATTAATGTAAGTTGCAGCAAAAATTTAATGCTGAAAATGCTGATATTATCAGTCTAATGAAGATAGAGCAAACTGTTATTTAGGTACTCCATCCATCATAATCATTATCATCCTTTAATGTTTCCACTGCTAGGACACAGGCCTCCTCTCTGTGAGAGGGAATGGGCCGTAATCCACCACGCGGCCCAGTGCGGGTTGTTGGATGGTGTGTGGTTAGGTCTTGACGCATAAAACGCTAAACCAATTCCGATGATTTTTTTTTGAGATAAATAAGCAGAAAGAAAGCGGCAATGGACGTCAGATTCCAAGTAGGTTAGATTCCATATACATCATTTTCCAGCTAGGACATTTTCCAACTAGGTCAGATTTTGAGTTAGTAATGGTTTGGTACAGTTACTCACAATATATTCATCGCACCACATCTGCTAGACTTCTTTGGTGGCACGGACTCTATAGTCTAGAAATAATGACACTAAATAGACGTAGTTACACAAAAAGGATCCAACCCACAAAATTACAAATTAAATTATTATTAATTATTGGCGGAAGGACTTTCATGTGGCCGAAGCCGCTGCCAACAGCTAGTGTGACAATATAATGAAAAAAATCAAAGACACGGCACTCATAATTTTTTGGCGCCATTTTAAAATTCAGTTTGATATTAATAAAAAAATAAATCTGGTCCAACGGATCTGTTAAAAATGATAACCCTTCAGCACTTTTTTGGGAAAACCTTGGATGTTCTATATATTAAACGATGTCAGTAACAGTCCTAAGGTTACCCTTTGTACTCAAGCTGAATTTTCCCAGAATGTTGTTGCCGAATGGATACAAAAATATGCCAGATATATGTCGGAATGCTATAATGTGTATCATCGTTCATGATAATATGTTTCTCGTTATGTGCGGCTTCACATTACGTTCTGAATCTGAATTCCATGTGGTCGGAAAATGTATTCGGAATTGGAATTATTTGGAATTGTTTATTCTCTGCTTTGAATATTGTTGGCAATAATGTAGGTAATATTTACTCTTTTTTATTGTTTCAGAACTAAATATCTATTTCAGAAATATTTGTCTGATGTTTTTACAGTAGATTGACTAGTTTTGTAGCTTTGTGCCTTCTAAAATGCACAAGAAATTTCGTTTTAGGGTTCCGAAGTCAACAAGGACCTTATGGTTTCGCTCTGTCCGTTTATCCGTCCGCAGCTTAGCTCAGAGAATCTGAGTACTAGAAAAATATAATTTGGCAAGGATATACATATTAATAATACCGACAAAGTGGTAAAATAAAATCATGAAAATTTTTTTTTTGGGTTCCCTCCATATAGACCTAAATTGGGGATGTTTTTTTTTTCTCTTCTATCCCATAATGTGGAATATCGTTGGCTAGGCCGCTCAAAAATATTATGGGTTTGTTAAATAAACTTTTCGATTCAAAGACCCGTTTGCGTAAAATAAAGCTTTAAATTGCAAATTTATCTTAGAGTCAAGTGTCCCCCCCTGCCAGCGAAATACTTGCTCTTGGTTATCTGAAAAAAATCACGACAATAGTAAATAAAACGAAATTGAAAGGAAAACTATCACAGATAATAAGGCTTTACAAGTTTACGAATAATAGTCGACCAACTTATAGAATGTACTTGACACAGTAAAATTTTTGTACAAATGCCATTGAAAAATTATTTAAATAACGTTGTTAACTGTGTAAAACAGATATCTAATATATGCTTATGAACCATGAAAAATATCCAAATCAAAAATCTTCTAAATTCATAATTTTTAAGCTCGAATAACGCATTGCAATGGCCGGAGTCGTTGGCAGTACCGGTCCGTAGTCCATATGGCGCATGCGCGTGGGGCAGTCTATTTTGTGTTAGTGCAGAAGTATTTTCGACGTTTTGTAATCTTAAGTCAAAAAAGAGTCCATTGACAAGCTAATTACTTATTTTTTACTGTCGATATCCATCTATAAAGTCAACATTAGACCCGACTACATCACTAATTGAGTAGCGTAAAACTTTCCAGAACGAAATAGTGAATACCGCAGATTAGAGGTGAATACATACGAAAATTTAAAATGCCGAAAGATAAATGAACAAGAAGCGTGCGCGCAAGGATCCAGGAACGAACCATACCATTCCCCGTGGCTCTAACGCGCGCTCTTATTTATTTATTTATTTATTTTATTTATAAAACTTTATGCACAAGTACAAAGGCGGACTTAATGCCTTAGGCATTTTCTACCAGTCGACCTTAGGGTGGTGCAGAGATAATATATGGCAGGTGCAACTTAATGAAAAAGCAAAAAGAGAAAATAAATATAAATAAAACAATTTAATATATACAAATATATACATAGATACATACATACATATAAATAATGCTATTGAGAAACCGAATCCAACAAATTAACCATGTGATGATTCTGCAAACTTCTTGCGAATGTGCTCGCGTGCCTTCAGTTTGAAAGACAACCGACTGGTTGCCATCCTGATGTTCTGAGGGAGCGCATTCCAAAGGGAAATCGCCTGGACAAAGAAGGAGGAATGGATAAGCCCAGAGCGGTGAGAGGGACATTGTAGAAGACGATTATTGGCGGAGCGAAGATTTTTACTGTGGGCAGAACAAAGGAATTGGACATGTGAAGTCAGATAAGAAGGGGAAGTGGGTTTATCAATAAAAGAAAACAGGGTAGTCAAGGCCCTTAGCACTCTTATCGGCTCCTTTCGGAATTCGCACCCACGTTGGTACTCAAATAGATAATATTTTTCTAACTTCATTTGCAAAGTTGGATTTTATAACTCATTCTTCAGTTACCAGTTAGTCCTTCTTTGGTTTAAGTCAAGAGTGAATAGGTTACTTATAGGCAAACGTGCTTCACCGTAGACCACATCGTCGCTTACCATCTGGCAAGATAGTGGTCAAACGCAAACATATATCGTACCGGATCACGGCTAGACCGCTTGGCGGTACGCCTTTGCCCGGTGTAGTGACCGGTTCTATAGGGCAATTCACAGGCTCGTACACGCACTAAATGACCACACTTCAACACGTCTGCTCTAGCCAGCGGCTCTCGCATTACTAACGTGGTGCGCACGAGATTGTGTATGTCTGTGTGGGGGAAAGTGGGGATGGCAAAGCGAACGTGCGAATGAGACAGATACACTACATCCCTTCCTCATTAATGATTTTATTAAGGTTCTATTTAATATCAATTCATTTCGTAATAATGTACTTTTGTTATTTTTATTCTTATTTGATCATATATAGTGTGTTCTTCACGTGACAGATCCTTGTCTTTTTTTCACGTTCTCAATATCCCTTCACTCTCCTATTTTTCTTCAATTTAATGACAATAACCACCCACCAATTTAATGGCAGTAGAACCCGCCAATTTAATGGCAGCAAAACCCACCAATTAAATGGCAGCAAAATCCACCAATTTAATGGTAGTAAAACCCACCGATTTATTGGTAGCGAAACCCACCAATTTAATGGCAGCAAAACCCACCAATTTAATGGTAGCAATACCCACCAATTTAATGGTAGCAAAACCCACCAATTTAATGGTAGCAAAACCCACCAATTTAATGGTAGCAATACCCACCAATTTAATGGTAGCAAAACCCACCAATTTAATGGTAGCAATACCCACCAATTTAATGGTAGCAAAACCCACCAATTTAATGGTAGCAAAACCCACCAATTTAATGGTAGCAATACCCACCAATTTAATGGTAGCAAAACCCACCAATTTAATGGTAGCAATACCCACCAATTTAATGGCAGCAAAACCCGCCAATTGAATGGCAGCAAAATCCACCAATTTAATGGCAGAACAACCAATCAAGTAAATGGCAGAACAACCAACCAAGTAAATGGCTGCGTCTTTTCACTCCACCTATTCCTATAAGCATAATCAGCCTATAATGTTCCATTCGCTAGAAAGCAAAACTCCCCTCCGCGACAGGGACAAGGCCTCAATGCACCACACGAGCTAAACGTTGCCCGGCGGACGTCACACGTTCCTGAATCCCCGGCTCCAGGACATACGGTTTCCTCAACATTAGTATGTTTATTTATAACTGAGCACTATTTCGTGATTTTGGAAATCTGACCACACCAGTCGACCTACGAAACTGTTTAGGTAGGTACCTTTGTAGTTTTACAAAATCAGTTCAGTGTTAACGTTAACATTGCATATCTGCACAGCTAGCTAACTTCAAGGCTATCGATGTGGCACCTTGTTAAACTGACATTTCGATAGTTGTCTGGTCCCGGAGGTATCTTTTTACAACAGCAGTGCCCTTGGTAGTTTTAATAGATTTGCACCCATATGCCTATTCAGTATTTACATTAAGCGGTATCTATATTGTTATTACTTTAGCCTTCATTCACTCATTCCACAAGAAATAGGCACTATTACACAACATCTGACCCGCCTTGAATCTAACCTAAATTGTCATAACTCGCCTAGGATCTATGGCATCAACCACCTTGGATCTAGCCTCCTAACCGGGCATCACCCGCTTATGATGTAGCCAACCATATGCCATGCGTTATTTTGTTTCGCGTGAAATACGCTTAATGATTAGGCAAACTTTAGATATTTTAATGACGAGTACTGATTGTTTACGTTTGACCATAAACTAACTTTTTCGTCCTTTTGAAGTTAATGAAGCACTCATACTCAAACCATATATTTGTAAAACATACATACATAGGTGTAAAGGAAAGTACAGAGATCGCTATTTCTCATCGTGTCTTCTCTAATAGATTCAGGCGTCCTGCTTTAAAAACCTAGAATACTAAGTGTAAATCCTGTGTTGTATTATTGTATAGTGGCGCGAGTCTCAGTGTCACGACACTTCCATTTAAATGTTCAACTAAAGATAATTAATTTTGCAATGGCACAATATAATTTATATGTACAATCAACAAGATTGAAACCTGGCCCACCATATACTAATTCTTCTACGGGCATTCTAACCCAATTAGGTCAAGTCTTGCTTAAATAAATATTTTCTCAGCAACAACTTGCCATCGATTTAATAAGACAGTCATAGACTAATAAATAATAGAGTGAAAGTCAGTGACAATCAGTTTACCCATCTCGCTGTCATTCCAATTATATTTGCAGATTGAATATTTACTCGACGTACTTTACTTGTTATTTAGCATTTTTCTTTGAATTCAGAATAAACTCATGTAAACTAAATAGTTGTTTTTTTTATCAAATATTATTCTGCGCTTCCATCTATAAGTAAACAATGCGGGTCGACAGTTAATTCCAATTTCTGCTTTATCCCTTTTTTTCAATTAATAATCTACCTATTGCAATGAACAAAATGGTAATGGTAGTTGCGCGACCAGATGTCTGTATTGACACAGTTTTTTATATTTTTGAAAAGTCTTAAATCCACCATGAGATGAGTGGTTTGTAGTAAGAAAACTAATGTTTTGAAGTTTTAAAACGGATGGGTCAAGAATCAAACAGCTTAACCGTACATATTGGGTATTTGTTATGTACGTAGTATATTTTTGATGTGTTTTATTCATTTTGTGTTAGTTTGACTTTTTACACCTGACTACCCTCTTTTACAAACTCTTTCCATCACTCAAAAGTTTGATAGTAGAAAATCGAATCCAGAGTTACCCGGTTTTGTACAAATATTTAGTTTATTTTTTATGTCCTGTGTACAAAAATAATGAAGAATGTTTCAAATGCAATGGTGTAAATCTGTTTTTACGACCCTACACTCTCAAGAATGTACATACCTGATAGGGACAGCAGTTCAAACCCTTTTAAAGATTTGTAGGCAACTGTCAGTTGATTTAGCTCGAAAACCGATCGTAAATCTTACTAACATTATAAATGCGAAAGCACGGACGGACGGATGCACGCCCGGCATCCAACCACGCCAGAACCGCTGAACAGATCCGGATGAAACCCGGCACAGAGACAGATCACAGTCCGGAACAGCACACAGGCCACTTATTTTGGTGTAACGTTCACTAGGGATCATTTTCGAACTACGCGCGGCTAAACCGCTGGAAGAAGCTAGTTCATAAATATTTTTTCGTGCCCACAATGTTATCAGTTTACTAATATACTAAAAAGTTCCAAAGCGTACTGTATATGATACGTAGGCAATGAAAAAACAACAAGGTATTAACTTTAAAACTTTCTTTCTTTTTCATAATGGAAAACAATATATCACGAGAATTTAACGCGATGATTTAGATTATTTATTTACCTATTTAACCCGACGTTTTGACCGTGTTGCAACGATCGTGGTCCCGGGTAGACTGGTGTCTCGGTGTACTGGCTCCGTTGGGGCAGAAAATTCTTCCTCTACCCTCACATTTCAAAAAACAAGGTCGTAAAAAGATTATTTCAAAATTAACACGAATATGTTAACTAATATTGCAAGTTAACTAACTTTATCTTTTTATAAATAAATATTTTCTTTTTAGGTTTAATTAGCCATAAAACCACGTAACTAAAACCCGTATTTTATATAACACTGTCGTTGCATGAGTCACTGCTGTTTACAGCAGGAATTTGGGCTCATATGCTTGGCTTATGTAACCAAAACATGACTGCTTGGCCTTAGGATGTTTTCAAATTTTTACGTGCCCTTTACGAGCTTTTTTGAATCTGCGTGGACCCTGGCTTGATGTAATTCAATTTAATCTTGAGACCTTCGTTTGAGTAGTTGCGGCTACAAATATGGATATTTAATTAAATATTGTATTATGATGTACACAAAATTTTTGCCAAAACCACCTTTGGTGATATTAAAAGTTACTGTTTATTATTATAAAAAAGTTACTGTTTATTATTATTAAAAGTTACTGTTTATTATCATTAACGTTTCCATCGGTAGACGATTCAATTTTAACCTCTAAATTTGAGGGGTCAGGCTCGATAATCAATGAATAGATACGTAGGCATTTAGGTTTATATGTAACTACAATGTATATATTCACATAAACACTCAGTGCGTATATACTTACGTTTTAAGGTCTTTTAGGATACATTTAGATTTCTACATATATATATATTTTTTTTTTGTCTCGGTTTCGAATGTCATATGTCCGGTGGCTACCCCGAAGTCAAATCAAACTTCCGAATTGCTGAAAATCCATGCATCGATGTACCACAATTTCAAATAGCTTTATGCGTCCGAATGAAATGAAATCACAATATGTTGCCATAAAACTTAAGTATTCAATCAAAACGTATTTCTCGATCATTGGAAACCCCTATATGAATTTTGAACGGTAACCAGAAAATGATTCCATTAAATAGGGTAGACTCCCGATTGTCTGTGGAAAGATTTCAACGATATCCGCGTTGCAGGCGCAGTAGTTTGGTTTCAAAATAACAATGTATCGATTTTATTATTTTGATCAGATGTTATGATTTGAATTAGTAAAGTAAATTTTGTTATTTACCTACCCACCAATATAATTTTGCAATTGTTTTAGAACAGCTGTTTGGTGTATGTTTATGGCAAAGTTTTTTGTAATCAGACACTTCTTAGTCATGGCCCTTGGCTCTTTGATTAGAATAATACGAATTTCTTTACCTTCGTAATGCAAAATTTCCTTTATTATTAAAATTTGGGACGGTTATTTACTCAATACTTCGGCAGTATTTATTTTCCGCTACATAGTTATATTTAAGCAGTCATATGGTGTTTACACAATAAATAGGTATTTACCATGTAATTTTTCATTTTATCACGTAGGACCTGCTTTATTGTCTTATTTTCATAACGGAATGTGGGCGCCTAAACGATAAAAAATAACCGTGTGTCATGTCATGCATTATCTACTTACCCCAATCCTTCTTCTTTTTATTTACACCAATATTTTTTCATACTTTATCCTCGTCGCCATTTGTAGTGACCGGTTCTATAGGGCAATTCACAGGCTCGTACACGCACTAAATGACCACACTTCAACACGTCTGCTCTAGCCAGCGGCTCTCGCATTACTAACGTGGTGCGCACGAGATTGTGTATGTCTGTGTGGGGGAAAGTGGGGATGGCAAAGCGAACGTGCGAATGAGACAGATACACTACACCCGGTGAATGGTGGCAAGCCTTCGGCCGACCAGTTAGTGTCACCTGATATGCACCACCCGAGGACCACGTGTAGGGAGTCAAAAAAGGGGTACACTCCTACGGACGTGGGTTACTCGGCCCCCAAAACACAGTATGAACGCATCCAGCGTAGTGCCTTGATTGTACATAATAAGAAATTCCTTCAGGTAGGTATCGGCTTTTTCACGATAAAACTCTTCCAGAACTTACTAAGTACTAGTGTTACGATTTTGATGTACAAATTATACAATAAAGTATATTCTATTTATCTACTGGGGATAGGTAAGGAAGTATGCGAGGGTGAAATTTCTACCTAATGTCACTTTGTTGTTTGTAATACCCCCGGTATTACAAACAACAAAGTGACATTAGGATCACAGATCTATGAGTCATATTTAATATGACAATGTAATATATACATGAATCATTTTGTCTTTGATAAGTTTGTCTCATGTATATAGGATCCTGTGATTCTGTATGTTCCTAGGTATATGACACTTTGATACCACCCCTTTGTACGTGCTCGTAAGTCGTTATGACTCTGGCAGATTTTAACTCCCTGTAGGCTCAAACTTATAATAGACCTTAAGATTTTCTCAACGCCGCCCATCAAAGTAAACCGATTCATCAGTTTGATCGACAATGATTACCTGAAGAGAATTTTAATATGATGAATATAAAGTTATGAAATATGGAAAATACGGTTTTATACAAATACGTAAAATGTAGGTATAGTTCTCGCCAAACTTCTTGGCCACCCTGAAGTTGGCTACAATGGCTGCGCAGTAGTAAATCTCATACAAAAACAGTACCGTTTCGTGCCTCGCGCTTCCGGTAAACCAACTTCAGGGCGGCCAAGAAGTTTGGCGAAGACTATCACTAAACGATAGTATAGTAAGTCTACTACATCTATCATCTATCATCGTCACTACATCCTTTAATGTTATCCTTGGAATTAAGACTTATTCGAGTAAACTATTAAACGATCGAACGACGAGAGTGTTTGTACACTTATTCCCAATAAATTAAAAAAAAACAGTCAAACACGTCATTCACAGCACAAATACAGAAATCCAACTAACCAACCTGGTAAATGAGACAGTATGAACACAGCATAACCGCGCACCGCCAATCAGAGCTCTTGAAACCACACCGAAGTGACATGTAATGAAACCCGCATTCGTTCACACTCCACGTAACCAATGACAGCTCAGTAACACGATCCGACCAAACAGCTTTTCTAATTACGCGGCGATAACAACATGAAGTGACTTTGAAAGTCGGGATATGACAGGAGAAATTGGATAGAAGGATACAATCTTTTTGAGGTCGATATTGCACGTCTTTTACATGATGCCAAAACGCCTGTCAGCCATTGACTGTTTGTCGTCTACTTTATTATCTGTTCTAAATTCAAATGTAAAGAATAATAATGAAAGAATATTCTTATTTTTTTTTCTGCCTATCTGCATGCTGATAGGTTCCTTATCGATGGTTTTTTCTTATGATGTTTCCTCCGTTCCAAAAAGTAAAAATTTAATAAACTAAAGATGTAATTCTAAACTTGACTTAGAAAAAAATTTAAATATTCCCAGTTAGTTTTATCTTAGCTCTAGCTTTTTTGCCCTTTTATTTTGAAAGTAACTATTTATTCACACACCCACACATACTTTTCGTTACCAAACTTCATTCCCAAATAACACATTTTAAAATTCAATTAAGTCTGACTGCAGGGCAATAAGCGAGCGGTGAATATCATTATGTCTAATAATATAGGTGTAAGTAATGCAGTACAGAAATTTAATTTACCCTGAAGCTGAGAGCAGTCTGGGTGTTGCGGCTGATCCCTAAGGAATTCGTCACACTGACGATTATCGAGGAGCGAGTAGAACTAGCAATTATAAACGAGATGAGGAAAGAATGTGTGCTATTTGGATACAGATGTGAGACCATGGAGAAGCTTATACTGCCTATGCGTGTGTGTATGATCCTCAATCCTCGCTTCGTGTTCCACATTACTAAGGTTCATGTCTTCGTTGATACAATTTTTCCTTCAGTAATTTGCGCCATCTGTGCCTGTTTTTGCGTCGTGGCCATCTTATTGGACTGCAACCTCTAGGACGTTTCCCTTCAATCTTGCCAGAAACCATCAGCTGCTCCAGGTTGTGCTCATCTTTTCTGGCAATGTGATGGCATGATTTACAGCATCTTCTTCCAGCACCACATCTCAAACGCATCTATGCGGTTATGGTCGGCCTTCTTTAAAGTCCACGTTTCAGCCCCATAACTGTGTGTGTGTGAACCACCGTTGTCCATTCGTAGTCTTCAACACCAACGGCCACAGAATGATGGAAAGCAGTAGTTGAATTAATTTATTATCTGCTACTGTAATTTCTGTATATCGTTCCAATGCGAGGATTAACGAATAAATAAATTAAATGAGTAAAAGTGTATACTTCTTTTAGTTTTGTAGCTTGGCTATGAAAGTGTGAACGAAGGTGACATTGGTACCACTCGCTCGAGGCTACAGTCTTAGATCAAATAAAAAGTCAAGATGGAACGTTGCAAACAACAAGGTGACGCCTTTTGAAACTACGCCTTGAATACACAATTACACGCACACACGTACAACGAAACTACGCCTTAGCTTGTCAGTTGAGCTTTTTGTTTGATCTGAGGCTACAGTAGAATGAATTACAGTAACTAGCTGGGGCCAAAGTCAAAATTATTCTATCAGCAATAAAGGTTCTAAAATAGTTCAACATGTATTGTAGGTATTAATATGCGGATTGCACAACCAACATCTAGGCTACTAGAGCCTCTTGAGCGATATAGTATTTTTTAGCTATTCGCTTCCTCGGTAGTGGGACCGCTGCCTTAGCTTTCATAATGTAAAATGCATTTTCATTCGTGTAAAAAATATAGCAGGGAGAGTCTGTCAACTTTTGTAGTCACAGAGATTCTATTCTTAGATTTTATAATATTCTTCATGTAGAACGCTGACTTCTGGTTCTTGTTATGGTTCTGTATTTTATCATTTTCATGTACATTAATGGTAGATAGGCGGACTTAATGCCACAAGGCTTTATCTGCTAGTTGACCTTAGGGTTTTAAAGTTAAGTACTTTAACTTGACTGTTGGAACATAAAGTATGGAATCATAACCTCAATTGAGTAAACTGAATTCTTGATAAATGCAAAATTACAAGTTCAAATACTGTTACGAGATCGCAGTAAATATAAGACTTATTCACGCATATAGGAATTTATTCCTAAAAACTACTTTTTACCCGACTACGGCGAAGCCAAAAAGAAGGGTTATGTTTTTAACAGTCTATGTATGTATGCTTGTATTTACATATGTTCCTACGTAGTACCTAAACTATTCATCCGATTTTGATGAAAGGTGTTAATCGATTCGGTATTATGACCCAGGTAACATAAGCAAAAAAAAATAAAAAAACAAACCATAGTCTGGTTACAGATTTTAATTAAACTTTAACCCGCGCCTGCGGCCAGTCAGTTGCCAGAAACTTTAAAGGTATATACTCTGTCTGCCTGCATGCTATATGTATGTCTGTCCGTCCGTCCGTCCGTCCGTCCGTCCGTCTGTCTGTCTGTCTGTCTGTCTGTCTGTCTATCTGTCTGTCTGTCTGTCTGTCTGTCTGTCAGTTTGTCATCAGGTTGTATCTCATGAACCGTGATAGCTAAACAGTTGAAATTTTCACAGATGATGTATTTCTGTTGCCGCTATAACAACAAATACTAAAAACAGAATAAAATAAATATTTAAGTGGGGCTCCCATACAACAGACGTGATATTTTAACCGTTTTTTGCGATAATGGTACGGAACCCTTCGTGCGCGAGTCCGTCTCGCACTTGGCCAGTTTTTTTGTTATAATATTAATAACTATTTACAAATTCATGAATTATTTCTTCAATTTCAAATGCTAACACTAGGTTAAAAGGTTAAAACGGGATGGTATCCGCAACTCCACGACCAAGCGCGTATTTTGCGTAGGCGTATTTCCACTAATACGGGTTTGCACTAGTTCAGCTAGCTTCAATTTATTACCAGTTTATACAGATTTATTGGTTAAATCTTGTTCAACAATCTTGCTCTTGTTGCGATGTACCTACACATCCTACCGATACCTAAATATTCAGTTATATCTTTTTTGTACCTAATACTACTAGTATTAGGTACAAAAAACATTAACAGTGCGAAAATCTAAAATTATTCCACGGGAACGTACTTCTGTGATAAAAGTGTCCCATGTCCTATGAGAACCAGGGTTACGGACATAGCCCGATGAATTTACAAATTTAAGTAGCTGCGTGTAGGGCACATTGCTCGCAGATCGGATGGCTGACGTGGCAGAAAAGTTCTAGAGTGGCGACCACGAACCGGCAGACCTCCCACTAGGTGGACCGTTGACATGGTGAAGGTTGCGGGGATCCGCTGGAAGTGAGAGGCACGGGACCGGTCAATGTGGCGACGTTTGGGGGAGGCCTATGTCCAGCAGTGGACGTCTTTCGGCTGATATAATGATGTTGATGATGATGATGTCCTGTAGGAAGGCATGAGAGTAAGGATATTAATAGGATGTATTTTAGCATCCAACCTTTTTCTGAGATATGTCAATCGCATCTGATGTTCAAATACCAAGTGTCCCATATTCTGTAAATAATGCTCAATAAGAATATCTAAATACAGATTTTTTGCAACGGGTCAGGACACGACATTTTTCCAATTTGTTCTCATGTGTTCCCCTTCTGTATTATGTAAATTTATTTATTTTTACTTTTGTGGCACTTTTCATGATACTTCGACTGCGGAGATTCACTAAAAGTTCGAAATTCATCCATTGATTGTGAATAAAAGTAGGTTCGTGCATGAAGGTATTCATATGATTGAAAAAAGAAACTCGTTATAAACCAAAATTAGATCTTCTTTGAATTCACAAAATATTACATTGTTACCGGGGCAATAATTACTTGATCTGCTGGTTTTCATTAATCGTGGAATGGTAGATATCGAACGGGCGGCAAAGAATCACTAACTCTCGCTTACGCTGTTTTGTGCTGCTCCATGGACTTAATTTTTAGAACTCATGAACCCTCGCCCACCAATGCTAGGTGGCATAGATGGGTGATGGATGGCTGTAAATGCCAATACCCTGACAGCAAGATTTAGTCTACACAATCGAAAATGGGTCTCAACAGAAAGCTTACAGTCACCCAAAGGGCAATGGAGAGGGTTATGCTAGGAGTATCCTTGCATGATCGAATAGAAATGTAGCAGCAGTATGTGTAGTAGCAATGGGCAGGTCACATTGCTCGCAGTACGGATGGCCGATGGGCAGAAATGTTTTGGATTGACGACCAAGAACCAGAAGACGTTGCGTTGGAAGTCCTCCCACTAGATAGACCGATGACCTGTTGAAGGTTGCGGGGATCCGCTGGATACAGGAGGCACAGGACGGGTCAATGTGGCGACGCTTGGTAGGCGTTTGTCCAACTGTGGACGTCTTTCGGCTGATATGATGATGATGATGAATCCTTTAGTCCAGGCAGTGGGCAAAATGAATTCCTAAGCTGAAGTTATTGACTCCAGCCTATATTTAGAACTGTCCTTAGTCTATAAAAAGGATCCCTTTGAACATCAAAGCTTATAAAAGTCCACAAATAGAACCATTTCTATTTTCATACTTTTACTCTAATACTCCAGACGGACCCCGGTAAATTTTTAATTTCCTCGCGTTTTGAGCGAACTCTGGTATAATAAAGAATAGAATCTTACTTTTTATACCCCGAACCTGTAGATAAACTAAAACTCGTTAAATTTTACAGGCTGGTGCTTTGGTACTCTTTGGTCAATCAATTAATTTAACGTATTCTGTTTTTATTTGAAAGGGGTACGGGTAAAAATACGACACCAGTACCTAACTAATTAAAGACTTCAATTCAAGACAAACAGCCGGACGAGCACGGCCTACTGCGACAGGCTTGAGTCACACATATTCATCACAGTTTGGGAGCAAGAAGCTTGATAAAATGCGTGGTTCAAGCCTATCACAGAGGCCGTGCTCGCCCGGCAGATTGGTATTGACAATGCGACGGCAAATTCTATGAAAAGGTCATCCTACCTTTGTCGCCTTGTCTCTTCTTCAAAACTGAAGGTTAACCACACACTGAAGGTCAGTCATACCTACCGATAATACAAAATACCAGCAACTTATCTATTTTTTTTTTAATCTGATACTGCTAGGAAAATTAATTTTAACAATATTCAAATCCGAAAATTTGCTCAAGCATTAAGCTAGCTCTATATAAAACCAGCTAATTAGACAGATACCTCGGCGCAGCCACTTCGGAAGCGATTAATCGAGTAAAAAGCAATTACCGACGTTTTGACATCGCCTGCCCGCGCCAATTAGACTCGTTTTTATGTAGCGCCTTCCAATAAACAGTAAAAAGGAATCCCGAGCTGGTCAATTAGAAGAGGTTCTTATGAAATAGACGGGGTGGTTTTTTCACAAGGTCTATTAACGTCTTTAGGCTGGTTCTTTCTGAATTAAAAAGCGTTTTTACTCCTGCCCCTAAATATTTTTTTCCGAAAAACGAGTTTTGATCTTTTATCTTGGGGTCAAAAATTAAAGAAGGAGAAAGTGATCACTGTAAGTGATAAGTGTAAATTATATTTTAAACCAATTTCAAAAAAGGGCGACTCTTCAGAATAATCTAATGAATTCCACTTGACGTTATTGATATATGCAATTATTGAGTACTAGCTGTGCCTGCGGCTTCGCTTATTCACTCCCGTCAACAACAAAGGGTAGGCCCTTTCCTAGTTGCCTACCTACCCTACTTACCTTGCTACCAATTTCTTTTATAGGATAACTATTCCGCGCAGAATCTTAACACCTGGCGGTGAAAGATTCTCCGCGGTGGCTGGTTGCAGAAAATTATGTAAAATTCACAACGCCATCTATCGAATGTAGAGTTCAACTGTCCGAGTATCTGAATTGTATTTTATTTCTTCAAGAATTACAACAAATCACTTTAAATTCATCTAACTTTTGATAGAGTGAACCGATTGATGAATCAAAAACGAAGTAATACTTATAGTTACGCACAATTTTTATGCATAAAAGTTATCTATATTGATTTCATACATTTTGCGTGATGCGCGCACAACAAAACAGACAAATGTTCCATAAATGCTGGTAATTGGTTCTGTTGGCTTCCTTGGCCTTTAACACCCTGGTTATTTTTTTTGGAAATATTTTCGATGTACAAAAACGACTTTTCTACAGATTTATTAAATGTATTGATGATAATAATAAGTCCTTGTCTACAGTTCCTACTCTTTAATAATTACAATAAAACCAAAGACAAATGGCGCTATTTATTGAATTTCGAACACAAACAATTGAATTGCTTCAGAGAAAATAATTACAGATTAGTGAGCGTGATTGTTAAGTACGGATCAAATACCTACACAATATTTATACATCTACCATCCATTCATAGGTAGGGTGATAGACCCAATTACAGCACTTTAAGTGGTTGTCATAATTCAAATTGGTAAATTATATTAAAAACAAATTATATCAGCTAAATTTATGTGATAATAAAGTGTCTTGTTTATTAATAATTATATTTTGAATAAATTTTTAAATGTAATGTAAACGGTTTATTAATATGATAAAAGAGATTGCAAAATGATTGTATCCCCACTTGTTGGCATGCTTGTTGCCAGTTATTGGCACGAAATTACCAGCACTAAGATTGGAGCAAATAAAAGTCTTCTACAAATAGAGTTCTAAATAGGTAGGTGCTTTTATTATAATATAGAATTAAAGACCTAGGTAGGTATTACATTTTTTTTAAATTCCCTAACATTAATTATTGGCACAATTTTCAATATATTTTTTTTCAAAACAAAAGCATGAAAATAATACTTATACCTAACCTAGGTATAAGCATTATTTTATCGGTTTAGAACCAGGTGATCTAAATATTCTGAGAGAGTTATAAAATATTATGTTCAGTTAGAAATCACGAGTGACTAGGTTACTTTTAGTGTGAAACATCGGTAACCGCACCGTTACTTAGCTTCTAGTGAAAGACAATAAAAAAAAAACAAAAAAAGCAAAAGCGAAAATACCGATTTATGACAAGATATTAATTAACACACAATTATTAAACATACTTTCTAAATAAAAAATAATCTATTAAAAACTTTAAAATGAAATGGTACAGCAATAGGAAAATTTTCTAATCAGCTAGGTACTTTATACCTACAAAATTAAGTAGCTGAAAGAGTTTATAAATCACGCCTGCCTAAACTAATCAGTAGACTGTATCTTTTCCAGCTCATCAGCTGTGTAATATATCTTTTTCGTGCTTTTAATACATGCGTCGTTCAGGGTCGCTTTCAGTTTTTTTTGGATAATATTTGAAGTGCATGGTATCAATTCTTTAATTTTACTATTTATCTTTTGTATATAGATATTTTTACTTCTTCCTTCTTCTGTAAATTAGTTTTCATCTTGTTTTTTTTTTGTATCATGAATTTCGACTTGATGGGAAACTCTATGAACTTTAGGTAAATTTGGAGATAAGTTGTCGTCAGCTATAAATGTCAGAATATTTATTTCGTAGTCTTCCGTGAAAGATATCTGTTTTTCATTTTTTATTTTAACTCTTAATCCTAAATCCAATTATTGGCACAGAATTAAATTAATTATCAACACTATGATGATAAATGGTGAATGTGGTTTCAGCATAGTGCCAACATTTGGAAAAAGATTTTTTTTTTTTTTTTTTTAAATTACCTTATTCCATAATACCAACAACGATATAAATTGAAGAACCACCAAATCAATTTATACACTTTAAACACAATTATTAGCAGGAGTGCTGATAAATTTGATAATTAAATAATGTTTACCCAATTGTTGGCACCCTCTGATTTGCAATAAGTTAACGGCAAGTTTTAAATATCTTATCCTAAAAAGGTACATAATATATCTTATAAAACAACTAAAAACTACAATTTCATTACAACCGTCTAAAACACTACAAATATAACTTTAAATAGAAGTACAAACTTATCGCCGTTGAATTAAAATGGCCGAAAAAATCAGTAACTACAGAACGACTTCTTTGAAACACTTTACTCACGCTATCTTAAATGCTTCCCAATTAAATGCTATTATTGAAAAGACAAATTCTGCCATATATTTTTTCACTTGGCAATCAGAATCAGAATACTTATTTGTGAAACATAGGTATTTACATAAAGATCTTAGGTTAATTATAATGGGCGCTATGTTTTGCCGTGAAGGCGTACAAATATTGAAGAAAATAAAAGCAAAAAAATAAAAGAAAATAAAAAATCTAACAGAATAAAACAAAATTAAAAACTTGAGTACAAAAAAAGTAAAAAAAAAACTATTTTAAATGTATTTAAAATATCTTAATAAAATCTACAGTTAAATCTACCAAAAATGCAAAATTAAATCACATCAAATGTTTATTGCACACGAAATATTAAAAATTATCATTTATTAAATCTTCTACAGTGTAATAACATTTTTCAATTTTGCGAGTAGAGACTTTTCTTAAACTTTAATAGGGGCAAATTTTTTATGCTATCGGGTATATTATTATAAATTTTCGGAGCCATGCCAAAAAATCTCTTTTTTATTAAAGTGGTTCTACATTTTCTGTCGCACAGTTTATTTATATATTGAGAACGCATTGGAGTCTTTTTTACTTCGGATAGTTTTTGAAATAGGTGTAAATTGATTTTAACGAACAAAGCAGTCTCGTATAGAACATAGCTGGCATAGTCAGTAACTTTTATGATTTAAAATGAGGTTTAAAAGTATCGGTAGTTTTTAAGCCGCACATGGACCACATAGTTTCTCTATCAGTAGATTGTCCCCAAAAAATTATACCAAACCTCAGAACTGATGCAACCAATCCGTGATACGCTATTAAAAGTGTTTGTGTGTTAACTTTTTTTGTGTGCAATGTAAGCCCCTTATACCAGTAATTTATATTTTTAACTTTTTCGGCAAGGTGGTGTTATTTGGTGCAGTGCTGACTTTTGGGTACGTCCCCCTATTTGGTCAAAAATGAAGTCGTTCTTGTCATATTTGTCCATGCGATTTTGTTGCTTCTTCTTACCACCTAGATGCATGTGCGATACTACAAATGACAGTCTCTTGCATAATAATTTACTATACGACAACAACGCGCGTGGCTTGCACAATGCTCTGTCATAATATTGATCATATCATACGACAAGCAACATTGTTGATTAACAATTACGTGTAGAAGACCAGGACAAATAAGTTAATTATTGCACAAACAGATGCATTGCATCGTCTTATGACTATATACATAATATCTTACAATATGCATTCCTACCTACCCACCGACCTATTTATATATGCCTAACCTATTCTGCCAGTAACTAAAATAAACCAAAATTTGTCAAACACAAGACTGAGTTTGGTCTTAAGACGTACATAATAAAATTAATAGTTCAGACTTTAATAAAGCTATAAAAACCTAGCAACAAGCTACAAATTAATCTTGTACAAAATGAACAAATGTAATAAAACGGGCTTATTAAGAATTATAGCGGCTCCAAAGGGAAAGCTCTTGATAATTACATAAAGAGGCCTTCTTTGCCAATTAACACCCTCCACCTCTCTTTAGAGTGGACGTGCCACCTTTTATTTTATTAGCCAACAAGTGCGCACGGATTTCTATTTTCTACCTATTTAATTAATTATGTTACTTTTATTTCTGTATTCGTTTTGATTTACAGACTTCTTGAATTTGAATAAATAAAGAAGAAGAAGAAAGAAAAAATGTTTATTTGTGACTCGCACAGGAGACGCGAGATATGAAAAATACAAACAAATATTAAAAATAAATAACCCCGTGCGAGACCAAAAAGGCTCCTATCTCAGCATGTGCAACGATATTAAAAAGAAAATAACGCTGCGCTGATATTCTGATAGGGCCCACTGTTGATGCCACGGACACATTCACGGAAACGGATCATACTTAAGAAATAAAATATAACAAGATAAATAATTACAAAATAGTATAAATAAACACAGAAGGTGAATAAATGAATAAATCTGTATCTTATACTATAGTCGTGACAATCCAAGAAGTCAATTTTGACAGCAATAAAATACGATAAATAAGTAATACTTAATGCTTATGAATGATACTCGTTGTTATAGTGTATGGGTAAAAATGTTATCGTGGCATGTAAAATGAGACGCGTCATCGGACTTCTTAGATTGTCACGGTTACGGTCACAGACCAATTTTAAAGATATTCCATAAACTAAAAAAAGTGTGCCCTTTTGTTTTCCTTTTTGATGATATAATATATATAATATCTTTTAAATTTGTCCAATACTGGCGGAGGAAATAGGCGAGAGCCAAACCTCGAGTTATGACTTTTTCTAAGGAAATTCAATCGGAGCTCTCTGTCCACGTTTCCTACAAACTCGGTGTAAAGTTATAACCATACATTTTTCGAGATTAGAGTTTGGCGTAAATTTTATCGGAGTTTAACAGTCTTATTACAAAAAAGCAGTTTAACTAAAAACTCCTGGGTTTTTAGTTAGGTTAGGTTAAAACGGGCAAACCGCTTTTTGTAATAAGACTGCCAGAGTCCAAGGCTTGCATCCTAAAAACACAGTTCCTTAGTAATCTCTATTCCGACAAGTTTCTGATTAAAACAAGCAAAGCCAGTCTAACAAAGCTATCTGTTCACTCTAGTCTAAATAATTCCTTTGAATTCGTATCGATAAGACTATTTCTTAAGACATCGTAGTAGTCAATAGCTAAATCGATATTGAAAGACTAACTATCTGTCAGAACACGGACTGCAAACGGCTTGCTACAACTGTACGATGAATTTAGTTTACTCAACAAAAGATACCAGGTATCAGGAGACGAGAACTGTCTAGAATATTAAACAACAAGGCCAGCTTCTCAATTTCTCAATTCTCAAAGAAGATTTATCAAAGGATACGAGGAAAGGAACAAAACGAACGAGACAAAGGAGAACTAAATAATTCATTAGAAATATATAGGTCAAATATATTCTACAAATATTTTAAGCCTGGCTGAAAATAATATACGGCTTATCCATTTTGAAATAAGTATTAAAAAAAATCCCAGCAAATTTTTCACTGAATTAAACATAGCAGATGAAAGGCAGTCAAGGGTGCTTTCCTTTTAATATTTATACCTCAAATTGAACATCTTTCGGCCAACAAAACATGATGCCTTTGATCCTCATGTTTTACAATAGAACAGTGAAAATAGAAACGGGGTCAGGGGTTTGGAAAAGTGAAATAAATTATTAAAATATATTTGTCTCTTGTGATCCTTCATCGATCAAGTATTGTTGCATTTTTCAGGTATTTTAGTGCAAGTGTGCAAAATCTGTCATTGCACTTGAGGTGATTGAATTGGATCGTTATGAAGCCGAAAGTGCTCACATATATCAAATGACTTTTTTCAACACTCAAACATGAAAAATGGTATTATATTTTTATGGTAATTTTCTTAAAGCAGTCACGAACGGAACGGAAACTGTTACTAATTATTCAAAAGGTAAAGACTGTTCAAAATTAATTTTCAACCAGGTAGTAAGATTATGCAAAATTTAATCAGGGAACGACGAATTTGACTGGAACATTGGCTTTTAATATTTTAAACGCAATCTTACGGCTTATGGAAAGCACCTTTAATACATCGAAAACACATTACATAAGGTAATTATACCCTTTTGTTCCTTAAACGGTAGTCGAAATATTTAAGGGCCAATTGAAACACTTAAAAAACTGTTTTTCATGTCTTTTAATATTTGAGGAAAGTACTGAGGAAGTTGAGCATCTTTGGAATCGAACTCGTAAATATTAAGCTTTGGAATAGAAAACTAATTTATTAAAAAAAAAAAAAATTTTTTTCATTATATCCAGTCTGTTCACCAACGGCTTCTTCTTAATTCGAATGAGTGTTCAAAACCAGCCAGTTTTTAGGGTTCCGTAGCCAAAGGGTAGAAACGGGACCCTATTACTAAGACTCCGCGATCCGTCTGTTTGTCTGTCTGCCTGTCCGTCTGTCCGTCGGTCACCAGGTTGTATCTCATGATCCGTGACAGTTGTAATTTCCACAGATGATGTATTTCTGTTGCCGCTATAACAACAACAACAAAATAAAATTAATATTTAAGTGGGCTCCCGTACAACAAACGTGATTTTTTTGCCCTTTTTTTGTGATAGTGGTAGGTACGGATCCTTCGTGCGCGAGTCCGACTCGCACTTGGCCGGTTTTTTTTTGCTAGCCTGCTTTCTGTAAAGTATAGCTTCAGCAGGCAACCTTACCAGTACCTAACTACTTTGTAGTTACGTATCAAAAGTGTTGATAGGCTCTAGAATTATTGTCGATTATTAGTACTTTCTTTACCTAGTGAATTCTTATTCAATACCTCTTAATTTGTATACCACGGTAATATCTTTTTCATTCAATAAATATAAACATAAGAAAGCCTTCTGGACAATTTATTTATTCAACATGCCACCTGTTACCTCTTCGTTTTTAACTTCGCTTTATTTTTGCAAAAAATTATAAAAATAATTTTCCTCATAAAATGACTCCTACAAAACTTTTTAAACAAGCCGCAATGCTCATTTTATTTATAATTAATCAGTCGAGGAAGAGAGTAATTAACTCTTTGAGATAAAATGTTTGATTACTGAGTAACCAAAAATGTTTTATATTTTTTGTACAATGAAGTTTCAACGGCTTCTATAAGAATTTGAAAAGGGAAGGTCAAGGAAAGATGAAGGAAAAGGGGATTTTTAATAAAGTTTTTCAATTATTTTTTACAATGTTTTGGTTCACCTTTCTGCCAGTCAAAAATTGTAGTAAGCCTTTAACAACTTATATCAATAACACTAAGTTTACCCTTTTGTTTGTAATTTTTTTTATTGCCGGCAATAAGGTCCATAGAAATACAACGAACAAATGCAAAGAATGCCATAAAATGAACTATAAAAATGTTAAATCAAACGTTAATCTTTTTACTAATACGTCACGTCAGAGATGTTTTGCGGTGAGAAGTGAATTATACTTTCGCTTCTGACTTTTTTCCGTTCCTGAAAGGAAGATTTTTTTTTTTAAATGGTTTAAAATTAATAACTTAAGCAACAACCAAACTTTCACAATATTCAAAATAGATAAGTAGACGAACAGTTTTCAATCTAAAAATAGCCTATCTACGCATATTTCGTTGGCAGACATCCCACGAAACTGTCAAGAACAATCACTGCGAATCTACCCTCCATTCAAGAAAAGGACGCTGTCATTTAATTGGTTTCCTGTAATATTATACAGATGGAACAATAGAAGTAGCTAATAAATTAAATAATGAGTACTTGTTACTGAAGTCACTTAATTAGAAATGTCTATGCGATGTTTTGGTGTAATCTAGCGTTTGAAGATTTTTATAATGGAAAATAGAGATTGCTTGACTATAATACTAAATCCCTTACTAAAATCATTTAAAATCTATTATTAAACACAGTACAAATATATACATTCTTGAAATATTGAGTGAAGGTTAGACGGCGCAGTTCACTATGAATTTATGAAATCGAATAAAACTATTCGAATACATAAATGAAATATTAAATATCAACCTTAATCTTACCTAATTTTGATTTATATTCTATTTCATAATCTACCTTACAAGATATAGAAGAAAATCAAAATAAGAAGGCATTCACCGCAATGTGAACATATAAAAGATTTATTTAATGTTTTATCTACACTCACAACGTATTGTTCCAAATATGAATTCAAAAAATATTGTATAAACAAGTACTTTATATTCGTGGATAGGTAAAATTAATAAAATAAGCCATTACAGTGCAACATTTTCCTTCAATTTTTAAACAACTGCATCATAAAATAACTTTTTAATTTTTATAGCACACTTTTATTTTTTAATTTATTGGCGCTTATGGGCTCATTGAAGTAGTGTCATTGTATAAGGAGGATTGCGCAATGAGAATCTAAATTGCCTGCCATACCTAACATTTTTTCTGAAAAGAAAAAATGAAGATAAAATAGTGTATGCAACGGCATATAATTAGGTATTAAAACACTCGCGCGTTATTATTATCACTAACATTTTGTCTGAAAAGAAAAAGTGAAGATAAAATAGTGTATGCAACGGCATATAATTAGGTATTAAAACACTCGCGCGTTATTATTATCACATTCGGCTGCGCCTCATGTGATACCCCGCGCTCGTGTTTTAATAACCCCTATTATATGACCATTGCATAAACTACTATTATGGCATACAGTAGCCGGTGTGATATTCCAGAGATAAACCATCACAGTACATCCTTCGTAAATACCAACCCGTAAATCAGGCGTCAATTTTATTTTTCTATAAAATCTTTTTCTCCGGATAATCTTCTAAACCATTACACACGCCAAAAGAGAATTACTACGCTTATAATGGGTATTTTATTCAACTAGCACGCGAACACGCCCAATATTTTAATTTAATGTTTGAAAGTTCCAGAGAACATTTCTTAGCTCAATAAAGATTTCCTCAGCAGTAATTGTGACTATAATAAAGATTATTTATTATATTAGTCTTCAACGTTCTAATTGTTCTTTTTCCTTTTTAACTCCCGACGGAAAAATAGGGTTGTTATAAGTTTGACGTGTGTTTCTGTGTGTCTGTCTGTGCTCCTAAACAGATGAACCAATTTCGATTTAGTTTTTTTGAAAGGTGTGTTTGTCGAGAGTGTTCTTAGCTATGATTGAATAAAATCGGTATAGCCGTTCAAAAGTTATTCGCATTTTACTCTTTGAATCTGGATTTTTTCGCAAGATATCGTGTCATTATTACTTGCTTCGATAGATTGTCGATTGAAGCGTGTCTGCTACTAGGTATATTATATGTAGTTTAAAAAGCATGAAATAAAAATTAAAATCAGGGGTTTTTTAAATTTGTAATTTTATCTTGTTATAGAATTCTCTTTTAACGGAGATTTTAGTGAAACTTTCCTGTTTGGCCTTCCTATTTATTATTCACAAAACGTGTTAGATAAAGTTACAAATTTACTAGTTTAGCGGCAAACATTGCCTCTGAATCTCAAAAACCCATTAGGGAAACCTAGGTATTTCTTGTACAGTAGGACCGTTGCTAATGTGCCAATACTTGATACATACCTACCTATATACCCATCTGTGTAGTAACAGGACGCATTATCGTTTGGCCATCGCCAAATTTTAGTACTAACTTGTTTTTAACCCACTGTAGCGCAAAAACCTCTTCTTATACAGAGAACGCTTGTTGAACGTGATTAATATAAATTAAATTCAGGTTTACTCACGCTAATTTCCTTTTACCGATGTCCAACATGCCCAAGATAATGTTCAGAATGTTTATTATACCTGAATTTGTTGTTTGTTTATTATTTGTTTGTTTATTTGAACTTGTAAATTCATATTAGATGTATACGAAAAATAAGTGATTTTTTCCTTGACACTGTATTGAATGTTGTTTTTAGTATACAATAAAGAATTAAGAAATGGGCTTTTTTTATCGGAAGCTCCATTTTTTCATAATTTTAGCATTGCATTCTTTAATTAGACTCTGTTTTCGCAATCAGAAAACTTAGTACCTATAGTACATTGTAATGAAACTCAAATCGCCACTGCTTGAATCTTCATCCTTGTTTGTTAAACACTTAAAAAATTACTTGAAAACTATCTTTCTCCACTCGAATCCTTATTAGGCCTTCTATTTACTGACAAATTTTTCAGAGTCAAAGAGACTATAATATAAGAAGAAACAGATGTGAGTGGTCCTTGACCCCGCATTCAGAACAGCAAATGTTTAAACGGGCTAAGCAAACTGCTATCTTCTTCAGGATAAGCTCTTAAGTACCTTTAGCAGCTTCGCTTGGAACAACGGAGGTCATACTTCTAATAAATTGAACGGTTCGATATCTATATATTTTGTGGTAACTTTAGTTTTTTTCCATTTTGAGGGTAAAAACGAAGATATATATTATAGTTAGCTCTAAACCCAAAAGTACAAACTTTTTTTTGGTCTTTATTTTTCCATTTAATTCTCTTTATTTTCATCCTCCAAATCCCTTTTTGTAATTAGTCACTTAAAAAGTTTTTCATCAGCGGTAAAACGTAGTGAGATCCATGTCTTTAATACATAAATTCACTATTAATTTTGTAACTAAAACTCGATTTTCCGAGAACCAAAATACTTTACTATAACTGCCGCTATCTCAAAGTAACATTACAGGCCAATAAGCAGATATAAGGAACAATTCTTTTTTTTTTCCTTTGCTAAGAGCCGGGCTTTTATTAGAATCTAATTAGAATGTATAGTCTCCATCAGAACAGAGTCAAAGTCTCATCAGTGAACAATCAAATTATTGTCAGGTAAAAGGGCTCCATCTATTCCTTTGTTCTTAACCTTCATAACTACGAGGCGTCATTTTTAATTTCCTACCGTTCGAATCGTTTGTCTTTCGAAAATGACGAAGCTCATTTTCCTGTCTGTTCTTGTTCTGTTCCATTCATCAATTTTATTGCTGTCATTATAAAGAAAACTTCTCGTTTTCGAATTCAGTTTTATCTGTTTAAACAAGGCGATGACTTTTCAAAAGTTCAGAATGTTTGGAATTGATTACGTGTTTCCATTAAGTTTTGACTGTCGTTGTCACTTTGTCCAAAGGCCTTAGACAAGTGACATTCTGTCATCGAAAGTGTTGCGTTAGCGATTGAAACAATGTCAAAAATGTATGGAAATGTCAAATACCAGAGAGTTTGTATAGTAACTAGAGATAACGTATTTACGACGAAAAAGAAACTGTCAATTCTCTCGTTCCTGCTTATAGAAAAACTCTATGAAAAAAAAAGTGGACAAACATAGACAAACGCAACCATCCTGAACGTCAAAGAGATAACTTTTTAGTCACTGTTGTAACCCATCGGTTAGCAGCTCTAATTAAAGTGTTTCGCTGTTTTCACACCTTTGTTTCGTTTATATCAGGCAGAATTTTGTTGTTTAATTATCTGCATGAACCATGTCGTGTGTGGCTATCAGTTGCAAGAGTAGAATGAGTGTATTAACAGAAAATAATCAAAGGATATCTTTCCACAGGTGAGTTATCGACTAGCATACTGAAACTATTGTGCAGGGAATACATTTCATAGGCTGTCCGGAAAAAAGGAATCTTAGTTCTAAATACGTCGAGCACGTATAGTATCATTTAAACCATTCTATGTAGTGAAATAATTAACTTTTATGCGTTCGCTAATAGAGCTATGACAGATTACGTACTTACGTTCTGATGTTAGAGATGTGACAAAAGTCACAAGAAAGACTTATCGATACTGTATTTTTATTTAACTTACTTTAATGTATTTCTTAAAGTTTATTTGCTATTTGTTATTATTAATTTAATATTGATTGTGCACAGGTTTCCTAAGAGTACTTATTTAAGAAATAAGTGGATCAAGAATATAAAACATGCTAACTGGACACCTTCACCATATTCTCGCTTGTGTTTACTGCATTTTATTGAATCGCTATCGCTATCCCTCGACCCATCTATGGATAAAGGTTCATGAATCATGTTTATTTTCTCATTTTAATTTTTCAAATTATATAATTATATTGAACCATTTTATTATTATTTATTTTGTTACTTTTATACTTATACATACTCGTCTGTAAACTTTATTTTCAGTCTTGCACAAGAACTAGCTTATTATATATCAGTATATTGATGAGTACCTGTTTGTACACATAGTCGTACGAGTGTACCAAAAACTGTCACTTTGATCTCATGCTGAACCTCGTTTTTGCACAAGGTATGAATAAACATTATTATATAAAAGTGAATGTGTACTCGTACAAAGAGTGAACTTATCAGTCATTGTAAGAGTATAAGTTCACTCTTTGTACGAGTACACATTCACTTTTGAAGTAATTATAAAGATTCCCTATAAAACGTAGATAAAATTAGCCGCAGTCAGGGACGATTCTTACAGATATTTGACCAAATTTGTAGAAAATCCTCCTAAACTAAACTCGATAATATCGATATGACAGTGGCACAGATCTAGTTCTGATATATGTCTATAGATAAGTATCTATAGCATCCTCGGTCACACTGGCAGAAAAGACGGCATAGACAAAAGTATATCTATCTCTTTTTGCTTATGACGTTATCTGTTAGTGCGAAAGTGAATACCGATGTTGAAATTGCATCTTAAATATGTTACCTCTAGGTTACTATACAAACTCTCTGTCAAATACTACCGAAATATCACGTGATCAATCCCTTACATTTTGGCATTTCGACTACATATTCGCCATCGTTGACATCGAACTACACTTGTATAGACACCCTCTCTTGTTTATACGAAGCGTGAAGTTGGCGACATTAATTTCATAATACTTAAGTAAGACATCTAACTTATTGCAGTTTATTTTCAACACTTCAACATCGTTTCTCCTTAGAGATTATTTTAACACATTCAAAAGACCTCAGCGAGTTCACACATCTAATAAGCATAAAAGTGGCTCCCCCACTTCGGAGCACGCTTTCTATACAGAATAACGACGATGCATTGTGCTTGAGAGCTGCTTCGTGTCCGATGACTCCATAAATCAGCCTGCATATTCAGATCCACTAAATCTATGCGCCCTCACAAGATCGAGGTTCTCGCTGAACTGGTCGGATTAATGTTCATCGTTAACCGTCTGAGTTTTGCACAGTCGAGGGAATCTTTTGATCCCTTCGCATCTCAAACATTTTTTGTGATGGTAGATGGATAGCTACGGTTTCATAATACAATCTGTACACTTTATGCGGCACGTGAAAACAGATAGATCTAGAAAAATATGAAGAAATTTCTGAAGAAAATCTTAAAGCTTTCCTGTTGAAGATGAAATTAAATAGAAATCTTGGAGTTAAATCTTATCGGTCCTTAATGAAATCTAATCTTGTTTGTCAACCGTTTATTGGATGATTACGTCCGGTATTAACTTCAGAGTTCAGTCCGATGGCAGTTTAGACAGTTTATTTGAAATTCAGGAAACTTTGACTCGGGATTAATTTAGTTTTATCATCTGTTCAAATGGACGTCTGTTCCGCCATATTTACTTGGAAATTCATTTATCTTGACCGTGAAAATCTATTCAGTTTGTTTTTATGGTTCCGTACACAAAGGGTAAAAACGGGACCCTATTACTGAGATTGCGCGGTCCGTCTGTCTGTCTGTCTGTCACCAGGCTGTATCTCATGAACCGTGATAGTAAGACAGTTGAAATTTTCACAGATGATGTATTTCTGTTGCCGCTATAACAACAAATACTAAAAACAGAATAAAATAAATATTTAAGTGGGGCTCCCATACAACAAACGTGATTTTTTTGCCGTTTTTTGCGATAGTGGTACGGAACCCTGCGCGAGTCCGACTCGCACTTGGCCTGTTTTTTATTTATCATGACACTAAAACTTATTATCAGACTATTGCATTGCGTGAATATTTAGTTTGGCCCCCGAAATATAAAAAAATAACAAATAAAGATTATGTACCTAATTAGTGATTTGGTGCATTTCTTAAAAAATGTGATACTATAGGTAATTTTCATAAATTGTGCAGTTATTGCGCCTTTTAAGTTTTTGTGGTTCCGCCTCTCGACTGCTAATTGTCCGTACCTATCATACGATTGAATTCTTCGAAAATAGGAAAAAAAAAAGAAAAAATCGCGAAATGTTTCAAGAAACTTTCATAAAATAAACACTTTTCAAAGATGCTTTTTAAAGTTCTGTACCCAAAGCGTCCAACCGGAGCCATATACACACATAACCATACACATAGCCATATACATTTATAACAGAGGCCCGTTGTTTAGAATCGTTGAGTAGATAAATAACTTATTTATTATATTTTCAAATATTGGTTAACAAAGTAATGAGAAGTAACCAAAGTCAGATTTAAAAAAAAAAATTGTTCAAGTAAATTTGAAGTAAAGTTCCAAATTCTTTAAATTTGGTTATAATGTTTATTACTACATATATTTTACTAACCAATTGATAAATCACATTTTTACTTTGAAATATCCTCATTTATCCTATTACAACGAAATTGCTTTTGCGGTTTGGTACGGAACCCTAAATAGGCCAAGTCCGACACGCACTTGGCAGGTTTTTTTATAAATTAGTCTTCGACATGTGACGGGCATCATACCCAGTATATGGATACTCTAACGTTGCAGCGCCACCTAATTCGATTTTAGATTTCACCGGGTGATTGCAATCAGCAATGCATGTGCAACTCAAATTGAAGCTAACATTATTTTGAATTGCATACTACGTTTACTGTAGGTAACAAATTAAGATCCGGCTTCGCACGACGTGGGCAACTAGGAAGGAAGGTCCGGCTTCTCACGTCGTGGGTAGTTATCCAGGCAGTAGATCGGGCAGGAAGTCGTGGAATGCCCGAGGTTGATAGGTGAGCAGTCTCCACAACGGAGAATCAGGCGAACGGATAGGTAGGCTGTAGAGTAGGCAACAGGACGGATAGGCAGGCACACAGATGGATGGCCAAGGCAGCTGAACTAATAGTCAGGCAGTCAGTAAGGCAGTACAGTAGGCTGGCACTGGCAGATTGGAGTGTTGAGGTCGGGCTGTGGCTTATTATGCCAAACAATCAAGCCCTTTACTATGAAGCCGTGACCGTGGAAGTTTATGAACCAGTAAAATGCACACATTTAAGTTCACAATCAATAAATTATATTTATTGCACTTCTAAGATTTTGTTACATTCACAGGCTGTATATAATATAGTTTTCAAGAGTTTTTAGATTCAATAGTACACCTGGTAGTATTCAACAGAAAACGGACTTTCCGCGTTCCGTCCAGATTCAAGACTAAAAAAGTGACGCCCGTTTTTCTTCGTTCCGAGATGTCTTCTAAATTTTAAATTCAAATATCAATTAAGAAATCATGAACGAATAAAAACGGTTTACAGAGGCGCAGTCTGCCGCTGCCCTTATTATGAAAATTATAATGTACAACGAGCTTAAGAAAGTTGTCCATGGTATCTTATGTCTATGGTTTAAGAAAATAAAATAGACATATGTCATGTCAATAAAAATGACAGAGTTTAAAATATTCTATGATTTTTACAAATTAGTAGTAAAAATAAGTTTCTGAATTCTTTTCAGGTGTTTACTAATGTAAAGAATACATAAAAATGGGAAACGAGATGATACAATTTCAAAAATTATAAAGATGAAATTTATAAAATATATTATAAAACGTAAGTAAACTAAGACATGTGGAATGAACACCACATTTGTAAGGGCGACGAAGGCCTACGAAGAGTAATAAAGGAGAGGCCAGAGGGCAATAAGCCGCAATGAAACTAAAACTGTTCAATTCTCTTAATTTAAATTACCCGAGGTATTTTATTTTCTGAAATCGGTCATTCTAATTTGGATAAATAAATGTAGATTTCAATGAATATACTTCGGTAAATAAATACATATTTGTAACAGTGGCAAATATTTCTATAAATTAAACATAACCTAAAAACGAGGTGAAAGTTGCAAAAACCTTAAAAAAAATTGTAATACGCGGCGAAAATCAGTTTGACATAGCTACAACTTCGTTCATGATAAAATCCATGATTAGTTCCCGATGGAACTTTATTCATCATCCCTCACGAAGGGTAGGAATGGTTCCCATGACACATCTGCGCCGGCCAGCCCCTGATAACACAATAAGCCTTTTATATATCCTTATTCCGAACGCGAAAAACTTCTGATTTGAAGGGAAAACTGCCTCCACTATTTATTATTTATTTATGAGAAGTTAAGACGTAATACGTGTTATACTAGCTTTTGCTTGCGGCTCCGCTCCAAACGCCTTGTTCACAGAAACCGTGTATTTATTCAGGACTAGCTTTTGCCCGCGGCTTCACCCGCGTAAAAAATGTTTTATCATCCCAAGGGAATAAAAACTATCCTATGTCCTTTCCAAGGTCTCAAATAGGGCCAGCATTCCGAAATTTCGAAATTTCATAGTTTTGAAATTACGGACCATATTTGCGAGTTTATTAATTTCGAAACTGACACTCCTCATTTCGAAGTTTCGAAACTGGATTTAATTTAAATATTATGTTATTTTTCATACAATTATGAAATTTATTATTGAAACCAAAAGAGGAATCATCTGAAAATAAGTCTGAATACGAATCTAAAGCCAATTAGACCATTGCGTTTGGGCCACCTTGTGACCGTATGTACTAATATTACAACAAAACAAAGGCTAACACATGGTGTTAAATAAATAAAGAAGAGTGAAAGAAGCTCGGTCGTTTAAAAAAAAACAAGCTTTATAATAATGGTGGCCAGTGAGGTAAATACTTTGACAAGGTCTACAATCGTTTGCTGGGAATGCCCATTTTTCTTTGCTATCGGGGGAAAACCTTCGCCTGAACTCGCGCCTGAACTTTTAGGAAAAAAAACCAGGCATTTTGGTATTTTTACCCCATTAAAACCAAACCGGTGATCACCATCAGCACTTCTGTCTAGTCTCCCTTGAGCCTCGCTGTACACGACAGCACGTGGTGAACGGACAGGAACTCTGTGACACTCAGAGTACCCGAAACCCCGGCGTTCCACCTACCTTAAATTATACAGGCGGGGTTTCGGCGTGTCTACATCGAGGTGGTTGCTTCCACGATGCCTCCTTCTCCGAGTGGGATTGGCCTTCTCATACTTCCACTCGGTGGCTATTTCCCTTTAATTTTATGTTGCCGCCAGCATATTCCTCACTAATACTGGCAGCGATAAGTCACGCCCGATCCTGGCGAAGAGGCCCAAGAAGGCAATCCTCGAGCGTGAGCTGTGCAGAATCCAAGTTTCCCCTATAATGATGGCAATTCACCGTGGCCTCTCACCCAATCCTATTCAGGTACTCACCGAAGCGACCGTGCCCGATCTGTACATGAATGTGTCTATAGGAGATGCGCTCCGCTCTTTTTAGCCAGCCACGTGCTATTCAAATAACCATTTTCTGCTGAAGGATGTTGATTTTAGTCCTGCAGCGTCGGACATCTGACTGTCTATTTCTGCCTCCGAGAGTGGGCAGCATTCTATGCAAAGCACCCACTGGCCTACAAATGCGGGGAAAAAGGCGCTCGATGTCTAAGACTAAGACTCATGTACGATGGTGCTCTTCGAAGCCCCATCGTACATGGTTAAAACAAGATAGTGGACTTGCGCATCTCCTATTTTCACTAACGAGCTGGGTGGCACTCTCTGCTCTTCGGTAGCGCCTCAACTTTACGAGACCCTATCTGTAACTATCTTTAACCCCAGCTCGCGAATCAACGCTGATCGAACGTCTCTTGCCACTCTGAGCTCGGAAAGGTGGATGGTATCGTCGAAGGTGTCCCCAGCAGCAGGAGTATTTATAGTAGAAGTCTTAAGGAAAATAATATTCACTTTTTTTGAATATAAATTACACTCAGGCACCTCTCCAGAGTACAAATTTTGCATTTTGAGTTTAGTTTAAGTATTATCATGATTTTCCATTATATTTGGCTCCTCAGTTTCGAAATTTCGAAACTGAGGAGTCCAATTTCGTAAGCTAATTTCGAAATTGAAAATGTACGAAACTGCATTCCCTAGTCTCAAACTATCTCCATAATAAATTTCATCTAACCGGTTTTGTAGATCCAGAGATTACCCCCTACAACTTCACAAACTTTACATTTTTTATAATATAAGTATAGATAAAATGTAACCCACGATAGAATAGATCTCCTTTGCCACACTTAGATTCTCATTTGGTCCATTGTGCGTGCAGGCCAGCTCTGTTAGAAAGGGAATGGGGCATCACGCGGGCCCATTGTGCGGGTTGGTGAATGTCACCGATCATGTCTTCGAATTTTTGGTCCTAAGACATGCTGGTTTCCTCACGATGTGTTCCTTGACCGTTTTAAAAGCAGCGGTGATGAAATAATTTACACAAAGTAAAGCGCCTGCCTAGGTTCGAACCTACAACTTGTAAAACGCGGCCGTTACCACAGGACCACCACTGCTCTCAATTTTCATATTCGCGTAAGCTACTGTGTTAGCCTATCGTTATACTTGACCTGCATTTTATCTGTGACGGGTCAACAATTTCCTAACAGAATCCGAATTTTTGTAATCAGAAAACAGGTTTTAGACAATTCACATTCTATCAATTAATGTGTCGCCACAGTGATTGGAAAAAAGTAAACTAGTTTACTTTTTAAGTAAACTAGGCCCTGTGAGATGATAGACCTCGCGAGGTTCTCTTTTTACCCGACTGTTAAGGAGAGTAATGTGTTTATCAGTCTATGTATGTATGTTTGTTCCTATGTGGCGCCAAATGGGTAGGCCGATTTTGATGATTCTTAAGTCAATCGATTCGTCTTAACCTTGCTAGTGTCACTGGCTACATTAAAACTGAAGAAATCGCATCTTGGCCTTCGAAGCTAGTGTCACTGGCTACATTAAAACTGAAAAATCGCATTTTTGCCTTCCAAACCGTCGACTTCTCAAAATGACTACATGCTTTCGTTTTTACCCTCGTCAAAATGGTACTGGTGTCTGGAAGTATCTACGTAAGAAAACCGAGACTATACGAGGTTACAATTCTTATAAAACATTACATTACGTCTGTATTCCAGTCGGACAGTAGTGCACCGTACAGTACATACACATTTCACAAGTTATGTTTAAGTCCTATGTAATAGTGGGTGATCCTATAGCCATCAAACGGGCACAAATCCAAACATTGTAGAATCTATTCTACAATGTCTATTCTATACACTCTATAGAGTAGAATAGAGTAAAGTAGAATAGAATAGCATAGAATAGAATGAAATAGAATGGAACAAAATATAACCGAATAGAACAGAACACACCAGAATACAATATAATAGAATAGAAAAGAACAGAATAGAATAGAATGGAATGGAATGGAATATACATAACAGAACAGAATAGAACAGAAAAGAACAGAAAAGAACAGAAAAGAACAGAAAAGAACAGAAAAGAACAGAAAAGAACAGAAAAGAACAGAAAAGAACAGAAAAGAACAGAAAAGAACATAATATAACAGAACAGAACAGAATAGAACAGAATAGAGCAGAATAGAACAGCATAGAACAGAATAGAACAGAATAGAACAGAATAGAACAGAATAGAACAGAAGTGAACAGAAGTGAACAGAATAGAACATTATAGAACAGAATAGAAGAGAATAGAATAGAACACAATATAACAGAATAGAACATAACGGAATAGAATAGAACATAATAGAACAGAATAGAACAGAAGTGAACAGAAGTGAACAGAATAGAACAGAATAGAACAGAATAGAAGAGAATAGAACAGAACAGAACAGAACAGAATAGAACAGAATAGAATAGAACACAATAGAACAGAATAGAACAGAACAGAGTAGAATAGAACAGAATAGAAAAGAATAGAACAGAATAGAACAGAATAAAACAGAACAGAATAGAACAGAACAGACTAGAACAGCACAGAATAGAACAGGGAACAGAACAGGATAGAATATACTTTATTGTACACCATAAAAGCTCGAAGCCCGAAGTCTGAGAAGTTTCAGATGGATAAACCTTCCACGACCACCACAACCACTTTGTCCGACCCGGAAATCGAACGCCGGACCGGAGCTCTAAAGCTTGCAAGCACTAAACCAACGAAGCAGTCTTATTATAATTATTTTCATTTTATACATTATAACACGGTAATGTTATCTTTAACATTAGCGTGTCTTATGTAGGCGCTAGTCTTTTCATAAGTGGAATATGTAAGTACTCAGATTTTTTTACCTAATGAGAAGCAAGGTACAGAAAACAGCTATGTTTTTTATATCTTGCTTGGCATTTAATATAACGACGATCTTCTATAATTAACAAGTAAAATATAAAAAAACCCCGACACATTTTATCTTAAGCTACATAATTTATTTAGTAGTAGACACGCTTCGATCGACAATGAACATGTAATTATGACACGATATCTGGCAAACACACCCCGATTCAAACAATAAAACGCCCATAACTTTTGGACAGCTGTACTGATTTTCATCAAACATAGCTAAGAGCACTCGATAAAGACACAACTCAATAAAAAAAAATGGTTGTCTGTAAGGTCTGTTTACGGACGATAGTTTAACGTGACAACGTAATAACAAAACATTGATGAAAGCCGAACGCTCAAGCCGTTCGTGTAGCGCTCTCGCTCCGATCGTAACGTTACAATAAGCTATTGGGACACTTTTTCGTGCATGCAGCCGGCGTTCATCGATTTATTAGACGTTGTCACGTCAAAAACAAAATCGGTTCATCCGTTTAGGAGCTATGATGCCACAGACAGATAAACAAAACACAAGCACACAGGTACACACTTCAAACTTATAACACCTCTCTTTTTCCATCGGAGATTCAAAGCTTCTTAGTGAAAAAAATTGCTGTAGAATAACAACTACTCACTCAATAAATAGGTGGACTACTTACTTTACTGTATTAATGAATAATAATATGTAATATAGCTCTGGCAAGAGACCTAGATAGGAATTTCAAAGGAAGCACTCATACGTACATACATTATGAATTCTGTTTCAAGGGCGATATCAAATCGTTAACTTTTATGATTGTGAGTAAAAGCCATCTCGTCAATATGGCCTGTTTTATCACGTTTTGATGTCTGATAAGATTTTGATTTAATCTGACGACTGACAAGTTATTTCCTGTCCAATACATTTAATTGAAATGTTAACAAAAAAGAGGAAATGAAAATAGATGGTCGGTTTTTTCGATTTCCTATTCTACATAGGTACTTGCTTACCTATAATAGAGTTTTGAAATATCCAGTGAATGGTGAAATTGAATATTTTCAGTAAATAGAAAAAAAAACTGAATTCAGTGAACACTAACGAATAATAATGAAGGAAAATTCCAAAAACTGCTATTTCCGTTTATTTTAAAATTAAAATTGAATACATAAAAACCGGAACGAAAACAAAAAGTTAAAAAAAAAAAAACTAGCACTTCTGTAGTGGTCAAACAAAATCAAAATTTCTTTATTCAATTAAGCCAATTGAACGTCAAAAAAGAATAATAATTTAAAAGTTACAATAATTGATTCTACCGTCCATTCGGAAATGTAGCTTGTTATGGAGAAGAATGGACAAGAAACTCCACACTTACTCTTTTAAAATAAAAAGTGTTTTATAAGTATTTGGTTACATCATTTCTTGTTGGAAAAATACATGTAAATGTGAGAACGATGTAAAAAGACGTGCACGTAAAAGCGTCTAGAGTAAAACAAACAATTAAAAAAATATCAATACATAGGTAATTAAGCCAGAGCAGCCAGGTCAGGCCGAGGCAGCTAAGTTATGACCAATCCCAAATGACAGCGCCCGTTCACGAACATGACACATAGATCGGCACCACTCAGATCAACCATCATGAAGGGAACCGAATGATCCAACACATGTGCCACCATCAGAGAGACATTAGAGAGAGCATGACACACTATTATCTGCCAGGGCACACTAGTATATTCAACAAACGACATATAGGTACAGTAAATGGTAGATTTACAGTTGGTACATAGTACTCACACATGTGCTGTGCAGTTATATAATACTAAAATAAATTCAGTTTATACAACACAAATATATTCATACAGTCTTCAGTAGATCCAACAATACTTCAGAACTTTTCTGATTATCACTTGTTTTTGTGCCCTAGTGGCTGTGGAGCGAAACACGTGTCAATCAATAAAAAAAAACTGTCTGAATGTGGGTGTCCTATAGATACACCTACCTAACCGTTCAGTAAATACAGTTGTGATATTATGTATTTCTAATTCGACCAGCGACCCTACAATATGAGATTCTAGGTAAGCGTGCTACATCGTCGACCACATCATCGTTTACCATCACGTGAGATAGTGGTCAAGCGCGAGCCTAGGATAGGATAGGATAGGATAGGTGGACCTCTGTTCCGCACTTAGACTCGCATTTGGTCCATTGTACGTGCAGGCCTCCTCTCTGTGAGAAGGAATAGGCCGTAATCCACCACGCGGGCCCAGTGCATGTTGGTGGATGTCACATGTCTTCGAATTTTTGGTTCTAAGACATGCCGGTTTCCTCACGATGTTTTCTTTCACCGTTTTTAAGAGTAGTGGTGGTGGTAATTTACACAAAGTAAAGCGCCTGCCTGGGTTCGAACCCACGACCTACAAATTGTAAGTCGCGGCCGTTACCACTGCGCCACCAATGCTCTCAAGCGCGAGCCTAACAGAAATTAATAACAATAAAAAAAGTATTCCAACAGCAATAACAATTTTCAAAAAGTGCAGATGCAGATGTGTGTTAGTTACTCAATCACGCCAGAACGGCTGAACGGATCTGGATGAAATTTGGCACAGAGATAGATTATAGTTTGGAATAGCACATAGGCAACTTTTCATCCCGGTATTGTTCCCTTGTGATAAGAAATCACTTCTCACGCGGGCAAAGCCGCCTGCAAGGAGCTAGTCCCAAATATTTTGACCTCTTGACAGTCGTTATTCCTGATAGAAAGTCACTTTGAGCTCTAGCAATTTTGAAGGTAACTTATTTTCCTACCTTTTTCCATTAGTCCTCGTAGTTCCATCTCAAATCAGCCAGTTTCAAGCTTATTTTTCTGCAAGAATACAAAATAAGAAACTTATTTATCTGGTAAATGTACAAAATATTTTCACACCGAAATACTCACCCACTGGTAAATTAGTCCTCAGTAGTCGGTGTAATATACTTCCGACTGTCAATTTGCAAGCCGTGGTAATGACACTAACAAGGAAAAATGAAAAGCAGAATATAAAAAAAAAACTGAATATATTTTCCGCTCCTCAGGCCTTCAAGTTCAGACACTTATTTTGTTTGCGTTGGAGCTGAAATATATTGCATGTTTTCGTAGCCTACATGTAGGTTTAATTTAGATGTCATGTAAAATTTAAAACCCCCGAAACATTTTTATTTCATGATACATAATTTTTCTAGTATAGTTCTCGCCAAACTTCTTGGCCGCCTTGAAGTTGGCAACAATGGCTGCGTCGTAGTAAATCTCATACAAAAACAGCACCGTTTCGTGCCTCGCGCATCCGGTAAACCAACTTCAGGGCGGCCAAGATGTTTGGCGAGGACTATAGTAGACACGCTTCGATCGACATCTATTGAACACGTAATTGACACACATCAACACTTCACACAATTAACTAAAACCTAACTACTACTTTAAAACATTAAAGCAACAATAATAATGTGTTAACATCAGAGCTAGTGCTCAATTTATAAAAACTTTTTAAAATGTATAAATCCATTTAGAGAAAACTGTTCTTCAAGATACAGGATTTTCCTAGTTTGAAGGACAGGGATCTTATTATGTGAAATAGCCATGTCCATTTTTGTAATGTAAACACTGATGTAACCTAGGCTAATCCTTTTGCAAATATTTTTTTTTTTTTTTTTTTTTTTTCATTTTCAATTATGACACGATATTTTGCAAAAACACCCCGATGCAAACAGTAAAACGCCCATAACTTTTGAACGGCTGAACCGATTTTCATCAAACATAGCTAAGAATCTTGATAAAGCCATCTTTCAAAAAAAATGAAATCAAAATAGGTTTATCCGTTTAGGAGCTATGATGCCACTGACAGGTACGCAAATACACAAGCATACAGGTACACACGTCAAACTTATAATACCCCTCTTTTTCCGTTGGGGGTTAAAAAGAGGATTTAATGTAAAACTGTTTTAAATAAGTTCAAAAATACGATTAGGTATTAAGCATAGTTTGTAAAGTTTGTTTTCTCCGTAATTCTTAATTAAATTATTGATGGAGAAGCGCTTCTCCACTACATATAGGTATGTAGTCTACCCACATCGTGCTCTCTCGGTTTGGTTTCGTCTTCTCTGTTGTATTTAACTGGAAGGTTCTTTATATCAAGTCATCCAGTTACCAACGCATTTTCTCTCTTCTAATTTGTATTTACAAATTCAAGAACTCTTTTTAGGGTTCCGTATCCAAAGAGTAAAAACGGGACCCTATTACTGAGACTCCGCGGTCCATCTGTCTGTCTGTCTGTACGTCTGTCATTAAGCTGTATCTCATGTACCGTGATAGCTAAACAGTTGAAATTTTCACAGATTATTTCTGTTGCCGCTATAACGACAAATACTAAAAACAGAATAAAATAAATATTTAAGTGGGGCTATCATACAACAAACGTATTTTTTTTGCCGTTTTTTTGCGATAATGGTACGGAACGCTTCGTGCGCGAGTCCGACTCGCACTTGGCCGGTTTTTTTTATTGTGATAACAGGAAAGAACTCTTGACATAATTTCAACCGTATCACTAGTGCTGCGTTTGCTCGGAAAACGCACCTTTTAAAGAAGGTGTAGTTTCTGAGAAAGGCGCAGCATACAGGGCTCTTACAGGCTTTATGCAGGCGTTATTAAATCGACTTTGCAGCTTCAAGGGCTTCCTTTTTCTTCACAAAGCAAAGTTCTCTTAATAAAGTTCGTAGTCATACACGTGAGTGCAGTTTCTAGAAAGAGGAAAATGTCAGCATAAAATCTTTATCTTCTCTGCGAAATGAATATTGTGTTTCAATATTGTCAAATTTACAAAGAAGTACTGTTGTCCTGTACTGAAGTATTTTTAGCTTAAAAACCATTTAAAAAAAATAAAAGGTAACTGACGGGGCCCGCTAGGGCAGATGCTCGTCTGGGACGCAGATAAATTTGAAAAAGAGTTACTGCGACCCTGACCCTGACCCTGGCACAAGCAACTGAAGGAACACGGGTGGGTTTTAGTCAGTAAAAGTCTGACACGCCCTCCGGCTTCACCCAGAGCTGGAGAAGTCATTGGACGAATGCCCACCAAAAAAAAAAGGACTGTTGTGATGATGTGGACCTTATGAAATGTTATGTGTATGCATATACGTGTGTCCATAATATAGTATGTGTCTATCTATTAACCATCTCAATATCTTTTAAAAGCAATACCAACTTCAACTTAACGAGGCATCTGCGAGAAGTTACATCTCATTAACGACACTCCACCTAACTTATAATTCACTTAACCAACTATTAAAAGTTAGTTCAGGTACCAACAAGTGAATAAGTCAAGCTTTTGAACTTCGTCGTTAAAGGGTTGTTTGTAATTAGTGTATAGAGCCATCGAGCTGAAGGAAATTTAAAGTGATTCTAAGAATTTTACGATAGGGACTTGGTTTCGCCAAGTGATATTATCGATGATATATACGTTGGGTTTAGTCAATAGTACGGATGTCAAGACAAATCACAAGCACGCCCCCTGGCGGCAAACCAAGAACAACTACGCATTGGCGCGCTTTTTATAAACACTTGCGTGGTGGGGACAGCAGAATATGGCAGTATAGTATTGACCGCCTGCAAGCTAAGACAGCATAGAATCACTGTCGATCCGTAATATTTGTAATGTAAGCAAACTGTGACTGTTTGAATGAACCCAGTGTATTGAATAATTCGTGTGATTTCATTTTCACGATTGTACCCACGTACCTGCCCACACACGATGTTTTATCCTAAGGGAATAAATACATCCTGACTTCCCGATGGTTTGCATCTATCGGCCAACCTTGATGAGACATATAGATTTATTATAATATATGGAACTGGCATGCGATATGGAAATATTACATCATCAATCTCAAATGTTTTAGAAATAATCACATAGGCACCACACACACACTAATAACCTGTATTTAAAATTAAGCTTATTACAAAAATACCGTTTTTATTTCCAAAATGAGACCAATAATTTTTTTTTTTAATATTTATAATTTTGACTACTGGTCATGTTTTCAAGTCATAAGTTATGAATTATGACTGGAAAACAATATACCTCAAAATGTCTATGACAGCAAGATACTTTACAAAACCCTCACGGATCAAACATTATTTTTATATTGACTTCTAAAAAAGGAGGTTATCAATTCGACACGTATGTATTCAATATTGTTTGAATTGCACGATATTCACATTTATATTATCTACTCTATATGGGCTTCTAAATACTTGTAGCAAATTTCATAAGTATAATGTATGTACATGTTTGTTTGTATGTATGTATGTTAGTTTGTTCACGCATTTCTCCATAACTAGTAATCAAATCGTGATCTTTTTTTTATTGGGTTAGGTACCTCTCTACTTAGGTTTCATCAAAATCGGTTCAGCATTTGTCAAGATATGGAAAATATAACCAAACCCTTAAAGACAAACAGCAGGACTGTGTAAATTGAGTTATTATGGGTATGTTTTTGTGAACCATTTCGGTACCTTACTATAGAGCTTGCTCATTTCTTAGTGATGGTGGTCCAAAACTAAAAAGAGAAAAATAAAAACGTTTTCACAAAAGTAAACCGACTTCCTAAGTGAAAAAATAACTTTTGTTTCGGAAGTCGGTGGCACAAAACGACAAAAAATAAGAGGTACCAAAGACACCGATTTCCGAAACGTAAGTTATTTTTGCTCTTTTTAGTGTTTTACTTTGAAAGTCGGTTTATTTTTTGTGAAATAGTTTTTATACCTACCAAATCCTTCGAAACCTTTATAAATATACCTAGTAATCTTAATTAACTCGTGTAAATTACTATATATTACTATGAGTAATATTTTGCTGAAGGAATACGCTAATTTCTGTTCTTCGTGGAAAGCAAGTGATTCTGGCAACAGCATGAATATTTAAAACTGTTCTTCACTTCGTATATTCACGAGCCAAATTGGCGAAATATATTAATAATTTACTATTTAATTAGAAATTCATTAATTATTCACGAGGAACTCCAGTAATAATTACTGTACCTAACTGAGGAATAACGAAAGCTAACGTCCAAACTGTAGTCAGTTTATAGTTGACTGATAAATTTCTCGAATTGGTTACGAGTTTTATAATCCTCAAATTCTACCTTAAGTCTCCCACTGCTGGGAAATTCATATCATATATTTCAAGTGCTCATTATCAATTATTTCGTTATGACCAAAGTTGATCAATAACTAGTCCAACAACTGACCTACCATTCCTATATAGGTACTATATAAATCCTAAAATGCACGAACACGCACAAAGGTCCGTTTTAAATCTCGATTTTCACTTCTTTAATCACAATTTTTTTATAAAAATTATCGACATTCCGAAAGCATGCTCAAAATTTTCCTATAGCTAAAAACATTATTCCTTTATTCTCGTGTGCTCAAATTACGTAACAGTTTCCGGAACCCTTTATTTTGTAACATTTTTCACCTTAGCTGACCGCTTGACCGCGGCCCGGTAGAGCCCGTTTTTCATCCCACTGATCCCTTTCATGCTCACAGCCCCTACATTGTAGATTCAAGGTTTGATTCCCCTACGAAGGTTTATCTTTACGCCTTGGTTACCACAGGGTCTAAAACTGCGGGCTCTAAATTCTACGGGTTGATTGTGTATGAATAGAATGTCTATTTTTCTAGGTTTGTGCAAACTAGTTGAATTTTGCTTAAGTAGCAGAACGTGTCTATCCTTGAATATCAAACCATTTTTTTCAATTTCATTTTGGAAGAATGCATGTTAATCGTCGCATTGTCTAGTGAACTTGGTGTCAGCACAATCTGGTGAATAATATCAAAATGTTTCCAAAGCTTTGTCTGAACTGATGAAACTTTCCGCTGCGCTATTATTTTTAAGAAAATAAAGTTCAATTCAATTTTACTTTGGAGATTAACCTTGCTTGTTAAGAAATTTCGTAATTAACTTTGACAACAATAAGACAATAGCAGTCTGGCTGAGTTCCTCGCCATTGACCATAGACCCGCAGCTTCAAACAACAAATTATTAAGTTTTTGTTTTGAACAAGCTTTGTAAGAATAATCCAGCATGAGTCGCTATTTCAACCCCTTGAGTTTCATATTGTTGAAAGGTTTTGCATCTAAAGTATTCCGTCTCATGTCAATTCCTAATTCTCATATAACTACGATAGCAGTTGGTAATCAATATGTCATTTAAAGACATTTCATTAATGGAACGGTCTATACTTGGGATTTCTCTGAAGTATCGAATCCGCAACGAGGTAATCCGGCAAAGAACCAAAGTTTGTCGACAACTTTCAGCTTTTTTAGCTTGCTTATTCTCTATAAGCAAGCTGAAAAGGCAATGGGTCGGCCATATTAGCTGTAGAACCGATGACCGTTGGGTTAGACGTGTTCTCGAGTGGAGGCGACGAATGAGTAAACGTAGCGTGGGACGCTCTCAGGATATGTGGAACGACGATATTCGCAGGGTGGCTGGTAGCAGCTGGATGAGAGCTGCCGAAAATCGAGACAAATGGCGTGCGATTGGAGAGGCCTTTATCCAGGGTTGAACTGCTATAGGCTGATGATGATGGTAAAGTCATTTACATTTAAAAGATGCTTACTTTTAAAAGCTTAGTAATTTTAATATGTAACTCTTCTAACATTATGTAGGTAGATACGAAAGTTTAAACACAGATTAATGTATATTTTTTAGCAATTTCGTGTATTTCGATAGACCGATCTGGTTCGCAAACAGACGATTAATTTTACAGCGAAGCCTAAACGGTTTAACTGTAAAAGCTCTCTAAATGGGAGCTCTGTTGCAAATAATGTACCAATGAAAACAATTTCATTTTAGCATTAATATACAGGGGGGGGGGGCGGCTAAAAATCGTGGATCTAACGAAACAGGACGATAGTTGGGTTATAAGATGAAAAAAAAAGTATTTACCTACTGCAAATAGCCCCAAATATCACCCTCTTTCGTTTGATCCACGATTTTTAGCCCGCCCTGTATATTAATGCTAAAATGCAAATTGTTTAGATTTGTACATTATTTGCAACAGAGCTCCCATTTAGAGAGCTTTTACAGATAAACCATTTAGGCTTCTCTGTAAAAGCTCAGTATAATCAATCATCTGTTTGCAAACCAGATCGGGCTTCATCTGTAATCGGATATAGCATCATTCGATGTATTCCTATTCTGACTAGTGACGTCATTTAGGATTCCGTAGAGCTTCATTAATTTTCATTCTATACAAAATTATAAGTATTTTGCGTTTCTAGAAATTAGTGATAATAAATTGGGATAGCTGATTTCCAACAATTTTGACCACAACTATTCTCACAATAAACAGTTTTTAGTCGAGAGATGAAAACTAAAAGTCTGTTTCTCTATCTCTAAGTAACTCAGTTTCGACCCCAAGTTATCAGGGTCTCATAAGCTCAGTTCAGGGTCAAACTATACATAGTTTGTTTGTTCATCAACTGTTTCGAGAAATGCCTCCAACCCTGTATTTATGAATTTCCACAAACAACACAATTTTTCAGGAAATAACCGAAAAATACCTCATAGCTTTTACATTCGCAAAATTATATTCCGAATTAGTAGAAGAGACCTGCTACTGTATCTTATTGCCGATTCATAATGTTATTCAAATGTTGCATTCTAAATTCGATCTCAGCTTATTAGGCACTAACATAGCTTAGTATAATTCTAGCATAGCTTAGTATAATTCTAGCATAGCTTAGTATAATTCTAGCATAGCTTAATTTCAAGTTATCTAGGCATTAGTAATTAAGCTGTAAAATGCACCTGTTAGCTTCGGATAATTTCTTGGTCGGATTGGTTACTCCCACGTTATTGTAACTTTGTATCTCTTTCTGGCTAACGAACATCAAACCTGAACAATGTACAAAGTTATTTTAATTTGAGAACAACTTTTGTAAGTGGTCAATAATATACTAAAAAAAATAGGTAAACTTTAGGACACGTAAAATTAAAAAATTTAAGAAAACCGACAAAAATTCCTCTTTGAACTACATAATTTATCTAGTAGTAAACACGCTTCGATCAACAATCCATCGAAACAAGTAATTATAACACGATATCTTGCGAAAATAACCCGATTCAAAGAGTAAACTGCACATAACTTTTGAAAGACTTAACCGATTTTCATCAAACAGCCAAGAACACTCTCGATAAAGTCAATTTTTAAACGAAAAAAAAAACTAAATCAAAATCAGTTTATCCGTTTAGGAGCTATGATGCCACAGACAGATACGAAAATACAGAGATACACACGTCAAACTAATAACACCCCTCTTTTTCAGTCAAGGGTTAAAAATAGGTTTATATGCCCTAATCTAAGCAACCCGTGTTCCAGGTGTTTTATGCCGAATGTGTTCTTCCGTTGATATGTAATTGGTTGATTAACATTTCAATGATTTGATAACCAGGATAGTATTTGGTACTAGCTTCTGCCCACAGCTTCACCCGCGTGAACAGTATTTTACTATCCCGAAGGAAAATTATCTATCTGTGTGCCAAATTTCATCCAGATACGTTCAGCCGTTCTGGCGTGATCGAGTAACAAACATCCATCCCTCCATCCATCCATCCAAACTTTCGCATTTATGATATTAGTAGGAACTAGGATGGGTTATAAAGTATTAGTAGGTATAGTATAAGGTAGGCTGTCTTAAATCTATACTATATCTATAATCTATAATATTAACATATGTAATATAATATAATATAATATAATATAATATAATATAATATAATATAATATAATATAATATAATATAATATAATATAATATAATATAATATAATATAATATAATATAATATAATATAATATAATATAATATAATATAACATAATAGATTTTATTGTTTGTTTGTACATAATAGGCTCCGAAACTACTGGACCGATTTTAAAAATTCTTTCGCCAATAGTAAGCTACATTATTCTTGAGTGACATAGGCTATAAATTTGAAGGGAGCGAAGCCGCAGGGGTCAGCTAGTCTATACTAATATTATAAAGAGGAAATATATTTTTGTTTGTTTGTACCGAATAGGCTCCGTCACTACTGGACCGATTTAAAAATTCTTTCACTAATTGAAAGCTACATTATTACTGAGTGATAAGGCTATTTTTGTATCCCGAAATCGGGTCCTGTGGGGTGGTCCACGGGAGCGAAGCCGCGGGGATTAGCAAGTATTAAATAAAAATAGAAGTAGTTCCATCCTAGAAAAAAGCCTAGCGATAAATTAAAGTCTGTTTAACAGACCGCCTTTTCTAACGAAGGCACAATAAGCGAATTCTTCTAGCTTAATTAATTTTTATTAATTAAAAGCTTTATTCAGGTCCATGCTCCTTCGATCTTTCACATTTATTACGTATTTAATATAGGTACAAGGAAAAATCCCTGCTATCAATCCTGTAAATCCTTCTTCGTGCCTTGAATAACATTATTTAAAATGTTAAACATTTATGCGAGATGAGTTTATCACAGAATTACCTACGAAAAAGATAGTAAGAAACGAAAATATGAACGTAACGCAGATGATTGAGATAGTTTAATGCTAGGTATGTCTACTTCCAAACTCACGTGACTGATCCTAAATTACCAAAGACTGATAAAATATTCTTTTTCTCAAACATGCTTGGAAATTTTAGTATTATTTTGACATCCTTCTTCGAGATAAATCGAAATTGCTGTACTGGCCAAATACATGCGAGCAGCGGCCGGCAAAAGTTGTATGAAAATCCATATCTGTCGTGTCTAGCAGCCAAATAAATTACATAGTAAACTCATATGTGTCGTGTTATTTAAAAATGGAATGATCTTTTACTCCGAAACATGGCAACAAGTAACATATCAAAGGTTTTTTTTTAATTTCGAACTGGCTTGCAAATAGAACGCTGTTTATTGAAAAAAAACAAAAGAATACTTTAACGCGGGATCAATTATTGTTGTTCGTCATTGATTTTGTCAAAATGAGTTCTAGGTACTACTAAGTTTTATTTTCCGCGCATTATTTGAGAAAAGTACCATACAAGCCTTGGCCACAACTAGGCATTGATGGACTTACGTATGTGTGCCTCGGCTTCTTCTCGGCCCACATTTACACGTTCGTCCATCGATGCCTCTTTTGCTGGCTGCTGCAGTAATGTACTATATCCCCCATTATTATCCTACATTTAGTTTTAATGTCGGCTTTCCCTACGGGAAACGGCCTTGTAGAACTCGTCACTAGATTTGTCCCTCCCGTAATAATTAAGGTGTTGACGTATATACCTGCCTAAGTACTTACTTAGGTATAATAAAACGTGTTCGATTTAGCAGATTTATTGTTCCCCGAATGTACCTATTTCATTTCATTCATGTTTGAATCTAGAAAAAAATATTTTAGTTAAGTCAAAAACATGCAAACACATCTAAAAAAAAAAGATTCTCACCGAGATACGAATGACTCCCAAGTGGGGTATTGCACGCTCGTTTGTGACATTCAAATCAGCAGACTTTCAAAAATGGATGGTGTTATTCAGAAATGTAACACGAAATTTTCAACATTTTGCTCTTTTCCAGCCCTGCGCGCTACTCGAGTTTAAGAGCCGCCCTTCAACCGCCTGATTCAGCTGTATACAGCGAAAACACCGCTTGAAGCAGAACCTTCCGATCAAGTGTTGCTCTTATGAAAGTTTAATAAAGCGATCTCTTTGTCTATACGTACTACCTCGACTACGGAAAGATTAAACGCGTTTGTACGTACTTCATCGAGCAGTTATAACCGTTATTGCTTTAACATAAGTGCGTGAATACTATGAAGAGTTTGTTTAGACCCAGGACCGGTGTGTATATTTTATTCAGCGGTTACAACGTTTATATGATTTGCCCGTGACCTCAGGGATTAGTGTGTTAACGTGACCCTGTTAATTTACATCACGAAGGCATCTCATTCCACATTATAAATGTGAGGAATGTGTGAAAAGCTTTCTAATGTTAGATAAGGTACAAAAATACGACAATGAGAATGAGCATTTTAGAATGTGCGTTAAAAAATGACATTGTTTCGATGTTTATTCTGACTATCATCCATTTTTTCCAGGCATAAAAAAATAATAAAAGACATGATTATTCATCATCATCATTCCAGCCGAAAGACGTCCATCGTTGCACATAAGTCTCCCCCAAACGTAGCCACACTGACCGGTCCCGTGCGTCTAGCATACACCGGATCCCCAGAGCCTTAAGCAGGTCATTGGTCCTCCTAAAAAGAGACCTTCCAACGCCGCGTCTGCCAGCTCGCAGTTGGCACTCCAGGACTTTTCAGCCCCATCGACCATCCATTCTGCGAGCAATATAATAATAATAATAATTCATTTATTTTCAGACACAGTAGTCCATAATATTATTACATTCATGCATTACATAATAAAAAAATATCAATTCGAAATTAAAATAAAATGTCATTCATTAGCATTAAACTTTAAAAATACTGAATACATTAAAATTAAATCTATCAAAGCCAAAATTAAACTGACAGCAACACTGTCATAATAATAATAAAAATGACAGAAAAAAAAAAAAAAAAAAACACAAAAGTAAAAAAAATAAAAATGTCAGAGTCATAAAAATTTATAAAATAATAAAATTGAAAGCAATTAAAAATGTCTAAAAGAAAAAAAATACATTTGAAGGTTCACCTGCCCCACGCCCGATACACAGGTACATGTAAGGACTGCCAGTGCTGCATAAATGGCCCGTCCAACCTATCGGCAACGATACAATATGCCCTGCCCACTGCCACTTTAGTTTGGTAATTTTTCGGGTTATGTTGGTAATCATTTCTGATTTGGTCACGCAACGAAACTCCGAGCGTAGCCCTCACCATTGCCCTTCTTCTGATAATGCCCATTGTGACTATAGGACATCACTACAAAACATACGCTTTAGTCTTGAGAAACTGTGGTAACTTGGACGAGATAATACTGACCGCTGCCCAACCCAGTCAGATACACGATTAGAGTAAAAATCAAATATGAAAAAATATTAAAAATATGCATTGTAGATTACACGAACGTTATTGTCCGCAGTTGCACAACTTGGCAAAGGAGCTGATATATATTTATTTTGATTTGACAAATCTATCAGTTGGACAAATAGTCCAAAGACAAAAAATATACTAACTACTATACTTATTTATGTGCCATAAAGAATAAACAGAATTTTAAAACACAGGCTCGTTCTTCTTAATCGCTAGCCTCGGTAATTCTTTGAAGTATAAATTAGTAAAACTTTCCATTTAAACATTATGCGAACGAATACGAAGTACCTAATTCTAGAATTCTAAGTACTATTAAAAATAATAAATGAGACTAACAAATTCCTATTTGAAAATTAATGAAAGTGAAATAGTTTTAAATTTTTCTTATTGATCTCACCAACCAATTGACAAAGAAAACCCAATTTAATAGATTTCTTCTTAAATAGCACTTTGAGAACTAGGGTGAAGTTTGTCATTGCGGCTGAGGAAGCGAGGGCGTTACAGAGCGTAGAAGGCAATGAAAGAAATGCTTATGCGTATCGAACGAAGTTTTCAACACACTTGAGAAGAAATAAATAAAACACAACCACAAGTCTATTGTAGCATATATTTGCAAAAGCTGGCTGATAAGAGCCAGTTTTCTATAGAGTCTTTAATAATATTTTTTTTTTTCCTAAATGTTTTTTAAATTATATTTACAACTTAAGGTGAAGCTTATTCATTATTGGACCAAATTTCCAAACAGAACATTTAGGCAAATGCCTAACCAATTACTACGAATTTTATTTGCAGTCTACATAACAAAAAGCCTAACCAATTACTACGAATTTTATTTGCAGTCTATATAACAAAAAGCCTTACCAATTACTACGAATTGTATTTGCAGTCTACATAACAAAAAGCCTAACCAACTACTACGAATTTTATTTGCAGTCTACATAACAAAAAGCCTAACCAATTACTACGAATTTTATTTGCAGTCTACATAACAAAAAGCCTAACCAATTACTACGAATTTTATTTGCAGTCTACATAACAAAAAGCCTTACCAATTACTACGACTTGTATTTGCAGTCTACATAACAAAAAGCCTAACCAATTACTACGAATTTTATTTGCAGTCTACATAACAAAAAGCCAATTACAACCAATTACTACGAATTGTATTTCCAATCAACATAACAAATAGCCTAACCAATTACTACGAACTTTTTTGCAACCTACTTTACAAAAAACCTAACCAATTATTACGAACGAATCAATTATTATTACGAATTGTATTTGCAATCTCCATACCATAACATCACGCCTGAATATCCCGAAAGATTTGGCAGAGGGGCATCTATATAATTATATTACACCCACATTACCCCAGTTATGTTTAAGTCCCATGTAATTGAAGACGAGCCTTTTTGGACACGAATCCAGACTACAGATTTCTATAAGAAATTCCAGATGAAAAACACAATAACACTTTGACCGACCCAGGAATCGAGCCCAGAACCAAAACCAGTGCTGGCGACGAGGCAGTTCAATTGTAATATAATAATAAATTAATCACGCCAATGTAATTGCCTTGCTAATAGCAATCGGGCGTGTAATGCTCTCCGATAACTCAATTATTTATGAGCGGAATCCATGCACTTGATGTTATAAGTAATCGAATATTAATAATTTAGTTCATCGGTAGGTACCTAGAAAGTACCTAGTTTTAGAACACCATTTGTATGTAGTAAAATTATATCAAAATTCATTGCCGAATTGAATTAATTATTACTTTTATTTATTTTATGTTGAATCAGCTCATAAACACGGCCGCGGGATTTGGCTGCCTAAAACTAGGTACTTTTAGTGGGATTCATAACAAAGTATGCGATATACTTTGTTATGAATCCCACTAACAATAATTTGCTTTAGACATTAATTTTTGTATCTAAGATTAAACACGGCACGTTCCTTCAAATAACATAACAGAAAAGTTTGGAAGACCTACAGCGTAATACAGAAAATAGTGCCGAACAAAACTTCGTTGTAGTAAACTTGTCAAATCAAAAGTGCATCCGGCGATATTGAGAAAGTGGGAAGAATGCCGTGGTTCCGTGAAACTATACCAGGAACTTGCTAACTTGAGCTAGTATTGGATAAGTTCTTCAGGAGAATTCTGCCAGACATTATTTATTATCAAAAGAGATCAACCACTTTCTTTGAAGCTTTGTTATCGACGTTGTACAGCAACATAACTTATTTCAATATATACCTTAATGTACCTACAAGAATACTCACAGAATTATCTTGCTTTTGATAACTAGTCTAAATAACTTAATTCAGATATTGATATAAAACGGCTCCTTTTACAAGCAGGTATTTATGTAGGTATGTATGTATGTATGTAAGTGTGTTCAGTTTAAATCTTGCAACTGAATTTTAAAGCAGTTATCCTTTACCGATTAGGATGAAATGTTGCATACACGTTTAGTTTGGATGACAATGCATGGTTAGCTAAGTAACGTCATTCTAAATCCAATATGGCGGATGACCCAAGATGGTGGACTAGCTATTTTTTGTGCACTGCTAATAATATCAAGACAAAATGCATTTTGTTACTTATTGGGAACAATTTACTGCAGAATCTATTTTTTGTCAACAGAGATGAATTAATTAAGAAGATTGTGCAAGCGAAATGTTACGAAAAAGAATTTACAAAGCGGTACCAATTTTATTGATCTCCTTTAATAATCAATGTTTCGAGACCTTAGATGTTGAAATAAGAACTATCATCTAATAAGCAAACAGCAATGATAAATAATGTACTATTTAGACTAGATTTTTTCTAAATTGAGCCGGATTAAGTGTTAAAATTTTTTAGTCTTTCAATAACACAGAAAATCTTTACTTTTTCCTATCAGGATACCAGGGTACCAGGGTATCAGGGTTGTGTGTGGTTGAAACTACAGTAGTACATACACCATTTGCTACAATCCTTACATACGACTTTTGCTTCGTTTGCAATACACGCTGAGCCGGTTGTGAGTTCTAAGCAACTGACATTTCTGAAGAACAATAAGGCGTTAAACAATTTTACTGAAATCTTGAACGCCGACACTGTTGAAAAAGATGTATGAGTAAAACTATTCTGTCTTTCTTTTGTCCTATAATAATTCAGTTTTTATAATGATTACGTCAATACTTTGTAGCTTTTTTAATTTTACTCATTTTAAACTAAGTATGCAGATCCAAAGCTTAGAGATATCAGCACGGCATTGTGCATCGATGCGGATCAAAGCTAATGCAGGCCTGACGTCATGGGCTGTAAAGATAAAAGGATATGCATAATATTATAAGCGACGACAGAAGAGCTGGTAACTAATAAGGTTAACATGCATGACGGAACAGAATACCACTAATAATAATCTATTTATTACCTGTAAAATTAGTATTCAATTTATCTTTACATATTTCACCAGTTAGTAAATGTGCACTGTTATCCATTCAAAATAAGGTATATATTTTAATGCTCGGTGCTCCAGAGAAAACTGGGTTGCGATGCTCCGAGGCCGATTGGATAACTATTAAATTCAATTGATAAATTTAAAACCAAAGGAGTGCTTTGGCACGCATACTACCATTATGTTTCGTTACGGAGTGGAATTCTCTGCCGGGGTCTGTGTTTCTCGACAGCTACAATCTAGGAGTCTTTAAGTCAAGAGTGAATAGGTTATTTCTAGGCAAGCGTGTCTCACTGTCGACCACATCATTGCTTACCAACAGGTGAGATAGTAGTCAAGCGCAAGCTTACTAAATAAAAAATAAAACGTTTATGTCAAATGCCGCCAACTTCCACCGGACCTTAGGATATTCTTAATAACAACTTAACCAGAAGATTATCTTAAAGGAAATAGAATATAAATATAGAAATCTTCTATCTGTCCAGCCTTTTCAGTCGGCTTCCAATAAAACGCCAATCAATTAAGAATAAGGCAGGGCTCACCAAATGGCGGACCGCGGTCCGGATCCGGACAATCGACTTATTTTGTGTGGACCTCACACTTGTGTTACTTGAGTACGTATGTGAATAAATTATCTTGGCTTTGTCTTTACTGACGTCCATCTGACAACGGACGAATCATCTCAACAAAATCATCATTGATATCATATCTATATTGACTTAATTTGAGTTTATTATTTCAATTTAAATAAGTAAATACTCGTGATGATGTAAGGACCAGGAGGGGGATAGGTGGCTTTAAATAAACTTTACGGATCACCACGGTCATATTATTTAAAACAAAAAACCGGCCAAGTGCGAGTCGGACTCGCGCACGAAGGGTACCGTAGCATTATCGCAAAAAACGGCAAAAAAAAACACGTTTGTTGTATGGGAGCCCCACTTAATATTTATTTTATTCTGTTTTTAGTATTTGTTGTTATAATGAAAATAGAAATATATCATCTGTGAAAATTTCAACTATCTAGCTATCACGGTTGATGAGATACAGCCTGGTGACAGACAAACGAACCCTAAAGACGGGCTCCAAATGAAAGTAATTGGTGAACCCTGGAATAGGGTGTGCATTAAGCAAGTAAATATTATTACTGGTCTAGCGTCAAAAATGGCCCTTTTAAAAGTGTTACAAGAACCAAAGCATAATCACGCTAATTTCAAAATAAATAATGTTACGGAGAAAGTGCTTCTTTCCAAGCGGACAACTTTAAATGAAGTTCACAGAGTACTTACAAAAAGAGCGCACGTAAATGGCGTAAAGTAAAAAGGAGGTTGTACTTTGTCTTTTATTTAAGGCTGACACAGTTTTTCTGATGTTAAGGGTGCTTTTCCTCCAAAAACATGCCTGACGGTCCGTGAGAGAAAAAATCTACTTATGGGATCAAACCATGTTCCTAGCCTGGATTATCGCAGCTCTGATGGAAATGAGCTTGCGGAGCTAGATATTTAAACATATAAAAATTGACAGGTGTATGCGAGGGATGAGAGCGAGGTATGAGTGGTGACCACTTGTCGAGTTGTCAGAGACACGCCAAAGACATCAATCGAGTTAAGTAAGCATCCTCGAACAACATTTCACAGCTTCGCTACGTATCTTCGCACCGTAGAAACCCCTTGCAGAGCTTTGTTGAGAAAAATCCCACAATTTGACAGCACCAATAAACAAGTAATCCTCGCACCGCCTAGATACTTTGGGCATCTCTGGTAGAAAAATACCCTTAGACTAGGCAATAGATGCAAGAAACTCGACTTGTAGATATAGTCTACGAGATCTATTTTTGATACCTTATATTGTCCATTACTGACCTTGCTCTTGAATAAAAGGATGATTTGTTGACAGACCCAAACGGTAACGCTCAATCGTCTCGCATCTAATATTTGAAAAGGTAATGTTTGTTCTTATGCAGATTATTCCACTGTTAGAAAGCTACACCATCATAAGTGTACATTAAGGCATTATTATTACTGATGCTCATGCTCAACTCAACTGAAACTGGAAATGGACAGTTGTGATTGGTTGTCTTGTTTTTTTACATTAACGTGTTCAAGTCCATGATCCCAGACGGCCCAAACGTTACCGAACTCTTTTAACACAAATTCAGTAGCATTGAGTAGTGTTAGCTTGTACTTGCTACGTACTCGTACTTACTTATTTGGACTTTCATTTTAATTCAATACCACATATTTTGTGTAGCAATAATTCATTAACATCTGGAGTATCTGGGCTCCTGCTCTATTGAGTACACATATGGCAAGCTGAAGAATCATAATATGCCAAACTCGATAGTTGTGATTGGTTGGCAGTTGATTGGTAGGTGTGGCCAATTTTGAGTTCGAGTCGAGTATGAGCAGCTAGAATACGGGCCTTAAATCCGTACGCACGGTTCCCGTGGGCCATGGGAGCGCAACCGCGGATTTGTGCTAATGTTAGAAAATTCTTGTATGATTAATGACAACATCATGTGTGTTTTATTATATGACGTGAAGTGCCGTTTTGAAACTCGTCAATGTTAACGTGAACGTTTACGTTTGAGTTACATGTGACTTTACAAAATGAAACATTCTTCGCTTGATGAATGAAATTCCAGTCTTGTACTATAGTTACACTGTGTTAAAAATGCTTTGTATCTTAGCAATATGATAATGGAACAGCATATAAAATAATACACCTACCTTGTAGGTTAGATATTTATTAAATAATAGTGGCAGTAATTAAATATCTTCTGACACACTGTGAGTATAATGAATTCATTGTAGTCAGAACAAAGCGAATATTACATCACAAAAGCATGATAATTAAAACGTCAAAATTATTAAGGGCTATGTGTTAGAGCTTGAGGTTCTGGGCTCGATGTCTGGGTCAGGCAAAACTATTGTTGGGTTTTAAAATCTGAAATTTCGTCGCTTAAGTTCTAACGCCGCGTATGTCAAAATCGGGAACTTTTCAGGAAAGCATATAAATTGTTTAGCAGCACGTTACTCAGGTTTAACAAAAAACTGACGCGCTGTTCCTATAGCAATACAAACAGCGCGGTATACGGTTTTGCTGTGGTTTTTCTGTGCAATACTGACACACGCGGTGTTTTTCTTGTTATTCTTTTTAAATGATAAAAATTTAATAACCTTACTATTTTTTCAAACTCTTGTGTTTGATTCCTCAAACGTTGCTTCTTGAGTTTCCGTATCGATGACATACACAAAGAATTTTGTTAAAAAAATTACTTCCGCAGGGTCCCAATGCGGATCACACCGCCGACGACGACGACGGTGCTTCGGTGGTGATCGAGGTAGAACTGAGACTGGCGGTACGCAGGCTGAATGCACTAAGAAGCCGGGGCGCCCCGCGGACTATCCGTCCGCTTACCGGTCCATCGTTCTGCTCGATGAGGTGGATAAGTTCTTTGAAAGAGTCATTGCAGACCACCTCATCGGGCAGCTAGTGCGGGTGGGGCCGGATCTGGCGGAGAGCCAGTTTGGTATCCACAGGGGGCACTCTACGGTGGACGCCATCATGCGCGTGCCCTCACGACAGGGGAAGCAGTGGCTCGAGGTGGGGTCGTCTTGGCGATTTCTCTAGACATCGCCAATGCCTTCAACACCCTGCCATGAAGCTGCATCAGGGAGGCACTCCGGTATCACAGGATGCCGCCCTACCTCTGTCGCGTGGTTGAGGGCTGTATGACAGACAGGGCGGTCATCTACCCTGGGCACCAGAGAGAGTGGAACTAGTGAGAGATGTCGTGCGGTGTCCCACAGGGATAGGTCGTGGGGCCGCATCTGTGGGACATCAGGTACGACTGCCGATCTCCCTAGTGGCGTCAATCTGGCTTGCTATGTTGATAACACGCTGGTCCTGTCACAGGGGAGTTCGCACCAGGCGGCGGCTGGAATAGCGACACACGGGGTTGCGACAGTCATCGAGAGGATCCAGCAATTAGCAATTAGGACTTGAGGTGGCCCTGCACAAGTCCGAGGCCATGTGTTTTCACGGTCTTCGGAACGCACCACCGCCGGTTTCCCAAATAACGGTAGGAGGGGGCGTCGGTGGGAATGCGTGGAGCATTTCCGACGTTTGGCTCCAGATTGGAGCGTGCCGGGGTTGTCTTCAAACGGCTCCTGCCCAATTTAAGAGGTTCAAACGCCTCCTGCATGAGGCTCTACGTGGGGGTCGTACAGTCCATGGCCACGTTCCCTGAGGCGGCGACTAGCCTGCCGGTTGACCGCGTCCCAAAGGTTCTTTAGGTAAAAGTCCTCGCGCAAATATGGGAATGGCGCGATGATGTGAAATGCCGGGGCGAAACTCCGGTGTCGCGACAAATCACGGCTCGGCGGGCAGATCCCCGGCAAGATGACTGTCGAAACCCAGCGCTGGGCACGCCACCTTTGCGGCGATAAGGCTCCTCTTTGAGGAGTGGCTTGAAAGGCTTCACGGCGTCCTCATCTTCCGCTTGACGCAGGTCCTCACCGGACACGGCTTTTTCGAGAGGTTCCTGTTCAGGATAAGGTGGAAGGAAACGCCCGGGTGTCAACATTGTGTGAATCGCCCGGATGACACGGTAGAGCATACGGTAGAGATCTACCCCGCTTGGGTGGAGCAACGCCGTGTCATCGTGGAGGCGATCGGCGGTGGCGACCTCTCGCGTCCGACCCTGGTTCAGGCCATGGTACGGAGCGAGAGGGCATGGGAAGCGGTCACCTCCTTCTGCGAAGCAGTAATGCTCGCGAAGGAAGAGGCAGAACGCGTGAGGGAGACTCAACGGAGACGCCCTCACGCCTCAAGCTACCGCAGAAGACGCTCTGGACGTCGGGAGTCGCAAGCCGATTCTCAGCCACATTAGGCGCGGGATGGCATGTAATGGGTAGCTCGATAAGGACCAGGCTCAAGTCTACGGTGCGTAGTGTTCCACGCGCGTCTCAAAGAGATCTCAGCAAAAACTGACGGGGCCCGTTAGGGTCGATGCCTGTCTGGATCATGTATAAATTTAAAAAGAGTTACCGCGGCCCTGGGTCAAGCAACTGAAGGAACACGGGTGGGTTTTCGTCATTAAAAGTTTGACACGCCAAGGAGAAGTCATTGGACGATTTTCCACCCAAAAAAAAAAACAGTTAACCGGCGATTTGTCACTAGTTACTGGGGTCAGAATTTGTTGGTGGTTATAAATTTGCCCCCTATTTCATGAGAACTAATCCATCACTACAAGGTACACATCTGCCTCCATCGAGGCATACAGTCGTGATTTTATTACTTTATGAAGAAATATTGCGAGTTTTGGGCAAAATCACCTCATTTCTTAGACCTTATTATACCTCTGTTCATTAAACTTCCCTAAAACTTTAATTCTCATGACAATCCCTTGTTATATGAGAGATATTAATTTCGAATATTCCTCTTCCCTAGTGACTACTCAGCTACCTACGTTCGTAAAACAATGAGGATATATTTCATCCACTTCCCTGTGGAGCAGCCTAAAAAGTGGCTAGTGTCCCTTATCCGAAGCTTACCGTATTTCTTAACTAAAAACATTTCTGTTGAGAATATAAGTAGGAAATATCTTTCTTTTTTTCTTGTTAACTGGCCCTGAACTAACGAGGCTTATGTACGTGGTTGTTTCCAATTACTTGGATGATAAAAAATACTTTATTTGAAGCAAAGAGTTGAGCTCTCGCTCAGTATGTTGCGACATTTTTCCAACTTACATTCAATAGTTAGATATCTTTACTACTGAATGTAGCCCGCACTGGGCTCGCGTGGAGGATTACAGCCCATTCCCTCTCACAGAGAGGAGGCCTGTGTCCCAGCAGTGGGAACATTAATAGGCTGATGATGTGTGATGTGTGTGATGATGTGACTACTGAATGTAGTTTATATTTATGGGAAGAGAAAAGTTGTTGGTAATTGGAAAAAAAAAAAACATTTGTTCTAATAAGTAGTATCTGCAATATTCTACATCGTCATCATAACTATTCAGACTTTAACGTTACTACCACTGCTGAAGCACAGGCCTTCTCTTTGTAAGAGGCAGAAGGCCTTCATTCACCACGCATGCATAGTGCGGGTTTATGTGTAATATGGTTTCCGGTATCCTCACGATGTTTTCCTTAACTTTTATGAAAGTAATGACGAAGAACTAAATTACACAAAGCCACGTGCCTGCTTGGGTTCGAAAACATAACCTAGAGCTTGTTAGCGGAGCCTCTACCACTGCTCTGTTCTGTCCTTAATTCCATATTATTTTTATTTTGGCATCCACTTCACTTACATACTTTTCCCCATGTATTCCATCAGTCCTGCATCCAGCCAGGTTAATCTATTAACCTACTTATTTTATTGTCTCAATGTTTACAGCTGTTTGTGTCACTCGTGTTTTATGGGTGACATTAACTTTTACTAGGTATAGGCTCACTTGAGTACTTGTCGATGTAGAACCAAGCATCGAATTGAATCTTGCACAATACGGGGTAACTCATTGGTAATATTTTTATTATCCAAACAAACTACCTTTGCGAATGGATAGTATAATATTTTTTTCATTATCTTTTAATGTTTGACTTTCATAAGTACTGTTTGATGGCCTAATATATAAATGAGTTTGACTCTGACTATTACGGATTGTGTAACTACTTAAGAATATAAACAAATTTTACTATGGGATCAAATCTGAAACATGGGTCAAAGACGTTCATTACATAATTCAACTGAACAGTTTTGTTTGTGAGAAGAATAAGCTGCTCACGACATTTTGTCGAACAATGCGTACATATCGCATGACTTGATAAAAAAATTGGGATCATAAAGTAGTAGGTACACTGGTAAATCACCAGGGTACAATCTAGTTTGTGATAAAAAAATCCTTCTAACATATTTTGAACCGTCAACCTATATTGAAATCTTCATCAATCTTTTTTGATTAAAAGAATTACTATAGGTAGGGATAAGTTCTTTTATAAAGGTACATGAACTGAGTTATATTAATCACAGCCGGCTAGGTACGTTAAATTTTACCAAAGAAAATTTTACCTTAAGATTTGTGCCTAATTGAATACCTACTCATTAAAACACCTCCAGGACCTTTATCTATATATATCTATACATATCTATATATCTATACAAATAACAACGTTTAATAAGTATGTAATATCAAAATAACAACGTTTTATTGAATGCACGTGAAAGTATATACGGTACTAACAACAAATAAGCTATTTTTAAGATTTTTGTCTGTCTGTCTGTTTGTTCCGGGTAATCTCCGAAACGGCTGGACCGATTTTGACGGGACTTTCACTGGTAGATAGCTGATGTAATAACGAGTAACATAGGCTACGTTTGATCACGAGAAAATTCATAGTTCCGGCGGGAAACTAAAAAAATAAGAATATATTTTTCACGATTTTGACGCGGACGAAGTCGTGGGCAACAGCTAGTAAACTAACATTATTATGAAGAGGTAACGTTGTTTGTATACGGTTTTTTATATCACAACTGACGATTACAAAGATGCCTGAAATAATGCATGATTCCTGAGTATAGCTCACAGGATCTTCGCCGCGGGAAAATGCTAATTAATGTAATTATTTTAAGGCAGAACAAAGAACCAGAACTTAAGGGATAGGAATTCTGACTACCCCTGACTTTTTTTTTTTTTTTTTTTTTTTTTCCCCTTTTTTAGGGTTCATCAATAGGATGGACCCTAATCATATTACAATCTAGCCTTATAAATAGACTAATAAGTAATTTAATTATGACTTAAACTATTACATTGTCTTTACTAAGAATGTGTCCAATAGCACTTTTCTTATTGTCTCTATTAAGGCGAATACACTTCGTTCTTGTGTTTGTTTGGTAGCACATTTGTACGTTACACTATTCACTAACACTAAACACTAACTCGAACGGTTTTGTTCTTTTTAGTCTTCTCACTATGTTTGTTTGGTCGAGAAGCTGGATTGCCTCGACGTTCACATGCTGATGAAGTCTCTTTTCGTGAGCTTCTGCAAATTTCTGGATCACTTTTTCGATGAACTCAACTTTTAGGTCCCGATGGAGGTCATCATTTCGTATGTACCAAGGTGCATTTACAATTGCCCTTAGCACTTTGTTCTGGACTCGTTGTATAGTTGATATATTGCTCTGTTTGGTGCAGCCCCATAGCTGAATACCATAAGTCCAAACTGGCATCAGGACTTGCTTATATAGCAATAATTTGTTTTGCACGGACAGCATGGAGTTTCTTCCAAGCAGCCAATACATTCTTTTATATCGGAAGTCGAGTTCTTCTTTTTTCTTCTTGACGTGGGCTTTCCAGCGTAACTTTGCGTCAAGGGTCATGCCGAGATATTTGGCTGTATTCTCGTATGGCACTTGTTTATTATTAATGTAAACTGGAGAATATTGATGTTTTTTGTTGGTAAAATCTATGTGAACAGATTTGGATTCATTTAGTTTAATCCTCCATTTTTTGGTCCAGTCATAAACTTGATTAACAGCCATTTGAACCTTTTGTACTGCTTCTGCGTGGCTATTTCCTACAGCCATTATGGCTGTATCATCAGCAAAGGTCCCAATCGTGTTTTGCTCAAATTCAGGAATATCACAAGTGTATAGTAGGTACAGGACCGGACCTAACACACTTCCTTGCGGTACGCCAGCTTTTATTTGTTTCAATTCGGAGTAGGCATCTTCTTGTCTTATTCTAAAGACTCTGTTTAGAACATATGACTCTAATATGTCAGCAAATTGCTTCGGTAACAGGCTCTTCAATTTATGTATAAGGCCTTCAAGCCATACTTTGTCAAACGCTTGCGCCACGTCTAGGAATATAGTAGAACATACTTTCTTGTCTTCAAGGGCATTTTCTATTACATTTGTGATCCTATGCACTTGATCAATAGTAGAGTGTTTTTCTCGAAAACCAAATTGGTGCTCTGGTATTATGTTCTTGCTATCTATTATAGGTTTAAGTCGTCTGAGTAACAGTTTTTCAAATAGCTTGGACATTATTGGTAGCAAGGAAATAGGCCTATATGATGATGATTCGTGAGTCGGTTTCCCTGGCTTAGCTATCATTATTACTTCAGCCACCTTCCATAAGTCTGGTACATATTTAAGCCTTAGTGCGGCATTGATAAGGGTCGTTAATTTAACCAGACCCTTTCTCGGTAGGTTATGAAGTACTTCTCCTGTTATTAAATCGTACCCTGGTGATTTTCGTGTGCTTATGTTGTATTTTATTTCTCGCGCGACTTCTCTCGGTGTTACAAGTTTTATGGTAACTTCATTTTCCGATGTCACCATATTAAGCAATGTGTGATCTTCAATGATTTCCCCGTCGTTCGGTTGGAAGATATTTTCTAGGTGTTCTGCAAACCTCTTCGCTTTTTGCTCGTTAGTTACTGCCCATTGCCCGTTTTCACATTTGATAGGTGGGATTTGGGTAATCGGCCTTTTTAAGTACTTAGTAGCCTTCCAAAGAGAGTAGTCTGTCCTTTGATCGTTATTTAGACTCTGAAGATAGGTTTTGGTTGACTCGTCTTTAAAGTCTTGGATTAGTCTTACTACCCCTGACTGATACAAGTCAACTGCCTCTCTCTTTTTAAAATGCCTGTAATTTATCATTTCTTATTTGGCACGTCTTTCTTCCGTAACGGAAATGTAATGTCTAACAGCAGAACTGTCATTCGCAAAACTTTTAATTTGGAATCTCATTGTTAGTTTAAAATGTTTCAGGGATGATAAATTGTTTTTTTAACGGTTAAGGAAATTTTGTAGATTTGTTTTTTTGTCGAAGTGGATTTTTTGATAGAAAGTTGGAAGAAAATAGTATTAATAGAAAAATTATTCAAATTACGACTTCATTTGGCTGTGGAACCAAATGCAATCGTATATTTAAATAACATTGACATATTGTGGATGCCACCATTAATAAAAGAAACTAGAAAGTCTATTTTTCACACCACCTGATCGACAATGTCCAATTACATATCATGCAATCTCAACGTAAAGAAAAGCATTATCTCATAAGGGAGGTAAAGTTCTATGAAACTCCCAAGAGCGTAAAGTGATTTGAATTTGGAACGTTAAATTAATATGGAAACTCGTGGTAAACTCATAGTAACAAAATCATCCATATGGTACATATGCAGAAAAAAAAAGGCAAACGACACGGTGGCTGGAAATCAGATGCGGTAGCAGTGGGCTACATTAAAAATTCAATGCAGAATAAGAATAATCTAAGTTGCCATATTAACGAGGACATTCATTTAAAAACATTGTAGAATATTGTGGATCCTTGGACACCTTTGCCCCCACAGCCATCAACATCAAAAAACGTCGTGTCAGAAAGCTTGTCACCAACCTACACGCTCCAAAATGACATCCAAACACAAGTTTCTACACCGTTGAGTACTGAAATAAACTCCAACACAACTTCCCTATTTGTACCGAACAAATTTGTTACTCTGTCCTTCCATAACTGGACTAATGTGTCCAACATCAGTTAGTAACTGTAACTTTTGATTTATATTAATCACACTAATGTTATAAAGGCAAAATTTTTTGAGTGTGTGTGTGTGTGTTACTCCTTCACGCTCAAACGGCTGGGCGAATCTGGATAAAATTTGGCACAGAGATAGATTATAGTCAGGAATAGCATATATAATACATTTTTATCCCGGGAATATGTTCTCTTGGGATAAGAAAACACTTTTCACGCGGGAGAAGCCGCTGGTAGAAGCAAGTTACAAAATAAATACTTAATTTATGGAGGCTTAGTTTTTTTATTGTCTCTCAAAAGGCGTGGAAAGTAGAATATGCTCCTCTGGGATAAAGCCTGTCTTCGTCTTGGGCAGCTTGAACCCGTCGCTTCACTCGAGACACTACACAACTCCCTCGCTTCGACGCTCAGGGTTCAATATTCAGCCCGTGACGAAAGACATTGCTTTATCCTCTTGGTGCAAAATCTACTATTACCGTTTTTGAAATGGATTTGAATCCCAATTTACCACAGAAAACACGATATATCGACCGTATAATTTCACCAATTAATTACTGTTACTTAGCTGCATCCAGTTGGACTGAAAGCCGACCCCAACAAAGGGAACAGACTATAAAATAAAATAGTTTATTGTGTCTCAAATGGTTACATATACAAATGTGAATGAGACAGCCCCAGTAAGTAATCATTAATACTTGTGTTGGGGTTGTCTCGCTCCTTCCCATAATAGACAGTTAATAATTAAGAAATATATTTTTAAGAACACAGGGGAACAAAGACTTAGAAAGTAATTATCAGCTCTGTGTAGTGTGTGATCGTGAGAATGCGTATGTGTGTCTATAGTAGTGTGTGCGTGTGGGATTATGTGTGTGTGTATGAGCGTGTGTGTGTATGTGTGAGCGTATATGTGTTAGTGTGTATTTGTGTGTGTGTTTACGTTTTTGCTGATAGTGCCACTTTAATCGAAGTTGAAAAATACCAACCATGTAATCACAAGGTATGAAAAAGAAGATAAGTATTCATGCAAGTCTGGCTAGAATATGCTCTGTTTTTTCATATGTTATTGTTTTACTTACTAGACTAAGCTCATTGATTAAGGAATCGAAAATCATCATAGTAATTAGTTAAACAACGTTTAATAAAGACTTATTACCAGGTAGCTGAACATAATATGCCACATGTACCTGTATAACACGCCGTTTATTAATGTCTCCTAACATCCTCACGAATTCACGATATTACGTATGACAAATAAGCCAATTTGCTGTGCAGTACCTAGGTACCGCATAACTTACCTACATGCATAGGTACAGGACGGAAGCTCATGATATAGTCGAAAGTGTTGAAACTAAAGTTCTATAAATTATTAATACAAACTGCTTATGAAAATCAAGCTAGTTGCACATTATTATTATCAAAACTAATATTATAATGAGGTAAAATTTATTTTTTAAAAGATTAATGTATCTTATTTGTAAGCAGTGGCCAGATCATGATGATGTTTTCATTATAGAAGCTATACTTGTCTACTTCCATAGGCTACTTTTTATGTTGAAAAGAAATCGCGACTTCTCTGGGATGAATAGGCCACGCGAGTGAAGCCTTGGGGAAAATCTAGTAAAGATATTATAATCTATACTGTGATTTTTAATTTCGTAGACTAAATAGACAGCTACCAATGACCTTATTTTAATAAATGTTGCAAGCGCGGATCATAGTGTTGTAGATAAGGCCCAATCATAAGTGATTCATCGAATCGATGTGATATGCCTCCTCAATTTAATTTTACTAATTGGTGTAAATAAATATTTTGTGAGTATAAACGTAACTTAGTTAAATATAACAGTATTCAACACATAGTACATAAACTTTTATTGTGTTAAATATGAAATCAACAATAAAATAAATGCGATCGATAAAATGAAGTCTGACATAAATAAGTAGAAACTAAATAAGGACCGCTAGTTTCTTGACAAATGTAATTTTGTTGCCGTGAAATAGTTCCATTTTCGATCTACTCCGATTTCCGATAAACTTTCGATCATTCAGGATAGTCAGGATACGACACTATTTTTATGTAACGATAAAATGACAACCCCCCAATTGTCAGTTTAGTCGACGAAATAAAAAATCACAGTTGGTAATGACGCTTATGATACCTCAAAGTCCTCTTTGTTGATGGCAACACAAAGTTTTTATTACATCTAGTTTTATCTATGATAATTTGTGGTCTGTTGTAAAGAACTGTTATACATACTTTCTCTTTCCTATGGTCTGTGACCACCACGAATTCATGTGAGTTATAGTAAATCTATACTAATATTACAAAGAGGAAAGACTTGTATTTTTGTATGTAACAAATAAACTTAAAAACTACTGGACCAATTTCAAAAATTCTTTCACCGTTGGGAAACTACACTATTCCTGGGTGATATAGGCTACATTTTGTCCTTGTATTCCCACGGGAACGGGAAATACGCGGGTGAAACCGCGAGGCGTCCGCTAGTAATTAATAAAACAAGCAAATTGTATCAATTAACCAGCCTATGCAAACTACAGTCCACAAATAAAGATATTAAGAAGCTAAAACCATATTAAGCTTTTAACACTCCTACAACTATTTATAAAAAAATTATACAGTTAAGCTTCTTAAAATTCTAAATTCACTACTAATAATTATTACAAATTTGTTTCAGGTACCTACTCATTTTTGGTAGCTCAGCCGATCACCAACTACGGTAAGTTTTGTATAAGCTTTTAGGAAAATACATATCCATTCAATGTTTAATTTTTAATATGATCAGTAGTTACTTAATCAAAAAGATTCATCCAATCTTTTATATTTAATAAACTGTTTTTTTTTTTATGTCAGGGCATCAAATGTATCCTTGGCTGTCATAAAAACGGCCTACCAGCTACCCTTTACATCCAAAGCCCCTCGTAAACACTCACAACATAATATTATACAAAAACTACCCGCCTCTTAGTAAAGCCGACTACTAAAGCCGGAAATCTCTAAAATGAATTCCGCTGGATAAGCACAAAAACACAATAGACATACCGCAACGAGCTCTTCCATTTCACATGAGCACAAAATAAAAGTTTACCTAAAATATTAAAATATTTTAAAATGTCCCGAAATATTTTTATAACGGAGACAGATTTCACACGTTTTACAGAAGCCGTATTTTGTAATAGTGCTCCCAAACTGCTTTTATAATAATAAATAAATAATAATAAATAATAAAATCGTTTATTCAGGAAAAACACATGTACAGGATCAAAAAAAATTAATACATACATTTTTGACAGTAAACACGGGAAAAGAGAATCGTTGGTACCTGTACTAATGAAAATCATTGTATCACAGGCACCAACATATTCCAGAATAGGTTAAACACTAACGTTAAGTAACAATTTTTTTTCTACTAACATTACCTAACTGGAAAACATTTTCTTAAAATTGTGATCTAATGTATGTTTAGAAAATGTTTACTAATGTTTGTAAATATTTTTAACAGCAGTGTGGGAGCACCTTAAATTCGGCTACGGAACCCTCGGTGCGCGAGTCCGACTCGCACTTTGCCGGTTCTTCTATGTGCTGATGATGATCACCGGGGTGGTTTTAGTGAGGTAAAAATCCCGCATTCCCTGGTATTTTCCCCAAAAGTCTTGGCGCCTTTTGAAGGTTTCCAAAAACGGTTATAAATAAAAAAGGCTCTGCGTAGATGCGTTGTTAGAGAACCTTAATTAATAGTTACCTTCGGGAATAATACCTGAAATTAAATCAACGAACCTAATAAATGAGAAACAGAGGTTAGGAAATTCTTGGCTCAGAATTTATGATGCAAATTCTGAAGGTGAATTATGGATCCGCTAGGTACGAATACGATATGACGGAGAGCTATGTACACAGAGGCAGTATGGAATGAGAAATATTGTAGCGGTTGTGGTTTTTCCGGCAATGGTTTATGAGAGGTACATGTGTTTGTAATCTTGCCGCTGAAAACACTACAGTTGAAAAGCAACTTCAAGCTTACGATTATGCTAATAAGCATCTCTTTTCTCTATCTTTAGATTTATTTATTTCTAACGTAATTATACTTAAAATAAAGTCATTTTTCGCGTGGTTCTTCTAAAGTACGCAACGTATTTTGATGCAGTTCGTCATCGTTAAGATAATTTAATCAAAAAAAAAAGTTATTATTATGAAATTGCAAACAGGTAATAAAGAAATTTTGGTGAAGTCGTAAAAATCGTGCGAAGCAGTGCGGGTCGCCAGTTACCAATAAAACTTAAATATTGAATCATGTGCCTATTAAATAATCTCGGGTCACTAAATCCTAAATCTGAATATTCAAAGTAGGCCGACCGAATTTGAAACATAATATTATCAACCGTCCTACAATATCAACCTTAATAATTGTATAGCTAAAATTTGTTTTTGCAGCCTATGGACCTGTTTTGAATTCAAAATCATCGATAGTATTTACTATCCCCATATGAAAATGGATATTACTCATAATTGTCATAAATGGATAAAAAAATGTATTTGTTTTGAATTCATAATCATCGATAGTAGGTACTCATATTAACCTCACTGAAAATGGATATTACTCATAATTTTCATAAATGGATTAAAATCTATATTCAACCATTACATTGTGTAGGTTTCATAGACAGTTCCATGTGGGTGTGCCCACGGCCATTGCATGAAGCTATATTTATTTTAGAATTCTAGATTTGCAATTTGACCTGAAGTTTCGAGTTTCAACCATGTACTAGATAAATATTATGTCAATATTGACATTTAATGTTTTTGCCATTTTGGAAAGTTTTAGGAAAGGTCTCTAGTCTGGTCTGAAAAGGTCTTGTCTGCACTTTATCACTAACTTGTGCTTTGAACAAACCAGTCCTATTCCTGTGCTTATCGTATCTAGCAGACTTCTGTGGTACGCACCAGGTAATGAGTCCACCTTGTGGGAGTTCGTCCAACGCAACGTCTTCCCGTATGTGATTCCCACTTCTGAATCTTTCGCCTTCGTCAACTATCATTTCTGCAAACAATATGCCCTTCCCGCGGTCAATGTAAAGTTATATTTAGGGCACGCCTATGTCCAGCAGTGGACGTCTTCCTGCTGAATAGTGACGATTAACCTGAGATTTGAGCATTAAATGATAAATTTAATCAAGATTATACCTTCAGTATTCCTAACTTACTATTCAAAGGGGTATAAAGCTACCCTTTGTTCAATAGTAGTTCAAGTTAACGATGTATGTGCCGCACCTATCGCCCGACCCAGCACATTGTACAAGTTTACAATCTATTATTAACTTTTAACTACAGTTGCCTTCTCCTTCGCCAAGTTGGGAGTTTTAAATTACTTTTAAAGCAAAGAGCAAATCTTTTACTGATTACATTTTAGGTTCTCGTTGCGAAAGCAAACCCGCAGATTCGTAATTTCAGTTTGTCAAGATTAAAATAAATGTTTTACATTGGATTCAGTTTATCAGAAATAGCTTTCACAGTGGCCAAATGAAAAATGAAATGATTAAAACTGGAGCAAAGCATGTAAAACCAATGGCATACAGTGATAGTGTACTTTGCTATCTGTGTAATAGTTTTCGTATTCGTATCAGTACTGCATATACATACAGTACCAAAGATAAAAAAAATAAATAAACAATTTTATCTTATGTAGTTTAGATCGTACACTACCTACTACTCGTAGCATAAGCAGAGAGGAACTTCTATTAAAATATCTACTATTATGTATACGGCGGGAAAAAAATCGTGGATCAAACGAAATAGTTACTTGAGGTTATTTGCAATATGTCCTGAGATACCAATTATTTTTACTTCAATTCACTCCAATTATCGCCCTGTTTCGTTTGATCCACGATTTTTTGCCCACCCTGTTAAGTGATAGATTTATTTATTAAATTATTTTAAATAAAGCACCTTCATGAGACTAGATTTAAAACCTCATGACGTAACCTCAAAGTTGACCTCGTACGACGAGGTTTTAAATTAATCCCCGATTAAGACCCACCTACGAAGAAACCCTCAAAATTGGGTCGGTTCATCTTTTTTGACAGTTTCACGTCTCAGATAACATAATTCATCATGGCATGTATTAATAAAACAGGGTGGGTACATGTAGGTGGGCTGTAAGCAAAATGATTAAATGTCATTTTATTTATGTAAATATGACCTTTCTAAACCTGAGACCTATATATTTTTAACCAAGACACCCACAGATTAAGATAAGCTTAGTCATTGGAAGATTTTCCAGTACGTTAAACTACCAATGTGAGTGACGGCAGACTACTTCACTCTTTTATTAAAGAAAATACATGGTATTCCTTCAGTGAACACATTCAATTATTTCATTCAAAATTGTTTTTCTTTGGCTCCGTCCGGCACGTTAGGAGAATGGGATATTGTAAAAGTATTTGTATTTCAGTTCAATCCAATTCGTTTTGTTCTTTAGTAACGGTTCTATAGATGAAATTACAGATTGTATCACGGGACTTCAATGTTCAAAATATCGATGAATACACGTCATATTATACTGAACTAACTAGCCTTTTCGTACGGTTTCATTCCAACGTCTCAACCCCAGTATATATAATTATATCATACATATACCTTTAATATTTGCATGCCATTTTATAGCGATATGTGTCATTGTACTAACAACTTATATACTACCATCTTTAGTACCGCATTTTATGCACACAAATGGCATTGACTTGTAAACTTTATTTTTTTTCCCTTGTTGTTTTTTATAAGCAAACTTGCGCTCACTTTTTAGTTATCAAATTATAGGATACTACATCAATAAGTAATGTTGTGACGTCAAGAGTACAATTTTTATGTACTAAACGACGTTTCTGTTCTGCGAGCAATGTGCCCTGCCCACTGTCACTTAAGCTTGGCAATTCTTCGGGCTATGTCAGTAAACCTGGTTCTCTTGCGGACCTGGTGAAGGTTGCGGGGATCCGCTGTTTGCGAGACGCACGGGATCGGTCAAAGTGGCGACGCTTGGGGGAGGCCTATGTCCAACAGTGGACGTCTTCCAGCTGATATGATGATGATGATGATGAAACGACGTTTGACGTATTAGCCCAAAGATCGTATGGACCGTCATAAAGATATACTTAAGAGCCATAAAATTTATATGAAATGAGTCTATTGATAAAAAATATGATATAATACAAAGGGCCATTACCTACCCCTTCGGTGCATCACGCCTGTATACGCCAAATGGGTAAGGCATGGATGTACTTACCTTTGCTTCAACCATATTTTGCCAGTTTGTTTAAAATCCCATGTAATGGAGGGCAAGCCATTAATTCCATTTTCAAACGAAACCATTAATGAACAACCTAACATTTTGTTTTTTTTTGGTCTATAAAAGCAACTGCTGTAACCTTTTCGTCATAAAATCGTCCCTCTTAATAAAAAACGAACGGAAATATTCAAATAATTACATTCCTTCAGTACCACAGATAAAAATGTCGCTAAATCAAATTATATGGCTACTTGCAATTACTAAGATCAGCTTTATGGTTCACTCAATTACTTTTTTTTTTCTTTATAAAATTACTTATCTTTACGATCGTTTTCTTTTAGTAGTAAAATGAATTTATAACAGTTCCCTTCTTTCGTTACGTCAGAAAACACTCAAGAACGGGATAAAGCGTTAGATTTACGACCATAATTGTGTAAAAATAGTGGTGTTTCTACTCTAAAAATAATTATTCAAGGTTAAGATGAACTAGAAGATGACGCATCTAAAACATATTTTATTACTACCTCAATAGATGGCTGATGGCTGGCAGGGCAGGGACTGGTCAGCCATCTATATAAAAACTACCGAAGCTATACGTAGGTAAGCTGATCATATTCGTTTATACTAGTACATTGTGTAAATTTGCCATCTGCGCACTTTGGACGTCAAAATAAATTACTCTTACATTGTACGAAAATAGGTGTGCGAAATCTCTATTTAAGAAATTAAATGCAATGCAAAATTTGTGCTTATTGGGCGCAAACAACGGTTCAGAAGGTATTTCGTAAAAAAACACATCAGAAAAGTTGGAACTTTAATATCTCCGTTACCAGAAGATTCCCGGGAAGAACGAATAACTCTCAGTTTCGTTAAGCCTCTCTTTGCACCAATTAAACACCCAATGATACTCCATCTTTGAGTGAAATCTATATAGAGACAGCTGCAGTCACTGGCGGCAACCTATCCAGTTTAAAAATAGTTATTTATGCTCCAAGTGCGGAAGGTAGGTGATTCCCGAATTTTTCAATGAGTGGTGAGTTTTCAATGATTTTTATTCACGAGCGAGCGAAGTGAGTGAATGAATAAAAACACTATGCGACGGGCTGACGTTGGAGATAAAAATTAAAAAAAAAAAACAAAAGTAAAAAGCACTAGTGAAAAAAAGTGACACTTTCCGCACAGTTTGGCTGCTTGGAAAACGCTCTTTTCGAAGACGTGCATTGTAAAACATATTCCAGCTTTTTTCCATTAGGGCAAACAGAAACTACAGTCCACCTGCTACTTTTCAGTTTTATGTTACTCAGCTACGGGTTCCTTACGATTACCTTGCGCGGAAACCTAGCCACTACCTATCATAATATTAAATGTGTAATACCTACGATCCTAAAGCTACAATGTAGCGCTTGGATAAATATGAAAGCTGTACTGTGAAAGCTCTACGTGAAAATTCTCAACTAAATATTTGAAGGTAATTTAGCTCAACCATTCTACCAAGTAACATGTGACCTGACCAGACTTCAAACAAACATTTCACGGTTAACATTAAGGTTTGAACAAGAACATTGCTACGTTGCTAATATAATTTTGACTAAAACTTTACTGAATTTAGATATCACCGCTTTCTGAAGTTCTTTTCATGATATTAGTTTGAAAATCTTATTAGTCGCCATTTTTGTGATGTTGATCAGCAGATTTATAGCTTCGATAAAAGTTTGTGTTTGGTTTTTAAAGTTCAGCTATTCATAAAAAATAAAATGTTTAATATCAAACTTTAAAAAAATTAACCCTAGATCTATCTAAACTACATAATAATATATGTCCGTTTTTGGGTAGCGTTGTTCTTCTAAAGCTAAACTACGGTACAGTGGATTTTTATGCGTTTTTCACCATCAAATAGACAGTTTATTGTAGAAGTGTTAAATTAAATTAAACTTACATAATTATAATAAATAAATCGTGGTATTTTCTCAAGTCTTAAAAATAGTGCGAAGGCAAAACGGGTTCGCTAGTTCATTATAAAACAGAGATCGAACCTATTAGACGGTTCAATAGTCTAGATTTTGATTCGGATACAAAATGCTACAAACGTTTTATAAATTCAGTAGTCTATTGGATATACTTCTGAAAGTACCAAGCTCGACGACAGCATCCAATACCCTTACCCAAAAATGTTGCGGTCGCTTTCAGTCGACATATCTGCCATATCACATATTCTGGTTCTGTATACCCCTTGCAAAATCTATCAAAATATATTTCCTACATATACATATTGCGGTAGCTACATATAAGTAGGTACCATCTAACACACTCTGGGTCACAGAGCACAGAAACGCCTCAATGGCCACTACTGCAGTAGACGGCATTGTCAAAACATTCCACGCAAACCAAGCGAGATGGTCACTGTTTACTCGTAGAAATTGACAGCCCGTGACAATTCCGACTATGGCTGTGACAGCTGAAACTTGCGAGGGTATAAACTTAAATATTATGATAACGGGGTCTCCAGTCGTTGCCAGTCTTCCCAAGGGTATCATGTTACCCAGTTACTGGGTTTTGGAGACAAGATAGGCAGTCGCTCCAGGTTAAATACTGGTACCTACTCAGCTGCATCCAGTTAGACTGGACGGTTACCTCAACATAGTTGGGAAAAGGCTAGGTCGAATGATTGATTACACACACATTGCCGAATGTCAGAAGTAGCAAATGCGACATCATATTGAATGGAGAAAAGCTGGACTATGTAAATCAAACAGTTTTCCTATGAATAACTCTACTAGACGATAAATTACCATGGGGGCCTTACATAAGATCTCTTGCGGGTCGGCTGAGCTCAGCCGCTTATGCTGTTAGAAAGATAAGACAGTTAACGGATGAAGAAACCGCGCGTTTGGTCTATTTTAGTTACTTTCACAGCATTATGTCATACGGTATTTTGCTGTGGGGTCGGGCGGCTGACATTGAATCAATATTTATATTGCAAAAGAGAGCTATCAGAGCCATATATAAGTTAAGTCACCGGAAATCTCTCAAGGAGCTATTTAAAAAGATTAATATTATGACAGTTTCTTGCCAATGCATTTATGAAAATATTATGTATGTAAGGAAAACCACCACCAGCCACAGTCACGACATGCATCTGCTTTTTCTTATTCATCATCCCACTAGGATCTCTCCAAATTTGGTATTTTATTTCAATCTTACTTTCTTTATTCTTTATTGTACAACAAAACATTACATTTAAACAAGTTGATAAGAAAATTCATGTACTAAGGCGAGCTTAACTCCTAATGTTTTTTTTTTTTTTGTAACCTTTGAGTGATAGAGAGACCATAATAGAGGGCAGTAATCCAGTATACAACAACAACAACAACACATATCGTAACATATAACATATATCGTAAGATGAACCTAGTACATAATAATATTAATTTTAAAACTTTCGCGTTTCATTATGGAAAACAATATATCACGGGAATTTAAGATTTAGATTATTTATTTACCTATTTAACACGACGTTTCAACCGTGTTGCAACAATCGTGGCAACACGGTTGTTCTAGTACATAATAATACATAAAAGACCAACCTACGTTTATAAAGACAAATACATATATATATATTGCGTTGAAAGGAAATGCTCCTTACTTTTCTTTACCATAACATAATTTAAATATTTAATAATACTATTGTTAAGGGTTTAATATAAGGAAAAATTAAAAATATGAATGTCGTTTTTGTGGAGAATAAACACTTGACTTTCTTTACGATTCCGTGCTCTATGCGCTGGGTCATGACAGACATACCATCATATACTACGTCTACCGTGTCAGATCTCACATGTATCATATGTGTCTTTGTTCTCGTGGCTCGGGACCATCGTCTAAGTACAGTGTCGTATCATGTATCAGTCTATTGATAGAACATTGTATCATTGAGATAAATCTACGAATAACTACAACTTAATATTAACGAGGAAGAGATAATATGTTAATAATATTATGTACAGACAGTTAGTAGGTCCTACTTGATACTGCTGTAGAGATCAAATCTTGAAGTACCTATCTATTTTGTACTAGCTGACCCCCCCGGGGCTTCGCTCCCGTCAACTGGCCTACCCTATCATTCCCTGCCTACCCTGCCTACCCAGCCTACCTACCCTATACCTAATAATTTTTATGTATCATCAATAGTTTTCTCAGCGCACGCAAAAGAATGAATTTTACAGGCAACATTTTGCTACTTTGGGTTACATTATTAAAATTTTCATAAGAATCTCTATTTTATTATGAAAATATATTTATATATAGCCTATGACACTCAGGAATAATGTAGCTTTCTACTGGTGAAAGAATTTTCAAAATCGGTTCAGTAGGTCCAGAGATTACCCCCTACAACGTCACAAACTCACAAACTTTACCTCTTTATAATATTAGTATAGATTAAAAAAAACTTGAAGTCAGTTAATTTTTTTATGGAAAAGATTTTATTTCTCTCTTTTTAGTTTTAGTACACCATTACTAAAAACCGGACAAGTGTGAGTCGGACTCACGCACGGGAGGGTTCCGTACCAGTATCGCAAAAAATGTATGGGAATCCCACTTAAATATTTATTTTATTCTGATTTTAGTATTTGTTGTTATAGCGGCGACAGAAATAAATCATCTGTGAAAATTTCAACTGTCTAGCTATCACAGTTCATGAGATACAGCATTTTGACAGACAGACGGACAGTGGAGTCTTAGTAATAGGGTCCCTAATAATAGGGTGCCGTTTTTACCCTTTGGGTACGGAACCCTAAAAATGAAGCAAGCAAGTTCCATAGTAATGATAACCTAAAGGATTGACAAAATACACATAATAATCCAATTTAAACATTCATGCTGTTTGTCGCTAAGGAGTTTGGTAATATGCTCCACACATCTTAAAAAGTGGTGGACCGATTTCGGTGAAACTAAGTACATATATATATATTCTTTAAGTTAAGAGATACCTAATAATCCAATAAAAAAATAATGGTCACAATCCGATAAGTTTCTTCGGAGAAATTGCGAGGACAATCATACAAACAAACATACACTAATGTAATTTGGCACACATGTTTAGAAGCCCTATTACAGTAAGATATGTGAATATTGACCAATTCCAACAATATTACATACATACGTTTCGGATTGATTACCACCTTTTTTTAAATCGTTAAAAAAGTCGGTTTTCTTAAACAATCTTTTTAGTTTACCGTCCAAACCAAACGTTTGCAAACTTTCTACTCGATCGCTTTGGGATAACTGTTTTAAAATTCAGTTGCAAGATTTGACCCACACATAGCTAACTAACAAGGAAAGTTTAAAACAAAAATGTTTTTCATTTTCCACTATATATCCGTAAAACTCGTCATAAACAACTCATAACGATATCAAAGATTAAAGCTTTATCTCCAATTAAAAGCTGGCGAGGTACTTTCAGCCGACCGTTAACTGTGTTGTCTATCCATTAGGTAATACCGGTACCCCCACTCACCCACACAGCGTAGGCTATGTGGCAACATCGGACGCAACTGAATGGATACATAATGTATTGTAATCCTCTAAGTTGATGGTATCGGTTATCTGTCTACCCAAGTCTGAAGCCGTAAAGAAAATGTCTGTAATTTTGGTGCTGAACTTTGATGATTCCACGTAAGGTATTTAATAAAGCAGAGAAAAAAATTGTAGTTTATGCAATGGTCATATAATAGGGGTTATTAAAACACGAGCGTAAGCTTATGGTCATATATTTGTAGATGATAATAATATTACGCTAGTGTTTTAATACCTAATTATATGCCGTTGCATACACTACTTTATCTTCACTCATACAGTTGAAATAAAACAAACGTGGAATCGGAAAAAATATGTGGTATGGCGGGCAATTTAGATTCTCATTGCGCATGACAGCACAGCCCGCGCATCCATAGATAATTACACTACTTTTCTACAGTAAGTCAATGAGCACATACGCACCAGTAAATTAAAAATTAAATGTGTGTTATAAAAATAAAAAGTTATTTTACAATGCATGTCCTTGAAAAGAGCGTTTTCCAAGCAGCCAAACTGTGCGGAAAGTGTCACTTTTTTTAACTAGTGCTTTTTACTTTTCTGTATTTTTTTAATTTTTAACTCCAATGTCAGCCCGACGCATAGAGTTTTTATTATTTGAGAAAAGTTTTACAAATTAGTTAAGTACAGATTAAATCATTCATATAAAAGGTAAAATAAAACTAATACTTCATTAAAGGCGTTTTTAATTACTCTAGATTTTGATCAATAAATTAATTTTAAATATTCATTAAATATGTCTGGCGACGTGACAGCTATTTGAACATGCGCAGTAGATATGCCCGAGGAACTATTAGTTAATCTGTGGATATGCAGAGCGCGATTTATAATTTCTTGCTTGGTCCAGATATATTTTTTTATTTCCTCGCACAGTGCATAGTAAAATGTTGTATGATACACGTACGTAAGATGATTTCCGACTCGTGTCGATTTATCCACTCCCTCGCTTCGCTCGCTCGTGAATAAAAATTGTTTTTTTTTCTTAAGCTTTGAGTAAAGCCAGACTATCAGTTAGGAATCTGATACCGTAGTTCTGGATTCCTAAACCCTTTACGGTTGTTGCGGCTTGTGTTAAGGCGAAACATTCACATTGAAATATCGGACTATGTGTGCTTAGCGGTATATGAAAGTTAATTTTTAGACGACGACTAACGCCAAAACCTTGAGGGAACAAAACGCGCACTAGATTCACACCCGCGCGACACAAAATTTAGTATTTTTTTGTACTTTCCTTATTATTCTATGACTTTAAAAAAATGCCTCATATCAAAATGTAGATAATTAAATTGTCTAAGAGATGGTGTTGATTTCATTAAAATACGCCCAGCGGTTTTGATGTGATTGTCGTGTTTTTGTCCGTTTTAGACATAACTTTACAAATTAATTACACTAAGTTATACGAATAAAACTCAAAATTTGCTTAGATCAAATTATTAAAAAAATGGTTTATTATAACATATATTTTTCCAAAAAATTACGTCTAGCCATTTAGACGTGATTCTCATTTTAAAATCAGCTGCTCAATGGAATAGGCGCCTTAAGGTCAAGATAGTGTTCGCCAGCACCTGAACTGTTTTGTGTTTTTGAGCCATCTGTGTAAAGTCGTATTTCATTGGCTCCTGACTGATCCCTTTCTTCCTCTATTGTCTGTATGTTATAGTTTTTGTTGAACATAGGTTGTTTTTGTTGTTTTTGTGTTCTGTCACACGGGCAGCTATGAAAGGTTGTTACTGAATCGCCTGGTCCAAGATTTTAGAGTGTGGACTGATGAGGTTTTTGCCCCATATGCCTAGACACATCAGTCAGTTGGTCGACTATTACTCGTAAACTTGTAAAGCCTACTTAGCTGTGATAGTTTTTCTTTTCATTTCGTTATATATATAACTGCCGTGAAATTTATCTCATATCCAAAATCAACCATTAAGCTGTCAGGTGGAAGGACACTAGACTTTTAAAAGAATACCCATTTAATGCTTAATAGATAAATGGTTTTACAGATCCGTAATATTTTTGAATGGCCTATCCAACGATATCCCACACCAAGGGATAGACGAGAAAAAAATATCCCCACTTCATGAGTACACAAAAAATATCATGGTTTTATTTTATCACTTTGTTGGCGTGATTAATATGTATATCCATGCCAATTATAGCTTTCTAGTACGAAGAGTCTCTGAGCTAAGCTGCGGACGGATGGACGGACGGACAGACGGACATGGCAAAACTATAATGGTTCCTTGTTGACTACGGAACCTTAAAAACACTATTTCAGTTTTCCGAGAGCTCGTTAGAAAAGTTTTATTTGCGCCCTGTGTCCACAAAACATAGCTTTTAAACTAAAGTTCACGCATGGCCGTGGTTAGTTTGTTTTATGTGGTTTATTTCATATGTTTTTAACTGCTGTGTTTTTTTTCAGCTGTGCAGCTGCGGCAAGGTATTTTTAAGTACAATTTCTGTCTGTTTGTCAGTTTAGTGAAAAGATTAAAGAAAATGCTGAGATCAAAATGTTCTGAAATTAATGTTTCATAATGTGTGCAAACAATAACATTTTGTACTGTTATATTGTTGTACAAACACGATGTCGGATGCAGAAATTGAAAGGGCACATGAAGATATAAAAAGTTATTCTAAAATGATTTGGAAAATTACCCAGGCTAACAATAAAATTGTTGAATAACTACAATTCAAATGCTAGACACAAATGAGGTATTAGGCGGTGGATAAGAAAATACTACGAGTAAATTAAGCTAAAAAATAACTCCAACGTATGTTTTATTTTCGCCACAAAATGACAAACAAACTCCGTGTAATTTTTTTTTAATTTTTTTTTTTAATTCTTAATTAGTAAGAACAAAATTCTTAACAATTAATTACGATCTAGCCTAAAAGACTTATAAGCAATTTAACTCTAACTTAATATGTTACGTTATAGATTATGTTAAAACTAAGAATAGTGTCCATTTGCACTTTTACACAAGTCCGTAGCACTTTCTTAGAGTCTGATATAATTTATAAAAACACTATGTTCATGTGTTATATGTATAGCACAGCGTCGTCACTATTATTCATTCACTTTGTACACTACACTAATTCAAAAGGTTTAGTTCTTTTTAGCCTACTCCGTGTAAGTGAACTCAAAAACATTCCTACCTTAGTCATAATTAGTCCGGTTCTATTCATTACTTGAACAGACTTATAAAAGTTAGGTTGCACGTGTTACCTGGAGCGATGCAGCGTAAAGCGCTTCAGTGGCTGAGTTCAACACGGTTTAATGCTAACGAGGGATTTCATAGCTTTTGTGTGCACCCAGCCGTACAGCCGTACTGATCAGACTGACGCAAACCATCCCATATTAAAAACTTCGCAAAATAATACAAAATGTCGAGCGAAATTAAAACTTTGCTTTTCTGACCGAAATGATTCGGCAAGGTAATTGGTTCATTATTTTAAATTGCCTTTCAGATTCAGTGCAATTTGTTAATTGGATATTAATGATAAAATAATGTTGTTTATCTTGTGATAGCACGCATAGTTGCCTTATTTATCAATTTTAATGAAAACTTTTCATGGCTCTTGCCGGAAGTGTCATACAAAGTTATGATGAAATTGCTTTTAAAAACGATTAATTTGCTTATTACGTTGATCAGGTTTAAAAATTGTGAAATATATTATTAGATTTTCCACCAAAGAAAATTCAACCTGCTTAGCCTTTTTAACCCCCGACGGAAAAAGAGTGGTGTTACAAGTTAGACTCACATGTTTAAATGTACCGAAATCTAAAAAAAAAATAACTAAAAAGTTATAAATAAAAAAGTTAATTGAAAAAATCAAAAAACCCGACTGCTTAAAAAGCGAACTAAAAAACCTTAAATAAGAAGCCAGTGGTTTTGGTCAGCCAGCTCGCGAATATGTATCCTCCGACTGCACAACATGATTTTCTTCTTGTTTACGTCTTTTTAGTTCGCTTTTTAAGCAGGCGGGTATTTTGATTTTTTGAATGAACTTTTTTTACTTATTTATTTTGACCAAAGATAAATAATTTTTTTATAGATTCCTTTATTAATAGGTGCTATTTTCTCAGAACTTACAATTATTTATCCCAACCAAAGATCCTCCAAGGAAAATTTTATTTTCTTCCAGAAATACTGATGTACTACATAAACTTTTGCTAAAATAAAAGTTTCAGTAATTTTTCAAATCTTAAAATATTAGGCTTTAATGTTTGGTGGAGAACTAACATTATAAGAGCCATTTAATTTATTATCTTAACTTTCTTTAAGGAATAACTGAAGACTTTGATTTCCCGCGGGGTGCTTATAACTAGAAAATTAATAGCTTGTTCGTCTACATTATTTTCTTTGCAGAAACAGCCAAAGAGCGCCATTTTATAATTAAGTAAACTCTCTCTATCCTAGTTTCTAAATAACTTAAATTAACAGTTGTGTACAAAGTAATAATGATCATGTGTCGTTCCATCAATAAAATATAATCTCAAAGTTTCAATAAAGTTGACTGTGAAAATTTAAAGTGACTTTCATTTTCTTTTCACAATAAATTCTAAATCAAAACGAAACAAAAGATCAAACGGTTGAGCTAGACTAATTGGGTGGCGCTCGCTCACACTGGCTTTTGCTGACTGCGTGCGGTCGAATGAATGTCTTACCGTTACCATTTGAACCTAGAATTTCTGATTGAAGTTAATTATTCAAAGGGGATTTTGTTTCTAAACAACTCGTTTGTGTGCTGCCTTTTTTACGGCCGTTCTACAGGCTGACTTGTTGAGTTCAAACTTGTTAACTTTGCGAGTGATCTACGAAACCGTCGGCTTGCGTAAACATTTGCTTAAGTTTGGTATTTTAATTAAAATAACACGATACGAATATCGTTCCTCGTGGGAGAAACAATCATTTATTCAGTAGCTACTCCATGTTGAGTAGATGTATCTATTATAAAACATGCATTCGGAAGACTGGAGCGTCATTAATTAATTGATATTGGCTTACAGAATATCACGTATCATCTAAATTGCAAAACGTTTTCATGCAAGTCTTAATTCATTATGAACGAAATAAGATTTAACATTCAACATGATTTTATTATGAAAATGTGAAAAGCCATAAATTTCGAATGTAAAAGGTTTCTTGAAATGCTTTCTCTAAAATCAAAATTGGTTTTAGTCTGCGTCTGAGAGACCAATTTTGTTGACAAATAAATTTTTAAGCTGTCTGGTTGCAATAAGTTTTTATTAGCTCTGCAAATTACACTATCCTGAAAAACTTAAAAAAATATCTCCTATTTACCAAACATGACTAAAAATTTCATAGAATATTTTCCATTTTGTGTAAAATCCCGTTCCTCCGTAGACAATGGCGTAGCAACAAGTACAGAGCTACATACGTCAGCAGTTTGTCTGACAGGAGACAGGTACCACTAATGCAAATGGCCGACATCGCTATGGCGACTCGTGGATATTCCGCCCTTCCGAAACATGCGCCTATTTTTTCTTAACTTGCTACAGATATCATTAGATGTTCCAGTTAAAAGAGACATTATTGACAGCTGGTATTGACAGCTGAAGTTTATTGTACTTTATTTTTTTTTCTTTTACGTAACTATTAGGTGGTGTAATAGGGATGTTAACTGAAAACTTGTTTTTCTCCGTCAGGTAGATTAATAAAAAATATTGGACACTTTTTTTTGACACGTAAACAAGACGTGACGACGTAGAACACTTTATACTGACATAGTGACGTCAAAATCCCCAATTCCTGAACTTTGATGCGCTTTGATCTTTGTAATTTTTTATTAATTTGGTTAAATAAAACTATAGGTTAAATACTTGTCCAATATTATTACCCTTGACACGTCGCGGCCATTTTTGAGCTGTCAGCATATCCGTCTAGAACATCTATTTTTTTTTTGCGATTTGGCCGCGTGTCATTCAAACGACGATATCTCCTAAACTATCCAAGGGAGCTGTTTTAAAGTTATATCGTTGTGATCATTATAAAATAAGCTACCATGTTATGAATGGTTTGGGCTAGTTTTGTCTTCTAATATATTTTTAATTCTATTTTAAAAATCAGCGTTACCGAAATTTGCCCAGTATATCGTACAAAAGTAGGTAGAAATAAAAAATAAACTAATATTTCAATATTTTAATCATTGTTTTTACATAAATATACCCTATTTCATATTAATCAATCAAAAGAACACATCTCCCCATACATTTTTTTTATGCCCCAAGCTTTACAAAATTACGCCTCAGGTATTTGACCCGGCCGCCGACCAAAAAAGTTGGGTATGTTTAGATTGCAGTTTCACGAACTCTGTAAGAGTAATGCTTGTGTTAGTATTTTTTTACTATAGTTTGGTACACAATCTTATCGCAGATAAAGTATTAGGTGTTAGAATTGTTTAGTTTACGAATAATGAGTCACATTGTAAACACTTGAAAAAGAGCGCTACAAAAGACCCTTTTATAATTTGGGTCACAGAGCAAGTACTATGGCATTTATTTGAAATATTATTTCACAATTCACATGATGATGATATATACTAATGAAAAAACACAATACAAGGGCATGTTGCCTAAAAACATCCCAGGAATCTAGACCCGTATCTAGACCCGAATCTAGACCCAACAGACAATTTTAGTACTAGAAAACCCTTGACCGGCAGTAACCGTATATGGTTACTTGGGTTACTTTGTACTTACTAGAAAACCCTAACCGGCAAGTAACCGTATATGGTTAGTTGAGATTGGGTTTTTTTATTTAGCTTTTACGCAAAATCTTATCGAATTTAGAGAAACTAAATGCTTTTTACCTATGCGGAAACATATTTACGTATTGGTAATGACGATAGTTTGAATGCACTAATGTATTTTTAATTCGGGAATGAAAAAAACAAAAGAGGATCGTTGATTTGGCGCGAACGATGTTCGAAGAAAAATCAATTTTTGTACAAAAAACTTTATCGAATACAGAATTTAAGTATTTAAAACGGTTTATTACTTACCTGTCCATGTCGTTTTAGCCCTGGAAATTTCACACAACTTATTTACGATAATTTTATCACGCACTTTTTAAGTCTCCTTACACGGCATCAGACGGCATCTGTTTGCGCAATGGCGTCGACAAAAGTGCCACAGAAAACATTTAATATTCCGCTACTGCCCTGCGCTAAGCAGAAATCGAAGTATTGGTTGATATTCTCGTCTTATCCTCTACCATTTTTAAGTATTACAACACTGTAAATAGACCACAGATATTTATTTTCGCTCTTTTAGTGAGTCATAAAAAAGGAACCATATATGATTACCGCCGGTTGACACTTTTTTTTTATGCTAACCGAATTCGGTTCCTCACTGGTTAAAGGGAATCGAATTATCATTTTTCTACCCAAGAACCATCCCTAGGGAACATTAGAAAGGATGGATCATCCTTTGTCTAACAGCAGGATAATACAAGATAGCTTCTACCATCATCAGCCTATAGCAGTTCACTGCTGGACATAGGCCTCTCCAATCGCACGCCATTTGTCTCGATTTTCGGAAGCTCTCATCCAGCTAATACCAGCCACACCGCGAAGATCGTCGCGCCACCTAGCCTAAGGGCGTTCCACGTTACGTTTGCCCATTCATCGATTGTGTTGTGAACACTCATCGAGTGCGGACGCGTACGTGCATCTAGGCTACGATCGCGCTTAGTACGAAATAAAATAAAAAGTATTTACCTAATTATTATTGGATATGCAGTGTCAAAAGTGCAAAAAGAAACTGGCGAGTAATGGATCTCACTTTTTGTGCCAAGGTACTTGCCAAGGAACATTCCATAGGAATTGTGTAAAGGGGTTGGCAGCAGACATGAAAGCAGGTAGAACAAGAAATTTTTGCAATAATTGTGAAGATGAAGAAGATGGAGAACCCGAGGAAGAGGAGCAGGAAGTAGAGGGACTAGGGTTCGAAAAAATCCTTAAGGATATACAGAACAAAGTCAATTCGCTGCCGGGATTTAAAAAACAATTAAATTCCATCATAATTAGCATGGCGGTTCTGTCGGAGAAATACGACATCATATTGGCAGAACATGAAGAATCCAAAAAGAAAATTTGTAAGCTCGAAAAGTCCGTTGAAAGTGTCAATAATAAATGTGTGTACCTAGAAAAATGTAATACTGCACTTGAACAAAAAGTCCATGAGTTTGAACAATCCACACGTAAACATAATATCGAAATTGTAGGTATTGAACAAATTCCGGATGAAAATATAATGGAGGTAGTTAAAAAACTCGGAGATACACTGGATGTGACCTGCAATGATATCGAATGGGTGAGCCGTCGTCAACAACGGAAAACAAGCGGCAAACCAGCCACGATAGTAATAGGATTCAAGAGTACGGGTACTGAAAGTCGGAATTCTTGGTTAGCAAATCGACGTAAGCTTGTTAAAGTAAACAGCAGTATTATTACTTCAGGATCACAGAAAAACAAGATATATGTAAATGAAGATCTAACTAAAACCACTCGGGAATTGTTATGGTACACTAAGACTCAACTCAAGGATATTTACAAGTACATCTGGGTCGTAAACGGCAGAATACTGGTGAAAAAGGAAGAAGGTGATAAGTCTGTGTGGGTTAGATCGGAAGGCGATATTCGTGAACTACTCAAGAAGTGAAAGAGATAGGTACCTAAGTGTGTGGAACTGATAACTTTATTTGCAACATTCTCGTTCCTCAATAATATTGAAACAATAACAGATGGCCAAGTTGTACCTGTATATGTTGACGAAATATATAGCTGGACATCAACATTAGGTAGAAGTAATGACTTTTGCTTAATACATGTTAATATAAGATCATTAAAGAAACACTTTAACGAGTTATTAGTTAGTTTAAATAATAGTCTAGAATATATTGATGTAATAGTTATAACGGAACCAAATATAAATTTTGAATGTTTGGGTTTCTATAAGATTAATGGGTACATAATAAATAGTTTCACCCGCACCGGGCGAACCGGGGGCGGGGTATTAGTGTACGCGCGGGAGGGGCTCGCGGCTCAGGTTATTGAGTCCCCGATACTCACCGAGATGCGCTCCGCGGAGTTTGTTTCCATTTCATTCAGATGCGTCAACGAGCAAATTTATTTAATTTCCATTTATAGGCCGCCTAAAATAAATAAGCAAGATAAAATAGTACAATTTTTGGACGAATTTCGTAAATTACTTAGTAGCATACCACATAACACAAAAGTGATTTTGTGCGGCGACATAAATATTAACTTGCTTAAACAACAGGATAGACATGTAGCTTTGTATGAAGATCTATTAGCTGAATATGGGTTTATAAAATGTATAGATCGGGTCACTCGTAGCGAGATTGTCATGGGTAGTTTAGTGGAATCATGTTTAGATCACATTTTTATTCGAGCGCCTCTTGCACATATACAATCAGCGATAATACGAACTAAAATATCTGATCATTACCCAGTAGCGGTAGCAGTAGAATGGGAACGCGCCCAAGTGCCATACTCGCGCGCGTTCACTGAGCCAACGAAACGGCGTGTCCTTGATAATCGAGCGGTGCGGGAGAAATTATTGTGCATAGATTTTGATAAACTCATGCTGATTGAATGTCCTGTTGAATTATATGAATCTTTTAGACAAATATTTGCTGATATTTATGAGTCTTGCTATAAAAATAAAATTATTAACAAAGGAGTCCGAAATAATAAAAGCTGGATAACGAGAGATCATAAGAAACTGTTATTAGAAAGGGACAGACTTTATGCCATATGGAGTGACGAACCAAAGAATATGGTTAAACGTTTAGAATACACTAAATATAGGAACAAATGCCATAAAATAATAACTAAATGTAAAAATGAATACGACAGGCAAAGTATACTAGATTGTAACAATAATATAAAAAAGTTATGGGATAGAATACATGTAATGATGGGGAAGAATAAACAATCCTTAGATAGCGTAATATTAAATAATATTGAGAGGCAAGGCAGTGTACAAGATATTTGTGATAAGTTCTCGTCAACATTTACAAACGAAATTGAAAATATAAAACACGATTGTGATGCGACATGGTTAAACAGAAGCACATATGTAAAGGAGAAAAGTATGTGTATGCGATGGCGACCGGTAAATAGTCAGGATGTTAAGAAAGTTATAACAGGTATGGATACAAATAAATCACCCGGAAGCGATCTCATACGCATGTCTGATCTTAAATATTTGGTTAATATAGTAAGTCCCGTGCTCGCACGTCTTATTAATTTATGTGTAAGTACATATACATGTCCGAGCAAGCTAAAGGAGGCTATAGTGCGTCCAATTTTTAAAAAAGGTGATCGTAAATCATTGTCCAATTACAGGCCAATTGCTATATTATCAAGTGTAGACAAAATTTTAGAAAAATGTATTGTTAATCAATTAGGAAATTATCTTCAAAAGAATAGTATTATTAGTGAATGCCAACATGGATTTCAAAAAAGTAAAAGTACAACCACTTTGCTATCTAAGTTTTGTGACGAAATTAATAACAATTTAAATAAAAAACAATTTGTAATAGTAGTATTTTTTGATTTTAAAAGAGCATTTGATACTCTCGAAAAAAACACCTTATTAAATGCAATGGAGGAGTGCGGGGTGGGGGAACTACTTAACAACTGGTTTCGAGACTATCTCACAAAGAGATGTTTCCGTGTAAGGGTGGACGAGTCGTATAGTGACGCGGGGGAGGTGAGGTGCGGGGTGCCGCAGGGCGCGGGATGCGGGCCTGTATGCTACCTAATGCACGTCAATAGCTTGTGCGGCGTTTTACGCAGCTGTTCAGCATACATGTTCGCGGATGACCTGTGCGTGTTGCGCGCCGGCACCGATCTCGCCGAAACTTGTCGACTCGTGCAGTACGACGTAGATCGAGTTGTTGAATGGTCGCACGACAACGGTATAATCCTAAACGCGGATAAAACCAAACTAGTTTTGATACGCTCACCATATTTAATACCACCTGGCGACCCACCTCCGATGTACACACATGAGTTTACGTGCATTCATAAAAATTATGTTAATTGTAATTGTAAACCTATTATACGCGATAAATGTGTAACATATCTTGGTGTAAAAGTTGACGAGAACTTTTCGTGGTCAAACCACATTGAGTCCTTATGTAATAAACTTAGAATATTACTCGGTAAATTCTACCATCTAAGCTTTAAAGTACCAAGTAGTACTCTTAAGTGCCTTTATCTACAATTAGTTGATCCAATATTAAGTTACGCCCTCGACTGCTATGGACTCACTTTTAAAAGTAACATAGAAAAATTAGAAGCACAACAAATAAGATTTTTAAAACTATTAGTAAGTAAGAAAACTAAAAATAAATTTAAAGATGATTATAATAAATTATTTAAAATTTGCAAAATTCTCCCTATCAGCTTAAAACATAAATACCTACTTCTGGTTAACAGTCATGGCAGCTGGGAGCGTCACTCACTCGTTACCCATAACCACACAACGAGAATGGTATCGGCAGGTAAATTTGATGTACCTAGAATAAGGAATTATTTTTGGCGACCGAACGCTTGATAAAAGAGTACCCTACCTTCTCAACCAGTTGCCTGCTGACATAAGAAGTCAAGAAATAAAAGGCAAATTTGCCAGATCACTTAAGCAGTTCCTTTTAAAGAGTTTGTAATGATCTTCTCAAGAAAGTGGTTTGCAGTTTGTAGTAATTGCTTATTTGCTAACCCTCCCTGGGTTGGCAAATAAGTAATTATGTAGTTTTATAAGATATGGGTCATGTGATATATAATAAGATTCCATTAATAACATTTCAAAAGTTAATATATTATTGTTAGTTATTGTAAAATTAAGTGTCCGCACATAAACTTTATTTATAATACTGTTTGTTCCGTTCTCACAGACAAACCGTGAAAACGGTTTTGTGGGGCATAGTTCTTAAGTTAAGATGTTATAAACTTGTACTTTAATAAATAAATATATAAAAAAAAAAAAAATTCGTCCCGGTCTCCACTCAAGAACCTCGATCTTTTACCTACCAAGTTATTATTCAGAATAATGAATAGGTTAATAGATAGGCAGAATATAAGATGAGTGGCTTTGAGTTTTCGTTCATAAGAAAATATTTTTGTTGGAAGAGAGTTGAGCAATAAATTAGAATGAGGTGACCTTTAAAGTTACTAAAAGTACCTACATAAATGTAAGCGATCAGAAATATTTCATCTCATTATAATTTCAAATGGTTTATCTTATAACCGACTATGTTATTTTTAATGAGGATTCCCGTTTTCAGTAAAAGCTTTTCAATTTACTCGGTTCGGTTTATGATAATAATAATTATAATCTGACTTTGTTTGCTTATAGAAATAATTTTGCTTTATTTCCTACTAAAACGAACAAGTTTTAGTCGGCTTTCCGGGTTATTGGACGACTCGCCCGAATTTAATTCGGGCGAATCGTCCAATAACCCGGCTTTCCCACTATACTTCATAAAATATAGCTTGATCTCTGCGACATTATGTCAAACTGACGTATACGTTATTGTTACGTTATTGTTAGCCTGTCAAGCGCTATTGTTATTGTATTGATACTGACAGCTGTCACAGAGATCAAGCTATCTTTTATGAAGTGTAATACCTTAGTAAGGACCGTAAGGGCGTTCCTGAATTGAGAATTTTGAATTAAGAACGTGTCAAACCTTAGCTTCATACCAAGGCTTGTCAGGTTTTCAACCTAAAATAGAGTTTGGAAATCGTTTCTAAATTCTCAATTCAGAAATCGAAGTATCGATATTTTATTTTAACATTGCAACATTTTTCTTCCGCAAACGAAATTTCTACGTCAAAAACATCCAACCATAAACAAGCAAAAAAGAAGAATACCTAACGTATTTCACTCGTGAAAATTATGGCAGTTTTCTGGTTCCCATTCGCCCATACATTTCAGAAACACTTTGAACGCAAAACGGGCACAATGAGAGCAAAACAAAAGGTCTCCGGCAATATTTTTCCGTGGCTTAATATCAACAAGTTGCTTTGAATGGCCTCGTATTTTTTTAACAATGAAACTGTACGCAGAACTTGTATGGTAGATGAAATATGTGCAGTATTCGTTTCGGAAGGCCTCACACAGTTCGCTTTGGCAAGCTTCATCTGATTAACTGAACAAATTGAGGACACTAAAAGTCGGGCTGGACAAAGAGGTTACATTACGCAGGGTTGTAGTGTTCATAATATATTCATGTTTAGATACATTTTGTGTCGAAGAAACATGATTGACTGTATCTGGGAAGCCTTTGCCCATTAAGTTGGTACTACGTGACAGTTCACATTTTGGGTCATTACATAAGTTACCATACTTTTGTTTTGTAGGTATAGATAGGTAAGTAAGGTCCTCCCAGGGAATTGCACTGACAAGATTTGCACACTACAGAGCGGTGTTCCCGGATGGCAAAAAAACGGCAAAAAAAACACGTTTGTTGTATGGGAGCCCCACTTAAATATTTATTTTATTCTGTTTTTAGTGTTTGTTGTTATAGCGGCAACAGAAATACATCATCTGTGAAAATTTCAACTGTCTAACTATCACGGTTCATGAGATACAGCCTGGTGACAGACAGACAGACAGACGGACCGCGAAGTCTCAGTAATAGGGTCCCGTTTTTACTCTTTGGGTACGGAACCCTAATAAATAACACCCTGGTCTTTTACCCAAAAATCCAGGCGCCAAGATTTTCCTACGAAAACAAAAAGAAGGTGAAATTCAGACGAAATCCTACATTCCTCACAGTAGCCATGACAACACAAAAAAAACCCTCGATTTATCTTAATAAATAACAAGCAGTAACTGTCACTTTGATTATTAAAGGTTTACTCGAGTTTGAGGACATGACTTGGCACATATGTGTTAGATTGTAATACTAAACTGAGATACCGTTATAGATCCCTCGTGTAGAAGAATCTAATTAACTTATGTAAATTGAGTTAGCTTCTGATTTAGTAATTCAGTGTTATTTGATCCCAGGTTAAAATATCAAGATAAGTAGTTTACTAAACTTTGTATAATTTATTATACCTAGAGCTCTGAAAACGTGCCAGTTTCAGTCTAAGTTCCAACAAACTATTAATGTTATAGGATACCGAGGTAGTTATAATAATAATAGTCCTACAGACCGAATTTCGGCTTCGACCAATCTCAACGAAGACTAGCCATCGGCACGGTAGATATTACAGTGCATAAGTGTGAACACAAACAGGTGCTCTCTGTTGTCTCACTCTAATAGCCCGATGTGACAGCAATCCGACTCGACTGGAGAGATCAGGCACCACAGTCTAACTCATCATCATCATCTTCCTGCCCTTATCCCATGTTACTTGGGATCGGCGCAACAAGTTTGCTTCTTCCATACCGTCCTGTCCCCCGTCACGTCATTACTAACTCCCTTTTCTTTCATATCACTCCTTACACAGTCCATCCATCTTTTCTTTGGCCTTCCTCTCCCTCTCCATCCATCCACATTTATATTCATAACTATTTTATTTAGTAACATGCGTTTCATCCCTCCTCATCATCAAATGACCACAGTCTAACTAAAGGAACCTATTTTATTAACGTGCAATGTTTTAAAATTCTTTACCAACTTTTTTAACCCCCTGACTGAAAGAGGAGTTATAAGCTTGACGTGTGTTGCTGTGTATCTGTGTATCTATGGCATCATAGCGCCTAAACGGATGAACCGACTTTGTTTTTTTTTTGTTTGAAATGTGACTTTGTCGAAAGTGTTCTTATCTATCAAACAGATTTAAATCGGTTCAGACGTTTAAAAGTTATCCGTATTTATTGTTTGAATCTGGTTTTTTTCGCAAGATATGGTGTCATATAATAATTAGGTGTTCCGATAGATTGTCGATTGAAGTGTGTCTACTACTAGGTATATTATATGTAGTTTAAAAAGCATGAAATAAAAATCAAATTAAAAATAAAACCTATAGAAAGCAAAAAATAAGCCTCGTACTCGCGTCGGGAACCGCTTAGTAAATAAAATAAACTGCTGTAAACGGTGGCGGTTCCCTGTCGCGAGTACGAGGCTTATTTTTTGCTTCTTAGAGGTTTTTTTTTTTATTTCTATGTATACATGGCTTATTTTTTATCTTTTAGAGATTTTAAATTCTAAATTTAATATTTACTAACAAAAGAGAAAAGACACACGACAGAGAACAAATTGAAAACATAAAAAAAAAATTAACAAAATCAGTCGGAGGATACTTTAATATGATTTGGGTCAGTCAGCTCGTGAATAATAATATAATATTGTATCCTCCGACTGATTTTCTTCTTGTTTACATCTTTTTAGTTCGCTTCATAAGGGGTATTAGATATTCGGGTTTTTTGATTTCATTAGATTTTTTTATTTAAAACTTTTTAGTTATCTTTTTTTTTCTAAAAAACCCTTCATTTCGATACCCATTCGATGGGTTTGGAAAAAAAAATTGTGTCTCCTTCAATATGGCGCCCAGAATCCGCCATTTGTTTTATGCAACGTCACTTATCTAATGACACTTTGGTAGTCCAGACCTATCTATCGATCTATCGATGTCTCGATTACATAAATCCGTCAAGTGGTTTGAAAGATACTAGATAATAAAGAATATTACACATAAAAACATACATACAAAATACGCGCGAAAATCATAACCCTTTCCTTGCAGTCGGGTAATAAAGAACAATAAACTCACAAAACGATCGTATAAAAACACAAAGTTTGTACGTCTATCACTCAATCATGCCGCAATAGTTGTGCAAAATCGAATAAAATTCGCCCAAAGGCACAATATATTCGCTGGCGAACTAGGTACTTTTGTAGCGGGCAGAGCCGCGGGCACGAGTAGTTACATTATACATGGTCTTTTCACTGGAAGTTTCCTCGGGTTTCCTAACATCGGTTTTACTCAAAACTTTGTTTAACGGTTTTCCAATTAATGTTTACTAAGTTTTGTTCTACAACCAGATGGTTAAAACAAAATTTTGCAGCAAAACTGAGCAATTTTTTTTTTTTTAACCTTTTCTATCTTATATATTATATACTATATTAACAGCTGCAATTCTGACACTGATGAATACTTGTGTCTTTTTCATCGTCGGTATACTCTTGGCAGAGTGGGCGTGTTCATCATGTTGCAGTGAGACTTCGGGCTGACATGATATGCCTCAAAAAATCTAATTCTTGTATAGGCAATCGCAAAATAGCAAAAAAATATCTATAAAGATAAACGCCAATGATAAATCTAAAGATTAATAATCCAACGTCATAAGGACTCGTAAACTTTTACCATGCTCGTCAAAAATTTTGCTAAACCGATAATGATCTTAAAAAGTTCCCTCGAACACAGACACTTCTACTTTTTAAATAAATCAAACCTCCGAACTTGACAAAGTTCGTTGGTTTGAAGTCAGAAACATCAAATTAGGAGGTCGTCTGATCATATCATAACATTTTAGGAGATTCTCAACAAGCACATTTTTTTAAATGATTGGAGGAAAATAGCTGCAGCTCCACTCGCGTGGAATTAGTAATTCCCCCTATATATTCTTTGAAAATAGAAAATTCGTCAAAATAAAAGTTTTCAAAGGTTTCAGATTTCCCTAAATCTGACTGCTAACAGTTTCTTCGTCAGATTCGCCTATTTATATATCTTTGCGTCAAGCCACACCTGATCAAATGAAAATGAACGGGTCTGCACGTTCAGTCTCCTTTTTGGAAATATGAAAGTGGGCCCCTGATGTAAAGTCTGCTCAGCAAGCCGCTCATACTCAACTATCAATTTCACCCTGAATATGTTTGCTCAAAATCTCGCGCCCTCCAATAGTAGTAAATTCATGCTTCTGCTGAGTCTGTTTATTTGCCTCTACTAACATAATTTAAGTACACTATTGTTAAGGGTTTAGTTTAAGTATAAATTATGTATTGGCATGTTAGTTTCTGTGTCAGTAAACACTTTTTCTTCATCTTCTACAGGACCGTTTGTGTTTGTCACGTCAATCGCCTTCGACTCGGTACTAAAATAAATTTAGGACCAATAAAACGCACAATGGCTTTGATTTCTTTTTATGATGTCTACCACGCGCGTCATCCGACACTCCTAACACGGTACCCTGATTTTAATCTGCAAGGAGACTCTGTTCCGCTCTCGCCCTGCTCTCAATCAATCTTTCCTCTACTATATTTACTGTGGTAGGCTTCTAATCAAACCAGATGCAGTTGGAAACCAATATTTGACCTGGATATGGCAAGACTAGTGTAAAATTGCATGACTATCAGAAACCAGAAAATTTGACAACAGTCTACCTGTAAAGATTGCCAAATATCTACAAATGGTGGCCGAGACACCGACACCTTATTTGCGTACCATATCTGTTATAACAGCACGGAGCACACTCCTTTCCTTTCTTTTTTTTTGGTAAGTCAACAATAATCATTGCGTGTTTTACGCTGTCGAAGAGATGGATTTTTTAACATATGAAGCAATGAATGCAAGGCAAACAATCCGTAGCATACTCTTTGAACTTACATACTTAGGGTGCTGATGAGGATCTGCTGAGAACCAACCTCGGCAAGTATCGCTTAACCTTGAAGAACGACTTGTCCGGCGTTATTACTTATCCACAAGCTCGAAAGCGGTATTTTTTTTTAATACTCCTTTGTATTGCAAGAGCCGACCCCACCTAAAGTGGGATAGTGCTAGGAAGAAGAAGAAGACTCCTTTGTATTGCAAGCTACATCGAATTTAACGAGTGACAAACTCAATGGAGTGGATTTTATTGAACTGTTTGTTTTTTAATTGTGTTGTCGTCTAGATGTTGGGACTTGTTCAACGGTACTAAGGGCACGGTCTTGTTCAACGGCACGAGAACGGTCAATAACCACCAGTCACTGAACTGATATTGTTTTGTCTACCTACCTAGATATTATGAAGAAAAACATTAAGAAATCCACGTTCTATTACTTGGATGTAAATGTGTAAACTATACTTTACAAAATATGGGACAGTTTTATAAGTTTACCGCATGAAAGAAATTCGCACGTAGACATAGCAGTAAATAGACGGTTTCAGCTCTATTTCACTACGCTTACAGGGCAATTCTATGACAAGAGGCTCTATACAAAGAACATTCTATCACCTACATTGTCGAAAAGTCAAAGTGTTGCACGTTTGTGATATTTCGAAAGCGCTTTTCAATTCAGCATATTTTAGACAGTCGTTATCGCTGATAGAATGTAATTTAATCTAAAGCTTTGAAAACTTTAAAAGCCGATGCTAATACAAACGCAGCAAGTAAAATAAAAACAAATGCGTTGTTTGTGCACGAGTCATTGCTGGCTATATTTTCTGTGCAAACAGCACAGTCGATGGTTATTACTCGAACGGTTATTGCTACTTTCTGTGTCGTGTTTGCATTGGTATGCAAAGTGATGTAGAAGAAATGTGAGTTTGATATAAGTTTACTTTAGAAGAGAATGCAAGGTCCTTGAGTTGTAGACAAAGTTTAATTGTGTCAGCGATATTGACTGTCAAAAGTTAAGTTGAGAGTTGATCATAGTCATATGATCAACTCTCAACATATTGGACTTTTGACTTTTTTCGGTGGAGCAAGTCATTGTCATACATTTTATTTTTTTAAACTTAATGCAACACAAAGCTACATAGGTGGACATAATACAAGAGCAGTGGTGAGCCCGACTTACGCTTTACTTTGTGTTAATAAATTATTAGGTCTTTACCTATGAAATTGCCGTTTTTCATGAAACAAGTTAACGTTTTTTTTTTTCTATATTTTTTAACTCTATTCAAGATCATCATCATCAGCCCTTTTTAATGTTTCCACTGCTGGGACACGGGCCTCCTCTCTGTGAGAGGGAATGGGTTGTAATCCACCACGCGGGCTCAATGCGATGCGAAAAAGATTCAAATGCGATGAAAACATAAAGCTATCAATCAAACAATAAAAAAATAAAAAAAAATTAAGAATTCCATGTTTTAAAAATAAATTTAATTTGAAATTAGAAAGCCTTAGCCAAACGAAAAATATTTTGATTTGAAATGGCCAGTACTGCAGAACGGCAATTTCATAGGTAACCTATTATTTCATCACCACTGCTCTAAAAACGCTGCAGGAAAAGATCGTGAGGAAACCGGCATGTCCTAGAACCAAAAATACGAAGCCATGTGACATCCACCAACCCCCAACGGGCCCGCGTGGTGGATTAAGGCTCATTCCCTCTCACAGAGTGGAGGACTGTATCCCAGCAGTGGGAACATTAAAAGGCTGATGATGAAGGTGGGCATAATGCATAACGCATTCTCTACCAGTCAACTATGCCCAACATATTGACATGTGTAATTTCGGCAGCGTATGTTAATTCCATTTCGAACTTATTACCAATCGCTGACAGAATATACTCTTGTCTAGGCCCTATTGTCCTTCTAGATTGGTTTTTGAAGGTAAAGCTAAAATCTTCTGAAGCTTTAATTAAATAGTTCTCAGAAGGATAAAATATGGAAATGCAGTTCGCACTGTTTAAACATAACTCGGAAAATGTGGGTGTATTAGGTATACTTCACCCTAAATTTTTCGGGAAATCCTTCTGGAAAATAGAAGTAGGTATATACATAAAATCATGAAGAAAATTAAACATGAATTCTATGAGGATAGCCAAGCAACAGGTCTGAAACAAGTTTATACCAAACAAAATTATTCTTTGTTAACGTATAAAGTTCTACACGCAACTTAACTACTAATTAAACAATCTTTGTTAATTATTCTAAACAAAGAAACTTGGACAATGCAAATTAATTATGCATAAGTTTACAGTTGGAAGAAAACAAGCTTAACAAATAAGATTTTCTTTAGAGTTCTCGCTTCAGCCATGATTAAAATTAAATTGAGTAGAATAAAACGGTTCACTCGGAAATACAATCGAATTTTAGCAATATAGGTAAGAATGTACGTACCCTACTGAATAATAAATGAAGAAGTCTGTTTATTTGGATGTTTAGATGTTTTTAACCAATCATCCCGCAACGGCTGAACCTTATCCTACCTTATCAACCTTTCAACTACAATACCTATGTCCAGTGGACCCTAATACCAAGAGTGGTCGATCTTTCGACCGCTGGTTCTCCAATAAAGGAAGCTATGCTTAGTCAAGCCTACATAAACACTAATATTAAAAAATCAAAATCAAAATTTTCAAAATTTTTTGTGCCACCATCAGAGAGACATTAGAGAGAGCATGACACACTATTAACTGCCAGGGCACACTAGTCAACATATATCGAGTGCCAGTGTAAATACAGGCCTTATTATCTAATGGGTTCCGATTCCACGCTAATCACTTCAAGGACCTAATTAGTAGTACACAGTGGTCAAACAGCGTCCTCGTAAGAGCACAAGCAAATTAGTGTCATCTCAAATGTCCGCCCACAAACGTCCACTAATGAACATGGGCCTATTAATCAACAGACGTTAGAATTAGTACCTACTGTGATCTAACATAACAGACTAGGTATACATAGACGGCAGGTATAATTTGTGTAAATTATTTCATCACCACTGCTCTTAAAACGGTAAAGGAGAACAGGAGAATATCGTGTAATAACCGGCATGTCCTATTCGAAGACATGTGACATCCACCAACCCGCACTAGGCCTGCGTGGTGGATTAAGGTGCATTCCCTCTCTCAAAGATAGTTTTTTCACGATTGATTTAATCTTAACACTGCTTAAGCGATTCATTGTTGTCATAATTTCAAAGTCAATGATGCTCCTAAAAAATATGACTGACAATTTATGATGAAACAGATTTTAGTTGTATAGTAAAAAAGCCAGTCCAATGAGATTTTAGTTAGGTACATGTCAATTGGATATTGGTGAAAGGTTTAACAAAAAAATGTTCCTTAATTGGCTTTGCCTAACCCCTCGAGGAACAAAGGCGTGATGTTATAGAGTTACCGCGGCCCTGGCTCAAGCAACTGAAGGTACACGGTTGGGTTTTAGTCAGTAACAGTCTGACACGCCCTCCCGCTTCGCCCAGAGCCGGTGAAGTCATTTATTGGATGATTTCCAATCCAAAAAGAAAAAAAAAGTCGTGATGTTATAATTATGGTAGCCATCAGACAATCCCTGAACTGAACCAGTGTTGTTGGTTGGTTGCAAGAAATAAAGCTATATAATATTAACTATTCCACGCTTCTTTCTAAGAATATTACGTAGGCAAGTAAGTAATTAAACACAACGTAAAGGCCGGTTTGCACTTTCATTACTACAATTGATTAGCGAAGCACTGATCGTAACTAGTGCTTAGCATAATGTTCTTGTAACACTTTTACCTTGTTCTAATAAAATAGTGAACAGGCAGACAATATTTTATTTACTTGCGTTAATGTGCCATTTTTTTTCAGAAGGTTCAGAAGGCTCCTACAGACAGAAGTGACGCAGATTCTACAAGTTTTTTACATACTTATTATTTTAAAAATATGTTAACCGTAGAATATTTTTTGTGAAAAAATGGTCGATGCATTGATGAGGCACTTGTTTTGTGCCAGTCTGTGGGAGGGGAGTCTTTACTGTCGCATTGCAGCATTTGCAGCCCACACTGAGCCCAGATTATATCTAAGCCAGACAGTGCACAAAAAGAAAAACAAAAAATTACTGAAGCAGATAGGTATATTAGGTATATTTTGTCTAACAGTGTAACAAATCGTGTAAATACAAAAAGTGTAAGTAGCAGAATAACAAATCAAATATCAATTATTTCTATTTTCTAGACTTTGTCTCTGTCACCTAGACTAGAGTCAAGAGCAAACGCATCATAAATAAAAAATAAAAGAAATCAGAACTAATATTACAAACAAATAAAAAAAACAGAGTAATTTGTTTGGCCGTTTGTACGACATACTCTCTAGGAATTCAGACCCGATTAAGAAATCCTGCTGCTCGTAGAAAAACACTATCCTCGAGTGCCATAGAGTAAATTGCATACAGGAAAAATGCACAGTTTCTGTGAGATTGGCCATGGGAGCGAAAATGCTGGAGAAAACCTACTCTCCAAATTATTTAAAGGGTTCAACGTGACATTTCTGTTTTTCATGAAAACCCATGAAAAAAAGTACCGTAGGTACAAACACCGTACCGTAGGTACAAACAACGTACCGTAGGTACAAACACCGTACCGTAGTACAAATCGGGGCTGAGTCACCCGCGTCCGTGGGGGCTGAGTCACCCGCGTCCGTAGGAGAGTTACCCCTATTGATGTTACCATACACGTGGTCCCCGGGTGGTGCTAATCAGGTGACAATACTGGTGGTAGGCTTCGGCCGAAGACTTGTGACCACCCACCGGGCAAAGACGTACCGCCAAGCGGCCTAGCCGTGTTCCGGTACGATGCTCGGTGTAGCCACTAGAAGAGTTGGGTCGAGATAGTTGTTCCACTGCATGCTGACCAGCCTGACTCGCGCTGTTTTGGGCGTATCGGGAGACTAGTTGCGGAGGGTAGCGGGATCCGAGGCACGGTGCGCCGCTGGCCGACCGCAGGTAGTTGGGGGCCCAAGTAGTGTGCCAGCCACACACGAAAGGCTGCCCCGCCAACTGTCGAAAAATCCCGGAATGCACCATCGTGCTGGTTGGCGACCAGATGGGAGGGCCCGATGGACATCTCCGGGGGGGCTCGGGCGTCCCCGCAGTCTCCGGACTAGTGCCCCAAAGATGGCGTCCTTTCAGTGCGTGTCTGTAGGTTAGTAGCGTGGAACCTCATCTCACTTCCTTCTCCTCTGCTTTCACTCTTACAAATAATGGCACGAAATAAAAAGAAAACTGGAGTTAAACAGCGGCTGCACCCCCTCCCACACAAAGTGCACCTCACTAATATTAGAGGTCTGCACTCCAATCTCACCTCAGTCCACCATCATCTGGAGACTGAAAAGCCAGCACTGTTTTTTCTTACGGAGACGCAGATAGGAAGTCCGTCAGACGTGTCGTACTTATCCTACCCAGGGTTTACCCTGGAGCACAATTTCAAACCACGCGCGGGTGTATGCATGTATGCCCGAGACGACACTTGCTATCGGCGTCTCCGTAACCTTGAAGACTCCAGGTTCTCAGTGCTGTGGGCTCTGGTGGACACAGGGCTGGATAAGATTATCTACGCCTGTGTCTACCGGTCGCACAGCGGAGATCAGGAGACAACCAGGCTCACAGAGTACCTCAGTGAGGCGGCTGATGCGGCACAGCAGCGGTACCCTTCCGCCCAATTAGTGCTACTGGGGGACTTTAATGCCCACCACCAGGAGTGGCTCTTCCCATACCAGAGCACTGATCATGCTGGACGAGAGACGCGCAAGCTTGCGCTAGCGCTAAATCTCACCCAGCTGGTCCAGGGGGCAACGAGGGTGCCAGATGTTGATTCGCACACAGCCAATTGCTTGGACCTTCTGCTGACAACAGATCCAGACCGATACTCAGTGTCGATATCTTCACCTTTGGGTAGTTCCGACCACTGTCTGGTGAAGTCTGTATCCGTCTACTCCCCGCCCGATCCCAGCCCAAGAGGCTACCGGCGGGTATGGCGGTACATGTCAGCAGATTGGGATGGGATGCGATCTTTTTTCGCATGCTATCCTTGGCAGCCCACTTGCTTCTCTTCGGACGATCCATCGTCGTGCGCTGACGCCGTGACTGATGTGTTGCGTCGGGGGATGGAGTACTATATTCCATTTTCTGACGTAGCAATGTCTAACGTCGACAGACCATGGTTTGGAGCCGAGTGTAACCACGCCAACGCGGTCAAACACAAGGCCTACCAGGAATGGGTTGACGCTCGAACGCGCAAGGCAAATGACGTGAGTCAGAAGAAGAGAGCCTTCAACAGGGCTGCCAAGTCCTGCAAAAAGGTGATGCGAAGAGCACGGTTTGACCACATTAGCAGAATCGGGAACAAACTTGCTTCATACCCAGCGGGTAGCAAAGCATTTTGGTCCCTGGCTAAGTCGGTCGAATCAAATTTCTGTCGCCCCTCACTACCACCACTGCTGAAACCTGACGGGTCATTAGCCCACTCCGCTGAGGAGAAGGCAAACTTGTTTGCCTCCCTCTTTGCGGAATCTTCGCATCTGAATTCTGATGGCGCGCAGCCTCCTCCTTCTTCTGATGGATGTGTGACGAGTATGTCGAACATTCGCATCCATCAAAAGGACGTCCGTAGGGTGCTGCGTAGCCTTGATGTGAACAAAGCGAGTGGCCCCGATGGTATACCAGCAATTGTACTTAAAACCTGTGCGCCTGAATTGTCTCCGATCTTGACACGCCTGTATCGCCTATCGATATAGACTGGAAAAGTGCCGAAGGCTTGGAAGCAAGCCAACGTACAGCCCGTGCCCAAGAAGGGCAGTCGAGCTGACCCAGCCAACTACAGACCCATATCTGTAACGTCCATCCTCTGTAAGAGTATGGAACGTGTGCTCAACGGGAAGCTCCTGGCATACCTAGAAGCAAACGACATCCTCAGTGACCGCCAATACGGCTTCCGCCGAAATCGGTCCACTGGGGATCTTCTAGCGTATGCCATTCACATCTGGAGTGAGGCCATCGAGAGACACGGGGAAGCGCTAGCCGTCTCCCTCGACATCTCGAAGGCTTTCGACAGGGTCTGGCACGAAAGCCTTATTGGTAAGCTTCCTTCCTTCGGTCTGCCTAGTGGTCTGTGTGATTGGATTGCGGACTTCCTGAGGAATCGATCCATCCGAGTGGTTATCGACGGCTGCTCGTCCGGTCAGTTAGATATCAACGCCGGAGTCCCTCAGGGGTCAGTGCTCTCGGCAACATTATTCTTGCTGCACATTAATGATCTGCTAAAACCCGGAACCTTTGGGTACGCAGACGACAGCACTGTTGCTGAGAGATACGTGTCCGACGCGCGGGCTACTGGGCCTCAGATTCGGTCTCTCCGGGAGGCCATGGTTGAACGCTTGAACTTTTCCTTGGAGGCAGTCTCCGAATGGGGCGATGCCAATCTGGTCAAGTTCAATGCCGCAAAAACACAGGCGTGTCTCTTCTCCGCGAAAAAGAGCCAATTTCACCCGGCTCCTTCTTTCCGAGGTGTAACCATACCGTTAACGGACCATCTTGAGCTTCTTGGCGTAACGTTGACATCGACACTTAATTTTGGCCCATACATTGAGGCAAAGGCTCAACTGGCTGCCAAAAAGTTGGGGATCCTTGCGAAGGTGAGACGATACTTCACGCCGGAACAGCTGCTTAAGTTGTATCAAGCGCAAGTTCGATCTTGCATGGAGTACTGCTCTCACCTTTGGGATGGATCTGCCAAATACCAGCTTGATGCACTTGAGTCGATTGACAGACGGGCCAAAAGGCTTATTGGCAACGATGCACTGGTCGCCTCAAAGCTCCAGAGCCTCGAACATCGTCGCCGAGTTGCCAGCCTGTCGGTTTTTTATCGGTTACACTTCGGGGAGTGTGCGACGGAACTGCACAATTTGATTCCGCCTAGCCCTTTCCATCATCGGACTACAAGACGTACGGCCATGCGCCATCGGTACATGGTGGACATCCCTCCCATACGCACAAAGCGTTTTGCTAATACTTTCATTGTGCGCACAGCTAAGGAGTGGAACTCCCTTCCGGGGTCTTTGTTCCCTGATAGCTACAACCTTGGGGTCTTTAAGTCAAGAGTGAATAGGTTTCTTCTAGGCAAGCGTGCTTCACCGTAGACCACATCATCGCTTAACATCAGGCGAGATAGTGGTCAAACGCGAGCCTATAAATTATAAAAAAAAAAAAAAAAAAAAAAAAAAATCGAATAAATATATTTGGAGAGCAGCAGATACGATATAATGAGACATTTAAAAACAAAAATAAATCCTGAAATCGAAACCGCCCACAACAATCACGTCCCTATCCAGAGCTCTACTTTGTTCCTAGGCGGGGGGGACCGCTCGTTAGTTAGCTAACGCCAACCCGTTTTACGTAAGCAATTATAAAGGTTTGTCTTGACTTTTCTGTTTTCCATGAAGATTCATGAAATTATTATATACCCTTCGTCCACACACTTAAAAATTGTTTTAAAAGCAGTATTATACATTATTTTAAAGTGTTGGGCAGTTCTCATGATCTAAACATTCGAGGTCCATAAAACTTACTTCTTCATATTCCTTCTCACCGCACTGGGTTTCTATCTATTTCTTACACTATCTCAACTATACAACTCTGGAACGTGCTTCCCTTTGACATCAAAAAATCCGAGAGTTAATTTTCATTTAAGCGTAGAATCCGGTATTATTATTTGTCCTCTCATACATAGATTGGTCTTCGTCATAGTTTTTATATTTTGAACTCCACAGTCTCATTTAGAATTTGGTAGTTATTATAATATTTATTACTCTATTGTTTTAGAAATCATTTATGTATTTTATTAGTTAGGTAGTTTATTAATATCCGAGTTTCATTATTGTTCATATTTTTAATTTTGTACACCTACCACTGTTGTGTTCTTTTTAATCCAAAGGTTGACTGGTAGAGAATGCCTTACTGCATTAAGTCCTCCTATATATCACCATTGTACATGAAGTTTAAATATATTTATTTAAACTGAAAAGATTAAAATAAATCCTGAAATCTAAACCGCCCACAACAATCACGTGCCTATATCAGCTCTGTTTTGTTCCTAGGTGGGGGGCCGCACGCTGGTTAGCTAGCGCCAACCCGTTTCACTTAATTAATTATGTCGGCTTTCCGGTTTACACAAAGCGGGGAAGTTTAATCGGATCTTCGGAACCTACCGGGAAATGTGGCAGTTGCAATACAGTGCTATTGAGGAACTGTTCCTGGTTTGTTATTTATACCTACTGGAAATTTAGTTAAGGCACTAGCAAAGTATAATGAAAACCCATCTGAGTGAAATTCTTGACCAAAAAAATGCATCCAGCGTTTATTTCATTGATATTGTATGCTTGGACGGGACAATGTCTTAATAAATCAATTTCATTAGGTCAAACCGATTTTAGAAAAGTTTGTCTCTTCTGAAATGAGATCAGGTACCATTGCTCTACTTGTCTGAGCTGGTCGTTAGCAGCTTTAAATAGAGAATAATATAAATAATAAAATCTTTATTCCCTTCATTTTTACACACATCACATCACATCATCAGCCTATTAATGTTCCCACTGCTGGGACACAGGCCTCCTCTTTTTGGGAGGGAATGGGCCGTAATCCACCACGCGGGCCCATTGCGGGTTGGTAAGTGCATTATACACAGTACAATAGTTAACCAATAATACATTACTTAGAGGGCCGTATGTGCTAGGTGCTAACAAATTTCCTGGACCACACACTAGGATTCCCTGTGCTGTGCGGACCAATCTCTTCCTATGTAGGTAAGAAAAACATGTTCACTAGGTATTATAACTAATTACACAGAGATAAAACTTAATTGTAATGTAGAGAATAAGAGGTCATTAATTAATATATGAATAGATGTTTGGGACGAAAACGTTTCGTTCCTTTGTTGTTATTTTGTTGCAACACTGAGTCAGCCCGCTGTCATCGCTATTTGACTATTGTTGGCTGCGTTGACAGTTGACACTAGACTGAAAATTGTGATTTGAGATGGCTGGACGTAATACTGGGTTCTCGTTTTGAGTCTATGGTAATTGTTGAATAATCAAACCAACGTTGTTGGAAATTACGTTTGTCATTCGCGATTGGTATTGTACTCCTCCCATGCAGTTGTATTTGTATATATTTCGCGCGCAGCGAGGGAGTTTTGGTGTCTGCAGGGAATCTCGAGGGGACAAACGTGAGTCCCGACCACACGGGACTGACCAGGAGACCACCGCGGGAACAAACGTGAGTATTATTTGTAAATAGCACTTTCCACCTGTCAGACAGGAACCAGTATCTCAAAGAACAGACCCCTAGTTTTCCGCTGCTGCGAATCGCAGTTTTGCGGGTATAGACCTGAAAGGATCCAAGGCACTGGGGCCCATAGCAATCAGCATTGCTATGGGCCCCAGTGTTTGTCTCTTCGCTTTGTGATCCGAAGGCCTGTATTCATCAATAGAGTTTAAGTTTTTTTTGGGTGAGTGTATGTGTGGAGCGTGGAATATATAGGAGGGTGACTGCATGCTTAAGTGTTGCTATTATGTCCCAAATTTACGATTGTACGTGCAAAAGGTTTTCCGTTTGGTTATAGTTTAGGGGATGCAGCCATTTAAATATACTATTTTTAAGACGTCTGTAAGTTAAGGCAACTATAGTTCTATTGTGAGAGTAGAATTTTGAATAGAAGTAGGGCTCAAGAAATGCAAAAGATCTGCGTCTAAAAGAAGACTGAACCCTAGGTCGATCCAATTTTAATATTCTGTATGAAGAAGTTTTTAACACCCGGTCAATGGGAAGCCACCAAATTCAGCCTTTTCTTACAAACTTTAGTTCTGTTGAATTTCAACTGCCCATATGAACGTATGAACTTGAAGTTTGGTGATAATGTTTATTATTGCGTATATTTTACTAACAAAAACCAGTATATTATGATAAATCAGATTATTACTTTAGCTCGAAATCCTAAATATACAAAGTCCGACACGCACTTGTTTATAATAACTTGGCAAGACTTTTATCTCTCTTTCTTACTAAAACCTGTAAATAACAACTTCCTTGTAAAAGTTTGATACAGTTCCTGTAAAAAAATACCAGGAAACGTCGCAGTCACCGGCACAGCGTCTCCAAAACTTTGATTATGTGAGCTAATGAACCCCGAAGTTTCCGCGGCACGTACTCTATAGACCCACGTACTTATGGTACTTACCCTTCGCAGAATTTAAATATATTTATGCTGGCAACATCGAATATTTGAGAGTTTTCCTTTAATATTGATACCGAGAAAGAAATAAGGCGGCAAGTGCAAGTTTTGAAGTTGTAAAATAAATGTGTGTATGACTTGCTACCAAGTTCTGATTCCTTATTCAAATTCTCTCTTGAGAATTTTGCTAATAAAATAGGATCAGAGGTTTTGTGTATGGACGTAATTTAGAGGTAAAATAATGTTTGTTGTCAATGGCCTTTTAAATTATTGAGATAATAAAACCACCACTTATTTATGTCTATATATACCTTCACAATAAAACGCGTTTATTGCCTTATGCCTGGTTGCCTGGAAGAGATCGCGGAATGCGATAAGGCCGCCCATTGTATGTGTTTTTAGTTTTAAGTGTCCTTTATAAATGTAACTTATGGTGTACAATAAAGTATATAATAAATAAATAAATAAATAAATAAATATGCCAATCTACTTACGCGATTCATCTTGTTTATTCGCAGGGCTGCCAACCGTAATCGGATTTTTGGGGAATCCGTTCAGGTAGTACCAACATTACCGCTTACTGCTGAACAACGTCTCTTGGAGTTAGTTGCTCCAGTAAACGGAATAGAGCAACAGGTGTATCGTGTCCTTCTTTAGTCTGTGCTACAAGAGAAGATCGGAATAGGAGTTTGTAAGAAATTACTGCATTTTCTAAAATGGGTTGTAATAAATTCTAGTCGGTAGACACCCTCAGGGAAATTAATAAAGAATAAATTTAATGTACAGCTAGGCTAAAAATTTAACACTATCTCTCTGCTGGTGTGTGTGAATAGAGAAGATAGAGATGGAAGTTAATTAGGAAATATAATTTAGTTTTAATGTATTCTAGCTCCCCAGGCACTCCCGAAGCAATTAACAAAGAAGAAATGTGAAGCCAGTTTAAAATTAACAGTCTATATCTCTCAAGCAGTGGTATGGGCTGAGAGCAGTGGTTGGCTCAGTGGTAAAGGTCGTGACTTACAAGTTGTAGGTCATGGGTTCAAGCCCAGACAGGCGCTTTACTTTGTGTAAATTATTGCATCACCACTGCTCTCAAAACGCTAAAGGAAAACATCGTGAGGAAACCGGCATGTCCTAGAAACAAAAATCCACCAACCCGCACTGGGCCCGCGTGGTGGATTATGGTCCATTCCCTCTCACAGAGAGGAAGCCTGTGTCCCAGCAGTGGGAACATTAATAGGCTGATTATGATGATATCTCTCAAAAGATATTGCAGTGCTAGGCGCTCAAACATAAGTTTTATAGATTAGGAAGACATTTTTATTCCTAGGATTTAATTATGTAGTTTTGAATATATGCTGACGATAACTGATAATGTACTCTATACAGACAGAATATAGAGTACATTATCAGTTATCATCAAAACCATTCAACAATGTATCTTTAAATTCCCAACGACGCACACATTAACAGTAACACAGTTTCTACCCACGTAAAGTCTTTTCCCTTACCGAGTAAACAGAACTACAAGAAAAACAAACACAGACCGGTCGGACCGTTTGATCTGACATTTCATACTAACGTATTGGTCTAGAAATTGCACCAGTATAAATGTTAAATAAACTCCCTTTGACTGGCTCAAACAACTTACTGGGCTACTGCAAAACGAAGAAAATCTAGTAGTACGAGAGCCCACCGCAAAAATCTGCAGACAATTTTTTTTTGATTCAACCTCAATTTTTATGAAAGGTATACTTGATAGATGAATAGATTATCTACAACAAAGTTGCCTAGCCGCAATAAGGTTTTTGTTTGTTTTTAACACTAGGAATTTCATAGGCTTAAGTCACGCATTTTATCACGTTTTTTGCTCCCAAACGGTGATAAGCCTGTCACATTAGGCCGTGCTCGCCCGGCAGCTAGCTCTCAGATAGGCGCATTATTCATTTAGTATTTCTGTATCACTTTCTTTCAAATAACGTTTGATTCACTTGAAAAACTTATATATACAATTATTTAATTAAGGTAATTGCGGTTAGATATTTCCCGGCAACCCTGCAGCAATATAATCTAATATAATTCATGAAAATTATGAAAATTTTAGCAGTAATTCATGTAAGTAATTCATGAAAATTTTAGCAGTGGGATCTTAGGCTATAGCATTTTTCTATTTCCGTAGAAATATTACGGAACAATAAGTATAAAAGATACTTTAGTACCGCGCCACTGCGGTCGTTCAAGTTTATTTACTTCGCTTGTTTATTTTAGTCTAACGTTTCCTCTATTTTCATTTACCTTCTTCAATTAAGGCTTAAAGCGTTCCGCTGTTGCTTTGTAAACATTGTTGTTGAGCTATTTAGAGCGTTTGTAAGTAAAAATTGTAGATAATTAATGTATCTGACATTAAAAGACTTTCATAATTTATGCGCTAACACAATATTAAAATGAAAATAAAATATTTACATGTCTAGACAAAGGGTCGAATAAGCTCATAGTGTATCAAAGATTCGTCTGCATTGCCATCAATGGGAGAAGTGCCCCAAAGACTGTCTGTATTGCCACTATGATTAACAATGCAGAGATTTTGTCAGAAAAATAGACCAGCCCTCTAGTCACGCGAATAGTCCATCAACCGCTTGGCTACAATTTTAAAGCTTTTTCGCGGCTCCGCTCCTGGTGGGTTATCCCCCTTAAACCGAGCATTTTTCGAGGTTAAGAATCACCACTCAGAATCGGTGTAGTTAAAAATTTAATAGAAGAATTTTCAGTATCAAATAAATACCTAGTTCCAGAGATTATTTATTACATAAAATCAATTTTTTGTCGTGGCCCGCCCCGGCTTTGCTCAGGTCTTACCTTCCAAATAGTTGTAGTGATTCCAGAGATAACGCTACACGTAGGAACAAACTCACAAAATTCGGACTCTCACTTTATTATTTAATACGTATGACATCGTATAATATTACACTTTATACTAATATTATAAAGGCGAAAGTCTGTGAGTGTGCTGTGTGTATGTTTGTTACTTCTTCACGCTCAAATGGCTGGACGGATCTAGATACAATTTGGCAAAGCGTTAGATTATAGTCTGGAATAGCACATAGGATACTTTTTATCCCGGGAATATGTTCCCTCAGGATAATTATCAACAGAAGCTAGTAACTTAATAATTATTTACGCGGGAGACGCCATCTTTCTTAGCGTGCAAATAGTTTAAACTAAATAAACGAGTTATCTTTAAAATTAGATAGATTATCGTCTTTGTCTTTGTAAAATATGAAACATAATTATCTATTGTGATGGATATTTTGCTTTTACTAAAGCTCATTATTGCCTAATTGCTTTTTCCACGAAAACAATCATTATTAATGACGATCTATTGTCTAGCGATTTTTCTTACTTGGGAATTAAGAGGTCATTATTAGACCGACGACTTACACCTATTATTTTCTTAATCATGGTTAAATAATATAGACCAATACATAGCGGCTATCACAGACCGTCACAATAACATGGCAGTCAAGACGCCACATGCAACTCTGATACGACGACCATTTTTTATTAAAATTGGTCTGTGGTTGTTTTTTTATCCATAGAACACATTCTGTATCAAATGGTCTTTGCATCCGTGTCGTATTGAGTCTTAAATGTCTCATCAAGTACGCATCTAATCCAATAATCAAATTTTAGGATAAATTTGAAAGTTCCTAAAGTTATATTAGACATCAACTTGTTTTTAAAATATGCATATGGGATTACCTACCGATCTTCTCCTCTCAAAAATGTATCTGAAAGTTCTTTAATGGTCGTCAACATACTTTTAAAATAAGTAGCTTTAAAGGCTTACTAATTTAGATTTTTAATGGTATTTTGATTTTAATTACATTTTAGTTTTCACTTTGATTTTGTGTCATTTTGATTCTGGCGTGATTTCTATTTTAACTCAGAGTTTGGTCGAAAACATGAACATGTTCGGCGAGTATAAAAACTCATCTAATTTAAAGAAGGTGCATAATGCCAATTGGCAAATAAGTAATGCATGATGTGCTTAAATATAATAAATTGGTACACTGGTCTATAATTATATGTGACAAACATGCAATATGTATAATATTATTGCATGTATCTCACATATTTGTATCACTATATTTAAGAGGGTAGTTGAAACCTAAAAATATTGGGCACGTATTTTTCTTTTGCCAAGTAAACAAGGAAATTCCGAGCATAGCCCTCTCCATTGCCCTTTGAGTGACTGTAAGTTTTCTGATAAGGCCCATTGTAAGCGACCACGTCTCAGAGCCATATGTCATCACTGGCAACACACACTGGTCATAGACTTTCGTCTTGAGACACTGTGGTAAGTTGGACGAGAAGATACCGCGCAACTTCCCGAACGCTGCCCAGCCGAGTCGGATTCGACGGAAGTTGCGTTGGAAGGCTTCTCACCAGGTGGACCGATGACCTGGTGAAAGTTGCGGGCATCCGCTGGTTGCGAGACACACGGGACCGGTCAATGTGGCGACGCTTGGGGGAGGCCTATGTCCAGCAGTGGACGTCTTTCGGCTGATATGATGAAGTAAACAAAAAAATACGACGATACAGTGCGTTGAAATATCGTGTAGCAACACGGTGTGCTACACTTTATACTGACAAAGTGACATCACAAGCCCCCACTCCTGATCTTTGATGTGCTTTATCTTCAACATTTTTATTTATTTGATAAAGCAATAAATACGTGTCCAATATTATTTGATAATCTCACTGACGGACTAAATAGAATTATCATTTTTCTACCCAGGAAACATCCCTATTGTTGAAGAGCCAAATAAATAAATTAAAACTAAATTACCTACTGGCTTTTCCTCTGAAAAATGAATCTCTCTCACTTAATGAACACAATTTTCTTCTTCTTTTGGTACCTCTCACAACCGGTTTCTAGGAATAATTTTCTGTTTAGACTTCATTCCACCAACAATTTTTTTTTTCTGTAGCTCATTCATGGAGGTGGACAAAACACAGTATTAGTACCTCATCATGAGCGTTTTAATTTTCTCACTACTGAGACACAGGCCTCTTCTCTTTGAGAGGGAGTGAGCCGTAATCCACCACGCGGGACCAGTATGGGATGCTGGTATGGATTTAGAAGCTACCATGTAAATTCCTTCCAAGCCAAGTAATTACGAACAAACAGTTCATAATGACTAACACCTGTTTCTTGAATACCTCAGTGCTCCTTGCCCCGTAATCAATCCATCAATATGATCGATGTCTGACCCCTCTTAGTCTTAACCTTATGCAATCTATAACAATCAGACATCTAGATTGATCTGATCAATCGGTTATTAATTTGCTAAAGTTTGTACTTTGTAGGTTGTTTATTTTGTATTTTGTTGATTAGGAGTGAAATGTAATCTCGCCGCGTAGTAGCCGTAACAGTTATGTACAATATTATGATTTTCATAATTCACTTGCCCGTATTCCAATTTTTTGGGGTCGGCACAACTGGTCTTCTTTTTAACCCCCGACGGAAAAAGAGGAGTGTTATAAGTTTGACTTGTTTATCTGTGTGTTTGTGTATCTGTCTATGGCAACATAGCTCCTAAACGGAAGCATGGATTTTAATTTTGATTTTATTTGTTTGAAAGATGACTTATCTAGAGTGTTCTTAGCTATGTTTGATGAATATCGGTTCAGCCGTTCAAAAGATATAGGCTTTTTACTGTTTGAACCGGAGTATTTTCCCAGGATATCGTGTCATAATTACGTGTTCGATAGATTGCCGATCGAAGCGAGTCTACTACTAGATAAAATGTGTAGTTTAAATAGCATGAAAAAAATATGACGAGCGGGTTTTTAAATGTTACTTCTTCCATACTTCTCTATTAGTCGTCATCTGTAAAATTCTACCCATAGAGAAAAAAGTAGAATATTTGATAGGACTGGAATATTATTATAATGATGATTATAAGGTTAATGTTAAAAACAAGTACAACACACGTAGGGCTAGAGAGAATAAACTGGTTCAACCAAAGATAACAAATTATTATGGTAAGAGAACATCTAAGTACCTAAAGTGTTTAACAAAATAGATTTATTAAGAGAAAATGTAAAAATTAGTAAAGGAGCAATTAAGTCAAAATTAAAAAACATTATACAGGATAGCAAACAGAACTAAATATGTACATAAGATTAAACCATAACGGTATATAATATATAAGTAGTTGATTTGTAAGTAAGGTGGTGCATTGTGATGTAAAAGAGCGCCTCTCGCCATCAAACGTAAAAGTTTGGCGAGTTTAGAATTAAGTAACACCTCTGTATTAAAATTACATTAAATAAATAAATAAAAAAAAAAAATATCTTAATTATCCACAATAACTAACCCCGGAATTCTTAACAAAGAATTTGAAGTTGAGTATTTGGCAAACTCTAGTGTAGCCTGAAAAAAAAATTACAAAATTGACATTAAAGTAGGGTGTGACAAGTAAATCTAAATATTGAATGCAGAATCTGGCCCTAAAGGCATACATCAACAATAAAAAAAACCGGCCAAGTGCGAGTCGGACTCGCGCACGAAGGGTTCCGTACCATTATCGCTAAAAACGGCTAAAAAATCACGTTTGTTGTATGGGAGCTACACTTAAATATTTACTTTAGTCTCTTTTTAGTATTTGTTGTTATAGCGGCAACAGAAATACATTATCTGTGAAAATTTCAACTGTCTAGCTATCACGGTTCATGAGATACAGCCTGGTGACAGACGGACAGACAGACAGACGGATCGCGGAGTCTTAATAATAGGGTCCCGTTTTTACCCTTTGGGTACGGAACCCTAAAAATGAGTACTAATTTTTGAATTCTCCGCATCGCCGTCTTCCTACTACCGCATCTGTAAAACTGACAGCACTACAAAGAGAAAGCAACCCAATAAGATATTCTGTAGAACTTCTTAGTATTTTCTGCCGCTAATAATGTCTAAAGATCCCAGATACAAAAAAAAATCATTGGTGGCAAGGTAAGTCAAGCGTTAGTTATCAGTTAGTTGTCTGTTCTCATAAAGTTATTATCTTCTTTGATCTTGATGAAGGTGAACAATGACTCCACTATCTAGTCTTCACTCACTGGTATCAATCTTCTCTTATAAAAAAACAGACTCAATCATTTCGATTTACTGGCAATAGTATTGGTTAAAACCGCACTACGGTCAAGTAACTCTGTTATATTCTTGGTAGTGCCTATCCACAAAGTGAACAAAGTAATCTTATTTCCTTAGAAATCCCGGTCACCGTAGCTTTTGAATACGGCAATACGAATTTAGTTCCAGTAACTTAGTTCGTAATAAGATCTTATAAAATTTTAGCTTCGAGTCGCTTCTTGTTCCTACCACTTATAAAAATATTAACACCAACATGCTTGGAAATTATTCACCTAACTAAGCTTGTTCTGTTTTCTGCCCTGCAGGTATGGTTAGTATATTGTAGCTGTGATTTCCCTGCTCCTGCTAACTGCAGAGAATGCTGCAAGGCATAAATTCTCAATTATAATAATAATAATAATATGGCGGCATGTCGTGTAAGCTAACGTCAAGTTTCCCAAAACTGACAGAGCTACACGACCAGCTATACCAGCTTGGCAGTACAGGATTGAGCATCGTATCGGTGAGGCTAGAGCACTCATCGGCAAGCTTATCTGCTTCAGGGAGGGCAACACTCGCCCTAGAGTGATGCGCTTTGTGAGGCGGGCGTTCTTGGGGACTGATATCAGTTCTCGAGATTATCTGTCCCGCGTCACAGAGCGTATCGACTTTCTGAAGCAGAAGATCTGTGCATGGGCAAGCCGTATTCGTCGGTACAAGCGGCGTGTGGAGCGATACACTCAGAATCGCACATTCCAGAGCAACGAAAGGTGGGTTTATAGGGCTTGGGAGGGACCCGACCAATGTGTGACTGACATGCACCTACCGGATAATGACGCCATGTGTTCGTTCTGGCGCGATATCTGGTCGGTGCCTGTCAGTCACACCGAGGGTGACTGGACTCGGGAGGTCGAGCAAGCGTGCGATCCGATACCACAAATGGGGGCAATTACCATCAGCCCCCAAGATCTGGCTCGTGCAGTCCGTCCGTTGCCCAATTGGAAATCTCCAGGGCCAGACGGACTGCAAAACTTTTGGATTAAGTGGTTCCAAAGTTCGCATGCTCGTTTGACATCTCAGTTCCAGTCTGCTTTAGAATCAGGGTCACTGCCCCAGTTCCTAACGACAGGAATAACCCACCTGCTCCATAAATCGGGTAGTACTGCGGAACCTAAAAATTATAGACCGATAACATGTTTACAGACGGTCTATAAAGTTCTTACATCCATTCTGAGAGCGAAAATTAATCAACATATTGACAATAACTCCATCATGTCTGCTTCTCAGAATGGATGTAGGTACGAGTCCCGCGGTACTAAGGAGCTGCTCCTCATTGACATTGCTATTAGCCAACAGGTTCGCCGTTCCCGCAAGGATCTGGCGACATGTTGGATAGATTACAAGAAGGCCTATGACTCAGTGCCACATACATGGCTCATGAGGGTGCTGGAGTTGTATAAAATTGATGCAACACTGCGCGCCTTCCTGACGTCATGTATGAGGCAGTGGAGGATGGTCCTTCACTATCCAGGATGTCGACAGATTCAGGAAAACAGCGAACCTATAAGGATTGAGCGCGGAATTTTTCAGGGCGACAGTCTGAGTCCTCTGTGGTTTTGTTTAGCCCTGAACCCTCTCAGTACACTGCTGGAGGGTTCGGGCCTGGGCTATCGGTTGAGAAGAGGTGGTCAGGTCATATCACACCTCCTTTACATGGATGATCTGAAGCTCTTTGCCCCCAACAACTTTCAACTGATGGAGCTACTGAAGGTGACAGAAACCTTCAGTGACGCCATCAGGATGGAATTTGGTGTGGACAAATGTGCAGTCATGCATGTAAAGCGAGGGGAGATTATGGAATCCGTGGGAATACAACTCTCGGATTCCATACACCTTCGATCCCTTTCCTCAACTGAAACTTACAAGTATTTGGGTATGTCGGAAGCATTAGGCATCAATGCTAGTGACGTGAAACAGTCGTTGAAGTAACGCTTCTTTGGCCGCCTGAATAAAGTACTAAATAGTCTTATATCAGGCGGAAACAAGGTGCGCGCCTTCAACGGCTGGGTCATGCCGGTCTTGATGTATTCCTTCGGCATACTCAAATGGACTCAGACAGAACTTGACGCCCTGGATAGGAGAGTCCGCACGCTGCTTACCGCAAATCGTATGCATCACCCACGGTCATCGGTCATGAGACTGTATATCCCGCGGAAGTGTGGGGGTCGAGGATTTTTAAATGCTAAGACCCTGCACAACCGTAAGGTATGCAGTCTTAGGGAATACTTCCAGGCCGCCGACGTGGGTAGGTATGCATCGAGATGTGGTAGCGGTGGACAAGGGCCTTACCCCGCTCTCCTTGGCTAACGAGAACTGGCGCAAACCTATAGTATTAGATACTAATGACCGCAGGGAGAAACTATGGCAGAGCAAGGAGCTTCACGGACGCTTCTACCGGGTCCTACATGGGTCCGATGTAGATCTTTTAGCGTCCGTGGCCTGGCTGCGATTTGGTGACCTTTTCGGGGAAACCGAAGGTTTTGTCTTTGCGATTATGGACGAAGTTATGATGACGAACAACTACCGGAAATACATTGTGAAGGATGGCACAGTTGACATCTGTCGGGCATGTCACCGGCCGGGTGAATCTATCCGTCACATTATCTCCGGTTGTTCTAGTCTGGCTAACGGAGACTATTTGCATAGACACAACCTTGTAGCCAGGATTATCCATCAGCAACTTGCTCTTAAATACAATCTTGTGGAATCGGAAGTGCCTTACTATAAGTATGTGCCCGACCCAGTTCTCGAAAATGGCAATGTCACGTTGTATTGGGATCGGTCTATCATCACTGACAGGACTATTGTTGCCAATAAACCTGACATAGTGGTGATAGGCCGACTAGAGCGTCGCGCAATGATTGTTGATATAGCGGTCCCCCATGACGAGAACCTCGTGAAGGCTGAGAGAGATAAGAAAAGCAAGTATCTTGATCTGGCTCGCGAGGTTGTCGACATGTGGGATGTGAATACAGCAGTCATTGTGCCGATAGTCGTGACGGCCAATGGTATAATAGCCAAGAGCCTCGACGAACATCTGAGGAGGCTCTCGTTGGGCAGCTGGATCAAGGGCTTGATTCAGAAGGCGGTACTCCTGGACACGGCGCGTATAGTCAGGAGGTTCCTCTCTCAGGAGCCCTGACCACCGGTAGCTTGGACCCTGTTGCCGATACCGGTGGGCTACTATTTTTGTATTTTTAAATGTTTTTTTTTATTTTATTTTATATAGAATAATATTTAAAAATGTAAAAATATTTATATAAAATAAATAAATGCAATAATAATATAATAATAATAAAAGCCTTTATTCACTGACCAAAAATCAATACAGTTTTAACTTAAATATTTTAACTAACAAATAAGTTGAACACTATGTAAAAAATAAACTTAATTCAATTGAGTAAGTACTCAGCAACAAGTTTGTTGGTCAGGTTGTCCTTCTTTGACATAGGCCTCCCCTAGTTTCTTCCACTCATCTCTGTCACGAACTAATCTCCTCCATCCTTTTGGTAGGTCATCTTCCCATCTCTTTATTTGACGTCCCTTTTGCCTTTTTCCATTCCTAGGATACCATTCCATAACGTCTCTTGTCCATTTTTCTTTGTTCGTTCTCATAATATGACCAGTCCAGTTCCATTTCAATTTCTTTATTTTGAGTGTCACATCGCTTACTTTTGTCCTTTTCCTTATTTTTGAAGTGGTCCACCTGTCTCGTAGTCTTATGTTTAGCATGCTTCTCTCCATGTTACGTTGGCAAACTATAAGTTTTTGGCTGTTTTTGCTCGTAGCAGGCCAAGTTTGACATCCATACGTGAGGCATGGGAGAATGCACGTGTTATACAGTTTGCTTTTCACTGACATTGGTATTGATTAGTTTTTGACTATTTCCTTAAGCGACCAGTAACGTTTCCAAGTGTTGCTTATCCTTCTATCAACTTCTTTTGAATATTGGTTATTTATTGAAATTAGCTGTCCCAAATAAATATATTCATCTACATATTCTATGATCTGGTTTCCTATTTTTATGTGTTCCTTTACGGCATTCGTCATTATTTTAGTCTTTGATGGATTCATTCACAAATTCTCAATTAATAACAAATAAAATTTAAAACCTTCGACACATTTTTATTTCATGCTACATAACTTATCTAATAGTAGAGACTCTTCGATCGACAACGTATTGAACACTTAATTATGACACGATATCTTGCGAAAAACCCCGATTCAAACAGTGAATCTCCCATAAGTTTTCAACGGTTAAATTGATTTTCTTCAAATCTAGCTAAGAACACTCTCGATCGAAGTCACCTTTCAAACAAAAATTTAATTCATCCGTTTAGAAGCTATGATGAAGCTATGAAGACGGATACACAAATACACAACACCCACGTTTTCCGTCGGGGCTGAAAAAGAAGCAAGGAAGTTACGAGCACAATCTTATTACGATTTAGACCCATTATTTACGAAATTACTGACCAAAATTAAAAAGTGCAGTAGAACATATGAAACGCTAACTACACACTGAGTGGCCCGAAGTTTCACGGACTGGCGGTTAGGAATTTTCCACATGCGCGAAGCATGTCAATAGGGCGACAGCTAACTTTAATAACTGCTCTTCGTATTTACATGTGACGTTCGTGTTACGCTACCATCTGAAATTGTTTGTGAACAATTTCGTGTGGCAGGCGCTTCAGAAATTGGTTTTATGGATGATTAATATTGTGACAGTACAACCACGAAAACTACCGTCCACTTCCATCAAGTGGGACGAAATTTAAAAATGAGCTTGAATCTTTCTTGAGCGATTTAAAAATGAAAGAATATGGGCCATAAAAAACGTTATTTTGGAGTTGGAGCTAATAAAAGTAGCAGTCTTTTAAAATCACAATTTTTTTTCAAATAGGCAAAATACAAAGGCAGGGCCTTTGTATTTATAAGTAAATAAATGAAGTCATTAGACCACTCTTTATATGGTTAAAACAATGCACCTGCCGTATTATCTCTTCACTATCCTTGGTTAATTAGTAAATGCCGAAGGCATTAAGTCAGTCATTTTACCTACCATCGTGGATGAAGTTTAAAAAAATAAATCTTTCATTAAAAAACGAACTAAAATATGGATATCAAATATTACACATATCCACATATTTGTATAGTTTCTACACATATCTTTTACAATTGAAACAAAGTTAAAAATTAAGAGTTAATTGATATATTTAAATACACAACCGTTCTCATTTAGGTACCTTAAGCTAATTAGCTGCTAGATCGATCCAGGCACATTGGAGCGTATTCGTAATCCGCTTACGAGAGATATACGACATAATCCCAATTGTTTGTACTATAATGTGCTAATTAATTTTATTATATTCATGAATCTATTTGTGTTTATGATTTCAAGAATGTTATTGTCGATATTTCGTATTATTGTGGAATTATTATGGTCGATTTAAAAAAATATTTTGTCTTTCAAAATATAACATTTTACACAAAAACTTGTCACATTCAAACAGCGATAAAAGTCTCTCAAATCTCAAAAAGTCCAAAATTTATAGATAAATCACGTGCGACGCTATCGCACGTTCGCACGTGCTCTATCTCAGAAATTTCGGACTTTTGACAATAGTCACAAAACGCTCTATTGACTTGGCTGAGGATATCTTCATAGCTAAGTCTGGAGCCCAAGGTATGCTGAGCTTTGATATAAAGACCACCTTTTGTAGTCCAAGACAGTAAGGAGAGGCCAATCTGCGAAGAGACCGATGGAAATAGAACTGACCGATGGAAAGTTCAAAAACTACATCAAACGTGTCCTTATTAAAAAAGCTTTTAATTCAAAATTTGCACGACGTAGTATGTGGCAAACATGTTCGAGCCATTTATTTTATTGTTATCCTGCATGCACTTACTATTGTTTGTTGTATGTATACACATGTTTTTGCAAATAAATATATCTGAATCTGAAGCATATTATAAAATCAAGGGTAGTCCTTTATTTTATAATATACTTTTTTGAAGATAAAAAATTTGGCTTTAGCTCCTTCTGCGCATGCGGCTTCCCTGATAGCTCATAAATGGCACAAAAATGTGAAACTATTCTCAATCTCATTTTTTCATTTTTATTCTTCTTTTAATTAGATTTTTTACAATGGGTTTCAATCACCTTTAGAGCCCTTTGCTAAGAATAGTTACAGTACTGATAACAACATTTGTGCCCCATGTTAAATTTAGTTTTGTTATACTTTTTTTTTACCTTTGTATAGATTCTTTTACCGATTGTTTTGTGAATGTGTGAACATTGTAGACCTTCTAGATTTCTAGATGCTTGTTAATATTTGTTAACTTTTTATCTCGTTTATACAGACTTTTTTTTTCTAATTTCTTACGACTTATTGTCGGGTCTACGTTGTCCCCCCATAACTAAGCACTAATGCTGTAACATGGAAATATTGTTAAAACAAACCATTTTTTTAAAGAGTACCCGTGGAGTTTCTTGCCGGTTCTTCTCCATAGGAAACGACCAACCTGAACCGTGCACCTTTTGTCTACATTTTATAAGTGCCCATGTAGGCCTATGTAAAATGGCCTTTTTAGATTGGTATTCGTTCGGAATATAAAATAAATAAGAGGTAAAAACAAATACCAGTGGTATTAGTTTTTGGTATTGGAACGGAATAAATTGAATTATGTTTATTGTTCTAGTATTAATGTTGTCTGAAGAGTCCATTAAAATCGCATGTCATAATCGCACTTTGAAGCCTATTTTTTGCTGCTGTGGGCTTTTGTTGACTTTTTGGGCTTTACTTCTACCATAATGAAAATATTTTCGGTGAAAATACTCATCATCTGCCTAGCCTTTTCCCAACTATATTGGGGTCGGCTTCCAGTCTTACCGAATTCAGCTGAGTACCAGTGTGTTACATTGAGCGACTGCCTATCTGACTTCCACAACCCAGTAACTGGATAACGCGGTACCCCTTGGCAAGACTGGTGTCAGATCTCAAGCTTCTGACTACTCGTAACGACTGCCAAAGATCTTCAAATGACAGCCGGGACCAACGGCTTAACGTGCTTTCCGAGCCACGGAGGAAACTCGGTATGTTGAAATGGTCACTCATCCACGGACCGACCTCGTCAAGCGTTGCTTAACCTTGATGATCGACCCGTGTGGCTGTTATTATTTAGCCACGAGCTCCTCCGGTGAAAATACTAAAACTAGGAATTAAATTTCGCAGATTGGCCTTCAATTAAAAAGGTAATTGTTTCTAAATTATCCATGAGCAAATGTTGGCTCCAAAGTTTACTTCCAGTGTAGCAATTATCTTCTCACGGGCGAAAGCGCTGGCAGAAGTTAGTTGTGCATAACACGGTCTATGAATACATGTTAGTACAGTTATTATATAATATAAAAGTTATCTACATAATCCTAATATGAAGATTTACAAGTCATTTGTTGCTTCAATTTTGTTGTATGCCAGGGGCAGTCAAACGCCAAGGACAAAATATAGAAAATTCAAGTGAAATTAAAATACTTAAAATCTGATATAAATTCTTTTGGTTCGTGAGTGTTGGTAGCGAAAGCTTCGTCAGCTTATGTCAAGGACTTTAGGATTAGTTGGTTTAGGCACTCCTACTAAAACCACTCTCATTTAAAGAGGTATTAAACCCAACCTCTACCTATATACTTCATTGTATATTCTAAGTGTTCTAAGTGTATGTAGTGTATTCTAACCCTCTTACAAATTAACGCGGAATAAAGTTATACTAGGTATAACTAAGGTTAAAGATATTTATTTCTCAAAAGAATTAACAAATTCACTTATAGAGAAAACATAATAGGTTTATAACAATGTTATCTGCCAGTAAGCGTAGATAAAAAAAACAAAAACAAGTATGCATCTTAAAACTAACATTACAATAATACTTCGACACAAAATAACAAATAAAGTGTGTACAAGTACAAGTGTTTTACAAAGCAGAAGAAGGTAAGTTACACACAACAAACAACACAACAGTTTTGAACAAAGATTATTTATGTATATGATTTATTTTATTCATTTTTTACACTATGTAATATATAATTTTGTGTACAATAAAGAAATTAAGAAATAAGAAGATGAGGGTAGGGTGCAATTTAGTAGTCGTTGCGTGTTTACTAAGGCCTATGACACAAAGGAATAAACATACATTTTCATACGTTTATACTTGGTATAACTTTATTCCGCGTTTATTTGTAAGAGGGTAAGTGTTTATAAGCAATTTACTAACACCTTTTGACGGCGGTATTTTAATCATTTTAATGTAATTTAATTTAATATTTTTAATAATTTAATTTAATATTTTTAATAATTTAATTTATAATTCAATGTTTTAATTTGTGTTTTAGTTATTCAATGTTTTATTTTGTATATGGATTTGTCATCTAAAATAAATATATTAATAATATTCTATCAAAATCAAACTTGTTGCTAGCTTGGAAGATATCTACATGACATGCATCCTTAAGCTACTTTTTATTCACAGTTCATTACTCTAAGCTCTTGACCGACAAAAAGGGACATTAGTCACTTGAAACAATTGTCTTTCTATTGTGTCTGATAATTAGCGCTCGCTGCTTGGGGGAGGCGTATGTCCAGCAGTGGACGTCTTTCGGCTGATATGATGATGACGATGATGATTAGCGCTCAATGGGCTATTTAAAAAAAAAAATGACTTTGATCAATACAAACACACGCATACTTTCCTTTATGTTTTTCTTCGGCTACTATTTTTTTTAAAGGTATGCGTCTTACCTGGATCATACAAATTAAATTATTTTATTTCGCAATCAACAGATATTACATACCTAATAGTTGTTAGGTTTAGGTAAGGATATATCATGGACCAGTGCACTATGTATAATGTCCGGGCAATATGATTAAAGTCAAGTCATATCGGGCATAATAGTGTATACTGATTTAAACTTCAATATTTATCACACTATCAGGTCATTATGATTTTTTTTTTTAGTTTCGAAGGGGATAACGGGCATTGAAGTGAGCGAACAAAGCGAGCGAACTTAGCTCCCGTCATCTCCTTCAGGTTACTTTAGACCCTGCAGACAGAAATAGGAGTCCCGCACAGCGGGCTTCCTCGACTTTGTTACATGAATAGTAATCGTACTCATGTACTATACTGATTTTATAATAATAATCAAAGTCAACATTCAAATTATTTAATACTAGTTGAGCCCCGGAGCTTCACTCCCGTCAATTGGCTACCTAGCTACCTTACCTACCATACCTACTCTACCCACCTAACCTACCCACCTACCCTACCTACCTGCCCTACCTGCCCTACCCTACCCTACCTAATCATGTAGTACATATGTTTTATGTATCATCAACAGTTTTCTCAGCGCACGCCAAAGAATGAATTTTATATGCTACATTTTGCTACTTTGGGTTACATTATTGCAATTTTCTTAAGTATCTCTGATTTTTTTGAATATATATTATGAGCCGATAAGCCTATGACACTCAGGAATAATATAGCTTTCTACTGGTGAAAGATTTTTCAAAATCGGTTCAGTAGATCCAGAGATTACCTCCTACAACGTCACAAACTCACAATTCACAAACTGTACCTCTGTATAATATTAGTATAGAAAAGACAAGTGATGGACATTATTCAGAAAGCCCGGTCAATGTAATTATTTAGCCTTATAGCTTTCTCATATTGAGATTTTTACAAATTGTCTTAAATCACTTGGTCCATAATGATATGGAAGAAGACCTCTCTCTTCCATATCTATACGTTTCATACAGAGCCTGTTAATAGTGTATGTATAATTAAATAAAAATTAATTCAATTAAATAAAGTCTTTTTCTTTCTATTTCTTTTACTCTAAGGCTGCAAAATAGATTTTCAAATTTTAAAAATAATTATTATGGATGCCCGTTATACCCGCAACTTAACCCAAGTTTTTATCATCAAATATTATTTCAAAAAATACAATTTATAATTAATTTAATGACTGCAGAGGAAACGTAACAACAATGATGATAACATAATAAAATCGTTTTCTCTCGTACTGGTAATTTCAGTAAACACCTCATCATTCCGTACATATTAATTTCATGTTAAATCCTCTTGAAACAGCCGACTTTTCGCTTTAACGGTATAATTATCATATTCCGCGTAAAATGTTAATTTTGCATGAGGATCTGTTTAGAAGGGAACTCATAAAGTATTCTTTGTATCATTCTTCAGCTTTGTGCTTGTAGTTACAGTGTATAGATTTTCAGAAGAACGGCGTTGCAGTACATATTACTGTTTTTAAGGAATTACTGGATGAAAGCTTTTTATTTTATGCTTGCAAACCCGGTAAACGTTTGTTGTCCTGTACAACTAAGTTCATAGATACGCAAAATACACTTTCAGTTTTGCCGAATTTTTACGGAATTGCCGACTATTCTTCCAATTTTTTATTCCCCGAAAGTATATAAAAAGAAATTATTAAAGAACAGCATTTCGTTTTTAATTAAATAGATTTTCTAAAATACGATGTAACAATAACAATTATTTGTTAGTTCGTGAAAACTCGATGTTGTGTAAGGTCTGAAAAGGTAATGTACCCACACATATCAGGGGCGTGCCCGGGACGTGACAGGGCCGTGTCCTGTCAGGGGCTCAAAAAAATATCGGTGGGAACATTTTATATGACACACACGTTCACAAACGTCCGTGCACGGGACGTGCCCGGGCCCGTGCACGGACGTGTGTGAACGATGTCCCGGGCACGGCCCTGATATGTGTGGATAGACCTTTATACGTAAAGTTGAAGCTGAAGCGTTTGTAGATATGACGTGTTTATATCGTAAGAAACTTCCGTATATAGATACTGTTCTAGTTTTGAACTTTCTATGATTACTTACTTGCTTTTGCCGTAGCTATCCTCATTTGCCATAAAAACGAGCTTATGCCACGTAACAAGATAGAGGCTTTTTATATTTCTCAAAAACCAAAATTGTAATATACGAATCACTTTTTCCATAGATTACTTTTACAAACAATTTTATCTCCTTATAATACAAGTATTAATGTAGCCACAAAAGCATACATTTCCTACGAGTAATTTAGCAGACTGCTACATATTCTTTTTCATTCTTTCAAAACCGATCAGTATAAAATCTTTACTTCCATATCCAGTCACGTCACAAACTCCAAAACAAACCCATCTAGAGTAGACTACCACAGCTTACCCAACAAACACACCAGCTCCCCAGGCTTTGTATCTATTTTTATTTGCCAGTCGTATGTACGTACGTGTCCGTCCGTATCATTCCGCGCCATACGCCGGGGACGATGCTAACGGCCCCAGGCTTAGTGATGGGCTTACGTCTAAACTCGATGCAATCTCCGCACCGACCGCGTTAGTGCAAGTAAATGGAGCTTGTGGCTATTTATACATAGTTTACATATTTGTCGGTATGTTAATACTTAGGTATTTATTGAGGGATCAAAGAGTGCTTCTGTGTATGCGAACACATCTTGTGCCTGTAATTAATTATTTTCCACATCGATGGAACCGAGACCTGGTCGCTCACAATGGGCCTCATCTGAAAGCTTAAGGTCACCCAAAAGGCAATGGAGAGGGCTATGCTCGATGTTTTCTTGCGTGATCGCATCAGAAATGAGGATATCCGCAGGAGAACCAAAGTTACCGACATAGCCCGAAGAATTGCGAAACTTAATTGGCAGTGGGCAGGGCACATTTCTCGTAGAACGGATGGCCGATGGGGCTGAAAAGTTCTGAAACGCTCCTTCAAGCGTTGCCACATTGACCGGTCCAGTGCGTCTCGTAACCAGCGAATCCCCGCAACCTTCACCAGGTCATTGGTCCACCTGGTGGGAGACCTTCCAACGCAACGTCTTGCGGTTCGCGGTCGCCACTCCAGAACCTTTCTGCCCCATCGGCCATTCTGCGAGCAATGTGCCTTGCCCACTGCCACTCAAGTTTGTCAATTCTTCGGGCTATGTCGGTAACCCTGGTTCTCTTGCGGATCTCTAAATTTTATTTATTTATTTATTTATAAAACTTTATGCACAAGTACAAAGGCGGACTTAATGCCTTAGGCATTTTCTACCAGTCGACCTTAGGGTGGTGCAGAGATAAAATATGGCAGGTGCAACTTAATGAAAAAACAAGTAGAGAAAAGAAATATAAATAAAACAATTTAATATATATATATTTCTGATTCGATCACGCAAGGTGGTATTAGTAATCTGTAAAGTTTCATGTAATTTTTGTATGAAAGAGTAACAAAAATCCATCCATGCACACAAGCTTTCATGTTTATGATAGTATCAAGTAGGATGTAATAGAGATTTTTGTTTATCAAATATCTATGAGATATATCTATCTATAAACGTAACTAATAAAAACCTTACTTTCGAACGCCTATAAGGGCTGGTTACTAAATTTTGAATTTGGAGATAAGAATGTGTCAAAACCTATGCCAAACATTGCAAGTTTTTCAGGCATTAATAGACAAATGCTCACCTTTAAATTCTTAATTCATAAATACGTAAGAAAGATCCTGAATTATTAAATACCTATATTTATAATTCTTTTTAGAGCCAGACATTAATATAATTTTTTACAATTCTAAGACGTTTTTATTTACCTACCTACCTCTTAATAATATACTGTCGAGAAAAGATGAAATACTAATTTAACTTAGACGCCTACACTACTTGGGTATAGAGAAAAATCTTAATTAAAACACCATCAAATATTTATTAGACCTTACAAAGTTTACTAACGCATATTAATAGTAAAAGATTTATTTTGTAGTTCCAAATAGAGAATCTCATATTCCCTGCTTCGTTTAGACTTTTCCTAGAACTTCAGATTATCAAGATCCCTACTGAGGCGAATATATTGGATTCTCCAGCAGACTTAGAGTTCTATTTATAGGACACTTGCTACGTTGCGTTCCTATCTAAGGGTGTTCTAAGAAGCTTAGTTTGCCTGTCTTTTAAAGTGGATAATATTGAGCGGAGAGAGGTCTTAGTCCTGCAAAGGACTGCAATATTTTGAGTTGATAGTTAACATCACCACCATCATCAGCCTGTTCCCACTGCTGGGACACAGGCCTCCAGGGATAGTCAACATATTTAAACCAAATTTACTGATTTGAATATAATGGTGCAAAAATTGACCATGTTTGATCTACATACGTAGAGTAACTTGAACCCTGCCTTGCCCGCTGAACTTTTTGTTTGTATTCCTATTTATTTACTTTATCCTCAGCGTATCGGTCGGAACCCGAGCGAACTTTTTACTACAAAGAAATAGAACGTGTTTGGAATATTCTGAAAAGAAAATCTGTAACTAATTTGATTATATTCAAGCCAAACTCTGGTAGCCACTTAACGATAAATACGTTTTCTTATGAACTTTCATACATGTATGGGTTAATTAAATTCGTTTTTACAAGAATGCATTGAAGAAAATAAGAAGGATATCTATTTAACGTTTAATGCTTGATGTGTTATGGCAATATGGTAATGTAGTTCGCGTACCTAATGTTTTTAATTTTTAATGCTAACTGCATTAAAATCGATGATATTTTTAATTCTAGTTGATACTCATTTATTTACTTAACTAGCTGTGCCCGCGGCTTCGCTCCCATCAACTGCTTACCCTACCCTACTTACCTATCTACCTGGGTAGATAGGCTGGGCGGGTGGGCTAGGTGGCTAGGTGGTAAGTAAATAGGTCACCTAGCTAGCTCGGTTTTGGTCAGCCTGCTCGCGAATATGTAGGCATCCTCTGACTGCACAGCAAGATTTTCTTCGTGTTTACATCTCCTTAGTTCGCTTCTTAAGCAGTTTTTGAATTAACTTTTCGGAAATTACAATTGCCAACTTTATTTAAGGTAACGAAAAGCTTTGATTACATAAAAGACAACTAAAATGTTCTAAGAAAAAGGATTCAAAGCAAAATAGAAAGGCAAACAGATTTAGTTGAAAAAGCTCCTTATTTACATTACCAAATCGGTGTACAGGCCCAGCCATTTTTGTGTAAACAAAACCCTTATTCAAAAGGCAAAGAAGATCAGTTCTCAACTCTAGGACATCGGTGTTACTTGGTAATTGGGGTCGGTAGGTTAATCCGGATAAAGTACGCATTTTGGATGCCTTTGTAGGTAGTAGTAGTTGAAGCCCTAGGTAAATGGTAAATCTAAAACGTTTATTACGGCCGGTTATTTGATTATCATCAACATCATCGTCTCAACCAGACTCCACCGGCTTCTTTTTTTTGGGTTCCGTAAGCAAAGGGTTAAAACGGGACCCTATTACTAAGATTCTTTGATCCGTCTGTCTGTCTGTCAGTCCGTCTGTCACCAGGTGTATCTCATGAACCGTGATAGCTAGACAGTTGAAGTTTTCACAGATGATATATTCTGTTGCCGCCATAACAACAAATACTAAAAACAGAATAAAAAAAATATTTAAGTGGGGCTCCCATACAACAAACGTGATTTTTTTGCCGTTTTTTGCGATAATGGTACGGAACCCTTCGTGCGCGAGTCCGACAAGCACTTGGCCAGTTTTTGTGACAATTGCCACGCTCCTGCAGCCTAATTGCGCAAGTGAATTCGGCAAGGCAAAGGGCAAAGAGTATGAATCACAAAGACGGAAATCCATATCGCGACTTTTATCTCGCATGTGATTGGTCGATTGTTCATACTCTGCCCTTTGTCTTGCCGAATTCACTTACGCAATAAGGCTGCTGTTCAAAGCACCTCAAGGTTCAACCCACACAGCTGCCGCGCCAGACAACCAAAACGTTAAGATACATAATTTAAGATATATAAATGTAGAAATTATAATTTATTATATATTAAATTTTGTTTCGAGAGCTTTCAGCTCGAACTCCAGAATCGTTTCGAGTGCCTAGGGAGCTCAGTGGACGAATACAATGACGGGTTCGTGGAAGCTGTCCATACGGTCGGGTCTAAGTTTTTCAAGACCCGTCGTACAGATAGAAACAAAAAGCTCTCTGATCCTACTCTCAAGCTTATGAAGGAGAGGCGTGAGATGATCCTGCAGTCTTCAGATGAGGCGTGCAAATATCGGCAGCTCAATAGACAGATCTCTAAATCCTTGAAAAGAGACCTCCGCCGCTTTAACACCGAGCGTATTAAAGACGCGATTGAGCGAAATAAAGGCTCCAAGGTATTTGCAGGGGATCTGGCTATTGGGCAGAGCCAGCTCACGAGACTGAAGACCGACGATGGCAGGATCGTATCCGCCAAATCGGAGCTTCTGAGGGAGATCGAGACATTCTATGGGCAGCTGTACACATCAATCAGCAAGCCCGTTGCGAGTCTAGCAAACTACCCAAGAGCTAGATTGACCCGACACTATACCGAAGATATCCCGGACGTTAGCCTGTACGAGATTAGGATGGCTCTGAAACAGCTTAAAAACAACAAGGCGCCGGGTGATGACGGAATCACGGCTGAACTCCTGAAGGCGGGTGGAAAACCGGTCCTTAAGGCTCTTCAGAAGCTGTTTGATGCCGTCATACTCGAGGGCAAAACGCCACAGGCATGGTGCAGGGGTGTGGTGGTACTCTTCTTCAAGAAGGGCGACAATGCCCGACTGAAGAACTATAGGCCCATCTCACTTCTTAGTCATGTCTACAAGTTGTTTTCAAGAGTCATCACGAATCGTCTCGCGCGCAGGTTTGACGATTTCCAGCCTCCCGAACAAGCCGGATTCCGAAAAGGCTTTAGCACCGTAGACCACATACATACGCTGCGGCAGGTCATACAGAAGACCGAAGAGTATAACCTGCCTCTCTGTTTAGCGTTTGTGGACTACGAGAAAGCCTTCGATTCGATCGAGACTTGGGCAGTACTGCAATCTCTCCAACGGTGCCAGATCGACTACCGGTACATTGAGGTGTTGAAGTGTTTGTACAAAAACGCCACCATGTCAGTCCGTCTTCAGGATCAGACCTCGAAACCAATCCTTCTCCAGCGCGGCGTGAGACAGGGAGACGTCATTTCTCCGAAACTGTTCACTGCTGCGCTGGAGGATGTCTTCAAGGTTCTAGATTGGAAGTCGCTTGGCATCAACGTTAATGGCAAATACATCACTCACCTTCGGTTTGCCGACGACATAGTGGTCATGGCTGAGACCATGGAGAGCCTCAGTACAATGCTCGATGACCTCAATAGAGCTTCCGAAAGAGTGGGTCTTAAAATGAACATGGACAAAACCAAGGTCATGATGAATGCCCATGTAACACCCACTCCTATCAAGATCGGAGACTGTTTACTTGAAGTTGTAGATGATTATGTCTACCTGGGACAAACGATCCAGTTGGGTAGATCCAACTTCGAGAAAGAGGTCAACCGTCGAATCCGACTCGGCTGGGCAGCGTTCGGGAAGTTGCGTGGTATCTTCTCGTCCAATTTACCGCAATGTCTCAAGACAAAAGTCTATGACCAGTGTGTGTTGCCAGTGATCACCTATGGGACCGAGACGTGGTCGCTCACAATGGGCCTTATCAGAAAGCTTAAAGTCACCCAAAGGGCAATGGAGAGGGCTATGCTCGGAATTTCCTTGCGTGATCACGTCAGAAATGATGATATCCGCAGGAGAACCAAAGTTACCGACATAGCCCGAAGAATTGCCAAACTTAAGTGGCAGTGGGCAGGGCACATTGCTCGCAGAACGGATGGCCGTTGGGGCCGAAAAGTTCTGGAATGGCGACCGCGAACCGGAAGACGATATGTTGGAAGGCCTCCCACTAGGTGGACCGATGACCTGGTTAAGGTTGCGGGAAGGCGCTGGATGCGAGACGCACGGGATCGGTCGACGTCGTGGCGACGCCTGGGGGAGGCCTATGTCCAGCAGTGGACGTCTTTCGGCTGAAATGATGAATGATGATGATATATTAAATTTTGTTAATAAGATTTATGAAAATATAAATTACCTGTAAGTGACTTTTTGCTAGCTTTTAAAATCACTTATTTCTGTCGTTGACTATGAGAGAATTTAACCTTGAACTTCAATATTCGTAACACACTTACTTTGTATCCTTACATCATAAGTCATAACCTACGGAGATAGAGTAATAAAAGTAATGGAATGTTCGTATACTAATAAAACGGCCTTACCTTAGAGGCAGTTATTTGCATAGATACATGGGTTTATGCAATAAAACGTATAAATATAGACATGAAAAGATATAAAAGGCAGGCAGTCCAGTTTTTATCGAAATGCTGTCTTAAGGCGCTGGGTACTCTTTGCGATTTCCTGAAGCGATTTTCTTATCTTTAACTATTGCAGTTGATGTTAAGAAATTGCAGTTCAGATTAAAATTTGTGCTGTGCTTTTCTCCGCATTTTAGTTTTCACTTTGTTTTTTAAAAGGGACAAAGGGACTTAGGTAGATTGTATATTACAATTTTTTTTTTAAGTTTAACTTGCAATGTATGTATGTAAGTATGTTCGGGTCAAATTATGCAACTGAATTTTAAAGCAGTTATCTTCAACCGATTAAGATAAAATTTTGCATGCACTTTTAGTTTGAAATACATGGTTAGCTAAGTGACGTATTTCTAAATCCAATATGGTGGACGGCCCAAGATGGCAGACTAGTTATTTTTTGTGCACTGCCATGATATGGTTACCAAATATAAAAGATTACGAAAAAAGCATGTTTAAAAAAAGATTTTTCTTGCATTATAATAATTTTATTTGCATTATTTCTCATTTTAATTCAACTTGTAAAATGATGTGGTAGGTACTTGAAGGTACTATTAGGTACTCTTCGAGAGTTCAACATATATAGCATGATTTTTATCTCTATCTATCATCACAATTTTTGTTTTCATTTGCTTATAAACGTAAAAACCCCTCAGAATGATAATAATAATTCATTCGAGTTTTTTTTTTTATCATGAACATTTTTTCCGTCTACTTAAAGAGACATTTGGATGATAATTTAAAAAAAAACAGGCTGTATTAATGCAGAAAAAATTCCATTCACGCTTTTTCATGTGTTAACTTCTAGATAAGTTAAGTTGAGTTAAAGTTTTAATTATTTTGTTACTTTATTGCTGAACTGAAGTGTGCAGATTGGGTTATAAGTAGGGTGATATTCATAAAAAAATACACCCTTTAGTACAAAAATATCAGTACCTAATGCCCTTTTTGTTGGGTTGTTTAATCATCCAATGACTTTTCCCGGCTCTGGGTGAAGCGGGTGGGCGTGTCAGAGTTGTACTAACTAAAACCCACCCGTGTTCCTTCAGTTGCTTGAGTCAGGGCGGGCCGCGGTAACTTTCTTTCAGATTTATCCGCGGCTCAGACAGGCATCTGGCGCTGCCCGACTCTTGTACTAAGTTATCCTGTGTCACAAGAGCCAAAGAGATAAATAACTTTATGTTTTGTAAGTCGATGGCAAAAAAACACAAAACTTAAAGACAAAGTAGACGGACTTCTGAACCTGAAGTTATTTTTTAAATTGGGTTGTGTTCTTTTTTTTAGGGTTGCGTACCCAAAGGGGAAAAACGGGACCCTATTACTAAGACTCCGCGATCCGTCCGTCTGTCTGTCCGTCTGTCACCAGGCTGTATCTCATGAACCGTGATAGCTAGACAGTTGAAATTTTTACAGAAGATATCTTTGGAGAGAGCAGTGGTGGCCCAGTGGTATCGGCGGCGACTTACAAGTTGTAGGTAGTGAGTTCGAGCCCAGGCAGGCGCTTTACTTTGTGTAAATTTCATCACCACTGCACTCAAAACGGTGAAGGAAAACATCGTGAGGAAACCGACATGTTCTAGAAGGAAAAATTCGAAGACATGTGACATCCACCAACCTGCACTGGGCCCGCGTGGTGGATTACGGCCCATTCCCTCTCACAGAGAGGAGGCCTATGTCCCAGCAGTGGGAATATTAATAGGCTGATGATGTGTGATGATGATATCTTTCTGTTGCTGCTATAACAACAAATACTAAAAACAGGATAAAATAAATATTTAAGTGGGGCTCCCATACAAAAAATATTATATTTTGCCGTTTTGGCGATAATGGTACGGAACCCTACGTGCGCGAGTCCGACTCGCACGTGGCCGGTTTTTTATATCACACAATGTTCCATTTGGTATTTACTGAACAAACTAATTTATTCAATACCTTTCAATGACTGAAACCTATTGAAATTCCGATCACACATCGTCCTTTGTACAGGATCCAATAACTATTGAAGAGCATTCCTGAAATCTCTTTTTTTTTTTTTTTTTTTTTTTTTTTTTTTTCTGCGGGGCGTCTCACAGCTCAGTCAGAATGACTGGTAGCTGCTTAACCGGACTTTCCTACGGAGACTAAGCTATATAGCCTCCAGCTAGGCAAAAAATTACTAAACCTAAGCGACAACGCTGAGGGCTACCCCAGTTGGGGTCGGACCTCGGCTCAGGGCCGTCGCTGGGGGGACAAGCAAAGCTGGATCTTGACAAGTGATTCTACCATCCGTTCGGAATAAGCCTACGTGGAGAAGAACGGACAAGAAACTCCATTTCATATCTAATAATTTAACTAATGCTCAGCTTCGCGGGCTGGCAAGATTTTAATTGAAGGGATACGCGACGAGCCTCGGCGGCGAGGACTGACGAATCGGTTTGTATTTCTACGTTTGTATATTCTACTCCATACCTAGGCTCTTAAGGAGCAGAGTAGAGATCGTGAGGGGTCAGAGGTGAGCCTCAATTGGCGAAACTTGGTTAGAAACGGTGTAGGTGCGACTTAAATGCGCACCCATTGACCGTTTCTATAAACGAGGCTGTCTAGCTCCTCGGTTATGTTAGGGTACCGTTTGAAGAGGTCATTGGATTGGGCTTGGGTCATATCCCCGGCTGCCTCGATCCTATTGATCTCGGCAGCCAGCGATCTGGCCTCGTCCGTCATCCAGATTTTGTACGCACTGATGATGGTATCAGATACGCAGCGTCTGGGTTTGGGCGTGGATAGAGACGGGCTCTTAGCAGCGGCAGAGGTGGGAGCCTCCTGTCGGCTTTGAGCGGGCATGGGGGCTATGGGTGCCTGAGGGGCCGGAATGGGATGATCCATCAAGCCTGGAAGCTGTTGGACGGTCTGGGGAGCCACATTTTGGTGGTTGAGCTTGCCCCATGGCGAAGCCCTCTGAGGGGCTAGCCGGGGAGGGGGTTTAGTCGAGGGAGCTTGGCGTGCTTGACGCTCAGCATGGATTTTGGCCAATCTAGGCGCAACTTTGGGGGCTTTAGGACAACCCTTGTAGTTTGCCGTATGACCGACTTGGTCACATAGCACGCAGCTGGGAGGGTCCGTGCATTCGGCAGGGTTTTTGGGACGGGTGCACTCTTTTGTGCCGTGATCCCCTCGGCACTTAACGCACCTGGGGCGGACAAAACAGTGTTTTTGGCTATGGCCATATTGTTGGCAGTTGTGACACTGACCAACGACAAAGGGACGGTAAGGTTTCTCGATAGAGAACCCTGAAAGGGAGCAGAGAGTCTTGATTTTGAAAATAGGGGCATAGGACTCGGTAGGGTCGCACTCGACCATTACCATATCGTATTCCTGTCCACCTCTTGCTTTACGCATGCGGTGGACGGCAATGACAGGGACTTTTTGTGCGGCAAGATCCGCATAAATCTCATCGACTGGGATTTCCTTCGGAATGCGCCGGATAACCACACGGGTGGGCGCTTCCGATGGGAGAGAATACGTATGGAACTCTATCCTCAAGGTTTTTAGGAGCCTGGTAAGGTTCCTGAAATCAGTAGGGGTCGGGAGTAGGATTTTAATGCCTACCTGGCAAGCGGTGGCACTAAGAAACTTGATTTTGCGTTCATCGCAAATTTTAGAAACTTCCGTCCACTTGGCCTTATCGTGGAGGAAGATAGGAGGGCATTTCTGCTTTTTGGGAATAGCAGCAGGGCTGGGGTCGCGGCTCGACATTGGGGAAGCGTCGGCCTGAGTTAGGGGACTACGGGAGCGACTCCTGGGGGCTGGGGAGCGATCTGAGCGCCTAGACCGCTGGGAAGCGGTGACAGGGGTGGGCTGCACGTCGGAGGAGGAGGTGGACGGCAGAGTTGGAGGGTTGGTCGAAGCGACCTTTTTGGGCTTGGTGGCTTTGGGGTGGGACTTGCCCTTCTTCCTCTTCCTCTTCCCCTCAGAGGTAGCTTGACAGCTTTCTGAGGAGGAATCGGCGGAGGCGTCATCAGTAGTGACATAATCATCGGAATCATCTTTACCGTGATCATCACCGGACATGGGTTCGTCAACGAGTGGACTGTCAACGTTCGGGGAGGCAGGATTTTCCGAGAAATTAATCGGAAATTTGAGAGTTGGGGGTTTAGTGGGCGCAAGCGCCGAAACGGGGGCGGGCGCCGGGATGCCGATGGGCATGGGCTCCGGGGCGGGTATGGGAGGAGGGGGGGGGGCATGTAGCAAGCTTATGGAGGATGAAATTAAGCCTTTGCTTATTCACGCTGACCGGACTGGGATCGTCCGACAACGCGTCCTTGACGAGCTCTATCAACGCTTCGACAGGATGCATCCTGTCGCTGTTGATAGAGCTAGTGCAAGTGAAGGAAAAGGGGGTGAGATATTCCCCGGGTGGACAGGCCCGGGGATGTGTGCAATCCTACACTCCCAGTCGGGTTAGACTGGGAGGTGAGTATCTGGTGAGCCCTAAGCTTGTTTACCTGCCACCAATCTTATTGGGTGGCAGGGCCCTAAGGTACCGGTAAACCCACCGAAGGTGGGCCACCCACCACTGTGTACCAAAAGTCTGGTACGTCGGGATAGAAAACACCCGACCGTGCCAGGTGTAAGCTGTGGGACGAAGCGGGGGTTGACTAGGCTATCTACCAAGGCCAACTGATCCCGCTCCCGACTCCAATGACTGCCGTGTCCTTATGGGACTTGGCGGGTGCTTGGGGCACACCCTCACTGGCTTGTTAGCACCGCTAGGTTTCCCGCCAGGGACCACACAAGATGTGGATTTGAGCTGCCACTACTAGTAACCAAAGTTACTAGTAGCGACACCTTTGGAGCGGCGTGCGAAGACGCGACGACCGCAGTGACGTCACGCAGAGGGGCGCGATGTAGCGTTACGTATAGTTCAAATGAACTATACGTAAGCCACGTTAATAAAATTAAAGGTAACTATAAATTAAAATTAATTAAAAGGATAATGAGTAAAAAACTATGGGCCGGCTTCGCACGACGTGGGCAGGTTTTTCATAGCAGGCAGGAAGGCTGGGCAGCTGGACGGGCAGGCTAGGCAGCTGGACGGGCACGAAGGCGTGGAATGCCCGAGGTAGGCAGATGAGCACGCAGATGGTCAAGGCTTGAACCAATTGTCAGGATAACAGGCAGGTAGCAGTAGCAGAAGCACTGGTGCAGGAACAGGCAGCTAGGAGTGTGGAGGTCAGGCTGTGGCTTAATATGCTGATCAATCAAGCCCTTTTGATATGAAGCGGTGACCGTCGAAGTTAAAGAACCAGTAACACACTCAATAGATAATATTTATTACATTAGTTGTAAAGAGAAATTTTAAATACAATTGTAAACTTCATAGTATCAAACAGAAAAATGGACTACTAGCGTTCAGTCCAGATTCAAGACTCAATTCAAGACTGCAAAGCCCTCGGCCTTTCCGTCTTTTATATCCACCGTTTGACAGAATCAGAATCAGAATTTAAGTTGGTTACATCTTGTTGTCATAAAAAAAGTGCAACCTGCCAGTATTCAAAACAGCCAGTAATATTCAATCCAAAACCTTTTCGATGAATTCTGAGAGCGTGTAAATTAATTAATTTATAAAATACAATATTTGAGCTAACCATATTGATAAAAAGAATTTAAATTATATAAATCAAAAGTAATCTTCATAGACTAAGCTAGTAAGAAGCTCTATGACAGAAAATTTAAAAGGAAAAGTATTGACAGCTTGACAACCTGACGTAGGTGTCATAACATTGAAAAATATGATTATTTTATAAGAAAACGAATCGTTTTAGACCGATTCGCAGAATAATAATGGAAACGTATAAAGGATGCGAAGTATAAGTATATGATGTAAAATGTATTGGCATGGAATAATATGAAGTAAGTATTAAGAGACCTAAGTGTGAATTAGGTGAGAGCACCAGCTCACTCAGTGAAATAACTAAAATATGTGGTTTAAAATAGCGAAATACCACATTTCCCCAACAACCCCGGAAAATTTTCAACTCCATTGAAAATTTTGAAGGTTAAAATAAGTCCTTGCTCCAACACACAACATCTTTCATACTTTCGTCAAACACTCTCATTCATTCACACGTAGGGGATATGGTTCACATTCAATGACGCATACTCCAACAAAGAAATATTTATAATGAAATTACGAAGGCTTTTTTTTTAATTAGGTGTCGTAACCCGCACCTGTTTGAAAACCCAATTTAGAAGAGAGCATTAGGGCTTATTTAATGAGTTGCTTATCCGCTCAAGAGCATTAGGGCTTATTTAACGAGTTGCTTATCCGCTCGAAAAGTTTAAAGTTTAAGAAAAACCCCAAGTTTAAGAGACACTCGAGTTTAAGAGAGCCCAAGAGGAACTTGAGTTTAAGAGAGCTCAAGAGTAACTTGAGTTTAAGAGAGCTCAAGAGTAACTTGAGTTTAAGAGAGCTCAAGAGTAACTTGAGTTTAAGAGTAACTCTTGACCTAAACTGTAGCGTTACGTATAGTTCAAATGAACTATACGTAAGCCACGTTAATAAAATTAAAGGTAACTATAAATTAAAATTAATTAAAAGGATAATGAGTAAAAAACTATGGGCCGGCTTCGCACGACGTGGGCAGGTTTTTCATAGCAGGCAGGAAGGCTGGGCAGCTGGACGGGCAGGCTAGGCAGCTGGACGGGCACGAAGGCGTGGAATGCCCGAGGTAGGCAGATGAGCACGCAGATGGTCAAGGCTTGAACCAATTGTCAGGATAACAGGCAGGTAGCAGTAGCAGAAGCACTGGTGCAGGAACAGGCAGCTAGGAGTGTGGAGGTCAGGCTGTGGCTTAATATGCTGATCAATCAAGCCCTTTTGATATGAAGCGGTGACCGTCGAAGTTAAAGAACCAGTAACACACTCAATAGATAATATTTATTACATTAGTTGTAAAGAGAAATTTTAAATACAATTGTAAACTTCATAGTATCAAACAGAAAAATGGACTACTAGCGTTCAGTCCAGATTCAAGACTCAATTCAAGACTGCAAAGCCCTCGGCCTTTCCGTCTTTTATATCCACCGTTTGACAGAATCAGAATCAGAATTTAAGTTGGTTACATCTTGTTGTCATAAAAAAAGTGCAACCTGCCAGTATTCAAAACAGCCAGTAATATTCAATCCAAAACCTTTTCGATGAATTCTGAGAGCGTGTAAATTAATTAATTTATAAAATACAATATTTGAGCTAACCATATTGATAAAAAGAATTTAAATTATATAAATCAAAAGTAATCTTCATAGACTAAGCTAGTAAGAAGCTCTATGACAGAAAATTTAAAAGGAAAAGTATTGACAGCTTGACAACCTGACGTAGGTGTCATAACATTGAAAAATATGATTATTTTATAAGAAAACGAATCGTTTTAGACCGATTCGCAGAATAATAATGGAAACGTATAAAGGATGCGAAGTATAAGTATATGATGTAAAATGTATTGGCATGGAATAATATGAAGTAAGTATTAAGAGACCTAAGTGTGAATTAGGTGAGAGCACCAGCTCACTCAGTGAAATAACTAAAATATGTGGTTTAAAATAGCGAAATACCACAGCGACGAGACGGAGAGTGGGGGCGCCGGAGAGCGCGGTGGGGCGACGAGCAGCGAGACGTCCGCACGGAGCGACGGCTGGCGAGCTACCCCTGAAATCTCAACCGGTTTAGTGATAAATAAACCTTCATCTAAATGGGTCTTTGAACTGTACCGTCCTGATTGTAACTAAGGTCTGGGCAACGGACTGTTTATCAAAGGGACTATAAGGGCTAGTTGTACGTATATTTAAGTCACAACCGACATTCAATACTTATTTAGTGATTAAGAATTCGATTATGAGTATTTATCAATCTTTCTTCAGTCTAAATATTTATCTTTGACGCTAAATTAGAGATTTACTCATTCTGAACTCCAGGACTTAATTTCGAAACCGGCCTTTATGTTTTTAGGGTTCTGTACCCATAGGTTAAAACGGGACCCTATTACTAAGACTCCGCGGTCCGTCTGTCTGTCTGTCTGTCACCAGGCTGTATCTCATAAACCGTGATAGTTAGACAGTTGTAATTTTCACAAATGATGTATTTCTGTTGCCGCTATAACAACAAATACTAATAAAAAAATTACGATTGACGTATGAATCATCAAAATCGGCCAACGCGTTAGGTCTCTGGAACGCCACATAGGAACAAACATACATGCATACATACATACATACATAGACTGATAAACACATTACCCTCCTTCGGCAGTCGGGTAAAAACAGAATAAAATAAATATTTAAGTGGGGCTCCCATACGACAAACGTGATTTTTTTTGCGGTTTTCGCCATAATGGTACGAAACCCTTCGTGTGCGAGTTTGACTTGCACTTGGCCGGTTTTTTATTATACTTTTTATTTTTGAGATGGATTTGCTCTTGACTCTAGACTAATCTTACATATGTGATCGAATTCCTTGTCAGTATAAAAATTGCTGTAAATATATAGTTTAATTGAAATAAGTGCTTTGTATTTGATTATTCAATTTTCTCAACAAGAAATTTCTCGTGTATAGAATTGATATTTATCTTTATTTATTTAGGATCTCTAAAAAAATATATGAAATTACCTACATAGTGTACATGCTCACGAGAAAGAAAAAAGTATGCATCTGTGGTGTCTGTTATTTCCAAAATTCGCGTGTGAACGCGAGTGAACGCGCGGGAACGAAACTTTGATTAGGATTTTAACTGTAATTCCACTTTATTGGTTTCAAACAAAGCATGATTTTTTTTAAATAATTATTTCATATATACCTAGGAGTAGCTACTAAAATGCTGCAAAAGATTTTTAAATAACGTGAAAATTCACTTCAAAGTTTTGTTTCTATTCAGCCATGCGTTCCTATTAACCCCGTTTGACGGTATTTTTTCAGGTAAAACCGACCTCAAAATGTTTAAAGTCAAATATCTGCAGTTAAAGTTAAAAATATCTACGGTGGTCAAAGCCAAGTACCTGCAGTTTTGAAAATCTTTACACAATAGTCTGGTTAAAATGTAATCGCAATTAAGCTTATCTCCCACTGAATTAGTATAATAGACATTATTAGCTCAATTGGATGCCAATTACACAGCGGATGACGTAATATTTTCCGCTTGATTCAGCAAGCCATATTCCATATTCAAGCGCTGAAACAAATGCTTGATTAAATTGCGCTTAGCAATTTTACCGTTTTTTTACGAGGCACTGTTTTTACTTTACGCTTTCACAAACAAGATAATTTATTGGCAAGTCTTTTAGTGGAGGAAGTTCTGCTCTTAATTCTGATAAATAGCAAAGGTAATTCAGTTATGTAAACTAATATTATAAAGAGGTAGTTTAACAGTTTTTAGGGTTCCGTACCCAAAGGGTAAAAACGGGACCCTATTACTGAGACTTCGCGGTCCGTCTGTCTGTCTGTCTGTCTATCTGTCTGTCTGTCTTTCTGTCTGTCTGTCTGTCTGTCTGTCTGTCTGTCACCAGGCTGTATCTCATGAACCGTGATAGTTAGACAGTTGAAATTTTCACAGATGATGTATTTCTGTTGCCGCTATAACAACAAATACTAAAAACAGAATAAAATAAATATTTAAGTGGGGCTCCCATACAACAAACGTTTTTTTTTTTGCCGTTTTTTGCGATAATGGTACGTAACCCTTCGTGCGCGAATCCGACTCGCACTTGGCCGGTTTTTTTTGTTTGTTTACATGTAAATGGTAAGTGCTGGTCCATTTCCGAATTGGAAGTGGTGGAAAATCCTTTATTCGCTGCCTGTTATGATAGCTTTTATCTCGGAGACCAGAGGACGAGGAGAAACCTGTTTTTTCGAGATTGGCCACGGGAACAAAACTGAGGGAAAAACTATTTATGATGATATTATTGTTGTGTCTTTTTGTGATTACTCAGTGAACTAGCGGCGGCTTTGTTATAGATCTTTTTATACCCAGAATAAAGCAAAGAGTTTTATTTGTTATAATAAGAGACTCTTATAAGCCACAAAACTACTAGCAAAACTGATTATAATAATATGTAAAGAAGTATTGGTTAAAGAATCTGAAGCACTTGTAGTTGTATTCGCTTGCAACCTTCTGCTTCTGCTTAGCAACTTTCCAATAAACCCTCTCTGGAATTTAATATTGAACAGTGTTCCCGTCGTCCCACCTTAATATCCACGGGTACCCTTCGAAGCCAATTTGAATATCTTTACATTTTACATCCTTATACCGTAAGCACAGGCAACCCTTCGTTAGTGGTAAGACAGGAAATACAAAATCCATTAGGGACTGGCTGGCTGACTGAGGAGCTCGTGGCTAAATAATAACAGGCACACGGGTCGATCTTCAAGGTTAAGCAACGCTTGACGTGGTCGGTTCGTGAATGGGTAACCATTTCAACATACCGAGTTTCTTCCGTGCCTCGGAAAGCACTTTAAGCCGTTGGTCCTGGCTGTCATTTGAAGATATCTGACAGTCGTTACGGGTAGTCAGAAGCCTGAGATCTGAAACCAGTCTTGCCAAGGGGTATCGTGTTACCCAGTTACTGGGTTGTGGAGGGCAGATAGGCAGTCGCTCCATGTTAAACACTGGTACTCAGCTGAATCCGGTAAGACTAGAAGCCGATCCCAACAATAATTGGGAAAAAGGCTAGACAGATGATGATTAGGGACTGGCTGGCCCACCGGCCTCCTCGAAGATGTAGGAAGTTTATGGCGTTTTAAAACGCTAATTCATATTTCAAATAAAAAAAAAGGAGACAATCTGCCGTTAGCTCACACTCGTGTTTTTTACCCGACTGCATGAGGCAAAGGAAAGTAATGTGTTTATCAGTCTATGTATGTTTGTTCCTATGGGGCGTGCTAAAGACCAAACGCGTATGCCGATTTTGATGATTCTTAAGTCAATCGCTTCGTCTTAACCATGCGAATGTAACTAGCTACATGAAAATTAAAAAAAAGAAAAATGGGGATACATAATCGTGAGCTAACTGACCAAAACCATATGTATCCTCCGACTGCACAGCATGAATTTCTTCTTGTTTACGTATTTTAAGTTCGCTTTTAAAGCAGTCAAGAGCCCTGCGACTGCTTAAAAATAAGTCCTTTATTTAAAAAAATATCGAGACTGTAGAATTGCTTACGTAAGTTCTAAAATCAATTTCTCTATAGTAAATTTTAATTGAGAATCCACTAATCACTTGCTAAACAACGTCGAGATTTTTATTAATAAAGCCCTAAAGGCACTGTCTCAAATTGACTCTTGGCCAAGTAAAGCTGTAGGTACTTAGGTATAATATTACAATTAACATGTACGCAATCACCAACTTAGTATTCAATAATTCATTAAGTTTTCGGTTTGGTCTAGCCAAAATACATAGGTACGAAATGCTAGTTAGGTCTAGATATAATATTCGCAAAATAAATACAAGAACTATACCTAAAATTTAACTTATTATTAATTCAAAGTAATTCATACATCAATAGTGGCAAGTTTTAAGTATTCTAATGTATTTTTTTCTGTAAAATCTGCTACGTAATTACCTTCCTAAACTTGACAGGAATACAGAGATGTATAAGTAGTTTATTTAAAGTAAGGTAGGCAAAACTTAAGGTTCCTACTTATCTCATCATCTTGTCTTATATAATCATGACCAATTTATTTATTTATTTATTTATGAGGGGTTTGCTCTTGACTCTAGTCTAGGTCGGTGACAAAGACAGAGTCGACGATGGAGTGAGCTTACCCAGAAGAAGCCTGTTCACTCTAACTTTGAAGAGATTCAGGTTGTATGCGTTCGGAAACACAGACGCAGGCAGTGAGTTCCACTCTTTTGCTGTGCGCATTATGAAGGATGTTTGGAAGCGCTTGGTGCGAATTGGTGGAATGGCAATGAGGTGAGGATGATAACTTGCAGTGCATCTAGATGTCCGATGGTAGAAGGGGGCCGGTGAGATGAGGTCGTGGAGTTCATGAGCGAGCACACTCGCCGACCATCAATTTACTATAATAAGAGTTTTTCGACGCCATATTTTAGAAACTACTCACTAACTAAAACTTAAAATATACTTAATATTTTAAGTTTTAGTTAGTGAGTAGTTTTTGGTTAAAGTGTTTATGTTTGTAGTCTTAGTTATTTAAGTATTTTGTACATTGTATTTACTTTAATACTTTAATACTGATTACAGTGATAGGTTGGGGCACTATAAGATGATTAGCTTGAAAGAAAGACGGATCAATTCTGACTTACTTTTACTGCACAAAATTATAAATGGTTCCATAGATGCGCAATTGATTAACTATTTAAGCATTAGGACTAGCCAACGTAGCAAGCGACATCATCGCATTTTTCAATTGCCTACATCTACCTTAAATACAACTTTTAATAGCCCCCTGACACGTATGGCAAGGCTATATAATGAAAGGTCCAACTTGACGGATCCTATCGATGTTTTCTCTATGAGTTTCGCTTCATACAGACGTTCCCTTTATAAACAGTGCGAACAATGTACGCCTATTTAGCTCAATTTGTTTTGTTTTTGTAGTGTTCTAGATTTAGGTTCACTGGACACACTTTCTAGCTTACTTTGTCTCTAATATTCATTGTGTCAATGTCATGCATACCTGTTATTTGCATGGGTACTGAAATTGCCGATATTGGATGTTATTTATTTGAATTGTAAGTGACAGTGCTGTTGGTGTGCTTATTATATAAATAAATAAATATCTAAACAAGATAAAATTGCAATATTTAAAAACCCGCGACACATTTTTATTTAATGCTTTTTAAACTATATAGTTTATCTATATAGTTGTAGACACGCTTCGATCGACAAACGATTGAACACGTTAAATTTACGTGTTCGATAGATGGTTGATCGACGCGGGGTATTATGCGAGGTTTTTCGGGCCGGCGACTCGGCTTCAAACAGTAAAACGCCCATAACTTTTGAATGGCTAAATCGATTTTCAGCAAACATAGCTAAGAAAACTCTCAATAAAGTCACCTTTCAAACAGAAAAAAAACTAAATCAAAATCGGTTCATCCATTTAGGAGGTATGATGCCACAGACAGATACACAAATACACTTATTATTAACTAACTAATTAATAACTAACTTTTATTGTTTTGTTTCAGGTAATCCCTCAATTTTGTTAAACCAAAGACCCGGCTACAGGTAACAAATACGTAATGATCTAAGATGGCTGACTCAAATCCATAACGACTGGCATCATAACTATCTACTAAATTGTTTCATCGTTAATATTACAAAAGGTACTGAACTCTAAGAATATCATTATCATATGCTCCATAATTCAGACACTATTAACACAGTTATAAGGAACAAGCTTTTGCGAGCGACGCCCGCGTCGAAGTCGAAAATTATCTCGCGGGCACATACTACCGGGAAAACGTTCTAATTCAGACCAAGATCTCCTGGTAGTTTGTGAGTCCACTCATGGGTCCAAACCGTCTCTGTACTTCTGTTTCCTCCACGGTGTTTTGTTTCTCCGGTAAGCCTGAGGCACTTGTCCCACCGACGACGAGGAAGCTATCAACTATTTTCTTGCTGAGGTAACGGACAAAAGATATAGGACCCCGTGTCAATAAAAGATACACATATATGTCGGGTTTAGTCAATAGTACGGACGTTAAAACAAATCACAAGCACGCCACCTGTCGGCAAATCGTTCAGCTGTTGACGAGTAATTGATTTACAAACATACGGACTTTCACATTTATTATAATGGCAGTGTAATTTAATGATAAGTACTATCGTTAGTTAGGAGAATACGTAAGTGTATTATGTTAGGTAATAGCTATTAAAACATCCAAGTCGTACTTATAATATCAAAGCAAAATAGTCACGGCTGGCGCGCGGCCCATACAAAATTTACCCAACCCTGGCGCAAAATTTAGTATATATTAGAAAAATAAATTACTGACATTCGCCATTCACAAAAATAATGGTTAACATTCATTCATCCGGCCAAGTGACAGACAGACAGACAGACTGGTGCATTCCGGGCTTTTTCGATAATATATATACGTCCATAACACCGCACGTCAGGCTGGTCTGCCAGCCTAGGATTTCGTCGTGCTTCATTGCCTCGGCGCTTTTCTGGTGGTCGCCACTGTTGATCCTGGCTTTCAGGAATAGTGCGGTAAAATTGTCCCAAATAAAAATGCTGCTCTTCCACCCACCTCAAGCGGTGGGATTGGTCTGCCAGCAGTGGAACAGCTATCTCGACCTAACTCCTCTAGTTGGCTACACGTCTTTACCCGGTTGGTGGTCGCAAGCCTTCGGCTAAAATTTACCACCAGTTGGTGTCACCTGATTTGCACCATCCGGGGACCACGTGTAGGAAATAATCAAAGGGGACGTGGCCGACTCGGCCCCCATATTGTATGCCTGGTTGATGGTAAATGGGCTCCTATTATATGGGTCTTAACATATAACTAGCGAAATGTGGGTACCTAATATGTAGGTGCACCTCTGCTCATGATGTTATGTTGAAGTACATACGATTATATGCAGAACCATTATTTTCTTGCCATGAATCACTTATTTATTTATTTATTATTTATTATATTCTTTATTGTACACCACAAAAATATATACACAGGACAAAAAACATAAAAGCAAGTGTACAATGGGTGGTCTTATCGCACAGGGCAATTTCTTACAGACACACACACACACTTAATAGTTATTAGCTAAATCACACTAATAATATTATAAAGGCGAAAGTTTGTGAGTGTGTGTGTGTGTTTGTATGTTAGTTACTTCTCCATGCCCAAACGGCTGAACGGATTTGGATGAAATTTGGCACAGAGTTAGATTATAGTCAGGAATAGCACATAGGACTTAATCCCGGGAATAAGTTCCCTCGGGATAATTTTCGATTTTCACGCGGGCGAATCCGCTGGCAGAAGTTAGTTATTAATAATAACCAGATTCATTTGTTTCATACGTATCTACGGGCATTAAAATCGTAATTATATGAAATTGAATTCAATATTCTTTGTTGAACACACGTGTCAATGCAGATACAGGAGTTATTATAATGGGCGGATTGAACGAAATTATTTTCATGCTATGCTGTAATGATATATGACATTTCAGTGTTATCAAGATAATTCTATATTGTATTGTATGTAGGACTGCTGACCGCAACTTCACTACCTAACGCGTATTTTGCGAATGAATGATTCTATACAGTAATTATTCTAAAGCAGTCCACTGCAGGACAAAGTCTCTTCTGTCACACGCCATTCATCTCGATCATAGACATATTAAATAATATGGACTGGGCATACCTACAAAAAAACGTGCCTACCTAAACCTTAAAATGGCGCATAAAATGGTTGCCGATGCTATGGTTGTGTCATTCACGGAACACACACACATTAATAATACAAAAAGTAAACAACCATTTGACAGCAGGACTACCATGAACACAACCACAAAATTCGGCACCTAATATGGCGAATATGGCACGTACCTACAACTGTCTCTACGTCATAACAAAACGTTGCCATAATGAGCAACAACTGAAATATTGTTGTCTCTTTTGTCAAATACGATTACTACATTAGAAAGAATGAAAAAAAAAGATGTTTCACATTCCGTATCGTACTTCACGAATATTTGTATAAGTCAATGTACGAGTATGTATAGAAAATCGCGGTGCCTTCATGTTTTTTCTAGCTCAATAATCTCGATTCGATATTTGAAGGTTGATGACAGTTGCCGTGTCATCCACACTCAAAGATCGTCACTCTACCAAGCCTAAAGGCGTTCCACCTCAAGTTTGCCGCATCATTGTCTACACTCAAGAATACGTCTACCCCAATGGTCATCAGTTCTATGGCTAATATAGCCATCCTTTGCCAATACAGCCTGCATTCTCTATGAGCTATAAGCCACAACTTTGGTTCTGCACATACATCGTGATGCAACAAACACGACATTTCGGTTGGCATACCAATCAAATAAAGGGTCTTTCAACAAGGACGGGTCGATGTTAAAATTGAATAAAACAAAAATAAATTTCTATAATATCTCACACACATCTTGTTTTATTCAATTTTAACATCGACCCGTCCTTGTTGAAAGACCCTTTACATTATTTAGCCTTAAGTCTGAGGCAGCGGTGCTTACTGGGTTGTCGGTGTTTATGCTATCAACTAACATAAACAGCATTTGAGATGATTCTCAATTTTCAATAACATGTCTGTCGGTAGAGTAACGAACTAGAGATAGGAATTTTGACTTTACTTAAATGGACCTTGTGTCAAAAATCAATCTCTAGAAGGCAAGTCTACTGACAGGTACGTTATTGAAGTCGACCGCTAATCAAGGGTGGTTCTCCTAAATATCTTGTATTGAGGTAAAGAGCGTAATGGACAGCGCAAAAACCAATATGCAAATGAAACTAACTTGAGGCAGACCTCAAAGTTTAGACGGTGATTAAATATTCTTATGTAGCTCAGCTATTTATCGTGTCAACTGTAAGTGATAGATTCTTATAACTTTTGTATTTAACGAAGGAGAAGAGGATGAAAATATTGCAGCGATAAGCAGAACCCTGTACCAAATAAAATATTGTGTAAGAAAAATGAGCCAACCTAGCGATGATATTTTAATACTATGTTTTACAAGATTTTTACATCGATAAACGAAGCGATGCATCGATAATTTCGACGCATCCATGCCGCACGCACAACAATTTATTTTCTTAAAACAACCTTCTGGCTTAGGAATCATCTCTAAAAGTTAGGTACCTACTGCACAAAGATCATTTCAAACTTTTTACATGTCCTATGAGCCTCAACATTGAGAATGTAAAACAAAATGCCCTCTAACAGTTTTGGTAGGTATCAAGAAACAATTTAAGTGGTTCTTTGCCACGAGTAATGCAAAGAACCGAATCAAAAGCAAAGTTTAAAAAGCTTTCGGCAAAAAAAAAGATTAATTCGGCATCCAATGACAACAAGACGAATTTTCTTTGGAGCCAGATACAAATTAAAGTGTTTCGGCGACGTTGAAAAAAAAACGGTCGGTTTTCTTGTAATTTAAAAAGATACTGGAGGGTGAAGAAAGTTTCTGTAACTTCCTAATTTAAGTTGGTATAGAAAACGTTATTTTCTTTTTTTTGTTTTTATTCATCTGTAAATTCAGACCACCGAGACGCCTGAGCGACCATTGCTAGAGGCGGAACTGTCAAAACTTTCCGTGAGTGTCACGATTTACGTGTAGAAATTTACTGCTAATGAAAATTCTGTTTATGACATACTACGGCTATGCTACAAACCCACCGCACTATTGCACCCAAACCAATGCAACTCCTGAAAGCTAGAATCAACAGTGGCGACCACCGTAAAAGCGCCGTGGTAATGGAGCTCGACGAAGTCCCGGAGAATGAATCTAAATGTCTTGGATCCCGTAACGAAATAAATCAGAATAAAATAACGCAGTAGTAGGAAAAAAACACACACATTTGCGCACAAGAATATTACAACAACAAACAACAACAATATTCGTGCAATATTCAAGTAATATAATAGCAATATAAAGACGTTTCTGAGCTCTGTGGTAGATTGATAATTCTTCTTCTTTCATATGGCACGTCTTGTCTTCACAAATGATTTCACAAGACGTACCATTGGCCAAGAGCCCAGTAGGTGGCCACTAATCGTGCGTAAGATAACAATAGCTTCAAAAAAACACAAAAAATATATTTGTGTACCTAAACTTATTTTCTGTTAACCTATTTTTGCTTCCACTGAAAGCATGAACAAAAATATACGTAGGTATAGCAGAAAACTAAATAAAAGTTCAGTCGTTTGGACCCTGTCCAAGAATATACCAACCACCCTATCACTTTCAGTAGAGGTTGTAAAAGACGACTTATGTATTTTACTGCATAAACTCACACCAATAGAATATTCTACACCAATATAGTAGCTGTCCGAGAAATAATTCTGATTGCTGAATGACTTGACCCGATTTCGCTAAGAGGTCAAACCAAAAGGACTGGTAAACTATATCAGTATTTTGTCACAACATTTATCTTTGGGCTGTTCTCATAGCTTAATAAGTTATATTTGTTATGTTTGTACTTGGACATTAGGGGCTTTAGATAAAGTATCTAACATTCTTTCAGCTATAACGAATGGTAAAAAGTGGAAATATGTATGTGATTGACATGCGCTATTGAAATATCGCTTGGTCCCTATATTCCCAAATATACAATGTGTCCGGACTTGTAGTAATAAAACTTTAAGGCCGTAAAATACAGTTAATTTTATCGATAAAAACACCCCGCATAAGGCGTGAAATTAACACATCCTCAAAGACAGAGCAATTTTAGTACGTGACCTACTTATTACGATATCCACATTGTCTAATAACCATAACTTTGAACCTATATCTCACAGAGGCGTACATTTAATGTTATTTTTACGTTCATAGCATCCTTTTTTTTTGTTTTACTTACTTAACGTAAATAGCATGCCTATTTAACCTAAAACATATTCATCCAACACTCAAAATATATTTTTTATATTTGGCCTGACTGACGAAAGAATCACAGCTCTAAGCCAATTAGTTTTAATTTTATTATTGCCTTAAAAAAACCCCTGCACATTTTTGTCTTATATTTTTTGCTGAATTTCAGAAAATACAATAAAAAATTAAGTGTATTGTACGGCTTCAAAGTTTTATTACTACAAGTCCGGACACACTGTACAATCTATACTAATAATAATAATTATTATTATTATTATTATATTATTATATTATTAATATAAAGAGGAAAGATTTTTTTGTTTGTTTGTATGTTTGTTTGTTTGTTTGTTTGTACCGAATAGGCTCCGAAACTACTAGACCGATTTGAAAAATTCTTTTACCAATAGAAAGCTAAATTATTCCTGAGTGACATAGGCTATATTTTTATCCCGAAAACGGGTCCTGTGGGGTGGCCCACGGGAGCGAAGCCCCGGGGAACAGCTAGTACTAAATATTTTGACATTACGACAATGACTAAACAAGAAAATTTCACTTTGTCTCGATCTCCTTATGGCCCCTAAATGCCCTCTATTGGCTGCACTTTATAGAAATCAATTACTTTCAGAAACTTACACATATTCCACATTTACATCACAATACATGGATTTTAAACTTGGATAATAATTTATCAATTTGCAACGTCGACGACGCGAGCCAGTAAAGATTTCTTAGGGAATGGAGGCTGGCTCTGGGCCAGCCATGTTAAGCTGTAGAAAGATAGATATTTAGGTAACATTGCTGACATGCACGTTATACAATATTATATTTAATTGAGATAAAATGTTGGGGTTTTCTTTTTAGTCCGGCTCAGATGTGGAATCATTGAGAAAAGAAATACCAAAACGGGTTCTATCAAATCTTTAATAATTCATGTAAATAGTAATTTAGAGAAGTAAGTATACTGTAGCATGCTATGCTATGCTACAGTAAGTAAGTAATTGATCTCTTACGACAGTCAGAATTCTAGAAGTCTGAACTAATTTTACCAAAGAGTTATCCAGTTAACAGTAGTTGTCAGATCGGCAGCCGGTAGCTATGAAACTATACTCCATTTGAGATAACATTAGACATTTAAATTATTCCATTTTACAGCCCGTTCAACCGATTTTGACTTCTATTGCGTTGGCGATATTTTTTCAGTTAGTTTTGTTAACAGGTTGGATTATTCGGTTTAGGACAGATTCTGGTTTGGTCAGATTCTTGTTACGGCAGTTTCTTTTTATGGCAGATTCTTGATAAGGCAGATATTTTACAATTATCTACAGAAGTATTATGTAAGGGTTATGCACAAAAGTGTGCATTCATTGGCAAACTATTTGTTGCGGATAAAAGGTCCTACTGTCTGTCTAACTGCTTGCCAGACCCGGTTCTCAAAAACCTGGAACCGGAGCTGGTTCTGCATGCCCTAGAGACGACCTAGACGCCTACTGCAGGTGCTGGCATACATAATGGACACATTATTGTATAAACTTGATACGAAATAAAAAAGATTTAAAATAAATTACTGTATTTCCTTTAATATCTTAAGCCTATATTTATCATCAGGGAACCTCATCTTCACGATCTGCCTGACCTCTTCGCAGCTGTAACTGTTGAACTGGTCTCTGTCCTTGTTCCATAAGTCTGATATCTCTATCAGTTGGGCCTTTAGTAAGTGCGGGAGCTTCGTGAATTCGGTTTAGGACAGATTCTGGTTTGGACAGATTCTTGTTACGGCAGATTCTTTTTATGGCAGATTCTTGATAAGGCAGATATTTAACAGTCATCTACAGAAGTATTATGCAAGGGTTATGTACAAAAGTTTGCACTGATTGGCAAACTATTTGTTGCGGATAAAAGGTCCTACGCACGACCTGATCTGATGATCTGAAAAAAAAGTATAAATAATATTAATGAAAAAGCAGCGTCAAATGAAAAAAGAATCTGCCCAAACCGAATAATCCAACAGTTTTATACTTTTTATGGCATCCTTATATTTACGGGATAGAACTCAAAACCCATTGATCGGACTGTAAAAAGGATTTGTTAAAATTTCTAATGTTATTCCAAATGGAGTATAGTCACTATACTCCATTTGAAATAACATTAGAAATTTTATACATAGGTATGCAATATACTATAGTGCATACAATATACTGTTCGGATTGTCCATTCATGTTAGTTCAACGTTAATTCACATCATAATTTCACTCTGCAGATCGATCGCCGCAACCATCGAAACCACAAGCCTAATTAAAACACAAACACACATAAACACAGCTGTCCAACATGGTTACTACAAATTAGCACAGCTATTAGACACGGTGTATTGACAAGTGACTTTGCAAGTAAATAGAATGGAAACCAGACTAGTAAGAGTTGCTAATGCAGTAATATATAATTTATTCTAAAAGGTCAGTTAGAGACTTAATGGAGTTTCTTGTCCATTCTTCTCCATAACAAGCTACATTTCCGAATGGACGGTAGAATCAATTATTATTAACTTAAAATTTGTATTTTTTGACGTTCAAAAGTGGCGCTCAATATTTTTGAAATATTAGTTGAAATATTTTTTTTTTTACTTTGTCTTTGTATTTAAAGGACATTGCCAGACTGCCAGCAGCCTAATTGCGTAAGTGAATTCTGCAAAGCAAAGAAGTTGGAACCTTCCCAAAAATTACTTTTCGTATTGCATATTACACTCTGAAACGGAAAGGTTATGCTCCTTTTATTACCAATATTGACGTAAAATTGATTGTAAAAGAATGAATGAAAGCGGAAGAATCGAGATACAACTTCACTATTGGTATTGTGTAATGCAAATGTCATATATCTTCAACTCCGTAGTATCTCTAAGTAGTCTGTGTTCAACTCAAATGAGGATTTAGAAATCTAACGCTAGCTTTCCAAATTAGTTTCGCAATACCGAAAAAGTTGAAAGAAATGATTCTGATTCTTTGAAAGAATCGACTTGTTTCCTTTGCAGAATTCACTTACGCAATTAGGCTGCAGGTTTCTTACAATTGATGAATAAAAAAATAATAAAAAACATTTTCACAAAAAAATAAACCGACATCAATAGCAAAACAATAAAGATTGCAAATATACTTAAACCAATAAAAAAAGAATGATCACGGTCAGATCACTAGTTTTTGAGAAATGCGTGGACAAACATACATACACTTAAGCCCACATAGAGTAACATATGTGAATATTGTGCAATTCCAACAATATTACATACATACGTATCGAATTGATAACCTACTTTTTTGAGGTCGGTTAAAAGACTTAGGTAGGGCCTTTAGATATTTTACGGCATCTAGATTTCTTGGCAAATTGATATTCTATCATTGATAAGGATTGCAAAAGTCCAAAACGTAACTGAAAAAACCTGCAGTGTTTCCACGGCTAATTGTGCATTGTTCAATAACTTGTGTCAATAATATTGCGACACTTTTCTATACTATAATATATATAATATTATAAAGAGGATAGATTTTTTTGTTTATTTGTTTGTACCGAATAGGCTCCGAAACTACCGGACCGATTTAAAAAAATCTTGCACCAATAGAAAGCTACATTATTCCGGAGTGACATAGGCTTTTTAATCCCGAAAACGGGTCCTGTGGGGTGGTCCACGGGAGCGAAGCCGCGGGGAAAAGCTAGTCTCAAATAAATAAACACTTATACCATAACTCTCCTATCTCCTCGTAAATAAATTACTTACAAACTACATGCATAAAGCAAAAGTTAACAAGTAGGTACGTACATCTTAATTCCTGGTCTTGCGTTCAACTGAGAGGCACATTTATACAAGGTAATGTATTGTACAGTGCCGTCTTACGACCGTAAATAACATCTAGCTAACTCGCCCAGTGTAATGTGCCTGACATAAATGTTTCTGAATCGCTTAGAGCAAAAACACATGTAATAATTCTACTATTCGTCTCGTAAATCCTGTAATTTCATTGCAATTTATGTTTGTGCCGGATCGTGCGTAAGGAGGATGAAAAAATTAATCTTGTTTTCGCAAAAACGATGGGACATAATTTATGAGAGCTGTCAAAAAAGCGAAAATAAAAGACATGTATTTGTTCTGGTTTAGCTGTTTTTGGACGAAGTCAAAAATGCTAATAAATTTGAGTTACTTTTGTTAGGAATACGTGTATTCTATTTATTATTTAAGCAAAAGGCAATCTCATGTTAGGAAAAAAGTTAAGCTAGACCACAGATAATATAATACTAGCATACAGATGCCTCATCCCATACAAAGAAACCGTGCCGATGTTAGTTACATCGGCACGGTTTTTCGTCTGTTTAAGCTGATTATTTATCTAAGAACATCGATCGCGTTCGGTTCCGTTCCAGGGATACTCGTATAGATGGTGTTAGCAGCGACTTGCAAGTAAAAGGGTTTACTAGGTTCGTGAATACTTTATTTAAAATACAGCAACGATTTGTTTTATACTCGTAGTATATTATTTGCGCGTTTGTACAGTATCATTGTACCAAAATGTGTTACAAAACAATTTTAAGAATCGAGTGGATGCCTCTGAAATTTAAAACCGCACAATCTATTTGAACCAATTTTAAATGATCCATTCAAATTATCTTTGAAATGTGAATTAAGAGCCAAATATGCCTTAATTTGGTGCTTAGAAGAGTTAATTAAACAAGAGCATATTTTTTTATGATCGTGTGTCGAAAATCTTAATATTTCATAAAACTCAATAACAAATGGAAGCTTATCACGCCATCTAGTGCAATTTATCTCCACCAAATTTTCTTTCTTAGCGGTGGGTGCCCGTGGCTAGACATATTAAATAGCGCGACTGAATTTGCAGGGTAAAGTGGACACTCGTAGAGACTATCTTAGTGAAAGTAAGTAGTAATGTAGGTAGTAGTATGTTATTTAACTTATAATCTTCTAAAAAATATATTCATATTGTTCTGTCGAAAAAAACAACACTTTAAAACTAATCAGAATAGTTAGGACAAAAGGACTCATTGAAAAAATAAGGAAATCACACCTCTCTGACTGTGACGCGCTTTCCCTCACTAGTTAGGACTTGCCAAGTAAAAAGGACGATTGTTTACACACTGCAATGTGAACCTACAAGCGTTGCAATAAGACCCATTTCTCGAGGAAGTGTGTATCTTGCCGGATGTTCTACTGTAATTAAAAATACCGAAGTTACTAGTATTTAATTTCAAAGTAAAACGCGACGTAGGGAACTTGGACGGGATCGGAGTTAGAAAACTCAAGTATAGGTAACTTTAGACTATTCGTATTGAAGAGACTACTCGAGCATTCCTATTGAAGGAATTTGGTACAAGTGAATAAAGCAAATACCTTTGTATTTACGGTTACACAAGTCCGGAGTCAGAGGGTTCTCGTATTTTTAACCGACTTTCCAAAAAGGAGGAAGTTCTATGTTCGACTTTATGTTTTTTTTGTGTAACCGATTTTGAAAGTTCTTTTTTGTTTGAAAAAGTATGTTCCGAAATTAGCCCCATTTTAATTTGGTGCAGATCTGATGAAGAACTTCGAAGATATGCAACAGTTTAACTCTTCAATAAATAACGGAAAATCTCTCAGGATGGCTGCAATCGCATGTCTATTTATTTTTTATACCATTTCCTAACATAACATCACGCCAGTACGCTCTTAAGGGGTACGCAGATCTCTCATTTCGCCAGTTATGTTCAAGTTTCATGATATTCGGGTAATCTATTCTGGTGTTATAGGTACCTTACTAAACAACTTACCTAAGGTAGGTACGAACAAAAAGTGAAAGTTTTTTTAAGAAACGTTCACGTTATAATTTCAGTCCATTTTGACAGCCTATTCGGTATAAACAAACAAAAAAATATTTCTTCTTTATAATAATAATTTATTAATCATAATAATAGTAATGAAACCAGATACAACACCCGTCTGGTTGAGGATACTCCGTTTTCAATGGAGATTGTGAGACTCAAATTATCTAAGCAATAAAATAACTACAGTTTCTTTCCAATTAAAAATCACTTAAACTAACTTAACAGCTTTGCTTGAATAACGTCTTTCACTTAAAAGCATCTTGAACAATCAACGAGCCACCTACGCCGGGGATTGTTCATAATGACCGTCGCAGCGTTACGGCGAAAGTAGTAAATAAACTTTTAAGAGCTTTCCATCGAACGTGACTTCGAGTTTGCATCGAGGAGAATAATTGCGAAGTTTTATACCCAGTTATTATAATGGAACTTTTTGATTTAATTTATAATAACTATACTTGTTTGGAAACGTGCTTGCCCCTATTTAATATTACTGACAATGCGAAATATTTGTCAAAAAATATTACATCAAATCACACACAGGCCTCCTCTCTGTGAGAGGGAATGGGCCGTAATCGATCACGCGGGCCCAGTGCGGGTTGGTGGATGTCACATGTCTTCTAATTTTTGGGTCTAGGACATGCCGGTTTCCTCACGATGTTTTCCTTCACCGTTTTAAGAGCAGTGGTGATGATATAATTTACACAAAGTAAAGCGCCTGCCTGGGCTCGAACCCTCGACCTACAACTTGTAAGTCGCGGCCAATACCACTGGACCACCTCTGTCAAAATATATATATATATAATTAATTGTCCAATTTTTGCATTATAGTAGAAAATGCATGAAATAAATTTATTAAATATACGAACTGTCAGATTGTCACCTGTCGATTTTGTTAAATATCTCCGGGTTGAATAATAATACTTTGATTTTGTTTGTATTTACATAAGGTCTCTATCACTACAATGTACCAACCAACAATGTATACATACATACACACACGTCTTTCTTCCCTTGGCATACTCCTTTTGCAAAAAATAAAGTTTTATTAATATATGTTGAATTCGGCTAAGATTAGATCAAAGGTTTTTTCTTTTCTTAAATCCGTTTGTACGAGCCTTTAAAATAGCTCTTTGTAAACAAAGAACCATATTATAAGGTACTTACTGGACGGATTTACTAAAGTAATCCAGATTATTCCCTCGCAGTGAATCCTCCAGATTATGAGAAGAGCCCATCTGTCCTTTTATTAACCGACTTACCAAAAAGGAAGAGGTTCTATGTTCAACATTATGTATGTTTTTTTTTTTTGTTTTTCACCGATATCTCCGTCAATTGTGGACCGATTTTGAAAATTATTTTTTGTTTGAAAGAGTAGGTTTCGAAATTGGTCCCATTTTAATTTGGTGGAGATCTGATGAAGAACTTCGGAGATATACAACAGAACTCTTCAATAAATAAAGGCAAATCTCTCGGGATTGCTGCAATCGCATGTCTGTATATTGTTTATACCATTTCATAACATAACATCACGCCAGTACGCTCTAAAGGGGTACGCAGATGTGTACAGTTCACCTTGGTACACTCTCATTTCACTGGTTATGTTCAGTTTCATGATATTCGGGTAACCTATTCTTATATTCTTATTGGCATTATAGGTACCTTACTTAACTACTTGCCTATTATGTAGGTACAACTAAAAAGTGACTAAATAAAAAACTTTGTTGCAAAAAAATACTACCGACTTCCAAATAAGAAAACTACAAAATGAAAAATAACTTTATTTTTGGAAGTCGGTGTCCATAACGCAAAAAAATGGTACCTACCAAAGACACCGACTGCCAAAAATAATGTTATTTTTCATTTTGTTGTTTTCTTATTTGGAAGTCGGCAAAAAAGATTTTTTAATTTACCAAAAAATATTCGCGTAAATAAACACCTAAAGAAGTCTCTAAAGAAAAGTAGATACAAACATTGAATTATCGTAATCATCACACAACTAGGGAGAACAAATAATATTGCTGGAAATTACTAAAGTAACAGATTATTTTTATTTTACTTATTTTTAATAAAAAATACATTGCCCCTCACTAGGAATTTCTTACTGTATCGTGGGTGCGTTTACAAACATATAAACTCACATACACAACACCCAGATCCGGAACAACTATCTGTAGATCATACAAATATTTGTTCCATGCGGGAGTCGAACCCGCGACACGCAGCGCAGCAGTCAATCGCTCAATCACTTTACCAACCGTGCGCCCAAAATTAATTAATATTATACTAGCATACAAGGCATCTGTATGCTAGTATTATATTATCAGTTACCCCATACACGGAAACGTAACTAGCGATTTTTGACAGCCTCAACAGTTTATTAAAAAGCAAGTCATCGACAGCATACGTTTCCCACAGCCACAGTGTTAAAAGTGATTTGCAAGTAAAAGGATTTACTCGGTTTGTGAATACTTTTTCTTTAAATACAATGACGATTTGTTTTATAGTATTTATTACAGGTTCATTGCACCAAAATGTGATACAATACAAATTAAAAAAACCGGCCAAAAACAGTACCATCAATTAGAATGATGATCCGTTCAAATAATCTTTGAAATTTGAATTAAGAGACCAATATGCCTTAATCTTCTTCTTTTCTTGTGAGGTGTGGTCACCTCTGGTGTCAGAGTTAATTAAGCCGCCTCTGGGAAACCCCACAGGCCTCTGACTTGGCTATTTCAGACATACATTAACTATATAAGTCCAAGTTTCCTCACGATGTTTTCCTTCACCGTTGCCTGTGATGTCCAAGATAAACTTAGCAAGTACATATGAATTTGAAAAAGTCACATTGGTACTTGCCCGGATTCGAATCCACGATCTCAAGCACGACAGGCGAAGTCCTAGCCACCGCCACCACGACCTTCCTTAATTAACTGCTTAGGAGGGTTGATTAAAAAAAAACATACACTTTTTATCACCAATTCTAGAAAATCTTAATTTTACACAAAAATCAATAACAAATCAATGCATTTTACGCTATCTAGTGACAAATATTGGAACCAAATTTTCTTACTTCGTGTTGGGACCCCGTGTTGAAGTCTATAAAAATAAACCGCCACCATCTCGCAAAGAGATATCTTATTAAATATCTACATCTATCAAACAATACTAGAAAACTACTTGTTCCATGAAATTAAAAAAGAACTACGGCAATACATTACTAGGAGAGCATGAAAGCACCGGGAAACGCGCCGTTGCTAGGAGATTGAAAAAGTAGTGCAATGTAACGAACTATAGTTAGCTATAGCCCGTCCCTCGAGTCTGAATAGACGGACAGATTGCCTGTCACGTAGACCATCTCCCAGTAAATGGAACTAGCTTCATAGATAAGTCACGGACTAAAAGTATTTGGATTTTGGAAGTAAATCTGAAATGAAGTGGTACACGTTCGTAAAGTATGTTTTATTTATTTTTTGGTTGATACTCAACTCCATTTAAAGGATAAACTAAATGACCAAACGAAACTGCGTTGGCGTAAAGGGTGTTGAAATCGATATCTGCTCTACCCCCGAAAATTACAGACTTATTATCGGCCGATAATTTGGTCGGATTGAAAATTACATTCATTACCGAATCGTTGTAAAGTGCGCACTTGCATACGTCCTCATACTGATTAAAGGCCCGACCAAAATATCGGTCGACAAAAAGTCTGTAGTTTTCGGGGCTCTTAATGTCGAGCTTTCGAGCGAGACAATTGACTACGGGTTCAACGGCCCCGGTAGTATAACCTTTGTGGTAGATGGTATCCGGTGCTCCGAAGATTTATTCCGATACCAGATCGGAAATATAATATAGCTTAAAATTTCACAAACATTTTACTGCTAACTCCTCTTAGGTTAGAATCGTAACCACACTTAAAACTTCAGCAGCGACCTAAGGAAAAAGTTCGAAAAGGACAAACGAGGTTTAATCAATCTCGCCCGACTCGCTTCAAACATATTATTAATTGAATTTGTGATCGAATGAACGTCAACAGCTGCCGTCTTCGAGTTTCTGAACGAAGGCCATCGATATATGTAGGTAGGTACTTTAGAACCTTTTAAAAGTTAAGCGATCATAGGGCCGGAAACCAACTGAACTGGTTGAGTTTCCTGAGTATGACTATTATGTATTAACTTCTGAAAGCTTCTTCGAGCCGGATTGCGTCGACCAATAGGCTACTCATCTCAAAAAAAATTCTCTTATGGAAACCAACTCAAACTCAAAGTCTCAACCTCAAATATTTATTTATTAAACATACATAGGTGCATAAAAAGGTTATATAAAAAAAGTTTATAACGTAAAAATATGAAATAGGAATTCATCAACGGTCACACAAAAACACGGTCAACACGGACTACATAAATCCTAAAAAAAAGTTAGCAATAGACAAGTGATAGATATTATAATTTGCCCTGTCATCACAGGCGTTGCACAGAGGGGGTTCCAGGGTGGTCTTTTGCGAAATCACGGGGCTGCTTCTTCTACTGATGGTGGTCACTGGGTTGTTATAATGAGGTAAAATCCCACACTACCTGGTATTTTCCCTAAAAGTCCAGGCGCCTTTTGAAGGTTTCTTGCCGTCAGCAAAAAATGGGGTAATTTACCTTTGGGTTGTTACTCAAATCATTTCCATTAATGGAGCTATTTTGGGCGATGAAATTAAATTAAAATCACTTGATTCTAAAAGCAAAATATTAAATGTAACTTCGTAAAAATGTAAATTACTTAGTGCTAATAAAGATTTTTTAGAGTAGGCACTCATTGCAAAGTGGTTTAAGTAAAAGTTAAACTTTCAACGCGGCTTTTAAGTCTGGTTCAGCCTGTGCAAATATTTGTAGTCTGGAAAGTATGTTTGTAAGGTCTGCCATACTATATTATTCCTCCACAAATTCAACATTGTGCCTTTTGCGTAACTATAACTACCTACCTCTTGAACTGTTTTATAAGTAAAATAAGCTTTAGCGCAGAAAGAGTTGCAAGTTTCTTGACAAAAAAAATAGACTACATAGGCATAATGATTTCAGCCAAAAGGCGTCAACTGATGGACCTTCCCTAAATGACCTGTCCTGCCCTACCCGCATTCTGTAAATTTCCGCTTCTTCGACAGGATATCGGTGCACCTATCTGAGGCCTGCCAACGCAGGATCTTTCGGTACGCCGTCACCAGTCCAGAACCTTTAGGCAATCCGTTTTGCGAACATTGTGCCATGAGCACTTAAGTTTAGTTCTTCCGTGGATCTCTTCATTTCTGATCCGATCACGCAATCATCTATATTCTGTACTAAGTAAAATATTATTGACCTTTTGTATCCTTACTAAGCAAATCACGATTTAGAGTAATATTACAGAACAAACTATCGCCCACACTTTCTAAACTTTTAATTTAAAATTTTCAGCACTAGTTGGTACTTCAGTATAATAAAGATCCATTTTCTCCTCGACAAAAGACGTCCTAGTTAATTTAATATTCAAACATAATTAAAACAAGAATTAATAACATGAGATGGTATCACGCTGAGAGGGAATTCAATTAATTTCATAGATACCGCGCAAACTTTATCAATCTATTGATCGACGTAATTTGATTCCTTACGTAGTGGTGTGACATGCCCTATATTGCGTCCAGCCTATTATTTTACTTTTGACAGATGTACGCTTATGAAATTTCATAATTAGTAAAATAAAATCTAATCAAATAAAATGTAATACTTCATCGACGCTTACAGAAGTGAAGCGACATGCTTTTTCGCTTCGTTAAGCCGATTATTGGAGAGCAGTGGTGGCCCAGTGGTATCGGCCGCGACTTACAAGTAGTAGGTCGTGGGTTCGAGCCCAGGCAGGCGCTTTACTTTGTGTAAATTATTTCATCACCACTGCTCTCAAAACGGTGAAGGAAAACATCGTGAGGAAACCGGCATGTCCGAGAACCAAAAATTCGAAGACATGTGACATCCACCAACCCGCACTGGGCCCGCGTGGTGGAATACAGCCCATTCCTTCTCACAGAGAGGAGGCCTGTGTCCCAGCAGTGGGAACATTAATAGGCTGATGATGTGATGTGATGATGTGAAGCCGATTATTTAAAATTCACAGTTAAACCGAATTTACGTAAAAACCGAAATATCGCACTGTAAATTGAATATTTGTTACATAAAAATAAAATAAAAATCTGTGTTATCGTATGTTAAATCGATTCGTGATTGGTCGGTCCGTTGATGGGTGTCCATTTCAACATACTAAGTTTCTTGCGTGCCTCGCACGCAAAGCACGTTAAGCCGTTGGTCCCGGCTGTCATTTGAAGATCTTTGACAATCGTTACGGGTAGTCAGAAGCTTGAGATCTGACACTAGTCTTGCCAAAGGGTACCGTTTTACCCAGTTACTAGGTTGTGGAGGTCAGATAGGCAGTCGCTCCATGTAAAACACTGGTACTCAGCTGAATCCGGTAAGACTGGAAGCCGACTCCAATATAGTTGGGAATAGGCTAGGCAGATTGATTGTATGTTAAATCGATTAAAATGTCTTCATTAATAAAGTCGGTTGTTATATGAAATCAATCGGTACCGCATTAGTTCATCATTAAGGGCTGATTTTTCAATAGTCTGATAACTTTTAACTGAGGAATAAAAATGGCCGTTTGACATATTTTCTATACAAAAGCTGTCAAACGGCCATTTTTATTCCTCAGTTAAAATTTATCAGACTATTGAAAAATCGGCCCAAATCATTTATTATTGAGCTGTCAAAAGTAAAATAACAGGTTGAACGTAGTGCAGTTAGAAAGAAAGTGTACGAAGGATGTGTGTCATAGAGCTGGCGAATTTGTCAATACTTACGTAATAAGGTTCTGGGTACTTTTTACGCGCCGGTGTTCTTTTATGATTCATTTCGAAGCTAAAGTTGAATTGCTTAATTACCTCGGCGCTTTCCTGGTAGCCACTGTTGATTTTGACTTTCAGGAGGGTCGGTGGTAGAATGACAGTAGGTAACTTCTATTTTCCTGCAAACACTCTCTTTTTGCCTAGTTTTTATTTTCAAGATTTGCTGGCATTTTATGAAGGTACGTCTGGTGCCTCAGGCAACTAGGTCGACGCTAGGTCTGTTAGGCAAAACTTTCACTCAATCATGAACATTTCTATGTTAACATAAACAACACAAGATTCACAAAAACAAGACAAGCGAGTTATTTTCTTATTAACATCGAAAAAAAAACAGACTTAAACAGGCAAACAAGTATCAAAGACAAGGTTTAACAACTTTCTAAAGAAATATCATACCAACTTTTCTTAATTTTGCCATGATTAGTACAAGACAAAATAAATTGACTTTGCAAACTCTATCTATATAAAGTCTGCACAGAATTAAACAGAATTTACTTTTTTGTTTACCCAAATAGTTATACGTCTCTTTTACTTCTCTCTCTCTCTTCTGCATGTGCTGCTTTGGTAGTAAGAACTTAAGACCTTGTCCAGAGTGAACGCGCGGTGACTAGGGTAGGTGTGGCCTCTGTTGTGGGCAAAGGCATCACGAGAATTTGCAGTGGGCAGCAAAGACAAGAGAAGACGCTAGACAAGATTCCCCAGTTTAAAACAAAAGACGATCGCTTGCTAGCGAGGCCGCTCCGTCATATCGCGGGCCCAAGTCACTTCAGTATGGACACAAATGGTGTTTCATATGTTTTATACTTCCAACCAGCCTTCGCACTCGCGCAAGCTCCTCACTCTGGCCGGGTCCTAAGAGGTCAAGGGTCTCGCGAGCTTAGTCGTATATCCTTCAGTTTTCCACTTGACGCACAACGAGTGTTTTGCATAATTTAAACTTTCAAGGAGCCGATTGAAGACAAGATCTATTAGTACTTTTTTCGAGTTCAATATCCACGATCATCATTTGTTTGAAACTTTTAAAAGGGGTGTTATGCCAGTGATTTATTTGAAGAGTACTTAGACTAAAGGCTTAGGCGTTAGTCTGAGAGATTTCTTTTGCATCGTTAAGCATCTTTTTTACTTTCCATTATCTGTAATTGCCGTAGCGCCTTACACTTAATTTAAAAAAAAGAACTTCAGACTAAGGGTTCATGAACCTTTCCCCAAGAAGAAGGCTGTCCCAGTCATTTTGCCGTAAAAGCTTATCACCATCAGACACATGTTGGGATATTATCAAGTCGATATGAATATGGAACAGTCTAGACGTCGCATGACTTTGCGGGCACCCTTCCACCCACAAGCCTGCTTAATATGCGTCTCTATAAAATATACAAGCGAGGTATAGAAAAACTCATTTCTTTTATTATTTTAAGAGCGCCGAAAGAGTAAGTAAAAATTTACGTAAAACACCACAACAACTACGCGCACAAACGCACAATAATATAAAACAAAACTCACACAATATTCACAAAAGGGCCTTTTGAAATTAAATATCTACATTCCCAAACATATTGGTAACTCTAAATTGCTTACTGTGTTCGTGAGTAACATAAACAATGTTTTTTATCCCGCAAAAGTAAAAGGTCCCCAATTCCCATGGAAAAGGCAAAAAACTTAATACTTTTAACGATTTTCTGACCTCTCTGTTATATCATTTTTGTGACATGACATAGCAAAGAAAACGTGACATAATGTCTAACCATATTGAATGATGGCAAGCGGAAGGAGCCAGTTTCCTCTCACATATATCTTCACTAGCTTCCGCAAGCGGCTTCGATCACGTGATTGTAAAAATTATCCTAAGGGAACGTACTAACAGGATAAAAAGCACATACTGATTTATTTTTCAACAGGCCAAGAGCTACCCGAGTACTATTGTCCAAATCCCTTCAGCCATGTTTGGACGTTTTTTAATCAATCACGCCTCAAATGATTGATTAAAACGTACAAACATACAGATTGTCACATTTTTCATATTAATTGGAAGTAGGATACAAAGAATCAACAATTATTTTTAGTTAAATAATGAAAACCACACGAGCGAATTCGCAGCCGGCAGCCTCAACGAAGTATTCAATAAATAATTTCAGTTGAAGGGCAGTTTCTACTGATTAAAAGCTGTATATCAATTTGATAAATTGATAATTACAGAGTGGGAATATAATTGAATTCTCTTTAGCATACATTCATTCTGTGTAAAACTGTTTTGTAGCATCTATATTTATCTATATCTGTCTATATCTATATATATAAAAGCGAAAGGTCACTCATTCACCTATCACGAAATATCGAAAACCTCTTGACGTATAAAGTTTATAGTTAGTAGACGTCTACTAAGAACGGATTTTCGAACAGGGCCGGATTTAGGGGGTCTATGGGCTCTCGCAAGGTTATATGAAAGTCCTTCATTTTTTGAGTTACAAACATAAAATTTGGCAGGGAGGTAGTTTATAGTTAGTAAACGTCCGCTAAGAATGAATTTTGCGACAGGGCCGGATTATGGAGGTTTAAGGACTCATGCAAGTTTGTATGAAAGTCATTAATTTTTTGAGCTACTAACTTAAAATTTAGCAGGGACGTAGTTTATAGTTAGTAAACACCCGCTAAGAACGGATTTTGCGAAAGGGCGGGATTAAGGAAGTCTAAGACTTCTCGCAAGTTTGTATGAAAGTCATTAATTTTATGAGCTACTTACTTAAAATTTAGCAGGGACGTAGTTTATAGTTAGTAAACATCCGCTAAGAACGGATTTTGCGACAGGTCTGGACTTCGGGGGTAAAAGGGCTCTCGCAAGTTTGTGTGAAAGTCCTTCAGTTTTTGTGCTACATACTTTAAATTTGGCTGGGAAGTGGTTTATAGTTATTAGACGTCCGCTAAGAACGGATATTGTAACAGGGCCGGATTAAGGGGGTCTAATGGCTCTCGCAAGTAAGTATGAAACTCCTTAATTTTTTGTAATACAAAATTGAAATTTTGCAGGGAGGTATTTAATAGTTAGTACACATTCGCTAAGAACGGATTTTATGTCAGGGCCGGACTAAAGATGTCTAAGCACTCTCGCAAGTTTGTATGAAAGTTAGGTTTATTTTTGTACTACCGTCCTGAAATTTAGCAAGTCTCGAGTTTATGAATAGGAGACATAACCTGAGAAAGAATTTTGTGATACTCTATATCTTTTTTCTATATTGTGCCTTATAAAATGTTCCTTAGTGTAATAGGCATATTCTGTTGACTAAAATATAAAAAATAGTGTGTGTTACACATCATTAATCTTTATATCTTCTTAACCACGCGGACGAAGTCGCGGGCAACAACTAGTATTGAATAAAACCTGATTGTATTTAGCTGTAAGCAATTAGAGATGCTCTTGTTTAACTTTTTATTTTTCATTTATTTCATTTCTATCTTTTTCAGTTTTAATCTGGAATTTGTCGGTTTTATTTATTGTAATATTTCGGAGCAAACAACTAAATGAAAAACTACCCACATTTTCTAGCTAATGAAGCTAGGCGTAAAACAGAATAGTGAAAAAAACTCGATTCAGGAAACAAGTAGCTCCTCTTACAATCTCATCATCATCATCATCATATCAGTCGAAAGACGTCCACTGCTGGACATAGGTCTCCCCCAAGCGCCGCCACATTGACCGGTGCGTCTCACATCCAGCGGATCTCCGCAATTTTCACCAGGTATTACAATCTACTGAATAAAAATCTTAAATTCAAGGTCTCATTTTCAGTGATAACGCACACAGCCGCTGGGTCTAAATAGCATGGAGTTTTGCTAAAGAGTTTATTTTCTAATACATGGTGGAAAGTTAAGGAAAGTCCTTGAAATAGGTATTATTAATATTGATTTACAATTTAATCTTAAATTGAAGGCAGACCATAAAATCATACAAAACCATATAAATATATACCATTGGTCAGCCAGTGTTATATTTTTCATTTCAAAAGGACAGTTTACTTTACTCTATTAGATGAGCATAATCTTCTTTCAATTTAAGATGACATGTTTGTTAGAGATATTTTTTAATTCTTTTTTATTGTTAGGCAATGACATAAGCCTCTAGCTTTCCTTTCCAATAAATTACATGATCTGCCAACCCCACGTGTACCGAGTGTGTGCGCACATGACAAAAAGAGGCGAACGGAATATGACAAATGTTTTGTTGATGTTTTTGGTAACCCGTTATGAAGGAAACAGTATACGGCCGATCTCACGAAGTTTTTTTATACGCAGTATTTCTTATGTCTATTTGGTTTTCAAAGTTTATTCAGAGGATCAATTTCAGCATATTTAAGGAACTTTTCATTCTAATCTTAGTTTCAAGTCAATGTGTCAGAAATACCTAAAATAATTGTTAATAATTAAATTGAGTGTTGAATTTAAACGTTTTTAAAGTTCGAGAATTGGCCTTCAGATCTCCCAATACTAAGCAACTTATTTCAAAGTAGCTTCTGCCAGCGGCTTCGCCCGCGTGATAATTATTTTATCATCCCAAGGGAACATAATATTAGTATTAAAAGTAGACCATTATTTACCATTGTGCCAAATTTCATCCAGATCCGTTCAGCCGTTCCGGCGTGATTGAGTTACAAACCTACATCCAAACTTTCGTATTTGTAATCAGAGTAAGATTACAAAAGCTCTCAATATAGGTATTCATTTTAGCCGTTTACCGTCTCTCAATCTTTAAATCACCAAAATTCTGACCTGGAATGACACACAAACAATTTTCTTCATTTTCATTCATTAATTTGTTTAATAAAAACGTTGCCCCACACTAGGAATTTCTTCCTGTATAGTGGGTGCGTTTACAAACATATAAACTCACATACACAACACCTAGAGCCGGAACATTTTTTTTTTTTTAAATAAATTTAAAACAAATAATGAGGTATCATTCACTCTTACCACTCAGATAAGGTAAATGCATAACAACCAAGTGATAATACACACCACCAGTATAATTATTGTATAATTGCCCATTGCTCACTCTGCATGTAAATTACCCAGGTTTCGATAAATAACCGTAGTTCCCTGCGTTTGAAAGCGTGTAATTGTCCCACACTATTATAGTTGCGGTAACAAATGTCCGACACTGCTGTTAAACATGAATAAAGGGAGCTTTGTTGGACAACATGTTCCATTGTACCTTGTTATTGTTTCATTTCACTACTTAAATGCCAAACCCGTACTGAATAAACATAACAACATGCCTGAATTTTTCGGAAGGTTACACTGAAGTTTTACATCTTTATTAATATTAATTAATAATCTATACTTAATATTAATTAATTAATAATCTATACCAATGTTATAAAGAGGAAAGATTTTTTTGTTTGTTTGTTTGCTTGTTTATTTGTTTGTTTGTTTGTACCGAATAGGCTCCGAAACTACTGGACCGATTTAAAAAATTATTTCACCATTAGAAAGCTACGTTATTCCTGAGTAACATAGGCTATTTTTTTTATCCCGAAAACGGGTCCTGTGGGGTGGCCCACGGGAGCGAAGCCGCGGGGAATAGCTAGTCTATACTAATCTATACTAATATTATAAAGAGGAAAGATTTTTTTGTTTGTTTGTTTGTACCGAATAGGCTCCGAAACTACTGGACCGATTTGAAAAATTCTTTCACCATTAGAAAGCTACATTATTCCTGAGTGACATAGGCTATTTTTTTAACCCGAAAACGGGTCCTGTGGGGTGGCCCACGGGAGCGAAGCCGCGGGGAACAGCTAGTATACGATATTTTGCCAGTTATGTTTAAATCCCATGTAATACTAGTTTTTTTATTTATTTCTTTCTTAATAGGCGCGGGCCTATTGGCACCAATAGGGCACACCCCCTGGCACCGGGCTCCTATGTGATATTCCAGATGGTAGAATCAAAACACACTTAGCTCAACCCGGGATTCGAGCCCATGCCTCATTCTCGGCATAGATCACCTAGTAGGACTTGCAACCACTAGGCCAACGAGGCAATAGACTACAAAAATACTATACTTGGACCAGCTTATTATTCGAATTTTCGTTTATCAAGCTGTAGAAAAAGAAGAAGAGTTATTGGCAGATGAGTCTGGCAATAGAATGCGAATGTTCCTACGTATGGAAATTGCTCTTTAGTTCAAATGTTCGTTGATGTGACTGAAAAGCTCACTTGCCTACGTTGCTACGCCGTAGGCGACGCGTAGCGCCGTAGTAATCGCTACGAAAATGTCGTAGGGGGTCACTAACCGTAGCCTTTGTAACAATATTATATGGGCTATGTATGTTGTTATTCTGGAACATGGTCAACGCTTTTGTGGTGGTAACCCCCGAAAGTGTACCAATAGATATAAGAAAACAAAATAGTAAATAACATAAGCAATGTATCAATAGAAATAAGTAACAAAATAGTTAATAACATTAATATAAGTAGTAAATAGAAACTAAAATTGTGTGTGATATATATATATATATATAGTATTTAGTGAGGGATGAACTCACGTAGACTTAAGTTAGTTAAGTAAGCCCAAAAATAATGTCCGACGTAGGAGTCAGACAATTGTAACTTTAATATAAAAAAGATCGCGGTGTGCCACATGTCCGCGGTAGAATAAAGAAAAAAAAAAAAAAGAAAGCTTTTTTGGTTTAGCCCTATACAACAAAGGCTAGTAGTTTGTGTAGGATTGGTGGATATTTTTGCAAATAATTCACACTTAGGCTCTAATAACTAAGTACTTTCACTACATCAAATCCTGCTACAGGAAACGTTTTTCTATTTCATTAAAAAAATATAATTGTGTTAACTTCCAGAAGTATTTAGACATCCCGATAAAGATACCTTAATAAAACAAAACCAAAGCCGGCGACATTACTTCGATAACGTTTAACGCTATCATCGCTTCATAAGATATAGTATTAAAGATTTCTTACCTACCTACTGCAGGTACTTTGTCGGCGTCACTGCACGGCGGAGATAACGTCAAGATACGTTTAATAGCAATAACGTCTAACTTTAGTGCAGTTCACAGAGCACCGATACGCTTTGGCGGCCACTGCTACAGAAGGCAATGTCAAAACTTTCCATACAAAACAAGCGTGTCAGTAAGTGTCACCATTTACTTACAGAAATTGATGCTGACTATGGAGAAACGTGTGCTCAGTGCACATTGCGTGTACACGTTTTTTTCAGTAATGGCGGTTCTTTTTTTTTTGTGGTGCATTTAATAAGGTTCACTCAGGGTTAATGGTTTTTTACTGTTTTACGTAAAATGCAATACTGTATCGTAATAAATAAGAGTCAATAATTTTACACATTTTTTGTTGAGTGAGTTTGAGAGTGAGTTTTAGAAATTTTATATTATTTCTTTATAATTTAAGTCACTTCTTAAGTATGAATTATGCTGACCTACGAAATTTAAATTCTTTTAGTTTAAGTAAATACATATTTTTGTTATACTTCCTTTATATTCCAATCATTATAGGCCTTATAATTTCCTTAGTTTTTTTTTGTTATCGTCTATAGGCTTGCGCTTGACCACTATCTCACCTGATGGTAAGCGATGATGTGTCCACTCCTTAGCTGTACGCATAATGAAAGTGTCTCCAAAACGTTTTTTGCGTATGGGTGGGATATCCTCCATGTACCGATGACGTATCGCCATACGTCTGGTAGTCCGATGATGGAACGGGCTGGACGGAATTAGATTATGCAATTCCATTGCACACTCCCCGAAACGAATCCGATAAAAAACCGACAAGCTCGGCGACGATGTTCAAGGCTCTGGAGCTTTGACTTGACCAGTGCCTCATCGTCGATGAGTCTCTTGGCCCGCTTTTCGATCGACACTAGTGCATCAAGCTGGTATTTGGCAGATCCGTCTCAGAGGTGAGAACAGTAATCCATGCATAATCGAACCTGCGCTTGATACAAGTTGAGCAGCTGTTCCGGCGTCAAGTACCTTCTCACCTTCGCAAGGATTCCCAACTTTTTGGCAACTAGCTGAGCCTTTGCCTCAATGTATGGGCCAAAATTGAGAATCGATGTCAACGAAACACCAAGAAGCTCAAGATGGTCCGTTATTGGCACGGTTACATCACGGAAAGTTGGAGCCGGGTGAAATTGTCTCTTTTCAGCAGAAAAAAGTCACGCCTGGGTTTTAGCAGCATTAAACCTTACCAGATTGTCATCGCCCCATTCGGAGGCAAGGACAGGTTCAAACGCTCCACCATGGCCTCACGGAGAGACCGGATCTGCGGCTTGTGTCCTAAACAGTTTTTGAATATAAAAATAACCCATTTAAAATCTCTTGGATTAAACTTTTCTTGTAATGTTGGCCTAAGGGATAAAACATCTAAAATAAAGCTAGACAACACCGGGAGCACCTTAATTAAGATTTCAAATATGCCAGGATAAAAATAAACGACTTCATACTGTTCATAAATTATTGAATACCACGAAAATGAGGCTGAAAACAGCCAAAAGAAAAGCCAAGCAAGAAATCTTGGTACAGTTTATTTATTCTACAAAAATCTGGATAATATACTCCCTATTTATTTTACAAGGGATTCCTTAATAAATAGTACGAAAGCTTGTCTTAAGCCGGTAGAACGTGCAACAAGCCCAAAACTTCGTCTGACCCTGAACCCTACTCTATATTCAAACATATTTCGGTATTCTGAGGTCCAGATGGGCCTAAATATTCGACCCCGTCCAAAGGTCTACAAACAGTTATCAAATAAATCAATTCCAGTAGGACTCCAATTTGACTCTCAATAGGCATCGAGTAACTTGTTGAAAGACAATTTCAAATTCTGTGCGATGTCTCGAACCTCGGTTATAATTTTAATGGTTTCCTTATTGCAATTCACTCTGAAATTGTAATGATTTGTAAGATTTTAGAAGCATGAAATCAATCAATACTAGAAACAATGCTTGAAATTACAGCTTTATTATGCTTTTGGGGGACTGTATGAGATTTCTATCGTAATTTTCGATGTTTGAACTTTACAGGAAAATAAGCATTAATTTGAATTCCATTCAGCAAATTCTATGTTAACATTTTGAATGGTAGAAGAAAATGAGGTACTGCTGTATAGAGCAATCGCAAATAATATAGAACAAGGACAGGTAGATGGTGGAACAAAAGACACAGTACCAAATTTGATAAATCAAAATTATTGATTTGCTGATGTAAATGAAGTTTTAAAAAAAAAAAATACCGATCAAAACAGTAAATAAGAATGCAATCTGTCACAATAATAGGTGAAAATACCAACAGATAAGAGAGAGAGTATTAGTAATAACGACAAATATAGTAATCTCAGCCGTTATCAGGTACTCGAGTTTGACTCAGTTGATATTGATGTTAACAAATGATACAGAAGTCTACGCACTTGAGGGCTTAAGGCATTACAACGAAATAATACAGTAGCATTTAAATAAACACACATCACATCATCAGCCTATTAATGTTCCCACTGCTGGGACAAAGGCCTCCTCTCTGTGAGAGGAAATGGGCCGTAATCCACCACGCGGGCCCAGTGCGGGTTGGTGGATATCACATGTCTTCAAATTTTTTGTTCTAGGACATGCCGGTTTCCTCACGATGTTTTCCTTCACCGTTTTGAGAGTAGTGGTGATGAAATAATTTACACAAAGTAAAGCGCCTGCCTGGGCTCGAACCCAGGACCTATAACTTGTAAATCGCGGCCGATACCACTGGGCCACCACTGCTCTCAAAACACGTAAAAGCAAAATATATTTTTTTTACACATATTCAAATTTGTAGGTATGTTTGGATGTTTGTTAATCAATCACGCCTCAACGGTCTGTATTTTGTAGCAGCAAGGCCTGAATAAGGCTAGAAGATACAGACACATGCCACAAGATGTTAGCTGTTTTATACGTGTGTTTGTAATAAATCAAATAAAATCTTTTCACAAAAAAATAAGCTTTGCATACGACGTCGATTAATTTTTTTGTGAAAATGTTTTTATTTTTGTATTTTTAGTTTTAGTACACTATCACTAACAATAAGCAAGTTCTATAGAAGGTACCTAAGGGATTGACAAAATACCCATAATAACTCAATTTACACATTCGTGCTGTTTGTCGTTAAGGAGTTCAGTTGTATGCTCCATTTATCTTGAAAACTGCTCGACTGTTTGTATGAAACTTGCACTATTCCCTAAGTTGAGAGATACTCAATCCAACACAAAAAGAATGATCACGATCTGATGATAGTTATGGGGAAATACGTGGACTAACATATATACATACAACCAAACAAACATAGACTTAAGAAATTTACCACACGAATTTAGAAGCCCACACAATAACATATTATGTGAATACTGTGCTGTGCCAACAATATTACATACTCGTACATACCGAATCGATCGAATTGATTACCTCCTTTTTAGGGTTCCGTACCCAAAGGGTAAAACACCGTGGTCCATCTATTTGTCTGTCTGTCTGTCTGTCTGTCCGTCTGTCACCAGGCTGTATCTCATGAACCGTGATAGCTAGACAGTTGAAATTTTCACAGATGATGTATTTTTATTTCCGCTATAACAACAAATAAAATAGGATAAAATAATTATTTAAGTGGGGTTCCCAGTAAACAAACGTGATGTTTTTGCCGTTTTTTGCGGTAATGGTACGGAACCCTTCGTGCGCGAGTCCGACTCGCACTTGGCCGGTTTTTTATAGTTGGTAATAAATTATGAATGATTTTATTTCTGTAAGTTGGTTTGTACAAACACTTTTACATGTCGATCATATTTTTTTAAACTAGATGAGATCGGCGTTTCCTGTCTGACTACTCTGAGAAGAAAGGCCGAAACAAACTCAGAGGTCACAGTCTTTTTTAAAGTGCAGACAAAATCTTGGTTAGATCATGTGAAGACCATGTAGACTGATGTCTAAAATGGTCTTTTGAGGAAAGAACCAGCCAGATTGAGTGGACCTGTCCAGTCAGTGCACGCATTTGTCAATAACCGTGCAGCTCAACTCAGAATTTAAATCAACGACTATCACGTGGTTGAAGCTGTTTGAAAAAGCCAGTAAGTAATCATTTTTAGCGTGATTTACATTGAAGCGGGCTCGTCTGAAAGAAATCTGGCATAATTATCAAAGTCTGTGTTTCTTTGATAGCTCGAAAGGTTTCTGTATTTACTTTGTTTGAATGATTAGTGAGCCAATCAGAACTTCAGTATCCTAGCCTAAATGAAATTAGCATTCGTTAGAAAGGAAGAAAGAATACGTTTTTATTTATTGATGCAAATTGACAAGAGGGACTGGATTTTTATAGGAATAATCAAGACCTGTAAAAAGTTAAGCCAAAGCAAAAAAAAAGATATCTAAAAGAATGGTGGACTTGTTAGCGTTTTAAAATCAGTTTTAGACAGAGACATTAGAATCATCTGACGTCTTACGACAGAAACCCCATAGAGTCTTCGGGCCATTCAATACGAACAACACGGATACCTGGACAAACAAGGTGGATACCTGGACAAACAAGATTTGCCTAAGGCAATAAAATAAGTTCGGCTCTGCACGTTTGTGAGCATGAAGAAATAAAAAAACTACTTCAAAAGTTTTTCTCTTTTTCTTCTTCTGTTCGCCACTTTTCCACCGATTTTATTGTTCTTGCGCAAATCGTTTTTAGGGTTCCGTACCCAAAGGGTAAAAACGGGACCCTATTACTAAGACTGCGCGGTCCGTCTGGGTCTGTCTGTTCGCCTGTCACCAAGCTGTATCTCATGAACCACGATAGCTAGGCAGTTGAAATTTTCACAGAATATGTATTTCTATTGCCGCTATAACAACAAATACTAAAACAGAATAAAGTAAATATTTAAGAAATTTTAATCCCATGCAACAAACATGATTTTTTTGCCGTTTTTGCGATAAAGGTACGGAACCCTACGTGCGCGAGTCCGACTCGCACTTGGCCGGTTTTCTTTCATATCACTCCTCACACAGTTCATCTATCTTTTTTTGTATTAACTTGTTTACTTGTTGTTTATTGATGTTCATTTCCCATAGTAATCAAATACACTATTGATCCAACCAATAGAAAATAAATCATCTTAATAACACTTTATTCCACTCTTGTATTAGCAAATAATTTAGCATATATTCTTCCCAATCTGCACGCGGATCACGTAACAAATAATGGTTCAATCGTAGATCATAATAAAGCGTTAACCCAAAAGGCCTTTCTGTTCAGAATTATTATTGTTACACAATAACAAACCGTTTCTTGCTCATTTTCTACTAGCTATCGCCACGGGCTTCACCCGCGTGATAGTCGAAAATAACTTATTATCATTATATAATTAATAGGGTTTAATCTACCTTTGTGCCTATTTCATTATAATATCCTATTAGGAAGTTCGATTAGAACACACAGGTGTTAACACATTTTTAATCCTAATAACTTTATTTATCTGCGAATGCGATATAGATAATCCTTCTCTCTACCTTCCTATAGATATAACCGGTAAATTACAGAAAATCTATTAAATAACTACCTACTAGCCTAGTAAACTAAACTAAATGTACCTATTGTTCTATTTCTTCTTCTTGTCTGTATATTATGTGTGTGTGCATAAATGGTTAAATAAATAAAATAAATAAATAAGAAGTGAACTAAGAAGACGTAATCAAGAAGAAAATCATGTTGTACAGTCGGAGGAATACATATTCGCGAGCAGCCAGACCAAAACCAGCAGCCTAATTGTGTAAGTGAATTCGGCAAGGCGTTTTGGCGCCATCAATCGACCTATCACATGCAAGATGAAAGTCGCGATGTGGATTTTCGACTATGTGATTGGTCGATTTCAATCGCATGTCAATGTCAATTAGGCAGCTGATGTATGCTCTGACTGCACAACATGATTTTCTTCTTATTTAAGTCTTTTTAGTTCGCTTCTTAAAAGCAGGTAGGCTTTTTGAGTTTTTGGATTACCGCACTATTCCCAAACCACTACAACTCCTGAAAACCAGAATCGACAGTGGCGACCACCAGAAAAGCGCCGAGGCAATGAAGCTCAACGAAGTCCCGGTAAATTAATCTGTCTTGGATCCCGCAAGGAAATTAATCTAAAAAGAATAACGGAGCAGTAGGAAAAAAACACATAATTTGCACTGCCCTCCATATCAAGCAGGAAACAGAATAAACAAGGCCAATAGGCACAAAGGGTCGTTTACAACTGGAATAAGCCCAGTTGCCTAGCACCACGGATAAAAAATAATCATTAATATTAATGGGTCCTAACATTATGAGCTGTTATATTTGATTCCAATAATAGGTTTGGCAAACATGCTTGAACGCACGGAAATTTATTCAACATAGTTTCTACAAGGTCCATATAGTAAATAACGCTGGATAATCCAACATAATATTGAGTTAATTCTGCCAAAGAATACACTCCCATAAGAATTGATGTGCAGATTATAAATATTCGCAGTCAGGTGTAGAACATTGAAATAAAGGCAAGGCTTGCAGGAAACACAGGAGCACACAGGAGCGCACAGGAGCACACACACACAGGAGCTCACAGGAGCTTGGAGGACTTTTGATAAAAATGTTATCGAATCTTATAAAGAGTGCAACGGGAAGTTGCCATCTTAATAGTCACTTTAGAATGTCACTTTGTATAGAACCCAAGTTACAAAAAGCTGATGTTAAAGGCTGCTGTAACTTTAAATAGCTTCGTATCTTAGCTGAAGTGTTGCTTGATGCTTGTTGTTTTTGTTCAGACATGAAAATACGACTTGTAAGCAAACAACTTGAGGTGGTGCTTCGTTTAAAGTGATGTTAACTGGCAAAGTACTAGTCAACCGTTTCGCTACAGAACAGATAATATCGAAAACCAGCCAATTGCGAGCAACCTATTAAAGTTAAAATGATATTGCTCTGAGCATGACATACAAGACGTAGCTTACTAACTCTTTTGGCCAACTTTTGGCTATGGAAATCTAAAAAGCAAAAATTGTAATGCCAATACGTTTTCAGATATTGAAAACATTTTGTTAGCCTTGCTCTTTTTATATTCCACTATCCTTTACGTGGCGTGGAAGAGCAATGGTGGCCCAGTGGTATCGGCCGCGACTTACAAGTTGTAGGCCGTGGGTTCAAACCCAGGCAGGCGCTTTACTTTGTGTAAAATATTTCATCACTACTGCTCTCAAAACGGTGAAGGAAAACATCGTGAGGAAACTGGCATGTCCTAGAACCGAAAATTCGAAGACATGTGACATCCACCAATCCGCGCTAGGCCCACGTGGTGAATTACGGCACAGAGAGGAGGCCTGTGTCCCAGCAGTGGGCACATTAAAAGGCTGATGATGATCCTTTTCGTGATCTAGTCTTCTAAGCTGTAGGTTTATAACTCCTACTGCTGACTGCAGCTAGTATCTTAGTATTAAAGCTATATAGCTTTAATACTAAGTTAATGTCCTATCCGGGTGCACGTTATGTCTAAACGAGACAGTTATTATAACTTAACTTTAATAACGTTATAAATTGAAACGGTTTCAAACCAACACCATTATGGGTAGGGTTGCCAGAACAAAAAAATAAAAACAGGAGAAAATTTCTTCATGTTCTTGTTATATTTCATCCATTTTATACCTATTATTTCGGTATATTTACACCCGTTTAACGAGAACCGAACATTCCAATTTATCGGCGCGAAATTAATACATTTTGTTTTTTTGTTAAAATAATGTTTGTTTGAAGTTTTGTCCAAAAATTTTGAAATGCCGGCAGGTTTCGAATACCCCCGGAATTCCGGATGAAGCCCTACTATATTACTAGATATGTCCGGAAAATTCTGTAGGTATGGCAACCCTAATTACGGGTAGTGGTTGGCAGACCTCGTATCATTTATAACTGAGTTGAAATCCCTGATGCACACAGTTTTGTGTCAGTTGTGTGTTTGGTATATTAATCTTTATCGTTTGTCGTTTACTGGGTGCTTTTAATGTTATGTTTTGCATTATCGAAAAGACGATAATGGAACGTTATGGATTGTGGTAGGCATTTTCTATAGATTTGCTTATTATAGACAGTGTTGTGTTGTTTGTTTGTTTCTTTACTCCACTACTTAAGATGATGTTGAGTTACCTATGATGTTGCTCAGAATAATTATAGAGGGTTTCTGTTTTAACCTAGGTATTGATATTTTCTCATTAATAAGAATTTCTGTCAAAGTCACACAGCAATATAGAATGTAATCGTCTTCCATGAGGAACAAACTAAATAATTATGCAAATCCGTTGCAAATGAATAAACCTAGAGATCCGTATTCCGTTACTATTGAATAATAAATGACGTTTCAGATACAATACTTTCTGTTCGTATGCAATTCAATACAACATGAATATTCACTAGACCGTTAGCCGCTGCGGATCCGCGTTTAAAACCGTTCGAATTTTGTATCGACCGACACTGCTCGGCATTGGTCGGCACCGCGCCACCGCCGAACTATTGTCAAAACGAAACAAACGTCACGAAACGGAACGATTACGCTTGAATACGCGGCAAACGAGTTTCCATTTTATTATACCTATTGTTCCTACCGTCACTTTTAAATTTTGCGGTCGTTTTCAGTCCTATTGTGATGGTGGAAGCGACGCGTTTTTTTTGTTGTATGCTTGTTGCTTTTGTTTTCATAAACATAACTAATAAAACATTTCTTGAATTAGGTAGATAGTAGATATTATAATTATTTATATATTCCCCATTAGATATATATATTATGGGGAATATTTAGTTGTTCTTCTAATTGTAATCTTCGTTTGTTGATCCTTTAAACACATTTTGAGGTTCTAATAACAAGTAACAAAAAAATGGCCATCATTCTTTTTAATAATTGTTTTTTTGTTACTTGTTTGGAAAGGCACCTTGACAAATGGGTTAGGTTAAAACTGTGACCGACCATGCGCGAGCCGAGCGAGCGAAGCGACCGGTCCCGAAAGAGCGAACGACGAGCGCTATTCTATGATCTGTGGCTACAGCCAACTTGTTCTTATTTGGGGTTCCATTTAGAATTAGTAGGAGGTACCTACTACTACGAACAAAGAAATCCATTTGTTGGATTCAAGTGATCCAATTTACTAAACGTATACACCTATCTAAGTAACCTGGATTCTTCTGCTGCGCTTTTATTGTAAATCATAAAATTCCTGTTCATGCTTGAAACATTTGTTAATTTATACACATAAAGACGCAATGTGGATTTCCGTCTATGTGATTGGTCGATTTTTCACACTCTTTGCCCTTTACCTTGCCGAATTCATTACGAAATAAGGCTGCTGGAGACCTCAGTTCTGTAGTTGAATATAACTAAGTAGGATTATTAAGATCCCTGGCACTAAGCCGAGATAATACTAGGCTAGGAAGAATAGGAAATTAGCGCCATGAATAAAAGATATAACAAAAGAAATGAGCATCCGTTGCTGGCAATATTTCTTGCCTTTACTTATTAGCATTATTATTCTGGACATACAAAATAAATTATATTATGGAAACTTCGCTGAATTTTGATTTGTATAATCTACACGAAATACAATCTATTTATGTGTTCTATGTGTTTTTTATCATCCACGATTTTTTTTTATACCAAGAATAACAAGCTAATATTTTTGTAAGTACGTTTATTAAAAGGCAATCTCTAGAACAACTGATTTGATTTTTTTTTAGATACCTACACGCCATTGCCGAGTGTCAAAGGAAATGTTTTACGTTAAGTTAAAACCCGCTTGTTAATAAATAAAAATATTGTAAGTCTAACTCAGGAAATGAAATAAAAAGGTTTAAGCGTCCAGTTTTTGAGTGCTTTTTGTTTAGTTTACCTATCACCAGTATAGTCAGTAAGTACCGTACTTGTATTTATTTTTTACTTATATTGAGCCCGTTCCCACCCGATGATAAGCGATGTATGAGTTCTACGATAGAACGAGCGAGCCCAGACGATACCTGTCACGTTTTGCTTTGAAGGCTGACGGCCTATAACCCGTCAGCCCTATAGATAGGTGTTTTAAAAAAACTTTACTGACCAACGATGTCAGTCTATGATGCTGGTATCCGATGCCGATATGTTAAGCAAGGGTTGGGATTAACACCGATATCAACGCGATCAGAGTTACCGAATAATGCCGAGTTGCCGACAACCACCGATGTCAATAACAATAGATATGGCTAACTAACGAACGAGTGCGACAGCGACCGAACAACGTAACTTAATACAATAAGATGAACAAAACGTATCGAACTTCAACAACATGACAACATTTGTAAAAACGTCAACGTAACACCATGCTACTCAGCCAGTGCGCTAGCTGGATGTCCGACTCCGACACCGTTGTTGCAAACAACGACGCGTATCGATGATGAAAAATAACAACAACGGCCATCTCTAGTTATAGGTGGTAGAGTACACAGATCGTGGCAGAGACTTCCAAACTTTGGCTTCGCGCATAATACGAGTAATAATGTTCCCGGCGAGGTACAGTCGAGTACACACGCAACCAGCCAGACAAACCGCGATTAGCGTCGACGCGACGTAACTGTACAGACGTGTGATAAATCAAATCATATCAACATCAAACAAGATACTGACGCGCCACAATCGTGACCTACAAGTATTTGTTTTTTCACCAACCAAGGAGTGTCAAATAAAAATAAAACCAATAAAAGATGGGAATATTTCCATTGTTTGCCGACTTGCGAACGGCAATTTCCTTCTAAATTGACGGAAACAAGACGAAATTCACGTCTTCGCTGTGAATTAGTTATTGTTGGCTTTATATCGTCTATTCCCTTTGTTGAGAAATCGTGCCAACAAATTGTCTCTCGAGAAATGAAATCTTTTAATATTTGATCTTTTTGCTACGTCAGTGATTTTTCTCTGGCGATTTAATAACGTAGGTCATAGACAAAGTAACATTTTACCAGCGATAACGATTTTCAAGAAGTCCAAAATTAGGGGCTGTTTCAATTTAGACGTTTGGTGTCGCGTCACCGCAGCAGTTTGACACGTTTCAACGTCTAAATTGAAAGAGCTGTGATTGACATGCGTTACTGAAGTGTCAGGTCGGTCAAACATTTTGATCTTTGGACAAATTGTTGTCGCTGATACAATCTCATTTTGTACAGTTTCTTATTATGTTAATAAAACATTATTTTTAAATAAATATGTGAAACGATATCCAATAGAACTATAAAGTTATTTCTCTTTTATGGTACATGAGGAATTCATCTGAAACATTGGCAATCACGAGCCGTTGGATATGAATGTGAAATGAAATAGGGGGTTACAAAGGCTCGCGAAAATTGCTTTTACAGAGGCTCTATAAATACATGAATATAATAACTCCTTTACTCCTCCTATTACTCTGTTTAGTTCTTACTTTTGTAGTCTTTTTTACGATTTGGATGAAATTGCACCAAATAACTGTGGTTTATGAGGTTTTTCCCTGTGATGCCTATCTTTATGTCAAAAGAAAACTACAAATAAAAAAAAATCTCATTCGTCTGGATTATACCACACAGCTGTGCCTGTGAGTCAGTACTACCTAAGCTTTATTTTCAATAATCTAACAAATTGATTAATTACAAAAAAAAACTTTTTGGCTAAAAAATTAAACCGACTTTCAAAACAAAACACTGTCTTTGGTAGCAATTTTTTTTCTTTTTTGACACCAACTGCCGAAAACAAAGATTTTTTCGCTTTGTAGTGTTTTGTTTTGGAGGTCAGTTTATTTTTTTATATTTTTCTGTTATCGTACCTTATATCCATGAAAACACTTATGAAGGATATCAAAACAAAACACTACAAAGTGATAAATAGCTTTCTTTTTGGAAGTCGGTGTCTTTGGTAGGTACCTATTTTTTTTCGTTTTCGACACCGAATTCCGAAAATAATGTTTTTTTTTTTTCGTTTTACAGAGTTTTGTTTTGGAAGTTGGTTTATTTCTTTATTTTTTTGGTACCTTATATCTCCATGAAAATACTTATTAAGGATAACTTAAAACTACTCGTCAGATCTTTATCAAATTTAAATAGGACCAAATGAGATGCACCAGCACCAGCCTTCAAATAAAAAAAAAATATCCAAATCGGTTCATAATTGGCGGAGTAATCGTATAACAAACATACAAAAACATACTGTCGAATTGAGTACCACCTCCTTTTTGAAGTCGGTTGCAAAGTATTCCCCGAAGGGGTTAAGTAGAGGTGAACCTATTTCATCCATATTTCCCCAGTTATGTTTAAGACGACGACAGTCTCGCCAACTACCTTTTGGGAACAAAACGCGCACTCGTTTCACACCCGCGTGACTATCCTTATTATTCTATGACTAAAAAAAAACCCTGTCTGTCTTTGAGTTGGTGTCAATTGGCGGTTTAGATGCATTTTTCGTATTTTTGTCCGTGTTAGACATAACTTTACAAATTAATTACACTATGTTGTGCGAACAAAACTCAAAATTTTCTTAGATCAAATGATTAGGAAAATCGTCTAATATAACATATATTTTTTCAATAAAATTACGACTATCCGTTTAGACTCGATTCTCATTTTAAAATCAGCTACTCAGGGGTATCTGCTCCTTATGTAATAGGGTGAACTTAAACTGATTATGTGCGTGATAAACCCCTGGTAAATAGAATACCTATATTCCTTTTAAATCTACGTTCACATGAAGAAGAGAAAACTAATTTCACTCACGAAAAATTGTATTTCCCTATAGGCCATTCAAAAATTATTGGAAAAGGTCGGTAGTAAGTTAAACGGATTTTTTCGTAGTCCCGAGGGCATTATTTTGCTGGTTAAAACGAAATGTTGATTTTAACTGGTGTCCGATGGCGTGCGTATTTTTATCCAAAAAAGCGGAGCGATGTAATTTTTAACAGAATTGAAACACTGTCCGTTGGGATTGTTATTTACTTATTTGTTGGTGAAACTGAAACATTTCTCGTTAAACTAACAACCGCGGAAAAGTGACACATTCAATACTTTTCATACGCGGAACGGATTTATTGTCGAACGGATATTTATTTTTTTGGCATTTGATTTTTAGTTTTACTTTTTCCAAATAGCAACTTTATTTATTTGAAACTGCATTATTTGTTTTAGTTAAAAGCACAGTCTATAAAAGTGACATAGCACCAAATTACTCCTAAACGGGCAAGGCTAGCTTAATGACGCCGTCTGCAATATTGAAGTACATTTAACAGCGCATCAGAATATTAGCAACTAAAAACGTAAAATTGTGTTCAAATTTTAAATTAAATGTGAATAAATTAAATTAGGGTGTTTGTCGGCATTTTGTGGATGGAACTTTTTCATTGCTCGGCATTTTATAAAAGTCCTGAGAAAAAGCCTGATCTCCATTGAAAAATCTTGAGATTTTCTCAAATTTTGCGAATTCTCTCGCAAACGTAATACATTATGGGCTGCAAAAATTATCGGCATCCATTTTCAAGACCATCGTTGTTTCAAGATTACCAGAGATAATGCGTGTTTGTCAATAGGTATTTGCTATTTACAGACCAGAATAAAAACGTAGAAAAAGTTTTTCTATCATGGGGGCGTAATGGTCGAATGAAAGAAACCAACTAACGGTGTCTTCAGTCCGAGGTTTACATTTAACACAAAATAATTTGAAGACTTTAACTTACGAAACATTTTATAGAACAGTGTTATAAGCCAAAAGTTAACTCAAAAAATATTTAATGATAACAATAAACCCGACTGCTTAAAAAGCGAATTAAAAAGACATAAATAAGAATAAAATCGGAGGATTCGCGAGCTGGCTGACCAAAACCAGATGTGTCTTCCGACTGCACAGCATGATTTTATTCTTATTTATGTCTTTTTAGTTCGCTTTTTAAGCAGTCGGGTTTTTTGTTATTTTTAAATATTTTTTTTATTTACTACTTTTTACCCGACTGCCGAAGGAGGGTAATGTGTTTATCAGTCTATGTATGTATGTATGTATGTATGTATGTATGTATGTATGTATGTATGTATGTATGTATGTTTGTTCCTATGTGGCGTTCCAGAGACCAAACGCGTGGACCGATTTTGATGATTCATACGTCAATCGATTCGTCTTAACCTTGCGAGTCATAGGCTACATTAAAATTGGAAAATAGAAAAATGGCGGCTTTTGGGCGCCATATTGTGGGGGGCCAATTTTATTTTTTCTTCCAAACCCATCGTGTGGGGTATCAAAATAAAGGGTTTTTAGAGGCGATTTCAAAAATATGTAACACTTATATATTTAAATGTACCTAATTCGAAAAAAATGTTAACTAAAAAATTATAAATAAAAAAGTTAATTAAAAAAATCAAAATACCCGACTGCTTAAAAAGCGAACTAAAAAGACGTAAACAAGAAGAAAATCATGCTGTGCAGTCGGAGGATACATCTGGTTTTGGTCAGCCAGCTCGCGAATATGTATCCTCCGACTGCACAGCATGATTTTCTTCTTGTTTACGTCTTTTTAGTTCGCTTTTTAAGCAGTCGGGTATTTTGATTTTTTTAATTAACTTTTTTATTAGTTATCTTTTTTTTAGAATTAGGTACATTCAAACATATAAGTAATGTATATTTTTGTAAACACCTCTTAAAACCCTTTATTTTGATACCCCACACGATGGGTTTGGAAGAAAAAAATATTTGGGCCCCCACAATATGGCACCCAAAATCCGCCATTTTTATATTTTCAGATTTTAATGTAGCCAGTGACACTTGCAGGGTTAAGACGAATCGATTGACGTAAGAATCATCAAAATCGGCCAACACGTTTGGTCTCTAGAACGCCACATAGGAACAAACATACATACATAGACTGATAAACACATTACCCTCGTTCGGCAGTCGGGTAAAAAGGTTTCGTCGCTAAATAAGGAGCCTAAAAATCCTGATATCTCAGAACAAATCCTGATGGTAACCCCACTCCCACGTGAAAAGTGTTTTATTATCCAAGGGGTCATTAAACCCATTCATTTTCAAAAAAAAGTATTCTATGTGTTAATTAAAAGTTATAAACTATATATGTAAACTTCTTCCAAATCCGTTCCGCAATTTTTTGTGATTAAAACACAAACATAATTATAATCTTTCACATTTATAATATCAATACGAAAAATAAATCGTTAATATCGTTATGTTTTATACATCATTTTTATTTTTTGAACACATAACTGACAAGTAAACAAGACTGGTACTTCTGAGTGATGTTTTTGCATTATGACCGCGGGATCGAACTCTTTTTCTCCAAGTGAGGTAGTTATGCACGATTTGAATAATAATATTTTAGGAATACCCACTGTAAAATATTATTAAGTCCGAATGTCGAAGATTTATGATTAATGTACCCTAGTTTATAATCATTGTTTTCATATAAGTGAAATGTAAATTTCTTTATGAAAATAAATATCTTTAACCAGAATATCATTCTTTAATTTTACACGTTAATGGAAATCAGAAATATACTTCGCTAAAGAGAATTTAATTTCAGTTGGTAAATATATCTCGGCCTTCAATGTGGAGCAGTCTTGCCAATCTATGATGGTTTACTTTTATAATTACACAAATAGCAATCTGATGTTATCAAAGACTCTTGTAATTGGTATTAACTAAATATTAATTCTTGTTGAACTATGCCATTTTCTTGTTATGAGAAATCCTACTAGGAAAAAAATTTAACAAATTTAATAGTGGTCAAGCGCAAGCCTATAGACAATAAAAAAAAATAAAAAAAAAAAAAAAAAAAAAAAATAGAGGTCAAAACTACACAAAGATTAAAAAAAGTGTTTCATCGGTATCAGAATAAATCAATTTGGTATTTGAGATGTAGACAAAATTAAATTTTAGCCCCCGATTTCTGAATTAGACATTTGAAGTCGAGTATTTAATTTTGTCAAACTCTACTTTAGCCTGAAAACCTGTCAAACTTTGGCATTTAAGTAAGGTTTGACATGTTCTTACTCCAAATACTCAAATCAGAAAAAAAAAGAAAGAAAAAGTAAAATTTGAAAAACCCGACACACTTTTTTAATGCTTTTTAATCTATATAATGTATCTTGTAGTAGAAACGTTTCGATCGACAATCCATCGAACACGTAACTATGCCACGATATCTTGCAAAAATATCCCGATTCAAACAGTAAAACGCCCATATCTTTTCAACGGCTGAACCGATTTATATCAAACATAGCTAAAAGCTCTCTCTATCATGTCTTACCTTTCAAGCTCTGCTAAAAAAACTAAATCAAAATCGGCCAGGAATTATCGGAGCGATGAAGACAGGCACACAAAATACACAGTAACACAGCAACACACCTCAAACTTATAACATCCCTCTTTTGCCGTTGGAAAGAGTTTATTTCCGACGAAGAAAGTATAAAAGGAATAAAAACCGACAAACGTCATCACTGATAAAATGACACTGCCTCAAGCTAGAGCCCCATAATCGCATATATATTGCAACTTTTCCTTAATCCTAGCACCATAGAAACTCCAAAATGTAAGGGATTGACATGCACTACTAAAACGTGTCACGAGCTCAATCCCAATCATAGACTGGTGACAATCGTTATCCATAATATAATGTCACTTTATGAAGTCTAGAGCCCAACGAACGCATAGCAGATATGCAAATCTTCCTTGATACTGCACAATGGAAATCCCAAAAAATGTTTATATTCTCATCAAACTACAATCTACAAACAATCTTTACACACTCTTCTAACTCTTTATAGACTCAGTGATTTATATCTAGTACCGCGGTGCGTTGTTATCATACATAAATAAATACGTATAAATCAATCAGCTCGTATCACTTGCCAGAATTAAAACTTCATCACGTATGTGTCAATGAACTCTAAAAATATAGTCTACTCATAACCTACATAATGTCATCCGTTGTAAATTTATTCTAACAACGAAAAAGGTCACTTTTTGTTAGGCTTCCAAAGTCAACAAGGAACCCTTATAGTTTCGCTCTGTCCGTCTGTCCGTCCGCAGCTTAACTCAGAGAATCTAAGTACTAGAAAGCTATAATTTGGCATGTATATACATATTAATAATTCCGACAAAGTGGTAATATAAAATCATGAAAAATATTTTTTTTTCGGGTACCTGCCATAGACGTAAAGTGGGGATGTATTTTTTTTCTCATCTATCCCATGGTGTGGGGTATTGTTGGATAGGGTATTTAAAAATATTATGGGCTTGTTCAAACCATTTTTCAATTCAGAGATTCGTTTACGTAAAATTAAGCTTTGCAACTTGCAAATTTATGTTAGAGTCAAGTGTCCCCCCCCCCTAAGCCTGCGAAATAGTTGCTCTTGGCTATGTGAAAAAATTCACGACAGTAGTAAATATAACGAAATTAAAAGGAAAATTATCACGGACTAGCTTTACGCCCGCAGCTTCGCCTGCGTGGACGACACGATTTTGGTTGTTTCGTTTTTTGCAGTTCTGGCGGGATATTGCAAATTATTATCTAAACTTTGCTTTACGCTCCCGTCTTTGTTCGCGTATACTACAAAATTATAAAAATTACATGCTAATTGATATAAAATGAGCGTTAACTGAACTGCCGTCGTGTTCTAATAGCTAGAGCCATGGCCTTCCATTCTGGATGTCTCGTGGGATCGATTTCCACGGGCAGGTACAAATACACGGGCGGTACGGGCTTTCGCAATGCGCACCCGCGGTGGTACTCAAATAGATAATATTTTTCTAACTTAAGTTGCAAAGTTGGATTTTATAACTCCTTCTTCAGTTACCAGTTAGTCCTTATTTAGTTTAAGTCAAGAGTGAATAGATTACATCTAGGCAAGCGTGCTTCACCGTAGACCACATCATCGGCCATCGGCCCGTTTTTAGACTTGGTGATCCGCTGAAACCGTTCTAATGTTCATGACAACAAAACCCTTTTTTAGTCCGCATTATTATGCAACTACGGAACCCTATTACTGCGCGTGGCCCGACACACACTTGGCCGGTTTTTTTTTTCTATTTATGCACGGTAGACATCCCACGCATACGCACTAAGTGTTTTGGGAATACTTTCATTACGTGTACAGCTAAGGAATGGAATTCCCTGCCGGAGTCTGTGTTTCCTGATAGGTACTACAACTTAGGGGTATTTAAGTCAAAAGTGAATAAGATACTTCAAGGCATTGCTTCACCGTCCCAGCCAAATCATCGCTTACCATCACTGTGCTTATTTCGAGTTTTTTAATGTGCTCACTCGCGATAACGTAAACTATCTCTTAAGTCAAAATGTATGCACAAAAAAACCGGCCAAGCGCGAGACGGACTCGCGCACGAAGGGTTCCGTACCATTATCGCTAAAATCGGCAAAAATAACACGTTTGTTGTATGGGAGCCCCACTTAAATATTTATTTTATTCTGTTTTTAGTATTTGTTGTTATAGCGGCAATAGAAATACATCATCTGTGAAAATTTCAACTATCTAGCTATCACGGTTCATGAGATACAGCCTGGTGACAGACAGACAGACAGACAGACGGACAGCAGAGTCTTAGTAATAGAGTCCCGTTTTTACTCTTTGGGTACGGAACCCTAAAAAGAGGAGATGAGATAGTGGTCAAACCCGAGCCGCGTCCTTCTCTTAACTTCGCAACGGGCTTTGATGTGGTTTTCAACATCATTTAAATAATGCATCCTAGAAGGTCTATTTGTTGTTACAAAACATTAATGTTAAACTCAATCCATATGAATGAGTGAATAGGTTTTTCTAGGCAACCGTGTTTCACCGTTGACCACATCATCCCTTACCATCAGGTAAGATAGTGGTCAAGCGCAAGCCAATCTATATCTATCTATACTATCTATATCTATACTATCTATACTAATAATAATATAATATATAATAATAATAATAATAATATTATAAAGAGGAAAGATTTTTTTGTTTGTTTGTTTGTTTGTACCGAATAGGCTCCGAAACTACTGGACCGATTTGAAAAATTCTTTCACCAGTAGAAAGCTACATTATTCCTGAGTGACATAGGCTATGTTTTAATCCCGAATAAGGATCCTGTGGGGTGGCCCACGGGAGCGAAGCCGCGGGGAACAGCTAGTAATATTATAAGAGGATTTTTTTTTTTGTTTGTTTGTACCGAACGAGTCCGAAACTACTGGACCGATTTATAAAAATATTTCACCAATAGAAAGCAACGTTATTCCTGAGTAACATAGGCTATTTTTTAATCCCGAAAACGGGTCCTGTGGGGTGGCACACGGGAGCGAAGCCGCGGGGAACAGCTAGTAGAATATAAAAGAATAATACCATTTCCCCATGTGCGTTAATTTAAATGTCTTCATTTATCTCTGATTCCTTAATTAATTTTACTTCTATGTAACTGTACAAAAAGGTAGATTTAATATTTATATTAAAATAAAATAAAAAAGCCTTTATTTAATCATAAACAAACTAATTACAATATAATCTATAACCAATTAGAAGGAATTGTTGCACTTCGGCGACGTCCATCAGCGCGTCCTTTGACGCATAGGCCTCCCCCAGGCTCCTTCATTAGTCACGGTCTAGTGTAACTCTGGTCCACAAGGTACCAGCTATCGCCGCTATATCATCGTCCCAGCGTTTGCGTTGCCTACCTCTACTTCTCTTTGATCCATCTGTATCTTGATAAGAACGAGTAAAATTTCAAATTAAAAAAAACCCGGCACATTTCTATTTCATGCTACATAATTTATCTAGTACATAGTAGATACGCTTCGATCGGCAATCTATTGAACATGTAATTATGAGACGATATCTTGCGTAAACACCCCGATTCAAACAGTGAAACGCCCATAACTTTTGAACGGCTGAACCGATTTTATTCAAACATAGCTAAGAACACTCTCGACAAAATCACCTTTCAAACAAAAAAATATATATTTCAAAATCGGTTCACCCGTTTGGACGCTACGATGCCACAGACAGACACACATATACACAGATACACAGCAACACACCTCAAACTTATAACAACCCTCTTTTTCCGTCGGGGGTTAAAAATAAGTGGTCTACGGCTATAAAAGAAAGGCAAGTTAGATTTATATTAATATGTTTGTAAATAATATTAGCAGTAGAACCGAAGACCGTTGGGGTAGACATGTTCTTGAGTGGAGACAACGAATGTGTAAACGTAAGGCGGGATACCCTCAAGCTAGGTGGAGCGACTATCTTCGCAGGGTGACTGGTAGCAGCTGGGTTAGAGCTTCCGAAAATCGAGTCAAAGGGCTTGCGATTGGACAGAGTTATATTCAGCAGTGAACCGCTATAGGCAATGATGATGATGATAATGTTTGTAAAAGGATATTAAAACTAGCTTCTGCCAGCGGCTTTGCCCGCGTAAATGTCCAAAAAATTACCCCAAGGGAACATATTCCCGGGTTAAAAACCCTATGCTATTCCAGACTATAATCTATCTCTATGCCAAATTTCATTCAGATCCGTCCAGCCGTTTGAGCGTAAAGAAGTAACAAACACACTCACAAATTTCGCCTTTATAATATTAGTGTGATATAAGCAAGATTCTCATAGAAAGCCACGCTAGTAATTGCATAGTGGCACAGTATGTTTTATGTTAGGGAAAAGCAACCACGCCATCAAAAAAATTGGCAAATGCAAACATTTCTAGTAAAAAGTAAATACCATCACAAATTTGCTGAGTGTGGATATGCAATAAGTCCAAAGTTTTATTCTAGGAATGTAACAAATATACATAGCAAATCTGCTAAATTCGCATAATATTAGCATCTTTATATTTACACTCGTAAATGATATTTAACAGCTGTTACTGAAAATCAGGCTATTTTTCTATTTTCAAGTGGAAATCAGAATAATTATAATTAAATCAAAGCAGGAAAATTCGATAAAATGCCTAATTGTCCTCCAAGGTGCTTATAAATCAAATTACAGTGAGCAATATCGTTTCCCTCTGTTCGGTCATTTCCACAGAGCTCGGAACCCACGACGAGCGGCTAGAGCGCTATTGCTAATAATTTTGAGCACATGTACACAGTTATCAAAGCAGTCAGGATTGTCACGAGCCGTAAAGTTTTAGTTGGGTGTTTTTGAGTGAAGTTCAGCGGCTGTTTTAATTATTCGCAAATAATAGTGAATATTATGAATTTGTGATTTGAAATTGGTGTTGTTTTGTGATTAAGTGTCTTTGCAACTAAATATGCGGAATCATTGTGGAGTGAAGCTTTGAATTTTATGTAGCATTTACTATCTTTGCGAACTTGCCGAGAACTTTGACTCAATATACATATTTGCTGCCAACTATTCCAAAACACATAAGAATGTGTTACATCCGCATTGTTATGCAAAACAAAGTTTTTGTTTAAAGTGTCTATAAAAAAAACATTGTGACATTCACTGTTGTATAGTAAGTTTTGACTATACCGTCTCACAGTGTTTTATAGACCCAAAAAAGTGACATCCACTTTTATTGTCTTTTTCTATTCAGTAGTTCATTACAATTGCACGAGTAGAACTCCCGAGTGACAATTTTATATACTTGTTTTTTTTTTAACCTTAAAATGTTTGTGACTTTGCATTACTCATATACAATTGAGTTTTCTTCATATTGTAAGTTTGAAGCAATCCAAGCAAGAAAATTATTCTGTTTTTATTTAATAAAAAATGATAAAAGAGCCATAAAAAATATTTGTTGAAATCAGTATTTATTTGATTTTTGTTCTAGCTCTCTGGTGGATGTGCCTCTATGCTCTATGGATCATTTGACTTCCTCTCCGAAGCTACGCCATTGGAAGCACTAGCCAAATTACACAATTCGGTGAAATGCTTTTAACCTTGTTTAACTTTTACCGTCCATTATCTATGAGGAATAAAAGCATAATATGATTATACACGAAATATTAGGGTGTTAGAATATAAAGTGGCAATTCTATGGCAGTTATGCACTAACTTCGTTTGCGAGGCGAGATAAAACGAAATGACGAATTATATTTACCGACCTAAATGTCGTTTCCAATATAAACTTTATTCATAGCAACATACCATTTATTGACTATTTTTTTTCTGCTTTATTTGTTCGTGCTTGCTATTTGAACTTGAAACTCACACTTCATCAAACACAACTCACATAAATACCTAATATTCAGGTTAATGGGTACGTGTGCTTTTTATTTAGGATTTTTCATTTCTAGTCTATTGGGGATAGTAGGGAATGGGATTAATAAAATATGAAATGAAAAAAATATTATAAAAACAAAAAACCCGACTGCTAAAAATGAATTAACTGAAAAGAGAAAAACTATATACATTCAAATATTATGAGGTGCTGCCAGCGGTGACAAACGAAGTTTTGATCGGTTTTTTTATAATTTTTGTTTAAATAAGAAAATTATATTAACTCCTTTTTATAGAGGGGTCACCATATAAAAAAAAATTGCCTATGTTACACCCACAATTGAAACTAATCCAACGACACCTCATATGACAATCCGTCAGGCCGTGGTCGTTTGGGCCACGCTCTACAGAGCGTGCTATAGAAATGGACATACATACATACATACGCTTAAAAAACTTAGACGTAAAAGTTTTTATCTTCCCGCAGTCGGGTACAAAATGGAGTAAAATTAAAAAGATAAAGGTACGTGTTGGTGTTACACAGGATATACTTCACTAGTCGCTGATGTCATAATACTACTACTCGTAATTAAATATTTGAGTTACTAAATGGTGCATCAGGAGCTCGTGGCTAAATAATAAATAACAGCCGCACTGGTCGATCATCAAGGTTAAGCAACGCTTGACGAGGTTGGTCCGTGGTTGGGTGACCATTTCAACATACCGAGTTTCCTCCGTGCCTCGGGAAGCACGTTAAACCGTTGGTCCCGGCTGTCATTTGAAGGTCTTTGACAGTCGTTACGAGTAGTCAGAAGCTTGAGATCTCTGACATCAGTCTTGCCAAGGGGTACCGTGTTACCCAGTTACTGGATTGTGGAGGTCAGATAGGCAGTCGCTCCATGTAAAACACTGGTACTCAGCTAAATCCGGTAGGACTGGAAGCCGACCCCAATATAGTTGGGAAAAAGGCTAGGTAGATTGATTGAAATGGTGCCTCAATTCCAATCAATCTATAGTAGTCACAGCGTATCTTTGTGTCTCTGAAGTTGGCTCTGCCAACCATTGCGCAAGAAACAATTTATCATCGAGTATACTGCATAGAGTAAGCGAGATAGGACGATGGGACATCCGTAAGCGAGTGAAAGAGACAGTTATACAATGCTATCTTCAACTTCAAAATTGACATAAAAATTTACGCAGGGTCTTGCAGCCAATTCAGTGACACAAAGATCCACTGTGCGTATTATACCTAGCGCTCGCTCAACTATTTTGGGGTTGGCTTCCAGTGTAACCAGTTGCAGCTGAAAACCAGTATTTATATAGAGCGACTGCCTATTTGACCTCCAAAACGCAGTTACTATACCCCTGTGTACCCTTTGTTAGACTTCTGTCAGATTGTATGACTACTGACTACCGAAACGACTATCAAAGTTCTACAAATGATACCTGGTACCACCCGGCTTAACGTGCTTTCCGAGATACGAAGACATCTCAGTATGTTAACTAGTTCCCTGTCTAATGAGTCATATATGACTCATGTGTTTGTTTAACTATTGTGTCTGCTATGTGAACAGTGAACCTGTTAACATGGTCAGTTTAGTTACCCAATAATTGTCATCTAAAGTTATTTTTAAATAAATAAAAAATGTATCCTTAATAAATATGTTTATCAGAATTGATAAATGTAAGTGCTTATTTGCATATACCTGCTCAAAGTTTGTATTGATCCCTGCGATCATTCTGTTACATAATTACATAGACAAGTTACTAAATGCAGCCTCAATCAAGAACCAATAATATAATACAATATAATGACATGCTGCCTGTTCACGTTGATATTAGCTGTCGGTTAACGAACAGCGACTTATAAATAATAAATAATGGATTCATTTTTTTTATAATTATGGTTTATACCCAATCATCTCCGTATTTAGGGTTCCGTACCCGAAGGGTCCAACCAGAGTCCTATTGCTGTCACTCACGTGTATAAATGTATGTCCGTCTTTCTATCTGCCGTCTGTCACACAATTTTGTTCCGACGAATTTTTTAACTTCCTATTGACCTATGAACTTGAAATTTGGTGATCATGTTTATTACGTATATTTTACTAACAAATACCAATATTTTACCAGATTTTTTCTATGGTACCTACGGAACCCTAAATTTGCGAAATTCCAGTAACTTTTAAAAAACTTGCGCATTCTCAGTCCCAATATTATGTCAAAAACATCTCCCATTTCCCTGCATTTTCATAATGATTGTCGTCGAGCAATTTCATTGCGACTTCAATTATAATGTTGGTTATCTGACAGATACAAGTGGGGATACAATCCAGACAACGAACGGATTCCACCAATGTTTGGTGGAACCCGTTCGAACTAGTGTGTAAGGTCATCACTATCTATAATGTGCGGACTTGTACTAGTAATGTACTATTTGTGTACATGAGTAAACGCTTAAGCGTCTAGGTCTAGGATGAGAATAAATAAGTACTACTTACCTGCTGGTACTTATTAATTGATCATATCGTGTGTGGAATCCTCATTCCTACATATTAATTATTGTATTTAATGTTTGTAATTACGTATAGTTCTTGCCAAACTTTTTGGCCGCCATGAAGTTGGCTACAATGGCTGCGAAGTTGTAAATCTCATACAAAAACAGCACCGATCCGTGCCTTGCGCTTTTCAGGGCGGCCTAGAAATTTGGCGAGAACTATACCTTAACTATCATTGTTTTCATCAAAATCGAATCACATCTCAATTTTGTTCTCTCATTTATTTAAATATCCTACGAACCACAAAAAAAACAAATCATATATAGGCCAAAAGTTAACCTAAATAGAAGCAAACCAATCGCCAAGAAATCCTAATTACTTTTTGGCCGACCTGACGATCGAACCCATGACCTAAATACCGCGACGGCATTCACTACCCTACCCAATAATGGTTCCCCATAACGTCGCGATCGACTCAATTATTTAATTAAATATCTCTACCGTAGATAACACAGAATAACTGCAATCAAAACATTACCATTCCTGTTTAATATTTATGCATGATATACATTCATGAAACAGAGATAGTACCACGTATTTGTTATCTGTAGCACGCTCCTTGAATACTAACCGAGACCGCATTACGACTGTATCATATAATAACTCATAAAAAATGTGTACACAATTTATCTACACGATAACATGACCAAAGGTGTCTCTTTGCAGGTTGCACGGACAACAAGGCTTAAATGGGGCGAAGGAAATTAAATTAAAAACTAAAGTTCCTTGCACGATACGCAAATACTCGCACAGACTGCCGATGTTTGCTCTCGGAACGTTATCACTTGATAAGTTGGAACACAAGCCGCGAACAAACAACGTTATCATGCTAGTGCTCTTACCGGGGACTGGAAGGCGCTGCTCTGTGGCGCAGACTCCGCTCGGTCGCGCGCCCCACGAGGCATCTGAGACCTGAGCCCGCTGTGCAGCTGTGTCCCACACCCACCCTGCCACCGGATGGCGCGATGGAAGTTCAACACACATAGACCTGTGACAGTGACAACTGATGTGACTAAGTGTTAATATAGTGTAAATAACCAAAGAACAAACCAAAGCTAATTAGCTCAAATTCCTAGTCGAGAGAGATTTTACGTCGTCAAGCTGGAGGACCTAACGACTTTTGATACGGAGATAGTAGAGAATGTCATTGAGGAGTGTGCTGCGAAGAATGAGCAGCTGCTACCGTCGGGGTTCTGCCCCGCGTACTACGACGGGCTGTTGTGCTGGGACCCGACGCCCTGGAACACGCTGGCGATACAGCGCTGCTTCAGTGAGTTCCACGGCGTGCAGTACGATGACACACGTAAGTTAATCTCTTCTTCTTTTGGAAAACTCTTTAGATGTTTTGGGAGCAGTAGGCAACCACGCCAATAGAAGCGACAATGGCGTTCATTAGTGCAGTTGTATAGGCACTTGGGGCACTGCAGCATGTGTTTCATATTCTGCACCGCACTCACATTGTGGTTCAGTTAATCTCTAATCCTTTATTACGCCGCTCTTCGTGTATGTAAACAATGCGATCACGTGGAGACGGATATGATGAAGGATTTTGTCCAAAATCTCTTTAAATTTTTTAAGTGTGAAAAGGCCTTCAAATATCTAAAAAGGAAAATGACCTCATTTCTGCATGTTTTAAAGATATTCGAAATGTTTTGACATTCCGTTCAAGTTCTTTTTGCCTTTTGTTTTTAGAATAATCAATCTTGCTTTAGCGAAAACATTATGAAGCTATACAAAATGTAATTTACTTGAAATTTACCTCAAAATGAGATCATGTTTCCTGCTACCACTCCAAAAAAAATACTTTCTATAAAATAATTACTGTTATTCACCATTAACAGATAGGTAAGTTTTATATTATAAAGGAAACCTTCCTCTATTGAATATGAGTTAGGAGTTGACATAATAATAATAATATGTATATGTGTTATATTACTAATACTATTTTCGAAAAAGGCCATACACTTTTTCGAAAATACTGCTATAATTGTCATTGGGATTTTTTTTTTTTTTATGAAAACAGTACTGACAGGTTAAAAATTTTGTGGTAACTTTTCTTGCTATTTTTTCACGACCATAACAATCATGATACTTTTTCAAAACTTTTATTTTGCCTACTAAAACGCAAAATATAAACAACTCGTATGTTTTTACAGTGTACGTTGGTATAAAATATTATAAAATCACATTTTTTTTTTTAAAGTGCTCAGCGAAAAGCATTCAATTTCTTTTGAAAATAAAGTTTTTGCTTTTCCGCGTTCTTTTCTTACATTATCTTTGTTTACATCAGTTCCAATAGCAGGATAGTTACTGCACCAACAACACTAGTTATCCGTAATCTGATAAAAAAGAAGTAGAAAAAGTGTATCTGCTTAAGAATTTTGTACTTTACAATGCAAAGTCAACTATATTTCGTTAGGTAAAGACATGTCACTATTTTCCTACAAGCGTATAAACAAAAGTAATGATGAAACATTATGTGACGTCAAACGTAGCCGAAGGCGTGGGCCAGTCACGTGACTTAGCTGTCACAGAGAGTAGAGATGTCCCAGTAAGTTGATTGATACGTGCTTGTTGTAGTTATTTCTCACTTTGTAGTTTTTAATTTGGAAGTCGGTAGTATTTTTTTGCAAAAAAGTTTATTTTATTTTTCACTTTTTTGTTGTACCTACCTAATAGGCAAGTTGTTTAGTAAGGTACCTATAACGCCAGAATAGATTACCCGAATATTATGAAACTTAAACATAACCAGTGAAATGAGAGATCTGCGTACCCCTTAAGAGCGTACTGGTGTGATGTTATGTTATGAAATGGAGGAAATGGAATGTTATATATAAACAATGAACAGACTGGGAACTAAAATGGGACCAATTTGGGAACATACTCTTTCAAACAAAAAAAGGATTTTCAAAATCGGTCCCCAAATGACGAAGACACCAGTGAAAAAAAAAAATAACTTACATGAACGAACACAGAACGTCCTCCTTTTTGGTAAGTCGGTTAAAAAGAGACCTTGACCCCTAAATTTGTTCCACCATTTCATCTCGGGGGTAGTCAGACATGAAAAGGCATTAAGTCCGCCTTTGTACCTTTGTGCATGAATCCTGAATAAATAAATATATGTGGACTCTATCCAGCTTCTTCGTGAAATAAATAATACCATTTCATTTCAATGTCACTGAAAGATTTTAACCTACTTTTGTTTTTCAAAATACTGTCGAAACCAGATACAGCGAAACCTATAGTCTGACATTAAAAAAAGAAAAGCTTTGTTCACCCAGCGTACTCAAATAACAGCAACAAAACGTTTACGAAGAGCTATCATTGTTTGTCGTGCTAAAATATCTTGAAAACAAAAGCGGTACAAATAAGTACTGTTCCCGGCATCGGTACTTTTGTTGTGAAAACAGATAAAACTGTTGCAGCGACTGGAGCGTTAAATGCATCGATAATAACTGCCATGTTTGAGTGTAGCTCTATACATTTTAAAACCTCGTATGGTTTTGCTGAACGGAATGAGCAAATATTTAGACAGTACAGGACTAAACCCGTGTTTAGTAGAAATGTGTCAGAGTTGCTTTAAGCTATTTTATGTTTTAATACGTTAGTAGAAATGGCAAAAAAAAACTATTCTTTTTTTTTTGGAACCACGATAGGTGTGAAACTTTTTAGTTGACAACAACATTTTAAATTGATATTCGAACGTGTGTTTTTGATGACTCGTGTCACTCTCTTGAAATAAAGTTTTCTCTATGCAAACAACGTTTTTACTTCCATATCCTAGTTAACTAGTTTATTTCATGAAAAGGCTATCGCACGTGAGGAACACTCTGCGAACGATAGTTAAGCCACAAAATACTACACTAGGGTTGCTACTATATTGACTCCGAATTAAAAAATGAGTAGGTTGTTTAAAAACATAAATACATCGATTCGATTTTTTTTCTTATTTTTATATCATGCTTACATGCCGTAGAGGGTAGACAGAGGGTCAAATATCCATTAAATATCACGAGGCCACATACGACGAAGATTGGAGGGTAACAAGACGTACAAATTGTGTAATAATGATCTCACTAAAAACATTAAATTGTGAAAAGCACCAAGCTTGACAAAAATAAAAATGTGAAAAAAAAGGTAATAAAATCAAAAAACCCGACTGCTTAAGAAGCGAACTAAAAAGATGTACAAATACTAGAAGAAAATTATGCAGTGCAATCGGAGGAAACATATTTGTGAGCTGGATGACTTAAACCATAATATTATCACAAATTTCATAGCCTTTCCAATTTTGTCTATGGACTTAAAATAATTTATTATATTCCTAGATATTGAATTTATAACTAGTCATCTTGAAAAATGTAACCTTAAAAATAAATGAATTAAAAAAGAAAAGTAAATTCGGTCTGTATCAATTAATAAAGGTAACCCAGCCAATGCAACCTCGTTACAGTACTTTATGTATGAATGACGTGACAATGCCCGCTCAAAGCATTCATGACAGCCGCGACTGAGCTCGGTCCAATATTGCCCATTATTCCCTGTAAAATCGCAATGTCAATGTGTGTGTGCAAAATGATGCTTTGTTCAGAGTGGCCTCTCTGTCTGCGGCGCGCCGCCGCTTACGTACTTTGTGGTTAAGCCGAAAAAGTGTAACGCGTGTCACAACACTTTTACATATTTGTTCGCTATTTGAAATTTTAAGTGCTGTTTTTATAGGTGGCCAGTGTTTTTTGAAAAAATCTTTATAGCTTGATGGCAATGTTAGTTTTATAAAATTTTTCACGCTTTTTTATTTCGTTGTGCCTGTTATTTATAATAGTGAAAGGAATTTCGTTCCAACCGAGTGTCCCGGACACCACTCGTTTTGAATTTATAGCCTTGGGCAAAATTATTAGGCTTCAGACGACGCGAAAATTTCTTGCGTCAGTCGCGCAAAAACAAAGTCAAAGTCAAATATGTTTATTTCAACTACGCCAATAAACGGCACTTTTGAACGTCAAACATTTTAAAATTTACATGTAATAAAAATTCACGTAAAACCTTCACGTAACAACCAAATCGATTGGTTCATCCGTTTTCAAGTGTTGCGCTTGCCAACAAACTGCATTCCTTTTTTTTTATCGATTTTTACAAAAATGTCCCCTCGACCTACGAGTTTTTATTTTACTTTTATGTTGAATAAAAACGATGGGAACCGAAAAAATAAAAATAAAATTACTTCGTAATCGTTAACTTCGGTTCTATTTAAGAGTGACTCGAGAAAATCAAGTGACATAATTTACGAGCACTATTTAGCTTGCCTATTACGTCTGTGGACATTACTTATTTATCCAGATTATAAGGTTTAGAGATAATTATAACTCAAGCCTAGATGATCTTTAGAAGCTTAGCTACCATACTTGAGAATCTATCATGTCGAAGAAGTAGTGTATGTAGTACGTAATAGTAATTTGTCAGAATACCTGTCAACGTGTCAACTTAAATAGTTAAGATATTGATGTAAATTGTAGAGATAAATAAACAATATAAAATAATGTGAATAGGAGGGATGAAACGCATGTTAATAAAATAATTATGAATATAAATGTGGATGGATGGAGAGTGAGGGACGGCCAAAGAAAAGATGGATGGACTGTGTGAGGAGTGATATGAAAGAAAAGGGAGTCAGTGATGGGAGACGGGATGAGCGTGACGGCGGACAGGACGGTATGGAAGAAGAAAACGTGTGGCGCCCCAGTAACATGGGATAAGGGCAGGACGAGGAAGAAATAAACAATATAAATAAACCAGCTGTCCGCCGTGGCTTCACTCCCGTCATCTGGCTACCTACCTACCCATCTACCCTACTTACCTACCATACCTTACTACCTACCCTGCCTACGTAACTACCTTACCCTACCTACCTTCCCACTTATCCTACCTACCCACCCTACCTACTTAAGTAGGGTAGGTAGGTATGTAGGATAGGTTAGGTACTTACCTAACCTACCCTCGCATCCAGCGCCTTCCCGCAACCTTAACCAGGTCATCGATCCACCTAGTGGGAGGCTTTCCAACGCATCGTCTTCCGGTTCGCGGTCGCCAGTCCAGAAATTTCCAGCCCCATCGACCATCCGTTCTGCAAGCAATGTGCCCTGCTCAAAATGGGCCTTATCAGAAAGCTTAAGCTTTAGTAGTGATGACATAATTATGGTTCTGAGACGTGGTCGCCTACAATGGGCCTTATCAGAAAGCTTACAGTCACCCAAAGGGCAATGGAGAGGGCTATGCTCGGAGTTTCCTTGCATAATCACATCAGAAATGAGAATATCCGCAGGACAACCAAAGTAACAGACATAGCCATTTAAACGAACAAAAATAATGACTTTCATATCTTTATTTTAAGTATAAAGTAGAAAATATATCCAAAGATACTTAAAAAGTACTCAACCTACAACAGAAAGAAAAGATAAAAAGTATCTGTTTAATTAAAAAAGTGTAACCTCGCTGAAAATCCCTCCATCGCGTCTTCTGAATAATCGTGCAAACAACTCATGAGAAAATCCGTTTTGTAATCGCTGAAATATTATGTGCATCAAGGCTTAAATTCTTTTCTTGAATGCATTATAAGAATAAAGTAGAATGGAAACATTTTTATTACAGAAATAAGCCGATATAAATTCACACAAGAAATTACGAAATATATTACCCTCCCGCAGGCTGGGTAAAAAGCATTCAGAGGCGTTCTTAACATAATATGTACAACCTATTCGATAAATTATTTATTTATTTTATTATGGTCTTAACGTTTACTAGGCTATAATCGGATATTACAAAATCTCATACACTTGAGAGTTTTAGCACGATTTCATTCTTAATCTTATTCTCCGTAGATTTAACTAAACGATCACAAAAATGATGACAAACACAACACTTTCTTTAATGAAACATCTCCTTATAACATCGAAGTTTTTTATTGTAATAAATTTAATAACCTAGTTACCATCTTGAAAACCATTGCGGGTCACAATTTTCAAATTCCTTTCGCTTATTTGTGTGTCCCAAATCCTACTAATATTATAAAGGCGAATATTTGTGAGTGTGTGTGTTTGACTGTTTGTTACGTGTTCACGCTCAAACGGCTGGATGGATCTGGATGAAATTTGGCACAGAGATAGATTATAGTCAGGAATAGCACATGGGATACTTTTTATCCCGGGCATATGTTTCCGTGGAGCAGTTTTTGACTTTCACACGGGCAAAGCTGCTGGCAAAAGCTAGTCTTGCATCATAAACTGAAACAATTCATTAAATAATCTTATTTTAAAACAAGCTTTTTTCGTATTCTTCTCAGCAAACCCTTTCATTTGGTACCCATATCACGGTAGTGCATTAGAATGACGTCACTTAGCTTACCATGCATTGTCATCCAAACTATACTTGTACGCAAAATTTCATCTTAATCGGTGAAGGATAACTGCTTTAAAATTCAGTTGCAAGATTTGACCCGAACACACATACATAAAACATACATACATTGCAAGTTAAATAAAAGCTTGTAATAGATATACATGGTGTAATAGAAACAAAGCAATTCCTGAAATGAGGTTATTGTAATCATCATTATGAATAACTTTTATTGTATGTCACCACCGCAGAAATCGCGAAACAATAAATTTGCGATTTCAGGGATTCACAAGTAAAAAATTTTGAGAGTGACGATATTATCAATTCAAGACGGCTATATGTATTTATTTTTGTTTTTGGATCAAAAATGTCAGTAAACGTAAGTGAGTCTATAACCGCTACTTCCATGCCAACAATAATGTGAATCGGTTTTGTTTTTAATTTTTGTTTTGTAATCTAACACTCGTTGTCACATATATTTTTATCATAAACCCTTTTCTTTCGAAATAATTATTATTAAATGGGTGTAAACATTGATTGGCTTTTTGAAATTGACAATCTCAATAAGCCCATTGTATGGCCCTTTAAATTTTTGAACAGTGCGAAATTCTAACAACCTTTCATTTGTGCCACAGAGAACGCATCTCGGTTTTGCATGGAGGGCGGCATATGGAGAAACTACTCCAACTACGCGAACTGCACAGAACGCATCGCCAACGTGTCGCCGACTGACGTCACCAGCCTCATCTACCTCGCCGGCTACTCGCTCAGCCTCGCTGTGCTGTCGCTCGCCGTGTTCGTGTTCCTTTACTTCAAGTAAGTGTCCACAGACATACATCTAACTAGATAACGCAAGTCCCTCCATCTGTATGAAAACCAAGCGTGCCACTTTTTAACAAACAAATTTAGTTGCCAATGAAAGAAAACATTTCCAATGCCTCGGCAAACTTTTCAGCTTAATATGGCATCAAAAGGCATTTTTCTAGATTTCGGTGGATTTCCGGTGCCAATAATGCTAAATGTAAAGCTCAGATTACGATCATTGATCTTAACTTTACTCCGTTTTCTGGCACGCGAAGTACATACAGTCGCGTCATCTAGTTAGATTTATATCTGTGTAAGTGTCAAACTCAAAGCATTTATTTCAATTCATAGTGTGTACCAGCAACGCGTTGCTGACTTTCCAAGTATTTTTCGCAATATCTGCAATAAAAATCCTAGCCTAGTTATCTACTTGACATGATCACTATTGAAAACAAAATATAAAAATGCAGATATTTACATTAACCATAAAAAAAATAAAGTTGAGATTAAGATCTAAAATTAAGATTCTCCAACTACTACTAAAGTTCACCGTACCTCATGTCTCTGTGCAATTGCATGGGAAGACAAAATGCGATCAAAGTTATTGCGGGTTAGATGTCTTGTTTCTCGGTGTGGCATCTATCCTAAACGTATTTTACATGGACAACTATCAGGGGATAACAAACTATCCCACATAGGGATGTGAGATTGTGTGTTTTATTAGTAATATTAAAGATAATGTTTTTTATGTTAAAAACCAAAGAACTGGCCATTTTTACAAATAAAGTATTTTGCTTTTTGTACTGTTAGCAAGTATCCGGCTTTTACTTATTTTTTATTTTTAACTGACTTCCCATAAAGGAGGAGGTTCTCAATTCGGTATTTTTATATTTGTTCGGGCGTAACTCCGTCATATATTATTATAAACGGATTTGCAAAATCGTTTTGTTTTTTGAAAGGGTATACTCTCGAGGTGGTCCCATTATTACCATACCAAAATCTGACGATGGTATCCCATAAAATCGAGGGAACTCCTCAAATATTATAGGCAGACATATAGCGGTTTTGGTATTTTCAATAACATGTAAAGCATTTGCACTCAGAAAGTATCATTTGGTGAAGTGGAATTGATGAAGAAGACCACAGATGACCACTGGAACTCATTAATAAGTATGTCATGGGTATATGAAATACCGAAGTTATGTTACGACGATAAAGCAAATACCTATAAATAACTAGTACTGATAAAAATTATACCATCGAAATGATCTAGTGATGAAGTCGGAAGGTAGGCACTAGAACTCCGTAATAAAACAATGTATCCTAGTCGTGTTTGGGCTTATTGGAATTGAAATGAGATGTTTATTTCAATTTCAATAAGCCCAAACACGATTAGGATTGGCTATAAATCATTTTCATGGTAATATGAGTTACCAAAACTAAAAACAGTAAAATAAAAATCATTTTTAACAAAAAAAGAAAACCGTCTTTTAAAGAAAAACACTACAAATCGAAAAATTACTTTGTTTTCCGAAGTCGGTGTCTTTGGTCACAATGGTTTTTTTGTTTTTCAACACCTTTCACCTTTTTTGGTTTATTTTTTTGGTTAAAAAGTTTTTTATTTACTATGTGGCCAAATCTGTAGGGTCATAGTCTACATCATTTAGCACTTTCATGTTGAGCCCAAAAATATACCTGTGTCTTGGAATGATGTCCTTTCGACGCTTGGGTCTGACACTTCGGGCTAGACAGTTTATTTCCAGACACAACGTAATAAGTTTTAAGAACGAGATGTCTCGCCCTGGTGCCAAACAATTTATTACATTCGTTATTAATAATTCCAAATTTTTTTCTCAAAAAAACCACACCCAAAAGGAGATTAAAGTAACTTATATTTTATGAGGTTCTAGTAAGTTTTTTTTTTTTTTTTTTAATACGTGGCGTCTCGCAACTCAGTCATAGTGACTGGTTAGCTGCTTAACCGGGCTTTCCTACGGAGACTAAACTATTAGCCTCCAGCTAGGCAAAAATTTACTAAACCTAAGCGACAACGCTGAGGGCTACCCCAGTTGGGGTCGAACCTCGGCTCAGGGCGTCGCTGGGGGGACAACTAAGGCTGGTTCTAATAAAGTGATTCTACCATCCGTTCGGAATAAGCCTACGTGGAGAAGAACGGACAAGAAACTCCAATTAACTAATTAGAATTAACTATGGCACAGCTATTCGCGGGCTGGCTACATAAATAATGACTGTGACTTCGCGGCGGGGCCTCGGCGGCGAGGGCGGACCAATCGGTATGTATGCTACGTTTGACTAGGTGTTCGTACTATTTACGAACCCATTGACCGTCCTTGTAGACAAGGCTGTCAAGTTCCCTGGTAATGCACTCGTACCTCGAGAAGAGGGCACTGCATGAAGCGGGGGTGAGAGGGCTTGCATTCCGGATTTCTGCATCCAGAGCACGGGCCTGAGGGGTCATCCATATGGAATACGCGCTGATTATATTCTCAGCGACGCTCAAATATGGCTTGTGCCCGGAGGGGGCTACAGGGGGCGGGCACATGGCGGCGGTGGTGGTGGAAGCCACCTTCCGGTTTTGTGCGGGCATGGGGGCAGCTGGGGCCACTGGGTCGGGGATTGGATTTGGAGCTGCAATGGGGTGAGCCATCAGCGCTGGGATAGGCTGGGAGTAAGTCTGAGGAGCCACACTTTGGTGGTTCAGCTTACCCCATGGTGAAGTCCTCTGAGGGGCTAGACGGGGGGGTGGTTGGGAAGAGGGAGCCATGCGCATTATGTGCGCATTGTATCGCTTGGCCATTTTAGGCGCAAGCTTGGGGGCTTTTGGGCAACCCCGGTAATTAGCCGGGTGCCCGACTTGGCCACAGAGCACGCAGCTGGGAGGCTCCGTGCACTGTGTGCGGTCTTTGGGACGGGGACAATCCTTAGTGCCATGATCACCCATGCACTTAACGCACCTGGGTGTTGCATAGCAATGGGCCTGAGAATGGCCATAAAGTTGACAGTTGTGACACTGTCCTACAAGATGGGGGCGGTAGGGTTTTTCGATCGAAATGCCCGACAGGGAGCACACGGTCTTTATATTGAAGATCGGGTTGTAACCCTCAGTAGGGCTACAGACAACTAAAACAATATCGTACTGTTGTCCGCCTCTCGCTTTATGCAAGCGGTGGACTTCAGTGACGGGGACATTCTGGTCAAGAAGGTCCTTACGGATTTCCTCCGTAGGGATCTCTTTTGGGATTCGCCTAATGACTACACGGACGGGCTTTTCCTCAGGGAGGGAGTAAGTATGGAACGAGATGTTCCTATCTTTGAGGTACCGGGTTAGATTCCGGAAATCAGTGGGAGAGGGGAGTTGGATTCTGATGCCTTGTTGGCATGCAGTGGCTTTCGTGTAGTTGATTTTCCGCTCAACACAAGCGTTTGAAACATCGTTCCACTTGACTTTATCCTGAAGATAAACAGGTGGAGGGGGACGGAGCTTCTTGTTGGTAACTATTACCATGGGACTGGGGCTGCGGTTGGACCGCTGAGAAGAAGCAATGTCAGGGGTGGGGGTGATTTGCCTTACGGGCGAGGCCGGTGGCAGAACAGACTGAGGAGAGGTTTTTGGTACCGCCTTTTTGGCCTTGGTAGCATTTATGGGACTACTCCTCTTTTTCCTCTTTCCTCCAGAGCAAACTACAGAGTCACCGTCGGAGGAGACGGTGTCGTAGTCGTCTGACCTATCGGGGACATTTGGGTCTAATGGGTCGTCAGCAACTGAGTTAGCTTGGTCAGCCAAAGCTTCCCATTCCTCGTCAGTGCTGAGGGTTGCTCCCTCTTCCATGGGGGAGTCATCATCGTCCGCCCAGATGGTCTTGGACTTGGACTTGGGTCTGGATTTATGGAGGGCGGCTATGCGCTCTTTATAGCTTTTATAAGCTTTAACTTGAGTAGCTATGGGAGAAGGAGGATCTCTCCATGATCGGGTTTTCTTAGGCTCGACGGCCGGTTGAGAAGAAGTTTTAGGAGAAGGAGGATCTCTCCATGAACGGACAGTAGCTTTAGCTTTAGGCTCGACGGCCGGAGCTGGGGGCTTAGGTAGAGTCGGCTCACCAGTCCCAGAAGCGGGCCTGGCTACCGGGGAGGGCGACCTGGGCGAGACCTGGGCTTCGCTCGGCACGGGTGCCTGGCTAGGTCCAGGGGCCCCGGTCGGGCCCGAAGCGGGCACATAAGAGGCTAAAGCCTGACTTACAGCATGGCTGTATTTTTTGGAAAGTTTTTCCTTCTCGAGAATCTCGTGAAGGAGTTCAATTATTGCCGCGAGCGACATAATTGAGAATTATAGGTCCGGTGAAGCCGGGAGAGGGTATCTTCCCCGGGTGGAGGGGCCCGGGGATGTGTGCAAACCTACCCTCCCAGTCGGGTTAGACTGGGAGGTGAGTATCTGGTGAGCCCTAAGCTTGTCTACCTGCCACCAATCTTATTGGGTGACAGGGCCCTAAGGTACCGGTAAACCCACCGAAGGTGGGCCACCCACCAATGTGTACCGAAGAAGTCTGGCACGTCGGGGTAGACACACCCGACCGTGCCAGGTGAATGCTGGGGGACGAAGCGGGGGTTGACTAGGCTATCTACCAAGGCCAACTGATCCCGCTCCCGACTCCAATGACTGCCGTGTCCTTAAGGGACTTGGCGGGTGCTTGGGGCACACCCCACTGGCTTGTTAACACCGCTAGGTTTCCCGCCAGGGACCACAAAGAGTGGATTTGCCCGGAAGGGCCAAAATAGCTGCCACTACTAGTAACCAAAGTTACTAGTAGCGACACCTTTGAAGCGGCGTGCGGAGACGCGACGGCCGCAGTGACGTCACGCAGAGGGGCGCGACGAGGCGGAGAGTGGGGGCGCCGGAGAGCGCGGTGGGGCGACGAGCAGCGAGACGTCCGCACGGAGCGACGGCTGGCGAGCTACAATCGTTCTAGTAAGTTCACCTAGCTATCCTTATGTACCTGTCTAACAAATTAATCTATCTTATAGCCATATTATTACCTATTATTATGCCATATCATTAATTCGCGTTCAACGTCATCCAGTTGACACCGGCTATCGATGAAAACCCTTGATTCCCAGGTCCCAGCATTATGCTGAGCGATGACCGTGTTGCGTGGTTGTGACGCATACCTATGTTGTTGTATTCGTATTTAAGTTATTCCTTTTGTTTTCTTTTTAGGGTTCCGTACCCAAAGGGTAAAAACGGGACCCTATTACTAAGACTTCACGATCCGTCTGTCTGTCTGTCTGTCTGTCCGTCTGTCACCAGGCTGTATCTCATGAACCGTGATAGCTAGACAGTTGAAATTTTCACAGATTATTATTATATTGCTGTTGCCGCTATAACAACAAATACTAAAAACAGTATAAAATAAATATTTAAGGGGGGCTCCCATACAACAAACGTGATTTTTTGGCCGTTTTTTGCTCGATATTAATAACGGCAACAGGAGCGCCCTCCGAGCGGAGATCAAGCGGGCCAAAGGCTTGGCCCGCGAGGAGTCGCTGGGGACTCTAAACAGGGATCCGTGGGGGCGCCCTTACAAAATGGTGCGGGATAAACTCCGCCCATGGGCGCCCCAGCTGACGCAGAGTCTCCGGCCGCAGTTCGTGGAGGGCGTGGTGAGCACTCTGTTCCCTTCGCAAGGGGAACATACTCCCCCGCCCATGGCTCCACCTCTTGCGGTGCCCGATGCGGACCACACCGACGACGACGACAATGCTCCTGAGGTGACTGAGGTAGAACTGAGAGTGGCGGTACGTAGGCTGAATGCCAAAAATACCGCCCCAGGACCCGACGGCTTACCTGGTAAGGCCTGGGTTCTGGCCTTGGAGGCTCTCGGGCCTCGACTAAGGGGGCTTTTTAGCGCATGCTTGGAGAGGGGCCAGTTCCCACTTCGCTGGAAGACGGGAAAACTGGTCCTCATTAAGAAGCCGGGGCGCCCAGCGGACTCTCCGTCCGCTTACCGGCCCATTGTGCTGCTCGATGAGGTGGGCAAGCTCTTTGAAAGAGTTATTGCAGACCGCCTCGTTAGGCAGCTGGTGCGGGTGGGACCGGATCTGGCGGAGAGCCAATTTGGCTTCCGCAGGGGGCGCTCTACGGTGGACGCCATCATGCGCGTGCGAGCCCTCACAACGGGGGATGCAGTGGCCCGGGGTGGGGTCGTCTTGGCAGTGTCTCTAGATATCGCCAATGCCTTCAACACCCTGCCCTGGAGTTGCATCAGGGAAGCACTCCGGTATCACCGGATGCCGCCCTACCTCTGTCGCGTGGTCGAGGCCTATTTGACGGACAGGGCCGTCATCTACCCCGGTCACCAGGAAGAGTGGAACCGACGAGAGATGTCGTGCGGTGTCCCACAGGGATCGGTCTTGGGGCCGCATCTGTGGGACATCAGTTACGACTGGGTGCTGCGCGCCGACCTCCCTAGCGGCGTCAGCGTAATTTGCTACGCTGAGGACACGCTGGTCCTGGCGCAGGGGAGGTCGCACCAGGCGGCGGCTGAACTAATGACACGCGGGGTTGCGATAGTCGTCGAGAGGATCCGGCAATTGGGACTCGAGGTGGCCCTGCACAAGTCCAAGGCCATGTGTTTTCATGGTCCTCGGAACGCGCCACCGCCGGGTACCCAAATAACGGTTCACATCGGCGTCGGGTTGACGATGAAGTACCTGGGACTCGTCCTCGACAGCCGGTGGAATTTCGTGGAGCATTTCCGACGTTTGGCGCCCAGACTGGAGCGGGCTGGGGCTGCTCTCAAGTGACTCCTGCCCAATCTAGGGGGTCCAAACGCCTCCTGCCGGAGGCTCTACGCGGGGGTCGTGCGGTCCATGGCCCTTTACGGCGCACCGGTGTGGGCGGGTTCCATGAGGCGGAGACCAGCCCGCTCGCTGAACGCGTCCCAAAGGGTCATGGCCATCCGGCTGGTCCGGGGATACCGCAAGGTCTCCGGTGAGGCGGCGAGCCTCCTTGCCGGATTGCTGCCATGGGATCTAGAGGCAAAAGTCCTCGCGCACATTTGGGAGTGGCGCGAGGAGGCGAAACGCCGGGGCACAACTCCGCTGCCGCGACAAATCGCGGCCTGGCGGACAGAGCTCCGGCAGGATCTCATGGCGACATGGAGAGAGCGACTGTCGCAACCCAGTGCTGGGCACGCCACAATTGCGGCGATAAGGCCCCTCTTTGAGGAGTGGCTTGAGAGGCGCCACGGCGTCCTCACCTTCCGCCTGACGCAGGTCCTCACCGGACATGGCTGTTTCGGGAGGTTCCTGTTCCGGATAAGGCGGGAGGAAACGCCCGGGTGTCACCATTGTGTGGATCACCCGGAGGACACGGTGGAGCATACGGTGGAGGTCTGCCCCGCTTGGGCGGAGCACCGCCGTGTCTTCGTGGAGGCGATCAGTGGTGGCGACCTCTCGCGGCCGGCCCTGGTTCAGGCCATGGTACAGAGCGAGAGGGCATGGGAAGCTGTCACCTCCTTCTGCGAAGCAGTAATGCTCGCGAAGGAGGAGGCGGAACGCGTGAGGGAGACACAACGGAGACTCCCTCGCGCCCCTAGTCACCGCAGGAGACGCCCTGGGCGTCGGGAGTCGCAAGCCGATTCCCGGCCACCGTAGGCGCGGGCTTGCGGACGGCAAGTAATGGGTAGCTCGCCGTCCGATAAGGACCAGGCCCGAGTCGACGGCGCGTAGTGTTCCACGCGCGCCTCAAAGAGATGTCAGCAAAATTGACGGGGCCCGAGAGGGCCGATGTCTGTCTGGGTCGCGGATAAATTTGAAAGAGTGTTACCGCGGCCCTGGCACAAACAACTGAAGGAACACGGGTGGGTTTTAGTCAGTAAAAGTCTGACACGCCCTCCCGCTTCACCCAGAGCGGGAGAAGTCATTGGATGATTTCCCACCCAAAAAAAAAAAAAAAAAGGTAGACGCTTGAAATATTCACAGAATGTTTAGTTGTATATTGACTTCAAAAAATAATTATTATTAAATTAAAATAAAATAAATTAAGGGGGGCTCCCATACAACAAACGTGATTTTTTTGCAGTGTTTTGCGATAATGGTACGGAACCCTTCGTGTGCGAGTCCGACTCGCACTTGGCCGGTTTTTTATGGTATGCATCGTGCCTGGCGCAAAAAAAACTCGTTTCCTTTCTATATTAATAAACGGTTCTCCACAAAACAACAGAGAAAAAGTAGCTATCTTTTTTCGCTGCTGTTTTTTGCTCAGTTATAGTAAAACTTTCTTTGAGCGACAGATTTCTATTATGGCTTCCTTCCAAAGATTACCTGATACAAATATTATCATCATCGTCATCGTCAACCTTTTTTTAATGTGCCCACTGCTGGGACTAATGCCTCATTTCTGTGAGAGGGAATGGGCCGCAATGCGGGTTGGTAGATGTTACATATGTCTTCGAAGTTTTGGTTCTAAGACTTGCCGGTTTCCTCACGATGTTTTCCTTCACCTTCTGAGAGCAGTTTTGAAAAAATAATTTACACAAAGTGAAGCGCCTGGGTTCGACCTGCAACCTGGGATCTACCTACAACTTGCAAGTCGCGGTCGATACCACCTCTGCTCACGCGCGCACAAACATTATAAACTCTCCAAGTGCGAGTCGGACTCGCGCACGAAGGGTTCCGTACCATTATCGCAAAAAAACGGCAAAAAAACACGTTTTTTGTATGGGAGCACTACTTAAATATTTATTATATTCTGTTTTTAGTATTTGTTTTTATAGCGCCAACAGAAATACATCATCTGTGCAAATTTCAAATGTCTAGCTATCACGGTTCATGAGATACAGCCTGGTGACAGACAGACAGACAGACAGACAGACGGACCGCATAGTCTCAGTAATAGGGCCCCGTTTTTACCCTTTGGGTACGGAACCCTAAAAACATTCAAAAAAGCAAACAATTTTACTTGTTTATAATATTATTTATCTATAGATGATTTGAGGATTATCTACAAAGTAGATCGAAAGATATGGTAATAGAAAGTAGGCTACTGAACTGTGATATATATCTAATAGGTCATGTACATTGGTAGATCAATCACAACTTGTCAAAGAAACGGTCACTGACTGATTATAGGTAAATATATTTATCAACAAGATATTATGGTAATTCAACTAGCTGATGTTATTACAGTAAAATCTGGCATGTATTTTTAGATAGATAGATAAATCATTTATTTAGTGCACACAAAAGACACAGCTTAACACACAAAATCTTAGTTAAATTAATACTATTTACATGTATGCTTAAAAACAAGGTGCCAATATAAAAAGAAAAAAGGAAACCATACCTACAGAAATAAAAGTAAAAGTGACACCAGTAACTTTAGGTATGACAATCAAAACACAGTGCGGTGTGCGTCTCAAAGTTGCACCAAATGAGAGTCCAGCTCAGCACATGTCAGGCAAATATACCTGACGCTGATATTCTGCTGAATCCCTGGGATTTTTTAGGATTTAGATTACCTTAAAATATCAATAGGTTAATTTCCTAATCAGCAATGCAATCTTAATCCAACAAATTAAGGATTATTTTGTTTTTACGTTTGGTAATAGGGTGACAGACCCAATTATCAGCACTTTAAGTGGTTGATATATTATTTTAAATTGGTATATTATATTAGACACAAATTATATCAGCTAAATTAATGTGATTATTAAATGTCTTGCTTATTATTAATTATATTTTGAATAACTTTTTAAATGTAATGTAAACAGTTTAATAATATAATAAAAGAGAATGCTAGGTACCAACAAAATTAAGTAATTGAAAGATTTTATAGATCACGCCTACCGAAACTAATCAGCAGACAGTATTTTTTCAGCACACTAATGTGTAATATTTTCGTGCTTTTAATAAGTTGTTCAGGGTCGCTTTCAGTCTTTTTTTGGATAACATTTGAAGTGTATGGTTCTTCAATTTTACTATTTATCTTTTGTATATATGTATTTTAACTTCTTCCTGCTTCTATGAATTTGTTTTCATCTTGTTTTTTTTTGTAGGTATCACGAATTTCGACTTGATGGTAAATTCTAAGAACCTTAGGTAAATTAGCAGGAGTGCTAATAAATTAAAAAATGTTTACGCAATTGTTGGCACCCTCTCTTTTGCAATAAGTTAACGGCAAGTTTAAAATATCTTGTCTAAAAAGAGTCATAATATTAATATTTGACTTTGACTAAGTAGGAACTTACCGCCGTTGAATTAAAATGGCCGAAAAGTTACAGTAACTGCAGAACGACTTCTTTGAATCAGTTTACTGAAGATATCTTGAATGCTTTCGTATTAAAAATTTGTTATTATTAAAATGACAAATTCTGCCGTATATTTTTCACTTGGCAATGTGAGCACCATAAACCAGTAATTTATATTTTTTACTTTTTCGTCAAGGTGCTGTACATAGCATATAAGCACATAAATCAGTCAGTATTTCTGTGAGAACATTTGGTACAATTAAGTAATTGAAAGATTTTATAGATCACGCCTACCGAAACTAATCAGCAGACAGTATTTTTTCAGCACACTAATGTGTAATATTTTCGTGCTTTTAATAAGTTGTTCAGGGTCGCTTTCAGTCTTTTTTTGGATAACATTTGAAGTGTATGGTTCTTCAATTTTACTATTTATCTTTTGTATATATGTATTTTAACTTCTTCCTGCTTCTATGAATTTGTTTTCATCTTGTTTTTTTTTGTAGGTATCACGAATTTCGACTTGATGGTAAATTCTAAGAACCTTAGGTAAATTAGCAGGAGTGCTAATAAATTAAAAAATGTTTACGCAATTGTTGGCACCCTCTCTTTTGCAATAAGTTAACGGCAAGTTTAAAATATCTTGTCTAAAAAGAGTCATAATATTAATATTTGACTTTGACTAAGTAGGAACTTACCGCCGTTGAATTAAAATGGCCGTAAAGTTACAGTAACTGCAGAACGACTTCTTTGAATCAGTTTACTGAAGATATCTTGAATGCTTTCGTATTAAAAATTTGTTATTATTAAAATGACAAATTCTGCCGTATATTTTTCACTTGGCAATGTGAGCACCATAAACCAGTAATTTATATTTTTTACTTTTTCGTCAAGGTGCTGTACATAGCATATAAGCACATAAATCAGTCAGTATTTCTGTGAGAACATTTGGTACAATTTAAAATAAAAAGATTGACATAAAATAGTTATAATAATAGGGCATTACTTAACAGTAAATAAAACGAGTTTGAAATAATTCTGTTTGTTTAAGAATTTTAAATTAAATATAATTTAACTTTAAACATTCTGAGACAGCCTTAAGGTCTATCGACACATATCAGGGCCGTGCCAGGGACGTGCACGAACCGTGCCCCGTCAGGGGCTCAAAAAAAAATCGGTGTGTACATTTTATATGAACTCGTTCACACACGTCCGTGCACGGGACGTGCATCGGCCAGTGACGAATCTTCAATGCCTAGGCCCGGCCCTGTCACGTCCCTGGCACGGCCCTGATATGTGTGGATAGACCTTTACTCAGAATATAAAACTCTTTGAAACTTGATACAACCCTTTATCCATAAAGTCGTATTTTCTTGCTAAAACTAACCTACAGGTTAAAGCAAAATCTGTACCAAAATACTAAAACTAAAACGCTCAGTCATGAACCCTATTATCCTACAACTATCGTTAAAACAGGCTACATTCGATTATCGTCAGACACGGAGCTGACTCAACAAATGTCCAGACATTAATGATAATGTCTGGTGGCTGAATAATTTCTCGGTTTTATGATGCTCGTATAGACCTATTTACTTAAAATATACCCTAGACTAATGAGTTACGGTTGGCTTGATTCACATTTGTTTGTAGTAAACATTTTTTCTGTGCTACGAGCCCCAAATAATGGGCTTGGCCAAGCTAGAGATTTTCTCTTTTTGCAGCTAAACATACTTGGAGGAAGTTGTTTATAGACAAAGGCAGATGCAGTTTTTAAAATATGATCACACCTTTCCAATACATAATAATGATATCAAGGTACTTATAGATTTACAAAAAAATATTCCTCTTCAACTAGGTGTACAAATAAATTGAGGCCAGATTTCCTAACTCTTATTCTAACCAAATTAAAGCAGAATAAATCTTATATCTTCAGAGACCCCAAAAGCTTACTAAACTGATAAATTCAGCCGCATTTGTTTACATTGAAAGCCAATCCTAATGCCGCGTATGTTTATCTTCTAAGTAGTGTGGCCAAAAGCTATCATTACGAAGATCCCCTAAGGGTGCTTTTCCATTTCGGAGATGTGCAAACTAGCTGGGCACTGTGCGAGGGAAAAACACACATCGGATGATTTCATTTTCCTAGCATGGCTTAGCATTAGCACAGCTCTGGTGGATAAGGAGAAGCTGAGTTAGGTATTTGTATCTACTCGTACTTATATAAGAGCGTTTGTTTGTGTGTAATGTTTTTATGGAATGTGTTCGAAAAACGCGAGTGACGCCTGCGTTAAAGCAATGTGTATAAGCACAGCTAAAAAGAGGCCACTGCGCCCTCACACCATTCTGCAATTCTCCATTTAGTTAAGCTACGCATTCATGCACTGCGCAAGCGCATCGCACAGCTTTGATTAAAACAATCACACATTTACACAGCGCCGCTACACACCTCGCACCGCCGCCGCGCCGCTTAGCTAGCTTCCTCGTATATCTCTAGCAGAAAATCACCCTAAACGGGAACAAAGTGTACAGAAGGGCTAAGCCAAGATTTCGGCCCAAATCTCCGAAATACTTAAGATAAAACTGACGTCATTTGATGTTGCCTTTTTAAATAAGGGTATGGAATCGATTCTGATTAGGGACCCGTGTTTGCATTAGATACGGTAACGGGCATGAGTTCTGTTTCCCTTTGATTTTATCTTTTACTCTCTGATAAGGTAAAAGATACGAAATGTTTTTCTTTTAACGTTATACAAGTTCAAGATTGGATTACTATAGTTATTCCGTTTTAGCATGGTAATGTGGTCATTGCCCTTTCCCTAATATCTCTTCATAAGGGCTCAAACAATAAACTGTGTACCAAACGTGCAAAAAGTGCGCTTGCAATCATCCAAAGCTGATGTGCCTAAAAATTTCTAAAAGAGGGACAATGGTCCATTACTCAATCTTCTATATTTAATCAATAGAATATATTCTAAATTAGGCATATAAATTAAACCATTCGTGGATATGAGCCGATCAATTGACCAACTAGCTTTGGGTGAATAATTGACGTAACTTAATATCAAATAAAATAAACAAAATAAGAAATAAATAAAATCTTATTTATGTATAAAATATATGCATTCTATTTTGTACTTTTCAAATTGACTGTTATAAATGCTAACATCGTACAATGGAACAAGAATAACTGTTAAATGTAATTGCTCGTTAACCAAATATTATTTTACTATTTACTTCAAATGAAGCTCTATTACAATAACGATAGAAGTTAAACGAACGAAAATAAATTCTAATTAAAGGTGTCAAAAATATTGAATAGGCTACTGAAATACTAAGTGGGCGAAAAACAGTGGGCGCAACAAATGTTTAAAACAGCGACCTGAAAATAAAATTTTGTCGACGGAGACCCACTGCGACGGCTCCTAAATCTGTCTGCAGGATCTAAAGTAACCTAGCATGAAGGAGATGACAGGCGCTGAGTTCGCTCGCTTTATTTTATTTTATTTATTTGGGAAAACAAACGGTTACACATTACAGTAATTAAATGAAATATGAACAACAGAGCATAATAAATGTACAACCAAAGACATTTTCCACAGAATATAAAATCATTTTACAAAACTAATGCGATGTGCGCTTACAATTCGTATCATAATTACTTCAAATTTACATGATTAAATCTGCCAATTAAAACTAATTAGGCATTCATAAAAAGAAAGAAAAGTGAGAAGTTACCAAAAATAAAATATTATGTCACTAACTGTCCAGGCAAACATTGTTTTTGCTGTATAAATTATTTCAAAGATGCCCAAAAATTTTGCATGCACTGAGTATTATAGTATTTTTAATTGTCTTTTAATAATGGAATGGTTTATACAGTTACCACAATTGTTGTTGTTGGCGGGAACTCAAGACACGTGTTGAATACTATTGATTTATATGAGATCACTTAATTAACTGTACGTGTGAACTAACTTGATCAAAATGGCACCTACCTACCCTACCCTACTCTACCGTACATACCTACTTACCTACCAACCTTCCCTACTCGACCTACCTACCCTTTTCTTCTCCCGCTCTGGGTGAAGCGGGAGGGCGTGTCAGACTTTTACTGACTAAAACCCACCCGTGTTCCTTCAGTTGCTTGTGCCAGGGCCGCGGTAACTCTCTTTCAAATTTATCCGCGACCCTGACAGGATCCGATACCTACCCTACCCTACCTATTTACCCACCTAGCCTACCTACCAACCCACCTACACTACTCTACCCTACCCTCTATAAAACTACCTACCAACCTACCTACACTACTCTACCGTACCCTCTATACCTACAAACAAAGTTTCAAAGTCTATAACGGACAAAGCTAGAAATATTTTTTGTGTGTTAAATTAGAATTATAGGATGAATTTCAGAAAAATTGACAACGCCGTCTACTGGCAATACCGGAACCAGCATACAATGCTATTTTCATTTTTGTGTGTGCTTTGTTTCTATTATGTAGCAGAGATGGCGCTATGTTCACAAAATGTATTTTTTATCGTTAATTTTTTCGATGTTCTATTCCGGACGAAGATAAACCCAAAAACACAAAAATCATAAAAATTGGTCCAGCCGCTCTTGAGTTATAAGTGGTGTAACTAACACGACTTTGTTTTATATATATAGATTATTATTGGCAAATTATTATACAAAATAAATAACAAAAAGCCCTAGTAGCTTTTACAAATGTCATAATAAAAATCAAGAAGTTATAAAAAAAAATACATCAATCAAAATTATAATCAAGTCAATATTAATATTTAAATTAAATTATTATATGGCATATATATTAAAAAAATAAACAACAAACGGAAAACCTACCAATATGCTCGCTCACTTCTTCTCCCGTCATCCCTTTCGAACCTAACCTATCCGTTTCGGGGTGCCCTAAGTTCCCGAGCTCGATTCGCTCGCTCTTGGACTAATTCGTTGAAAACACGAATACATCCGAAAGCTCGCGCTGCACAGCGATGTCGCCTCGTCGGTTATTCTGTTATTTTCAAACGAATAATATGGTAAAAAAGAAAAATTGAATCCCAAATACAATTTAAGTGTGTAACAATATTATTACCGCAGCACACAAAAACCTCCTAAAAGGTATTACTCAAACTGGATAAAAAGTTAAATACTTACCTTCTTACAAATAAACGCGTTATAAAGTTATACCAAGTATAAACCTATGAAAATGTATGGTTATACCTTTGTTATACCTGGTATAACTTTATACCGCGTTTATTTGTAAGAGGTTTAGTATATTATTCGCCTATTCAGTTTATTTTTCGCCCGGTTAATAATTGTCCTTACAATAAGTTGATCCTAATTCAACAATAGTAGTATTTATCGATAGCCCAGATAATATATGTAGTAGTTGTTTGTGTGTTTGTAGTAGAAGTCACAGAGAATAAAATACCAATTGCTCAACCATTTAATTTTAACCAATAAATAAATAATGTTCATCTTGAACCGTTCTCGATAGATTTGATTTATCAGTTTTCATTAATCTTGAGACATTGAATAAAATAGCAGTTGATGGCAATTCAATACTGTTGGTGAACTTTTTCTTTCTTATCTTTTTTTCATTTTCAGCCATTTAGAAAACCTTGGCAATGTAGTTTAAATAGACAAAGAAGAATAACATGTATTTTCTTTTATTTACAAAGTAAATATCATTTCATAATTTAAAGATAAGTTCAGCTGTAAAGAAACACGTTGCTGAATTTTATAATTGATAAAACATCATTCAAAAAATCAGTTGTTCTCATCTTTCTGCAAACATAAATGTAAGGGGCAGTAGATTATTTTTTCGTTTTTTCGCGATTTCTGAGTTGCTTAAATATAAAAAGTTGTTTATAACGATGAGTACAATGACCCCTTTACAGGTTTTGCGTTGTTTCTGTTACACCTTTTATAAGTAAACTCAGGACAATTATTTATCCCCTCCGGTAGGTTCCCAGATTGTCAAAACGGGTGTGCTCACTAGCTGTGGCTTGGTCACCCACGGTGAAGCGAAGAGGAACCCGAGGAGGGGCCGCTCGTCAGGGCTTTTGCCGATTAAGCCGACAATGTAGCGGCCAACAAGTAGGTTGTGGTGCCGCTTGGCAACAGAGGCGACATCGCAACTGATGCGGGCCGCGTTTTCGTATGGGGGGCATAGCGGCTGAGGTATGGAGGACGCGGCGGGAGAGGAGAACCGGTATTGTGGTTCGCCGCTCTCACTACTTGCCGCGACCCGGACGGGATCGCCACCATCTGATGGCAGACGCCATGGGGCTGCAAGGGAGGAGGAGTGTCGGTATTGCATCGGCCGCTCTCCCTATCCGCGAGGCCACTTTCCTGACCCATCACAGAAGGTCGTCTAGCGCCCATGTGCTGGTTTGGTCCCTGGGGTGGTCACGGCGTGCAATGCTTTCTAGTGCGCTGGTGATGGGGGATACTCCCCAGAGGAGGGTCCGGTGACGGACAGCCGTGGCGGGTTCACGGATGGGTGATAACGCGTGCCCGTGTTCCCGCCATAAGCGGCACAGGAGGACATCGTGAAGTTTTAGTAGGTTGGAGTCACACGTAACTGCGCTGTCTCCTCATTGTAGCGCAGTATGCATAAGCATTACTTCAAGCAGAAAAAAAGAACACAATCTTTTATAGTTCAAGTGTATGAGCGAGTATCGCACGCCGTGCCACTATTTAGTCTATTTGGACAGTATCCTTCTCATTATTCTGGGCTTTTAATTAAATGCTAGTCATTACAGGGGTTGGAGGTAGTTATAGGACATTTGAAGGGAAATCATGGGTCCTAGTTGGATACCGGTAGGCTTGGGAAAAAAATAACGAAATATCGATATTTTCACATATCGTTCTGGTTTTGTATTTAATGTTGCTACAGATATTCCTTGAAAGATCCTCGTGCTCGTAATTTTTTTGAAATGCCACCAAAATCTCCATCAAATCGAATACAACCAATGAATGCAAAAATGTTTATTTCAGAATTCTTTAAAAAAAAGTGCACTCTGAAAGCTAAAGTAATCTATAGTCGATATTTTTGACCAATTAGTATTGATACAGTATACAAATATCGATTCGATGGTTATCTATCATAAGTTCGATTTCACCTAAAACTTTTCAACTATTATTGTTTCGTTTTTTTTTTAATTCATCGAAGTTCACGTCTGCCACTGTCTCAGTTGACCTATAATCAATTTGATTTTTTTACGTTTCACTTGGTCGAAAAACTTTTAACCGAAGTTACACTTAGCCGAAATAACATTTGTTCAAAATATTTATTTTTAAACGCATATCAACATACTGAGTGAGCGAGAAACAGTGGGCGAATACAAATGTTTAAAACAGCGACTTGAAAACGTAGCTCTACGAGCTCCTATTTCTGCCTGCAGGGTCTAAAGTAGCCGGGGTGCCCTAAATTCCCGAGCTCGCTTCGCTCGCTCTTGGACAAATTCTTTGGAATAATAAATTAATAAAAATGTCTAATGTATTACAGCTATTAATAAATCATTTGCATGAAAATTCGAAATGAATACGTAAACACAGACAAGACTGCGTGAAGTGGATTTTGCAGCGATTCTTTTCTGTCACTAAATTTTGTAGCACAACATATTGACTTTTTATAACACTATTTCAATTTTAAATTGAAAATGCTACCAAGTTACCGGCTATATATTTATGACTAAATAATATTCCCTAAAATGTTGTTTCGGTCTGGTGAAAATATAGCAAATGAAACAAGTTCAAAAGAGGCTTCGGCCAAAAGCAAAAAAGTTATTTTGTAAATCGGCGTAATGTAGTTCGGTAAAATAATACCTATGGCAATTGATACTTCGATGATCTGAAATTATGTCAAATAATGCATATAGCAAAAAAGACGTCGGTTAATAGTTTTCGGTAAAATGAAATTCGAGCAAAAAAGATTCGGAAAAGTAACCGGTTCCCCGATTCGATATTTATCTATCTATTTTTTTCGTTTGCCCATCCCTTGAATACCCACATTATTATCAAGTCGACCAAGTACCTACCTATGTGTCCCAGCATTATGCTGAGCGTTATTTTACCTATTTGTGCTACTTTCTGATTTTGTACCTTTTTGTCGTCATGTTTAAGGCATCTTATTCATTTCTAATAAAACATGAAATATTTTCTATACCGCCTTTATTTATTTTTCAGGGCCGAAGAATGAATTTTGTCGAACAATATGTTTCCTGTTGGGCTTAGGTCTCTTCGAATATAACTAGAATACAATAGAATAAATTTATTTACAACTCTATGTTCAGCGCTTAGAGCATATAACCTAGTTCAGCTAGGTTAAATCCTCTAAGCGCTGAACATACATACATGGGTGATTTTTAAAGGCTACCCCGCGACTTCTAAAACTTGTTTTGGTGAATAGTAAATAGGCCACCCTATGACTTACATACAGAAAGTCAAGCCACTTTCCCATGGGGGTGGGCAGAAACTCCAGAAAAGCCTATTAAATAATACTTATTTATTCTATTTTTTAGCTTTTCGCACAACATAATCTCGTTTATTACACCAAAAATAATTATTTTGTTCTTCGACGTTAAAATCAACGTCATCAACCCCACAAATTTCACAGATTATAAAAGATGTTTAGACACATTCCTTTCTTTTTTTTTTTGTTCATGACCATAGATACAAGTCTTTCAGTCGGATACATAAATATGGGTTTTAACTTTCTTTATTATGCATAAGAATGCGGATGTAACAGATTCAAATGTTTTTTGGAGTATTTGGCAGCAAATTGTATCGAGTCAGCCTTCCCAGTAAGCTTTGCAGAGGTAGTCAATACTACAATAAAATACACCGCTCCACTATCCCGAGATCGCTTCTGTCAATGATTTCAAATATTGTCCAGTTGCGTAGACAGTTGAGACACAAAACTACACCAATTTTATATCACAATATCCACTAGACATCAATTTGCAAATAATATTAACAGCCGCTGAACATCACTCGAAAAAATCACGCCAAAAACTCCCAGTCACATTCCAAGCAGCCAGTGTTATCACATTAATGTTTGCGCAAAATTCTACCTTCAAAACTGGCTTCTCATTTTTTTTTTAATATAAAATGATGTATTATTTTTAGGGACAGAAAAACTACGAGTAGTTTTGCCGAATCTAATATTTCACATTGGGCTTAGTTTTCCCCAAATCTAAAAATAAAACAATTCCTATAATAAATTTATTTGCATCGTTCGACAAACAATGCATGGGTGAATTTTGGAAAAATCTTGGCGTGGGTGGCTAAAAAAAATATTTTTGTCCTCCATAAACTCTTGTTTATTCTAGTTTTCTGCCTATGAAAACTAGAACGTACCTACCGGTGTGATTTATTTCACACAACATAATCTCGTCTATTACTCTAAAAAAAATTGTAGGTACGTCGACTTCAATAGGTGTCGATCAACGACACCAGTCCCGCATATTTCACAGATTATGAAAACAATTGAACGTCACATTCCAAACAGCCAGTGTTGTCACATTAATGTAATTTATTTGCGCAAATTTGTGGCCCGTAATGATATCAATTTTGCGCCTAACCGACAACGAATCGTGTACCTTTTACAATTTCACAAATTGAATTTCAAATGAACCGTCAATGAATTTCTTTTTTATTTTCAAATAATCTTTTTACGGTTATTTTTTTCAAAGAATTTTCTCTAATTCGTTGTGAAAAGTGGTTCTTTTGTACTAGTGAAGAGGTGGAAAATTTGATATACTTAAAATGGCGATACCATTTTTTAAATTGTAAAAGCAGGAGTAAGATAATAGTAACTATTTTAATAGTATACAGTCTTCTACATTTTTCGTCTGTAAACCACAAAAGAGCTACAAAAATTAGAACATTTTCCGACGAATAATTTCCAGACTGAATTTTAAGTTGCGAGTGGAATTTAAATACCCGGTTTTTGTTACACGATCCTTTACTTTGATTAGAAATACGAGTATCTATTTTAATAATATTTACGAAAATCTTAACAACCATAAAATTTAAGCCGCATATAGGTTAAATCGGGCGAAAATTTAAAAAAGACAGATGAAGCAAAATTGGCAGATTTTAGACATAAAATTTTACTATTCAGAAACCTTTTCAAAATAACAGCGTTATCATCTTTTAATGTTCCCACTGATGGGACACAGGGCCTCTCTCTGTGAGAGGGAATTGGCCGTAATCCACTACGCGGGCCCAATGCTGATTGCTGGATGTCACATGTCTTCAAAGTTTTGGTACTAGGACATGCCGGTTTCCTCACGATGTTTTCCTTTACCGTTCTGAGAGCAGTTTTGATGAAATAATGTACACAAAGTAAAGCGCTTGACTAGGTTCGAACCCAGTAAATAACCCGATTTCAAAATAACAGGGTATATTACGAAATTTATATTGCTTTACTACAATATTTACCCAAATATTACGTAAGTAAAGAGTCGTAATATGAGATAATAACGTCCAACTATCTCTCCTCATTACAAGTACAATCGGATACACAATTAAGGACACTGTTACAAATAAAAAAACTGCCTCATTTTTTCTTAACATAACAACTAAGATAAAGTTCTCGGGACTACATTGTAGTTGTTCTTTCTACTTATTGGTTACGTTGTCTTTTTAGGGTTCCGTACCCAAAGGGTAAAAGCGGGACCCTATTACTAAGACTTCGCGGTCCGTCTGTCTATCTGTCTGTCTGTCTGTCCGTCTGCCACCAGGCTGTATCTCATGAACTGTGATAGCTAGGCAGTTGAAAATACAAAAAACAGAATAAAATCAATATTTAAGGAGGGCTCCCATACAACAAACGTAATTTTTTTGCCGTTTTTTGTGATAATGGTACGGAACCCTCCGTGCGCTAGTCCGACTCGCACTTGGCCGGTTTTTTAACTTAATCGGGGAAAAATGAAAAACTTTTTATTTATTATTTTCGTAAAAATATTTTGTATCGTTTTTTTTTACTGAAGTTGTTCACTTAATTCAAGGTTATAAAATAAAGTATTTTAGTACGGTGAAAACGTAATCATGTGATTACTAATATTTTTCGTCTAGACAATATGACCTAAATAACAAGCCTTTTACCGTTGATCTACTTTTGCATTTTCCCAATTTGCCAAACGTTTCAACCCAGAGGCATAGTCATGCCGAAATAATTTCCTACTTACTCGAAAGGCATGGAAAATACATAAATCATATTTTGGTCGTGTCTGAGACAGGCTTAAAGGCGGCTAAAAAGTATATAAAATATCAAACCATGTTGAAGCTCAAATTTATTATACGTAAAATTCTCTTTGTTTCATTTATAAATCCTTTCATCATTCTGTTTACTTTACAAATCTGTACGGAACAGTTACAGCAGCATCCAGTGTCAATTTAATGGCCATACAAAATTTATACTCCATTTGGATATGAAGAGTATATACCGTGCCAAGTTATTATTGCCGCTATAACATCGCTCGTGTACTAAAGTTTACGATCTATCCATCAGTGTATCAAAACATCAACAAACAATATTGTTTTGGGCAGTATTTTGGGCAACAAAACAGATTTAAACAAAGCCACGTTTTGGTGGGAAGAGACGTAATAACAAGGCTCAATCCTACTAATATTTTATCCTACTTCCTAATAATATTATAAATGCGAAAGTTTGTGAGGATGTATGTATGTTTGTTACTCTTTCACACAAAAACTACTGAACGGATCTAGATGAAATTTGTCACAGAGATAGATTATAGTCAGGAATAGCACATAGGATACTTTTTATCCCGGGAATATGTTCCCTCGGGACAATTTCCGATATTCACGCGGGCGAAGCCGCTGGCAGAAGCTGGTAAATTATAAATGCGAAAGTTTGTGAGGATGGATGTATGTATGTTTGTTACTCTTTCACGCAAAAACTACTGAACGGATCTGGATGAAATTTGGCACAGAGATAGATTATAGTCAGGAATAGCACATAGGATACTTTTTATCCCGGGAATATGTTCCCTCGGGACAATTTCCGATATTCACGCGGGCGAAGCCGCTGGCAGAAGCTGGTAAATTATAAATGCGAAAGTTTGTGAGGATGGATGTATGTATGTTTGTTACTCTTTCACGCAAAAACTACTGAACGGATCTGGATGAAATTTGGCACAGAGATAGATTATAGTCAGGAATAGCACATAGGATACTTTTTATCCCGGGAATATGTTCCCTCGGGACAATTTCCGATATTCACGCGGGCGAAGCCGCTGGCAGAAGCTGGTAAATTATAAATGCGAAAGTTTGTGAGGATGGATGTATGTATGTTTGTTACTCTTTCACGCAAAAACTACTGAACGGATCTGGATGATTTTTATCCCGGGAATATGTTCCCTCGGGACAATTTCCGATATTCACGCGGGCGAAGCCGCTGGCAGAAGCTAGTGATGTATAATTTAAACAAATATTATAAAGAGGTATAATTGTTTGTATACTTGTACAATGTTGTCTCTAGAAGTAGATAACCCGATTACGAAAATCCTTTGAGTGAAAGAAAGCGTCACTCTCGCAAATACTCGGTTCATGTGGAAATAGAATAGCGGTCGTCCGCCTGCGTGGAATTTGTACTTCTATATTTATAAATTACACCATAATATATACGTTATATTACCGTAAAGTTTCATCAAAATCCATTTAGTAGATCTTACGTGAAAGAGAAACGAATATCCATCCATCTATGTGTCAATCCTCACAAACTTTCATGTTTATTAATAACTAGCTTCAGTCAGCGACTTCGCCCGCGTGTATGTCAAGATTTATCCCAAGGGAACGTATTCCCGGGATAATTAGTAACTTATGTGCTATTCCAGACTATAATCTATCTGCGTGCCAAATTGCATCCAGATCCGTTGAGCCGTTTGAACGTGAAGAAGTAACAAACGTACAAACACACACACACACACACACTCACAAACTTCGGCCTTTATAAAATTAGTGTGATAGTGTGATTAAGTAGGATAGGCTTAATAAACGAAGCCACGGGAAAAAGTTTTTCAAATGTAGAAGAGAAAGTTATGTAAGTATATACGTACACTATATATTATTATGTCAGGCTGAATGCAATGTAGATACTCGGTATAATACCCGCTTGTCATTCCACTAAACAGTCCATTGTGTGTGAGTGCCACAGGCAAAGCTACGATATCCCGGACATAATGGTGATCATATGGAGAATGGTGAATATCACTTTTGCCAAACAAACGAGATATTATGCCCGCTTACTAACATCATACATTTGAACGACGCGATCAAAGCATAATAATGTTATTTTGATATCATACGTGATATTGCTGTTATGGGCGGACGGACTGTTTCCATTAGTGCTAAAGTAGTTTGAGTATTAGTGTTTTCCCGTTTGTAACCTAAAATAACATCACGGCTGAGTACTGCCAAGGGTAAGGCATACTTATGATGAAGTTGTTTTTTAGGGTTCCGTACCCAAAGGGTAAAAACGGGACCCTATTACTAAGACTTCGCGATCCGTCTGTCTGTCTGTCTGTCTGTCTGTCTGTCCGTCTGTCTCCAGGCTGTATCTCATGAACCGTGATAGCTAGACAGTTGAAATTTTCACAGATGATGTATTTCTGTTGCCGCTATAACAGCAAATACTAAAAACAGTATAAAGTAAATATTAAAGGGGGCCTCCCATACAACAAACGTGATATTATTGCCGTTTTTTGCTCGATATTAATAACGGCTACAAGTAGACGCCTGAAATATTCACAGAATGTTTAGTGTAATATTTACTTCGAAAAATAATAATTAATAAATTAAAATAAAATAAATTAAGGGGCCTCCCATACAACAAACGTGATTTTTATGCAGTGTTTTGCGATAATGGTACGGAACCCTTCGTGTGCGAGTCTGACTCGCACTTGGCCGCTTTTTTTTAATGTTTGAGCCGCACACGAGAACAAAATCAAACAAAGATTTAAAAACATCAAAAATCTCTACTGCTTAAGAAGCGAAGTAAAACACGTAAACAAGAAGAAAATGTTGCTGTGCAGTCGGAGGATACATCTGGTTTTGGTCAGCCAGCTCGCGAATATGTATCCTCCGACTGCACAACATGTTTTTTTTTCTTGTTTACTTCGTTTAAGTTCGCTTCTTAAGCAGTCGGGATTTTTTGATGTTTTGAATTAACTTTTTATATTTATAACTTTTAAGTTAACAATTTTTTTTTCGCGTTATGTACATTTAAACATGTTAGTGTTATATATTTTTGAAATCACCTCTTAAAACCTTTTATTTTATTACCCCATACGATGGGTTTGGAAGAGAAAAGAAAAGTTTGCGATTGTCACTGGTTACATTAAAATTAGAAAAAGAAAAATGGCGGATTTTGGGCGCCTTATTGTGGGGATCCAATTTTCCCCACAATATGCCGCCCAAAATCCGTCATTTTGTAACACTCGCAAGGTTAAGAAGAAACGATTGACGTAAGAATCATCAAAATTGAAACATCGAATAAATCCAATATTATTACTTAAGTATTTATTTTCTCCGTAAGTGTGTCCGTGGCATCAACAGTGGGGCCTATCAGAATATCACCGCAGCGTTATTTCTTTTTCGGATATCGCTGCATATGCTGAGATAGGAGCCTTTTTGGTCCCGCACGGGGTTTTTATTTTAATTATTGTTTAATTTTATGCTTTTCTCGTGTCTCCTGTGCGGGTCACAAATAAATATTTTTTCTTTCTTTCTTTCTTTCTATAAAACTTTGCCCGATCCAGGAATCGAAACCACGACCTGATCAACAGTAGCGGTTGCGAAACGTGTGAGTTTTAGATATTAAGTTATTAGATAATTATACTAATTATATCATCTGCAAATGTCAAGAGTAGATAATAATATATGAAAAATGTGAAGAAAAAATGTCGAAAGATGTTAATATATGATGGAGGATAATAGTCAAGCGCAAGCCTATTTATTAAGAAAAAAAAGAAAACTAGAAATAAACGTCTACGTAACAGACTGACAGAAGGATAATACGATCACTAGTGCTGTGTCAGTCTAATTGATATTTTTTTTACCAATAAAAGATAAAAATTTATGATGGATGTTAGGTAACTGAATAGGAATGGGAATACGAAATTGAAAAATAAAATGTGATGCACCGACCCTCAGTAACATGGGACAAGGGCGGAAAGATGATTCAATGATTGTTCATTATGGCATATTTTAACTGCTCACCCGGTTGATGTCAATAGCTTCGTACCCTAGGGCATTAAACAAAACTGACGACAGTTGGGTGTAATACGGGACATGCACATGCTGAGACAGAAGGGTTTTTGGTTTCGCACGGGTTTCTTTTTACCCGACTGCCGAAGTAGGGTAATGTGTTTATCAGTCTATGTATGTATGTGCCTATGTGGCGTTCTAGAGACCAAACGCTTTGTCCGATTTTGATGATTCTTACGTCAATCGTTTCGTCTTAACCTTGCGAGTGTCACTGGCTACATTAAAATTAGAAAAAGAAAAATGGCGGATTTTGGGCGCCATATTGTGGGGAACCTGTGACACTCGCAAACTTTTCTTTTTTCTTCCAAACCCATCGTATACATCGGTAACAAAATAAAAGGTTTTAAGAGGTGATATCAAAAATATATAACACTTACATGTTTAAATATACATAACGCGAAAAAAAAATTGTTAACTTAAAATTATAAATATATAAAATTAATAATAAAAAAAAACCCGGCTGCTTAAGAAGCGAACTTAAACAAGGAAAAAAACATGTTGTGCAGTCGGAGGATACATATTCGCGAGCTGGCTGACCAAAACCAGATTTATCCTCCGACTGCACAGCAACATTTTCTTCTTGTTTACGTCTTTTACTTCGCTTCTTAAGCAGTAGAGTTTTTTGATTTTTTTAAATCATGATTTGATTTTGTTCTCGTGTCTCCTGTCGGCTCATAAATAAAAGAAAAACAACTTCATCCTACGTATGCCTAACCCTGGCTTGGTAGTACTCAGCCGTGATGTTATTTTAGGTTACAAACGGGAAAACACTGATACTCAAACTACTTTAGCACTAATGGAAACAGTCCGTCCGCCCATAACAGCAATATCACGTATGATATCAAAATAACGTTATTATGCTTTGATCGCGTCGTTCAAATGTATGATGTTAGTAAGCGGGCATAATATCTCGTTTGTTTGCCAAAAGTGATATTCACCATTCTCCATATGATCGCCATTATGTCCGGGATATCGTAGCTTTGACTGTGGCACTGATACACAATGGACTGTTTAGTGGAATGACAAGCGGGTATTATACCGAGTATCTACATTGCATTCAGCCTGACATCATAATATATAGTGTACGTATATACTTACATAACTTTCTCTTCTACATTTGAAAAACTTTTTCCCGTGTCTTCGTTTATTAAGCCTATCCTACTTAATCACACTATCACACTAATTTTATAAAGGCCGAAGTTTGTGAGTGAGTGTGTGTGTGTGTTTGTACGTTTGTTACTTCTTCACGCTCAAACGGCCCAACGGATCTGGAAGAAATTTGGCACCCAGATAGATTATAGTCTGGAATAGCACATAGGATACTATTTATCCCGCGAATACGTTCCCTTGGGATAAATCTCGAAATCCACGCGGGCGAAGCCGCTTGCTGAAGCTAGTTACTAATAAACATGAAAGTTTGTGAGGATTGACTCATAGATGGATGGATATTCGTTACTCTTTCACGCAAGATCTACTAAATGGATTTTGATGAAACTTTACGGTAATATAACGTATATATTATGCTGTAATTTATAAATATAGAAGTACAAATTCCACGCAGGCGGACGACCGCTATTCTATTTCCACATGAACCGAGTATTTTTCCGTGAAGAAAAGAATCTTAAGGGCGCGGCGAAGCATGAATTGTCCATACAAACGTAATACCTAAATCATTTGTAAGTTGAGCATATTTCCACCAAATTATGCTAATATTCGGATTCAGACAGTATTTATCTAGGTTCCTACGTCTTTTTTTTTTCAAAATACTTACCTAAAATGAAGTTTTAGCGAATTCCATTTCGTACATTTTTACAGCGTAAATGACATGTTTTCTTATTGATTTTTCTATCTTAAAAAAAACAATATCTATAAAATTGTCAACGCTATAACATAGCTCATATTATCAAGAAACAAACTATCGAAAAAAAAATAAAAAAACATTAAGTTTTCATTCATCATTTTTGGTATTACGGAACACATAAAAATAATCATACATTTTCAAAAGCTAGTATTGCTGTCGCGTCGAGCACGTCATGTCAATGTGTGTGTAGTCGTGCTTCATACGGTTGAGTAGGTATCACTCGTACGGCTTTTGTTTGGGGCACTTCGGGGTTGTTTACTGTTTGTTGTATTGTATATTTTTTACCCGACTGCCGAAGGAGGGTAATGTATTTATCAGTCTATTTATGTATGTATGTATGTAAGTATGTATGTATGTAAGTATGTATGTATGTAAGTATGTAAGTATGTATGTATGTAAGTATGTAAGTATGTAAGTATGTATGTATGTATGTATGTTTGTTCCTATGTGGCGTTCTAGAAACCAAACGCGTGGGCCGATTTTGATGGTTCTTACGTCAATCGATTCGCCTAAACCCCGCGAGTGTCACTGGCTACATAAAAATTGGCAAATAGGAAAATAGCGGTTCTTGGGCGCCATATTGTAGGGGCCCAAATGTTTTTTTTTCTTCCACACCTATCGTGTGGGGTATCAAAATAAAGGATTTTAAGAGGTGATTTCAAAAATATATAATACTTATATGTTTAAATGTACCAGATTCCCAAAAAGTTATAAATAAAAAAAGTTAATTAAAAATATCAAAAAACCCGACTGCTTGAAAAGCGAACTAAAAAGACTCGTCTGGTTTTGGTCAGCCAGCTCGCGAAGATGTATCCTCCGACAGCACAGCATGATTTTCTCCTTGTTTGCGTCTTTTTAGTTCGCTTTTCAAGCAGTCGGGATCTTTGATTTTTTTAATTAACTTTTTTTTTGTGGTTTGTTGTCAGTGTTAGACGATTACTTTACTGTGCTGCTCGTGCGTATTTATTTATTTTCTAAGTACTTATTGTAATATTTCTGACACTATTGACCTAAGCTATGAACTTGGATTTAGATTTGCCTTGTGATTTGAACTTTGATATTGAGTAATCTACTTTCTTACGAACTTTGCGTTGTTTACGGACTTTATTATTTACGATTTGGTTTGGTTGCCGACATGGACTCCGAGCGTTGAGATGTTTCTCACAGTAAGTACCTATATCCCAATGATATAATACAATAAGTTACTATTTTTACCAGGTACAAGGACAATTGCAAATAACAAACCGCAAATACTGTATTTTTATAATATGGACGCCTAAAGGACTGGCATATGAAAAAATTTAAAAGACAACGAATTTCGGAATTCAATAAGTCTTAAAATTAGAAGAGTTTTATTTTAAATGTATATTGCCTGAATTAATAGATCCCCGTTTACCTAGAAATCTGCCTATCAGAGACAGAATATAAACTTTTTTTATTCTTTACCTACCTAATGTACAATTATTACAATGTACAATTGTACATATAAACTAAAAAGCGTGCGTAAAAATGTTTTCTGATTATCATTATTGTATTTTTGTATTTCGTTCAGTCGATAATATTTATGGTCACCCTACACGACTTTATCACGTTTTGATTTATATTTTTTAAATAGATGAATGATCTATAAAGTAAAACATAACTAAATAAATGTTTATACGAAATTCTTGTTTTTATTTTTAATATTCTTAGATCAGAGCGCTGTTATTTGTCTGTACCTACTTATGCGTAAATAGGCATAAATTATTTGAATATTTGTCTTGTACTAATACTTTGCCTAAGTAACATTTGTATTATTTTACTTGCATTCATTATTTATTATAACAATACATATTTGAGGTTTCGTAAAAGGCATAGTTACCTACATAAATAAGACAACAGAACGCCGGCGCGCGGCGCAGTTCGCGTTGGCCGGCTTGCTGGCTTTCGAGTCGTTATGAATGGAAGCCTATCTACTCGCACACACACGGCTGCGCACGGCACACCGCGTGTGTGTGCAAAGCGAGATAGCAATACTCTGGACGAATTCTTCACTCGTCTCGAATTGCATTTGCGAGCTCCGTTCGCCGCGCTCTTAAGACACTAAGCGAGAGTGACGCTTTCTTTCACTCAAAGGATTTTCGTAATCGGGTTATCTACTTCTAGAGACTACATTGTACAAGTATACAAACAATTATACCTCTTAATAATATTTGTTTACATTATACAACATTGAACCGTGTTATTACATCTCTTACCAACAAAACGTGGCTTTGTTTAAATCTGTTTTGTTGCCCAAAATACTGCCCAAAACAATATTGTTTGTTGATGTTTTGATACACTGATGGATAGATCGTAAACTTTAGTAAACGAGCGATATTATAGCGGCAATAATAACTTGGCACGGTATACTCTTCATATCCAAATGGAGTATAAATTTTGGATGGCCATTAAATTGACACTGGATGCTGCTGTAACTGTTCCGTACAGATTTGTAAAGTAAACAGAATGAGGAAAGGATTTATAAATGAAACAAAGAGAATTTTACGTATAATAAATTTGAGCTTAAACATGGTTTGATATTTTATTTACCTTTTTAGCCGCCTTTAAGCCTGTCTCAGACACGACCAAAATATGATTTATGTATTTTCCATGCCTTTCGAGTAAGTAGGAAATTATTTCGGCATGACTATGCCTCTGGGTTGAAACGTTTGGCAAATTGGGAAAATGCAAAACTAGATCAACGGTAAAAGGCTAGTTATTTAGGTCATATTGTCTAGACGCAAAGTATTAGTAATCACATGATTACGTTTTCACCGTACTAAAATACTTTTCTTTTATAACCTTGAATTAAGTGAACAACTTCAGTAAAAAAAAACGATACAAAATATTTTTACGAAAATAATAAACAAAAAGTTTTTCATTTTTCCCCGATTAAGATAAAAAACCGGCCAAGTGCGAGCCGGACTAGCGCACGAAGGGTTCCGTACCATTAACACAAAAAACGGCAAAAAAATCACGTTTGTTGTATGGGAGCCCCCCTTAAATATTGATTTTATTCTGTTTTTAGATTTTATAGCGGCAATAGAAATACATCATCTGTGAAAATTTCAACTTCCTAGCTATCACGGTTAATGAGATACAGCCTGGTGGCAGACGGACAGACCGCGAAGTCTTAGTAATAGGGTCCCGCTTTTACCCTTTGGGTACGGAACCCTAAAAAGACAACGTAACCAATACGTAGAAAGAACAACTATTGTAGTTAGTAGTAGTAGTCCCGAGAACTTTATCTTAGTTATTATTGTTAAGGAAAAATGAGGCAGTTTTTTTATTTGTAACAGTGTCCTTATTTGTGTATCCGATTGTACTTGTAATGAGGAGAGATAGTTGGTCGTTATTATCTCATATTACGACTCTTTACTTACGTAATATTTGGGTAAATATTGCTTTAGCAATAAAAATTTCGTAATATACCCTGTTATTTTGAAAGCGGGTTATTTACTGGGTTCGAACTTAGTCAAGCGCTTTACTTTGTGTAAATTATTTCATCAACACTGCTCTCAGAACGGTAAAGGAAAACATCGTGAGGAAACCGGCATGTTCTAGAGCCAAAACTTCGAAGACATGTGACATCCACCAATCAGCATTGGGCCCGCGTGGTGGATTACGGCCAATTCCCTCTCACAGAGAGAGGCCCTGTGTCCCATCAGTGGGAACATTAAAAGGCTAATAATGATAACGCTGTTATTTTGAAAAGGTTTCTGAATAGTAAAATTTTATGTATAAAATCTGCCAATTTTGCTTCATCTGTCTTGTTTAAATTTTCGCCCGATTTAACCTAATTTAAATTTTATGCGGATTAAATTTTACGGTTGTTAAGACTATAGACTATATATTATTAAAATAGTTACTATTATCTTACTACTGCTTTTACAATTTAAAAAATGCTATCGCCATTTTAAGCAAATTTTCCACCTCTTCACTAGAACATCGTCGTCGAGTTGCCAGCTTGTCGGTTTTTTATCGGTTGCATTTCGGAGAGTGTGCGATGGAATTGCATGATCTAATTCCGCCTAGCCCGTTTCATCATCGGACTAAAAGACGTACGGCGATGCGCCATCGGTACATGGTGGACATCCCACCCATACGCACTAAACGTTTTGGAAATACTTTCATTATGCGTACAGCTAAGGAGTGGAATTCCCTGCCGGAGTCTGTGTTTCCAGATAGCTACAACCTCGGAGTCTTTAAGTCAAGAGTGAATAGGTTACTTCTAGGCAAGCGTGTTACACCGTCGACCACATCATCGCTTACCATCAGGTGAGATAGTGGTCAAGCGCGAGCCTACCTATAATAAAAAAAAAAAAAAAAAAAAAAAAAAAAAAAAAAAAAAAACCGCTTTTCAAAACGAAGTAGAGAAAATTCTTTAAAAAAAAAAACCGTAAAAAGATTATTAGAAAATAAAAAAGAAATTCATTGACGGTTCATTTGAAATTCAATTTGTGAAATTGTAAAAGGTACACGATTCGTTGTCGGTTAGGCGCAAAATTGATATCATTACGGGCCACAAATTTGCGCAAATAAATAACATTAATGTGACAACACTGGCTGTTTGGAATGTGACGTTCAATTGTTTTCATAATCTGTGAAATGTGCGGGACTGGTGTCGTTGATTTTAAAGTCGATGTACCTACAATTTTCATTATTATATTGGAGTAATAGACGAGATTATGTTGTGTGAAATAAATCACACCGATAGGTACGTTCTAGTTTTCATTTAGCAGAAAACTAAGCACGGTCGTTAATTTTTAGTTTTTACTGCATAACCATCAAAAATTTTAAACCTGCTCAGTAAAGCGCAAACACCAATTTAAGCAAATTGGTGTTTGCGCTTTACTGAGCAGGTTTAAGAGCTCGGTTTTAAAGTAAAAGAGCACTTTTGCAGTAAACATTAATTCCATTGCGAAAATGCAAAATGCATTTAAAACAAACGTTCACGAATTTGAATTTATGAAAATCTCTTACGACGGATGGACGATGGTTGCCAATTTTACTATGATAAAATATTTATATCCGTTTAAGTTTTAAACTTGCTCTAGTTGTATTAATGTATTTTTTTATTTAAGGATCACCAATGAGTTATATAACAAAAACTTACAGAAAATATATACATTGGGTAACGTTGCTACGTTGCTAGGGAAAAGTCTCGCCCCATAGCCTTCTAACGCTTTTTTAATTTTGCCTTCTGCGGCCAATCCGTCAAAAACGAGTCCAGATCGTCACGCCAGATTTTCTAAGGCCTGCCTCGGTTTCGACGCCCGTCTTCAGGCGTTTGAGTGTCTGAAAGTGGGTTATATACGAAACAAATTCAATGAATTGTCTTCGTTTTTACAAAGTATAACATTGAGTGGTTGACCGGGTTCACCACGGATAAAACAAAACATTAAGTTATTTTACTTTTTTGTTAACTTTCATTAGCTAAGTGTTGCCATTTTACACTTATTCTGCCAAGTGGCAAGTAGTAAAAGTATTTAGTATATCATTATTGTAATAAATTATACGGAGTAAATGAATTAACAGTTGTGATATTTATTCCACATCTCTTAGTCTACTTACGTTTTATAACACACTTTACAAACCTCACCTTCATATCTTTTGGTATTGTATCAACTCATATGACTCATTTTTTATGTATTCTTTGTACTGTTTCCACCTGAAAAGCATACTTTTAGTTATCTCTCATTGTTTCTACATCCAAAACTTATTTTTACTGCTAATTTGTAAAAATCCTAGATTAGTTTATACTCTGACAATTATATCTGATATGACATATGTCTATTTTATTTTTTAAGCCATAGACAGAAGGTCTAATAAATTCAGTCACTCAGCAATAATTTAGCTTTCGAACAATGAAATAACTTTCTAGTTGAATAAGTAGCTACTTCCAAAGATTACCTTTTGCATACATTTATTAAACAATTTTACCTCTTTTTAATATTATTTCAGAAAAATAAGCAAGCTTCAAGCCTACAACTTTACTGGTCCACTTGATAATAATATAAAAAATTACCGTACTTTATAATAAAAGTTACATGATCCATAGAGACACAGTCCGAGGCATACACGTGTCGGCAGATGCAGAATCTAAAGTTGCATATTTGTTATCTAGCACGCGCCTGTCAAGTCGACACCGTCTACTCCTTTTATATACGACAGATTTAAACAAGATCATAGATAAAACAGCCTGTGTATCTCAAGTATGGAGGGTAGAGATAAGGAGAACGATCTCATATAGGGCGAAAGTTGAAAAAGTGTCCGGCTTTATACACTAGAAAATAATTCAAAAACCCTCCCAAATGGCGCTAGCGTAGGCAAATGGTGTGGTATGAATGTAGTAGTTGTTAACGGATTGAAGTATGCCGTTTTAGAAATTTTAATGTTTAGTGACTAGTATGGGGACTAATTTGTAAACATAACCTAAAATTATTGTTTCAAAATATTTTTACAAAATTTCATCGGAGTACAAGACGTAAGACAATGCGTTATCTGTACATGGTGGACAACCCTCCCATACGTACTATACGTTTTGGAAATACTTTCATTATGCGTACAGCTAAGCAGTGGAATTCCCTGCCGGAGTCTGTTTCCCGATAGCTACAACCTCGCGGTGTTTAAGTTAAGAGTGAATAGGTTACTTCCAGGTAAGCGTGCTAAACCGTTGACCATATCATCGCTTACTATCAGGTGAGATAGTAGTCAAGCGCGATCATAAAAAAATAAAAAGAACTGGCCAAGTGCGAGTCGGACTCGCATATGAAGGGTTCTGTACCATTATCGCAAAACACTGCAAAAATATCACGTTTGTTGTATGGGAGCCCCCCTTAATTTATTTTATTTTAATTTAATAATTATTATTTTTGAAGTAAATATACAACTAAACATTCTGTGAATATGTCAAGCGTCTACCTGTTGCCGTTATTAATATCGAGCAAAAAACGGCAAAAATATCACGATTGTTGTATGGGAGCCCCCCTTAAATATTTATTTTATACTGTTTTTAGTATTTGTTGTTATAGCGGCAACAGAAATACATCATCTGTGAGAGAGAGATCTAGATTCAAGTGTCTAGCTATCACGGTTCTTGAGATACAGCCTGGTGACAGACGGACAGACGGACAGACAGACAGACAGACAGACAGACGGATCGCGAAGTCTTAGTAATAGGGTCCCGTTTTTACCCGTTGGGTACGGAACCCTAAAAACCGTGTCTGAGATGGGTCAAAGATTTATTAGATTGTCTCTGCAGCGATCTACCTGGGCCCGTAATTAGTATGGAATTATGGACTGAGCAATTCTTTCACAAAGGTAATTGACCACTCTGTAGAAAAAGCCAAAGCAACGTTGCGATACTTGTCCCTTTTTGTAGTAATACACTGTATGTAATACAGTGATGTGGAACAATCAGAATTCAAGAAAAGACAACAACTGCAGCACTATCACTTTATTTCTCTCATACTTTTTTGCCCGTATTCACTTAATGCCTGGGTAAGCCTACATAGATAAAGAAAAAGAAAGATAAAATAAGGACGGCTCAGTTCATTATTATCTATGTCTACAACTAGCAACAGAGCTTTATAACTCTATGTACAGCTAATAACGAATGCTAAAAGACTAATTATTGTCCCGTTTTGCACAAATGAGGGTAAATACACTGAAAGCCTCTAACGTGTTAAACAGAGCGACAATTAATACCAGAGGACTACTTTGAACCAATTTCGTGAAGCCAGAATCGTGTAGGTCTGACATTAGTGCCGAGGTGTCATTATGGTGACGTCATATGACCGCTAATTTTCTGTTTAGGTATTCATAGTTGAGGTTGCCATCCACGGAGGGTCACCAACCCTTGTGTAATGAAACGGCTGTAAACTTTAAGGTGCCCTTAAAAGTTATTTTGTGGCTACAGCTAATGTAGCAAAAGGGACATCATTATGAGACTTAAAATAATAATATACCTAATTATTCTGTCTAGCCTTTCCCTAAATATATTTAAAGAAAAGAAAAACTGGCCAAGTGCGAGTCGGACTAGCGCACGAAGGGTTCCGTACCATTATCGCAAAAACCGGCAAAAAATCACGTTTGTTGTATGGGAGCCCCACTTAAATATTTATTTTATTCTGTTTTTAGTATTTGTTGTTATACCGGCAACAGAAATACATCATCTGTGAAAATTTCAACTGTGTAGCTATCACGGTTTATGAGATACAGCCTGGTGACAGACAGACAGACAGACGGACCGCGAAGTCTCAGTAATAGGGGTCCCGTTAAAAACGGGATCCTATTATACCATATTATACCCTTTGGGTACGGAACCCTAAAATAAACGTGTCCCACGGCTGCGCCAAATAGGACCAGTTCAGCAAAATGTCGGGCAACTAGTGCCCGACGCTGGTTTTTAGGGTTCCGTACCCAAAGGGTAAAAACGGGACCCTATTACTGAGACTTCGCGGTCCGTCTGTCTGTCTGTCTGTCTGTCACCAGGCTGTATCTCATGAACCGTAATAGTTAGACAGTTGAAATTTTCACAGATGATGTATTTCTGTTGCCGCTATAACAACAAATACTAAAAAAAGAATAAAATAAATATTTAAGTGGGGCTCCCATACAACAAACGTGATTTTTTTGCCGCTTTTTGCGATAATCGTACGGAACCCTTCGTGCGCGAGTCCGACTCGCACTTGGCCGGTTTTTAACTGGACCTGTGACAGATTATGTGATGGACGCAAAGCAGTCTTATAGTAACTAAATGTGTATGTGAAACAAGTACTTACTTACATAAACGATAAGAATAGATGTGTAGTATGAGTATATTACAAATAATAAAAAATACATGTACACTACATAAGAATAAATAAATAAGGTGAGTGTGACAATAAAGGAGGTGTGGGTAGGTAGGCTAATGCGTCATACTATTGAAGCATTCAGTGCGACCATATCCAGCTTACGTTGCGCTTCCAACAGATACTGCCGTAAATGTCTCCTAAATGTGTCCATTGTATTTGCTGTTCTGATCGGTGGTGAAATATTAGTCCAAACTTTGGAAGACTCTGCACGCTGCTGTATTATGCGATTGCGTCAAGCGTTGCTGCGAGCATGGTCTTCTCCCACATTCCCGTCTACTCGCTATCCAACCAAGTTTCTTATATAAATAGTCTTGTTTTTTGTATTCAATCACACCAAACAGAAGGCATGCCAAGTGTAATTTGCGCCTGGACTTCATTTTTAGAACAAATGTATTGGACGTCGGCTTCCAATCTAGCCGGATTCAGCTGAGTATATTTTACATGGAGCGACTGTCTATCATCATCAGCCTACCTCCTCTCTGTGAGAAGGAATCCACCGTAATCCACCACGCGGGCCCAGTTCGTGTTGGTGGATGTCACATGTCTTCGAATTTTTGGTTCTAAGACATGCCGGTTTCCTCACGATGTTTTCCTTCACCGTTTTGAGAGCAGTGGTGATGAAATAATTTACACAAAGGAAAGCGCCTAACTGGGTGCCGACCCACGACCTAGGTACAACTTGTAAGTCCGCGGCCGTACCACTGGGCCACCACTGCTCCTATATGTACTGTCTATCTGACTTAAGATATACCTAATCTATATCTATATGCGTCTTCGTATAATCATTATTCCGTCGCACCTGTCTGTGGAGAATAAAATCCTTCAATTTCATACAAAGAAACCTATTTAGTTTTGAATTGAGATTGTAACCCGCGGCTACGCTCCCGTCAATCCATCTTTCCTACCAACCTACCGACCTTACCTACCCTACCTAACTACCTACCCTACCTACCTACCTACCTACCAAACTACTTATCTAACCTACCTACCTATTTTTGTTTGTTTTTAAACCTTTCCTGTATACTGGCGAGAAATGTAAAAAATAATTAGCTTAATAGGAGCAACCGTTCTGAAGTGATGCAAGCGCATACATTTAGGCGATTTATTTTTATCCAATACCTTTAAACGAGCAATTATTGCATAGATATATATACAAAATCTGAATCTCGGTAACGGCTCCAACGATTTCATTGGATGCAGGGGGTTTCGGGGCGCTAAATCGATTTAGCTAGTTTTAATTTTTAGAAAAAGCCGTTTTCCCTTTTTTTACCCGAGTAAAGATCGGTCGCCCTGGTACTTTATATCTGTTGACTAATTATAATTTTAAAACACTTACTTCGTCGTATCGTTGCGATGGGATCGCCACGTCGCGTCGCTCGTGCGTTTATTTCGCACCTGTCTAAGGGTGCGCTAAATTTAAATAAATTTTCTTTAGATATGTCTTACTTAGTATTTACGTAGATACAAAAAAACCGACAAATCTTTTTAACGAAAGAAACAAACCAACTTCCATAACAAAAACTTCGAAAAACACTAGGTACCAAAGACACCGACTTCGAAAAAGAAAGTAAATTTTCGTTTTCCTAGCCGGTTTTTTTTTAAGTTTTTATTTTTATCTTTTTTTGTTTTGGTACCTCAACTTATCATGAAAATCATTTATAGTCAAAGTACATTTCATGAAGATTCCAATAAGCCAAAACACAACTAGTATACATAGTTATATTTCAGAGCTCCAGTGCCTATCTTCCGGCTTCATTATCAGATCCATTCGATAGTACCATTTTCATTTCATTTATAAGTATTTGCTTCTTCATAGTCGGTTAACTATTCGAGATATTATTTTTTATCTGTGACATACTTATCATCAAGGAGTTCCAGTGGTCATCCGTGGTCTTCTTCATCAGTTCCACTTCACCATCTTCATCATCAGTTGCACTGAGTGCAAATGATTGCATTGTTGATGAAAATACCAAAATCGCTATATGTATGCCTTTAATATTTGAGGAGCTCCCTCGATTTCCATGGAATCCCATCATCAGATCCTGACCTGATAACCGTGGGACCATGTGAGACGTATAGCCTATCAAACAAAAGAAGAATTTTCCAATTCGGTCTAGGCGCCTTTGAATAATCGGGGAAAATAATAAATAAATCTTTATTGAACCTTACATTATTTTGCTTAATATCTAGCTCGTGTTACACAATTTGTGAAAGGCGAACTAATTTATTAAACCCTGCCTCCTAAACTAGGATATCCTGTGACTAGGAGTCAGTGTCCTACTGCTTCTTGGACATTTAAAAAAAAAAAATCCGACGAATTGAGAACCTCCTTCTTTTTTTTTGATGTTGTTTAAAAAATATAACGACTTTACTACTTAGCTCTAAGTATCTAGTGAGTAGTCCTACATCAGTGCGATAATATCTCCATATTAAGCGGCCTTACTTGAGCCACTTTTGCGAATTATGCGGGTCTTAACTCAACTTTAACTTGTCTTATAAAGGGAGAAAGCGACCTTCAGCAATTATAATTACGCAAGGTATACTCAAAAGACGTATGTATCTTACATCTCGCCTTGTCTGTACCTACATATAAATGTCAGGCGGCCGGATAAAAGCCGAACTAATTAGGCTTTTTGGATGCGTGTATGGCCAAATAGACATTGTCTGGCCTTTGTTGTGCCTTCTATATTTAAAAACTTAATTAGATTTTCACTGGAATGGGATAAAAATAAGACTGATTTTTTATTAATTAGATTCTAATTAAACTTTATCTAATTATCGTAAATGAAGACGATTTGTAACACAAAAAGCCTAGATTTAAATACAATGATGTTTATCATTAACATTAGAAACGGGATATTTACCATGTTTACTGTTTGTTGTGAGTTCCCGATATTTCGGTGCTGTTGCAAGCACCATGATCACGGATAAACTGAACACAACAAACAGTAAACATGGTAAATATCCCGTTTCTAATGTTAATGTTAGTGTTAGTGACCATGATAGTTTAGAAACTTATAATGATGTTTATCATTTAAAACCTATTAGTCAAGTACATTGATACTTCTATACTTACTAATCTATACTAATAATATAATATTATAAAGAGGAAAGATTTGTATTTTTGTATGTAACTAATAAACTTACAAACTACTGGACCGATTTCAAAAATTCTTTCACCGTTGTAAAGCTATACTATCCCCAGGTTACATAGGCTTTTTATCCCTGTATTCCCATGGGAACGGGAACCATGCGGGTGAAAAACGAGGCGTCCACTATATTTATATAAGTCACAAAATCCTTAATAGGGCCGATCTTTTTATCCAATTCCACTCAAAAGTCTTAAACTAATCGTTCTGTTTGGCTTTTTAGTTTTGGCCAACCCTATAAGTATAACATCTCGCCTTGCCTATAAGTACTAATGTTATTCTCTCATTTTCAGGGACCTGCGATGTTTAAGGAACACGATACACACCAACCTCATGTCTACATACATACTGTCTGCCTGCAGTTGGGTATTAAACTTAGCTTTACAAGTAAGTATCGTAGCTTTACAAGTATAAAGTCTATTATCTAATAGCATAGAGCACAGAACACCGAGACGCCTCGGCAGCCACTGCTGATGAAGGCGTTGTCAAAACTTTCTATACAAGCCAAACCTGCACCGTTTACTCATTGAAATTGACGGCCCGTGACAATTCTTATGATTGGTATGCCGATACTTGTGTTCTGCACAACAGAAACATAACATTTTTAACATTATTTTTTTCTTTTGTAGTGACAAAAGAAAAAAACACATGTTAAAAATGTTTAGTAATCTAACTAACGGACTAAATTTTTTATAAGTGTAAACAAAAAAATTAAGACGATACAGTGAATTGAAATTTCGCGTAATGTCACTCCTTGGTACGCTTCCCACCTAGAATTTATCTTCATACCAAGATATTATATATCAAAATTATTAGCCTCCAATATTTTTTGTTAAATATAACTGAGACGGACCAAATAGTTTTTTTTTACACAAAAAACATCCCTATTACGCGCCCACGAATATTATATCTATAATAACTAGTCTCTGCCGACACCGTGTTCCGTGATCTATGGCCTAATGGGTAATCTGTAGATAGTGGCAGTAAACACTGGCTTAACGCAGGAATGAGAATTAGGTCAGATTTTGATTTATACGACGTCATCTTTGTGGGGAAATTCAATTTGTACAGTGCGTGTTTTCATTTGACAGATTAATTTATACTGGCTATTATGTTTATTGTTTCTTCACAAATGAGTTGAAAAACGTCGTTTGATGCGCATGAGCATTTGTAATTGCACTCCCGGCTCCTTAAGGCCCGCGCCCAAATCCACTTGCATAAAAATTTCGTAATTCATGAAATCGTCCTACGTGCCTACGGCCCATTTAGGACGACTTGCAGAAAATCAAAATAACAGTACATTATGGTACAAGTGTGTAATGTTGGTGATTACCGCTGAGGCGCCATTGAGACCCGAGCCGTTAGGTGAGGGTCTTAAGAGAAACGAGGACGGTAATCATCAATAGACATGTGTATCATACGACGTTTTACAACACACATGTGAATAAAATAATATTAAAAGTCATTTTTAACAGTGAAAACGAGTTGTGAAACATTTTTCGCTATGGCGGGCAAAAACTATCAGTTTTCCTATGCGCGCGCATCTATCAATGGCGATCGACCATAGACTAAAAGAATGAGGTTTATTTTTTTTTGCTTTTCGCGGATAGCGTTTTTAGCCACGTACAAAATGGGGAATTTCAAGTTTTCTTTATTACACAGATCACAAAAGTTATATTTGAATGAAAGTTTTATTTATTAACCACGTACAAGTTGAAATTATCTAAAGGGTCTTTCAACAAGGACGGGTCGATGTTAAAATTGAATAAAACAAGATGTGTGTGAGATATTAACGAAACTTATTTTTTATTTAAAAGGCCCATTTATGCCAATTATGATATAATATGACATCGTTCAAATGTCCGCCGTGGCTTCGTATGGTGGCACGAATCCGAGAGGTCCAATTTTTAATGACTCTGCTGCATAGATCCGGCTAAATCCGAGCGATGGCCTGCGTTATGTTGGCTTTCAGGGCAACGGTCGAATGTGGTTTATTGGCATAGACCTGCGACTTCAGAAAACCCCACAAGAAAAAGTCTAGCGGAACTCTAACTCTACCCTCAAACCGTTCATGCAGAATGTCGATTGTGTCGTTCGCTGTGTGGCAAGTAGCGCCATCTTGCTGGAACCACATGTCGTTCACGTCCATATTGTTCAATTCAAGTCAAAAGAAATTGTTTATCATTGATCTGTAGCGCTCGCTCGATCTATGCAGCAGAGTCATTAAAAATTGGACCTCTCGGATTCGTGCCACCATACGAAGCCGCGGCGCACATTTGAACGATGTCATATTCCATCCATAATTGGCATAAATGGGACTTTTAAATAAAAAATAAATTTCGTTAATATCTCACACACATCTTGTTTTATTCAATTTTAACATCGACCCGTCCTTGTTGAAAGACCCTTTATTTGAATACGAAGTTGCATGAAATGAGCAAGCAATAGATACGAGTACATTAATTTATTTGTACTATTGAGCACGATCTTTTTTGTATCGTAACTTTTGTAAGAACAAAACAACTCAACCAATAATAAAAAAAAAACTTTATAACTCACTTGTGAATAATAGCAATGAAAAACTCACAGTTTGATTCACATTTCACAGACACAGATGTCATTATGTGCCTAATTGCGGTGAAATTAGAGCCACTTTATGAGCAAGTGTGTTGAAAATAATATTTTCATTCTGCAAATCCTGCCATGTTTCTTGTAAGACAAGATATAACAATATCTTTTTAAGTATTTTTAGTTTTTACTTTTGTATTTACCGACTTCAAATAAAGGAGGTAATCAATTCAACACGTATGTAGGTATTGTTGGAATTACACAACATATGGTAATCATTAAAGAACTGTAGGGTTTATATGTAAAACTAATTTTTAAAATGTGATTGTATGATAAATATAAGACTGTCGTAGAAACTCCAAAGAATTGTTTGTAGTTTTAAGTTACAAGGGCTGTAGGCATGATGAGTTGATAAATTACTCTCACAATTAAATATTACTTTATTTATAGTTAAAAGATACATGTGTACGTGCCTACGCTTTCTTTTGATGTTCATAATATCAAAGGAAAAGCGTAGGTATAACCTAAAACAAACATAATACTCGTATTAAGTAGAAAATTATATGGCTTAGATATATGTTTTAATATCATTTCCATCACAAAATCTGCATTCAACATTAGGAGGACCTAATCGTGCTCCCACACCGCTGTTACAAATGTGTTCATGTTAGGTAATGTTAGTAAACATTAGTAAGCATCAATATAGGAGCACTCAAAACATTTAACAATTCCTAACAGAATGTAACAATTCCCAACATTTGTTAGTATTGGCGTTAGAAAATGTTTGTAAACATTTTTAACAGCGGTGTGGGAGCACCATAACAACATTGACAAAATTTTAAAAAGACAAGGTGTCAATTGCAAGTTTGCCTAGGTATTAAAACATCATAGTATTTAAAAGTCAATGGAGTATATAATCTATTTAAACAACTTTTGCCCGCAGCTTCGCTCTCCTTCGCTCTACGCCTGACGCTCTAGAAAAGTCATTCTCTCAGCGATGAAAATGGTTGAAATGCCAAAATGTAAGGATTTGACCACGTGACATTTCGATAGCGTTTGACATTCTCATACGGTTTTGACATTTGTCCAATCGCTATCGCCACAAAGCGTAGGAAGCATTTTTTATTTTTGTTGTTGGGCTCGCGTTTGACCAATATGTCACCTGATGATAAACGATGATGTGGTCGACGATGGGGCACGCTTGCCTAGAAGTAACCTATTCACTCTTGACTTAAAGACTCCCAGGTTGTAGCTTTCAGGAAATACAGACTCCGGCTGGGAATTCCACTACGCACAATAAAAGTATTCCCAAAACGCTTTGTGCGTACGGGTGGGATGTCCACCATAAACCGATGACGCATCGCTGTTTGTTGCATGTCACTTGTTTCGACCTCGTAACATTTTGATAGCGCTTGTCAGACCCATACGTTTTTGACTTTGGTACAATCGCTGTCGAGAATGTTAATTTGTACTTGGCGTATTTGTACAAATGTTTGCTCCAAATCTCTATTGCAAAAGGAACTTTATTTCAAGCTCGGTAAAGTATGTTTTGCATTGCCAAAATTGCTCATATATTTGGACAAATAACCCAAGTGTAGTGATAGCATGAGTTAATAAAAAAAACTTTATTAAAAAAAACCGACTGCTGAAGCGGACTAAAAAGACGTAAACAAGGAGAAAATCATGCTGTGCAGTCGGAGTATACATATTCGCGAGCTGGATATAACTTTATAGTTAAATTATTTTTGTCGATTTAGGTACATTTAAACATAATTATAAGTGTCACATATTTTTGAAATCACCTCTTAAAACCCTCTAGTTTGATACACGATGGGTTTGGAAGTAAAATATTTTTTTTTTTTTCCAAATTTTAGTGACACTCGCAAGGTTAAGACGAATCGATTGACGTAAGAATCATCAAAATCGGCCAACGCCTTTAATCTCCACATAGCTACAAACATACATAGACTGATAAACAGATTACACTCCTTCGGCAGTAGGGTAAAAAGTAGCCTATTCCCTAGAATCTCAACTATAAAGGTAGATTTCTGTGTAGGAAATCGGATCAGTAGGTACTGTCAGAAATTACCTTTTACAAATAGAATTTACGTCTTCTTAAAATAAATCCAAAACAAAAATGAATTCTTTAATATTTATCGAGGTATCGTCGAACATTTCATAATAGTTTTTCTATGGCTTCGATTGATTTATTACAAGTAATAATAATAATAATAAGCCGCAATTTTGAACACCTGCAGAATAGTGAGGAAGTTCATGCAAATTGAAGAAAATGAAACAGTTTACAACACTTCTTCTTCATTATAAAAATTCACTACACGCTACATTGACTTGGCCTTGTCTCGTTCATGTAGCTTAAACTAGCCAAAGAGCTAAGAAACAGTCCATATTTAACAAAATAATAATATAAATTTATTCACGGAATATTACAGTTAGGTACAAGAAAAATATGAGGATATGTTACAACTAATAGGGAGAATAGTATTATGACACAATATTGTATGTTGCAAAATCTGTACTTAATAGATTAACCCTGCCTCTTAAACTAGGATAACCTGTATCTTAAGAGATAGTGTTGGGCCATGAGATACATTTAAAACATAATTTATACAAAATACAACAAAAGTGAGCTCTGTCGATCTGGCTTGAAATTAAAGCCTGATCGACAATATAATAAGTAATTGTTTAGTAGCGGATATTACTATTTTCAAACAAAACTATCTGCTAAGTCTCAATCGGCACAATTATAAAGATAAACAGGACGTTAAAATAAAAGATGCCTTGCATTTGATGATATGACATAAATAACTTCGTGGGTAACGGTAACTGAAGACTGGTGATCGGTACATTTAATACAATATTTCATATATATAATGTGTCCGGACTTCTATACCAATATTATAAAGAGGAAAGATTTTTTGTTTGTTTGTTTGTATCGAATAGGCTCCGAAACTACTGGACCGACTTAAAAAAATATTTCACCTATGAAAAGCTACATTACTGTCCGTCTGTCCGTAGTCTGTCACAAAATTTTGTTTCGAAGAATATTTTTACTTCTCATTGGCCAATGAGCTTGTAATTTGATGATAATTTTTATTATAACGAATACTGATAAATACTAATATATATATATATATACTAGCTTTTACCCGCGGCTTCGCTCACGTAAAACGTAGAAAATGAAACACAGTGTAGTAGTACAAAAATAGTGTATTTTGCGTTACATAAAATGCAGTAGGTACTAATTTGATTTTTGATTCTTATAAATATTGTTTAAATCGACAAAAGTGTGGAAATGGGTTGTGAGCACAGAGTTGTAATTTTTAATAACTTACTTTAACAAAGTCGTGTTAACAATATTTTTAGTTTTACCATCTTTTGCTAAAACATATTGATTATGTGGACTTGATACTCGAGAACACGCTATATACAGTTGCCCATGGGAAAATCGTTTTTTTCTAAATGCACTCCTGCAACTTTCAGTGTTTGCCTTTGAGCTTTATTTATGGTAATCGCGAATGTCGCTTTAAGGAGAAATTGCAACCTTTTAAATCGGAATGGCATATCAGTTGGGATTATCGGCATACGAGAAATCATTACATCTTCTCCCTTTACTATTCCTGTCATAATTATTGCCCTTACTATATTGCGTCCCAGGTGTTTTATTTGTAGTCGGGTGCCATTACATAATTTTGGTGCGTCCTGATTTCTCATTAACAGGACTGGGACACCAACTTTCAGCCTCAACGTATGGGACGGTACCCCTAATAATTCTAAAGAGTTAAGAAACTACAGGGTAGAGTTTCTTAACTCACCGTAGAGTTTCAGTGTGAGTCACTCTGCTGCCACTTGCTTCCACTTGCTTCAAGCTTGCTTGGAAGCATGTATTATATTTTCTTATTCTGCTTAAAAAACGGTGCGATTCGTCACTGTCATACAAAAGCAAAAACTTGAGTGGTTCTTCTGGCTCACCAAGCGAGCAACACATACCCGGTGTCTCATCATTCCACTTGAGTGCTTCACATAATCTACATTTTTTATCCATGTTCCCTATGAGAACTATCGATGGCAAGTGTAATCAATCAATGGGTCATAATCAGACGCAGCGTTGTGGAACGACTCGCATGTATTTCTTGCAAACGTACGTCTCCTTTCAGACTACCGTTGAGCTCGTAAAATACGCTGTATTTGGGATTGCTCAGGCGTCTCAGCAGCTATCGATGACGCGTGACGTTAGGCATCTAAAATACGACGGGCCTGTGTTTGCTCAAAGGTCTCACCAGCCCTTTAAGTTGCGTGACGCTCAGCATCTGCCAGTTGGTGAGCCTGAGTCTGGTTGAAAGCCGCAGCAGCCCTTTCAGTTGCGTGACGCTCAGCATCTACGAGTAAGCGAGCCTGAGTCTGGTCGAAAGTCTCAGCTGATCTTTGAGTCTCGTGACGCTAAGCATCCGCGAGTTGGCGAGCCCGAGTCTGGTCGGAACTCTCAGCAGCTCTTTCAGTTGCATGACGCTTAGCATCTGCGAGTTGACGAACCTGAATCTGTTCTAAAGTCTCAGCAGCTCTTTCAGTTGCGTGACGCTTAGCATCTGCGAGTTGACGAACCTGAATCTGATCGAAAGTCTCAGCAGCTCTTTGGGTTGCGTGACGCTCATCATCTAAAATTTGACGGAATGAGTCTGCTCCTCTGTTTCTTGGCTTCTAGCTACTCTTGCTGTTCGAGTTCTGCTAGAGCTACGGCTCAGATGAGATTTACGCTTACGAGGCATATCCACAGCAAAAAAATATCTCCCTAATAAAATTAAGCAGTAGAATATTTTAAAGTTTTGCTTATATTACCACTTTCACGGACACTGACATTAAGTTGACTTTTTCAAATTGACACTCAAATCTTTCATAAACAATTATATCATGCCTACAGCCGAATAAGAAGGACGCCATAAAAGAAGTTTCATATTATTTTCATATTTTATAACTACTCCACCCCATTTCTCCCGCACCTTGTTCTATACAAAAAAGTAGGCTATGTCCATCCCAGGGTCTCGTACTATCTGCATACCAAATTTCATCTAAATCGGTTCAGTGATTAAAGCCATAATAAGAAGTTTCACACAAATCTAACTCACCCCCCTATTTATTCCCATTTGTGTTTTATGCAAAAAAGAAGTAGCCTAAGTCCTGCCCAGGGTCTCAAACTATCTTCACACCAAATTTCATCTTAATCGGTTCAGCGGCTTAAGCCATAATAAGAAGTTTCATTCAAAATTAACCCCCTCCCAGTGCCCCCCTCCTTCGCATTTTTTGCAATATAAAGTAGCCTATGTCCGTTCCAAGGTCTCAAACTATATTCCTACCAAATTTCGTCTTAATCGGTTGAGTGGTTTAAGCGTGAAAAGGTAACAGACAGACAGACAGAGTTACTTTCGCATTTATAATATTAGTATGGATAAATAAGATTCTTCAAAAAAACTTGAACACCCCCTAAATCGAATTTTGGGGGTAGGTTCGAAAAACTTATAATGACAACCTTTATTGTTTACTTAGGTTGATATTTGTGTCAAGTTTCAAGTTTATTAACCTAAGAAGTAAGATTCCTAAAAAAAATATCGACTCTTGGGGGTATTTTTGAAAAACTAATAATTGCAACCTTTTGTTGCTTACTTAGTTGAGTATTTACCCAAGTTTCAAGTTTATTAACCTAATAAAAAGATTTTTCAAAAAAACTTTAACACCCCCTAAATCGTCTTTTGGGGGTAGTTTCGAAAAATTAATAATAACAACCTTTATTATTTATTTATTTTAGTATTTGTGTAATGTTTCAAGTTTAGTTACCCATGAAATAAGATTCTGCCCTACAAATTTCAACACCCCCTAAATCGAATGTCAATCTTTATCATGTACTTAGATTACTATTTGCGCCAAGTTTCAAAAATATTAGCCGAAGGAATTAGATTTTTCATAGAAACTTTGCCCCCCTTTTTAACCTCCTTAGGGGTAGAATTTCGGAAAATCCTTTCTTATCGGATGCCTACATCATACCAAGAATACACCTTTCAAATTTCAGGTCTCTACGTTCAGCGGTTTGGGCTGTGCGTTGATCCGTCAGTCAGTCATTCAGGACAAAGCATTTTATATATATAGATTATATTTGGTACGGAACCCTAAATGTGCAAAGTCCTTGGCCAGATTTTAATTATTTAATTATTAATAGCATTTCGAGATTATTTGTTACATATGGGTATGCTGGTATGCTATTGGCAAAATCATTCCGTTTAATGATTTTGCCAACAACATATCAGCATACCCTTTTTGGTTTGCTTCTGGTTTGGGGTTTGGCAAAATCAAATCATCACGCCTGTCTTCACCGAAGAATAAGGCAGAGACGTTCTATTAAGACATCGTAAACGAAATATAATATTAATATATGTGGCGACGCCTGGGGGAGGCCTAAGTCCAGCAGTGGACGTCTTTTGGCTGAAATGATGATGATGATGATGAAACGAAATATTATTACCATAACCATAATTTATACTCTAAGCCACAACAGAAAATGTAAGTAAATGTGAAATTAATTTATTTTTGACGATCCGTTTTTGGTGAAACGTACCTTCCACAAACCACCCACCCGCATGTGGGCCCCGGAAAAGTAAAGTTTAGTCCCCAGACTCCCGTCCTATCAAATATATCAGCATACGTAGATAGGATATTATATAAAGTTGTTGAAGTTCGTCTCAAGTAGAGGTGGTTTTCGCTCCACCGGTTTCACATCTACTCTCAACAGTCAAAGGAACTTTTACGCTATGACCGACAATTCCGCGAATCTATCTCATCTCGCTGAAAACTTCGTGTTTTCCAAGCCCAACGCACACACAGGCTATGTTCCAACGAAAGCTTCAACACGTTCTCGTAACAAATATTATTATTGAAGTACTTGACAAGTTTCGCAATAAAAAGTTAATTAATCTGCAAACAACTGCTGAAATATGCAAATTTTGCTCATTTGAGAATAGTGGTAAGTCATACTTCTTGGCACGAGTACGTAATTTTCATGCTGAACAATTCATAAAAAAACTATAAACGAAATTTGGTTCAAGGAAGTTGGTTACCAACATAACCAACATTGTATGGAATATTCTAGTATGTACGCGAAGGAAGTATATCAAAATGAATTGCTATCCCTTTGTGGTTAATGAACCAGTCGTGAATAAAAAGACGTGCCGCGGATAAAAGATAATCAAAAGGCACAGCTTTGATTATAAAGCTACAAGAAACATCGTTAATTTAAAATTTACTGCCTTGAAGGATTTCATTCACGTCTCGAGTGAAGTCTTTGAAAGTTCAAAGAACTTTTATGATCCAAACGTTCAATCGCAATCTAGAAAATGCAAGCGAGTTATTTTGTTCAGTTTATCTAGTCTAGATCTGAAAATGTTTCAAAAATAACAAAGAAATCACGATAGATTTTTATTAGCGATAAAATAATATCAGCACAAAATATTTGTAGATTTAAAACGAATCGAATAGAATATTCGATAGTACTTTTTCGTGTACCTGTCAGTAAACACACCATAAAAACTGCTCAAGTATAAATAAAAACCTCGATGCTTTATTCATGTCATGTCAAAATATACCAACACTAATGTGGTATTCTTCCAAGGCGATCCATTTATCCATCAAATACGTTTTCTAGAACTAAATCTATCAATCACGTGAATCTTTTTCTGGAATTCTTTATTACCCGATCGTTCCGATTTCATTCGTTTGCTTTGCGAATCCATTCTTATAATATAATCACGAAATAAACTCTGTCTGTGTGTCTGTCTTGCTCTGTCAAACTAACTGTAACTCTGTCTCTTGTGTTGACATTTCGTGCGTTTATGGCTGAACCAGTTTTGATAAATTGTATTGGTTTCTAGAAATTTACGTTATCCCGGACGAAAAGTCCATTCCCCTGGGTTATTTTCTGATTTCGCGCGGGCGAAACCACTGGCAGAAACTAGTATCTTTATATATTTGACGTCACGAGGGAAATTCAAATAAATTGATCTATCATCGAATACCTACCGCCGTTTCCTAAGTGAGGTTACGGATATAGACGGTAGTTGCTCCACTTATATAAGATACCGACTGACATTCGTTCCCCCAAGACTTATTGAAAGTTTTCCCTCAAATATGTAGTTAGGTAAATTTAGGTCAAAACCTACTAGAGCAAAAGGGTTAAGAATGTCGAGTGGTTGCCCGTCTACTGAGGATGATTCGGCCTTTGTCCAGATTTACTGTCCGAAAACGGTGACAACTCAACCTGTGTTCGGATCCTTTTGACCATAGCTACTTCACGCATAAAAACATAACGCATAAATTAAACTCCCTAATTAAATCCTAAATCAAGTAAATGCTCAGGATACAAAAAATTCTCGTGCAATAAGGCATCATGCGTGGACAAGGGTCCTGACAACGCTATTAATTAATCTAGAAGTGTGCCCCTCCACGTTGACAACTGGCTTTTCATCCCACACGTCGTAATTGAATCCGTAACAGCCCACATACCGGATTAAAAAAAAATGGCATGGAGGCCTTTGTGCAGAATGAACCTTGGAAATATTTCAATAACCATTGATGGGTGGGATCATCTAACATGAAAAATATACCTGCCATGTTATTGTTCTGCCTTTATACTTTTGTGCATGAAGTCTAAAATAAATATTAAAAAAGAATAAACATATGTAACGGTAGAAGGTTGGAGTGTGTGTGAGTGGAAGTTGAAGTTGTAGATAACTCTTCAAGTTTGTCAAATATTTTTCGTTTGTTTTCTCCCCATTTTTTTCGCTTTCGCCAACTCTTAAGAAAACAAAAAGTCGTCCAACTCAAATATTTGCAAAGACAAACAAAATATTTTCGTCATCAAATGTCAAAGAAGTCGAGGTCTACGATTGTGGATAAATGCACATGCTAAAGTATAAAAAAGTTTATGTTTTGAGAAGAATATCAAGTATTCTCTATTAATAGATGGATATTGATAGTTAATCCATTAATTCGGTACAACAAAGTTAGCTATAAATATATGGGGTAGGCCTTTGCCCAGCCGTGAGAAAGTATAGTACATTTTAAGAAAACACGGTTAAAAATATTAAAATTACCAAACTAAACCATGTACAGAGGGCTTACTGTGAGTTCCCACTCACGCTCATTCGCTGTATCGTAAACGTCAATTTGTATTGAAACTGGATTAGCGCCGTCTGGTGACAGTAAGGAGAATTTTTTTTTGTACAAAAAATTACATAAAAGATCGTTTACGTTGTCACGACCGAGTGCGTTAAAAACTCGGAATAAGCACACTGATTTCGCAAACAAACGTCGTTTTTTTTGAGTTGCGAATTCATCCAATGACTTCTCCCGTTCTGGATGAAGCGGGTCTTGTCGTCAAAATTTTACTGACTAAAACCCACTCGTGTTCCTTCAGTTGCTTGTGCCAGGGCCGCGGTAACTCTCTTTCAAATTTATCCGCGACGTGTTTGTACATACTTCTCCGGAAATAGTCGTAAAACTCCAGGCTGCTTTTATCTTGGCAAGTCGCTACTACTTTTTTGTTACTGGGAAGCTGCAGTTAACTGCCGGTAATTAATACGATACTTAAAGCAAATAATGGCCAGTTTAAATCTCACATAAAATGTGCTTAAATACTGCCAGATTACATGTATAAAGAAGTATACTCGTAATAGCGGATGAAAGTTTGTGATTTTTTCCGTGGGACTTACTATCGTAATCAATACTTTAGTTACCAAACCAAACTTATATTTGCAAATATTGTTTATTTTTTAAATATTCTGACACATTTTTTTTTTTTTTTTGTAAATATTTATTTCTCAGTATATGGTACATTGAGGTCTTAAATTTAACATTTTTTCACACATAATACCATTTGCTGGTGTAGAAATATTATATAATAAGCTAGCATGCAAATCAAAATTTACATTATGATCATTAAATAAATTTATAAAATTTTGTATAATGTCGAAATATAAATCATAATATCAAAAAATAAATCATAATGTCAATAAAATTAATCATAATGTCAAAAAATTCATTAAAAATTTCAAAAAAAATAAACCATCATGTCAAAATATAAATCAATACCCTCAAAAAAAATTACAATGTTAAAGAATTCATAATAATGTCAAAGTACCAATATCATTATTAAGATTTTAATTACACTATCAAAATGAATGATTTAAAAATTCATTGATGGAATAAACACATGTCTAAGAGCCAAGCAAACATTTTACATTTAAACTTATTAATTGGTAGCATTCTCAGGGCAGGTGGTAATCTTAATATATATAAATCTCGTGTCACAATGTTTGTCCTCAATGGATTCCTAAACCACTTAACCGATTATAATAAAATTAGCACACCATGTGCAGTTCGATCCAACTTGAGAGATAGGGTAGGGTAGGGTAGGGTAGGGTGGGGTAGGGTAGGGTAGGTAGGGTAGGTAGGGTAGGTAGGGTAGGTAGGGTAGGTAGGGTAGGTAGGGTAGGTAGGGTAGGTAGGGTAGGGTAGGGTAGGTAGGGTAGGTAGGGTAGGTAGGGTAGGGTAGGGTAGGTAGGGTAGGGTAGGTAGTTAGGGTAGGGTAGGTAGGGTAGGGTAGGTAGGGTAGGGTAGGGTAGGTAGGGTAGGGTAGGGTAGGGTAGGTAGGGTAGGGTAGGTAGGGTAGGTAGGGTAGGGTAGGTAGGGTAGATGAATGTTTGGTGTTTTTATGGCAAAACAAAGTTTGCCGGGTCAGCTAGTTTATTATAAATTTTAATTGTCATGCAACTGGCATTTCTACTGTATAACTGTAATCTCTGAGCAGGCACTTGTAATTTCCCGGCATGTTTTTTGTTCAGTCTTTGAACCTATTTAGAGAATACATTTTGAAAAATCCTTTCATAGTGCAGCCCACTTTCGTATTGTAATTTTCTGCTTATGTGCCCAGAGGTTTAGGCTCTGCGTAGTCTTTCAATGAATAAATTTTAAAAAGATTAATATTGTTTTAATTCGATAACGCGATTTAAAAAACGCTTCCTGACTGGAGCATAAAATAAAAATGTACCCTTCAATGTATTCAATCAGAATTATATGGACTCCATAAAACTAGATGTATCGAATTTGTATTATCCCAACTCGTAAAAGGTAATGTGAATATGTTAAATGTATCGACATTTACGAGATGAGGGTGAAAACGGCTAACACGTCATGTCTTTTATGCCTTTAAATTATAACATCTTGTTTATTTAAATTATTATTGAGTTTTATAACACTTAGGTATATTAATATTGTCAATTTAACGATGTTTTAATAGGTTAACAAAAGCTTTGAACATTTTCTTTCTACAGGGTTATTTGTAACACACTAACAATATTTCAGGAGGTGATGCATATGATTATAAAAAAAGTTTTACTAAGAAACCAACCATGAAATCTCAAAAAATAAATAGAATAGAATAGAAAACATTTATTCGACATAGACACAACACAACAACAACACTAACATTAACATTAGAAACGGGATATTTACCATGTTTACTGTTACCGTTACCGTGTTACTGTTTATAAACCGTAGTTTATCCGTGATCATGGTGCTTGCAACAGCACCGAAATATCGGGAACTCACATTAAACAGTAAACATGGTAAATATCCCGTTTCTAATGTTAATGTTAGTGTTAGTGACCATGATAGTTTCAAAACTTATACAACAACAACAATCACAAAGTAACAGAGAAGAATAGTAAAAAAAGTACAAACAAGTTTAAAAAATTATTGCGCCGGGCGTGCCCATACCGAAAGGGTTACCAACTCAGCATTTGCTGGGCGTCAGACACCCAGCGCTGATTTATTAAAACATTTAAAACGCGCTAAATATTTATTGCTTTTTCATACTAAATACAATATTTACGTGATGAAGTTGTACCTACTCTGACATATTTTTTTCACCTCCTGAAATATTGTAAGTGTTTTACAGATAACCCTGTACAGGACCTAGTAAGTTATTCCTTTATGTCGTGGTGGCCCAGTGGCTAAGACCTCGCCTCTCGTACTTGAGGTCGTGGGTTCGAATCCGGGCAAGTACAAATGTGACTTTTTCAATTCATATGTACTTTTTAAGTTTACCTTGGACATCGTTGACGGAATAAAACGGTGAAGGAGTTCACTGAGCCGTAGGGATTTTGGTCGTATATTTATATTATTTTACTTAGATATTTGTTTTATATATTATACACATACATACTCACCTTCTGTGTTTATTTATACTATTTTGTTATTATTTATTTTGTTCTATTTTATTTCTTAAGTATGATCCGTTTCCGTAAATTTGTCCGTGGCATCAACAGTGGGCCCTATCAGAATATCAGCGCAGCGTTATTTTCTTTTTAATATCGTTGCACATGCTGAGATAGGAGCCTTTTTGGTCTCGCACGGGTTTATTTATTTTTATTATTATTGTTTGTGTTTTCTTATCTCGTGTCTCCTGTGCGGGTTACAAATAAAAATGTTTTCTTTCTTTCTTTAAGGAAAACATCGTGAGGAAACCTGGACTTATACTGAGTTTATCCAGTGCGAGGATAAACGAATAAATAAATAAACTCAAAGCAGTAGCTAGTTTATATCATCATCATCATATCAGCCGAAAGATGTCCACTGCTGGACATATGCCTCCCCAAGTTTATTTTATTGAGCTGTATTTAATTTTATGTATCGTGTTTCAGAAACTGTTATCAAATGTTATTCTTTACTTATTTGGTGTATAATTGTTTCAGAATTGGTCCGACGAAGCCCAACAAGAACAAACGTCCTGTATGATTCTGGTCATATGTATGCACTACTTTTACCTCACTAATTTCTTCTGGATGCTTGTAGAAGGTAAGGAAAATAATAATAAAGGGTCTTTCAACAAGGACGGGTCGATGTTAAAATTGAATAAAACAAGATGTGTGTGAGATATTAACGAATTTTTTTTTTATTTAAAAGGCCTATTTATGCCATTATGGATGGAATATGACATCGTTCAAATGTCCGCCGCGGCTTCGTATGGTGGCACGAATCCGAGAGGTCCAATTTTTAATGACTCTGCTGCATAGATCCGGCTGAATCCGAGCGATGGCCTGCGTTATGTTGGCTTTCAGGGCAACGTTCGAATTTGGTTTATTGGCATAGACCTGCGACTTCAGAAAACCCCACAAGAAAAAGTCTAGCGGAGTCAAATCACACGATCTTGGTGGCCAATTCACGTCACCTCTGCGAGAGATAACTCTACCCTCAAACCGTTCATGCAGAATGTCGATTGTGTCGTTCGCTGTGTGGCAAGTAGCGCCATCTTGCTGGAACCACATGTCGTTCACGTCCATATTGTTCAATTCAAGCCAAAAGAAATTGTTTATCATTGATCTGTAGCGCTCGCTCGATCTATGCAGCTGAGTCATTAAAAATTGGACCTCTCGGATTCGTGCCACCATACGAAGCCGCGGCGGACATTTGAACGATGTCATATTCCATCCATAATGGCATAAATGGGCCTTTTAAATAAAAAATAAATTTCGTTAATATCTCACACACATCTTGTTTTATTCAATTTTAACATCGACCCGTCCTTGTTGAAAGACCCTTTAGAATAGAATATAAAACATTTATTCATAAATAACCGGTTAGAGAAACTCTTAAACCATTTATTTATTTAATTATTAATATACACACAGTATAATACATAAAGACAACACTTTAAGACAATAGAGTACAAGGGCACTGCTTATTTCTTTAGAAATTTCTACCAGCAGACCCGCGATAATTAAAAATATAAAAGAAATGTAGACAATAGTGTGTGACAACAGGAAGATAATAAAAGTGAACGACTTAAACTAAGATATAAAAATATGCTTATGCTTTAAAGGGCAACTTAAATTCTCTAGCAATTTTTGGAGATGAAAGTACGGACAAATTGTGCTGTAAACCTGAAATAGGAAACAAACCTGAAATAGCGGCATAAACTTAGCTATTTCTTTCATTTTACCGATTTACAGAACAGAATAGTAATTTATGGTAACATTAATAATATACTGAACAGTAGATTTTATTTTTCTTATTTCAGAGTTGATACCATAGTATCAAGTCATGAGGGGAGTGAAAACCCCCTGAAATATTGTTAATGAATGAATTAAAAACCACCCTGTAGGTAAAGTAAGACAAAAACAAACGCAAATAACACAGAAAAGATATAATTTTAACGCAAAAGTATAGAGATCCTAATTGTATTCCTAATTGTATATATATTAATATAGGTAAGTATTATATTAAATATATATTTAGATCTATTTTAAGCAACGTATTATTCTAATTTTGTTTTTTACCTTCGACGTTTTAATCAATGAAGCTTTCTCTTCACCACCCTTGGTTGACTGGTAGAGAATGCCAAAAGCATTAAGTCCGCCATTGTACCTTTGTGCATGAAGTTTTCAATGAATAAATAATAGAGATCTATATTTATGCTAGAAACTAATGTTAATATTCAGTTCAGTTCAGTCATTCAGTAACAATTGGCAGCAAATAATAATAATTAATTCACCACATATAAAGAATTTCAATGAAATAAGAATTAAATTAAAAGGAACTTATAGTTGTGATATTATCCCACACAATGATATTCTCATAATCTAATATAAAAGTATCATAGAACAAATAAATCTAACATTATGTAGGATTGTAATAATAACTTCGTTATCTACCACGTTCTCTTATTCGTTTACTCTTTACTTTATTGCCACATTGAAAAGCTTTGACTGATTCACTAACGACCTGCTTCGAGGCCACTCTGTCTTCAGCTCTATTATCTACCACGTATGTCTGTTTTTTACTATAACTACTAAATCATTGCAGGTTTGTACCTGTACATGCTGGTGGTGGAAACTTTCACCGCAGAGAATATTAAGCTGAAGGTGTACACCACTATTGGATGGGGTATGTTTTTTTAATCCTTATTTATTACTTATCCCATTGCTTACCATAGAGCAACGAGACGGCTCGGCTGCCACTGCTAGAGATAAACATTTTTATACAAATCAAGCGTATCAGTAGTGTCACAGTTTATTCTTTGAAATTTACAACTCGTGACAATGCTGACTATTGTGATGAAAGCCGGCACTTCTGCTCAGTGCACATTTTTTTTTTTAAACTTTGCCCCACACTAGGTATTTCTTCCTGTATCGTGGGTGCGTTTACAAACATATAAACTCACATACACAAACACCCTGAGCCGGAACAACTATATGTAAGTAGGTCATGCAAATATTTGTTCCGTGCGGGAATCGAACCCGCGACACGCAGCGCAGCAGTCAATCGCTTAACCACTGCGCCAACCGTGCGCCCTGATAATGCGCGACAATGAATATTATTAATAGCACAGATCATATAATAATTAATAGAAAACTGCTTTTCCTGTCGCTGCCGACGCGATGTTCGGTGCTCTGTGGTTAGCATATAATAATATAATAACATCTACATTTTAAGGAAAATATGCCGCGAACTTTTAGACCTCCCTATTCAAGTGGGGTGAGAAAATTTTAAATCGTAATAACATTTAATCCAATTATTGTAATAGTAACTTTTTTTAATATTAAGGTAATAAATAATGTACCGTAAATTCGAAGCACAAAAGAAATAACAAATGAAAACCAAGAAAAAGTGTGGAAAAATTCTAGAGAATAATTTTTTATAATAATGTTAAAACCGGGTAAGAATATTTTTACATCATTAAAAGTTTTTTTTTTATAGTTATGTGAGTTCTTTCAATAGCAATGAATAATATTTATTCACTGAACTTTATTTATCAATTCCACACACTTCAATGATTGAACTGCAAGTTAGCATTTCGCTTGCTTTTATAGAGATTTTTACGATTCCGCGAGAGGAGGCAAAGTTCAATTTGTGATTTGATCAAATCACTTATTTGATAAATTTTTCTGAGATTTCATACAGGAAAATGATAAAAATTGAAATTTGGTCAAATACATAAGATGAATGATGAATTCACGGAAGATGTTAAAATAACAAATCTGTGGTATCTACTATGCAATTTATTAGTCTACTGTTCAGAGACATCACTTTATTTTTGGAATCCATGGGGATCCAAACGCCCTTCAAATAAAAACCGGCCAAGTGCGTGTCGGACTTTTCACTTTTAGGATTCCGTAACAAACACCAAAAACAAGTTGGTTGTAATTAGAAAAATTAGGAAATTTCAAATAAAATATACGTACCTAATAATAAACATTATTACCAAATTTGAAATTCATAGGTCAATGGAAAGGTGGTCAAAGGAAACATAATTTTGTAAGAAAAGCTGATATTGGTGGCTTCTCATTCCTTTCTTTTCCAATATTTTTAAAACAAAAAATACTGTATTTATCTACTCGACCAGCTCTACGATACCCCACTCGATAGGATAGGTTGAACTTCCCCCTTTAGCTGTATGGGACCCCCACTTAAAAACTTAAAAGAATAATTGTTGACAATTTGTATGGGTGTGGGTCAACAAGAAGCCTTATACTGTGAGATTTTGAAGACTGTAGCTCCAATCGTTTGTCTGTAAAACCTGTGTGACAGACGACGGACAGACAGACGGCCATATCAACACATTGCCATATTGACAGCAATAGGGTACCGTTTGGACTCTTCGGGTTCGGAACCCTAAAAAATAGCAATAAACATTTCGCTACGTAATAAAAATCTATAAACGTATTCTAACGTTAGGTTTTTTATTTTGTTCACAGGTGCGCCCGCGATATTCCTCATAATATGGGTGATATCACGATGCTTCGTCAACGTCGTGCCTTCCAATGGGACGGATGGGGTGAGGGTCATCTTCTCAGATTTCTATTGTATTTTTTAATTAAACAGAAGGCCAATTTTCGTACTTATAAAACGGGCAAATTTAGGTCACAATGTCATAACGGCCATTAATGTAACTTGCCAAAATTGCAAATTGGAGGTGTCTCTGACAGAATAAGACTGAGATTAGAATGCAAACGTTCTTTAAAAATACTTGAATTTGTCGCACACGTAGAAAAAGTCTTAGTTTTATCTAGACTAATATTTTTGGCGGCTAAGGATTCTTACTAATTTGTGAAGAATGTTGTGCAGCCTGTATGACCCAGACACATAACATAAGGAGTTCCAGCTAAGTTCCATCTTGCAAAGAAACCAGAACATATCCGTGCAGTTTTTTTAAGCTTATTGCCCAAAGGTGGCTGTGTACCCAAACTTCCGAAAGAAAGCCTTTAGGAATTGGGTTGGGATACTGCTGCGCCCCTGTTATCAAAAATAGCCTTAATTTCATCAACAATTCAAAGTTGAATAGGCTATCACGTCCGTTAGGAACCTGAAAAGGTCAAGCAATTATTTGATAGCAGAACCATTAGCCTAGTTAAAGCCAAGGTTCGTGTAGTAGGTACTTCATTAGCAAAAGTCGGTTAAAAACACTAAGTTTGCTTCTTCCTGCATATTTTGCATCCCTAGGAACAAGAATAGAATACAATACTTTATTGTAAACCAAAATAGTTACACAACTCCCTTAACACACTTTACTTTGCGATACGGTGACACCCGAACGGACTTATATGAAGATTTTTATAGGCATTTTACACCTCATTCCTAAGCAAAAGGCTCCTACAAAGAAAAAACCTTACAAAGAAGTATCTGGATACAGAAGCGTTGAAAGGCCTCTCACAACCTGGACCGGTGACATGATGAAGGCCGGCGGAATCCGCTGGACTGGTCGATATGGGATTTTTCAACGTCCAGCAGAAGACGTTTTCGGCAGAAATAAAGTTTGACGAGCCATACATAGTGTTGATGATAATAACGATTTTTTTGCAGCTGGCAATCGCGGGCGAAACCAAGATGTGTATTTGGATGCACGAGCACCAAGTGGACTGGATACATAAAGCTCCAGCGCTTGCTGGACTCGCCCTAAATCTATTCTTCCTTATTAGGATTATGTGGGTGAGTAATAGTTCAAACTTTTCTTACAGTAACCTATGTATAGTGTTAATCTGGAAAAATCTGAAAAGAAACGAACTTGAAGTGAGTGGTCAAACCATTAAACCTAGTGTCCACTTAGATTGAATGTCCACCTAAATTTACATGGTGAAATAACTATAGTGGGCTTAGTGCGAGTTTTTACTCACGGTCATTCGCGTTAACGTATACGTATTTTTTTTTATACTGGCTCTTTTGCGCCGTATGGTGACGGTAAGAAAATAACTCTTTTTAGGGTTCCGTACCCAAAGGGTAAAAACGGGACTCTGATACTAAGACTCCACTGTCCGTCTGCCTATCACCAGGCTGTATCTCATGAACCGTGATAGCTAGACTGTTAAATCTTTTACAAATGATATATTTCTATTGCCGCTATAACAAAAAGTACAAAAAACAGAATAAAATAAATATTTAAGTGGGGCTCCCATACAACAAACGTGATATTTTTGCCGTTTTTTGTCATAAGATGTCATTTACGTTATCACGATCGAGTAAGGTAAAAAACTCGTAATGACCCCGCAGAATAGACCTAGTTCACTTCTAGCTCACTTTAGATTTACAGAAAAGGTCAGCTGAGTCGTTTAAACCTTTCAGGATAAATTATTATGTATGAGAGATATGAATTTATTGTTGAATCATAAACTGGGCATTCTATAAAATCAAACCCATTAACCAACCAGCCAGTCAGACAACTTTTCCCGAAAAATAAATACGTTTTCCATTTTCCCCTTTTCAAAAAATCAGATAAGATTTTTTGCTGTCACGTCAGGTCGTATTAATTTGAAGAATGACCCGGCACAAGTTAAACCTCCCTGGGGAAATTAGAATAGAACATTAAGCACCAATCGGAAAGTAGTTGAAATAAATTGACAACATCAATTTTCTTGCTTTCCTTCTTTGTGCAATATGGTGGTATTTTCGAAAAAACTAAAACCATTTTAAATTAAACACTGGCAGCTAGCTATTTATGGCATTGCTCCTAAGGACTATCTCACAGGAACTGTGCATTTTCCCGGGAAACTTTTTACGGCATTGCTCCTGACGACTCGACTATCTCAAAGGAACCATGCATTTTCCCGGGAATCTATTAACGGCATTGCTCCTGAAGGCTATCTCACAGGAACTGTGCATTTTCCCGGGAAACCTTTACGGCATTGCTGCTGACGCCTATCTCACAGGAACTGTGCATTTTCCCGGGAAACTTTTTACGGCATTGCTCTTGAGGACTATCTCACAGGAACTGTGCATTTTCCCGTGACACTTTTAACGCATTGCTCCTGAGGACTATCACACAGGATCTGTGCATTTTCCCGGGAAACTTTTTACGGCATTGCTCCTGAGGACTATCTGACAGGAAATGTGGATTTTCCCGGTAAACTTTTTACGGCGGTACTCCTGAGGACTATCTCAAAGGAACCATGCATTTTCCCGGGAAACTTTTTACGGCATTGCTCCTGAGGACTATCTCACAGGAACTGTGCATTTTCCCGGGAAACTTTTTACGGCATTGCTCTTGAGGACTATCTCACAGGAACTGTGCATTTTCCCGTGACACTTTTTACGCATTGCTCCTGAGGACTATCACACAGGATCTGTGCATTTTCCCGGGAAACATTTTACGGCATTGCTCCTGAGGACTATCTGACAGGAACTGTACATTTTCCCGGGAAACTTTTTACGGCATTGCTCCTGAGGACTATCTGACAGGAAGTGTGCATTTTCCCGGAAAACTTATTACGGCATAGCTTCTGAAGACTGTCTCACAGGAAATGTGCATTTTCCCGGTAAACTTTTTACGGCGGTACTCCTTTTTTTTTTTTTTTTTTTTTTTTTTTTTTGGTTTCGCTGGGAAAAAATGCATTACGCATACCCACCCATTGGGGGAATGGGGGGCTATGTGGGACTCCCCGGGCAAGCCCGGTATACCCACTAAAATAACCCAGCGGCACTCCCGCATCGTCTGAGTGGAGGAGGACTGGGAAACCGGCACAGCCTTTACGTCCAGTCCTCCGCCGACGACTGCCCACCTTTATGGCGGGCCCTTCTCGCCCCTCCATTAGTGGAGGGGCCCGGGAACGCCCAACGAGGGTGGTGATTGTGCAATGCAGACGAGAGGCGCCCCCACGCCTGTCGCCCGCTAATCACCACCAAGAGGTGGGAGGAGGCGATCGTACAACCGCCCACCCCCACCCCTTCTCCGCCGCCTCCTTCCGTGACATGGCGTCGTCGCAAAAGGAGGCAACCGCTACCCAGGCCCTCCCGCTCCCCAGCATGGAATTTACCACACCGGGAAGCGAGAGGACCTGTCAGGGCACGGCGCAACTACGCCCCCGCTGGGCACACCTAGACGGTGTGCTGCGCCGTGCCCTCCACCGCGCTGGACCCTGTGGACGTTGGACACCTCGGTCCTCCGCCCACGGTCCCCTACGTTGCGGCATCTGGCCCGCGAAAGGCCAGACGCCGCCCTCCGCGTCTGCGGCATCCGGCCCGCGAAGGCCAGACGCCGCCCACCGCGTCTGCGGCGGCGCGTCGAGACCGACGCTCCGCCGCCTCCTCCTTCCACCGACTTGTCCCCGCCGACCATCCCACGCCAAAGGAGGGTCGGCGACGACAAGTCATCACCGCCCGCCGCACATCCGCGGCCCACCTTCGAGGGCTCCCTTCCCGCCCCCGGGCGGCGGCCGCCCCCACCCGCAGGAGAGAGAGCCGGGCGCAGAGCCAGGTGCAGAGCGGGCTAAGCCAGTTGCAGAGCGGGCAGAGCCGGATACAGAGCCGGGCAGAGCAGGGTGCAGAGCTGGTCAAAGCAGGGTGCAGAGCTGGTCAGTGCACTCGGGTAACCAACCGCAGGAGAGCCGAGTGCAGAGCCAGGTGCAGAGCGGGCTGAGCCAGGTGCAGAGCGGGCAGAGCCGGATGCAGAGCCGGGCAGTGCAGGGTGCAGAGCTGGGCAGAGCAGGGTGCAGAGCTGGTCAGTGCACCCGGGCAACCCCCCCCGCAGGGGCGGGCGGCCCGCCCAGAGGCCCGGAAGCGAGCCCCACCTCCCACCTACCTAACCTAACCTACCCCTACCTACCTACCCAGACTAGCCCAACCCCATGTCGCATCTGGTGTGTCCTCTGCTAATCAGAGGAACACCCAGAACGACATCCCCCCCTGTCAGGTTATTCGCCACCGCCAACAAGAGCCCACGAATGGGAAGTTATTGACGGTGCCCAGAGTGCACCAGCCCAGCGGATTGCTCTTCCCCCCGGACGTATCCGAAAGAGACCAGCAACCAACCAGGCCCACGTGGAGGTTACCTGACCCGCACCCCACGGCGGTACTCCTGAGGACTATCTCACAGGAACTGTGCATTTTCCCGGGAAACTTTTTACGGCATTGTTTCTGAAGACTGTCTCACAGGAAATGTGCATTTTCCCGGTAAACTTTTTACGGCGGTACTCCTGAGGACTATCTCAAAGAAACCATGCATTTTCCCGGGCAACTTTTTACGGCATTGCTCCTGAAGACTGTCTCACAGGAAATGTGCATTTTCCCGGTAAATTTTTTACGGTGGTACTCCTGAGGACTATCTCAAAGGAACCATGCATTTTCCCGGGACTCTTTTTACGGCATGGCTCCTGAAGACTATCTCACAGGAACTGTGCATTTTCCCAGGACGCTCAGTGACAGTGTATCTTCCTATTAATGAAAGAAGTCTCCTTATCGGTTTACAATATTAGTTTAGGTTATTATTATAAAAGAAAGAAATTAGTTTCTGTAATGTCAAAACAAATACCTATAACACAAACAACCATACAATGTCGTTTAGTTAACCTCTATTAATTATCCATGGTAAAATACCAACAATCTTGCAGGGCTGTATTACTAAAATCATAAATATTTTTTTTTCTTTTACGGCTTTTAAAAATTCAACAATAAAATATCTGCTGATCCATACATTCTAGCGACTTATGCGAGCATAAATGTATGGATAAGCAATTTTTTCTTTCGTTGAATTTTTAAAGTCATGGAACAAAACTTGTTGTTGATTTTAGTAATAGAGCCCTGCAAGGTAGTTAGTCTTGTATAGGTATTGTATCTAATGAACTCATCTTAATCTCTCCAGGTGTTAATAACAAAACTCCGGTCAGCGAACACGTTGGAAACCGAGCAGTATAGGAAAGCAACCAAAGCGCTTCTAGTCCTGATCCCACTGCTGGGCATCACAAACCTGCTGGTGCTATGCGGACCCAGCGATGACTCATGGTTCGCGCATGCCTTCGACTATACGAGGGCGCTGATGTTGTCGACACAGGTATGGTTTTACACCAAATAATCTATATCCCAGTTTTTTAGACGAAAATTACCGTAAAATGAATGTGACAAATTGTCAAGCCTTGGTCTACTGTTATAAAATAAATTTGTTAACAGTTACTCACAGCAGTTCACGCGCTTGAGTTTCTCACATTTATCTTGCGATATTTTTTGTTGCCGAAACTTACTTTAAAGTGAGTTTACAGAGTACAAAAAAGGCAACGGTAAATTAAAGAGAATCTACAACACAACCTTTATTCTCAAAATATTTTTGTCACATTAATCTAGGACTGAATACTTATAGTAGTATTTTAGGCATGGTGGGCATTAGTCTAAAATAACTCTGCCTCGTCCTAATATTTATTTTATTTACATTTGGTATGCTCACGTTTAATCACTATCTCATCTGTTGGTAACTTGGTAAGCGATGATTTTAATAAGACGACTCATCTAAATAAGTCTAAAACAATAACTGTTCGTACTGACTACCGGAACTGTACCTCACTTGAGCTCAACTATCAATTTATTAAGACGATTACAAAATCTATTTTGAATGACCAAGACTTGCAGTTTATCTTAGTTATAAAACATTCATTGACTCTGCGCGCTCAGCCTTCGTTAAATATATCTGTTAGTCTGGCAATCTCACCCGGCGCTCACAAAACCGTTGTAAACCGTCTTTGGAAACCGCGAATCACTTCAAACTGCTTATGTTCTGTTTGCTTTCGAATAGTTTCCCTTTGTCTTTAAAACATGGGGGTTCAAACAATCAAACGTAAGCCTCAAGTTGTGTTAAGTTCAGTGGCATAATGAAGTTTCGAACTTGTGGGCATGTCTGTATATTCGCTGAGTCATGGTTACCTTTCGAACTGCGATGGATTAATGCGCTGCTACGATGAGAAGCGTTTTTGCCAAGTAGTTGATTGCTTGTCGGTACTTTTTGAGATAATCAAAATATGAGTCGAATATGTAATGAAAACTGTGACACACGTTGAGTACAGGAACAATCTCATACGATGTTTTCCATACCAATAATTTCTAACGCAATAAAGCTAGACATAATACATACTTATAAAACTCCTGAAACTTTCCGCTTTCCATGACCCAAATGAAATTTTTTACATTAAATATTGATTTTTTAGGAAGTAATAAAATTGTTAAAGAGCCGAAAAATGGCTAGGACCATTAATTATCCATTACTTTCCACGGTAATTTTTAATGGAACCTTTCGAAAATAAACATGTTTAATTTTCCAGGGTTTCACAGTCGCATTATTCTACTGCTTTATGAACACTGAAGTGCGGCACGCGATCAGATACCACGTGGAGAGGTGGAAGACGGGCAGGACCATCGGCGGCGGGCGGAGACGGGGTGCATCATACTCCAAGGACTGGTCCCCACGATCACGGACAGAGAGCATACGGTAAGAAGAATTTACAACTTTACTATAACTGCGATGCATGTGGAAAATGATAAACACAATGAGGTCTTATCTACATTTTTCTAACAAAAATTATCATATAATTAATCTGAAAAATTGTTAATGTCGTAAACTGCTGTGATTGGTTGCATAAATTGTCAACAGCTAATGACAGCAGTTTACGATTGATAATTTGTCACATCAATTTTGCGATAATTTTCGTTTAAGAAATTGGTTTAGTGCACGCAAAACGAAATAAAATACTAATTTAAATCTGGGATAATTAAATTAAACTTTCATCAAACATAAAAAGGGTCATACAAAGGGTTCTATTGGCCACCATTCCATTAATTGCGCCACGAAACTTCATGGGACGGTAACTTTTGAATCGAATTAGGTAACTTTTTGAAACCCGCCCAACTTTACGCTTGATTCACGCCCCGGTTGATAAGCAGGTGAAGCGTAGTTAACGCTTATTGGAATTATTATGGAGTACAGGTATAGATATCTTCCAAATCCTACATCCTACTATCCTACTTATATATATTAATATTATAAATGCGAAAGTTTGTGAGGATGTATGTTTGTTACTCTTTCACGCTAAAACTACTGAACGGATTTGGATGAAATTTGGCACAGAGATAGATTATAGTCAGGAATAGCACATAGGATACTTTTTATCCCGGGAATATGTTCCCTCGGGACAATTTCCGACATTCACGCGGGAGAAGCCGCTGGCAGAAGCTAGTATTATATATTTAAATTATCGGCCGCCAAATCGTCGATGATTGAATGAGCACAACCTTAAAAACACAACATATTTTTAGGACAAACTAAACAATTATAAAGATATTGTAAAAAAAATCTTAACTGTTTTAAAACGAACAACTTAAAAGAAATTGTGTCTCAGCGGCGCCGGTAGCACCGAATAGATCCAGTTCAGCATAAATATTAGACAACTAGTACTTGACGCTGGTTTTCAACTGAACCTGAAGTTCTTAGGTGTTTCAGACGTAAATTTAAATGTTCATACTTCAGATGTTTTTTTTTGTACAATGTAAACACAACATCTAAAATATCAGTAACAGTTTCCAAATAACTCGATAAGTTTAACACTTTGCGTGTCACCCCAAGCAATCTAAGCTCCTGAAAGTTGTGACATAACATATGTAGCGAATACCGTATCTACTAGTACCAACGTAATAAAAATATATTACATATTTCGTTCCAAGATTGACAATATCACTTTTATAGCATGATGGTAACAGAAACAAGAATAAAACGAAAGAAAAGCATGACTACATAGTAAACATACGTAATATCTAACTAGCTGTGCGTTTCGGATGCTACCGCCCGCACTAGTACTTCATTTTGCTCGGTTCCTAAGGATTGTAGCGTGATTTTAAATAGTCTATAACCTTACTCGAAAGTTGGTCTATCAAATAGAAGAAGAATTTGTCAAAACCGACTGATAATTCCCGAGATAATCGCGTTCAAACAAAAAAAAACAAGCTCTTCAGCTTTAGTACATAATTATAGTACATATAAACGTAAAAAAAGAAAAAACTGTACAGGTAGATGCAAGGATCACTAAATTCTTGGCATTTTCGAAGTTCCCCACCTAAATAAGAAAAGGGTTCGAAATACTTACGATACCCTCGCGAAACGTAGTATCATTGTAGTTCGATAATGATTTAGAAAAGTTCGATAATGAAGTTCTGACTTGCAGAATACGATGTAGCTTCATTTGAAAACCGAACGAAAGTCACGGACTTAATGGACTAGAAGTAACACTTTAAAGAATTTTATGAAGGAATAAATAACTGAATAAAATTCTAGTAGTCGTAGCATTGCTCGGATAACAAAACTATAAATAGGTAACTGCTGTGAGACGGATTTAGTGTCTTCTTATATTCAATATCGTGTTATTTTAGACTTAAATTGACAGTACACAATGTTAGGCCGGCTATAAGAATAAAGGCGGCTTGTTGAGACCCTGGAGCTGGTTAGAAACATTTTAGAACGATTGTTCTAATTTTCTCTAAGCCCCAGGAACTAAAGCAGTCGCCTTGCAGTACGTTTAGAAGTTACCGATCAAAATAGAAATATCTATGTTATTCTCTCTAGCCCCATCTCTTGCGGTGACTTCCATATATCACAATCCCCTGGAAGTGCTCGACTAGGTATATGAATACTTGAAAAAGGAATATCCGAGTACCATTTTCCAACGATGGTTCGGTCCAATAAAATTCACAAAGTTGTGTTTACGAAACGCTTAACTGCACGCTTATTATAAAAATATATGCATTCAATAACAGTTTTCCAAATCCATATTTGATCAAATATTTTTATTTTCCAATAGACTCACAGTATGAAGAGGCCCACGGATTCCAATCTTCAACGAATTAGCTTACTGGAATGGACTTTGTGCATTTAAGAAGATGTTCTAACTAAGATATAATGTGGATTTGGATGGAATTTTTATTGTTTTATTTTTGTTACGTATATTTTATTAATTTTACAATAAACAAATGTTTAATCAGCTTTATTTATTCTTCTTATTAATTTAGTACCCCCTTTTAATTCTTTATTTCCCTCTCAATTCAACATCACATTATTTAATTTCGGCACATCACTCGTGTAACCTCATTAATTTCAATATAATTTTGCATGTTGTTATTGTTAGCTATTCTGTAAACAACTCATATTGGAAATTGAGGTGAAGTAAGCCGTCAAACCATAGCTTCAGGGTAGAATGACAGTACTCACGATCACTTCACCAAAGTTTTCACGGTGATATTTACAGAATAGACCAGCTGGACACTATTAAATTGCATCAATGTTGTAAATGATTCAACTTTGGGATAACACATCTTTCGATTTACATAATAAAAATCTCTTTTCACCATCTTCTAACTCTGAACTAATTTCAGAAGGTGCTAATAGATTTTATTTCCCAAGATACCTTTTGAATGTACATTAATATCGTTTCTAAAGGGATACACTTCAAAAGGGCCCACCTAAAAGGGTAAATTTCCATACCTATTGACAACAAAGTACGAACGAACGGAAGGAACGTGGAATAAATCTTAGTAGGTGGGATACCTCTTCCAAATAACCTCGAGTACTATTGACGAGTGAAATTGAAAAGTAATAAAAGCATTTATTTATTCTTCCAGTTCGTTCGTACGAAATTTTGAATCAGCAGACAAAGTAAAGCCAAAATTTTAGTCGTTTTCGACAAATAATGTTTGACTTTTAGAAAACAAACAACTGTTGCTAACAAACAGAGCCAAACTCGTGCAATATTGTTCAAACATTGCAATTTCAACCTCGCTTTGAAGTTTAAAACAGCTGAAAGTTGTACGACAAAGTAAACAATCTACTAACAATAAGTAAAACCTGGGTAGAGGGAAGTTCAACACATATGTATATCTGCTATTTCGTCGCTTAAGTTCTAACACCGCGGAAGCCAATTTTATAACGAAATAATTAAGTGTTCTTTCGATATAGAATCACAAGATGCATCGTTTGACAAATCAAACACGAGAGTTTGAACCAATGGTGAGGCGTTTTTCAAAAAAGAAAAACACCGCGTATAGTTTTCACAGATAAGCCACAGCAAAACCGCGTAACTCAACTGTATTGCCAATCAGAAGAGCGCGTAACTCAGTTTTTTTGTTAACGTGGTGCTAAACATTTTTTTTGCTTTCCTGAAAAGTGCCCGATTTTGACATACTCGGTGTAAGAACTTAATTAAGCGACGATTTTTAATTTCAGATAATTTATGTAAAAAGAGATATGAGTAAAGAAGTAAGGGTATTACCACACCAACCGATCAATCGCCGTTCGATGGTAGACTGGATCAGTCGACTTCGATCGATCGAAACTTGCTTCTACCCAAACTAAAAACTACTAATCCAATCGATCGACGACGGTCGATTGGTGTGGTAACACTCTAACGGCAAAGAGTAAACATTTTCTCGGAAAAATACAAAACTGATTTTCTTCGTTTACAAAAGACACACAAAAGTTTCTAAGAAAGTCATTAACCTTAGTTCCAGTTAGAACAGTATTAACTTATTAAGTAGTCATCTTATTAACTTTATGGTTGTCGCTGGTTTAGAACAGGGTGTTTGTAATAGGGACACCTAAATGCATGTCAAGTTTTATTTAGCTTCTAAGCCCCGTCTTCCCTAACCCTTGATCATATAGTAAGGGTAAACTTTAAGAAAATTGAAGCAAAGGAGATGACAGATTGAAGATTTTCAAGTATCAAATTTGCATATTCTTAGTAAGTACGGGCTTATTATGCAGTTCTGCTTTATATTTGGAGCATTATCTGAAAGACTTTCAAGACGAAAACCACGCCAATTCAGAAGTATATGGAGAATTAATGCGATCATGATTCCTCTAGGGGTCTGCCTCTTACCCTCACTAGAGTTATTTTATTATTCCCAAAGCTGTCTCTTCCTTGCTTCAATACTCTAAAAACAACTGTAAATTTGATGTTCTCTTTTTATCAATCTGTTTGTTCTTCTTATAATTTTTGTTTTTCTTATAAAACCCATGGAATGTTCTAGGACTATTGTTAGAGTTACTTAAATATTAGCGTATATATGCACAGAGAGTATTTGAATACGGATGTTAACAAGAAGCCTGTGGGGCAGGTTGTACAGCCACCCATCTAAACGGGAGTCAGCAGCATCGGAGACTACCACCACTACTTTGCTGGTGCCAAGAACATCACTGTTGCCTCCCCTTGATGGCAGGCACCTTCATGCTGTAAGTATAACATAATTGATAAATGTTTCATTAAATTCGTTTACAAATTTACAAACCCGGTTTTAAATTGAAAATTTCGAGCAAAAGACGTGTACTCACTACTCTACTGTAATGCCAAATTTTGTCATGCTCAAATAGAATTTGAAAAGTTCTCTAAACCGGGGGTTTAACCGTTTATTATGATAACCTTATAGATTACAATTTTGACCAGATCGAGACAAAAAGTAATAAGGTTTTTATCACACCAATTAATCGATCGTCGATCGATGGTGGATCAGTCGACTTCGATCGACAGTTGCTAATGTTCTAAAACTACCATACCGACCAACGTCGATCTCATTTAAAGTCTTTCCAAGATCTAGACTAGTGTGGACACCCGTAGGCCCAGTTTTTTTATTGGAAGTTAACTCAACCAATAGTTAAATATGCTAACCAATGGGTTTCAATTTCGGTATAAAGCGTTTATTCTTCAATTGTAGAGTTAATTATTTGATCATTTGTTAGACATAAAAATAATAAATAAACGCTTTTTACCGAAATTTGAAACCATGGAATTTGAAATTTGAAATATGGTAAGCATGTTTAACCTTTTTATAACAATCTGTCAATTTAATCTCGAGTTAGCAACTAAATTTGTGTTAAGTGTTTCCTGCATTGAGAACTTGTCACACTTTAACAGTTTAGTAAAGTGTGACAAGTCCTAAGTAGTACAAAACTGCGCAGGATTACATCACGAGTGGCAGCGCCAGCGGGGACCAGTCCCCGGTGTGAGGCGGGGGGCGGGGGAGGCTGCCGCGTCTGCGCACCCTGCCCGAGGAGGACGCCCCCCCGGGTCCGTCCGCTCCCGCCTCTCCCGCCTCTTCGACACCGCTTGCCCCCACCGACCACCAACAATCCGTCACTTCTACCACCATCTCCATACTCAACGGGTACCACAAACCAGAACCCCTCACGTCACCTGCTAATGGACCTTTCTCACTCACCAATAGACTTGACTCAGTATCCACAACCCCCAACTCGTCAAACTCAAGCCCGAATAGATATTTTGAATATTAAACTATGGACTTGGTGCGAGTTTATACTCATGCTCGGTCGCGTTAACGTAAATGTCATGTTGTATAAAAATTGTATAAACGCCTGCAGTCTGGTGACAGTAATAGAAAACCACATTTTTGTATACAAATTGACATAAGATAACGTTTTCGATAACGTGATCGAGCACATGTAAAAACTTGTAATAAGCCCACTGTACGCATTTAACGTTCCTGTAACTATTGTAAAATAAGAATGATTATATAATAGCAAATATTTATTATGTGAAGCATGAACGGACTTAGTCATAACGTATAAAATACATAAATTAGCTTATTTAATAATATTAATTTAAATAAATGAAAAATAGAATTTAATTCACAGATAATTCTTCAAGTTATAATTATCTATTTTAATATTAATGTAATTAGAAAATTGTGCTATAGAAAGCTGAGTTTTCTTTAGTAATTTAGAAATTTTATATTTATTTGTAACTATGCGATTTTATAAAAACGTCACAAAAAAAACTTTTTGTACGTATCTCACGAAATTAATATATATAAGTCTACATATAAAGTGTTGCCAAAGCTATAACGGCTTATATAGAAAATTATTCTAGATATTATAAATATAATTATAATAGTATGTAAGTATCTAGTTGTAAGGAAGAAATTGGGAAACAATACGCTATTTGTATCATAAAGTTTATAGCATATCGTAAATTTTACATACAAAGACGTTACTTTCTGTGTAATTACGAGTACTATTCATAATTATGTCATCTGTGTGAAACTTAGGGTCAACTTACATTTAGAGGCGACGCGAAGGAATTCGATTTTTTTTCCCGGGATGTATGCATTCAGGTTCTCTCCCTATAATTATGTACCTTTTTGTATAGTACATAAAGTTCTTTACTGTTCACACAGCGTCGCGTCTTGGTGTCAGCTAACCCTTATGAGTGTATAATTATTACCAATTTATAATTACATAAGTTGTATTAAGATTCAGAATTACATGAAGCTAGCTATGTATTTTGTACTAGGTATATCTCTGTATGAGTATTCGATGAACAACTTAATAAATGTATGATATCCTCTATGATGTATGTACATGTAAATTCTAAAGCGAATTAATGTTTGTACATTTATCTGTAATAAAATTTGTGATCGTCTGTGTTTGGTTTTATTAAAAAGACATGGCTGCAAACGTCCACCACCCAATTAAACCCTTGACAAAAATGACAGTGACAATACACCGGTAAGTTTTGTTAAACAAATGGACTTTCCTTAAGTTTGCCGCCTTAAGTTACTTCCAAGAATGTGATCCTGATTAGATCCTACCAGATGGTGTAGTAAGACTGATAATGTTTTTTTTTTCAAAATCTTTAGTGTCGGTTCCTGGCTAGGAATATTAATTTTTCAAAAATCTAATGATACATTGGCCCCGTAACGTGTTTTTCGCAATTCCTTATACTTTCTGATTTAGCCATCCACGCCCACTTGGAAAACTCAGCCTGTATCATCGCGGGAAAATGGTAGAAAATAATTCAGCGATTTCTGTAGTCGCGGCCCCACGTGTATCCAAGATTAAAGGCTTTAGCTAAGCACCTGCACGAGTGTATCGGAAGCCGCTCCTACATCACAACTTATCCAGCCTTCAGGAAACGCTCAGAAAAGGTTTATATACAACTTTTATATAGATTAAAAATAGTTTAGCGGAGGTCACTGGTAGGGGCCTATATTCAAGGTTTAATAAGGATTGAATTATATTTTTAAACTAATAAAATGTAAATGCCAGGTAATTAGAACTGATAGAAATGATATGGCGAATTAATATACGGAGACCTTTGCCTCCTGCAATAGAACTGTTTTATCTCAAACAATTTATCCGGTTCGAAGGACCAATCTTTTTAATCAATTTTCTTTTCTTACTTGTCAATATAGAAGATTTCTAAGACAATTTCAGTGGTTTTATCTGAAACAATGTTAATGAAGTAAAGCGACTGATATTCCCCATGTGTATGGGGAATATCAGTCGTATTACTTCAGTAACCTATAAGTTCCCTATGTAATAGGATTTTACAATGGAAATTTTCTTATTAATGTGTGTACAGTACTAAATATTATCTTAATGTCCCTCGGCAAACTTCGTGTTTCGTCAGTCGCCGGATTTCTATCAGTTGCCCTCTGCACTTGGTGCAGGGCAGTCAGACTGAGCAGACCGGACGCTCTCAATCAACTTGGAAGTGTATAGAGTTGTTAATACTCGTTTAACATAATGTAATGTATTAAAAAAATGGAAAGAAAGCTGCTAAAGGAAAAACACATACATACATAGTTCTGAATTCAAATTGTTATACACGATAAATCTAATAATTGATGGACATGGAAATTAGCATTCTTTTGTATTCGGTATGTTTTTATTTTTGTATGCGATGATTACCGAGGTATATTACGAAAATAGCTAATTACAGAGAACATTTCCATTGTGAAATCCTAAACGTTTGTAATCAAAGCATAATCGTCCTTCGAATGGAGACGTTTAATATAATATCTTGTTCTCGAGAACATTCTATTAGGGGAGGCTTGAATACATCTGCACGTTATTACGTGTTGATTAGGTACAAACATAGAGAATGGACAGAGCTTTTACTATCCAAGTATGATAAATTTACATGGGCAAAAATAAGTGCGAAATACAGCGATCGTGCGGCCAGTAATTCCTATTTTTAACCGACTTCAAGAAGGAGGAGTTTCTCAATTGTTTTTTTTTTATGTTTGTTACCTAAAATCTTTTTATTATGAGAACCGATTTTGATGATTCATTTTTTATTTGAAAGCTGGTGTTTCTCATGTAATCCCATAATTATTTAATCTTCATGTACAATGGTGATACACAGGCGGACTTAATGCAACAAGGTATTCTCTACCAGTCAACCTTTGGGTTAAAAAGGACACAACAGTGGTAGTACAAAAAAATAATTAAAAAAAACCGGCCAAGTGCGAGTCGGACTCGCGCATGAAGAGTAAAAACCTCCGTACCCAAAGAGTAAAAACGGGACCCTATTACTAAGACTCCACGGTCCGTCTGTCTGTCTGTCTGTCACCAGGCTGTATCTCATGAACCGTGATGATGTATTTCTGTTGCCGCTATAACAACAAATACTAAACACAATAAAACAGCACGAATGTGCAAATTGAGTTGATATGGGTATTTTGTGAATCCTATAAGTACTTGCTACTATACAACTTGCTCGCTTTTAGTAATGTAGTACCAAAACTAAAAACAGCGAAGTAAAAGCTTTTTCACGGACTTCAAAAGCAAAACACTAAAAAATGCAAAATAACTTTCGTTTCAGAAATCGGTGTCTTTGGTAACGTTTTGTGACACTTGGTAACGTTTTGTGACACTGATTTCCGAAACGATACTTTTCAGTGTTTTGCTATTGAAGTCGGAAATTTTTTTGGGATTTTTATTCGTTCGTCTACCAACTCTCCACGGCTATTGCAAAAGGCGAGCTCCATTTATTCCAGCTATTATTTTCCTGAACCACCTCGAACAAACCTGCTGTACGCATCTAAAGGCCCTGGATAAAGCGACTATGCATGTCACTTCCATTTATTTTGAAATTATTGACAATTGATATCGTGAATGAATGTCAGTTTGTCGGGAGCCGAAGGTCATCTTACCGCCTTTTACTGACCATCCTAGGCGGCACCGTCCATCCCGATGTGCCCAACTTGTTGAGAGTCTTGCTCAGGGAAACACAAAACGTTTAACGATACCCTTACAATCCCGTTAGATTAATAATATAATACCTTTTTTGCCCAAGTCTCCTTTTTACATACCTTTCTTATCTTTGGGAAACCCCGAGGCCGAACTTATAGTAACTCGGTGAGCAAGCAAATCTGACAGCCAAATGTCGGTAAACTAATTATCACGTGTGTTGTAATCCATCCTCTTGACTAGTCTCGACGTAATCTGATTGGGGTAGATTTGTTCTTTGCTAATTCTCATCCTAGTGACGGCATGCTTTTTTTTTCTTTTTTTTATCTTTTTCTAATTTGACTATGGCGAAGACAGCCGAAACTGGTGCTCAGATCACATTGACCGATCACAAATATTTTCAACCCGCTTCAATTAATTAAAAAAATCAAATAACCCGACTGCTTAAAAAGCAAACTAAAAAGACGTAAACAAGAAGAAAATCATGCTGTGCAGTAAGAGGATACATATTCGCGAGCTGGCGGACCAAAACCATTGGTTTTATTGATTTTTTTAATTAACTTTTTTATTTACATATTTTTAGTTTGCTTTTTAAGCAGTCGGGTTTTTTTGATTTTTTTAATTAATTTTTTTAATTTATATTTTTTTTTTAGAATTAGGTACATTTAAACATATAAGTGTTATATATTTTTGAAATCGTCTCTTAAAATCATTTATTTTGATACCCGCACGATGGGTTTGGAAGAAAAATATATTTTTTTTCCCACGAAATGGCGCCCAAAAGCCGCCATTTTTGTATTTTCCAATTTTAATGTAGATTGACGTAAGAATCATCAAAATCGACCAACGCGTTTGGTCTCTAGAACGCCACATAGGAACAAACATACATACATACTTACATACATAGACTGATAAACACATTACCCTCCTTCGGCAGTCGGGTAAAAAGGAGTAAGTTCTAAATTCAATTGCATGTTTTTTTTTCTATATTGATTACGTAATTACTCCAGCAATTATGGACCAATTTTGAATATTCTTTTTTGTTTGAAAGGATTTACTCTGGAGGTGGCTCCAGTCAGGATATCATGAGGGGATCCCATGGCATTCGAGGGAAATTCTCAAATGTTATAGGCATACATATAGTGATTATGCTATTTTCATCATATGGCAAGCATTTGCTTTCAGATTTGCTATCATTTGGTGAAGTGGAAGTGATGAAGAAGAACACAGATGGTTTCTGGGAGCACTGGAACTTGTCAATGATAAGTCTATTTGGGGAATAAGATATCTCGAATAGTTAAATTGCTGTGGTTATTATTATTATTATTATTTAAGTATTTTGTTTTTATTGTTAGTTACAAGTATTTAAAAAGTGCAATGAGGACTTATTGAAAAAATTACCACAAATTTATTGATTGGGCATTTTGGTCTTTTTGAGAATTGGACTTATTGGGAATTGGACATTCTGAGAATGGATATTTTGGAAATTTAACATTTTGGGAATTTAACGTTTTGGGAATTAGACAGTCCGGGAATTGGACATTTCGGGAATTGGACATTTTGAAACCGTAGGACATTATGGGAATTGGACATTCTTAACCTGAACGGTGTTTAGGCTTGTTTGAATTGTTATGAGAACCCCTTTGGCTATAAATGATTTACTGGTTATATAACTTACCAAAAAAAATTAAAGACACCGACAGCGACACCGACCTACACTGACTTCTGAAAAACAAGTTATTTTTAACTTTGTAGTGTTTGTTTTGGATATTTTGTTTTTGTTAAAACAGTTTTTCTTTTAGTTTTGTTACCTTATATAACAATCCTAATATGCCTTATTTTTTTCTTTTTTTTTTTGGAAAATCCTCATTGGATGTCCTCCACCCTGGGGAGGGTGGAGGGGTCTGTCAGACTCATACTGACTAAAAACCACCCCGGTGTTCCATCTTACACCTACGCTGGGGGTCGCCGGAACAACGATACTTCCGCAACTCCCAGCTAGTGCCGACCTCGGGTTGGGGGGGAGTGAGGTGTTGGACTCCCCCCACGACGTCTCAGAGGGGCGCGCGTGGAACACTACGCGCCAGATGTGTGGGGGGCGACGGACGTCCCCGAGTCCGTCGCCCCTGGACCCATTTAGGTAGGCTGGAAGCGCCCTCCGCCGACGCCCGGCGCGTCTGCTGCGGATCGGGTTAGCGGATGAAATCTCCCTCTCCCTCTCCGCAGCCTCCTTCTGCGAGACGACTGTTTCGCAGAAGGATACCACCGCGATCCCAACATGCCTACTGCAAGTTAGTTTATTTTTTTTGTTAAAAAGATTTTATTTATTGCATCTCTAGAATCTGCTGTCTGTGTAAAATACCTACCTCATCATTATCATTTTTACCCGTAAAATGTCCACTGTTGAACATAGGCCTCCCCCAGTGTAGCCACATGGTCGATATATTGTATGTCTCGCATCCATTAGATTCCCGCAACATTAACCAGGTCATTCATCCACCTAGTCCTACCTAACTAATGCTATACGTATCTATACTATAGATACTGCCAGTCTGCACATTTTTACAAAATAACTGTGATTTTGCTCCATCACAAATGGCTACGACCCTTGAATTTTATACAGTGTAAAACAAGTATATCAACGATGGCCACCACATCATTTACAACTGTTCACTCACTGGCTAATGAACGTGCCGGTTCCTTTAAACAATGGGAATAACAATGGCTCGGGATATAGGTACTGAACAGAAATAGTAGGTACGTGTAAAGAACGGGATTCATTGTCGCGATACTCAAATGTGACTCTTAATTGCTGTCAAGTTCTATAGTAGCACGGAAGTCATTTTTAAGAGCGTTTACTGGTCCCGGTATTTCGTACAAACTTTCAAGTCGAAAAGCTTGGAAGCTTGGACATTTTCGAAAAAATCTGAAGGAAAAAGAGCGATTTAAAGTAGTCTATAGACTCTAAAAAATCGCTCTCTTTCTCACTAAACGCATTTTTTTTTTAAGAACATGTGTCTTGCATAGTAAGATTATAGATCTAAACAGAGTTTACTAGAAGATGTTTAGGACCGGTACCGGAATTAAGCATTTTGAATTTAGAACGTGTCAAACCCTACACTAATACCAGGTTTCGCAGGTGTTCAGCCCCCATACCGTGACGTGTCAAAACTATCATGGTTCGACTGTGAATAAATATCAGTTTAAAAACTAACAAACACACTTTAATAGTAAACCAATCCAAAAATAGAAAATAATGTTCAAAGTGTGATTAACAAAAAAAGGGTAAAAGCATGGTGGTTTTTAAGATACGTTCAAAATGACTTAGAAAGCAATTCCTTATTCTTATTCTTATTCTTTATTGTACACAAAACATAAAAACATACAAATACAAAAGAAAGTTCATGTACAAAGGCGAGCTTAACCCATAGTTGGGTTCTCTGACAGCAAACCTCAGTTGCGTAAAGAAATATGCATAATATGAGGATAGTACATACAGAAAAAAAAAAACATCCAGTTAATCCAGAATATCTTGGTAAGGATAATGGGTCAAACTATTTAAATTATTGCATTGTCATCGGTCCTTGATAAGTGTGCAAAGTTTCAAAATTAATCCGACGTTTTGAGAGGGGTAAAATCACGTTCAAAGATTCCGTTACATAGATACCAAGCTAATAATAATAATAAAAGCGTGTTAAAAAGGGACACCATTTATATACATCTGCCCCTTACGCACACTAAAAATAACCTTGCTCTAAGAGCTTATGGTCACCTCTCTGGTCAAAGTAGAGTTGCAAAAATACCTACACAACATCAAATTGTTTTTACAGAAATCGGTGGTTAAAAAGAAAAAGAGAAATATTTCCTTATAGAACAAAGAGATAACGTCGCAAAGTGACGCGACAGATGTCTAGCGGAAAGCAATTTGCGGCACAGCGGGGATTACCACAGATTTATGTAGATTTATTAGACTTACAACGCAGATACGAGCACTCGGTCTAGGAAACCGTGTCTACATTTTCCTTGAAACTAGATCGTCTAAGAGTGGAATAAATCACTTTTGAAACATACCAGAATAGGTACTTAGAATCAACACAAATTTACGCCTTTTCCCATGGAGATGGTAAATATGAAAAGTCGATCCTTTTGCTTCCTTTGTATGAAAGATAGAAAGAAAATTGCGTTAATTGGCACAACATTACAATAAAACATACAAAAACCTTTATACGATCCAGAAAATTTACAGGATAGTACCAAAAAGGCCTCAGCTCAGCATAATATGGTGGAGTGTCCGAAATGTTCATAAATCTGCACTAAAGATATAAAAAATTTAAAATCAGCCAAGTGCGTTTCGGACTTCACACATTTACCTAGGGTTCCGTACCCGAAGGTAATAAGTAAGTATCTTGATCTGGCTCGCGAGATAGTCGACATGTGGGATGTGAAATACCGAGTTAGTCATTGTGCCAATAATCAGAATCAGAATCAGAACCAGAATCAGAATATTTATTTGTGAAACATAGGTATTTACATAAAGATCTTAGGTTAATTATAATGGGCGCTATGTTTTGCCGTGAAGGCGTACAAATATTGAAGAAAATAAAAGAAAATAAAGTATCTATCAGAATAAAACAAAATTAAAAACTTGAGTACAAAAAAAAGTTAAATAAAAACTGTTTAAATGTATTTAAAATATCTTAATAAAATCTACAATTAATCTACCAAAAATGCAAAATTAAATCACATCAAATGTTTATAAATATATATATATATATATATATATTATTATATTATTAATCCAGAAAACGGTATCGGTATAACGGTGTCGTTTGGAGGTTCCTTTTTCAGGAGCCTTGACCACCGGTAGCTTGGACCCTGTTGCCGATATCGGTGGGCTACTATTTTAATTTTATTTATAATTTATCCATGCTTCATCGTCGACCACATCATCGCTTACCATCAGGTGAGATAGTGGTCAAGCGCGAGCCTATAGATTAAAAAAAATAAAGCGACGCAACTGATGCTGTGATTTGAATAACCACCTACAGGGCCAAACTCATAAGTAAAATTTTCTATATCCTTGTACCTCTCGAAACGACAAAGCGTTATGTCAGGTACACTAAGTAAGAACTATTGATTTTCAGTTGCAATCGAAAACTAAAACACACCATGAAAATTTAAATCGGATTTAAAAACTTTGCGAATATTCTTTGTCGTTCTGCCAAGTAATGTGTCGTTCCCGGCAAAGAATAAGCAAATCGTGATCTAACCACTATTTCAAAATACAAAGGAAAGAGAAATGAACGGCGATTTGGATAAACGAACAATAAACAGAACTACAATCACTACTCTATGTCAAGAGTGGTGATTCTGCTAAATAATCTTTTTACTGTCCATTCCAGAGCGATTTGTAGGACAACTCACATTCAATCTATGGCCTAGTGTTTTGATCAGTAGTTAACCTAACTAATGGTTAAATATGCTAACCAATAGTTTTAAATTTCGGTTAAAAGCGTTTGTTAACCAAGTTGTTAGTCTAACAAATGGTCAAATAATTAACTCTTCAACTCATTTGACCAATTGTGAGGCCAATTGATGAATAAATGCGTTATACCTAAATTTGAAACCATTGGATAGCATATTGAACTATTGTTTAAGTTAACTACGGATCAAAAATCTGGCCCTTAGTCCCATTCTGTCAAAATACCTCTCATATCCATACATTTTGACAAGTTTTACAATGACTGTCGATGAAATAAGATTTTAATTTGAATGTGAACGTGTTTTGAAATGTACGAGAATTGCAGTCGTGAAAGCCTTCTCAAAAGGGCCTTATGATAAAACTCCACTTGGATTACTAAGACAACGGAAAAACCTCGAGTCAAGGACGTTACTGTCAAAATATAACAAGCTATCTACGGCACGTAATTTGGCAAGAGTCGTTAGATGCGCAGAAGTCATTTTTTAGGTCTCTTTGGTAGTGAAGAGGGGTGCGGGGAACGCTTAGCACCGTTCCGAGAGCGCGATTGATTGGTCAGTTGACACAAGGATTGGCTGACCAATCGCATCGCGTCCACGTTCCGTTCGCTCTATATGATGGTAGTCAGTTCCCGAAATATGGTTTACGACCTTTTTTTTTCAAAAATAATCACATTCACTTATATGAGAAAATACTTATTTCTAATTAGAATACATTGGGCGACGCGACGGTTACACAATAGAAAATACGTTAGAGTATTAGAGTACCCGAAGATAGCTTAATAATTTTAAATCCGTCTTTAATATGTGCGAACTTACCCCCACTACGCCATAACCTTGCCAAGTTACATGGCGGGGATTATACAATCGTTAATTTGGATGAGTCGAGTGAAGAAAATGACCTACAACAAAACAAACATATTGTGTTGGCCTTCTGATAGTTTCCTCAGTTTGACATACCAAACTTCTAAAGCAACGGCTGTCACTCAAGATGCGGTCTCAACTAGCCAAGTTTAAAGCCTTTGAGCCGCTCAACTACGGAAGTTGGGAGTCAGTGTCGACCGTCACGAGTTAATACCACCGTGTTATAGTTTTAATTGATATTGAGCTCGTACTGGATAACCATATAGTTGTTACTTTGTAAGCTGGATTGTCTGTTATGAGTTTTGAATTAAATAGAGTCGTATACTTAGTTAGAGCACAGATAATATAATACAAGCATAGTTAGGCTCGGCACAAACGGGCCACCGACCACTGCCACCGGTGGCCAGCGACAGCGACTTAACACACTTTTCCATATTTTATATTATATTATTATTATATTTATTTTTCCATATATCTATCACATCACACACATCATCAGCCTATTAATGTTCCCACTGCTGGGACACAGGCCATATATCTATACTATATAATAATAATCTATACTATAATAATAATAATATTATAAAGAGGAAAGTGTTCCGTATGGTGACGGACGTAAAGAATTTCACCATCCCATATCTTCCCGTGGGTGTCGTAAGAGGCGACTAAGGGACACACCAGAGAATGGGCAGCAGCGTTCTCTGTGCACTTTATCAACAAACTGCGATCGCCAACCCGCCTGCCAAGCGTGGCGATTATGGCAAAACCCCCCAATCCCAATGATCAGCACACAGAAAAAACGGCCCCGAGTGCCCGGCAGCCCGTCTACCCTCGGCTACGGTAGCGGTCGAGGCGATGGCGTGGCAAGGGGTGCTAAGAATCCCCGGAGTGGACCCGGCTACCCCAATAAACACCGACGACTGGACCTGGGAACATATAACACGCGAACACTCCGGACCGACGAGAAGATAGCCGAACTGGAGGAAGAATTGAGTAGGTTGCGATGGAGTATTATAGGGTTATCGGAAGTCCGAAGAGAGGGGGAGGACTCGATAATCCTCAAATCCGGTAACCTGCTCTATTTCCGAGAGGGTGACCGACAGTCCCAGGGTGGTGTCGGGTTTATCGTCCACAAGTCCCTTGTGAACAACGTGGTGAAGATCGAGAGTGTGTCGACCAGGGTGGCGTACCTTATACTCAGAATATCCGCAAGATATTCGCTGAAGGTCATACAGGTCTACGCCCCGACCTCGGCACACCCCGACGACGAGGTAGAGACCATGTATGAGGATATCTCTAGAGCCATGCATGGTTTCAAAACTCACTTCACCGTTGTCATGGGGGACTTCAACGCAAAACTGGGCAAACGAGACGTGGATGAGCTGCAAGTGGGGAAATTTGGAGTTGGACGCCGGAACCACCGGGGTCACCTACTGGCCAGTTTTATGGAGAAGGAGGGCCTCTACATGATGAACTCCTTCTTCAGAAAGCGTGAGCACAGAAAGTGGACCTGGCAAAGCCCCGATGGTTCAACTAAAAACGAGATCGACTTCATCATGTCAACCAAGAAGCAAGTGTTCAATGATGTCTCTGTGATCAATTCGGTTAAAACCGGGAGCGATCACCGCATGGTAAGAGGCACATTGAACATTAATGTTAAACTTGAAAGGTCTCGACTGGTGAAGTCCACGCTCCGCCCAGCACAGATCCAGGTCCAAAACCCCGAGAACTTTCAGCTCGAACTCCAGAATCGTTTCGAGTGCCTAGGAAGCTCCGTGGACGATTACAGCGATGGGTTCGTGGAAGCTGTCCATACGGTCGGGTCTAAGTTTTTCAAGACCCGCCGTACAGATAGGAACAAAAAGCTCTCTGATCCTACTCTCAAGCTAATGAAGGAGAGGCGTGAGATGATCCTGCAGTCTTCAGACGATGCGGTGAAATACCGGCAGCTAAATAGACGGATCTCAAAGTCCTTGAAAAGCGACTTCCGCCGCTTTAATACTGAGCGTATAAAAGACGCAATTGAACGGAATAAGGGCTCCAAGGTCTTTGCAAGAGATCTGTCTATAGGGCAGAGCCAGCTCACGAAACTGAAGACCGATGATGGCAGGATCGTTTCCGCCAAACCAGAGCTTCTGAGGGAGATCGAGAGATTCTATGGGCAGCTGTACACGTCAACCAGTAAACCCGTCGCGAATCTAGCGAAAGACCCTAGAGCTAGATTGACCCGACACTATACCGAAGACATTCCGGACGTCAGCCTGTATGAGATTAGGATGGCTCTGAAACAGCTTAAGAACAACAAGGCACCGGGTGATGACGGAATTACGGCCGAACTCCTGAAGGCGGGTGGAAAACCAATCCTTAAGGCCCTTCAGAAGCTGTTTGATTCCGTCATACACAAAGGGAAAACGCCACAGGCATGGTGCAGGGGTGTGGTGGTACTCTTCTTCAAGAAGGGTGACAATGCCTTACTGAAGAACTATAGGCCCATCACACTTCTTAGCCATGTCTACAAGCTGTTTTCAAGAGTCATCACGAATCGTCTCGCGCGCAGGTTTGACGATTTCCAGCCTCCCGAACAAGCCGGATTCCGTAAAGGCTTCAGCACCGTAGACCACATACATACGCTGCGGCAGGTTATACAGAAGACCGAAGAGTACAACCTGCCTCTCTGTTTAGCGTTTGTGGACTACGAGAAAGCCTTCGATTCGATCGAGACTTGGGCTGTACTGCAGTCTCTCCAACGGTGCCAAATTGACTACCGGTACATCGAAGTGTTGAAGTGTTTATACAAAAACGCCACCATGTCAGTTCGACTTTAGGATCAGACCTCGGAACCAGTCCTTCTGCAGCGAGGTGTGAGACAGGGAGACGTCATATCTCCGAAGCTGTTTACCGCTGCACTGGAGGATGTCTTCAAGGTTCTGGACTGGAGAGGGCTAGGCATCAACGTCAATGGCGAGTACATCACTCACCTTCGGTTTGCTGACGATATAGTGGTTATGGCTGAGACCATGGAGGACCTCAGTAAAATGCTCAATGACCTCAGTAGTGCTTCCGAAAGAGTGGGTCTTAGAATGAACATGGACAAAACCAAGGTGATGTTGAATGCCCATGTTACACCCACTCCTATCAAGGTAGGAGACTCTACACTCGAAGTTGTGGGCGACTATGTCTACCTGGGACAAACGATCCAGTTGGGTAGGGCCAACTTCGAGAAAGAGGTCAACCGTCGAATCCGACTCGGCTGGGCAGCGTTCGGGAAGTTGCGCGGTATCTTCTCGTCCAACTTACCACAGTGTCTCAAGACGAAAGTCTATGACCAGTGTGTGTTGCCAGTGATGACATATGGATCTGAGACGTGGTCGCTTACAATGGGCCTCATCAGAAAACTTACAGTCACTCAAAGGGCAATGGAGAGGGCTATGCTCGGAATTTCCTTGCGTGATCGAATCAGAAATGTAGAGATCCGCAAGAGAACCAAGGTTACCGACATAGCCCGAAGAATTGCCAAACTCAAGTGGCAGTGGGCAGGGCACATTGCTCGCAGAACGGATGGCCGATGGGGCAGAAAGGTTCTGGAGTGGCGACCGCGAACCGGAAGACGTTGCGTTGGAAGGCCTCCCACCAGGTGGACCGATGACCTGGTGAAGGTTGCGGGAATCCGCTGGTTGCGAGACGCACGGGACCGGTCAATGTGGCGACGCTTGGGGGAGGCCTATGTCCAGCAGTGGACGTCTTTCGGCTGATATGATGATGATGATGATGATGATGAAAGAGGAAAGATTTTTTTGTTTGTTTGTTTATTTGTTTGTTTGTACCGAATAGGCTCCGAAACTACTGGACCGATTTGAATAATTCTTTCACCAATAGAAAGCTACGTTATTCCTGAGTGACATAGGCTATTTTTTATCCCGAAAACGGCTCCTGTGGGGTGGCCCACGGGAGCGAAGCCGCGGGGATCAGCTAGTAATATTATAAAGAGGAAAGATTTTTTTGTTTGTTTGTTTGTACCGAATAGGCTCCAAAACTACTGGACCTATTTAAAAATTCTTTCACCAATAGAAAGCTACATTATTCCTGAGTGACATAGGCTAATTTTTAATCCCTAAAACGGGTCCTGTGGGGTGGTCCACGGGAGCGAAGCCGCGGGCAACAGCTAGTTATATATATAAACGCACCGCACACATGTAAACGGTGGTGGCCACTCGCTACAGCAGTGTCCGCGACTCGCCACTTATGATCACTGCGAGACGCCGACACCCGCCATATCGCGCTGCACCACCTCCGAGTTAGGTGTTAGGCGTCCTACGTATCGCACGCGTGACCATGGAGCACGACGAGCGACGCCGTATGGATATCGATACTTTCATATCGAAAATACCCGCTACCCTCTATTTAGGATTCACATTCTGATCTATACAGCAATGGAAACTTGGCGGCTGATGAACACCGGTAGCTGTCGCGCATTTCTGCCACTGTTACAAATGTGGCGGTAGCGCGCGACAGCCACCGGTAGCTGTGGTTGGTGGCCCATTTGGCCAGGCCTTAGGCAAAATGTTGAACTCATGAATTAATAAGTTTCCTATTAGTAGTAATTGACTGCTTTTTGAGGCTCCAGCTAGACAAAATGGCCAAAAAAAGGAAAAAAAAGTCAAAGAATATATATCAAAACTGTATCGGATTGATATGAGCTATCGTATACTGACACGTAGTCAATCACTCACATTGACAATAGAATAGAATAGAATAGAATATACTCAATCACCACAATCGATAACAGAATCGACAATCGATATCGCTGACAGAATGTCACTTTGTCTAGTGTCTATAGTCCTTCGAAAGCCATTGAGATAATATGCACTACGTAGTATATTATTACCTCAATGTCGAAAGCAAAATTATTTATATTTACTTTACAAACAAGTTCAAACAAATAAGTTCATTTTCAAATTATTTCGCTCAAATAAGTGAGGAATAATAGGTACAACAAATTATCAATATTTACCCTGAAAACATCGTTCTAACAAGCTTGTATAACGGCAAATACATAACATGCCCTGCGGCTAACTGGCCCGAACAAATAATGAACATTTTGTCTAATAAAAACATAACATTGAGGCTGATGGTCAATGATTATGAAATAAAGAAATAAATACATAGTATTAATAAACACACCGTACCTGTAGCCAAGTTGACAATCTACAATCGATTACGCTAGTAGAAAACGAATCAGTGTACGGGAATGACACATCTTCCCCCTGTAACGGCTAGGTCCTGCGCAGAGTAAGCTTGCGCGGGCTGCTAAATAATAGGTAGTAGGTAGTTGCAAAGAAAACAGCTGGACCAGTTAATACATATAAAAAACTAGGGTAGTACAGCTGGGTCGTGGGTAAATAATGTCACTACAGTCTGAACAGATAACCAACACACGGTTAATAGATAAGAAGGGTACCGTCGCTTGGCAGCACGCGGCAGACGCGGGGGCCTGTCAGCACAGGCTCGGCGATTGGCCGCTGGAACTATAGTTGCTCGGGTTTGCATAGGGTAGGCGGCGCTGGCCCCGGCTAGCGTGGCGGTAAGCCGCAGTCAGGCAGGCCAAGACCTGGGCAGTGCGTAGGTAGCATGCAGAGAATGAGCAGCATGCAGCAGTAGGCAAGGGGCCCAGCCCTCAGCCCGTACGAAGTGCCCTGAAAGCACCATTGGGTGCGCATGTTAGATGCGGTGCGATTAGCAGCAAGCCGCATGCGGTGTACCAGCTTCTTCCCCTTTATAAGCCAAGGAACGGTGTGGGAAGCATTGTAGGTGAAAGCTCAGCACATCGCAGCGGTTTACAGGTAAGAACTTGCAAACATAGCAAGCACATTGACAGATGCGAAATTAGGTTAAGTATGAACACGCTAGCATTTATTAACATAAAGTAAACAATATCACTTACAATAAAACACTGAAGCACACCCCGATGCAGTAGAAATACATACTCATTACCACCTTCTATTTCCTGGATGACCCTTAGCCACGCGACCAACAATGACAGCGCCAAATCTGATAATTAATTAGTAATGGAATCGATATTGGTCACCCAGCACAGAGAATCAGGTACAATATACGTAGTATCTCTAAGTAGTCTGTGCGTACAATCATTTAACTGTGGAACTCACCCTAGATCGGGGCACACAGAGTCGTGAGGATCGAAAGATAGATTGTGTCAGCTAAGCCAGCAGAATCGAAAATGACCGAGCGATAGCGTCCCGGAAAATTAAAGTTGTTCCGTGTTTTTAGTGATGTGGCTATCAACCGTACTAAGTTATTAATTGTGATTTTTAGTTTCACTCGACTATTTCCAGTTGAGAATCCCCACAACGCTACACCCCCTAGCCCAGTTATAAACGTTTCGTATTGAATCTCTTTCTACAATCGTTAACGCCTTCTATTTGTATGGTTTGACCACGTGACTTAACGTTCAGATGTGTCATTCCCATACATTGATTCGTTTTCTACTAGCGTTATCGATTGTAGATCGTCAACTTGGCTACAGGTGCTGATCGTTAAGTCACGTGGTCAGACCATACAAATTGTGGGCGTTAACGATTGTAGAAAGAGGTTCGATGGCGAACGAGCACAGCTACTGTGACCGGCTTGAGTCACACATTTTTATCACAGTTTGGGCTGGGATTTTCGAAAGGTTCAACAATATAAAATCACGCCAGTTTCCCCGAAATGTTAGGTAGAGGAGTACCTATACGTTGTACCTACCTAAACCCATGTTTCACTAGTTATGTTTAAAACCCATGTCTTTGAATTTAGCACAGGCAACTGAAATATCTAACTCTTGTGAGATATTTGAAAAGCCTTTAATATAATAGAGAAGGCGGAATGGTATTCATGTCAAAATTACCGAAGTCTATGTCAACACCCACGGGACTTCATGTCATAACCGCCCACGAGAAATACTATTTATCAGATTTTCCAAGAATTGTTTGAAAGGTTTTATATAATTAGATTCAGAGTAGTGGCTCTCGTTTGCCGGGTGAAATCATAACGAAATTTACTTGAATAAAATGAAGTGTATAATAATTAAATATAATAAGAATATGCAACTTATTATTAAGTTAAAAACTTAATAATAAGTTGCATATGAATGGTTGGGTTACTTTTTACATGGCTTATATACGTATCGATAATTAACGCTGAGGATGCTTAATAAAAAAATTAAAACTTATTAAAAAAAACTAATGAAATCCGTTGTAAAACTGCCAACCACTGCTCGAAACTTAATGTCCTTTTCAACATCATTCATACATTACTCAAATAAAATTAACAGAATATAACTCGAATTAAAGTAGGTACCTAAGGGATCCATTAGGAGTAGCCACCGCAATATATTCTAAATTATACAGATAATGGTCGTACTTAGGGTCACATTACCACAGAGTACCTAATCTCGACCAAAATTTTAATTATAAGTAAATAAAAAGTAGAATAAATTATTGAGACCACTTTGTTTTTGTGTTTTTAAAATACAATACCTAGTAGAAAATGGGTATCTTTATCTACCAGCTATGGCCCAATATAAATGTTTCACAGAGCTGAAATTACGTACATCTTTCAAATTCAAATTATTTATTTGTAAAAACATAGCTATAATATAATAAGATCTAATTCTAACGTCAGGATCGCGATGTTTAACCTAATAGCCATACATATTTCGGATACATATAATTCTTATTTTAAAATATATTGTTTTAACTAAACTAGACTATTAATACCATTGAATACCATACCATACCATAGAATTGAACATAAATAAATCGGACACTTGACTCACACAACGACATACCTAATTATTTTTGGTAACGACATAAAAATTGTAGGCATTCAGTTAATATTTTTTCTAAAACAGTGAAATTATCCACTGTGCTATTGTGTATTGTGCAATATTACACCCATGGTTAATATACATCAACATTTTTTATTTCTAAGTCATAATATTTTTACCCTGTCTGTGGTCACCATTGAAAAAATAATAATTCAATCATACCAGATTTTAACAAAAAGGTGTGCGAACATTCCGCTGCGGAAAAAAACCAGCGTATCGTATTAATTAATAAAATATAAAAATACCTAGTATAGACAAAATGTTATTATATTACAACTTCGAATTCGAATACTTAGTGTGCTGGTAAAGTGCACCACTACTTCTATGATCCACCAACCGCCACTGATTATTACATCCAGTTGCAATTTAAAGTCACAGATTTATCAACCCGCCCCAGTAATTATGCAGGAATAGTCACCCCTCAGCCCTTTCAAGCTTATAATCAAACCATACTTGTATAAACAAAAGGCCTCGCTCTTATAACGGATCTACTGATATTGCTAGTACAGCGAAATGAGAGCGAAATGGTTGGACCAAAATATTAGCTTGTGTTTATTTTCATATTTCTTCGATTCATTACTTTACATTGTTGCATTATTATTCTATCCTAATTAAGAATACATAAACCTGAATTGTTTTAATCTGACCCTTCTCTTGTTTTTGAACTTTAAATATTTTATCTATAATTTTTATTCAATGTTAGGTTCATTGTATTTAATTAGTATTATGCAGACGATTAACGAAACCTCGAGTGCAACGTACCAGTGTTTCAATAGACCAGAGTAACAATTGAATAATTCCTTCAGTAATATAAAATTCAGTGGCAATTTGCTGAAAGTTCACCAATCGCTTCATATAAATTTTGTTCCATCACACAAATTGATTCTATTACATTAACTTGGTGTGAAAATAAATAAATAAATTAGCGAAAAAACTGTAATATACTAAAGTACCAACAGAGACTAATGAAGTGTCAAGTGTCTGCTTGAATCAGTCACAGTGTTGAATAATGTATCGCTGCTCGTCCTTGAAAGGACATGGGTTGGCTCACCGGTATTAATCACCACTCATGTGACAATTAACGGGATATCTCGTTATTTAGACGGTTTAGGACTGACAGATTCATTTACAATGGCGCATGTTGCTTTAGTTCGTAAATTGACGCAGTAGTTTCAACTTAATTAGTGAGAAATTAAGATTTATATTGGCAAATTACTGAAATAGAACCTGACAGACGAATTCAGTAGCAATCTTGCTGTCTGATTCATCTTGTTACCTCGACGTGACATAGCGATATTGGACATTCACGGCCGATTCTTTTCTTAATCAAGAGAAAAATGTTTTGTGTTAAAGTGAGCAAATAAATAAAGACAATTCTCTGGATAAGAAAAGTCTCCAATTTGATAAAAGAAATGATAAATCCGCTCAGCATCAGCAGTCAAGCAAAATCTTTCAATTATATCTCAACTAAAAAGAAACCTTTATAAAAAACCACAGAACAGAGACTGTAGAAGGCGTTTTTTTCTGTTCTGTGATAAAAATAGAAATAAAAATCACCAAACAAATGGTTTAATAACAGTCGAAATGGCTTCAATTATTTTCAAGAACAAATCGAAAACGTAAATAAAAAATCAGGATCGACATCTAAAGTAGGATTAAAAGATTAACTTTATTGCCGCCTGAAGCCATTAAATAGGGACTATGTTTACTTCGCCTTAATCCATGGTTTTATGGTGTTTCAAGTACCTACATAGATAGTTCTAGATGGGCACTCGAGTGCGATTAACGACATCAGTAAATGGATTTATTTAAATTGGGTTCCACGTGTAAAAATGTTTCTAAAACATTTAGTAAATAGGTATGTAGCTATGTTGGTACTGTAAAGCAGATGTGATGTGCTTCACCATGCCTAATGCCTTAACGTATCTATTAAGGCGCAGATACCCCTAAATAGCTGATTGTTAAATAAGAATCACATCTAAACGGCTGGTCGTAATTTTTTGGGAAGAATATATGTTACATTAGACCATTTTCATAATAATTTGATCTTAGAAAATTATGGTTTTTTATTCGCATAACATAGTGTAATTCATTTGTAAAGTTATTTCTAAAACGGACAAAAACACAAAACGCCCCAAAACCGCTGGGCGTATAAAATCGACACCGTCTCAAAGACAATTTAATTATCTACATTTTGATCTGAAGCTTATTTTTAAAGTCATAGAATATGAAGGAAAGTACAAAAAACTACTAAATTTTGGGTCGCGAGGGTGTGAAACGAGTGCGCGTTTTATTCCCTCAAGGTCGTTGGCGTTAGTAGTCGTCTCACAAAAAAAAACCCAGTCAGTCTACGGCTGTCTGTCTTCTCACCTTATCTAAATTCAAATGTTCAAATTTTGATTCTGCCATTATGATATTTCTGCTAGCCTGCATGCTGTAAGCACAAAGAAAGTAAGCGGCGGTGCGCCTTCTACTTTGTGCTGTAAGGCAGGCTCTTCAATTTACGATATATTGCTTTATGAATGCTTATTTTTCTTCATCTCTAATGTGTCTTCAAGTTGACAGCAATTTCGCGTGCCAAGGAGATACGACGACGGTAATTTCTTACCCGCTTTGCATTTGTTTTAGCTCAATTTATGACAAGCCGTTTGTCAAACTCACAGAAACTTGTAATTTTGAGATAAATAGGGACTGGGAAGCTCAGAAGGGCTTACTGATTGGACGTAAAATAAATAAATGTACACATTTGTGAGGAAATGAGATTTAATAGGTTTCAATTTAAATGTTGACGATATTCATACATTGAGAAGGGCATTCGTGAGGCCGTTAATCTTCTGCCCTGCAATTAAAATAAAATAAATACAATAGCAGGCAGTTAAATAGCCCAGGCAGGCTCGACGATGCAACAACCTTTTAATGAACAAAATGGAGATATGTTTTTTTTTCACTAAATTAGGTATTCTGTGAACCTGTGTGTGGCCTTTACCCATATTCTTGTGTTAGCCCATAGTCACGCCATCTGATTGACAAACGAGACTCGCTCGCAGATTGACTACATTCTTCGGAAGCGCAAGTCACGGTACATTTGCTGAGATAGCTTTATGACCTTCGAATTATCAAGGTCTAGGTTACTCTGCATTTTAAGATTGCTAATAAATATTATGTTATTGTTATAGTAAAGGGTTAACGTACATCACAGTTAATTTAAAATATTTCCTCGAAAGGGGTAGACAGAAACTATAGAAAGCCACTTACTATAGAAGTTACAGCGGATCTTTGTGTCTCTGATGTTGTTTCTGCGAACCATTGCGCCAGAAACAGTTTGTCATCGAGTAAACTGCATAGAGTAAGCGAGATAGGACGATGCGACAAACGTAAGCGAGTGAAAGAGGCAATTATACAAAGCTATCTTCTACTTCAACATTGACGCAAAAATTGCAACTACGCATGCACGCGTGTACCTTGCCCACAGGCTGCACGAATAGAGGGACATGCAATACGCCATGACGGGCGTTATCTTCACCCCCCTTGAACAGCGCGCAAACTCACTCTCACCTGCGTGAGAGCATATTCGGCTGCAACGACAAACCTTCCCGTTCTATGTCAGCATTGTCCTTGAGTTAATAAAGAGACAGGTTGAGGTCATAAGTAATAAATACTTTAATCAATTTTACCAGATCACAAAGTGTATCAATGAAAAACTTGTATTAATACAAACTCGTTAAACCGCCATAATGTTCACAATCAACTTATTTGCATGTCAAAAGAAAATAAACATTTTCCAATTGTTTCTGAATATTAATAACTTTTGTTGTTCGGCCAATGTTTTTAATAAAGTCAATGTTCATTGGCGCTTTAATGAAAAACACAAGTAAATAAAAATAAACATAGCAAATATCAATGGAGCGAAACACGAGCCGAACAAATTTAATTGAACCGTAGGTACTCATGAGTAAGAATTTAATTAAAAAATCTGAGTAATTAAGTCCAGTCTGAATACAAAATTACGTTTGCATCGCAGAGATGCAGTATTGAAATGAGACGTGATCGCTTGTTTAAAAGGTGACTTAATCGAGAGTTTTCTTAACCATGATTCAAGAAAATATTCTCAGCCATTTGAAGATAATCAGCTCTCTACTAATTGAGGAAAAGATATGAGCAACTTTCATAGCTCTAATCGATTTGAAATTTAGAATCGTGTCAGTTCAATAATATTGCCAAAACATAATAATCTTGACCTGATGCTGGAGCATCACCAGGAATCACAGGACACCCAACTCCTCAGTAACTTACAGCAGAGGTATCGTGTTTGGACTCATTGGAATGGTCTCATTAAATAGGTTATAGATATATGGTGATCAAGGTCTGATGATGGATGGTACTGGTGATGGATAGGGGATTGAGAGATAAACTGTCAGTTCAATGATATTGCCAAAACATAATAATCTTGACTTGATGCTGGGGCATCCCCAGAAATCAGCAGGACACCCAACTCCACGCTAACTTACAGCAGAGGTATCGTGTTTGGACTCATTGAAATGGTCTCATAGGTTGTAGATAGATGGTGATCAGGGACTGATGGTGGATGGTGCTGGTGATGGATGGTGGATGGAGAGATAAATTAGGATAAAGAGGTAAGTGAAGGTAGCTGCACCCCGCCGTGCCTGCGTTGACTGTCGTAATCAACGACTTATTTGTAATCACTTCGATTTATTCAAATTGATGTTGAGATGTTCTTCAAAAATGCCTGGTGCTTGGTACTCATAACAGGCGTGCGTGAATGACCAGATGTATGTACGTAAATGAAGCAAATGGAGTTTTTAAAAATCGTAGCTGGTGACGTTGTGTAGTATCTGCCTACCCCCATGGAAAAAAGGCGTGAGATTATGTATGTTTGTGAAATACATTGAACATTGCTTGATTCCAAATACAAGCGAAACTACGGGAAAGCTCGTATATCATAATAAGGATTGGTAGAATACGAAATGAATTGCGAACGTGAGAAATGATAAAGACTAATTAAGTCATTGAATGACTGCTTCTCAGTCTTTGCAATTCTGCTAAAGCTGATCGGTCTTGTGGATTATTAAAAGCTTTTTTTAGCTTAATTCACTTATAGCTACACCCTGCAAGCTTTTTACACGACTTAGCTTACGTATGCTTGGCCTTTTGTGAATACACTTTGTACTTAGGGGTACACAACAGCTTTATCGACCGTGGTTCCTTACAGCTTGTGTACAGTAACGGCCCAACTTAAAATTATAGGGAACATAATTCTCTCGTTATTTCCATAACCTTGGACCTTGGAATGTTAGACTTTGTGGCTGTATAGCAACCCATCCGTTTTCGTTTTTAAAACGCCCACCAATCGATTTGTCATCGAATTCTATGAATATATTTTTAGGGAGTTCCCCTTCTTCCAATTGTTCACTGCGAATTCCATTCCATTCCATTTCTTTAATAATGCCCATACTACCATTTACTAGCCCTTGCGAAACTTTTAAATTCATCCGTAACATGACTCTAGCACCAATTGTATTTTTTATTGAATTTAGCAATCCCCCGGTACAGTTTGTTTAAGATAGACTGAGCCGTAACATCTGCATCCCTGGCAAGCCTGGAGGAACGTTGTTCTGGAGTCTCGTTCGAACGAGACACAGCAGTACATTGTGCATTTCTGGCTCGTCGTACGGATCTTTGGTCAGGAGTCTCGTTTAAGATAGACTGAGCCGTAACATCTGCAGCTTTGGCAAGCCTGGAAGAACGCTCCTCTGAAATTTCATTATATCGTGAAATACTTGTAGATATGGCATTTGCGTTGGAAGGCCTCCTACCAGGTGGACCGATGACCTGGTGAAGGTTGCGGGAATCCGCTGGTTGCGAGACGCACGGGACCGGTCAATGTGGCGACGCTTGGGGGAGGCCTATGTCCAGCAGTGGACGTCTTTCGGCTGATATGATGATGATGATGGCATTTTTTATTTGGCGTAAATTACGTTCAACATGAGTTTCTTTAGATCTATGCAATGACTTAGTCACCGCGTCAATTTCTAAACGACGTTGCCTATCTTGGGAACTTTCTTGATGGCGCAATTCAGCCTTTCGAGTAGCCTGTGCCAATAAAAATGTGTATTTATCAAGATCATTTTCCTCGGGCTGCGTTAATTTGCGCCTTTTGACTTAATTTTGAGCTTTTTTAGTTTTTCGCCCCAAACCCATTTTAGTCTTGAGATATCAACTTATTAAAATTTACACCTTAAACTACTGTCACTAAAATTAACGAAAATCTATCGAAATTGGACAAGCACACACAAATGATAGTAAATGCTAAACAAAACAATAGTAGATAATTATTATCACTTTTAGCAAAAAACCTAAACTAAATCGACGAAATGATAACCATATTTATTGTAGCGGTCCCCCGACGCGACGACGCTTGGATAAAATTAAATAATAGTTAGGCATTTTAAACGTTAAGTCCCAGTGTGCCAGTACATATTATTTCTTACTTTTTAGAGGGTTTTTTGAGTCGGGGGTTTTTAAATTTTTTGTTAAAACGTTTTTTATTTGACTCTTTTTTTGTGTTGGTACCCCATATTACCAATAAGACCAAACACCACTAGGATACATTGTTTTATTACGGAGCTCCAGTGCCTACCCTCCGGCTTCTTCATCAGATCAGTTAGATGATACCATTTTCATCAATACCATTTATTTATATCATAGGTAATCGCTTAACTATTCGAGATATCTTATACCCATGACATACTTATTAAGGAGTGCCAATGGCCATCTGTGGTCTTCATCATCAGTTCCACTACACCAAAAAATAATTCTGTCTGAGTGCAAATGCTTGCCATGTTATTGAAAATGTCAAAATTGATATATCTACCTATAATATTTGAAGCGTTCCTTCGATTTCCATGGGGTCCCATCATCAGATTCTGATTTGGTGACAAGGACCACCTCGAGAGTATACCCTTTAAAACAAAAAAAATAATTTGCAAATCCGTGTACTGAGTTTATTTAGGTACGCTAGCGGTAGCTACGAATTGAGGTTGTTTCCAAAAATGTTGGTTAGTCTCAAAACAAAGAGCAGGCAGCTGCTAATAAGGTAATGGTTCGTTCTAATACCGCCCACTGACCATTGAGCAAATGAACTGAATGCATGTAGGCGTTATTGTTACAACAAGTGAAATAAAAAAAATAAAAACCTCCGACACATTTATATTTCTTGGTTTTTAAATAATAAAAAAACGAAGTAAAAAAAATGTGTCACGTGGCCGTTTTCCTGCCATAACCGCCACTGGAGGACACCGTGGAGTTTTTTTGGGTTGGAGTCCCCCATAACTGCACGAGCATATCTCCAACCAAAAACATAAAAAATTATATCTAGTAGTAGACACGCTTCGATCGACAAACTATCGAACATGTAATTATGACACGATATCTTGCGAAATTACCCTGATTCAAACAGTAAAACGCCCATAACTTTTGAACAGCTGAACCGATTTTAATCAAACATAGAATAGAATAGAATATTCTTTATTGTACACCAAAAAATGAAGTTACACATCTCTTTTACAATAATACTTATTTCTACGGGTACAAAGACAACCTCAGCTAAGAATTCTTTCGATAAAGTCACATTTCAAAACAAAAAGAAAACTAAGTCGAAGTCGGTTCAACCATTTAGGAGCTATGATGCCACAGACAGATACACAAATACACAAACCGGGACACAGGTACATACGTCAAACTCATAACAACCCTCTTTTTCCGTCGGGGTTTAAAAAAGGCTGGATTGTTTGATGCAGCTTCATTATTTCCTTTACAAACTTAAATAGATTACATTTTGTAATACACGAAATGTAAATTAAAATTACCCACCGGTATCGGCAACAGGTACCAGACTGTTGGTGGTCAGGGCTCCAGAGAGAGGAACATCCTAACAGTACGTGCCGTGTCGAGAAGTACCGCTTTCTGAATTAACTGCCCTTGATCTAACTGCCCAATCATTATTTTTATTACTTGCTTGGATTTTCACACTGCAGGTCAAAGGACTCTAAATTCGCCTTCCTTATTTATTATCTACACATTGATACATAGTGCCTGGGCGACCGAGCTCAGCTTGGGTGAAAATAGAGAAAACATTTTTTTTTCCAATTTTCTTAGGTTCAGTCGTAGATAGATCGATTTTTTGCTCCCGGAAACCGCTGTATTGCAAATTTTATCGATAAACTTAGAGTCGTTTTCGAGAACGTGATTACAAATATATATAGGTATATATTTATATTATATATATTAGTTTAAGATAAGGATACTAAAGAGCGCTACGAACTTTTTGAGTTATATTTTTACACAAATTTGATACCTACATCAAAACAGTTTTCTCGACTTGTTTCGAGAAAATTGCAAAAATAAAATGCTTTAACAATAACACAATACAATTCATTGAAGTAGTTTACAATAGCATAGCATAATAGCAATACCTACCTCCTTTTAAAACTTAGCTAAAGTGAGTAGGTACAATCAAAGGCAGTGGAATTGAAAACTGAAAGGTTTCAAACGGACGGAAAGTAGGAGGCTATGCAAAGCGCAGGAAATGGCTGGCTCCAGTCGAAACCACCACAAAAATAATCTCTTCGCTCCTTTTCTCTTTACAAAAAATAGCAAGCTGTACTGTCTATGCACTCTACTACAACAATTGTGTTTTTCTCGTTGGAGAAACCCAGATTTTGCTTTCGTAAATATATTATTACTAATCAGTGCCCCCATTATTATTGTAGGAGCAGATGAGTCTGAGTTACTTTGACACTTCACTTCACACACTTCCTCATTTTTCTACAAAATGGTAAATCTTTGTTCAAATAGTAATTTTCTAACGTTTGGGAAGAAGTTACAGTCATATGGAGCCAAATCTGGTGAATTCAGGCAGTTTAGCAATATCAGAAATAACATTATTTATTACATCCAGTTGCAAATTAAAGTCACAGATTTATCAACCCGCCCCATTTATTATGCAGGAATACTCACCCCTCAGCCCTTTCAAGCTTATAATGAAACCATTAGGTACTTGTAAAAACAAAATGCCACGCTCTCATAACGGAGCTACTGATATTGCAAGTACAACGAGAAATGGTTGGACCAAAATATTAGCTTGTGTTTATTTTCATATTTCTTCGATTCATTACTTTACATTGTTGCATTATTATTCTATCTTAAGTAAGAATACATAAACCTGAATTGTTTTAATGTGACCCTTCTCTTGTTTTTGAACTTTAAATATTTTATCTATAATTTTTATTCAATGATTGGTTTATTGTATTTAGTTAGTATTATGCAGACATTAACGAAACCTCGAGTGCAACGTACCAGTGTTTCAATAGACAAGAGTAACAATTGAATAATTCCTTCAGTAATATAAAATTCAGTGGCAATTTGCTGAAAGTTCACCAATCGCTTCATATAAATTTTCTTCCATCACACAAATTGATTCTATTACATTAACTTGGTGTGAAAATAAATAAATAAATTAGCGAAAATACTGTAATATACTAAAGTACCAACAGAGACTAATGAAGTGTCAAGTGTCTGCTTGAATCAGTCACAGTGTTGAATAATGTATCGCTGCTCGTCCTTGAAAGGACATGGGTTGGCTCACCGGTATTAATCACCACTCATGTGACAATTAACGGGATATCTCGTTATTTAGACGGTTTAGGACTGACAGATTCATTTACAAGGGCGCATGTTGCTTTAGTTCGTAAATTGACGCAGTAGTTTCAACTTAATTAGTGAGAAATTAAGATTTATATTGGCAAATTAATGAAATAGAACCTGACAGACGAATTCAGTAGCAATCTTGCTGTCTGATTCATCTTGTTACCTCGACGTGACATAGCGATATTGGACATTCACGGCCGATTCTTTTCTTAATCATGAGAAAAATGTTTTGTGTTAAAGTGAGCAAATAAATAAAGACAATTCTCTGGGTAAGAAAAGTCTCCAATTTGATAAAAGAAATGATAAATCCGCTCAGCATCAGCAGTCGAGCACAATCTTTCAATTATATCTCAACTAAAAAGAAACTTTTATAAAATATAAATAAAAATCACAAAACAAATTGTTTAATAACAGTCGAAATGGCTTCAATTATTTTCAAGAACAAATCGAAAACGTAAATAAAAAATCAGGATCGACATCTAAAGTAGGATTAAAAGATTAACTTTATTGCCGCTTGAAGCCATTAAATAGGGACTATGTTTACTTCGCCTTAATCCATGGTTTTATGGTGTTTCAAGTACCTACATAGATAGTTGTAGATGGGCACTCGAGTGCGATTAACGACGTCAGTAAATGTATTTATTTAAATTGGGTTCCACGTGTAAAAATGTTTCTAAAACATTTAGCAAATAGGTATGTAGGTATGTTGGTATTGTAAAGCAGATGTGATGTGCTTCACCATGCCTAATGCCTTAACGTATCTATTAAGGCGCAGATACCCCTAAATAGCTGATTGTTAAATAAGAATCACATCTAAACGGCTGGCCGTAATTTTTTGGGAAGAATATATGTTACATTAGACCATTTTCATAATAATTTGATCTTAGAAAATTATGGTTTTTTATTCGCATAACATAGTGTAATTCATTTGTAAAGTTATTTCTAAAACGGACAAAAACACGAAAATCGCACCAAAACCGCTGGGCGTATAAAATCGACACCGTCTCAAAGGCAATTTAATTATCTACATTTTGATCTGAAGCTTATTTTTAAAGTCATAGAATAAGAAGGAAAGTACAAAAAACTACTAAATTTTGGGTCGCGAGGGTGTGAAACGAGTGCGCGTTTTATTCCCTCAAGGTCGTTGGCGTTAGTAGTCGTCTCACAAAAAAAAACCCCAATCAGTCTACGGCTGTCTGTCTTCTCACCTTTTCTAAATTCAAAAGTTCAAATTTTCCATTCTGCCATTATGGTATTTCTGCTAGCCTGCATGCTGTAAGCACAAAGAAAGTAAGCGACGGTGCGCCTTCTACTTTGTGTTGTAAGGTAGGCTCTTCAATTTACGATATATTGCATTATGAATGCTTATTTTTCTTCATCTCTAATGTGTCTTCTCAAGTTGACAGCAATTTCGCGTGCCAAGGAGATACGACGATGGTAATTTCTTACCCGCTTTGCATTTGTTTTAGCTCAATTTATGACAAGCCGTTTGTCAAACTCACAGGAACTTGTAATTTTGAGATAAATAGGGACTGGGAAGCTCAGAAATATGGGCATACTGATTGGACGTAAAATAAATAAATGTACACATTTGTGAGGAAATGAGATTTAATAGGTTTCAATTTAAATGTTGACGATATTCATACATTGAGAAGGGCATTCGTGAGGCCGTTAATCTTCTGCCCTGCAATTAAAATAAAATAAATACAATAGCAGGCAGTTAAATAGCCCAGGCAGGCTCGACGATGCAACAACCTTTTAATGAACAAAATGGAGATATGATTTTTTTTCACTATATTAGGTATTCTGTGAACCTGTGTGTGGCCTTTACCCATATTCTTGTGTTAGCCCATAGTCACGCCATCTGATTGACAAACGAGACTCGCTCGCAGATTGACTACATTCTTCGGAAGCGCAAATCACGGTACATTTGCTGAGATAGCTTTATGACCTTCGAAGTATCAAGGTCTAGGTTACTCTGCATTTTAAGATTGCTAATAAATATTATGTTATTGTTATAGTAAAGGGTTAACGTACATCACAGTTAATTTAAAATATTTCCTCGAAAGGGGTAGACAGAAACTATAGAAAGCCACTTACTATCGAAGTTACAGCAGATCTTTGTGTCTCTGATGTTGTTTCTGCGAACCATTGCGCCAGAAACAGTTTGTCATCGAGTAAACTGCATAGAGTAAGCGAGATAGGAAGATGCGACAAACGTAAGCGAGTGAAAGAGGCAATTATACAAAGCTATCTTCTACTTCAACATTGACGCAAAAATAGCAACTACGCATGCACGCGTGTACCTTGCCCACAGGCTGCACGAATAGAGGGACATGCAATACGCCATGACGGGCGTTATCTTCACCCCCCTTGAACAGCGCGCAAACTCACTCTCACCTGCGTGAGAGCATATTCGGCCGCAACGACAAACCTTCCCGTTCTATGTCAGCATTGTCCTTGAGTTAATAAAGAGACAGGTTGAGGTCATAAGTAATAAATACTTTAATCAATTTTACCAGATCACAAAGTGTATCAATGAAAAACTTTTATTAATACAAACTCGTTAAACCGCTATAATGTTCACAATCAACTTATTTGCATGTCAAAAGAAAGTAAACATTTTCCAATTGTTTCTGAATATTAATAGCTTTTGTTGTTCGGCCAATGTTTGTAATAAAGTCAATGTTCATTGGTGCGCCTTAATGAAAGACACAAGTAAATAAAAATGAACATAGCAAATATCAATGGAGCGAAACACGAGCCGAACAAATTTAATTGAACCGTAGGTACTCATGAGTAAGAATTTAATTAAAAATCTGAGTAATTAAGTCCAGTCTGAATACAAAATTACGTTTGCATCGCAGAGATGCAGTATTGAAATGAGACGTGATCGCTTTTCTAACGACACGAGAGCGGAAAGCTTTACGTAACAATACAAAGAAACAAGAGTATTTGTAGCACAAACCGATCCTTTGAAAGACTAAAGAAATAAATCGTCGATCTATGCAGCCGTGAGACAGGAGCTCGGTCGACTTGCACATCGGATACAAACGCTTACAAAATCCCTTTGAGAAACAATTCCGTTTGCGACATTCAAGAAGCGCTTAGTATTGTTATTGAGATATTTTATCGCGTTTAAACCTAAGTTGAAAAAAATACTTTTTGCTATAGAAGTCGTATTTTTAACCCCCGAAGCAAAAAGAGGGGTATTATAAGTTTGAGGTGTGTTGCTGTGTATCTGTGAATATGTGTGTCTGTCTGTGGCATCATAGCGTCCAAACGGGTGGACCTATTTTGATTTAGTTTTTTTTTTGTTTAAAAGGTGACTTAATCGAGAGTGTTCTTAGCCATGATTCAAGAAAATATTCTCAGCCATTTGAAGATAATCAGCTCTCTACTAATTGAGGAAAAGATATGAGCAACTTTCATAGCTCTAATCGATTTGAAATTTGGAATCATGTCAGTTCAATAATATTGCCAAAACATTATAATCTTGACCTGATGCTGGGGCATCACCAGGAATCACAGGACACCCAACTCCTCAGTAACTTACAGCAGAGGTATCGTGTTTGGACTCATTGGAATGGTTGCATTGAATAGGTGATCAAGGTCTGATGATGGATGGTACTGATGATAGAAAGGGGATTGAGAGATAAACTGTCAGTTCAATGATATTGCCAAAACATAATAATCTTGACTTGATGCTGGGGCATCCCCAAAAATCAGCAGGACACCCAACTCCACGCTAACTTACAGCAGAGGTATCGTGTTTGGACTCATTGGAATGGTCTCATTGAATAGGTTGTTGATATATGGTGATCAGGGACTGATGGTGGATGGTGCTGGTGATGGATGGTGGATAAAGGGATAAATTAGGATAAAGAGGTAAGTGAAGGTAGCTGCACCCCGCCGTGCCTGCGTTGACTGTCGTAATCAACGACTTATTTGTAATCACCTCGATTTATTCAAATTGATGTTGAGATGTTCTTCAGAAATGCCTGGTGCTTGGTATTCATAACAGGCGTGCGTGAATGACCAGATGTATGTACGTAAACGAAGCAAATGGAGTTTTAAAAAATCGTAGCTGGTGACGTTGTGTAGTATCTGCCTACCCCCATGGAAAAAAGGCGTGAGATTATGTATGTATGTGAAATACATTGAACATTGCTTGATTCCAAATACAAGCGAAACTACGGGAAAGCTGGTATATCATAATAAGGATTGGTAGAATACGAAATGAATTGCGAACGTGAGAGTTGATGAAGACTAATTAAGTCATTGAATGACTGCTTCTCAGTCTTTGCAATTCTGCTAAAGCTGATCGGTCTTGTTGATTATTAAAAGCTTTCTTTAGCTTAATTCACTTATAACTACACCCTGCAAGCTTTTTACACGATTTAGCTTACGTAACCACGTATACTTGGCCTTTTGTGAATACACTTTGTACTTAGGGGTAACCAACAGCTTTATCGACCGTGGTTCCTTGCAGCTTGTGTACAGTAACGGCCCAACTTAAAATTATAGGGAACATACTTCTCTCGTTATTTCCATAACCTTGGACCTTGGAATATTAGACTTTGTGGCTGTATAGCAACCCATCCGTTTTCGTTTTTAAAACGCCCACCAATCGATTTGTCATCGAATTCTATGAATATCTTTTAAGGGAGTTCCCCTTCTTCCAATTGTTCACTACGAAGTCCATTCCATTCCGTTTTTTTAATAATGCCCATACTACCATTTACTAGCCCTTGCGAAACGTTTAAATTCATCCGTAACATGATCCGTAGCACCAATTGTATTTTTTATTGAATTTTGCAATCCCCCGGTACAGTTTGTTTAAGATAGACTGAGCCGTAACATCTGCATCCCTGGCAAGCCTGGAGGAACGTTGTTCTGGAGTCTCGTTCGAACGAGACACAGCAGTACATTGTGCATTTCTGGCTCGTCGTACGGATCTTTGGTCAGGAGTCTCGTTTAAGATAGACTGAGCCGTAACATCTGCAGCTTTGGCAAGCCTGGAAGAACGCTCCTCTGGAATTTTTAATTATGTCGTGAAATACTTGTAGATATGGCATTTTTTATTTGGCGTAAATTACGTTCAACATGAGTTTCTTTAGATCTATGCAATGACTTAGTCACCGCGTCAATTTCTAAACGACGTTGCCTATCTTGGGAACTTTCTTGATGGCGCAATTCAGCCTTTCGAGTAGCCTGTGCCAATAAAAATGTGTATTTATCAAGATCATTTTCCTCGGGCTGCGTTAATTTGCGCCTTTTGACTTAATTTTGAGCTTTTTTAGTTTTTTGCCCCAAACCCATTTTAGTCTTGAGATATCAACTTATTACAATTTACACCTTAAACTACTGTCACTAAAATTAACGAAAATCTATCGAAATTGGACAAGCACACACAAATGATAGTAAATACTAAACAAAACATAACACATAACACACATACAACACACAAAACACACAACATAATAATACACAATTATTATCACTTTTAGCAAACAACCTAAACTAAATCGACGAAATGATAACCATATATTATTATTTATAACCAAAATGCTACAGAAGAGTAAACACTTAACCTAGCTAATTAAGACTGATTATTTGTTTGTCAATCACTCTAAGTCTCTAACAGATCTAAATTTAGTCACCATTATCTAAAGAAAGTAATCGATATTGAGTTATGTAAAAATCACAAAGGAGCGAAAATAAAAACACACACACATATGATATGACTAAGTCTGTCTATATGTATGGTATTTATATTGGGGATGTTAAAACAATCGTAGATAAGTAAAAGTATGCTTTTCATGTGCTAACAGTATCAAAGAATACATAAAAGTGAGTCACATGAGTAGATACAATTTCAAAAGATAAAAAGATATGGTTTGTATAGTATTATAAAACGTAAATAGACTAAAATATGTGGATCTGTACTGCAGAATACCACAGTTACCAAAATACATAAACCTACCCGTAATAATATTTACAACAAGTCCTAACGACAACTATACCCAAAGATGGTCAATTGTAGCGTGACTACTAGTAAATAAAGTTTAAAAAGCATGAAATAAAAATTAACTTAAAAATTTAAAAACCCCCGACTCAAAAAACCCTCTAAAAAGTAAGAAATAATATGTACTGGCACACTGGCACTTTACGTTTAAAATACCTAACTATTATTTAATTTTATCCAACAGTCGTCACGGTGGGGGACCGCTAAGTTAGAAATACTACAAAAAAATTATAAAGAATTAATGTAAGTACAAGAAAACTGCACCGCGACCCGCGTGCTGCGCGTACGCATTGCATCATGATTTAGAACGATAACAAATCTATTTGTAGGTTTATGCATGAAACTAAGTTCGTACTTAAGTAAAAACACAATAATAATATGCAGGTAACTCTATTAATAGTAACTTTATCAATGATAATAAACTGTAACTGATAAGTAACTTCACGGCTTTTTTATATGTACATAGATAAGTGTGAGGCGCGAAACAGGAGAAGGTACCGCCAAACATAAGAGGCTTAAAAACCTACCCAGCAATAAAGAAAGTGTTCTGTTATACAAAGAATAGCTGGTATGTAGCGGTCCCCCGACGCGACGACGCTTGGATAAAATGAAATAGTAGTAAGGTATTTTAAACGTAAAGTGCCAGTGTGCCAGTACATATTATTTCTTACTTTTTAGAGGGTTTTTTGAGTCGGGGGTTTTTAAATTTTTTGTTAAAACGTTTTTTATTATACTCTTTTTTGTGTTGGTACCCCATATTACCAATAAGACCAAACACCACTAGGATACATTGTTTTATTATGGAGTTCCAGTGCCTACTCTCCGGTTTCTTCATCAGATCAGTTAGATGATACCATTTTCATCAATACCATTTATTTATATCATAGGTAGTCGCTTAACTATTCGAGATATCTTATACCCATGACATACTTATTAAGGAGTGCCAGTGGCCATCTGTGGTCTTCATCATCAGTTCTACTACACCAAAAAATAATTCTGTCTGAGTGCAAAAGCTTGCCATGTTATTGAAAATGTTGAAATCGATATATCTACCTATAATATTTGAAGTGTTCCTTCGATTTCCATGGGATACCATCATCAGATTCAGATTTGGTGACAAGGACCACCTCGAGAGTATACCCTTTAAAACAAAAAATATAATTTGCAAATCCGTCTACTGAGTTTATTTAGGTGAAGGGTTTAAACCCTTCACCTAAATACAGTCCACTTTGTTTTCCAGTTTCCACCACCAGCCAACAATAGCTACGAATTGAGGTTGTTTCCAAAAATGTTGGTTAGTCTCAAACAAAGAGCAGGCAGCTGTTAATAAGGTAATGATTCGTTCTAATACCGCCTACTGACCATAGAGCAAATGAACAGAATGGTGTATAATGTAGGCGTTATTGTTACAACAAGTGAAATAAAAAAAATAAAAACCTCCGACACATTTATATTTCTTGGTTTTTAAACAATAAAAAAACGAAGTAAAAAAAATGTGGCACGTGGCCGTTTTCCTGCCATAAACGCCACTGGAGGACACCGTGGAGTTTTATTGGGTTGGAGTCCCCCATAACTGCACTATCTCCCCGTGGTAGTGCAGTATGCATGAGCATATCTCCAAGCAAAAACAAAAAAAATAATATCTAGTAGTAGACACGCTTCGATCGACAAACTATCGAACATGTAATTATGACACGATATCTTGCGAAATTACCCCGATTCAAACAGTAAAACGCCCATAACTTTTGAACAGCTAAACTGATTTTCATCAAACATAGAATAGAATAGAATATACTTTATTGTACACCAAAAAATGAAGTTACATATCTCTTTTACAATAATACTTATTTCTACGGGTACAAAGACAACCACAGCTAAGAACTCTTTCGATAAAGTCACATTTCAAAACAAAAAGAAAACTAAGTCGAAGTCGGTTCAACCATTTAGGAGCCACAGACAGATACACAAATACACAAACCGGGACACAGGTACATACGTCAAACTAATAACAACCCTCTTTTTCCGTCGGGGTTTAAAACAGGCTGGATTGTTTGATGCAGCTTCATTATTTCCTTTACAAACTTAAATAGATTACATTTTGTAATACACGAAATATAAAAAAAATTACCCACCGGTATCGGCAACAGGTACCAGACTGTTGGTGGTCAGGGCTCCAGAGAGAGGAACATCCTAAGAGTACGTGCCGTGTCGAGAAGTACCGCTTTCTGAATTAACTGCCCTTGATCTAACTGCCCAATCATTATTTTTATTACTTGCTTGGATTTTCACACTGCAGGTCAAAGGTGTCTAAATTCGCCTTCCTTATTTATAATACTGTTTCGTTATTTTAGCGAAAGAAGTAAACAGAAGAAACATTACTGGAGCTACATATAACACAGTTACCATTTGCAGTTCATTGTCCACGGGAACTCGTGCATTCTTCCTCCGTTTCAAATTGTTGAAGTGATCGCAGGTATGCTTCAGTCCAGGCGTTTCTACCTTTCCCATAAAAGCCGTTTCACATTCCACTAGGGATTCAGAAGGACCTATACCGTTTCAAAAATGCCTGAAAGTCGTGATGCAGGTGTAAAAGGCCTTGTTCAGAGTGAACATGCGGTGACTAGGCAGAGTGCGGTGGCGGGCGCGACTAGAGGCCGTAGACAAGTGGCATTCTATTGACGAAAGAGTGGCGAGAAAAAAAAATAAGTATGGGAATGTCAAACGCTGTCGAAATGACACGTGACCAATCCCTTTAATTTTGCCATTGCTGACATCGAATGACCTTGTATAGAGTCTAAAGCCACAGTGCGCCATGAGTTCTTGTAGCGGGCAGACGAGGCTAGACAGTCATGTCTCCTCAAAGTAAAACAAAAGACGATCGCTCACTAGCGAGGCCGCTCCATCACGTCCGCGTCGTGCTAGGCGCTCGCTACAGTCACTTCAGTATGGATGCAATCGGCGGTTTGCATAATAATGTTTGTTAGTTCACACCCGCTTTAGCGCCCGCGCAAGCTCCTCACACTGGCCAGGGCCTAATGGACATTCCAATAGGCGTCAAAAGACCTAAACTGGTCACCGTTCACGCAATTTTGATTAATGGCTAGAACATGGTGGACATGTCGATATATGCCTTCCACTAGCTTTTTGCTAAATCATTCGCCCGCGTGAATATCGAAAATTATTCTTTAGGATAGTTGAGCCGGCATTAAAAGCATCCTAATCCAGGCCATAGTCCAAGTACCAGTATTCGTATCTTAATTCGTTAAGCTTTAGAGGCGTGATTCGCATAATAACAACCAAACATACAGATTTTCCTAATAATATTAGAAGGATAGCTGAAGGATCTCCAAAATTCAATATAGGGTAGACTAATAAAGGCAAATCAAGTTTTAATTTAAATTAAAAGGATGACGCCCGGTCTCTGAATTAGTAATTTGAAGTTTGACTAGAACTTCAAATTCTCAATTCTGGAGCCTATGGCTCATGTGAAGCTATATCGTGTCTACAGGGTTTAATAACAAGAAGAACCCGACCAAGGAAAAAAGCGAAAGAATTTATATTGCAGAGCTGTAAATTGAGATAGCATACAAATATCTACACATTGATACATAGTGCCTGGGCGACCGAGCTCAGCTTGGGTGAAAATAGAGAAAAAAATTTTTTTTCCAATTTTCTCAGGTTCAGTCGTAGATAGATCGATTTTTTGCTCCCGAAAACCGCTGTATTGCAAATTTTATCGATAAAGTTAGAGTCGTTTTCGAGAACGTGATTACAAATATATATAGGTATATATTTATATTATATATATTAGTTTAAGATAAGGATACTAAAGAGCGCTACGAACTTTTTGAGTTATATTTTTACACAAATTTGATACCTACATCAAAGCAGTTTTCTCGACTGGTTCGAGAAAATTTCAAGAATAAAATGCTTTAACAATAACACAATACAATTCATTGAAGTAGTTTACAATAGCATAACATAATACCAATACCGACCTCCTTTAAAAACTTAGCTAAAGTGAGTAGGTACAATCAAAGGCAGTGGAATTGAAAACTGAAAGGTTTCAAACGGACGGAAAGTAGGAGGCTATGCAAAGCGCAGGAAATGGCTGGCTCCAGTCGAAACCACCACAAAAATAATCTCTTTACTCCTTTTCTCTTTACATAAAATAGCAAGCTGTACTGTCTATGCACTCTACTACGACAATTGTGTTTTTCTCGTTGGAGAAACCCAGATTTTGCTTTCGTAAATATATTATTACTAATCAGTGCCCCCATTATTATTGTAGGAGCAGATGCCAATACGTCTGAGTCACTTTCACACGGGAAATAGAAAAAAAAATGTATATGTGTATTATGTATATAAAAAAATGTGTAAAACGTATGTTAAAATTTTATGAATTTTTTGTTGGACTTGTATATAAAACTTGTATGTAAAACTGTATGGATGGGAAATAATAAAGGCTTATTATTATTATTATTATATTATTAATCAGTGCCCGCGGCTATGCCCTCGCGAAATGTGTTTCTGTCCCAAGAGATCATTCGCCCATAATATAAGTATCAATGTGCATAATTTTATCCAGATCCGTTCAGCCGTTTTCGCGATTGAAACAAAAATATACAACATTTCACATTTATAATATTAGTATTATTTTCTTTTACCCAAAAAACAGTCTGCCTAGCCTTTTTCCAACTATGTTGGGTGCGGGCAGCGAAGTGTATAGCCATGTATGTTAGCTTTCACACGTACACGGCTATACATTCGCCGCCGGGCACCCGGCACCCTAGTCACGTCCGTCAGCCGCGTCCGATAATTTATTTCCATATTAATTGTTTAGTTAATAAAAATTCCTATTCATTTTTTATTTAATGCATGACGCTATTTAATCTCAGACTCATTCTTCTTGCCTGACGCTGTTGGTATAAACTTATTTTTCCGGGTTATAGATAATCGCACGATCAATCATCCTCGGAGACAATCACTTACTTACATAATGAAATCACGGAGTGATTGATAGCTTCGTATTCAATTAAATAAAGTTTAAGAAATAACGTTACCCAGGAATATGACACATTGAACATTAGAAAAAAAAACAAATGTGTTTTTACCAATTTACAAAAAAATCTTCTAATCGACTTCCAAATGAAAACACTACAAAGTGAAAAATTACTTAATTTTTGGAAGCCGGTACGATTTTTTTTCGTTAGTGTCACAATCGGTGAAAGTCACAGTCCAAAAAGAAAGTTATTTATCATTTTGTAGTTTTTTTATTTGGAAGTCGGTAGTATTTTTTTTGTAAATATGTTTTTTTTTAAATTTTATACTTTTTAGTTTTACCTAATAGGAAAGTTCTTTAGTAAGGTATCTATAATGCCAGAATAGATTACCCGAATATCTTGAAACTTGAACATAACCGGTGAAATGAGAGGATACCAAGGTAAACTGTACACATCTGCGTACCCCTATGAGCGTACTGGCGTGATGTTATGTTATGAAATGGTATAAACAATAAACAGACATGCGATTGCCGCAATCCCGAGAGATAACATTTATTGAAGAGTTCTGTTGTATATCTCCCAAGATCCTCATCAGATCTTCACCAAATTAAAATGTGACCAATTTTGGAACATATTTTTTCAAAAGAATTTTTTCAAAATCGGTCCACAACTGACGGAGAAATCGGTGAACAAACACAAAAAAAACCGGCCAAGTGCGAGTCGGACTCGCGCACGAAGGGTTCCGTACTTGGTAAATTGCGGTTTACGATTTATGACGTATTAAAAAAAAACTACTCACTAGATCTCGTTCAAACCAATTTTCGGTGGAAATTTACATGGTAATAATAAAATCATAAAAGTACATCATATATTTTTTTTAGTTTTATCATTCTCTGATTTTATAAGTTACGGGGGGGGGGGAAATTTTACCACTTTGGAAGTTCAGAAAAAAAAAATATTAGAATCCTCAATATCATTTTGAAGACCTATCCATAGATACCCCCACGTATGGGTTTGACGAAAAAACATTTTTGAGTTTCAGTTCTAAGTATGGAGAACCCCCTAAATTTATTGTTCTTTTTTCTGTTTTTGTGTGAAAATCTTAATGCGATTCACAAAACATAAATACATCTACTTACCAAGTTTCAACAGCATAGTTCTAATAGTTTCGGAAAAAAGTGGCTGGGACATACGGACGGATAGACAGACAGACATGACGAATCCACAGGGTTCCGTTTTTTGCCATTTGGCTACGGAACCCTAAAAAGCATAAAGTCGAACATAGCACCTCCTCTTTTTCGAAAGTCGGTTAAAAAAGACTGTCACTTACGTTTACGACCAACCATAGAGACGACTAACCTGTTTTTTTTTACTACGGCAAAGGCCCTTCCTGGAATTTTGTTGTAGCAGTCATGTGTGTATGTATTTGCATTGGCATGTTCCACCATAGCGCCTAAACTACTGAGCAGGTTTTGATAAATTAGGTGTCAATCAATTACTTATCTTCATTTATTAAAAAAAGCTTCATGCTCAACTCGTAAAATCTTGAAACATTAAACAATGATGGCGTAAGTCAAAGATAATATAGATCAATGTTGCATGCATTAATTTAAATTGGTTTTTGCCTGAACTTTTATATTATTTCGTGCTGTCTTGTAACTTGTTTTTTTTATGTTATATTAAGCAATAAAGGGACGACAGATTTTTATTTATTTAAGTAAGTAGCAATAAAGCGGTGACATATTTTTATTAAATACTCGATTTTGCCAGTGGCTTCACCCGCGATTAAGTCGAATATTATTATTATACCACGGGAACATAGTGTTACTTATTGTGTTGTTGTTATACTGTGCCTATTTCTATTTACTATAACTTCTATTAATAAATAATAAAAAAGCCTTATATTTCATGCAAGTATCTTACAAAACAAAATGTATCGCTGCAGCTGCGGCTCTTGTGGCATTTAGTAATAATTATATCATGTGCTCTAATAAAAATAAAAACAAAGTAAAGAGAAAGAAACCACGCTGGTGGATGACAACAAAAGCCGTTCAAGGTATGCAACTATAAAATTAGTCGCTCTAACGAAGCCATCGCTTGAGCGACTACTCGAAAATATTTCCAAAAGGTTCTGCGTACGGGTCACCTTTGAAAGGCTCTCTGGCAGGCGCACCAAGCCATTATTGTAACAAAACGGACAACCGTCCTCCCCACGCACAGACGGGGTATATTGGACTTTTACGTTCGCATATTCCGGAATGCTCTATATACATCAAATCCTAAGCTCTTGAAAGCTGTTAAGCTTCAAATGGACAAAGCAGAATACTCGTATTCGGTGCTTAACTTTAGTGACAAAAATATGTTTTTGACCTATTTCTATAGGTAAAAAACATAAAACAAAAGTGCTCTACAGTATTTTTATTCCGCCAAAGGCAAGCAAAACATAAACTACATTAGCATGATACGAACATACATTTACAATGTTTATCTTTCACGAACGTGCGTGAAACCGACCGAACTTAATTGAAAACCGCGTATATTTTGTAAACAACCTGCGCTACGTCGCCGAAAGTCTCCCTGTTCATTACGAAAACATCAGCCGCAGTTAGACATAGAGGGCGCTGCGATAGGCCAAGCATGAGAAGGACGACCTTCGCTTGTTTCGCATCCATCAGCTCCCAGCCGCAGCCGTAAACTGACGAGGACATTTGCAGCCCAGCCGATATGAGCATCTCTCCTCCGAAACAGTACAAAAACAGTGGCATGATTCCTGTTACTCCTGTCAGTATCGTGTTTCTCACATCCCATACGTTCATCGTCTGCAGAGTTGTCACAAGAACTATCGTCATACAGAGGAAGTGAGCCCCGAATATCACTTTATACATCTCTCGTATCTTGCCATGGTAATGCATCAGAAACTGGTGGTGCTTAACGCAGAACATTAACAAATCATTGATCGATTCCTTTTCTGACTCTTCAGAGCTTCGAGATTCTTCATTCTTGATCAGGATTATATATATCTCGTTGAGAGATTCTGTGATGGCGTAAAAGTGCCCCAATTCGTGGCAGATGAGAGTGATGAAAAGCACAATGTAGCCAGTCTGATTAATGGCGGAGAACGCGGTCGCCACACACGTCAGGACAAATGTTATTTCGAAAAATGGTGTTTCGTACTTCGGACTTAAACCTGAAAAGGACGGGAATGTTGTTACTTTGATTTATGGTGACACTGGCTGTGGCTACGATATATCTTGTATCAAAAACATATAATTTGAAAAATGCGAACCATTTTTTTACGAATCTCAGTCTGATTTATGGCTGTTAAAAACGCATTATGAGCAAAAATAAAACCTTTTAGAACACACTTTAGTTACGATATTGTAAAGCAAAGAAAGAGCTTAAACAAATTGACATATTATCAGCGGTAACCACTGACAAAAAGTCCTAATATATGGAATTGACGTGCGCTACCAAAACGTCACTTGATCATTCTTTTATACCTAGTTGATTAAACACCAATTTTTCTAGAGTCTTTCTTACCATATGTTTCACCAGGAGTAGTAGGCAAAAATCGATCGTTCCCGAAAACCGTGAAGAGGAAAGGCATCAGCAAGTAGGTGACATGAGTGACAGCCTGGTTGGCTACGACCAGCCACGAGAAGTAGCGAGCTCGCTGCAAGGTACTGAGCATCTTCTTCTTCGATGCTGAACCAGCTGGTATTGAATCCAATCCGTGACGGCTCAACTCAAATACTGTCCGCAAACGAGTCCTTTAAAATGATAAAGACATTTCTAGCAACTTTTTATAACAACATTTTATTAAAAATAAAACATTAATTACGTTGAATGTCCACTACATTGTATAAAAGTCTCAAAGAGGTATTTCGTAAGTTATTATTTTCCAGAATTTGATCCTTTTTATCCACACTAATACTTTAATGCTACAGCAAGTGTTTTTTTTTTTTAAATCAACTGGTTCGAACTTGGCTAGGAATGTTAATATTTTAAAAATCCAAAGATGCAATTTTAATTATTATCAAAAATCGGCCCTGTGACTCCTTTGAGTGTTTTTCGCTATTCCACATAGTTTCAGATTTTTCCATCCATGCCCACTTGAAAAACTCACCCAGTTACAAATTGAAATCCCTCGGGATTTGGTTAGGAACAAGAAAAAAACTAAATTACATAATTTTAGTACCTCGCAGTCCACATAAAGAAGAATTTGGTCAAAGGCACAGAAGCCGCGCTGATGCAGTTGATAGCTTTGAAGGTCTCGATCTTGTCAGGGAAGACCTGCACCAAGTAGATGAGCTGACTCAGCTGACCCACGTAAATAAACGATCCAGCGAATAGCAATGTAGCCATCACGGACAAAACTGTGAACCCTGCAGGTTGAAAAAAATTGTTACGATAAAAAATTTCGGTCGGCACCACATTTTTTTTTATCGCCCTATTCGCATTTAGTGACCCCAAAAACCATGTAAATGACACCCATGATGAAAATTTCAGAAATTGCAGGCGGCGCCATTTTGGATATTCATTTTGACCCCATATTAGCATTTAGCGACCCCAAAAACCATGAAACTTGACGAAAATGTCGGCAATTTTGGTCGGCGCCATATTGAATTCTCATTTTGACTCCATATTCGCAATTACCGACCTCGAAAACCATAAAAATGACGAAAATTGCCGAAATTTCGGTCGGCGCCATTTTGATCATAATTTAAAAAAAACCTAAAACAATCAAATGTTTGTAAACCCCAGTAGAATTATTTTTTTGCGTGAATCTGTCTTTTTAGTCTGTTCGTTTGTGTTATCAAAAACATAAGTAGTTTGATAGTCAAATAATAGAATAAAATATGATTTAGGGCATTTTTTCAAAACTATAATGTAAATAGATTTATCTAAAACAAAACACTATATGCTATAATACGCTTTGTAATACAACAAACTGTTTTGGCATCAACTCTCGTATTTTATTAATAAAAAGATTAGTAAAATAAGCCTTATCTACACACCTTTACAATGACACTTTTGTCGGCGTTGCGCAACGCCGACAAAAGTGTCACTAAAGTACGCTTCGAGTGGCGCGTTAAATAAAAAGTTTCAGTAGAATAAGCTTCTCCGGATTCAGCTACTTCGCCGAGAAAAGCAAGCCTTAAACCGAATCCGGAAAAGCTTGTTCTAGTGAAACTTCTTATGGTGAGTCCAGACTATATAACAAAACATGTTATAACTACAGTTATATAACATTTTTACAGTGTAGACGTGTTATATAGCATATTTTTATTAATGTAGACATGTTATAATCATAAGTTATATAACATGTTACTTAATCTGGACTCACCTTTAAGGTCTACCCACACATATCAGGGCCGTGCCCGGGACGTGGATGGACCGTGCCCCGTCAGGGGCTCAAAAAAATATCGGTGGGTACATTTTATATGAACTCGTTTACACACGTCCGTGCACGGGCCGCGCACGGTTCAGTGACGAAGCATCATTGCCTTGGTCTGGCCCTGTCACGTCCCGGGCACGGCCCTGATATGTGCAGATAGACCTTCAGGATCCTGAGGCCCTAGACAAGTGACTTCTATCATCAAAAGCGTGGCGGTAGTGATTGTCAAAAAGGCAAAATTGTATGGGATTGACAAGCGATATATCAAAATGATCACGTGGATCAAACCGTGCTGTTGCCTTCGCTGACATCGAATGCCACTTGTCTACAGAATGGCACACTAACGTTACTACAAAAGAATCAACTTATTTGTTTGTAAATGGAACTGGTTATTTTAGAAAAATAAATAATACTTAAATGCTATTTACCACAGAAAGAAAAAAATATTAAATGTTAAATCTTATAATAATATTTTAAAGAAAACTTGGCAATCTTTTTATTTTACGACATCTAAAGAGATCGCACTTTTAAATTATTTTCTTCCTTTTTTACTTTAGACATCATCATTAAATTAGTAGGTACTATAATCTTACTTCGTTCATTATCTCCAAAGACATCACGAATACCAACAACTTTCTGAATAGAACTGATCATTGCTGTCGCAGCTTCAATAGGATCCTCCACGAAGAAAACCCTCTGCATAAAGTTTCGTATTTTATCTTTTAGAACCTTCATCGTTGCAAACCAATCACTATGTGAATGAAACTAAACTTTATACCGTTATTAACCAACAGTTTAACACCCAATTACAAGAAAATTGTCTCAATTTTTGGAACTATAATATTCTAAAATTGCTCTCAATATTATTGTAGTAGTATCAATAGTAATTAAACGATGTTTAATAGATTGTTATAATTCCACCAAACAATTTATTTTTGTAAAAAAAATTAATTGACTTCGCACCATTTCATTTAATTCGAATTGGTATTTTACAACAATTCGCAGTTTCAAAACATTTTTTTGGTTTTATTGAAAGCCAAAATTAATTCAATGAATTCTTTAAGTGGTATTTTAACCTATAGGCCATTTTTATTTAATAATTGTCCCATACTAATAACTATTAATACGAAAGTAACTCTTTCCGTTTGTGACTTTGTCACGCATTGTGGGCTGAACAGAAGCCGATGATATTTAGTGCATTTAGATTATTACCGAATCTCATGCGAGCGAAGCCACCGCATAAGCTATTTCTCATCATCAGCCTTTTTAATGTTCCCACTACTGGGACACGGGCCTCCTCTCATAGAGGGTGTGGGCCTCTTGTTTATATATCTATGGTGTGGGCTATAATCTACCACGCGGGCCCAGTGCGGATTGGTAGATGTCACATGTGTTTGAATTTTTGGTTCTAGGACCTGCCGGTTTCCTCACGATGTTTTCCTTCACCGTTTTGAGAGCTGTGGTGATGAAATAAATTACACAAAGTAAAGCGCCTGCTCAGGTTCGAACCCACGACCTACAACTCGTAAGTCGGGACCGTAACCACTGGGCCACCACTGCTCCCAAGTTTTAGTTTATAAGCTATTTACCTATAAACTAAAAGCTGAATTAAGTCAGTCAAGTAAGTCTATGTTTCCGGCAGCTAGAATCTAGAATCTTTTAGTCACGAGTAAATAGATTTTTTCTAGGCAAGCGTGATTCACCGTACACCACATCATCGCTTAACATCAGGTGAGATAGTGGTCAAGCGCGAGCCGATAGTGTATAAAAAAAGCTACAATACTTAGATATTGATTGATATCTAACTCTATTTGATATTTATTTTCTCACAACACATTATTGTCCTGTTATTATTTAAGTGGTGTACAATAAAGTATATAATAAATAAATAAATAAATATTTTTATGATATTACCAGCTTCTGCCAGCGGTTTCGCGTGATTGTCGAAAATTATCCCAAGGGTACATATTCTCGGTATAAAAAGTATCCTATGGGCTATTCCTGACTAGAATCTATTTCTGTGCCAAATTTCATCCAGATTTGTTCTGGCGTAAAGAAGTAACAAATATACAAACACACACACTCACAAACTTTCGCCTCTACAATATTAGTGTGATAGTAGGAAGTAGGAATTATTTAAATTATTATATTGTTCATTACTTAGTTCCTCAATGAACCAAATCAAAGTTAAATAAATAAGCAGAAAAATGTTAAACCATTACTAGAATGAATTCTAAACATGTTGACGAAGTTGGAATGCTGAAATATATTTGAGGTTAGAATTCTAACCTCAAATATATCCCATGTGACGATTTTCAGCGACAAAAGTTTGGTTTGACAACAGCTTTTGTTGAATAAGTTTTGCTTAAATTTAACTGTATAACCTGCCGCAATTTTAAGTATTTATGTGGTTTACGGTGCTGAAGCCTTTACGGAATCCGGCTTGTTCGGGAGGCTGGAAGTCGTCAAACCTGCGCGCGAGACAATTCGTGATGACTCTTGAAAACAGTTTATAGACATGGCTAAGAGGTGAGATGGGCCTATAGTTCTTAAGTAGGGCATTGTCTTGAAGAAGATTGACTACCGGTACATCGAAGTGTTTATACAAGAACGCCACCATTTCAGTTCGACTTCAGGATCAGACTTCGGAACCCGTCCTTCTGCAGCAAGGTGTAAAACAGGGAGAAGTTATATCCCCGAAACTGTCCACCGCTGCACTGGAAGATGTCTTCTAGGTAATAAAACTAACCATAATTTCAAAACATATTTTTTTTTAATTTTTACTTAAAAAAATACAAATTAAATTATTTATAATCAGTTATTATTTAGTTGTTATAACTTATTATTTTTAATCAGTTAAGATCTGAATTAATAATTATACCTACCATACAATTGTGCAATAATTAAGTGAAACTGTTGAAAATTTAAGGGAAATTCGTTGAAATGATAATGTTCTTTAGACAGATAAATTTAGATAATTTCGTTGAAATGATAATGTTCTTTAGACATAATTATATATATAGAGAAACTGACACATGAAAGACTATTAACTTAGGTACTAATCTAAATTTATCTGTCAAAGCACTGTAACATGAAAACATTAAATACACAATAAACATTTGCATTGGGACATTATATACTAAAAAAAATATATTTAAAGAAACATTTCTAGAATGTTACTGACAACGCCTTCACAGTCTCTTGACGATTCTAGTAATAATTTTCCTAAGTGACTCAATGCAACGCAACGCAAAGCAACTCCTGTTTCTGTATGAATCGCCAAAGAATCCGGCGTAGACTTTCTCATCCCAGCGCCGAATATGTTTAAGACGGTCAAGAGCGAGGGAGGTCGCACAAGGTTTCATTTTTAGTACACTAACGAGCAAAGAAAAAGTTCCAGTGCATAGCACCAAATTACTCCTAAACGGGAAAGGATAGCTTAATGACGCCGTCTGCAATATTGAAGTACATTTAACAGCGCATCAGAATATTACCAACTAAAAACGTAAATATTGTGTTCAAATTTTAAATTAAATGTGAAAATATTAAATTAAGGTGTTTTTTTGTGGGTGGAACTTTTTCATTGCTCGGCAGTTTAGTATTTCGAACTAAACTACAAAAACAGAATTAACGCAGCTTTGTTATCGAAAAGTTAAACAAATTGAACTCTAACCAAATAGGATGGACGATGACCCCTAAACTACTACCCCTTCTACTACTAGCCTCCCTGCCTGTATCTTGGGGGTCAGCATTGTAGTTAAGTTGGATTGTAGGACAAACTTAACTTTGTAGTTGAAATAAATGTTCTGCCATACACAGGCCCACAGCACGATAGAGGTTCTAGTTGCAAATGTAAGCGTATAAGCGGGTTTTTTATGTGAAGGTAAACAATAAACTTATAGGGGTACACTACATAAATACGAAAAACTTTATTCCGTCAGTCACAAATACGAATTTCAAAATACCGATTTTCATAATTCCGAATGGTTCAAAATTACAAATAACACAACTCCGACTTATCATTACTCTTATTTTTATAATTCCTAAACTTCAATATCCGTGACGTTTATAATTACTATTCTCAAAATACCGAGTTTCAATAGATCGAATAACAAAAAGTCCGACTTAATTCGAAACATCAAAAATACGAATTCCGATAATTAAAAAACCAATTAGTACAATTCCGAAATATAAACGCATTGTGAAACTGAAAAGCAAGACAAATAAACACATAATTGCTCGTCAGAGAGAATTATAATATTATGTTTAGTATAAGGAGGTAGAATTAAAAAACTAATGACATGCGTTTTCCTACTCATAATTGCATAGATTGTTTACAGTTATTATGTAACATGCAAGCAGGCATGCAGCAAGCATTGTTTCTGTCACGGCGCCGGCGCTACGGGGTTTGGGCGGCACCACGCGAGCTTATTGTTGCAGATGATTTTAACGCAACACACCTGCTCCTCAGCTCGCGGGCCGCCCTACCCCTCCGGCCTACGCGGGCTTGAATTACACTCTAGGGTAGGGCAGACAAGACTGCGTAAATTGGGTTTTGCAGCGATTCGTCACTAAATGTTGTAGCACAACATGTTGACTTTTAGTTTATTCGAAGTATTGAAAATCGGAATGTCGTTTTTCGGACCGAGAACCCTTCGAGCATTTGATTCTTCTAACGTATGAAATACGAAAAACTAACAAATCGCATATACGACTTTCGGTAAAATAAATTTCGTGATTTTTAATAATAGAAATTATATTCTTAGGTATTATGAAATTCGGACTTTTGAAAATCGGAATATCGAAATTCGGAATAAAATATTTCGGAGTATTTGGGTGTTCCCAACTTATAGTTTACGGATTTCTTTCTTAACTTTTGCTGTGTGGTCTTGTTCCTTACTTTGTGATTCTAGGGCAGGCAACAGGCAGTACACTTATTTTGACAGATACAGTATTATTTTTTATCAAATCTAAATCGTAACTTTGGTGTATCAACCTTATCCGTGGAATGTTATTATTAAGTTGTTCGGTTTAGGAACAAACGCAAATTCATTGATTTTCCAAACTACAATATTACGGCAGACTATCGACGTTCTAGAGACCTTAGAGAGTTCCGATTTAACGGAACCCTAATTTTGCGAGTCCAACTCGGTCTTTTTCACCACGTATTTTATTAAGTTCTTTCAATATTTTTTTCATCTCTGTATCTAACGATGTCAGCCTCTCTGCCGTTGTTGGTTCAACGCTGTCATTTTTGATAATGACTTGATGCATTTTATCCAGTTTCAATTGATTCAGCATTGTTCTTTGCTCGTCTGCCGATTGCTTCTTCCGTAATAAAGCGTTTTCAAAAATGGCTTCTCTTAAACGAACCGGCAAACAACAACCCGGGCTGCCCTTATTATCTGATGTTTGTGACAACACTAACTTGTCTACCCGTTTTATGTCATCATACCATATTTTGTATAAAAAGGGTGGGACACATTTTTTTATGAACTTATTGCGACCGGCATCTTCTAATGTAGTTATAAATTCCGCCCGTTTTTTCAATCTCTGTATATTACCCATAATTTCTAAATTATTAACATCATTTACAGCAACACCAACTAAGAGATTCATAAGAACTATTGAAACAAAAATAAGAAAAGCCGCAAATATTATACGTAAAATCATAAGAGATGCTGTTGCATGAGCAGCTTTCTCGTTGTTAATTGTATCACTATAACCTAACTCTGACGTCATCATGACCAGCGTCATCAGGAGAGCAGACCCAGGATCTTCAAATGGAGGTTGCCCATGATACAGTATCATGAAGCTTATAGAGAAACCATATATGAGAAAAATGAATAATCCAAGAATCTGAAAAAATAAAAAGCGTGGTTAATAAAAATAAAAAAGTCCTTGGCAAAGCTGTAAAGTGTCAAATTATTTAGTAGGTAAACAGTATCATTAAACACGCTCACCTTAAATACATTGTTCGCCACTTTTCCATAGATCAGAACATAATATCCAAAATCCGGAAATCTGGCGAGCATGTATGTCATTTTAACCCAGTTCAAAATCAGTGTGACTGAGACAATGAATCGTACCCATTCTGAAGTAAACTTTGAATGCCACGACGCAATTGTAGGCAAGCTAACTGCCAGCGTTATTGAAAAACAGCTCACCCACGCCTCTCTACATTGAAGAATCCGTTTGCCTTTCGTTGCTGTGTAGATAATCTCCTGGTGATGAAAAAATAACGTTTATTCCGTTAACACCAATAAAAACACTTGTATTAAGAAATTGGCCTTCTTTACAAAGACTCCTTATCAAAGCATCCTATTCGCAAAACAACATATGAGCAAAATGTCCTATTCTCAAAATGGCCTAGTTGCAAAATACAAAAGAATTGGAATGGTGCAGTCATGAAGATCGGAATAGGTTTACATTTGACTGCACCATTCCGTTTTTTTACCTAAAGTTCGAGGAAGTAAGTAACGTAGAGTTGACAATACCTCCTCTATTATCCTGGTATCATAAACATGACGATTATAGCCCGGGATTTAAGAAATTGTAAATGAATTATTGCGCTTTGAATCATCATCATCATATCAGCCGAAAGACATCCACTGCTGGACATAGGCCTCCCCCAAGCGTCACCACATTGACCGGTCCCGTGCGTCTCGTAACCAGTGGATCCCCGCAACCTTCACCGGGTCATCGGTCCACCTGGTGAGAGGCCTTCCAACGCAACGTCTTCCGGTTCGCGGTCGCCACTCCAGAACCTTTCTGCCCCATTGGCCATCAGTTCTGCGAGCAATGTGCCCTGCCCATTGCCACTTAAGTTTGGCAATTCTTCGGGCTACGTCGGTAACCCTGGTTTTCTTACGGATCTCTACATTTCTGATTCGATCACGCAAGGAAACTCCAAGCATAGCCCTCTCTATTGCCCTTTGAGTGACAGTAAGGTTTCTGATAAGACCCATTGTAAGCGACCACGTCTCAGAGCCATATTATGTCATCACTGGCAACACACACTGGTCATAGACTTTCGTCTTGAGACACTGTGGTAAGTTGGACGAGAAGATACCGCGCAACTTGAAACGCCCGAACGTTACCCAGCCGAGTCGGATTCGACGGTTAACCTCTTTCTCGAAGTTGGCCCTACCCAATCGAACCGTTTGTCCCAGGTAGACATAGTCGCCCACAACTTCGAGTGTACACGGATATAGATGGTGGTCTATCTATCGCCGTGGAACGGAACCGAACGCGATCAATTTACAAAAAATAATCGGTACAATTCGATGAAAAACGCTAGTTACGTCGGCACGGTTTCTTTATATGGGATGAGTCATCTGTATGCAGTATTATATTATCTGTGGCCATGTCTACAAGTGGTTTTCCAGAGTCATCACAAATCGTCTCGCGCGCAGGTTTGGCGATTTCCAGCCTCCCGAACAAGCCGGATTCCGAAAAGGCTTTAGCACCGTAGACCACATACATACGCTGCGGCAGGTTATACAGAAGACCGCGGAGTATAACCTGCCTCTCTGTTTAGCGTTTGTGGACTACGAGAAAGCCTTCGATCGAACGAGACTTGGGCTGTACTGAAGTCTCTGAAACGGTGCCATATCGACTACCGATACATTGAGGTGTTGAAGTGTTTATATAAAAACGCCACCATGTCAGTCTTCAGGAGCAGACCTCGAAACCGATCCGGCGCGGCGTGAGACAGGGAGACATCCTTTCTCCGAAACTGTTTACTGCTGCGCTGGAGGATGTCTTCAAGGTTCTGGACTGGAGGGGGCTCGGCATCAACGTTAATGGCAAGTTCATCACTCACCTTCGGTTTGCCGACGACATAGTGGTCATGGCTGAGACCATGGAGAGCCTCAGTACAATGCTCGATGACCTCAGTAGAGCTTCCGAAAGAGTGGGTTTAAAAATGAACATGGACATAACCAAAATCATGGTGAATGCCCATGTAACACCCACTCCTATCAAGGTCGGAGACTTTCTACCTAGGACAAACGGTCCAGTTGGATAGGTCTAACTTTGAAAAAGAGGTCAACCGTTGAAGCCGACTCGGCTGGGCGGCGTTCGGGAAGTTGCTTGGTATCTTCTCGTCCAATTTACCGCAATGTCTCAAGACGAAAGTCTATGACCAGTGTGTGTTGCCAGTGATCACCTATGGGGCCGAGACGTGGTCGCTCACAGTGAATTAAGACTAAGTTGTCCAAAACTTAGTTTTAATTGTCTTATTTAAAACCAAAACACACTTATTCACTTATTTACAGCTAAAAGTATGGACCCCTTAAAACTTGAATATGATTCGTCAAATCAATTATTTTGTAACTTAAAAAAAAGCCAGTTCATATTTTTATAATCCCGGGTTTTATTTGTCATGTTTATGATTCCGGGCTTTTAGAGGAGGTATTAATAAGAATAATTTATAAAAAAGTAAGTACTTTTAAGTAGTAGTATTATTTACTCTATGTTACTTACTGCCTTAAACTTTAGGTAAATATACTCTAACTAGTTCTTTCAAACTCTACACGACTAAAAATAAATCCAAACGGTGATCAGCAGCTACCTTTGACCTGGGCGCTGAAGTGCTTGCGCAATTCATCACACTTTCCCGACCTAATACCGATCTTTCACCCTTTGTGGCAGTAAATAGTGACAGATCTAGACTACTTCCTCCTCATCATCATCATCATCATTTCAGCCGAAAGACGTCCACTGCTGGACATAGGCCTCCCCCAGGCGTCGCCATATTGACCGATCCCGTGCGTCTCGCATCCAGCGCCTTCCCGCAACCTTAACCAGGTCAGCGGTCCACCTAGTGGGAGGCCTTCCAACATATCGTCTTCCGGTTCGCGGTCGCCATTCCAGAACTTTTCGGCCCCAACGGCCATCCGTTCTGCGAGCAATGTGCCCTGCCCACTGCCACTTAAGTTTGGCAATTCTTCGGGCTATGTCGGTAACTTTGGTTCTCCTGCGGATATCATCATTTCTGACGTGATCACGCAAGGAAATTCCGAGCATAGCCCTCTCCATTGCCCTTTGGGTAACTTTAAGCTTTCTGATAAGGCCCATTGTGAGCGACCACGTCTCGGTCCCATAGGTGATCACTGGCAACACGCACTGGTCATAGACTTTTGTCTTGAGACATTGCGGTAAATTGGACGAGATGATACCACGCAACTTCCCGAACGCCGCCCAGCCGAGTCGGATTCGACGGTTGACCTCTTTCTCGAACTTCCTCCTAGATCAGACTAATTCCTCCTAGCCCGTTCTATCATCGGACTACAAGACATACGACGATGCGTCATCGGTACATGGTGGACATCCCACCCATACGCACCAAACGTTTTGGGAATACTTTCATTATGCGAACAGCTAAGGAGTGGAATTTCCGGCCAGAGTCTGTATTTCCTGATAGCTACAACCTGGGAGTCTTTAAGTCAAGAGTGAATAGGTTTCTTCTAGGTAAGCGTGCTACATCGTCGACCACATCATCGCTTACCATCAGGTGAGATAGTGGTCAAGCGCGAGCCTATCAATAAAAAAAAAGAGTAAGCGTGAAACACGGTGCGATCAGTCGGGGCGAAAATCTTCCCAAGTTTGTCAAACTCGGGCCAAACGGCCATCATTTCGCGATTTTTGTGCCCGGTGCGTCTGCTACGGATAGGGTTGGAAGTTGTATAGATAGATAAAACATTTATTTAGTGCACACAAAAGACACAGCACAACACACAAAATCACAATTAAATTATTTCAATTTACATGTAGGTTTAAAAACAAAGGTGCCAACATAAAAAGAAAATAAGAAAACATACTTATAGAAATAAAAGTGACACCAGCAACATTTAGGTATAACAATTAAAACACAGTACGGTGTGCGTCTCAAAGTTGCACCAAATGGGCGTCCAGCTCAGCACGTGTCAGGCAAATATAGCTGACGCTGATATTCTGCTGGTTTCCTGCTGTGACATACGGTCGGCAGACGTGATATGTTAGCGTTGTGATAGTGTTATGCGAGGACTATTTCAGGTAATTATACCCGCAACTTTAATTTATTACAGTAAAGATTTGCAGTGGGAAACGTTCTTAGGTGTGTTGATTGTGTTATAATTAAGTTTTGATTACTTAAAAAGTATTAGCAAAGTTAAATGTACAATGTATAAAATAATAAATAATCTTATCCTCTCCTTGTATCCTCTCGCTCCTTTTCTGCCACTAAAGGAGGTGAATGATCCAGGAATGATCCAGGACCGGAAGCAAGTCATTTCATACTACCAACCGCCCTGCCGATTGTGCAGCTCCATTACCTCGTTTACGCATCATAACTGAGGCTGGGAACTTCTCCAGATGACGTCGCCTCTGCCGTCGAGTGTGAGCCCGCATTACAGTTTTCTGTTCCATCGAACCTTAACCATAGTGGAAGTATTTTTAACACCATCATCAGACTTAACTTGCTTCAACGCTTATTTCAATTTTATTTTTAAAATAAATAAAAGAAAAAAATAAAATTATAGTGAGCCGTGACGAAATGACAATGAAAAAAAATCGATAGTAATGTTTTAGTATAATTATATATTTTTTTTATTGGGACAATCTCACGGCACTATTTCCAAACCACTGCAACTCCTGAAAACCAGAATCAACAGTGGCGACCACCAGAAAAGCCCCGACTTCGTCGAGCTTCAGTAGCTCGACGAAGTCCCGGAGAATGAATTTAACTGTCTTGGATCCCGCAACGAAATTAATCAGAAAAGAATAACGGAGGAGTAGGAAAAAACATAAATTTCCACTTCCCTCCATATCAAGCAGGAGACAGAACAAATAAGGCCACTAGGCACAAAGGGTCGTTTACAACTAGGATAAGCCCAGTTGCCTAGCACCACGGATAAAAATAAGAATTAATATTAATGGGTCCTAATATTTTGAGCTGTTATGTTTGATTCCAATAATAGGTATGGCAAAAATGCTTGAACGCACGGAAATGTGTTCTAGTTTCCACAAGGTCCGTATAGTAAACAACTCCTGAGGTAGCCTCTACATTATTCAACATAATATTATGTTCATTCTGCCAAAGAATACACTCCCATAAGATATGATGTGCAGATTGTACATATTCGCAGTCAGATGTAGAACACTGACATAAAGGCGAGGCAACGAGCTTGAAGGAAAACAATTTACTTTTAAAGTTACCATGCCCTGTGAGAAATTGGGCAACACAGTGCACGCGAACGGATGGAAAGAATTGGTGGAGATGTCGGCCCTTGATGGAATCATCCCACCTACATTGCTATTCGGATAAAAGTTCCTCCCAGACGTCAATAGGTGGTTTAAATAATCTAGAGATTTTCTCACGGTCACTCCGCGTTAATAAGTTCGCGTCCGTGGTCTCTCGTGCGGAATAGTACATTGCAGCACGTCGCTACACTTCAAGGTCGACCGGAAGTGCGCCAGCAAGTACCGGTAAGGCCTCAGTACTAACCGTCCTGTACGCTTTATTTTATTTTATTTTATTAATCTTAGGAAAACTTACAGCTAGTACAATAAGTGCGCAGAAACAACATGCAAAAAACGGCCAATTAAAAGTTTTCACACATATAAAAATTTGCATAAAATACATATCAGCGAGAGTTTAAAATAAAAAGATATGACTCAACGCCCAACAAATACAAAATATAAAAACAGAAAAATAATTCTACAAATCAAAGAAACGCTTACTCAAACTATTCTTTACGTTTTCAATCTTAGTATGGAACAAATCCAGATCAATATCCCGACACACCACATTAAACGTTTGACAAACTCTTAACATATACGAATTCTGTCTGTAAGTAGTTCCAACTTTAGGTACATGAAGGAGACGCGAATGTCGCAGAAATGCACACGGTACACGCAGCCCAACCTTGCCCACCAGCTCAGGAACGTCAGTGGATCCGTTCATAATTCTAAAGAGAAAAGCAAGATCTGCGATTTTTCGTCGCTCGTGTAGAGGCAGAATGTGATATTTTTTACACCGACTTAAGTAATTAGGGAGATAAGTATTCGATCGATATTGAGTGTACCTTAAAAATCGTCTTTGTATGCTTTCAATACGATTAACATATAGATTATAAATAGGATTCCAAATTTGAGATGCATACTCAAGGTGGCTACGGACGAACGCATAGTAAAGAATCTTCATAGTTTTTATATTCTTAAAATCAGAAGAAAGCCTATAAATAAAGCCCAAAGCTTTAGAAGCCTTGTTGACTATGTTATCTATATGTGCGTCAAACAAAAGCTTTGAATCAAAAGTTACCCCAAGGTCCCTGATAACGCTGACTCTGGCTAATAAGGTGCTTGATATCTTGTAATTATACATAACAGGGTTTGGCTTACGAGTAAATGTACATATATAGCATTTGGACACATTTAAATCCAACTTATTTCTAACGCAATAGTCATGGAACCGGTCCAGATCGTCCTGTAAGCGGCATGCATCCTCATTAGTTGATACTTGACCCAGAATCTTCATGTCATCCGCAAACAATAAAATTCTCGAATTGAGGAAACAAAAGGCAATGTCATTTATAAAAATATTAAATAAAAGGGGTCCTAACACGGATCCTTGGGGTACACCCGATGGAATGTACATCGCTCTCGATGTGTAACCATTAAGAACCACCGTCTGACATCTATTTTCCACGTATGATGAAAACCATCTAAACAAATTACCCGTCACACCAACCAATAATAGTTTGCGCAAAAGAAGCGCATGATCAATTCGATCAAAACACTTGCTGTAGTCAGTGTATATAACGTCGACCTGAGACCTTCTAGACATGTGTTCTGTTAGATAGTCACTACAGACCACGAGATTGGATGTGGTCGAGCGACCTTTTAAAAAGCCATGTTGATGTTCTGAGAAACTTAATTTAAGTGAAGACGAAAGTTGTCTGTGTACAATTTTCTCCAAGATTTTGGCAAACACGCAAAGCTTAGAAATCGGTCTATAGTTGTCTATAGTATCCTTAGGGCCTTTTTTATGAATCGGCGTTATATACGCTGACTTCCAGATTAGTGGCACCACTCCCAGATCCAATGAGCGCTTGAATAATATTGACAGCGGAACGGATAGACTCTTAGCACATTTAGTTATAAAAATTGGAGGAATATTGTCAGGGCCTGCGGATTTATTTAGGTCCACTTGTTCGAGCAACCGTAACACTTCCTCCTCCCGGACATCAATAGAGCACAAGTTTGATACATAACCAGCAGCCTGACCACAGGGCCCATCCACACATGTAGCGGTCAAGAACTCGTCATCCTCGCTTCGCTCTTGGAAATTAGAAAAGAAGTATTCGCCAAACATATTGCAAATTTCCTCCCCATTACTCGATGAAGTTTCACCCAACCTAAGAACAGCCGGGTAACAGTTGGTTTGTTGTTTTAATTTTACATATCTCCAAAAAGCTCTAGGATTTTTAGATATGGCAAATTCAATGTTTGTGATATAATTATTAAACATTTCCTTGTCCAGATTTTTAGCTCGCTCACGTAAAGTAAGAAATGATTGATGATCAGAAAGATTTCCATACCTCTTAAACTTTGAGTGAAATTTAGCCTTTTCCCTAATAATTTTAATAAGAGGGCTTTTGTACCAAGGAGGATACTTGCCCCGTGGGACAATAGTTTTAGTGGGAATATGTTTATTGTGAAGCAAGTTGATAGTGTCGTAAAAGAACTTTACAGCTTCCTCGAGTGGCCTACAGTTTAGCTCTAATGACCAATCTCTTGCCACAATTTCTTGTGTTATGGCGTCATAATTCGCAAGCGCATACAAAAACTTGACTCGAGGCCGAGAATGCAGCTGATGCAGTTGAACGAAATCAGCAGAAATACAGAGTGCTTTGTGGTGTGAGTCCTCTTCCACTAAAGGATCCTGGCTGCAAGCGACAGTAACTTCATTGTTCGACAGCACGAGGTCAAGAATCTTGTCATTCACGTTACGATGAGGATTGTACTGTAACAAACTGCAAGTGGCAAGAGTATCGCAAAAGCTGGTCTGAATGGGGCCGTGCAGGTTACTAGGGGACAGATAATCACCATCCGCCGCCACTTGCCAGTCAATATTTGGCTGATTAAAGTCGCCAAGGATCAAGAACTTATCCGCAGGATGTTTAAGAACAATATCAGCCAAATTACTAGTAAAGTTGTGTAGTTGTACCATCAAAGAGTTGCCAGACTGCTCGTTACATATGTAAACAACACAAAAGTGCATTTTATAGGATACTTTAGGTTTTGATTGGTGTAAAGTTAAAGTGACCCATAGATCCTCGGCGGACGAACGCCATTCGTCACGGACATCAGCAACAAGCTCTCGACGAACGGCTATCAAGACCCCCCCACCCATGGTTTGGTTAGTGTGCGAGTAATTTCGATCACGTCTCCATACAATGTATCGATCATCAAACAATTCACTATCAGATATACCCTCTATAAGCCAAGTTTCTGTCAAACAAACAACATCAAAAGAGTTAATACAGACATTCCTATAAAAAGCTGATGTTTTCGTCCGTAGCCCCCGAACATTTTGGTAGAAGATACTAATAGGTGCCATTAGAAGTCAAAATTAACACTAGAATTATAATTGGTAAGATATAATAAGGTACAGTCACATTATGTTCCAAGTAAGAACTATAACAAATAACGGTCGGTTTATATAAATGTAGGTAATACGAAGCGGTAGCAATATTAAAAAAATGTGTCACAAAACGTTCGCAATAACTTATGACCAAAATGTTAAAATACCCGCCTATGTCAGTGAAGCAAAAGAAATAAATAATTTTAAGTGTAGGCCGATCCCGATCTCTGTAGAACAAGCATAAAGTTTAAAATAGCGAAAAACAAAGCTAAATGAGTATGTAACACCAAGCGATAAGAGAACAAAGGGCAGGCGAGAATGGAATGCGTGCAAAAAATAAGTACCTGTGTTTGTCAAACTTAAATAAAGTGAGACGACGATCAACAATATGTGTGTCGGCATATCGACCGGCGGTGTAGCTTAAAAAAACTTTTTCAAGTCTTGTTCAGTCCTGATGAGGTGCTTCGGTGATGGATGGTTTTTACGTATATAAATTTTGCAACCTGTTACCCAAACATATTCATAGCCTTTTTCTTTAGCTAAAATCTTAGTTTTGTTTAGCAAAGCTTTGTTATCTAGTGTCAGGTGGTCGTTGACGTATATTTTCTTGTCACCTTGCAGTCCTAAATCAGTCGCGCTCAAGATCTTATGCTTCCTAGCCGCAGCAACAAAATTGTTCTTGAGATAACAGTTGTGGACCGAGCAAATTATTGTTTTGTTATGGCTGTCATTCCGCATTGGTATCCTTGCCACATAATTAATGTGTTCTTTAGGGATGGGGCATTTGATTACAGCCCCTATTTTTGCGATGACGTCGAACAAGTTCTCCGAGATCGATTCAGGCACACCCTTGATCTCAATATTATTCATCCTGGATCTTTGCTCGTTGTCGCGACACTGAAGTTCCAGGCTCCTACAGCGCTCCTGCAATGTGGCAACGTCGTCTTTGGTCTTCCTTAATCCAACCATCTCCTGTTCCAATCCTGACACCTTGCTTGTGAGATCTCTTACCGAGCCGTGCACGAATTCGAGAGACTCCTTCATCTCTGCAATGGAGTTGGTGACATCAGAGAAGTCCGCTCTCATAGCTTTCAGTTCCGCTAACTCCTTGTTGATTTGTTTTAAGTCTTCCATCAACACCGGCAGTGACTCCATTTGAGCAGACAATCTCCTCAGTTCCGAGAGTACACTCTCCATGTCTGTTGCTGTTGATGAACCGACCCGGGGACTCGCCGCTTGGGCTTTGCAGGAATTGCACCTCCATGTTAGTCTGCGATCTCCGAGCTTTCGCCATCCAGTCTCAGTAATGCCAGCGCACGGAAAGTCAAACTGGCTCTTACATGCAGTGCACCTGACCCCGTCGTTGACCTGGTTGTCGCAACTCTTGCACTTGAACATTGTTATTTATGAAAATAAAAAATGTTGATAAAAATAGAAACTTTGAGAAACGATGTCGAATTGGACTGTACTGTATGTACTTATGGAGCGTAGAGCGTAAGCGTGCGCACGGTTTCGCTGACTACCGTCTACCGAACTTTGCATAAGAATATCAAAGCTAAACGCTGACTCTGAGGCAACTTACGTCGCACCGCCCCTATGGTGGCCCTATCAGCCCAACAGGCGCCCCATAGCAAATACAACCCAAGTAAGTAGCCCCATAAATAGTTTTTAAAGTTCAAAAACTGACCAAGTGCGTGTCGGGCCACGCGCAGTAATAGGTTTCCGAAGTTGCATAATAATGTAGACTAAGAAGAAGATTTTGTTGTTGTTACATGAACATTAAAACGGTGTCAGCGGCACACGTCTAAAAACGGGCCCACACAGAATGATGTTTTTTTAATCTATATTCTCGCGTTTGACCACTATCTCGCCTGATAATAAGCGATGATGTGGTCTACGGTGAAGCACGCTTGCCTATATGTAACCTATTCACTCTTGACTTAAACTAAAGAAGGACTAACTGGTAACTGAAGAAGGAGTTATAAAATCTAACTTCGCAATTGAAGTTAGAAAAATATTATCAATTTGAGTACCACCGCGGGTGCGAATTGCGAAAGGAGCCGATACGAGCGCACGTTAGAGCCACGGGGAATGGTATGGTTCGTTCCTGGATCCTTGCACGCACGCTCCTTGTTTATTTCTCTTTCGGAATTAGAAACAATTCGTATGTATTCACCTCTAATCTGCGGTATTCACTATTTTATTCTGGAAAGTTTTACGCTACTCAATTAGTGATGTAGTCGGGTCGAATATTGACTTTATAGATGTATATCGACAAAAGAAAATAAGCAAATTGCTTGGAAATTGAATCTAATTTGACTATACTTTTACGTTTTGATTACAAAACGTTGAAAATACTTCTGCACTAACAAAAAATAGACTCCGCCGCGCGCATGCGCCGTACGGACTACGGACCGGTACAGCCAACGACACCGGCCACTCCAATGCGTTATTCGAGCTTAAACATTATTAATTTAGAATTTATTATTATTAAGGATGTGATGATTTTATTTTTTTATATTTTAACATGGTTCATAAGCATATATATACTATCTGTTTTACACAACTAACAACGTTACTTAAGTAATTCTTCAATGACATTTGTACAATAATTTTACTGTGCAAGTACTGTTTATAAGTTGGTCGACTATTACTCGTAAACTTGTAAAGCCTGTTATGATTTTATTTTTGTATATTTTTACATGGTTCATAAGCATATAATATTTACTCTGTTTTACACAGCTATCAACGTTATTTAAGTAATTTGTCAATGTCATTTGTACAAAATTTTTACTGTTCCAACTACATTTTATAAGTTGGTCGACTACTACTCATAAACCTGTATAGCCTACTTATCCGTGATAGTTTTCCTTTTAATTTCGTTATATTTACTACTGCAGTGATTTTTTTCACATAGCCAAGAGCAACCATTTCGCTGGCAGGGAGGGGGACACTTGACTCTAACATAAATTTGCAATTTGAATCTTAATTTTACGCAAACGGTTCTCTGAATCGAAAAATGGTTTGAACAAACCCATAATATTTTTGAATGACCTATCCAATGATACCCCACACCTTGGGATAGATGAGATAAAAAAATACATCCCCACTTTACGTCTATGGGAGGAACAAGAAAATATTTTTTTTTTCATGATTTTATGTTACCACTTTGTCGGAATTATTAATATGTATATTCATGCCAAATTATAGCTTTCTAGTGCTTTGATTATCTAAGCTAATCTGCGGACGGACAGCCGGACAGAGCGAAACTATAAAGGTTCCTTGTTGACTTCGGAACCCTAAAAAGACAGACCCCACGTAGATTTAGATATTCTCGTTAAGGCATAGAATATTTTTTTTGCATTTTCACCGACTATTTTAATATGATCTATAAATGCAAAATTCCTCTCTAACACGAGACCAAGATAGCACACGGACTGTTTCCTTTTTACGGGAACGTTATTAAATTTAATAGTAGGACACGGTTTAAGATTACCCTTCAAAATGAGTTGATAAGTTTTGTGCGGAGCAAAGGTTAGGCGGTTTCGATCGCCCCACTGAGATATTAATCGTAGGCAAGTGTCAGCCAAGTTCTCGAGTCCAGCTCGAGTACTTGATTGAATGAGCAGAAGAGCGTCGTCCGCGTAACCGGTTAATGAACAGCCGCTTGGAAGAGGAATCGCGAGGAAATCATCAAAGCCTAAATTCCATAAAGGCGGACCAATAACCGAACCCTGAGGACATCCCATGGTGAGAGACTTCGACATGGAATGATGGCCGAGTTTTAGTTTCGTGGAACCATTTAAAAAGTAAGAGTAAACTAGATTATATATATTTCTATAGCAGCCCCGAATGTTCATTTTAAGTAGTAGCATTGGCCACCATGCGTTATCAAAAGCCCCAGAAATATCTAGAAAAATCCTAATTAAGGGTAACATTAAGGGCCGCATCTACGGTAGATTTTCCAGTAGTGAAACCGAATTGATTGTTATGAAATTTTGGTCCGTCTGGTAGCAAACGTGGAACGATAAGGCGCTCCAGGAGTTTTCCCAAAGATGGAAGTGATGTTATGGGCCGGTACGACTTAGGGTCGTCCTTGCTTCGGTCGACTTATGGCTTGTCGCCATTTTTCGGGATGATTCGTATAAATCCGCGTCGCCATATACAAGGAAATACGCCCTCCGCAATACAACGGTTGTAAACGGTCAAAATCGCAACACGGGCTGTTTTACACGCTTCTATAATCATCCGATTAGATATTTTATCTTCACCCGATGACTTGTTGAGTGAGAGGTTACCTCTTGACAACGTTTATAAATTCGTCAGTGGATGGAAGGTCTGACGCTGGTGATTCAGGTGGTACAGCTGCCCACGCTCTGATCTGTTGATGGTAGTCGTTGTCATTAGCAAGTAAGTCATCAGGTATAAGAGTATTCAGCAAAACTTCAGTTGTTTCCTGAATACTGGTGGTGTGTTTATTATTTACTTTAATGTTCTGAACAAACGTGAGGTCGACTGATCGATTGGCTTTAAACTAATGATATAAAGGAGACCACGGACCTTCTTTATCTAATTTTTCTACTATTTTACGCAATAAATTACCCTTAGATTTTTCCACCGAAGCTCTGTAGCGGGACCTGGCAACTCTAAACGTATTTAACGCAATGGAAAGAGGGTCACCGGTGACCTTACGTTTTTTAAGCTTGTTAAGATGTTTACGCGCTCGGCGATAACTTTTACGCTGTTCAGTTAGGTAGTCACACCACCAATCACATCTACATATATTTGTCACAGATCCACGACCAATGGCAATGTCAGCACAGTAAGTGAAGGTGTCTGACATAATTTCAGCACTTTCTTCAGCTGACAGCCCATCACGAGTGAAGTCTTTGGCGTGACACGCAAGAAGCGAGCTAAAGAATTCCCAATTAGCACCCTTGCATTTATACCTAAAGTTACCAATGACATGTGACGTACCCTGAGTAAAAACCAGAACAAATTCGTACACGATCAAGCGATGATCACTACAAGACGCGTCCGGTAGGACACGCCACCTATCCAAGCGTACGTCTACACTAGAAAGTGTGACGTCAATACAAGATTCGTCCATTTGGCTGCGAAAAGTTGGTGGTGCGTCAGGGGTATTATGAATAGTCAGATTCATTTCAGCAATGAAATCTTCAACAGCGCAGCGTCGTTCATAATCCGTAGACCGAACTTTGCAGCCCGCGTGCGACTGCAAGACATGACGGAGGTTATGTATATGAGGAGCAACAGGGTTTGAATATTGAAAGTAGCAGCTCACAACGTAAACTTTAAAAGAAGACGATGAGACCTCCGCAACGGCACAATGGGGTGTCATAAGGTTACGTAAAGACGTTACTGTGAAGTTAGAAGAACGCGTCACGTAAATTCCAGCTCGTGCTTTGCCATCCAACTGTACTTTGTGACGTAACCGCACGTTTTGATATTGTTCTTGAACGAGCACTATATCTAAGTTATAATCGATAATTAGTTTGTCCAGTTCAGAAGTCGCCACCCTATCGTTGTGGAGATTTAATTGTCCTATGGTTAATTTATCCATTATCTTAGTAATTAGTGTTGAGGATCAGTTGTTCGAGCTTAAGTTTATAAGTAGCACACCCAGGTTTCCCACAGCGATGGTCAGATGGTTTCTTTGATCGTTTACACGCTACGCAAGACGGTGTATAATTTAAATTATCCTTATGCGGGCAGTCTTTGGTTTCATGTGCCTCAGAGCAATTAGCGCAGGTAGGTGATTTAATAGTGCAGTGTTTCTTAACATGACCGAACTGTTGACAATGTGCACAACGTACTACGTCGACATCATCAATGATACGGCAAGTCGCCCAATCAATAAACAATTTATCTTTAGTCGAGAATAAATGTTTCCGGACCGCGGACTCGAGTTCAATGCCTATCCATTTCCGACCGTTGTCTAGCGAACGCCTACGTATAATTTTTCTTGATTTAATAAAGTCGTCTTCTTTTAATGGCAACTCGTCTTTAATGTTTTGACAGTACAACACATGCAAAAAGGCACTGTCCTCCATTGACGACGGGACGTCTTTGACTAAAATACGAGGCCTACGGCCTTTTGGTTTCTCAAGTCGCAAGCCAGCGGACCTAATGGCATCGACCGATTGTATTTTTTTTATTTAATTATCGTTAGCGACACGTAACACGACACCAGACTTCGCAGCTTTCTTGACACCTACAATTTGAAAACCGTCACTAGGATTTATAGCTTACATGAGCGCTTGTTTAGTTACGGAAGAAGTTGTGTAATCATTTGATCGCTCATCAGTGGGGTAAGCCACAAGACACAGAAGTTTGGCACGTGACTCTACCACTGGAGCAATTTTGGGTAAACGAAGTTTTAATTTATCAGCATATAAAATATTACTGACATCAGACTTGGCAATGTTGACACCGGTATTAAATTTAATTTTGTCTAATTCGAGTTCCGTATTGGCTAATTTAGTTTCGTTGGCAGATGATTTTATGGCTAGCAAGGAAACAATACCCGTTATGCGTTGAGTCATGTAAATAATAACGGATTTATTTGCAACATTAATGCGGGACCCTTGGTCATTAACAAGGTCGTTAATTTTAGACAGGTATGCAGACGCCTGAGAAACCAAATCACAATAGTCGTCATTGCTTGCATTTAATATCGGCGAAGACCTTTCAATTGACTCCGATGTTTGCAGTCGTTTTGATATTTCTTCAAGTGAAATGGTCTAAGGAGACATTTCACTAAACAAACGTTTAGCATTAGCGGAGGTCAACGGCGACCTTTATTTATTGTTACGTTGAAATAATATTTCTCCACCACGATCAGGTGGGTCATCATTAATAGACAACATAGTTATATTCGCAAATCAAATTAATAAACGAATTAGAACGTAAAGTAAGTGAAAGATTAACGGACAATACAATTATTTCGAGAAAAGTAAATGTACTCACCGATAGCTGACGAAATTAACTAATTACAAGTAAAAAACGGACGAAACCACGTTTAAAACTTACGATACCAGCACTTATCACAAAATACACAATCGACAGCAACTCACAAGCCGGAAATAAATTTTGGAACACGACAATTGCAATTAAAATGAAGGAGCGAACAAATCACCGCTAACCAATGCGAGCGCGCGGAGGGAAGTGATATGATAATTATACTTTGACAGTAGGACCTTCTGCTAATAGGACGTTTTACTACTTTCTTCATTTTAGAGAAGGTATTATCAACTCTATGTTACTTACTTCCCCGAACATTAAGTAAAAATACTCTACCTATTCCGATCTCCATGACTGTACCATTCGCATTCTTTTGTATTTAGAACGTGTCGCTACTAGGTAATTTTGAAAATAGGACATTCTGCTCATATATATCGTTTCGCGAATAAAAAGTTTTGATAAGGAGACTTTATAAACATATTATCTTAACTGTTTAGCAACTGATTAGCAATTCTAAATTCAAATTATCTATAGAAGATTTAAATATCTGCTAATCAAAGGCTAAACAATGAAAGATTTTTATAAATAAGGGTAAATGACTTACCATTATTGTCAGCACGAAGGCCGTCCAATAAATTAAATAAATCCAAACATTACTACGAAATATACTTGGCCCAATTTCAATGTTACTGTCTTTATTCCAAAATAACGACAGGACGAACATATTGATACAAATCAAATAGCATACTTTCCATGCAAATATACCATAGAAAAAGTATAACAATGATCTCCATCTTAGATACAAAAAGCTTTGCACCAAGGGATGTAGGAGCAGACAATCCTCGTCGTATCTGCATCCAATTTTGAGAAAAGCCTTGATCACCTCTACCTGTTTTATGTCAGATTTAGGAGCTAAAACTTTATAGTCTATTTCAACACAAAGTGATTCTTGACAATTCTGATATTTATCAGGTTTGATTATAGTTATATAAGAATCGAATATTTCTTTCATGAATTCAGTTGGTTTTGTTACGTTATCCATCAAGATCTCAATGGGAATACATTTTGTTTGATTCGGTTTTTTATTGATGGCTCCAGACAGGTCAGCTCCTTTACGCAGGAGTAATTCAATCATTTCTCTTTTTCCGTAACGGCAAGCCTCATGCAAAGGTGTCCGCCCTAAGGCATCCAGACCTTGAATAGTTTCACTGTCGTGTTCTATAATGATTTTTGCTATTTCATGAAGGTTTTCACGTGCAGCTATATGCAAAAGTGGCGTACTATTATCAAAGCATTTCGCAGTTACTCGAGCACCTTTGGAGATAAGCAGTCCTGCACAAACGGGATGATTATTTTTCATAGCGGAATGTAATGGTGGACCAATTCCGTCAGACATGTTGATCAGTTTTTCTTTAATTTCGCTACCATAATTGAGTAAATATTCCAGTATTTCTTTTCTGCCATGTTCAGCAGCTACATGAAGCACGTTAGCATTATTTCCATTCTTTACTTCTATGCTGGAACCGCTTTCAACCAACAATTTGAGGACTCCTAAGTGGTTGTAACTTATTGCTTTGAAAAGTGCAGTCTCTCCTTCTTTATTGCGATAATCGATCGTACTTATTGTCGCGATATTTAATATAATTTGCATTATATCTGTATTGCCCAATTGTGCTGCAATATGGATGGGTGATTCTTCATTGGTCTGGAAATAAAATGATAAATGTGAAGTAATGTTTTATTTATATTTATTTAGACTGCATGCACAAAAAGGTACAAAGGCGGACTTAATGCATTAGGTATTCTCTACCAGTCAACCAAGAGTGGTGAAGAGATAACAAGACAACAAACAATTTAAAAAGAAAAAGTTGTTATTAATATACTAAAATAGATAAAATACACGACATATATATTAAATATAATATATACTTATACAAAATATATATATTTATAAAGTAACAGAAAATAAGAAAGTAAGATGACTCTTCTTAGTTGTGCTGAAAATAAATCCGCAATTTCCGCTTGAATGCAAACTGACTTGTAGCCGTCCTGATCTCGAGATGAAGCGCATTCCAGAGAAGAATGGACTGAATATTGAAGGAAGAGTGAACAAAATCAGTAGTATGACAAGGACAAAGCACGAGGAGATAATTGGAAGAACTCAGATTCCAAGCATGTGAAGATCATAGATATTGGATTTTAGACATAAGATAGGAAGGAGGGGTGGGAGAATTGAGTAGGGTGAAAAGCGCGGTCAAAGCGCGTAAACCTCTTCTCTGATGAATCGGCAACCATTTTACCTCAGACCTGTAATTCGACACATGGTTATACTTTCTGAGATTAAATATGAATCTAATGCAGTTGTTTAAGACCCTATCTAGCTTATCTAGTATGACCACGTTCAAGTCTAAGCAGCACACGCCACCATAGTCAACTGGGAAAAATAAAGTCTGCACAAGCATTGTTTTCGTTTTGGCTGGCAAAAACCTCCTCAAACGATACAAGGATCGCAAAGTACCGCTGGCTCTTTGACTGACACTGTCACTGTGTTCACATGTTTTCCATTGTATGATTCAGCACAAAGTACGTAAGCGGCGGCTTTCTATTTTGTGGCTTCAGTCAAGTTAAGTTTATACACTAAAGGCATGTATAAGTTTTTCTATTTCCATCTTTAGCATAAGCATTTAGAGTGTGGAAGTACCTGCATGGTGATTCTAGCTCCTGCTCCGAGAGCTACACAGACTCCTTCTGCCCACTCAGCTTTGACAGCGGCACAGAGCACTGTGAATCCTGTTCGATCTTTTACATCCACAATCGCTAAGTCTGAATCAGCATTGCACTCGTGGTTGGCTAATATCTGGAAAATTAAATACTAGAAAGTTCTACTGGACTTGGACGAAACTAACGAATCAAACACTTCTAAGATACAAATTCGCCTCCTTTTCCTAAACCAGAGATGGATGGGAGGTGATAGCTGGAACAGAGTAATTTTTTGTGGAATTAGAGGTATCAGCTTATAAGAAAAGAATGATAGTCAGTGTCAGTGTAGATAGAATGCTTGCAATGAAGCAAGAGGATAACATTTAAACATATTCAAAATAAAAATTATATTCAACACTTTATAGTATTTTCAAACATCCCTCGTATGTAGTCTAGCTTACTAGCTATACTTAATTTGTTACAATCAGAATCATCTTTACTTTGTAACTAGGAAAATCCCTGTCTATAAATGGTGAACTTCAGTGGGTGTTGCCAATTATTTTAAGACATTTATGAACAATTTAACCAAAAAAAATGGTATTTTCTTATTAAACAAAAAATAATAATATGAACTCATATACGTTAACCGCCTTACCATATTTTTATTTTTGTACTCTTGAAAAAAAACCTACTCCAGAAAAATCGTTGTTTTTTCCAACGGATTTTTTTTCCATCACAGAAAAAAAACCGTTGTTTTACAACTAGACATGGGACTGCAATGTTTATTATTTGCTGTAATATTTCAGATGCGAGCAAAATGAAAAGCGTAGCATTGGTAGTATTTCCACTAGGTGGTTTAAACAGAGTTGATTGTTGTAAAAATGGAAGTGAAAAATTTAAAACAATAAATCACGAGAATTTAACGCGATGATTTACATTATTTATTATTTATTGATTACCCGTGATTTATTGTTTTTCAATTATGAAACGCGAAAGTTTTAAAGTTAGCAGTGAAAAATGATTTAGCCAGCAGTCATCATCAGCTCATAAATATCTACCGTGCTCGAATTACCTGCAACAGTTCTTTATTTCGTTTATTTACACAAACATGCATGGCCGTGAACCCCTGGCTGTTCCACACGGTGGCAGAAGCACCACAGAGCAGCATCACTTCCACTGCCGCCTCGCTCCCAAGCTCCACCGCTGTATGCAGCGGAGTGTCTAGAGGATCATTTTTATCGAAGTATTTCAGAAATTTGCCACCGGCTTTCAATAGTAAGTCTACGGTTTCCGTAAAACTGAAAAGAAATGACAAATTCATAACCGATTTTCTTTAGTCTACTTCAAATTCAAGTTCCATTCCGTTAAACAAATGACCTTTCAGTTAAGTTACTTACTTGTTTACATTGATATCGTGCCCCATATAATGTGCACAGCCAGCAACGTTCAGTGGAGTCCTACACAGCAGATCTTGCGCGCTCGCATCAGCGCCGGCGGCGAGTAGTAACTGCACACAATGGTAGTGTGCGCGCGAGCTGGCTGAGTGCAGCGGTGTCCATCCTTGCGGGAATAGTGGCAACTGAACTCAAGACAAAAATTAAGAATAAATAAAGACGAAATCAAAATTACTTTCAACATTCGAATCCAACGTAAAAAATCCAAAATCTCAACCCACAATTTCTGTGAAATTCTTGCAGTTGTGCTCAATGCTGTCGCTCCATTCATCCGGCAACGTAGACTCCCCGTTAAGTCGACATGGTATGTTCATCAACTTATCCACTGGTAGACCAAGCCTCTTCACTTCTGCCACAGTTTCCGGTGACAATGCAACGCAATCTACGATACTTTTTCTTAGAGCTGAAAATAATATTTCACAATTTTGGTTACAACAATATCACGTTTTAGGATTCTAGTGATGCTTCAACGAACTTTTATCAAAAGATTAGCTATGAAATACAACTGTTTAAGAGAACTTTAACTTAAATATATAAATTGACTAGCTTCTACCAGCGGCTTTGCCCGCGTGAAAAGTGTTTTATCATCGCAAGGGAACATTATACCGGAATAAAAAGTAATCTATTTTATTTTATTAGTTTTCCCTCGCATTGGAACACACACACACATCATCAGCCTATTAATGTTCCCACTGCTGGGACACAGGCCACCTCTCTGCGAGAGGGAATGGGCCGTAATCCACCACGCGGGCCCAGTGCGGGTTGGTGAATGTCACATGTCTTCGAATTTTTGGTTCTAGGACATGCCGGTTTCCTCACGATGTTTTCCTTCACCGTTTTGAGAGCAGTGGTGATGAAATAATTTACACAAAGTAAAGCGCCTGCCTGGGCTCGAATCCACGACCGACTTGTAAGTCGCGGCCGATACCACTGGGCCACCACTGCTCTCCTACTGCTCCTCGCATTGGAACAACTTGCAGCAATTACACCAATGGAGCACAAACTTATGATAAACTAACTATAAGTCCAGTTTACATACATGGTAACATACATCCACACACACATCCATCCAAACTTTCACATTTATAATATTAGTAAGATTTTTCTAGCCTGTTGTTATTAGGTCATTATCAAATCAATTAACCTTCCGGAAAGTTCAGCAGTAAAGCAATCAGCTTCGCGTTCCCAGCCCAAGCGGCTAGGTGGAGCGGTGTTCGGCCGTGCTTGTCAGCTCTGGAGAAGTCAGCTCCTGAGCGGACCAGCACCTCGAGCGCGTCGTTATCGTGCATGGCTGCGATGTGGCACGCAGACATGTGGTTATGACGGCACGTCGCGTTTGGGTTAGCACCCATTTCTATCATTCTAGAACAGTGATTTTCTAAGTGGGTTGCGGAAAACTGCCCCGCTTTAGGTACATCCTAAAGCGGGGCCTGAGTTCGCGGGGCGAGTGCATAATGCTCCGTCGCCCGCGCAAACTTGATAACTATTGCTAATGATCTACGTTGTGCACTTTCTTCTATTTAACCCAGAACTGGGAATCTTGTCATAAGCATAAATGTGGGTGGGGTAGATAACAGTAATCTTGCGCCAAAACAACTTCTACCCTTCCTTTTCTTAATCTTTTTCTTCATAACATGAATACTAAAGGGAGGGGATGGGGGCATTTTTTTCATAGTACTGTTCTCTAATAAACAGTGTTTCTTTACATTTTCTATGGCCGTTTTGGCTTAGTTACCTACTGATATATTATGTTACTGTAAAAGCCCGAACTTGACCAAATCATCGCTTACCATCAGGTGAGATAGTGGTCAAGCGCAAGCCTATAAAAGATTAAAAAAAAAAAAAAAAAAACTTCAGTCAAAAAGTAAGATTTACCAAGTCTTTCTGGTAAAAGTCCGGACTTGTCAGTGATAATTCCTAATTTCGGACTTTTACTAGCAATCATACGGTAAATATTAGGATTTACATCAGAGACAAGTACTTCAATGTGAATAAAAATAATGTCCCTGTCACTTAAATAATATCAAATTATGAGAGTCATTTATGACTGATTGATAAGTTCAACCAAAGAATGTATTATGTTTAAAAAATCTCTTAAACATTTTTTTCTATTTATTATAAGCAATTGAAAATCAATAAAATTTTAAGAAGAACCACGTGACTACGAACGGGTCACCCTAAAAAAAATTTTTATAAGAAAAACGTGTAAATATTACTCGGTACATTTTCCTTACACTAATTCTTCAGTAAATATCTCTTAAATGCGTCGACTGATTTCAAAATTCAAACAAAAATATTCTTTTTACGCCTATATCTGTCTAATAAATATATTTTATATCCATGAACATAAAATCATGTTTTCAAGTTACGTAATTATACAACAACTTTGCTCGACAGTTCCCTTAAAAATTTACTTTCTCAGTCTTAAATAATCAAATTAAGAAATTAATACGAATCTAATACTAAATTAGAACAAGATAACAACATAATTAACACATTCTAATTGGAATCTAGTTAAACATAAACATTTATCAAAACTTTAAAAAGATACAGATTGCTAGGTACTTGGCTATTGCGCGAATCACATATAATGTGGAGTTTTTCGTAGTATTCGTACATAATGGTACGAAGCAAGCACTTTTAAGGTTCGATATTTTTAGTGAATATATTTGATACTCATCAATATATTGACGATAATAAAAAGATCGAATTGGTTAAATGTCAAAACACTATATCAGCGTTGTGTTACAATGAGTAGAAATGAACGACGTGACCTCACACGGGAACGTGTTTTCGGTACTGGTTTTTTTTTTTCTACAATTTTATGTTACTTTGTAATTATCCCGTGCGTCTCGCATCCAGCGCCTTCCCGCAACCTTAACCAGGTCATAGGTCCACCTAGTGGGAGGCCTTCCTGGATGCGAGACGCACGGGATCGGTCAATGTGGCGACGCCTGGGGGAGGCCTATGTCCAGCAGTGGACGTCTTTCGGCTGAAATGATGATGATGATGATGATGTAATTATAACGAAAAAAAATAAAACTAAAAATAGTGTTGTACGAAAACTTATACATGATCCTGCCACTTGTTACAAAAAAAGTAGGTTCAACAAACTAATTTGGTATATTTCAGTACTGTTAACTTTCTGATTACACGACATCAGGAAGGTGCGTAGAGTTGTATCTATTTTATACAATTCTAGCACCCTCATCAGCCATGTATGACGCACCGAGTCATAGGCCTTCTTATAATCTATCCATATACAGATCTTTTCGGGAACGCCGAACCTGTTGGCTAATGGCCATATCTAAAAGGAGTAGCTCCTTAGTACCGTGGGACCCGTTCCTACATCCATTCTGAGAGACCGACACGATGGAGTTATTTTTGACGTGTTTATTAATTTTATCTCTCAAAATGAATGTAAGAATCTTATAGGCCGTTAGTAAACATGTAGTAGGTCTATAATTTTTGGGTTCCGCGGTGCTACCAGACTTGTGGAGCAGGTGGGTTATTCCTGTTGTAAGGAACTTGGGAAGCGAACCAGACTCTAAGGCTGCCTGGTACTGAGATGCCAAACGAGCGTTTGACCTTTGTTGCCATTTGATCCAGAAGTTGTGCAATCCGGCCAGCCCTGGAGATTTCCAGTTCGGCAACGGACGGACTGCACGGGCTACATCTTGGGGGCTGATCGTGATAGCCCCCATTTCTTGTATTAAATCAAACGCTCTTTCGACCTCCCTAGTCTATTCACCTTCGGTGTGACTGACAGTCACCGACCAGATGCTACGCCAGAATGAACACATAGCGTCATCATACAGCGGGCGCGTATCAGTCATACCTTGGTCGGGTCGTTTCCAAGCCCGATAAACCCACCTTTCATTACTTTGGAATGTACGATTCTGGGTGTATCCCTCCACTCTCCGCCTGTACCTACGAATACGGTTTGCCCATGCAAACACTTTTTGTTTCAGGAAGTCGATGCGCTCTGTGACATGGGATAAATAGTCTCGGGGACTGACATCAGTCCCCGAAAACGCCCGTCTCACAAAGCACATCACTCTTGGGCGAATAATACCCTCCCTGAAACAAATTAGTTCGCGAATGAGTGCTCTGGTCCCACCAGTACGACGTTAGATCCTGCACTGCCAAGCCGGTACGGCTGGTTTCGGTCATTTAGCTCTGTCATCTGGAAATTTGACGTGAGCTACACGCCGCGGTACCGCTACAGCCGCGCAGTACATGATCGAATGTGTATCAGTTAGGTCTTCGCAGTCATCAAAATAGTTTGACAACTGCGAACAGAACAGCCACCAGCGCCCTATTTTTGTTATGCATGGGCAAACGATATAATCGTGGCCTAAGTTCGGGTGGCATGTAGCGATACTCCCGAATAGCACACTCCTCAATTCCTCATTGCACTGGGTACAATGAGGACTTTTTTTTATTAATATTATTTTCTTTATTCAATTTCTTTTCTTATTGTCTACATCTATACTAATATTATGCTATGTTTGTACTGAATAGGCTCCGAAACTACAGAAACGATATAAAAAATTCTTTCACCAATAGAAAGCTACGTTATTCCTGAGTAACATAGGCTATTTTTTTATCCCGAAAACGGTTTCTGTGGGGTGGCCCACGGGAGCGAAGCCGCGGGGAACAGCTAGTTTTTAAATATTTTTATAAAACATTCAAAATAAAAAACATTTAAAAATATAAAAAACTAGCTTTCCGCCCGCAGCTTCGCCTGCGTTGACTACACGATATTGGCTGTTTCGTTTTTTTTTCAGTTCTGGTGGGACATTGCAAATTATTATCCAAACATAGTTTTCTGCCCGCGTCTTAGTTCGCGTAGACCACAAAATTTGCTCAACTTTATTATTTTATCGAATTATAAAAATTACGTGTAAATTGATATAAAATGAGCATAAACTGCACTGCCTTCCTGTTCTAATAGCTAGAGCGCCGGACTTTCATTCCGGAGGTCTCGTGAGATTGATTTCCACGGGGCGATACAAATAGTGGAAGACCACTTTGCTTTCAATTTCTGAATCCTACTACCGAAACGATAGAAAATTAATACAGGGTGGCGCAAAAGTAATCACCCGATGTTCTTGTTCTTAAAAAAACCCACAGAAAGAAGTCTCGATTAGTTACATCATGCGATCTTACTGGCAAGTGCATGTCCGGGTAATGCCGCCAATTTCGGTTGCGGCTCGTGCAGTAAGCGCCGTTGCATTATCCTGTTGGCACCATTATGTACTCTTGTTCAAATTTATTTCTTTTAAGGATAGAGAAATATGTTGATCATGGCTCTGTGACCTCGTCGAACACAATAGTGGTTTGGCGGCCCGATGACGCTTCCAGTGTAAAAAACACACCATGCAGTAACTTTGAGCGGGTGTAATGATTCTGTACGGATTATACGCGGATTTTCAGTGCCACAGAGGTGACAATTTTGCTTATTCACAGAGCTTGCTCATGATGATTTTCGATGAAAAGTTGTCTTCCTCGTGGTCGCGATTTAGACTGGCTTGACGTAGGTTACATTACACCTGCTTGGAGATTACCAGCTATATTTTGTATCTATTTAATTCACAAATGCGAAGCAGAATTGATATTTGCCGCCATTTGCAAAAATTAAAGCATCTTCCGATAGAGTGATGAGTTTTGCGCCATCCTGTGCAGTCTAGATATGGTTACTGCAATTAGCTTACACTAAAGTAATTTTTTTAATAAACAATTTAGTTTTCATTCAAACTTTAACCCGACTTGTTACCCCTTTAAGGAACGAAATTAAAAAAAATCCTTAAATACGTGTTTCTTTAATTGTATAGAAGAGCAGAAATACTAAATTTCAAGTAATTTTGACAAATTAGTTTTCATACAAACTTTAAGAGATGAAATTCAAAAAATCCTTAGATACGTATTTCTTTAATTGTATTGAAGAGCATAATTACTAAATTCCAAGTAATTTTTATAATAAACAATTTTGTTTTTACGCAAACTTTAACACTCGTTTTTACCCCTTTAAGGGAATAAATTAAAAAAAGTCTTAACTTCATGTTTCTTTAATTGTATTGTAAAGCATAAATATTAAATTCCAAGTAATTTTGACTATAAAAAATTTAGTTTTCATACAAACTTTAACACACCTTTTTCCCTCTTTTAAGCCAAGAAATTAAACAAATCCTTAACTTAATGTTTCTTTAATTGTTTTGAAGAGCATAAATACTAAATTCCAAGTAATTTTTACAATAAACAATTTAGTTTTCATACAAACTTTAACACCCCTTTTTTACCCCTTTAAGGAATGAAATGCAAAAAATTCTTAGATACGTGTATCTTTAATTGTATTGAAGAGCATAAATACTGAATTCCAAGTAATTTTGATAATAAACAATTAATTTTTCAATAAAAATTTAACATCCCTTTTTACCCCTTTAAGGGATGAAATTCAAAAAATCCTTATATAAGTATTTTATTATTTTATATTTAGAGGCTAAATACCATATTTCATTCATTTCAAATACAAAATGACAGAGTTTCATACAAACTTTCGTCCCCTATTTCACCCCTTTAGAGGATGAATTTACAAAAATCCTTTCTTAAATGACGCCTACAGTATAAAATCAACATCCTCCAAAAATTTCAAACTTCTATCAGTAGCGGTTTTGGCTGGACTTTGATATGACAGTCAGGACATTGCCTTTTATATATTTATATAGAAGATTATATTGTATTATTCATAGGCTTTTTATTAGGATGCAATGTACAGAAGAAGTTCAGTCTGTTCGTAGGTAAGATTTTTCAGATATTCGGTAAGTTTCTTTTTGCATTTCATTTTTGTAATGGGTATATTTTAAGGACAGGGTCCTTTTTAACCTATTATAGATTAATGGACTAATGTAGTGGACAAAGCGTTGACTAAATTTAGTTTTAAATTGCTCACTTCCATATATCTTTTTTCGTTTTTGGAGGAGTAGTGGATTGTAGATCAGTTTACTGTGTTGTAGGAGGACAACACCCGGCCGTGAGACAATCATACAGTATGTATAATTGTCTCACGGCCATGACATCCCAGTTTTCGTATAGTGATGTTGTAGAGAAACGGATAGGCTTGAACGTCGCGAACTTCAGTATTGTTCGCTGAGCGACCTTGACAGACTTCAAAGTTGTTTTTGATGTCCCTCCCCAAGATAGACAATATGTTCATGTTGGCATCATGCTAAATCAGATATACTTGGTTTTGGCCACATTTAATGTAAGAATATTACTCTGAAACCACTTTCCCACGATATCGAAGCCCCGCTGTGCAGCACCGAAAATCTCTTCCCATATATTGTCAGCAAAAGAAAGCATATCGTCTGCAAAAGATATGATTTCACCATGAGTGAGAACTTTTATACTTACCTACACGAACACACCGAGACCGGCCAGTCAGTTAACTAGTATAAAGTTTCAACTGTGTACCTCTAATTCCCAATCTTTCGAGTTTGTCCAGTAAGAGGACAACAGAAATCGTATCAAATGCCTTTGCGAGATCTAGAAAGATAGTGAGACATTTTTTCCTTTTATCTAAATTGGAAGTAACAAAGTTTATAAGTTTATTTACAGCTTGCTCAGTTGATTTTCCCTGTCGAAAACCATATTAGTTAACTGAAAGCAGTTTATTTTTTTCTAAATATTTAACTAATCGTAAATTTATAACTTTTTTCTAGTATTTTTGATATTGCTGGTAAAATAAATATAGGTCGATAGTTATTGATACGATTTCTGTCCCCACTCTCATAGATTGGACAAACTTCTGCTTTTTTAAAGACGTCAGGGAACACTCCATTTTCAATCGGTATTTCAAATGGATACTATTAATAAAAAAAAACACAAGGCGAAAGAACCGGCGAAAGCTGGGACTGCGCTCCAAAAGGCGGGACCGGCGAAAGCTGGGACTGCACACCAGAAGGCGGGACCGGCGCAAGCCAGGACTGCATTTTCCTCAGCAGGAACGCCCAGAGGCGAGACTGCAGTGGGACCGTCTCGAGGTGAGGCTGCGGCGGGACTGTCATATGACGGTACTGCTGCGGCACTGTCGAAGCTCGGCACTGCTGTGGGACCACCGAAGGGCGGAACTGCAACCCAGCCCACCGGGCTTATTATATATTCCAAACAAGTTTTACATTGTGTCGAAAAATCATAATTGGCAACAAGCACCACTACACGATACAAACTAACTTTGAATGAATTACAAGGCAATGAGGCAAAATTTTACATTAAACAATAAAACACTTCTATATCTACCTTCAATTATTCAAACACTTATTAAATGATGTCAAATCGTTATCCAAATATACAGTTATTATGTCAAATAAAAATATCAAACGCAAATATAAAACAAATAAATTCAGACTCCATTAGAGATGTCAATCGTAAAATATAATGTCGTCAAAAGGACTGAGAAAATAAAAATGAAAGCTTTACAGACAATCAGCAAGAATTATCCATTAAACAATATTGCTAATTAACTCTTTAACAATGTCAAAAAAATATGCAAATATGTCAAATAAATTTTTATATAGTATCCAGATATGTCAAACAATACATTGAAATAGCATAATTATTATAATGCTATTTCAATCTTCAAAAAGGTCAAAAAAAAAACTAATGTTTTTTATAAAATATCCAGTTATTTCATATAAAGATGTCATATGCAAATATAAAACAATTAAATTCAAATTTTATTATAATGTCAATAATTGTAGTAGTAATTAGTAATAGATTTGGTAACAGTCTAGGTGTAAGTGTCACAGAGAAACTCATCAAGCGTGTAATAGCATTTATCTATAAGAAATGACTTTAGTTATAGCTTAAACTGAGTTAAATTATAAATGGACTTGAACTGTATGGGCAGCTTATTGAATAGCTTAACTGATTGGAACGCTGCAGCATGGCTAACTACTTCCAAATGAGGTTGTATCTCATACTGTAAGTCCCTACGCCTTGTAGCTTCCCGCTTAGTTCTTTCCTCAAGTGTTTCGAAATTATTTAACTTTTTCAGAAGATCCGTGAGTAGTACTAAAATATACAAGCAAGGGACCGTTAGTATATGAAGCTTCTTAAAATATTCCTTACACGATACCCACTGTGGAATTCTCACCATGGTTCGTATGGCCCTTTTTTGTATAACAAAAGCAGTATTTAAATTGTACGCATAACTTCCTCCCCATAGAGCGATACTGTACCTGAGTTTTGACTCTACAAGCGAATAATACACTGCTTTTAATTGTTCAATATCAATTAAATCTCGAATACTTCTTAAGGCATAGCAAGCTGAGCTAATTGAGCTTTCTATAGATGTCAGTTCCTTTTTCCAGTTTAAACTTTCAAATTCAAATTCGTCAATATAAATACCTAAAAATTTTACGCTGTCTACCAATTTTATTTGATCATTATTTACGTTTATGTCCATTGTCACTTTATTTCTCGAAGTTGTTTTAAATAAAATAGCATTCGTTTTGCTAGCATTCAACTTGAGATTGTTGAAGCCAAACCAAGAATGAAAAAGAGTCAAAGCTTTATTTACTTTATTACTGAGTGTATTATTATTATTATTTCCTTTATTCTTCTACATTCTTATTTACTACATTTTTAAATATTAAAAAGAAAACTTAAAAACATTTAAAAATATAAAAATAGAGGCCAACCGGTATCGGGAGCAGGGTCCAAGCTACCGGTGGTTAGGGCTCCAGAGACAGGAACCTCCTCACAATGCGAGCCGTATCGAGGAGTACTGCCTTCTGTATCAGACCCTTGATCCAACCGCCCAATGACAGCCTCGACAGATGGTCGTCGAGGCTCTTGGCCATCAGGCCGTTGGCCGTAACGACAATCGGCACAATGATCGCCGAGTCCACATTCCACATGTCGACAACCTCGTGAGCTAAGTCAAGATACTTGATTTGTTTCTCTTTCTCAGCTTTCACGAGGTTCTCGTCATGCGGGATGGTGACATCGATTATCATTGTGCGGCGCGCTAATCGGTCTATCACCACTATATCCGGCTTATTGGCAACAATAGTCCTATCAGTGATGATAGACCGATCCCAGTACAACGTGACATGGTCATTTTCGAGAACTGGGTCGGGCACATACTTGTAATACGGTACCTCAGAATCCACCAGATTGTATTTCAAAGCAAGCTGCTGGTGAATAATCCTGGCCACTTGGTTATGTCTGTGTAAGTACTCGCCGTTAGCCAGACGAGAACAACCAGAGATAATATGTCTGATGGATTCACCAGGACAGTGGCATGCCCGACACACGTCAACCGTCCCGTCCTTCATTATATATCTCCGGTAGTTATTCGTCAGGATGACTTCGTCCATAATTGCACAGACAAAACCTTCAGTTTCCCCGAAAAGGTCGCCGAAACGTAGCCAGGATACGGACGCTGAATAATCTACATCGGGCCCATGGAGAGCCCGATAGAAGCGCCCGTGTAGCTCCTTGCCTTGCCATACCTCTTTGCGTTCATCATTCGATAGTATTACAGGCTTGCGCCAGTTCTCTTTAGCCATGGATAACGGGGTGAGCCCTTGTCCACTGCGACCACATCCCGGTGCATACCCACTTCAGCTTTTAAAAAGTATTCTCTGAGGCTACACACCTCGCGGTTGTGAAGAGTCTTGGCGTTTAAAAAATTATATTATTATTATTATTATTTTATTATTATTATTATTCCATTTTTTTATTTTATTTACATATCATTACATTTTTAAATATTATTCTATAAAAATATAAAATAAAAAAACATTTAAAAATACAAAAATAGTAGCCCACCGGTATCGGGAACAGGGTCCAAGCTACCGGTGGTCAGGGCTCCTGAGAGAGGAACCTCCTAACGATACGCGCCGTGTCCAGGAGTACCGCTTTCTGGATCAAGCCCTTGATCCAGCTGCCCAACGAGAGCCTCCTCAGATGTTCGTCGAGGCTCTTGGCTATTATGCCATTGGCCGTAACGACTATCGGCACAATGACTGCTGTATTCACATCCCACATGTCGACAACCTCGCGAGCCAGATCAAGATATTTGCTTTTCTTATCTCTCTCAGCCTTCACGAGGTTCTCGTCATGGGGGACCGCTATATCAACAATCATTGCGCGACGCTCTAGTCGGTCTATCACCACTATGTCAGGCTTATTGGCAACAATAGTCCTGTCAGCGATGATAGACCGATCCCAATACAACGTGACATTGCCATTTTCGAGAACTGGGTCGGGTACATACTTATAGTAAGGCACTTCCGATTCCACAAGATTGTATTTAAGAGCAAGTTGCTGATGGATAATCCTGGCTACAAGGTTGTGTCTATGCAAATAGTCTCCGTTAGCCAGACTAGAACAACCGGAGATAATGTGACGGATAGATTCACCCGGCCGGTGACATGCCTGACAGATGTCAACTGTGCCATCCTTCACAATGTATTTCCGGTAGTTGTTCGTCATCATAACTTCGTCCATAATCGCAAAGACAAAACCTTCGGTTTCCCCGAAAAGGTCACCAAATCGCAGCCAGGCCACGGACGCTAAAAGATCTACATCGGGCCCATGTAGGACCCGGTAGAAACGTCCGTGAAGCTCCTTGCTCTGCCATACCTCCCTGCGGTCATTAGTATCTAATACTATAGGTTTGCGCCAGTTCTCGTTAGCCAAGGAGAGCGGGGTAAGGCCCTTGTCCACCGCTACCACATCTCGATGCATACCCACGTCGGCGGCCTGAAAGTATTCCCTAAGACTGCATACCTCGCGGTTGTGCAGGGTCTTAGCATTTAAAAAGCCTCGACCCCCACACTTCCGCGGGATATACAGTCTCATGACCGATGACCGTGGGTGATGCATACGATTTTCAGCAAGCAGCGTGCGGACTCTCCTATCCAGGGCGTCAAGTTCTGTCTGAGTCCATTTGAGTATGCCGAAAGAATACATCAAGACCGGCATGACCCAGCCGTTGAAGGCGCGCACCTTGTTTCCGCCTGATAAAAGACTATTTAGTACTTTATTCAGGCGGCCAAAGAAGCGTTCCTTCAACGACTGTTTCACGTCACTAGCATTGATGCCTAATGCTTCCGACATACCCAAATACTTGTAAGTTTCAGTTGAGGAAAGGGATCGAAGGTGTATGGAATCCGAGAGTTGTATTCCCACGGATTCCATAATCTCCCCTCGCTTTACATGCATGACTGCACATTTGTCCACACCAAATTCCATCCTGATGGCGTCACTGAAGGTTTCTGTCACCTTCAGTAGCTTCATCAGTTGAAAGTTGTTGGGGGCAAAGAGCTTCAGATCATCCATGTAAAGGAGGTGTGATATGACCTGACCACCTCTTCTCAACCGATAGCCCAGGCCCGAACCCTCCAGCAGTGTACTGAGAGGGTTCAGGGCTAAACAAAACCACAGAGGACTCAGACTGTCGCCCTGAAATATTCCGCGCTCAATCCTTATAGGTTCGCCGTTTTCCTGAATCTGTCGACATCCTGGATAGTGAAGGACCGTCCTCCACTGCCCCATACATGACGTCAGGAAGGCGCGCAGTGTTGCATCAATTTTATACAACTCCAGCACCCTCATGAGCCATGCATGTGGCACTGAGTCATAGGCCTTCTTGTAATCTATCCAACATGTCGCCAGATCCTTGCGGGAACGGCGAACCTGTTGGCTAATAGCAATGTCTATGAGGAGCAGCTCCTTAGTACCGCGGGACCCGTTCTTACATCCATTCTGAGAAGCAGACATGATGGAGTTATTGTCAATATGTTGATTAATTTTCGCTCTCAGAATGGATGCAAGAACTTTATAGACCGTCGGTAAAAATGTTATCGGTCTATAATTTTTAGGTTCCGCAGTACTACCCGATTTATGGAGCAGGTGGGTTATTCCTGTCGTTAGGAACTGGGGCAATGACCCTGACTCTAAGGCAGACTGGAACTGAGATGCCAAACGAGCGTGCGAACTTTGGAACCACTTAATCCAAAAGTTTTGCAGTCCGTCTGGCCCTGGAGATTTCCAATTGGGCAACGGACGGACTGCACGAGCCAGATCTTGGGGGCTGATGGTAATTGCCCCCATTTGTGGTATCGGATCGCACGCCTGCTCGACCTCCCGAGTCCAGTCACCCTCGGTGTGACTGACAGGCACCGACCAGATATCGCGCCAGAACGAACACATGGCGTCATTATCCGGTAGGTGCATGTCAGTCACACCTTGGTCGGGTCGCTCCCAAGCCCTATAAACCCACCTTTCGTTGCTCTGGAATGTGCGATTCTGAGTGTATCGCTCCACACGCCGCTTGTACCGACGAATACGGCTTGCCCATGCACAGATCTTCTGCTTCAGAAAGTCGATACGCTCTGTGACGCGGGACAGATAATCTCGAGAACTGATATCAGTCCCCAAGAACGCCCGCCTCACAAAGCGCATCACTCTAGGGCGAGTGTTGCCCTCCCTGAAGCAGATAAGCTCGCCGATGAGTGCTCTAGCCTCACCGATACGATGCTCAATCCTGTACTGCCAAGCTGGTATAGCTGGTCGTGTAGCTCTGTCAGTTTTGGGAAACTTGATGTTAGCTACACGACATGCCGCTGCAGCCGCACAGTACAAGATCGAGTGGGTATCGGCAAGGTCTTTGCTGCTATCAAAAACATTTGATAGCTGCGAATCTAGAGCACACACCAGCGCTCTATTTTTCTTATGCATGGGCAGACGAGGTAGTCGAGGTCTAAGCTCAGGCTGTGTGGAACGATACTCTCGGAATGCACACTCTAAAGCGCTCCTCAATCGTGCATTGCATTGGGTACTCACGGATATAGCCCCGTCGTCGTCATCCTCTCCAACATGGTCGGGTCGCGGTGAAACATTGGGTTGCAGTTGCACCGCGGCCGGAGGCAAGGCAGGCGAGACACGGCTACTCCGTGATTCCTCACGCAGTCTATCAAGTACGGCGTCATCCAGCATACGGTTACGCTGGATGACCCGCACCTGATCCGATAGACGTTGGGCCGACACGTTGACAGCTGGCTCAAGCACCCGAAACAGAGGGAGCATCCGACCACGGTACGCAGTCAGTTTACTTCCCCCCTCTGTAGCCCCAAAGTATGCGCGCATGACGTTTTCGTTAATTGATTGCGTCCATCGCATGCGCTGCACACTTCCACCGGGAGCGGGGACCCTGTCAGAGGCCGATGGGCCTCGAAGTCCCAAGCTGTCCGGCGGCCGGCGTCCTCCCCGTCGACGCGCAGGTGGTGGTGTCGTCGGCGGAGAGAAGTATTCGTCGCTCGAGCTCGACGCTACTGCAGCGTCCAGGATCGCTTCACTCACGGATGTAGGGGATCCCGGTGGCTGCGAGGCGGAGCTGAGCGACGAACCCGAAGATGTTGGGCGTGTGTTTTTGGCTCGGGCCTGGCTTCTTGTCAACATTTTGTTCTTAGCTTACGTCATTTTTCGTTTGATTTTTTATGGTTTGGCATTGTAATTATATTATTCGTTTTCTTCTTCGTTTATTATATATATATGTAGTCATATTTAAAATTAAATTTTATGCAGATATTAAGGTGATATAATACGGTTTGATAAATAAATTGTAGAAAATACGAAGAGCTAAGAATTTTTTTAATGTCACTCTTGACAAGTCAGGCCACAGATTATTATTATTATTATTATATTCTTTATTGCACACCAGAAAAAATTACATACAGAACAAAATTTATAAACAAAGTGTACAATGGGCGGTCTTATCGCACAGGGCAATCTCTTACAGACAACCTTTACCAGTGCCAGTGCTTTTCTTTGCCAGTGTATCTAGGTCTTTAGCGGCTATAATTGCATTCGTATCATCAGCAAATAAAACTAGTTCAGTATTATTTATTTTTAGCATAAAGTTAATCAAATCATTAACAAACAAAATGAACAAGATTGGCTCTAATATAGAACCTTGTGGGACTCCTTGTTTTATTAGTTTAAGACCGGATTTGTAAATTTTTTCACAGTTTCCTTCTTGTACTTTAATTTCTACGTATTGCTTCCGATTTTCCAGGTAAGATTTAAATTAGTTTAACACCGGTCCTCGTACTTCATAATGCTCCATTTTTGTTAATAGTAGCTTGTGATTTACTGTGTCAAAAGCAGAACTAAGGTCAAGGAATAGCCCAACGACTTTTAATTTATCATTAATTCCGCTAACTACTTTTGCCATTAAACTATTAATTGCGTCACTTGTCCCCACATTTTTCTGATAACCGAATTGATTGTGATTAAGAATTTTGTTTCTATTTAGATGGTTTAGAAGTCTCATTCATTCATTTTAAGGATTTTTTCAAAGATTTTTGAAAAGATTGGTAACAAAGAAATCGGTCTATAATTGTTGGGATCTAGTTTGCAACCCTTTTTATAAATTGGTAAGACCCTGGCTATCTTGAGTTGTTCAGGAAATATGCTCATATTTAAACATTTATTGATTAGATGTGCGAGAGGTCCGGCCAGTATATCGATATGATCTTTAATAGTCTGTATTGGTATTTCATCATGTCCAGAATATTTATTAATAGCCATTGAATTGACTAGTTTCTTTATTTCATATGCCGTGACTAGTTCGCATGTCATTTCTTTGTCTACTCTGTTAACGCTATCTCGCAATTTTTTTAGAGCTTGTTCAAAAGAATCAGTGGTTGCAGTGGTTTGGGAATCGTGCGGTGGGATTGTCCCAAAAAAAAAATACTATAGACAGAATAGGAAGAATAGAAACCTGTAAACTATTTGGCCTTAAAAGCCTAGGACTTAGGACTCACCTCCTCATGTACGCTATGTTCGGCACCGATTCAATGAGTCGTGTGTTCAACTTATTCACACGCGCGGGGATCACGTTATTCGCAGTAGAACTTCTTCTAAGACCACGACCTGCAATATTTTTTTTGTTAATGTTTGATGCCTTGCAAGTATCTTCGATTGTGGCATTGCGCAAATAGCGACTTGCCGAAACATAAAATAACCGGCCAAGTGCGAGTCGGACTCGCGCACGAAGGGTTCTGTACCAGCTAAGGCTAACCTACAAGCATCGACGACACCACCGCACACGAAGCTCGCGCATCGGACACTGAGGCGCTCGCGCCAGCCGCGCGGTATTTACGTGTCGCGCTACCGAGGTTCTAGGGATCAGCAGGCGAGTGAGCTTGTTCGTAATTGGTTGAGTGATATTTTGGAACAGACGACAAATGTATATATAGGCTAAGAATTTTAGAATAAATCATTGTGTGATCCATACTAACGCTATTTTATTTACCACTACCCTCGGTAAATTGGTGACCCCGACGTGATTCCAACCAACGTTCTCCAGCCATTATCATGGATTCCGAAGAGATCGAGACCATCTCCGTCAAAGCCCGTATCCCTACGTTTTGGCGTGACCAACCAACATTATGGTTTGGCCAGTTTGAAACTGTCGTCAACCCACAGAAGCCCAGCGAGGAGTCAAAATTCAGCTTGTTGGTGGCACATCTTGAAAAAACGGATGTCGAACAAATTAGTGACATTGTCATGTCGAAATCTCGCACAGGCAGGTACGAGGAAGCCAAGAAAAGGTTACTTTCCGTGTACGAAGAATCGGAAACCCAGCAGCTGCAAAAGCTCCTCAACGAGACGGAACTTGGGGATCAAAAGCCATCACAGCTCCTCAGGCGTATGAGAGAACCTGCGCGCGAAAAAATGCCTGACAAAACGCTCCAGGTGTTGTGGATGCGTCACCTACCCGCATCTACGCGTGCAGTCCTGGCGGTTAGTGAACAGACGTCCCTGGACGTTCTCGCTGCAATGGCCGATAAAATGCACGACCAAACAACCGAGTCACGCTCTGTATGTTCCTGCACCTGTCAAGATCATTTCAAAGCATCAAAATCGGCGACTCATGTTCGAGAACGGTCATCGCACGGACAACAAGATCTGCGAGACGTCGTAATGCAGCTAACAAGGGAGATCGCCGAGATGAAGGTACAACAGTCGAAGACGGCGGCGCACGCGTCTCACCGTTCCCGCCGTTTCATTCGCTCACGGTCGCACTCACGCATTCGTTCTAACAGCCGCGGCGGGAATATAAACGACCGCACAACAGACGGCGCTTGTTATTTTCATAAACGATTCGGCGAGCGCGCACGTAACTGCAGATCACCGTGTAATTATGGCAAGCAGCAGGAAAACTAACGGAGGTCTTGGCAGCGACGGGACCCGAGATCAACAGCATAACCACATACCGTCTGTATATCTACGACTCTGCCAACAAGCTGCGCTTCCTGATCGACACGGGAGCAAACGTATCGGTTGTACCACCCTGCAAAACAGCTACGCCGGCATGTGATATACTACTGTACGCAGCCAACGGTACACCCATACGTACGTACGGCGAACGCAACTTGGACCTCAACCTTGGTTTACGTCGACCATTCAAATGGAAATTCACCGTTGCTGACGTGAAGAGGCCAATCATCGGTGCAGACTTCCTGCAATACCACAACCTTTTAGTTGACCTACGAGCCCAGAAACTTATTGACAAGAAGACAGGCTTATCAATCAACGGTTGTCTGTCAAGCAGCACATCAACCCCAACGGTACTCACACTCAACGTGAACGATCCGTACTACGACCTGCTAAAGAAGTACAACGACATCACATCCGCCAACTTCAGTAGCACAAATGCTAGCGACGTGGAGCATTACATCGTGACACGCGGACCACCCGTGTACTGCAGAGCTCGCCCGTTACCGCCACACAAGTATCAAGCCGCAAAAGACACGTTCCAGTTAATGCTTGAGCAAGGTATATGCCGACCCAGCAAATCACCATGGGCCAGTCCTCTACACCTAGTCCAGAAGAAGAATGGTGAACTCAGACCATGCGGTGATTATAGAAAACTAAACGCCATGACGAAGCCCGACCGCTACCCGATACCTCGCCTGCGTGACTTTACCTACAGATTACAAGGAATGACGGTATTCACAAAAATCGATTTACGCAAAGCATATAATCAACTGCGTATTCGACAAGAAGATATTGAGAAGACTGCAGTAATTACTCCATTTGGGCTGTTCGAATTCCCACGAATGTGCTTCGGATTACGTAACGCAGGTCAAACATTTCAACGACATATGAATAATATACTGGGTGACCTAGACTTCGTGTTCCCGTTCGTCGACGATATTCTTCTGGCGTCCGCCGATCCAACTCAACACCGACTACACTTAGAAGAAGTTTTCAAAAGGCTACATATGCATGGAATGCGAATAAACGTGTCCAAGTGCGTTTTTGGAAAAGAAACGCTCGAGTTCCTAGGCTACGACGTATCAGCGGCCGGAATAAAACCAATTGAAGAACGTGTCAAAACTATAACGACATTTCCAGAGCCGACAACAGTACAAGAACTACGTCGCTTCCTGGGCATCATAAATTTCTACAAAGAAAGTATTCCACGCGCAGCGCACACACAAGAAAAATTATTCAAGTACCTACGCACTTCGAAAAAAACGACAAGACACCAATCCAGCTAACGCCCGATGAAAAAGAAGCCTTCGAAGCAAGCAAAGCCAGTATTCGAAACGCTGTTATGCTTACACATCCGTCTACATATGCATCCATCTCACTCATGTGCGATGCATCCAACACGTGCGTCGGCGCAGCCCTACAGCAATACATTCATGGTAGATGGCAGCCACTTGGTTTTTATTCAAAAAAACTAACCGACGCTCAAAGAAAATACAGTACCTTCGATCGGGAATTATTAGCCATCTACTTAGCGATTCGTCATTTCCGAAAAATGTTCGAGGGTAAAGAAATAACTGTATATACCGACCACAAACCTCTGACGTTTGCGCTCACGAGAGATAACAGCAAGACAGAAACACAGCTGCGGACAAGATATCTTCATTACATTAGCCAATTTACGACGAAGATACTACATATTGAAGGCAAAGAAAATGTTGTCGCTGACGCCCTATCTAGAATTGAAACAATTACGACACCGTCACCGATCGACTACGACGAGTTAGCACGTCAACAACAAGATGACGATGAGATCGAAAATGTAATGCGAAACAACAACTTGCAATTTCACCGCATCAGACCAAGCGACTCGATACACAAGATACTGTGCGAAACGTCAACAGGCAGCAACCGACCCTACATACCGCCACAGCTGCGACGAACCGTGTTCACAACAATCCATGCGATGAGTCATCCCGGCATACGCGCCACGCGCCACCTGATAACAAAACGATTTTTTTGGCCGAGCATGAATACCGACGTCAGCAATTGGACACGAAGTTGCATCGCATGTCAACGGAGCAAGACACAGCGCCATACTGTATCGCCACTCGAAACCTTTCCACGCACCGACCGTCTGTCTCACATCCACATTGACATTGTTGGACCACTACCAATATCAGATGAGAAACGATATTGTGTAACAGTCATCGACAGAGCAACCAGATGGCCCGAAGCATACCCAGTAGCTGATATCACCGCCGAAACAGTCGCCCGTGCTGTGTACGAGGGTTGGATAGCTCGATTCGGATGCCCAGAAAGATTGACCAGCGACCAAGGACGTCAATTCGAATCTGAGTTATTCAAAAGTCTCATGAAGCGATTAGGCATCGAGCGCACGCGTACCACTGCCTACCATCCTCAAGCGAACGGCATGATAGAACGTTGGCATCGCTCAATGAAAACTGCACTAACGGCTCGTTTACAAAATTCAAACTGGACATACGAGCTACCTACCGTCATGCTGGGTTTACGTGCAACAATAAAAAACGACACGGATGTCTCTGCAGCAGAAGCATTGTATGGCCAAACACTGCGACTACCCGGCGAGATGATAGGCGTGAAGATAACGGACGAAACAAAGTCGCATTATGAAGACATCATAGCAAACGCAATGCAAAAACTATACGCCGCAAACAACAACACAGACCGCCGGACAACATACGTTCCTCGACACCTACGAACGTGCACCCATGTGTTTGTGCGTGATGACGCAGTACGCAAGCCGCTCACACCCACATACAACGGCCCGCATCGAGTGATCGAACGCAACGACAAGGCATACACAATACTCGTAAATGCAAAACCAAAGAATATCTCCATGGATCGACTGAAACCTGCATTCCTGTTGGACTCCGAGCCTGCCGCCGACGTCATTCGTGATGCACCCTACATTACGAGGTCAGGGAGAATCTCAAATCCTCCAGTACGCTTCGCTGGGGGGGAGCACTGTACCAGCTAAGGCTAACCTACAAGCATCGACGACACCACCGCACACGAAGCTCGCGCATCGGACACTGAGGCGCTCGCGCCAGCCGCGCGGTATTTACGTGTCGCGCTACCGAGGTTCTAGGGATCAGCAGGCGAGTGAGCTTGTTCGTAATTGGTTGAGTGATATTTTGGAACAGACGACAAATGTATATATAGGCTAAGAATTTTAGAATAAATCATTGGTCGCTCGCCAGCCGTCGCCCCGTGCGGACGTCTCGCTGCTCGTCGCCCCACCGCGCTCCCCTGCGCCCCACTCTCCGTCTCGTCGCGCCCCTGCGTGACGTCACTGCGGCCGTCGCGTCTTCGCACGCCGCTCCTAGGTGTCGCTACTAGTAACTTTGGTTACTAGTAGTGGCAGCTATTTTGGCCCTTCCGGGCAAATCCACTTTTGTGGTCCCTGGCGGGAAACCTAGCGGTGTTAACAAGCCAGTGGGGTGTGCCCCAAGCACCCGCCAAGTCCCTTAAGGACACGGCAGTCATTGGAGTCGGGAGCGGGATCAGTTGGCCTTGGTAGATAGCCTAGTCAACCCCCGCTTCGTCCCCCAGCATTCACCTGGCACGGTCGGGTGTATCTACCCCGAGGTGCTAGACTTCTTCGGTACACATTGGTGGGTGGCCCACCTTCGGTGGGTTTACCGGTACCTTAGGGCCCTGTCACCCAATAAGATTGGTGACAGGTAGACAAGCTTAGGGCTCACCAGATACTCACCTCCCAGTCTAACCCGACTGGGAGGGTAGGTTGCACACATCCCCGGGCCCCTCCACCCGGGGAAGATACCTCTCCCGGCTTCACCGGATCTATATTTTCTCAATTATGTCGCTCGCGGCAGTAATTGAACTCCTTCACGAGATTCTCGAGAAGGAGAAACTCACCAAAAAGTACAGCCATGCTGTTAGTCAGGCTTTAGCCACTTATGTGCCCGCTTCGGGCCCGACCGGGGCCCCTGGACCTAGCCAGGCACCCGTGCCGAGCGAAGCCCAGGTCTCGCCCAGGTCGCCCTCCCCGGCAGCCAGGCCCACTTCTGGGACTGGTGAGCCATCCCTACCAAAGCCCCCAGCACCGGCCGTCGAGCCTAAAGCTACTGTCCGATCATGGAGAGATCCTCCTTCTCCTAAAGCTTCATCTTCCCAACCGGCCGTCGAGCCTAAGAAAACCCGATCATGGAGAGATCCTCCTTCTCCCATATCCTCTCAGGTCAAAGCTTATAAAAGCTATAAGGAGCGCATAGCCGCCCTTCATAAATATAAGCCCAAGTCCAAGTCCAATAACATCTGGGCGGACGATGATGACTCCCCCATGGAAGAGGGAGCAACCCTCAGCACTGATGAGGAATGGGAAGCTATGGCTGACCAAGCTGACTCAGTTGCTGACGACCCAGTAGACCCTAATGTCCCTGATAGGTCAGACGACTACGACACCGTCACCTCCGACGGTGACTCCGTAGTTTGCTCTGGAGGGAAGAGGAAAAAGAGGAGTAGTCCCCTCAACGCTACCAAGGCCAAAAAGGCGGTAACGAAAACCTCCCCTCAGTCAGTTCTGCCACCGGCCTCGCCCGTAAGGCAAATCACCCCCACCCCAGACATTGCTTCTTCTCAGCGGTCTAACCGCAGCCCCAGTCCCTTGGTAGTAGTTACCAATAAGAAGCTCCGTCCCCTTCCACCTGTTTATCTTCAGGATAAAGTCAAGTGGAACGATGTTTCGAACGCTTGTGTTGAGCGGAAAATCAACTACACTAAAGCCACTGCATGCCAACAAGGCATCAAAATCCAAGTCCCCACTCCCACTGATTTCCGGAATCTAACCCGGTACCTCAAAGATAGGAACATCTCGTTCCATACTTACTCCCTCCCTGAGGAAAAGCCCGTCCGTGTAGTCATTAGGCGAATCCCAAAAGAGATCCCTACGGAGGAAATCCGTAAGGACCTTCTAGACCAAAATGTCCCCGTCACTGAAGTCCACCGCTTGCATAAAGCAAGAGGCGGACAACAGTACGATATCGTATTAGTTGTCTGTAGCCCTACTGAGGGTTACAACCCGATTTTCAATATAAAGACCGTGTGCTCCCTGTCGGGCATTTCGATCGAGAAACCCTACCGCCCCCATCTTGTAGGACAGTGTCACAACTGTCAACTTTATGGCCATTCTCAGGCCCACTGCTATGCAACACCCAGGTGCGTTAAGTGCATGGGTGATCATGGCACTAAGGACTGTCCCCGTCCCAAAGACCGCTCACAGTGCACGGAGCCTCCCAGCTGCGTGCTCTGTGGCCAAGTCGGGCACCCGGCTAATTACCGGGGTTGCCCAAAAGCCCCCAAACTCGCGCCTAAAATGGCCAAGCGTTACAATGCGCACATAATGCGCATGGCTCCCTCTTCCCAACCACCCCCCCGTCTAGCCCCTCAGAGGACTTCACCATGGGGTAAGCTGAACCACCAAAGTGTGGCTCCTCAGACTTACTCCCAGCCTATCCCAGCGCTGATGGCCCACCCCATAGCAGCTCCAAATCCAGTCCCCGACCCAGTGGCCCCAGCTGCCCCCATGCCCGCACAAAGCCGGAAGGTGGCTTCCACCACCACCGCCGCCATGTGCCCGCCCCCTGTCGCCCCCTCCGGGCACAAGCCATATTTGAGCGTCGCTGAGAATATTATCAGCGCGTATTCCATATGGATGACCCCTCAGGCCCGTGCTCTAGATGCAGAAATCCGGAATGCAGGCTCTCTCACCCCCGCTTCATGCAGTGCCCTCTTCTCGAGGTACGAGTGCATTACTAGGGAACTTGACAGCCTTGTCTACAAGGACGGTCAATGGGTTCGTAAATAGTACGAACACCTATTCAAACGTAGCATACATACCGATTGGTCCGTCCTCGCCGCCGAGGCCCCGCCGCGAAGTCCCAGTCATTATTTATGTAGCCAGCCCGCGAATAGCTGTGCCATAGTTAATTCTAATTAGTTAATTGGAGTTTCTTGTCCGTTCTTCTCCACGTAGGCTTATTCCGAACGGATGGTAGAATCACTTTATTAAGATCCAGCCTTAGTTGTCCCCCCAGCGACGCCCTGAGCCGAGGTTCGACCCCAACTGGGGTAGCCCTCAGCGTTGTCGCTTAGGTTTAGTAAATTTTTGCCTAGCTGGAGGCTATATAGTTTAGTCTCCGTAGGAAAGCCCGGTTAAGCAGCTAAACAGTCATTTTGACTGAGTTGCGAGACGCCCCGTAGAAAAAAAAAAAAAAAAAAAAAAAAAAAAAAAAAAAAAAAAAAAAAAGAATAAATCATTGTGTGATCCATACTAACGCTATTTTATTTACCACTACCCTCGGTAAAGTTCCATTATTTCGTACCATTATAGCAAAAAACGGCAATAAAATCAAGTTTGTCGTATAGGAGCCCCACTTAAATATTTATTTTATTCGGTTTTTAGTATTTGTTGTTATAGCGCCAATAGAAATATCATCAGTGAAAATTTCAACTGTCTAGCTATCACGGTTCATGAGATACAGCCTGGTGACAGACGGACAGTCAGACAGACGGATCTCGGAGTCTTAGTAATTGGGTTTTACCCTTCGGGTACAGAACCCTAAAAAGTTTCTTCGAGACCATTTGAAAGTCAAGGTGATAGATTACCTTACCCCTGGTTGAGAAAACTATGATCGGTATCTTCATAAACAGTAGCGGAAAAAATATACTATAACGTTTCAGGCTCTCTTGGCTAAATAATAAAAGCCGCATGGGTCGACATTCAAGGTTAAGCAACGCTTGCCAAGGTCGGTCCGTGGATGGGTGACCATATCCATGCTTCGGAAAGCACGTTAAGGGGCAGAATATCGAAAATAGGTTTTCTTTTAAACATGTTTTTGCCAAATCTATTGAATATGTGGGCAGCGGTATAAAGGTATGTTAATCTTGATCATATTTTTGGAAACTTCTTTGCGACCGAAACACGTTTAAGAACAAAAACCTCGATACAATTGAACGGCAAAGTAACCTCTTTCCGTGACCTTTAATTTTTTTTCCAGTATCACTGACCAACATGCATTGCTACAATTAACAATAATAACGTAGGTATCTTAACAGGACGCAAAACTTCTTTGCCGAATATTTTGAAGTTTCATTAATTATTTTTAAGTAATTCATATTATTATATTTTATAAAAATTACTATACAAATTCCATCGTGCTTCTCTTTCCTTCCCGTGCAATTCGACAGTGACAGGACAGCATAGTTTCTCAGCGGTCTAAACCAATCAGAATGCTGTATTTACATAAACTGAGTTTAGTTGAACTAATCGTGATTAGTTTCATTGGTGACATCCCCCCTAAACTGGGCCTTTAGAATTTAAACTAAGCTTTAGCTTAAATTAATTTAGTTTGTAGTGGTGAAACGCAAAATGAAGCTCCAATCTTCATTAAACGCATATACTAACCGCGATTATCTTCATTGGTAAAATCGACCCTAAGTCCATAACTAATAAGTATTTAAACCTCTTTAAAAATACAATGAAAGTTATCTCAATTTGAATTTAAAAATATTTAAAATATGGATGAGGTCGAATACGATTTTAACCTTCCCGTAGCTGTAAAAACAAAAGGATAAATCACAGAACATGGAATGGTCGTACCATGGTCGTACCTACCGCGCTGGCAAGTTTATCGTGATGACAATCTCTATATGTATGCCTATAAAATATGAGGAGTTCTCTCAATTTCTTCAGATCTCATTATCAGATCCTGACCTGATGACCATAAGACCAGCTGGGAAGTATACCCTTCCAAACAAAATAAGAATTTTCCATATCGGTCCAGGCGTCTTTGAGTAATCGGATAACATACATCAAAAATAAAGATTCCGAAGAATTGAGAAACTCCTACTTTTTTTTAATCTTTTTTTTTTTTTTTGTCTTGGGCTCGCGCTTGTCCACTATCTCACCTGATGGTAAGCGAAGATGTGTTGGATGCCGACGGTGAAACACGCTTGCCTAGAAATAACCTATTCACTCTTGACTTAAAGACCCCTAGATCGTAGCTACCGGGAAACGCCGACTCCGGCAGGGCATTCCACTCCTCCAAATCCAAGTCGGTTTAAAACAAAATCAAAATTGATCGAAGAACGACCGGGATATAACAAATCAAATAAATATATCTGTAAGACTGCAAACTTATAACTTCGTCTCTGATCAAGATATTTAAAAAAATATTTCATATTTGTTTACTAGATTTAAGATAAAATTACATGCATATTCCCTATTGCCAACTGGCAAATTAAAAAGGTTGTAAAATCTACAGAGAGCTCCAAAACCTAAAGTTTCCAAAGGCACCCGAACGCAGAAAGAACCATGTCCTCAATAAGGCACAGAGAGTTACAGCCGAAAAACAGAAATCAACGGATAAAGAACCTATAAATAGTCAGACATACAAAGAAGTATTAACCAACAAAAAACAACTGAACAACACAACAACGGAGACAAATCACACTAACCGAATCGATATGCATGGAATAATGAACCTTATGAAACAAATAATGCAACAACTAACCACTCTCACAAACTTAATAGTAGCACTCACAACCAAGCTGTCAAATTCAACTGCTTAAAATTGCTCTATGGAATACCAATGGGCTGTCACAACATACCCTTGAGGTTAAGGCATACCTAGAGACACAAAATATAGACATCCTCCTAGTGACGGAAACGCACTTTACTAATAAGAGCCACTTTAACATCCAGAACCATAAAACATATCACACAATGCACCCTGATGGCGAAACACACGCTGGAAGCGCAGTTTTAATTAAATACAACATCAAACATCACGAAACAGTTCATTACCGCACAGAGGTAATCCAAGCAAAAAATGTCGTTATTGAAGACTGGGCAGGGCCGTTTACAATATCTGCTGTTTATAGTCTACCTAAACATAAGCTTAAGCTAGAAAGAAGACTACATCAGGTTCCTCTTCACATTAGGTCACAGATTCATAGCTGGAGGTGATTACAATGCCAAGCACCATTACTAGGGCTCGCGTACTATAACTACAAAAGATTGACAGTTACTAAAGGCCATTGAGAAATTAAAACTGAATGTTGTTTCCCCCGTCAATCCTACTGGCATACAGACAGGAATAAAATACCAGACTTGCTTGACTTCTGTATTACGAAAGGCATTCCTAATAATTTTGATACAAGCAAAACGAGCACGGAAAATCACATTAATGCCTAAACCATGCAAGTTATACTGCAATAAAACTAACTGGGATCACTTCAGACAGCTTATTACAGAAGACTTAGATCTAAAAATGTATTTAAATAAGGACGACAACATATTGGAAGTGGTAGAATATTTCAATAACTGCGTTCAACAATCTGCTTGGCTTGCTAAAGGTCTACCGGAATCTCATGGCAAAAGGGGAAATAAAAATTTGTTGTGTGCAATACTGGGGAAATTGGATTAAACGATCTTGATACTGTTTAATTTTTATTTATGTCTTTAATATTAATGAACATAAAGTACCTATATTAAAGTAGTCACAGTGGATCTTTATGTCTCTTAAATTGCCAACCATTGCGCAAGAAACAGTTTGTCATCGAGTATACTGCATAGAGTAAGCGAGATAGGACGATGCGACTTACCGAAGCAAGTGAAAGAGACAGTTACAATGGTATCCTCAATATTGACACAAAAATAGCTACTGCGCAGGGTCTTGCAGCCAATTCAGAGATACAAAGATCCGATGTGAGTATTATAGGTATGTTTATGAAGAATGTTTTTAAACATCAGGTTCATAAGTTTTATTTTGTGCGTGAGTTTAAAATGCATGCTATCTCATCCGACAACACGTGCGAAAGAGATAAATGCTGTGATTAGCAGTAAGAAGCTAGTTTGAGTACGAATTAGCACTTTTGCAAATTTCTATCGAAATAGATGAACACTGATTACTTTTTATTTTGAACGTACATCGTCAAACAGTGGAGTAATCCCTAGACTACGTTTGTATGGAAGAATTTTCGACTAGTGTAACCTTAACATAGGAAAATATGTCATGAAAAATAAATCAATCGTATATTAATGTACTAATTTATTACATGTCATTTAAATCATACTAGAAACTTAACAACTCATTTAGAACTAGAGAAACATTCCAAGAACTCCACTTGCATTTCAAAAACTTGTATCTTTGTAGTTTTATGTCATCTCTCTCCATTAAAATGATTATTTTGATTGGCTTTTAACATATTCAAAACCAATCTTCTTATTTATAAGTCTGTAAAAATAATAAAATTTATCATGTTACTCAAACGATAGTTTAGTAACATTCATTATCATCATCATCAGTCTATATACGTCCCACTGCAGGACACAGATTATTACTTAATATTTTTCTGACCACAAAGATTCTCAAACGCCGTTAAAATCAATATCCTGTCGAAGAATTTGTAACAGTTATATTACTATTGGTATTTCCTTCCAACTATCATTCGATGTGCCCTCACCTACGATTCACCGTATAGTAGTACTGGAAACCCCTGTAAAGAAGCTACAAAAAGTAAAATACGAAAAAAAATATAAAATAAACTGAAAGTACCAAAACAACTCAGTCCAACTTACCGGTCCACTTTACGATGCGCTTTAAAATCATAGATTGAGTTTGATTTACGCCTTCTTCTTCCCTTATTTTACGATACACATTGAAAACAATATGTCTCACTTGAGATCGAAGTGGCTTTTTCGACATTTTCACAAAAACAACAAATTTTCAAGAAGATATCACAAAATCTCAGCAGCGGTTGACAGATTTCGTAACTTGATTTGACAGGTGACAATTGACATTGCCATATGAAAACCAACATTTTTTAAAAGAAAAAAATGCCATGAGATTCCGGTTGACCTATACCCCAGTTGCAACAGATCCGTACCATAAACAGGATTGTCCAATATCTGTACGAGAACTGTTGGCTGAAAAACGTAAAGCTCGGAAAAAGTGGATCTAAACTATCTACAAACAAAACTAAAACCACTAATAAAAGAGAACGAAAACCAAAGCATACAAACATCCTTACAAAACCTTGATGCTGCAGCAGAGACAAATTACAACCTTGTGGAAAGTCACTAAAAAGCTTAAACGCCCAGCATGCAAGCCTTTGACTACGTGGATCAAAATATCTTGCTTAATAAGTTAGAAGCTTACGGATTAAGAGGAAATGTTCTACAACTTATTGAGTCATATTTAAAAAACCGGAAACAATATGTGGAAATATCGCAAATAGGGTCTATTTAAACATAGAAAGAAAGGGTATATCGGTCTCGTAATAGAACTAACGCATATGGTGTGCCAAAAGGGAGCGTGCTTGGCCCTCACCTGTTTATACTATACATAAACGATCTGCCAAAAGTTACGAAACACCATATGACACTGATTGCCGACGATAGCACAGTTACCATGGACACAATATGACATTTTAATTGATTGACAATTTATTTTTGCATCTATTGTTTTCGTTAAACTATAAAGTAAGGTATATTTAGTAAAAGTCTAATAATGGTCTTATAATTTGGTATTAATGACTTAATGTAGCACTTGTTGATTCAATGTTATTTTTCAATGGAAAATTTCTAATGATATTTGTACGCTTCAAAACATTTTTCTAGTATCTACTTAATATTTTAACAACTCACACACACCATGTACTACCATGTTTACAAATAAAGATTCTGATTCTGAAAAGTAACTTAGAATGGGCTACTAGCGATGCGGAAAAAGCAGCCACATTTGCTGAACACCTTAAACCAAATACGGAAATAATATAATTTTTTACCAAAGCCAGATACGGGCTCCACTAAAATCCGAGAAGTCTTAGAATTTTTAAGACAAACTCACCAACTTGATCCTCCCATCACTAAGCTAACACAAGAAGAAGTCAAAACAGCAATAAAGGCCCTAGACCCTAATAAAGCTCCTGATTACGATCTAATAACAGGCAAAATCTTAAGGAAGCTGCCAAAAGAAGGGATTAAATTTATGACTTTTCTGTACAATGCTATCCTGCGTAGAGGTATAGTCCCACTTCAATGGAAAGTAGCCCAAATGATAATGGTGGCCAAACCTGGAAAAGATCCGACTGATTATGAAACGTCTGATCCGAATGATTTCCCAAGGCCTTATATAAGAGGCAATAAGAATAAACGGAGCACTCGACGGTCACTGGACGGCTTCCGTGCAAGACCTTTAATTGTTATCTTACACATATTGCTGAAAATCTACAAGACTAATAGATCGTAATAAAAAATAGATGAAATAAAAACCCTATTGCTCCATGTAAAAATCTGAGTACCCAGTTGCATCTGTTTGGACTAAAGGCGACCACAATATAATTGGAAAAAGGCTGAAAGATTGGTTCAAAATAAATGCAAAACTGTACCAGAGTGATTATAAATAAAAATAAAATAAAATTCGTTTAATTCGGACTATTAAAATGTCCATATTTTGTTAGTATTACATTATCTTAAAACTATGTTAGTCATGAGGGTATCAATAGGTGTTACAAATGATTGATTATAAATTAGATTATTATAAAATGCCATAGCAATTTTAAGTTCTGACTTGGTTTATACTTATACCCTGTGTCGGATTCACATGTACGTTACAACTAATTGCCGCCCTCTTATCGTATTGGTCTATATTAAGGTTATATAACATTTGCAATGCGTAGTATTGCAGCATGCCTAATAATAATTATTGATTTATACCATGATATTATTTCCTGTTGCGGTGACAAAAACGAGGAATTAATTTCAAGGTTAATTGATAGGAATGAGTTAATATTAGAAAGAAGAAAGAAAGAAAGAAAAAGTGTTTATTTGTCACAAAACGACATACAATATAGGAACATACTTAAGCTAAACCCTTAAAATAGTATTAGTAGTACTTAAATTAAGTTAGTAAAAACGAGAAATAAACAAATAATAATAACATATACTACCCACATTTTGATTAAAAAGAAATAGGGTGAAAAATATGTAGGCAGATGCATGTCGTGATTGTGACAATAAGGCTTCCACTCAGCATAATGCTGTACCGTGGGGGACCCACAGCACGGCGCTGATTTTCAGTGGTCGCCTAGACCGTGACGTACGGAAATCAAATCTTGTGTATGTTAAAATAGATACAAAGAACATAAAATAAATACAGTAAAAAATAAACAAAAATAAACTACCCAAAATTCTAATGTGACCAAAACCAAAAGCATAATTATCTAGAATTCCTGACGCAAACGTAAAAAGTAATAGGTGTGCGGTCATGCGTGTGTGTGGTCTGCGTGGTACGACCCTCGATGCCTGACAGCAACAACAATGGAAGAAGAAAAAGTGAAAGTTTGATGCCTAATGAAAGAATGCCCCACATCGCTGCCCGCTAAAGGACCTCATGTCGCCGACTCGAACCGCCTGGATACGCTGCCAATGTATCATGAACCTTAAGTGAGTAATTTTAAAGCCTAAAAAGATTCTATTTATAAAATATACTGTAATAGATCACTAGATAGACAACAGAGCTAGTACAAAGCGGTAGGTCAGTAGGATAGAAAAATACTCAAGAATAGAATAATACTTACGTGTAGTTGGTAATTCAGCAATAACACACAGTTTGGACTTTGAACTATTATTTATTTACCATTTCACACTAGTTACCATCAACTCCATACAATATATCCACTTAGGTCAACAGTACAATCTTTCAAGCCCGCCCAGACTAGACTCACGAACTGACTCAACGCGCCTCGTGTCCGAACAATCCCCCTCCAATCGACAACTGTCATTAGATGTGACGACATTTGACATTCGAATATTTTCTAGGATAATCATTTTAACAACTTTTAAGTACTATTTGATGTTAAATATAAATAATTTAATTCTTAACAAATAAAAGATGTATTTATCAAATAAAAACCTAACACTCGACCATCCTGACAACGTGTATGACCCCATAGGCGTATCCGGTGATAACCTAACACTCGGCCTGTTGAGTCAGTTTTCAAAATCTAAAATCAAATCCATCAAACCATTCAATGGCACTTGGGATGTAAAAAGTTCAAAGTCACAAAAAAAAAATGATTCTACTGTCCATTCGCAAAAGTAGTTTGCTATGGAGAAGAATGGACAAGAAACTCCACACTTACTCTTTTCTTTAAAATAAAAAACTTCTTTTAAATATATTTTTCAATATTAATTCATTAATTATATCTGAGTACCTTATGAAGTATGATTCATCTAGAATAAAACGGCTGTTCTATGTATAGATATAAAGTATTTCAAGCAATAACAATTATATTGATTCATTTGATAAATATGAACATGGTACTCGCATATTTACAAAATCTGCATTTTATTCGCCTGTATAGAAACCCGTGACTTATTTGCACATATATCAGTTCGCGACTTGCTCGCGTATAGACTTACAAAAATTAGGAAACAAATCTAATCAATTGTAACGTTTAAATTTGGCTACTTCGTTACATTATACTAGTACGTGAGTAATTTTTAAAGCATGATTCATCAAGAACAACACGGTTGTACCACGCTTAGGTACAAAGCATTAACAGTTAAACTTAATCATTTGATAAATAGGAACATGATACTCACATACTTACAACATCTGCTATTTGTTCGCTAGTTTGCAAACCCGCAACTTATTCGCATATAGACAAGCCCGTGACTTATTCGCATATTGCGATTTAGTCACCTGTAGGCAAGTCCCGCGACTTATTCTAAAATTTATATGTACTGAGATGTATTCGCCTGTAGGCAAACCCGCGACTTATTCACATATAGACAAACCCGCGACTTATTCGCATAAAGCGATTTATTCGCCTGTGGGTAAGTCCCGCGATTTATTCGCCTATAGGTAAACCCGCGACTTATTCTCAAATTTACATGTACTGCGATTTATTCGCCTGTAGGCAAACCCGCGACTTATTCACATATAGACAAACCCGCGACTTATTCGCATAAAGCGATTTATTCGCCTGTGGGTAAGTCCCGCGATTTATTCGCCTATAGGTAAACCCGCGACTTATTCTCAAATTTACATGTACTGCGATTTATTCGCCTGTAGGCAAACCCGCGACTTATTCGCATATAAACAAACCCGTGACTTATTCGTATATTGCGATTTATTCGCCTGTAGGCAAGTCCTGCGATTTATTCGCCTATAGGTAAGCCCGCGACTTATTCGCAAATTTAATAATACTTCGATTTATACACCTGTAGGCAAACCCGCGACTTATTCGCATATAGCGATTTATTCGCCTGTAGGTAAGCCCACAACTTGTTCTCAAATTTAATTGTCCTGCGATTTTATTCGCCTGAGGGCAATTCTTGCTATTTATTCGCCTATAGGCAATCCCCGCGACTTAATCACAAGACATTAAAAATTTGGCAAACATACCAAATCATTTCCAACAACATTAAATTTTTACAATTTCGACCGCACTCTACTACTCTTCAAGCAAGACCTCATTCAGTATAGGGTTAATATCGCAATTCATACTAATTCCATATATGACCACTACGGCGTTCTGCCAGCGGAGTATTAGTATTAAACCCTCCAAAGACACTAATACCGAAAAGTGATTTAAACATCGCACTTTCAGTGTTAAATGACTATCATCAAAACAAAACATATTGAGCTAAAACAGTTCCACAAATATTACCCATGACATACTGGGATTGACTGAAGTCCATCTACTAAAAGAAGCTATTATCGAAGACTATGATTATACGTATTACATAGGAATACCAAATATATCCCCTTAGTAAAGACAAAAGACAAGTAAAACATTTCAACTTTTATCGAAATATCAGAAAGAATTTGTGTTCCACAAATAGTTCTAGAAAACCTGCCTTCTGCAATTATACAGTCTTATGCAACCTCCGAAACCTCGTCGCTAATTAAACTTTTATGAAAACTTAGAAATACTCATTACTTTACGAGTACCTTCATAATAGTACATTGTGATACAAGGGTGGAAAAGAGGCTATTGCAAACGATCTGTCACCAACAAGCCCGAGCCGAAGGCGAGGATTTTCAATGACACGAGTCCGCAACAACCCACACACCCATGCACCACACGACGTTTTTCAATACAGTTGTGGGAAATAATAAAAAACAAATCACAGAATTACATTTGTTTCTTCCACAAAATAAAATTATCGTAAGTCGCCATATATCTTTATCGAGATTTTGGGGGCAAAATTTCATCTTGCGCTATTTCGCCACATAAAATATCGGGTGGGGTTAATTCCATTTCTTCATTTGTATTTGAACTCATATAAACAAAATAAAATAATCAATTTATCACACAAAAATTAAAATTTTCAGAAATGGCGCGTTTTTGCAACATGACGTATATATATTTTTTCAATGAAAACAGCCCGTACAACCTATTCGACTTTTGACAATTTTCTTTTATGTGAAAATAAAACTGGTAATTAAATATATTAAACAATCATTTAAAAGACTTTTGAGAATTCAATGCTAAGATGTACGGACTCATTAATTTTTTTCTCGTATAAAATCTATCCAATTTTATTCTATGTATGAAAACTCCTTGCTACTAAACTTTTTAAAATTGACTTATACATTTAAAACTCAACTGCAAAAATAATGATCGAGCTCGTAAAAAAAACCCGCGTATCAGAAAAATGCCTATGCAAAAGATTTAATCTTCGAATCATAATTATAGCCTCTGAAAGTACTCAATGTTTAACAACTGTATTCAAAAATACATTACCTCTATGGGTGATTTTAATGCACAGATCGGGGTATCGGTAACGAATATTAGCATTTAGTTGCTGGAAAATATGGTTATGGAACCACCAGCACTCGTGTAGCGAGACTCATTCAATACGCATACGAATAAAACCTCAAAATCATAAACAAGATGTTCATGTTAACACTTAATCGATCTCTCCAAAATAAACATACAAAAAAATCTGAGTTTGGTCATACTATGACTACACAACCACAATTACTTTCAAAGTACGAAGTATCGTCGTCAGTTTCGTCTGGATAAGACCACATAATGCAGAGAGCTTCAATCCACCAGAAATCCACAATAAGAAGCAGGCGCACTTCTCTGACACGCCATTAACAATGAAAACATTGAACGAGCAAGAAGCTATAAAAGGTTCCAAAAATAATCTACCAGGACTTATAGCGTCACGTGAAAAGTATGACACAAAAACCTTATGCATATTACCATAAAAATCATGCACTCTATACTGGAATAATATAGAATTTATCAGAAAAACCGCACAGTTAATGAAAGAAACCAATGACAAAATAAGCCAATACTGTACAAAAACGATAAAGAAAACTTCATTAAACACAAACACAGAAATAAGGAGGTGCTCCCCATAGAACAACCACTACACGTACAAATATATCTATAATTTTTTTACAAAAAATGTATGAGATTATCATGTGCTATTGTAGTATCACAAAATTGATCCCCACACTTTAGTATAGTCACCGCTGACATCGAATGACCCTCTGTATAGCACCTGTCAAGAAATATATCCATCTCTAATACACTACCAAATGTGAATCCTGAATGGAGTTCATAAATATAGCTACGGTTAATTATGCCAAACTATATAACCAACCAGATTCATTACAGCAAACTGGTATGATTAACTAAAGCGGGGAATAAATACTCCCCTGTACGTGAAACCCTACAACAATCAATGAAGATGAAACCAGAGAAGGGCTATCAGATATATCAGGCAGGTTCATAAACAATTGTAGGAGAATGGGCTGTAATCCAATTATGGAAATTTGACCAAAAGCTCATCAGCCACATGATATATGCGACCGATCAAGAAAAACAATTGCTTCTTACAAGGCCCTTGTCAATTGTTAACTCGATCAGAGTTATTGACCTAAACGGGTAACTTATATCGAGCAGCGACGGTACGGATTTTCTGGCATCCAATAGCTACGACTATACCCCGCCGAAAAGAGCCTCTCAAGAAGAATCTTTACCACAAAACCAATATTGCCAATTATAAGTCGGTTCAGCGTTAGTGACCCAAACAGGCGACTCATTAGACATCAAAACAAAGACTTGTGCTCGATGTCCAACTGCCATAAGATACAAAACAGAAATAACTTTTCAAAAGAACACTCGATATTAAACTGCCTTTTGCTAATTCAAAAATATTCAGATTCAATGACCTAAATAGGCAAGCAATTGGGCCCCAAGATTACTACCTTTTTCTTTTGGCACCTAACAGCCACAAGACACATGCCACCGAGAAAAGTCCACTCAAGAAGCCCTGTTACAAGACAACTATTGTCAATAGTTAGTCCGTTTAGAGTTTACACCAAACTCAAAGGTTTTTAATTAAGGGTCACTACATTTACAGAAACACGGCTAGCGATTATGTCCAAACCCAAAAAAGCAAAATTCCAAGTAAGTCAATAGACGACATACCAGAATTTAAATGATATCTACTTAATGGATCACATTTAGAACTCTGTAGCTCCTCACGTGTCAACTATCCAGAAAAGTCATTATAATAAGAAATATTCAAACTGAAAAGATTCATCCGATACATCCCAGCGCTACTGGGGCGAAGGACAGGCTTAACGTTTGGTCTAATGGAGTAGACTCTTAAAACATTGTTCCTAAATCGGCATATTAGAGTCCAATATTTTAAAGTGGACGCTTATGGATTTATAAAACAATGATTGAAATGCACAGTACTAATGAAAGTAATTAGTTGACAAAATACCAGAATTCAAATGACTCACATTTAAAGCTCTCTAGCTCCTCAAGTACCCATATTCCATGAAATGGGGATATTTTCGAAGAGATCCATCTAACGACACATATCATATCGCTACTGAAATGCAACAAAATTGTCTATTGCCCTTTGCAAGGACTGTACTATTAAGACCCATCATGCTTCTATGGAGCAAAATATTAGAAGGAAAAGTTGTGCCGATTTCAGTGATCATCCTGTTGTACAAAAGCTAATCCAATGGATATTGGGCATTATCAATAAAGAAGCCATATCAGCAAAATCTCATCAAAAATTAAGTTACGACTAAATAATCACCACATGTCATCCACTAGGTAAATGACATCCCTCTCAAGTTTGTAGAGAAGTATACCCATCTAAGCAAAAGAATCTCCCTCAGCAAAGCCATAAATATGGAATAAGTCTATAGAAAATTTGAGTAGTAGAGTCGGTAAAAGATTAACGATCACTTAGCTATGAACATCCAGGCTGCTGCTGTAATAGCTTCTTGTTGTGATGTCCTGGACTGCTGCGCCTTGGGCTGCGACGTCCTGGACTGATATGCCTTGGGCTTCGACGTCCTGAACTGCGTCACCTTGGGCTGTGGCGTCCTGGACTGCGTCACTTTGGGCCGTGACGTCCTGGACTGGTGCGCCTTGGGCTGGCGCCTCACGAGGCATGATGTACATAAAACAAATAGAAAAGGTTTATGAATAACTAAAGTACACAAAATATATTTGAAAATGTATGCAGGGTATTTTGAAAATATCTCTGAAACGGTGCGTCTGAGCAAAAAAATAACCAAATTTTCACAACCCTTTAAGTAACCCCGCTTAAGGGACAAGACACTTAGTCACAATTTTTTTTTTGTTTTTATTTTTTTTTTTTGTTCTACCCTCATATTTTTAAAATACATTAAATATAGTTTTAATAAGACATTTAAAACTAATTTAATAAAATCGTAATCAAAAGCACTTGGTTTCGTAATGGGCGCGTACATCCCACTTCTGAAATGTAATAGATCACTAGATAGACAACAGAGCTAGTACAAAGCGGTAGGTCAGTAGGATAGAAAAATACTCAAGAATAGAATAATACTTACGTGTAGTTGGTAATTCAGCAATAACACACAGTTTGGACTTTGAACTATTATTTATTTACCATTTCACACTAGTTACCATCAACTCCATACAATATATCCACTTAGGTCAACAGTACAATCTTTCAAGCCCGCCCAGACTAGACTCACGAACTGACTCAACGCGCCTCGTGTCCGAACAATCCCCCTCCAATCGACAACTGTCATTAGATGTGACGACATTTGACATTCGAATATTTTCTAGGATAATCATTTTAACAACTTTTAAGTACTATTTGATGTTAAATATAAATAATTTAATTCTTAACAAATAAAAGATGTATTTATCAAATAAAAACCTAACAATACGTTGCTCAACCTTCTGTTCTTCTAATAGTTTTTTTTTTAAATTAAATTTAAAACTTTGTTTTGTTTTCAGCGATCTTATGGGAGGTGGCAAATCATTCCAGCAGCGAGTGGCGGCATACTTAAAGCATCCTCTGAAGGCTGCGGTCCCACGACGAGGCAACGAGAGTGGTTTGGAGGTGGAACGGGCGGAGTAGCTGTAGTGCTCGTGTCTCCAGCTAAGCTTTTTATACAGGTATTCCGGTTTGTGTGTTTGAATAACGCCGAACATTAAGACGGCTAAATGTAATTTCCGTCGAGGTTAGAACAAGGAAACCACGTAATACGATAAGCTCTAAATGCCGTCTGCTAAATGCATAAGTCCGTTACTCTATGGTTGAAGAAGTATTTTATTCCAGGGAGTCTTCGTCGTCACCGATTGAGGCGTTAAGTGAAACTTTAGTAGCTTGGATGAGATTAGCCGGAGAAAGCAACAGTAGTGCCTTTGCTAAATAGTGGGACTATATAGATTAAAAAATATATCTGTAGTAGTAGGTAGTAGTAGGGACTCCGGTTCCCGCACCTAGACTCCCATTTGGGCTTAGTAGGCGTTTCGGCTGCTGAGTTTCGTCCGATCCGGTCGAAACAGGAATTCCATTATTATTAATATTTTTGGGTGATGTTTCGAAAACGGGACCCTATTACTAAGACTCCGTCTGTCCGTCTGTCCGTCTGTCCGTCTGTCCGTCTGTCCGTCTGTCCGTCTGTCCGTCTGTCCGTCTGTCCGTCTGTCCGTCTGTCCGTCTGTCCGTCTGTCCGTCTGTCCGTCTGTCCGTCTGTCCGTCTGTCCGTCTGTCCGTCTGTCCGTCTGTCCGTCTGTCCGTCTGTCCGTCTGTCCGTCTGTCCGTCTGTCCGTCTGTCCGTCTGTCCGTCTGTCCGTCTGTCCGTCTGTCCGTCTGTCCGTCTGTCCGTCTGTCCGTCTGTCCGTCTGTCCGTCTGTCCGTCTGTCCGTCTGTCCGTCTGTCCGTCTGTCCGTCTGTCCGTCTGTCCGTCTGTCCGTCTGTCCGTCTGTCCGTCTGTCCGTCTGTCCGTCTGTCCGTCTGTCCGTCTGTCCGTCTGTCCGTCTGTCCGTCTGTCCGTCTGTCCGTCTGTCCGTCTGTCCGTCTGTCCGTCTGTCCGTCTGTCCGTAATTTGGTTTTCTATTGATGTGTTTTTACGTTTTTAGGGTTCCGTACCTCAAAAGGTAAAAAAGGAACCCTTATAAGGTCACTTTCTTGTCCGTCTGTCCGTCAGTCTGTCTGTTTGTCTGTCTGTCTTTCCGTATGTCACCAACGATTTTCACAGAAACGGGTGGACCTAGCAAGTTGAAATTTATACCAAATACTGAGGTCTATAGTCCGTATTAGGTGAATAAAAATCAAGGTCCTGAGTCAACGCGATAAAAAGATATGGGCAAATTTAGATTTTCGCGAAAACTTGTAAGTACCAAAATTTACCTGAATTATCAAAGTTTTTTATTTTTCGAGTTTTCCCTTTACTTGTGCTGTAAGACCTTGCTTTTAACCAAAATTTAAAATTCTAGGTCAACCGGAAGTACCCTATAGGTTTTGGGTCGAAAACCTATGTGGTAGTTACCGTTGACCTGGTTACCTAATTATGTTGGTGAATATAGCTGTTTATACGGAACCCTCGGTGCGTGAGTCCGACTCGCATTTGACCGGTTTTTTTTTGAAACTATTCAAAAAAAAATCAAAATCAAATGTTTTTTATTTCACATAGGCCTCATGGGCACTTATAAAACGTCGACAAAAGGTGCACGGTTCGGGTTAGTCGTTTCCTGTGGAGAAGAACCGGCAAGAAACTCCACGGTTACTCTTTTAAAAAAAAATGGTTTGTTTTTACAATATTTCCACGTTACAGTATTAGTGCTTAGATATGGGGGGACAACGTAGGCCCGACAATAAGTCGTAAGAAACTAAAAAAAAATTGTATAAACGAGAGAGTTAACAAATGTTAACAAGCGTCTAGAAATCTAGAAGGCCTACAATGTTCACACATTCACAAAACAATCAGTAAAAGAATCTATACAAAGGAAAAAATAAATAAAAATATATAACAAGACTAAATTTAACATGTGGCACAAATGTTGTTATCAGTGCTGTAACTATTCATAGCAAAGGGCTATAAAGATCATTGAAATCATTGTAAAAAGTCTAATTAAAAGAAAGAAAAAAAGTAAAAAATGAGATTGAGAATAGTTAGAGACATCCACATATTTGTGCCGTTTATGAGTTACCAGGGAAGCCGCATGCGCAGAAGGAGCTAAAATTTTTATCTTCAACGTAGTCCTTGATTTTGTAATATGCTTTTTTAATAAGGACACGTTTGATGTAGTTTTTGAACTTTCCATCGGTCAATTCTATAACTGGCTTTGGCAACTTATTATAAAAGCGTATACTGTTTATAAGAAAAGACTTGCTAGTTTTCGTTAATCTGAATTTGGGTATTACAATTTCATGCTTACTGCGTGTATTTAAATTATGGAAATCGCTTCTAGTTTTGAAAAGCCCTCGATTTTTGCGGACATACAAAATACATTCCAATATATAAAGAGAAGGTAGAGTCAGTATATCGATCTCTTTAAATTTTTCTCTGAGGGACTCTCGTGGACTCATTTTATATATTGATATATAATACTGATTATTGTGATTTTTCATGTTTACTGTAGATTGTTGTAATGGTATATTAATTAAGCAATAAGCTCTGCGTCCAAAAGCACAGAAGCTTCCTGGGGGCTTCACGGAGTGACTTCACTGTTCTGAGGATTTGTTCTCGTTGAGATGCCACAGCCTCGCATTCTAGGATTGCGTGGGCCGCTGAATCTTCGGCGTTAAAACAGCCCCTGCAAAGTTGGCTGTCTGTGGCGCCTATGTTGAAAAGATGTTTGTTAAGAAGGGTGTGGTCCGTTATAACCCCATAATTATTTTTAGGTTATTTCTACTTTGGTAGTGAAGTTTTTTAGTCAGACCTGAGTATACGTTTGGCAAAGCCATTTTTTACTGTGTACCAATCTGTTGCACGTGACCATCTGTTATTATAGAGTTCTGTTGATCTTTGACAAATCCACGCACGAAATTGCTAGAAAGGCAGTGGAGAAGTGGGTAGGGGCCTAGCATTAACATCACGGAGCCCCTATTCGCGGCATCATTGCCTAAGGATCCACTATTGCTATCTAACTGTGTGTCGAACTGTGTGTGCCTAGCGATAGGTGAAAGTTATTGTTGAGGTCAAGGAAGTGTACTAAAATCATTATTTTTAAATGTTAGTCTATAATATTTTGAGGCGGCACAGTTGGCGCACTGGCCAGTTGATTTGCCATTGCGTTGCCTGCAATTTCGATTCCCGCACAGTTGTTTAGGGTCTAGCTGTTTGTGTATGTGAAATCAAATATTTTTTAACCTCACTTAAGAAACAGGAGTAATTCCTACTATTGAATTTTTTGTTTGTTTGGGTTAAATTTAGTAATTAAAATGTTACCCCTTTCCTGTTGACAGACTGATCTGATATTTGGAATACACCTTTAGTTCTGATGACAATACAATCTAATATATCCGTATAGTTCGGACGGGGTACATTTTGGGGCTTGACAAGCATACCTCCGCTGGCTCAGCCGCGGCTCATTTTGGACCCCAGATTTAAGTCATACGACATCCTAATTAATAACTTAATTATTGATTAAGATACCTAACGAATCTTATGTGGTAATGTGCTTTAATTAAAATAGTTGGATAAAAAGCTTACATGTTAGCGCAAATATTTTTTTTAGATTAAGTGCGCAAGTTTATTAATTTACATTTGTTAAAAACAAGTGTAATAATACGATAATCGCCATTTTGATGACAGTGGTGGTCGAAGCTAAAAAACATAAAAATGCAGATTTTGGACACCCAAACTCCACGACAGGGGTAAAGGTTTGCTAATTGTTTAATTATTGGTCGCATTCATCCATATTTCAAAATAAATAATTAGTGGTAATGAAGTTATTTGTTATTCAAAGTCGAAGTTAGGCGCCAATCGTGTTTGTTTACATTTTTATTTTACACAAATATCACCCTTCCACATGTAAAATTGATTACAAATATGACAATTATGTCTCTAAATATAATAAACAACAAGAAGAAGCCCTGATTTTAACGTAATTAACAAACACCAGTCCAATAATACGTAAAATTCATTATCACTACTTTATTTTTGTTAAATTTCCAATTCGTCAAGTAGATTGTTTTTTTTTAATGTAATAGTTGTGTGGCAAAACGATTTTAGCAATCGATTTTATTTATGCTATCCACTCGATTAATGAGCGATTATCCCAAATCGATTCTTAAAAAATAGAAAAATCCTGTTTTAGGCTTAAAATACAATTAGTACTTAAATTATTACTATTAATTATTTCTTAAAGTAATCTTAATAGATTTTTGGACATTATTTGACTACAACCAACTAAACAATTTCATCGAACCGTGGATAATTTCGCGCCGAATTATCTATCCGATTCAAAATTCAAATTCGGAATGCGTTCGCTATTCAAAACTATTTTGTATAAAAATAATAATGATTGAGTCTTTATGTTTGATAGTCTCAGAAGTATACAGAGTGCCTAGTATATTTTTATGTAAGTTTGTAACGCAAGTGTAGATAAATTTAGTTTTGGGGAACCAACAATTTTGTGATTATTCGTTATATTGCAATGAGTGTCGTACTGGCCCAGTGGCTAAAGGCCTCGCCTTGCCTGAGGTCATGGGTTCAAATCTGGACAAATACCAATGATTTCCATTTTCAAATTCATTAATGTACTTTCTAAGTATATTTTAGAAATCGTTGACAACGGTGAATGAAAACGTCATGAAGAAACCTGGTCTTATAGTCTCAAATCGCCAACCCGCATTGAGCAAGCGTAGTTATGAATGTTCGTGCCTTCTCTGTATGAGAAGAGGCCTTTGCCTTGCAGTGGGACAATTATAGGCTGGTATTATTATTATAATTATATATTGAATAATGAGTTGAGAGTATGGTATGGTTAGGTTTTGAATTCGGTCGAGTTTGTTGTAATGTTATGAAAATTGGTTATTCTATACATACTTTTAAAATTTTATTTTTATTCATTTTAAGAACATAAGTTTGGTTTGTATTTACATCTGCATTCCCCGAAAACTATTAATATCAATAACCTTGTGCGTATCTTCTTGCGCGGTTCCTTTCCAAGCGAGTTATGGCATGGTTGTCAACCAACTAAGCTGAAAATCATCTAGAAGCATGAAATTTGGCAGAAAGGTTCCTCAAGTGACGTAATTGTGCAGTAAGAAAGGATTTTTGGAAATTGCATGCCTAAGGGGGTAAAAAGGGTTTGAAAGTTTGTATGAAAAATCTAATTCCTTCGGCCATAATTCTTGAAACTTAGCTTGTGCTAAGTTTCAAGAATTATGGCCGATATTATTCTTATTCTAAGTAAACAATATAGGTTGCCATTATTAGTTTTTCGAAACTCCCAAATGACGATTTAGGGGATGTTGAAGTTTGTATGGAAGAATCTGATTTCTTGGGTCAATCAACATGAAACTTGGCACAAATACCAACCTAAATAAACAATAATGGATTTCATTATTAGTTTTTCGAAACTACCCCCAAAAGATGATTTAGGGGGTGATAAATTATTTTTTAAATATACGATATTTCAAAAATAATTTAACACCCCATAAATCACATATTAAATATTTCTTTGGTTAATAAATTTGAAAATTTACATAAATACCCATCCTAAGTGTATAGATAAAGGTTTTCATTATTAGTTTTACTTATCTAGTCCCAAAATACGATTTTTGGGGAGTTAAAGTGCTTTGAAGAATTTTATTTCCCGGGTTAATAAATTTGAAATTTGGCACAAATACCAACCTAAGGAAACAATAAAGGTGGTCATTATACATTTTTCGAAACTAACTCAAGCTAAGAATCTTACTGGACAGGGTTTCGTTTTTGACGTGGTTTTCTAGGGAAGCACTAAGGCACGATTTTGCGGCAATTCAACCTTTAAGGAAGTGAAAAGGATAAAAATTAGTTTGTATGTAAAATCTAATTCTTTGGGGATAAAGTTGATGATCAAAATTTACATAAAACATTTTGAAAACTCCCTCCCAGATTGGGTTTAGGGGTGTTTAAGTTTTTTTTGAGGCAACTCACTGCGCAATCTAACTAACATAAAATGATAAATAAAAAAATTTAATTCAAAAAATCTAAAAACCCGACTGCTTTTAAAGCGACTAAAAAGACTTAAACAAGGAGAAAATCTTGCTGTGCAGTCGGAGGATACATATTCGCGAGCTAGCTGACGAAAACCAGATGTATGCTCCGACTGCACAGCATGATTTTCTCCTTGTTTAAGTCTTTTTATTTCGCTTTTAAAGCAGTCGGGTTTTTAGATTTTTTGAATTAACTTTTTTTATTTATAACTTTTTAGTTATCTGTTTTTAAGATTTAGGTACATTTAAACATATGTGTTTTATATTTTCGAAATCACCTCTTAAAGCCCTTTATTTTGATACCCCACACGATGGGTTTGGAAAAAAAAATAATTGTCCTCTGCAATATGGCGCCCAAAATCTGCCATTTTTCTATTTTCCAATTTTAATGTAGTCCAGTGACACTCGCGGGGTTAAGACGAATCGATTGACGTATGAATCATCAAAATCGGCCAACACGTTTGGTCTCTAGAACGCCACATAGGAACAAACATACATACATACATACATACTTACATACATACATACATAGACTGATAAACACATTACCCTCCTTCGGCAGTCGGGTAAAAAGAGAAGAAAGGAGTGAATAGCATATTTAGGTTGTTCAAAACTAGACCCTCAACGGGGCAAAAAGGGTTGATAAGTTTTTAGGGGAGGATTTTACTTTGTGGCGATAACCTAAAATGTATTATTGTTTAAGTCAAATAACGAATCGTCCCAATCCAATAAACTCACCAACCCCAAACCCAAATCCACGATACCCAGTTTTTAATAGTTTTAATAATATCTTATTTTTGGTTGCCTTTACTAACTGCATATAAGAAAATCATTTATAGGATAAACGAAATCACGCGAACATAGTCGCGGGCGGAGTGCTAGTCATACATAAACATACTCATATTTATACTGGTCATTCTGTATAAAACCGTCTGAAATGATCAATGTAAAACTCTCTTTTATATTAAAATGTGCCCGATAAAATATTTTGAATACCGACTGCATTCCAAATTTGAATTTTGAATTCTTTTACGTTCGGCGAATTCGGCGCGAAATTAGCCACGAATCCTATTTTTTTTTCAATTTACTCTTCTGATAACGTTATGAAAGCATTTATGTATAGTTATTACTATATATTATTACTATAAGTTGTTATTTTATTTTGTGCCTATAAACTAATTTTAATTTTAAAACAATACATTTTTGAAAATCACTTTTTTATTTAAATGAATAATTTTAAATAATCGAAATACACTTAATCGATTAGGCTGAATGCAGTTTTAATCGATTATGAGACGCGTGAATGGACAGCAAAAAAAAAAACAACACCAAAGAAATGTCATGTTGCAAGGTTGCATCAAAATTTTAAGCAATTTTTTTCCAGATTTTGGCTTGTTTTTTATGATTTTTTGTATGACAAATTAGGAACATAAGGACGCAAATAAAATGAGTATATCTTTGTGTTGTCCTTTTGCATCTTTTCAGCAAGGGAAAAGGTTGTTTATGTACATATTTTGAGCAAATCTAAATTGTCTACCGTTTGGAAAGGTGTAGTAATTCGTATTTTGTACACATTTTGCAGTAGACTGACGCGGTTTAACCGAGCGCAACATGTAAATAAAGATATTTTTTTCAAATTTACTGTGTAAGATAGCTGCGTAAACTTATTTTTCTGAATAAATTAGAATGTTGAAAGTTCAAGTAAATTCCTGAATTTCATGACGTAATTTGCAACAACCTGTCGACTCAGCTGGTGTGTCATGTGTCAAAATCTTGTCGAGCAGAGTGGATATTATTCAGTTTCGTTTGTAAATCAAAGATGGCCGCCGCCACAAAATGGCGGAATACATATTTTTCACAACCCCTCTAGTAAGGGTATCAAATGATAGGGTTTGACTAGTAGAAAACACTAAGAATAAAAAACCAAATCCAATATGGCCGCTACTAAAATGGCCCATATATTTTTTCATAACCAACGCCTTTCAGCTGAAAAGATGATTATCTAATAAATGAATTCCATCTTAGATTTGGAATTTTTCATTTTATTAGGCAAACTTTTTATTATATTATATTGAAGGCGATATGAGTATAAAATGAAAGGGTTGGGAAAATTTAAGATATTATCATTAAAAACATTAAAATAAGGAGAGGCAAGCGGCACAACTTATTACTAATTATTACACTAATATTATATGTATTTTGGATTCCCTCTCTACCATCCGCCACCGCCGCCGCTATCGCATTCGGTGACCTTCGCATATTTTCGTACCGTATCGTATACCACCCGCTCTCGTCGCGCTTATCACTCACTAGCTTCTGCCAGCGGCTCCGCCCGCGTGAATTTTGAAAATTATACCAATGGAACATATTCCCGTGATAAAAAGTATCCTATGTGTTATTCCAGATCTATCTCTATACCAAATTTCATCCAGATTCGTTCAGTATTTTTTGCGTGAACGAGTAACAAACATACAATAGTAGATTATGCACCAAGGGGATAAAGCACTGTCTTACTTCACGGGCGACACATTGAACCCCGAGCGCAGTCCTAATTATAACGAGGGGTTCAAGCTGTCCAAGAGGAAGACAGGCCTTATCCCAGAGGAGCATACTCTACTTTTCAAATCTTGTGCGAGGCAATAAAAACCTGCTGCTTTATGTATTGATTTGGATATTGTGCTTACTGTTTTTTTAGATCTGAGCATTGAATAAATGCACTATAGGCTATTTGACTTTCGAGTTTATGCTATATGTTGGCAATAAACTAAAAGGACGGATTCTAACACAGTCTTGACTCCTAGTTTTGTTGTTCTCCATTGAACAAAATCGTCATAGGCTTTATCGTGTCTGGGATTTATTTTTCCGGTAGTAAATTTATGAATAATCTCTAGAGCACCTGTTTTGATAAATTCTGGAGTAGAATCACTATCGCTTGACATTTTTATCAACAAGAATATTGCAATAAAATTCACTGAAAATCGCAGCACCGAACACCGTCTTATGTTAACGTTCTTTGAAATCGCGAGTTATTGTTTTTTTTTTTGTACTGCTTATGGTATATCTCCGCCAATTGTAGACCGATTTTGAATATTTTTTTTGTTTTGTGGAATATGTGCCGAAATTGGTCCCATTTTAATTTGGTGAAGATCTGATGAAGAACTTCAGAGATATACAACAGAACTCTTCAATAAATAACGGCAATCGCATGTCTGTTTATTGTTTATACCATTTCATAACATAACATCACGCCAGTACGCTCGAAAGGGGTACGCAGATCTCTCATTTCACCGGTTATGTTCAAGTTTCATGCTATTCGGGTAATCTATTCTGGCGTTATAGGTACTTACTAAACAACTTGCCTATTAGGTAAGTAAAACTAAAAAAGGAAAAATAAAAAAACGATTTTGCAATAAAATACTATCGACTTACAAATAAAAAACTACAAAGTCTTTAACTACAAAGTGAAAAATAACTTTATTTTTGGAGGTCGGTGTCCATATCGCAAAAAAATGGTACCTACGAAAGACACCGAATTCCTAAAATAAATTTATTAATCACTTTGTAGTTTTTTGTAGTTAAAGACTTGCCTTAAATACAAGAGTAAGTAAATAGTAATAAGATTTTAATCAATTCTATATGCGCAATGTAGAGGAATAAAATTTTGACGGTTATTTTTTACATGGGATTGTTATTTTTTCAGATATATTTAACGGATTTTATTGAAATAATTACTCAAATATCGTAATAAATTGTCGAAGATAGCTTTGAAACAGATCTTTGATACGGATCTTTTTTATAAACTTATCTTAAGTATTTATTGAAATAAAATTTGTATAATATAATCTGTATTGTATTACCGCTTAGTCTTATTTATTTGTAATTTTTATATTTTATTTTCTTGAACCCCCCCTGGGTTCAAAAAAAATACTAAAATCTGGTTACGCCCGTGGCACAGATCCAAATCCAAAACTCCGAACTCGAACTCCAGAATCGTTTCAAGTGCCTAGGGGATCTCCCTAGGCACTCGAAACGAACATGGACGAATACAACGATAGATTCGTAGAAACTGTCCATACGGCTGGGTCTATTTAGACCCATCGTACAGATAAGAACAAAAAGTTCTCCGATCTTACTCTCAATGTAATGTAGGAGAGGCGTGAGATGATCCTGGTCATCTCAGGCGTGCAAGTCCGGCAACTCAAAAGATGGATCTCGTAAGTCCTTGAAAAGCCACCGCAGCCGCTTTAATACCGAGCTTATTAAAGCGCGATTGAGCGGCATAAAGGCTCCAAGGTTGCAAGAGATCTGACTATTGGACAGAGCCGACTTACGAAACTGAAGACCGTACGTCGGCCTTCAGTTCTCCACGATTTTATTTTTGAGTCTGACCAATGAACTAGATTGTAGAGGAGAGTGGTGTGATGACTGGTAAATTATTTTGTATCTATTAGTGCGTATCTTTCTTTCCAATAAAACCGTACAACATATTATTTATTTTTTTAAAGAAAAGAGATAATAAAAAAACAACGGTGAATATAAAATATTACCTGGATCACTCGGTATGGGATATGTTATATAACCATTATCAGCTTCGACTTTTGACATTTTAGCTATTCGTGTGTAATGCACTATGGTTAGGTCAATACTAAGGATAAGGATAATCAAGTACTTACAATTCAACCAGCTAATTAGACAGGTTGTCGTGAATGATGTCATCGAATTCAGGAATTTTCATAGCTTTAAAATGATTCAGAAATATAAGTTACCGCAGCTATATTATACAGTAAATTTCAGTCAGTCTACTGCAAAATGTACGTAAAATACGAATTTATTGAACCTTTCCAAACGGTAGGAAACTCAGATTCGCTGAAAATATGGACCTTAACAACCTTCTGGCTTGCTAAAAAGATGCTGAAAAGGCAAAATAAAAACATAATCATTTATTAATCTTATTTTTTTTTAATTTTCATGCATAAGTTCATTAAAATAAAAATATGCCACGTCCTTGAAACAAGACACAATAGAGGTAATTCCAATTTGCGTACAAGAACTAGAGTGGTAGTGACTATAAATTTAATTGATAGCATCTTTCTTAAATACGCCTATTTTACCGATCATGATCACTATATAGGTACAGATAAGAAACCTAGTAATTACACCAACTCTCCTATCACATGCTTCCTCGATCACGGCTTACTATTTGGCATTCATTTCACATATGGTTGTAGGAAATTCTACTGGATTGACAGGGGCGGCCTAAACTGCTGTAAGACTCCGGGCGGGTGGCATATATTTACGAGGACCTTGTCCTTTTTGCAATGCGGGGGCGTGCGGATGCACGGCTGGCGCAGTGGTTGAGCGATTGACTTCTGCGCTGCGTGTCGCGGGTTCGATGCCCGCACGGAACAAATATTTGTATGACCTTCAGATAGTTGTTCCGGCTCTGGGTTTTGTGTATGTGAGTTTATATGTTTTTAAAAGCACCCACGATGCAGGAAGAAATTACTAATGTGGGGCAACGAATTTTTATTAAAAAAAAATGTATGTGATAAAGTGATTATAAACGAAATACAAAACTTGACACTTATTATTATTAGTACTTTACTATGAAATATTTAACCAAAATTTTATTTTTACGAATTAATGTTTACTAAGTATAAAATAAAAAGTTTCAATTATTAGCTTTTTGGATTGTCACGCGAGACCCCTATAAGAGCGAAGTCCCGGGCGATTGCCCTGCTTACCACGACCCAAGGCCGCCACTGTGGATTGATTCTACACTACATTTGTTACCTCTGCCGACAACGGTGAGTGGGTGCGGTGTCTAAATTAATCACTCAATTTAGCGAAGTGCTTGCTTCACATTCATTGAGGTCAAGTAAAGGTATGCGCTCGGTAATAGCAGGGTTTGTGCCGGAAATAGGCTGGTTTTGTCAAACGTACAAATTTTAAGAACGGTGGAGAAACAGGCATGTCTTACAAACAAAAATTCGGAGCCATGTGGCATCTACCATTATGACAGAGAGGAGGCCTGTGTCCTGTTTATGTTATGCTTATGTCAGCGAGAAATCTGTATATAGCAGGGGCTATGTGTGCATTTATCAGTAAATAAGTAGTAAGTTCTTATTTTTTTAAACTATCTTTATGAAATACAAGGTATTGAATGTAATATCCCTTCTCAATACACATCCAACGTGGCCAAACACGATGGCGCTATCTTGTCTGCCACCTTCCAGCTATAAAAAAAGCAAAGCCTTAAGATTCAATGACTGAAGATATATTGCATCGACATCGTACAATGTGCAACGATCTAACGACATCATTAAGCGACGCAATGTACAATGAAGCATTGATTGCTATCGAGGATCTTTGCATTGTCATTGCCAATTTACAAATTATTCATCAGTCATTTCGGTATGAGTTAACAAAATCGTATTGCATCTGATTTAATCAACACTGATATAAGTCGTGAACTGCAGTACAATTCTGTAGAAATGGCAGCGATTGTTACGCTCAATGTCCCACTACTGACTGATGAACAAAAAACAAGGAAGTTTCTTTTTTTTGGATGAAGCAGGTGGAACTGGCAAAACATTTCTCATTTCACCTCTTCTTGCCAAGATCCAATACAAAAAATGGCATCGCATTGGCCGTTGCATCATCTGGCATTGCAGCAACTTTATTAGATGGAGGCATATCAGCTCATTCAGCATTTTGAATATTTATTAAATATTCAAAATAACCATGTTCGCGAGCTGGCTGACCAAAACCAGATGTATCCTCCGACTGCACGACAAGATTTTCTTCTTGTTTACGTCTTTTTAGTTCGCTTTTTAAGCAGTCGGGTTTTTTGTTTTTTTTAATTAACTTTTTTTAGTTATATTTTTTTAGAATTAGGTACATTTAAACATACAAGTATTATATATTTTTGAAATCACCTCTTAAACACTTCATTTTGATACCCCACACGATGGGTTTGGAACAAAAAAGAAAGAATTGGTGCCCCATAATATGTCAGTCAAAAGCCGCCATTTTTTTATTTTCCCATTTTAATGTAGCCAGTGACACTCGTAGGGTTAAGACGAATCGATTGACGTAAGAATCATTAAAATCGTACAACGTGGTCTCTAGAATGCCACATAGGAACATACATACATAGACTGATAAACACATTACCCTCCTTCGGCAGTTGGATAAAAAAAACAATCGTCCATCGCCACAGTGCTGAAACAGTGTAAAGTTATCATCTGGGATGAATGCACTATGGCACATAAACATTCGCTTGAGGCATTGAACAGGACATTGAAGGATATACAAAACAACGACAAACTACTTGGTGGCACTCTGTTACTCCTTTCAGGTGATTTCAGACAAACACTTTCCGTCATTTCACGTTCAACGTACGCTGATGAGATCAACGTTTGCTTAAAATCATCGTCACTGTGGCATAATGTTGAAAAAGTGAAACTGAAAGTAGACATGCGCGTTCAAATGCTTCAATATCCATCAGCTGAAACATTCTCTAAACAACTATTAGATATTGGCGATGAAAAAGTTGCTGTACATGAAAATACTCATCATCATCATATCAGCCGAAAGACGTCCACTGCTGGACATAGGCCTCCCCCAAGCGTCGCCACATTGACCGGTCCCGTGCGTCTCGCAACCAGCGGATCCCCGCAACCTTCACCAGGTCATCGGTCCACCTAGTGGGAGGCCTTCCAACGCAACGTCTTCCGGTTCGCGGTCGCCACTCCAGAACCTTTCTGCCCCATCGGCTATCCGTTCTGCGAGCAATGTGCCCTGCCCACTGCCACTTGAGTTTGGCAATTCTTCGGGCTATGTCGGTAACCCTGGTTCTCTTGCGGATCTCTACATTTCTGATTCGATCACGCAAGGAAACTCCGAGCATAGCCCTCTCCATTTCCCTTTGAGTGACTGTAAGCTTTCTGATGAGGCCCATTGTAAGCGACCACGTCTCAGAGCCATATGTCATCACTGGCAACACACACTGGTCATAGACTTTCGTCTTGAGACACTGTGGTAAGTTGGACGAGAAGATACCGCGCAACTTCCCGAACGCTGCCCAGCCGAGTCGGATTCGACGGTTGACCTCTTTCTCGAAGTTGGCCTTACCCAATTGGATCGTTTGTCCAAGGTAGACATAGTCGCCCACAACTTCGAGTGTAGAGTCTCCGACCATGATAGGAGTGGGTGTAACATGGGCATTCAACATCACCTTGGTTTTGTCCATGTTCATCCTAAGACCCACTCTTTCGGAAGCTCTACTGAGATCATCGAGCATTGTACTGAGGTCCTCCATGGTCTCAGCCATAACCACTATATCGTCGGCAAACCGAAGGTGAGTGATGTACTCGCCATTGACGTTGATGCCTAGCCCTCTCCAGTCCAGAACCTTGAAGACATCCTCCAGTGCAGCAGTAAACAGTTTCGGAGATATGACGCCTCCTTGTCTCACACCTCGCTGCAGAAGGACTGGTTCCGAAGTCTGATCCTGAAGTCGAACTGACATGGTGGCGTTTTTGTATAAACACTTCAACACTTCGATGTACCGGTAGTCAATATGGCACCGTTGGAGAGACTGCAATACAGCCCAAGTCTCGATTGAATCGAAGGCTTTCTCGTAGTCCACAAACGCTAAGCAGAGAGGCAGGTTGTACTCTTCGGTCTTCTGTATAACCTGGCGCAGCGTATGTATGTGGTCTACGGTGCTGAAGCCCTTACGGAATCCGGCTTGTTCGGGAGGCTGGAAATCGTCAAACCTGCGCGCGAGACGATTCGTGATGACTCTTGAAAATACTGGATACATAAAATTGCCAACAGATTTCTGCACAATCAAAAATAATAAAATTCACAAAATTCTCTAATCGACCACATATTTCCCGATGAATACACGACACAAAAATCTTGATTGGCTGGCGGAAAGAGCAATATTGGCAGCATAAAATGTGGACGTCAATAGTTTAAATACCCAGATACAACATTTGTTGCCAGGGGACTTGGTGTCGTACAAATCTCACACACACAGTTTGCGATGCCAATGAAGCTGAGCAATTGAGTTTTTGAATTTATTGGATTTGCCAGGCATGCCACCGCACCATTTACAATTGAAGGTTGGATCTCCGGTAATTTTTTTTCGTAATTTGAATCCACGACGGCTGTGCAATGGCACACGATTAGTGATTAAAAAATTGATGAAAAACGTCATCGAAGTCATCATTTTGAATGGATTCCGAGGCGAAAATATATTGCTGCCACGAATTTCTATGATTCCCACAGATGTGCAAATTGAATTCAAACATATTCAATTTCCAATAAGATTTGCATTCGCAATGACAATCAATAAGTCGCAAGGCCAAACGATATCTGTTTGCGGCTTAGATTTGGGCACACCATGCTTTTCCCACGGACAACTATACGTAGCATGTTCTCGCGTGTGTAAATCATCCAGTTTGTTTGTGTTGGCTAAAGACGGACTAACCAAAAATATTGTAGACTCCATTGAACTTAGAGATTTATATTAAACTAGCTGTTGCCCGCGACTTCGTTCGCGTCAAACTCGTAAAAAATATATTTTTATTTTTTTAGTTTCCCGCCGGAACTATGAATTTTCTAGTGATCAAACGTAGCCTATGTTACTCGTTATTACATCAGCTATCTACCAGTGAAAGTCCCGTCAAAATCGGTCCAGCCGTTTCGGAGATTACCCGGAACAAATAGACAGATAGACAGACAGACAAAAATCTTAAAAATTGCTTATTTGTTTTTAGTACCGTATATACTTTCACGTGCATTCAATAAAACGTTATTTTGATATTACAAGCAGACACTTCAATTTTATTTATTTGTGTATAGATTGTTTTTTAATTTTCATAATAAGTAGTAGAAATATAAATGTATTATGTAAGAAGCTATCAAAAAATTTAATTTAAAGTATATTTGTTAATTTAATCTATACTAATAATAATATTATAAAGAGGAAAGATTTTTTTTGTTTGTTTGTACCGAATAGGCTCCGAAACTACTGGACTGATTTAAAAAATTCTTTGACCAATAGAAAGCTACGTTATTCCTGAAGAACATAGGCTATTCTTTAATCCCGAAAACGGGTCCTGTGGGATCGCCCACGGGACCGAAGCCGCGGGGAACAGCTAGTCTATACTAATATTATAAAGAGGAAAGATTTTTTGTTTGTTTGTTTGTTTGTACCGAATAGGCTCCGAAACTACTGGACCGATTTTAAAAATTCTTTCACCAATAGAAAGCTACGTTATTCCTGAGTAACATAGGCTATTTTTTAATCGCGAAAACGGGTCCTGTGGGGTGGCCCACGGGAGCGAAGCCGCGGGGAACAGCTAGTAAAGTATAAAGGATGAAATAAATAAATGGTTGTGTATTGTTATTTTATAGGCCGTCATTGTCTACGGCTCCATTCCTCTTTCAATCATAACCACATCCCCACAAACTTATACTAAGTTAGTAGTATATTATATAAGTATGTATGTACATACCTACCGAGCTATGTATATTTTACTATGGGAAACTCCCACACGAAAATATACGTGGCACAGACCAAGCGGGCTTCGGGCTAAGGTGGGTAAGGTATTTAATTACTTTTTGCCCGCGTTCTCTGACTCTAGATAAAATACCACCAACCCATCAAATTGGATTATATTCAACAAAGGTATTTTGCACTGCGAACGGTAGTTGCGATTTATATAGCGCATGATAACACTTCGAGTATCATTAAGTTTTTATTAGGAGACTTTGGAGACACCAGACATTTTCCGTTCTTGAGATGCCTTCTTAAGACAAGACTACTAGAGTTGGAGGTTCTAGTAATTATTTAGGTAACTTGTTATTACCTTTTTACTGCCTTTTTAGGGTTCCGTACCCAAAGGGTAAAAACGGGACCCTATTACTAAGACTTCGCGATCCGTCTATCTGTCTGTCTGTCTGTCTGTCCGTCTGTCTCCAGGCTGTATCTCATGAACCGTGATAGCTAGACAGTTGAAATTTTCACAGATGATGTATTTCTGTTGCCGCTATAACAACAAATACTAAAAACAGTATAAAATAAATATTAAAGGGGGGCTCCCATAAAACAAACGTGATATTTTTGCCGCTTTTTGCTCGATATTAATAACGGCTACAGGAAGACGATTGAAATAGATGATGATCAACAGTACGGTTTTACCAAAGGGCGTTGCACAACTGACGCCGGTGTCACCCTAATAAAGAACATCTTTAACGCCTGGGAGGAAGCACAAGACGCCATTGGAATCTTTTGCGACCTCTCGAAGGCGTTCGATTGCGTTAACCATGAGACACTATTGTTGAAGCTCGAGCACTATGGAATTAGACATACAGCCCTTGGGTTACTTAGATCATATTTAAAAGCCAGACAAGTTAAAGTTCAGGTAAACGGCATAAATTCATTAGGGTCTGAAATGACGATGGGTGTTCCTCAAGGTTCGATATTGGGTCCATTCCTCTTTTTAGTTTATATTAACGATTTACCCCAATTACTACAAAATCAACCGAAAATGGTGTTGTTTGCTGATGACACATCTTTGATATTTAAAATAGATCGGCGGTCACAAAATCTTGATGATGTGAATAACTCGATTCATCAGGTCCAAAAATGGTTCACGGCAAACAATTTGGTACTAAATTAAAAAAAAACTAAATGTATTAGATTCACATTGCCGAATGTTAGAAGTAGCGAATGCGACATCATATTGAATGGCGAAAAGCTGGACTTTGTAAATCAAACGGTTTTCCTGGGAATCACTCTAGACGACAAATTGCAATGGAGTTCTCACATAACATCTCTTGCGGGTCGGCTGAGCTCGGCCGCTTATGCTGTTGGAAGGATAAGACAGTTGACGGATGTGGAGACCGCGCTTTTGGTCTACTTTAGTTACTTTTACAGCATTATGTCATACGGTATTTTATTGTGGGGCCGAGCGGCTGACATTGAATCCATATTTATATTGCAAAAGAGAGCTGTCAGAGCCATATATAATTTAAGTCACCGAGAATCTCTTAGGGAGCTATTCAAAAATATTAATATTATGACAGTTTCTTGCCAATTCATTTATGAAAATATTATGTATGTAAGGAAAAATATACATCTCTTTAGTAAGGTCAGTGATAGACACAATTGTAATACGAGAAATAAAGATAAGTTAGATCAACCATCTTATAGACTAGCAAAAGTACACTCATCTTTCATGGGGTACTGTGTTAAATTCTATAACAAAATACCTTGTGATATATTAAAACTAAATGAAAGTAAATTTAAAACTTTAGTTAAAAGCACACTTTGTAAACAAGCATATTACAAATTAGATGATTATATTAAAGATAAGAATGCTTGGCAACATGTTGGTCCCGCTCCGTAGGGCAATCTTTGGTGTGGACATAATCAAATTTGCTAATTTGTATTCCTATTCGTAGTTATTGTATTCTTATGTTATTTTTTATATTTTTCCAGAATTTGACTCACACACGGTTCCGTTGTTGTTGAATTAGGTATTTTACCTATGTTTGGAATATTTGTAAGTATGTGAGAACCATGTTCCTATTTATCAAATTAATGAATTTACCTGTTAGTGCTTTTATTACTTTATACCTGTACGTAGTATAGTGTGTAGTGCTATTTTTGGGTGCATCGTCCTCACATATATGAATTTATTAATGTATGTACATGAGTAAACATTTTAAAAAGAGTAAGTATGGAGTTTCTTGTGCGTTCTTCTCCATAACAAGCTACTTTCCGAATGCACGGTAGAGTCAATTTTTATTACTTGTACATTTTTAATTTAGATTTAATGTTTGACGTTCAAAAGTGCCGCTTATTGGCCTAGTTGAAATAAATATATTTGACTTTGACTTTGACTTTGAATATTCACAGAATGTTTAGTTGTATATTTACTTCAAAAAATAATAATTAGTAAATTAAAATAAAATAAAAAAAATACTAAAAACAGTATAAAATAAATATTAAAGGGGGGCTCCCATAAAACAAACGTGATATTTTTGCCGTTTTTTGCTCGATATTAATAACGGCTACAGGAAGACGATTGAAATATTCACAGAATTTTTAGTTGTATATTTACTTCAAAAAATAATAATTAATAAATTAAAATAAAATAAATTAATGGGGGCTCCCATACAACAAACCTGATTTTTATGCAGTATTTTGCGATAATGGTACGGAACCCTTCATGTGCGAGTCCGACTCGCACTTGGCCGGTTTTTTATTATTATTATTTCGCTAGCCTTTTTTCGTTATTTTTTTTTTGCTGTAAAGCCGCGTTGGCTAAATTCATTCTTGAGAGTTGCCACCAAATCATGCCATGATATATTCTGTGACGAATTCAACAACACCAACTATAAATAGATTGTTTTGAACGGACAACCTTTCTTCACTTTCCTCTAGCGGACTAAAGCAGTGCGCTGCGGGCTCTCAGTCCTGAAGCGCCCCTAAATTACATTAACTTTTTTTAATCACATCCCAAATAAAACTTGAATATTTAAATAGTTCATTGTTCATTGTTTGTGTTTGGAGCTGGAGATACCAAAACAAGAAAAAAAAAAATGTGCCAAAGTTTTCGATTTCGCTTCGCTTGCTCTAGCGTCCTGAGTTCCCTCTCGCATTTCTTGCCAAGCTGCGAAACATATGAAGCTATCGAACATTCACCAATCTCACAAAATATTCTGCGTAGGGCGGGCCCCAATAGGCTTAGGTAGTCCTTAGTCCAACTCTGTAATGTCCACAAAAAGAACAAATAATTTTTCTACAAGATAAAGAAATTCTACTTCTCAGCTCTAGTTTCTATAGAAAAGGCTTTAATTTCCGTTTGAGAACGAGCGGCAATGGAATGAATCGGGAGAGGTAATTACTCCTGCAACCGTTCATTGTGGCCTGAGGTGAAATACGGCAGCCGTAAATGTGGGAGCATTCTTGTTGTGGTCTTGTGGGCGTTAGATTTGTTTAGGCTTTCTGTTAGATTAATCTTCGATGTAAGTTTGCGTTACTTATAGACAAGATAAGACAAAACCAGCACAGTATTTATTTATTATTTATTTAATTCTTTACGCACACAAAAGTAAAGAGGCGATTTTAATGTAAAAAGATGCTTGTATTTACTAGGGGAGGCCCAAAGTTCGCCAAGTATTTTACTTAAAAAGATTATTTTGATAGATATGACCTCACCTCGTAATATGAAGAAACTACTTTAACATTATATCTACAAGACTCTGATATTAATTATAAATATTTCATACAAATGAAGGCAAACACAAATTACTAACTCGAACTTATAAAATGATAAAGCGAAGCGATCTCTGAAACTGTTCGAACGATACACTGTCATTTTAACGAAACGATACACTGTCATTTTATCCGCGATGGCGATTGTCAAAATGCCAAAATTAAAGAGATTGATCAAGTAACATTCCAATAGCGTTTGGCAATCCCATAGATTTTTGACATTTAACCAATCGCTATCATGAAGCTTTCGTTGATTGAATGTCAATTGCCTAGACCCTCAGGACTCATCATCATCATCCTACCATTGACATACATTCTACCGATAGACATCACAAAAAAATTGTTTATATGCTGGTGAGTTAGACCTTAAGGTCGCTGCAGCAATAAAATATATAAGTCGTCTAATCAAATTATCAAAACATGCAGCGCTAGATCGTTTAAAGAGTTTGGTTTACTCGCGATCAAAACGTCGTAAGCACCATGAAATTTATTCATGGCGCTTACGCGTTTCGTTCAACATAGTTTAAAGTAAGGTGTACGGATTGCAGTACAGTTCAGTCAAACAAAGTGAGTGTCCGAATCGCCAAATCTAGGGCATAGTACATATTTTATTAACCAAGTGATTAATACAGCAGTATTCATAATGTCGCATTGGGCAATTTGTAAATTGCCCAATATGAGTAGGCAATATGATAAAAACTATTGAAATAATTAAATTGGCCGGGCTTTCTGAATAATGCCCAGCACTTATTGGACCGGGTAATAAAAATATGTGTATTTTTTATTATTTTAATATTTGTTTGTTTGTTTTTATATGTGTGGAAACTTTAAATTGGCCTTTTCTTGTATGTTATTTCTGCGCATTGATGTATTAGCTGTAAGTTTTCCTAAGATTAATAGAATAAAATAAACTGGTTTTATATAGAATAGGTAAGTATGATTACTATTACTGTCTGCAGGGACTAAAATTTAGACTCTAAATTAACCTTCCTTCGAACCCAACCTATCCGTGTCGGGGTGCCCTAAGCTCCCTAACTCGGTTCGGTCGCTCTTGCTTGGACTAAATCATTGACCACAATTATCGAGTTGCCTAACCATTACATAGGTAGCAATATTCATAAAGACCAGACAGTGTGATAAATATAGAATTTTAAATCAGTATTAATTACATTGCCCGATTTGACCTGACTAGATTCATAATGCCCACACATTTTACATAGTGCCCTGATTAATCACTTGGTCCATGACACATATATATTGATGCATACTACTAATATCACTATGTATCATAAGCGCAGTCTAATTCTTCAATTCCTTCGATAAGTCCTGACTGAAAGGGTTGTAGTCCTGGAGGTTCAGCATTTCAATGGTGACGTTCCACAGTTTCTCTGCTTCACTCTCACTCCGGCATTGTCTTGAAGTCCAGGTCTTTGCACAATCGCTGGAAAAAGATAAGAAGCAAAGTAAAACAAATGCAGTCTTCGTGACTTTAATTATTGATTTTTGTTTCAAAATCATTTTATATTGAGAATATTTTGTACCTAATGCAAACAAAAGCTCAATAAAGAGAAAGCTCACTAGCGGCCGCAAGAAAACTTTTGCGACGTTTAACTGAGTCCTTCTATGTTTTTAGTGCTAGTATAAACAGGTTTATATATTTATTTATTAAAGCTTTATGCACAAGTACAAAGGCGGACTTAATGCCTTAGGCATTTTCTACCAGTCGACCTTAGGGTGGTGCAGAGATAAAGAAGGCGCGAAGGTGCAACTAAATGAAAGGATAAATAGAGAAAAATATATATAAAAAGAATATATATAAATATATACTTAGATACATACATACATAAACAATGTTACAGAGAAACCGAAACCAACAAATCAATTCTGTGATGATTCTGCAAAATTCTTGCGAATGTGCTCACGTGCCTTAAATTTAAAAGAGAACCAACTGGTTGCCATCCTGATATTCTGAGGGAGCGCATTCCAAAGAGAGATAGCCTGGACAAAGAAGGACGAGTGGATAAACCCAGAGCGGTGAGAGGGACATTGAAGAAGACAATATATTTATGAATTTGTCAGATGTGTTGGCGGTAGATATGTGTGTGATATTATATATCGATGGATGGAGAGGAAGGGACAGGCCAAAGAAAAGACGGATGGACTATGTTAGGAGCGATATAAAAGAAAAGGGAGTCAATGACAGCGTGACGGTGGACAGGTCGATATGGAAGAAGATAAAAACATTTTAACAAAAAAATACATCCGACTTCTTGGGAATAGTTTTTATTTTTTTACTCTTTAGTGGTATTTAATGGACAAGTAAGGTACCTGTAATGCCCACAGTGATGCCAGAATAGATTACCCGAATAACATGTAACTTGAACATAACAGGTGGAATGAGAGTGTACCAGGATGAACTGTACACATCTGCATACTGGCGTGATGGTATGTTATGAAATGGTGTAAACAATAAATAGACATGCGATTGCAGCAATCCCGAGTGATTTGCCGTCATTCATTGAAGAGTTCCGTTGTATATCTCCGAAGTTTTTCATAAGATCTTTACCAAATTTCAATGGGACAATATCGAAATAAACTTCCTTGAACAAAAAAATAATTTAGCAAATACGAAAATATATTTAAAAAAAATATATTAACATCCGAATTCATCATCATCATCAATTTCAAATTCATCATTCCGAAAAAAAGGAGGAGGTTCTCAACCTCCTCCTTTTTGGGCAGTCAGTTAAAAATGTGTTGCAACGACCCCAAGTAACATGGAACAACTTGTGCGGAACGATGATGATGATGTGTGTGTGTGTGTGTGTGTGTGTGTGTGTAAAGGCAGATAAAAACTAAAACCTGTAATAGAATCCGCTTTCATTCTCGCACTTGTCGTCAACAGCGCAGTAGATGCTGGTCTGCGCGCCGCACCGAGGCGTCTTCCAGCACCAGCTCAGCAGGTAGTTCTGGAAGCCATACGTGACGATGCTCCAGGCCGTCTGAGGGAAGTGCCGCCCGATGTCGGTCTTCACGATACCCGGGTGAAGGCTGTATGTTGAAACGCCTTTTATGTTGTGCTCCTGAAATTTATATTTTTTTTAAATTAAACCGACTTCCAAAATAGTTTTGTTTTGGATATCGGTTTAATCAAAATCACAGTCGGTATCTTTGGTACCTATTTTTTTAGTTTTGGTACCTTATATTGCCATGAAAATATGCATTATTAAGGATAACTCAAAAACAACTCATCAGATCTTGATCAATTAAAACGGGACCACATGAGAACTTAGACAGTTTAAACAGTTTTGTTTTGGAAATCGGTTTAATCAAAATCAAAGTCGGTATCTTTGGTACCTTTTTTTATCGTTTTTTACACCGACTTATAGAAGTCGGTTTTTTTTTTATTTTATTTTGTTTTTCTTTTTAGTTTCAGTACCTTATATTACCATGAAAATATGCATTATTAAGGATAACTCAAAAACAACTCATCAGATCTTGATCAATTGAAATGGGACCACATGAGAACTTTTTTAACATTTGTTTTTATTTTACTTGTTAATTAAAATTTAGAAAAGCTCCTGACACATGTTTAGTTCATGCTACATAATTTATCTAGTAGTAGACACGCTTCGATCGACAATCTATTGAACACGTAATTATGACACGATATCTTGCGAATACACCCCGATTCAAACAGTAAAACACCCATATCTTTTAAACGACTGTACCGATTTTTATCAAAAGTAGCTACGAACACTTTCGATAAAGTCACAAGTCAAACAAAAAAAAACGATATCAAAATCGGTTCATCCGTTTAAGAGCTATTATGCCACAGACAGATACACGAATACACAAACACACAGGTACACACGTCAAACTTAGAACAAAATTTAAACGCAGAGTAGACCTAGCCAGTAGAGTTCTTATTCTAAGCTAATTTTTCTAGAAACAACAACATATATTATAATGTTATCATTGTCCAAGATAAGCAGTACAATTAAATATGAATTGAACTCTGTGCCACTAATCACTATATTATTTAATTACAGTAGGAATTAACTACCTAAGTAGACAAGATCTCGGATGATGACAATGAGCTATCATGATTTTCTTTACTGCTATTTAACCCCCGGCGGAAAAAGATGTAATGAAAAAAAATGAAAAAAGAAATGATGTGTGTTGTGTTCGAGGCGATGATAGCTCAGTGGTAGTGACGTCGGATACCGAGACGAAGGTCGCGGGTTCGAATCCTACAATGAGCTTGAGCTTTCGGTGAAGGAAAACATCGTGAGGAAACCATAGCACGGTGGTAGGGTACTTTGTAGTACCCGCCTGGCTGGCAACCACCCTCAAGTTGAAAATCTGTCGCCAAGCACCTTCCGGTGTGTTCCGACAGCAGCACTTGAGAGCCAGTTCCCTTCTAGGCTTTGTGTGCTTACCACCATCGGCCACATCATCACTGACCACGGTGAGATTGTGGTCAAACACAGGCCTATACATAGTAAAAAAAAAAAAAAAAAAAATATGATGTAATGTGTGTGTGGAATTCGTTCGTTTTTGTTTGGAAGGTGAGTTTTTCGAGATTTTTTTAGATAAATTTGATGAAAATCGGTTCAGCCGTCCAAGAGTTATAGGCGTTTTACTGTTTGAATCGGGGTGTTTTCGCAAGATGTCGTCTACTACTAGATAAATTATGTAACTTGTAATAAGAATGTGCCGAGGGTTTTTTTAATTCTTAAATTTTATTTGTTTCTAACAAAAGAATTATAATTTTCTTAACTAGACTTCGTTTTACAAACAATGGCAATATTCCAATTAAGTATACAGGTACCCACCTCATATTAATACTAATAATAATATAGTATATACAGTATCTTGACTTAGCACACGAGGTTGTCGACATGTGGAATGTGGACTCGGCGATCATTGTGCAGATTGTCGTTACGGCCAACGGCCTGATGGCCAAGAGCCTCGACGACCATCTGTCGAGGCTGTCATTGGGCGGTTGGATCAAGGGTCTGATACAGAAGGCAGTACTCCTCGATACGGCTCGCATTGTGAGGAGGTTCCTGTCTCTGGAGCCCTAACCACCGGTAGCTTGGACCCTGTTCCCGATACCGGTTGGTCTCTACTTTTATATTTTTAAATGTTTTTAAGTTTTCTTTTTTAATATTTAAAAATGTAGTAAGTAAGAATGAAGAAGAATAAAGGAAATAATCTATACTAATATTATAAAGAGGAAAGATTTTTTTGTTTGTTTGTACCGAATAGGCTCCGAAACTACTGGGCCGATTTGAAAAATTCTTTCACCAATAGAAAGCTACGTTATTCCTGAGTAACACAGGCTATTTTTTTATCCCGAAAACGTGTCCTGTGGGGTGGCCCACGGGAGCGAAGCCGCGGGCAACAGCTAGTATAATATAATATAGGTATATATGACGTAATGACATATACAATTGCAATATTCCACTTGTTATACCTAACAACTATTATATTGGAGTTGAATCAAGTATACATACTTCGTACCTCCCTGTAGAATACAAATGAGTTCGTACATAGGCCGTAAAGCATGCATTATCGTATCTTAGCTCTACTATTTACGCAAATCACGTATCTTCGCTTCAACTGCACCCTCTGCCTTGACATAAACCCATAATAACTAGTAGGTCTCAGACAATTACCATTACCTATAGCAAATGAGTAGTAGTCAGTAGTCAAAAGTGAATAGATTAGGTACCTACATCTATCAGGTGCGGTAGTGGTTAAAAGGGAGCCATTAATAATAAAAATCTGCCTGTTTAGTAATTTTTACAGGGTAACAGTTACGCAGTTATGCACAAACCTTAAGTTTGCGATCCAAAGCCTTGGCAAACAGAATGTTGGCAATTTTGCTGTTTGAATAAGCTTTCAGTGGGGTGTACTGTGTCTTCATGAAGTTGATGTCATCTATGTCCAGTTTGTAAACTGAAATGTTATAGTAGAATAATTATTTAGCTGCAAGTGAAATTATGGTGAGCAACAGGACTTTAATTATCACAATCTCAAACCTTGATCCCGAAGGGATAGATTGACTTAAATAACTCTTTCTAAAACTTGCCCCCGAATAGAAAAGCCTGTGTACTATGCCGGCAATAATGACCGTATACATGATGTGACAATGATGTGACATAGGCACCAAATATCGGACAAAAATATTCACTTACACTGGTGAATACGCGACGAGACAAAAACAATCCTAGAGGGACCATTTTGAATCAGTAGCGGCAGCAACAGCAGCGTGAGCAGAGCGTGTCCGAGGTGGTTGGAGGCGAGGTGTGTCTCGAAGCCATCACGCGAGCGGCTTTCAGGACACATCATGACGCCGGCGTTGCACACCACGCCGCGTAAATTCAGCTCGCGTGATTCCACGCGCGCGCAGAACGCACGCACGCTCTCCAGGCTGCACAGGTCTATCTCCTCCACCACTAACTCTCCTGTGCCCTGTTGCTCTTGTGCTGACTGTTCGATGTCTTGTTTGGCTTCTTTCGCTGTTACGATGTTACGACACGCCATTATCACGCGACCACCTGCAAAACATATGAATAATAATTAGACTAACACATTATTGTATTATTATTTATTTTTTTATTTATCAGGAACAATTTACATTGTGTTTGATACATTACTTAACATTACATTACATTCATCATTAAATCAAAAAAAAAATCTGTGAAGAGCTGATCCGGTAAGGACCCCTTCCTGCCGGATTTATTCAGAGCCTTTAGTACCTACAGCCTTGCAGAATCTGCCTATATCTATCCAAATTGTACCATATTTGATAACATTTTTTGATGATTCTTTGGATAACTCAGATCCAAGCCATCCCTCCGGAAGGACGTCATAACACCAGGGCCAAAGGGCGTTGCTGGACTTTATTGAGGAGCTAACCCAGCGCCTCAAAAAAGTTGAATCGAATAACTAAATTGCCCACCTGTATGCAAAAGCGCTTGGATGTGGAGTTACAGGCATCAGCCCGGTATAAGATAGGTGCAACATCGATGATTACATAAGGTCAGCAAAGATTTTGTTTTGTTTTTAATTTATGGTTACTGTAGTACCCCTAACAATGTCCAAGATATAGGTAAGCTTCACAGAGGGACTTACCTCTCCTGTATAAATCGGCAGCTGTCTCCTTGCCCACCCCAGTGTTGCTACCTGTCACTAGGATAGTGTACCCCTCCAGCCTTCTCTCACTTTTACACCAGCCGCTCAAGTAATCCATTATTGACCCTCGAACTATTCACTCTGACTTATATTGGTAGGTAATTATTTCTTCACGCTATGTCACTTAGCTGATGATTGCTTTACACTAATGCCCATACTGATTCAAATCTGGCTTGCATGATGTCTATAAACGAGGTAGACGACTCATTAGGTAAAGGCGTATTTACATGATGTAATTTTAAGTATCCTCATTGGTTGTGTTTAGATATACCGATCAATTCAAATTCAAATTTCATTTATTTCAATCCAATTAGATCATATATTTTGTACATTTGAAATTAAAACATAAAATTAAATCACATAAATATTTCTTTTAAAAAATTATTAATTAAATAATATATACAAAATTAAATTAAATTAAATAATTTTCTTAAAATTAAATTTAAATTATAAAATCAAATTAAAATAATAAAATAGAATTAAATATTTTCAATAATATGCCTGCCTCTGAGTAATTTGTTTATTTGTCATTAATCATATAACAATTTTTAATTTACTGACAATCAAACCGTCTTTCTTCAAGGTAAAGCCGGTGAGCCCAGCTGTCATTTGAAGATCATTTATGGTAGTCAGAAGGAATGAAATCTGAAACTAACCTTGTCAGGTGGTATCGTGTTACAACAGCTTTTTTTTCTCCATTTATTTATAGGGTCTTTTAAGCATAGCGTATGTCAGTCCCATCGAATCCTAAGACTTGTACTTTCACAACACACATCATCAGCCTATTAATGTTCCCACTGCTGGGACACAGGCCTCCTCTCTGTGAGAGGGAATGGGCCGTAATCCACCACGCGGACCCAGTGCGGGTTGGTAGATGTCACATGTCTTCGAATTTTTGGTTCTAGGACATGCCGGTTTCCTCACGATGTTTTCCTTCACCGTTTTGAGAGCAGTGGTGATGAAATAATTTACACAATGTAAAGCGCCTGCCTGGGCTGGAACCCACGACCCACAACTTGTAAGTCGCGGCCGATATTCGACACGTGGGCCATGAATTTGAACAAATCTTTCGCATCATCGTCATTTGGTTGGGATAGAATTATATGGAACATGCCTAAATCAGTTCTGTTCAAATTAAGGGACCTTACTAAATTATTTCTACTGGATTCATATTGGACACATTCCATCAATAAATGTTGTAGGTCCTCGACAACTCCACGTTCCCCACAATTGGGTGAAGCGATTTTCTTCATCATGAAGGCAATTTTTTTGCATGTGTCCAGATCTGAGTCTAAGAGCAATAACAATAAGTTTTCTTTACAACTGGGTCGTGGGAGTCAGCTGATAGGCAGTCGTAACATGTATTGGTACTCAGCTGAATTCGGTAAGACTGGAAGTTGAAGCCGAAACGAAATGTGGGTGTAAGGGTATATGGGCGCGAAACCATTAGTCGATTTAATGTTTATGTTATTATTTTTAATATTGTAACATTCTCTTGACAGCAAAATTTAAAAAAAATAAAAGGCCCGTTTTGACAACTATAAAAATACTTAATAATAATTAAACTTAAGGCTTGCGAATGATACTCGTTGTTATAGTTATGGGTAACATAGTAATTAATTAGAATTATGAAGTTGATTTTTCAATTTCTTACGTAGAAAGTTATCGCGGCATGTAAAATGAGAAAGGTCAGCAGACTTCTAAGATTGTGACGACTAAGGATTTAATTTGACTATTTCTTTTCTTATTATTTAAAATGTGTATCCTTCATCCTTAGATAAAGTACCTATAGATTTCGCCATAAAATGAGCTTGATTGATAGAGCGAGATCGCTAGTTGGCATCCCCATGTAAATAATAAGGACAAAAGATTATTTTTTGTCTTTGTCACCATGGCCGGCTTTTGTTGTTTGTCAAACTCTAATGTTATTGCAGGTTTGACAAAAAAACTCGGTCGTGTTTGATTTTCTGTGATTTCGTGGGTATTATGTGTTTATTGAGACAAGGAATTGGATTATTTATAGATAATAAGTGTCATTGCGATGGTGGATTGTAGTGTTCTTGTTCTTGTTGTAACACCAGAAATAACTATTGTTGTTTCATGCGCGGCCACGCCATGGCTACATCTATAGGTACTTTATCTAAGCCTTCATCGAAGGATTTCCAGTTTACATACAAAAAGGGCCGACACGCATCAGTATTTATTGTATTATACATTTAATTTAATAATATTAAAAGTTACATTAGTCATATTGGGGCAATTACTAAAAGAAAATGTTATTGACTTCCCCGGTACATTTATGTTTCTTTGTTGAACTTCTGATGAGTTTTGCAAGTGGCCATTGAATATAGTGGTAGATAAAAAAAAATACCTTTATTTCCCAAAACAACAAACAACCTTGCACAATTGATCAAAGCCTCGCAGATAGGCACGTAATAAGGTTGCAACCTTACACAGGTCTTTCACAGGTATACAGCTTGGCACTTAATAAGTTTGCAAGCTTGCTCAATTCTAAAAAAAAATTGTAGGTAGGCACTAAAAGGTTGTTAAAAACAGAACTGATTCATCCTGTTCCCCGTACTAGTTTAAACTATATTACGGTGGAACAGTTTGCCTCGATCACCGCACAGGTACTTTTAGTGTTACACAAGTGATAAAACATATTATTTCAGAAAAATACATTTCGTAGACCAAACAAAGTACAGCAGATGTAACATTTAGGGTAAACGTAAAAATAATGGAGTTTATTATTTCTGTCTTTGTAGGTAATTCTTAAAATGGTTACAGTATACGTAAAATATTTCGATGCTCTGTTTGTTTACACAAAATTTGCAATATAATTATGTTTGCAATATAATTCCAAAAAACTAATTTAAAATATTGAAAAATGGATTTTAGGTCGGAAATGTACCGCCTATCTCAACTACTATCTTAAAATAAAGAGTGTAGTTGATATTGTATGAGTGAGTGTGTGTGCGCGTGTGATTGTTAGTGTGTTAGTGCTGTTGTGTATGTGATGTATTAAGGTAACTCGGTTAAATATCGACTTTTAAAATTGATTCAGTAAAATCATAGTTCAGTGATTTTAGAAATTTAAAGAGTTCAGTTTTAAAATCATGAATATTAAGATGGCGAACTTTTATGGTCTTTGATATCTTATTATAGATGAATGGTCCAAGGAAACTTATAAATCTTTGCGCAAAAGAAGTTTTACAGCGAGGCACGGAATATACAATATCTTGCCTCCTTCTTGTCGCAAAGTCAGGTTGATTTTTATCCTGACTTATAATGTGGCCTTAATAAATAGCTGTCTTACTGTAGGGATTGATAGTTCTGAGTACAACAATTGGGTGGTGTATCTAAATCATTCATTACTTTAAGTACTGCACGCTGCTCTCGCTCTAAACCAATCAGAACAGTCTTGGAAGCACCCCCCATGCCGTAATAGCATATGTTATAATCGACTGTCATAAGGAAAATTATACTAACAAGGATAAGTTTGGTGGACAAAAACTACGAATATTTTTAAAGATGTATATAAGTTTCCTGACTCTAGATGTAAGGGTTGAGATATGTTTTTTCCAGTTTAAATGGGATATTATATGTGTGGGCCTTAATTAAAATAGTGTTAGGAGGCGGTTGACTGCTCTTTGTTAAACTAAATGGTATGTATTTAGTTTTGAGTGTATTTAGGGTAAGAAGGTTTGAGTGTAACCAGTCTGAGACTATTCCAATGATCTCTGCAGCCATTTCATTTGCTTCTTTCCATGTTTTGCCGCTAAATAAAAGAGCTGTATCGTCTTCGTACGCGAAGATTTGCCCCTGCCTTAACTATAAATCACACAAGTCGTTCACATATATAAGGAAAAGCGTGGGTCCCATAACACTCCCTTGGGCACACCGAAAGTCACGGTCTCCAGCTCACTCATGTAGTGTTTATCCCAAAACATTGTGTTCTATTAGTCATATAGTCTGTAAAAAGTTTAAGAGCTATTCCACGGATACCAGATGTTCGAGACCATGTCGAATGCTTTTGCTAGATCCAGGCACACTCCTATGGTTTTCTTTCCCGAATCCAGGTCATCAACAATAGCAGAAGTTAGGTTTTTTATAGCATCGTTAGTGGACTTGTTTCTTCTGAAACCGAACTGATTGTTTGAGACTAGTTTCTGAGATTCAAGGTAACGAATTAGCCTATTGTTCATAACCTTCTCAAGAACTTTAGATAAAGAAGGAAGAAGCGAAATTGCCCTATAATTCGAGACACAGTCTATGTCACCCGCTTTATGGATAGGAATGATTAAAGCCTTCTTGAGGGCCTCGGGAAAAACACCCATCGACATGCACTGATTGCATATCATTGTTATGGGTCAAGCCAGTGCATCTACGCCTAATTTTAATATTTTAATAGGAATTCCATCACAACCAGCATTGGACTGTTTTAAATTCAGTATGATAGATTTTACTTCATCATTATCCGTTGGCAGAAGGACGAAAGAGTTGAGATTGGAGGGTCCAATAATGGGTGCCTCAGATAACCTCCGACCGTTATATAGTATGTTATTGGCTAATTGGGATCCTACATTTGCAAGGTATCTGTTTACATGATTAATTGAACTCTGCGAATCAGGTTTGATTTTTAAGAGATCTTCGTTGTCATTACCCAAATCCGCAAAATTGCAAACATCTTTGATTAATGACCATTGTTTCTTTAGATTATTTTTGTTCTTATTGATTTCAGACCTTAAATAGTTGTATTTAAGATTTTTCAAAAGATTATTGCAGGTGTTGCGATACCTTTTATATGTAACACTCAAAGTTATATTTTCTGGATCCTTCCGAAGCTTTTTATGGAGATGGTCTCTATTTCTAATACATCTGCAGAGACCAGGTGTTATCCAGGGTCTGATGGCACGTTTCCTTCGAGAAGGTTTATATATGGTTGTATGCTTATTAATAGCGTCTGTTATAGCCGTCAAAAACACATCAGTTGTTACGTTACAGTCGTCGGCTGTTAGGATATTAGGCCAGTTAATTTGCTTTAGGTCCTCGATTATTACCTGATAGTCAATTCTTTTGTAAGTTTTAGGTTTGCTAGCTTGAGATTTTACTTTTTTAGACAGTGAAATTACAACAGAGGAATGGTCTGTGACTATGGAATCGCAAACAACTGTCTCCGATGAAGACGAGCTTTTAAGAAAGACATGATCTAGGCAATTTTCTTTTTTGGTCGGGAGGGTATGTGAGGGTAATAAACCGTGTGAGGCCAGTAAGTTTAAGTATTTCAAAGAATTAGTATTGCTATTATCTTATATATTAATATTTATGTCTCCTATCAAAATTATATTCCTATACATCTTTAAATTGCTCAGTATATTATCTAGAGCATTTAGAAAATTATTAATATTTTTAAAAGTGGGTGATATATATATCGAAGAGCGATTTCTTTTCCAATAGTAGAAACACTTGAAGATGTTACTTAAAGGTACATCAATTTTAGGTTTCAGATTATTATTGAAGTATATCACTACCCCATCATTTTGATTAATTGATTTAGCAGTAGCGAACGATTTATATGAGTCAATCTTGGGTAGTGTAGTGCCGCGAGTTTTGAAAGCCAGCATTCAGTCAAAACAATAATATCAAATTCCAAATCCAGCCGACCCAGTAAGACCTGAAAGTCGTCACAGTTATGTTTCAAGCTTCTTATGTTTTGAGTCAGTATCTTGAATGAGTTACCTTTACTAAATACTTTTTTGCAGTTTTCAGGAATATTTACGCCTTGTGCCATGCCAACATTTACAGTTTTCTCGATGTCTGCCGAAATATGTGATAAATCAGCCATATTGTTTGTAATAATTGATTTTATTAATCATGTCGGCAGCACAAAGCTGATATTCCTTACTATCGTCAGCATAAAGAGTCGTGTGTGTAAAAATATTGTGTGTAAGATTGAATTGTAGAGTGTAAATATTGTGATGATTATGTGTATGTGAACAGATTTTTTTAGTATTGTTGATAAACAGTAAAATTAGGACCCTTACATAGCTAATGGTTAATACATTAATAAAAATGGAATAGAAAAAGTAGCAGCGAATCAGACATGAAGGCAACTTGGTTATAATTATTAGTCAAGATTCCGAAGAGGGGGCAGCACAATATTCTTAGCAATACCTTGGATTTGTTCGATGGACTTAATCAATATCGCTGGCTGGTCCTCCGATTTCCTCAAAAATATTTTCCATTAGAAACCCAGCAGAACTTGAAATCATACTTCGTTTTTAACTCTCTGGATTGGTAGTGAAGTTTTCTGGCAGTTGGTGTAAGAGCTTCTGAGATGTAGACCGGTTGCTTGGCTCCAGCTATTTTAAGTACGTTAGTATTATATTTATCATCTCTATTGTTCATATTGTAGGACTTTATAGCTTTTATAGTGTCCGCACGCATTTTTGTAGTTTAGTACTCTATAAATATAGATTTATTCTGTCCAGTCTTTTTCCTGTACACTTGACGTATATGATTTGGGATATTAGGAACTTTTAGGGAGCTATGTAGTTGGTTCACAACCTCAATTAAATTTTCGTTCTCAGTACTACTGTAGTCTCCAACTGTTTTCGGTGTAGTGCTTCTACTTGTTCTTTAAAGTATAAAATTTTGGTGAGCGCAGCTTTATTATTCAGGAGTAAAGTATCTTATTTTTGTCTTAAATCCTTGTACAAGACACTCTCTCTCTGTCTCTCTTGTGTCTCTTCAAGAGTTTTTTTCAGGATTTCAGTGCTTTCCTTTTTTTTTTTTTTTTGATTGGCTTGCGCTTGACCACTATCTCACCTGATGGTAATTGATGATGTGGTCGACGATGAAGCACGCTTGCCTAGAAGAAACCTATTCACTCTTGACTTGAAGACTCCCGGTTGTAGCTATCAGGAAACACAGACTCCGGCAGGGAATTCCACTCCTTTGCTGTACTCATAATAAAAGTATTCCCAAAACGTTTAGTGCGTATGGGTGGGATGTCCACCATGTACCGATGACGCATCGCCGTACGTCTTGTAATCCGATGATGGAACGGGCTAGAAGGAATTAGTTCATGCAATCCTTATTTTGCTCTTTAAGCTCACTGAAAATTTTGTTCAAATCAAAGAATTTTGAATCTTGCTTTTTAAAACTTTCTTGCATGTCCATGCGAAGCTGCGATATTTCCTCCATATAAAGAAAGAAATAAAAAATATTTATTTGTGACCCGCACAGGAGACACGAGAAAAACACATATCAGACATATCAGGGTGAGTCTTCCTTTTTATTATTCTCTAAGAGAGATCAGGTTCCGATCCAAAAGTTGTAGCGGACGCTGAATGCAACATACTTATACTGCTTCTGACAATTTTGCTTATACTATGACGTGCAGTATTTTAATTGGTGCTTCATTCGCACCAGCAGCAACCCAAATTCAGCTCCAAGTCTCTCACGATAAGGTCTAATTTTGTTCACTTTGTAATAGAAATTTTATAATGCTTTACCACGGCTGTTCGCGTCGAGTGCGAGCGAGCAAGTCAAGACATAGAATCTCATGATGACAAAGCAATAATAACATTGTGCGACACTAAAACAAAGATTGACCGTATATTTGTAATCCAAGGAGAGTTCCTAACATATGTAAAAAAACTCTCTTCTGGCTGATTCTAGCCAGAAGAGTGGCTGAAGATTTACGGAAACAATGTCCAGTGTAACATTCAGGATTTGTACAGTTTAAATAAGTTTCTTTTTTTTTAGGTTTTTTAGTTATTTTGTGTCTTCCAATGACCTGCTTCGTGCACTTCCCTTTCTGGAAGTTAAGAAAAAACCTATCTGATATTGTGTTCGCTGGACGAACATTATAATATTTTTTTACATATGTTAGGAACTCTCCTTTGATTACAAATATACGGTCAATCTTTGTTTTAGTGTCGCGCAATGTTATTATTGCTTTGTCATCATGAGATTCTATTTCTTGTGGTAATGTTATAGAGTTCGATACTCCGACATGCTCCGTTAACACCTAATATCATAGCAACCTGTAACGTCATCATCATCATCACATCATCAGCCTAACAATGTTCCCACTGCTGGGACACAGGCCTCCTCTCTGTGAGGGAATAGGCCGTAATCCACCACGCGGGCCCAGTGCGGGTTGTTGGATGTCACATGTCTTCGAATTTTTAGTTCTAGGACATGCCGGTTTCCTCACGATGTTTTCCTTCACCCTTTTGAGAGCAGTGTTGATGAAATAATTTACACAAAGTAAAGCGCCTGCCTGGGCTCGAACCCACGACCTACAACTTGTAAGTTGCGGCCGATACCACTGGGCCACCACTGCTCTCCACTGCTCTGCAACCTATAACAAACAAAACTAATTATCAAGCTACAGCCGGAGCAGTTCGAGGATACATCTGGTTTTGGTCCGCCAGCTCGCGAATATGTATCCTCCGACTGCACAGCATGATTTTCTTCTTGTTTACGTCTTTTTAGTTTGCATTTTAAGCAGTCGGGATTTTTGATATTTTCAATTAACTTTTTTTTTTTAAGTAATCAAGCCTACTTTTTCTAAGTTTATTACTTGGAACCGTAATCTAATTTTAGATTATCTTCTTCTTCAAGAAGAAGGACCTATCTGATTTATGTTTCCAAAAAAGCTATAAACCTTGCTCGTATTGTCCACGGGATAAGGAATGCAAACGTTGTTATTGGTCAATATTGATGATGTTCAAGTAATAGAAACAGGAACAATGTTATAATTAACAAAAATATTATTCTTTTTTATCTTCTAGTAGAGAGAAATGATATAATTAAAACTGCTGCAACGATCAGTAAAAATCTTTGCTTGATTTTACCTAATGGTAAACATTAACAATCAATATTTCTAACATCAAACCTAATTTCTTAAATAGAAAATTTTGCCTATTTAGAAACACTTAACTCTAATAAGTTATTCGAATTGATTTTTTAGAGCTAAGGGTTTTTTTCCTTTAAGCCTAAGCATACACAACCTATATCTACCAGTTGAGTCCATCAGACGCTGGATCAAACAAACTCTTAGTTATAGTGGTGCGGATATGAATACATTCACTGCGCCTCCAGCACTAAACATGCATCCACGTCAGTGGCGTATAGATCTGCCCCCGTACCATGACCTGTCAAAACTGTCATGGTGCCACTGGAAAAAGGGACAGATGTATGCAAGTCATATATATCTGTCCCTTACGTACACTCTAAATAACCTTGCTCTAAGAGCTTATGGTTGGCCCTGGCGTCTCAATTGACAGAATCAAAAATATTCTTTTATTTTTCTTTTTTTTTATAAACGTTGCCGCACACTAGGAATTTCTTCCTGTATCGTGGGTGCGTTTACAAACATATAAACTCACATACACAAACACCCAGAGCCGGAACAATTATCTGTAGGTCATACAAATTTTTGTTCCGTGCGGGAATCGAACCCGCGACACGCAGCGCAGCAGTCAATTGCTCAACCACTGCGCCAACCGTGCGCCCAAAATATTGCTGGCTATACTGGTAAATCAATATATATTTATTGCAAATGTTTATACAACATATCCATTCTGAACAAGGCAGAGCTTTCTGATGGCGTAATATATAACTTATTAAATAAGTTAGTTTAGAATAAGGGTCTGTTTATTAATTCTTTGGTAGTTTATTGTTACCAAATGTATCTTTATAGGTACCTTTAATACCTTCTTCTTGGTAACTGGCCAGAAAGACCTTGTTTTAGTTTTAAAACAAAGACCAAATTATTAACATGTGAACTTGAACAGCTTTTCCATTCCACAATTAATATACTCTAAACATATACATTGTATATTATATCTCGAGGATGCACTGAAGTATAATTTATGGTTAACTGAACTTACCTGTAAGTGAAAGTCAACCGGAATTATACGAAATGCTGCATCCGAAGAGATTTAACACCCTCCCTACCCATGTATTGTATACCTATGCCACAGATAATATAATACTAGCATACAGATGCCTCATTCCATACAAAGAAACCGTGCCGACATAACTAGCGTTTTTCATCTGATTAATCTTGTTATTATTGTAAGTACATCAATCGTGTTCGATCCCGTTTCACGGCAATAGATGGTGTTAGCAGCGATTTGCAAGTACAAGGGTTTACTAGGTTCGTGAATATTTTTTTTTGCTTTTGATACAGTGACGGTTCGTTTTATAGTATTTATTTGTACGTTTTTACAGTTTTTTTGCACCAAAATGTGTTACAATGCAAATTTTAACAATCGAGTGGAATGCCTCTGAAATTTAAAAATGCGGCATCTATTGGCATCAATTTTAAATGATCCGTACAAATAATCTTTGAAGTGTGAATTAAGAGCCAATTAATATTCCATAATTTTGTACTTAGGAGAGTTGATTAAACAAGAACACACAATTTTTATGTTCAATTCCAGAAAATGTTAATTTTACACAGAATTTTATTGAATTGTGTGTACATGTCGCGCCAGCTAGTGAGATTTATTTGAACCAAATTTTCTTTCTCAGCAATGAGACCCCGTGCCTATGCTATACATTTACCCTGAAATATTGTGGAATTGGATAAACTCTAAAACGAATGACGCGACCATTGACAGATGACATAGATCAAACGAACATTTTTTTAATTTTTTTTTTTAATTTTTAACTTTGTGGCAATGCAAGTACATTGGAGACCGTACTACATTGTGTATTAAATCTCTTCGGATGCAGCATTTCGTATAATTCCGGTTGACTTTCACTTACAGGTAAGTTCAGATAACCATAAATTATATGGCACAAAAATATTTTAAGTTTTACATACAAACTTCTACCCCCTTTTCCACCCCCTTAAGGATGATTTCCGGGATACACACTATCCTATATCCTTCCCAGGATCTCAAACTATCTCCATACCAAATCTATTTATATATATAAAAATCAATGTCCCGACTGACATATCAACGCCCAGCCTAAATCACTAATGATAGAAGTTTGAAATGTTTAGAGGATGTTTTTTTTTTTGTGTCGTTTAAGAAAGGATTTTTGGAAATTCATCCCCTAAAGGGGTGAAATAGGGGATGAAAGTTTGTATGAAACTATGTCATTTTTATCTTGAAATTAATGAAATATGGTATTTAGCCTCTAAATATAAAATAATAAAATACGTATTCAAGCTATTTTTGAATTTCATCCTTAAATGGGGTAAAAAGGGGTGTTAAAGTTTGTATGAAAACTAAATTGTTTATTAACAGAATTACTTGGAATTTAGTATTTATACTCTTGAATGCAACTAAAGAAATACGTATTAAAGGCTTTTTTGAATTTCATCCCTAAAAGGAGTAAAAAGGGGTGTTAAAGTTTGTATGAAAACTAAATTGTTTATTATCAAAATTACTTGAAATTTAGTATTTCTGCTCTTCTATACAATTAAAAAAAACACGTATTTAAGGTTTTTAAAGTCGGTTTTCAAAATTGTCCCGAGGGAACATATTTCCGGGATAAAAAGTATCCTATGTGCTATTCCTGACTATAATCTATCTCTGTGCCAAATTTCATCTAGATCAGTTCAGTAGTTTTTGCGTGAAAGAGTAACAAACATACATCCTCACAAACTTTCACATTTGTAATATTAGTAGGATATTAGTAGGATTAGTAGGATAGGATAGGATATAGAAATCATTACTATAAAGGATGTTATTATTTTATCTTTTTATATTTTTACGTGGTTATTAAGCATATATTTACTCTTTTTTACACAGCTAACAACGTTATTTAAGTGTTTTTTCAATGACATTTGTACAAAATTTTTACTGTTATATTTTTACTGTTGTTTTTACATTTTATAAGTTGGTTGACTATTACTCGTAAATTTGTAAAGGCTACTTAGCTGTGATGTTTTCCTTTTAATTTCGTTATATTTACTACAGCCGTAATTTTTTTCACATAGCCAAGAGCAACCATTTCGCTGGCAGGGGGGGGGGGCATTGACTACAACAAAAATTTGCAATTTAAGGCTTACATTTACGCAAACGGATCTCTGAATCTAAAAATGGATTTAACAAACCCATAATATTTTTGAAGGGCCTATCCAACGATACCCCACGACGAGAAAAAAACCTACTTTACATCTATAGGAGGAAACCCATATATTTTTTTTTTCTTTATTTTTTTTTACCACTTTGTCAGAATTATTAATATGTATATCTATGCCAAATTATAGCTTTTTAGTACTTAGTCTCAGAGCTAAGCTGCGGACGGACAGACGGTACTTTACGTCTATAGAAGGAACCCCAAAAAAACATTTTTTTCATGATTGTAATTTACCACTTTGTCGGAATTATTAATATGTATATCCATGCCAAATTATAGCTTTTTTGTACTTAGAGTCTCTGAGCTAAGCTGCGGACGGACAGACGGACAGATCGAAATTATAAGGGTTCCTTTTTGACTTAGGAACCATAAAAAGACAGTTGACAAGTTGCAGCATGTACTCAGTTCTTATGAAGGTGAAAGTACTTTATGTAGGCAGAAATCATAGTAAATCGAAGAATTAACTGGAAATAGACACAATGTCGATCTAAAATTAAAACAGTTGAAACATTAATCTTCCCAAAAATAAAACAAGCACGCCCGAAACGGCTTCGTCAAGCTTACACGTTGATCCGAAGACAAACAGTCATGATGCTTTTTACACGGCGTTCATTTAGGAAAATTCGAAATTCCACCGAAATTCCAGCCGTCAATTTTTCTGTGTAAAAATATTTTTAAACATCCAAGTCGTTTTGGAAGAGTATCCAAAAGTTGCGAAAAATATCGTGTTGATAATTATTTTTTTAAAGCAAAACTATTAGTTACACGAAAAAACCTTCTTTCAAAATTTATGTACCTACATGAATCAAAATAGTACATTGTGATACAAGGGTGGAAAGTAGGTTATTGCAAACGAGCTGTCATTAACAAGCCCGAGCCGAAGGCGAGGGTTTTTAATGACACGAGTTTGCAATAACCTACACGCCCGTGTATCACACGATATTTTTCAATACAGTTGTGGGAAATAGTATAAACAAATCAAAGAATTAGATTTGATAATTCATAAAAAAATAAAATTTTCGCGCGTTTCTGCAAATGGACATATTTTTTTTTTACAACGAAAACAGCCTAAACAGCCTATTCGATTTTTGACAAATGTTGATGTGAAAATAATTAAATTGAAACTGGTATATAAATATACTAAACAACCATTTAAAAGACTTTTGAGAATTAAATGCTAAAACGTACGGAATCATTCATTTTTCCTCTTATAAAATCTATTCCATTTTATTCTATGTATGAAAACTCCTTGTTACTAAACTTTTTAAAATTGACTTATAACTAAAGGCGCGTTTTTGCAACTGGACATTTTTTACAACGAAAAGAGTCTATACAGCCTATTCGATTTTAGACAAATGTTGATGTGAAAATAATTAAATTAAAACTGGTAATTAAATATATTAAACAACCATTTAAAAGACTTTTGAGAGTTCAATGCTAAAACGTACGGAATCATTCATTTTTCCTCGTATAAAATCTATCCCATTTTATTCTATGGATGAAAACTCTTTGCTACTAAACTTTTTAAATTGACTTATAAATTTAAAACTAAACTGCAAAACTAATGATCGAGCTCGTAAACAAAAGTCACGACCGCGTAACAGAAAGATGCCTGTGCATAAGATTTAATTTTCGAATCATAATTATAGCCTCTGAAAGTAGGCCATGTTTAACAACTGTATTGAAAATAAATATTTCGCATCAAGGCTGACCGGTAGATTTAAACGATCGGGAAGTAAGGATTCCCTTAGGCTAAGACATCGTGTGTGGGCAGGTCGGGTGCAATCGTGAAAATGAAATCACACAAGTTATTCGATACACTGCGTTTATTCAAATAGTCACAAATTACAGTTACAATTCTGCTTACTAATATTATGGATCGACACTGATTCTACGACGTGTTAGCTCTGAGGCGGTCAGTAATCTACTGCCATGTTCCCTTTTTTTTTTTCTACGGGGCGTCTCGCATTTCAGCCAAAGTGGCTGTCGTCTGCTTAACCGGGCGATTCTGTGGAGACTAAGCTATATAGCCTCCAGCCAGGCACAACCATATTCCCCACCACGCAAGTGCTTATAAAAAGCCTGCCAATGCGTAGTTGCTCTTGATTACCGCCAGGTGGCGTGCTTGTGATTTGTTTTGACGTCCGTACTATTGACTAAAGCCGACAAATATATTTTCAAACCTTTTAAACCTAGCCGTTACTAAGGAGTGTGCTTTAGAAAGTAACCGTTTCACGGCACTAAAGCGGTGAAAGGCCCTTAAGTTGCCTGGCTGAAAAGTCGCGTAAAATAGCTAAAAACTTATATTTTTAAGCAATGGAGACTTAGAAAGGGTGCAACCACTTTTTCTGAGACTGTACTGTTATCGTACTTCATAGAATTATCACAAACGAGGCAACCATCTACAATGTGGAGTATTTACTCAATGTTGAAAGCCACAATAAAGACAAAAGATGACGTGCACATTTTACTTTTTAACCGACTTACCAAAAAGGAGGAGGTTCTATGTTCGATATTATGTGTATTTTAATACTTATTTTTTTTCTACTTTCACGCATATCTCCGTCAATTTTGGACCGATTTTGAAAATTCTTTTTTTGTTTGAAAAAGTACGTTTCGAAATTGGTCCCATTTTAGTTTGGTGAAGATCTGATGAAGAACTTCGAAGATATAAAACAGAACTCTTCAATAAATTACGGCAAATCTCTCGGGATTGCTGCAATCGCATGGCTGTTTATTGTTGCTCTTAAGGGGTACGCAGATCTCTCATTTCACCGGTTATGTTCAAGTTTCATGATATCTGGGTAATCTATTCTGGTGTTATCTACCTTACTAAACAACTTGCCAATTATGTAGGTACAACTAAAAAGTGAAAAATAAAAAGATTTTTTACAAAAAAATACTACCGACTTCCAAATAAAAAAACTATAAAGTGAAAAATAACTTTATTTTTGGAAGTCGGTGTCCATAACGCAAAAAATTGGTACCTACCTACAAAAAATACCGACTTCCAAAAATAAAGTTATTTTTCACTTTATAGTTTTTTTTATTTGGAAGTCGGTAGTATTTTTTTGTAAAAAAGCTTTTTATAGGTAAAATATTCTCGCTGCTGAGGTGAAAAGTTGTATGTGTTACACTAGACCAAAGTTATTTGCATCTCGTGTCTTTGAATCCCTCGCAGCAAAAACCAACTTTGCTCTCTTGTTGCACAAATAACTATTTCAACATAGGCGCCACACACTTTGCAGGGGATGTTTTAACGCCGAATAATCAGCCGCCCACGTAATCCTGGAATGCGAGGCCGTGGCATCTCAACGTGAAGAAATCCTTGGAACAGTGCGGTCGCTCCGTGAAGCCTGTGAAGCCCCCAGGAAGCTTCTGTTCTTTTGGACGGAGCTAGGCTCGCTATGTTGGCCAGTACCCCTACACACAATGGACCGAATGGGAGTCTAAGTTCGGATACGGGAGTCACTACTACTACTTCCTCAAAGGGATAGGCCAGGGTAGGTACCTTTAGTAGGAACACCCTAAATTCTTCAGTTATGTTTTATATCCTATATATCAAGTGGATTGCTGTCAACCGGGCACACCTCCAGACTATTATTTAGGAATTCCAGTTGTAAATAACACTATATCCAACCCGAGAATCGAACCCAGATCGTCAGCCTAATTGCGTAAGTGAATTTGGCAAGGCAAAGGGTTTGACTCTATGAAAGAGTATGGAAATCTATCAATCTTCCTAGCCTTTTTCCCAACTATCGTTCTCGCCAAACTTCATGGCCGCCCTGAAGTTGGCTACAATGGCTGTGCAGTAGTAAATCTCTATACAAAAACAGCACCGTTTCGTGCCTCGCGCATCCGGTAAACCAACTTCAAAATTCTTGACCGCCCGTCATGAATTTTGGCGATGACTATATATTGGTGTCGGCTTCCAGTCTTACCGGATTCAGCCGAGTACCAGTGTTTTACTGGTAACACGGTACCCCTTGGCAAGACTGGTGTCAGATCTCAAGCTTCTGACTACCCGTAACGACTGTCAAAGTTCTTCAAATTACAGCCGGGACCAACGGCTTAACGTGCTTTCCGAGGCACGGAGGGAACTCGGTATGTTGAAATGGTCTCCCATCCACAGACCGACCTCGTCAACATATACTCTTTAAATAATTAGGTAGGTATTGCCAAAAATTATTGGAATCTTTCGAAAAGTGTACCTTCATCAATGACATACACACCATACTCTTTCATGGAGTCAAACCCTTTGCCTTACCGAATTCAGTTGCGCATTTAGGCTGCGCGGGTCAGGGCCTCATGTTCAGCAGCAGCGCTTCCGACCACCACAGTAACGAGGCTATACTTAAAATCAGTAAGCAGATATCAATTCGTACTGTGAATGCGTATTAGCCCCTACCTAAACATTCCCCCTTCTTTAGATGCCAATGTGTCTTGATTTACAAAATCGTAAAAATCTTATCTTTTAGAGGTGCAAGGTGACAATTGTGCAATTACCGAACAATGTCCGTGAGACGCCTGTGTGATGTACATGTTCTTTAAGGTCAAATGAGGCCTCTAAACTTTTACAAATCGTTTTCAGTAGCTGAGTATCTACGCGCTACGATGATGGGAAGCAAAAAAGATCGCAGGATATTTTCCTTAAAAAGAAAATAGGTATATTTTAAGGAAATTTTATTGCAAACTTTTGGACCTCCAGCTATGTAACTTGACAGTTTAGGGGATAAAACTTCTGGAAAAAAAACCGACCACGCACGGTAAAGGGTCCGTGTACTTAATTTTATTTACACATGCATAAAATTGATTTTATCGACACAAACAGTTTTGTAAAGAATGTGCTGAACTCCTGGGTGAAGGCAGCAAGATTTTTGTATACATATTGGTTTAGCCTCACACTGCCTTGCAGCATTTACTCTAATATATCTCAGTCACGATCTCTCCATTCTTAGGTACAAATAATATGGTTGATATATCACCAGTGCCGGATCTACCTAATGGCTATTTGAGCTGCAGTCCACGGCCCCGTGAATTTAAAGGGTCCCCAGCCCCTATTACAGACAATGGACAATAATGTTTTCTGGGTTAAATTATTTATATTCTACAGGACTTTTAAGAAAAAATTGGGCTACTGCTGTACAGTCAAAAACAGAATACTAAAGTGCAAAGTACCGGGGTTCAGGGGGGTCAGGGTTACCAGCAGCCTTATTGCGTAATGAATTCGGAAAAGGGCACAGAAATCTACATCGCGTCTTTCATCTCGTATGTGATTGGTCGATTGTCAAAGGTACTCTTCGCCATTTGCCTTGCCTAATTCATTACGCAATAAGGCTGCTTGAAATCGAGGCTTCGAACAAAGGTGGTCAACGTTCGCAGCACGCGGCCAGTGGCTTAGCGTAACTTTTGGTCGGGGCTCTGTAGGATTTCTGTATTATAGGACTTTATCTTGGAGATGATGGGTATTTTTTGGCCAAAGTTACTCATGACCAGTAGTAGGGTTTCTCAGACAATGCGGCAAAGGGCTGGGCTCACACTTCTTCTACAAAATCTACACCTTTTTTTTTATCTATCATAGTCGAGAGAGGGCAAATAGCTAAAAACAAAGACCAGTGGGATTCTTTGGAGGTGGCCTTCACCCGAGAAGGGGTTCTTACAAACCAAATTAACTAGTACTAGTACAACATTAAAATATATATTATTCATAGTATTTATGTACAAAATATACATATATAGTAACAATTAGTAGTATAAGAAGGTATAAATTAGATAATACATAGTCAGATTATAATATATAGAACAGATAGATATGTAAAATAGATATAATCATAAGTTATACTTACATACATACATTAGATAAGGTCATTTCACATAGTATTAATATTATAGAAACTAGATTAAGGTTAGTTATTAAAATATATCTCCATATAAATATAAAATTAATCATAGGATATGTATACATTAGAAATAGTAAGTTCAACTGTATTTACTCAACTTTTTGTTTGTAAGAAATAAAAGGCTTTTTTATTTTTTTTTATTTATTTATTATATGGCCCCACAAATTCACGGTCCGCCTCTCTCTTTCACCCAAGCAGCTCAACTGGTTGATTGAAGAGCCGACAGAATATTGGTTGGCATTTGATCACATTGTCCAGGCCACTGATGGACCTATTGTTTGCATTGAATGTGCTCGAATATCCGTAGTAGTACATCTTAGTTTAATCCGGCCTATTGTGCTGAGTAGGCGTTGCGCTGATAATGGGTGTACTATACTGTAGCTCATGAATAGGAATAGGCATTGAATTTCAGACTATGACATCTAATTCTAGTATCTATAGTAGGTATGCTTGTATTATATTAGGTATCTGTGCCTAGGTTGAACTTTTTTTTTTTTGCTTCACCCTGTTTGTGCACGTTTAGAAGTTCTATTCTTCTTACTTTAGTTTTTAAGTTCAATGTCCTAGTTAGGCCCCAGTAAAGTGGCGGTAACTTTATTGAAAGCTTCCAAGGAGTTTTGTCAACAACATGAACAAACTCAAGTTCTACCGCTGTGTTTTACTTGCCCACATTCGTGCACGTTCACAAATATTATTAAACTAAAAAACCACATTTTTTTAACTATTTATAATCAATTTAAGATTAGCTTAATAAAATAAACCAGAGAAGCAACATAGACGTCATCACGTTCCCGCTGTTTAGACGAGCAATATTTGCGTTGGCCTTGTGGTCGCAAGCGTGAATACTGAGCTTGGGGTTTTGGCTTCGATTTCTAGCAGCCTAATGGCGTGAGTTCGGCAGGGCAAAGGGAACAACTCCATGAAAGAGTATGACACTTTTCCTTGAAATGTTTTTGGTATTTCATAAATAATTTAGAAAGGATATGTACGTCCGTCCACCCGATGAGTTGAATTCACTTACCCTTTTCATGACATATTACGCAATTAAAAAAATAATTACGTTATTTCAAATGTGTCGTCACCCTTACGTATACGTGTTCTTTGCCGAATTCACTTATGCAACTAGACTGCAGGTCGGACAGAGATATTATAACTCAGTAGCAGTTCGCAGTTAGGAAGTTGGAGGTGTGATAAACCCGTGCCATAGAGAGTATGTAATAAAACCCTTCCTGCGCCTGTAATCCCTCTCCGGTCGTTTCGGATTCTTGGACCATCAGAGAATCAGAATATGAAAATTAAGGAATCAAGTGCGTCATGTTTGCGTACAAACTCGTGCACAATAAATGTACTTGGCTAATCTCAGTTGAGAAAATTCGGTCGGGATGATTTCTTGTACACCAACATGCCACCATCAAAAATGTATTCCATAATTATAAAGTGCGGTGATAATAATATGTCAAAGCACATCTATTCCTTTTTTAACCCCCGACGGAAAAACAGGGGTGTTATAAGTTTGACGTGTGTACCGTGTTTGTGTATCTGTCTATGGCAACAGCTCCTAATGGATGAACAGACTTTGATTTTATTCAAGTTATGGGCGTTTTACTGTTTAGGGTGTTTTCGCAAAATATCGAGTCTTAATTACGTCTTCAGTAGATTGTCGATCGAAGTGTCTACTAGATAAATTAAGTAGGTAACATGGCATAAAAATGTGTCGAGGGATATTTATATTTTTTAATTTGACTAATCACATTGAAATGCAAGTCAAAAATCGTCCATAAATAACAACCCAATCTAATCCAATTTCACTATCGTGGACTAGATAAAGGGTCATAACGCAGGCCATCGCTCGGATTCAGCCGGATCTATGCAGCAGAGTCATTAAAAATTGGACCTCTCGGATTCATGCCACCATACGAAGCCGCGGCGGACATTTGAACGATGTCATATTCCATCCATAATGGCATGGCCCTTTTAAATAAAAAAATAATTTCGTTAATATCTCACACAAATCTTGTTTTATTCAATTTTAACATCGACCCGTCCTTGTTGAAAGACCCTTTAGATAGTGGCAGTTTTCTGGTATGTGCAAATGGTTATGATTCTAGGGGAAAAAATAAAATATAAATGTATTTTTATAACTTTTCATTTACTGTAGGTACTCAACAGACAAACATTCAGTTCAACATAATATAAATAAAAATCTATAGGTACTTTGTATCAATACATTTTATTTTTGAGTCCAACATGAACTCTTGTTGCCACTCAGTTTTTACGCTGCTAGTAAGTAATCTGCTCCTAAAAGAAAAGGGTCACGGCCCATACAATATTTACTTAGGCTCGACAAGAATGAAACTTAGAAGCCCAGTTTTATGGTTAACAGCCTAATAGTCAGCCAGCCAGCCTTTTAGCGATAAGCCCGCCCATTGTGTCACCCAGTGTAATGTTTTCTTTTTTACACTTTCTGTAACTTATATGGTGTACATAATAAAGAGTACCTATTCTATTCTATTCTAATGGCGTTACAAATAAATTCATGGAATCGATCGTAAACTTTTTCATTTTGGCAATTGCAACAGTGCGTGTTATACATTACACACACACACCTATCCCTTAAATGCACATAATTCTGAAAATCTTTTTAAAATAAAAATATTGGTTATTTTTGTTACACTTTAGATTCTAAAATACCGGTGTCAGACTTCGTACATTTAGAGTTCCGTACCAAATAAGAACCAATATATTGGTATTTGTTAGTAAAATATACGTAAAAATAAATATTATCACCAAACTTCAAGTTCATAGGTCAATGGGCAGTTAAAAAATTCTTCGGAACCAAATTGTGTGACAGACGAAGTACAGACAGACAGACGGACAAGTGAGTGACTACAATACCATTGTACCCTTTAGGTACGGAACCCTAAAAACTGAGGTAGGTCTCATTGCTATCGGGCTTTGATGACCCTTCTTTTTAGAAACATTGATATTTCTATCGGATAAACACTTTACCGCATACCACAGCCAAGCCTCACAACGCGGTTTTCACTGTAAAACAAATAGCCCACGGTTTTTACTTTATTTTCGACTTAATTTTTATATACTTAACGTTGATATTTGTCTGGCATTGAAAACGGCGCTGCGCTTGTCTTCACCATGTTTGCGCCGAACCAAGAGACAGAAACAAAACAATTGTAATTCATGTTGGGATGGGCAGGGCACCCCTGTTCTTTCATAATAGTACTTCATTCACACAATCGCAAAACAACTATGTACAAACCAATATAATCTAATAACAAGCTACTATTTCATGTTTCTGTGTCAAATGCCTTCGTACTAGTACTATTTTATGACTTAATACTACACAATCCTTTTCTTCGGGCGCGGTCCAAGCTGCTGTCTGTTGAACTGAGAGTAAGAACCCCCTCGGAGGGGGAAGCGTGATGGGTCCAAAGGTTTTTGTTTTTCTATCTCATTAGTGAGTAACTGATCCAGGGTCTGAAAACAAAAGTAAATTAATAAATGATATGGCCACGGGGTCCCAGCGCTAAGAAAGAAAATTTGGTTCAAATAAATCTCACTAGATGGCGCGACATGCACCGAGTTGTTATTGAATTGTGTGTAAAATTAACAATTTCTGGCTTTGAATAAAAATTTTATGTTCTTGTTTAACCAATTCTCCTAAGCACAAAATTATGCACATTTCAAAGATTATTTGAACTGGTCATTTAAAATTGCTGCCAATAGATAGGTTTTAAATGTCTGAAGCGTTCCACTCGATTGTTTAAATTTGTATTGTAATACATTTTGGTGCAATGAAACTCTAAAAACGTGCAATAAAATAATTTTAAAACAAATCTTTACTGTCAATCTGCCTAGCCTTTTCCCAACTATATTGGGGTCGGCTTCCAGTCTATCCGGATTCAGCTGAGTACCAGTGTTTTACGTGGAGCGACTGCCTATCTGACCTCCACAACCCAGTAACTGGGTAACACGATACCCCTTGGTTAGACTGGTGTCAGATCTCAAGCTTCTGACTACTCGAAACGACTGTCAAAGATCTTCAAATGACAGCCGGGGCCAACGGCTTAACGTGCTTTCCGAGGCACGGAGGAAACTCGATATGTTGAAATGGTCACCCATCCACGGACCGACCTCGTCAAGCGTTGCTTAACCTTGAAGATCAACCCGTGCGGCTGTTATTATTTAGCCACAAGCTCCTCTAAAACAAATCTTTACTGTATTTAAAGAAAAAGATATTCATGCACCGAGTAAACCCTTTTACTTGCAAGCCGCTGCTAACGCCATCTATCTATCGCCATAGAACGGAACCGAACGCGAACGATGTACAAAAAATAATCGGTTTAATCAGACGATAAACGCTAGATACGTCGGCACGGTTTCTTTGTATGGGATGAGGCATCTGTATGCTAGTATTATATTATCTGTGATATGGTTCATTTTTGCCTATGATTTGCAACAAAATGATTTTAAACATAATATTCCTTTAGTTTTTTTAATAATTTATCAAGTATTTTTAACCCCGACGGAAAAAGAGAGGTGTTATAAGTTTGACGTGTGTGTCTGTCTGTGGCATCATAGCGCCTAAACGGTTGAACAGATTTTGATTTAGTTTGTTTTGTTTGAAAGGTGACTTTGTCGAGAGTGTGTATGTGTGTAGCAATGTTTGAATAAAATCGGAATTATTTGCAGTTTACTCATTAAATCTGGATTTTGTCGTGTCATTATTACGTGTTTCAAAAGATTGTCGATTGAAGCATGTCTGCTACTAGATATAAAAATAGTAGTATGTAGTTTAAAAAGCATGAAATAAAAAATAAAATCGGGGGTTTTTCAAATTTTATCTTGTATAAACCTGCAGAACTTCCGGACATTATTTTTATAAAAAAATAATAGTTGCATTGATTTACAGCCCATTGACATTTTTTATTTTATCAGAACAACATAGTTAGAACAATTGTTGTTTTGTAACATAATTACCAAATTTTTCTCAGAGCCATTATATACTAATTATTAATCTGCATAAATATTTATATTTTTCTGCACATTGATTTTTACACTACAGCAATCCTTCTTAGTTCAATGTATTTATTTAAATTATTATCTTTAACTCTAAATAGAATTTAGCTCCTAATAAAAAAAACATTAAATGCTTTTTAAATTGACTTACCTTATTTTCAATTAGCCCTCTATCTTTCAAGGCTTTCTCGATGTCCTCAAATTCTTTCTTTACATCCTTATTGTTACTTTTTTCTACAGCTTTCCGTACACTTTGTATCTGAAAATAGATTTATCTCATTTCAACTTTGAACTAGATTTGATGCTGATATACCAAAAATCGAAAGACGTACGGCGTAAGGTCATCGATATATGAGAACGATTCATGGAACTTGTCGAACTTGATGCAGTTGGGAAAAACACCTGGGAATTCGCGGTGCTGACTGAGGTGGAGTAATGATAGCCCCTAGATCAAATTCGGCCACGGCGGCCAATCTCATAGGAGACAAGCCTTCAGCGCGGGAGATATTATAGTGCACACATATGTGCGCGCAAACACAAGTGCTCTCTCTTTGTCCTCACTCTCATATGGCCTGACTGGACGGCAATCCGATATGACCGTGAGTTTCACATCGCCAACTTTCACTCTCAACTCAACTCATAAACTCCATGCTGGCATGCAGAAATTCCTAAAGAAAAACCCTATAATAGGGATGTTTCCTGGGTAGAAAAATGATAATTCTATTTAGTCCGTCAGTGAGATCAATCAAACAATATTGGACACATATTTTTTGCTTTACCAAAGCTATAAAAGATTATAAAGTTAAAGCGCATTAACATTCAGGAGGGGGGGCTTGTAACGTCACTAAGGCAGTATAAAGTGTACTAGCGGCGTGACGTCAGTCGTCACTTTGTTTACAAAAGGAAAAATACGTGTTCAATATTTTTTATTAATATACCTGACGGACAAAAAACAAATTTTCAGTAAACTACCCTATTCTTTTCCTGACCTGGGAATCGAACCCGGGATCACACACTCGGCATCCACACTAGCGACCACGTGACCAACGCAGTAACGTAGTGAAGTAAGGCAGTGATGGGTTATCCACGGTTTGAAAGTAGAAGTGTTGCTCATCCTGTGGTAAAATGAGCAGACGACATTGTCACGGTAATGATATCTATAAAGTATTGTGACTCGACCCTGTCCTTGAAATAATAACCTACAGTCACGCGGTACGTAAACACGTAAACAAATAATCACAATTCGCACGCTTACTGACAAAACCATCACACCGTTCGTTCGTCACTGCGGCGCATTCGCGACTGTTGTGTATTGTGTATCGAATGCATGCCGAACTCGAGGTGCGTAGTTATGACTCGCGTTCCGACCGTTTATGAAGATAGAATTATGTATAATAATTATCATTACCCTGGCATTGTTGTCATTGCGGGTAGGACATTGCGCCCAGGAGCGTGGAAATTGGCACAAAGAAAAGAAAGGCAAGTCCAAGCGTGGATGATGATGTAGCAAAAAATAAGTAAAACGAAACTTACGGTTTCTTCAAAGAAGGTGTGCTTATCCTTCTGAGATGGACTATCGATGTCCAGTACTCCCCTCAAAATGGGCAATGTATCCTCAACTCTACCCATATCAGCTAATGCTATCGCCTGTTGAGCAGAACATATACTTTATGTAGAGGCTTAAACATTGGCCAGAAATGGCCGATAACGCAACCGGATGCGGTTTGCTTAGCACCTGGAGTCTAGTGAATTTTACCCGAGGAATAGTGAAGTGGAACTAACATTGTAAAATGTTCGTAACCGTCTGTACTGCGCGCTATACGCGTTCGCGAGTCGTCACACAAAATCCTTCAAGCAGAATTTTCGCCGCGACTTGAACACATACAAGTCCGAAAACTACTGTCGGTGCGTTGCCCTGACCAGAAACAACACCCATCTGTTCGGAGGATGCTCCCTTTTGGATGGTGGTTTACGAGACTTTAAACCCTGCCCGTGTGTCCAATCCGCAAAATGTCCAATGGGCTCAAAATGTCCAATTCGCAAATTGTCCAATTAGCAATTTATCCAATTCGTCGCAAATCGAACAAATAGCAAATTGTCCAATTAGCTAATGGTCCAGTACGCAAATTGACCAATTCAAATTATAGTCGTTAATTAGGTATGGATATCCTTGTGACTTATTTTAATTCTCCTAAATCTCTTTCATACACAGAGATTATTGAGCTTTAGAACCGCATCCCAGTAGGACATACTATAAGATATGACGGTCTTTACATCATGAGATAACGCACGACCCATATCTGGATATTTATCTCATGTGCTGATATAAACAGTCAGGTACAAAGGACACTAGCTATCGCCGCCGTGAGCGTTGATGGCGGACTGACAGAGCGGAGCGGACGGAACTGCGTTCATGCGTTGCCCCCCCTGTATCGCCGCGCACATACTTAAGGCGCGGTACAGCGGTTGCGGTCAAACTACACCACAAATTGATAAGAGTTTTCAATAGCTGGGGGTGGAATTCTGGTAACTAGTAATACAGGTTGTCATTGCCTACCACAGGCACCAGAGTTTCATGACCATTTATTTTATGCCAATAAATTATTTATTCATTTATTATTTACCTCCAAACGTATATCAGTGCGGCCTTGAGGTGCTAAGCAAGTTGCTCTTCAGTGCGTTTCTACTTTAGATAATAAATAATAATGATTACTTAACAATATGAATACATTGAACATACCTTTATATTCCTAATAGTAACATAATGCTGTCTTTGTGACGATATTGATTCCATAGCTATATGTGGAACTCCTTGTCTTAAAGCTAGTGCTAAAAAAAAAACAAATGAAAATGAGATCATTTTATCTACACATTTATTTTATTTATCTTTGGGTTGACTTTTCAGTTGTTTCAAGTTTAACCCAGGTAAAGTTGCTTTATGCAAAAACAACTTTACCAACTTACATGTAAGGGTTAGTTTGCTACAACTTCCAACATTTATGACATTTTAATAATACTCGTGGAAAGTGAAAATTAAAACCATTAGAAACAAGAATTTTAGAAACTTTAAACACTTCATTCAATAAATAATAATTTATATTTTCAATGTATACTAACCAGCGAAAAATGTACATGCTCTTCTTACTGGTACACTCCCAGCGCTGGCCATGTCAGACCATAGTTTAGATGCATACTGTAAACTCTGTTCTGTGTTCTGTAATTAAAAATGAGAAATATTAATAATGGGGAACCATTATTAATCTATACATCTATACAAATAAATAAAATTGAAGTGTCTGTATGTAATATCAAAATAACAATGTTTTATTGAATGCACGTGAAAGTATATACGGTACTAACAACAAATAAGCAATTTTAAAGATTTTTGTCTGTCTGTCTATCTGTCTGTCTGTCTGTTTGTTCCGGGTAATCTCCGAAACGGCTGGACCGATTTTGACGGGACTTTCACTGGTAGATAGCTGATGTAATAACGAGTAACATAGGCTATGTTTGATCACGAGAAAATTCATAGCTCCGGCGGGAAACTAAAAAAATATAAATATATTTTTTACTAGTTTGACGCGGAAGAAGTCGCGGGCAACAGCTAGTCTATACTAATATTATAAAGAGGAAAGATTTTTTTGTTTGTTTGTACCAAATAGGCTCCGAAAGTACTGGACCGATTTAATAAATTCTTTCACCAATAGAAAGCTATGTTATTCCTGAGTAACATAGGCTATTTTTTTATCCCGAAAACGGGTCCTGTGTGGTTGCCCACGGGAGCGAAGCCGCGGGGAACAGCTAGTATTTAATATTTTAGTAATAAAACAAAATATATTTTAGTGAATTATTCAGCTAACTAAGAACCTCCACACTAACCCCATTTGATGGATATCAGCCTACTCCCTCACACAGAAAACATGTTCATGTTCCAGCAATAGAAACTTTATAAACTTAGGATGTAATGACTAACTGTAATTATTACAATTAGCCATTACATCATCAGTATAGTTATTTAATAAATAGATTGAGATTTGAGAGATTATTATAGTAGAGCTATTAATCAAATTAATCATTTATTTATTTCAGACTTATCTAGTCCATAGTTTTAAACTCATACATTGAATTATAAAAAGATAAAAACCCAAAATAAAATTGATGGTTAATTAAATTTAAACAGTCAACAACTCAGAAAAGTATTGAAAAAAAATACTTTGGGTTACAAACATACAACTAATGCCTGAAGCAAAGACTACAAAAAGAAGTTGTTGCATAGAGAAAATAAAAATAAAACTGTTCTTATATTTTTCTTTAGAGATACTCACTTGTTTATAGCATGCTGCCAGTACCATTACCACAGAGTACTTAGGGAACTTGCTCATATTGAGCTGTTTTTGTTGCAGGATGTCAAATACTTTGTACATCTCATCATACATCTCGTGACTATACAGTAGGTCAAGCAGAATGTGGTATGACATTTGCTGGTCAAAGAAAATTTCATTCTTTGGCTCATAGAAGCACTGGAATAAATATTTTTAAATACATATATTAATTCAGTTTGTTTGTTTTTTTTATTCTTTATCAGTAATTTTGATGACTATGTTGGTCAACATCAAGTATAGTCCCCGGCATGTAACTTGGCAAGGTTTTGGCATAGTGGGGGTAAGTTCGCGCATAGTGAGCGAACTGACCAACCACTATATAGTACGAGCGGAACGCGGAAGCAACGCGATTGGTCAGTCGATCCATGTGTCAACTGACTAACCAATCGCACGCTCGGAACGGTGCTAAACGCTCCCCGCGTCCCGCTAGGTAACCAAAGAGACCTAAAAAATTACTTCTGCGCATCTAACGACTCTTGCCAAGTTACGTGCCGAAAACTATATTATGTGTGTTTTTTATGTAATACCTATTTTAAAATGTAATAGATAGGTAAAGAAAAATTGTAAATCTTTTTATGATACTAGTCCAAATAATTTATTTTATAAATAGTATATATTTTACCTCTAGTGCTTCTTTTGGTGCATCCAAGAAATGGAACATTCTCATAACAACTGGTCCAAAGACATAGGACCCAAACCTTAGCTCAGTATTCTGAGAATTGAACCTGAAATATAGTTTAGAGACATGAAATAAAAGAGACGTTGTGCATTCACGGTTTTCAAGTAACAACAATGATAACAGAGAATCTAGGTTAGAGCCATTTTGGAACATTAACTCTTAACATTCATTCAGATACCGTAATTAAAAACTGTTGTCTTCACATAATAATGAACTTTCTTACTTTTGGATCATACTCAAAATGAGTTTCAAATCAGAGGGCTCAGCCAAGTGTATCATATTTTTCAAATCTTCTGTAAATATCATATTTTCTTGGGATGACACAAACTCATTCATCTTAGATCTGAACTTCTCGGCATAACTGGAGAATTGCTCCTTGGCTCTTTTCCTTGTTTGTAAGAAGCCATCGATTCCTAACGCGGCAGGCGAATAGAGGTTTTTGACTGGAAACACAAAAGACAACTCATTAAAGCTTCAGAAACAAATAAATTAAACTGATTGTTTCGTTAATATCTTAGCCCTTTTGAACACACAACAGTATCTCAGGAAATTAAAGATCAGGAAGACCAATCATCAAATCCTAAATAAAATCACAAACCTTGAGTCACGTAAACGCCTCTATAGGGTGCTATTAAACGTAAATTTGAATAGAAACTAGTTCTCGCGAGGGAATTCACTATAATAGACATTTTAATATAGTAAATATGCAATGAAATTTAAAAAATTCTAATTGTTGGAGGTTATGTGATCTAAGAGAACAAGGGGGGACCACGGGGGGACGTTTTGTTTATGGTAATTATGACAGTTGACACTGACAGTGACAGCGCAAGTGGATCCACCATAGACATATTAAATGTTTTTCCTAGCTCAATGGCTTCGATAAAGTACCTCTAGATTTCGACATGGCGTGGCCGCACATGAGACAGCAATAATTAGTTCTGGTGTTACAACAAGAACAAGAACACTACAACCCACCATCGCACTGACACTTATTATCTATAAATAACCCAATTCCTTGTCTCAATAAACACAATACCACGAAATTACAGAAAATCAAACAAAACCGAGTTTGTTTGTCAAACCTGCCATTGTATTAGAGTTTGACAAACAACAGAAACCGGCCATGGAGACAAAGACAAAAAATAATCTTTTGTCCTTATTATTTACATGGAGCTGCAAATTAGCCATGTCGCTCTATCAATCAAGCTCATTTTAAGGCTTGATCTATAAGTACTTTATCTAAGCTCAATGGGATCCACAACGACCACAACCACAAAAGAAATCAAACCTTATGAGGTTTTTTTTTTGACGTTTGAAGACTGTCTCGGAGACCTTTTTGATTGTTGCCCGGTTAGGTGTTTTATGAAATCGTTTGGTTTGACACCAATTGGAAGGGTCGTAAATTAGTTCTGCGCAATCTGGATCAGACTTATGACGCAAAATCACCATCAAGATTTCCTTGTATTTTATCCATCTCCGTCTAAAATACAAGGTGTTTCTTAAACCGACGCGAAAAGGAGCACCATGGATTCAGTATAGTTCTCGCCAAACTTCTTGGCCGCCCTGAAGTTGAATACAATGGCTGCGCAGTAGGAAATCTCATACAAAAAGAACACCGTTTCGTGCCTCGCGCATCCGGTAAACCAACTTCAGAGTGGCCCAGAAGTTTGGCGAGGGCTATAGATAATTTTGGACCCATAGCCGTAACAAACACTCGGATTTGGTACGTGTCGCCGCCGCGCCGCCCCTAGCTAGCGGCCCGCCGTCACGTCATCCAGGGCCAGGACCAGGACGCGCATGCTGGCCAGGCACGCGCGTCCGGCACCATCCCGGATAACGCAACGCCGAGGGAAGCCGCGGCAGCGAGTCGGAGCATTTTTGTTGTTTGTGAATAATTATATGTACCTGGGGTTTGATCCGAGAGGAATCTTCAATACTTTGGGAGGTTTGCTTCGCGTAATCGACCTTTAGTTCTTACTAGCTCGTACCGCGATTCAGCTCGCCATCTGTGGTTAAAAATAAATTGATTCCCACCATTCTATATTTTTTCATATACATAATTACGTAATAAAACATTTCTAGTGTCTTAGGTGTGAAGTTATAGCATACACATCTGCTAGAATTAGATATTCGGTCACATGCTCTACGAGATACTAAGTCATCGTAGTTTGTTGGTCTTTAAAGAGTTAACCGCAGCCAAGTCTGCTAATTAACCTCTTACTATTTCTGTGTATACCTCAGTTAACCGCAGCCGAGTCTGCCAATTAACCGAGTCATCATAATTTGGGTATTAAAGAGTTAACCGCAGCCAAGTCTGCTAATTAACCTCTTGCTATCTCTGTGTGTACCTCAGTTAACCGCAGCCGAGTCTGCCAATTAACCGAGTCATCATAATTTGGGTATTAAAGAGTTAACCGCAGCCAAGTCTGCTAATTAACCTCTTGCTATCTCTGTGTGCACCACGGGACTCTTTCTCATAATATAATATTCTATATCTTACTACATACAACTGTACAAATTAGTTAGGGAGACTTCGTATTGCAGCACCGAAGGTCTCCTCTAACGGACTGATCACGGCCTTTCGCCCAGTCTAATTCTCACGAGGTATTCGCATTGCAGTATCGAAAGACCTCTTAATGTAACCGACTTCTAAAGCATCAGAAACTTTCATAAAGTTAGTAGATCTAGAGTTTAGACATTTAAATGGGGGAATCTCTACACTATTGACATAGTGTTACCACTTAGCTTATATTTATCTCTGATGAGCTGCCACTAGGCTGGAAGTCTCCATCAAAACACTAATCACTTTTACTTTGCACTTATTGAATTGGCTAAGTTACCTTTGGTGTATTTCAAATGACACAAAATGAAGCGGCAAACGCCATAGACTATCTAGAGATATCACTTAAGCGCCACAACCATAAACTATAAATACTCTTTATCTATAGTGGTGAACCCATATTACGATTATGTCAGTATTGCTAGCATATCACTAAGCATACACTAATGTTGTCATTTATGAATAGACTAGTTACACGTCTCGCTCTAACAATATTAATTTGATTCTGTTACCTGTTTATTTCGCGAGCTACACGTCGCGACACTCCCGCCGGAATAATTTTAGAGCAGGGTTAGTAAGTTACGCGTCCACTCTGCAATTTTCTCCAGAGCTCTGGTGGCCGCGCCTCTCCTTTGTTTAACCTCATTGTTTACTTGAACTGTCTTATCAGGTTCATCTTCTTTCTGACTCAATATTTTATCTCTGTCCGTGCTCTCTGATGCATTATCAATGTCTTCCAACATACTCTTTTCTGTTGGTATTATCGACTCTGTGCTTTCTTTCTCGTTTTTCGAACTATCTGATGTATCCTTTGAATTTGTGACTTCCGCTACTAATGGTGTCAATTCGTGTACTGTTATATTCCGTGGTATCTCACTTTCTCTTTCTAACGTGTTCGCATCGTATTCTACTTCTTCTTTGTCTTCCATTTCCAATGGATATAAATGAGTTAAAGATCTTACAAACTCTTTATTTCCAACTTCGACCTTCGCAACTCTGCAAAGTCCGTCGGAACCTTTGACTAATGAAGTAATTTTTCCTACTTTCCATTCTTCTCGATTTTTACCATCTCCCTTTATCTGCACAATTTGTCCCACCTTTGGGATTATTTTTGCCGTGATTCTAGGTTCTTTGACAGAATGTCCATATCGTTCACGCAGACTTTGTAAGTATCGATTCGTGAACATGTCTTTAAATTCGTTGAGGATAACTAAACCTCTTTTCCAAGCCTTGATAAGGTCGGATTTTGTCGTAGTGCCTTGTACTAAAAGATCTTCGGTTGAACCTTCCATCGTTATGCATTTCCCCATAGTTAAGAAATCGGATGGTTTTAAAATATGTACCAATTCAGAATCGACACAAGTTAACGGTCTTGTATTAACAGTTGCTTCAATTTCTTTGACTAATGTAACCAATTGACTATCTGTTAGCATGTGCTTTTCCAATGTTCTTCTCATACAATTCTTCACTATTGCAATCAGCCGTTCGTAAAATCCCCCGAACCAGGGAGCCAGTTGGGGTATAAACCTCCAACGAATTTCGTGTTTAATACAATAAGAATTTGATAGTATTTCTGACATAAGCTTAAAATTCGTAGCATTATCTGATGTGATCATTCGTGGCACACCTCTTGTCGATATCATTCTTCTCAAAGCATGAAGTCCTTCTTCAGCTGTGAGATCTTGAACAACCTCTAAATGCACCGCCCTGACTGCTAGGCAAGTGAAAAGTGCTATCCAACGTTTACTTGTTTCATTTCCATGTTTAATTAGTACAGGGCCCATGTAGTCCAGGCCTGTAAATGTAAACGGTGAAGTGTAATTTACTCTTTCAGTGGGTAACGCAGGTGTTGGTGGTAGCTTGAATGGTCCCCCTCCATGTTTCTGACATCTAGGACATTTCCTTATAATCTTCTGGACTTGGCGTTTTCCATGTGGAATCCAAAAGGTCTGACGAATTATAGCGAGGGTATGGTTAACACCTACATGATGATTGTCGCTATGAGTCTGGGTTATAATTTTGTTAGTATAATCACAATCCTTTGGAATAAGTATTGGATAACGTTGGTCGTACGACCAATCCGTGTTCTTTAAACGTCCTTTGCAACGTAAAAGACCGTCTTCGTCCAGAAATAGTCCAAGATTAATTTTTAAGCTTGTTTCTTTCCCTTCTAGTTCTTTTGGAAAGTGTTCGGCTTGTAGCTTCTCAAGCTGCTTAATTTTGTCACCCTTTTCTTCACTTATGTCTACATCCATTTTAGTTTGGTTACTTGTACATGCCTCTCGATTTTCCACATCGAGTTTATTTTCTTTATCCATTGTATATTCTTGTGACTCTTTCGGGAGACCCTCCCCCGCATAAAGAGAAGAAATTTCTTTGATTCCTGACGGCCAGGAATCCGGTTGTTGTAATAAAAACTGGGGGCCAGTCAGCCATATTACTCTATCTTCTTTAGAGCTGAATGGTCTTGTGGCAACATCCGCTGGATTTAGGTCTGATGGAACATGTCGTATTATTAAGTTTTTATTCCTTTTAATTTCTTCTACTCTTCTGGCTACGAACGGTGTGAGCAGTTTGTCCGACTTGCACCAGTCGATAACGATCTGACTATCAGTCCATAACGTTTGACTTGTGATGTTGAATTGTAAAAATTGGCATACATATTTAATCAACCTAGTTCCAATTAATACGCCTAGTAATTCCAACCGTGGTATTTTCAGATCGTCTTGATCCTTCAAAGGGACTAGCCTTGATTTACCTAGGACAAACTTTACCTCCTTGCCGTTAACAATGTAGATTACAGCTGCATAGGCCTTCGTAGAAGAGTCTGTGAAGCAGTGAATTTGACAAGTACTTGTAGTAGCGTCACTGAAGTAACATCTGGCCAATGATATGTCTCGAACCTCATCTAAATCGTTACATATTTTTGACCAATCGGTTTTTAATATCTCAGAAAATGGTGTATCCCATTTTACCTTTTCTTTCCACAGATTTTGTATGAACAGTTTGCTAGACAACAGTGACGGTACAGCAAATCCACACGGATCGTAGATTGACGCCATGACTCTTAAGACATCTCTTTTTGTAAATTTAGGTTCACTAATAACCTTATCTTTTAATTGAAGCGTGTCTTCTTTCAGTTTCCAGTTTAGTCCAAGAATCTTGATCTTATCTTCTTTGCAAGATTCAGGTACTTGTTTTATAAATTCTTCAGAGTTGGAACTCCAATCTCTAAGATTCATGGATAGTTGGTTAAATATCTCTTTAGAATTCTTATAAAGTTGAAGTGCTTCCTTCACTGTTTTTGTTCCAGTTACGACATTATCCACGTATATGTCTTTAGTTAATTTCTTAACTTGTTCATTATCTGAACTTTGTAAGTGTAATCTGATTGTTGCATTAAGCAAAAATGGGCTAGATATAACGCCAAATGGAACTCTTGTAAATCTTAAGTGAAGAAGATTGTCTTCTGTAGCGGGTTTCTTTGTATCCTTTAACCATAGGAATCGAGTTACATCCCTATCCGGTTTATTGAGTGCAATCTGTAAGAATGCCTTCTCGACATCTGCACTTATACCTATTGGTCGACATCTGAACTTTATTAGTAATCCAGTCAGATCCTCCAACATCATGGGTCCACAATACAAGCATTGATTTAAACTTTTATTGTCTTTTGTTTTAGATGACGCGTCATAGACAATTCTCATAGGTTTGTCAGGTACTTTTACCCCATGGTGTGGAAGGTAATGAACTGGATGTCCTACTGCTTGATCTCTCAGATCAGGTACGACTTCAATTATTCCCTTCATCATTTGATCCTTCAATGTGTCTTCATATGCCAATAATGTGGATGTATCTAGCCGCTTCAATAAGTTGACAAGTCGGCCATAAGCCAATCCAAAGTTCACATTCAGAGCAGGAGGGTACTCAATCCAGGGCCAGGATACGGAGTACCTGTTATCTATATATTCAGTAGTTTCATTGAATCTTTTTACAGCTTCATCTTCTCGATTTTCCCTCGGAGAATCGATTATGCCAATGGATTCAAGTTCCCATAAACTCTTCATGTTAGTCTCGATCAGTGGCAGGTCAGGTTCGTTGAATAACATGTCCACATTAGACTGGAGATATGTCACCACTGATAGTTCATGAATAGGACTGGAATCCATTTTTCCGCTTAGTATCCATCCGAGGTCGGACTCTACCAAATACAAGTTCTCCTTTAGTTTAATTTTCTGTCCTGAGATAAGTGAAAAGTAATAATCATTACCAATCAGAATGTCTACTTGGTCTTGTAGAGAACCATCATCAGCTAGTTTTGATGTATCTTTCCAGTGGCTGAGGTCTTGATGAGGATATGGAATACTATGTGATATCACTGGTACCACATTAGCAAATAGAGTGATTGTCTTACCTACTCTTGTCCTCAACTGCACCTTAACCACGGGACTGTCTATTTCTTGAGGAGTCATTGTTCCAAATGTGAATACAGTTAGTGTACTTTCTTCCTCAAATTTTAGATTAAGGTTTCTTGCAGATTTCTGGGTGATGTATGTTCTTTGGCTTCCGGAATCTAATAGAACTCTGCATGGAATTTCTTTAGGAAAATCTCCTACTTTATTGGCAGTAACTACTGCTGTTTGTAAAACGGTGAGTCCTTTATCTCTTGTGTATAGGACATTGGTTGTTGTTAACTTGTCTTTGTGTACACTTGAGAATTTTGCAGGACATAAAGCACGGTTATGACCTAATTTATTGCAATGAAAGCATTCTCTTTTATTTCTACAGTCTACATAAGAATGTCCTATTCTAAGACAACCATAGCATCTATTTTTTAATAGGGATTTTCTTTCTTTTATTTCCTTGTATTTAGTACATTCGTCATTGTAGTGTGACTCCTTACAGAAGACACAATGAAGTTTAGACTTCTTCATAGGTGGCCCTTCCCTTCCCTGGTTTTTCCCAGGATAACTTGTATATTTTTGCTTGATCCCATAGTTCCTCCTGGAAGTATTTCCTTTGTTCTGTGTGTGATAGTATCGAGCCTTTTCTTGATTGTTTCTGTAGTTACCTTTCTGTTGCCTCCTTTGGTCTTCTTTTCTCTTCTGATTTGTATGATCATCCTTCCCAGAGGAATGAAGTGTCTTTACAGTGTAATATTCTTTCTCATTTAGGTTTTTCTCTTGCGTTAGTCTATTTGCATCTTCACGTGCTGAAATAATAATTTCCAAATGTTTCCTTATCTCTTCAATTGATTCTTGCTTTAATTTCAATTTCATTTCATATATTATATCTTCCGGAAATTTCTCCATTACCATAAACCTCAAGTGGTTATGGTTAATAATTTCACCCATTGAATCCAAAACTCTCAAATGTTTTTCAATTTCAGCCAAAACTCTTCGACAATCTGATACGGTTTTGTTTGCTGGTTTTATTCTATAGAGTGAGGAATAATGTGCATCTACCACTTGAGTTTGTTTCCCATATCTATCTTTCAAAGATTGTATGGCTATGGAATAATTTTTATTAGTAATGTCTAACCCGTCTATCACTCCCTTGGCTTCTCCCTTTAAAGAATTCTTTAGATATAATAACTTGTCAACGTCTGGTAAATTTCGATTGTGAATATTGGAACTAAATTGGTCCCAAAATTGATGCCACTGGAGAATGCTACCTTCAAACTGTGGTAACTCTAACTTCGGTAGTTTTCCTGATAAGGAACGTTCGTCGTTCTTGTTGCTATTTATCGTTGAATTCTCACATTCTTCAATTTTCACTTTAAGTTCGCAGCAGTTTTCTTCAGCTTCCAGTTGAATTGCAGAGATGGCAGAGACCTCATCCACTTGCGGTTCGTTAACGAGTCGAAAATAATTGTTTAGTTCCCTCTCCAATCGTTGGAGACAGGTATGAAGTTTAGAGGATACCACCTTTGCTTCATACAAGGTTAGGTCATTCAATTCATTAGTGAGTTTGCTAGTTGCATTTTGAGCACATTCGGACAGAGTTTTTATTTTATCACACAGACTGCGAATAATAATGAGCATGGCTTCCTCCATATTAGCGTTCTGTAATGTAATATAATATCCTTCCATCACATACACAGTTCATGACATGACAAGTTCTAATTTGTTATATAAATGTAATTATGATGTAGTATGTTTTAATTATAACTACCCATTTTTAAAATAGGGAATAATAAATTAATGTTTGTATTATTAACTGAAATAATTCTGATGACTTATTTAATCGCAAAAACTTATGATTTAATTGCAATAGATCACACATCATACATAGGTATAGGATATTTAAAAAAATATTATCTACTTTCCTTAAATAAATTTTCAGAAATTCAACTTGTTCACTATCATGGAGATAATCATCTCCTTTCAGATTTATTAAGGTGTTTTGGATCACCCTGTACAGGTAAGTAAATGTCACTTAATACTTTTAGAATGCTCCCAACATAAGTACTCAAGCACCAAGTGCATATAATCAATCATAGAATTCATAATGGGTACAGTAAGGAAATGTCATTCTTCTTATATAGTGTGCCTTCAGCTAACAGACACTACTAGGTGCTTACAGAGTACAAGAATTTATAATCTCTCTTAAAGTATTTATTTTCAAGTATTGAAGACACCTCTGCCTAGTCAGCAGTGCTTCTGCTTGCACCTTAAACAAATGTTTGTGTTTGCCATGTGTACCTGAAGTACTCATTCACAGTATGTATTGTCTACAGAGGTCCTTAATAGGTACCAGCTTCGTTGGTCAATCTGGGACCAAATGGTCATGTGCGAGATATCCACTCGAGCATTTATTTATTGTAAATAAGGTAGCATGGATACTCATCCATTGTCAAGTTATAAGATTATAAACTATTACTCACTTGAGATGTTGTTTTCAGTTACAACTCCAATAGCCTTTTCTTTAGCTGTAGGCAGTCTAATTTAATCACCTCCTTTCGATGCTAATTACCTCCGATAATTAATAATTCTAGTCCTGTTGAAAGGATAAGTGCACAGGTTTTAACACGTAGGTATTCTCATATAAATGAGTTAAATTTGTTTTTCGTAGGACGCTATACCAACCGCCATTAATTTGATATTATGGCGGACTATATTTTACATTCTAATAATCCTTTAGGATAATCTCACGCGACAAGTTAAATCTATCGCCGAGAGAAGGTGCAGATTTACGAATTACATGTAAATCTAGGTTTAACAGAGTATTTATTTATTACACATAAAGTATCCCAAGAACTGTGATCACAAATTCGAAATTGTAATCAACACACATCCAAGCTATACTGACCTTTTATTAATCCAAGCACACTTATTTTATTCCAGACGTAGGGTAAATCAATAAGCTGTAGATATTTTTGTTCTCACAAACTCTGTTACCAGTAAACTTTGAAAACACTGCGAAGCTTCTCGCACAGGAAGGCGGAGTACAAAACAGCAACTATGGCCAGGGGAATTTTTTGTCTCTGTCAAATCATGTTTGTTTCACTTCCGGTTTATAATAAATCCGCAGGCTTATTACGTATCTTTGTAAACTATGAATATTAATGATAGAATCCCTTAAATAATTTATGAAACGAATAATCAAACAACATCACTTATTTTATTTCGCATATCAAAGAAATAAACTTATCGACTTTCATTACAACGACAAGTAACGCCATCTAGTCGTCGTTGTCGTCAACGTTGTCGCATCGATTCATCACCTCAAATCAATCACAACACTTACTTATTAATCTGTGATACTTAATTCTAAGATAATTACATAGAGAAATATTCGATAATATTTATTTGTAATATCAGAGTCAATATCAGCGAAACGTGTATCAAATCCATTCAATATTTTTGCATAATTTCTTCAACTTTGACACGATAAGTTATACATAGAGCTTTCACAGATGGTAGCACTAGCAAGAACTTTGAATGTTATTTTTGTAATTTATTGATTTTTCCTCTCAGATCCCAGCATCTCCACCATGTCGCCGCCGCGCCGCCCCTAGTTAGCGGCCCGCCGTCACGTCATCCAGGGCCAGGACCAGGACGCGCATGCTGGCCAGGCACGCGCGTCCGGCACCATCCCGGATAACGCAACGCCGAGGGAAGCCGCGGCGGCGAGTCGGAGTTTTTTGTTGTTTGTGAATAATTATATGTACCTGGGGTTTGATCCGAGAGGAATCTTCAATACTTTGGGAGGTTTGCTTCGCGTAATCGACCTTTAGTTCTTACTAGCTCGTACCGCGATTCAGCTCGCCATCTGTGGTTAAAAATAAATTGATTCCCACCATTCTATATTTTTTCATATACATAATTACGTAATAAAACATTTCTAGTGTCTTAGGTGTGAAGTTATAGCATACACATCTGCTAGAATTAGATATTCGGTCACATGCTCTACGAGATACTAAGTCATCGTAGTTTGTTGGTCTTTAAAGAGTTAACCGCAGCCAAGTCTGCTAATTAACCTCTTACTATTTCTGTGTATACCTCAGTTAACCGCAGCCGAGTCTGCCAATTAACCGAGTCATCATAATTTGGGTATTAAAGAGTTAACCGCAGCCAAGTCTGCTAATTAACCTCTTGCTATCTCTGTGTGTACCTCAGTTAACCGCAGCCGAGTCTGCCAATTAACCGAGTCATCATAATTTGGGTATTAAAGAGTTAACCGCAGCCAAGTCTGCTAATTAACCTCTTGCTATCTCTGTGTGCACCACGGGACTCTTTCTCATAATATAATATTCTATATCTTACTACATACAACTGTACAAATTAGTTAGGGAGACTTCGTATTGCAGCACCGAAGGTCTCCTCTAACGGACTGATCACGGCCTTTCGCCCAGTCTAATTCTCACGAGGTATTCGCATTGCAGTATCGAAAGACCTCTTAATGTAACCGACTTCTAAAGCATCAGAAACTTTCATAAAGTTAGTAGATCTAGAGTTTAGACATTTAAATGGGGGAATCTCTACACTATTGACATAGTGTTACCACTTAGCTTATATTTATCTCTGATGAGCTGCCACTAGGCTGGAAGTCTCCATCAAAACACTAATCACTTTTACTTTGCACTTATTGAATTGGCTAAGTTACCTTTGGTGTATTTCAAATGACACAAAATGAAGCGGCAAACGCCATAGACTATCTAGAGATATCACTTAAGCGCCACAACCATAAACTATAAATACTCTTTATCTATAGTGGTGAACCCATATTACGATTATGTCAGTATTGCTAGCATATCACTAAGCATACACTAATGTTGTCATTTATGAATAGACTAGTTACACGTCTCGCTCTAACAATATTAATTTGATTCTGTTACCTGTTTATTTCGCGAGCTACACGTCGCGACAGTACGGGCGGACTAAAGACGGAAACCCACTTATTTGTCGTGGTGCCTTCTGACGCAGTTGATTGGCTACAAAACGCGCTGTGTTATGACGTAGGCTGAAACAGAGTCGTTTGATTGGTGGTTCCCGCGCCACACCACACCACATCACGTAAGTGTGATTCCACCTTGTTTCCGCCCACAAATCCTAGTGTTGCCGTATTTAGAACATTATTTCCATTTTTATTTATGACTAAGTTGAATGTAAAAATATCGGGAGACAATAACCAAAATCAGTACATCGTCCATAAATCGGGGACTTTTTCAACTCTGGTCGTAGTTGGTACGGCCCTACCAACTGAAAACCGTACCGTACACCCGTCCGGATTTGGAATGGAGCAGACCATATCCGATGTGTGAGGACGAGGCGGACTCATTTAATAATAATAATGTCCGGCGCACTGTGGATCGAAAAACGGCTCTAGAAGACATAGGAACTTAAATTTAAAAGTGTCGGTTTTTTTGATTGAAATGGGTTCTAATAGCCAATATCATACTTATATATTTCATAGGACGCAATCTGGTAGGCAAAAGGGCAAGTTTTATTTTTTTTGCAAAAAAAATGTATGGAGCTGATATAAAAAATGCATAAATCTCCGGAACCGCAAGACTAACCGTAATATCCTTGCACACGGTTATAGAACTATTTATTTATGATTTTTTGACATACTTCGTATAACGAGAAAGACTGCGTTTTTTTTTTAAAATCCTCAACTTTTTTTACCTAATACATGCTATAAATAGAAATAGACGTGTTATGTGATGTGTCTATCTATCTTAAAAAAAACATTTAAAATTATTAAAGATATTTTGATGTTTATTAACCGACTTCAAAAACGGAGGAGGTTCTTAATTTGTTTGAATTTTTGTGTATGTTTATTCAGAGATATCTTCGCTAATTATTAACCGATCTTGATGATTTGTTTTTTGTTTGAAAGAGTATGGTCCCGGATTGGTTCCAGTTAAATTTGGTTAAGACTTGTTGAATAACTTCGGAGATATTCAATGGAACTCTTCAATAAATGACGGTAAACCACCATAGATTGCTGCAATCGCATGTCTGTATATTGTTAACACCATTTCATAACATAACATCGCACCAGTAGACTCTGAAGGGGTATGCAGATGTGTACAGTTCACCCTTCTACACTCTCATTTCATCAGTTATGTTCAAGTTCCCTGTTATTGGGGTTATCTATTTGGGCATAGCATTTTTGTTTATTAACCGATCTAGATGATTCGTTTTTTGTTTAAAAGAGTATGGTCCCGGATTGGTCCCAGTTAAATTTGGTAAAGATCTGTTAAATAACTTCGGAGATATTCAATGGAACTCTTCAATAGTGACGGTAAACCACCATAGATTGCTGCAATCGCATGTCTGTATATTGTTAACACCATTTCATAACATAACATCGCACCAGTAGACTCTGAAGGGGTATGCAGATGTGTACAGTTCACCCTTCTACACTCTCATTTCATCAGTTATGTTCAAGTTCCCTGTTATTGGGGTTATCTATTTGGGCATAGCATTTTTGTTTATTAACCGATCTAGATGATTCGTTTTTTGTTTAAAAGAGTATGGTCCCGGATTGGTCCCAGTTAAATTTGGTAAAGACCTGTTAAATAACTTCGGAGATATTCAATGGAACTCTTCAATAAATGACGGTAAACCACCATAGATTGCTGCAATAGCATGTTTGTATATTTTTTACACCATTTCATAACATAACATTGCACCAGTAGACTCTAAAGGGGTACGCAGATGTGTACAGTTCACCCTTCTACACTCTTATTTCATCAGTTATGTTCAAGTTCCCTGTTATTGGGATTAGATATATGGGCATATCATTTTTGTTTGAAAGAGTATGGTCCCGGATCGGTCCCAGTTAAATTTGGTAAAGATCTGTTAAATAACTTCGGAGATATCCAATAGTACTCTTCAATAAATAACGGCAAAACACCCAAAATGGCTTTAATCGCATGTCTGTATATTGATTATAATTCAGAGTTTGGGAGATAAGAGTTGTATATTGACAATTAAAGTTATGATGATTTACCGTCATTTATTGAAGAGTTCCATTGAATTTCTCCGAAGTTCTTCATCAAATCTTTACCAAATTTAACTGGGACCGATCCGGGACAATACTCTTTCAAACAAAAATGATATGCCCATATATCTAATCCCAATAACAGGGAACTTGAACATAACTGATGAAATGAGAGTGTAGAAGGGTGAACTGTACACATCTGCGTACCCCTTCAGAGTCTACTGGTGCGATGTTATGTTATGAAATGGTGTAAACAATATACAGACATGCGATTGCAGCAATCTATGATGGGTTACCGTCATTTATTGAAGAGTTTCATTAAATATCGCCGAAGTTATTTAACAGATCTTTACCAAATTTAACTGGGACCAATCCGGGACCATACTCTTTCAAATAAAAAACGAATCATATAGATCGGTTATTAAACAAAAATGCTATGCCCAAATATATAACCCCAATAACAGGGAACTTGGACATAACTGATGAAATGAGAGTGTAAATGGGTGAACTGTACACACAGAGTCTACTGGTGTGATATAACGTTATGAAATGGTGTTAACAATATACAGACATGCGATTGCAGCAATCTATGGTGGTTTACCGTCATTTATTGAAGAGTTCCATTGAATATCTCCGAAGTTATTCAACAGGTCTTTACCAAATTTAACTGGAACCAATCCGGGACCATACTCTTTCAAACAAAAAACAATTCATCAAGATCGGTTATTAATTGGCGAAGATATCTCTGAATAAACATACACAAAAATTCAAACAAATTAAGAACCTCCTCCGTTTTTGAAGTCGGTTAATAAACATTAAAATATCTTTAATAATTTTAAATGTTTTTTTTAAGATAGATAGACACATCACATAACACGTCTATTTCTATTTATAGCATATATTAGGTAAAAAAAGTTGAGGATTTTTAAAAAAAAAAACGCAGTCTTTCTCGTCATACGAAGTATGTCAAAAAATCATAAATAAATAGTTCTATAACCGTGTGCAAGGATATTACGGTTAGTCTTGCGGTTCCGGAGATTTATGCATTTTTTATATCAGCTCCATACATTTTTTTTGCAAAAAAAATAAAACTTGCCCTTTTGCCTACCAGATTGCGTCCTATGAAATATATAAGTATGATATTGGCTATTAGAACCCATTTCAATAAAAAAAACCGACACTTTTAAATTTAAGTTCCTATGTCTTCTAGAGCCGTTTTTCGATCCACAGTGCGGCGGACTACTCTACACACGCTCGGATATGGTACGGGCGGATTAACTCCGCCCACAAATCCGTGGTCAGGCCGTAACAAATCATAACTTGTGTTAGCACTATTAGCCTGCGTTAGAACTTTACGTCAGCTTTTTAATGGGGATGTGAACGCAAAGCTGAGCGCAGATGTCGCTGGCAGCGCAATGGCTGCTGTCAAATCATTTTTACTTTGTTTTCATCACGTTTTTTGTTATTTTTTGGGTTTAAATCGGTCTCCCATATATTAATAGTATGTATTGTCCCTGGCAGCTTAAGTAAAAACTGGAATGAAAACAGATCTTATTGAGAGGCAGACTTTTATATAGTAAAATATTTTTCCTCGGTGATATGTTCTAGATTTGGATATTTTGTTAGTTGTAACGAGTAAATTCTTACTTGATTTTTGTATTTGTGTTATTATTCTTAAACCCTTTCTACACAGTCGGGTGAACTCGGGTTGATGTACCGAGTAAGGTGTCCTTGGCCGGGGCAACAACCAAAAAGAGATGTGTAGACGGTAGTTAGCCAACTACCGGCTGTGTCTAGACACGATTTTATTTGGTCCATATGGCACTTATAATAGTAATCTTTGCTGAACTTATAGGAATGCGGTACGGGAGAGAAGGTGGAAACACATTATTAACACCCGACCCGACCCCACGCCACCCGACGTGTCGACACCCGACGCGTACCGTGCACATTATGCAACACCCCACGTGATGCTACAACACGCTTCGCTAGTATTGCCAGGTCTCGTTTTTGTTTTATCCCAAGTTTGCACTCAATTTACCCTAGATTTTAAGTTTAATGAAAAAGAATCTGTTTTTTTTTTCAAATATGCTTTCTCTCGCCGTACCATCTATATTTGAGACATTTCATGCAAGATCATACATAAGACGAAACATTACAATCTATTATATAATTACAGATCAGTTTTACTATTAGAATATTTGAAACCATAAAAAAATCTGGTTATTTAGGGATTTGTACCATACCAAATACTTGACTAATAAAAACCGAAAATTGCGGGTTCAAAGGAAATATTTAAACTTAAGTCCATCATTAAAAATTTGACTGAAATAAGTTAATTATTTCTATTAAAGAATAAACATAAAAATTACCGTGCTGATGAAACTTAACTCTAAATTAGGGTAAATTACCCTAAGTTGGCACCACTGATCATGCTCTCGACTGACTGATGCGTGTTGCCGGGTGTTAACTAGAAACACACTGTGTGCGAAGCGGCGGGTGGCGTGTTTTCCCTTTCTCCCGGCAACACGCTGATCCAAACCGACTGGGTGTTGTCGCGTGTGATTGCGTGTCGTCACATGGCGTGTTGACTATGTGTCTCTGACCATACTATATGTATGGGATGGATTAGTACTTTAACGCGTCAGCAGGCGTCGGGTGGCGTGGCGTCGGGTCGGGTGTTAATAATGTGTTTCCACCTAGATACAGAGGGCAAAGACTATAGACAAAAGCGAAAATAAAAAATAAAAATGTTTTACCATAAACGACAATACAAAAATGGAGGTGTTTACGTGAAAATGTAAATTCTTGATTATTTTAATTTCTGCAAAATTGTTCGATTTTTAGAGTAACGTCAATTAAAATTAGCGTCACTGTAGTGAATGACTTTCAACCCATCATTGGATTTCTAAAACTAAAGAAGATCTGTGTGAAATAGTTTACGACAATATTTTAGTGTGGCACCTTTGTAGCGCGAAATGTAACGATGAATTTATTGATTTGATGAATCATCTTTGAGTATAAGCCAGTTTTTGTACCATTCAAGAATTTGTGAAAGCTAACATAAATTGTGTAACGCAAGAAACCTCAAGGCATTAAAACCGAAAGGTTTCCTGTGTTACACAATTCTGAATCTTGTCTCACAGGATTCTTAGCATGAACATCGCTTTGCTTTTAAATTGTGTTTAAAATATAATTACATTGTTTACATAATGATTCAAGTGTCAATTAGCAGACAATAGAAATTACCATTGTTTTAAGCCGATTCGGCACGATGGACACTCAAAGGGATTTAAAACGGAATAATTATATAGTGAAAATAATTACTGTTTAATTTTACTCATTCTGTCATTAATTTGTGTTAGGTTACCCATCTATGATGTTGATTTGTTATTTAATTGCACATTTTAATTTCATGCTATGAATACTGGTTTGATAAACTATTAATTCTTAATATCTACATGTTTGAGCTAAACATGTTGTTATTAAGAATAATATCCTAGACTTAATATTGTGTATTACAACATTATTTAAATTGAATTGGTGTAATAATTGTGTATTTCACTAATTAGCACAATTTTTTCTAGCTAGCACATAGACTTTATGATTTGAGGTCCATAACAAATAAATAGTCATGGACGGAAGTGTTAAGTGATGCATTGATCACTGGACATATATGACTGGATGATATAAACTGAGATGAGAGGTCAACAATCAACATGAAAAGTATTGACGACTGAGTAATGTTGGACTTGATGATAGTGACAGGGTGGAAATGTAATCAAAGATACAGTTAACAATACTTATGAATAGATGCGCAGCAGTCAACTTCATGAGGGTTGTGATATTAGGTCCCTCATTACTCAATAACATAACAATACTCAGGGTCTTTGAACAACATTCATGAAAGTGACACAAGGCTCATGCTTTTAATGCACTAAATCATGTAATTTTTATATATCCTATCTACTGCAAACCCTTTTTACTTAATGTTGGCTTCAGTAGTTCTAATTTAATATTTTAAAATTAATAATGATGTTATATCTTTACAGATAAGTGGTGCTGCCTTTATAGAATTAATAAGTGATAATTAAACAGGAGTTGAAATGTCTGACAGTTACAGCAGACATTCTCAAAGGAACTCAACAAGGTATCAACAGAATGAAAAAGATATTGTGATGAAATCCAAATCTAGGAGATCTAAATATTCTGATCATAAATATCAAAATGTGGAAGCAAAAACACCTCCATTGCCCACCAAAGGTTCCTCCACATTAGAAGAATTGTTACAAAAAAGAGAATCTCTAAAACAAGAACTAAAAAACATTGTAAAACATTCTGATACTACATCAACAAAGGAAAGCAAAAAACGTAGGCATTCCAATGAAGACTATGCTTATGAAATAATTAGTAATAAAAAAACCTACTCGGAGAAAGAGACTAAACCTATTACAAATGCTAAACGAAAATCTTTTCATGAATCTTCTCCAGAGCTAGATCATACTCAAGCGGATTCAGAAGATGAGGAAAGTATTATTCAGCTAAGAAGACAACTACGTAAACAACTTTTAGAAAAATTGATGGTTTCCCATGATAAAAGCAGTGATAGCAATGACTCCGACAACAAGGACACTTGTTCTATAGATAAAACCAACAAAAGTGTTAAAAGTATAGAATCCAATCAAAATATTTCAAAACAAATAACTGACATGTTTTCTGAAAAAGATGAGTTTGATTCTAAAAATACAACAAATAATGTAACTCAAGAGAACGACGAAGCTAATTTAACTGACAATTGGGATGATACAGAAGGATACTACAAAATACGTATCGGAGATGTTATCAACAATAGATATACCATTAAAACTATTTTAGGCCAAGGAGTGTTTGCTAATGTTGTTCGAGCTCAAGATAATACAGAGGGAAATGATTATGTGGCCATTAAAATCATTAGAAACAATGACTTAATGTATAAAATAAGTCTAAAGGAGATAGCCACTCTAAAAGAAATAAGGGAAGCAGACCCTGGCAACAAATACCATTGTGTTCAGTTCTTTGGACAATTTATGCACAAAGGGCACCTTTGTCTTTTACTAGAATCTTTGCACATGGATTTAAGAGGGGTCATTAAAAAGTATGGCAGACATCATGGTATCAACTTAAAAGCATTAATGAGTTATAGCAGACAGTTACTTCTGGCATTAAGACTGCTCAAGAAGCTTGGCATTGTTCATGCTGATATAAAACCTGATAATATTTTAGTGAATGAAAAGAAAAATGTTTTAAAATTGTGTGATTTTGGCTCAGCAGTAAAGAATGATGATAATGAGCCTACCCCTTATCTAGTTTCAAGGTTTTACAGAGCACCTGAAATCATTCTTGGAGTGCCATACAAACATGGTGTTGATATATGGTCAGCCGCATGTACCATTTTTGAAATGGCTACAGCTAAAATTATGTTTACTGGAAGTTCCAATAACAAAATGTTAAAATGTTTTATGGATTTAAAAGGAAAATTCTCAAGCAGGCTTGTAAGAAGAGGTAAATTCAAAGATCAGCATTTTAATTACAATAATAACTTTCTTCTTCATAAAAAAGACGAATTTACTGGTAGAGAAAAAGTTGTCGAATTGAGCAATATTAATATTAGTAGAGATTTACTTTGTGAACTCAAAAAATCTTATAAGAATGTATTTGTAAATGATGAAAGAAAACTTGTACAGCTCAAAGACTTACTTGATAAGATGACAATGCTAGATTCTAGTCAAAGAATTTCAGTAACTGACTGCTTAAAGCATCCATTCATTTTAGAGGAATTAGATAAAAATTCAAGTAAAAATTAAGCTGTTTATTTTGTTACAATAAGAGTTAAATAAAAGATTTTTTTCAATAAAAAGTATTTACTTTATTAACTTCTAAGAGACGAAAACAACAAAAATATACGCCATCAACCAAAATATCACTTAAGGTTTCTATATATTAAATGGACTATCACAATATGAAAGGAAAAATTGACTTTGTCATCCAATGGTAATAAACTGCTGTAAGGGCTCTTTCAATTTAGACGTTTGGTGTAAATTGTATGGAAAAATCAACCGGCCGAGCACAGTACGACACCAAACTTCTAAATTGAAAGAGCCCTAAGAATTGACATGACCACTTTAGACCTCTACTACACTGACAGTATAATCAAAACCAAAATGAGTACATAGAATGATCACATAGTTGTAATTAGATTTCAAATAAATAGGCTTATTATATAAAGCTTTTTATTCTGCTTCTGTACAAAAATTATCTGTATTATACTTTCCATATAAACTAAATTATTGTGAAAATAGGTAATTAAATTTGTTTAGAGGTGGGAAATGTTAAAGTTGGTAACAAAATTGCAGCTGGCAAATAGTAGGTAGGTACTTACATTTTTATGTTAAATGATTGTTACAAAAACATAAAATTGATTGGATCACCACAGACATAACTAAATAGAGTCTTTAAAAATAATAAAAAGAACAATGATTACTTTCTATTTTTAGCCATTTCGTTAGATACCTATTCACTCTCCATAAAAAAAATATAACAACAAAAGTAAGTAGACCTAATGCATCACAGTACAATAACATAAACCAATATGTATGTTACTGGCAAAGTCTGTAGTGTGTGCAAAGTTGACCGAGAGTCACGCAAGTCTGACTACCTTTACCTTCGTGAGATTGTACAGTACCCGCCATTCTTCTTGGTCGCCCTGAAGTTGGCTACAATGGCTGCGCAGTAGTAAATCTCATACAAAAACAGTGCCTTGCACATCAGAAAGTATATGTTCAGCCCGGCCAAGAAGATTGGCGATGGAAGCATGTACGTTTTGGGAACACTGTAAAAAATATGCGGAAATCTAAGCTATTGCAATCCGGTGACCTTTAACCATCATGATCTTCATCCATAACTAGTCGTTTATCAAAATAGCAACAACGTGAATAATATGTGACTCCGACCGGTGATGTTTTTGTACAACTGGTATTTCATAAACCAGCGGGGCGAGCACGGTCTCTGTGATAGGCTTGTGTCACGCATTTTATCACGGTTTTTGTTCCTAAACTGTGATGAAAATGTGTGACTTAAGCCTGTCACAGTAGTCCGTACTCGCCCGGCAGTACTGTACTTAAAATACTAGAATAACTGTAGGAATTTATTGACAGATTCGTACGTAGAGAGTATCAAAAACTCTTTTCAAAGTCTACATTGTATTCTGGCAATGTTGACTAACTTACAGACTTTGCCTATAACATATCAATCACACTTACAGCACAACTTATTTCTTACAATAATCCTTCTGTAGCACATCTTACAGAAAAAAAACAAGACATATTTTACAATAGTTCCCTAATACTTGAAGTATGAATACTGTAGAATTGAGTAAAGGGCTAATTAAACTGCAGTTATCATCCACAGTTCATTTAAAACTAAGTATAGCCAAACACTGAAATGAATAAATGAACACTTATGTTTCCAATGATTGCTTTATACTGATAAGGTTTTATTTTATTTCAGATATGTTTAGTTTCAATCATTTATACTTAATATATATAATAATAAACGATATGGTCAAATTAATGTAAAAAATAGGTTTTCTTACATAGGTACTCAAATTAATTAATCAATTCGATACTTCGCGTGTGTATTCGATTTTGATGTAGATGGTAGACAATCACGAGTGCTACAGAATAATTCAGTATTAATAATATTTGAGAATAAACCTTTGCAAAGCTTCTGCATACAACTTTAAGTTTATTCGTTGCAATGTCTGAAAACTGAACAAGGCAACTAAATATAAAATCACAAGACAAGTCACTACTGTCACAGCAACTTTTATAATAAATCTACATTTTAACAACTATCATAATATAATCTTATAAGTCAAAATCTTATGGATGGAGCCATTACACAATGAATTAGGTAGTAGTACAGTTAGCAGAAGTGGGATGAAATGCAGTCTCAATTTATTCGATTTGATCACTGGCTTTACTTATCACAAAATAATGGTACGCAAAGAGAACATGTTGTGTTGGTAAATATAAAAGAGCTACCTATGAGATTCTAATATCGACTAACTATTAACTTCTCTTTATTTTCTATCGTAACGCGACTCTAATTATACAATTAATGTTTTTCTTTGGATGTGTGGATTGGATAAAACACAATGACGAGGTTTTTATGGTGTCGTGATTGTTGTTATGTCGAGGGCATGTTTTGGCTGTGGAAGCCACCGCCGGCGGTGGGGGCGCCGATCTCGATGGACTGGCCGGACGCTATCGAGTCGGGGCTCTGCAGCGACGCGCTGTATACGGGGTTCATAGGCGTGGTCCCACCGGCCTCGAACAATGTGCTGTCATAGACACTGTTGCTCTGCTGGAAAATACAAACATTTGAGGTTCAAATTGAAAATGCTTCAATTTGTGTAGAACCGGTGAAAAGATTGAATTCATCTCTTGCGAAAGAGCTCAGCCTCTTTCTCCTACCAAGGTACGTAAGGATGAAGATGAAATGTGATAAAAAATGTTCGTAAAAAAAAACACGAATCAAATACGATCGAGTGCAAGAAGCAAATTTTAATAAAATGATGAATATTTTACCTGATAAATGTAGTCAGAATCAGTTTTGAGTGAACTGAAGCTCTGCTGGTGCGGCAAGGAAACCTGATCTTCGTCCATGGGTTCGTCCATCTGAGCCTTGTACGAGAACATGATGCTCGGTTGAGAAACACTGAAACCACAAGTTAAGAATAAATTAATATCTGATAATTTTATTAACATACGGTAAGATCAGGTTCGGTCAATCTTTTCGAATTCTCAAGATCAAGGCACATTGAAGCAGAGTTTACCCCGCGGCTTCGCTCCCGTGGCGCACCCCACAGGACGGGATTAAAATAGCCAATGTTGCCAGGAAGTATGTAGCTTTCTACTGGTGAATGAATTTTCAAAATCGGTTAAGTAGTTTTTGAGTTTATCCATTACAGTTTTTACATTACTTTATAATATTAGTGGACATTAGTAGTTTTCCCTCTCACAGAGAGGAGGCTTGTGGCCCAGCAATGGGAACGCTGTGGGGATAGGAGTCATTATGCTACGTAGATTTTTAGATTTGCGCTTTGACTCTGCGTCTCTTCGATGCCTTGACCCTTTAGGAAGACATCTCGTTATTGAAGTGACGCAGAACCGACAACAAAGAAAAAACCGACTGCAAAGATGTAAACAAGAAGTAAATCATGCTGTGCAGTCGCAGGATACATATTCGCGAGCTGGCTGACCAAAACTATAAATATCTCCCTGATTGCATAGCGTGATTTACTACTTGTTACCCGATTGCCGAAGGAGCGTAATGTGTTTATTTACATCGTTGCAATCGGGTTTTTTGATTTTATTAACTTTTTTTATTTACAACTTTTTAGTTATACTTTTTTTTTCGAATGACTTTTAAACATATAAGTAGTATATATTTTTGTAATCACCTCTAAAAACCCTTCATTTTGATACCCCACTCAATGGGTTTCGAAGAAAAAAAAAATGCAATTCCTAAAATATGGCGCCCAAAACGTGGCGGATATTTCTTTTTTTTTTAACGGCACTGATCTAAGAACACTTATGTCTTAATTATAAAATTCCATCAAGTGGTTTGATAGATACGAGGTAATAAAGAATATTACATACATACAAGATACCTACGCGCGAAAAACATAACCCTTTCCTTGCAGCCGGGTAAAAAGAATGGAAAGAGGGTATACACGCTAATTATAGTGAAATAATTAGTTACAGAGTGCATTCAATCAATCTGCCTAGCCTTTTCCCAACTATAGGGTCGGCTTCCAGTCTGACCAGATTCAGCTGAGTACCAGTGTTTTACATGAAGCGACTGCCTATCTGACCTCCACAACCCAGTAACTGGGTAACACGGTACCCCTTGGCCAGACTGGTGTCAGATCTCAAATTTCTGACTACTCGTAACGACTGTCAAAGATCTTCAAATGACAGCCGGGACCAACGGCTTAACGTGCTTTCCGAGGCACGGAGGAAACTCGGTTTGTTGAAATGGTCACCCATCCACGGACCGACCTCGTCAAGCGTTGCACAACCTTGAAGATCGTGCGGCTGTTATTATTTAGCCACGAGCTCTTCATTATTATTTATTAAATTTCAATGACGAGCTGTTCTTATAAATGAAAAGTGACGTCGAGTATTAAATGCGTCATCTCAGAGGTACCTTACGTACTCAAAGGGCATGAACGATAAGACAAACTGATAGTAGGCTTCATTTTAATAACCCGACTTCTTTTGCTATATCTATCAGTCTCCTTCAAACTCGGTGCCAGGCTTGGAATTTCTTTATTTAGAAAAAATAAAGGGTAAACATAAGTTGTCTTTTTGTATTTGTATGTTTGTTTTGTGCACAATAAAGAATATGGATATAAAGAAAGAAAATCGCTCGGATAACTTTGAATGCGCGACGCGAGCTAGTATTTGTGTGATGTCAGGTAATCATTTTGTATCTGGCGGCAAAGATTCGCTAAAAGAGTTTAAAGAATGAAGTCGCGTCTAGGCACAAAGTTCACATTCACAACACGAAGTATATCTACAAGTCATACGAATATTTGTGCCGAGCCACAATCGAAACTGATATTGGTAGGGGAGGATTTCGAATTGCTGCCGTTATTATTACCTATGGACACCGTTCGGCCGCTTTCTGCTGAATGTAAAAGCGGGTGAGCGTAAGTTGATTCTCACTCGCAAGAGTTCGTTCCACGTTCGGTCAAGCGCGAGCCTATCGATAATAGAAAAGGTGGTTTCTATTATCGATAGGCTCGCGCTTGACCACTATCTCATTTGATGGTAAGCGATAATGTGGTCTACGGTGATGCATGCTTGCCTAGAAGTAACCCTTAACTTAAAGATTCTCAGGTTGTAGCTATCGGAGAACACAGACTCCGGCAGGGAATTCCACTCCTTAGCTGTACGCACAATGAAAATATTCCCAAAATTCGGCGACAAACCATGGCCGGTCTTCGGTAGACATTGATTGTTACGTTAGAGAACGGAATGTAGTACTCCATTCCCTTACGCAACACATCCGTCACGGACTCAGCGCACGACGAAGGATCAGCTGAAGAAAAGCAAGTAGGCTGCCAAGGATAGCAAGCGAAGAAAGATCGCATCCTATCCCAGTCTGCTGACTTGTACCGCCAAACCCGCCGGCCGGGTGCCTCTTGGGCGGGGAGTAGATGGACACAGACTTCACCAGACAGTAGTCGGAAATTATCGACACAGAGTATCGGTCGGATCCGTTGTCAGTAGAAGGTCCAAGCAATTTCCTGTATGCGAATCAACATTCGGCACCTTCGTTGCCCCCTTAACCAGCTGGGTTAGGTTTAGCGCTAGAGAAAGCTCGCGCATCTCCCGTCCAGAATGATCAGTGCACTGGTATGGGAAGAGCCACTCCTGGTGGTGGGCATTAAAGTCCTCCAGTAACAGTAATTGGCTGGAAGGGTACCGCTGCTGTGTCGCATCAGCCGCTTCAGTAAGGTACTTTTTGAGCCTGATTATCTCCTGTCTACTGGTCCTCCAGGTGGTGGTGGTGGTGGACTAGCTTTTTTCACTCCACTGGAGCCGTTTTTTTTTTGGTTTAAAAAGTAGCCTATTATGCGATGTACCTTGGTACTATAATATCAGTGAAAAATAAATTACGTAATCGATCAGTACTTTAGAGATTACCTATTACAAAGAAACATACAATTTTACCTCGTTAAAATATTTGTTAAGATTACAACTCACCTGAAAAATTCGCTTAGGAATGTGTGATAGACAAGGGGAGTATAGAGCGAGAAGTAGAGCCAAGTAGTGACGTCGACGACACACAGGCCGGACTGCATATTGCCCCACGCCAGGAGCCCTGCGCCGACTGCCTGCGTCGTGTCCAGTAGCGCCAGTAGTAACACGTACAGGTAGAATGATAGTTTAGCTGAAATAAAACACGTTTTATTTGTTTATTCTTTGGTGGTAAACGAAGCAAAAAGAATACGTAATGCTCGGTCAAAATTATAGAGCACCTGGCGCTGTCACGTCACTCTGACGTTCGACTCTCGCTATTGGCGCACGGGACGAACGCGGTATGCCGCGCGGGTAGGCGGGAGTGGGGTCGCAATCCAACGAAGTGCACTGCAGTTATTTTGCCCGTGTAGTAAAAATAAGTAGCAGGTGGCGTTCTATAGGTTTTGACTACCTCCATAGGAAAAAGTTGCGCTGTCAACAGAGGCCTAGTGTACCTACAAATTTATTACTATAACTATAAATGAAACCTCAAATTATGACATTTTACTTAGGAAATTCAGCCAGATGTCTGCGATCGCATTTCCTCTTAAGTATGTGTACTTTGATGGTAATGGTGCTGGCAGTTGACAAAGTGAGGGACACTTCCAGCAACATTTTTGATAAACATAGAGCCAAAAGTGCAAGCCAGTGTGAAGCAAAATTTTGTTTGTTTCATAGTCAGTTAATCGTGACCTAAGATTAAAAAAAAAATTAAACAATTGATCAATTCAATGCTTTTGTTGGGATAAGTATAATATTAGTCCGTGACTGGTAGCTCTTTATATGACATTAGCGACTCGGCCCAGCTTTGTTCGGGGCAAATAATATAAACAAACCTTTCCCATCTCTCCCATGCATTCTTCTTACTACAAGGTAAATCCGTATCAAAATCCATTGCATTATTTGGAAAAAGTAAGTAAGTGAATAAACACACAGAGGCATACAGCAACTTTGTTCTATATTATTTAGAGAAGACACGTTATTAGCGTTTGAAGCCATACACAACCCACGCACCGTGTTAAGCAATGCATATACCCAACACTACTTTTCCCAGTTATTATTACATTTTAATAAATTAAAAATACTATCTAAATATGCCTGTGATTACTTATCATGGTCACTATAATATGTTTTAATGAGTCTATCCACATGTTTGGTCCATTTCAGATAAGTCAGGATTAATTGTTTAACTGCCACACTCAGAGACGTTTAACGTTTACTTAAGTCGTTCCTTAGTGAAGATTTAAAAAAGTACACTCTCAGAGACAGTTAACGGTTCCTTAACGTCCCTTAATGACAATTAAAGTTAAGTATAGCAAAACCCTTACTTAACTGTTTAACGATTGATTTTGACATGTACGTTTGAGATTATATTCTTATTTTTAATAGAGAATTCGTTTTTATGGTGCGTATCTTTTAGATGAAAGGTTTTCCTTGATAAATATAATAAAATAAAAATTATTATAAATTAAATAATATAAAAATAAAAATTATTATAAATTAAACAAAATAAAAATAAAAATTATTATAAATTAAATTAAATAAAAATTATTATAAATAAAATAAAAATTATTGTAAATAAAATAAAAATTATTAAAAATAAAATAAAAAATAAAAATAAAATATCTTTGGTTGAAATGTTTTTTCTTTATATGAAATTCTTAACCGACCCCAAGCAACATGGGTCAAGGGCAGAAAGATGAATTATATAGGTAATAAATGAAAATCCATAAATTAATCAAATTATAATACTATTATTTTAAACCACTAAAAGAAACAATAGATTTCTAATAATATATTATGATAAATATGTAATTAAAATTTACAACATGAAATTTTATTTTTGCCGGGTAAAACAATTTATAACCTTGACACTTTATAACATTGATAGTTAGCTATAAATGATACCAGAAAAACAAAACCTCGAAAAACCCGACTGCTTGAAAAGCAAACTAAAAAGACGTAAACAAGGAGAAAATCATGCTGTGCAGTCGGATGCGGAGGATACATATTCGCAAGCTGGCAGACCAAAACCAGTCGGATTTTTGGATTTATTGAATTAACTTTTTTTATTTACATCTTTTTAGTTATTTTTTTTTTTCGATTTAGGTACATTTAAACATATAAGTGATATATCTTTATTAAATCACCTGTTAAATCCCTTTATTTTGATACCCCACACGACGGGATTGGAAGAAAAAAAAATTTGGTCCGCTACAATATGGCGCCGAACATCGGCCATTTACCTATTTTAAAATTTTTATGTAGCCAGTGACAATCGCAGGGTTAAGACGAATCGATTGACGTAAGAACGATCAAAATCGACCAACGCGTTTGGTCTCTAGAACGCCACATAGGAACAAACATACAAATATGCATAGACTGATAAACACATTACCCTCCTTCGGCAGTCGGGTAAAACGGGTCCGGTTGCTTTATTTATATGAAAACAGCTGTATCGCTTTGACTTTTATTAAAAACGATCAGTAAAAGAACTTATTTTCATTTATATTACTTATTTACATGCTTTCAATGTGTATACACAACCCTACGGATACTTAAAATTGTCATTAACTAATGAACCCTTAAATTATGTCTCTGGGATGTATCGTTAATTAACGGATTTAATGATACTTAGTTAAGTACACATTAGGGCTAATTTAATGAATCTTTCTGAGTGTGGCAGTAAGTAACTTAATATCAGAATCATTGGATATGGGATCAAGTTGCTTGGTCAGACAACCAATAACAAAGGTTGAATTGATCACTGTTACTATTAATATTCTTACATAGCAAAAGTTTTATATGCATCCGAAAAATACATACTTTTGTTTTGCAAAATGAATAAACATATGGAGCAAGTAATAAGTTCATTAGGTAACGCTATGTCATGTCATGTTCAGGTGTTTTTTACAAAAAGACTTTGTGTTTTATGATACTAAATCAATATGCATCATGCCTGAGTAAATTCAAATGAACAACTACAAGAGTGCATATTTAGAGATGGTTAAAAAAAATTATTAAAGACTAATTCATTCTAAGACATTTCAGATACATATCCAATAATAACAATACTATCTCAATATTTACTATGAATATTGTTAACTGCATGATACAGTTGCATAATTTATTGTTTATAAACCAATAAATAATAATGATAACTGGACGAGGAAATAATTCTCACTATTGTACTTATCAGAAAGCTTAAAGTGTACTTACAAGCAATATGATACAAGAACAAAACAATTAAGTACATCTAATGAAGTATTATTGAACACTTATCTCTAATGTTTGTCATTGGTTATTCTTACAATGTGTAATTAGTTAATTAAATAACAATAAAGATATGTCTTTTAAATATGTTTACCTCTATAACTGTGTTTGTTACTTCAGTAGTTAGCCTATTAAATAAGTAATTAGGATAGAGCATGATAAATATATAAAAAAAAGAAATAATTCTAAATACTCACTTGGTAAAGCAAGATATTCCCTCAATGGAATCCAGGGCAATAATAGTATTAGAAAGTAAATAAGAGCAAAGACTAAAGATGACGTAAACCAAAACAGCATCCCTCCGTGCCCAAACAGATCGTAATCTCTGGTGTCAACATGAAACATATCATCTGGCATGACAATCTCCAGGGTGCCTTGCGTGACAGTGAAAGCAAGGGATAAGAGTGACGTTGCCAGTAACACATATCGAATGCTGCTGCGACTGTCCAAATGGCCTGAAATATAAGAAAAACATTGTATGAATAATAGGCCTTCTAGATCTTCTTTTTTTAGTTTCTAACGTCTTATTGTCGGACCTACGTTGTCCCCTATCTAAGTAATGCTGTAACATGGAAATATTCCAAAACTTGACCATATTTTTAAAAGAGTAACCGTGGAGTTTCTTGCCGGTTCTTCTCCATAGGAAACGACCAACCCGAACCATGCGCCTATTGTCGACATTTTATAGGTGCCCATCAATCAATTTATCAATCAATTTTTATTTTATTTTTATTTTACATAGGCCTAACTATGTAAAATAAAAAAATAAAAAATTGATTTTGATTTATGAAGACATTTCATATTGGGTTACAAAACTTTCTTGAACTATACACTATTACAATCTAGACAATGTTGACAAATAAAATATAAACATGAAATGACCTTGTAACCTATGAATCCTAAACATAAACAGTGAAAGTCTGTCTGCATGACAATAGAGTAATGGTGATGGAAATTAGAACAAGATTAGTCATTTAAGCAAAAAATATGAAGGTTAAAACTTACCAAAAGCCAAGCCAAATATAACGACACTCATCTCTGTAGCAAGCAGGAAAAACCTGACCATGACCCATAACACCTTGTCCACCATACCACCAAGTGGCACTGCAGCATTCACAGTCATGGACACAGCGCATCGCACCAGGCTTATGATCACATTGCCCCATACCAATGTATAAAACGTCAAGAATATAGGACTGCTTGTAGCGCGCAATTTCAACTGAGCCTTGTTAAATCTTACTACTAAGAAAAGCACAAACAGCGCGTTTGGTATCAAAATAATTAAATCCCAAATACGGACCCTGCGAAAGAACAACAAAGTGAGCACAAAAACGTACACGAAAAAAATACCAAGGACGCAGAACATTTACATACCTTGAATTATTTATCTCGTAGTATAAAACATATTTACAAAAGGTATCCTCCGTCACGGGAGGAAAATCTGACCCATTGGTGCCGTACATCTTCATAATCATCTACTGTTTTTCCATTTGGCTTGTTACGAAAGTTTACTGAGCCCGTGGCAGCATTACTCCAATAATCAAGTTATTGGAATAGGCCACCGTTACGTCAACTTAGACCTATCATTATAAACATATACGCTTTGATTTTGCACTAGCTAATTGATTTTAAAATGACGACACAAACAAAACGGTCACACCACGAGATAATACAGGTATTGTGATAAAATAATATAATTCTTTTTCGTTCAGTCGCTCACAGAAGTCACAGAATTTATTCGTTCGGTTCTCTTTCTCTTCTTCGCTGTAAAACTAGTAAAGTAACTTGACATTGACAATTTTATTAGATTGTAAGAGACGTTTAGTGCCAGAAGTGCCAGCACAGATTATACTTATATGCACCACAGGTCATATTTGTATTTTTATATCTTTGGCAATGTTTTATTAGAATAGAATTAATTCTAATTCTGCCGGGTTTTAAGAGACCCAAAATTGATGACCGCACGTAATATTTCTCCCAGAATTTAACATCTTGCTCTTGGTCTCAAACATCTTTCTAAAAAGTTACGGTTGACCTCAGAGCGGTTAACAGGGTAAGGTGGAAACATATTATTAACACCCGACCCGACGCCACGCCACCCGACGTGTCGACACCCGACGCGTACCGTGCACATATGCAACACCCCATGTGATGCTACAACACGATTCGCTAGTATCATAGCCAGTATTGCCAGGTCTCGTTTTTGTTTTATCCCAAGTCTGATCTCAATTTACCCTAGATTTTAAGTTTAATGAAAAATAATCTGTTTTTTTTTAAATATACTTTCCCTCGCCGTACCATCTATATTTGATACATTTCATGCAAGATCATACATAAGACGAAACATTACAATCTATAATATAATTACAGACTAGTTTTACTATAAGAATATTTGAAATCATTAAAAAAGATCTGGTTATTTAGGGATTTGTACCATACCAAATACTTGACTAATAAAAACCAAAAATTGCGGGTTCAAAGGAAATATTTAAACTTAATTTGACTCAAATAAGTTAATCATTTCTATTAAAGCATAAACATAAAAATTACCCTCACCGAGTTTGTACCCTAAAAATGACCGTGCTGATGAAACTTAACTCTAAATAAGGGTAAATTACCCTAAGTTGGCACCACTGATCATGCTCTCGACTGACTGACGCGTAGCATCGGGTGTTAACTAAAAAAGAAGACTGCTGCTAAGAATTTAGATGATCGTCGTAAATGTCTTTCAATATTCTTAGACCTGCAGAAAGCCTTTGACACGTTCTCTGTTCCTATTCTCCTGTCAAAATTGGAAGCATTCGGGGAGCAGCGCATAAGCTTTTCAAGAACTATCTCCAAAACAGGACAGTCCGTTTTAAGATCGATTCATACATTAGTGATGAAGAAATTATCACATACGGTGTTCTGCAAGGCAGTGTGTTAAGGCCTATGCTCTTCCTAATAAATATAAATGATCTTTGCACACTAGCACTCCCCAACACCAAGATATTCACATATGCTGACGATACTGCGATCGTGGTATCTGGAGATACATGGTGTGACGTGAAATATCATGCAGAACAATCGCTACATACGATTTTTAGGTGGCTGCAGAATAACCTTCTGTCACTTAATTTGGCTAAAACCAACTACATTCCTTATTTCTCACAAAACAGCTCTCGCTAGACGCCAGTTTTATGTAATAAGCTCTCTCATTTACAGAAGGGTCAACAAACTTATCCAAATAAGTAATTTAATCAAACACAAAGTCAAAACCAAATTACAAAAGTGGCTGTATAATCAGGACTACTCCAGTACAGAAGACCTTATTTTTAATATAATGTAGGCACGTAATAATCATTGTCATTATCACACAAAAACGGATACAGAAACACATGCAACATCACACGAACACACCTTACACGACAACACACACTCCCACACACCCACTCCCCTCTCATAAACCACACCACACTACTTCACACCCCATCTAAATCACACAACCATCCCCCCTTGTATACACCTACTCACATATTCATAATCATAGTTAAATCAGGACATTATGATAGGTTTTTTAACACACTTACATAAAGTTTTATTTTTTATTTTGTACAGGAAGTTACAGTAGAAGACTCCTCCCCTAGTTTAGGAGGCAGGGTTTTTCACTATTTGTGTGGCCTTTGCCAAAAATCCAATGTATCTGAAATGTATTGGTATTGTACACAAAATGTATACAAAGGTATTTTGTGTCAATAAAATTATTTTATTTATTATTTTTAATATTTAGGGTTCCGTACCAAACCGCAACAACAAGTTGGTTGTAATCCTTAATCAAATACGGGTCTGCGATGAAAAAGTTTTTTGAATAATTTTATGTGAAACTGGTAAATGTTGAACTAAATATTGCAAATATGAACTTTATTTTAATGAGTCACGTCACATTTTTATTGGAAATAGATTCTATGGTCTACTTTATTTAAAAAAAATATCGGACAAAAACCTATAGATTTAACCATGGCGTGGCCGCACATGAAACAACAATAGTTATTTCTGGTGTTACCGTGTTGGCAAATTTCCCCAAACTATGGTAAAAATATATTTAATAAATGTAGAGTCTGGCCAACGAAAGCGTGATCTGGGGTATTTTCAAAGTTGGGGTATGGCAACATTAATAAGCTGTCAATGGTACGTCAAAGTCTGTGATTGTATGACTTGGTAATCTTGATCCATGTTGGCTGATTGTTATATTTTTCGATATGATGATACCTTTTCTTATATTTATGTTTCAATGTTCCTCATTTGGCCGAATAACTGCAGAAGACTGGAAAAAATGTAATAAATGTGGAAAATAAATATAAACAAAGAGATCACATAACAGAAGAAGCATTGGAAAAATTTATATAAGTGTAGATGATGATTCAGATGAATACTTAGAGGTTGAATTTTTGGACTATGATTTTGAGTATGATGATTAAGTAATTAATAAATTAAATGTTCAGTGGGTTAATATTATGGACATACTAATAAATAAATCTACACACTCGTTTTTTAACTCACATCCATGACAGTCACGGCTCCGTCACACTTCACCAAACGGAGCAAATAAATCAAAAAATAAATTGTAATAAATACAAATAATACAAGTATCAAAACTTTTAACTAGAGGTATAGTTGGTGATACCACATTAGGATTTTTGAATTTGCCGCGTTTTTCAGATCACACTTTCGTTGGCCAGACTCTAACTGACTTATCTTCATTACTTTTAAACAGGTGATAATTACGACTAGACATTCATCGACTGGCATGGTGTAGATGTTGAAATAAATAAGACTTTAGAAAAATTAAAAAATATGCTTTATTCATCATAAATTTAAAACAACACGGTCACCTCCAACCCGGAGGGCTCTAAGATAATATACATTACATACAGTACTTGATGACTTCAATAATCACGTGAGTGTAGTAAAACGAACCATGGTTTGGTCAGGTTTTCTTGTTGAGGAATGTATCAACAGTACATAGTCGTGGTAACTGGCTTGATTTTGGTCAGGCTTAATCTGTAACAATATATAATATATTCAATCCAAACACTAAGGAATGAATGCAATTAGTTAATACCTAAGTAGGAAATTCGAGCCCGTGCTTTTTTTCTAATCCCGAGATTTCGCAATTGCCTACAGACCTGCCGCTGCTGGGATTGCCTTTTTAATATTTTTGTTGAAGTAAGAAATTAAAATTCACTTGAATATTCTAAAAGTTTTATCAATTGCGAGCAGGTGGCAATAGTTGTAATTCATCGCATCACATCATCAGCCTATTAAAGTTCCCACTGCTGGGACACAGGCCTCCTCTCTGTGAGAGGGAATGGGCCGTAATCCACCACGCGGGCCCAGTGCGGGTTGGTAGATGTCACATGTCTTCGAATTTTTGGTTCTAGGACATGCCGGTTTCCTCACGATGTTTTCCTTCACCGTTTTGAGAGCAGTGGTGATGAAATAATTTACACAAAGTAAAGCGCCTGCCTGGGCTCGAACCCACGACCTACAACTTGTAAGTCGCGGCCGATACCTCTGGGCCACCACTGCTCTCTTAATTCTGTAATTCATTGTTTATATTAAATTTATTTCAGTCATCTTGTACACCTCGTTCGTAACAACACCATGTTTGTCACTTTTCTGTGTTTAACAACCTGAGGCTCTTCTACCCCATTTGGAATGCGGATGTGAATTGTATGTATGTAATAAAAAAAACACCCAAAAGAAGAGGGGGTGAGAATCATACGTATGTCAATACTTACATATATATATTTTTAGGCACTGAATTTGGTACAATTATGGCTTTTCTATTTATAGAAAAATGAATCATCATCAAAATGAACAAATTTTACTATATTTTGTTTGGTTCCAATTATCTCTTCCAGTAGCATCCAGCCATTTCTTTATTATTTCACTATTAGACGGCAACCTAAAATGTAAAATACAATTTATTAGCATACTAGAGTCTGGCCAACGAAAGTGTGATCTGAAAAACGCGGCAAATTCAAAAAATCCTAATGTGGTATCACCAACTATACCTCTAGTTAAAAGTTTTGATACTTGTATTATTTGTATTTATTATAATTTATTTTTTGATTTATTGGCTCCGTTTGTTGAAGTGTGACGGAGCCGTGACTGTCATGGATGTGAGTTAAAAAAGCGTGTGTAGATTTATTTATTAGTATGTACATAATATTAACCCACTTAACATTTAATTTATTAATTACTTAATCATCATACTCAAAATCATAGTCCAAAAATTCAATCTCTAAGTATTCATCGGTATCTGAATCATCATCTACACTTATATAAATTTTTCCAATACTTCTTCTGTTAAGTGATCTCTTTGTTTATATTTATTTGCCACATTTATTACATGGTCCGTCAATTTTGTCAGTCTTCTGCAGTTATTCGGCCAAATGAGCAACATTGAAACATAAACATAGGAAAAGGTATCATCATATCGTAAATATATAACAATCAGCCACCATGGATCAAGATTACCAATTCATACTAAAAATCGCAATCACAGACAATACACATATTAATAATGTTGCCATACCCCAACTTTGAAAATACCCCAGATCACGCTTTCGTTGGCCAGACTCTACACTAGATATATTTATTGGGTAATAAACAAAATAAGCTACAGCGTAGTAAAGAAATGTACCTAATGAAGTTAACAGTCCTATGTATGTATGACGAAAAATAAATAAGTTTAGTTGGGTAAAATTTAATTCATACAATAGCAACACTGAACTTGTCATAGTTTAGGGTTATTTTCTTAGATAAAGTACCTATAGATTAAGCCTTAAAATGAGCTTGATTGATAGAGCGAGATTGCTAATTGGCAGCTCCATGTAATTAATATGGACAAAAGATTATTTTTTGTCTTTGTCACCATGGCCGGTTTCTGTTGTTTGTCAAATTCTAATACAATGGCAGGTTTGACAAACAAACTCGGTTTTGTTTGATTTTCTGTGATTTCGTGGTATTATGTGTTAATTGAGACAAGGAATTTGGGTTATTTATAGATAATAAGTGTCAGTGCGATGGTGGGTTGTAGGTGTTCTTGTTCTTGTTGTAAGACCAGAACTAACTATTGCTGTCTCATGTGCGGCCAAGCCAGTGCTTAATCTATAGGTACTTTATCTAAGCGTGGTATAAAGGTTAGTTTGTCAAACCTGTCATGCCATTTGAGTTTGACAAACAACAAAAGCCGGCCATGGTGACAAAGACAAAAAATAATCTTTCGTCCTTATTATTTACATGGGGCTGCCAATTAGCGATCTCGCTCCATAAATCAAGCTCATTTTATGGTTAAATCTATAGGTCCTTTATCTAAGGTCAATACGCATTTTTTTATTCCTTACTATTTCATAAGCGCCCTGCACACGTACAGTTCGGACCGCGCATCTTGGACTGCGTTCCAAACAGCAGTTAGATCTGTACGGTTTGGACTGCGGATCAAACTGTTGTGCTAATTACGATAAAAAATGCATTCACGGTTTGGATTGCCGACGAAACTTACATAATCTAGACAAACGTTCCGAACTGTGCGTGTAAATTGATTTTCAAGAGTTTGGACTGCAGTTTGGACTGGCGCGTGGAACGTTATAGCTTTTAAAAGTTTTTTACACAGTAGTAAGAAAAATGGACGATCGGTTGGTCATCGCGTTAGCTGGATTTGTAGTTAGCTTAAACAGCCGAAAAAAACGACGAGTGTGGGTAAAGGAATACAGACAAAGATATGGACATTTACCGATGTTAAGGGAATTACGACAGTGTCATCCGGAAGATTTTAAAAATTACCTAAGAATGGACAGTGACGATTTTGATTGTTTATTAGCACTGATACGTCCCAAATTAACTAAGCAAGATACAGTTATGAGAAAATGTATAACAGCAGAAGAACGATTGGTTGCCACGTTAAGGTTTTTAGCGACCGGACGGTCCTGTCGCCGCCGCGCCGCCCCCAGCTAGCGGCCCGCCATCACGTCATCCAGGGCCAGGACCAGGACGCGCATGCTGGCCAGGCACGCGCGTCCGGCACCATCCCGGACAACGCAACGCCGAGGGAAGCCGCGGCGGCGAGTTGGAGTCTTTTTTGTTTGTGAATAATTATATGTACCTGGGGTTTGATCCGAGAGGAATCTTCAATACTTTGGGAGGTTTGCTTCGCGTAATCAACCTTTAGTTCTTACTAGCTCGTACCGCGATTCAGCTCGCCATCTGTGGTTAAAAATAAATTGATTCCCACCATTCTATATTTTTTCATATACATAATTACGTAATAAAACATTTCTAGTGTCTTAGGTGTGAAGTTATAGCATACACATCTGCGAGAATTAGATATTCGGTTACATGCTCTACGAGATACTAAGTCATCGTAGTTTGTTGGTCTTTAAAGAGTTAACCGCAGCCAAGTCTGCTAATTAACCTCTTGCTATCTCTGTGTATACCTCAGTTAACCGCAGCCGAGTCTGCCAATTAACCGAGTCATCATAATTTGGGTATTAAAGAGTTAACCGCAGCCAAGTCTGCTAATTAACCTCTTGCTATCTCTGTGTGTACCTCAGTTAACCGCAGCCGAGTCTGCCAATTAACCGAGTCATCATAATTTGGGTATTAAAGAGTTAACCGCAGCCAAGTCTGCTAATTAACCTCTTGCTATCTCTGTGTGTACCTCAGTTAACCGCAGCCGAGTCTGCCAATTAACCGAGTCATCATAATTTGGGTATTAAAGAGTTAACCGCAGCCAAGTCTGCTAATTAACCTCTTGCTATCTCTGTGTGTACCTCAGTTAACCGCAGCCGAGTCTGCCAATTAACCGAGTCATCATAATTTGGGTATTAAAGAGTTAACCGCAGCCAAGTCTGCTAATTAACCTCTTGCTATCTCTGTGTGCACCACAGGACTCTTTCTCATAATATAATATTCTATATCTTAGTACATACAACTGTACAAATTAGTTAGGGAGACTTCGTATTGCAGCACCGAAGGTCTCCTCTAACGGACTGATCACGGCCTTTCGCCCAGTCTAATTCTCACGAGGTTTTCGCATTGCAGTATCGAAAGACCTCTTAATGTAACCGACTTCTAAAGCATCAGAAACTTTCATAAAGTTAGTAGATCTAGAGTTTAGACATTTAAATGGGGGAATCTCTACACTATTGACATAGTGTTACCACTTAGCTTATATTTATCTCTGATGAGCTGCCACTAGGCTGGAAGTCTCCATCAAAACACTAATCACTTTTACTTTGCACTTATTGAATTGGCTAAGTTACCTTTGGTGTATTTCAAATGACACAAAATGAAGCGGCAAACGCCATAGACTATCTAGAGATATCACTTAAGCGCCACAACCATAAACTATAAATACTCTTTATCTATAGTGGTGAACCCATATTACGATTATGTCAGTATTGCTAGCATATCACCTAATGTTGTCATTTATGAATAGACTAGTTACACGTTTCGCTCTAACAATATTAATTTGACTCTGTTACCTGTTTACTTCGCGAGCTACACGTCGCGACAGGTCCTATGAAGATCTTAAATTTAGTACAGGCGTGTCTACATCGGCGTTAAGTAAATTAATACCGGAAACGTGTAGAGTAATTTATGAAACGCTTCGGGAAGATTATATGAGGGTAAGTAAAACATTTTGTAAATCAGTTATATACTTATATAATTTTTATCAGTCACAACAATCACAGTACAATCAGTTAAAATGAATAATTAGTTATTATAATTAGTTAAAATGCTTATAGTAATCTCTTAATAAACACTGAGATTCATTTACGAGAGTTACATCAGTGTTTTGGGTTTCCAATGTAGGTTGAAGAGACGAATGTTGAGCAGCGTCCGTGTGTACAGAAGTAGATGATGATGGTGAAGATAAAATAACAGTTTTATTGCACTGCTTATCACAAATATCAGTTGAATCAGTTAATTGATTTAGTATACCCCTGCGTAAAACTGAATGTATAATTGTTTCAGCATGTAAGGCTTGAATACTATTCATTTTCTCCAATTTTTTGGAAATGGATATGGCCAAAGCATCATATTCTGTCACTTCCTTTTTTTTTAATGCTTCTGTACATACAGTCATGAATTTAATCTGAGTATCTATCACACTTGGTTTCGTTTTCCTCTTCATACCTCTTGAGGCTGATCCTAAAGATGAAGATGATTCCTGAAACAATACAATTTATAATAAAAGTTGACGAAACATAATTTTATTGGTTTTATTTTTCAGTTTCCTACGAGCAAAGAAGAATGGTTGGAAATTGCTAAAGGCTTTCAAAATCAGTGGAATTTCATTAATTGTGGTGGAGCTCTCGACGGAAAGCATATTCGAATTGTACCACCTGCAAATTCTGGTGCAAAATATTATAATTACAAGAACTTTTACAGCATGGTTTTATTAGCTTTGGTCAATTCAAACTATGAGTTCATTTTTGTAGATATTGGTAAAAACGGCAGAATGTCCGATGGAGGTGTCCTCGAACACACGGAATTTTACAAAAAAATTATAAGAAATCAATTAGAACTACCCGACAAAAGTGAGAACGTTAACAATTTAAACTATGTTTTCATTGGTGATGAAGGTTTTGCTCTCAAAGAAAATCTCTTAACGCCCTATGCACAAAGAGAACTTGATCATGACAGACGGATTTATAATTATAGACTCTCGCGCGCTCGCAATGTTGTCGAAAATGCATTCGGTATAATAGCCTCTAGATTCCAGATATTACGTACACCCATTAACATGAAACCCGAAAACATATGTTACATAGTACTAGCAATATGTAGCATCCACAATTTTCTAAGAAAGAGAAGTAATATGTACCTGTCGGCAACGACAGTAGACAGAGAAAGTATTGAATCTGGACGCGTTAGTGAAGGAGACTGGCGAAGAGACAACTTCGACCTAACTAGATTGGACAGACCTTCAGTCAGGAATGTCTCAACTTTGGCTAAACAGAGCAGAGATGAATACAAAACATATTTTAATTCAATAGGTCGTGTCCCTTGGCAAGAAATTATGATTAACGCTGGTAGAGCATAACTTTATTCAGTGCACCTATAGGTTTATGGACGTAAGTTGAGCGCTGATTAAAGAGGCAGAAACAATTGCGCGCAGTGACCAATAAAGTTGCCGCTACCTATACATATTTTTTTTTATCTGTACAGTAAAAAAATTACAATATATTGTGTTTTTATTTACCACTTACCTCTACAATTGTGTGGTCAGAGTTTGGCAGTGACGTTATATTCGTAGGCTGCTGAGATGTTGGTATGTCGTCGTTGGTATAATGTTGTGGGGATGGTGTGTGGTTTGCAAAATAGTCTAAAGTTTCAGCTGTAGACTCGTCCGTCGGCATGTTAGACACGCTTGGGGTTGGTAATTCTTGGTCTTTTGTGAATAAAAGTAAGTCAAAGTACCAAAGAGTCGGTTTATAAACATCTTCTTGGGAGCTTCCACTTTTGTTCCGTGTCTCCGTTACTTTCTTCAATTCTTTGCGAAATGCACCTCTTATATTCTGTATTTTTTTGCTGACGAAATCGCGATCAGCTGAAACAAAACCTACTGACTTGCAAAAATCAACGAGCTCGTCATATGCTTTGTTTCTCATATTCCTGTTACTATACTCCTTACTTTTTATCTTCCAGAGACACGGATGTTCACGGTACAAACGAATGAACTCTGTGATAGCTTCGACGCTCCAAACCGCCATTTTTGTAATTTACGTTTATACGTGATGCGCGCGTAAAACTGTGAGACATGCACTCGCGTCGAGCTGCCAGATCGGACTGTTAGATCCGCACATCTACACGTACAGTTCGGAGCGAGGGATGGAACGGCGCGTGGTATTTCCCGCGGTCCGAACTGTACGTGTGCAGGGCGCTTATAGTCTATATCACAGAGTACATAGGTGGAAACACATTATTAACACCCGACCCGACCCCACGCCACCCGACGTGTCGACACCCGACGCGTACCGTGCACATTATGCAACACCCCACGTGATGCTACAACACGCTTCGCTAGTATTGCCAGGTCTCGCTTTTGTTTTATCCCAAGTCTGCTCTCAATTTACCCTAGATTTTAAGTTTAATGAAAAAAAATCTGTTTTTTTTTTAATATGCTTTCCCTCGCCGTACCATCTATATTTGAGACATTTCATGCAAGATCATACATAAGACGAAACATTACAATCTATTATATAATTACAGATCAGTTTTAGTATAAGAATATTTGAAACCATTAAAAAAGATCTGGTTATTTAGGGATTTGTACCATACCAAATACTTGACTAATAAAAACCGAAAATTGCGGGTTCAAAGGAAATATTTAAAATGAAGTCCATCATTACAAATTTGACTGAAATAATTAATCATTTCTATTAAAGCATAAACATAAAAATTACCCTCACCGAGTTTGTACCCTAAAAATTACCGTGCTGATGAAACTTAACTCTAAATTAGGGTAAATTACCCTAAGTTGGCACCACTTATGTCTCAAATATGTCTCAAAGGGTGTTGTACGTGTTGTATATGTGCACGGTACGCGTCGGGTGTCGACACGTCGGGTGGCGTGGGGTCGGGTTGGGTGTTAATAATGTGTTTCCACCTTGACGCGTGTTGTCGGGTGTTAACTGTTAACTAGAGACACACTGTGTGCGAAGCGTCGGGTGGCGTGTTTTCCCCCTCTCCCGGCAACACGCTGATCCAAAGCGACTGGGTGTTGTCGCGTGTGATTGCGTGTCGTCACATGGCGTGTTGACTATGTGTCTCTGACCATACTAAATGTATGGGATGGATTAGTACTTCAACGCGTCAGCAGGCGTCGGGTGGCGTGGCGTCGGGTTGGGTGTTAATAATGTTTTTCCACCTTGAAATGTCTATATTACTATTCGGAGGATTCTGATTATAAAAAGATTGTCCAAGAAATTATGAACGCCTATAAAAACTTAGGTTGTAATATGAGTTTAAAAAATCATTTTTTGAAGTCTCATAATTATTGATTTTTCCCAAAAATGCGGGCGATTACAGTAACGAGCAAGGTGAAAGGTTTCATCAAGATAAGAAAAGAGATGAAAAGAAGATATCAAGGCCATTGGCACGTTAATATGATGGCGGACTACTGCTGAATGAAAATGAATAATTTAGATTAATTAAAAATTTATAAACGAAAACCAACAAAACGAAGTTTTTTAAAGAAAAAGGTTGTTATTGATTTTTTTCTTTGTTTTGTATTATATTTTTAACTTTTGTATTTTATATAAAATTGCTTGTGTCAATAAAGTTTAGAAAAATATATAAAAAGATTCTTAATCATTTTATTTAATTTTAGTCCTGTAGTTATTTCTCTCCAAGCACTTTACCATCTAATTCTGTAAGTGTGACGTGATATAATATATCATATGATTGCTGTTTTATATTACTTTTAATACAACCACAACGAATATTAATAGGTAAAGAACAATAAAATCGCAGACCTGTGTTATTCGTCGATTACGTTACCATTCGGATAATCGAGTTTCAAGAAACCGGGCATAAGTAGGGTGAGGAACAAGTATATAACAATAGTAAAATTCTAGTGAAAATCGGTATCTATACTGGATAATGGGAAATAAATTCACACATGATGATATTTTGCAATGCCATGCCGTTACGAATCATCACCATCAAAAATGTAAATAATGTGTAAACTTACATGAAAATAAAGGGAAATAATAATTTTCCACCGCAAAACCCCGTCAAACAAATATAATAATAAATATTATCACCAAATTTAATGTTCAAAGGTCAATGGGAAGTTAAAAAATTCTTCGGAACAAAGGCGAACGGTAGGCTTGTATGGGAATTTTGTACCGTTAATAACATTTCGTGTTTTAGGATATTTTTTGTGTGGCCATGGTGGCAGTAGAATTAATTTTTGTTTTATTTTCACTCTAAGCAAAGGATTTAGAGCCTCTTTTTCGACTTGCATTTTGGTAACAGTAAACTTACTACTTCCATGCAGCATGCAGTCAGCCTCATCTTTCAGACACATTGAGACTTTGCTGGAAAATTACATAGCACTATAAAATTGACAGCACTGGATGGGCAATTTGATCGTTCGGGGTTCGGGGCGACTTAATAGAAGGATATGACCCGGATATGACCTTACTTTACAACATGATTATGATGAATAGAGTCTGGCCAACGAAAGTGTGATCTGAAAAACGCGGCAAATTCAAAAAATCTTAATGTGGTATCACCAACTATACCTCTAGTTAAAAGTTTTGATACTTGTATTATTTGTATTTATTATAATTTATTTTTTGATTTATTGGCTTCATTTGGTGAAGTGTGCCGGAGTCGTGACTGTCATGGATGTGAGTTAAAAAGAGTGTGTAGATTTATTTATTAGTAAGTACATAATATTAACCCACTTAACATTTAATTTATTAATAACTTAATCATCATACTCAAAATCATAGTCCAAAAATTCAGCCTCTAAGTATTCATCTGTATCTGAATCATCATCTACACTTATATATTTTTTTCTAATACTTATTCTGTTATGTGATCTCTTTGTTTATAATTATTTGCCACATTTATTACATGGTCCGTCTTTTTTTCCAGTCTTCTGCAGTTATTCGGCCAAATGAGGAACATTGAAACATAAATATAAGAAAAGGTATCATCATATCGAAAAATATAACAATCAGCCAACATGGATCAAGATTACCAAGTCATACAATCACAGACTTTGACGTACCTTTGACAGCTTATTAATGTTGCCATACCCCAACTTTGAAAATACCCCAGATCACGCTTTCGTTGGCCAGACTCTACATTTATTAAATATATTTTTACCATTGTTTGGGAAAATTTGCCAACACGGTAACACCAGAAATAACTATTGTTGTTTCATGTGCGGCCACGCCATGGTTAAATCTATAGGTTTTTTGACCGATATTTTTTTTTAATAAAGTAGACCATAGAATCTATTTCCAATAAAAATGTGACGTGACTCATTAAAATAAAGTTCATATTTGCAATATTTAGTTCAACATTTACCAGTTTCACATAAAATTATTCAAAAAACTTTTTCATCGCAGACCCGTATTTGATTAAGGATTACAACCAACTTGTTGTTGCGGTTTGGTACGGAACCCTAAATATTAAAAATAATAAATAAAATAAGTTTATTGACACAAAATACCTTTGTATACATTTTGTGTACAATACCAATACATTTCAGATACATTGGATTTTTGGCAAAGGCCACACAAATAGTGAAAAACCCTGCCTCCTAAACTAGGGGAGGAGTCTTCTACTGTAACTTCCTGTACAAAATAAAAAATAAAACTTTATTTAATTGTGTTAAAAAACCTATCATAATGTCCTGATTTAACTATGATGTGTGTGAGATATTAACGAAATTTATTTTTTATTTAAAAGGCCCATTTATGCCATTATGGATGGAATATGACATCGTTCAAATGTCCGCCGCAGCTTCGTATGGTGGCACGAATCCGAGAGGTCCAATTTTTAATGACTCTGCTGCATAGATCGAACGAGTGCTACAGATAAATGATAAACAATTTCTTTTGGCTTGAATTGAACAATATGGACGTGAACGACATGTGGTTCCAGCAAGATGGCGCTACTTGCCACATAGCGAACGACACAATCGACATTCTGCATGTTTGAGGGTAGAATTAGAGTTCCGCTAGACTTTTTCTTGTGGGGTTTTCTGAAGTCGCAGGTCTATGCCAATAAACCACATTCGACCGTTGCCCTGAAAGCCAACATAACGCAGCCATCGCTCGGATTCAGCCGGATCTATAAAGCAGAGTCATTAAAAATTGGACCTCTCGGATTCGTGCCACCATTCGAAGCCGCGGCGGACATTTGAACGATGTCATATTCCATCCATAATGGCATAAATGGGCCTTTTAAATAAAAAATAAATTTCTTTAATATCTCACACACATCTTGTTTTATTCAATTTTAACATCGACCCGTCCTTGTTGAAAGACCCTTTAATAAGCCGCTGCTGCAGTTAACACGTCCATCGTAAACTATAGCAAAAATGTTCGTAAATGTTAGGCATATTTGCTGTTCATGAACGATGTGTAGTCGGTGTATTCGTGTTATTCGGAATTCAACACGAATATAGCGAACAAAGACGAAAAAATAACGCGATCATCGAATAGCGATGTGAAGTGCCACCAGATCCGATGAAGTAGGCCGGTCCTTTAACTAAGCCAGAGAGTTTGTAATTACTAGAGATAACATATTTACGACGAAAAAGAAACTGTAATTTCTTTCGTTCTTGCTTATAGCAAAACTCTATGAAAAAGAAAGAGACAAACATAGACAAATGCTACCATCCTGAACGTCAAAGAGATCACTTTTTAGTCACTGTTGTAACCCATCGGTTACCAGCTCTAATTAAAGTTTTTCGCTGTTTTCACACCTTTGTTTCGTTTATATCAGGAAGAATTCTGTTGTTTAATTATATGCATGAACCATGTCGTGTGTGGCTATCGGTTGCAAGAGTAGAATGAGTGTATTAACAGAACATAATCAAAGGATATCTTTCCACAGGTGAGTTATCGACTAGCATACTGAAGTTTTTGTGCAGGGAATACATTTCATAGGCTGTCCAGAATAAATGAATCTTAGTTCTAAATACGTCGAGGACGTATAGTATCATTTAAACCATTCTATTTAGTGAAATAATTAACTTTCATGCGTTCGCTAATAGAGCTATGACAGTTTACGTACTTACGTTCTGATGTTAGAGATGTGACAAAAGTCACAAGAAAGATTTATCGATACTGAATTTTTATTTTACTTACTTTCATTTATTTCTTAAAGTGTATTTGCTATTTGTTATTATTAATCTAATATTGATTGTGCACAGGTTTCCTAAGAGTACTTATTTAAAAAATTAGTGGATCAAGAATATAAAACATGCTAACTGGACACCTTCACCATATTCTCGCATGTGTTGTGTGTGTTTATTTTCGCATTTTAATTTTTCAAATTAAATAATTATATTTCAACCATTTTATTATTATTTATTTTGTTACTTTTATACTTATACATACTCGTCTGTAAACTTTATTTTCAGTCTTGCACAAGAACTACCTGTTTGTACATATAGTCGTACGAGTGTACCAAAAACTGTCACTTTGATCTCATGATGTACCTCGTTTTTGCACAAGGTATGAATAAACATTATTATATAAAAGTGAATGTGTATTTGTACAAAGAGTGACTGATAAGTTCACTCTTAGTACGAGTACACATTCACATTTTAAATAATTATAAAGATTCCCTAAAAAAACGTAGAAAAAATTAGTTGCAGTCAGGGACGATTCTTACAGATATTTGACCAAATTTGTAGAAAATCCTCCTAAACTAAACTCGATAATATCGATATGACAGTGGCACAGATCTAGTTCTGATATATGTCTATAGATAAGTATCTATAGCATCCTCGGTCACACTGGCAGAAAAGATGGCATAGACAAAAGTATATCTATCTCTTTTTGCTTATTACGTTATCTGTTAGTGCGAAAGTGAATACCGATGTTGAAATTGCGTCTTAACCCCTTACTGCATGAATTATGAAGGAGATGAAATAAAAAATATTTTTTTGCAAAAATGTGTTTATTTTAGCTTAATTAGTGAGATCAAATCAACAAAAAAAATTATTAACTTATAATTCAAAAGTTAATAATTAACGCCATATGTGGCTTCGTATGCATTCTAGCTATATAAGCTTCAGTCAAATATGGTTTCGTATGCATTTAGCTGAAAAGTATTTTATTCCTCGTGAAATTCTTTGTAACAGTTGCGTTTGTCATTATAGCACAAATAAACATTGCATTTTTCACATAATGTAAAAGAACGAAATTTAGAACAATTTTGACATATTTGTCGGGCATTCTTCTTCCAAATCGGAAAATGGCTAATCCCATCGGTACGCACGGACTCCAAAGGCAAGTCTTGATGTCTAGCTGGCGTTTTTCGTGTCTTTTTTGCGGGAACTGGAGATTCAGGAATAAAAGAGGGGGTGCCACCCCGGCTGGATGTCGGAGTTCCAAGAATGCTCGATGGACGACCACGCTTCTTGGTCATAACAGCTTTTCCTGCTTTTCGCATATGTTCGGAAACGGCCAGTTTGAAATCGTATAGTGGCATGTAAGACTCAGCATTAATTCGGCGCCATAACAACCAAGCATTGACGAGGGACATGTCCACCATGTGAAAAAAAATCCTCTTGTACCATTGACGAGACCGCAAATGGATTCTATAATAACCCAGCATAGAATCAAGTAAATCTACTCCTCCCATATGCTGGTTATAGACATCCACAACTTGGGGTGAAGGTATGTCAACATATTTTTTATCTTGTCGAACATAACGCCGCTATTTTGTTGTGGGTTCACTTCCAACGTAGGCTGAAAGAAGATTCATTTCCATCGTCTGGAAATTTGTCAAAGGGACGTCATCTTCCTCAGAAAATTCTGATTCTGACTCCGGTATAATAATATGTCGTTTTAGAGGTAAACGAATGGAGCCAGTATTACAATTATCGTCACAATCCGAATCAATATCATCGTCACTAACGTGACCATCACCTGGAATGATGTTAACATGCTTTGCAGTGCCATAAAAGCGTGCTGGGTCCATTTCTAGAACAACAGAGAAAGAAGCCTTAAATGCATACCAAGCCAAATATGACAGTATCACTTTTAACCATAATGCATACGAAGCCAAATATGGCAATTTTGAAAAAGTAGACAATTACGTTAAAATATGCAAATAAAGCAAAAATCAAACTTTCTTTGTATAAAAGAAAGATAAAAGAATACTGTGATATTTTTTTTCAAATGTTTACTCACCTTTTTAGTACTTTTTTTTAATTACAAAGTAGGACTTTTTTCGCTGCACCTGTTCCGCCGCACGCGCTCAACATAACCTTAAAAATATTTGACAGCTGACATTTGACATGAATAAATTAATTACGTTCCGTTTCACCATGAAATTCCGGATCTGTTATTGGTTAGATTTTTAAAATAGGACTTACCAGTACCTTGTAAAAAAAATGTAAACTTGGTCATCCATATATGGTTTCGTATGCGGTAAGGGGTTAAATATGTTACCTCTAGGTTACTATACAAACTCTCTGAACTAAGCAATGAAATGACGGAACCACAGACTACTTAGAGAAACTACGTATGACGGAACCTTATATAAAGTACCTATAGATATTGCCATGGCGTGGACGCACATGAGACAACAATAGTTAGTTCTGGTGTTACAACAAGAACAAGAACACTACAACCCACTATCGCACTGACCCTTATTATCTATAAATATCCCAAATTCCTTGTCTCACTTAACACATAATACCACGAAATCACAGAAAAACAAACACTTTCTGTTGTTTGTCAAACCTGCCATTATATTAGAGTTTGACAAACAACAGAAAGTGTTGGTGACAAAGACAAAAAATAATCTTTTGTCCTTATTATTTACATGGGGCTGCCAACTTGCGATCTCGCTCTATTAATCAAGCTTATTTTATGGCAAAATCTATAGGTACTTTATCTAAGGACGAAACCCATCACCCCCTTCCCAATTCATCCCGGAGTTTTTGGCGCGATTTTTTCGAGTGAAGTTCAGCTGTTAATATTTTTTGCAAATTGATTTCTAGTGGATATTGTGATATAAAATTGGTGTAGTTTTGTGTCTTAACTGTCTACGCAACTGGACAATATGTGAAATCATTGATAGAAGCGATCTCGGGATAGTGGAGCGGAGTATTTTATTGTAGTATTGACTACCTTCGCAAAGCTTACTGGGAAGGCTGACTCGATACAATTTTCTGCCAAATACTCAAAATACTTTAGAATCTGTTACATCAGCATTTTAATGCTTAATAAAGAATGTTAAAACCCCAATGAAGACGAGGCGGTATGGTCCAATACCTTAGCCTACCCGAGTAGGGAGAAGTAAAAAGAAACAATACATCCCTTATGACTTTGACTTTTGACATTTCATAATTTTACTTTGCTACTTCTAATGCCAAAAAAATAAAAATCTACAGAAATGATTCCGTTTCTATAAAATTTATTTATAACCAATCATCCAGTATCAGGTCTAAAATTCAAATCACTTGATAATTGGAGAATTATAATAATAAAAAATAAATTGTGGAGTAAACAGAATCATAGGTTGTGTAGATAAGTGATTGCAACATTTCAGCCAATAGCTTCCAGGTGTTTATGTAATACTTTGTGATTTTATAGTGTATAATCTTAACAAGAAAATGTCGAATACATACAGATTTTTATTGAGCCAAATTTTCCGAGCCTCCAGGAGTTTTAGAACAATTGAAAATAAAATGTCAGATCATGTTTCTAACATTCCTAGAAGTACAAAACCATACTTGTTAGGCTTTTCATTGTTTACTTGGCTCGGGTTCGACAAAAAGATGTCTGCAGAAGATGAACTTGTGCACACCATAAAGCATTGCATATTATTTATCCAAAAAGATGAATTAGATAAGGCTGAACAGCTACTTCATGTAGCATTGAGACAAGCTCAGCAAATTCGCCATGAACATGGAATTACGTATGTTTATGATGTTATGGCAAATTTAGCACTTCAAAGGAATCAGTTAGACAATGCAAAGAAACTCTTTATATCAGTAACACAAAGAATTATGGCAGATGGTGCATCAGAAGATGATCCTAGAGTGGTGCATCTCAGTGCTAAGCTGGCAAGAGTCAGCCATCTGCAAAAGGATTACACTACTGCACAGATAGGATATGACTGGTGTTTAGAGAAATTACAGCAATTATCAGAAAGGGATTCTTCAGATAATACCAAGCAACTCTTAGCTATGACTGAAGACTGGTATGGACGATTGTTCCTAGATGTTGATAGGTGTGAAGATGGCTTGCGGCTCTTGAAGAGTTCCTTAGACAGGATGAAACAAGTGCCCGAATTAGAAAAAGAACACTTAATAGTACAATTGAATGATATTGGCACTGTGTGTGATCGCCTTGGTCAGGTAGATGAGAGTATAAGATATTTCAATGAAGCCATTGAAATGGCAAATTCTCTAAAGGCAGAAGACTCTCATGATGTCAACTTAGGAACTATGTATGTGAATTTGGGGAGGGCGTACATGAAAAACAAACTACTAGATGCAGCTAGAAAATCTTGTGGTCATGCTTGGAAACTAGGAGTAATGTCAAAAAATAAAGAAGTCAGAGATGAAGCTGAAATGTGTATCAAAGAAATAAAGAATCTTACATAGACAATCTTTTATTTAAGAAAAATAGTGTTGGCATGTTTTACTTATGATGATAATGTACAATACAAAGAAAATAAAGTGAACTAAATTAATAAATCTCAATATGTTCACACCCTGTGACAAAAAATTGTAACACGAAATTAATATAGTTTTTTTTTAACCTTAAGGGCATACATTGTAGACATGAAATGGTTACAAAGTATAATGTATATCTAGGTACTGTTGTTCTACTTATACAGCACTTGCTTTTGTGACACTGAAAGGTTCAGCCACAACTTCTGTTTTGGTGTCTGCAATAAGCACATCCTTAATAGGGCGATCATTGGCTCCAGTAACTGTTTTTTCAATCTTACGAACAACATCCTGTGAACAAACATCATTGTCATTAATAACACAAACAAGACTTACTTGGAAAGAACTTTCCCTAGAACTACCTTCCAAAGAATGATAAACATTGCAGTGTTTACCATTTTTTGTAAGGTGGTGATTTCAAAACCAATGTTGGTTGAAACTGAACAAGATACCAAGAATTACCAATAAAAATAATGTAGTTCTTTTTTCAAAAGATGGACAACTAAAAAAAATATGAATACGATCAACTACATAAAAAATAAAACACAGTAGAATTTATGAAATGTGAATCAACTTTCATATCTAAATAAAACACACTCATTATAAAAATCATGACTTCCTAATAATATAAATAAACATTTGAATTTTGAATGTAATTTGCATTAATTGTTCACAGTGTATAAATTATATTATTCATGCCACCTGAGTTTACACAGACGCATAATAATAACAAGGTAGTTATTAGTAGTCATAATAAAGATAGATTTATTTACTGTTTTATATTTAAATGTGGTTTTAATATTTTGGTAAACAGATTGCCTTTTTGTCATTATCATGGATAACCACAAAAAAGCTATTCTTACCATGCCTTCCAAGATTTTTCCAAAGACAACGTGCCGGCCGTCGAGCCAAGTAGTCTTGGCGGTGGTGATGAAGAACTGTGAGCCGTTGGTATCTTTACCAGCATTAGCCATGGACAGCCATCCAGCGCCGTAGTGGTGAAGCTTAAAGTTCTCGTCTTCGAAACGCTCGCCATAGATGCTGCGACCTGAGGTTAAAAAGTTTATTGAGATAAGCAGCAACAAAACTTACTAAGCAAGCGATGGCAAAATATTTTTGTAAATTATTATATGTTTATCAATTATTCAAAGAAGATAAACTCTAAACAGATAAGGATTCTAGTACTCTCTTATTTAAGAGATACCTACAAATAACTTGAGAGTAAGATTGATACCATTACAACGTTATTAATTTACATGTGATAACTAAAGCATGTAACTTCAGTGTTTAATTTGCTGCCATAAACTGTTATTGCCAATTAGAATGGTGAACATAAAACTAATTGGAAGTTTATCAATTCAATTTATATGGACATTGGTTACATAACATATGAATTTAATTAAACAATGGCTAACACCATGTTTTACAGCCTATTTTTTTTTTACTAGGGTTTGTATGAATTTAGTGCTTGCTCTGGCCATTGTGTGGTTTTCTACTACTTTACTTACCACCAGTGCCATCGCCTTTAGTAAAGTCTCCTCCTTGGATCATGAAGTTCTCAATGACTCTGTGGAACTTGCTGCCCTTGTAGCCTTCACCTGGGGGTTTCTTTGCTAACTGGAAAAAGTTTTCAGTAGTCTTGGGGACAGTCTTTCCAAATAATCCAATGACAATGGTGCCAATGTCTTCATCTCCTAGCTTCATCATGAAGCTGACCTGAATAATAATAAAAAACTACATTTTAGATATTGCCACAAAAAACACTCTCAAAAATATTTGAGGATTGGAATCCTATTAATAACTTTGTTAAAGGAAAAAAAGCAGGTAACATCAAACACAAATATACAACAAGAGCATACAACTTTTTTGTAGTGACTATGAACACAACTTTTTTTAGCTTTTATTTTTAAAAACACTTGCACAAATTGGTTTGATGCTGTTGATATTGTTTTACAATTTGCAATGTCATTTTTAAAGGTGCAACATATGAATTGCCGAAAAAACAACTTCAAAAATATCCAGTATTATAAATTTATTCCCTTTAATTCTATTTTTATGGCAAGTAGTAGAAATTATGCATTGTAATGTAAAATTAATAAATTAGGAAACACTGAGAAAAAAGAAAAAGTACAAGACATGTGATTGTGATACATTTAAAAAGACGAAGGGGCACAAGTTGGGACAGTTGGCAATGCTAAATATTATTTTTAGCTGCAACATCCTTTTGTTGATGGACTTGAAGGTCAGAGTATTTTTCATTATTGTTTAATAAAAAACTCAAATTAATTAGTTACAGTAAGTAATATAAAAAGTTAATATGCATGACACATAACTTTGATAATGTTCCAATTGCATAGGCCAATCACAGCTCTACACATAAACAATGCCACATGCATGGCATCACTTTATTCAGTTTATTGCTAATAAAGTTAAAGAAAAAATACTTAATTAATTTACATAAACTTTTAAGATTCATATAAGTATATGAATATATATTGCTTTTAATAAATAAAAGTAGATATAATGTATCTTTTGTCCTAATTCAGGACATGGTCTACCCATGTTCGAAATTTCATGCAATTCTGTTCAGCCTTGATTTATAATATTATTAGGTAATAGGGTAGGACTAGATAACATTTTATCTCTATTGTATAAACGTTTTGTGAGATGAAATACATAGTCACAGAAACTATTACTGAGATGAATAAATTGCTTTATTATTCTGAACAGGATACAAGAACTATAAAAATAAATTGAATACGTGCATTGAATAGCTAAGAGCTAATAAAAAATTACTTTGGCCAACAAAAACTTGTAGCGTCATCACAAAAGGTCACCGACCGATCATCGGCAATCATGAACTTTAAGAAGGATCTATTTGCTTTGCACACCGTTATGTTACAAAATTGCTTCAATTAAATGACAATAGCTGGACAAGAAGATGACAATACTAACCTTGTGAGTTACTTTAGGTCCTTTGGGAACCTCTTCTGAATGGGCAGCTGAGATGATCAGAAGAAGACCAAGAGCTGCTGCGAAAGCGCTCATGATTAAAATAAGTTTTATCCTTTTTCTAAATATTTTTACTAATTAACCCTAACTGGTGGGCTGGCGAGTGTTTTAATATAAATGTATATGAACGGATCTAAGTTCTTCTCTCGCCGGCAAGAGAACACGCTGTCACCACACACACAACTAAAATCAAAATGAAGTGGGACAGTGGGTGATCGGGTCGGTTTTCGGTTCATCGGTTGTTTTGTCATTTATCTGTCAGTCAGTGCTACCGGTACCAGTCATGTCAAATCTCAAAAAACCACGTCATGTCTACCACTGCCAAGTATCCATGGAATTATTAGGTACTATCTATTGTACAGGGATTGCTTAAGACCGATTTCTGAATTGAGTATTTGTATTTGAGGTGAACATGTTGATGTCAAACCATAATTTTGTGCCTTATTTTGACAGGTTTTTAGGCTAAAGGGCTTATTACACTACACGGTATTTAGGGCTCTAAACTCTAAATTAGGGTAGTGTAATAACTGTTAGGGAGTTAGGGTTCCCAAAATTTCGGAATGATGTGTTAGGAATGAGGTTTTTATACTACAATGTAAATACTAGGGATGGGCGTTTTCGGTTTTTTGCGCAAACGGTTACGTAACCGATATACAGTTTTCATATCGATATCAAAAACGGTTTTCAGATATCGATATTAGTAGTACAGTTTGCAAATCATGTTAAATATTTAGATGAGAAAACTAACAACGAACGCGAACTAAAGCAAATACAAACTCACACTACTGGTATTTAAAGTTATTTATCAGTTTAGCTACTTGTAACTACTGCGATTTCCCTTCATGCTTTACTAGACTTAGGACTAGCAGAAAAGTTTTTGAATAGTTAATGTCATTAGAGATAACATTGTACATTTAAAACTCCCATTTTACAGCCCGTTCAACCGATTTTGACTTCTATTGGTAATATGACAAATGACAACTGTAACAGTTAGTTTTGGTAACAGGTTTATGCTTTTTATGCCATCCTTATATTTACGGGATAGAACTCATAATCGGTTGAACGGACTGTAATAAGGGGTTGTAAAAGAGGTAGCGATATGGTTCCTATCGGTTTGAAGTTTGCGTTTTATTCGTACGTTTTTGCATTGTTACAGTTTAGGTTTTGAGTTATTCGTTCTCGAACGCAAGTAGTTTTGGTTTGATACATAGTTACATACATACATACATTCCACATCTTTATTCAAGATAACTGCGTGCAAGTTAGTTGGTGTGAGCAGTGAGTTATACAGCTATAGGCTTACAACAACAGGTTATGGACCGTTCGTAAGTTTTTCCTGATAGAGAATCTTGGACAGAGTTCGTGATCGAAGACACAATTATGGTCAATAGCAGTACAAGTACGAGTAGTACGACAACTAGTACAATGTCTAGAAGTAGCTTACCTGCATTCGAGAAGTTACGAGGGCACGTCAAATTATTTGACGTGGAGATTTTTAATGCAGATGTCTTTAGTTCATGACGATCTGTGGACCTACGTAACAACTACGCCAGCTGCCACAGACGTAGAAGCTACAAAGAAAGACCAGAGGGCTCGCGCTAAGATCAGTCTTATGATAAATACTGATCTACTAGTATACGTACAGCAGGCTAAGACCGCTAAAGAGGCTTGGCAAGCATTAGAGAACAATTGCCAAGATAAAGGAGTGATAAATAGATGTCGGTTGTTGGGAAACCTTGTCAGCTTGAAGCTAGAGCAATTCAGCTGTATGAGGGACTATGTCACCACTATGATGAAGGTAGCTCAGCAGTTACGTGACATCGGTAAAGAAGTAGACGATGTACTGCTAGCAGCGATCATGCTACAAGGCCTTACTGAAGAATATGCACCGCTGAAAATGACAATAGAGAATGCCAACATCACACTGACATCATATTATGTCAAAACCAAACTACTTCAACAGGATAGTCCAATACCTTTGACATCCAACGAGAATGCTTTGATTGCAAGAGATAACCGTTCAAGATACAAGGGTAGCTCTTCGAACAATGGAGGCAATAATAAGCAAACGCAGCAGAAGCGTAAGAAGCAGAAGAAAGAGATAAAATGTTTTGTGTGTGGAGGACCACATAAAGCATTGAGTCAAAAGCCCCAAGAATCCCAATGTAAACAAAGACAAGAAGGAATCTACATTACTTGCATACAGTACCATGGACAGCAGCAACAATGAGTGGATAGTAGACTCAGGAGCGTCATCTATCATGACCTATCGGAAGGATTGGCTGACTAATTATAAAGACTTTAGTAAAGCGCAGGACATTAGTGTAGCTAACGGTCAGAAGTTGTATGCATATGGTTCAGGAGATGTCATTAATGATGGTAGTATGCAATTCGGAGTAAAAGAGGTAAAGTATGTTCCTGGATTGTCTGCGAATCTGTTAAGTGTGGATACATTGGTGAGTAGAAACAAAGTAGTCGTATTTTTCGAGAGAGGGTGTGATATATATGACAAGGATGAATGTTGTATAAAAGGAGAAGTGAGTTACAACTGTAAAAGTGAGAATGGAATTTATAAGTTTAAGTCCAATATTACAGAACCTGATTCAGCATTTGCATTTTCCGTGCCTGATGAGTACGAGCTTTGGCATAAGAGACTGGCACACCTTGGAATACCCAACATGAAGCTGTTGAGAGATGGTATGGCGACAGGAGTAAGTTTCAAAAATCCGGATCTCTTACAATGTGAGCCTTGCTTGAAAGGTAAGCAAACACGAACACCATTTAATAAGAATAGTACAACGAGAGCAACTGAAGTACTTGAGCTTATACATTCAGACATTTGTGGTACGGACTCACACGGCGGCATGGAATATTTTCTTTTATTTATCGATGATAAAACGCGGTACATTTTCATTTATTTCTTGAAGAAGAAGAGTGAAGTTTTTTCTAAGATAGTGGAATTCAATTCACTTGTAGAAAATCAAATGAATAAAAAGTTAAAAATATTTCGGTCTGATAATGGAAAGGAGTTCGTGAACAAAGAGGTTAGTCAAATATTTAGAGGAAATGGGATTATTCATCAACTAACCGTTGATTACTGCCCCAAACAAAATGGCGTTGCAGAACGTGCTAACCGCACTTTAGTCGAGAAGGCTAGGTGTATGCTAGAGGAAGCATGTTTAGACAGAAAGTACTGGACAGAAGCTGTCAATACAGCAGTGTATTTGAAGAACCGCTCACCCACAAAGGCTGTTGAGGTGATTCCCTATGAAGCTTGGTCAGGACAAAAACCCGACTTACGTGAGCTGAAAGTTTTTGGTTATTTATTTATTTATATACACTTTATTGTACACCATACTAAACAAGAAAAAATAAACTTAATACTAAAAACATACAAAGGTAAACGGCAAAAAAAACTTTGTAAAGCTGCGCGTTGTAATGTTGTAAAGCTTTCATGCACATCTACAAAGCTAAACGCAAGAAGCTCGATGTGAACAGCAAGGAGATGATGTTCGTAGGATATTGTGCAGAATCTAAAGGCTTTGTGACCCCATCACAGCTAAACTTCAGAAGTCAAGACATGTGACTTTTTTGAGAACCAGAGAGAAAAGGTAGTTCCAGAAGAGAATGCTCCTAGTGAATTTCTAAATGTTGAAATACATGGAAATGAAAGGCAGCAAGAATAGACGCCAATAAAAAAGTTAATTAAAAAAATCAAAATACCCGACTGCTTAAAAAGCGAACTAAAAAGACGTAAACAAGAAGAAAATCATGCTGTGCAGTCGGAGGATACATATTCGCGAGCTGGCTGACCAAAACCAGATGTATCCTCCGACTGCACAGCATGATTTTCTTCTTGTTTACGTCTTTTTAGTTCGCTTTTTAAGCAGTCGGGTATTTTGATTTTTTTAATTAACTTTTTTATTTATAACTTTTTAGTTAACATTTTTTTCGAATTAGGTACATTTAAATATATAAGTGTTATATATTTTTGAAATCGCCTCTAAAAACCCTTTATTTTGATACCCCACACGATGGGTTTGGAAGAAAAAATAAAATTGGCCCCCCACAATATGGCGCCCAAAAGCCGCCATTTTTCTATTTTCCAATTTTAATGTAGCCTATGACACTCGCAAGGTTAAGACAAATCGATTGACGTATGAATCATCAAAATCGGTCAACGCGTTTGGTCTCTGGAACGCCATATAGGAACAAACATACATACATACATACATACATACATACATACATACATACATACATACATACATACATACATAGACTGATAAACACATTACCCTCCTTCGGCAGTCGGGTAAAAAGCAGTAACTCTGGTAAGGAGATTACTACGATAGAAACTATGGATAACGAAGATAACTTTGAAGATTGTACTAGACATGCTACAATAGAAGAGATTCAAGTCGAAAGAGACGAGACACTTGAAACCGTAAACGTTCAGGAGGAGCGATTGCCACCCGAAACACAAGTGGATAATAACAGGAGATATCCACAACGTGATAGAAAGTCCAAAAGTTACGATAACTTTTATTTGTTTAATGCCACGGAAGGACACAGTGATAATCCAATCACTGTCGAAGAAGCTCTCAGCAGACACGATAGAGACAAATGGCAAGAAGCCATTAATGCTGAACTAAATGCCCTGAATAAGAATGGCACTTGGAGCCTAGTCAAGCTGGATAAGTCCCATGTTAATTTTAATGTGGTGGATTCCAAATGGATATTTAAAATTAAAAAGGAACAAGGGGGGAAAGAGAGATATAAAGCTAGACTAGTAGCTCGTGGTTTTACACAGAAATTTGGACAAGACTACACGGAGACTTTCTCGCCTGTGATTCGGCACAGCACATTGAGACTATTATTCGCTATTGCTGTTGAGAATGACCTTTGTATTGATCAGATGGATGTGGTTACAGCATTTTTGAATGTAGATTTGACTGAAAGAGTTTATTTGAATCAACCTAAGCTTTGTGAAGAGAAAGGCAAAGAAGACTACGTATGTCTGTTGAAGAAAGCCCTGTATGGTCTCAAACAGGCATCCAGAGCATGGAATAATAATAAAACTACATGATGTTCTCATTGAGATGAAGTTCAAGAGATCTGAAAATGAACCATGTGTTTACTTCAGAAAAAGAGGAAATAACATTGTCTACATTGCAGTGTATGTGGATGATATCTTGATATTTTACGACAATGATATTGAGACAGAAAAAGTCAAGAACGAATTGAAAACCAACTTCGAAATGAAGGATTTGGGAAAAGTAGATAACTTTCTAGGAATGAAGATACATCAACATGATAGTAAGATTACTGTTGATCAGGGTGAATACATTCAGAAAATTCTGAAAGACTTCGGAATGTCTGAGTGTAAACCAGTGAAGACACCGTTACAGACTGGTAGAAAACTGGAGAGACCCGTGGAAGAGAATTTCGTCCCACCTAAAGATATTCCCTATCAGAGACTAATTGGGTCACTTATGTATCTAGCTGTTTGCTCGAGACCTGATATAAGTTATGCCGTTGACTATCTTAGCCAGTTCAACAGTTGTTATACAAGTGAACATTGGAGTGTAGCGAAGAGATTATTGAGATACCTGGAGGGTACAATCAATTATAAACTTAATTTTGAGAAGACAGGGAAACGGCTAGTTGGATACGTAGACGCTGATCATGCTGGAGATATCAGTGATAGAACATCTTTTTCTGGCTAATTCATTTATGGAGAAGCTCCTGTATCATGGGAAAGCAAGAAGCAACGTACAGTAGCCTTCTCTAGTGCAGAGGCTGAATATATAGCCATGTCTGAAGCAGGCAGAGAGTCAACGTTTCTCAAGCGGCTTATAGAAGAGCTTACTGGAAAGGATCGCCAAGCTATCATGCTATATTCTGATAGTCAGTCAGCTATTCAGATAGCGAAGAATCCAGTTTATCATCAACGGACCAAACACATAGATGTGAGATATCACTACATACGAGATGCATTGAATGATAACATTGTGAAGGTGGAGTATCTGCAGACTGAGGCAATGACTGCAGATATTTTGACAAAGTCCTTGCTACGATGTAAGAATGAGTTTTGTGTGAAAGAGATGAACTTGTGTGCTTGATAATAATGATTGGTGCTATGAGAGGATGCGGATACTATATAGTTATTTCATTGAGGAGGAGTGTTAGAAAAGAGGTTTTTATACTACAATGTAAACACTATATGGTCGAGTGAACACACTAACAAGAACAGAGTTTAAATCTGCCATCTTTTGTATTGTGTTAATTGTTTTTCTCGTTGTGTCATGAATTTTCTGATGGGTTAAAATAAATCAATTTTCTACCAAAATCCAAGTATCAGTGAATACATTCCACATCTTTATTCAAGGTAACTGCGTACATGTTAGTTGGTGTGAGCAGTGAGTTATACAGCTATAGGCTTACACCAACATGATGAAGTGACCCGGTATTCAGGTCAGGGCCCTGAATACCGTGTAGTGTAATAAGCTCTTAAAGGACTTTGACCATAGATCAACACGGACCAGAGTCCGCCGGTGGTCCGTATTGCTCAATAAGTTTGACAAATACTCAACTTAGTTTGTAACCTCAAATACTCAATTCAGAATTCAGCCCTTAGACACCGAAAAGTCGCTCTGGAAAGTAATGTAGCCTAGCGTGTCCTTTCTTTTAAAATTATCTAAACGACTGAAATTAAATCATTTACAATAGGTATTTTCAATAATCGTCGCTTTTAAAATGCTTGAATGAACAGCATTATTGATCATAACGGAGGTGGAAGCGGATAATGAAAACACCATTTAAAGGAACAGCTTGCTTGACGCGGATGAAGTCGCAGGCCACAGCCACTTAAAGATAAAAAATTAAGGTAGTGGGATTCAAAATATTTGGAGATGAAATTTCACATTAGACAAAAAATCAAATTTGCGACTTTATCACCTCAAAGAAATTTTTAGTGGTCCAAATTAAGGCAGAAACACATTTGCGTGGCATGTCGTGGCGTGTCGCACCAGATGCCTATCGGTTTCATTAAGTATGGTTAGAAGCACATTTGAGTGACGTGGCTAGCGATGGGCGTTGAATGAACGAACTAGTTAATTCGACCGTCGACGTACAATGAACGATTCGACGGTTCACCGATAATCAACGAACTAGTTGAATTCGTAGACGGCTAAACTGAAACTCGACTATGTTCATGTCGATCGTGGCACAGCGTGGCGCGTTCTGGCGTGGCACGGACTGCCCGCGACCGATTGCACCATAGCCCTCACCACCACAGCCCCCACAACCACACTGGCGCGACAAGACACTCCAGGCAAATGTGTTTCTACACCGCGTGGCTCGCGTGGCGCACATAGACATATTAAATAATACCTAGCTCAATGGTGGCGCGCCATTCAACGACGCGAACTCGTAGCGGATGCTTGTTTGCTGCGTGTTGAAAATGACCGACGAGCTTATTGAACTTGTATGTCAATTTACGGTTTTGTATGACACAAAGTCTAGGGAGTATAAAGATCATTTGATAAGTACCCTAATTGTTTAAGTTCAAAGAATAGCGCAAGGTACGCTTTCCTTGCATTCATTGCTTCAAATATTCAAAAATCAGTCTACTCGACTGTCGGCGACGAAACCCCGTCTAAAAGCTGATTAGGTAAAACAACAAAGTTTATGCAATACCTACTCATGCAAGTACCTTACGTACATAAATTACATATGTAAAGTACATATGTTCCAGGTTGCCTGGAAGAGATCGCGGAATGCGATAAGGCCGCCCATTGTATACTATAGTATTAAGTTTCTTTTTTTTTCTTGTTTATTATGGTGTACAATAAAGTGTATATAAATAAATATGTAAAGTGCATAAAAACTGTATATAAAGTGTTAGTTAAGTACATCTAACAAGATTTTAACTAGTAAGTAAGATAACTAAACAGATTGTAAGCAAATGACGAAGTATTTAGTAAGTGATAATTATTCCTTGTTAGTTTTTTATTTTATTTATTATGGGACTGCTCTTGACTCTAGCCTAGGTCAGAGGTGACGGAGACAAAGTCGACGATGGAGTGAGCTTACCCAGAAGAAGCCTGTTCACACTAACTTTGAAGAGATTCGGGTTGTATGCGTTTGGAAACACAGACGCAGGTAGTGAGTTCCACTCTTTTGCTGTGCGCATTATGAAGGATGTTTGGAAGCGCTTGGTGCAAATTGGCGGAATGGCAACTAAGTGAGGATGGTAACTTGCAGTGCGTCTAGATGTCCGATGGTAGAAGGGGGCCGGTGGGATGAGGTCGTGGAGTTCCTGAGCACACTCGCCAAAGTATAGTCTGTAGAAGACCGACAAGCAGGCAACCTTACGGCGATGGGCCAAGCTGTGAAGCTTGGCATCCACCAGTTTGACGTCGCCAATTAGTCTCTTAGCTCTGCGTTCCACCGAGTCAAGCGCGGCAAGATGATATTTAGCTGAGCCATCCCAGAGGTGGCTGCAATACTCCATGCAGGATCGGACTTGCGCCTTGTAAAGAGTTAAAATCTGTCCAGACGTAAAGTATCGCTTCACTCTGTTTAAGATGCCCAGTTTTTTTGTCATAATTTGGGCTTTGTACTCAATGGAGGCGCCGAATTTAAGACTGGATGTCAACTCCATGCCAAGGAGCTCGAGCCGATCAGTTACAGGAACAGATGCACCCCGAAAAGTAGGCGTTTGGGTTAAATGAGTCCTTTTTGTGGTAAAAAGACATGCCTGTGTTTTGGTGGCGTTAAAAGCAACCAGATTGTCATCACCCCACTGGGAGACATGGCTTAAGGTCAAATCTGTCCGCACCACCATAGCCTCTCTCAAGGAACGAACTTCATCCCCGTTGTTTTTTGCGCTGGACAAGTATCTCTCTGAAACAGTACTGTCATCCGCGTACCCAACAATACCAGGCAGAAGTAGGTCATTGATGTGCAGCAGGAAAAGAGTTGCAGAGAGAACAGACCCCTGAGGAACGCCGGCATTAATAGCCTTAAGTTCAGAGGAGCAGCCGTCAATGACTACTATACCTACTAATTAGTGTTGTATTTGTTTTGTTTTATGTCCAACTAGCATATATCCAATCATAAAGAATCCTAATTTGAACATTAAAAGTTGATATAGATAGTTTTTTTAAAGAATTGATAAGAGATATCAAACATTTTAATAATTACGCGAGGAACTTCAAAACGTGACTTTTTGTTTGTGGAGATTTTTTGATGAGGTTAGTGTCAAATGAAATGTCTTGGTTTAAAATCATTTCATCCGTTCGAATCATGTAAATCGGTCCACACGTTTCCTAGCTAATCGCATATCGTTATAACCAAAATGTAAACAACCGATATTTTTATATATTTTTTTTTATGTGTTTGTAATTGCCTTGCCTTCTTTTTTTTGATTTTGCTCTAAAGAAGTTTAATTGCTAGGAGAAATTTATTAACATTTCATGCAACATAAAGGTACATAGGCAGACTTAAAGCCTAAGGTATTCTCTACCAGGCAACCAAGGTGGTGGAAGGATGGTGGAGATATAACATGGCAGGTGCATAGAAATAAATTGAAGGTCTTCATCGAAATCATCATCCGAATCCGAAGTTAATATTATGTACGTCTACACATTGCAAAGGTTCGATGTATTCTAATCAGAAATAAAGCCAGAGCGCACCACGACACGCTAGATTAGTTTGCACACACAGCGCCACGCCACGCCACGTAAATGTGTTTCCGCCTTGACTTGGTATTGAAGGGCTTATTACACTACACGATATTCAGCGCCCAAAACCCTAATTTAGGGTAGTGTACTCTGTTAGGGAGGAGTTAGGGTTCTCAAAATATCGACCTTATTGACTCGGAATGAAGTGACCGGGTATTCAGGGCCCTGAATACCGTGTAGTGTAATAAGCCCTTTAGCCTAATGGCACTTTGCTTATTCAGGTTTTCATTACTAGACCTCCGTTCTAACTCCACTTGATATTGTTTCCGTGCTTCGTAGTAAACCACATTAAACCACAGCATGTGCACAAAGTTATCACCGTCACCTGTCCCATATTGAAGTGTAATTATATTGCTGCAAGGAAAAGGAAGATAATAATATATATACCAAAACAAATCATCCAAAACATTGCACTTGCACCCGGGAGTTCCATGATCCAACTTGAAATATTCTTCTCACTTGAATTCCAACGAAGTTTTGCATGTGTTTACAAACCGCTTGACAACTTTGACAGTTAATGAACAAAAGTGAACGTCCTACAAGCCTGTGCTACACGGTTGCCGACCGCGACAAAAACCAAGGTCACCTTGCTCGGAAGCGCGTCGGGCGATGCCGGCTACACGGTTTGCGACAAGCTCCCAACCTCAGTATGTTTAGAACGCCGCGCAGAGAGGACGCATTTACGCTCGTACCGTACTTTCATTACAACGACTTCATGGCGCCTTGCCTATCAAAACTTCAAAAAGACTATACTAATAAACTTTAAAAACTAAACTCTAATCTTACTATCTTCTTATTAATATTATAAATGCGAAAGTTTTGATGGATGTATGTATGTTTGTTGCTCAATTAAGCTAAAATTGTTGAGCGGATCAGGATGAATTTTGCCACCACAGAGATAGATTATAATCTGGAATAGCAAGTATGCATCTCTTCATCCCGGTATAATGTTCCCTTGGGATAAGAAAACACTATTCACGCGGGCGGAGCCGCTGGCTTAAGCTAGTATATTTAATATAGGTACATTTAAAGTAAAAGAATATACTTTAAAAAAAAATATCCCATGCATTTTTTTTTCAGTTGCGTCTATACATGACTCTGATGTCAAATCCCAAAGACAGGACAAGTATCTGTTTATATCGATAAGTTCCGTTATTACTTTGCTTTCGCTTTGTTGAGCCATATTTTGCGCGTGCGTCTGCGCTCACCGCCTGCAGATGCGCGACTGTCATACGCCTGGTTGTCAACAAGTGTCTACACGGCATCAAACAAGTCGCCGACCAACTCGTTGGCAACGCACGCACGCCGACCAAGGGCGTTGGTAGGTCATGCTAAATTTGGTTGGCAACCACTGTCTACACGGTCGGAAATGGCCGCTTCCGACCAAGGTGACCTTGGTTTTTGGCTTGGTTGGCGACCGTGTAGCACAGGCTTTATGTTTCTCTGTGGTGAACGTCTGGGCATTGACTCGTAAAACCAGAGACCTTAAGCCTGTGCTACACGGTTGCCGACCGCGACAAAAACCAAGGTCACCTTGGTCGGAAGCGCGTCGGGCGATGCCGGCTACACGGTTTGCGACAAGCTCCCAACCTCAGTATGTTTAGAACGCCGCGCAGAGAAGACGCATTTACGCTCGTACCGTACTTTCATTACAAAGACTTCATGGCGTCATACCTATCAAAACTTCAAAAAGAATATACTAATAAACTTTAAAAACTAAACTCTAATCTTACTAATATTATAAATGCGAAAGTTTGGATGGATGTATGTATGTTTGTTGCTCAATCAAGCTAAAATTGTTGCCACAGAGATAGATTATAATTTAAAATAGCACGTATGCATCTTTTCATCCCGGTATAATGTTCCCTTGGGAAAAGAAAACACTTTTCACGCGGGCGAAGCCGCTGGCAGAAGCTAGTATATTTAATATAGGTACATTTAAAGTAAAAGAATATACTTTAAAAAAAATATCCCATGCATATTTTTTTCTTTTGCGTCTATACATGACTCAGATGTCAAATCGATAAGTTCCGTTATTGCTTTGCTTTCGCTCTGTTGAGCCATATTTTGCGCGTGCGTCTGCGCTCACCGCCTGCAGATGCGCGACTGTCATACGCCTGGTTGTCAACAAGTGTCTACACGGCATCAAACAAGTCGCCGACCAACTCGTTGGCAACGCACGCACGCCGACCAAGGGCGTTGGTAGGTCATGCTAAATTTGGTTGGCAACCACTGTCTACACGGTCGGAAATGGCCGCTTCCGACCAAGGTGACCTTGGTTTTTGGCTTGGTTGGCGACCGTGTAGCACAGGCTTTATGTTTCTCTGTGGTGAACGTCTGGGCATTGACTCGTAAAACCAGAGACCTTAAGCCTGTGCTACACGGTTGCCGACCGCGACAAAAACCAAGGTCACCTTGGTCGGAAGCGCGTCGGGCGATGCCGGCTACACGGTTTGCGACAAGCTCCCAACCTCAGTATGTTTAGAACGCCGCGCAGAGAAGACGCATTTACGCTCGTACCGTACTTTCATTACAAAGACTTCATGGCGTCATACCTATCAAAACTTCAAAAAGAATATACTAATAAACTTTAAAAACTAAACTCTAATCTTACTAATATTATAAATGCGAAAGTTTGGATGGATGTATGTATGTTTGTTGCTCAATCAAGCTAAAATTGTTGCCACAGAGATAGATTATAATTTAAAATAGCACGTATGCATCTTTTCATCCCGGTATAATGTTCCCTTGGGAAAAGAAAACACTTTTCACGCGGGCGAAGCCGCTGGCAGAAGCTAGTATATTTAATATAGGTACATTTAAAGTAAAAGAATATACTTTAAAAAAAATATCCCATGCATATTTTTTTCTTTTGCGTCTATACATGACTCAGATGTCAAATCCCAAAGACAGGACAAGTCTCTGTATATGTCGATAAGTTCCGTTATAACTTTTCGTTCGCTCTGTTGAGCCATTTTTTGCGCGTGCGTCTGCGCTCGCCGCCTACAGAAGCGCGACTATCATACGCGTGGTTGTCAACAAGCGTCTACACGGCATCAAACAAGTCGCCGACCAACTCGTTGGCAACGCACGCACGCCGACCAAGGGCGTTGGAAGGTCATGCTAAATTTGGTTGGCAACCACTGTCTACACGGTCGGGAACGGCCGCTTCCGACCAAGGTGACCTTGGTTTTTGGCTTAGTTGGCGACCGTGTAGCACAGGCTTAAGTGTCTACACGGCATCAAACAAGTCGCCGACCAACTCGTTGGCAACGCACGCACGCCGAGGCTAGCCGAGGCTAGCCAGATTATAATCTATCTCTGAGGCAAAATTCATCCTGATCCGCTCAACAATTTTAGCTTGATTGAGCAACAAACATACATACATCCATCAAAACTTTCGCATTTATAATATTAATAAGAAGATAGTAAGATTAGAGTTCAGTTTTAAAGTTTATTAGTATATTCTTTTTGAAGTTTTGGTAGGCAAGGCGCCATGAAGTCGTTGTAATGAAAGTACGGTACGAGTGGAAATGCGTCCTCTCTGCGCGGCGTTCTAAACATACTGAGGTTGGGAGCTTGTCGCAAACCGTGTAGCCGGCATCGCCCGACGCGCTTCCAACCAATGTGACCTTGGTTTTTGTCGCGGTCGGCAACCGTGTAGCACAGGCTTTATGTTCCATTGTATTCTAAAGGTACAATTCCGTGCATAGCAGCTCTGTCGCAAAATTCGGTAGTCTGACTATAGCCGCATTAGCCGCGTGCGTCAGCCGCACGCGATCGACGCGCGTGGCTGCGATCAACCTCTTGGAGTATTATTGTTCAACCGCGATCATTGAGATAGGAGGATATACACATGGAGGCGCCGCGATGTTCTATACATACATTACCTTATACAAATATGAGTGAAATACGATACAGAATGTGAAACATCGTTTTGTTTCATTCTTTCTAATGTAGTAATCGTGTCTGACAAAAGAGACAACAATATTTCAGTTGTTGCTAATTTTGTTATGACGTAGTGACAGTTGTAGGTACGTGCCCTAATGATCTGTGAGGACTGAGGGACCACACTTTAAGTGCTGTAGTTTTTAATATATTTATTTACAAATTCCCTGATTTGTTCTACAATTGGTTTAAGTATACTACTAAATCCTACGATATTTATTTTGCGAAATACCAGCGTGGTCCCTCAGTTCACACGCACACAAATTTAGTGGTCGTGCTCTTGGTAGTCCTGCTGTCAAATGGTTGTTTACTTTTTGTATTATTAATGTGTGTGTGTTCCATGATTGACACAACCATAGAATCGGCAGCCATTTTAAGGTTTAGGTAGGCACGTTTGTTTTGTAGGTATGCCCAGTCCAGATGATTTAATATGTCTATGATATTATGTGACGAATTTTGTGGTTGTGTTCGTGGTAGTCCTGCTGTCAAATGGTTGTTTACTTTTTGTATTATTAATGTGTGTGTTCCGTGATTGACACAACCATAGCATCGGCAGCCATTTTAAGTGACATTTTAAGGTTTAGGTAGGCACGTTTTTGTAGGTATTTTCAGTCCATACTATTTAATATGTCTATGGCCGCGATGCACGGACCGTACCTTTCTTTACAGACGTAACTTAAATAAGACGAAAACGAACTGCCTGGTCTTTCGTTCTTGCATAATCTATAAAAAACTCAGAAAAACCGGCCAAATGCGAGTCGGACTCGCATACGAAGGGTTCCGTACCATTATCGCAAAACACTGCAAAAAAATCACGTTTGTTGTATGGGAGCCCCCCTTAATTTATTTTATTTTAATTTAATAATTATTATTTTTTGAAGAGAATATACAACTAAATATTCTGTGAATATTTCAAGCGTCTACCTGTTGCCGTTATTAATATCGAGCAAAAAACGGCAAAAATATCACGTTTGTTGTATGGGATCCCCCCTTAAATATTAATTTTATACTGTTTTTAGTATTTGTTGTTATAGCGGCAACAGGAATACATCATCTGTGAAAATTTCAACTGTCTAACTATCACGGTTCATGAGATATAGCCTGGTGACAGACAGACAGACAGACAGACAGACGGACAGCGAAGTCTCAGTAATAGGGTCCCGTTTTTACCCTTTGGGTACGGAACCCTAAAAAAGAGAGTAATAGACAAACGCTATTATCTTGAATGTCAGAGTGATAACTTTTGATATAGTACTTAAAGATGTAGCAATGGCGTGGCCGCACATGAAACAACAATAGTTATTTCTGGTGTTACAACAAGAACAAGAACACTACAACCCACCATCGCACTGACACTTATTATCTATAAATAACCCAATTCCTTGTCTCAATAAACACATAATACCACGAAATCACAGGAAATCAAACACGACCAATTTTGTTTGTCAAACCTGCCATTGTATTAGAGTTTGACAAACAACAAAAGCCGGCCATGGTGACAAAGACGAAAAATAATCCTTTTTTTTTTGTTTTTTATCAATAGGCTCGCGCTTGACCACTATCTCACCTGATGGTAAGCGATGATGCGGTCGACGGTGAAGCACACTTGCCTAGAAAAAACCCATTCACTCTTGACTTAAAGACCCCTAGATTGTAGCTTTCGGGAAACACAGGCTCCGGCAGGGAATTCCACTCCTTAGCTGTACGCATAATAAAAGTGTCCCCAAAACGTTTTGTGCGTATGGGTGGGATGTCCACCATGTACCGATGACGCATCGCCGTGCGTCTGGTTGTCCGATGATGGAACGGGCTGGGCGGAATTAAATCATGCAATTCCATCGCACACTCCCCGAAACCGACAAGCTGGCAACTCGGCGACGATGTTCAAGGCTCTGGAGCTTTGATTTGACCAGTGCCTCATTGCCGATGAGTCTTTTGCCGTTATTATTTAAATGGGGCTGCCAACTAGCGATCTCGCTCTATCAATCACGCTCAGTTTAATATGGCTAAATCTATAGGTACTTTATCTAAGCTTTTGAGTCACTAGAACGTAGTTTTATTTTCTCTGTGTGCGTCACTGTGGTAGTCTTTCGGATACCAGCTGTAATTCAAAGATTTTCGCTATTTTCACATGTTTGTGTAACGCCTGCCAAATATGTCGCCACTATATTGCCAGCCATTGCCATGACGTAACATCCTACCACGAGGCTATATACCTACACGCTTCAACCGCAAGATCACCCTGACTCTGAAGAAAAATCGAAGAAGTTTGTGAGATTCACGGACGGGCCGACACTACCACGGCCTACACTACTACGGAAAACCAGTCGAACACCAAACTCAAAGGTTTTTAATTAAGTCACTACATTCACAGAAACACGGCTAGCGATTACGTCCAAACCCAATAAAGCTAAATTCCAAGTAAGTCAATAGACGACATACCAGAATTTAAATGATATCTACTTAATGGATCACATTTAGAATCCTGTAGCTCCTCACGTGTCAACTATCCAGAAAAGTCATTATAATAAGAAATATTCAAAAGGATTTTTTTTTTATAGATTCTTCCGACATATCCCAGCGCTACTGGGGCGAAGGACAGGCTTAACGTTTGGTCTAATGGAGCAGACTCTTAAAACATTGTTCCTAAATCGGCATATTAGAGTCCAATATTTTAAAGTGGACGCTTATGGATTTATAAAACAATGATTGAAATGCACAGTACTAATGAAAGTAGTTAGTTGACAAAATACTAGAATTCAAATGACTCACATTTAAAGCTCTCTAGCTCCTCAAGTACCCATATTCCATGAAATATCCCCCCGAAGAGATCCATCTAACGACACATATCATATCGCTACTGGAATGCGACAAAATTATCTATTGCCCTTTGCAAGGACTGTACTATTAAGACCCATTATGCTTCTATGGAGCAAAATATTAGAAGAAAAAGTTGTGCCAAAATCAGTAATCATCCTGTTGTACAAAAGGTAATCCAATGGATATTGGGCATTATCAATAAAGAAGCCATATCAGCAAAATCTCATCAAAAATGAAGTTACGACTAAATAAATCACACATATAAGCAAACAGATCTCCCTCAGCAAAGCTAGAAATATGGAACAAGTCTATAGAAAATTAGAGTAGTAGAGTCGGTAAAAGATTAACGATCTCTTAGCTATGAACATCCAGGCTGCTGCTGTAGTAGCTTCTTGTTGTGATGTCCTGGACTGATATGCCTTGGGCTCCGACGTCCTGGACTGCGTCACCTTGGGCCGTGACATCCTGGACTGCGTCACCTTGGGCCGTGACGTCCTGAACTGGTGCGCCTTGGGTGGCGCCTCACGAGGCATGATGTACATACAACAAATAGAAATGGTTTAAGAATAACTAAAGTACACAAAATAAATTTTAAAATTTATGCAGGGTATTTTGACAATATCTCTGAAACGGTGCGTCCGAGCTCTAAAATAACCAAATTTTCACAACCCTTTATAAAACCCCGCTTAAGGGACAATATACTAAGCCACAATTTTTTATTTTTTTATTTTGTTCTACCCTCATATTTTTAAAATACATTAAATATAGTTTTAATAAGACATTTAAAACTGCAATTTAATAAAATCGTAATCAAAAGCACTTGATTTCGTAATAGGCGCGTACATCCCACTTCTGAAATGTAATAGATCACTAGATAGACAACAGAGCTAGTACAAAGCGGTAGGTCAGTAGGATAGAAAAATACTCAAGAATAGATAATACTTACGTGTAGTTGGAAATTCAGCAATAACACGCAGTTTGGACTTTGAACTATTATTTATTTACCATTTCACACTAAGTTACCATCAACTCCATACAATATATCCACTTAAGTCAACAGTACAATCTTCCAAGTATTATTATATTACTCTTTGCTTCCAAGCCCGCCCAGACTAGACTGACGAACTGACTCAACGCGCCTCGTGTCCGAAAAATACCCTTCCAATCGACAACTGTCATTAGATGTGACGACATTTGACATTCGAATATTTTCTAGCAGAGAGTTTGTATATTAACCTAGTGGTAACATATTTAAGACGCAATTTCAACATCGGTATTCACTTTCGCACTAACAGATAACGTCATAAGCAAAAAGAGATAGATATACTTTTGTCTATGCCAGCTTTTCTGCCAGTGTGACCAAGGATGCTTTAGATACTTATCTATAGACATATATCAGAACTAGATCTGTGCCACTGTCATATCGATATTATCGAATTTAGTTTAGGAGGATTTTCTACAAATTTGGTCAAATATCTGTAAGAATCGTCCCTGACTGCGGCTAATGTTATCTACGTTTTTTTAGGGCATCTTTATAATAATGTTTATTCATACCTTGTGCAAAAACGAGATACATCATGAGACAAAGTGACAGTTTTTGGTACACACGTACGTCTATATGTACAAACAGGTACTGATCAATATACTGATATATAATAAGCTAGTTCTTGTGCAAGACTGAAAATAAAGTTTACAGACGAGTATGTATAAGTATAAAAGTAACAAAATAAATAATAATAAAATGGTTCTCATATAATTATTTAATTTGAAAAAAATGCGAAAATAAACATGATTCATCAACCTTTATCAATAGATGGGTCGAGGGATAGCGATAGCGATTCAATAAAATACAGTGAACACAAGCGAGAAAATGGTGAAGGTGTCCAGTTAGCATGTTTTATATTCTTGATCCACTTATTTCTTAAATAAGTGCAAACCTGTGCACAAACAATATTAGATTAATAATAACAAATAGCAAATAAACTTTAAGAAATACATTAAAGTAAGTAAAATAAAAATACAGTATCGATAAATCTTTCTTGTGACTTTTGTCACATCTCTAACATCAGAACGTAAGTACGTAAACTGTCATAGCTCTATTAGCGAACACATAAAAGTTAATTATTTCACTACATAGAATGGTTTAAATGATACTATACGTGCTCGACGTATTTAGAACTAAGATTCCTTTATTCCGGACAGCCTATAAAATGTATTCCTTGCACAATAATTTCAGTATGCTAGTCGATAACTCACCTGTGGAAAGATATCCTTTGATTATTTTCGGTTAGTACACTCATTCTGCTCTTGCAACTGATAGTCACACACGACATGGTTCATGCAGATAATTAAACAACAAAATTCTTCCTGATATAAACGAAACAAAGGTGTGAAAACAGCGAAACACTTTAATTAGAGCTGCTAACCGATGGGTTACAACAGTGACTAAAAAGTTATCTCTTTGACGTTCAGGATGGTTGCGTTTGATGTTTGTCTCTTTTTTTTTCATAGAGTTTTTCTTTAAGCAAGAACGAGAGGATTGATAGTTTCTTTTTCGTCGTAAATACGTTATCTCTAGTTACTATACAAACTATCTGTTTTCTAGGATAATCAATTTAACAACTTTTAAGTACTATTTGATGTTAAAAATAAATAATTTAATTCTTAACAAATAAAAGATGTATTTATCAAAGAAAACCTAACATAAGTAAATAGAAGCTCTAGTTATTTTATTTATTTATAACTCCACTTATAACTTTTGGAGTTACAATTTCTTACGGAACATAAATATTTGCAGGAGTGAAGTTCCGTTACAACACTCAACTGTTGTGATGTGACGATGCGAGTGATGGGATAACGACTGAGTCTAAGAAGATGAATTCTTCCGTATTATTATAATACTCTTTGGGTGAATCACAATCCCACTCTCCACGCCGGAACACGTCTGAAACAATAGGCTTTCAAACATTTAGGTGGGTAGATTTATAAATTAATCGACAATTTTGTGAAATGGTGACATTTCATGAAATATTAACTGTTTGCTGACCACATCATGATAAATATTTGACCAAATCAAAGAACAGATATCGTTTTTTTTTCAAACTAAATTTAATGTTCAAGCATTATTGAACAAAATATTCATACATATTCAGAAGACTGTTTTATGAAATTTTCAACTTTAGTTAATATTATTATCTGCAAACTACCTACGTCATACTATCAAACTTACAACTTTTTGATGTTTTCGACATTATTCATATTCGTTCCAATTTTCCTGTCTTTACTATTTATCATCGAACACCATTGTTTTGTGGGCTTCTGAAAGTGCAGCATTATATGGTCGCCAGAGTCCTCACGATCGTTTGGCGTCAAATTTTCTCCATTGCTGGAATTACTGGATACATCGTTACTTATAATATCAATATCTCGTTGAAAGTTATCGCCGTAGCATTTTCTGATAAAACTGGAAAAAGCTTTGATTTATTACATTACCTACCTATTAATATTTGTTTAATTAGAATCACACTATAGAAATGATACAATAGAATTATGTTCAATTTATGTTAGATAACCAACATTTATGTTATATGGACACCACATATAATAAAATGTTTGTAATCTTACCGAACTCGATCTTGATTTTGAGATTTAGGAACTAAATCTTTTAAAATCATATCGCACTCATCTGAAAAACAATATTAATTTATAATAAATATAGCGGCTAATAGCTCATTCAACAAATAAAACATTTCTGCGGAATATTACTAATATTAAACGATTACCTACTGTAAAGGTGGTTACGCACTACATCCGATCCGAATCCGAGAAATTTCGGTTCCGAAGTTGACTTAGTACTTAGATAAAGTACCTATAGACTAAGCCTTAAAATGAGCTTGATTGATAGAGCGAGATGGCTAATTGGTAGCTCCATGTAAATAATAAGGACAAAAGATTATTTTTTGTCTTTGTCACCGTGGCCGGTTTCTGTTGTTTGTCAAACTCTAATACAATGGCAGGTTTGACCACAGAATAAATAATAGTACAAGTACAGAAGACTCACTTCGTGCAACAATTCATTGAAATGGAGACTCCTGCTAGTTAGCAACAAAGTTCAATTCAGCTCGCATAAGCGCTCAGTGCCTAACGTGATATTCACCTAAACGTTGCCGTTCTCTTCTAACGCGTATCTCCGTCGCTGTCTGGCGCGGTTTGACTCGGCTCGTAAGGGTTGTCGACTTGCCGCTTTCGCTTACATCCACTATCTACCTACTTAACCACGTAATCTTTCTTATGTTTGATGCCTATGATTACACGGTCAAGTAGGTAGATAGAACGTCATTTTGTTTGGTACTTAACAAATGAAAACTAGGTTACCTAAACTTCATTTACTATAACATTAGACATTTAAATAAGCCCATTTTACAGCCCGGTCAATCGATTTTGACTTCTATTGCGTTGGTGATACGACAAATGGAAGCTGTAGTAAACAGTTGGTTTTGGTAACAGATTTGTGCTTTTTATATCATCCTTATGTGTACGAGATAGAACACAAAATCGGTTGAACGGACTGTAAAACGAGTTGTAAAGACGTCTAATGTTATTTCAAATTGAGTATAGGTACCTACCTCTTTGTTTACTCTTTAGTGATATTTTTTGTTAGTTTATTTAAAGTTGGCTTGAAGAACTCTTACGAAATATTTTTTGTTTGTTCGTTAGGTATAAGTAAGTACCTAGTTTTATATACAAACGTTAACTTTAACAAGTGCGTACACTTACTCAGGCTATTGGTAAATTCATAGGCTAAGTAGGTAACTACTTAGGCAATTATAATTTATTTTAAACTGGATCTAAAGCGTTTATTTTTATGTTAACAAAACAGTAACCATTCAATAAAAAAAGAAATCAAATTATATTTGTGAACAACACGAAAATCTAAAATATCTAAGTAGGTGGGTACCTATTTAGGTATTTCACACACCTATTCATTCTTTTAGGAACACCAAAATGCTTAAATTTTTATACAAAACTCGTACACATTATGCACCTACTACCGATAGTTACAGATTATTTATGTAATGATTTAAATAGGTACAACAAAATAGCTTACCTTTCAAAATCTTTCGGTACTTTAAAAAAACTTAATATCGATTCATTGTTCTTTGCTTTATTTAAACACCCGTAAACACAACAATATCTTTTAAAGGCTTTAGAAGTACGTTTAGAAGTCATCGTTATTTGCTGCATAATATAAATAATGTGGCTAACGTGCGAGCCGAGCGGTAAGCGGCAACCTAATGCGTTATTCCCTCTGCAAGGTACCGCCGGCCGATCGTACCTAAACTGCGGAGTGACACCCCCCTGGTTTGACAAACAAACTCGGTTTTGTTTGATTTTCTATGATTTCGTGGTATTATGTGTTAATTGAGACAAGGAATTTGGGTTATTTATAGATAATAAGTGTCAGTGCGATGGTGGGTTGTAGTGTTCTTGTTCTTGTTGTAACACCAGAACTAACTATTGCTGTCTCATGTGCGGCCACGCCAGTGCTTAATCTATAGGTACTTTATCTAAGACGTAGTACATCTTGGGAAGCTTACACAGTAGAGCTACATCCGAACTCTATATCCATCATAATTCAGAACATTTTCAATTCGGATAAAAATCGGCACTCAAATCACAGACTCGGATCGGATGTAATGTATAACCGCCCTAAGGATGCCTTAAGGGTACACTAGTCGACGGCACGAACTATTTTGTGCGCGGGGTTAAAATGCATGCTATTTCAACCGACAACACGTGTGGAACAGATAGATGCTGTTATGAGCAGTAAGAAGCTAGTTCGCGTACGAATACACACTTTTGCAAATTTGTAGCGAAATGGATGATGATTTAGAACGAAAACGAGCGTGCGAAATTTTATAAACAGACCTTCGGGAGTCTGGATATCATGAAAAAACGACTGAATGTATCTGTTCAAAATAAAATTATTTGCATCGTTAAACTACTAATCTATCCCTGTATGGAGGCCGTTTTCCAATTTTCCTTCTTCTTATGATACTTATTTGCGCCCAAAGATGCCTTAAAATTAGTGTTGAAATATGGAACTTTCGAAGCTCATAACTTTCAAGTAAATATTTTTTTTACTTTTTTGCTTTCTATACAGGGCTAGATAATGATAAGACAAATTGATATCATTTTTTATTTTGAACGTACATCGTCAAACAGTGGAGTAAAATCCAGACTCCGTTTGTATGGAACAATTTTCGACTAGTGTACCCTTAAGGGCTTATTACACTACACGATATTCAGGGCCATAAAATCTAATTTAGGGTGGTGTAATAACTGTTAGGAAGATAGGGTCCCGAAAATAGCGACCGTAGTATTCAGGGACACGGTATTCAAGGCCCTGAATACCGTGTAGTGTAATAAGGCCTTTAGCAATGTGGTGCGTTGAGCGTGTTGTGCATTTAGACAACATGCTGCGCTGTGTTTAACTTTAGCTAGTCCATCGCACTGGCACGCAAAGCACAGCGCAGCATGTTGTCTAAATAAACGTTGCTAACGCTTTAAGTCACACATATAAGTATTCTTACCGGTTTTACTTAAGTCAAAATTATTATAAACGGTTTTTTTTCCATCATTCTTTTTTCTTATGCTACCTTCCTTTTTTAGTTCTGGCTCCGACTGTATTAAAAATAAAGAATTTAGAAGAACTATAGGTACAGTTTCAGAATGAATGACCAGAGAATTTCTGTTGCTGTTGCAATTCGCTGGGTAGGTACTGGATAAATTTAATACCTTCCTAAGCAAAAATATCAAAAGGTAAGTAGGTACTTAAATCATTGCAGATTTCCTTTAAAAAAATCCTAAAACACTCAAATTTAGTACCTACCTGAACTAATTTCATAACTTTCCTATTCGATCGCCATTTATCTATTGCTTTCTGTTGCCGCTCCTTGAGGTAGACGTACTTCGAATACCATTTGACATGCGAAATTATTTCTTCTTCTCGGATATCTGGGGATTTTCATTAAAACTTATTATTTTACGTAACTTAAAACTGTCAATCATGAAGAAATAATCAAAACCAACTTAAACTCAACTTGTAAGGCATTATTATTATTCTAATACTGTCAGATATCTCACTGCAGGAAAAGGGCCACCCTTTCAACACCATGCTTTTGTGGGCCAATACTTTAAAAATTAGTATAGCTCATACTGCCATCCAGATCCACCCACCTATCCAGCCACCCACTATGTAATGTAGCTATTTTAACCAACAACTACTCTGGTATAGTAGTAGGCTAAGGTTATTGGTAGAATTATTTGGCCTTGGGGGCCATTTTCAGAAAACAGATGATTGCAGTGGCGGATTTGCCCTAAGGCCCAGTAGGCCTGGGCCTAGGGCGGCTAATGGTGGCAAAAAAATACAATGATGATAACAAGAAATTCAAGGGCGCCGGAAGGGGGTCAAGTAGGTGCACTTGCAGCCCTCTGGCTTTCAAATAAAGTACACAAAAATATAAAAAAGCCTCATATTATAGAATCTAGCGTACCCGAGGCGAGAAGTGCTAAAATATTCGAGATCGCTTCGCTCGCTCTTGCATCTTTCTTCTGTAGTTCACGAGCTTTACTGCATAAGTCGACAAAGTTTGTTCTATCTATATGTTTATGAATAGGCCAAACAAACTTATTCGAGGCGGGTTGCTGAAGATGCACCCCACAGTAATTCCTTGTGGGAATCCTCATGAATGGATGTCCTCCGCCGCGGGGCGGGCGAAGGTGTCTTTCAGACTCTAACTGACTAAAACCACACGGTGTTCTACAGCTACCTTTGGCCGGGGCTGTGCCGCTGGAATGCTTGCGCATTTCATCACGGTCCAGTCAGACATGGACCTGCATGAATTCATGCGCTCCCCGTCAATCTATTGCGGCCGTATACACTCCCTCGTAATGGGTCTTACCACCGCTATTACGGCGTGCCCTAAAGATGCACATTCATGACAATGGAGGTATAAACCAACGGATATTAACAATAAGAAATATAGAGATGTGTTATTTTATCCCGACTAACTAAATTTATGAATCTTTTTTTTTTTTTTTTTTACTATGTTTAGGCCTGTGTTTGACCACAATCTCACCGTGGTCAGTGATGATGTGGCCGATGGTGGTAAGCACACAAAGCCTAGAAGGGAACTGGCTGTCAAGTGCTGCTGTCGGAACACACCGGAAGGTGCTTGCCGACAGATTTTCAACTTGAGGGTGGTTGCCAGCCAGGCGGGTACTACAAAGTACCCTACCACCGTGCTATGGTTTCCTCACGATGTTTTCCTTCACCGAAAGCTCAAGCTCATTGTAGGATTCGAACCCGCGACCTTCGTCTCGGTATCCGACGTCACTACCACTGAGCTATCATCGCCTCAAAATATTTCAATAAAAGTAGGCAAAAAAGGAAATTCACAAATGTAGTGCGTTTATAATGGGTCAATGGAACCTGAGAAAGGGGCGGATGGTAGGTAGGTACCTACTACACGGCCTAGGGCGGCCAAGACTGCAAATCCGCGACTGGTTCTCTGATGATCAGACGACTTGAGATGTTGCAAATGTATCACCTTGTAATTTCGGCAGAAGTTCGTATAGAAACGAATCAAATGCTGGAGATGTTTCCACGGGGTTATCCATATCTTCAATAAAGGTATATATTTGAGATCCAAAATGTTTTTTCCAATGGTTTACAAATATATTATGGTAATATTCATTCCAACCTCCGTATCTGTTAGCACTATTCATCATGAATTCTTGAAACTGTTGAACTGCCTACAAAACAACACAGTTTACTTTAAATCTGGTGTAGGTTTACTTCGTATTTAATATTGCTCCTCCTCCTCACATCGTGTTCCTCATTACAGTTCTCGCCAAACTTGTTGGCCGCTCTGAAGTTGGCTATTATGGCTCCGCAGTAGTAAATCTCATACAAAAACAGCACCGTTTCGTTTCTCGCGCATCCGGTAAAACAAACTTCTCCACAAACTTCAGGGCGGCCCAGAAGTATGGCGAGGACTATACTTAGGGTCGTGATTCCCCCGACGGGAGATTAACTTTTCTTTTATTATAATCCTCCATCTGTGTGTGTCCTTGGCGTCGAGGATAACTAATATAACTAACCCATAAGTATTATCCCACACTGCAGGGCAAAAGTAAGGCCTTCCTCTCCCTTAACCACATGTAATTTCTTTATTTCTCATATTCACAAACACAGTACAAAGTCACTGTAACACTTAATAGCGACTGGTGTCTGCTGTAGGTAAAACCTGTATTACAGATCACCAGGAAAATTCCGTCTTCTTTTAAATTGAAAACACCGTAGGTACTGTATTTTATATTTCTATGGTAGGTATCAATAAGAAAACAAATTTATTTGAATTTCAAGCAACTTCAGATGAATCAACATCAGCCGCTGATTCTTAAAATTATAACTTATTTTTTTTTGTTTTATCGTTATCACTTTCGTTATCGATAAGTATTCATCACGTCTTGGCAGAATTTGGCTGGTTAATTAAACCGGCTGAATTCCGTAATTACCTACTGAAACAATTTAAAAGCCATTGTGTCTCGCGTAGATCCACGTTTCAGGCTCAGGATCTCTGGATTAGCGGACTCAGGGGGGTGTCGGAATACTATCATGACATGAAGAATAATACTCACTAAACACTTGATCGGGGATGTCATCAAAGTCTTTACAGGGCTCGGCACAATTTCGTTGTATTTTGCTGTTTGTATTCTTGGCTGCCTTTTCAACTTATTCATTAAAACAGGATTTTCGTTTATCTAAAAGCATTTTAAATCATGTGGACAACATTATGTAAATATGTACCTACTTGGCGGTAGGACCATGGTAGGCGGTAGGACCATGGTAGGTGGTAGGACCATGGTAGGTGGTAGGACCATGGATGGCGGTAGGACAATACTCACAGTTAGATGCAATTGTTCCTCAGCGGATTTTAAACAAGTTAATTCTGTTTGTAAATACATCTTGAATGCTTTCATACGGTTTTCCAACTCAAGGGTACTTTTTTTAAACTCGTCTATATCTGGAATATGAAATATTATAAAAGTAAGCAAAAACTAATAATTTATTAAATGACTTATTCTTCATATCGTCCCTATGCTAAATTACTGTTTGCTTTTTTTCATATTAAAGCAAATGTCTAATTGTTGTCCACAAGTGCGTAGAACTAATACTGCCGATATGTTTACAATGTTTCCATTAATACCTACTCACCAAGTGTTTTCAGCGTTTCTTTCGAAGACGTACTAGTCCTTATATCTTGATATAATAGTTTTATTTCTTTAAAATCATTTTTAGTCTTTCCTAAAAAAGCTTTGAACTCTGAAAATGTTTGGAAACTAGTTGCATCAATTTCTCCATCCGTTTGCACTTCTGGTACACAATTTTTGTTTATACTCTGTAGAAGAATACTTTCTTCAATTTGCAATCGTTTCATTTTAGCGGACAGGCTTGAGGTTTGTGTGATATCAGACGAACTACCAGACTTTGTAGATGTTAAATCCATTTTTTAATTAGTGAAGCTTCGGTTTATATAAATTTAATGTAAGTTTGGAATATCTCGTATCTTTTTACTATTATTGATCAAACTTTTAACGTTTTGAATTTCCCCCTGCTTGACAACCGGATATGCATCATTGCCAGACCACAAAATATTAAAAAAAAATCTATTAGTATTATTTTTTTATTTTTCTACTCCAGAATCGACTTAACTTTAATGTAAATCACGTTTAAAGATTCCAAGCTAATAAAAGCGTGTTAAAATCAACTCTTTTACACGCTCTCAAAAAACAACTGTAGTTAAACGTTCAACACCGTTAGGGGCGGGACAAACAGAAAAAACGTAAGACGAGGACGCGTCGCAGACGCGGCGCCCCTTCAATATTTTTTCATACAAAATGTATAGAAGCGTTGCAACACAAAATAAACAGAAAAGACAGGGTGCGGACGAGACGCACTCTTTTTGTACGCGTCTCGTCTTACGTCTTTTCTGTTTGTCCCGCCCCTCACTTGCAATCTATGGTTTTAATTTCAACGTACAAGTTCTTTTTATTTGCACAGTTTGTTGCGTTTTCGTTTGTTAAAGAACAATGGCAGGTGCCCATACATTGTTTTAGCTGAGATTAAATTGGAAAGTCTTTAAATGAAAAATATCTGGTTTAACTCAGGGTGATGTTCTGAATTAGTTTGTGCAAGAATTTTTGTTCGAGAATGTAGAGAATAATAGATATCCAGTCATAAATTCTGTAGGTTATGTCTGGGTAACTTTTAATAATGTGTTTAATAGGTAATATTATTCAATTTCGTGGAAGTAAAAGGGGAATATAGCATTAGTATTTCCCTTACCTAGTTATTTTAGCATGAAATGTGTAGTATACTCTTTGGAAAGAGTATATTTATTTAAACTAAGTGACTTTGACTCGTATCAAAAGGTTGTCGTCAACAACCAAGCTCTTTTTGCCAATCATTAATTGAAAGTAATTCAATTATTTCTACTACACTACAATATTAATACCTACCTGCAAGGAACATCTACACTTAGACATAAACTGTATTGTTAACTCATTAACTGCAATAAATACAATAATGATATGATTACAGCTTGGCCAGAAAGAGTAGAAAAAAATTGAGGTCGCCACTATCGTTTATATGGCATCATTTATACTATAACATAAAAGAATTTGATACTTGAAGTATTTTTAAAGATAAATCAGAATGGGGAAAATCGTTAAATCAGATGCTAATTTTTTTTTTATCTAACTGGTAAATAAAAAAAAGCCTAGGAGAGTAAAAATATCTTTATTACAGTAACAATATATTTTGTAATCACTATCTAAGTATTCTACACCCGACTCTATGCTTGGCTGTTGTTGCAAATTAGCCTTCGTTTATTTTGCGTCGAACAGTGCTTTCTGATTTTCCTGTAATCAAAATAAAACATTAATGAAGAATGATGTGCGTGACGATCAAAAATTGCAGTCGCTCTATACAAAGTCACTTTGTCAAAGTACTTTCCCTATGTAAACATAACCTCTAAAATTAAATAAAATCCAAAAAAACTTCGATTATATGGTATATTTTAAAGACCGAACCGACTTTAACTGTAACTTAGATCATGAACTATGTATATTATATAAAATTTGATTGAATAAATACCTGTCATATCAGCAACTCGTTTGTAAAGGTCATCCAATTCTCTTAGAAGTTTTCCGGCATGATATTCCTCCAAACACCTCTTAAAAACATTGTAAATAACTTCTCTGGCACCACTTTTTATCGTCTTTCCCATTTTCAATAACAATTCACCGACTAATACGTTTAATATCTACCAAAAATCACATTAATTCACAATACACACATACTTAAGAGTTACTACTTGTCACTTAGCAGATAAAATATATAATGGCAACACTATGCTAAAGAAATGAACTAAAACATCAAATAACTTTTTATTTATTATGTTTTTTTTTATCTATTTTGGACCAGGCCTCATTATACTTTAAAAAAACATAGACAATTAATAGAATGTCTTTCGTATATAACTCACTTTCAGACGCTCATATTTAAGTCAGCTAAAATTTCGCCATTGTTCTTTAATCCATTAATGTACAATGTAGTTCATGAATTCAACTAGTTAATTCATAAACGGTTAACGTTAATGTCGTTGTCAGGAGATCAACGATTCTACTAATTCGTTGATTTTCAACGCCTATCGCTAAAGTCAAGTCTCATCTGTCCACAGAATTTTTCCTGTCTCATCGTCATCTGTCATCAGTCTGTCACCTGTCACACTGTCACTTTGGCCTGACTGAAGAAGAATTTTGCATTTTGGCGAGAATTTTTGTGGAATGGAAAGTGGGATTTCAAGGGAGTACTCTTGAAATATTTCAAAATGTTCAGTCGTTCTAGATTTTTTTTCACCAAGGCTCTTCCATTACGCGTTAGTATTATTCAATTAATATGTATTTACATAATAATTCTCAAATAAGTTTCGATGTACCTAACCTTACAATTTATTGTTTTCAGAATGTTTTTAACGTGGAATATCAAAACAATGCCCGATTTGTGTACAGCATAACAGCCACTAGAAGTCGATCAACTACCCCGCTCAATACTATTGTTATGTTCGTTCCGCAACAAGAGGTATTTAAACCATTATTTTGTTGGCATTATTTTCACTGATGATAATGATGATACCTATTATGTGCAGCTAGTGCAGATAGCTAGTGTAGATAGTGCAGCTGCTAAATATTAGGTATTTGAATTTTAAAATAATTTTTCCGCTATGTTTTACTAACCTGTAGTTGATGTGGGTACATTTAGAAAAACTTGCGTCATCTATACCTTATAGGATTCTGATAAGAAAGTTTTCTGAAATCTGATTAATAACTGGAAAAATTAAATATTTTCAGGCATGGATCGTGGAGCGTATGGGAAAATTTCATAGAATTCTAGAGCCTGGTTTGAATCTACTTTGGCCAATAGTGGATAAGATTAAGTATGTGCAGAGCTTGAAGGAAATAGCCATAGATGTGCCCAAACAGAGTGCCATTACCTCTGACAATGTTACGCTGAGCATTGATGGAGTGCTTTATCTTCGGATCATTGATCCTTACTTAGGTAAGGTTGATAAGTTTAAATATTGTTCTTTTTAGGGTTCCGTTCCCAAAGGGTAAAAACGGGACCCTATTACTGAGACTCCCCTGTCTGTCTGTCTGTCACCAGGCTGTATCTCATGCCTGTCACCGTGATAGCTAGACGATTGAAATTTTCACATATGATATATTTCTGTTGCCGCTATAACAACAAATACTAAATACAGAATAAAATAAATATTCAAGTGGGGCTCCCAAACAACAAACGTGTTTTTTTGCTGTTTTTTTGGCGCGAGTCCGAATCGCAATTAGCGGTTTTTAGATTCGGTATTTCATTTTTACGTACCGTCATAATTATAATTCTCGCCAAACTTCTGGGCCGTCCTGAAGTTGGCTTTCTGATGCGCAAGGCACTAAATGGTGCTGTTTTTGTATGAGATTTACTACTCCCACTACTACCAGCCATTGTAGCCAACTTCAGAGCGGCCGAGAAATCAGGTGAGAACTATTACAGATAGAATCATGAATGTGTTTTTCTAGGCAGTTAATTGAAAATCAATATATGGCACATGATGACATGACAAAATTATGACAGGCAGATGTTGTCACATATACCCACATTTCACCAACTATGTGGAAGACCCATGTTATAATCCAGCCTGTTGTTAAAAATAAATATTGATCTTTAAAACACACTGTGATAGTTTTAAAGGCATATCATTTGAACAGGTCTTAGTTTTTTTTAAAGTTGTATCATTTACTCAGCACAGTGGTGGTATGTTACCAGCTAGAATAGAATAACAATACTTTTGAAAGTAAAAATGAAAAGAGGAAAAATTTGTGAAATTTGAAATTTGTGTATTTATTGATAAAACTTTCTTCAGTTTGACATATTTTGTGTTTCTCATATTATTTGAAGACAAATAAATAAAATGGCCATACATAAAAATAATTGTAGTTACCAACCATTGAAATACGAGTACATAACCATTACTACTACCACCATATATCTATATATATAAAAATCAATGCCACTTTACGTTGTAATTTTATAACTCAAGAACGGGCTCACCTATCCAAACCAAATGTTTAGGCTTTGTTCAGACTATTTAGTAGATGGTTTATGTGAAGTTTGAACAAAAAATAAAATAAAAATTGGTACCCTACCTAGGGTAGGGTGGGTATGTAGGTAAGATAGGGTGGGGTAGGTAGGGTTGAGTAGGGTAGGGTAGGGTGGGCTAGGTAGGGTAGGGTAGATGAATGATTGGTGTTTTTATGGCAAAACAAAGTTTGCCGGGTCAGCTAGTATTGTATAAATAAGGATTTGCAATTTTGCCCAGTTTAGTTAAAATATTGTTTTTATTCTAGCTTCATACGGTGTTGAGGATCCCGAGTTTGCTATCACGCAGTTGGCTCAAACAACTATGCGTTCTGAACTTGGACAGATTTCTCTCGACAAAGTATTCAGGGAGAGAGAATCTCTGAATACAGGCATTGTGGAATCCATCAACAAAGCCAGTGAAGCTTGGGGTATCACATGTCTGCGATATGAGATTCGTAAGTATATTCGTAATAATATTGGTAGAATAAAAAAATCCTTATTTTTTAAAATTAATTTTCATTATTAAATTCAGGTATAAACCAGACTAGCTTGAGCCTATTACGAAGGGCTGCAAGTTTTTGGCATTCTAAGTAACTGTTTTTATAACATTGATATAAAAACTGATATTGTATATATCCCACAAATTGTAAATATTTTTCATGAAAATGTATTTACTTGAATGTAAGCTAAAGAAAAGCTAATGAATAGAATCCTTGAATGTGATGTATTTGTTATGATATTTACAGGGGATATTAAACTACCGACGCGAGTGCACGAGGCTATGCAGATGCAAGTGGAAGCGGAACGGCGGAAAAGAGCAGCCATCTTGGAGTCCGAGGGAGTGCGGGCCGCGGACATCAACGTCGCTGAGGGCAAGCGCCAAGCTAGGATATTGGGATCAGGTACACGTTATCCTTTTTGTTATAAAATTTATGTTTGAAAGCTGTGATAGCTATTTCTTACAGAATCCTATTAATAAGGTTGAGATAAACTCACGTTTTACTTATGAAGGTAGACAAACAAACTATAGAATGCCACCTGCTACGATCCTTACATGGCCCTCCCCTCTCCTTTTGCTTCGTTTACGCTTACAAGTCTAGTCAGCACAGTGGTGTTTCTGAAGACCATCACTTATAAGGACTGTGTATGTCCTTTTATGGGCGTCAACAATGTACTAAATTATTAAAAGTGAAATTCTCATGGTCACTGAAAAATACCAATCTTTTCCATCGTCGTCATCCCCAGCCCGATATCGTCCACTTTTGAGCAAAGGCCTTTCTTTTCTTTGGCCAATCCCCAGAGCTGGACAAAATACATGCTTTGCTTTAATTAAATTACAAATACTAACTCACATGTATTTAATATACGAAATACAAAATATTCGTAAGTCATACATATATTTGAAATATAAAATACAGTATTGAATACCCATTGTGACATTCGTACTAATAAAATTAATTACACAGAATTTCGTGAAAATAACCGTTTGTAATGAAAATGACAATTGATAGTTATCTTGTCAAATGGCAATTTGACGTACGCGGTCGCCCTTTTGCTTACGAAAGCTATCGAGCTCTATTTTCTGCAGAACGCACCCGCAAGATCGCTAAATGTATTAATGTTCAAACGTATTTTGAAGTCATAAGTATTTGAAATACTAACTACAAAATATAGTAGTTACAGTGGATCTTTGTGTCTTTGAAGTTAGCTCTGCGAACCATTGCGCAAGTAACAGTCATGTCATCGAGTATACTGCGTAGAGTAAGCGAGTTAGGACGATGCAACCAACGTAAGCATATCATTGTATAACTAACTCTTTCACTCAAGAGGCAATTATACAATGCGCTCTTCACCTTCAACTTTTTTTTTTCTTTTTTTGATCTTCATCCTGCGATCGGCTTCACAAGCCCTTAACAGATCTGTTATAGGAGTTATTGTCAGGAAAGAACTGTTCCTCCAGTGAGGAAACTGTCTCTTATTAAATTAGGATTTGTTAGCAAACAAAGTCCCATATGTGTTGTCTTTTCAGCCTTCTGTCACTTATAGGCTCAAATAATGCTGTTGCTAGGGTGTTGGTATGAGCTTTTATACGGTCTTTGTATGCTTTTGCTCTGTGTTCGACTTCCTCCTTAACGGTTTTCATTTCTGTGTACTCATGCAATTCAGTGGTTCTGATAAACAGAGGTGCATTTGTTATAATATTGAGTGTTTTGTTCTGAAAACGTTGTAAAATCTCCACATTAAGAGTTCTTTGCTGATCCCCACAGCTCAATCCCATACGTCCAAGTTCAAACCGGCTTGATTATGGTTTTATAAATAAGTATCTTATTTTCCATGTTGACATGTGATCTTCTGCCTATTTGGCAGTTTAGGTTTCTGAGCCTTAAATTTAACTCGACGCGTTTCTTTTGAATATGCATTTTCCATGTTTGTTTTCTATCAAGATGCATTCCTAAATATTTTGCTGAATCTTGGTGTGGTAGAACGTCATTGCCGAGTTTAATTGCAGGGCAATTGTCCTTTCTTAAAGTAAAGGTGACATGCACTGATTTGTTGGAGCTGACCTTGATGCGCCACTTTTCCATCCATGCGTTAACTTTGTTAAGGTGACTCTGCAACATTGACGACGCCACACCAGGATTTACATGGTTGCAAAGTGCTGCGGTGTCATCAGCAAATGTGGCTGACAGGACATTTTCTGTTGTGGGTATATCTGCAGTATACATAAGATATAAAGTAGGGCCCAACACGGATCCTTGCGGTACCCCAGCTTTTATATCATGAAAGGCAGAGTAGGTGTCATTGATTTTTACTCTAAATATTCTATCTTCCAGATAAGATTTTAACAACAAGTAGAAGTTGTGTGGAAGTTGGTTCTTCATTTTGAAAAGCAGGCCTAAGTGCCAAACCTTATCGAATGCTTGCTGTACATCGAGAAAGACAGCACAGCAGTACTGCTTTTTCTCGAGGGCTTCCCTTATTTTGTTGGCCACTCTGTGAACCTGTTCCACAGTCGAATGACCAACTCTAAAACCAAACTGATGCTGAGGAATGGAGTCGCTTTCTTTAAGTATTCTTGTTAGCCTTCGCAAGATGATCTTCTCAAACAGTTTCGATAAGGTTGGCAACAGACTAATCGGTCTGTATGAAGACACAAGATGCGGAGGTTTGCCAGGTTTTTGGATCATTATTATCTCTGACATTTTCCATATCATTGGGACATGTCCAATCCTAATTATGCTATTAAAAAGGTGTGTTATACTAACTATAGCTTTTTTAGGAAGTACCTTCAACATTGACACGAAAATAGCAACTGCGCAGGGTCTTGCAGCCAACTTCAGATACACAAAGATCCGCTGTGACTATTATACCTTAACGTTGGGTATTTGAAATACCAATTACATTTGAATTACAAATACTAAATACGTATTTTAATTACAAGTAATTCAAATACTGCCCAACTGGCAACTGGCAGGGGCCAATCCCCACATTTTTGTGGCAGCCAGGTTTTATCCCCGATGGCAACAATGTCGTCTGCCCACCTCGCCGCCGGACGATCGACACTTCTTCCAGCCCTTGGACGTCACTCGATCACCAACTTACTCCACCTATCATCACCGCTCCTTGCCGAGCTCCATTTCAGTTCCGTATTTAGTTCCTAGCCCTTGATATTTTCCAAATAGTAACTATTGATAATCTTCCAGAGGCTGAGAAACAAGAGCAGATCAACAAGGCGTCTGGTGAAGCGCAGGCGATGCTCGCCGTGGCGGAGGCGCGTGCCACGGGACTTAGACTCGTCGGCAACGCGCTCGCTCAGCAGGTCAATTAATAATAATACCCATCTGTTACTTTCCCACTGCAGGGCAGGCCTCTTCTTATACAGAGAAGGCATAACTAGGTACTAATCACCAAGCTTGCTCAAGGCGAGTTGACGATTTCAAACTTCTATACTTTAAGTTTAGCAGCCTAATTGCGTAAGTGAATTCTGCATAGCAAACAAGTTGGAACCTTCCCAAAAACGACTTTTCGTATTGCATATTACACTCTGTAACGGAAAGCTAGCGCTAGCTTTCCAAATTAGTTTCGCAATACCGAAAAAGTTGAAAGAAATGATTCTGATTCTTTGAAAGAATCGACTTGTTTCCTTTGCAGAATTCACTGACGCAATTAGGCTGCAGGTTTCCTCACGATATTTCCCGCCATCGATATCCAAGATAAACTTTCGAAAGTACTTTTTTTTTATCTGTTATAGGCTTGCGCTTGACCACTATCTCACCTGATGGTAAGCGATGATGTGGTCCACGATGGAACACGCTTGCCTAGAAGTAACCTATTCACTCTTGATTTAAAGACCCCTAGATTGTAGCTATCGGGAAACACAGACTCCGGCAGGGAATTCCACTCCTTAGCTGTACGCACAATAAAAGTATTCTCAAAACGCTTAGTGCGTATCGGTGGGATGTCCACCATGTACCTATGGCGCATTGCCGTACGTCTGGTAGTCCGATGATGAAACGGCTGGGTGGGATTAGATCATGCAATTCCTTCGCACACTCCCCAAAATGTAACCGATAAAAAACCGACAAGCTGGCAACTCACATATGAAACTCTCACTGACATATGTCTCATTGGTACTTGCCTGGAGATGAACCCAGAAACTCAAGCACGAGAGGCTAGTCTTAGCCGCTGAGATACCACGAATTACTAAACTAATACAAAATGGGGTGATCTTTTAGTGTATGTCCATGGGTAGGAGACGTTTTCCTTTGATTTTCACCAAGTCAATGAATAATTTTCATGTTTAGGTTACAGGTAGGGTTGCTATTCCGAAAATTGAAAAGTCCTGATAAATAACGGACATTTTAGTTACAAAAATAAATAAGTTTAAAAACTAAAACCGAACTACAAAAAAACGTGATCGGAAAAGCATGAAACATGAAAATGTTCTTAGCGTGGAAGTATGAAAAAAATACTAAATAATTCTATCCGAGCGAAAAATTCGGACAATTAAGAAGGCCGGACAAATGACGGGTGGTCGGGTGACTAGGGTTAGTCACAGGACAGTATCAAGAGCTTGGTATAATAAACGCATCCTCTTTTCACAGAATAACAAACATGCAGCCTCGTTGACACTGGCTGAGCAGTACGTGTCGGCGTTCAACAAGCTAGCGAGGACAAACAACACTCTCATCTTACCGGCGAACGCAGGAGATGTGTCCACCTTAGTTGCTCAGGTACTTTGTCCATTCTACATCTACTGAAGACTGTGAATTCAGCACTCTAATTGCCTAACATTTTGAATAGCGCTCGCTTTCATTTTAACAATTCAACAGTACCTATTCGTTGCGTGTTTTTGCTGTCGAGATGACGGATTTTTAAACATAATGAAGCAATTCATGGAATTATAGCGCGCATAACCTGCACATGACATCGTACCAAAATAAACTGGCCAAGTGCGAGTCGGACTCGCGCACGAAGGGTTCCGTACCATTATCGCAAAAAACGGCAAAAAAAAAAACACGTTTGTTGTATGGGAAACTGGCAGACTTAAATATTTATTTTATTCCGTTTTTAGTATTTGTTGTTATAGCGGCAACAGAAATACGAGGAGGGATCAAGAAGTAGTGAGAATGAGATAGAATATAATGACTATTGATAACTTAATAATTTATTTTATCTACACTCACAACGTAATGTTCCAAATATGAATTCAAAAAATATTGTATAAACACGTACTTTATATTCGTGGAAAAGTAAAAAAAAAAAAACCATTACAGTGCAACGTTTTCCTTCGATTTTTAAACAACTGCATCATAAAATAACTTTTTATTTTTTATAGCACACTTTTACTTTTTAATTTATTGACGCTTATGGGCTCGTTGAAGTACTGTCATTGTCTAAGGAGGCGCGCGCTGCGCAGTCATGTGCAATGAGAATCTTAATTGCCCGCCATACCAAATATTTTCTCCGTTTCCACTTTTGTTTTATTGCAACTATATGAGTGAAGATATAGTAGTGTATGCAATGGCTTATAATTAGGTATTAAAACACTCGCGTAATATTATTATTATCCCTAAACGGGATTGTTCGGGGTTGGGGTGAGATAAATATAAACTAGGATTAAAGATTATAAAGATAGGTATAATTCAGTAACTTAACTGGGATAACTATTAAAACTAATGAGGTGAATGAGATGAGGTTGAGTCGCGCCCGATATGCTGGCCGAAAGCGTACTGACTATTTTACTTAGGTAATACATAAAATATTCAGGGCATAGCGCGCGATGTCGCAATTATGCTGACATGTTTATTATTGTTCGGTGATTATCCCGAACATGCTCCCGAGGGAGAAAAGGATGAGGTTAGTAGGTAGGTATAGTTACATGGGTAATGAAATTAATACTAACAAGGTGAAAACAATGTTCAACTAATACTAAAATAGTTATGTAGGGTGAGTTATGTTAGTAGGTGAGATTAAGGTAACCTTACAAATTAAACAGAGTCGCTACAGTGTAAATCAGGAAGAGAGAACACGCGAAAGATCGGTGAAGAACCTCTATCTTCCTTTTTTTGTAAGCACTCACTAGATAGCGCTAGTCGCTTAGGATCACTTTTCACTGGTTTACTACTAGATTGCCCATTTTCCCTAATTTCACTACACTCAATCACAACACTATCAGCAACGGTGTGTGGAGATGGCACCGCAGTTGCCGCAGGGGCTGTAGACCGCTCTGCTGCAGAAGTGGAGCGATTTCCTTTACGTTGCCTTTGACGCCAACGTTTAAAACAGTAAGCTGCCACCAATAACAAGATGCCCAATATGATGAGATATATAGCGGTATACTGGTGGACGTCGTGGTAGGAGATATTAGTGCTCAAAGGTTCACTCTGCTTCATGATCTCAAGACTTCTCTTAATGGCTTCAAATTGCCTGAGGTCATCTGAGTTATTGGGATTATGCTCATATGAGATTTCTGGCATAGTGATATTTATTATGTGATTAATTGGTGATATTTCAGGTGAGATAATATTTCTCGTCGTACTAATTTTACTAGACAATCTTTTGTTTGAGTACACCATAAAATTTTCTGTTTTTACTAGACAGCCTTCCCCAACACGCAACAGACCAGCATCTGATAACCTAACTGCCTCAACTTGATTTTCACATAGAAGTTTGACGTTACATTCATTGCAGCATAAATAATAATACTTGTTTTCTGATGTTAACTCTCTCCAGTCATCCTTGCACGGGGTAGTTTTAGTTTTACAAGTTCTTGTGCCTGGGATCGTCTCGCATAGACTATGATCATCTTTCATGTGGTGAATAGGCTTTCTGATATGACACAGAATAGTCACAGGGTTTTGTAATACGCATGACTGCAGATCCGTGTCTGTGATAGTTAAATAAGAATCCTTTCTCATGTTGATGGCTGCTAATTCAGAGATAGTTTCGACCTTCATCATCCTGTTATCTTTCACAATGCGTGGAACCGGGATAAGATTAAATACCTCGTAAATATCTCTTTCAATCAGGGGTATTTTTATTTCTATTATTAGGTATTTGCCAGAGTATTTGGCTCTTACTTTGAGCAAGCTGTACAGATCTTTAAGATTAAAGTTGTCGACAGGAACTACCAAGTCTCCAGATATTTGTGCTGATATTATGTTTAGCTCAGATCTGAGTTGTTTCGGCGATATCAAGTGAAAATCTAATTTTCCACTATAAATATCAGTTACTGTATCTAAAATTGAGTCCTGGATTCGTCGAAGGGTATACAACAAGTTGTTGGCAGTGAAAGTCGAGGTTATGAAGTCAGTGACGATGGTTATGTTTTGCACTTGCTGAGCGAGATTTTTATAAGAATCTTGGAGAGAATTAAGCCTTTGATTTATTATTTTGTGATGTTTGTTTATAGTATTCTCAATCCTTTTCATTAAATTAAATTCAGCTTCTACGACCGACGTTTGGTTTTTCCAGAGGTTGTATAAGTGGTTTTCATTATGCTTTAAAAGGTCAATATCCTTCTCATATTTTTCTGCAAATCGTTGGTCCAACACTCCGAATAAACTATTTGCAACGTAGCCTACCCCGTCTAGCAAGCCGCGTCGCCGACGTTTCTTATTAGTCATAAGCGAGTCATTTATCATGACAATATTATCATAATGTTTGATTTCTTCGAACTCGTGCTCGAGTTGTAACATGACGCCGTCGCAAGGTGTTTGTGTTCTAATCGTTGAGCATAAGGTTTCAAGGTACTTGATATACTTTGTTAGTGCCGCCATTCCTTCTTGATATGGATTTGTGTCATAATAGACTATTAAATGCCAATCATCTCTAATTAAGTGCATATTAGATACTTTGTCAAAGTATACACTATTGTTTGTCAGCGGGGTGAAGTTATAGGATGCTTGAGTGGTGTTTATTAGTGTCAGCATAAATAATGTCAAAGATAAAACCATTGCTGAAAATGAGATAGGACGTTTTTTCTTCGCCGCTGGCAGTTTATTATCAACCTTTGGGCCATTTGGATCTTGATCATTTTTATTTGTTGGCAGTAAGGACAGTTTTACAACTGGGCGTTTTAAGACCCCATTTTTGGTTTTAAGTGTGACGACCCTTATGTGTCCGTCACTTCCAGGATGCAGCGCTATTACGCGACCTAGACTCCATTTTCCTGGTGGAAGGTTGTCGTCCTTTATAATGACGATGTCATTAAGATTGAGATTCCTTTGTTGCTGTCGCCATTTGACTCTCGTAGAAAGCTGCGAGAGGTAGTCAGTCTTCCACTTATCCCATATATCTTGATAGATTTTTTGCGTCAAGTGCCACCGTGTTCTGAGGTCATGCTCTGTTTCGAAAATCGTTAAGTTGGGGCCACTTGCTAAGAAGTGCGCCGGGGTCAAAAAATCCAAATCCTCAGGGTCTTCTGTCAGAGGGCACAGTGGTCTGGAGTTCAAACAAGCCTCGAGTTGGGTTAGTAGGGTAATATATTCCTCGTAGGTTAATTTTTGCTCACCCACGACCCGCTTGAGATGATGTTTTAGGCTCTTCACTGCAGCTTCCCAGAGTCCGCCAGCAGATGGCCATGATGGAGCGTTAAAGTGCCACTCAATATTCATTTCAGCGATTGTCGAGGTTACTTCTTGGTCCGACAAGATATAGGAGATTTCGGCAAGCTCTTGTTTTAAAATTTTGTTGGCTCCTATGAAGTTGGTTCCTTGATCACTATAGATGTGCCCTGGAACTCCCCTTCTAGCCGACATTCGACGAAGCGCGGCAATAAATGCTGACGCTGTGAGATCTGAGACAATTTCTAAATGTATGGCTTTGGTCACCATACAAACAAAAACTGCGACATATCCTTTACTGGTTTTAATGCCACGGCCTTTGTTGGCCTTAATAAGGATGTGTCCGGTGTAATCTATTCCTGTGTGGTAAAAAGGTCTGTTAGGAATCAATCGTGCTGGAGGTAGGTCACCCATGATTTGATGTTGCAGTATTGGATTGTTTCTTTTACATTTGACACACATTCTTATTCGTTTCTTTGTGGCTCTATTTCCACCAAGAATCCAGTATTTGTGTCTTATAAATCCAGTAGTCATTTTTACTCCACCATGAAATACAAGTTCGTGGGATTCATCTATGATTAGATCTGCTAGTTTCGATTGATTCGGGATTATGATAGGATGCTTCATTTCTGGATCAAGATTCGAATGTTTAAGTCTGCCACCGACACGGAGCATTTGATTATTGTCTAGTATGGGATTGAGATTAAGAATCTGGCTTTTCTTATTTAGTGGTTCATTCCTTTTCAGCCGTGATATTTCTTCGTAGAAATATTCGTTTTGGACGTGCTTAATTACCATTTCTCTTGCTGTCTTTATATTTTGCAGAGTAAGAAAACTTGTGCGTTTTTTCTTGTAAGCAACAATGTCGATGAACTTGTTGATGTAAGCTAATACTCGGGTAACTTTCCTTAAAGTGCTATATTTTGGTAATAGTTGATTGATTATTGAATTTTCGGGGTTAAAAATGACCGTATTTACTGCCTCTTTCTTTCTGAGTTCTGCGTTTGTAATGCTCGTATAAATCGGCATATTATGAGATTCTGTAGGCTTATATTGTGGTAACCAGTCGGGCCCTTGCCACCACAGTGAATAATAGGCTAATTGAGCAGCAGGTAAACCGCGGCTTGCGCAATCTGCGGGGTTTTCTTTGGATTTTACGTAACTCCAGTTATCTTTAGGGATTATTTCAGTAATTAGCCTCACTCGATTCGCAACAAAGGGTTTCCATTTCTCCGGTTCACCACTTAACCAACCTAGAACAGCCGTTGAATCAATCCAACCATAAACATGCACCTTGTAGCTCGATAGGGATGAGATGATTTTTCTCATAAGTTTTGACAACAAGAGAGCGCCGCTGAGTTCCAGACGCGGTATCGATTGTGGTTTTTTCAGCGGTATTACTTTTGATTTCCCTGCAATAAGGGTCACATGAGTTTCATTTTCTCTCTGTATTTTGCAATACACGACGCATGCGTATGCTTTTGTGCTAGCGTCGCAAAAGCCATGGAGTTCGATGATATCCTTTGCCTGGGTTTGAATCCAACGTGGTATTTTAAATCGAGATATATGAGATAGATCGGCTTTAATAGTATTCCACTCTGACGCGATTTCTTGAGGGACAGGGTTGTCCCAACCCAGGTCAGATTTCCATAATTCTTGGAACAAGATCTTAAGTTTTATTGTGACTGGTACTAACCAGCCCAAGGGGTCAAAAATTTTAGATATTTGAGATAGGAATTGTCTTTTTGTAAGGATGTTTCTGGAGATAAATTCTATAGGATGAAAAATGAATTGATCATTTTTGGGTTCCCACCGAAGACCTAATGTTTTGGTTGATTCCGGTTGCTTAAAGTCAAAGTCTTCCTTTTGAAGTGCATCTGAACTATCTATTAATTCCGGCAAGTTTGATCGCCATTTTCTGAGATTAAATCCGCCTGATTTGAGGAGGCTGATCATCTCTGCTTTGAGCTGTTTAGCTGCTGTCGCTGAGTGTTCACCATGCATGAGATCATCCATGTAAAACGAGTGTTCTAAGATGTCAGGAGCGCAACTTTGTGGATAGTTTGGCCTTTCATCGATGGCCAGTTGCTTCAGTGTCATCATGGCCAAAAATGGTGCGGCTTTAGTGCCATAGGTAACTGTCGCTAACTGGTATTCTTTTAAAGGTTGAGATTGATGGTTTCGCCAGATAATTTTCTGATATTTCTGGTCATCGGGATGTAGCCAGATTTTGCGAAACATTTTTTCTATATCTGCTGTAAAAGCGTATCTAAATTGTCTCCATTTTAAGATAAGGCTCTGAAGGTCTTGTTGTAAATTGGGTCCTCGGCACATGAGATCATTGAGGCTGTATCCGCTCGAGGTTTTTGCCGAGGCATTAAAGACAACACGCAATTTGGTAGTTGATGACTCAGATCGTTGGACGCAATGGTGCGACAAGTAGCAGTCCGGCTGTACGTGTGGCGCAACGGGTGTCATATGTCCGAGCTCTAAGTATTCAGAAATAAACATTTTATAGTCACATGCCAGAGCTGGTTGCTTACTTAATTTCCGCTCTATTTGGAAAAATTGAGCAATCGATTTTGTTTTCGACTCGCCTAAATTGTTCTCAAAATCTTCTTTGAAGGGTATTTTAACGACGTAGCTTCCATCTGCCCGTCTGGAGGTCGAAGTTTGGTAAAATTCGATGCAATTTTGATCTTCTTCTGATATTGCTAGAGGTTCATGTATGTCCTCCACTTCCCAAAATTGCTGCATATCTTCGATATTATTTAGGGTCACATTGCAATGGTACGTTTTGTAGTTGCCGCTTAAGATCCATCCCAACTGGGTTTGTTGGGCAATGGGCAACACACCTTCTGATCGACAGATACCGTCCATAAGGATAGTGGAATAGATATCTGCCCCAAATAAGATATCAATAGGCCTACTTTTGTAAAATTCGGGATCTGCAAGAGTTATTTGGTTCAGAGTAGGCCAGTCTGGCTTAGGCAAGGTACAGCTGGGTAAGTTATTTATGAGTCTATTCATTATATAAACGTCCGTTTCAAAGGTGAAATCGCTAACCAGCGACGAACATTTGATGGTAATCATGCCCTTGCAGTTGTTTTCCTTATTGCCTATTCCAGAGATATAGCCGTTACATTTCCGTCGCGGTAGTCTTAACAACTGAGCTGCGCTTTCCCTAATAATGGATGTCTGTGACCCTTGATCTAAAAGAACTCTCATTTTATGGTAAGATCCGTCCACTGCTTGTACGTTAATTATTGCTGTGGCAAGCAATATTTCTGAGGGTTCTCTACGAAGCGATGCAACTGTGTTAGTTTCTTGCTGCTGAGAAGGCGATTTCGTAATCGTGGCTGCATTTGACCCTGATCGATGTGACGTAAAAGATTCATGCAAAATGGTATTGTGTTCCTTATTGCATTCTTTGCACCTTATTTCGGAAAGGCATTTTTTGCCTTCGTGATAATGTAAACAATTGATGCAAAGTTTCAAGTTATCAATAGCATTTTTTCGTTCATTAGGTTGCAATTCCAATAACTTTAGACATGCATGAATTCGATGATCATTGGAGTCGCAAATAGGGCATTGCTTGCGATAGTTAATTTTGCGTTTGGACTTTGACGATTGCGAAACTTGGTTTGTTGAGTAATTCTTTATAGGATTATTATAATTTCGTTTGTAATTGGACCCCTTTGAAAATGATGGTTTATTATTGTTGTTGGATTGCGATGGGGGTGATTTCTGCGTGGAATTCTCAATCTTCTTACGTGAAGTTTCCAGCATCATAAATTTAGTTTCCAAAAAATTAAGGAAATCTTCCAAGACGGGCAACTCTCGCGGGGCTTTTAAGGCTTGTAGGTAATCCTCGTATGTATCTGCATCCAATTTTTGAGACAATAAACATACCAGGAATGGGTCCCAGGAAGACACATCGACTCCCAGATTCCTGATAGCATTCACGCTCTCATATGTAGTGTCGTGAATGCGTTTTATATGATTTGATGATTGATGCTGGTTTGCGGGGATATTCATGAGATTGTTAAGATAAGATGTAAAGATCAGTCGTTTATTATTATAACGATGATTGAGGATATTCCAGCATACGGGATAATTGTTGGAGCTTATTTGGAGATGTTGGATCAATTTTTCGGGCTCACCTTTGATCTTACTCTTTAGAAACTGCATCTTTTGTGCATTTGACAAAGAGGGGTTGTTGTGCACTGCTTCGGTAAAAAGGTCTTTGAACGAAATCCACTTATTGTAGTTTCCATCAAAGGTGACTATCTCCATTTTGGGAGTAGATTTTTCAATATGCGCAACGGACCACATTTTCTTATTGATGTCTTTCTTTATTTTGTTATAATACTCCTCGTAATGGGTGAATTGCTCTTCGTATTTGGGGTTTGATCCGCCATACTCGTTGTCCAGCTCCCAATGAAGCGAGTCAATAGCCGCCCAACGGGATTGTATAGTCTTCAGGATATCTTCAAATTCCCATTTTTCCGTGACGAGATCAAGGTTGATATTGGAAGAAGTTCTCAAGAAAGCCTTAAAATTGGTAGCTTGCTTTTTGAAGAGAGTTTCAGCTTTACTCTCTTCAAGAGCAGGGGTTTTAGAAGCAGCGTGGGATGCGAGGTTCGAGGTTTGAGATTCCGCAGTAGGTTGGAACGAAGGAGGTTTCAATTCCGGGGTTTGCGGTCTGTTTGCGAGAGGGTTATAGCTTTGTATAATAGTCTTAATGTTGTTATATTTCTCCTTCATTTGATCGTATTGGTCAGTACTGAAATATGTATGAGATTGATCACCAAAAGATATCAAAGTCATGTGATTATTATGGAACTCTGTAAAGGATTGTTCCAATACAGCTAATCGACGACGTAAGTATTCTGCGGTCTTGCGCTCTGCACCATCCTTCTTGAAATTGGTGAAGAGCTTATCTACGGCTTCGATTAGTTGTTGTTGGGTTGCTAAAATGTCATCCATTTCCGACATTTTAAAGATATAAAAGAGACCTTACTTGTGCTGATGGCTTCTTTGGAGATCAAATGTCCTTGCGATGGCTGCAAGAACAAACCTGGAGTAGCAGCGCAATGAGATGACGCGATGCTTTCGTATAAACCAGGTTCAATCAGGATCAGCAGGATGATGAACTTTTCGGAAAGTAAATCCGATCAGTTCTGTTTACCAGGGTCTGGTAATAAATTCCAAGCGAGACACTCACACAGCACAGTTAGTAGATGCGCGCGTAATGATCCCGCTCCGACGGCTCGAAGGACCAATGTTCGGGGTTGGGGTGAGATAAATATAAACTAGGATTAAAGATTATAAAGATAGGTATAATTCAGTAACTTAACTGGGATAACTATTAAAACTAATGAGGTGAATGAGATGAGGTTGAGTCGCGCCCGATATGCTGGCCGAAAGCGTACTGACTATTTTACTTAGGTAATACATAAAATATTCAGGGCATAGCGCGCGATGTCGCAATTATGCTGACATGTTTATTATTGTTCGGTGATTATCCCGAACAGGGATAAACCTACGCTCGTGTTTTAATAACCCCTATTATATATTCATTGCATAAACTACTATTTCTACATAGTTTCCGAGTCTCTCTACACCGAGTCCAGCGCTTTTCCAAGGCTTCAATCCCTTTCAAAATCAAAATCAATTTTAAGAAAAAGTTGTCTTGGTCCTGCAAAAAGTTCTCCACGGCATCCATCACCTCGTTATCGTCTTCGTGCCTGTTTCCCGTTAAGTATTTTTTCAATTGAGGGAACAGATAAAAAGCGCTAGCCGCCGGATCTGGTGGGTGGACAACCAATTCGAAGCCAGCTTGCTGAATGGCAGCCATCGCAACTGCCGACCTGTGCGCGGGTGCGTTGTCATGATGAAACAGCACGCGAAGACGAAGTTTCCCTCTCCTTTTCTCTTTGATGGCATTCCTCAACTTGGGAATTAAAGCTGCATAATATTGGCCTGTAATAGTGGTAGTGTATATACTCACCTTCGGTTTGCCGACGACATAATGGTCATGGCTGAGACCATGGAGAGCCTCAGTACAATGCTCGATGACCTCAGTAGAGCTTCCGAAAGAGTGGGTCTTAAAATGAACATGGACAAAACCAAGGTCATGATGAATGCCCATGTAACACCCACTCCTATCAAGATCGGAGACTCTTTACTCGAAGTTGTAGTTGATTATGTCTACCTGGGACAAACGATCCAGTTGGGTAGATCCAACTTCGAGAAAGAGGTCAACCGTCGAATCCGACTCGGCTGGGCGGCGTTCGGGAAGTTGCGTGGTATCTTCTCGTCCAATTTACCGCAATGTCTCAAGACAAAAGTCTATGACCAGTGTGTTGCCAGTGATCGCCTATGAGACTGAGACGTGGTCGCTCACAATGGGCCTTATCAGAAAGCTTAATGTCACCCAAAGGGCAATGGAGAGGGCTATGCTCGGAATTTCCTTGCGTGATCACGTCAGAAATGATGATATCCGCAGGAGAACCAAAGTTACCGACATAGCCCGAAGAATTGCTTAACTTAAGTGGCAGTGGGCAGGGCACATTGCTCGCAGAACGGATGGCCGGTGGGGCCGAAAAGTTCTGGAATGGCGACCGCGAACCGCAAGACGATATGTTGGAAGGCCTCCCACTAGGTGGACCGATGACCTGGTTAAGGTTGCGGGAAGGCGCTGGATGCGAGACGCACGGGATCGGTCAATGTGGCGACGCCTGGGGGAGGCCTATGTCCAGCAGTGGACGTCTTTCGGCTGAAATGATGATGATGATGATGAATAGTGTTTACACGCTCCAGGTAATCAATCAACAATATCCCTTCTGAGTCCCAAAATATTGAGGCCATAACCTTGTCAGCCGATGCCACGACACGAAACTTCTTTGGGGTCGGTGACGATGGCCGTTTCCATTGCGAAGATTGCTGTTTTGTCTCGGGATCAAAATGATGGACGCATGTTTCGTCCATTGTTACGAAACTAGACAAAAAGTTTTCAGAATCTTCTTGAAACTTGTCCAACAATATCATTGAAATGTCAAGTCGATTTTGTTTCTGACTGTCGGTTAACATTCTCGGCACCCATCTTGCGGAGACTTTTCTCATATTCAAAGATTGTTTCAATATGGATTGAATACTTTCAAATGAAATGCCCGTTTCTTGAATTAAGTATCGGATGGTAACTCTTCGATCGCTCAATACAATTTTGTCGACTTTCGCAACATTTTCTTGGGTGACTGACGTCGATGGACGGCCGCAACGATGTTCGTCTTCCGTGCTCGTTCTCCCTACTCGAAATTGAGAAGCCCACCTTGCGACAGTGGAATACGGCGGAGCAGACTCTCCTAATGTTGCCTCCAAATCGCAATGAATCTCTTGCGACGTTAACTTTTTTAAACAGAGGTATTTAATAACGGCTCGCACTTCGTTTTTCTCCATTTTCGAGAACACGTTCCGACACAAAGCAAACAAATGAGAAAAAAACAATTCGAAAAATACAAAAAAGAATCGAAGATTATTTTCTTTATTAATATTACAAACTAGCTGACCCGGCAAACTTTGTTTTGCCATAAAAACACCAAACATTCATCTAACCTACCTACCCTATCCTACCAATCTACCCTACCTACATACCTACCTTACTTACCCCCCCCTACCTACCTACCCTACCTACATACCTACCCTACTTACCCTACCCTACCCTAAACGGGATAAAAAGTCCTGGTTCTTAGCTACCTCCCTACCAATTTTCAGCCAAATCGGTTCAGCCGTTCTTGAGTTATAAATTGTGTAACTAACACGACTTTCTTTTATATATATAGATATGTATCTGAGCTATGCCTGCCAGTAATTTTTTTCTTACCAAGGAGTATGTCGTTCTCACTACTTTTTGATCCCTCCTAGTACATCATCTTTGAAAATTTCAGCTGTCTAGCTGTGTATGAGGTACAGCCTGGTGACATACAGACAGACGGATCGTGGTGTCTCAGTAATAGGGTCCCGTTTTTACCCTTTGGGTATGGAACCCTAATTACATTATTATTTTATTATACTTCATTATTGTATATGATTTTGTTTAACATGGCTTCTCTTTTCAGGCAATGTCAATATACTCTACAGTGACAGCACACAACACGCAGGGTAAAAACATGCCTCAAATCGATGAATATGAGGAACCTCTAGTCAAAGTTAATGCATTAACAGAAAAAGGTTCCACCTTGGCCGGTCCATCTGTAATCAACTTTGATGGCTCCTTAGAAGAATACTTCTCAGACGACGAAGAAAGAGAAAAGGCGTTGCGGTCTCACAAAGAGAAGAAAGACTACCACACGCAACAAATAAATAAGCTAGATAAACTAGAAAAGGAAACATAGAATTGTTACTTAGTACCTGTTTAAAAAAAAGTTAAGATTGTCTCTACATTTTAAATGTAGCTCTTGTAATTTTGTGTAACTTGGTGCATTAGGGACTAATTCTGAATGAAAATTAGACAGTTGCAATAAAATGCATTTATTTTCATACATTGTACAATTCAGTCAGTTCCGAGTGTATTAAAATGTTAATGTACAGATATGCAATATTTTTAAAGTAAATCATATCTCATTAGTTGTCTCATCTTAAGTTATTTATTGTGAAATAACTCTGAAGAAAAAGAAAATAAAACTTTAAAATGCCTATTATAACAAATGTGTATTTATTTTTTTCATCACTACAACAATAACCAAATTCGAAATAAGAAAAGTCTCATAAGCTTCTGTTATCTAACAAAACAATTTTTTTATCAGATAGGTATATCATAAATATCAAATTACATGCTGGAATGTTTTGTGAACAGTCCTAAGGCCCATCCTGGCTATTAAATTCACGCATATAAATTCTTCTCTAATATTATAATTTTTTGGCTGTAATGGCTGGTAGACATCGCGAGCATTCGCATTTTTTTGTAAACACGTTTGATCGCGGTGAGTATCAACTCTCCAATCAATCCGCCTAGCCTTTGCCCAACTTTGTTGTGGTTGGCTACCAGTCTAACTGGGTGCAGGTCAGTATAGGACCAACCATCTTACGAAGACGGATGAATCGTAACAAAATGACTCTTATTTAAAGTATGCTTGACATTTTCATTGTAATTCATTGCCTTATTTACTTGATACTATGTTTAATTATTTAATTTGTAATTTATTAATATGCTTTTTAAATTTGCATGGCGTGAGCCTGATTATGGCGATATATATTTTTAAATTTTAACAGCTGTATACCTACCCATATTCTGCAAATAAAAGATTTGATTTGAATTTATTTTGACGTCATAAAAGCCACGTAACCCGCCTTCGTCAGATAGAAAATCTATACCAGATTTTACAAAACGGCGTTGGGACTTTCGTTTATAAAAATGTACTGTGAAAATATTTTCCTTTTAAAGGAGATATTTTTTTTTGAACGTCCTGAAGTTAAACTGATAATTCCTTCAGTTCACAAGAGATACAAATATAATAACATTATAAAAAAATCCTTACCACCATTTAATATACAGATAAATGGAATAAAACAACTACCCTCAATTTTTTGGCAATCCTTAAACTTAACAACTTTTCATACAAAAGGAATTAATAGCCATTAAGCATTTTATAAAAACACTTTGCAAAACAGAGTGCTACATTTACATTTTATATCCATGTTGTATATAAATGCATGGGTATAAATAAATAAAAACTTGTTTCGAAACCATTAGATTATCTACGGTTATTTACATAATGGAATATAAAATTATAATATTATCAATACACGAAAATATCAAACGGATTTAGAGAAATATAACAATTTAAACCTGTTTTATCGTTATAAGGATATAAAAACTTTTTAAGATATTTTCACTATTTTTTCTCTCTGATTGAAGTAGCTGACTGTTCCTTCCTCTGGTTGGGTTAGATTTGTGGCTGCTGGCATTCTGTGCAGACTGAGATACGACGCTGATAAGTCTGTACCGTCGAATTGTCGCAAATGAATCTAGAACAGGCACGAAAATACGGTTAACCTTCAGTACAAGACCTAATAATACTACTTTAATAATGACAAAAAAATATCAAGTGAATAAAAATTCACTACTGTATTTACTTTACCTCTACAGGCTGTACAAACATTGATAAAATGAATAAGCAGGAATTAAAGAAACTAATTTCATCATCATACTCACTAATAAATGCAGGTTGACCTCATCACTTCTGCTCAAATAAGGGAAGTTACCACCACTCTTCAAATGAGCTAATTTTGCTTGGGGATATGACTTATAGAGGTCCTCGCGAACTCGAGAACTTAAGGCACATTCATCCCATACATCCATTATTGTGATAGGCAGATTTACCAGTGTTTGTGGTTTTATGTAACAAGGTGTGCAGTTCAGAGTTAGTCTTGAAGCCAACTCTGCCTGGTTCAAGGATTCCAGCTAAAAAATAAAAGTTTATATAAGCATTGGGAAAAGAATGTCTAAAAGGATTTGGCGTCCGCCTTTGCCCAGCAGTGGGACAGTAATGTTTAGCCATAAAAAAGGCAATACATTTGAATAACTATTTAAGTCCAAAGACTTGATATACATACTTGCATACCTCATAGGTGATGTGACTTTTTAGTGCAATATTGTACCTAGTTTTTATCAGTGAACGAATGATCATAATGGGACCCATAATTCCAGGGATTATCTCTTAGGAGGATAGGATAGATGGACCCCTTTTCCGCACTTAGACTCCCATTTGGTACGTTGTGCGTAAAGGCCTCCTCTCTGTGAGAGAAAATGGCCTGTAATTCACCATGCGGGCCCAGTGCGAGTTGCAGTATGTCACACATCTTCTTTATTCTATTTGGTGTATGAAAACATCGTGAGCAAGCCATGAAGACATTTTCCTCCACCACTGCACCGTTTTGAGAGCATTGGTGATGACATAATTTACACAAAGCAAACTAACTAAACTGGTTTCAAACCCACAATCTACAACTTGTAAGTCGCGGCTGTTACCAATGGGCCACCACTGCTCTGAGATCTATCTCTTACAAACATAAATTTATGAACAATTAAAATTCTTTATAATGTTTAGAAGACTGGTTTAGAAACATCACCAAAACTACTAAGATTTTTAGATCAGAGATAAAAGTCAAGTAACATTCAAATAATGATTTAGATAACTATCTATGGTTCTGGTTACTAACATATTTATTGTAAGAACTGGATTTAAGTTGCGGGATTACAATATCACATTGCAAGATTTGATGTTGTCATAGCTGTATAAAGTTACATTGTTGCTCAGCAGAGCATGAAGAATTTATTACTAGTAACTGCAAATCTTCACAGATATAATTTTTAATACAAGTATATTTTGAACAATTTGGGGGTCTTTGGAAAGGATTGGATAACAAAAAAATATTGATTATTTATTACTTACTCTTTCAACCATGAAGTCAATAGATTCAGCCATCCTTTTGTCAACTTTATCAGTTGTAAAATTGCCCATGAGCATTCTTTTCAACACCAAAGAAGGCAAAAGCCAGAAGAGGGCAGAGGAGTCATGGTACTCAAACACTGATGTGTCTGTGAAAGTGTTGCAGAGAACCAGAGATGCGACACGAGGACAGTTACTTGTTAATTCTGCAAATTTTTGTGCTATAAATCCACCTGAAAAATAAATGTGCAATAAATTCAGAAGTTGATAGGAAGGAAGCTTATACTATGGAACAAATAAATAAAATGATGAATTCTTAATTTATGTTATGATATTATGATTTAAAATGTATATATAAAAAAAATCAGACTGATAACTTATCTAGCTGTTTGTTTGTTAGTTTGCTTTACTGTGGGAACAACAAACTTGTAATTACTGTTAATGTGTCTAACATTAGTATTGATTGGAATTTGTTTTAGTTACTATGTAAATCACTGTAATGAGTATGACTCATGATAGCACTTATTGTGTAGGACTTTCTATTGATAAACTTGTTCAATTTACAATAACAACTGAATACAACTTCCTTTCCATTCCATGGAATGATTTATTATAACCAACCTAAGGATGCTCCAAAAACATGAACTTTGTCGAGTTCAAGGTAGTCAATGAGTCTTTTGAAGCCATCGCACCATTCCTTCATATTCCAGTATGGTGGTGGTTCAGCAGCAATTACTCGGACACCCCTTGTGGCCAGTCCTAAGACTTGCTGGAAAAACACGTCGGCTGTTCCTGACACTGGTGGTAGACATATCAAAGGGCAGCTTACAGATTTTGGGCCACTGTCGAAAATTCTCCAAGACTGAGAAAGTTAAAAAACAAAGAGATTAGGTACTTACAGTTATATCATAAAATTTTAAAAAAAGATTGGAAGCTAAATAATTTTAAAAGTGGGTCAGGTAGGTTACCCTTATTTAAAAAAATACGAATTCGATAGATAATGTCTGATTAAGTTTGTTTACCTTGGATCCGTCTGAGTCAACGACTATTTTCCTCAAAGGAATGCTGCTTCTAAAACTGAGATACTCATTAGACTGTGACAGTTCATTGACACAACTCATTTTTATTTTCTATTGATTTGCATAAAAATAAAGGTCAAAAATATTATTAATTTGTTTTGAAATGTTCATTTCTCTCTGTGAAACAGCTTGACTTTGACTGATGGAAAGAATGATTTTACATTTTGACGTTTTACGAATGTCAATTTATGCGCACTCCGTTCAACGCAGAATATAATTCTACTAAATAGTTTGTAATCGATTTTAACAATGGTGTTGTGGCAAGGTTTATTTTGGTCATCTTCTTCTGGATAAAATAAAATGAGAAAAATCGCCCAGTCAGCCTGTTTTATTTGGTAACAATCAATGTAAAAATTTATTAAAATTACCTCCGTTTCCGAATAAAGAATTTAAAGTTAAGCATTTGTCAAACTCTACTTTATAAGAATTGGGATTGACACGTTCATAACTTAAAATTTTCTATTTAGAAACTGGGTTTGCTTTGATCATAGGTAGACCTTATAGAGTACCAGCTATAACTGAGTAAGTGCATGCCCAGTGCCCAGTGTGGCATCGTTGTGCCCTAGCTAAAGAAGTCGACATAGTGCTGAACGATAGGTACCTGTCGCATCATAACAGGGTGTTTAAAACCTAGCTCTATGTTGAAATTATATCCATTGGCGGGTATAACACCATCAGGCATCAGATGTTCGACGCGAAACAACCAGCCGTATTCAGAACAGGAAACTTGAACGAGGCCAGCGACAGCTATCCAGGTGGCCACATTTTGGTCGGAAAATATGGAATCTAATCTACTCGTAGAAGATGAAAACTCTCACTATTTATAACTAGCGGTTCCCCGCGGCTACGCTCCCGCGGACCACCCCACAGGACTCGTTTTCTGGATAAAAAAATAACCAATGTCACTCAGGAACAATGTAGCTTTCTATTGGTGAAAGAATTTTATAAATCGGTCCAGTGGTTTCGGAGCCTATTCGGTACAAACAAACAAAAAATCTTTCCTCCATATAATATTATATTACTAGCTGACCCCCGGGGCTTCGCTCCCGTCAACTGGCTACCCTGCCAACCCTACCAACGCTGCCTAACCAGCCGACCCTGCCTAACCTGCCAACACTGCCTACCTTGCCTACCCTACCTACCTAATATTTTTTATGTATCATCAATAGTTTTCTCAGCGCTCACCAAATAATGTATTTTACAGGCAACATTTTGCTACTTTGGGTTACATTATTGCAATTTTCATAAGGATATCTAATTTTTTAGAAAATATAGCCTATGACACTCAGGAATAATTTAGCTTTCTACTGGTGAAAGAATTTTCAAAATCGGTTCAGTAGATCCAGAGATTACCCCCTACAACGTCACAAACTCACAATTCACAAACTTTACCTCTTTACAATATTAGTATAGACTAGCTGTTCCTCGAGGCTTCGCTCCCGTGGACCACCCTACAGGACCCGTTTTCGGGATTAAAAAATAGCCTGTCACTCAGGAATAATGTAGCTTTCTATTGGTGAAAGAATTTTTTAAATCGGACTAGTAATTTCGGAGCCTATTGGGTACAAACAAACAAACAAAAAAAAATTTCCTCTTTATAATATTATTATAGATTACTAGCTGTTCCACGCGGCTTCGCTCCCGTGGGCCACCCCACAGGACCCGTTTAAGGGATTAAAAAATAGTCTGTTACTCAGGAATAACGTAGCTTTCTATTGGTGAAAGAATTTTCGGTTCAAACAAACAAACAAACAAAAAAATCTTTCCTCTTTATAATATTAGTATAGAAGTATAGATATTAGTCTATGATGAAAACTGAGAGTAAGTGAGGTCTTTTCAGTATTCCTATGTAAATAAATAGGTCTACCTCCGTGTTTGAAAATGATAATTAATATGTGCAATAATAATATAAGTATTCGTACTAGCGACAAGGCTCGACTTTAAAACTTGGGACCATTGTGGTAATGTTAATTTAGCCATATTTCCGGTATCGAGCTTCTTACTTCTTTCGTCTTTCAACACGATAGCCGATGCTTGATTGATGGAATAATCTACTGCGCGCGTAGCGAAAACTTAATCTATGGGTTCTACCGTATATGGTTTTATTTTGTTACAAGAGCACTACTCTTGCAACAAAAGAAAACCCTATCCAACTGCGTAGACCACGCGGACACGGGTCGGTTTAGTTTTGTTTATCTTTCAGTCCGCCAGATTTAGACATTCATCGTGACGGCGCGGCGTTTTATCATCTCATCAATTCTACTTCAGCCAGTCACGCCGATATTGGTTATATTACATTTAATAAGTGTATCAACTTACGGTTTAACTTTTATTGATAAACTGTTGTTTGGCGTTTAATATTGTTCTTACTTAGCAGAGTATAGATGGTGCATTGGTTTCTTCAGGAAAGGGCGTGGGATTTGCCAGGGAATAATGAAAAAGTGCGTTTCTCATCCAAACACATTCTGTTTATTATTTATACGTAATTAACATTCTCATCGTGAATTTTCCTACGATAATTTTCCAAACCGCTTACTCTAACTTATATCTAACTAATGAATAACTTTTGGACGATTTTAGCGGGATTTCGAAAATATTATGGTCTGACTGTGACAAAAGATTAGGTAGGATCTATTATCGCATTAAGGCTGCCTGCACACGGTTCACTTGTGTCCACAACTAGTGGTCAGCGCGTCGGCCATCTTGTAAACAGCTGTGGCGAGTGGCCACCATGCACAGAGAGCCTCTAAATATTACGAAATAGCATCGCGATCGGTGACAACAGTTTACACAATAGCTTTAATAGGGATTTAGAAGCCAAAGTCGCAAGTATTCTAACTCTTAAAATTACAAATCATACAATTATTACATTACAAATCTATATAAATTTAACTTAGTGCACACTAACCATTAAAATTCATTTTTTCTTAATATACATTACAAATAATTTCGTTCTTGAATACTAAACATTCTTATTAATGTAGGTACTGTATCATTCTTTAGTTTTATAATAATATGATTTGAGCATACTCCAGAATCATTGAAATTCTGAGCTATAGCATCTCTATACTGTATACACACTGAATTTGTCAGGATCAAAATGAGTGAAGCATGGAACTATAGGGGTAAACAAACACTAGAGCATTTACAAGCTGAATATGATTATACAAAAATAACACTACAAGCAAAAGCCCAAACCAAAAATAACATTTTCTTTAATATGTTACGAGCGTGCGAACAATCTACGCAGTGTGCTCATGATGTGTGAGCATTTACTTGCAACATTCCTTTGTTTCTGTTTTGTGTATGCAATTCTCCGCTACGTAGCTACAAAATTGAGTAAAAGTTATGTTTTACAAAATATCAAGCGTTGTCCTCAATATTCAGTTTGTGAAAGGCAAACTGAAGGTACCAGGCAGACAGGCGTAACAAGACAATACAACAGCGATGCCACGACCTATTTTCATAGAAATTGTTCGAAAGGAGTGTCGAATCGTAGCGATAAACCTGTCTGCATGAACCTTAAAGCGGCCCGATGTTCTGTTACAAGTGAATGCTCTAATGTGTGCTTCCCTTTGGACATAAGAACACAAACATTTACTACTAAATAGCTAGGTACATTGACTTGCCAGTTCTTTATAACTTCATACAATACAAACATTTAACCACAATGAGATAGTTATGATGACTGTGTTTCAGAAATCAAAATGCCAGAAATTATTGTTATTACCTTTTAATGATTCTAATAATCAAAAATTAATAAAACTAAACATAAAGACAAACGAATAATGTTTTACAATCACAGAAGTATTGTTACACATAAGAAACATGAACAAAACTAATTATATAATTGTCTATATCAGAAAGATTCTAACATTTACATACCGACCACACAAGCCATTGAAATATAATAATTATAATAGAAACAAGAATGACTCATTCACTGTTGTTACAATAAAATTAGTACTAACTATCCAGTTCAGGCAAGCGGTACGGGCAACTGAAAATAATAAATGTAATTAACTATTCAAATGCATTAAATAGTCAGCTGAAATCATGCCATCTTTTACTTTAATTCATAATTACTATAATATGATTTTCAAAAATAGTTTAATGTTCTACTGTTTAGATACACGATATTTTATTATAGTTATTATTCAAGTTATATTAGATCTAGAGGAATCTTTACATTATGTTCCGTTAAATAGATTATTATTCATATTTTAATTTTTGTCCTCTATATTTTTGAGTACAAATCACCGTATTTACCGCCTATTCGATCAAAACAAAGTTTTGGGATAATAAAGCGTTGACTACACTAGATTGAACGTTACACTAGACGTGCTTAAACGAGAGAAATACGCTTCTTTATTCAATTGTACACACGATAAAAACAACCATTAGATATAAAGAATTCAATTATATACTTATAGGTTATTGAAAAGCGCCGTTTTGAAACTACAATAAATGTTTAGAGTGTTGTACATTTATAAATTATATTAGTTGTACACGCTTTTTGGGCAAGATATAGGATACAAGAACAGTAAGGGCCATTTATTCAATATAGATAACTTTTATGTGAGGATAAAAAAAGACAGTTTGACATATTTTCTATACAAAAGCTGTCAAACCGCCATCTTTATTTCTCAGTTAAAAGTTATCAGATTATTGAAAAATGGGGCCTAAATGGCTCTAAAAAGGCCAGCATTCATTTTAAGTAGGTAGTAGATATTAGTATTGAACATAATTTTAATTGAAAGTGCAGGGTATGTTAAGACTGCAACTACATGTAATATCGGTTGTATAACCGCCTGTGTAACTACGGAAGTGGGCTGTAGCACGCATGGGCAGTCAGTCGTAAAATGAAGTTACAACTCACGACTATACAGCATATAGCCTTGGCAATACGTAACTGCAAGGAAACTGAAATTCGCCAATTTAGCATATCGAAAAAAAATATGCATGTCAGGAAAAAGAAACGACGCGATTCAATACTGATTGGTTTTCAGTCGATTTGATCAAAAGGAACTAACTTTTTTTTACATTGCGTTGGTGATGAGGGTATCGAGAATGTAAGAATAGGATTGGTTTAAACCTGAACTTGTAATCGTATTCAGTAACTTGACAGATGGAGGGATATAGGTTTCAGAAAAAACAGTGTAGTAAATGGCAACATGGCTTCGAACTGTCAAGATTAAAACATCAGTAGGCTAGTTGACATTTTTTTTAGTAGACGTAAGAAATCTTTTCGTGAATAGACGAAAACGCTATCCGCCATGATAGTTTGTAGTTATCTATGCCATGATGTCACATCATTTGTAATCTATAACGTAGAAGAAACAGCTTCTTCGAAGTAGAATTTGTATTTGTTAAAAATATTGTATGACATTTTTATCATGGAGGTAACGTTTTAAGCATGGATTTATTAAGTACAACTTGAATTTCCATAACCATTTTACTTTTTTTTCAATATTTGTTTTTTATGAGTCAACTAGCCTTTTAATATACGATTTCTACTTAGTTATTGAGTAGTTACAAGGATTTTCCGGTAATGGGTCGTATCCGTGGTGTTACCGGAGTGGTCCGACCGCCGGAGTAGATCGCGTGATCGGGGGCTGCGGGGCGATGCCTCACGACTCGCCGTTGCCGCTGTCGTCACCATCTCCATCTCCCCCGTCTACTTCCTCGTCCGAATCGGTGTCGAGATCGTCATAATCATCGTCGTAGAAATCCGTCATATCCAACTGAAAAAAAAAGAAAGGTTGAAGAGTTTTTAATTGTTATTTGTAAGCAGCGCTTCCCGAGATCGGTCCGTGGATGGGTGACCATTCATTATAGTATAATATGATACTGACACTCCTCCGTGCCTCAGAAAGCACATTAAACTGTCGATCCCAGCCGTCATGTGGAGATCTTACACAGTCGTTACAAGCAGTCTAGGAGCCTGAAATGTCACACCAGTATTGCCAAGGAGTATGACGTTACCCAGTTACTTTTTTCCCCAAAAAAAAAAAAAGTGTCAATTTTAATGTGGCCAGTGACACTCGCAGTGTTAAGACGAATTGATTGACGTAAGAATCATCAAAATCGGCCAACGCGTTTGGTCTCTAGAACGCCACATAGGAACAAACATACATAGACTGATAAACACAGCCTCCTTCAAAAGTCAGGTAAAAAATACTGGTATGCAATGCAGGTTGGACGGGAAGCAGACCCAATATAGTTGACAAAGGCAGATAGATTTGAATTATTTGTAACTAGCTGACCCCCGGGGCTACGATCCCGCTGTGTGTGCCAAATAAACTATGTAGTTTTCTTTCTTTCTTTTAAATTTCGGTAAAGCACGTTCATTCATCAATAATTGTTAGTCTTTATATATGTATTGTTAGTGTATGGTCAAGTAATTAACTCTTCAACTTATTTGACAATTTGTGATGCCAACAATTAAATGCTCACTGCCGACAAACTGTCCTGCAGTTTGGCAGAAGATTTGTATAAACCCACTCATGTAACTTTTGTTGAAAAATAATTAAAAAATAATAAACATGTTTTAACGAAATTTGGAACAATTGGTTAGCATATTTAACCATTGGTTGAGTTAACTATATGTCATAAAGTCCCCGCCCATCGGTTTTCTAGACGATTCCTACTTGGCGTTTAGGGATGGGTTCGATATATCAAAACGTAACTTATATCGATATCTAGTATCAAAATAACCGATATCACAAAAACTGTATCAAATCAAAACCTCTTTGCGTTCGTTTTTAGTCCAATTTCGATATCGATATGAAAACTGTATATCGGTTACATAACCGTTTGCGCTAAAAACCAAAAACGCCCATCTCTATTGGCGTTGGTCTGTAACATGTCTGTCACACTCACTTGTCTGTAAAATGAAAAATAAGACCAAGAACTAATAACGTGCATTGTTTAATTACAAAACAATAAAAACAGGCATCAATGTCGTTTTGAAGTTAAATAGATAGAGAACCAGTTTATGACGTTTCGATGCATTTGAGGTTGAGACCTGTTTCATAACGAGCTAGTAATGATAATAATGCTAATTGCATGAAATGCCGTTTTTGATGCATTTAAAAGTGTTCATTCTACATGTCTCTACAATAACTTGATGGGGTTCATAATATTTTTATGAGTAATTGCATTCGCAAACTCCGGACCATTACTGATAACTCAAGAACAGTGGCCCAGTGGTAACAGCCGCGACTTATAAGTTTTAGCTCGTGGGATCGAACACAGGCAGGCGCTTTACTTTGTTTAAATTATTTCATCACCATTGCTCTCAAAACGGTTATGGAAAACATCGTGAGGAAACCGGCATGTCTTAGAATCAAAAAATCGAAGACATGTGACATCCACCAACCCGCACTGGGCCCGCGTGGTGGATTACGGCCCATTCCCTCTCACAGAGAAGAGACCTGCACGCACAACGGACCAAATTAGAGCATAAGTGCGGACAAGGTCCATCTATCCTATCCTACTGATAACTCCCCAATATTCTTCTTCTTTTTAACTCTAACACTATTGGTGATATCATACGGTGAAATCTATGCGGTGCGGAGCCGCAACGCACCGTGTGCTCCTGGCCTTAGGGCTAAAGAAGTCGTGTTAGCACCACTTTGCCACCTATCACAGTATCACCGTCTATCGTCGATGGCTGTGCAGATGTTCCTATTGATCACCCAATATTTGTCTTTCTATCTTTGGCAGGCAGGGAATTAAACCCGGGAATACAAGCTGCGCGGCGACCACGGCCTACTGTGACAGGCCTGAGTCACACATTTTTATCACAGTTTAGGAGCTAAAACTGTGATAAAATGCGTGACTCAAGCCTATCACAGTAGGCCGTGCTCGCCGGTCTGGTCTGTTAACAAAGTGTCAAATGAATAGCTTAGCCTATGAATAAATAAAGTCCATTGAAGCCTGGGGTCATTTTAATTTATTACAGTTTATTATGGTGTTATTGATAATGTTATCCGCTGATCCGCAGTCACGAAAAAGTTATTTTCTTAGCTAATCGGTTTGAATGGACTGTGTGATTTTTTTACTTTAAAATTAAACACTACCTTTTTTCCCCGTGGATTTTGCCGGGATTAAAAATGGCATATGACACTCGACGATACGGTAGCTTCCTTTCAGTGAAATTTTTAAAACCGGTTCAATATTTTTAGAGATTACCTTTTACAAACATATTAATAAATTTTTACCTGTTTATATTAGTTTAGATTACATGCATATATAAACTGTAGCTTATTTCCCATGGAGGTAGGCAGAAACAGAACGCCATCTGCTATAAACCTAAAGGTGCTCCCTCACCTGGAGCGTTCGCCTGTAATCTAACATTTCAGATTCGATTTTGAGCATTACATTACAATACTGCCTGCCTGACAAGACGAGCATTCGCTTGTAATGTAACATTAGATTCGATTTTTAACATTAAGTTGATTCCAGAATGTTTACAAGTTGCGCACTGCAATGCTCGGTTCTCTTCCCTCACCAATGTAATGCTCAAATCTGTAACATTACAGGTTGCGCACTGTAACGCTCGGTTCATCTCCCTCACTGATGTAATGCTCGACTCTGTAACGTTACATTACAGGCGAATGCTCCAAGTGAGGAAGCACTTTTACATACTCCTTATGCTTAGTTTCCGTTCATCTAGTTACGATTAATACATAAAGAGTGTGAACAAACCTGAGGCTCCTGCGTCGTCGTCTTGACTTGTGTCTTAATGCAATAATCTTCTAACGTAAGGGGTACAACTATGCCTTCTTTCTCCGCATCTGTGCGTGCCACCTGTGCCTGCTTCCTGTAAACCAAAGCAAACAACTTAGAACATGTTTGTGTACATATGATAACGTTGCAATGAACGATAAGAGCTAAGTACTCGTGACTATTCCTTATATTATCTGTAATTATTTGTAACAATGTAGGCATTTTATAGTTTTTAAACAGCTGAATAGATGTGCATGCACTATTCATCAACACTTTTCTTTCCTTCTCACATACAGCAAAACTCTATAAAAATCGAAAGCGATCATCAAATCCAATAATGGAACATAATAATTTAGCCAATAATGATGATTCATTGAAATAAAAAGGTCAATCAATGGTCTACATTATATCAATACCCTCAAATATGGCATTTTTTGTTATAATTATACCTACGCGTCATATTCAGCGCTCTTCGACCGACTTAGTTACAGATTCAGCGAAACGAGGACGCGACCGAATAAACTCATTGTGTTATATTACTTTCACCGAACGACGGAACGGTGTTTTGTCACATGGCCACGGTTTACCAATCGAATTTGGATGAGTTAGCTTGAAAATGGGGATGTGAACGCAAAGCTGAGTGCAGATGTCGCTAGCGGCGCAATGGCTGCTGTCAAATAATTTTTGCTTTGTTTACATCACGTTTTTTTGTTATTTTTAGTGTTTAAACCGGTCCACCACCGTTATTGATAATATTTATTGTCCCTGGAAGCTAAAGGAATTGAAAAACGAACTAAAAACATGAGGAGCTAGGATAACTGGAAATAAAACAGATTTTATTGAGTGGCAGACTTTTATTTAATAAAATATTTTTCATCGGTGATATGTTCTAGATTTGGCCATTTTTTTGTTGTAACGAGCTATTTCTTACTTGACTCATGGTAGGAAAATTTCCAAAAAATTTGAGAACTTTACTTTAATGTGTTGGTATTCTTTACGTTTTAGATTACAAATATTATTTTGTTTTCGGCAATCAAAGCACTAAAGCTTATAAAGACCAAGTAAATGACATTCCTGCTGTAGAACTTTATCAATACGTTAATAGCTCCACTATATCGCCGAAGATTACCAAGCAACATTATCAGAGTTACTTTGACTGGCACATAATATAACCTATAAATATGTATAGCCTTTTCAGAGTGTTGCCCAAAGATACAACACTAAAAATAGTGTTGTATCTTTGCAATAAATGAACACCAGGGTTGGTACATCCTGGTACAGCACACATAGACATATTTCGAGAAAATTAAAATTTACTGAATGATAGGTTATAAAATGTATGGATTTGACAGCTTTCAATAGCCATAGCGACGATGCGCCACCTATCGTGAATAAATGGCAGTTCACATCCCCATTTCGGCAGCATAGAGGGCGGGAAAAGTCGCTACGGGTAGCTATAGCCGGAAAATCTGACACCAGGCGGGCGAGCATGGTCTACTGTGACAGGCTTCAGTCAAACATTTTTAACACAGTTTGGGAGGAAAAACCGTGATAAAATACATGACTCAAGCCTATCACAGAGGCCGTGCTCGCCCGGCAGTTATGACAAATAATCGTGTTACCCTGTACAGGGTTGTAGAGATCAGATAGGCATTCGGTACATGTGACGTGATGGACTTGATCCCAAAGTAATTATGAAAAGGCTAGGCAGACAGACTGATTGAGGGCGGGATGAGTGTTACCAGCCAATAACCACTGCTCTTCATTAGCCCCGGGGCAAAATAGCTAAAGGCATGGCGAGTGCTATTGGTCAGCATTTAGATGTTTTAAGCTGAGAGCAACCATTAACAAAAGCAATTCCTTTTCCTTTAACACTTCAACAACATTCAATGCGCTATTTACGTGGTCGAGCAGACGAGTTTTTTTTACTCAACTAAGGCGAAGCAAAAGGAAGGGTTATGTTTTTGACCGGTATGAGTGCATGTATGTTCATCTGTTCCCTCATAACTTCTAAACTATTGTCTTGTTTGTCCGCTAGTTATAGGCCGTTATAAACCGTGGTCGTAAGCTACTTTGCAGAATGTATTGTTTTGTTACGGTAGGTGGCATACGACCACGATTATCCACTGAACACCACTATGAATATGTATGAAATACAATTAAATATATTATATAAGTTGTGTATTTAATACCCGATACAAATAGAATAGTTTGTACCTACATAACAATTTAAGATGAGAATATATTCTTGTTTCATAATTTTTAGAGCGTGATTTTGCAGTGGTCGGGTTTTAGTTTTTGAATTTATTTTTACAACAAATGAAGTACCTAATGGATTAGGAATTTCCTGGAAAATCTTTCGGATTAGGATATAAATTGAGTTACGCAATGAGGCGCAGCTGCAGAGGTTGCTTAGGAACCGTAAATACGGAAGTTAATACATGTTATGAAAGGAGTAGCATTCCTACTTTCATTTGATAGCATAGCTGCAGTTGTTCTGGTAACAGAAAATATTATGTCCAGTGTTATGTAGAATGACGAATGATTGTTATTTTTTTTCTTTTACGCGGCTTACCGGCAAAAGAATTGATTTAAATTCAGACTGGTATTTAAAAAAAAAATCATAGTCTGAATTAAAAATCCTTCATCACGTGTTTGTTTTTTTTATAAATGATACAGACGACAGAAATAAACCCAACCTGATGTCATGTCTCAAATAAGCAAGAAAAATTAATGCATGTGCATCGTTATCAAAATCAAAGACTTGAAATACCCGTTTGATATCAATATGACTTACGTATCACTTTTGGTTATGCAGACGACAGCAATGTTGCTGAGAGATACTTATCCAACGCAAGCTAGGGCTACTGGGCCTCAGGTCCGCAGGCTTATTACGTATATTTTGCAAGAGCAAAACTGTTAAATAGTGAACGCAACCATTTTGTTGCAACATTAAATGTAGTTATCTGTGGTCATTACTTTTTGTAACACTCTCTGTTGTACATGGTTCGCGCTATATTAAATAGAACTTTTATCAACGAAGTCTTTCTTTTACTAAAGCAATCACAGAATCCTTCATGGTAGCAGAGGTATTATTAGCAACAGTGATGGTTGAAACTGGTGAACTTTTGACATCATACATCCAGTCACAGCGGTTGGTCATGTGCATTGAAGCCCCGGAGTCCACATACCATTTATCACTTTCAGTTGTTACAGAAGAAGCTGTAAATGCTGCTACATAGCCTTTATCTTCACTTTTACTTGAAGTTTTCTTCTGTGTCCGACAATTTTTACCAAAATGGCCATACTTGTTACAATTGAAACACCTTGGGCCTTTGGGTTTCATGTTGTTCTGTTTTTCATAAGTTTTCTTCTTGATTGAGTAAAAAGCAGTAGTATCGGAACTCTGAACTTCTTGTAGTAGTTTAGTTTTAATATTATCTGCACTGATTTTTACCCCCGAACTCTCTATAGCCATAATCATGGGTTTGTATAGATCCGGCAAACCCGCCAGCATCAGAGTGCCCAGCCATTCATCATCAACACTAAATCCTATGTTTCGTAATTTATGTGCTGATGTCATAATTTTGTTAACATAATCCTCAACATTCTTAGAGGAATCCAGTGTTGTAGTGATGAGATCTTTCAGCAAAGCCACTTTTCGTGTCAAACCATTGTCGTCAAATGCTCGTTCCAGATTCAACCAGACTTCTTTGGCTGTTTTTGCGTCCTGAATATGAACGTAATTGATAGCATCTACTAACAAAATAAGCTTTGACTTGGCTGTTAATACTAAATTTATAAATTTTGTGTATTGTAAAGGTTGTGACATGGTCGCAGACATTTTAACGAAGGGTACTACACTAGAGAAACATTTGTATTGTTTAAGGAAAATGGGTTTGCATTCTAGAGGGGGTGTTAAATAGTGAACGCAACCGTTTTGTTGCAACATTAAATGTAGTTATCTGTGGTCATTACTTTTTGTAACACTCTCTGTTGTACATGATTCGCGCTATATTAAATAGAACTTTTATCAACGAAGTCTTTCTTTTACTAAAGCAATCACAGAATCCTTCAAAAACGATAGCAATTTTTGCGCAATAATTGCTCTTCCATACAAAACCGATTTAGAGTTGATGGCGTTTTTTTTAAATAAGTGCATTTGACAAGCAGCGATCGATTAGGAAATGAATGAGTTAGGACCTACCATACCTACACTGCAGGTAATTCCGACTTTTATGACATAGAGCGTTTGATCGCTATCGTTTTGCTCTTGCAAAAGATACGTAATAAGCCTGCTGGTCTCTCCGTGAGGCCATGGTGGAGCGTCTGAGCTTGTCCTTGGAGGCAGTCTCCGAATAGGGCGATGCCAATCTGGTTAAGTTCAATGCCTCTAAAACACGGGCATGTCTTTTCTCCGCTGAAAAGAGGCAATTTCACCCGGCTCCATCTTTCAGAGGTGTAACCGTGCCGATAACTGACCATCTTGAGCTTCTTGGTGTAACGTTGACATTGACACTCAATGTTAGCCCATACATTGAGGCAAAGGCTCAACTGGCTGCCAAATAGTTAGGGATCCTTACGAAGATGGGACGGTACTTCAAGCCAGAAGAGCTGCTTAAGCTGTATCAAGCGCAAGTTCGATCTTGCATGGAGTACTGTTTTCATTTCTGGGACGGATCTGCCACCTTGATGCACTGTAGATCGAAAAACGGGCCAAGAGGCTCATCGGCAATGAGGCACTGGTCGAGTCAAACCTTCAGAGCCTTGAACATCATCGCCGAGTTGTCAGCTTGTCGGTTTTTTATCGGTTGCATTTCGGGGAGTGTGCGATGGAATTGCATGATCTAATTCCGCCTAGCCCGTTTCATCATCAGACTATAAGTCGCACGGCGATGCGTCATCGGTACATGATGGACATCCTACCCATACGCACTAAATTATTTGGTAATAAAGCGTACAGCTAAGGAGTGGAATTCTCTGTCGGAGTCTGTTTTTCCCGATAGCTACAACCTCCGGTCTTTAAGTCAAGAATGAATAGGTCACTTCTAGGCTACACCGTCGACCACATCATCGCTTACTATCAGGTGAGATAGTGATCAAGCTTTAACTATTATAGAATACATATATGAGTACATATGAGTGCGGTGCCCCTTTAAGGATCATGACTCACATGCGGGCTTTGCCCAAGTCCTCATACACCTGCACTGAGGCTGATTTTTACGCCACTGTGTTTTCAATTACCGTGGCAACCTAGTGAGTCTAAACTAGAACTATCGAATCTAAAAGAAGACGCTAAAGCTCTAGATAAAGAGTCATTCAATCAGCAATAGCGATTGTCGAGATTCCAAAATGTAAGGGATTGTCTTCGTTACAGTTCGATAGTGCACGTGCTAATCCCATACATTTTCGACAATCGCTAGTGCTGAATAGAATATCAGTTCTCTATAGCCTCTGGTCTCAGTATTGAAGGTCAACAACTCACCTGATAATATTCTCGTATTCCTTATCCTTGCCTTTGGAGTCGCGCCAACGGCGGTACATGACGCTGGCGTCGACGTTGGCAGGGCTGAAGGTGTTGGGCTCGTTGAGGAGCGAGATCACCGAGAGCAGCACGGTGCGCACCGACTGCGTCGGGTTCCAGCGCTCGCACGGCAGCTCGCCTGACTGAGGATCATCCACCGGCGGGTGCAGGATTGATATGCACAGGTCACCATTCTGGAACAGGTTGAAAGGTTGCTTAGTTAATTGGAACCGGGAACGTCTTCTTTTAGGGCTGTAAGTAAGGAAGAATATAGAGCGAGGAAACAGTGCACACCGCACCAGTGTTAGTGCATCATCATCTGCCTAGCCTTTTTCCCAATTATTGTTGAGGTCGGCTTCCAGTCTTACCGGATTCAGCTGAGTGCCAGTGTTTTACATGGAGCGACTGCCTATCTGACCTCCACAACCCAGTACCTGGGTAACACGACACCCTTTGGCAGGACTGGTGTCAGATTTCAAGCTTCTGACTACCCGTAACGACTGTCAAAGATCTTCAAATGACAGCCGGGACCAACGGCTTAACGTGCTTTCCGAGGCACGGAGGAAACTCGGTATGTTGAAATGGTCACCCATCCACGGACCGACCTCGTCAAGCATTGCTTAACCTTGAAGATCGACCCGTGCGGCTGTTATTATTTAGCGCATAAGTGTGTGCACAATATCTCCCAAGTCGATGGCTAGTCTTTGGCCTAGCCACAGATAATATAATACTAGCGCCTAGCTGAGATAGACCGCCATCATGAACGAAATCGGTCACAAGAAAGACTATGTATATGTATTAAGGTTATTTTTTCATTTCTTTTATTCACTAACCTTGAGGATTTTTTAATTTATAGTCAGGTTACTCGTAGTTCTAAATCCAAGTGCAATTAGAGCATCAAAAGTCAATTGTCTAAGCAAGAAGAGTGTCACAACCTGTGTTCATTGTTTGAGTCTAAACGTATGCCTAAAATTGTTTCCACTACACACAAGATACCTAATACATACCATAAACAAATATCTACATATTGTAATAGCACTATCTATTCCTGTTATGGACCAAAGATACCAAAATCGAATTACATATTTGCTTGACCTCCTCAGTGGAGCAGGTCAAATGAATAAGCACAGTTGTTAACCGGTTTGAGTTAAAATTAGCTGCTTTCCATAACTCTCTCTTATTAATTTGCTTTACTTTGGTAAGTAGTTTGTGTGGTTGGAGGCAGGTAGGAGATTGTTTGTTTAGAAAATAAAAGAATAGTGACGTCACAATCATGGGCGCCACAGCAAGTATTTTTTGAGAAACAATCGGAAGTTTAATTTAACTTCTAGTACTTTTCTTGAGTTTGTGTAACTGTTATTCGTAAAATAAAATTGCATATTCCCTATTTGATAACTCTGTGTTCGAAGTAAACCGCAGTGTTTTACAATAGGCCCACAAAAATACACCAGTGTTTTTGTAGAAGACTACTGCTTGTGACTATGTCTCTGTATCAATTCCTATAAGATTCAATCATCGGTATTCTTCTGGTCGTCATTTCTAACGCCGTTTTATTGATTTGATTGTTTATTCACTCTGTCTGAGGGTTTTACCGATTGTTGCCAAAACATATGACTGAGGGAGTCTATATGCTTCCTCAGACCGTCACAAAGCGATAATGCGACGGGTTTTTTTTACAGAAATTGTTATACGGGTATGTTGTTCCGGGGCAAACTACACTTAGCTGATTCTGACTGATGTTTTGTCTCGAGGAAACAAACGTATATTTTTTAGGCGTACCCAAAGGGTAAAAACGGGACCCTATTATTAAGACTCCACTGCCCGTCTGCCTGTCTGTCACCAGGCTGTATCTCATGGACCGAGATAGCTAGACAGTTGAAATTTTCACAGAAGATTTTTTTTTTTCTGTTGCCGGCCGCTATAACAACAAACGTGTTTTTGCGATAACGGTACGGAACCCTTCATGCGCGAGTCAGACACGCACTTGGCCGGTTTTAAAGACATAAAAACATGATTTCGCTATTTATGATTGTCACTAGCGTCGTACCAGTCTGCGGGATCTGTAACTGGATACGTTCGGATCTACGAGCGGCAAATCGCAGACGTTCAGTCTATGCTGTCTATGCGAATTTAATTTTAGCCAATAAGCAGCAAAGGCCGGAGTTATTAAATCTTGATACGATTTAATGCTTCACGGTTAGGAAGACAGATTTCGTTTTCGTTGCGTTAGAGCGCGCGTAACACGAGTGTTACATAAAGTCCATTGTTGCCTCGCCTCCCTCGGCACACAGATTACCAGCAACCTTCATAACATTTATTACGTACGTGTTCAGTACACGAGGCAGGAGAAACCGGGACATTAAACGTGTATTTGTTGTTGATGCCTCAATCGATTTTTAGTCTAGTAAGCGTGGTTCATCGACAAGCAGTGTTAGTCAAAATTTAGGCCCAGTTTTTAGGGTTCCGTACCCAAAGAGTAATTACGGGACCCTATTACTAAGACTCCACGATCCGTCTGTCTATCTGTCTGTCCGTCTGTCACCAGGCTGTATCTCATGAACCGTGATAGCTAGACAGTTGAAATTTTCACAGATGATGTATTTCTGTTGCCGCTATAACAACAAATACTAAAAACAGCATAAAATACATATTTAAGTGGGGCTCCCATACATAAAACGTGTTTTTTTTGCTGTTTTTGCCGATAATGGTACGGAACCCTTAGTGCGCGAGTCCGACTCGCACTTGGCCGGTTTTTTTTATCTGCAGTTAACTCAACACAAATGTTTAAATATGCTAACCAATGGTTTCGAATTTCGCTAAAATGCAATGTTTTATCAAATGGTGAAATAAAGAGAGTAAATTATTTTTGAGAATTACTTAGACAGTAAATTTATTTTAACGTTTTACCGAAATTTGAAACCATTGGTTGACTTATTTAACCATTAGTTGAGTCACAGATAATATAATACTAGCATACAGATGCCTCATCCCATACAAAGAAACCGTGCCGACGTAACTAGCGTTTTTCATCTGATTAATCTTGTTATGTAAGTACATCAATCGCGTTCGATCCCGTTTCACGGCAATAGATCGTGTTAGCAGCGACTTGCAAGTAAAAGGGTTTACTAGGTTCGTGAATATTTTTTTCTTTAAATATAGTGACGGTTCGTTTTATAGTATTTTTTTGCACGTTTTTACAGATTTTTTTGCACCAAAATGTGTTACAATGCAAATTTTAACAATCGAGTGGAATGCCACAGAAATTTAAAAATGCGCCATCCATTGGCATCAATTTTAAATGATCCGTTCAAATAATCTTTGAAATGTAAATTAAGAGCCCAATATTCTATAATTTTGTACTTAGGAGAGTTGATTAAACAAGAACATACAATTTTTATGTTCAATTTCAGAAAATGTCAATTTTACACACAATCTTATTGAATTGTGTGTACATGTCGCGCCATCTAGTGAGATTTATTTGAACCAAATTGTTTTCTTAGCAATGAGACCCCGTGGTTGAGTTAGCTACGGATAAAAAAACTGGGCCTTAGTTGGATTGATGACTAATAAGCTAGTCATTCATGCAAGGCTAATGGTTCGATCTTGTGCTTCTAACACTCAGTGGACTCCTGGTCGTCCGTATGGACCTACCTTACAACGCTGCGTCTTCCGGTAATTGGATGTCACTTCAAAACATTTCAGTCTCATCTATCCCCATCAGGAAGTAAAGCTGGACGCAAACAGAGAAGTCTATGAACATTTGTTACATTTCCGTTTAGACCAGTCACTTACGAACGTACGTACGCAAACTTCCTTACTTCAGATAAAGTGATAGACGTTACCTTGATATTTTGCAATTCATAATTAGATACGCATCGTCTGCAAAATTATTAATTAACTTCCGCCTAACTCCTTATATCGTTTGGTTTATGTGGTATGCTATGTAGCAAACATACTAGTAAATATGAAAGTAGGAAAAAAATGCAATAAAACTTTTTCATAAAAAATAAACCGACTGTCTTTAGTACCTCTTGTTTATATCGTTTTTTAACACCGACTTCCGAAACGAAAGTAATTTTAGCACTTTTTAGTGTTTTGCTTTAGAAGTTGATTTATTTTTTGTGAAATAGCTTTTATTTGCCGCTTTTTAGTTTAGTACCTTATCGTTAAAAAGTGAACAAAGGTACCTAAAGGATTGACAAAATACCCATAATAACTTAATTTACACATTCGTGCTGCTTGTCGCTAAGGAGTTCGGTTGTATGTTCCAAATCTTGAAAACTGCTGAACTGATTTTGATGGAAATTGCACGGTTGCCTAAGTTGACAATACTTCCATATAATTTAACGTTTAAGTACAAAAAAGATAGATGAATCTAAATATTTTTTAAACCATGAAATAAATGTAATATTCATGTGTTTTTTTTTTTGCATATTTCGATTTTGGTATCATCATCATACTAGCCGAAAGACGTCCACTGCTGGACAAAGACCTCCCCCATGCGCCGCCACACTGACCGGTCCCAGATATGGTATACAGAATGAGAAATAAATTAATCAATCACTATTCAAACGGTACCTATAAAACTTTCAGCCAATGTCAAGTTGTCATTCATTTCTCCGAATGAAACAAAACCTTGACAAAAACAATGACAGGGGTACCTACCTACTTAAGAATAAATATTTTATAATGAAAATCGAAGCAGATTGCAGATTCGTAGAATAGTTCAACAAACAGTAGCTAATATACTTTGTACGTATTCATCATACTAATATTATAAATTCAACAATGTGTCTCTCTGATAGGGGCTGTCTCCACGAGCTAGAGAATTGCGACGATATTATCGTCGTGACACGTATTTCCATACGCCGCGATTCTTTCGCTCGTGGAGACAGCCAGACAGCCCCAGAGAATGTATTTCTATACATTCTCTGGGGCTGTGGTACGACGGCGATTATCTCGCTCGTGGAGACGGCCCCTTACGTTTTCACGTCTTCTCTGCAGAAGAATCTACTACCTGAATTAGGGGTAGACATAAGCTACTTTTTGTCCCGGTCCCTTGGAATAATAAAACACTTCCCACACGAGCGAAGCCGCAGACAGATGCTAGTGCACAATAAGCCAGGTAAGTATGTGTTACAAGAGTTACATATGGTTATGGAATCAAGTGGTTGTACCTGGAAGTAACTAAGTTACTGGTGTGTATCATTATATTGTTAATCACACTTGTTTCCTGTTCTGAATTACTAGCAACTGCAAGTTGTAAGGAAAGAAAAATGCTTCGTCGCACTGGCTGACGGTTTATTGATTTCAGCGTAATTTTATTAGGTAAGAATCACTTCGCCCGCGACTTCGTCCGCGCGGGCTTCGTACTTCCCCTTCGAACTTCAACACCGCCTCTAGCCTCTACGCTATTTATTGGCGTTCCGAGACCAAACGCGTTGTCCGATTTTGATGATTCTTATGTCAATCGATTTTTTTGACGTTCAAAAGTGCCGCCTAATGGCTTAATTGAATAAAGAAATTTTGATTTTGATTGTATTAACCTTGCGAGTGTCACTGGCTACATTAAAATAGGAAAACGTACTCGTAAACGAAAAGTGGCGGCTTTTGGGGGCCATATTGTGGGCGCCCAATTATTTTTTTCTTCCAAACCCTAATTAATTTCTTTTTTTACTAAACAAGTTTTTAAATGTAAGGAATGAGATTTTCCTTAGAAACAAATACGTCACCTTTTAATGCTAGGTTGATTTATCAATATTCTTTCACGCAATTTCGTTTTTAAATACAACTACTCTCTATCTATCGCTTCATCAGATACTCAAGAGCCAAAAACGATCGACTGACTTAAAAAAAAAAACTTTTTAACCACAAAAAAATAACCGACTTCCAAAAAAAAACATTACATAATGAAAAATTACTTTTCTAACTTTTATATTCCTCTTTTTAGTTTTGGTATCTTATTTATTACAATGAAAATACGCATTATTAAGCATACCTCAAAAATTACACGGCAGATCTTGATCAAATTTTAGAGGGACCACATGAGAAGCACCAGCTTTCAAATAAAAAAGTTTACTAAAAAAAAATTTACTATGTGAATCGATTGTGATGATTCACAATCGATTCACCTAGTAAATTTTTTTAAGGTAACACACATAATAAAAAATACAATCAAATTGACAACCTCCTCCTTTTTGAAGTCGGTTAAAAACGGCGCGTTTTGTGTAACCAGGCTGATTTATTATAGCAAGATTTGGCAGTAATTTGTTTTATTCGTTCTTGTCCTACATTCGAACTTATTCCAAACATGTTATTGAAGATGATTGCAAAACAATCAACGATGCGATACGCATTATTGTAACTATAAAAATAATAATTGAAATGGAGTATTAGTATGGCAGTTAAGGTCATCATCACCCTTCACCTGATAATTGCCACTATTATATTACTCATCAATTCACACCATCGACACCAACAAGGTCCTCATACCAACCTACTCCTTATGTACACATGATATCTAGCTTCATGTCTTTCTAAGGAGATAGCGGAAGGAGGTAAGCGAGACGGAACGGGCAAGAGGCTTACCTCCGCAATTTGCCCTTGACGACCTCCGTAAAGCAGCATATCGACGACCCACCCCATTTACATTGTAATCTGCCATTTTGTGAAGGTTGTTTTATCCGCTTCACCGAACACTTACGTAGTATGAAAAAAAAAAAAACTGTACAGCAAGATCACCCAACTCAACTTCATTATGACAGAGAGTGGTCAAATCGTTCAATTTAAACGAGTGTCCTACTCTAGTATTCCCGTGACCCAGATACGTTTGTCTATCGCGCTAACTAGCTACTTTACAGAGTAATAATTATCGACTGTATATAATTATAACCTATAATTTTAAAACCCCAATTTACTTAAATGATTCTTCTGCAGTTGTTGATAACATAAAAGTCGTCCGTTTAGTCTACATTTGACAGATTCTACTTTTGACATCATAGTCTACTTTTGACAGATTCTACATATGACAGATTCTACTTAAGACAGATTCTACTTAGGACAGATTCTACATATGACAGATTCTACTTATGACAGATTCTACATAAGACAGATTCTACTTATGACCAATTCTACTTTTGACAGATTCTAGATTTGACAGATTTTGAAAAAAGTGAGACAAGTAAGGAACATTGTTGCATCAAAAATAATAGTGTTATATAGTAATCACTATATTTATTGATAGGCGTATTTTGTTTTTATACCTAGTATTAAATGTTTATATTTATAGTAACTAATATTTTTCGTTCAAGTTCAAGGAGAAAATGAACCGTCTCCTCATTTTCTTTTCTGAAGTCGGTGACTTTTGTTCCCATTGTTTTCCGTTATTCGACACCGACTTCGTAAAAGAAAGTTATTTGTAGTTTTGTAGTGTTTTGTTTTCGGTGTCGGTTTGATTTTTTGCTAAAAAGATTTTTATTTTCGTTTTTTTGCTTTTGGTAGGTACTCTCCAATTAACATGATAATCATTTATAGCCAAAGTACATCTCATGACGATTCGAATAAGCTCAAACACAACTAGGATACATTGTTTTATTTCGGAATTCCAGTGGCCATTGTGGTCTTCTTCATCAGTTCCACTTCTATATATGTATGTATACTTTTTGAGTGCAAAAGATTGCATTGTTGATGAAAATTCCAAAATAGCTATATGTATGCCTATAATATTGGAGGAGTTCCCTCGACTTAGCTAGGATCCCATCATCAGATCATCGGTTTCTTCATTGGAATATCTCCTTTCCAACAAAAAAAGAATCAACAAAATCGGTTCGTAAACTACGAAGTTATCCGCGAATACACATAAATATATATATATATATATATAAATACGGCCGAATTGAGAAACCTCCTCCTTTTTGGAAAGTCGGTTAGTGAGGACACAGTTCATTTTCTCATACATTTTGTACGGAACGGCTTTAATGAATCTCGAACTTGAACGAAAAATATTATTTACTATATAATACAAACATTTAATACTAGGTATAAAAACAAAATACGCCTATCAATAAATATAGTGATTACTATATAACACTATTATTTTTGATGCAACAATGTTCCTTACATGTCTCACTTTTTTCAAAATCTGTCAAATCTAGAATCTGTCAAAAGTAGAATCTGTCTTAAGTAGAATCTGTCTTATGTAGAATCTGTCATAAGTAGAATCTGTCATATGTAGAATCTGTCCTAAGTAGAATCTGTCTTAAGTAGAATCTGTCATATGTAGAATCTGTCAAAAGTAGACTATGATGTCAAAAGTAGAATCTGTCAAATGTAGACTAAACGAAGTCGTCGAGGGTCAATAACAGCATGCTAAAGGTAACGATGAGTCGAATCACGGTTTGATACATCGATTCAAGTTGCATGACAATGCAGAATATTCAGCCTTAACCTCTATGGTGACCGTCACAAGTATTCGGACGGATACATTAAAATGTGAGGTATTGAAGAAAATTTCAAAAGAAATCGATTCCAATTATCGTGCAGGCTAGTTTATGATTTGTTGTCCGACTGGTGGGATCTAGTTCAAAGTTATTGATGTATATTGTTACATGTGTTTCGTCAAGTGATTTGGCTTCGTTGGTTTATCGATTGTAAAGTTCTACAATGTTTGAGAAACCTCAAAATTGATAACTTGAATTGTTGTTACCAAGCAAAGCACAATAGTACGGTGAAACTGTTTCTTTCTAACGGTCTCTCTGTGTTCTCTGACGCAGTCGGAACGGGTCTGCGTTCTACGTTACCTGAGCTTTTTTGCGCACAAGGATTTGAATGCTAACATATTGTATTCTGTTTATGAATGTTTTTGAATCGAATGATCTGGAATCGACCAATTTGAAATTCATGATCCCCACAACGATATCAGTAAACAGGACATTATGTTTGCAAATGTAAAAAGTAGGGGCTAAATGGCTAAATATAATATGTACACTTATTTGAATTGATTCCTGGACATTGGGGTTCCTTGCTATTTAAGAACAGCAAGAGACTTTTAAGGAAGTTGGCGTCACAAAAGAATTCTTAGAAAAATTACTATACTTTTTGTTCAGTGAAGTCACGATGATAGAGCAGAAAGGCGCGGACATTACAGTGATGGCTTGGAGCGTCGCCCTCGGCTAAAAATATGCCACCGGTTCACTGCGCGCTTCCTCACAAAGAAAATGCGTGTGCTCTGACCTCCAAATCGGGAAACACTTGAAAAATATACGCAATGTTTATTTACCACATCACTCGCAGACACACAGAAAGAGTAGTCTGCAATGTTATTCGGAACCATGTCAAGGTACATGGTCAAGAATAAGTTAACAGAGCGGAAAACCAATCACGAGTTCGCATGTCGAAGGAATATTTAGAATAGAATGTTAATTTTGAGGTTAAAATCTTCATAAACTTGGCTTGTGAGTTGGGAAGCTCTTCCGTATAGCAATGTTTAGATTCAATTAAAATGGAATTTGCCGCGAAGGAAATCTTACTGGGTAGGTGGGTACTTTGCTAATTTTTCCTTCATATTGAGAAACTGTTTCCCGGAAGAAAGAAAAGCTTTTGAGAATTGTTAATTAAGCAGGGTTTTAAAATTCACGACAGGAATCCTTACAAGAAAATATATAATGTTTAAATATAGATGTAGGCAGGTCCTGCGTCAGTTACTCTACAAGTCAGCATCTTAAATATCCATTTTGTAATTCATGTAGGTAGGGAACGGAAATATATTCAGCATTGACTTTCCGATAACTTATTAGAATACTGTATTATCTCTAGTAAGTGGCTATACTGGCTGGCCTGGCCCGTGAGCCGTCGCGTCGTGAGGCGAGGACCTTGGTGACTCGGCCGGGTGGGTTGAAGGCCCGGTGACGCACGTGACTGGCCGCGGAAGCGCCCCCGCCTTTTTACAAACTAAACTCCTGTCTTATCTTAATAACTACAAATGTTTTTTAAACGCATCCAAAGTATTGTTACCAGAACAAACGGTGCTAAGGACCTGATTCTCTATGTCCGAAATCCGGATAGGAACTGATACAGAATCTGTATGAAATGCACAATCAGTTGTTTGTCAAAACTTTTCAGCTGATGTCTGAAACATTTCATGAAAATATTTCCAATGTAGAAAGCATGATTTCCAACTGCGCAACATATCGTACGGCTCTTTCTTGAGTGTACTTGTATAATTGCACACTTTGTTGCAAGAATATCGATTGTTCCCTCGGCAAAGTATTGACAGATTCATATATTCACTATCGGACGTTTAGTACAGCGCGTGTGTCTGCCGGTGCAGGGAACCACGTGGCCAGTATTAAAAGAGTCTGAGATGTTGGCACTTGTCTCCTATGTTGGGACTTGGACGATATCGTCTCGGGGGCGTTATTTAAAGAACCGCGTGAGAATGTAGCACAAGTTCAAAGCGGCCACCGCGAAGCAAGCGCAGGTCGGAATAAGGTTTATTACCCCAAGGCCGGGGAGCGCTAACATCAGCCGGGATGATTCTCAAGGAAAAGACTTTTCTACAGGGAAATAAAAACTAATGAATTCGCCTTGACATTGTGCCAAATAGACTTGTTTATATAAAATCTTTTTAATAGCATTAGTTTATCACGCCCAGCGGCATGTTGAACAGTTAATAAACTACAACTTCGTCATCAGAAGCTGATATGACGTCATTTCTGCTTGTTTGAAAAGATGTTTTACGCATAATACGGATTCTCAGCTCTTTGTTGTAAACATTTTATTGAGGTTAACCTGTTACAAAAACATCCATAAACGGTTTGAGCCTATCAGACCCCTTATTCCTAAAAGGAAACGAAGAGTGTCATGAACTCATGACAAATATCAATGTTTCAAGAGCCAGAGCCGGTCGACACACTACATTTCTAATCTTCGAACATTGCGATTGGAACCTGTAAAAGGAAATTACCCGAGGGTTAGTGAAACGCTTGTTTGTCGATAAAATTGATCGCGAGCACAGGAAGTTGGTACACATGCTTTTCGTGAGCAGGCATAAAATATGTATAACATGGACGGAGCTGCCGGCTACAGCTAGTCGACTACAAAGTGATTCACAGGCGTTTAAAATAAATATTGTTTGGTTACTAGGTATAGTTACCGCCGGTGGCTTCACTTCATGCAAAAGGTCGTTCAACTTTTATTAAGTACATCCTGTTTGATGTGATCTTTTCGGGAGCTATGTAGTTTTACACAAAATATATTGCAAGAGCGTTATCCAATATGTTCAAATAAAAAAAAACTACTTTTCAGTTTACGTCAGAAATGCCAACTATAAATAGGCATTTCCTAAAAGCTTGGCTCATTCGAGACATGTCTGTCGTGTTTGTTTTAGCTTATGAGAACGAATCGTGAAAGTAGAGTGTGGAACTGGTTTACTAAAACTTTACTGACATTAACATTGTAGGTGCGTTTCTGTGCTATATACAATCATTACACTGCATACATTTCAATATAAATCGATGAGTAGGTATTACAGAAAATCAAATGCGCGCAACACTTGATCTAATTTAGAATCGTTTGTTAGAATCTTAAAAATAAGGTAGGCAGGGCGTTGTGTATGCGTCACAGCGTCACTGTGATTCAGCCCGAGCCAATCGGACTGATGACCCCACTGCTTCGCTACTATACAAGCTACATTATTTTGTACCGACGACTCACAGTTGACTCTTCTAAAGCTAACGGTAACGCGCAGACGACGCTCAAACTGTACAACCGGCTGTGTGCTGAGTTTTGAGAAATAAAATGCAATACGACTTTACCTAACTTGCTATGTTTTTTAGGGTTCCGTACCCGAAGGGTCCAACCAAACGGAGCCCTATTTCTGTCAATTACGTGTCCGTCTGTCGTCTGTCACACAGGTTTTACAGCCAAACGATTGGAGGTACAGTCTTCAAATATTCGCAGTATAAGCATCTTGTTGACCAAAAGCCATACAAATTGTCTAAAAACATTTTTAAATGTTTTAAGGGGGGCTCGCAAACAGCTAAAGGGGGCGCGAAATATAAAAACTCTCTCTCGATGGGGAGAGTGCTCGTTGATTCGATAACTGCTGTATTTTTTGTTTAAAAAAAATATTGGAAACAAAGGAATGAGAAGTCACCAAAGTCAGCTTTATTACAAAATTTTAATTCCGCCACGCAGTTGGCCGGATTTTTATTTGAAAAATAAAATAAAAGTGCTTTTCTGGCCAGTCAGGACTTTCAGGAGCCGTGCCTTACAAAGCAGTTCGGACGGTGGAGCACAGTTTCTTCTACCTCAGGGGAGCCGACCTTTTACCCTAAATGTAGGACATTTTAGGAAATGTGGATATATTGATGAAGTGAACTGACATTCCTTAATATCAGGTGAAGTGATAGTTCATTTCACATATATATTTTTACAGAATAGACCAGCAATTAATTTTATGCGCAGGCAGAAGTTATGAGACGAACAAGAATTCTGGATTATTGCTCGCAGGAGCAAGAAATCTATGTTACAACTCACACCGGTTGCACGAAAGCCACAGGATCGTGTCGAAAACAGATTGCATGCTGTGCCCCACTTACTCAAATATTGATCTACCGCAATACTAATAGTATTGTCAACGTACAAATCAATCTACGAAATTGAACACTCTAGTTTGAATCATCATTCATGCAAAATTTGTAGAAATAACTGGACATGTGTGAGAGTATACCGTGAGGTGTTGGATTCTACATAGATACTACAACTCGACAACGAGTTAACCCGGAAAATCGAACTTGTCACAACTCAACCTTAGGACAACTCGACCCCAATAATTATACATCGACAAGGACAGAGGATACATCTTCGCGAGCTGGCTGACCAAAACCAGACGTCTGGTTTTGGTCAGCCAGCTCGCGAAGATCGTATGTATCCTCCGACAGCACAGCATGATTTTCTCCTTGTTTACGTCTTTTTAGTTCGCTTTTCAAGCAGTCGGGTTTTTGATTTTTTTGATTAACTTTTTTTTTGTCTGTAGGGGTCGAAACAAAATTTAGGATACCGAGATGTCAATGTAGACCCAAGAAGCGTGAGGGTGCATCGGGGAGCCTAAAATCTAACCAGCAAGAAGAGAATGCAAAAACTAAGTTAACTACAGTCTAGGCAAACGATATAACAATAGGAAGACGTAGCATAAAATGAATGACTAAAATTTAATTCATACAAAGTAGGTCAGTGTAAAACGTTTCGCAGTCCCGGGGTCAAAGACGCCTAGAGTGTGTCGCAACTTCGCAAGTCACAGCTAGATACTATGAGAACTAAGATAGTTGTTGAAGCCTTAGATGCCGCTTGGTAAAGTTATACCATCACTGTAGACAAACAATACGCATTTTAGCTGACAACTTCTACAATCCATACTGATATTGTAAATGCGAAAGCAACACTGTCTGTCTGCACCGCTGAAACAATGTTGATGATTTTTGGTATAAGGACGAATTTGCAGAAGGACATAAGGTACTTTCAATTCCGGGTAAGTACTCTTGCGATACGTTTTCACGCGGGTGAAGAAGCTACTTATAAATATTGCTAGCGAAATGATTCTGATATCGTCGACCATGGCATGGCTTAATTAGGGCGTTTATATTGCGGAAACTGGCAATTCCGGATTCGCAGAAAGAGGTCGTTGGAAGCCTGCCCTCACTGCGACTCCTTTTATTGAAAGTTCGTTCCTTGTAAAGTTTATGCTGAAGCCAACTAGATGCTAGTGGCGATTTCTGATAAATACTCCCTGCAGTCCTTGGTAACCGCAAGCCAAGTAATTTGTTTGGAACAGAAGTGGAAGTCTTGGAATTACGAATATTGTCATTTACCTTAAAGAATCGCCTTCTAGAAGTTGATGCTACAATATGAATGTTTTATCTTATACCACAATCTTTTTTTGTGTCTAATAAACAGATCTTCATTCTCTCTGTAATTCAGGATTTAATACAGCTAAGTTTTCAGCTAAGGTTTGATTACGGTTTTGATTTTTGATTTGATTTCCATAACAGGTAAAACTTAAATGAGCCGTGCAATAGACTAAGTAATTGCCTTTTTGGTTTTCAGATATATTGGATACTTTTTTTTCGACATATTTTTGGGAATGTGATATGTGTCGATGTGACCGATAATTATGTGTGTAAAATGTTAAATTACAAACAGTATTCAAAAGTACTAAATCAAATGCAAATCTCAACCTTTAACAAACACAAACTTCCTGTTTGTCTTGATTGATAAATGAGAAAATAGTTACTAGATTGCCTCTGTTGTTTCCGGTTAGGACTGCGCCGATCTAGTACGTTATATGGCCGTGTAATCAAAATGTTACGAAACTTCTGCGAACTTCTGGTTCTGCGTTTAACAATAATACTTCCCCACGAATACTCAGTAATACAAGAAACTTTCTTGGAAAATGTAACAAATATTGGATGGAATTGAAGGATGTCTACAAAATGCACCGTAACGAAGACTCGAGAACTGTGAGCATTATCAATTAGGCTATCATTAGCTATTATCGCATCACTGAGCTCACAGCACACACTTTGAACTAGTAAGGAAACTTCACAAATAGAATAAAACAATATTTTCTACTTGGAAAGTATGCGTCATCGGTAATTCGGTATACTTAGAAAAGGAATTATACGTTTGGCTAGGCATAATTTATAAGGAGGACATTTTGTATCACCTATTCAACATGTTCAGCTCAAATAATGATTTCATATTCAACAAGTTCTTAGAATCAAAATAAAACATCGGTACTAGGAAAATTTTAGTAAAGGTTTTCATATTTATGTTGTTATGGAAAGAAATCTTGCTTGATGGCTTCAATACAAGATGGTGGATTTTATTGATTGGTGGAATATTTTTATGTAAAATTCAGCATCCTCCAATCTCAAAAAGGGAAAATATTATGTTGGTCGTCTTGATTCGGGTTTCAGTCGAAAATTGCAATGCATTCTAAACTAATTATTAACCACTTGTCGTGTCGTCATGGGTTTTTATTTATAGTGACGGAAACTTGGACTGACCCATGACAGATCAATCTGCCTAGCCTTTTCCCAATTATGTTGGGGCTGTCGGCTTCCAGTTTTACCTTATGCAAAGGAATGCCAGTATTTTAAAAGGAGGTACAGCCTATCTGACGTCCACAATCCAATAAGGGTAACACGATAGTCGATAACCCTTGGCAAAACTATTGTCAGATTTACTGAAGTCTGACTATTTGCAACGACCGTCAAAGATCTGCAAGAGGCAGCCGGGACCAACGGCTTAAGAGGAAATGTGGGCAGAGAGCTCCAACTGAAATTCCTTTGTAAAAAGTCATAATTCGAGGTTTGGCTCTCGCCCATTTCCTCCTCCAATATTGGACCAATTTAAAAGATATTCCACAAACTGGTAAAGAAAGATATATACTATGCCCCTATGTTTTCTTTTTAGTTATCAAATTTGTACACTAGGCAGAGGCCTAAATTGAAAGCCAAAATTTTTTGAGGGTATATGGGTTCTAGTGCTACTTAAGATATTGTATCATCAACAAAGCAAACATAGGAGCATGGCATATCTTTCTATTTTAGTTTGTGGAATGTCTTTTAAATTGGTCCATTATTGGGAGGAAATAGGCAGGAGCCAAACCTCGAATTACGTCTTTTTACTTATGAGATTCTGTCTGACGTCTGCGACCGCACAATAAGGGAAAATAAAATGTACCTAATTCGTCTCATATTATCACCACCATTGGAATGTTCAAGTGTTTTTATTTATTGTTAGAAACTTGGACTAACCCATAAAAGATCACGATTAATCTTATTATATGTTTAGCAAATCTTTGTCACATACATGACAGCGAATACATGTTTCAATAGTACGATCTCTTATCTGTTGACGTCACGGATATTATTAACTATAGCGACTTAATTAATGAACTGTGCGAGTAAGACGATCTGCGGTTTGATAGTAGTAATGATAGGTAATTAGTTTGTGCACGGTTTTGGGGGCATGCTTAATTACTATCTATTTGATGATAAAGTTGTGGTCGGAGAAACTTGGTCTACTGTATGTTCCATTCCAAGAATAGCCATAGAGAATGGACTGAGATAAACCCTATCAATATTGACAACTCTGTAAAAAGAGACAAAGCGATTGTGCCGTCAATATACCTGCTTTTTTTGTAACGGTGCCAATCCAAGCCTGTGGCATGGCGCAATAAAAACTTTAGAAAAACACAACTTCTGGATAGCTTCATCTCTCTCACACTTTACCGCCACGCCGCCACCGTCTTCACTTCATAGATGGACAAGATAAGCTCATCCCATTCTGTTTATCTAAGGCCCCGAGTGTCCATAAACGTGCACTGTTATGGAATTTCTAATGGATGACACTGATACTGTATCTCGCGTTGGCCTCAGTAGTTTTCATGTCACTTGCCACTGAGCCCAAGGAAATATTAAAAAATACTATTTTAGCGAAAAAGTTACAATTGGAGAAATATCTAGTTGTATTTAGTTCTAAGGGCACAGCGTTAAATCCTCTGGAGTTGTTACATCACAATTCGGCGCCTAAAAACAGTTTTTAGAAGCCTCCTAAGTATTCAATGTTTGATCTAAGGGAAATTAGGTTACTATGTTTTTGTTTAGTCTTGCTTCAACAATTGCCATTGTTCAATGTTTTTGCCCGTTCTATCCCCTATTTATCTGAGTTGGTGTAGTTATCACCAAGAAATCCTCAGGAGGCTGTATTGGTCTTGTTGAGGAAGGGAAGTACCGTCCCATCTGCCTGCTCGACGAGCTTTCCAAATCATTCTAAAGAATAATTGCCGAAAGACTCGTTGGGCACCTGTCACGAGTTGGACCCGACCTTGCTAATAACCAATATCGCTTCCGGCAGCAGCGTTCCTTAGTTGATGCGATCCTACGTGTCCGCTCGCTGTTGGAGGTAGTATCTCAGGGTGAGGTGGCGTTGGCGGTAAGTTTAGATATTGTCACCGCATTTAACTCCCTGCCCTAGGCTGCGATAAGGGCGGCATTAGTACATCACAGAGGCCTCCTTACCTGCTGAGCATCGTCGGGGTTTACTTTCGCGATCGGCACATTCGCTAGGTGGGGGATGTTGGCATACATCGGAAGAAGATCAAGTTTGGGGTTCCACAGGGGTCAGTTTTTGGATCTATCTTGTGGGATCTCGCATACTATGTGGTCCTGCGTGTTGACCTCCCCGTTGGCGTTAATATCGTTTGCTACGCAGACGATGCCCTGGTGTTGGCCGGCGGGAACACCTTCGCCGAGACCATCCAGCTTGCCAAGCTCGGATTTGCAAAAGTCGTGTCATGAATCTGCCGAGGAGCAGAGATCCGCCCAGCTCGTCAGTGACAGTTGGAGATGCGCAAGTCCAGGTGGGTCGGTACATAAAGTATTTTGGCCTAACCCTGGACGGTCGGTGGGGCTTTGAAGAGCATTTCTAGCGTCTGGTCCCCCGCATTCGAAGGGCAGTGGGTGCTGCCTAACCTCAGGGGACCTCGGGAAGAAGTTCACCGCCTCTACGCGGGTGTCGTGTGATTGATGGTCTTTTATGGGGCATCGTTTGGTCAAACAGACTGTCAGGTATCTGACACTGCAGAACTAAAATCAACAGCTTGCAGCGGAAAATGGCCATACGAATCGCACGTGTATACCGAATGGTATCTTTTGAGGCTGCAACGCTCCTGGCACGCTTTCCACTACTGGAAATCTTGGCAGATATGGACGCGAGACTATAAGACCACATTCGCGCCATCCGCCAAAGTGGCAATAGCTTGCCAGGAATCGCTGCAGTTAGGCTGAGGCGACAGGAACGCTTCGAAGTCGTCTTGCCGCACTTCGAAGCCTGGCAGAAAAGAGGGAACCGCATCTCCTACTGGCTCACTAAGGTACTCACCGGACACGGTTGCTTGGGTGAGCACTTAAATAGGATTGGGCGAGAGGCCACGGCAAATTGCCACCATTGTGGAGGCGCCTCGAAGAGTGCTCTGCGTGGGCTACTGAGCGGCAGGTCTTGGTCGCCAGGATTGGGCAAGACCTGTCTTTGCCACCAGTTGTGAGGGCCACGCTAGCAGAGACAGAAAACTGAAGGGAAATGACCTCCTTCTGGGAGACCGTGATGGTCCAGAAGGAGGCCGCCGAGTGAATCGTTAGAAGACCGATCCAACTCGAAGAAGAAGGCATCGGAGAGGCAACCGCCTCGATGCCCAAAACGCCAAAACCCCGCTTGCATCATAGGCAGGCGAGACTCCGGGGTCGCGGACGTTCAGACTGGGGACTCGGTCCACCCACCAAGTGACTCCAGGAAAGACGGTGGCATCATCTTCTGCCGTGCACAGCGAGGCTCAGGAGAGGCGCTTTTTCAGTCTCCCCAGGAATGTTCCCTAACAGGCGTTGCACAGAAGAGGTTCCAGGGTGGTCTTTTGAGAGGTCACGGGGCGCTTTCTAAGTGCTGATGGTGATCACCGGGGTAATTTTAGTAAGGTAATAATCCCACACTCCCTGGTCTGAGCGACCGACACGACGTGAGATGAACGAGCGATGCCAACGGTACGAGCGCAGTTCAGCCGATGCAACGATTTGGACCTGGCATCGACAGAACTAAGCTCGTGTGTCGTCGGCCGCAGACTTCAAGAGACGTCGTTCGATGACGCATTGACGAACGAAAATTCTGACGTCGGCTGTTTCGGATTAGGTTTACCTAAACCGAGATCGATTCCTAGTCGGGTATAGTGTTTGTCGGTTTTTCCGTTTGGAATTTTGTCAGTATCTGCCTGGTCTTTGCAGGACGGATTCAGTTTACGACTCACGTTTGATCTTACAAGAAACCCACAAAATGCTCAAAAAACATACATGATCTGATAATCTGATCATGTTTTAGAATTTCAAATCCAAGCTCATTATTGGTGGAAGTTGGGAAACTGAGTTATCCAGCTATCGACATCGGCATTAGTCAAATGATATCGATTGCGTATGACGTCCATCCAGGGCGTTTTTGTTGTTCATTTTATAAAACGTGATCTGCTGCAGACAGACATTATAATATATTATACGATTCTAGTGGGAGAAAATATGAGATACTGACGGCACAACTACGAAGAATGTACGAAATCATGAAATAATGCATTTGCTAACAAAGAATCCGAATGTGTTCTACAATATCCGAACATTATTTTGGCGGATCTTTACCTATTTTTAGATCTGCCCAATGATGGTGGAGTGTCTGGCTGCAGTTTTGCCTTGGGTCAAATACTTCAAGTAATGCAGGTTAGTAGACAAGAAGTATGTCCTAAATATTTATTACCTACGTATCTAAGAGCTAAAGGCTCCCTTATAATTAATTCTTTGCGTTTCCATAATTCTACAGCTCTTGATACACATAAATGTGACAGTTACTTATGAGGCACCTACTCAAACCATTTATTTTAAAAACAATGAATACATCATCTACCTAATTAATTGTCACTAGACACACATTATTATATATCAATTGTAGGTTTACAAGTACAGATAAGATGTAACATCTGTATATATTCATAAAGATATCGCAAAATCCAGAACATAATAACAATGAATTAATTTACAGCTAAATATGGTGTAACAATATTCAAGCACAATATGTATAAGGATAATACCTGTTGGTTACTTAATTCTAATAATAATGATCTTAGTATGTTTTGAACTTACCTCATACACATTTGGATGCCATACTTTTGTTAAAAATCTAATGGAAGGTGGTGAGTATGGATAGTCCGGTGGGAATTTCATATGTGCCTGAAACAAACAAAAAATTAAGTTACAATTTATTAGTTTTATTTTTCCTTGAATTTACGGGTGGATAGAGAATTTTGATGTGGCAAAACCTAGAAAATTTCCTTATTGGCAACCCAAGTTGATAAAAGGTTTTTCCGACAGCTCTCGAAAAGCTAGGAGTTACATATAAGTTTGAGCGCTGATCACGGATATCGGATAGACATCATCATATCAGCCGAAAGACGTCCACTGCTGGACATAGGCCTCCCCCAAGCGTCGCCACATAAGTACAAAATTCTTTGCGTTTCCATGATGATTTTTTCCATGATAGACAAATAATCCTGCAGAATAACAGGATTATTTTTTATTTTTAACCCGTGATGAAAAAAGGTGTGGTATAAGTTTGTAGTGTGTATCTGTCTGTGGCATAATAGCTCCTAAACAGATGAACCAATTCTGATTTAGTTAATTCCATGGAATTAATGTGATATCAAAATTGTAATTTTTTATGCAATATATTCTCTACTATATAATAATCCATAAGAGCAACAAGTTAGATAGTCAAAATAAATATATATATAAATGGTCTGATGTAGTGTGATGTGCAAGCATGGCATATTATTAATTACTTTCACTAAAATTTCTGGGTTTATGGGTTACAGTGGCGTGAGTCAGTCTACCAGATAAAACGTAGGACTTGTGTATGTGTATTGCCATTCACTTATTTTTTTTATTAATTGGTCCTAGTATTGGAAAACTATCTTTAAATTGTGTACTTGGATGAATCAAAACTATCATAATATCAGTCTGATACTGTCTCATTGCAGGGCAAAGGCCTCTTCTGATATAGAGAAGGCACAACCTCAAGAACTCGTCTCCCATGCTTGAGGTTGTGGGTTTGAATTCGCCTTTATCAATTCATATTACTAATTTTATCTTGGACATCGGTGAAGGAAAACATTGTGAGGCATTTGAGTTTTGACTACTAACTATTAGAGTGAAGGCCCCCCTATGATCTGACCTTCGCTTTTTTATAAAAGCTGGCAGTTTCTCTAGTATGTACCCAATACAGGTAAGAACGATCCCTGAATATGAAGTTTGGATCATGGTGGCTTTAGGAGATACGTGGTACCAAAGATGTATAAAATTGCGATTTCGTTAAAGTATAAAGGTCAGTTTTTATACATTTTATTTGGAATAACATTAGAAATCACGTCGTCCATTTGGACACACTTAGTACGGTGGCAACCCCGTCTGCCAGACACAATCAAAGTACCTATGATAAATTGTGATGAAATTTTCGTCATAGTATTAAAGCTGAATTTTATATTAATGCTACTTGGGGAACTATCTACTAATTATAAAATAACGAAGGTCAGATCGTCGCTGGCTGTTGGGATATATGCTCCAGTAGTTTCTGCCAGCGGCTTCGCCCGCGTGATAGTCGAAAATTATTCTGAGGGAACATATTGCCTGGATAAAAAGTATCCTAGGTGCTAGTCCAGACTATAATCTATATCTGTACCAAATTTTATCCAGATCCGTCCAGCCGTTTGAGCGTGAAGAAGTAACAAACATACAAACACACACTCACAAACTTTCGCCTTTATAATTTTAGTGTGATTTTCTAGTATTAAGTTTTGCACTAAAAATACAAGTAAAAAAATTTCTGCATTATTTAACTTATCCATTGGGTGCAAATATGCAATTGGAGGTGCAAAATAAAAAAAAAGTTAAAAAACTAAAACCCGACTACTGATAAATCACGCTCTAAAAAGTATGAAACAAGAAAATATTCTCATCTGAAATTGTTATGTACAAACTATTTGATATCTATCAAGTATTAAATAAACAACTTATATGTAATAAATATTTTATTGTAGGTATTTTTCATAGTGAAGTTCAGATGATGACCGGGGTGGTATGCCACCTACCGTAACAAAACAATACATTCAAATCTACTGCTATGCTACTTTTGTGCAAAGTAGCTTACAACCATGGTTATCCTCTGAGCACCACTATGAATATGTATGAAATACAATAAAATATTTATTACATGTAATTTGACACACATTTGTCAAATTATGATAAGTAGTTTAGAAGTTATGAGGGAACAGATGAACATACATATAATACACACATACATAACCCTTCCTTTTGCTTCACCGTAGTTATTAAATGCTAGGTATTATACCTAATAATATTCATACTAAAGCCTGGTGTACACGATAGAATTAACGCTAGAGTCAACTCGCGTGATACTCTACCTGTTTCAATAGAGTAACTGTCTAAATGTTTTTTTATTTATTTTTTTCTTATCTTTTATCTTGCAATCAGTCCTTCTGACTATGAGCAGATGTGTTGAACGGCTATTATTCATGAGGAGATGTACCCCACTGGGGGTTTCTTTTGTTACTGTATTTTCTGGTGTACAATAAAGAATACATAAATAAATAAATAAATAAACATCCTTCATATTAGTATATTGACTTAGTCAACGCCGCCGAGATCCAAGGTTCTGCGCCGTTTCAGGCGATTTAGACAGTCAGGTAATGTGAACTGGACAGCGAGCTGGTTAGGATGGTTGTCCAGTCTTGTTTTGTATTTGCCTGCGAATGTCTTTATCTCATTCGTCACTGTTGGCATGCTAAGGTATTTGTGTACTTCACTGTTTCTAATGAACCAGGGTGCATTGCTAATTTGTTTAAGGATGTATTTCTGAGTTCTTTGAATAATATTTATGTTGGAATTACAGCAGGCCCCCCATAAGCATAACTGAGTTCCGTAGGTCCAGACTGGTTTTATGACAGCATTGTAAATTAGGAGCTTTTTGTCCAGTGACAGTTTTGAATTTCTACCCAAGAGCCAGTAGAGGCCTTAGTATTTGAGGTTGACCTGTTTACGTTTTGTTTCAATGTGTTTCCGCCATGTCAACCTGCGGTCCAAGTGTAGTCCGAGGTACTTAGCTGAGTCACTCAGAGTCAACTCCCTCCTACTAAGGTTAACAGGGGGACAAGTTTTTCTTCGCAGTGTGAAGGTGACCTGCACTGACTTATTAGCACTCACTTTTATACGCCATCTGTCAAATCAGTTGCTTATTTCATCAAGGCTTTGTTGAAGTTTCGCAGTGGCTTCTGCAGGGTCTTTACTAGAAGCTAATATTGCTGTATCATCTGCATAAGTAGCAATAATAACTCCAGGTGTTAATGGAAGATCTGATGTGTATATGGTGTACAAAACCGGGCCGAGAACGGAGCCTTGTGGCACACCAGCAAGTATCTCGTGAAAACCCGACGAGCAGTCATCTTCTTTCACCTGGAATATTCTATTGTTGAGATATGATTCTAGTATATGATAGAAACTGTGAGGCAGCAGTAACTTAATTTTATAGAGTAATCCCTTATGCCATACCCGGTCAAAGGCCTGCTGAACGTCAAGGAAGGCCGAAGAGCAATATTCCTTCTTCTCAAGACTGTCACTGATATGTCTGCACACTCTGTGTATTTGTTCAATGGTGCTGTGCTCTGGCCTGAACCCAAATTGGTGGTCTGGAGTTACGGAGTTTCCGTACATGGCACATGAGAGTCGTCAGAGTAGTATCTTCTCTAGAACCTTAAATATTATAGGCAACAAACTAATTGGCCTGTAAGATGATAATTCATGTGCTGGCTTTCCATGTTTATAGACCATGATCACTTGTGAGACCTTCCATAGTGCAGGAAAATAAGATGTTCTAAAGATACAATTGAATAATGTAGTCAGATATACTATTGCTTTTCGTGGCAGTTATGACAAGATCTTTTTGTCTATGAGGTCAAATCCTGGGGCTTTTTTATTGTCTAGTTGACAGATGGTTCTTGTCACTTCTCCTGGTGTCACTACTTTTAGAGGCAAATCAAGTTGGTGGTCTTGTTGGCGAACGTCGTCTATGTCAGCTTCATTAGAGCCAGGACTGGCCTCGTTAGGAACAAATACTTTGCCAAGGTGATCAGCGAAAGCATTCAACTTTTCCTATTTCGTTCTGGCCCACTTGTTTCTTTCTAGTCGTAGAGGTGGCTTTGGGTTTATTGGCTGGTTCATACTTTTACATGCCTTCCAGAGGGAGTAGTCAGAGTTTGCAGTAGCTGTTTTGCCTCAACTGTGGCTTATTCTGCTTCTTTTATAGTTTGTTTCAGAACTTTACTGTAATTGTTTAACACCCTTTTATCATGGGGATGCCGGCTTGAATGCCAGACTCTGCATGGTCTCCTTTTCTCCAGAATCATTTCTTTGATTTCTTGTGGTACATAAGCCTGTACACACACGACTCACCTCCACATTCGACGACATCACGATCACCGATTCACCTCACACACACACGAATATTCATACGATTACACATTCTTACGATTTACCTCTTCTGTGCTATTCCAGCAAGCTTTTTGGACCGCGACTGTGAACACTAAGACTGCATCATCAATCTCGTCCTCATTCTTTAGCTTTAGGGGGCAATATGCTGATGAGATATTGAAGTGTCCGTTTCTATCTCGGATATTTACCGTGGCAGCTTGGATATGGTCTGTTTGGAACTGAGCAAGTTCATGGTGTTCTATTGAGGATCGAATTATGATACCTGCTCCTCCATGTGCAGTTCCATCAGGATGGTTTGTTGTGTAGATAAAAACATAAATTTATATTTTATTTTTAGAAAGCAACATAAGTCGCTTGAATATTGTCACTGAATATACTCTACTATACATATATATGGGTCAAGTCTTTACCACCTGTAAAGTGTGTGATAGAGTAGAGTGGGTGCTGTGGTGGGGGAAAGCAAGTGGTAGAGTAGCTTGCCCGCCAGGCTAGTCACTTTACTCTGCCAAGTTTTAGTACTCTACCATGATACTATATTGTTAACTCTACCCGGTGTACACCAGGTTTAACGTTGAAACATTAGTACTTATGTTTATGTGAGCGAAATTATAAATTATGACTTGTTAAAGTTACAATTACAAGAAGTGGGACAGAGAATAAATGCATGATGATTTTGTTAAGGAATCTTATTTGTTTTATAATTCAATGGAATAGGGATTGAGCTGATTTTATGATCTTGTGATAACATCAATTAAATATGGTAGTCTGATGTAGGTGGTGGTATTAAATTAAGTTCAACTACAGATTTGATTCCACCAAACGCATCTGACTGCTTGAAAAATCATAACCCTCTTTTTGGCATTGCTGTAGTCGGGTAAAAAGTGACTTGTTTGTTGTTTTCTTATAATTGGTTTTTATTTTAAATTTTCATGCCTTTTCGTTCCTTCATTAAATATACATTTTTTGAATCGTCGCCACAAGTCTTTTGTTGTTATACCCCACATGGCTATTTAAAAAAAAATGCGGTTTGGCTTGCCTAATGGCGGCCGCCATCTTGTTTTTTTTTTTCATATTTCTTATCCTTTGTCATGTAAGTCAGGGAATCCAGACAAATCTAATGATACCTCATTTGTTAACATCCTTACAGCAATTTAGGCTACAGAGTATGCCAACAAAAATAACTTACAACTTCTATTCTATACTTTCTAAAACATTACCCAATTTCTGGGTTAGTCGGGCAAAAATTTTGTTTGCAGCAGTCATAGACACAATAAAATCCACGCCATGTGACAGTGTTTTGCTAATCTACATTGTCAAACACATAATTGCCTAACTGTACAACAGCAAAGACGGGTTATGTTTTTTATGTATATCTTTTATCTTTGCATGTGGGACTATTTATATCCTCGTATCATCCTAACAGTTAAATTACTTTTAAGGAGGCATTGATGATGCACATCAAAATATCTAGGTAGCACAGTAGTTGTAGGGCATTTTATTTTTGTATTTACTTTTTAATTCACAGTCATTCATTCAATCTTAATCAGATAAATGGTAAGATAATTATATGTATTCTACAAGGAGTGATAACCACATAGGTTCTTGTTGGTGTTATCAAAGAGTTGTTATCAATACTTAATGGCTACTATACTATTGACATTTAGTAATATAAACAAATTTTGAAACTGGTGATAAAAATGACCAACATAGTTAAAGATGCCTGACTTACATTCAACGCAACAAAGAAAAGCAGACTAATTATTTAACATTTAAGTAGAGCAACAAGTTTTTAACCAAACTTACATTAATTAATCTATCTAATACAAATTAATACCCAGTCAGATTGCCATGCAATATTATTATTCTTTAAGATCAAATTTATAATATAAAGTTATTTCAGGGTTCAACAAACAACATAATTTACAAAAATATGAAGACATGGAAAGTATCACACTTCATGTCTTAATTTTTTGTGGCAAGCATCAGTGCTTCTATGAAATGATTACAATTACAGAAAAGTACCCAAACATTAGATTTCTATCCCTTATTTTGTAGAGAAATCACAAATTCAGGAAACAATGTTTTTTTTCCTGCCTACTTAATCAAGAGAGTGAAATTTGAAGATATTTAACAGCACAACTTGCTATTCATTGACCATTTTGTTATGCATGTGGTGATTTATGATGAAAACAAAGCAAAATAATGTAACAATCAAGTAATTGGGTGAATAAATAGATTGGTATTTTTCCATGAAACTCTCATACCAAGCTGTGAATGGCGAAACTACAAATACCCCACAAATTCAATTTGTACAAATTAGTCCATGTGGTCATATAGAATAATGAATTTGAGCTGCTAAACTTGAAGTGACGCTCAATGCTAAACGTCGCTGTAAAGTCATTCATTGCTAATGCAATACTTAATATAAAGTGCTTACCTTGAAATATCCACCTTGATATAATGTGTCTGGAGGTCCGAAAATTGCAACTTCCCACTCAAATAAATTGTCCTCTCCTAAAAGTTTCACTCGGAACCCTTCCACGGGTTCCTCTTGCAGACTCTTATACTCTAAGGCCAAAGCCCTCAGTGCAGAACTGGTCGGAGCCGAGTTAGACATTGTCAAGAACTAATTTTACTAAAATCACTATCTAAAAGAGATTCTATTAACATAACACTACAGAACTCTCCTTGCGGTCCACGTATTCACGAGGCATTTCAACTTGAGTCACAATAACAACGAACGAGGAATTTTGGTAAACATAGCCCCAGCGCCAGCGTACCTAGCTTACGGATTTATGATTCACACACTTTTAACGCCAAAACTGTAATTAATTTCACAGTAATATACGTTGAAAAATGGACGAAAGAATAGTCCAAACTACACGGTGATTACTACAATAATGAGAAAGCAACGTCCAAACAATCGCGACCCCAAGGAAAACGGCTGCGTGGTACAGCTGCTGCCTGAGTTGCCCGAGCGAATATTGTAGAACAGCTGTTATTTTATTTCCGTGCTTGATTGCGCAGTGGTGTGACGCACACCGACCATTTATCGACTTTGCTTAACTTTGCTATTAGTGTTGCCCCCTGCCGGGCTTGCTTACACTTAACCATCCAACGCTTGGAAGTAAAGTCAAGATGTTTGGCAAATGTTTAGTAAGATGGCAGCACATCACTAGTTTGCGATGCTGACGCCCTCTTTGCGTTGTTTTCTAGAGTAATCTAGATAATTTCGCTGTTGATCCTAGATGGCAGCACCACATGGTTTTAGTTTTAAATTATTGCAAAGATATTAGAGATAGACTAGTTTGTTTTTTTTTTGCGACGCCAGCCCGGTCTGGAGATGCCAAGCCTGGCCCGACGTGGCTTACGTGCTTAAACTATTTATTTGGTATACTATGTATAATAGGAATTTGAAGTAGGTAACTAATATCAAATTATAGTTTTATAGCTATTGTAATTGAAAGGATTTCAATTTAAAAATAATTAATTGAATTAATAACTTGTTACTATAAAAGCCCGAACCAAACTACGGTAAATCCTAGGATAAACCGGTAAAGCCTAAGATCTACAAGTCATGGTAAAAGTCCGAAATGATCTATGATAATCACTAATGTCGGGCTTTTACCAGCAATCACACCAAAAAATGTTAGGATTTACCTCAAAGACAAAACGACGAAACTTCTACCACATCATCGCTTACCAATCAGGTGAGATAGTGGTCAAGAGCGAGCCAATCCACAAAAAAAAAGAATATTGAAATATCATAATATCTATGAAAGAAAAGATGAGAACAATTAGGTAAGTAATGAATGATCAGCTTCACCAAAGCAGGTATTGCTTTTGGTACATAATTTAAAAAAGTACCCACATGATTAACATGATTTTAAAACATTTCCTGTTAAAAGCATTCGAAAATGTTTTAAAATCATTATCATCGTCTTCCTGCCCTGGTAAACGATAATTAACAATGCCAAATTAAATAATAAGATCAATTAATAATTAGACATACATAGACCTTATAGGTGATGTTCTTCAGAAAGGCCAGGTGCGCAGTACTCATAAACGGCGTGTGTGTATGACTAGATGTATGAATGTGAGTGAAGCAAAAGAAGTTTGTAAGAATCGTAGCAGGTGGCGTTCTGTAGTTTCTGCCTACCCCCATGGGAAAAGGCGGGCGTTTATGTATGTATGTATTAATAATTAGCTTAACCTATTATTTTTCCTTGTCAAGACCGATCGATGATCGATCGTACGATGTCCAAATGTGGACGTCTTTTGGTTGAAATGATGATGATGTTGATTATTTTGAAGACGAATACGAATTCGCCATAATTTTACCACAGATAATATAATACTAGCATAATTTTACTTAGTTTTAGTACGGTAGGTCGTGGTGGCCCACTAAACATCTAAGACCTCAACTCTTCTCATGTTTGAGGTCATGGTTCATCCGGGCAACCAATGTGACTTTTTCAAATCCGGGCAACCAATGTGACTTTTTCAAATCCGGGCAACCAATGTGGCTTTTTATAGCAGGGCTCAGGGTTCATATAAGATTGAAATTTTTCAACATTTTCCCTCTCTGAGGTAAATCCTAAGTTTTACGATGTGATTGCAGGTAAATGCCCGAAATTAGCGATTCTCGCAGATCATACGTTACCAGAAAGATTTAGTTAATCTTAGGTTTTCCCGTAGTTCGCGCTTTTACAGTAGGTAAATATATCTTCATCATCTTCCTACCATCTTTATGCGGACGATCTACAAATTTATTCGCGAGCTCCTCTCGGACATCTGTCTGAGGCTATCGTAACAATAAATCGTGATCTGGCCCGCATATGCGAATGGAGCAAAAGATATGGACTTATGGTTAACCCTACAAAGACGCAGGTTATTGTGGTGGGCAGTTCTAGGATGGTATCAAGAATCGACTGGACGACTCTTCCCCAGGTTATTTTCGATAACTCAGTTATTCCATTCTGCGAGAAAGTGAAAGACTTGGGGATATTCATTGATAGGAACTTTTCTTGGACTGCCCAACTGCAAGAGGTTAGCCGCAAGCTATTTGCATCTGCTGCGTCTTTGAGGAGACTGCGTAATTTTCTTCCGACTGCCACCAGGATTGCGCTTGCACAATCTCTTCTTCTACCCATCCTTGATTATGCTGATGCCAGCTATCTTGACCTTACTCAAGAACAACTAGAAAAACTTGAGCGGCTTCAAAATGTTTGTATAAGGTTCATATTCGGTTTGCGAAAATATGATCATGTTTCCGAATTCCGTAAGAAGCTCAAGTGGTTGCCAATTCGCCTTCGCCGGAATGCTCATATTCTTTCACTTTTATATAATGTGCTCTTCACTCCTTCCACCCCTCTTCATCTTAAGAAACGTTTTCAGTTTCTCTGCGATTCCCACACAAAATTTCTTAGGTCATCGGATAACTTACGACTTCAAATGCCAATGCATTCCACGTGTTTTCTGGATAAATCCTTTACTGTCCAGGCTACACGTCTGTGGAATGCGTTGCCAGACTCAATCAAACGCGCCCAATCGTTGCCTGTGTTCAAAAGACTCGTGAGGGAGCATTACCTGTCGCTGTGATTATGAATTAATTGTCATAATTTTATTTATTGTCTTTATATTTTAGTATGTATGTATTTATGTATATATTAAATAGCATATGTATTATGTATCTGCATATCTTTTATAATATAATTTTTGTAACACTAGTATTGTCACACCAATAACAGCCCCACTTCGTGTCCAGCATTTACTGTCCATACCTGGTTGCCTGGAAGAGATCGCGGAATGCGATAAGGCCGCCCATTGTATGTGTTTTTAGTTTTAAGTGTCCTTTATAAATGTAACTTATGGTGTACAATAAAGTATATAATAAATAAATAAATAAATATATTTTACAAGCATAGGCAAGTATAGTTATTATAACCATTCCAATGATTTGATACCAGTAACGTACTAGGTAAGATACTAAATCATCTGCCAAGATACCAGTCTCAGAGTGTAAAGAATATTACATAGAGCCACTCCATATCTAACCTTTACAACCTACTAACTGGGGAACTGGATTCTCCTATAACAAGACTGATTGTCAGACTTTCGGATTTCTGATACGTAGTATCTATATGTAGTCTGTGTTCTGGACTTGTCACTGACCTGTGGCTATAACGACGGTCAGAGATCTACAAGTGACAGTCGGGTGCTTGCCGAGGCACAGTGAGGTGTCGCGGAGAGTAATCAGTGCCTCGGAAAGTTCTAACCTTTTTTGTACATACTCGTATCTGTAGAATACTGCTGTCGTTGTCAAAAACTGTCTCAATAACAAACCTTTGATTTCTGTTCCTGCAGTTTCTAGCCGGTTATTCCATAACTTCAAATAAAGAGCAGAATATTTCAAATCCTGACTTCAGTCTCTCCTTGCTTTCTCCAATAGGTACTATATTATAGCCAGCTACTTATCGTTGCCAGTGGGCAAATCCAAACGAGTTGGAGAGCTACTTGGTCGCCCGCGGGTCAGGAGTTGGGCGGCCTTGGTGTAGGACGCCTCGATAATATGTAAACGATGTACACCCATCCACGGACCGTCTGACGGACGGATGGTCCTTGAAAATCGATCCGTACGGCGGCTGTCAACATTTTGCCACGAGCCACTATGGTAGGCAATTCTCACATATATTTGTGGTAGCACAACAGCCAACCGTAGGAGAATACCTATAGAACCAGTCGGCAGATAAACTAACTGTGTTGGGGTATTAATCAACCATCATAAAATAACGGTGTAGAGCAGAGATTAAGTAAGTACTTATTTCTGAGCCAGTTGCATTCGCCATTCAGACAAGACAATTGGTCCGTGGGCGCGTGATTCAAAGACAAGTCGCCCACCCACTGCCATGTATAGGCAAAGGCAACGGGCCTTGCGCAACCCACGTCTGGCGCGGGCATAATGCCTTTAACTGATCGGCTTTGGGCATCGATAATTCGGTGGGTAATGGTTCTTTTGGGAAAATAAAAATACTCTGACAATTATTTTTTAAATCAGCTATTAGAGCTGGGTAATTATTGCTAGGTATACGTCGGCCTAATTCGATAACCTGATAAGTCCGTTTTTTTTCAATGGTCTTAGCAGGTTATTAGCAGGTTAACGAATTAGGCCGACGTATAGGTATACTAGGAAAACGACGAAGAGGAAAATCATTTGTTTTATTTTATTTATGTGGAAATAAGTAAATACACATTTTTTATAAACAAGGACTTAAAAATAATATTGTATTGTTTGGAGGTTGCGATCTCAGAAACCCTGACCATCGACGTGAATGAACCAATGAACCTTGGACCCGATACCATTGGGCTACTTTTATATTTTTAATACATAGTTTTTAATCAAATGCTGGAATACCGTTTGCTATCCACCCCCTTGTGGGTGGGTAGCCGTAGGTAACCGCAAACTTCCATCATGTGAAGTCTATTCTACAGCAGGCTCTGTCTTTTGTGTTTTTCAAATGGAATCAGTAAGTATAAAAAGTTGCATTTTTAGGGTTCCGTACTCAAAAGGTAAAAACGGGACCCTATTACTAATAAGACTCCGCGGTCCGTCTGTCTGTCCGTCTGTCATCAGGCTGTATCTCATGAACCGTGATAGCTAGACAGTTGAAATTTTCACAGATGATGAATTTCTGTTACCGCTATAACAACAAATACTAAAAACAGAATAAAATAAATATTTGAGTGGGGCTTCCATACAATGGATTTCATGATATTCGAAAACAACTTTCTATTAAGTAGGTACCAAAAAACCGGCCAAGTGCGAGTCGGACTCGCACACGAAGGGTTCCGTACCATTATCGCAAAACACTGCATAAAAATCACGTTTGTTGTATGGTAGCCCCCCTTAATTTATTTTATTTTAATTTATTAATTATTATTTTTTGAAGTAAATATACAACTAAACATTCTGTGAATATTTCAAGCGTCTACCTGTTGCCGTAATTAATATCGAGCAAAAAACGGCAAAAATATCACGTTTGTTGTATGGGAGCCCCCCTTTCTTATTTACTTTATACTGTTTTTAGTATTTGTTGTTATAGCGGCAACAGAAATACATCATCTGTGAAAATTTCAGCTGTCTAGCTATCATGGTTCATGAGATACAGCCTGGAGACAGACGGACAGACAGACAGACAGACAGACAGACGGATCGCGAAGTCTTAGTAATAGGGTCCCGTTTTTACCCTTTGGGTACGGAACCCTAAAAAGTGAAAAATTAAAATACATTTTACAAAAAAATACTACCGACATCCAAATAAAAAAAACCGGCCAAGTGCGAGTCGGACTCGCACACGAAGGGTTCCGTAACATTATCGCAAAACACTGCATAAAAATCACGTTTGTTGTATGGGAGCCCCCCTTAATTTATTTTATTTTAATTTATTAATTATTATTTTTTGAAGTAAATATACAACTAAACATTCTGTGAATATTTCAAGCGTCTACCTGTTGCCGTTATTAATATCGAGCAAAAAACGGCAAAAATATCACGTTTGTTGTATGGGATCCCCCCTTTCTTATTTACTTTATACTGTTTTTAGTATTTGTTGTTATAGCGGCAACAGAAATACATCATCTGTGAAAATTTCAGCTGTCTAGCTATCACGGTTCATGAGATACAGCCTGGAGACATACGGACAGACAGACAGACAGACAGACAGACGGATCGCAAAGTCTTAGTAATAGGGTCCCATTTTTACCCTTTGGGTACGGAACCCTAAAAACTACAAAGTGAAAAATTACTTTCTTTTTGGAAGTCGGTGTAGGTACTTTCTTTCGTAGGTAGGTACCAATTTTTTGCGTTATGGACACCATCTTCCAAAAAGAAAGTTATTTTTTACTTTGTAGTTCTTATTTGGAAGTCGGTAGTATTTTTTTCCTAAAGGGTTTTTTTATTTCAGTAAAGAACCTTAGTCGTTATGAGCAACATTTTCTGAACATTTAAACTGAGCAATCTGTACCTATAATGTTATATTATATTCTATAAATATTACAATAATTCATCATATTATTCACTTTTATCAAGAAAAAAAAATATGTTACTTGCATTTTTTATTATTGTGTTACATACTCATATACATGTACATAAACTCACTCGGACTCACGCCTTTTGCCCATGGGGGTAGGCAGAAACTACAGAACGCCACCTGCTACGATCGCTGTTGTTTGTTTTTGATTGCTGTTTAATTATTGTGTTGTCGCAAAAGTGTTGAAAATCGCCGTTTGATTCGTGTGAGCATTTGCTGCATTGTCATTGGACTCTCGGATCCACCGAAGCTGCGCAGCAAGTGAGAGAAGAAGAAGGCGGAAAATGCAGCTCGCTTTTAATTCAGAATACTTTTCAGCCTTACTGCGTGGCTTTCCGTCTATGTGATTGGTTGATTTTTCATACTCTTCGCCCTTTGCTCTTTCCGAATTCATTACGCAATAAGGCTGGTCATCGGTCCACCTAGTGGGAGGCCTTCCAACGCAACGGTAAATAAAATGATGGCGACGCCTGGGGATTATGTCCAGCCGTGGACATCTTTCGGCTAAAATGATGGTGATAGACTTTTGTCTCGTCGTTCGATCATATATAATGTATACCGATATAAGTAAGTATACCGGAATATAGTCCCCGCCAAACTTCTTGACCGCCCTGAAGTTGGTTTACGGGATGCGCGAGGCACGAAACGGTGCTGTTTTTGTATGAGATTTACCACTGCGCAGCCCTTGTAGCCAACTTCATGGCAGCCAAGAAGTTTGGCGAGAACTATATCTCTGAATTTAAATGTTGCAATGCCATATTTTAAATTTTTCTTATGTAGTATAATTTCGTTTATAAAACTATTAAAACAAGTTAGTGTAGGAATGTTTATATAAATATATACTATCGCGTACCTACCTATGACCTAGCGACTAGCGTTAATCAGCCGTATTACTAATTACAATACAACCTTAACGACCTTATATACGAACTTGCGCGAGAATAATACATGATTCACATCAGCTCGACCCATTTACACTTTTCCTCAGCATATCTCAATTCGAGGTCTTACGAGAAGTTGGTAGGTATATGTAAGTATGTTTCAATCAAACCAAAATAAAACTTCGGCCATGCTATAACTGGTAAACAAATTCGTCAAAGTGTAATTTTATTCTAGAAATCATCATGCTCTGAACTTTTATAGCTACAGGCAAACAGACATTGCCGCCCTTTTAAAAAAAATCTCGACACTGTTTAACAATTGCATCGCACATTAGTTCTATACTCTCTGTAGAGAATTTGAATTTAGAATCGTGAAGTTTTTATAAACACCGTCGAGATTTTTTTATCTATGGCCCTGTATATTTATGTAGCCGGCTACCTATTTCACAGAGTGACTTATATATACATATATATCTACATTGTTGATTTTGTACCTCGATGTTGGCAAAAAATCCAGGTCATTCGAATGCAGTAGGCATACCAATCGAAGCGCGCTGCATCGATGGCGGCCCGGCCCAGCTGAATCTGGAAGTTGCACTGCGCCAAAGTGTTATGCTAATATTTGTGTCACATAACCAACTTGTGCCTACCCTGAGACCAGTTCAGTTGAATCATTTTATTTAGTCAAATAGCGTGGGTTGTGTTTGTTTATTATTCATGCCTATGATTATTAAGGCGTAAACCTGCCTCTGCCTATATTTATTTATCATCCCTTATTTTTGATTGGATTGCGTAAAAATCCGTAATCTTTCTCAACAGTCATGAAGATTTTTTTTAAATGATGTCTAAGTAAAAATAGAAGTCTTGAAAACAACGGAAGGAGATGAAAAGAATACAATACCTACCTAAGCACACCTGAAAATGACCTATTATATATCAAACAAAAGGTGAGTATGTAATAATGCTTTGTAAAATATTCCTACATCAAACAAAACGTGACCCTGTGCTCCTAATTGCTGTGATTTTCATGAATAAACAGAAATATATAAAAAGTAGGTCATTTTCACCTAGGTTACCCACTTCGCGCTCGCTTTTCATAGGATTACCGTCGATACATGCGTTTCTGAAGCCATATAAGTCTAGTATATTCAAAGATTCCACAACCATGAGTGTCTCTGCAAGTACAGAACTATCTACCTACCGGTAATGTTCTGTGAAAAATGTGTTTTAATGAAATTGTGTTGACGACTGAAAAAACCTTCACGTAGGTAGTACCTATCTGTGTTACGGTCGATACTACCTATGTATTAATCTAGTTTATTTAAGGACTTTATGTGAGGCAGTTCTTCGAAACAGTGAGATCTTGTGATTTAAATAGGAATGAAATTGATCGGTTAAGTACACAAACAGCACAGTGTTGGTGACTAAGGTTCGTGATTAAGTAAGCAGTGAGTTAAGCAGCTTTTACACCATTTTTGGTATGAGTCCAACAGTGAGATGTGAGCGCTTACGTGTCGCAAAGGTCTGGTGGGCGCGAAGTGCGGCGTCAAGGCGCGAGGGGCGCCGGCGCAGACACACAATCCGCGAGTCAGTTGCGAGCAGCGCGCGCGCTCTCCGCGACCACGATACGAACGACTCTCGCGACCAATATTTACTTTTTATATATGGCAATTGTTTGACGATATTTATATTAAATGTGATTAGTTTTTAATTTAAAATATTTAAACGTGGTAATTTAAGAATCTCCTATATCAAATAGATATAAAGTTTAATGATAAAGTAATTTATTTTGTGAAACCAAAATGACGATAAAAAATAAAAAGACTAAGCAATCAAAAACGTCCGAAGTGGCAACTTCAGGAAGTGCATCGACTAGTGTTCAGAAGACAAGTTCATCCACGTCGGTGCAGCAGAGCAGTAACACGCTGCAGAAGGTCAGCTCTGGTAAGAAGGTTCGCTATATCGAGGTAAAGGTCGAGGAAGATGACCCGCTTATGATAACCGACATTTCCGACCACACTTCTATAGCCGGCTCGACTATATCGGAGCATTACAACAGCCACCCGCACTACATCATCACGGAGGCTCCTTCTATCAGCGACTTGTCTCAGACAAGAGCACTTGAACATAACGTAAGTGACATGGCACAGTCTACTTCGGGCGAATATATCTCGAGTTCGATGCTACAGGAGTCATCCTCGACCCATCAACAGAACTCCAAAACCGAAACATTCCAGACTTCATCGACTTCTGTTCAGAAGTCCGGTTCTAGTCACAGCCAAACATTTGACAGAACTGCAGATTCTTCCGCTCCCAATCAAACACTCAATACGGGTTTCATTGATAGCTCTTCGGCAAATGTCTCAAACTCCAACACATATTCGAAACGATCTCAAAATGCAAATGCTGCCGATTCCTTCCTTCAATCGGAGCGACAGAGTTTAGTGAATCAATCATCAACATCGACATCTACGGATCAGCAAAACTTGAAACAAAGCGATAGAGTAACTTATCGCAACTCTCCTGAACCATCGCAGAGGACGCAAACTGTCCGATCTGATGCCAAGAACTTTTACGGAGGTGAAGGCAGCTTGGATAAACGAGGTAATACTAAAGAATATAGTAGCACTTCACAAACAAATGAGACTAAAAGTAGCAATATCGCAAAGTCTTCATCATCTTCGTATGTTGTTGAAATTGTTGACGGTAAAGAGCGAATCATTGATAGTTCGAAGAGGGAGTGGGGTGATGCCCAAGAGCATGCATCAAAGGAAGCTTATGCAAGCGTTAGTGGAACTGACATGAAACCGCAATCTGCTCACAGTATCCAGAACTATGATATGAAATCAAATTACGACACAGGCAAAGGGGGAAAGAAACCTACGAGTGAAATGATTGTTAAAGAAGACTCCAAATTCATAAAGGATGGATCTCAAATGACTTCACATTCCACTATTACTACAGAGAAAGATAATGTTGCTAAACATCAGCAGTACATAACAAACCGCGATCATTTACCAGCTGATCAACAGTTCATAACACACCGTGATCAAATGACAACTGATCAGCAATACATAACAAATCGCGATAATTTGACTTCCAACCAGCAGCAAAATACGAATCGTCAATATTTAACATCTGATCAGCAGCAAAACACAACCCGCCAACATTTGACGTCTGATCAACAGCAAAACACAACTCGCCAAAATTTGACATCTGATCAACATTATACAAGTCGTGATCATACTACAACGGATCAACAGTACACTAGTCGTGATCATACTACAACGGATCAACAGTACACAACTCATCATACAACATCTGACCAACAAACATCATCTGTAAAAGATGATCACTACCACTCGAAAAACGTTTCTAACAACACCAATAGAAACAGTAAAGATATTGTTGACAATGTCACTACCAACCAAGAAAGAGTTGACAACCGACGACGTAATATGAATCAAACAGATTCATCCAACTTTTATGGTTACGACGCCACTATTCAAGACGAACTGAGGAAAGTCGGCAACATTCTACAGGTGCCCAATACAGAAAATATTAACTTTTCTACGAAAATAATGAAAAGCAACACTAGCAGTGCTCAGCAAGCCTCAACTTCTTCTTACGTAGTTGAAATTGTTGATGGAAAAGAACGAATCGTAGACACTTCTCACAGAGAATGGGGAGATAATAAGGACCATTCTACTTACGAGAAGAGTCATAATGTCAGTGGTACAGGTATGAAACCTGAACACGAATATTCACGACATGTATTGGACAAGGAATCTCACTATGATACTGGTAAAGATGGAGTTCCTAAAAGTTCTCTGGAAGTTTCAGAAGAATCAGCGTTGTACAAGAATGGAAAAGAAATTGCATCTACTAGCAACAGATACGGAGGTGACTTTACGAAGAAGAAAGCAATTACTGAATACGTCACTGATAGAGACGATGTGCATAATAAACACATTCATGATACGATTGATCAAAATGTTCATACTACGACCCATAAGACAACATCTTCTGATACTCAGTCTCATATAAAAGATATTAAAGACGTGAAAGAAACAACAGATTTTGTGACCACGGAGAGAGACAACTTAACTAAAGAGTCAACATCCACCACCACCACTTCTCAAACTAAAGATAATTTTACCACATACGAAAGGAGCACCGGGACATGGAATGGAAAGTTTGTTTACGAAAAAGATGATGACAGGCCTAAAAAACCTAAGGAGATGTCACCGTTCGGCAGACCTGAACAGCCAAGGCACCACTTAAAGCGACAAGACACAGAAGAAAACATTATTCTGTCATCAAGGGATATTAAAGATTTTACATCCATTAGTGACTTGCGGAAGATAATTGAGACTTCAAAATTTAACAAAGATGTACGAGTGAGCGACAAAAATATTGTGATCAACAGGAACATTGATGACCGTATCCTGAAGGAGATCATTGAAACTGTTAAAAAATATCCATTTAAGAGGATTGAAAAAGTTACTTTCGGAACCAAAATTAACGAAGACGTGAAAGATCTTTACGAAGGTCTTGATACAGAAGAAACCACTGTAATGTCTACTACTACAGGTGAAACTACTAGGAAGGCTTTCGATGTAGAAAAGAAAAGGAGTCAAATTGAAGTCACTCGTTACATCACCAAGAATGGAATTACGAGAAAAATAACAACTTACGAAGACGCTAAAGAAGACGACAAGATTAGAACGGACGTCTACGTCGACAAGAGCGCGTTAGACTTCAAAAACTTGGTAAGTTTTTCTTTTGTAATTTTAGTACTCTGCTGCAAGCAGTGGTAACAAAAGCTGCATCTTATTCTATTGAAACACCAGAATTCGCTAGGCCAGCTCAATGTCAAAGTGCTATCACCGACGGGCCAGCAGTACAATCATTTATAACATAATTATTGATCTGCTTTTTTATTCTAATTTTCTCATCACAACAATGCACAAACTGATAGTCTAATATTATTGTTTATCAGCACAGAGAAAATATAATATGATAATCTAGAAGTGTTGGAGATAAAACTTTACATCCATTTCAGCGCGATGTCCAAACGACCGAAGACGTTATTCGAGAATACGACGTGGTGGACCGTGCTATCACGGACACCACGAGGGAGGATACCACCGTCAGCACCGTTTACGATGAGAAGATCATCGACGACAGGAGAACAATGCGAGACGACAGGACCACAGTCGAGGAGACCGTCATCATCGACGAGACCCGGCCAAGAGGCGGCCCCAAGAAACCGGAGAAGACTGTGACTAAGGAACAGTGTATCTGTGAAATCTGCACTTGTGGGTGAGTAACTACAACTTCCTATCACTCTTTAATTTTTAATCACACCTTCTGACATGATACCATCAGCAATTACCAAAGTGCATCATAAACAACTGGGCCAAATGTTGATGGTCGTTAAACTAGCAATGAATCCTCTAGTAACATACAGTGATGCTATCTATAGCTAACATAATTGTCATTCTGACTGCAGTTACATTGATGAATACACACGCGGTTTATTCGAAAATGGTACTTATCGTGGCTTAGTTTGGTTTATTTTTAGTTGCCGTATGTGTTTAGCAGTGTGAATTTTGTATGGCAGTTTGCAGTATTAGGTTCTAAGTACTTAATTTTCGAACACCTGAGATGGTTTTATCTGCTGAGGTGTACTAACTAATTCTTACTGCCATTAGAACAATCATGATTGTGGTAATTCACGTTTTTTGGATACATCATTTATATCACCAAGTTGTATTCAAACATTTTACAAAAACAAGCGATATTTAAGCAATACTTTTATTTGAAGGTGTACTTAGCACTTATCGGCAACAATATAATCGTGTTTGCCTTCTTGGAACTGCATTAATTCGGCACCGTAGCGATAATCCTCGTCACGATGTTATTGCATACATACAAGATAATGTCGTCAGGTGCGCAACTGATATTGAGATAAATTTTGTAGGTTTTACACTGATAGTGTCTATCTGATAATATAGGTCATATTATAAAGAAAGAAGCAACTAGCATTGTTTTATTATGCGATGTAATTATGAATGACAGACAACACCTCGTACAGAATATATTTTCACGCACCATCTGTTCAAAGAAATTTCTTAGACTAACATAATTTTGTAGCAAAAAAATATTCAGATGATATTACTTTGCCGTCTCAACATTTGAGAATACCTAGTTTAGATTCCAATGTTACTCCAATTAGGTAAATGTCGAATCATGTTACACTTCATAGATTTGTAGGAATGAAAAAAAATAGACTACGTGACGTTACATTACATAGTTTCTTACTAGACATGACGTAACGAAGTATTTTGGTAATAATATCTTTGTAATAACTCGACTAGTTGACGCTGTGTTTATCACCTTTTATATAACTAGTGTGAGTGAGCTCCACGGTGACCGTGAAAACTCATAGTCAGTCACCTTTTTTTGTTACATTGAAATTCAATGAATACAGACGGAGTGAGTTACAAATGATTCATTTTTATTAACGGCCATTTCGCAACTGTTGTTATTACTTTTGAAATTAGTATCAATAGCAATGATTGCATTAATATTCCCGCCATGAACGAGACAAAACCGAAACATTTATCGTAATATTATGTCTCGTTAATGTTGACAATACATATCTATTTAATAAGTCGATTGCTGTACCAATCGTCAAAGTAGGAGCTGTATTCGTGGAATCTCGTTATGGTCTCCAACTGTGTTGCACGATGATCTGTGACATGACAGTCAGCCTAATGAGGTGTTACTTACGTAATCCCTTCCAACAGCTAAGTACCTCTAACCGAATGTCTCGGGCGAGTCATCTTCACAGTAATGCCTTGTTCGTGTAACACATTGCCAGCTTGATTCATGTTGAACTCTGCTGAGTTATTGATCGTTACCATGTAGATTCTAAAATATTTTCCTTGTAGAGCTATTGGGAAATTACTAGCGGCTAATGTTTCAATTGTGTTTGCATGATCTATGATACTTTGCTCAGTTTTAGTGTGATCGTTTAGAATGGTAGCAGTTGCAAGCGTTGCAACATAAGCGTTATTGTGAATACAATCTGTTATGATAATGTCAAATTTCCTTAATCCAAGATAACACCTAGAAAGATGGAAATGGCTCCTTTGCGAGAACATTTTAAACATTTTCGCACAGCAAGCAATTTAATTAGAAATTGAAATACCGTTTCCGATGCTTTTAATTTATGCGTCTACCTAATTAATTTATTTGCGTGGGTTTACATAGTCAATGAATAGTAGCTGTAGTTATCTATGTATATTTATTTATTATAAGTCTAGTCCGTTGTCCTAACATGTGTTTGACCCCAACTTATTAAAATTCTTAACGAAGTAGTCTACCATATGACAGCACATATAGGTGCAATATGTTTCACAATGATCGTGTCTCTGAAATGTTTTGATTTTCATCGTACTCGCATCTGGCAGAATGCCTAGTCGAAGTAAATATTTTTGTTATCGCTTGTGTGTAGTTGAATATCCCCAATGTCAGGGTTATGTGGCCATGTGACTCTTTTGAAACGAATCATTTCTCAACTTAGCGAGAAGTATTGGTTATAACATTTTATGAGTCATGCCTCGACTCTATCGGTTTAGCAACAGCCTTTTATTGCTTGCCTCACTCATACAAGTGTGGGCTTTACTTCGAATAATGCAACTACTTAATATCGCCTTCGATCTGAAACTCGTTTAAATATTGTATACTTACACATCGTGTGATCTTATCCGCGGCATCCTGAACGTTTGGAAGTCCTGCACATTATGTTTCGTTCATCGCTAATTCGGTACCTCAGTCATTAAGACAACTCGTCCATTAAGATAAAATGTCATTGCCTTATGTAGTTATTTCTATATTTTGTTTGTTACCAACTTGTTTTTTTGTTGTACAGTTCATAATATATTATTTTTATAATCACTTATTGTGCCGGCTTTTAACCTGCAATGAAAATAATTTCTGCCAATTACTGTTAATTGAACGCTCCAAATAGCTCTCACTCTGTAAATTTGTGTCAATCGAAATGCACATGTCACCACGGAGCAATAGTTATGTGTACTAGCGACCAAAACGAATGTAACTCTGTCTGTCTGCCTGTTACCTTTTTACGCTTAAATCGCTGAATCGATTTAGATGTGATTTTGTATGGAGATAGTTTGAGAGCCTGAGAAGGACATAGAATAGTTTTTATCCCGAAAATCATTCTTTAGGGGTGTACCCCCCTGGTAAATGTTTATATGGTGAACTTATAATTTCTCAAGTAAGGTGGCCCACACACCTATAATATTATGGCGCGATATAAAAAGGACTATTCAAAGTACTAATGCTGCGCAGACGAAGTCGCGAGCAACAGCTAGTAGAATTATATATTTACCAGCTATTGTAAGTAGATATATAAAAATTTGATAACGTATCATGTCGTTATCTACCGCTTCTTATTCAATATTTAACAGTCCTTGGACTAATACAATTACATAATATAGCATTGAAATCGATAAATAAATCCAATATTTATTAGAAATTCTAGATATAGCTGCTTTTAAGCAGATAACGCCCTACCCTAATACCCTAAGTACCATCACAGATGATAAATATGGAAGCACATGACGTCAGCCGTAAAATAAATAATGAATCCAGTAGACAAAACTACACAGTAGCATAAATACACGTAGGTGGTATGTACGAACAAAGATGAGACAGGCAGACAAACACAAATTCGTTCATATGAGTGGTTTCATGGATGACTGTAGAACAAGTGCGTTCGTAGGTCGCGAGTCTACTCAAGCGCATACTTCCTCGCTTACGATAATAGGCGCTTTACTTTTAACATTCCCACATCTGATTAAACAATGATAAATATACATACAAATACTGCTTTTGGAACGGTAATGACATTTTTGTAGTTCAAAATGGTTAGCAAATTTACGTCAGTGACGCTTTTTGAAAATAATTTCAAGCTTCTCTACGGTTCAAGGATATGGGAGGACGTACGTAGGCTATCCATATAGTTAGACCATATCAAGAATAAGTGGTCAAAGTGCCAATCCTATTCCTGATTCAGCACGTTTTCTCATAAGATTAGGTTCATGTAAATTTCTCAATAAACCAACACCTAAATATCAACATTAGATAGTAATTGTTGAAACGTTGGCGGACTGCACCTTACCTTACCGGTCTATTAAAATAACAGCAATGAGTAGTAAGTTTTGCTATACATAGTTGGGCAAAATGTATCTCGCTGTCTGCCCACAGTGCCCGCTATGGCATTACATCACGCTATAGCGTGTGTTATTCGTAGTGACCGAGTAGCAAGGACACTTTTAAAATTAAAGCCAGACACACAGCACCTGACATTAATCTATTTCATACATTGCCATGGGAATCTCGTCCTAGAGCATATGCAATTAAGATTTATTTCTATTTAAATGAAGATATTTAGTAAATAATTCTAACTAGTTGTTGCAAAATGTTTTCCTATTCAGGTTGTGGCAGTGTTGTGGTACCGAACTGCGCCAGGCACCTCTATATCTTCATCTATGTTCTGCGTATCTTCCATAATATAAGACTGATACTGATGATACGGTTAATTAACTTCTATTAATTTCAATCAGACTTTAAATTAATGTTGATTAGTCCGGTAATCGTAAAATTAAATGGCGTCGTTTTATAACTTTCATTATCAATCATTATGACCGATGAGACTTCTCTGTAAGAATTTAAATAAAGCAGCTATTTCATGAAACTTTTTGATAGAAATATAGTGTTCTGAATGAGGGTAGAATAGAGAAGCTTCAATCAGAACATATCTCAGTTCTCAGCAGTCTAGCTTCTGCTCTTCTAATTTAGATTTCAGATAAGTTGATTAGCAAGACGCCTCACACAATGAAAACGCGGAAGCTTTCTCTTCACATTATTAATTTATCGACATCTTGGAATCTTAAAACATTTTTCCAACCGTTGTTGGCTCCACTTATGCTTTGAATCATTATTATATTTTTTTTAAGGAATATAGCGGAACTGGCTCACGTATTTTGAAGAGTAAAAAAATATTTTCATAATTAATTTGTAAATCTAAGCAGAGGAATCGTCTAATGTTTTGTGCAAATCAATCAAGTTTTTATGATAGGTAGAGACTTACCGATATAACGGGTTACGGGAAGCCTGAATGAAATCAGAACAAGTTTCGCGATAACACTCTTGAGAAAGCTGTTAGTTTCTCCTTTCCTATTTGTAACCGACTTACCAAAAAGGAGGAAGATCTATGTTCGACATTATGATTGTTACTATTTTTTTTTTGTTGGTTCACGCATATCTTCGTCAATTTTGGACCGATTTTGAAAATTCTTTTTTTGTTTGATTATGTATGATTGAAATTGGTCCCATTTTAGTTTGGTGAAGATCTGATAAAGAACTTCGAAGATATACAACATAACTCTTCAATAAATTACGGCAAATCTCTTGGGATTGCTGCAATCGCATGTCTGTTTATTGTTTATACCATTTCATAACATAACATCACGCCAGTACGCTCTTAAGGGGTACGCAGATCTCTCATTTCACCGGTTATGTTCAAGTTTCATGATATTTGGGGAATCTATTCTGGCGTTACCTTACTAAACAACTTGTCAATTATGTACGACAGCTAAAAAGTAAAAAATAAAAAGATACTACCGACTTCCAAATAAAAAAAAACTACAAAGTGAAAAAATCTTTCAAAAATAAAGTTATTTTTTTACTTTGTAGTTTTTTTATTTGGAAGTCGGCAGTATTTTTTTGAAAAAACTTTTTATATAAACTTTATTGACTTTTTGCGATTGTCAACTAGTCATAGCCAATATATTGCTGAATAGGTATAGGTACTGTTGTTTACTTCAGTTCCATTGCGATGAGTCTCCGAGTGGTTCAATCCATTGTAAAAATTTGAGAACAAACATATATCAACATATATAACATAAATCCTTTTGCAAACGATGCCGTTTTTTGATTATGATAGACCAAACTGCAAATCTTTTAATTTTCCAAATTAAATTATGCAGTCAGATAAGATTGTCATAACATGTTTGAATTTTTTTATCATTATTGCAACTGCTATTTAATCTGCGATATTAAGATAGCCATGTTGGAAAACATGTGTACTGGTGTACCTACTACTAACTTCTTTCAATTGATTCGAAGTTGTTATCACCCAACCTTCCTTTTTTCGGCCGCAGTAGAGTAGAACGTTTCGTTTTTTGTCAGTGTCGGATTTATTCTTTATCAAACAATCCCCTAGGCTTACCAATGAAATTACTTTGGATATAAATGGATACTGAAGGTAAAGTGCGACTTAAAAACGCATTAGCGGTTCCCCCTGCTACAGTTTTCATGTTACCTTGGCATGGCAAGGTAAATAATCTCCACGAAGCTAGATTTTATGGATTTAGACAAAATTTTCATTCATTTCAATTATACTAAACTATGGCTATATATGGAAATAGTTTTACCAAATTGATTTGTTGTTAAAATGTTGATATATATATTTTTTTATTATAGTTTGTAGCGATTGCGATGCAAATCATTATCACAAGTAGTTCAATCAGATAGGAGTGAATGATTTTAAATAGTGCATGGAAAAAATCACAATAACTAAAGAATATTTGAATGAATAAGCGTTAAATAATTGCGTAGGCCTCTATTATTAGTTGCGCCAAGCGTGGCCTTCTGCTGACCTTTGTGTCTGAGATACTAGTGCATTATTCACTGGCATCAATCCGTATTGCTATTATATTTTAATAAAGGTTCTTTCATTCAATATTATGTAGGACATTTTCTACTTAATAAATTGCATCCGTTTTAAACATGAATGAAATTACATTTGCAGATATCATTTTCGTTGGAAAAGAAAAGCTAAATGAAATTATATTGATCATAAAATCTAAGGGTGATATTAAAATCAACATTAGTAATTAACAGGTAATTTTACTTAGCTACCAGATAAATTTGCCTGAAAATTTCAATACTTTAACTCACTAGATAAGTGGATTACAAACTTTTATCTTTTTTTACTTCATCAGAGGCGAGTATGTACTTTAGGGACTCCATTTTCCGTACTTAGGCTCCCATTCGGTGCGTTGTGCATGGTTTGATCGTTCTATCTAACTAGAACAAGGAATATCTTAGTCATATTCACATCTTCATTCGTTTTAATTAGACGTGAAGCATATTACATAAAGTAAGATCTATCTTCGTTCATAAAACAAAGAATCGATCATTCGTCCCGGATTGGCTTGCGTCACGCCACCTGTCCTTGTCGGAGTGCACGACTGATGTCAGTTCAGGCCACAGATAATATAATACTAGCATAGTTCAGTTTGAGATAAGCCCTGACAATACAACGTGTTTTCACATAAATATGAATGTTATTTATTTAAATACAACAGATAGTGCTATAACTGGGTCTTCTAGACTAAACATACGTGCATATTTTTTAATTAGTGTAATTATTCGGGTTGCAGACAACTTGATTTAAATTGCTCTGGGTTTGCATATTTTTTTTTACTCATTTGTAAAATATGGAAAATGCGTGCGCGTCACATGACAAATGTTTCGCATAAAAACGAATGGCTACTCATAAGAATTGCGAACGTCAGATGGACTTTATGAAAGATGATATTACTAGGAAGAAAGTGAGCATGCGATGTCAACTGATAGAGAAGTATGCGAAAGGGGTAGGAAGACAAGGATTTGAAATTTGTGCATTGGCAGACAAAAGTAAGCTAAAGATATCGTGCTATTCTTCAGTTAATTGCATTGAAATAACTCAGCAGTCATTTCCTAGAACCAACCCAGCATACCAATTCTACTAGCGTTAGCTATTTTTAGCTACGTTGACAATGAGAGAAAAATGTCGTCACACACAGCTAGTCGTGTATAGTCGAATACGTGTCTATTTAAATAAATACATTAATTTCAATGAAGAGTGATTCTTCGAAATGATTAATTGTTTAAACATTTCGCAACTTTCAGCCTTATTGAGAATAGATCATTCGCTTAGTCATGACTATTAAATATAACCTTCATATAACACACGTTCCGTATTTTATTGATTTTAGCTAGCTAACTTTTGAATAATGAAAATAGCGTTGGCGGTAAGACAACACGATAATGGTAGCGTTTTAAATAGGTCGATCAATTCCGTGTTATATTGCCGCATATAAAGGGTAGGTAGTAACGTAGGTAGGTTGTACCATAGTCGTGTGGCGATAATTTAAATGCCATTCTGTGAATTATCACGCCGGGTTATCCAATTTGAATGTCTGGGTTGTCTGCGTAAATAAAATTTCTCACAAACCATCGACAGTATTCATAATTATACTGAAATAATTATTTTCTGTATCGTGAATCTATTTTATTGAAAGCACTAATTCTGAACCACACAACTGCAGATGTTAAGAAAGATGAACCTCGAATTTAAATTCCTGATGAATTTGAATTTCGAAAAACCATAAAGTTGGTATCGGGATTAGTTACCAATACTTAGGTGGATGTATGAATGCGTAGATGGCAATGTATAAATGCGGACGGAAAATTCTGTTTAAAATACCTCAATAGCTTTTCATTTAATTGATCAACATTACAATCCAAATAAGGAAACACAAACTAGTTTCCAGGGACTTTCGTTGCAGATCATATCAATATACGACTTCTAACGATATGCTGCTGTTCTTCAAAGGCACCAACTCTAGCAATTAAACCAATTAATTGCCGTTCATAAATACGGATTTAATTAGTAGTCAGCGATTTACTGCTCGGCTGGCTGACAGTCATGGTTCGTTCGGGAAAGCGGGCGACAACGAACGAGCTGAGTTGGTTCGTAGATCGTAGATTCGGCGTCCACCAGGGTACTCGACTGTGACACGTGAGGCTTACGAGCGCGACCACCGTGACCGAGAGACTTTTGTTATGGCTTGCAACACGCTGTTATTGACTACTGTGGACCAGAGCTTTATGCGGTGCTACTGGTTCATCGTACTCTGTACATCATATCAAATCATTTGTACTGCCACTTTATATGTGATATGGCCTTGGCAACTTAAAACAATTATGGCGGTCTACGGCAAATAAAATTATATGCCATTTATAATCTTTCGGGGTAATAGGTTATGGCCTGTTTGATGACTACCTCTGGATTTATGTCAAGGATAAAAATAACAAATACCAATTGTGGTTTGAATCACTGATGATACATATTTTTTATTAGACAGCTGCTGGAATTTCAGTTGTCCTTTTCCCCGACATAGAATTAAGTGGCTTTTTCGTCTTTTGGCTTTGTTGTTAAGTTATTATGTACATGCATATAATTTTGTATATATTTAAGGATAAAGGAAAACCGAACGATTAGTCGATTACACATATGTCCTGTGATCTGTGTTTCCGTTGACTTAGGATGTTGTTATTCTATTATTTATCGTCGTTTTATGTGCTGTCCTCTTATTTGTCACGTTACTGATCACGTTGTCCGATGGTCTGATGTCATTTGTGGCTGAGCTCACGAGGGCATCAATATTGGGTCGCGTGCTTCCACTCATTTGTACGGGAATTCTAATTACATTGGAGCATTTGTAGCTTAGTAGCTTACTGTTGTTCTCCGAAGAATCATTGTGGGCATGATTAATGTTTGTTTTGATATTGCAAACGGGTGTATAGGTATTGGGTATTGCGGGCGTTTTTTCTTGTTCTGCTGTTGCAATCATTAATTTTAGTTTTGTTTATATTGTCGTTCAAGAATGTTTAAACTTATAATACCTGTGTGGCATATAGTAGACCCTAATTCATATCATTTGAATGAGTAATGGCACCATTACAAATATTAATAACACAATAATAATTAGCGGTACAAAGCTTATTACATCTATCATCGAACGTGACTCGATTGGCGCCAGCACGATAAGTAGCCTCGTCCTCCGCATTCAGGACACGTCTAAACCACAAGATGGGTTGACAAGCAGGATAGCCATATTAGGTATCTACATTTTACAATGTAGGTTGAAAAACAACAAAGGAAACCACGACTGGAAGATAATTACATGGTCCTTTTTTTGCTAAGCCTGACCTTCAGAATGTCTGGGATGAAATTTTGTATATAGTTTCGGGCGTGAGGTTGAAGCTATGTAAAAACTTTGTCGGAACCTGTTTCTTTTCTGTATCTGTGTAGCTACGGAATTTAAATGAGACGGATGGGTTCTTTTACCTAACAAAATCGTTATGTTATCATTAAGTCGTTCAAGGCGTTCCACTTATACTCGTACTTAAAAATAAATAATAATATGTAACATTAGTATGGTAGCAAGGAATACGTAATCTTTAAAAATAATTTTATAATACTGTAAGCACTTGGTTTTCCTTTTGGTATTCCACAACATTGTAGTCGTACTGTTTGAATAAATTAATGATATTGTTTTGAATTTAGATGTGAATTTATATGTGTGCGATTGTTTTATGTCGAAAGTCATTTCCATCATGAATGCACAAACTCGTTCCTAGCTACATACTTTAGACTTGTGCTAGAAGTATTGTATGCAAATCCCAGGTGAGAGCACTCACGGGCAGGCAGGCCACGCCACACGGCCACACATGAGTGACATCTATAAAATCTGGGGTGCTGGTCTATAAGGTTGCGTGCTGTATAATTTCTAAACATCATAGCACGACGAACAAAGCTCATAAAGCTAATTTCAGTCACGATTACCTGTATTTATATTTATATAACTAGCTGTAAGCCAGATCTTATCATATGATATAATTCTGGCATTTATTTTAAATTTTGCACTGATGTCATGTGCCGATATGGTAAGAATTCACGGCTTAAGATAAAGACGGTCACAATGTACTTTGCACCGACCAATTGCATTCGCCTTCACAGACCGGTAATAAACCTCAATTTCCAATTGCATGATGATTCCCACCTGTCGTCTGGTCATCTGTTGCGATGGTGATTGAGTGATATAGATGATAGAGTCGCATCAAGCTAACGAGAATAACAAGTAAAGTGCCCGACGTATATTAGGCGCCCACTCGTCACTAGATCCTCAATTGAAAAAGATTCCTCGTCGCTAAATTGACCTTAGAACGTCCTACATCTCGTCTCGGAATAGGAAGAGCTGTCTTCTAATACAATATCAATGTTTGCGTCTGTAACCAAATTTGGTGAGCTGTGTTAATGATATGGTAGCTATATCCTGCAGTTCTTAGAAACAAGAACCAAACTTGTTTCCTTGTTGCTTTATGTTTTGTAAGCCTAACAAATCGAAAAGAATTAGTTCAGCTTCTTGTTGACGTAGAGTAGCATCGTTTGTTTGTGTTAGGATGGGCCGCTTTATGTTGCTTTCTTCCCGTGATATGTAGCATTCTCATGTATTTTATTACAGCGTGAGAGTGATGTAAAAAGCCGGGCATTGTATACAAAATCGGCACGCCAATTAGAAAGATATGTGACGTGGAGTGGTGCAGGCTGCGACCTCAGGCGGCGGTATTCGCGGCGATGATCTCACCGGCTCGGGCCCACGTCCTCGCCTCGCTCAAACTCGTTTGTTGTTTACTCGTGTCGATGTAAGAACTTAACGTTTTCGAACACAGGACGTTCAGTATCAAGTGAGACGAGGTTTACGTCATGCAAACACTATATTTTGACTTTTATTGCCAGAAAATGCCTTACATCCTTATTTAACTTAGCAATCTTGCCGTCCGGCAAGTTTGGCTTTGGCTAGTCAACTCTATTTTATGGTACAGTGTTGTCTGTTTTTGGTTAATCTGTTTCGTCCTTACTTTTAAGATGTGAATATTAAATTGACTGTTCCGAAGCTGTTTTTTATGATTAATCGTTGAGCGCTATTATGTTTAGTTTTTGTGGTGCATAGGAAGTTAGCAAGGTAGCCAAGCAATGGCGGATTTCAAGTGCAAAATCATTAAGCACAGGAAACCAGTCAGTTTTAGAAATGATTACTAGCTAGACTATTGTGGTCACAAACGCTATTTAGATTTTTCGAGGACAAAACTCAGCTTGTTGTGTGAATGTGATTGATAATGATCATGTTACAATAAGAGATCATGATTGGAGCAGACTGTGCTTCAATCGTTGCGTAATTTTGAGAATTGGTTGCAAGCCTGTTTTGTGTACAGACAGGTAGGCCATATGGTCGACGACCTTGCCTAGCACAGGCGTTGGTGACTGGCGAACTGTACCAGCACCTACACACAAATTATTTCCGATTCTTCACACCCGGTTTGAAAAATATCACTTCATATTTTAATATCTGCGTAGGTAATTAGGTATGTTTATGTATAGCAGCAAGATTTGGTATCTTATCTATGCAAGTTTTTAAATATCAACGACCTTTTGTATTCTCAAAAGTCATAATATGGTAACAGTCGTGTCGTAAATTACTTAGATGTGACTCTTTATTTCTTTACTTAGTACTATTCAGGTACCTATCTACTTGCTTCACGGAAAATGGTGGACTACCACTAAGTTCTTTAGAATTTAGTCTCTTATGTCGCCGGTTTCTTCATTTCATTTAAATTCATTTTAATATCACACAATCGCAGTTCGTGGATTTATATCTGGGAGTCCATTTATAGCTATGTTGTAAATTACATACAAGTTTGGCTTCGAGCCGCTTTTGGGAGGCTTCTTAAGGCAACTTTCCAACTCCTGCGCATTGGGGTCGAGTTTTTTGACAACCACCATAATAGTATGATACGCACACGATGCTGGTGACGGTATTTCTTTTCTTTCTTCGGAAAATTCGAATAAATACTACATGTGTTAGCATGCTATAAGCACTTATAGCATAATCAAAAATAGTAAGAATCGCTACAAGCTTGTTTGCAAATTCAAATATATACTAATTTATTCTAACATCAAAAGAGTTAGCGTCCAATAAGCGTCATGTCTCACTCTTTTCCTGCTTGACAAGTTTGATCTCAGCTGTGGTCACTTTTATATCCACTCCTATTAACTTTCTTTATTAGATCCTTGTTCATTTTGCGGTCAGTTTGTTGCACTGTTGCCCACCAACACCCACTTAGTACAACTATTGATCCTGGGGGAGATAATGACATAATTATGTATGGCAGGTGTCCCTAGTAATTGCAGTTTCATGTAATAATAATTCTGAGTGTTTGTGACCATACCAAACAGCACACAACGCCCGTATTCTCCGTATTATCATCTCTCATTTCGCTAGTTATGAAACACCATATTATAGGTACATTACCTAACCTAGACAGGTAAAGTTTTCCCAGATACAAAGTTGCCGATTATCGACTGTACAAACTTTTACATTCAAACAATAATTTGGAGACAATGTTGAGACATTTTTATGCCAAAGCCGGTACAATTTGAATCGTGCTTCAGTAATATTGCACAATCTGTTCTTTACAAATGTTGTAACAGCTAATTGCAGTGTTGGAGTGTTTCAAAACAGTCTCGTTAGTCAGAGCTTAGAGCGAACAGGCGAGCTTGCATACCACGAACTACCAAGTCGTATTGAGCACATCTGAAATGTCGTTGAGTAACCGTCCCGATATAGCGAAGCGCCATCAACCCCGTCATCTGATGCTCTCACTGTGACTCAGGATTTAAACTTATGTGCATTTGCAGCTTGAATAGCGAATTAACGAAGTGGTGACAAGTTGTCGGTTAGTGTTATGTTACTTGCATTCATGAGTTTTCTGACCCTGCGAACCCTTTTATAGCAACCCATTTCTATACATCTAGTATTTTAGTCTGATCGTCTTCAATAATATTCCCTCACGTTCCATAGGACATTTAGCTCGCCTAATAGATTTAAGATTACGCAGGTTAACGCACCTTCGTGACTTCGGATTCTAGCTAAATTCTTTAACAATCGGGCTCAAACGTGCGTAGATTTCCAACCTGTTCGCCAATTTTGAATAGGTAGCCTAACAACGTAGTCTTTTCGTTGTCTGAATATCAATATGATGATATTGTGTATTAGGTACGTACAAGATACTTAGTACGTGCTTTGCCTGCGAGCTTTCACTTTAGCTTCGAGTTACATAACATTAAAGGCCAAAAGCTTTCGGGGTGATTCTAATTTGTTAGGATGATTTTATTAGTAGTAACAAAATACATAATCTCACATAAGGGCACGTAAGGATCATAGGAACCTTTTTTTCCTAGGGGATCCTTACATATTCCTTCTGATTCGATTACGGTCATAAAAACATCATCGTAGTTAGATACGTAAGTTGAGATGAATATCGGTTTTCCTCCAATTTATTTATTAGAATGATGTTAGATCACACACATAACAGTACTTCTTCTTGATCAGTACTTTTACAGTCTAAGGTGCATTTGCATCGAACTTGATGCATAAAAACTGTACAATGTGTTTACTTGATCAGTTCAACAGAATAACGATTTACCATAAATAGCTCGCACAACGTGTTTACTCAAGGAGTGGTGAAGTCATAAATATTTTTATGCACTTGTGTCAGGGCCTGTTTCTTCGTATCCCTCATTGCCACTGATTCACGAAATCTCATTCATTTTGCAGTTCGCGTAGGCATTTGCAGTTTGCATGACCTCTATTTTAATGAGGATAAAGTTATTTTTAACCACAACTTATCATCTTTAAAAATTTACCTTAACCTTAACACATAAATTTTATGCAAAAAGTATGGATGGTGTTTTATTAATCGAACACTTACATTGAAGGTAAAAATGACGTGATCAAACAGTTGTTGGCTAGGTATTTGTCTGCTTCCTGATTACTTCATTCATCTTTTATATGAATATTTATCTCAAACTGATGTGATTGAAAGAACAAACTCCTTCCTGCTTTATAATAAGCTCAGTTTATTTTAACAATTGATTTGATTTTTTTAAGACACGTACCTGGACGTGAACTGCAGTGGGTGGCCAATATGGAAAGCACTCAATCGGTAGCGCACCTGCACTTACTTCACAAATTGCAAATTTGCAACTTCATGCATTGTTTTACAAATAGCAATAAAAGTATCGAACAATAATAGGTGTGACGTATAATTAGTTGCACTATGTGAAGGCTGCATCTACATATGCTATTTAATTACAACTTTACGCGATAATCCATTGAGGGAAAGTGTGAAAACTAAGCTGATAAGGGTTGTCGAGCCGCCACGCTTGGCAGCTTGTGGTCGGGTATTATCAATGCGTAAAACAAAAGGCAATGTTATCTTTTCAATACTTTACACGCATAGTACGCGGTGTTTAGTATTCAGTAGCTGCTCTCTATAGTTTCGTGATTCGTGTAATGATGTGAATTTTGAAATCTGGGAATTTAGTGATTTGCAACCATGGTTTTGAGGTAACGCTTGATTGATTATGAAGTTATGATTCGATTGGAATTTATTAGTTTTATTTAGAACAATAATATGTTGGTTCAAAAATGTAGAGCGCGGTATTTCCTTGCCTTTCTTTGCCTTTAAAATAAAAGTGATATATGGGTAGGTAAATAAAATAATAAACTTTCTTTCGAGTGAAAACGCATAGGATTAGGTGGTGGTATGTCTGTTATATGAATAGAAAATGATTTGTCTACTTACTGATTTGGTCAAGATCCTGATTTTATCAAATATATATATACCCATCCTTTTAAGTTTGGGTCGCACAATATTTGCGAAGACAATTCCACATTGCTGACAATGTTCGCCCACACCTTGAAGCAAATAAAACTAAATTCAGTTTGCGATATCGTTAGATAAGATTCAAACAAAATAATCTTCTAGTTTCTAGGTACCTATTAGATTAAAATAAATCAGACGATAGTGTTTTGTTTTTAACAGGGACCTCCTTTGGCCTTACCTACAAAACAAAAAATCTCTGATGTGTTATGTGTTAGCACAGCCACAGATTCTTGATTGGAATTTTCAGTAGGGAATTTGAAGGCAGATTTTGCTTACCAGTTGCTAAGTGCAGGGATTTTTCTAAAGCTGCGTGCACTGCATGGATATATATGAATCTGTGTGCATGATAATGTAGCTAATTAAAAATGTATGATGCATCATCTACAGAGAACGAAGACGCCTCCGAATCTGTGCTGTACAATCTCATGAATCTGTGCTTTGAAATAGATACTTACGTATTAAAGGTAGGTATAGTAGGTCACCTATCCGTCATCAGAGATTACGAGTATGGTTTAAAATTAAATGTTATGTGAATGAAGTTGGTCATAATACAATATCATGATTTTGGTTGATATTTTGTTTTTTGTCGTTGATACCTTCTGTCACAGATAGAGGGTGGGAACATGAGAACTGACCTTTACAGGACACTAGGTCAGCATATTGATCGGAATAGACGCGACAGGGATTGAACATGTTTGCTCCCCATCGCTAGGCGACTAACACTGGAGCAAACCTATTAAATTGTGAATAATTGTGGAACGATTAACGAACCCTTAGTTTTTATGGGACGTCGTATCCATTTTTAATGTCCAGAAACTTGATAAACCCACCTGCTTAAAAGTCATTGACAAAAGAAACCAATTCTGTTTTGTTCGTGTATATGGCCAATAAAAAATAGCTCTTTTTTAATAAACAAAGAGTTGTTCTTATTTATAGTAAGCTTTTCTCTGGCCAAAGAATCAGCATTTCCATTAAGCGTGACAATACTGCCAGAGTTCAGGGCAATTTTGCCGTTGACAGCGATGTGGACGATTTATTTATGCCCAACCTCCTTTTTATACGTTTTTATACATAATTATTATTGTCAGTTTGTATATATTTTGTATATATTGTAATTCCGTTCAGTGGTAAATAAATTGGGACCCTTAATATTAAGTATCATGAATTCATGACTTATCTTACCTCTGTGGAGGTTACAAAAACTCTCCTTGCGAGTAGAAAGGGCACAGTTCGAGTTGTTTCATTGACTCTTTGACTCATGGCTATATCTGGATTGCCTCTTGCAAATTGCAGCCGCCTACTCCTGGCATGCACTTTGCAGGCCTATTTATAATAAAATTATCATGCCTTTTGATTTATACTCCTTTAGTGAGGCTGTTTCAATACAAAGAACGGTTTAATTGAGTTTAAGTCGACGATGACGTCAACGCTAGGTTTTAGCGATTGCGATGAAAGAACAGTGAAATGAATGAGTGTGGTGTCATTGGAATGTTGCCTCGGGTGATTTGATGTTTTTGTATTAGTCAGTGGATTTTAGGCGGATTTAGAAAATGTTCTTCATGTTACTCTATAATAATTAATAACATCATAAACTTGAATACACGCGGTGTATTTTTATTAGGGAATTTATGGGCAACGGCCTCCCGGAATTCCTTTCGTTGTTATTCTTCACACCAGTTTTCAAGGAAGCCATCCAAAGCAGCCTGAAAAAAAAGCCAGAACATCATAAAAGTATTTGTAAGTTCCCACACAATAAAAGATATCCTGCCATTTAGTGTGTAGTTAACTAGACACATTAATGTTAAAACATACAGACACGTAGCTTCGGTACCTAGGTACATATATATTTCTTTTTATAGCTGAAACCGCTGAAGTCTGTCTAGATGCCCGCCAAAGTTCATGAAAGGTTCAGTGCCGTTGCTATGGAAACAGAAACGCGGTCACTCCGGCCCTTTCGATAGTATCACACTTCTCATGAAGACTAGGTATTTTGTAAATCATTAAGTACTCTGCCTAACTTTTTGGGGAATACCAACAAGCGTGCAGTTATGTATTTTTCTGAAAAACACCTGAAACTGAACGTTGTACCAGCTAGATAGCTTACAAAAGGCTTAATTAATCTACTAATAATTTATATATTATATTTTAATAGTAGTCTTAAAGCGTTGGGTCAGTTGTCTCTTCGTCGACCAATCAATCTCATAAATAAAATTTATAACTGGGTAAGTAGGTTACCAGTCCTTTGTAGCGTTTCTTTCTATTATAGTTTTATGTTCAGACATCGACTAATTGTTGGGTATTATATCTGGGCTACACAGTCTATGATACATACCTATCTACTTGTTGATATGAGAAGCCGTTTCAGTTTCACGAACGGCACGGCAGTACGCGTCGCGAGCTCAAAGCCGCTGGATTCATTCCATACACACAGTTCCTTGTCCTACTTTTACAAACCAAGCTAAATAATTCCGATAGTAAAATCAAAGTTAAGAAAGTTTACATGTCATGAGTAAAAGTGTCTCTTGCCTACCATAAACGTTTTGATTGAATAGCGATAGGTTTTCACAGAAGCTCAATTAATTCTAATTGAAGTCGAGTTAAACGTTTGTTTTTCAATTTATGTTAAGCCGTATTTACTGTGCCAAGCTTTCTAAGTCTTTCTGTAGTCGGTTTTAACTGTATTTAGTGCGTTTTAATCCTGTTCAAAAGTAGTAAGCCTGGATTATGTATCGGAATAAGTTTCCATGGATTATTGCGACACGGTATCAGTTACGTCAATGAGAACAGCTGTGAAGTGCTTAAGCACCATTGCTTGTGTCTCTGTAACGTGAGACAGGGGAGGTGAGCGCGATGGCCCCGGGTGATGGCCAATTCACTGACGCTGCCGCCTCTGCCGCTTCCCAGAAGATTTCCACTGTCTCTTCATCCTTATCGTGTCAAAAGGTGTGATTTTCTGTAAATAAGTAACATAAATATTAATTTACGAAACTATAGACGAAGGTAGTTGGTAATTGTTGGCACTATTTTTAAGATTTTTAAACTTTTTATCTAAGGTCGCGTGACCTGCGACGTTTTTGTGTGAATATGAAGCATAACTAATGTTCCATGGTGGTTTTTGCAGGCGTCATCGCTGCCCACACAACGATGTCCCGGAGCCATTGTTCGATGTGGAGCACACGACGAGCGTGGTCTCCGCGTACCAGCGCGACTACGACGAGAAGCACGTGAGCCGCACCACTGCGGTCCACCACGAGGATCACCTTCGTCTTGAAGGCGACTTCCAAGAGCCAGAGCGTCCTCAGTGGCAACCTGCCGAGCGACCCAAACAAAGAAAACCCGAAGATAATCTTAAACCCGAGGGTGATTTCGAGAGAAGACAACCTGAGGAATGGCGGCCTGGTGAAAGGGCTCCCGTCAGAAAACCTGAAGATAATTTAAAACCTGAAGGCGAATTCGACAGACACAAACCCGACGAATGGCGTCCTGGTGATCGTGCACCCGTCCGTAGGCCTCAAGATAACTTGAGACCAGAAGGTGAATTCACTACTCCCGAAAAAGAACCATGGAGACCAGCTGAGAGGGAAAGACCTAAAAAGCCAGAAGATAACTTAAAACCTGAAGGTGACTTCGAGCAACCCAAACAAGACGAATGGCGTCCGGCTGAACGCGTCACTCAGAAGAAACCCCAAGACAATCTTCGTCCCGAAGGAGATTTCGAACAGCCAAAGCATGACCAATGGCGTCCAGCTGAAAGGCAAACAGCGACAAAACCGAAAGACAACTTAAAACCAGAAGGCGATTTTGAACAACCTAAACACGATAAGTGGCGTCCAGCGGAGCCAGTCACTCAGAAGCGACCTAAAGATAACCTGAGACCTGAAGGTGACTTCGAGCAACCCAAACAAGACGAATGGCGTCCGGCTGAACGCGTCACACAGAAGAAACCCCAAGACAATCTTCGTCCTGAAGGTGATTTTGAACAGCCAAAGCATGACGAATGGCGTCCAGCTGAAAGACAAACAGCAACAAAACCAAAAGATAACTTAAAACCAGAGGGTGACTTTGAACAACCAAAACACGATAAGTGGCGTCCAGCAGAGCCAGTTACTCAGAAGAGACCCAAGGATAACCTCAGACCCGAAGGAGACTTCGAACAACCTAAGCAGGATGAATGGCGTCCGGCTGAACGCGTCACACAGAAGAAACCTCAAGACAATCTTCGTCCCGAAGGTGATTTCGAACAGCCAAAGCATGACGAATGGCGTCCAGCTGAGCGCGTTACTCAGAAGAGACCTAAAGATAACCTCAGACCTGAAGGTGACTTCGAGCAACCCAAACAAGATGAATGGCGTCCGGCTGAAAGACAAACAGCAACAAAACCTAAAGACAACTTGAAACCAGAGGGTGACTTTGAACAACCAAAACACGATAAGTGGCGTCCAGCAGAGCCAGTTACTCAGAAGAGACCCAAGGATAACCTCAGACCCGAAGGAGACTTCGAACAACCTAAGCAAGACGAATGGCGTCCGGCTGAACGAGTTACACAGAAGAAACCTCAAGACAATCTTAAACCAGAAGGTGAATTTGAGAAGCCCAAACACGATGAGTGGCGCCCTGCTGAAAAACAAACACCAACAAAACCGAAAGATAACTTAAAACCAGAAGGTGACTTTGAACAACCAAAACACGATGAATGGCGTCCCGCGGAACGCGTCACCCAGAAGAGACCCCAAGATAACCTTAAACCAGAAGGTGAATTTACTACGCCTAAGAAGGATGAATGGAAACCAGCAGAAAGACCCCAACAAAAAAAGCCTACTGACAATTTGAAACCAGAAGGTGATTTCGCTAAACGTCAGCCTGATGAGTTTGTTCCTGCAGAAAAGGCGATTGTGAAAAAGCCTGAGGATAACTTGCGGCCTGAAGGTGATTTTACAATTAGACGCACAGACGATTACAAAGTGGTCATTGGTGAGAGAGCTGAAATCATTCGCCGAACAGATAACATCATAACGGAAGGCGAGTTCACAGGTAATCTATAATGTATAATTTTAAACTATTCATAAATAAATTCTATAATTAAAAGTACATAATTACTATTCTACAATAACATAAAGAACCGGATATCCCAGTCTCGCCCATAGCTTGTATTTAATCGATCCTCAATGAAATCCCATTTTCTTGTCTAAAAATAAATAATACTTATCACACCCTATTTTGCTTTTCAGATACTACAACTTCACGTACGGAGTATACGGTGAAACCAGTGGAAAGACCAAAACCAGTTCGTCGCAATACTTGGACAAAGTTAGAAGGAGACATGACTACAGAAACGACATCTCAGTCCGAATATGTTGATCACACTGAAACTGTAGAAAGAACAACAATGGTCGCGAAGAGAACTGATAATTTAATACGAGAAGGTGAAATTGAATTTGTAACATCCAATCAGAAAGACTATCCAGAAAAGGCAGGTCCAGTTGAACGACCCAAGCGACGACGCACGTGGACTAAGGAAGACTTTGAAAAGTTTTATTCCACGGAAGAGCTCGAAAAAATTACTACTTCGCAGGAGGACTACACAACATACGAAGAAATTGATGTTAGACAACAGAGAATTATAAGAAAGGATAACCTACATATGGAAGGTATATTTGATAGTCATACTGTGTCTCATGACACATACGGGCCAAAACATTCTGAGAGACCTAAGCAAAAGAAGCCAATTGATAACCTGAAACCTGAGGGTGATTTCGAGCAGCCAAAACATGATGAATGGCGCCCCGCAGAGCGCGTCACTCAAAAGAGGCCACAAGACAATCTTAAACCGGAAGGTGATTTTGAACAGCCAAAGCAAGATGAATGGCGCCCAGCAGAGCGAGTCACTCAGAAGAGACCGAAAGATAACCTCAAACCTGAAGGAGAATTTGAGCAACCAAAGCACGACGAATGGCATCCGGCTGAAAGACAAACACCAACAAAACCGAAAGACAACTTGAAACCAGAAGGTGACTTCGAACAGCCTAAACATGATGAGTGGCGTCCAGCAGAACGCGTTACTCAAAAGAGGCCGAAAGACAACCTTAAACCAGAGGGTGACTTTGAACAGCCTAAACACGACGAATGGCGTCCAGCTGAGCGTGTTACTCAAAAGAAACCGAAAGATAACCTTAAACCAGAGGGAGAATTTGAACAACCTAGGCACGATGAGTGGCGCCCTGCAGAACGAGTTACCCAGAGGAAACCCAAGGATAACCTCAAACCAGAAGGTGAATTTGAACAACCGAAGCACGACGAATGGCGTCCGGCTGAAAGACAAACACCGACAAAACCAAAAGACAACCTTAAACCGGAAGGTGACTTTGAGCAGCCAAAACACGATGAATGGCGACCCGCAGAGCGCGTCACACCAACGAGACCGAAAGATAATCTTAAACCCGAAGGAGAATTTGAGCAACCGAAGCACGACAAATGGCGTCCAGCTGAAAGACAAACACCGACCAAACCAAAAGATAACCTCAAACCGGAAGGTGACTTTGAACAGCCGAAACACGATGAATGGCGCCCAGCTGAGCGTGTTACTCAAAAGAAACCGAAGGATAACCTTAAACCAGAGGGAGAATTTGAACAACCTAAGCACGATGAGTGGCGTCCTGCAGAACGAGTTACCCAGAAGAAACCCAAGGATAACCTCAAACCAGAAGGTGAATTTGAACAACCGAAGCACGACGAATGGCGTCCGGCTGAAAGACAAACACCGACAAAACCAAAAGACAACCTTAAACCAGAAGGTGACTTTGAGCAGCCAAAACACGATGAATGGCGTCCCGCAGAGCGCGTCACACCAACGAGACCGAAAGATAATCTTAAACCCGAAGGAGAATTTGAGCAACCGAAGCACGACAAATGGCGTCCAGCTGAAAGACAAACACCGACCAAACCAAAAGATAACCTCAAACCGGAAGGTGACTTTGAACAGCCGAAACACGATGAATGGCGTCCAGCTGAGCGTGTTACTCAAAAGAAACCGAAGGATAACCTTAAACCAGAGGGAGAATTTGAACAACCTAAGCACGATGAGTGGCGTCCTGCAGAACGAGTTACCCAGAAGAAACCTAAGGATAATCTCAAACCAGAAGGTGAATTTGAGCAACCGAAGCACGACGAATGGCGTCCGGCTGAAAGACAAACACCAACAAAACCAAGAGACAACCTTAAACCGGAAGGTGACTTTGAGCAGCCAAAACACGATGAATGGCGTCCCGCAGAGCGCGTCACACCAACGAGACCGAAAGATAATCTTAAACCCGAAGGAGAATTTGAGCAACCGAAGCACGACAAATGGCGTCCAGCTGAAAGACAAACACCGACCAAACCAAAAGATAACCTCAAACCGGAAGGTGACTTTGAACAGCCGAAACATGATGAATGGCGTCCAGCTGAGCGTGTTACTCAAACGAAACCGAAGGATAACCTTAAACCAGAGGGAGAATTTGAACAACCTAAGCACGATGAGTGGCGTCCTGCAGAACGAGTTACCCAGAAGAAACCTAAGGATAACCTCAAACCAGAAGGTGAATTTGAACAACCGAAGCACGACAAATGGCGTCCAGCTGAAAGACAAACACCGACCAAACCAAAAGATAACCTCAAACCGGAAGGTGACTTTGAACAGCCGAAACACGATGAATGGCGTCCAGCTGAGCGTGTTACTCAAAAGAAACCGAAGGATAACCTTAAACCAGAGGGAGAATTTGAACAACCTAAGCACGATGAGTGGCGTCCTGCAGAACGAGTTACCCAGAAGAAACCTAAGGATAACCTCAAACCAGAAGGTGAATTTGAGCAACCGAAGCACGACGAATGGCGTCCGGCTGAAAGACAAACACCAACAAAACCAAAAGACAACCTTAAACCAGAGGGAGACTTTGAGCAGCCAAAGCACGATGAATGGCGACCTGCAGAGCGCGTCACTCAGAAGAAACCTAAAGACAATTTAAAACCTGAAGGAGAATTCGAGCAACCGAAGCATGACGAATGGCGCCCTGCGGACCGCGTTACTCAACAGAAACCCAAGGATAATCTTAAACCAGAAGGTGATTTTGAGCAGCCAAAACATGACGAATGGCGTCCAGCTGAGCGTGTTACTCAAAAAAAACCGAAGGATAACCTTAAGCCGGAAGGTGAGTTTGAGCAGCCAAAGCACGACGAATGGCGACCTGCTGAAAGGCAAACGCCTTCGAAGCCTAAAGATAACTTAAAACCAGAAGGCGACTTCGAGCAGCCCAAACAGGACAAATGGCGTCCAGCGGAGAAGGTTACCCAAAAGAAACCCAAGGATAACCTAAAACCTGAAGGTGAATTCGAACAGCCTAAGCATGAAGAATGGCGTCCAGCTGAAAGACCAGTTCAAAAGAAACCTCAAGATAACCTAAAACCCGAAGGAGACTTTCAACAGCCAAAACACGATGAATGGCGTCCAGCAGAGAGGCAAACCCCTACCAAGCCAAGAGATAACTTGCGGCCTGAGGGCGCTTTTGAGACTCCCAAACAAGACGTATGGCGCCCCGCTGAACGAGTTACGCAAAAGAAACCTAAAGATAATCTGAAACCAGAAGGTGAATTTGAGCAACCGAAGCACGACGAATGGCGTCCGGCTGACAGACAAACACCAACAAAACCAAAAGACAACCTCAAACCGGAGGGAGACTTTGAGCAGCCAAAGCACGATGAATGGCGACCCGCAGAGCGCGTCACTCAGAAGAAACCTAAAGACAATTTAAAACCTGAAGGAGAATTCGAGCAACCGAAGCATGACGAATGGCGCCCTGCGGACCGCGTTACTCAACAGAAACCCAAGGATAATCTTAAACCAGAAGGTGATTTTGAGCAACCAAAACATGACGAATGGCGTCCAGCTGAGCGTGTCACTCAGACGAAACCTAAGGATAACCTGAAGCCTGAAGGTGAATTCGAAAAACCTAAGCAAGATGAATGGCGCCCTGCTGAAAGACCAGTTCAAAAGAAACCCCAAGATAACCTTAGGCCCGAAGGGGACTTCGAACAACCTAAACATGACAAATGGCGTCCGGCAGAAAGGCAAACACCTACCAAACCAAGAGACAATTTGCGACCCGAGGGTGAATTCGAGACTCCCAAACAAGACGAATGGCGCCCCGCTGAACGAGTAACACAAAAGAAACCTAAAGATAACCTTAAGCCGGAAGGTGAATTTGAGAAGCCTAAACAGGATGATTGGCGACCAGCGGAAAGACCCGAAGTAAAGAAACCAAAAGATAACTTGAAGCCTGAAGGAGACATGGATGTTGTTAGGAGAACTGATTATACTGCAACTCGCGGCGATCGCGTTGATGTCGTTAAGCATGAAGATCATCTGAGAATGGAAGGAACTATAGACATTCATCGCTCAAGAGACGATTATAAGCGTATTGAGAAAACTGAAAAAGTTGTAATTCAGAGGCATGAAGATAACTTGAGAACTGAAGGCGAGTTTATAGATCTTACAGTGCGAAACGACTACAGTGCTACTAAAGGTGAAAGAGCGCCTGTTGTAAGGCCACAAGATAATCTGAAACCAGATGGCAAATTTTATAAGCCTGAAGTTGTGACTTCTCAACCAGCCGAAAGGCGCAAACCATTTAAACAGGTTGATAATATCACTATTGAAAGGGACATCGATCTACGACAGAGACAAAAGATTGAACGACTTGATATCATTAGAAGGGAAGATAATCTAAAGATTGAAGGTGAATTTATCGACATGAAACAGAAAACAGATTATACTAAAGTCACTGGTGAACGGGCTGCTATTGTAAAACATGAAGATAACCTAAAAATGGAAGGAACAATGGAAAATATCCGATCATCGGACACATATCGTGTTGTCAAAGGACAAAGAGTCAAATTAACCCGTAGGGAAGATAATCTGAAAATTGAGGGAGTATTCGAAGACCACACTCGTAGGGATGATTATAAGGTAACTAAAGGAGAGAGATCAGCTATAGTTTATCACCGGGATAATTTAAAACCGGAAGGTGAATTTGAAAAAAGGCCAAGAGAAGAGCATGGACCAGGTGAAAAACGAACACCACTTAAACAACCAGATAATTTGAGACCTGAAGGTGATTTTGACCGACCTTCTAGACCAAAATGGGAAACTTCAGAGCGGCCCGACTTGATCAAACACCAAGATAATCTACACCCTCAAGGTGAATTTCCAAGCCGTCCTAAAACTCAGTGGCAGCGAGGAGAGACACCAGAACAAGTTCGTCCTAAGGATAACTTGAAACCTGAAGGCGATTTCGATAGACCCTCAAGGCCGAAGTGGGAAACATCGGAAAGACCCGAGCAAGTAAGGCCTAAGGACAACTTACGTCCTGAAGGTGAATTTACCGACAAGCCTAAGACTAAATGGCAACCTGGAGAAACACCAAGCCAAGTTCGACCCAAGGACAATTTGAAACCTGAAGGTGTCATGGATTCACGCACCCCGCAAAAATGGGCTCCAGGCGAAACACCTGCACAAGTTCGACCAAAAGATAACTTGAAACCAGAGGGTGATTTTGACAGACCTTCAAAACCGACGTGGACATCCGCAGACAGACGTGAACAGGTAAGACCGAAAGATAATTTACGTCCCGAAGGTGACTTCACGGATAAACCCAAGACTCATTGGCAACCTGGAGACACACCAAATCAAGTACGTCCGAAGGACAACCTAAAGCCTGAAGGTGACATGGATACACGTACCCCTACAAGATGGGCACCAGGAGAAACACCAACACAAGTTCGACCTAGAGATAACTTGAAACCAGAGGGTGATTTTGATCGTCCTTCAAAACAACAATGGACATCTGCCGATCGACCTGAGCAAGTAAGGCCGAAGGACAACTTACGTCCTGAAGGTGAATTTACCGACAGGCCCACGACACGGTGGCAACCAGGTGAAACACCAAGTCAAGTTCGACCTAAAGACAATTTACATCCAGAGGGTGATATGGTTTCACGAACGCCATCCAAATGGGCTCCAGGAGAAACTCCATCTCAAGTCCGTCCGAAAGATAATTTAAAAACAGAAGGCAATGTTGACTATCCGACAAGGCCAAAATGGGAAACTGGCGATAAACGAAGCCCAGTTAAACCAAGGGATAATTTGCATCCTGAAGGTACTTCTACTAAGGGGGCACCAGAAACTCCGGGGCAGGTTCGTCCAAAGGATAATTTAAAACCTGCCGGTGAACGACCAAAAGACAGCTATTATATTAACGGGGATATAACAAGACATGATACCAGCAAAACACAAACAAGTGAGACATCAAGGAGGACTGTAGACTCGAAGTCTGTCACTGGACATGATGATCGTGACATTAAATCTCAAACTATTTCAAGGCATGACACCCAAGTTCATCGCGATAATCAGTCGCATATATCTCACTCGGAGACGCACGTGAAACACTCTCACACCACTTCGGACCATACTACTTCAAAACATATCCAATCTGGAACGCACGGCAAACATATTACATCACAGGATGTCATTGATCACAGTGGGTCACAGAAAAATATTCATAGAGTTGCATCACAAGACAATGTCTCTGACAGAAACAAGACGGTGGGTGTTACTGATCGTTCTGTATCTCGAAGCAGCACGGACAGGACAATAGTAAACAAAAGTGACTCTAAAAATATGAAGACCAGCATTACTACAACCACTACCAAAACAATTAAACAAATATCAGAGAAGAAGCTTCGAGGTGGTAAGTGGGTGACTGTAACAAGGAACGTTGAAGTGGATGTAAGTGACGACACGAAAAAAATCGGTCCTCAACAATCTACTCCCAAGAGAGATTTAGACGATCGTACAAACCGACCGCGACAAATCGATGGAGACACAGCACAAAGAACACAGTCATCCGACCACGTAACATCTTCAACGAATCAAACTATTCATACAACACAGGGAACAAAAGGAAACACTTATGTTGATCAACGATCTAACCAACAATATATTGACAATACGCAAAGGGTACATTCGTCTCAACAGTCAATTTCATCTTCGACCTCGAGTCAAAATCTAAGTTCCAATCAGCACCATACCACACAAAGAATTACGGGCGGTTCAAACATATCTCGAGATCACGTCGGTCATGTTACAAAATCTAATCAGCAAACAACTACTGACGGTCATATTATTAGGGGTGGCGATACTACTCAAAGGATTGTGTCGTCCGATCAATCTGGCAGACAATCAAATCAAGGCCATGTGTCAGAAAGTCACATTCAAAGAAATGTAAGCTCATCAACCCAAGTACATCAAGGAAGCCACTCGGAGCAACACACATCAAGAACATCTCAACATTCAACGAACAGAAACCAGTTGAGTGATAATGTTACAAAGACCAGCATCGAATTCCAGAGAGCTATGCACGGCGGCGGTGGTAATGACCCCCCGGCCACCGTTACAGACAGCTCATCACGTAGCGGTCATCATAAACGCACTTCAGATTTGGTTTCTGATTCCTTGACATCAAATTCAATTTTACATCGTAAAGGCGTTCACTCCAACACAGAAGCTCATCATTCGATTAGCTCTACAGCGGCCGCACAGAGAAAGAGCATCGGTAATCTCTCAGAACGAGGCGAATACATAAGTAATTCTAATCAAAACACGGACAGAAAAAGCATCAGTTCCATGCATAGATCTACAAGAGACAACATGGGAGTTATTTCTCAACATGAAAGTTCAGACTCTCGTCGTAATCAAACTAGAAGAGACGGACAGTCTACTCTTGTGGGCGAACGTCAGCCAGCACGAGTTGTTCGGGACAACTTGAGAGTCGGTGGTGACTTTTATGGGCAATCAGAGTCTCGTTATGGAAGTTTTTCGCGCTCAGAACATGCACAGAAAACTGACCGTACCGAACGAGTTGAGCGTGTAGAGCGGGTCACACGCCATCACGGGAATGCTTCACAATTTGTCCTGGGTGACGGCAGCACCAGCTACAAGCGTGAATTTACTTCGCATGTCCACGGAACTTGCCCGGCTACTTTGATCGATTCTGGACGCACTCCTTTCAAACACACGCGCGATTCACGTGAACATAAGTTTTACGCGACAAAAATAACACAGCAGCAACAATAAAAATGGGCCAAGAAAAGGCTAAAAAAATGTCATTCCTTACAACCTATATGGAGCTTATATTGTAATCCTGTTAATGTTTACTGTACACGCATGCTATTGCTAACTACTAGTCTTAATTAATATATGATTAACATGCCTTTATATGTATAATATGCATAATTTAATGTTTAATTTAACAAGTTTATATTTTATTTTGTCAAACATTGCCATGCAATAAACTTTTATATAATTAAGGAGTTGTTTTATTTATTTTCTTTCACTTCGTCAAATAGCAACTGGTTTCTTACATTGCCGTTAGAATAAATTCTCTAAAGGTTTTAAATTCATTTTAACACACAACAACAATTTATTTCATCGCCACTGCTCTCAAAACGGTGAAGGAAAATATCGTGAGGAAACCCGCATGTCCTAGAACCAAAAATTCGAAGACATGTGACATCTACCAATCCGCATTGGGCCGCGTGGTGGACTAGCCCACTCCCTCTATAAGAGGATACCTGAGTCCCAGCAGTGGGAACAATAAAAAAATGCTGTTGATGTTGTTGTTGACACAACAACATTCGATTATGTATGTACATAATCCCCTTCCTGATTCCTGGTTCCTGACTTGCTGAAAAGGATTTCTTCAAATCGAGAATTAGTACTTTTTAAGATATCTTCATTGCCTCGATCTTTTTTTTTTAAATACTTGTATTAGGTAGCCGAGCTTCTTTAGTAAACAATGAGCACTTAGAAAGATCCTGAACTAATGGAAATCGAACGTAGGACCCCACGTTCACCAACGCGCTTGCAACTATAGTCCTCGGCAAACTTCTTGGCCGCCCTGAAGTTGGTTTACCGCATGCGCGAGGCACAAAACGGTGCTGTTTTTGTATTACTACTGCGCAGCCAACTTCAGGGCGGCCAAGAAGTTTGGCGAGAACTATACAAGATTAAGGGCCTACAAAGCTTTAGTGCCGTAAAACGGTAACTTTCCAAAGCATACTCCTTAACGGCTAGGTTAAAAGGTTTGAAAAATAATATATTTATTATTGATTCATCTACATTTTTTAGCTGTGGTGGCCCAGTGGTATCGGCTGCGACTTACAATTTGTCGGTCGTGCGTTCGAACCCAGGCAGGCGCTTTACTTTGTGTAAATTATTTCATCACCACTGCTCTCAAAAAGGTGAAGCAAAACATCGTGAGGAAACCGGCATGTCCGAGAACCAAAAATTCGAAGACATGTGACATCCACCAACTGAGCCCGCGTGGTGGATTACGGCCCATTCCCTCTCACAGAGAGGAGGCCTGTGTCCCAGCAGTGGGAACATTAATAGGCTGATGATGTGATGATGTGTGTACATTTTTTTAAACAAGGTTTTTTCGTGTAACTAATAGTTATGCTTTAAGAAAAAAACAACACAATTTTTATTCGCAACTTTTGGATATACTCCTCCAAAGCGACTTGGATGTTTAAAAATATTTTTACACAGATAAATTGATGGCTGGAATTTCTTCATAACTGAAATAGCATATGTAAATCAAATAATATTTTGCAAACAAAACTGTTCAAAAGGAGGTTCAATATTGATATTCTGGCATCGAGCGGGCGCACGGCCAGTACTGCGTTAACATTGGGGCGTATATATCGCCTTAACGGAGCACTTTACCTGGTTGAGGAACGCAAGGAACTACTAGGAAGGAAGTATGAAAAGTAAGGGGAGGCCTATATGTCCAGCAGTGAGTGATTCCGGGCTGAAATGATGATGATAATGATAAAATTCTTAGATTACAAGTTTTTAGATAAATAACGTAGGTACTTACTTACGTGTCTTAAAAAACCGTAAACCACTTAACAGTCTGGCAAATTGATATAGCAGCCAAAGCTCAAAGCTTGATTTTAACTTATAAACATATCTATAATTAACTATTGTGTACATGTGTACATCTGCCCACAGAATCTCTCAAACTCCCTCAGAAGCATCGGTTCGGTGGATACGATCCTGCCATCGTTGGTCTTCAGTTTCGAGAGCTGGCTGTGCCCAATAGCCAGATCTCTTGCAAATTACCTTGGAGTCTTTATTCCTCTCAATTACGTCTTTAATACGCTCATTTGATTGACGGGTTAAGTAGATAAATAATAGTAAATAAAAAAATCTTTTCATATTACTTCCTATTCATTTAGACGTTACTTCGATCTGTTGCAATAATTCCCTAAATCCATCAGGTTTGGGCTCATTTGATTCGTTTTAAAAATAGTGCAATAGTTTAATAAAGCTCGGTAATGGCTAACGAGGGTCTTAAGATAGCACCCAGAGATAAATAGCGGAAAACTGCAGGTCTTTTGAAAGGTCATTGGGCATTTTGTTCAGCCATTTGACCCACGGTGTACACAAACAAAATAGGGCAGAATGTGCAGACAACTATCTGCAACACAGTGGTAAAAAAAGTTGAAATTTAAAACTTGTAGGAGGATTGGCGTCAGGCAGATAAGCACAGTAGCGGTGATTGCTAGAGTTGAGGCCTAAGACAGACTATATAGAAACCTCTGGATGGTTTTGAAGGCCAAAAACAACTATTTAATATAGTAAAAGCTAGAAAAAATAATGCTAGAGATATATCGCAAACAACATATTATATACAAGATGAAGCGAATGCATAGGATGGAGTTCTTTGGAATTAAAGGTCAACAATATCTATATTTTTATGGATATTAGTGACTTTGTTTTTGTTACCAAAGGGTAACTCCGAAATCTAACTGAACGATTGAAAAGGAGATAAAAATAAAAAAACAACTATACATAAATACATTTGTATTTTGCATGATCTTTTGATCATGCAGAATATATTTATAATTATAAATTAAATTCACTCAAAACTTTTAAAACTATTATTATTCTAGGCGATATTAACATAAATATATCGCCCAATGGTGCTGACGCAAATTCGGATTCGTACCTAAACACCGTTGCATCGCATGGAATGCTGCCTGGTCATCGCTTTGCCACTCGCAAAACCAGCTGCCTAGATCACGCTATTATTAAATCCAACAAACCTGCTATTATTTTGGTGGTTGACTCTTTCATTACATGCTCTATGCTCCAGTTATAGTGTTCTGCAAACTCAAAATCAATTTCCCAAAAACAGCTTTAACCACATGGCGCGTTGATGTTAGATGCTTGCGTCGCCGAACTTGAGCGAACCGATTTTTCATGTGTTTTTGATTGCAATGATGTTGATTATGCTGCAGCAAAATTAGTCTCTATGATCGCCACTGAGGACAATAATAATACTTGTGTTGCTGTAATCCCTAGCAAAAACCGAATGATTAAACCGTGGATAACGCCTGGGCTTTTGAGGTGCATCCATAACCGGGATGCAATGTTCCGTAGATCAAAAATAAATCCCGAAAACAATACATTTAAAGTGACTTAAACGCGTTATAGAAATTTCTGTAACAAACTACTGAAAAACCTAAAGCGTCAATTTGGAAGGAACGAATTTTAGAAGCATCGTAGGAATCCGAAGGCTACCTGGAATCTCATTAAAACAATTTCCAATTTTACAAAAAGCAAATCTTCTGCCAGTGAGTTGATGACTATTACACCAGACCCAACACAATCGCTTGACTCTGTCAACGATTATTTCGCAAATGTGAGAGCAAAACTAGCATCTAAAATCATGAACTCACCGAATTATACATCTAGCGTCGCTTCTGACTCTAAGACTCTTGGAGTCCACCCTGATTCGATGGCCATTTTGGGCACGGACAATGAAGAGATAGAACGTCTTATCTGCGGCCTACGACTGAACAGTGCCATGGTTTGGGATGGTATCCCCGCAACTGTGATCTACAGTGGTAGAAAAACTCTTGTCCCAGTTATCTGCCACGTATTCAACCTCGCTCTTACCTCCGGAATATTTATTTATTTATTTATTTATTATATACTTTATTGTACACCACAAAAATATGTACAGGACAAACATTCACAAAAACAAGTGTACAATGGGCGGTCTTATCGCACAGGGCAATCTCTTACAGACAACCTTTGGAATATTCCCAAGAGTGTTAAAAAAAGCCGTTGTGCATCCCATTCACAAGAGTGGAGATAGAGACAGTGTCAACAACTATAGACCAATACCTGTTCTATCTACACTGTCTAAGCTCTTCGAAAAAATACTGAACAAACGTCTGCTGGATTATCTAAGCTCCCAAAATATACTTGCTAATAATCAATTTGGGTTCAGATCTGGAAAAAACACAGAGGATGCGGTATTAGAATTAATAAGATCAGTAGCTCAAAATCTGAACAACAAAAATAAGTTTATAGCTATATTCCTTGATCTTTCTAAAGCTTTCGACACTCTCTCTGTCCCCCTCCTCATAAGCAAACTAGAGAGAATTGGTATAAGGGGCCTGCCGCTTAATATCTTTAGGAGTTATCTTAGCGATCGTTCCCAAATCGTCAGAATCGGTAACAATATTAGTAGGGAAGCATTACTCACTTACGGAGTTCCGCAGGGTAGCGTCTTAGGACCTACCCTTTTCCTCATTTACATAAACGAGCTTTGTAAACTTGACCTTGCAAACTCCAAAGTGATGGCCTACGCTGACGATACTGTTGTCCTGGTTCGTGGTGGTGACTGGAACGAGGCTCGCCTGAATGCAGAGTCAGCCTTACAGGCTACTATGAGATGGCTCACCCAGAATCTACTCACCCTTAACTTGGATAAAACTAGATTTATGACATTTAGTCCTAGAAAAGCTTCCCAGCCGGCCCTATCCTTCGGTCTGACAGCCCACACATGCCATACAATGAGGGGTGCCAATTGTGGCTGTACCGAAATTATGCGCACGCACTCCATAAAATATCTTTGAGTCTGGGTTGACAGCACGTTGAATTGGAATGAGCAAATAGATAAGCTTGTCTCTAGGGTAAGTAAATTAATCTTTGTTTTTAAAAATCTTCGGACTGCCGCTAATTTCTCAACCCTGAGAACTGTTTACTTTGCTCTTGCTCATTCCATTATAACATACTGTATCTCGGCCTGGGGAGGTGCTGGTAAGGGTTTACTGCTACGTTTGGAGAGGGCGCAGAGGGCTGTCTTGAAGGTCATGGCTTTCAAACCCATTCGATTTCCTACCAATGACTTGTATGCGCTGTGGAAACTACCCACGGTGAGACACCCTTTTGTTGTGAGTACGGTGTTGAGGAAACACTCTAAATTGGTGTTTGACTCTAATTTAGGTAAACGTAAGCGTAGAACTGACAGAGTCTGCCCGACAACTGTGGCTAAATTGGAGGTGGTCCGTCGGCAGTTCGCTTACTGTAGTCCCGTCATCTACAATAGAGTGAATAAAGTACTGAATATTTATCCCTGTACTTACCGGGTATGCAAAAAGGTCATGGATGAATGGCTCCAAACCCTCGCTTACGAAGAATTGAAGAATTTAGTCAAACCTTAAAACTTCCTTCCGTAAACATGCACATTGCACATCACACACATACACCCTTACACATTGCATGGAGTTGTGTGGAGGTTCCACGCAAGCAAACTCTATAGTTCCACCATACATGCACTATACACAAACCACCCTCTCAGCACAACAGTATGCAGTCATCTATTTTTGTCGTGTTTATATTCATTTATTATTGTTTTGATTTAAATTTTATGATGTTTTTAGTTTTTATTTTGACTTCTATTGTAAATTAAATTTTATTTTTATCTTTGACATTATTCTATCATTTATATAAAATTTTATTTGTATTGTAGTTCTTATTTTGACTTGAACCATTGTTTTTTTTTTGTTACCTATTTATTTGAATTGTTATTTTAAATTTTAATTCTGTTTTATATTTATTTTTAATAGTATGCAATCACTTATTTTTATTTATTTGTATTGTATTTAAAATAATGTAATTATCATTTTGATTTAAAAATTATTTTGTTTTTAGTTATTTTTTGACAGAAATTGTTAGTGTGAATTGTAATTCTGATTTTGATTTTTAAATAATATTTTAATTTTTTGTTCAATATCTTTATCATGTTGGAACACTGTCGTCTCCAACCTGGAGGTGGGCGTTAATGGCTGCGACACAGTTTATAACTTATGCAGTCATTTCCGTACACTAAATTTGTAAATCGGGTTTTTTTCCAAAATAAATGATTATGATTATGAAATTTGACATTTTCACGTGTCAATTTTGTCTCAGAGATAAAAAAACAGACTTTAAGTAATACATTACAAGTGAATTTTATGAAAAATGTCTGTGGGTCTTATTATAAGCCTTTATTGTCTCAAAAACGCAAGTCAGTCTTAGTTTCGGATGGCTATGTAATAGCAATAAACAAAAAAAAAACCAGGCCGCACACCAGAGCAGCAAGCAGCAAGCGAATAGCAAACGGTGTACACTATTTGCTTCCCAACATTTTCCACACCTATAACGCAATTAGTCCTATGTTGTCTATTGCAGAAAGTTGATGGTGATAGATTTTTTAGGGCGTCAGGTTAAGTTTGAAGAAAACTATGTTATGTTATTTGCAACAAAATCAAATTTAATACTATTAAAGAAATCACAACTTTGGGTGATGGATGGTATATTCGAAATATGTCCTATACTTTTCAGACAAATAATATATACCTAGTATACCTACGTTATTTATGCTACCGTAGTTTTTTTTGTTAAGGAGCAAGCTATAACAAATAGAACAATTGAAAAGGAAAACGCAGGATTGGAAAGATCTACGCCTCTGTATTGAGTGTACGATATATTGAATGCTCGGTTTATTAACCATTCGATATCATAATGTTCGAATATTTAGGCGTTCGATTTATAGTGGTCTACCAATTGATATTCGATAACTTGACTATCGATTTGACGTAGTACACCCGAAAATACCGAGTGGCTCTTACTTTGTTTTGAGTATATACTACTCAAAACAAAGTAAGAGCCAATATACTTAATGTTACTTAGTTCGTCATAATATCTTGCACCGATTTTTCAAAAAACAGGTTCAATACTTCTGGGCTAACTGTTGATGACCCCGGAGTATATTTGATCAATGAACTAGCCTAGCGAATTTTTGGCGTTGTTTATGAACGTTTTTTTAACAAATTGTGTAACATCGTTAATTTCTACCACCACACATATTGTTAGTTTGTGGTGCTAAAATACCCCTGGCGAAGTTTAAAAACTTAGAAGATAATAATAATATGCAAAAAATTTAGGACTCGCCAAGCGGGTCACAGGCATCTAACAACTAATATAGAGAACTCGCGTGGCGGGTCACTGGCATTGAATGTGTTTATCATAACAGTTTTAATTACGTTTAAGTTTATGGCCCTTTGCTTTATGTTTTATCCGATTTTCCAAAAAGGATAAGGTTCTATGTTCGACTTTGTATTTTTTTTTGTTTATTTTCGACGATATCTCCGTCATTTGTGGACCGATTTTGAAAAGTTTCTTTTTTGTTTGAAAGATTAAGTTCCCAAATTGGTCGCATTTAAATTTGGTAAAGATTTGATGAAGAACTTCGGATATAACAACAACAACAACAATAGAACTCTTCAATAAATGACGGCAAATCTCTCGGGATTGCTGCAATCGCATGTCTGTTTATTGTTTACACTATTTCATAACATAACATCACGCCAGTACGCTCTAAAGGGATACGCAGATGTGTACAGTTCACCTTGGTACACACTCATTTCACCGGTTATGTTCAAGTTTCTTGAGATTCGGGTAATCTGTTCTGGCATTATAGGTCCTACCTTACTAACCCTCCCCTTCATGGTAACTTGCCTATAAGTTACAACTAAAAAGTGAATAATAAAAAATCATTTAAAAAAAAAATACAACTGACTTCCAAATAAAAAGACTACAAAGTGAAAAATTACTTTCTTTTTAGAAGTCGGTGTACATAACGAAAAAAAATGGTAGCTACCAAAGACACCGACTTCCAAAAAGAAAGTTATTTTTCACTTTGTAGTGTTTTTATTTGGAAGTCGATAGTATTTTTTTGCAAAAAAGGTTTTGTTATTTTTTACTTTTTAGTTGTACCTACCTAATAGGAAAGTTGTTTAGTAAGGTACCTATAATGCCAGAATAGGTTACCCCAATATCATGAAACTTGAACATAACCGGTGAAATGAGAGATCTGCGTACCCCTTAAGAGCGTACTGGCGTGAAATGAAATGGTATGGTATGGTATGCTATAAAATAGGACCAATTTGGGAACATACTCTTTCAAACAAAAAAAGAATTTTTAAAATCGGTCCCCAAATGACGGAGATATCGGTGAACAAAAAAAAAACATACATGAAGTCGAATATAGAACCTCCTCCTTTTTGGTAAGTCGGTGAGTGTATATGTTTGTTACTTCTTCACGCTCAAATGGCTGGACGGATATGGATGAAATTTGGCACAGAGATAGATTATAGTCAGGAATAGCACATAGGATACTTTTTATCCTACTATATATTCCTTCGGGAAAATTAAACACTTCACGCGGGTGGAGACACTAGCAAAATTTAGTTTCAATATAAGACTTATTTCGTTTCGCAAGGATTTAAAAAATGGGCCCATACATGAGCAATAATGTTAATGGTTAATGCTCTTGCCTTCTCTGTATGAGAAGAGGCCTTGTATTTCAGGGAAGTATCTATAGAATTATTAGCGATGTAAATTATAATGTTTAAAACTTACATGAGAAAAATTTTCGGCTATGCCGTCTCCGAATTCGTGTGGGTTAGAATAAAAATACATGGTAATATTTCCAAGTTATTTATTTATAAAAGTTTACATAACAATAGAGATACCTACAAATTATACATGGTTATTTAAAATTAGTCATTTAAATTAGAAGTTTTCATTAAGAAATAAGTTATCTAAAATGGAGGGATATAATTATATGCGTGCATACTAAACTGGATAGACTGCCTTACCGTATATAACTTGTACGAATATAACTTGTATATAACTACAATTTTGCAAGACTGAACAAGAAAACTAATTTTAAATTACCGTATATTTGAATACTTAAATATATAAAATTATACAAATAATGTAAATTAAAGTTAAGTAGAAACTAGTGTATTTTAATGCAAACGTTGTTCAAAATACTTAAAAATTACTTAATCGTTATCATGGTAGGTATACCTTTTCTAACCTTCAGAAGAAGTGGGTTCTTGATCAATACGAGACTCTTTCACTCGCCGTATCCGTTTGTATCTGTTTAAATCTCCGTCATAATTTCGCGGGAGTGGCCCAAACGCATCATTATCTTGGTAGCGCGGGTCATTAAAGAAATTTTCACCAGCAGATTTTTTAACATTTTCAAGTAATAATGGAGACCGCTGAGGTTCGTCCTTCGCAGCTTCCCTGGAGCTGTCTTCAGCAGTGCGCCTGTTCCTCGCGTCGCTGTTGTACATAAGATTATCATCGACGCCTTCCACGCCCGATATAACGCGATCAGTGTCTGATCCGAGACTAATTGGTCCTTCACCTTCGAGATTTTCATGTGGTCCTGCCTTTGAATTATCAGCATTTGCATTCTTAGCTTGTACTGACTGATCAGCGTTAGCAGTTTCCTCTTCTAAGCCTTTGTTACTATTTGCGAAGTTAGAATTACGATCATAAAAGCCTTCATCATCGAATTCATTACTCTCATCATTATCTTCATCCTCGTTTTCTGCTTTATACGGGAAATATCCAACTTTGGCATCAGGGAAAAGACCAGCTGACCTTTTTTTAATAAGTTGGTCAAAATTTTTTCGTTTCACTCTTATTAGTGGACCTGAGTAGGGTACCGAATCGTCATAACCGTTTGAATTTGGAAAAGAATCTTCCAGTGATTTCATAGAATCAGACAATTCAGATTGCCTTTCCAAATCTGCCTCTCGTTTGCAGTCTTTGCCCTCTTCATGAAATTGTGGATCATCATTCAGTAATTTTGATGGACTTTCGTCCTGAGAAAAGTATCCTTGGTCATTGGCATAATCCTGTGCATTTTCATGACTTAAATTGTTGTCTATCGTTTTAGTGTGATCAACGGACATGTCGTCCATATCGTCTAAATTAGCTTCTCTCTTTATTTCAGTTTTTGATGAAATTTGTGTGTTGCCGACCACTTTGCCTTGATTTTTATTAGGGTCCAGACTTAATTCGAACGTGTTTAAACTATCAACAGTTTTCTGAACACTGTCATCGTTATGATTTGTCAGTTCCAATTTATTATCAGATTCTGTACTCCCCACACTTTTTTGACTGGATAGTTCACTTCCTTCAGTTGAGCTGTCTGGTTGCTTACTGAAATCTGTAATCTCCGTGTTCGGTGAAACTGAAGCTTCAGTATTTATTTCGACCCCCGCACTGCCACCTTGAACTTTGCTCAGATCAGATTGACAGTTTTCAATAAAATTGTTTTCTTCAACAGCGCCCGCTTTCTTAGTTATTTCTCGTTTATTAATATACCCGTTGTCACTCGTATCGACGTCGTCAATAATTTTTTTTAATAGTTCTCTTCTGTCCTCGGTAAGTGAATTTAAAAGCTGATTTAATTCGTCAGCAGAAAGTTTTTTAATATGTCTTTTGATTGCAGACTCTTCATCTTCAGTGTCTGTTTTGTCATTGCTTTCCTTAGTACCTTGGCTATTAGACACCGTTGGAGTGTCAGCTGGGCTAGCTTCTTTTACATCGCGCCTATCTCTTAAGTTGAAACGTGCACCATCATCACGATTTTTCTCTTCATTTACATATTCTCTGTTTTCACCTTGAATCGTGTTATAATATTGCTTAAAATATCGAGACTGTTCATTGGTATCAGAAGCTTCATTATTATTTTTTGCGTTCCTGTCTACTTTGCTGACTTGGTCCCTATTTTTTTCAAACAACATATCACCTTCTTCGTTTGTCTGTCCTTCAAATTCAACAGTTCTTTTATTTATTTGATTTTCTCTTTGGCCCTGCATTAAACGATTTGCTTTGTAAGCATCAACATTGCTCAAGTGGTTTGTTGCTTCTTGTTGATCGTCGTTGGATTCAGTATATCTATTTGGTTGGCCTGCTTTTAGAAAAGATTGAGGTGCCCGTTCGTTGAAATTTGTGGCTTCCGGATTATCTTCTCGTGTATCTTGATTCTTATTGGTTTCGCAATCTGAAAGCTGTTGAAATTAACGAATAAATTGGTGCATTGTCAACTCATTCAGAAATATCTAGTTGAAACAAATTGACGAAATGACATACATTTTCTGTTTTGGTGCGTGTTTGATGCTCATCGCCTGAGCTGCGTTGTAAATATCTGCTTTGAGTTAGGTCCATCATGTGCCTACTTTGAGGTACGTCTTCTTCTTGGACTGCAGGCTCCTAAAATTAATTTATATATATTGACATATATGGTATGGATAGGGCAGACCGCAACGCCGCAATTTATCTCGACATGCAAACAAAGGCCCGATTAGACCGAAGCGAATTCGCCTCGCGGTCGGCTCTCTCCGAGAGCGGAGCGGTCGTGTGCGTAAGATAGGGCCTTTTGAACGTTCGCTTATACGCATAGGCGAACGTTCAAGAGGCCCTATCTTTATGTCCGTTATGAATGTTGAGCGCAGAAGAGCTGTTCAAACTAAAGGGACCGGATAATTTCAGCAAAGTGTCAGCCTAACTAAGAGATAGTTGAACGTACTTTCTCGGCCAAGCGTGAGTCGTCATCGTCTGACAAGAACTCTTCTGCCACGGGTTCATTATCTTCATCTTCTTCTGCCTCCTCAAGATCACTGAAACGACCAAATAGTGATTATCAAAATGTTGTATACTGACCGCTAAAGCTAAGCGGGCCATGATTTTACCGCTCTAGGTGTGATCAATGGCGGGAGTCATAGCCTGACTAGATTTTGACATCACCGAAATGATGGTTGCAACGAGTGTAAATTATACTTACTTATTAGAGTTGTCTTTTTTTTTTTTTTGTTTTTGAAATCATCCAATGACTTCTCCCGCTCTGTGTGAAGCGGGAGGGCGTGTCAGACTTTTACTGACTAAAACCCACCCGTGTTCCTTCAGTTGCTTGTGCCAGGGCCGCGGTAACTCTCTTTCAAATTTATCCGCGACCCAGACAGGATTAGAGTTGAGTCTGTCGTCATGATTATTCATAAAAGAAATCAAGTGATTAATTGCATCTTTATGAGTAATGTTTCGGGCCGCTAAGCATCTACTGACAACAAGGTTTTAATCCCCACGCATGATTTTAGTCAACAATTTAATTTGAACTCTTTGAACCCTACGTGAAGTACCTACCTATATTAAGTTTTGGCACTAGCTTACCTATATGCTAGTCATAAACAAGCTTCTCCTCGCGTGAAATGCTCTATCGTCTCAAGGCAATTTAAAACCAGGATTAAAAGTAAGTAGATTTAAAAAAAAACCGTCTAGCGTTTTAGACGTGAAAACGTGGCATACAGAAAACCGTCTCTGGCACCACGGCGATGACTCCTTTTGATGTATTTTAGGGTTCCGTACTCAAAGGTAAAAACGGGACCCTAAGCTATTACTAAGACGTCACGGTCCGTCTGTCTGTCTGTCACCAGGCTGTATCTCATGAACCGTGATAGCTATACAGTTGAAGTTTTTACAGATGATGTATTTCTGTTGCCACTTTAACAACAAATACTATAAACAGAATAAAATTAATATTTAAGTGGGGCTCCCATACAACAAACGTGTTTTTTTGCCGTTTTTGCGATAATGGTACGGAAACCTTCGTGTGTGTCTCACACGAAGGTTTCACGAGTGAGTCCGACTCGCACGGCCGGTGTTTTTTAAGTCGCTTAAAAACATGTCTATCCTCTCTCACCCGCCATATTCCACTGACCTAGAGCCTTGTGATTTTTACCTGTTTCTAAAATTCAAAGAAAAACTTAAGTGGAAACGGGGAAACCATATTAGAATGGATTTAACTTCGTACTTAAAAAAATATATTACCTTTCATTATTATACTCTGCTGCCATCTGTGGTCTGCTCATAATCTGTACTAGGAGGCTCCCAAATATGATCATTACAAACCAAGAATGCATGTTTGCAAATTCACACAAAAGTCACTTAAAAAATGTGGTGAATGACAAAAGACCGCAAAATTTGAATTGATTGAGAATTTGATTGACGTTGGATCAATTTTGTTTGCAGCCTGTAATAAAATTAAACTTTGGCGAAAGAGGTTGAGTTAAAAGTGGACAGTGTCTATGGGTTCGGCCGCAAAAAACATTAAACTGAATTGCTGAGGGTCAGCCGGGCAGTTTATAGCACAAGTGCGGATATAGAAACAGTTACAAACTGCGTGTGCAATACACTGCATTGGAAAACGGAGTCGTTTGTATTTTTTTTATTAATTACAACCCTGAACGACATTAACAGTTAGTGTCTAGTGTCACTGGATTCTAGCGTTAAATTGAAACACTGCGAGGTACACTCACAGTCCCCCCAATGCCAATTTCGACGATTAAACAATATCCATTGAATTATTTACGTCGAGTTGACTGTTGATTTTTCTAATAGGTATATGAAGCAATGGATTATTATTGAGTTAAAATATTGAATAAATTGGAAACGTACAAAAAACGACGTAATGCATGAGATCTCATTAAATCATACTTAATTGTCATAGAAAAACAAACTGAAATATCTAGCATTTCGGATATCACAAAAGTAGAAAATAAATGGTAGTGTTACATACTCTTTGGTAGAAAAGCTTATCAACACCAATAAGAATCTGTGAAGGCGTACCACAAGGGGGCATTCTGAGTTCTTTGCTATTTATTATATATACTACCGATCTCCCTAAATCAATCAAACCCCCCATGGTTCTGCATGCTAATAATAGTAGGTACTGCAATATTCACTAAGACTCATGCACATGAAATAAACTTTATTCTATCATCTAATGATAACTGGTTAAATCTAAATGATCTCAAAATAAATTTAACTAAAACATATATAATGAAATTTAAATATAGGAATTCAAAACAAAGCAGTTTAAATATAAATTAAGAACAAATAAAAATACACAAAATCATACTAAAAAAATTCTAGGACTTTACATAGACTCAGACATGACATGGAAGACACATATTGAACAAGTATGTACAAAACTTAAGTCATTCTTCATATGCCATTTATACGAGTATGCATCGAAAAGTCGTAAACCAAAGTGCTGTCCTGTCTGCTTATCATGCATATTATGTTGGTTCGACACTTAGATATGGTATCTATAATGTTCTGGACAAATGCCACTGAGAGAGAAACCATCTGTAAAGCTCAAAATAAAGGTATCCGAGCGAATTGTGCATTATAATCAACTGAAACTTGTAAACAGCACTTTATAAATTTAAAAATATTGACTTTCTCATCATTGTGTTGTACATCTATAAACTAGCATTGAACATAAGAACTAACCTAAATAAAAATGCAACTAACAGACGGAAAAACAACATAGACGGAAATCCACATCGCGTCTTTCATCTCGCAATCTCGCGTCAAAACGCTTTGCCTTGCCCTCAGACCAACAAAAACAGATAGACGGCGCGCCACGAACATCAAAAGTGAAGCCACATTTTTATCTATGTGTGTTTGGAAGGGTTGCCATTTGTTATTTTTTTTTCCTATAAAATGGGTAATAATATTATTGTGTGGGTAGGATAATATTGTTCAAGTAAGATATTGTTGAGTATGGTATTGTACCTCAATTGTTTAGAAGAACTTCTATTCCGAAAAAAAAACAATTTTTCGTTACATCGCAAACTTAATTTACAAATTCAATTCGCAATTTTTTTCAATTTTCGCATTTTTTTAAAGTGGCTTTATATACTTATGATTTGGAGATCACCTTTTATGCAAGACTTGCTGGTGTTAGGAGTATTCACTCTTCCGCTTTGCATTAGCCATTTATTTGCAATTGAATGCAAAAAAATACAAATATAAATGGATACGTTTCAAATAATAGAAAAAGCAAACTATGAGTGAACGAACGTTATACAGAGAAAAAAAAGTTAATTCAAAAAACCAAAAAGCCCGACTGCTTAAAAAGCTAAATAAAAAGCCGTAAACAAGAAGAACATCATGCTGTGCAGTCGGAGAATATATCTGGTTTAGGTCAGCGAGCTCGCGAATACGTATCCTCCGACTGCACAGCATGATTTGGGCGTATTTTTTTAATTTTTATTTATATATTTTTTTTAAAGGTTTAGGTACATTTAAACATATAAGTATTATATATTTTTGAATTCACCTCTTAAAACCCTTTATTTTGATACCCCACATGATGGGTTCGGAAGAAAAAAAAATTTTACCCCCGCAATATGGCGCCCAAAATCCACCATTTTTCTCTTCTCCAATTTTAATGTAGGCAGTGACACTCGCAGAGTTAAGAAGAATCGATTGACGTATGAATCATCAAAATCAGCCAGTGCGTTTGGTCTATAGAACACCACATAGGTTCAAACATAGTGACTTCTAATGATAAATCAGTACCTCAGGCCCAACCCAGCACACATTGAGCAGCTGATGTTGCACTCCAGCGATTAGGTTGAAACATGAACATTAACAGATTCACTGTCCAATTAGCAAAACAAATTAAAACAATAAAATTAATCATAAATGATTAATTGGACAGGGAAACTGTTAAGATGTCCGTGACTACTGCCGGACCACCAACACCAATCGCTTCCATATTTGGTAGATAATTACTAGTCAATTGGTACTAAGTAGTACTCGACAACAAAATTCGACTTTGGTGGTGGTAGTCACGCTCCTTTCACCAGGACCACCATGAGCGCTGAAAATGGGGCTACAGCTGTTCTAAGTAAACAAATAATTAGTAGATACCCATATATAATATGACGCATTTCGTAAACAAGAAGAACTGAAAAAATTGTATTTATCGAGTAATCAACGATGACAGCTTTCGCGCGCTCGTTCAGCAGGACTTTGAATGTTGATTCCAAGTTTGAGGAACTTGTCGATTTTTTTAAACCTACATAAAAAATGCAAAGCGTGCAAGATAAAATTAGTACCCAAAATTACTACTCGAGTAGTTTACGAGATTTAACATGCCATGGGTGGGGGGTGGTAGACACGGTGTTAAATTTTCATTCCAAGATATCCCTATTAAAATCTCTTTGACTTCTTCTCAAATTTATACGTTTTTCTCAAGTTTGTAGCTATCGGGAAACAGACGCCGGCAGGGAATTCCACTCCTAATGAATTATCATCTGGCTGCCCATGTCCCATGTTACTTGGGGTCGTCGGCAAACAAAAACTTTATAAAAGAAAGTTATTTGATTTTTTGTCAACTTTCATTAGCTTAGTGTTGCCATTTTACACTTGTTCTGCCAAGTGACATGTAGTGACTGTATACTTCATAAAAGATAGCTTGATCTCTGCGACAGCTGTCAGGATCAATACAGTAACCTTAGATAAAGTACCTATAGATTTAGCCATAAAATGAGCTTGATTGATAGAGCGAGATCGCTAGTTGGCAGCCCCATGTAAATAATAAGGACAAAAGATTATTTTTTGTCTTTGTCACCATGGTCGGCTTTTGATGTTTGTCACACTCTAATGTTATGGCAGGGTGTGACAAACAAACTCGGTCGTGTTTGATTTTCTGTGAATTTGTGGTATTAAGTGTTTATTGAGACAAGGAATTGGGTTATTTATTGATAATAAGTGTCAGTGCGATGGTGGGTTGTAGTGTCCTTGTTGTAACACCAGAAATAACTATTGTTGTTTCATGTGCGGCCACGCCATGGCTACATCTATGGGTCCTTTATCTAAGACAGTAACAATAGCGATTGACAGGCTAACAATAACGTATACGTCAGATTGACATATGTCGCAGAGATCAAGCTATCTTTTATGAAGTATAGTAGGTAATTATATCATTATTGTATTTGTTATTATAATAAAATGGAATAAATTAATTAACAATTTTAAGATTTTGTCAAAGTGTAGGTGTTCCTTGCAGGTAGATACGAATATTATAGTCTAGTTGAAATAAATTAATTACTTGCTTTCAATTAATGATAGGAAAAAAGATTAGTAACCAAGTCTAAAAAAGAATTTTGCTGGTCTGTTGACGACGACCGTTTGGCGTTTGATACACGTTAAAGTCACTTATTATAAATAAATAGTGTTCGTAGTCGCAGCGGAAAAACGTCGAATTTATTAATTTCAGATAAGCAGATAATTAGTTTATGACGTCGTGTAATTGTGTATAGTAAGTACAAATTTGTGTATCCAACCATTGGGGAGCTATTCAACAAAAACTGTTTCCGCTGGAACTACGTCATCCTAGCGGCACCTTTTTTTTCCTATGCACGTAGATAAAAAAAAATACATTCAATAATTAGTTTGAAACGAGAGGTAAATGTGTATGCTTAAATGAAATTTGTGTGACATAAAACTGCGAAGATAATCAAGTTTCCGCTGCGCTGACGTTTGGCTATTTGATGAAAATCATATAAAACGGCTTAGTGCAGAGTTGATTTTTTTACGCACTTTGCTTTGAATTTGTGTGTAATGATTGTGAAAACAGAATTTGAAAAAATCTTACCGTTCAGAAGATATACACGTAAAAGTAAAATAAGGTTTTTAGGTCCAAGTACTTAAAATAGGAACACTAGAGCCTAATTTATAACGTTTATTTGTATCTTGTAAGGGTCTACAAAGTCCTGCCAAGTTTCATGTATGTGTTCTTAGTAATTAATGAGCAGTCGCATAATTTACTATGACTTTACCACTATATTGTATGACAACCGATTTTAGGACATTTTAATGGAAATGCAACGTAAAACATATGGCGATAATTCGTGTATTAATGCAACTATTCACATGTAAAATTTCAGCTCATTACACTAAATAATTAAAGAGATATAATTAAAATACCAGAACAACCGCAATTCATGGATAAACCGACCAAGTTTGAATGGCTACAAAAAAGCGGCCGTGCAGTATCTAGAGCTAACATTCTAAAATTTCCAGTATAGCATCGTTATTGTGTGTAATAGTTTCGTACAGGTGCGTACACAATCGTTTAGCAGAAAATAAAACAACTGTAAGTATTAACATTATACTCATAATAGTATTTATTGGTTAATGACTAATTAAAATGAAAAAAAAAAACAATATTATTAACAAAGTAGGTAATAATAACATTAACATAAAGAATCAGTTTTTTAATTAATATAAATAACAAATATGTGGCCCACTGTAAAAGCCTATATGAATAAGTAAATCTTAGGATTTTTACTGGTACCTACCTAACTTTTCGGGAAACTGATACAATTGTTCTATCTCACGAGTCGCGACCGACGCACTGCGTGACTGCGGGATTGTCTTAGTCATGTGTGCAGATGCACATTGTTTCTGTGTGCGTAAGCGATACTGAGCGCCAGAGAGTTTGTATTACACTAGAGGGAACGTATTTACGACGAAAAAGAAACTGTTAATTCTTTCGTTCTTGCTTATAGAAAAATTCTATAAAAAAAAGAGACAAACATAGGCAAACGCTAATCGCCATCCTGAACGTCAAAGAGATAACTTTTATAACTTAAATACGTTACCTCTAGTATAATACAAACTCTCTGCTGAGCGCTCCCGAGCTTACGCACACAGAAACAATGTGCATGTGCACTACACACACGACTGAAGGGCTTATTACACTACACGGTATGCAGGGCCCTAAACCCTAATTTAGGGTAGTGTAATAACTGTTAGGAAGTTAGGGTTCTCATAATATCGACCTTATTGCTTCGGAATGATTTAGTGACCCGGTATTCAGGGCCCTGAACACCGTGTAGTGTAATAAGCCCTTAAGACCAACCCACCGTCGTGAGATAGAACAACCTTCTTTAGATTATTCCCTTATCTATCTAATAACTACTGGTGTGTTAATATTTTTTTCTAATTATGATTAATATTTCATTTAATCAAATTTTACTAACATCAAAATATTTCTACGATGGAAGCAGCAGAATATTAAGGACGTAATATTCTGACAAATAAATGCATTTGCTAATACAGAAGTAATTCTTATTGTAATAATTTCGTAAGTTTGAGGAACAAACAAGTGAGCTACTATTTTGATCACGAACATTATTTGTTACTTGTTCAAGAATTGTGTGCTCACCTGTATCAATCCAATAATGGTACGACACTGGCAATTTTAGAATGTTAGCTCTATATACTGCACGGCCGCTTTTTTGTAGCCATTCAAACTTGGTCGGTTTATCCATGAATTGCGGTTGTTCTGGTATTTTAATTATATCTGTTTAATTATTAAGTGTAATGAGCTGAAATTTTACATGTGAATAGTTGCATTAATACACGAATTATCGCCATATGTTTTACGTTGCATTTCCATTAAAATGTCCTAAAATCGGTTGTCATACAATTAGTGGTCCAGTCGTAGTAAATTATGCGACTGCTCATTAATTACTAAGAACACATACATGAAACTTGGCAGGACTTTGCAGACCCTTACAAGATACAAATATACGTTATAAATTAGGCTATAATGTTCCTATTTTAAGTACTTGGACCTAAAAACCTTATTTTACTTTGTGTGCGTGTGAACTGAGGGACCACGCTGGTATTTCGCAAAATAAATATCGTAGGATTTAGTAGTATTCTTAAACCAATTGTAGAACAAATCAGAGAATTTGTAAATAAATATATTAAAAACTACAGCCATTAAAGTGTGGTCCCTCAGTCCTCACAGACCATTAGCCAGATCTCGGAAATTATCTGAAAATATAATGTGTTGTGACTACAGACTTTTAGTAAAGAATTTGTAAAGATATTTACTAAATAACAGAACACAAAGCTTCAAAGATAAAATATATATAACGACTAAACTGTGGTCCCTCATTCCACACAAGAAAGATAAATATTTTAGTGAATATTATCGAATCAAATAAATAAACTCGTTCTTTTTCTACATAAAGTTTTAGTAAGAGACTCGAAACATTTTGTAAAAAAGAAATGAAATAAAAATATCGACGCAATTTGAAGATAGCGATTATTAAATCTGGTCCCTCAATCCTCACATCCACTGACATATATGCATGTACTAGCTGCTAGACGAGAGTAATATCAGAAAGACTAGTGTACTTAACTTTTAGTAGAAAGTTTCTACTAAATAATAGTTATCTAAAACTGTGTATTTCTTACCTCCTAGCTGCGATAATATAATTTTTTAATCCTATGAAAATAGATAGAGTAGTGTGACCACACAATGAAACAAAATGTAGACAGTACTATTATACTTCATTTAGTATAGCATTGAACGAAACGAAAACAGTGTTGAACTGTTTATTTATGTTTCATGTTTGGGCAGTGGTTGAGCGATTGACTGCTGCGCTGCGTGTCACGGGTTCGATTCCCGCACAGAACAAATATTCGCATGACCTACAGATAGTTGTTCCGGCTCTGGGTGTTGTGTATGTAGACTCATTAATTTACTGTCTGTAAATTTGTGGTAAGAAATAAATAAATTATATTATATTATAATAACGTGTAATACATAATATTATTAGCCGATAGGCGAGGTGGTGTCGTAGATATTATGCCATGCGAATTGCGGACGGTGGAAGTTTATGGAAGGAGGTGCACAGCGTGTACCCGCTCTCTTTTGCTGCTGGCACGTTGACCAAGAAGAACTTGCTACCTGACAGCTATGGTGTGCTTGACATATAATATTATTGTAAGTCTATGGGGCGCCTTGCGTGTCTTTTACTTTTAATTCTAATTCTAAGGAATAAAAGTGTCGGCTACGAAACCCCATCTGCAAGCTGATTAGGTAAAATAACGAAATTTATGCAATACCTACTCATGCAAGTACGTTAGTACCTATGTAAAGTAAATGAAAACTGTAGGAATGTAAAGTGTTAGTTTAGTACTTCTAATAAGATTCCAACTAGTAAGTAAGATATTTAAACGGGTACGTATTGCAATGTCTAAAATAAAAAGATCTAACGTAAAATAATCTACGTTCAAAACTCCCTAAAATCTAAAGACCTAATGATTGTTTCACTTATATTCAAAATACCGAAAGCTTAAAATGTCAAATGGATATGTTACTGAAGTTCATAAAGCTAAAATTTGAAATTCATGTTTACAAAGTTCCTTTAATTGTTTTACCTCACCGTTCATTGACCAAAATGAAAAATACCGATTTAAGTACCTATGTAAAGTTCGAAATACAAATAAAACACATTTATTATTTTTTTTTTTTAATAATTAGAATAGGGTGAAAAAAAATTCAAAATTTCTTGGCTGTAAAAGGGCGTTGTCCGCCCTCCGCCGATGCCCGGCGCGTCTTCTACGGATTGGATGAGCGGAACAAATCTCCTTCTCCCTCTCCGCAGCCTCCTTCTGCGAGACGACTACTTGTTTTGCAGAAGGATACCACCGCGTCCCAGGACTCTTCGCTGCCGACCATAGACTCTACTACGGCCGGCAGCGACAGGTCACTGCCTTCTTCTGAGATGAGGGCACGGCGTGGCTCCTCCCAAGCGGCACACTCTGCCAGCGTATGCCGCGCCGGGTCCTCCCGGCAGTCGACGCAGTGGTGACACTGGGCGTCCGGCTCCCGGTTTATGCGACACAGGCACTTCCCGAAGCAACCATGCCCCGAGAGCACCTGCGTCATCCGAAACGTCAGGGAGCCTCTCACGCCTCTCCTTCATAAGCTTGAGAGTAGGATCAGAGAGCTTTTCATTTCTATCTGTACGACGGGTCAAGCTTCCACGAACCCGTCACTGTATTCGTCCACGGAGCTCCCTAGGCACTCGAAACGATTCTGGAGTTCGAGCTGAAAGCTCTCGGGGTTTTGGACCTGGATCTGTGCTGGACGGAGCGTGGACTTCATCAGTCGAGACCTTTCAAGCTTAATATTAATGTTCAATGTGCCTCTTACCATGCGGTGATCACTCGCGGTTTTTACCGAATTGATTACAGAGACATCATTGAACATTTGCTTCTTGGTTGACATGATGAAGTTGATCTCATTTTTGTTGCACCATCGGGGCTTTGCCAGGTCCACTTCCTATGTTCACGCTTTTTGAAGAAGGAGTTCATCATATAGAGGCCCTCCTTCTCCATAAAACTGGCCAGTAGGTGACCCCGGTGGTTCCGACGTCCAACTCCAAATTGTCCCACTTGCAGCTCATCCTCGTCTCGTTGGCCCAGTTTCGCGTTGAAGTCCCCCATGACAACGGTGAAGTGAGTTTTGAAACCATGCATGGCTCTAGAGATATCCTCATACATGGTCTCTACCTCGTCGTCGGGGTGTGCCTAGGTTGGGGCGTAGACCTGTATGACCTTCATTGAATATCTTGCGGATATTCTGAGTAAAGGGTACGCCACCCTGGTCAACACACTCTCGATCTTCACTACGTTGTTCACAAGGGACTTGTGGACTATAAACCCGACACCACCCTGGGACTGCCGGTCACCCTCTCGGAAAATTGAGCAGGTTGCCGGATTTGAGGATTATCGAGTCCTCCCCCTCTCTTCGGACTTCAGATAACCCTATAATACTCCATCGCAACCTGCTCAATACCTCTTCGAGTTCGGTGATCGTTTCGTCGGTCCGAAGTGTGCGCGTGTTGTATGTTTATTTATTTATTTATTTATTTAGGCAAACCAACTAAATACACACAAGTACATTCATAATAATTATCATTAATACATATAATAGCACTGCATGCATCTAAATTATAGGTAAGCACAGCAATTTATTTAGAACTCACTACACAATAATAATCAGCATTATGGTGGATAACAATAATATCGTACATATCAATAATCTATCACAATTATAATCATTGGAACCCTAAATTAAATTATATTAAATCAAACCAAATTAAATCAAACCAAATCAAAACAAATTAAATAAAATTAAATCAAACTAAGTCAAATCAAACCAAATTAAATCAAATCAAACTAAATCAAATCAACTCAAATTAAATCAAACCATATCAAATCAAATCAAACTAAATTAAATTAAATTAAATTAAATTAGATAAGACATAATTCCATAACAAATTAAAACAGTAAAAAATAACATAAACACAGAAAAATTACTGAGCAAGAATTACATTCCATTGAGCACAGCTCTTTTAAACTTAGTGATGCTGCCTGAAAACATGTCGAAATCAAAATCGTGAAAAATGTCGTTACATTTTCTGAGAATATAGGAAAGGGGGGCATTTCTCCCATATTTGGTTTTGCGACTACCAGGAGCAAAAGGTCTATAATTATGAAGCCTTGCTGATGACCGGGGCGTATTTATATTAATTGATGACAGAAGCTGTGAGCAATCCACTCCTTGATTTAATATCTTAAATAAGAAAATTAAACCAGCGAAATCTCGACGCCAGTGTAAAGATTTCATTTTAAAGTAGCTCAGTCTATCTTCATATTTTTTTACTGTATTTCTTATACCTGCCTTATAAGAGAGTCTTTTTATAAATTTTATCTGAACTCTTTCGATGCGTTGAATGTGGATATTATGTACCGGGTACCAGACGATGGAGCAGTACTCTATATGACTACGAACTAATGCAGAAAACAAAATTTTCAGTGCTGCCAAATTACTAAATTGTCTTGTGTTGCGGTTTAAAAATGCTAGCATTCTATTGCTCTTATTAATTACGGTTTCGGTGTGTGTTTGAAATTTCATTTCAGAGTCGATAATGATGCCCAGATCCCTAACTTCAGTCACTTTACTTAAAATTTGGTTCCTCATCATGTATCTAGAATTAAATTTATGTTTTTTACGAGAAAATTTGATATGATAACATTTACTAATATTAACTTGCATGTTGTTTTTCTCACACCACTCGCAGAGCCTGTCAATATCCATTTGCAGAAGAGTTTCATCGTTCCTCGTCTTTACAACCCTATAACATTTCAAGTCGTCGGCATACATCTCAAAGTGAGAGTTTTGTATACAATATTTAATATCATCAACAAATATTATAAATAATATTGGGCCAAGATGTGTCCCCTGTGGTACACCAGATGTGGGCGTGAAGGTGTTGGATGAATATCCATTCACTACTACCCTTGCTGTTCGGCCAACTAAGTAAGACTGGAACCATTTTAGAAGTGACCCATGAACACCGAAAGTGATTTTGAGCTTTTGTAGTAAAATACTATGGTCAACTTTGTCAAAAGCCTTGCTGAAGTCGCTATAGATGGCGTCAACTTCATTGCCGTCACTCATGAAAGCTAGGGTACGTTCGACAAAGCTGGCCAAGTTTGTGGCTGTTGATCGATTTCTAAAGAAGCCATGTTGATGTTCCGTAATCGATCCTCTGATATGCCAATTCAAAATAGGACACAAAAGAGACTCGAAAACCTTAGCCAACGTAGGCAATATACTAATAGGCCAGGCCAGGCCAGGCCATGTTGCCAGGTCCAGTCGTCGGAGTTTGTTGGGGTAGCCGGATCCCGTCCGGAGATTCTTGGCACCCCTTGCCATGCCGTAACCTCGACCGCTACTGTAGTCGAGGTTAGACAGGCTGCCTGGCACTAGGGGCCATTTTATTTTTGTGCTATTCATGGGGGGGTTTTGCCATAATCGCCACGCTTGGCAGGCGGGTTGGCGATCGCAGTATGGTTTTTATAGACTGGTTTTTATACACAGAGAATGCTGCTGCCCTTTCTCTGTTTTGTCCCTTAGTCGCCTCTTACGACACCCACGGGAAGACATGGGATGGTGAAATTCTTTACGTCCGGCACCATACGGAACACGGAACTTAGATAAATGTATTTGTGTTTTTTTTATTTTTTTACTATCTACTTTTTTATTAAAGACACTTAAGCCATGTAATTAACATTAAATTAACAGTTCAATATTGTTTTCGTTTCATTTAATGCTATACTAAATGAAGTACACATTCACAGTAGTAGTCTACATTTTGTTTCATTGTGTGGTCACACTACTCTATCTATTTTCATAGGATTAAAAAATTATATTATCTCAGCTAGGAGGTAAGAAATACACAGTTTTAGATAACTATTATTTAGTAGAAACTTTCTACTAAAAGTTAAGTACACTAGTCTTTCTGATATTACTCTCGTCTAGCAGCTAGTACATGCATATATGTCAGTGGATGTGAGGATTGAGGGACCAGTTTTAATAATCGCTATCTTCAAATTGCGTCGATATTTTTATTTCATTTCTTTTTTACAAAATGTTTCGAGTCTCTTACTAAAACTTTATGTAGAAAAAGAACGAGTTTATTTATTTGATTCGATAATATTCACTAAAATATTTATCTTTCTTGTGTGGAATGAGGGACCACAGTTTAGTCGTTATATATATTTTATCTTTGAAGCTTTGTGTTCTGTTATTTAGTAAATATCTTTACAAATTCTTTACTAAAAGTCTGTAGTCACAACACATTATATTTTCAGATAATTTCCGAGATCTGGCTAATGGTCTGTGAGGACTGAGGGACCACACTTTAAGGACTGTAGTTTTTAATATATTTATTTACAAATTCCCAGATTTGTTCTACAATTGGTTTAAGTATTCTACTAAATCCTACAATATTTATTTTGCGAAATACCAGCGTGGTCCCTCAGTTCACACGCACATTTTTACTTTTACGTGTATATCTTCTGAACGGTAAGATTTTTTCAAATTCTGTTTTCACAATCATTACACACAAATTCAAAGTAAAGTGCGTAAAAAAAATCAACTCTGCACTAAGCCGTTTTATAGTGTCATGCTCTGCCGCAGAGCCACCATGTTAGAAACCGGTAAATTATATCTTAGAATGATGTACGCTAAACGTACATAATGTACGTACACCGTTATCGCTGTACGTGCTTCAGGTAATGATAAAATAGACATTGATTGTGGCTCTGCTGCAGAGCATACTCCCTAGCAGAGCCACCCAGAATATGTACTAAGGAAAGATAAATGCGTTTGTTTTTGGATGAAGACTGTTGTACGAATAGTGTTTATTGCGTACGTGTTAAAAAATATCATTATAAGACAGTGGTTCTATTTATTTCAACTTTGCTAAAAAATCATAGAAAGCGCCTGATTATTTTGTGACAGCAAAATGTTTTGTTTTATTTGTGATTGCACAACTATAAATATTAGGTATATTATTAATTGGTGTGCATCAGAATGGCGGGTGAATGAATACAAATGGTCATGCTATATGCGTAAGAGCAATGTACCAAACGTACGCAAAATTTTAATTTCTTCGCACTATTATAAAACCACAGTTTTTAGAAAAAGTAATTGAGCCGCCAACCTGATATCAGAATGGCGGGTGTATTAAATTACCTACTATCTGACTGTGAAATGCCTATCGTATCAATGTACGAGCAATGTAAGTTATCATATTAAAAGCATAACCAGATGCTATCAACGGTTAAAGAGTAATTATAAAAATAAAATATCTCCACATTTAGAGCCTGTTCAATTTTATTAGCAACTAGTTGTGCCTACGTTATACGTTGTTATGTCTAAACTAAAGAGATTTCTTGTGTGAACTAATGGCCATATTGGTCATGCGATATGCGTGAGAGCAATGTACGAGCAATGTGCCGAATGTACGTAAAATTTGAAATAATGTACTATTTTAAAACCACAATTTTTAGAAAAGGTTTTTGAGCCGCCAACCTGATATCAGAATGGCGGGTGTATTAAATATCTGTCCTTCTACTGCAGAGGGATCTGAACACTGTCTGACTGGGAAATACCTACCATAGCAATGTACGAGCAATGTACGTTATCATATTAAAAGCATAACCAGATGCTATTAGCTGTTAAAGAGTAATTATAAAAATAAAAATTATCTACATTAAGAGCCTGTCCAATTTTATTAGCAACTAGTTGCGCCTACATAATACGTTGCTATGTCTAAATTACTCCCCGTCCAGCCTGTCATTTTACACTTTGACAGCTCAAAAACTAATCATTTAGGGATGAACTAATGTGGTAACCGATTAGATTTCATATAACAATGAAAAAAAAATTATCGACTAAACACAGTGATTATATTTTTGCTTTTATTTTAATTTTTACCCTACTGCCGATGGAGGGTAATCTGTTTATCAGTCTATGTATGTATGTTTATACCTGCCCATGTAGGCCTATGTAAAATAAAAAAAAAATGATTTTGATTTTGATATTATCCCACTTGTCCCATGGTGGGACTGAGCCAATGGGACAGACCCACATAATGTACGTATACCTTTGTCGGTGTACGTACATTAGGTAATGATAAAATAGACATTGATTGTGGCTGTGCTGCAGAGCATACTCTCTAGCAGAGCCACACTTAACATGTACTCAGGCAAGATAAACGCTACTGTTTATTGATGAAAACTGTTGTACGAATAGTGTTTATTGCGTACGTGTTGAAAAATATCATTTTTAGACAGTAGTTTTATTTATTTTAACTTAACTAAAATGTTCATAGAAAGCGCCTGATTATTTTATGTAGGTATTGTCAACGAGACCACTAGACTACACCACCTGGGGTGTCTTTTCACCTTAATGAAGTTCTAAACTAATCATATACATTTACCGTAGTCGACAGTGATGTAGATACCAAAAAAAAAACGAATCATGCATTTTTCGTAGTCGGCAATGGTATAGTCACAAAAAAAAATATTATTATTTTATGTAAGCAAATTTTATCCTAGACAATCTGCCTTTCTATTAAATTAAAAACATAATAAAATACAATGTTTATTTCACAAAATAAAACAGTCCATTACTTTGCCTTAAATTCTACATTAATAACTAGTTTTACATACAAAATATAAACAAAAATAAGACTCAAAGGAAGCAAGAACATAAAACATAACTTAGATAAAGATGCACATCATTTTGTGTCGTGATTTTAGGGTTCCGTTCGAACACTCACAAATGATGATACTAAAGAACCGGCCTTTGTACCGAGTCTAAAATCTTTGCAAAACATAAAAAGGTACAACCAATACGTCGAAACTCTGCCATAAAATAGTATTAGTTGCTTTATGGATTATAACATGTATGACCCCGTATGACAATGCTGTGCGAGATATTCACCTAAATACATTCTTCGTATACTATTGGACCGAATCACAAAGATTTTTTTATGCAAATTTTTCACGAACGCACTATACAGCAATAAGCCTTGATGCTACAGGTTCTATATTTAAGAAAATCAAGCCACCCATACATTATTTTTTTATAATCTATAGGCACGCGTTTGACCACTATCTCGCCTAATGTTAAGCGATGATGTGGTCTACGGTGAAGCACGCTTGCCTAGAAGATACCTATTCACTCTTGACTTAAAGACCTCAAGGTTGTAGCTATCAGGAAACAAAGCAAGAGAGTTCCACTCCTTAGCTGTGCGCACAATGAAAGTATTAGCAAAACGGTGCTTTCATTGTTTATGAACGTTAGTAACGTTACCTATTTATTTTGGTGAATGTACCTAGCTGTTTATACGGAACACTCTGTGCGCGAGTCAGACTAGCACTCGGTCGGTTTTTATTCAGCTTAGTTGTGCATTCCTAGGATTTGCCATCAAAGAGAATGACCGTGTCGCCGGTTATGATGCTTTCCAGCGTCTATATATCAGCAAATGGGAATTAACTACAATATCGTACTTAACTGGAACAGCCTTACGGGCCATATCGTCGTAGCACTCCCATTCAGAATTACGCCGTAGACAGTTAGTTTTATAATGACTAACACCGCCGATATTTGGAATAAATTCAACTACAGATGCTAACTCAAATATTTTGTCGCAGAGCAGCAATTCCTTTGGAAAATCGCATAGACGCATAATCAAATATAATTAAAAAAAAAAAAAAAACGGAAATTAAATATTCTGTGCATACTTTTCCAGTACAATTATTGTTTTTGCAATCAGAGACTTCGCTTACCAACATAGATGATGTTGATTCATTTAATAAGGCCACACTTCCATCTGATATCATTAATATATTTAAAGGAATAATCGAAATTTTTCTTATTATACGCAATTCACAGTTAGAACAAACTTTAAGATAAGATAAGATAAGATAAATTTATTAGGACACCTTTCTTTAGATACAATAAGCACAACAACAAAATAAAATAGTAAAAAACACGTGTGGCACTCGGGGACTGCCGCGGTAAAGCTATTGCATAGCATTTTGTATCAACTTATGCAATTATAATTTTTTTTTTATTTATTTGTTTTATTCATGCAGTATTGCTTTTTCTTTAATATTAATTCAAGTTACACTTTTTGAGCGTGGTGACCGATAAGAAAACAAATTTTTCTATTATTAAATAAATAAAAATAGTTAATGTTGTTTATTAAACGAAAATATCTAGGTATAAATAATAGGTATAAATAATTAGGTATAAATAGTGTAATGACACACCAAAACAATATTCATTTATAAAAATATCTAGGTATAAATAGTGTAATGACACACCAAAACAATATTCATTTATAAAAAAATAACAATATTAAGAAGTGATTATCGAATTTCGCGCGATGTACATTTATATAGATATAATATCATATATACTTTCTCTGCGCGGCATTCATGTGCATTATCTATACACCAAAAACAAGTTTCGTAGAGTCGTACAATACGTCTAATCGCACACAACGCCGTGTCGAAGACTGCCGAACTGAAACGACGTTAGACGATGCACGGCCTTCAAGCCACACCTCCTTGCCCGTCGGAGTGGGGAGCGTGAGGTTTTTTTTCGTTACGGAATTTCTGGATTCGGTCCCCGCGCTCAAGGCCCGCGATAGAAGCTATGCAATAGCTTAAAAATTATAGCACAGGTACATAATAAAATACAAATATTACTTTGGAAAGAATTGCACTAAAAATATCATCGATTAAAAATTTTTCTAGCACAAAAGTAACGTTACAATTGCAATCAATTAGTCCAACATGTCCTTGTACCGTAGTTGGATAATGTTTTTGTAAGATTTCTGTTCTACTTTTTAAAGAATTTATATCAACATCTTTATTTACCAAAGCAGACACCAGTCTCGAAAAAGCCGAATTAATAGAAGTAATAAATATGGAAATATTTGCAAATTTTTCTATTAGGTAGAATTTCTATTTCTTTTGTTCTGGGTTTTATTTTTCTATTAACCGTGTGGTCTTTCGATTTTCTGTTTTATTGCGCCAATTTTCTTCCAAATTAGGGTTGCTTTTAAACACCGATTCTCGACTAAAGTCACCATTTTTTGGATTAATTTCTTCATTCACACTATGTTTTAAATCTTCGTCTAAATGTTTACTTTTAATTTTTGGAAAATTTGTACAATTAGTTGCTTTTAATTCTCCTGTTATAAACTGTGTATGTTTCATTACAAAATCGTCAACTCTCATCAGCCCACTTCTACTATGCAATAGTAAAGTTTTAAAATTTTTAAAGTAGCTTTCTACATTACTGCTAGTAGCTACATCTGATGAGTCAGAGGATTTATTAAATAAAATAACTGTTATATCAATTAATTTTTTTTTATGGATAAATTCAATTGTTATAAGCAATAGAATCGGTTACCACATTATTTTATCACTAAATGATTAGTTTTGAGCAGTCAAAATGTAAAATGACAGGCTGGACGGAGAGTAATTTAGACATAGCAACGTATTATGTAGGCGCAACTAGTTGCTAATAAAATTGGACAGGCTCTTAATGTAGATAATTTTTATTTTTATAATTACTCTTTAACAGCTAATAGCATCTGGTTATGCTTTTAATATGATAACGTACATTGCTCGTACATTGCTATGGTAGGCATTTCCCAGTCAGACAGTGTTCAGATCCCTCTGCAGTAGAAGGACAGATATTTAATACACCCGCCATTCTGATATAAGGTTGGCGGCTCAAAAACCTTTTCTAAAAATTGTGGTTTTAAAATAGTACATTGCTTCAAATTTTACGTACATTCGGTACATTGCTCTCACGCATATCGCATGACCAATATGGCCATTAGTTCACACAAGAAATCCCTTTAGTTTAGACATAACAACGTATAACGTAGGCACAACTAGTTGCTAATAAAATTGAACAGGCTCTAAATGTGGAGATATTTTATTTTTATAATTACTCTTTAACCGTTGATAGCATCTGGTTATGCTTTTAATATGATAACTTACATTGCTCGTACATTGATACGATAGGCATTTCACAGTCAGATAGTAGGTAATTTGTTCAGATTTTTAATACACCCGCCATTCTGATATCAGGTTGGCGGCTCAAATATTTTTCTAAAAACTGTGGTTTTATAATAGTGCGAAGAAATTAAAATTTTGCGTACGTTTGGTACATTGCTCTTACGCATATAGCATGACCATTTGTATTCATTCACCCGCCATTCTGATGCACACCAATTAATAATATACCTAATATTTATAGTTGTGCAATCACAAATAAAACAAAACATTTTGCTGTCACAAAATAATCAGGCGCTTTCTATGATTTTTTAGCAAAGTTGAAATAAATAGAACCACTGTCTTATAATGATATTTTTTAACACGTACGCAATAAACACTATTCGTACAACAGTCTTCATCCAAAAACAAACGCATTTATCTTTCCTTAGTACATATTCTGGGTGGCTCTGCTAGGGAGTATGCTCTGCAGCAGAGCCACAATCAATGTCTATTTTATCATTACCTGAAGCACGTACAGCGATAACGGTGTACGTACATTATGTACGTTTAGCGTACATCATTCTAAGATATAATTTACCGGTTTCTAACATGGTGGCTCTGCGGCAGAGCATGACACGTTTTATATGATTTTCATCAAATAGCCAAACGTCAGCGCAGCGGAAACTTGATTATCTTCGCAGTTTTATGTCACACAAATTTCATTGTAAGCATACACATTTACCTCTCGTTTCAAACTAATTATTGAATGTATTTTTTTTTATCTACGTGCATAGGAAAAAAAAGGTGCCGCTAGGATGACGTAGTTCCAGCGGAAACAGTTTTTGTTGAATAGCTCCCCAATGGTTGGATACACAAATTTGTACTTACTATACACAATTACACGACGTCATAAACTAATTATCTGCTTATCTGAAATTAATAAATTCGACGTTTTTCCGCTGCGACTACGTACACAAATAAATATGTATTCTTTCCATAGAGTATATTTTATACTTCAGGCTGAAATAACTAGTAAGAGACTAATGCGATATCGCCCTTACACTTCCAAGTAATTTAATAATATTACCTATCAAACACATTATTAAAAGTTACCCAGAAATAACCTACAAAAGTTCATGACTGAATACCTATTATTCTCGGCGTTCTCGAACAAAAATTCTTGCACAAACTAATTCAGAACATGACCCTGAGTTAAACCAGATGTTTTACATTTATTGACGTAGGAATTTAATCTCAGCTAAAAGCTAAAACAATGTATAGGCTTCTGCCATTGACCTTTATTTCAAAATTCTAGTATTTTTGTTAAAATCTCCTATCGATATCTCAAAAAGTAGAGCTGCTATTGGAAAACGAACTTTAGATTTGAATCAGTTCAGCAAAATCATTTCGAATCAGTTATGAAACTTCATAAAACAGAACCTCTGTTTTTCAGTGTAATTAAAAGTAAATAAATAAACAAATATGGTGAGGTAATCATGAAAAATAAACAAATACTTACAACAACTTTATTTTTTAAATGAGACCGTTTCATCTCTATCACACTTATGTACATTTGGTTTAAATAAAACAAACCTTTGAAACATTTTACCGCAAAATCTTCATTAAGTTTGTGCATATTTGAGAAAAAACATATTATGTCCTATAATTAAATGTCGTATGAATTCATAGATTTAAGAATTGTAGAAATACTCGATCACACTGATTGGTGTCTCGTTGCTTCCGAGGGCATCGAAAGCTTTCTCATAACTGCACATACATTATCCTATTACTATTTATAACTTAGCTCCAAAATGCAAAAGGTAAAAAAATCCAACAGGTTTTTATAACTATGAGTACTTTTCAAATGCGACGCGTGCGTAGGGCAGAGCAGAGCGAGCGACTAGCTCCGCCTGCCGGCATCACCCGCCCCGCGGCATCACCCGCCTCGCGGCATCACCCGCCTCGCGGCATCACCCGCCTCGCGGCATCACCCGCCTCGCGGCATCAGCCGCCACCCTGCCTCACTCGTCACATCATCTCGCACAGTCGCAACATTCACAATTTTGACTTTGTACTTTTCGAATTGATAAACAATACATATGATGAACATAATAATATTCAAATAACAGTGTCATGACGAGTTCGAAACATTCTAACACAAACAACTTATTGCACCTGACTCAGACTCAAATCAAACCCGACCGATATTCGTTAATCTTCTGCATTTGGCAGACACTAGCTTATATAACATGTACAGTATCTAAATTTAGAAAACACTATTTAAACTTTAATAAGAAATAAGAAACTTATTTTATTAACGTCAGATTAGGCTTCACAATGAATTATGTTGTGCTTTTTTACTTTATCACAATTATCGTACATTAACTATTTACACAGTACAAGTATATCATCTGTCATACAGTACATACTCCTATGGCGGAATTTTAAATAAAACTTTAAAACCATAACAACACGAACAGTCGTAATTCTGCGTACACTGTACACAACACAAAGATATACAATACATATGCTGCAATAGATATCTATTTTGTATACAATAATTTTGTAAACGAGCAGATATCAAATAGCCGCGGGAACACACACGTCCCCACTTCGGATCTTTCTATATCATAACAAATTGTATTCAAATTGCCTCATAATTGTAATGGAATGAAATCTGTACATTTATAATCAGTTGAATTGTAAAAAAATCTGTTAAAACTTCCTGAACATAATTTGATGACTAGACTCTTAAAACATAATATAATGAGCATTTACAAAACAGAAAAACACAAATGTCTACTTGTATGCCAGTGCACTCGTAATATTAACTGCACGGTCGTATTAAAAATAATTTCTATGTCATACCTACATTTATTACAAAAACTATAGAATTATAAATTCACATAACATTACAAGAGAGAAGACATTTACATAGTTGAATGTTACGAGTGCAGTGTATATTTACCAACTAAATATATCAAAACTTAATAACTATTTAAAGTTTAACTTCAGATAGTTACTGTTCTATAACTGAGAACAAGGATATGATCTAGCATCGAGTATCTGTCGGAAACAAAGTATCGCGAACCAAATGTAAGGAGCAGTCCCAGGAAGTCGCTGGCAAGTTCAACTGCGGGCTACCTACAGTACCTCTGTACATGTTGTCTTTATGGCCGCCAGCGATATGTTATATAAAAAAAATGTTTCTATGTAAAGACTAGAGCTTGCTCCCAAAATATCGAATGAAGAGGAACAATCGATTGTTTCTTCACAGCGGTTTTGTCTTGAATGTCTATCTACATCTTTTTAAATGTCACATTTAGAAAGTGAAGTAGAACAAAAGAAAACCGTTGTGAAGCAGCAATTTTTTCTCTTCCGAAAAGTACAGTGAGCGCCACCACTCTTTACTTATCCACATATAGATCAAAGTTTACTTAAAAAAAGAAACGAACTTACATAATCGATGTATACAATTCGAGCCGCGCAACCATACATACATACGCACATACAGATATGTTTGCGACAAAAGCTTTTAAAAAACCTCATAAACAGCATCCCTCTTATTTACAATGGCCTAGAGTGTTACACTAAACAACTATATTCAGAAAGGAATAGGGACATCGATTCACAATGTACACATGCTACATAACGTAGAAAAGCTCGTGCGTAACCAGTACACACATGATTGTGGAACGAGAAATGTAAACCATCTGCTCATCTGCGGACTAAGTTTCATAATTCAGTCAATGCTTGAGCAATCGCTGAATAACAACATTAATGTCTAAGAGAATTATATGGTGCTCCGAAGTACAAGTTTAAAAACCAATAATATTAACAATTCGTTAAACGACGCAACCAAAGACTCGTAGTTATACTAGTATGCAACATTAGCGATTTAAATGCAATTTCATTGAATTGAACACTTTTAGTTTTTTCTATGTACAAAGAAATCACCGTCAAGAATTTGACATGAACAGTTTTCAATAAAAGAAAACTCGATTAGATCCGAATCGATTTCCTAATGATATTCGAGTTACAGAGAATATTCACAATACTAAGTAGAATAATCACCGAGGGCCGCACACGAATCGTCAAGTCGATCGTCACTAATGCTATACCTACCCCTTAGAAATTGAAACATGAGTAAAACGCTTAACCACAATGAACACTTGGATCCCTGGCGGAATGTGTAGCGCGGGGGGCGGACCGGGCGGCGCGGCTGTACTACAAGCGGTCCAGGCGGAACTCGTTCTCCACCACGGAGTCGGGCACCAGCGCGCCCGGGTCCTCCAGCAGGCTCAGCTCGTCCAGGTCCAGCCCCTCGCGCACCTCCTCGCCGAACATGCCCGCGTCCAGCGAGCCCGAGTAATCTGCAAAACACACAGCGCATATAATAAACATCATGATCATCATTTCAGCCGAAAGACGTCCACTGCTTAAAATAGACCTCCCCCAAGTGTCGCCCCCGTGCGTCTCGCATCCACTGGATACCTGCAACCTCTAGGTTATCAGCCCCTAGGCCTTCCAACCAAACTGCCAAATACATCCATACTATTATTATAAATGCGAAAGTAACTGTCTGATTTTAACGCTTTCAAACCGCTGAACTAATTTTGTTATAGAGATAGATTGGACCTTGGAGCAGGACAAGGAATATTTATCTCGGGTGTATATTCTCTTCTGAAAATTTCTGACTTTCTTGCGGACGAAGCCGCTGGTGGAAGCAGTTATTTATATAAACAAAGGTTGTCCCTCATGCTATTGATGCTGCATCTGCTGCCTAATTGCGTAAGTGAGTTCGGCAAGGCAAAGTGCAAAGAGTATGAACAAATGACCAATCATCATTAATTTGCAGCGTACATTAATTTGTAAGCTATCATTGCGCTGTTTTTGTGCTTTGCAAAGTAAGGTTTAAGGCGAGCCGCATACGTACGTATTCCGCATTGGAAATGCATTTGGTAATTCTGAATTCCGAATACGGAATACAGATTCGGAATTCCGTGAACCTAGTGCAGACGTTAGATTTTTCTTGTTTGGCTGGCATTCGAAACGGAAAGTGTTCCGTTCGAAAAAAATCGGACGTGTGCGGCAGTCAATGTATTTTATTAGCGTACGGTGCATTCCGGATTCAGAATACGGAAAACGAATTCGGAAATCGAATGCGGAAAACGTACGTATGCGGCCCGCCTTAATGACAAATGTATGAGTTTGGCGATAGTGACACTGCAGCCTAATTGCATATGTAAAAAATATTGGTCATTGGTGAAGGTACTCTTTTCTAAAGAGGAATTTATATTCTTCAGAAGAAAAAGAAACGTTATTGGTCATCAAACTTATTTAAAAAGAGAGACCTATCTAGTGGTTTGTCGTTACAATATTATAGAACCAAAAATTACTGGACTATATAATAACTTTGTGCGCATGTCTCCGATTGATATTGAAGAACTCGTGAATTTAATTGGATAAAAAGTACATAAAAAATAATTCAAATTACAGAAAAACAAACAGTGTCACGGAAAGATTAGCACGAAGAAATGACGCGTGTGGCACGTGCGCTCGTGACGACTTTTCGAGGCGTACTGACTGAACTGCGTAACACTATTATTAATCAATTATTTATTCAAAGCTTATTGACATGTTCACTGCACTGTATTATAAGAAATAAGAGGGATTTTTTTCGCCACAAAGCTGATTCAGCAGATGGCTCTACGTAAATATATAATTAACAAGTTTAAAAAAACACGGCAAAGTTTCTTGGGACTTTTAATATTTACTACGGTTTTTCAATAAATTCAGCCGTGGCGTGGAGGCCTATGGTCAACAGTGGACGTCTTTTCGGCTGAATTGATGATGGTGAAGTGAAGGGTACGTAGAGGTACAGCTCGCAAGGTTTTTGAGCAACCATATTCAGGGCGAAAAGTAGATAGCTGAGTAGGTGCGGCTTGCTGAGCGAACACCGAGAATATATCAGTTTCAGAAGTAACCTAACCACAGGGCTCTTATCTGAAACCTATTTGGGTCCAAGGAGGATGATGCGTACCTGTGAGCACGATGTCGGGTATGCTGGCGGGCGTGGCGGGCGTGGGCGGCGCGGAGGGCGAGGCGAGCGGCTGCAGCGCCGCGAAGCCGCCGCCGCCCGCCACCGGGTCGCGCGCGTTCCGCCGCGAGCAGCCCAGCGCGTTCACCGTGCCCATGGAGCCCACCGCGCCCACGCCGCTGCCGCAACTCGTCTGCGTCGACTGCGGATAGTTAACAAATAGGAGCATCATTATCTGTCTTTTTTGTGGCGGAAACTCATGGATAATCTCCGACTCGGACGATCGAAGTGTTCTATCGGACTACTTTTTTTAATTATCGATAGGCTCGTGCTTGACTACTGTGACACCAATACCAACCTGATGGTAAGCGATGATGTGATCGGCGGTGATGTACGCTTCCCTAGTAGTAACCTATTGACCCTTGACTTAAAGACCGCTAGGTTGTCATACTACTGACTAAAACCCTACTACGGTCCCTGTCGGGGGCTCAGGAGACACGTACCACACGTAGGTATCAGCCTGCCATTAGCTGGCCCCATATCAAAGTGCGGCCGATCTTACGACCATACATGCATCCCCACCACATCTTAGGACCTGCCTGGTCGAGCGAAGACTCAGCATCAACATCTGCCTAGCCCATATTCTCATCTTTGTTGACTTCCATCCAGCCTAATTCAGCACTACTGCTTCTAGTCTGTCGTCTGGGTGGTCTACACCAGTATTTTAAATGGAGCGCCAGCATATACGACCTCCACGATAGGACTTTTAGAGTAATAGGATAGCCATTGGTCTTCTTGGTCGTCTAAGGGCCGGCGCTAACTAATGGCATGGCACGGCAAAGGATATTTCGTGGACATATGATTTTCGACCTTATTTCAATGAATTTAGCGTTGAAATTCCTTTATTTCAAAACAAATGCAGCGGAAAAATGAATTTGGTATGCTGAAAAGTGCCGTGCGCTGCCGCGGCAAGGTCGAAAATAATTTGTCAATCTAATGGTTTATCGAGTTTTCCGAGGCACGTAGGGTTATGTCAAGTATTCTATAAAAATTTGGTTAAAACAATACTAACCTGGGGATATGATAATGATGAATTATTCGTCGTCTGCGGCGAGTGCGGCGACCCGTGGTTGAGATACGTTGTGTTGTAACTCGACACCGGGTTGTCCAGCTGTCGACACAAGCAAACACATCACTACTCTATCCCACAGACAAGGCAACGACTGGCAAGCGAGAGAAAACAACGAGTAAACGCAGCAAATTCTGAAAATAAAAAACACATGACTTCACTAACACTACCGCAATTACAGATTCATGGTAACGTTAGGTACAATGTCTAATGAGGTTGTAATAAAAACGGAAGCGATACAGCCACTGAACAACATTTCAAAATAAAACACTGTATTACAAATAAAGACTGTCAAAATAATAACTAGATAAAATTATGTACTTACTAATGTAATCACAAGCATAATGGTTGATTTATGAATTGAAGCGAAGTATATTTAATAGCCAACTTTTTTTACAACTCATTTTCATAGCCACAGGCATTATGCTTATGAATGTAACTGGCCTGACTAAAGAGTGCGATAACCATGCTCATGACAATACGAAATGATCTGTATCTCTGAATCAATAAGACTGGTATTACTGTACGCAACCAAGTTCAACTAAGACTATGAAACGAAAATACCAATAGACTAGATTCTTTCTTACAATTTTCTACGGTTTACTTGCAAAATATTAAGTTGCCGAGCATGCCTAAGTTGATACATCGTTACTCTTTGGAAAAGTTAAATGCAAAATAAAAATAAATGTCTCAATAGTACTATTTTCATTACTGGTTGGACAGTTTCATTTTATATTTGAGAGTGAAATAATAAATAACGTCGAATAGTACTATTTAAGACTTCAGCTAAAGGAAATGAACACCTATGAATTAAAGAAATCTTCATGTATTGAAATATTGTTAGGGCAAGGCTAAGTGGACTATAAATTCACGTGAATAAGATATATTTTTGTTTAAAATCCTTGATTGTTCATTTCCTCCAGAAGGGACGTCGCTATAATAAAATGAAACGTGAAAAGAGCTCCAGCGCTTATTGTAAAGGCTAACTCGTAAAGGTACGTGCGCTAATAATAATAATATCTGTGGAAATAAGTGTTACGACACGTAATAATAACTCAATATTGAATCTGTGAGAGGTGGACGATTTCACCGCTTTTCACATCATTCGCAAATCATTTACTGATAAGTTACCAAATTATTGAATAAAGGTGGAATAAACATGGCCTTATTTTTTTTTTTACCTGTCTTTAAGGAAAGGGTTATTAACCATATGATTAGTTTAAATACTGATAAGCAAATTCCTAATCCAAATTATCCATTGAAAATCTATACATGTAATAAATCTGTAGAAAAGTCGTTTTTGTACATCGAATATATTTCCGAAAAAAAGTGCCAGGGTGTTAAAGGACCCATTGCCAGCATTTTTGGCAATTTTGTCTGTTTATTTGTGCACGCATCACTTAAAATGTACGCAACAAATGTACATAAAAATTGTGCGTAACTTTGTATTACTTAGTTTTTGTTTCATCGCAATTGGTTCACTATATCAAAAGCTAGATTAATTTAAAGTGTTCCAGAAGTAAATTTATCATAACACATGCAATTCAGATACTCGGACAGTTGAACTCCATATTCGATAGATGGCATGATTCGCATTTGAAGTAATTTTCTGAATGGCGGTGTTAAGATTCGCCGCGAAAGAATGACACCAGAAAAAATCTGGTAGGTAGGATATGCAGGAAGGCAAGTAGGGTAGGCAGTTGACGAGAGCGAAGTCGCGGGCACAACTAGTATGAATTAAGAATCTGCTAATATGTTTAAACTAATCATATGACTTATTTTTTTAAATAAATAAGCCAGTTTGCCTACCTAGATACAACAATATAAGGCGGGCCGCATACGTACGTTTTCCGCATTCGATTTCCGAATACGGAATACAGATTCGGGACTCCGTGAACCTAGCACAGACGTCAGTTTTTCTTGTTTGGCTGGCATTCGATACAGACGTACGGAAAGTGTTCCGTTCGAAAAAAAACGGACGTGTGCGGCAGTCAATGTATTTTATTAGCATACGGTGCATTCGGGATTTCGAATACGGTAAACGAATTCGGATATCGAATGCGGAAAACATATGTATGCGGCCCGCCTAAAAGTACGGTTGAAAATCAGTAATCGGCGGTGCAATCGCGCACCCAACACATAAAAACGTCACTATAAATGCGTGAGGGGGGAGTGTCGTACATTTTCCGCCACTTGGACGTGCGCGGTCCAGCCTGACTCCACGAGGCTCTGCACCAGCTGCGCCCAATCCTTGGCCAACATCCACCAATATTACACATATTACACACTAGCACACTTTCGTTCAGTTACAGTCTGTCAAATATGTTTAGATAAAAATAAGGGACCTTAACTGCACTCACAATTTAGCTTGAATTTTTTCAATAAATATGTTAATATTTTTAGTAGCATAAAGCGCTGTCCACACATTTCCAGGTGCCCGTCCCTAACGGAACACTTACATACGATTTGTATGAACGGTCCGGATGCCCCTGATACGGAGATGAGTGAACAAGTTCGTACAAATCGTACGTAACCGATTCCTGCCGTGTTCCGTCAGGGACGGGAACCCGGAAATGTGTGGACAGCGCTTTACATTGGATAACAAAATCGGAATCTCCGACTCCAAAGCTAGGTTAGAGTACGCATCTGTTTTTCAGAAGCCAATGACTTCTTCCATTTAAATTACAATGTTGGAAATCAATTATCCAATGTATTTGATTTAGGAAAATAACTGAAATGTCCACACACGATTATTTTTCCCTAAAACTTTTATATTTTCATGATCTTTTCATTAGTTTTTAATCATTCTAAAATCAACTTAATTTACATAGAAGTTTATTGTATTGTGTCTAGAGGCGATACAAATTCTAAATACTGTTTATTTCAAATGATTGCATAAACAATGCCGAGACGTAAATAAAATCTGTCTTAATAATGCGTCATGGATCGCATTCGACATAACATTAGTTTGTGGTTTTTATATAAGGAAGCGTATCAACAATATTAGCCAATATTTGCAGACATATCATAAAAAACCACGTAATCCATTTTGATCAAGAAATGTAGCTAATCAAGTTTTAATATATACTTCTGTGTATAAATAAACATAAATACTTTACTCACACCTCGACTAAATAACTTAGGTACTGTCAAGATTCAAAGGTGCAGTCTTATTCTCCCAAAATTCAAATGGCTGGTTTTTGTAGAAGAAGTTAAATTATCCACAACTGGTTTAATATGTTGTATAGAAATTAAAGTATAGATTATACATACTAACCGTGACAAAAAAAAACCCAGTGCATCGCTTACCAACAGGTGAGATAGTGGTCAAGCGCAAGCCTATAAAATATATTAAAAAAACTGGCAAAGTGCGAGTCGGACTCGCGCACGAAGGGTTCCGTACCATTATCGCATAAAAAGGCAAAATAATCACGTTTATTGTATGAGAGCCCCACTTAAATATTTATTTTATTCTGTTTTTAGTATTTGTTGTTATAGCGGCAAAAGAACTACATAATCTGTGAAAATTCCAACTGTCTAGCTATCGGTAACTACGGTTCATGAGATACAGCCTGGTGACAGACGGACAGACATACAGAAAGACGGATCGTGGAGTCTTAGTAATATGGTCCCGCTGTTACCCTTTGGGTACGGCACCCTAAAAAGCAGAAATTCCTCTGTCAAAAAAAATGCCGCTATAGAGTGTGACTGCACTTTTGAGCCTTAAGGTTACACTAGTCGAAAATTCTTCCATACAAACGTAGTCTAGGGATTACTCCACTGTTTGACGATGTATGTTCAAAATGATATCAATTTGTCTCATCATTATCTAGCCCTGTATGGAAACATAAAAGTAAAAAATATATATTTGAAAGTTATGAGCGTCGAAAATTCCATATTTCAACACTAATTTTAACGCATCTTTGGGCGGAAGTAAATATCATATGAAGAAGGAAAATTGAAAAACGGCCACCATACAGGGATAGATTAGTAGTTCAACAATGCAATTTTCTTTTTTGAAATATTCTTTAATTCGTTTTTTCATGATATCTAGACTCCCAAAGGCCTGTTTATAAAATTTCGCGCGCTCGTTTTCGTCCTAAATCATCATCCATTTTTCTACAAACTTGCAAAAGTGCTAATTCGTACGAGAACTAGCTTCTTACTACTCATCACAGAATCTATCTCTTTCGCATGTGTTGTCGGATGAGATAGCATGCATTTTAACCCCGCGCACAAAATAGTTCATGCCGTCGACTAGTTGAACCTTAACCGTATACATCGCGTTTTAGCAGCTATTTATAGTTTAGTATACCAACATAGGATAATGATATAATTACATTAGCATTTGACAGACAGTAACTTTACCGTTGCTATTGTTATCACAACGACAGGTCAAGTACATGAGACGAGTTTCTCTGCGCAATAAATATTTATATATTTACTTATATAAAACCAGTCCCACATACCTGTATATATATATATATCTGTATATAAATATCGTATTAGGTATATTTTCTATGTGCTGGCTTTAACTTGATGACTGATGATGTGCAGCTTTATCACAATGTGCGCTTCAAATACTTTCAATTCCTTTTCAATATGTGCCAAAATTTGTACCTATCTAGTCTCAATTCACCTTTTTGTAACATGTTTTAACTACTTTTAAGTACAATATGTACGATGTCGATGATAAGATATAATATTTAAATACCAGTGTGTTTAAACATTGCATTTCAATTGATTATTCTTTTATTACTTACAATTCCTTGCTGTTCCATTGAAGCATAAGTATAAATAAAGTTAGACATATTATTGTTGTTTTAAAAGTTACGTTGCTTACGTAACAAGAAGTTACAACCAGTTTTACTAACGAGTAACGTTATTTAGAATAATTTATTTATGCACCTGAAAAAATTGACGCGAATGACGCAAGTCTACTGCCTGTAGGTATAATGTTTGAGTAAATCAACTACTTTGAATACAATAATATTGAAATGAGGTTATTGTTTAATTTAATACGTTAATTTATTCATCAAATCAATAAATAGCAAGTAAAATTGAACCTTTTATTACTATTTTTGGCATAAATTAGAATATTTTACGTTTTATTCACTTTTTTTATTCTTAATAGTTTTGTTATGATCAATAAAATAAAAGACGGTAGAAAAAAAATATTGTTCCATTTTAAAACTTTTGACTTTTTTTATTATTTAGTGATCAGACACGGAAATAATATACTACCAAAAAAAAATTATGACATACAATTCTGATTACGAACATTTAAGGTAGAAGTGATTAAGGGACTTCTTTGTTTTCATTCAATAACCACTACGGTCAAGGTCGATAGATTATCGTACCGCGAAGTATGTCGCGCATGTATTTATAATGGAATGGAATTAATAGTGGCCAGCGCTAAATTACCGACTTATTCATAACTTAACAGTTCAACTATGTCCTTGAATATTAATATTCAATACGTATGGATGGAAACTAGTTTGATTTACGTTCAACATTTGTGTTAGAGTAAACAGTATGTATGTGTTTGATTGTGTGTATAACTTACCATTGTGATTTGCTCGAAAGGTTGTAAAAGGGCTTGATGAAGGTTGTTGTAGTCTGTTTGCGGTGATTCCACCGGACTCCCTGGACTGTGCACCATCTGGAAATATTATTGCTCATATACATCAGTTTGTTCAACAATTTTCGCCAAACTTTTTGGCCGCTCTAATATGGCTACAATGCAGCCATTGTAGCCAACTTTAGAGCGGCCAAAAAGCAGGAGAAAATCTCATACAAAAACAGCACCGCGCTGTGACTTGCCCATCAGAAATCCAACTTCAGGGCGGCCAAGAAGTTTGGCTAGTACAGTTAGTTTTCATAATTATGTACTTTCTAACTTTATCTTGGACATTGCTGACATCGGTGAAGGAAAACTTAGAAACGAAAACTACCCCCGTACCATGACGTGTCAAAACTATCGCGACTGGGAAAAAGGGACAGATGTACGCAAGTCATAACGTAATATTATGTTGAATAATGTAGAGGCTACCTCAGGAGTTGTTTACTATACGGACCTTGTGGAAACTAGAACAAATTTCCGTGCGTTCAAGCGTTTTTGCCATACCTATTATTGGTATCAAATATATACAATGTTAGGACCCATTAATATTAATTTTTATCCGTGGTGCTAGTCATCTGGGCTTATCCCAGTTGTAAACGACCCCTTGTGTCTATTGGCCTTGTTTGTTCTGTCTCCTGCTTGATATGAAGGGATGTGGAAATTTATATTTGTTCCTACTCCTCCGTTATTCTTTTCTAATTAATTTCGTTGCGGGATCCAAGACAGTGAAATTCATTCGCCGGTACTTCGTCGAGCTTCATTGCCTCGGCGCTTTTCTGGTGGTCGCCACTGTTGATTCTGGCTTTCAGGAGTTGCAGTGGTTTGGGAATAGTGCGGTGGGATTGTCCCAAAAAGTCATATACATCTGTCCCTTACGAACACTCGAAATAACCTTGCTCTAAGAGCTTATGGTTACCCCCTGGACTTATAGTTAATCTAAGTCTCAAACCGCCAACCCACATTTTGCAAGCACGGCGATTTTTTGTTAAAAAAAAACAGTAGTGCTACCTACCACTTACACTTTATTCTAAAAGCCTGCCATAGTGATAACTGTTTCTGTCAACTTAATATACCAGTTGCAGATTTTCAGATACCGAGAATATTAATCAGATATGTGGGCGTAGAGAATTTTGAACTAGTTTTTAAACCATTAGTAAGTTCATTCACTCCACTAAAGTTGAAGATGGATCAAGTTTAGTTCATCAGGATTATGGAAGATTTTCTCTTTTTATCAATTCTTTAAAATTTATAAGATAGTAGACATGTGTAATGGTTACATACCGTTGGTGAAGGTATGTTAATGTTTGACGTTGAGGAATATTGCGAGGGCGGACTACAGTGCGTCTGGTAGCCGGAGGGTATCCACCCGTGGTCCAAAGGAGACATATTCTGCAACCAGTCGAAAAGAGAACGTTACACGTGACGTCATCACACCATCCACGCTAACAAGCGCTAATAGACAAAATTTTACCCTCGAATTATCTCACCGAAAAGAGACATAACTATGCGTAAACAGACGTCATGCCTCGTTTTGCCTAGAGATATTACGAAAACAAAATTTAATCGCGCGCTCATTTTAGCAGATCATGACGAGTCTCAATAGAAAACAGTGTGAATAGTGTTAAGTATTAGGAGTTTAAGCAACTTTTTAATGCTCGTTTAAATTGCATACCAGCAAGACATTGGCAGATTGGTATCAAACTTTATTTTATAGTATGTTTGCTTATCAATTTAGTTTTAAGAAATATAAAACAAAACTAATGCCACTATTTGCATTCGTTATATCTAACAAATTGGGTTATAAATCCCATTAAACTTTCAACAAGACATGCTAGACAAACTTTATCTCGGTTCGATCTTTGAATGGTTGCGATTTTATATTAATAATAGCCTGTATTGTAACATTGTTACTAGCCAGATACTCGATGGAGTTCAATACCCTTCCTACTTAATTTTTTTTAACATTCTTATTGATACCAATCACTGCCAGTGCGATTTTTTTTGCAATTAACATAAAAATCACACAGCATCACACTGTTTCTAGCCAAAAGCCAATTTGCATGCAGTTAGGACGGAATTAATTATGTAGAAGCTAATAAAATTAATTATGGAGTGAACCGTTATGTAGATTTGTCAAAATGATCTTTCAGCAGCCTGTGGTCAAATCTTTAAATAAAATATACATTTATACAAATTATACTAATGTTATTCTGTCACTACAAAGTTTAAAGAAATAACCACATTTTCTCTTTGGTAGAAAATAGATTAATATAAGTATAAAAAAAAAACTGCTGGTAAATTATATACAAGTCATCATGCCAATTATACTTAATCAGACTAAGGGCCGTTTTTTCAAAAGTCTGATAACTTTTAACTGTGGGATAAAAATGGCCGTTTGACACATTTCTATACAAAAGCTGTCAAACGGCCATTTTTATTCCTCAGTTAAAAGTTATCAGTGTTATGGCCCGGTTTTTTAATAGTCTGATATAATTATTATTATTTATAAAAACTTTTTAACCAAAAGATTAGTTTGAACACGGATTAGAAGATTCTTAATTCGAAATTTCTATGGAGAATTTGAATTAAGAATATGCTAATCAGTACTTAAACTAATCATGTTGTTCTTTTTTATAAATAAGGCCCATGTTTAAAATTTTGTATGTTTTTTCAAGCTAACGTAAAATATTATATATTTAAATAGCTTGTGTTATATACTATAGTTATGGTGATAAAATCTAATATTAGTCATGAAGCATGTCATAATTCTGATGTTATTTAAGGAGTTTACTATTGCCGTTAATAAAGTTAATATTTGTTTCAGTTTCATGGATTATGACATGCACTTAAATAAATAAGACAACATAATGGTCGAAGCAAATAATATAACAATTAGGGTCGTCACTCATTTGTAGTATTTTACCAAAATGAACGTCAATGATAAACCAGCTGATATTACACGTGGACCGACTGTATTTGACCTCATACCAGCTGAAGTATCAATGACATGAGCGACGACCTTTATTTGAATAAATATTAATTTATGTGTAACTATTCCGCTATTCACTTTTTAAATCTCGCGAGCATGTCATATTTTTTCACAATATACATAATAAACAAGTTTTAGAAATCATTTAAATTAAAAAAAATATATAAAAATCTTTTAATAGTCCTATAAATAAAATTTACAGATGCATTTGAATATTTTATGTTTTAAGATTAGAGATAAGTTAATTGGTGTCCTTTAGTGCGAAGGTGCTGAAATAAGCAATATATTGCTTCGAAAATGTTAGTAAACATGGTTAGCTGGCAACAAGTTAATAATAATAACGTCGATTCATGCACGAAGCCCAATGGGATGAATAAAAAAAGACGAAATATAGAATGAATGTCAAAGACATGGTATAATACAGGACGTTAGCGAGACCCAGCTCTGTTATAACTCAAAAATATTCGCACCAACAACAGACAGCGTTTCAAAGCATTCAAGCGACCGCCTGTAAAGAATGAGCGGGAGTAAAATTTAAAAGGAGGTTAAAAAAGAAAACGAACCTTATTATGATGAAGATAATTATTTGTGTTTGGTACAGATAAGTGATTCTGAAATAAACAAAAAATGATTTGTGTAGAAAGCAAATAAACACAAACATAACAAAAACAACAAAAAGGTTAAGGTTCCTATCGGAAGTGAGTGCTCTCTGGTAAGGCACATGTTAACGTTCTCCAAGCCAGTGTTAGAGCTAATGTACACTGTACTTCTACAACTAGTTGATAACAATGATGACTGAGTCACTATAAGTCCATTACTTATCCAGTAGCAATCTATATTATGCATCGCTACTACTTCGGGAAACGGAACTACACGCCATTTTTGAAAAACAATAGTGGTTGGTTAGACCGCCGCATAAATTCTTGCATAGTAATGTCCGATAAATCGATACTGCACTACGTTTTTTAATAGATGGCATATTTGGTTTGTAATGTAAATTGATTATTGTGTGATTTTCGCGACGAAGGCGAAGATTGTGAGTCACACAAATATAGACGTAACAATATTGCAGAAATAAATATACAAATCGAAATACAACAGTTGATTTGTTTAGAGAGGTAAATTTACGCGATTTATGTTTTAAAAAATAAAATTATTTTTTAACATAACACGCCTGTATTCCCCAAAAGGTTAGGCGATTAATTTTGTTTAGGCATGCAACTCTGCATCTGAAATTATACTGCCTCTATTTAACTAATAAATACTAACAACAGTAACAACACTATAATGCAATGGTAACTAGTTTCTAATGCAAAAATAAGCATCGGTAAGGACTAGAAATCGCGGTTGACAATACAATTCTGTAAAAACAAAAGTCGATGTCGAATTCGTATGACATCGGAAAACTTCGGAAAGGTTCGGGAAGTTTCGGGTCGCAGTAAGACAGACCTGTGCGTCGTAGAGCGGGCCTTGGTCACGGTGCACAGTGGCGCCCACGGGCGAGCCGGACGCCGGGGACAGGCCGCCCGTGGCCGGCGACACGCTGCCGCCCCCCGGCGACGCCGCGCCCGGCGACGTCGGCGACTGCAACCACCACCAACCATCACATACACACCCATGACTACTCTGCTACGCCGGCTTCTTCGCACAACCCTGAGAGACGCGAAATCTCATCCCAGAGTCGCTCTACCCCGTTTATCCACCCGCTAAGTAAAAGAAACTAAAACCAAATATTCACACATCACACACGGCTACTCTTCTACACCGGCTTTTTCGTACCACCCCGAGACGAAATCCCATCCCAATATACGTATAGACGAAATACCCACCAAGTAAAAATACTAAAACCAAATATATCGGAATGACACAACATGCCATATAAATGTCGCACCCGTATATTTAATCGATAATTACTTGGCAATCGGAGATTATTTACTTAGGAGACATACAGTAATTAGGTCTTTAGGTTAATCGCACGTGTTGCGCAAGCGCACATTAGTGTCACTTTTACTTAAACCGTTAAACCCATTAGTAGTATCAGGCGAGTGTGCAGTGCGAAACACGTGAGATGCGGCCGAGCGCCTTATCACCGCGCTAGACGGACCGCGACGGATCGCCGATAAATTTTAGAACACAAATAGACGATACAACCCTTGCAGACGTCACACAGCGGAATGTGGTGAGAATGAGCGATGGTGGGTTCGTGTTAGTTGTGTAGACGAAGAGCAACGGACTCAGTAAAGCCTACTCTGTAGAAAGAGAGAGTAAGTGACTCTGCGGCCGAAACCTGTCTCTTACAACACTATGAAAGCAACATCCTGACATAGATTTGGTTGATACATGTCACAGGATGTTGCTATCAGCTAAGAAAAATAAGTAGTTTCCACAACTACATGGCAGTTTGGCAAGAGTATGATTGATTTTGGAGCAATAAGAAATTAAAATTAGAATTCTAGAAAATGCAACAACAGCAAGATCACTTTGTAACTCACTGACCGTATTTGACAGTTGGATAGATGACACCAGTCCTCTAATTCATTGCTCTGTCTTTTGTGTAGAAAAAGACAGCTACTGGGCGCAAGATCATTGTCACTCTTTTAGACAGCCCTATAGGGAACGTCAGCCCTCTAGTCCATTGATATATATCTACGATTATGTGTAGAAAAAGAAAGCTACTGGACGCAAGATCGCTGTCATTCTTTTAGACAGCCCTATAGGGAACGTCCATTGCTCTATATCTACGGTCATGTGTAGAAAAATACAGGTGCCGGATGCAAGATCGCTGCCGCTCTTTTAGACAGCCCTATAGGGAACGTCCATTGCTCTATATCTACGGTCATGGGTAGAAAAAGACAGGTGTTGGACGCAAGATCGCTGTCACTCTTTTAGACAGCCCTAAAGGGAACATCTATTGCTCTATATCTACGGTCATGTGTAGAAAAAGATAGCTACTGGGTGCAAGATCGCTGTCTTAATCAGACAGCCCTATAGAAAACGCCAGCTCTATAGTCCATTGCCCTAATTCTACAGTTCTGTGTACATACGTATCGGGGCTGGTAGTCGTTGGCGCGCGGCGTGTGCGGCGGGTGCGGCGAATGCGGCGCGTGTTGCGCGTGCGGCGCGTAGTGCGGCGGCGGGAAGTGCACGGACGTGAGGTCGGGCAGCGAGCCGCCGGGCACCGTCATCTCACAGCCCAGCGCGCCGCCCAGCCCGCCGCCGCCCTCCCCGCCGGCGTATACGCTGTCGAAACAGTCATACGTGCTAAACAGAAAACGTATTAGATGTATAGTATAACAATCTTGTATTTGGACACACCGATCAATAACCACCAACCATTAAAAAAACGTATCATATTGAGAGCGAATCATACTCGCAAAAGTAGAAAGTACTAGGGTTTTGATTTATTTGCGAGTTTTAAGATATTCGGCATAAATGGGTATTATTGATTGCATTATCTTGGGTTTTATTCCGAGGTTGGGCAAACATCTCAGTAGCAGCCCGTGGCCCTCACACTCACAAGGGACTTATACATAAAGCTGCCTACACATTACGGTGTCGTGCCGTGGCGTGGCGCGGGAAACACCAATCACACGAATCTGTTCAAGCCTATGTCATATCACGAGTCTTGTAGCCAATCTAATGTGTCGGCGCCACACCACGACATGTAAGTATTTTGTCGCCTTTACTGGCGAAATGAGGGTGAACTATTAATAGTTGCCTTTGCCTAAATCTTCGGGAAATATTAATTAGCCGTAATTTTAGTTGTATGTGTGTGTGTTGAACTGACACTTTCCCCAGCTCCAGGGATACCTAAGTAAAATTACTATCAGGGTTCTTTTAAGATTTCAGAGTTCAAGACCACGGTACAGTTCTCGCCAAACTTCTTGGCCGCCCTGAAGTTGGCTACAATGGCTGCGCAGTATTAAATCTCATACAAAAACAGCACTGTTTCGTGCCTTACGCACGGAAAGCCAACTTCAGAGGCCATAGTGGGAATTTTTACTCATGCTCAATCGCGTTAACGTAAACATCAATTTGTATTGAAACTGGATAAGCGCCTTCTGGGGACGGTAAGGAGAAACCTCTTTATTTGTATACATTTTGACATAAGACATCGTTTACGTTATCACGAGTGAGTACGTTAAAAAACTCGGAATAAGCACACTGGGCGGCCCAGAAGATTGACGAATACTATACCTACGGTGACAACACGTCGAGATACAACGTAAAGAGTATAATGTCACGCATAAACCTATTATTGGTCGTGACCAACAATTATAATGGCAAATTCAGAAATTACAGTCATGTAACTGGCATTGACGTAAATAACGAATTGACGTCTTACTATGCAGTAAGAACCTTTTACGTCAATAATAGGGATGATAACGGGGTACGAAACAGCAAATTCTATTTAGTCCGCCGGTTACATTATCAAAAAATATTGGACACGTATTTTTTGATTATTCAAATCTATAAAAATTCACCAAAATAAAGCGTATCAAAGTTCGGGAGTGGGGGCTTGTGACGTCACTTCTATGTAAAAATTGTACCAAGGCGTGACGTCATGCGATATTTTAACACACTGTATCGTCATAATTTTTTGTTAACGTGACAATAGAAAAAATACGTGTCCAATATTTTTTGGAAATCTAACTGACGGACTAAAAATATTTTTTTAGTCATCATACCTATTATAAATTTACGTAAACCTATTCAAAATCTCAAATAGGTATGTTAAGGTAGATTTCGTTAGTCATATATTGTTATTAATTTTAGGCATTGACACGATGTTGTACACAAACATATCCCCGTTCTAAATGAATCACACACATAAAAAGTTACTATTACGCATACTAAACATACCGCAACTTGTGTGGAAAAGCCATTCAAGTTGCGAGCTTAGGGAGGATAAATTCAAACGTATTTTCCAAGTGTCTTGAATAACATATTATGTAGTAAATACTTACTTATTATTGTTAGGTATCCTGGGTATTTCGCATGACGATCGCGGACGGTTTGCGGGGTTCATTGGCGTTAACACGTCTAAGTGAATGTCACCTGAAATAAATAGACAAAAATGTTCAGTCAATCTTCCTTATGTATAAAATAGGGTTTCAGATTATGTTTAATATTAGTGTATTATAAGCAAATATGTAGATAGTGGTAGTGTACTGTTCCTATTTGGCGCAGCCGTGGGACACACGATGTTACTTTTATATTGTTTTTTTTTGTTTTGTTTGTTGTTTAGTCTAAGTTTTCTTTTTTTTATGTTTGTGTTGTGTGCTCTGGCTTGTGTCAAATAAATGTGTTTTCTATCTTTCTTTCTTAATCAGTAATAATTTTATTCTAATTTCGAAACTTCACGGAATACTGATATCTTTAGCACGATGAACCAAAAACACTATGTTTATTTTTAATTGTTTTTTTTAGGACAGGATCAATGATCGCAAGAAGTGCAGTTACTTAAAATATTAGTTTTTGAATATCTATTTTTTTTGTTAGTCCTGTTTAGACAACGCCATCCATCACGTCGAAGAAGTTTATCTGACATCCTAAAAAAGATGTATTGTAGTAGCGAGCGTGGATTTTTAAATGATATACCTCCGGTAGTGCTTCTTCTGTTTTGTTTTTCAAAGGACCAAATACTGGGCAGTAACAGCAAACTTGAGACAAGACCTCATTTTTAACTAAAAATTTTTTTTTTAGCAAATCTACGAAGACCCGAATCAAGCAATGGATGACACATGAGACATGAACAATTCTTTGGAGAATTTTCTAAACGGAATCAAAATTATTAGTGAAATGTTAAATGTTTGAGTTGTTAAATCCGTCTAAAGACACCGCCAGATAACAAAAAAATAAGTCGTACACCTAAAATAATGTGATAAAAAATAAATAAAAATAATGTGATAATGTAAGGTATCAATTATGTCAATGAATTTATACTATTATTTCATTATTATTATTGAATTTATATAATGAATTTATGCATGGATTTATATTATTACTACAATTGTGCACAGGGAAGAATAAAACTGGCCCACCGTAGTACAGTTTATAACTAGTACGGGGGTCAGGGAGTTTCGCATCAACCTAATTGCAAATTAAAATAAGTGATAATTAATGCTAATGTGTAAACTTTTATGTAACCATTTTTTAATCAGTGCCAATAAATGATTATGATGATTAATGAATTCCAATATTTCAAAAAGATACGAAAAAAAATAAAGGCAGTGTCGCTAACACGATCAAACAAAGGTATCGCGCTTACTGCGATGTGTAGGGCGTTCTTGACCCTTTCACTTGGCATTCAGTAATGAGTCGGTAGAGTCAATTTTTATTACTTATACATTTTTAATTTAGATTTAATAATGTTTTGACGTTCAAAAGTGCCGCTTATTGGCCTAGTTGAAATAAATATATTTGAATTTGAGTTAATATTTCATAAATGCGTGGACCGATTTACATGATTTAAACGGATAAAATTGTTCTACACTTATACCTTTCATTTGAGACCAACATTATCAAAATATCTCCATAAACATAAAATCATGTTTTCAAGTTACGTAATAATACTTTTTGGTACAAGTCGGATGACTTTTATTTTTTTGATATCTGGCGGAAACTTTTTTTTCATCATCATCATCATCATCATATCAGCCGAAAGACGTTCACTGTTGGACATAGGCCTCCCCCAAGCGTCGCCACATTGACCGGTCCCGTGCGTCCCGCAACCAGCGGATCCCCACAACCTTCACCAGGTCATCGGTCTACCTGGTGGGAGGCCTTCCAACGCAATGTCTTCCGGTTCGCGGTCGTCACTCCAGAACCTTTCTGCCCCATCGGCCATACGTTCTGCGAGCAATGTGCCCTTCCCACTGCCACTTATAAGTTTGGCAATTCTTCGGGCTATATCGGTAACCCTGGTTCTTTTGCGGATCTCTACATTTCTGATTCGATCACGCAAGGAAACTCCGAGCATAGCCCTCTAAATTGCTCTTTGAGTGACTGTCCATTGCCCTTTAAGTGACTGTTGACTTTTTTTTTACTTGTTGAAAATAATGGCCATTGTTTCATCACCAAGGTATACTACTAGGGAAGTACTTAAAGTAGTTTTTTTTATATAATTTGCTCTTTCCTTGATTTTGCCGTATGTTATTTTATTACTTCCCAGATTTGTATCCTTATTAGCGACACTATCGGATGGTGTAATAATACAGCATGTTTCTTTTTCAAAATCAACTGGTTCGATTCCTGGCTAGGAATATTGATTTTACAAAAATCCAATGATGTAATTTTAGTTTTTTTCGCCATTTCGAAAATCTTCGAAATAGATGTATTGTTATTATTTCAATAATTTACTTTCGTGTGTTGTGATTATCTTTTGTGTTGTCCCAAATAAATGATTTATCTTTTTACATTATTTCAATACTCAATCATTTATTGCGTTCCGCAATGTACCTGAGCTTAAATAGTGCTTCAAATTATATGAGATCATTGTAGACCAGCGTTGCCAGACGTCCCGATTTTGGCGGGACGTCCCGATTTTTATGTGTAGGGCGGGATGTCCGCTTTTCGGGGATAACTCGACCGTGAGTGCAGGCGTGCTGAGGAATCGCGGCCAGAACGCGTTCAGCAGTTTGATGTTCGCATTTCCAACTGCTTTCCTGAACGCGTTTTTTCCCAGATCAATTTAAAATGGTCGGTTGCGAGAAATAAATGCTCCTTAAATTTAATGAAAGCAGAATTACTCATACAGTTTAATCTAGAGCTATCCTGTGCAGAGTTCTTCAGAAAAAGGAAACTTTAAAAGAAGTTAAATCTCCACAGAAATATCATAAATAAGTGATTCTTATATATTAATTATTCTATTATTGTAACACTCAATCCCCAGTTTGAATCACCACATTTTTCTAATGAATCAAACCTTTTTTTAAATTCAGAACATGAAGAAGACTCAACTACCTAACGATAGGGCAAATCTGATTTAAAATATCATCTATCTAAAATATAATTTTTCACTCAATAAGTTTCGTCCCGACTTGCCACTAAAATATTCTGGCAACGCTGTTGTAGGCCCAGCTGCGCACAGCAAAATATTAGTAGGAGAGAGAAAGTTTTAACATAGGGTTATGATTTCAATGAGTCGCTCACCTCTCCGGTGGTGGTTCTGGTGTGGGTGTAGATGTGGGTGTGCATGGGAGTGCATGGTCCGGTGTGGGGACAACGGCTGTGCCACCGCCTGCTGTTCGACGCCACACGACTGGTGCAGCGCCGAGTCTGAGTTTGTACGCCTCCAGTTACTGTCCGGTGGCGGGCTGCAAACAACACACGTTTATTTTCATCTTTTTACCAAGAAAAGCAGTATCCTTCCCCTCTACCATAGTATATCAGCCCAAAGACGTCTATTGCTGGACATAGGCCTACCCCCAAGCGTCGTCATACCACAGAATAAATATACAAACAGTATGGAAACTACCTACAAACCCTCGAAACGGCACACTCACACAAACATGCGCATCGACGAGACCCCTAAGCGGCTCGCGTTTAGGCGCATTATGTCCAATTCGCAAAATGTCCAATGGGCTCAATATGTCCAAATCGCAAACTGTCCAATTCGCAATTTGTCCAATTTGCAATTTGTCCAAATCGCAAATTGTCCAATTAGCAAATGGTCCAGTAAGCAAATTGACCAATTCAAATTATAGTCGTTAATTAGGTATATATATCTTTGTTAGGTATTTTAATCCTCCTAAATCTTTTTCATACGCAGAGATTATTGATCTTTAGAACCGCATCGTAGTAGAATAGTTCAAGGCATTAAAAAACATTGTTTACGAAGTTTAGTAGATAGATTCTGTTTCCTTTAATTTCGTTTTCGGATATTTTATAAACAACAAATGTATGTATTAATATGATACTATTTATTAATAAGTACTTAGTACTATTTTTAATTCAATTGTATTCTGTTCTGCCCGCCCCTCACCATACGGCTTAAACCTCATTTTCAGTAACTAAACGTAGTGATTTTTATGTCTTTTTTGAGTGATTTGGGTGACATTTGAGTGATTATGATATATCAGCAAATTAAAGAGAGAGTAAATTTTTTCTATGTAACGGGTCTTTCATCAAGGATCAATAATTATATGCATTTTTACTTCGAGCCGAATCTCACCCAACCTCACGTCGGGGTCGTCTAAATACGCCTCTCGTTATCAAGGACGCCTGGACTAATTGCGAATTGGACTTATTCGCATTTGGTCCAATTCGCAACTGGTCCAGTTTGCAAACTGGACCAATTGCGAATTAGACAGCTGGACATTTTGCGAATTGGACATAATGCGCCCAAACGGCGGCTCGCACTACTGACGTCTGCCAGTACAGCAGAAGTGCCTGAATGGTCTTGTCGGTGCATATGTTTGTGTGAGTGTGCCGTTTCGAGCGTTTGTAGGTAGTTTCTATAATGTTTGCATATTTTTACTGTGGCCATACTGATCGAATCTGTGCGTGTCGCATCTATCGGATTCCCGCAGTCTTAACCCGGTCATTGGTCCACATAGAGAGAGGCCTTCCAACGTTCCCTGCCTACCACATTTCGAAGAATTCCGGGAACGAATCCTTGACCTAATCCATTGCTTATAAAAATCAATGTTAAAAAATGTTTCTACACGACGACGTAATACGCCTCATAATTACGTTTGTAAAATTTGTCAGCTCGAAAACGTAAATAACGAAATGAATGATGTTAAATCGTCAAAATTAATTATATTGACATTGATTGTATGCTACGCAAATAAAACCCGGTTCCACGATTGAATATTATAAAACACTGTTGAATTAAAACTTGCAGATAATAAAAGAAACATTTTCCTTCGGTTTCTTATAAGTAATCCTTAGAAGGCAAGAAAGGAAAGTTCTCGCATACTTAATAAATAAATTATGACTGTTAGTTTCGTCAATAGTGCAACAAGTGTGGCTCGAAAACACGACGGTTGGCTTACCAGTCAGGGTCTTATCATTTGAACTATTATAGAATAAAATGAGCCGCCAATTTCCATAAAACACGTTTTCCCGGTATGTTTCTAATTTGTAAAATCATTTTTCCTACCAAGGTACGGACCCTTCGGTCCGTAAGTCTTAGCCGGATTTTGTATCATATTGCCAATTCAATGCAGGTCTTTTCAAATGTGAATGCAGTCGTAAACATGCAGATCACAAACTCCTTAAAATCGAGATAAACTTAGTGGAATGAATAAATTAAATTAATACAAGTTCTATAATTTATACTATATATTATATTTATCTCAAGCGCTTCATCGAATGGCGAAACTTGACTTGTTTTATTGCTACTTTTCGAGGTAATATTGTTGCTCTACTTAATACTAGGTTAATTTTCAATGACCACCCAAATTTTTCTAGAAATCAAAAGAAAAATTATCAGCCGTTCAGTACATTCTTGGCCGCATTAACTTGGCAAAATGTACAAGGTCTTAAGACGACGACTAACGCCAACGACCTTGAGGGAACAAAACGCGCTCTCGTTTCACACCCGCGCGGCCCAAAATTTAGTAGTTTTTTGTACTTTCTTTATTATTCTATGACTTTTAAAAAAAAGCATCAGGTCAAAATGTAGATAATTAAATTGTCTTTGAGATGGTGTTGATTTCATTAAAATACGCCCAGCGGTTTTGGTGCGATTGTCGTGTTTTTGTCCGTATTAGACATAACTTTACAAATTAATTACACTATGTTATACGAATTATATTCAAAATTTGCTGAGATCAAATTATTAAGAAAATGGTCTAATATAACATACATTTTTTCCAAAAAATTACGACAAGCCATTTAGACGTGATTCTCAGTTTAAAATCAGCTACTCAAGGGAATCGGCGCCTTAAATTATGCCGGGGCCCATGGGCTCACAAGAATTTGGGGCTCTTTTAGAAAGTAAAGAAAGCCAATTATACTAACATTTTCCTATTACGATCTTCTATTTTTTATGGGTAATCAAATATATAATATAATATGTCATTAATGATATTAGTATGCTGCTGGTTTTTTGGTTACGGTAACGATAGTGGTTATTTTCAGGATTTCTGTTGAGCAGAATCGTCTATTATATCCTCATAGCAGAGTAATTTTTTTGAAGGATGCAACTATGCACATAATTGACAAATTACTTAGTCATTCTTGTAACATTGTTGTTCGCAATTCATTTGTAGGGTTCCGTACCCAAAGGGTAAAAACGGGACCCTATTACTAAGACTTCACTGTCCGTCTGTCACTACTCACTAGGCTGTATCTTATGATAGCTTGACAGTCGGGTACTCACTGTTACTGTGCCCGACAAAAATGTTTCGAGAATAAATGTGAGATAAATTTTCGGTCCTTCGGACCCCCTGAGGATGGGGGCTCTGGGCACGGGCCCCGTGTGCCCTTATGGTAAAGCCTATACTGAAAATGTAGGTACTGAACGGCTGATTTTTTAGGGCTCCGTACCCGAAGGGTCCAGACGGAGCCAGGGCGAAAAGAAATTCGCCCTTCCCCATCGAGTGGGGTATTGTTGTTTAGAGCTCGTTTAGTAGATAAATACTGTAGGTTTTGTTTAAAAAAATATTGGTTTCCAAAGGAATGAGAAGCAACCAAAGTCAGAATTTTTTACAATATTTTGTTCAGAAGATTTTTTTTACTTCTCATTGACCTAGGAACTTGTAACTTAATGATAATGTTTATTATTATGTATATTTTACTAACAAATACCAATATATTGATAAATCTGTTTTTTTTTTGTAATTCCCTTATTTTTCCTATTAAAACCAACTTGTTTTTGCGATTTGGTACGGAACCCTAAAAGTGCGAAGTCCGTCACGCACTTTGCCAGTTTTTTTTTAATTCCTGGCAAAAATTTGGCTGGTCATTGAAAACTAATCTGGTATAAGCTGTACGCTCGGTGATCGGAAAACCATTCTACGTCGAAGAATTTCGTAAATGCAATATTTTACCCTTAAATACTTATAAAAAACTTATGTCCTCGTAGTATAATAGCATGTTGTTTCCTGTATGTATGTTTGTTGACGTTGCGTTGTTTAAAACAATTATTATTAAATATGAATGAGGTTCTTAGAACGAATTACAATGAAACTTGAATTAACATGACATGTAAATGAGTCATTAAATTATTTTACCTCATGAACTTAGTAATTAATAATTATCAACACGTTTCTATAGTGTTGGAATTGGAATAAATAGTCATTTTCTTGCGACTTGGTATTTCAGATAATTCAGCATGACTGCCATGATTAGAAAAGTGACGTAAGGGAGTATTGTTAGCGACTGATTTAATTATCGTAACCTCGAGGGCTATGTACTGTAACAGCTATGATTGAATTATTTGTTAAATAAAGTGATATTTTTATTGTTCTGCCATTCTCTATCTGACAACAAAAGGACATAACGGTGAAGGACTAAATGACAAATTAATTCAAGTTTGGTACGTGATTAATTTTGGTTTTTTCGTTACGAGTTACGAAACAACTACCTAGGTCTATGCTTCAGAAACAATGGGGAACATAAAATGTCTGTCATAAAAGGAATGTCATTTACGAATTGGCGGGAAAAGTCTCTGTTTGTTTTCTTTTGTCATATGGCGGGAACTGACCGTATCTTTCATGTTTCGAATGCTTGCATAGAATTTTCTCGACATTATTGTTGATATGGTTACCTCAAGTATACAGTGCTGCCATAGGGACTGGTATCATGCCTCCGGTCTGCGGGGCGGCGCATCGGGCCGACTGATGAGGAAGCGCGGCCCCGCTGTCCCGCCGCTCCCGGCGAGCGGGACGGCGAAGTGCCGCCGCTCCGGCCACCGGCCATAGCATACTGGTTCGCTAATGGTAATTCTTCCGGCTAGGACAAAAAACAACAACTAAACAACAAGTTCCTAAACATTTTTCATATAATAATGAAGGAATTTACGACGTAGATTAAACAACAGCATTATTTATTTATTTCTGAAGTGACATTTGGCGCCCAGCTAAGGCCGACCTGACACCGGTTTTGCTATAGATCCCACACATTTTCGAAATGCCGCGCCTTGATACCGGTTCGGCTAGTTTTGCGGGAAATACCAAAACAAATGATGCTGTCTTTTTCTCGTATTTTTCCTGTACACATCACTATTTTGTTTAATAGGTAGATCCAACTGTATGTCGGTAAATGAGGTGTCTTAACCACGTACTAAATGAAACTACACTGGTCACTGCCGTAGGTATGCTAAAATATGTATACATAGCACACTCTAGTAATTTTTGGCATTAATTTAAAATATAAATTTTTGGCATTAATTAATTTAAAATATGAATTTTTATGTGTGCAAATATACATATTTTTGCAAATTTTATTGCATGGGGTCGTAAAACAATATTATTATAAATCTATTATTTCATTCTTACAGGGTGATATAGCATGTCAAATACATTTATAACACTACTTCTATAAGTGCAGGCTAATTATATAAATCCTTCTATAAATCCTCTAAGAATGTACTAGAGTATATTGAAATATTTATAAGGATGCAACATGCCATTTCGGTAGATTTTTTGTTTCTCAATTCAAAATACAAAGAAACAAATTAACATTTTCTATAATTCAAAACATATCTTAAAGGCACAGTATGCAGGAAAAACAAATAAATAATCATTTACTTTTTTATAATAGTTAAAACAAGAACAGCACACTGTAATAAATAATAAGACATTCATATTTAAACCTGTTTATAATGTGTGAGTGAACAGATGACGGAGTTAACTTTGGTGAACAAGAAAAATTATTACAACACATGTTATAATGTAAATATGAGTTCAACACAGTTTTCTGTTAACAAGAATTACTACATACTATTGTACATTATTACAGGCATTTGAATCTATTTAGCAACATTGAAATAAATTATTACAAGGTGACAAAGCAATTAGAACCCTTATGATAAATGAAATTGTTTTTTTATTACTTTGATTTGCTGATAATATTTTTTTATATGCAAAAAAATTATATAAACAGCGACGGAAACAAAACAGAATACACAAAAAACTTTTTTATTTTAAAAGAACATATTATTTCAGCCAGCTACAACTGCACCACTACCGAACGAAAATAGGAATAGCAAATTCTACCATAAATCACAGTCCATCAAGACCTTGCAGGTAATTACCCAAGTAAGTCTTAAAAACATTTAGAAAGTAATTTATTGGTTAGAAAATGCAAATAGACTGGCAACGGAATTCCCCGAGGTTTTTACTACCTGCAAGATCATAAATTGGTAGATTTTTGCTATTAGGGATTTTAATGATCAGATTCCAAAACAAAGGAACCTTAATTGTTTCCAGCTCATTGGCGGTAGCTTGTGGTGCAGCCACATTTGGCAGGGAGCCACTGCGGAACGTGCCCAAGCCTTGCTGTGCAGGCCGTAGTGTCGACTCAACATTATCACTAGGCTCAGGAGGTGGTTTGTCTCTGGCTACTTTACTTGAATTAACCTGTAATCATGATGCCTAAATATGTTATGACTGTACTCTCACTAATGAAATAATAATTCTTGATAAAACACAGAAATACGATAATAAATGGCATTTCTTCATTTGTATTGGAATTACGACTTCACAATAACCCTGTTATTATCACAAAACATTGTTAGTTACTCAGTTTACATTCACAATATGTCTGAATCTAGATGTATGATATTATTATAATCACAGAACAGTTACTATTGTTATCAGTTATGATTGAGGAATAAGACTTCATATTTCCTTAGTTTTAGTTTTATTAGGACATGTAACACTCATAATATTCTAACTAGCTATTGTGTAGGATACCAAATAGACTTCCAATTCATTTTGACAATGACAATAATTGTAACTACACACAGAACAGAATGGTATTTTTCTATTGAGTTATATGAAAAAATATGTTCACTTTGTTGTTTAGGCGCAATAAGTTTAATGTAATGGATTATTGTTTACGTCGGCGGGCACATTTGACGGCCAGAAAGCGACTGGCTAAGTAAATAGGCGACATACCCTTTGGGTTGCGTCGGAAACTTCGCGCATAATCTGTTCGAAAGCAGCTGTTTCCTCTGCCTGTTTTTGATGATGGAGGGCAATTTTTTCACTAAATTTTCTTGGATTCGCCATGATGGCCAGTAAACATTTATTTTTCTCGTTTTTACATCACAATTTTTAGCGTTCAAAGATCCAAAACGCGCTTGACTGTCAGCCACAGATTTGTGTTGCCATTTTGAAAAAGCAAAGTCATAGTCATGTACAAAGGACATTGACGTATTTTCTTTAGTCGAGTTATGCCGTTTCCGAATAAAAACACTTTTAAAATAAAACCGACGAAAAAGAAAGTATACAGAGAAAATCATCATAATAAAAAAATCTCGTTTCCTTTTAGCAACTGCCCATCAAATGTTCAATTAAAATTTTGTAAGGGCTGAGCGCGGGCTTTTTTAAAAGCTACTTTTATTTCGTGCAGACTATTAATTACCTTTTGATAGATGCACGCTGAAATTTCTTAATTAGTAACAGACGTAGACAGATTAGTTTCTCTGTCTACGGTTACAGTAGTGAAGTGACGTGCTTTTTCACTCCGTTATGCCGATTATTTAAAATTCACAGTTATATCGAATTTACGTAGCAGTAAATATCGCTTAATGAATATTTGTTACTTAATAATAATGTTATCATAAATAAGACTTGCAATTAAGGTTCACCATTCCAATGAAAGTTACATTTTGGAAAAAGTAATATTGGATTAAAAAATATAGAAAAAAGGCAAATACAAGTTGTAACATACTAGCAATTTTATTATGATCAATCCATTAATCATTTATTTTGTAAAACATAGGTATGGTTACAGTTATTATTGTTAAAATATGTGAAAGAAAAAAAAAATGTTTCAAATGTTTTGTCAATAATAATGCCAAGTATGATGCATCGTTGGATTCTTCTCCATATAAACTGGGATCTTCACTTGAATAAAGTGTAATCGTATGTTAAATATATTAAAATTTCTTCATTAATAAAGTCGATTGATAAAAGGACTCAAATCGGTACCGCATTCGTTCATCACTAAATCATTCAATTTTGAGCTGTCTAAGGCTTAGCACGCACAGTGGTTTTTATAAGCGCGAATTTTTGTCGCCCATTGTGCGACCTATGGAATTGTATGAAGCTGTATGTATTGCGGTAAAAAATCGCGCGGCACTGAATCTACCGCACCACGGTGCGGATTAAATACGCGCAAATATTTTGAACTCTATGAATATAAATAAAATCCGCGCGACTAAAAATCGCAATGCGTGATAAGCCTAAAATAAAATAACAGACTGGACGGAGTGTAGTAGTAAAGGGATATTCACTCAGCTGCCATACAGCCATAATTAGCAGACTTGTACAGAGACAGAGACCCGATTCAGGTGATGCGACTTGCGACACTTGAGGGGACTTCAAGTCTCGCGAGTTCTAACGCCATTGTTTTACTATTGTGTCTGCTAACAACATGAGACGAGAGGGCGCCAAACTTCTTGGCCGCCTTGAAGTTGGCTGCAATGGCTGTGCAGTCGCAAATCTCATACAAGACAGCACCGTTTCGTGCCTTGCACATCGGGAAGCCAACTTCAGGGTGGCCCAGAAGTTAGGCGAGTACTATACATCGTTCACTTGACAATTAATAATTTGTTCACTCAGCTGTCTTAATTAGCAGACACAATAATAAAACGATGGCAACTTGATTCAGTGTGCTTATTACGAGTTTTTTAACGTACTCACTCGTGATAAGGTATTGAAACTGAATAAGTGCCGTCTGGGGACGGTAAGGAGATACCTCTTTTTTGTATACATTTTGAAATAAGATAATGTTTACAGATTATTGATGTTTACGTTAACGCGATTGAGCGTGAGTAAAAACTCGCACCAACCCTAATTCTCATTATTTTTCGACATTATCCTTTTTACATTATACAATATACCGTCCTAGTCCCCGGCCTTGTGGGAAAATACCCGGGCCCTTCCGGTCCAGTTCGACTCTTGTGAACTTTGAGAAAATAACACACGGGTAAGCTACTATCTGCACATACGATATTTTTTTTATCAGTTTTAAACCGTTCCTAAAACAGTGTTAATAAAATAAATGCGCGTATCAGTGTATGCGTGCGTGTCTGATATTGAAGCCACAAATATGGCTTTCTGTTCTACCTCGTAACTTTAAAACGCAGAACTGTTCATTATCCATTGTTCCATTAGCCTGACAGCTTGTGAGTTTGCTGCAACTGCGCTAAAAAAATCTGGATGGCGTGATGAACGCCAGGGCAGAATTGCAGGACAGGAAATGGGCTCTAAAATGATTTTTTTGCACATTTATATATATATAAATAGCCATGATAAAAGCATGAAGTTATAGGTAAAAGCGAGGAAGCGTAAACCCGAGCGCTGCCTTCAAGATTTGACAATTTTGACATTACGGTTGCTGTTCGTTGTTGTTGACATTGACAATTTGACGTTCTATTGTTGACCGACTTTACAAAGCCAATGTACTATATTTCTATCAATGAGAAATGAGTGCGGACGAATACAATACGCTTACTATATTATTCATATAAAGTGTTCCTTTATAAATTAGTTGTGTGGAAGATTTAGTGCCGACAAACCATGGAAGAAAAATATATTTTAACTTTAGATATAGGAACTAGCACTATTCGCTCTTTTATTTATAATTCTAGAGCTGAAACTGTTGGAAAAGCGGTTGATCAGGTACAGAATAATAAATAAAATATCTCAAATATAACTGTTAATTATTAAACGTCCATAGCATTTGATACATAATTAAATTTATGTGTTTATTATAATATTATTGGAACCAGATAATTCATAAATTCAAACGCGAATGACTAACTGTTATTTACGTAAAAACATTTTATTTTTATCATTTAGGTGGTACTACATTATCCGCACCCTGGTTTTGTTGAAATTGATCCAGATGAACTATGGACCTCTGTAGTCAGTGTGGTACAAAAGTCATTAAGAGGTGAGTTAAAACTAAATTATTTTGTGAGTTGCTTAATACTATTCTAAATATATTCATAATCTAATAAATAAAAACAGCTGTGTCTTAAGACCAAAAACAGCCTCACTGTTTAATAAAAGAAAAAAGGCACTGAGGACCATGTCTATTAGTTCTTTAATTAAATTTTCAATACAAAGTTTGAATTTAGAATATATTAATCAGCTGCTAAGCACCATCGAGATTTTTATGAATAAGGTCTGTGACAAGATAATATTTATTTTTCTTGTACCTTTTCAATAGAAAGCTCTTGTTTCAATAAATATGCACTGTTTGGTATTGATTGGACTGGTGTCATAAAATATGATAAGATAATAACTTATCAGTTAATTCAATCTAATAAGAACAACAAAAGTGGCATAACTTGTTGAATATCTGTTGATTACACTATTTAGAAAATAATTAACTGCATAATCACAAAAGTATAATTGTTCCTTCCTTAAATATTGATTAATTTAGAATTAATATAATGTATACTCCAAATAATGCTGGGCTGAATGGAGGGAATCCCCATAGTATTATTTATCAAGCATTTTAATAATATTATACTATCCAAAACAAGTTAAGTTAAGTTGTGATCAAAATACATAATAATGATAAGATAATAAGGACATTTATAACTTTATATATTAGTTGAAAGGTGGTTAATGAAGCCATCAATACCAATTCAATCTTATAAGAAACTTATTAGATTTTAATTTCATTTAGAAGTGTATTGTGTTTAGAATGATAACTTTTTGGAACATTGAACTAATCTCAAACCACAAAATATCACAAATGAATATGATTAAAGTCAAGTTACACACATACATAAACTCTCGCCTTTTTTCCCCATGGGGGTAGGCAGAAACAACAGAATGCCACCTGATACGATTCTTATATACTTCTTTTGCTTCATTCATGTTCATACATCTAGTCATACACATACGCCAGTTATGAGTACTGCGCACCTGGCCTTTCTGAAGAATGTCACAATAGACACGTATGACTAGTTATTCAGTTAATAAAATTAAATGGCTCAATTCTCAACAATGTACATATGAATCTTGAATTGTAAATAAGGCTTTTTGTCATTGGTATTTCTTTTTTAATACAAATTTTTAGTCATTAGTCTATTATTTTAAAAGCTAATCTATTGATTAACTACCTTTTTCCTGAGGTTTTGCTCCCTTGGTCTATGCCACAGGAACTTTAATTTTTTTCGGGTCAACAGTAGCATATTATATAGAAATCCAGCAATAGTATAGCCTTCCGCTGTGCAAGAATTTTCATAAGCGGAATGGTATTTCTAGAGATTACCTCCTACATCCAAACTTTACCTAAGATTACTGTTGATTGTCCCTAGATGCCAGTCTGTCAGCCAGTCAGATGACAGCCATGGGCATTTCTACACAAAGAGGCACATTCATCAACTGGTCCCGGAAAACTGGCAAACCATTCCACAAGTTTATCACATGGAAAGACCTGAGAGCTGACAAACTGGTTAAACAATGGAACAGCTCGTACACATGGAAGGTACATTTTAGGCAAATATCTACCAGAATTGATGATTTTATTTTTGTATATTTGAACAGTTATTTCTGCCAGCTTGATTATCTAATCTTTTAAAGGATTGCACTAATGGGATCTTCTTAGATAGTTTCGACCAATAGGAGCCCATGTTAATAGGGATGTTTTCTGGATGGAAAAATTATAATTCTATTTAGTCCGTCAGTGAGATTATCAAATAATATTGAACAAGTATTTCTTGCTTTCAGTAAATAATAAATAAAAAAATGAGTATATATATAATAATAAAGAAAAAAAAAAGTTAAAGCGCATCAAAGTTCAGGAGTGGGGCTTGTGACGTCACTGTGTCAGTAGTATTAAGCGTACTACGGCGTGACGTCACACGATATTTCAACTCATTATATCGGCCTCACTTTATGATTACGTGTCATAAGAAAAAATACGTGTCCAATACTTTTTATTAATCTACCTGAGGGACAAAAATCTAATTTTCAGTTAACATCTCTATTGTAGCATTGTTGGCATTAAGTCCTCCATAGTGCAGGTGTATGGGCACTACCAAGTTAAAAAGTACCATATGTCCTAGAACAGGTACACAGGTAGACCAAGTTCTAGAACATGGTCAAGATTTCCAAGATTCATCTAAATTCTTTCAGACATTGTAGCTTGATTGATTAACATACTTTATCAATCATCCAGATTTTCGTAGGAAGTATGATAATGTCTTATCCAAGGTTTTTTTTTCAGTTATTCAAAGCAACTGCCTACCTTTTGTATCTTATTCTAAGGAGCAAAAGATTCAAAGCAGGAAGTGTATTTAAATTTATGAACACTCAGGTAAGTTATTTTAATTAATTGCAAAAAAAAAAGGTTTATTCATCTTTAGTATATATTGTGTTCTAACTTCCTTATATTTATTAATGGCAATCTAATTCATAGGAAATGTTTGAGAATTTTAAATTATTTCCTAAATAGACTAAACACATTTGCATGTGTGTGAATAATTTGGTTAGTTTTGAATTTATTCATTTATTTATATATTTTATGGCACATCAACAACACAAACAAAAACATGGACGTAATACATTTTTTGTGTTCTTATTCTAGATGTGCATATAAGCACTTTCATAAATAAAATTACATGTCAAAATTCTAATATAACAAAGAAAAAAAAATAAACAAAGTTACAATACAAATTATAAATATAAAATAAGAATCGTGAGTTAATAATTAAAAATCAAATTATGTCTTATCACACTGCCACTGATCACAACTATCTTTCCTTTCCTTTCCCAAGATCTTTCGTTTGAGCTGAGTGGGGTCTGAATTGAATTGGAAAGAATAGCTATAAGTATAATCAAGAATTTTTTTACGAATGCCGTGGTCTGCTGCTGATAGATAAACCAGCTTTTTCCAGCGGATTCGCCCCCATCGCCTACCCACAGAATATAGAAATCGAATGAGTATGTTCAGACTTCCCTCCAAACAAATAAAATTTATGTCTTATTATAAGTAAAACTTTATATATACAAACTTTATAGTAAAGAGTCACAATATATTCAATAAGTATCGATTAATTAATTAAGTATTAATTGTTGTTGTTGTTAGCAAAAGAAGTATGTAAGGATCGTAGCAGGTGGCGTTCTGTAGTTTCTGCCTACCCCCATGGGAAAAAGGCGTGAGTTTATGTATGTATATATGTATTAATTGTTTTGACTTGGTACATTAACAAGGGTAAGGTAATTACCGAACTTTTCACCCTACAAAAATGTATATTCATTCTTTGTGTTTAGTGCAAAATTGTGCACATATAAACAGACAGAAAATACAATTTTTACAGAGGTGATAGTTACTGATAGTTCATAGGCCCACACTGCTGCTGATGGAAGTACAAGAAGTTAAAACATTTTACCTGAAACATATTATATAGGATAATATTTTTAGGTAAAATTTTGGACATACTGCTTCCAGTTCCAGTACAAGTATATTATTTTCCTTTTATATTTTGATTAAATAACAAAAAAAATATAAAAGTCGGTTAATACCTGTCTACCAATGTATTCCCATATTTCAAAACGATACGAAAAAAATGTAAAGGCATTGTCGCTAACGTGATCAAAACAAACGTATCGCGGTAAGAGGCGTTCTTGACCCCTTCAAAGGCATGAGTTACAAACTTTTTGTTCAAAACCATGTTTAGTCGTATTTATTTAGGTAGATACTCACTAAGTAGTTTCATGAAACTCATATATAGCAAATTATAACCTTTATTTGACAATTATTTTCAGTAATGTGTTAATATCTTATAAACACGTGGACCCATTTATATGATTTAAACGGATAAAATGGTTCTTTTCATTTGAGACCTACATTATCAAAATATCTCCATAAACAAAAAAAACATGTTTTCAAGTTACGTAATTATAGTTTTTGGTACAAGTAGGATCAATGACTTATTTTTTTTGGTTATATGGCGACGACTTTAATACATATCTACCTACATCTACAAAGAGGAAACATTTTATGTTTGTAAAGGGCAGTAGTTTCCGATTTCGAAAACTCTTTTACTCATATCTGAATAAGCCACGGGTGCAAAGCCACGAAGCAAGCTAGTCTATACTTCTATACTATATAATATTATAAAGAGGAATTATTTGTATTTTTGTATGTAACGAATAAACTTAAAAACTACGGGACCGATTACAAAAAATCCATCATCCACTAATCTACACTAGCCCCACGGGGATAGTGTGAGGCGTCCGCTAGTATTAAATAATAAAAAAAAGTTATTTTGAAAATCAAAAACCCGACTGCTTAAGAAGCGAACTAAAAAGCTTTAAACAAGAAAAAATCATGCTGTGCAGTCGGAGGATACATTTATTCGCCTGATCTTTCATCAACTTTTTTATTTAAGTACCACTACTCCTTAGCTGTACGCACAATAAAAGTATTCTCAAAACGTTTAGTGCGTATGGGTGAGATATCCACCATGTACATGGCGCATCGCCGTACGTCTGGTAGTCCGATGATGAAACGGGCTGGGTGAGATTAGATCATGCAATTCCATCGCACACTCCCCGAAATGTAACCGATAAAAAACCGACAAGCTGGCAACTCGGCGACGATGTTCCAGGCTCTGGAGCTTTGACTTAACCAGTGCCTCATCGCCGATGAGCCTCTTGGCCCGCTTTTCGATCGACTCTAGTGCATCAAGCTGGTATTTGGCAGATCCGTCCCAGAGATGAGAACAGTACTCCATGCATGATCGAACTTGCGCTTGATACAAGCTGAGCAGCTGTTCTGGCGTGAAGTACCTTCTCACCTTCGCAAGTCGGGTCACATTTATATTGTGTGCGTCCCTACCTATACACGCAAGTGCAAATTTCAAGAGGGGCGACTTGGTGAGTTGGAGTTAATGGATTCCGATTGTTATGAATCCTCTGTCAAGTTCAATGTAGGTATTATTAAATTGTGTGCAGGTCGCCTTGTGCACTTTGCACCATGAATGTACATAAAGTCTCGCATTTGTGGTAAACATAATGGATATGTACGACATGGATATTAGGGATGTAACGATTCCGATACCGATACATCGGCATCACATATACAACCGATAACAAGAGATACTAATAATTTAAACAAACTTTGTTTTCTTAACAAAAATCTACCAAAAGATAACTTTATCTTTTGAATCGATTTACTTCACCACTTTGTGTAATGATAATTACTTTCTTAATTAACGCTTTGATTGCTAGATAATATTCTTGATTATTACATTTATATAAATGTTTTCTTTGAATTTTAATTTGACATTTTGGTTTTCAACCTTCTCAAGGTTCAGTCTCTGATAAATATAGGTAACTTTTATGCATAATAGGTATATTTATTTATTTTTTTCTGCTAAGCCACCGATATCGGTATCGGTATTGCTGATTATTTACTACAATATTCGGTATCGTATCGGCAAAAATATGTATAGTTACATCCGTAATGGATATGTACGATATATTAGCCTGCGTTATCCCACTGCAAAGTAAAGGACAAAAGGCGTCCTTTTCTTATTTCCATTCCTCACTTTTTTGGGCCAGTATTGTAAGATCAGACTGTAGCCACCTGGACAGCTGAGTCCCGACTGCACAGCATGATTTTCTTCATGTTTACGTCTTTTTAGTTCGCTTTTTAAGCAGTCGCGTTTTTAGATTTTTTGAATTATCTTTTTTATTTATAACTTTTTAGTTGTTTTTTTTTAATTAGGTTTATTTAAACATATGTGTTATATATTTTTGAAATCACTTCTTAAAACCCCTTATTTTGATACCCCACACGATGGGTTTGGAAGAAAAAAATATTTGCAAATCCCCAGTATGGCGCCCAAAATCCGCCAATTTTTGGAACGCCACATAGGAACATACATAGACTGATAAACACATTACCCTCCTTCGGCAGTCGGGAAAAAAGCCTTACTATGCCCGACTTTATCCGGACACTTGGCACCCCTAGCCTTGTATCTTATTTCTACGTCGTTAATTATAATTATCACCTATTGTCTTCGTTGCCCATCAGTTCTAAAATTAGATGCATTCTCCCGCCGGACCGGAAGCGTGCCGACTGCCGCTAAATTGTTGATATCGCTTTCTTTTATTTACACTGTAATTTAATAATTTATAGAGAATACAGAATTAGTAACAGACGCAAGCTACCCAACCGACAGCGGAATACCTTAGGTTAGGTTAGGAAAGCAAAAAAAAAACAAGTGTTATTAAAATATACATTAAATATTATGATATGATATGATGCAAGCGGGGACGAACAAAAATTATAGAGAAACCTACCAAAACTTTATTTGTCACCGCTAGCAGCACCTCATAAAATTTAATGTCTATTTTAATAACACTTGTTTTTCTCTTTTCAGTTAATTATTTTATAGCAGTAGGGTTTTTTGTTTTTATAATAATTTGTTTTATCTGTAATATCATAAAATCAAACTTGTTGTTTTTTGACCTTTCACCTGGATTCCGGCGCTCTAAATGCCAATAATATGGCGCTAAAAACGTTACAAGATGCTCTCATCAGTTCTATATCAACATACGAATCTGTCTAATATTACTTCCTGCATTTTAATATTGCTAATTAATGTTACAGGAAGTGTCTGTAGCGTTGGCTTAACTTCCTATATAGACATTTCTGTATACTCATTTACATAAATATGATATAGCTTAGCATTTTAGTGACTTTTCCCGTGTAGTAGTTAATCGTTGGGTAACCAGTAAATGCTGAGTTAAAAGGTATTGATAGCGTATTACGAGTAATTAACTAAAGGCTGTATGACAGTGTTCTTCGCCTTCCATTTCACAAGCGTTAGTAGATATCAAATCTCAAATCTTGTGGACTTTCTTGTCTGCTCTTGTGGAGTTTCTTGTCTGCTCTTGTGGAGTTTCTTGTCCGTTCTGTGGAGTTTCTTGTCCGTTTATCTCCATAACAAGCTACTTTACTGAATGGACGGTAGAATCAATTATTATTAACTTTAAATTTATATTTTTCGTTCAAAAGTGCCGCTTAATCGCCTAGTTGAAATAAATAATTTTTGTGTTGTCTTTGCCTTGTCTTGTAAACGTTTATGGACAAACGATTGATGGATGGATTTGAAAACCTGCATTGGTCCAAAAAATATTGGATTAAATGCAGGTATGCGTCCTATTGCACTACAACATTGCAATTCTGTCGTTGAGCCATTCAGTCGTATTTTTTTTTACTGGAGTTTTGTTTTCAGACATGCTTGAGATTATACTGGGCGCACCAAAACGTTTCTGCATTTAAAACTGCCGTGCAGAATGACGATGCACTCTTCGGAACCTTGGACACGTGGTTATTGTATAAATTGACAGGTATACATCGATTTTGTAAATGGAAAAATAATAGCTAAACCTTATAATGCATTTGGCGGTAATGTTCGTGATTGTTGGCTAATTTTGCTGCCTAGATTTTTTTGTCTGTCATTAAACCGAAGGACATAATATCTCCGATTTTTGAGTTAAGAACTCGAAGTTGAAGATGAGATTTGTCAAGCTCTATTTTACCCTGAAATGTTAATTTGGCATTAAGGCGGGACAGTTTTGTTTGCAATATTTTTTATTTATTTATGTTTATGTAGGGTTGATGGATGTCACGTGTATTCGCATGTGTTTCACAAATAATGTAAATGATAAAAAAAAAAACAATCCTTATAACCTAGTTTTTGATAAGGAGTATGCTTTAGAAAGTAACCGTTTTACAGCACAAAAGCAGAGTAAGGGTCTTAAAGTAAGGTTTGACACGCCTTTAAACTTCAAATACTCAATTCAGAAATGGCTCTAAAAACACACTGGCTGGCTCACAGCAGGCTTCTACTTTTTATGCCAATCCCGACTGCTCCATCTAATTAAACATAATTCCGCGAGATAATTACCTTCCACTACACAATGGCGCATAGCGTAAAACTATCGATTATTTCCAACAGGTGGTAAAGTTCACATGACGGACGTGTCTTCAGCTTCGGCCACTGGTTTCTACGACCCCTTCACCATGCAGTGGGCAGGATGGGCCATGACTTTATTGAAGATTCCTAGAGCAGCGTTGCCCGAAGTTGTCGATACGGCGGGAGACCATTTCACTAGTACGCTGTCTTCGATATGGGGGCATCCGATACGTATTGTTAGTTGTGTAAGTATGATTTACGAGTATTTATCTTATGCTTGTGTTTCTTTTCAGGTGTATATTTGACCAACTTTTATTACAGCCGCAGCTTATCCCTGTTGAGGTCCAAAAAACCCTGTAAAAAGTTTTGCCATGAAAATTAATATACGAGGTGTAGGTTATTGAAATAACTGAAAATCTCTTAAGATGACATTTGAACCCTTAAGGGTGCCCTAGTCGGTAATTTTTCCATACAAACGTATTTACAAGTATTTATCTTATGCTTGTGTTTGTGTTTCTTTTCTGTGGTATATTTGACAAAGTTTTATTACAGCCGCGGCTTATCCCTGTTGAGGTCCAAAAAAATCCTGTAAAATGTTATGCCTTGAAAATTAATATACGAGGTGTAGGTTATTAAAATAACTGAAAATCTCTTAAGATGACATTTGAACCCTTAAGGGTGCCCTAGTCGGTAATTTTTCCATACAAACGTATTGACGAGTATTTATCTTATGCTTTTGTTTGTGTTTCTTTTCTGTGGTATATTTGACAAAGTTTTATTACAGCCGCGGCTTATCCCTGTTGAGGTCCAATAAAATCCTGTAAAATGTTATGCCTTGAAAATTAATATACGAGGTGTAGGTAATTGAAATAACTGAAAATCTCTTAAGATGACATTTGAACACTTAAGGGTGGCCTAGTCGGTCATTCTTCCATACAAACGTAGCATGCGATTATTCCACTGTTTGACGGTGTACGATCAAAATAAAAAATAAATATATCAATTTGTCTCACATTATCTAGCCCTGTGTGCAAACAAAAAAGTAAAAAAATAACATATATTGGAAAGTTATGAGCGTCGAAAGTTCTATATTTCAAAATTTTAACGCATCTTTGGGTGGAAATAAATACCATAACAAGAAAGAAAATTGCAAAACAGTCACCATACAGAGATAGATTAACAATAATTTATTTTGAACAGATACATTAGTACTTTTTTATGATATCCATATTCCCAAAGGTATGTTTATAAAATTTCGTGCGCTCGTTTTCGTTCTAAATCATCATTAATTTCGCTAAAATTTGCAAGTGTGTATTCGTACGCGCATTAGCTTTTTACTGCTTATCACAGCGCTATCCCTTTTGCAAGTGTTGTCGGATGAGATAGCATGCATTTTAACCACGCCCACAAAATAATTCGTGCTGCCGACTAGGGCACCCTTAAGAGTCCATTACAAGCAACTTTGACTATCCCTGAAACCACGGAAAAACATTCAGCTGTTGCCTATATTTTCTGAACATTATAAAGCTGGTGTTTTTTTGCGATCTCAGTTTTCCCATCTTATCTTGTGGAGGGGCCGAGATATAACTCGGACACTTCGATCCATTCGGATCTTTCGGGGTTCCCTAGATAACTTACTATTCAGCTGTTGCCTATATTTTCCGCGAACATTATAAAGCTGGTATTTTTTTCCGATCTCAGGTTTTGTCCTATCTTATCTTATCTTATCTTGTGGAGGGGCCGTGATATAACTCGGACACTTCGACCCATTGGGATCTTTCGTGGATAACTTACTCCTCCCCAATCTCGCTGTAAACCTAGAAAACCTACCTACCTTTTGTCCCATAGTAAAAGTTATTCATCAGTCATCATGATGAGAGATTTTAATTAGATAGATAGAAAAACTCTTTTACTCACTAAAAGATACGATATATAAACTCACTAAAACAGAGGAGCTCGTGGCTTAATAATAACAGCCGCACGGGTCGATCTTCAAGGTTAAGTTACGCTTGACGAGGTCGGTCCGTGGATGGGTGACCATTTCAACATACCGAGTTTCCTCCGTGCCTCGGAAAGCACGTTAAGCCGTTGGTCCCGGCTGTCATTTGAAGATCTTTGACAGTCGTTACGGGTAGTCAGAAGCCTGAGATCTGACACCAGTCTTGCCAAGGGGTATCGTGTTACCCAGTTACTGGGTTGTGGAGGTCTGATAGGCAGTCGCTCCATGTAAAACACTGGTACTCAGCTGAATCCGGTAAGACTGGAAGCGGACCCCAATAAAGTTGGGAAAAGGCCAGGCAGATGATGAGATAGATAAACTCTTTATTTAGTGCACACAAAAGACAGCACAACACACAAAATCACAATATTTTTTAATTTACATGTAGGTAGGTATTTGGAAACAATTTAAGGTGCAACTTTAGCAGCTTAGGTGCAGGTGTTTGAATTACACCTTGTGTTGATTACCACTTAGAAGCTTATGTATAGTCATCGGCACGTAACTTGGCAAGGTTTTGGCGTAGTGGGGGTAAGTTCACGCATCGTACACTTATTGCCACAAAAAAGTGGTCACTTTTATTTCTTGTAATTTTTCAATGGTTATAGCCATCATTTATTTTTAATCATGTATGTTTAGAAGAAATTTAAATAAAGGAGAGGAATTCGTAAAGTTAATTAGGTGTTATAAATAAAATATATACAGTTAAGTTAAAAAAAAATATTCGAAAAAGATATTAATATTAAACATTATGTGTCCTATTAAAATGATATTAATATGTAATATTTATCTAATGATATTAATATTAAAATTTAAAACAATAACAACTACTCCTAACAAAAACTCAACATAAACAAAGGATACAACTTTCGGGCACGCAAGTGTAATCGGGGGCGAACGGAGGGGAAGGACGCGGTGCGGGAGGCAAGGGTGGACTGAGCCACCAATCGCGCGCTCGGATCGGCGCGACCTTGTACCCCGCGTCCCGCTTCATTACCAAGGAGACCTTAAAAACGACTTCTGCGCATCTAACGACTCTTGCCAAGTTACGTGCCGATGACTATATGTGATTATAGCCGCGCTCCCCAAACGTCCTTGAACAGTTGAACACTCCCCACATACTTACTAAACTTATTTTACAGATTCCATGTCTATTCCAGTGTATTTATATCTATACTCTGTACTTAATATTATAAAGAGGAAAGATTTGTATTTTTGGATTTTTGTATGTAACGAATAAACTTAAAAGCTACTAGACCGATTTCAAAAATTCTTTCACCGTTGGGATGCTACACTATCCCCGGGTGACATAAGCTACTTTTTAGGGTTCCGTACCCAAAGGGTAAAATCCGGACCCTATTACTAAGACTCCGCGATCCGTCTGTCTGTCTGTCCATCTGTCACCAGGCTGTATCTCATGATCCGTGATAGCTAGGCAGTTAAAATTTTCACAGATGATGTATTTCTGTTGCCGCTATAACAACAAATACTAAAAACAGAATAAATTAAATATTTAAGTGGGGTTCCCATACAACAAACCTGATTTTTTTGCCGTTTTTTGCGATAATGGTACGGAACCCTTCTTGCGCGAGTCCGACTTCCACTTGGCGGGTTTTTTCCCCTGTATTCACACGGGAACGGGAACTACTCGGGTGAAACCGCGTGGCATCCGCTAGTCAATAAATAAACAAATACAAAGTCCTGTCATTTATTCGCGTTCACAGTTATGTATGTTGAATATTAATTGAATATTATCAAGTTATCAGCTTTTTGTAGCGTTCATGGTCAATGGCCGTAAAAGATCTTTGTTTAAACGTCAACTGCGAACACCCACGACCGCAGTATCCGTTTAAATAATTTTAATAATATTTTGCTTGAAACAATATAAGGAAAAAAAATACATTTCAAGGTAACCAAGGTCTTGTTTGTTTCCTTGCCAAACAAGACTTGATGATAAATAAAGGGTCTTTCAACAAGGACGGGTCGATGTTAAAGTTGAATAAAACAAGATGTGTGTGAGATATTAACGAAATTTATTTTTTATTTAAAAGGCCCATTTATGCCATTATGGATGGAATATGACATCGTTCAAATGTCCGCCGCGGCTTCGTATGGTGGCACGAATCCGAGAGGTCCAATTTTAATGACTTTGCAGCATAGATCGAGCGAGCGCTACAAATCAATGATAAACAATTTCTTTTGGCTTGAATTGAACAATATGGTTTGATGTGTATGATTAAACTTTCGGTCCGAAGTTTAGACTAAAGTTGGTGCAGGCTATTTATTTATTTATTTATTAAAACTACAAAAACGGCTCAAGTACAAAAACGGCTATTGTCATTAAATCTTGGAGATGTTCCTCGGTAGGTAATAGGATAAATAATTAAATTACGTACTCAAATAACACAAGTAAATTAAAGGAGAATGCTCATGGATGTATGGAATCCCGTACCATGATGCATCAAAATCATTTTTGTTTTTATAGACTACACTGATCATGTTAACTCCTACAAAAGTTATTTTTGAAAACAAAACCCGGGGTTCAGGTTTATGTATTTGATAAAATCGAAAATAACCTAAATACTTAGTCTATTTTGTAGACCTAGTTAGGGTTCCGTACCCAGAGGGTAAAAACGGGGCCCTATTACTGAGACTTCGCGGTCCGTCTGTCTGTCTGTCACCAGGCTGTATCTCATCTCAAAGAGATGTCAGCAAAAGTTGACGGGGTCCGCTAGGGCCGATGCCTGTCAGGGTCGCGGATAAATTTGAAAGAGAGTTACCGCGGCCCTGGCACAAGCAACTGAAGGAACACGGGTGGGTTTTAGTCAGTAAAAGTCTGACACGCCCTCCCGCTTCACCCAGAGCGGGAGAAGTCATTGGATGATTTCCCACCCAAAAAAAAAAAAAAAAAAAGGCTGTATCTCATGAACTGTGATAGCTACACAGTTGAAATTTTCACAGATGATGTATTTCTGTTGCCGCAATAACAAGAAATACTAAAAACAGAATAAAATAAATATTTAAGTAGGGCTCCCTTACAACACGTGATTTTTTTTGCCGTTTTTTGCGATAATGGTACGGAACCCTTCGTGCGCGAGTCCGACTCGCACTTGGCCGGTTTTTAAAGGTTATTTATCAATGACGACGACGTAATTTATATATACACGTTATACACGGACGTTGTAGTTATTTATTACACAAAAGATACGATTACTGGTTAGTCTTTTCATCAAAAATCTATTCTATTGCATTTTACATCTTAACGACTGGCTGTGAACACGCCAATTAAACCATAGTTAAAAAAAAAATATTTTTTAGGGTTCAGTTGCCAAATGGCAAACAACGGAACAACGGACATTTTTCTAACGTTAATCTTAATCCCAGATGGCGGACCAAACAGCCTCAATGTGGGGCTCATGTTGCTTCGATATTGGCGACGTGAAACTGACGATGGGCACAGGGACCTTCTTCAACATCAACACGGGTACGGAACCCCACGCCAGCGTCTCGGGCCTGTACCCCATAGTGGGCTGGAGGCTAGGGGATGAGCTGGTGTTCTCTGCAGAGGGCGCGAATAACGACACCGCTTCGATCATCAAGTGGGCACAGAATTTAGGTGATTCTTTTAACTTTCTTTTTAACCGACTTTATAAAAGTAGGAGGTTATGTATGAGTCTTACCTAATCAATACAATACAAATCTTAGCATCAAAACATAGTGTGCCTCACGTAAGTATACACAATAATGTTGAACGAAATGTTGGAGCCAAAGAAAAAAAATTGTATGGAGTGATTGGAGCCTGTTTTATTTTTCGGTACGTATCTTCATGGAAATATGTACGTAAAGAGTTCTGATGAATTCTGTTTTTAAAAGTAATATGGCCTGATCCTTTTGCCCACCCAAGCATAATAAGCCACTAAAACTAATTAACTTTTTACGTGTTTGACCGCGACTGTAATTGTGAATCATGTAACACGCACAAGGTGTTGTGTAATAAAGTTTCAATATACAAAATGGACCTCGTGCATATTATGCATTGCATGCGTAAAAGGGGTCACGCCCTAGGCTGCAATGACAAACTGAGCGTACTTGGATCAACATGTAGGTTTTATAATGTTTGGAGCAGTGCAGTTAAAATTTATAACACCAACATTATACACTTAGTTCGCAATAAACGTTTTGAATTTGAATTTGAATTTTTGAATTTATAATTAAAAATATGTAAATATTCTATGTTTGACATAATGATTTTAACGCGTAGGTAACTTATCTAACTAGTTTTTTTCTAAACAATGTATAAAATTAAGACTTAAATAATGCCCGATTTCATACTCATAATGTCAATAGGGTTGCCCATTGGAAACTCCGACTCAGGAGAACACTGAATGTTTTTAACATGTCAAAATCATCTTGAAGAAAACGCGACCAATCAGCGACGAGTAAAAAACTAAGCACCATTTTATGCTGAACAAATTTGACAGTGAGCTTTCCCATTGGTAGTTACTTTTGCCGCCACACTCGGGAGAACACGCTTGTATGGACTACATAGCATAATTTGCCCACTACTGGGACGCAAGCATGAAGTGAGTAATCAACCTCGCGAGCTCAGTGCGGGCTGGTGAATCTTATAATATGTCTTCGAATGTTTGGTTATAGGACTGCCGGTTTCCTCGCGATGTTTTAACAATGTATTATGTAAACCAATAATCGACATAAATTGGTAATATGAATCTTGATCTGTTCTAGGGCTGTTCGACAACCCTGAAGACACGGCCGACATCGCGACTTCAGTGCCAGACACGGACGGAGTTTACTTCATACCGGCGTTCAGCGGATTAGGGGTAATTATTTATTTACATACTACTTGAGTTATAAGTACAACTATAGTATAAAATAACGAATGTATTAGGTACCAGAAGGAGTAAAGTTCTTGCCAAACTAAAGCGAATCCCACACGGGAGTGGAGTCGCTGTCGGTAATGGGACCATATGCTACTGTGGGGGTACTGAGTATTTTATAATTTCTATCTACCTAACGCGTTTGAATTTGCCGCTAGGGGCGCTAGTGTAGACTGAGGTCTTTAAAATGTCAAATTTCGTAGCTTTTAGCGCGAGTTTATTTACATGTTTTTTTATTGTTGTGAATATTTACAAAATATGGCAAATTAAAATAGGTACCTACGGGATTTACCAACCGCTTTTATAGTTTTATGTTTCGGAAAATATTATCCTACTTTTTGCTGATAAAATGAGCCGCTAAAAACTGCGGCATACTCGATTATATATTTAATCGGCAATAGAAATGAATTTTAATTCAAACTTTGCTTCCGTGCGCGTTATAACAACGTTTAACAGCTATATTTGACCTTAGTCAACAGTGGCGCCAACTGGTGAACAATAAAACGTTAGCCCCCATTACCACGTTATGTCCCACTGCTGGGCGAAGTCCTTTCTCTTTTTCCACACACATCTGCCCTCTTTAAACACATACTAGTCCTTCCGGTTGAAGTTAATTTGGTCTCTTCATCATGGTTTTGTGCCGTGATCAAAATTACCAGATGGAAAACCTAATAGCACTGCCCAATCCATCATAATCATCAGCATTATAATATGCCCACTGCTGGGACACAGGCATCCTCTCTGTGAGAGAGGTAATGGGCTAAGAATCCACCTCGACGGCCCAGTGCGGGTTGGTGGATGCCACATGTCTTCGAATTTTTGGTTCTAGGACAGGCCGGTTTCCTCACGATGTTTTCCTTCACCGTTTTAAGAGCCAGTGGTGATGAAATAATTTACACAAAGTAAAGCGCCTGCCTGGGTTCGAACTCACGAGCTACGACACGTAAGTCGGGGCCGTTACCACTGGGCCACCACTGCTCTAACATCATAATAATATTTACGATATTATAATAGTCACAGCGGATCTTTGTGTCTCTGAAGTTGGCGCTGCCAACCATTGCGCAAGAAACAGTTTGTCATCGAGTATACTGAATAGAGTAAGCGAGATAGGACGATGCGAGGATGCGACAAACGTAAGCGAGTGCAAGAGACAGTTATACAATGCTATCTTCACTTTCAACATTGACCAAAAAAATAGCTAATGCGCAGGGTCTTGCAGCCAGTTCTGAGATGCAAAGATATGTTGTGAGTATTATACTGTATTGTACTGTAACCAGTTATATTGCGCTCAACGTGTTTTGACAGCCCTGACCTGAAAGTGCGATACTGTGAAAGTATGCGTCACATTATCAGTTGTTGGTATACTTGTCACGTTTTATTGGTTACGTCATAGTTTGGCAAATATACCTGCCGCATCTGAGGTCCAAGTAATGGGAAGTGTTACCATTGGTGTCGCTTAAGAAAAGAAAAAAAAATGAATATTTACTAATACTCAACACTTTTTTTATACTAAGGATTGTCGATGGGATGGCATTCTTACAAACATTGCATTTGCAATTAGATTCCGTCCAGACTTTAATTATCATTTGATATAAGCATGCCTATGATGTTTCATAATTAGTACCTGAGCGATCAAGCTCTGCTCGGGTGAAAATAGAGAAAACGACGTTTTCTAAAAATGAAACCTAGCTGGATCGATTTATCGCCCCCGAAACCCCCTGCATACTAAACTTCATGACAATCGTTAGAGCCGTTTACGAGATTATAATCTATACTTTTTGTTCGTTTGTTTATACCGAATAGGCTCTGAAACTACTGGACCGATTTATAAAATATTTCACCAATAGAAAGCTACGTTATTCCTGAGTAACATAGGCTATTTTTAAATCCCAAAAAATGGGTCCTGTGGGGTGGCCCACGGGAGCGAAGCTGCGAGGAACAGCTAGTTATATATATATTTATACATATCTATATACAAGAATTGCTCGTTTAAAGGTATTAGATTAACAGACAACCACAGGTATTCGAAGACATTGTGACATCCACCAACCCGCACAGGGCCCGCGTGGTCGATTACGGCCCATTCCCTCTCACAGAGAGGAGGCCTGTGTCCCAGCAGTGGGGACATTAAAAGGTTTATGATGTTGAACCATGGACAAAATATAATACTTCAACTACGCTCAGAATAGTGAAGCGACGTGCTCTTTAACCCGATATGCCGATGAATTCAAATTCACAAATAAATCGAATTATGTAAAAAAATAAGTAAATTAAGTTATTAAATAAATAAGTAAAAATTAAATATTTTAATTTTATTATTATAAATCTTAATAATCTATAGGATTTCTAAATAAGATTAAAATATTGAATATAAGCAATATTGGATATAAAATATTAATTTAAATGTAACATATCATTTTAATACATACAACATTGTCATTTAAATGCCTGGGTATATTTTTAGAAAAAATTGTTTTACAAAATTTTTAGCATAAATAAAATCCTAATGTGTTAAATCGGTTAAAATTTATTCATAAATATATTGGAAACGCATAAGGACGCCACTAAATAATCGGTTAAAAATAAAAAATGGCCAAGTGCGAGTCGGACTCGCGCACGAAGGGTCCCGTACCATTATCGCAAGCCAAGGAGCCACACATATTTATTTTATTCTGTTTTTAGTATTTGTTGTTATAGCGGCAACAGAAATACACATCTGTGAAAATTTCAACTGTCTAGCTATCACGGTTCACGAGATACAGCCTGGTGATAGACGGATAGACAGACGGACAGACGGACCGCGGAGTCTTAGTAATAGGGTCCCGTTTTTACCCTTCGGGTACGGAACCCTAAAAAGGCTGGACGGAATATTGTAGATATTTTAACGAACTTTTCATTAACTTTGTCTGACTGCTCTAGACAAAGCTCTTTTCTATATTTTGTATTTTGCCATCCTCGGTCATCATAATCATCAGCATTATAATATGCCCACTTCTGGGACACAGGCCTCCTCTCTGCAAGAGGGAGTTTTCCAAGTGCGAATTGGCATGTCACATGTATTTCGTTTCCTCACGATGTTTTTCTTCACCGTTTTGATACCAGTTGCGAGGAAATAAATTACAAAAAATCACGTGCCTACCTGACCTACACGACTCGGGATCATAAGGCCAGTCACTGCTCTCTACACATTTTTTAAAAATTTAGGTTTTTAGCTTCCTTTTTAGTGTATTTAATTCTCATACCTATTTATTTTGTTGACTTTTATTTTTTGTACATAATTGGTAGGCATGAGTAGAGGATTGATTATACTGGACTTTGAACATTGATTCAAAGTCCATTTTATTCTTAATCTTTCAGATTTTATAACGGATTAACATTTAGTTGTTGTGGTATTGAAACGAACGTAAAAACATGGATAAAGACAGATTAAAAATAGATTCGTCTTTTTAAGATATATTTTTTTGCTCATGCATGATAATAATAATTCGGTTTTACTGCATTTTCGACTCAATATTTTTTAATTTCAATATCACACTGTTTGTAAGTAGGTAATTAAAGTTGTGACACTGATTAAATAAAACATACTTGATTTACATTCATTAAATCATGTCCAGTCCATTAATAAAGATTTATTTCATGTCAATCAGACATTGGTGAAAGGTTATTTTGACCTTTATTAAAAGCGGTTGATAGTAGATTGTTGCATCGATCGCAAAGTGAGTTTTGCATGAATGTTATGTAGGTGCCCGAGCGCATGCGAGGGCATTAAATTAACACTAGTGCATTAATTACTCACTTTAGCGAGGTGCTTAATCTAATTTTCTTTCATCTACCAATCTACCTACCGTGATAAAATATACCTACTCAAAATAAAAAAAACTCAAGTTAATGAAAAATATTTATTCCGCGACTTTTGCGGCAAAAGTTAACTTATTAACAACTAGCTGTGCACGAGGCTTCGCTCCAGTCAGATGCCTAGACTGCCTACGCTAAAAAACTCAAGTTAATGAAAAATATTTATTCCGCGACTTTTGCGGCAAAAGTTAACTTATTAACAACTAGCTGTGCACGAGGCTTCGCTCCAGTCAGATGCCTAGACTGCCTACGCTACCCTACTTACCTTCCTGCCAATGTCAATCTTTCGCGGCAAGTCTTAACACCGCCATTCAGAAAGCGATTTCAAATGCACAACGCCATCTCTCGAATATGGAGTTCAACTGTATTTGAATTGCATGTGTTGTGATAATTTTACCAATTGAAAACTTTAAATTCATCTAACTTCTGATAGAGTGAACCGATTGCGATGAAACAAAACTAAACTAAACTAAACTAATTCATACTTCAAGTTATAGCCCTCGCCAAACTTATTGGCCGCCCTGAAGTAGGTTTACCGGATGCGCGAGGCACGAAACGGTGCAGTTTTTGTATGAGATTTTCTACTGCGCAGCCATTGTAGCCAACCTCAGGGCGGCCAAGAAGTTTGGCGCGAACTATACACACAATTTTTATGTATAAAAGTTATCTATATTGGTTTCGTACATTTTACGTGATGCCTGCACAAATAAACAGACAAACATAAAAATTCCAAAAATGCTGGAAATGGGTTCTGTTTGTTATCCATAAACACCATAGCTATTTTTTTTTGGAAATATTTTTGATGTACAAAAACGACTTATCTACAGATTGATTATATGTATTGATTCCAAATATGTTGGAAATGGGTTCTGTTTGTTATCCATAAACAGCACAGCAATTTTTTTTTTTTGAAATATTTTTGATGTAAAAAAACGACTTATCTACAGATTTATTATATTTATTGATTCCAAAAATGTTGGAAATGGGTTCTGTTTGTAAAAAAAACACCATAGCAATTTTTTTTTTGGACATATTTTTGATATACAAAAACGACTTATCTACAGATTTATTATATGTATTGATTCCAAAAATGTTGGAAATGGGTTCTGTTAGTTATCCATAAACACCATATCAATTTTTTATTTTGGACATATTTTTGATGTACAAAAACGACTTATCTACAGATTTATTATATGTATTGATTCCAAAAATGTTGGAAATGGGTTCTGTTAGTTATCCATAAACACCATATCAATTTTTTATTTTGGACATATTTTTGATGTACAAAAACGACTTATCTACAGATTTATTATATGTATTGATTTGTAGCTATATTTATACTTTCTGGAGTTGAATTCATATTGCTATCGCTGTCTATTGCCATTTTTTTTAAACTTTTCTTACTAAATATGAAGTATCAAAGTTTTACAATAAGCGCGCCATTTGTTTATTTTTCATCAAATCGATTTTATTCAGCTGATTTTTATTTTCAGTATCTTTTTGATTTAATGAATACATGTTATATTCAACTTAATGGGAGACATTAAACCTCTATGGTAAATTTATATCTAAATAAAAAATAAAATAAAAACAGTGCATTAATGTAAAACTGTGCAACAATGAGATTTCATATAACATTTCTGCACTGTTTTGGTTCTAAGCAAATAATACGTACTTTGTGATCGGTTTTGTAGTGATTAATGATAACATTAATACGTAGTTGAAAGAAAACATAGTTTTTTATGCAGTAGTCTATTTAGTGTCGTAGCTTTAAAAGGTATTAACTGATTTAAAAAAATAAATGAACTTAAAACTGTCGACTGTACACATCAATAATGCTTTAAGTGCGTCATACTTAATTCTTAAAACGGAAATATAATATTGATCAATTTACAACAGCAAAACAGGTTTCTTTGTATAATTAAGACAACATGTTTGAGAGGTATCGTTTTAAAGTTTACACTTCCTCTAATGGTGTTTATCCTTAATCTTTTGTGACCGACCTTGTACCGATTTTTAAGGTGACCGAAGTTCGATGTACTTAGGTATATCGATCTTCTCATAATATAACGCATTCATCCATCAGTTTGGTTTTTCACAACAAAAGAATATTCCATTATTTAATAGGTGTCGCCCGCGGCTTCGCCCGCGTGGTGTTACTAATTTACCCAATATCTTTATAAATTATTGCATTATTTTTAATGTTATTTCTTAATATCGAATTTAATTTCTCAATGTATGCTTAGTCGTATTTTGTTTTGTCATTAATTTTTCTTAAATAATTAATTGCAATAATTTATATTTATTATCAAATCAAATAAGTGCATGCGGTGTTAGCTTGTAAATAATTGTTGCACTTATAAATGTATATCGTGTACTTATATGGAATGTAATGTGTAAACAATTGTAAGCTAACCTGAATAAATAAATAAATAAATAAATAAATTATAGCCTGTATGTTATTATGTATAAGCTATATTTCTGTAAAGATATTAGGGATGTATTTATAAAACGCGAGCGGAGCCGTGGGTGGCAGCTAGTTAGATAATAATTATCCAGTAGGTATAATTACAATAATTTGCTAATTGACGGCTACTTTATAGTTAATGCAACTAATATTAAAATTAAAGACAAACAATGGGCAGTCTTATCGTGATCTGAGATTTCTTCTAGACAACCTTGATAGCTCGGGAAAATAAGAAAAACTGAAGGCAAATAAAAACAATTATGAACAATTAAATTTGGAGGTAATTGAGGAGATAATCTAACCCTCTTACAAATAAACGCGGCATAAAGTTATACCAAGTATAAACCTATGAAAATGTATGGTTATTCCTTTGTTATACCTGGTATAACTTTATTCCGCGTTTATTTGTAAGAGCGCTAGTGTTTAATTAACTTGGATGTTTTCACAGAATTTTTGTTTTTTTTTCCGGTTTATGAATGCATGAATACCCTACCTAGTTGATGTAATTTGCACCTAAAAGTTTGACTCGTGAGAAAAATTCACACATTATTTTCATATTTTTTATTTGTTAGTTTGTAGTATCTAAAACAAAACATTAAGTAGATTTTTTTATATTGTTTTTGCTATTAAACCAAGTTTTTTTTCTGCAGAGTATCCATACTAATATTACAAATGCGAAAGTAACTCTGTCTGTCTGTTACCTTTTCGCGCCTAAACCACTGAAGCGATTTCGATGAAATTTGGTATGGAGATAGATTGAGACTGGGAAGGACATATAATAGTTTTACCCCGACAATCATCCTTAAGAGTGTGGAAATTTGTATGGTGAACTAATAATTTCTCAAGTGCGGCCCACAAACCTACAATATTATGGCGCGATATAAAAAAAAACCGGCCAAGTGCGAGTCGGACTCGCACACGAAGGGTTCCGTACCATTATCAAAAACACTGCAAAAAAATCGCGTTTGTTGTATGGGAGCCCCCCTTAATTTATTTTATTTTAATTTAATAATTATTATTTTTTGAAGTAAATATACAACTAAACATTCTGTGAATATTTCAAGCGTCTACCTGTTGCCGTTATTAATATCGAGCAAAAAACGGCAAAAATATCACGTTTGTTGTATGGGAGCCTCCCTTAAATATTTATTTTATACTGTTTTTAGTATTTGTTGTTATAGCGGCAACAGAAATACATCACCTGTGAAAATTTCAGCTGTCTAGCTATCACGGTTCATGAGATACAGCCTGGTGACAGACGGACAGACAGACAGATCCCTTAAATATTTATTTTATACTGTTTTTAGTATTTGTTGTTATAGCGGCAACAGAAATACATCACCTGTGAAAATTTCAGCTGTCTAGCTATCACGGTTCATGAGATACAGCCTGGTGACAGACGGACAGACAGACAGACGGATCGCGAAGTCTTAGTAATAGGGTCCCGTTTTTACCCTTTGGGTACGGAACCCTAAAAATGGCTTTACGAATTACTAATGCTGCGCAGACGAAGTTGCGGGCAACAGCTAGTCAGTATAATATCTAACCAACTGCAATAAAAAAATAATTGCCTTGGTAACTCTGACGATATAATGATAGTTGATGTATCCATACAATTTAATATAATTCTTATGATTTTCCTGCAATTACGGGTTGTTTAACACAGTATCATACAAATTGCTATGATATTAGGTAGATAATACTCTTCGTACCTAGTAATACAATTATAGGTTACTGTGTTTGCTCGCGGCTTGGCTCTCTTTAATAATGTTTATCCTAATTGAAAAACACTATTGGGATAGATATAATAACTTATCATATGTCCTTATGCAAGTAATGTTTGCGGCATTTTGTCCAAATCCATTCAGCCGTTGAGGCGAAATTGAAGCCTACGTAGCCTTTGTAACATACAATCAATCAACGTTCCTAGCTGTCTCCCCAACTGTTGGTTCGGTCGGTTGGTTGGTTCTGGTCGACTGCCAGATTAGTTGGATGGAGCATTACATGAAGCGACTTCTTATCTGCCCTTCACATCCCAGTAACTGGGTAGTTAACACGATAACGTAAAATAAATTTACAATGCATGTCCTCGAAAAGAGCGTTTTCCAAGCAGCCAAACTGTGCGGAAAGTGTCACTTTTTTTAACTAGTGCTTTTTACTTTTCTGTATTTTATTAATTTTTAATTCTAACATCAGCCCAGCCAAGCATAGAGTTTTTATTATCTGAGAAAAGTTTTACAAATTAGTTAAGTGTAGATTATCATTAATATAAAAGGTAAAATAAAACTAATACTTCATTAAAGGCGTTTTTAATTACTCTAGATTTAGATTTTGATCCATAAATTAATTTTAAATATTCATTAAATATGTTTGGAAGAACGTATATTTTGCTCGTGCCTTTTTGCGTTACGACGCACAGTGGGCTGAAACGGGCCGGTAGAGGACTTAGCGTTTAAAAAAAAAAGATTCTTTTTCTGAAATTTTAAATAGTGCGTTGGATTTATCTATTGATTATAAGTAATTATTTATATGAGGGTCGTTTAGAAAACTTGAGTATTTTCGGAGTTATTAATAACCAAAGTAATTTTTGTATGAAGCAAAACAAAAAAACTTGAAAATCTATAAATTCTCAAATTTTCTCAAAGAATTGACTTTACGTATGTATAGTACGTATTTTTGTCCTATTTTAGCACTTATTCTCGAGTTGCGATTTTCTGCGATTTGGTCGCAATTTCAAATTTTGTTCTCTATTCCACGCCACCATAGAGGTTAAGAACCAGGCGCGTTTTTTTTTTATGTAGTGGTCTCCCCGTTAGCCCTAATCCACTAAGGACTAATAAAATAAGTAAAAAACACAATCAGGTACTGGTCACTGCACTTTTTTAATTTAATCACTATCAAGAGTATCCATATAAACGAATGCAAAATTTTCGTATTCGTCATCATCAAATGTTTCCGTTTGTTCAATTATTAATAAACTTTGTGCTTCTTCTGACAAAGTTTTATGTTTTCTGCGAAGTTTGTGGCGTTTTGCTGAGATGAGTGGATCAGAGCTGGTCAACAAATTATTTAAAATGTCTTCATTTGTAGTTTTTCTACTGCATTTCCTGGAATGGTGTTGGCGGTACCTACGAAAGTCTTTATTTCTAGCTTCAGCAGCTTCTTCAGATAGCTGTCCAATTGGTATTAGACCAAAACTTTCAATAATAGCTGCACCATGCATAAGAACTTTATGAACATTTGAAGGCATATAATACCAGCCATATAATTCCAAATACAGTCGCATGGTCACTTGAGCATATTCGAAAATAAAAATAAAAAAAATAGCATTTTTTTTTTATAGCAAATTACTTCATACCTGCCTATTTACCTATGGTGGTGGAAAAGGTCGAACATTTTTTTTTAAATTTAAACTACTAAGTAAGTATTGAAGTACTTCAGGCCGTTTAGTGTACATTATTTTCAATTTCAAATTAATTGGAATAAATTGCTAAACTAAAATTTCATGAATCTTCATACAAATTTGATATGGCTATATATCCGAAAGTACGAGTCCAATTAAAAAAAGTCAAAGAGTAAAAACTTTTTAAATTTATGTGTAGATACTAAAAAAATACATTTTAGTTCTTAAGACCCAACCTTGTAATTCCAGCCCACTGTGCGACGTGACAGCTATTTGAACATGCGCAGTAGACATGCCCGAGGAACTATTAGTTAATCTGTGGTATGCTGGGCGCGCTAGAATAAGCCCGCCATTTTATTAATTTTTTGCTTGGTTCAGATATATTTTTTAATTTTCTCGCACAGTGCAGAGTAAAATGTTGTATGATACACGTACGTAAGATGATTTCCGACTCGTGTAGATTTATCCACTCATCGGATATCACCTACCTGCCGCACTTGTAGCATAAATAACTATTATAATCTTATTGTTATTTTCAGCCTCCATACAATGACGGCTCAGCAGCATCAGGATTCGTGGGTATGAAGCCGTCGACAACGAAGGCACATCTAGTGCGGGCCGTGTTGGAGTCGCTCGCCTTCAGAACGGCACAGCTGTATAGCTGTGTGCTCAGCGAGACAAGCTTCTCCTTCCATACTATCAGGTATTTAGAAAAGCAAGTCTTCTTCTATCTTCATCAACGACGACAGCGCACTTAGTGCGGGTCATGTTGCAGTTGCTCGCCTTCAGAACGTGGAGCTGTAAAGCTGTGTGCTCAACGAGACCAACTTCGCCTTCCTACCATAGGTATTTAGAAATAGCCAGCCTTCCTCTATATTCATCGACAACGAAAGGGCACCTATTGCGGGCCATGTTAGAGTCGCTGGCCATTAGAACGGTGCAGCTGTATAGCTGTGTGCTCAACGAGACCAACATCGTCTTCCATACTATCAGCTATATAGAAATAGCCAGCCTTCCTCTATATTCATCGACAACGAAAGGGCACCTAGTGCGGGCCATGTTAGAGTCGCTCGCCATCAGAACGGTGCAGCTGTATAGCTGTGTGCTCAACGAGACCAACATCGTCTTCCATACTATCAGCTATATAGAAATAGCCAGCCTTCCTCTATATTCATCGACAACGAAAGGGCACCTAGTGCGGGCCATGTTAGAGGCGCTCGCCATCAGAACGGTGCAGCTGTATAGCTGTGTGCTCAACGAGACCAACATCGTCTTCCATACTATCAGCTATATAGAAATAGCCAGCCTTCCTCTATATTCATCGACAACGAAAGGGCACCTAGTGCGGGCCATGTTAGAGGCGCTCGCCATCAGAACGGTGCAGCTGTATAGCTGTGTGCTCAACGAGACCAACATCGTCTTCCATACTATCAGCTACATAGAAATAGCCAGCCTTCCTCTATATTCATCGACAACGAAAGGGCACCTAGTGCGGGCCATGTTAGAGTCGCTCGCCATCAGAACGGTGCAGCTGTATAGCTGTGTGCTCAACGAGACCAACATCGTCTTCCATACTATCAGCTATATAGAAATAGCCAGCCTTCCTCTATATTCATCGACAACGAAAGGGCACCTAGTGCGGGCCATGTTAGAGTCGCTCGCCATCAGAACGGTGCAGCTGTATAGCTGTGTGCTCAACGAGACCAACATCGTCTTCCATACTATCAGCTATATAGAAATAGCCAGCCTTCCTCTATATTCATCGACAACGAAAGGGCACCTAGTGCGGGCCATGTTAGAGTCGCTCGCCATCAGAACGGTGCAGCTGTATAGCTGTGTGCTCAACGAGACCAACATCGTCTTCCATACTATCAGCTATATAGAAATAGCCAGCCTTCCTCTATATTCATCGACAACGAAAGGGCACCTAGTGCGGGCCATGTTAGAGGCGCTCGCCATCAGAACGGTGCAGCTGTATAGCTGTGTGCTCAACGAGACCAACATCGTCTTCCATACTATCAGCTACATAGAAATAGCCAGCCTTCCTCTATATTCATCGACAACGAAAGGGCACCTAGTGCGGGCCATGTTAGAGGCGCTCGCCATCAGAACGGTGCAGCTGTATAGCTGTGTGCTCAACGAGACCAACATCGTCTTCCATACTATCAGCTATATAGAAATAGCCAGCCTTCCTCTATATTCTTCGACGACGAAAACGCACCTAGTGCGCGCCGTGTTGGCCTCGCTCGCGTTCAGAACTGCACAGCTGCTGTACAGCTGTGTGCTCAAAGAGATCAACTTTACTTGCCATACTATCAAGGTAGGTTCAACCAAGGTTACCGCCATAGCTCGAAGGCTTGGGTTACCGACGAAGTGTGGAAGGCCTCCCACAAGTGACTTAGTGGAAAGATGACCCGGTTAAGGTTGCGGGAATCAGCTGGATGCGAGACGCATAGGGCCGGTCGATGTGGTGATACTATGTTCACTAGTACGATGGTAAGGTATGTAAGCATATGCAGCTTGCTTTCATAGGTCGTAGATAATCGCTGCTACCCCGTATGGGATGCGGCGGGCGGGCTATAGGCAGCGCCTTTGTCTCGCGGTTTCAGTGCGTGCCCGTAACTACGGGCACGTTTTCTTTTTGGGCGGCCTTATAGGCCTAGGTAGTGGGCGGGCGAGCTAACTCTACCCGCCCGAGAGTGAATGCTATGTGTTCAGCGGGAGCGCCGCGACGCCGCCTGGCGGCGTCGAATTTTCACGGCACCTAGGCGATACATCCCTGCTCGGTGAGACTGAAAGCGAACTTCCAGAGGCCGAACAAGGAATAATCAGCGACTAGATGCCGGCTATATTGGCGCGCCCAACTGAGGATGTAAAGTCCCCGCCTGACACGTTTCCAGATCTAGCCGGTTGCGTATGTTTGAACGGTATTGAATTGTGTAACACCGTTCATGTATATAACGAAGCACGCACCGCGCGCGGCTTATACTTGTTATGTGTATTAGAATGTTGTGGAGTCGTGCATGTATGTTTTACAGTGTACATAATGCCTATATTAACTTAGAACACTATGTACACCGCATGAATGTATGTATAGTAGAGTATTATTGTATGAACGGGCGCGTGTAGTGGTGAGCGATCCGTTCAAGCGTCAGTCCGGTAATGAGGCTGCGGGGGGGAGGTGTAGGGGGGCGCATGGGCGGGGCCTATGCATTACACAGGTCGCGCGGGAGGCGGCGGGCGTCAGGTGGTCGCGCGTGCCATGGCGCTATCTGCTTGATGTGTGGATGGGCAGAGGCGTCGGCACGCGCGAACATATTGGTTGAGAGGCGGGTGCAAAAGCTATCCAGGCTCTCAATCTTTAAGTCTCTTTGTAGTACGTCGTTTCTCACGTAGCGAGGGGCATCCGTTATCCGGCGCAGCGTCTGGTTTTGCTGCGCACGGATACGTTTCTTATTGGACTCGCTAGTGAGGACGTACCACGCAGGTGCAGCATAGGTAATTACTGGGCGTATATAAGTCTTATATACGCCCAGTTTTGTGCGTATAGGGAGTCGAGACGAGAGCACTGGCTTGAGCATTGCGCGCACCACTCTAGCCTTAGCGACGACCTGTTTCACATGGCGGCCCATGTTGAGCCTACGGTCTATGGTTACCCCCAGGTATTTCGCCCGGGGGGTCCATTCTATCTCCACCCCCTGCAGCCTAAGGGGTGGTGGGAGGCGGGCGGACCCGACAAGGAGTGCCTGTGTCTTACCCACGTTCACCGACAACCGCCATTTCGACAGCCAGTCGGGAAGAAGCTCGAGCACGCGCTGCATTTTGGACGCCGCGTGACACGCGTTCATAGACGTGCAGATGTACGCGGCGTCGTCCGCATACAGCGCGAGCGTGGAATCCTGCGTCGTAGGGATGTCGTCGGTGTAGCATGAGTAACACAGGGGCGAGACACATCCGCCCTGAGGCACTCCTGCGGCAATGGGCCGGGCGCTTGAGAGCGCGCCTTCGACCACCACCCTGAATTTCCTGTTTTTCAGGAAGGAAGAGACCACCATTACTACGCGACGGGGCGCAGATGACTTGGACATCTTGTATATTAAGCCCTCGTGCCAGACGCGGTCAAAAGCTTTTTCCATGTCCAGGAATACTGCAGCTGCGCGCTCCTTCTTGTTGAGCGTTGATGTAAGCAGGTGCAGTACCCTGGAGAGCTGGAGCGTCGTGGAGTGTTCCGAGCGGAACCCAAACTGTTCCGGCCTAGGTGTTAGGTGCGGTGTGAGGTGTCGCAGCAGGAGTGCTTCGAACACCTTGGAGATAGTGGAGAGAAGCGTGATGGGCCGATAGCTCTCGGGCTTCAGCACATTTTTATGCGCCTTGGGCAGCATAATGACGCGCCCCTCCTTCCAGCATGTAGGAAAGGACCCAGTGCGCAGTATCCCCGTGAACAGGCGCGCCAGCGCTGCTACCGTTCGGTAGGGCAGGTGGCGCAGCGCTGTGTTGGTGATACCGTCCGCACCGGGCGCCTTCCTCAGCTTGGTACGGAGAATGGCGCGTCTGACTGCGCAAGGCGAGAAGAAGATGGGCTCCTCGTCGAGAGCTATCGGTTTTTCGAAGTACTCGACAAGGTGTTGCTCGACTGCCGCTTGCTTTCATATTCAGGAACGTATACCATATATAGTGCCCGGCACGTGAGTTGGCAAGTTTTTGGCGTAGTGGGGGTAAGTTCGCGCATATTCCTCGAACTGACCAATCACCATATAGAGCGTACGGAACGTGGACATGGCACGATTGGTCAGTCGTTCCTTGTGTCAACTGGCCAATCAATCGCTCGCTCGGAACTGTCTTAAACGTTCCCCGCCCCCCGCTTTACTACCAAAGATACCTAAAAAACTACTTCTGCGCATCAAACGACTCTTGCCAACTTACGTGCCGGGAATTATAACGGTATTGTTAAAACTGTCCATACAAATCAAGCGTCTGTTTCGTGTCTAGGTATTGACGGGCCGTGACTATTCCAGCTGACTGCAGAAACTTGTGCCTGGCGCACATTGTGCGGTCACGGATGTTATTAGTAAGACTGTTCTAGCCGCTGCCGGCTTGGCGATTCCGTGTTGTGAGATCACCAACTTGCAGAATAGAGTTATTATGACGGAAAGCGAGACTATATAACTACTAAGAGAATAACCAATGGTTCTGCGAAGCATGGTGATTAGAGTTGATCTAAAGATAGGGAGGCACGCTTTACCCGAATGCAAAGTCACATCCAAATTCATTCATCTGTTTTGGCACAACGAACATCAACCGTAACAGTCCCCGGCACGTAACTTGGCAAAGTTTTGGCGTAGTGGGTGTAAGTTCACGCATAGTGCACTACTACTACTAAAAATGGTCACTTTTATTGCTTGTCATTATTTTATGGTTATTGCCATAATTTATTTTTAAACAAGTCTGTTTAGAAAAGTTTAAAAAGCAGCTTAATTTGTGATGTTTATTAGGTGTAACCGTGAAATCAATCTTCTTCTTTTCGTGTAAGGGTGTGGCCTTCTCAGTTGTCAGAGTTAAAGGTTATATACAATTAAAAGTATTTTATTAAAGGTTATATACAATTAAGGTTATAAACTGCCAAGCAATGAAAAAGTTCCATCCATAAAATGCCGACAAACACCTCCATTTAATTTTTTCACCTTTATTTAAATTATGAACACAATATTTACGTTTTTAGTTGGTAATATTCTGATGCGCTGTTAAATGTACTTCAATATTGCAGACGGCGTCATTAAGCTAGCCTTTCCCGTTTAGGAGTAATTTGGTGCTATGTCACTGGAACTTTTTCATTGCTAGTTAGTGAATATAAAAACAAATGAATCATTTATTTCGGACCATAATTTGTTAGAAATACACTTATGATTATGTTAGTAAATTTACATTATTTAATAATGCCATCCTAATAAAAACAATAATCCATCTACACAATAAAAATAAATAACAAATAAATTAACAAAGAAATAATAAATTTAGTACCTTTTTATATAAAAAACTTAATATAGTTTTCATTAATAATCACATTATGACGTCGTTGTCACTATCGTTTTGTAAAAGTTACCCGGTATTTGTTCATGGCATAATAATTAAATAAAAAAAACAACATAAACAATGTATTCGGGAGCGAAAGGAACGTGGACGCGACGCGATTGGTCAGTCGATCCTTGTGTCAACTGACCAACCAATCGCGCGCTCGGAACCATTCTAAACGTTAAACAAAACTCCAAAAAAAATAACGTTCCCCGTGTCCTGGCTTGGTAACCAAAGAGATCTAAAAACCGGCCAAGTGCGAGTCGGACTCGCACACGAAGGGTTCCGTACCATTATCGCAAAACGCTGCAAAAAAAACACGTTTGTTGTATGGGAGCCCCCCTTAATTTATTTTATTTTAATTTAGAATATACAACTAAACATTTTGTGAATATTTCAAGCGTCTACTTGTTGGCGTTATTAATATCGAGCAAAAAACGGCAAAAATATCAAGTTTGTTGTATAAAAACAGTATAAAATAAATATTTAAGGGGGGATCCCCTTAAATATTTATTTTATACTGTTTTTAGTATTTGTTGTTATAGCGGCAACAGAAATACATCATCTGTGAAAATTACAACTGTCTAGCTATCACGGTTCATGAGATACAGCCTGGTGACAGACGGACAGACAGACAGACAGACAGACAGATCGCGAAGTGTTAGTAATAGGGTCCCGTTTTTACCCTTTGGGTACGGAACCCTAAAAACGACTTGTGCGCATCTAACGACTCTTGCCAAGTAACGCGCCGGCATCGGTAACAGTAAAAATATAAATTTGAACGTTTTCATTTCAGGCTAGATGGCGGTGTCTCGAACAACGACTTCATTGCTCAGCTGGTGGCTGATCTTACAGGTTTGCGCGTCGAGCGACCGGTGCATGTGGAGATGTCGTCACAGGGGTGTGCGCATATCGTTGGATATAAAATAGGTAACATACTTTATTTAAGTAAGATTCATGTCAATAGTGGCAACATTAACTACCAGTTAAACTTTTGGTTAAAAAGACAGTCACACACTCAAACAGCTGCAAAATTAAAGTGGAACTGGGCTAGCCAACGTCATCTCAATGAGCATGTGGCAGACTTTGGCCAGCCCAGTGTCACTTAATTTTGCAGCTGTTTGTGCCACATCACGGGGTCCTAGCGCTAAGAAAGAAAATTTGGTTTAAATAAATATCACTAGATGGCGCGATATGCATCGATTTGTTATTGAATTGTGTGTAAAATTAAGATTTTGTAGAATCGATCATAAAATTGTATGTTCTTCTTTTATCAACTCTCCTAAGCACGCATTTACGAATATTGTACTCATAATTCACATTTCAAAGATTATTTAAACGGATCATTTAAAATGTATTCCAATAGATATATTTAGATAGATAGTTTTAAATTTCTGGGGCATGCCACTCGATTTTTTTAATTTGTAACGTGTCACATTTTGGTACAATGAAACTGTAAAAACGTACAAAAAAAAATACTATAAAAGAAATCGTCACCATATTTAAAGAAAAAAATAGTCCCGTATCGAGTATTTTTTTTCAGCAGCGACTAGCAAGTAAGAGGGTTCTTTTACTTTAAGTCGCCGCTAACATCATCTTTAGCCGTGGAACGGAACCGAACACGATCGATGTATGTTTAAAAATAATCTGTATAATGAGATGAAAATGTATGAGATGAGGCATCTGTATGCTAGTATTATATTATCTGTGGTTGTGGGTCCAGTGGTATCGGCCCAGTGGTAGAGCAGTGGTGGCCCAGTGGTATCGGTCGCGACTTACAAGTTGTAGGTCGTGGGTTCGAACACAGGCAGGCGCTTTACTTTGTGTAAATTATTTCATCACCACTGCTCTCAAAAACGGTGAAGGAAAATACGTGAAGAAACATGTCCCAGAACCAAAAATTCGAAGACATGCGACATCCACCAATCCGCACTAGGCCCGCGTGGTGGATTACGGCCCATCCCCTCTCACAGAAAGGAGGCCTGTGTCCCAGCAGTGGGAACATTAATAGGCTGATGATATGATGGCCAAAATAACTATTATATGGTGACCTGACACAGCCAGAAATCGCAGCACCCCGTAGAAGTAACAACCCGTAGACATTCTCAACTTATCTTAATCACATTTCATCTTCAGGTATATGGAAATCAAAAGAAGAACTAAAGAAACTTAGAAAAATCGACTGCGTGTTCAACCCTCGTCCGCAAGTAAAGAAGGATTACGAAGCGACATTCGCTCGTTGGCAGGACGCCGTCAAACGAATGTGTGGCTGGTACAATGGGGAGACAGTGTCACAGGCTGCGATACCTGACTCTAGTAGCAGTACGGTCACGCCACAGAGCACCATCAAGGTCGCCGGTGATTGTATGAAAAACGGCAGTATATCCAAATAGCAGTGGCTTTGTTGTCTGCTCGCGATGTTTGCCGCGTGCTTACCTCTTTGTAGGTGATACAGGTATTGACGGGACCTATTACAGATTTAGATGAACCTGTAGGTCCCAGATGATGAAGGTTTGACATGGCCTGCTTACCGAAATACAGTAATCAAAATCAAAATAATTTACTACTGCGCAGTCATTGTAACCAACTTTATATCGGCCAAAAATATTGGGGATTACTGTACCTTGGAAGGTCATCTTGAATGTATCAGTAAACTTGCCCGTCTGACAAACGGCACGTCCGCATAGACTTGATAATGTAAAACCACATTCCAATCAATTTAATTATAAGTTATTAATGATATTATGCCGCTGCCTAAAGAAAAATGGAAGCATTTGACCAAGACAAAAAACTGAGAAAATTAATTAAAAAGGATCTGAAAAAATGTTTAGAATTCTTCTTCTGTTGTGTCAATTTTTGTTCGATCAATAGGTAGCCACATGGATACCTCCATTAACAGTTGTTCGCCGAAACTAGAGTTTTCACTTTACTGTGATTTTAATTTCGTAGACTAATCTGACATTTGGGGGGTTGTCACTTTATCGTTACATAAAAATAGTGTCGTATCTTGACTATCCTGAGCGTTCGAATGTTAATCGAAAATCGAAGTAGATCGAAAATGAAACCATTCCACGGCAATAAAAAATTGTTTAGAAACAAGCGGCCCTTATTTAGTTACTACTCATTTATGTCACGATTTCATTTTATCGATCGAATTTATTTTATTGTTGATTTCATATTTAACACAATAAAAGTTTATGTACTATGTGTATGAATACGGTTACATTTAAATATATTACGTTTATATTCTTAAAACATTTATTTACACCAACTAGTAAAATTATATTGAGGAGTCATGTCACATCGATTCGATGAATCACTTATGATTGAGCCTTACATACAACAATATGCTCCGCGCTAGCAACATTTAAAAAAAATAAGGTCATTGGCAGCTGTCAGTTTAGTAGTTTAGAAATAAAAAATCACAGTATAGTGTGATTCGAGCATGAAAGCTCGTAGAACAATAAAACAAACATTCTTGTTTGCCTGGTTAATTCTATTTTGCATAAAAGGTAAGATGTGGCCTTTTTTCTTTGGACGGCAGTATGGAAACGAGTATTACTCAATAGATAGGAGAAGTGTCGGTTAGTGCCTGTTATGACTAAACTAGAGGATAACTGTTAAGCGATATCAAAGATTTATTATGTGTTAAGATAGTTAAATATATGATATATGTATGTAATACGCTATATGATACGCTTAAACTTGTGGTGGTAAGTGTACCGTAGAAAAAAGTGCAATATTTCTGCTCAAAGGTTGGTGAATGGTAAAAAATACATATTATTATTAGATATAACATTAATTTTAATATAGATTTTTTAGTCTTTGTAATCAATATATATAAAAGAGAAAGTATGTATGTATGTTCCTTATAGACTCCGAAACGGCTGGACCGATTTTAATTAAATTTTCAGAGAATCTTTAGATTAACCCAGCGGATAATGCTGTAGAGTTTGGTGGCGAGCATTTTTTTTTAACTTTGAACACGGGTGAAGACGCGGGCAGATGCTAGTTACAAATAATGTCGGGATCACATGTTCTGTATGTATGACCAAAAGTATTTGTATTGTGATACATATACAGGAAAGTACACCTTTCTATTAAAAAACTGCTACAAAGCTCTATGCATTCCCACTTGTTAAGTTGAATAACTTCAAGTTGGAGAAGCACTCAGGATTTCAATGTTGTTATTATTATTTTGGGTCTTTATGGTCAAAGCTTATAGAGATAAAGTCGAAGCGAAGCGACGCATCGAAAAAATTCAAAAATTTACATAAAATATTGTCCACATATTGTTGTTGTTCACAGTAAAAATATACAAACAGTATGGAAACTACCTACAAACGCACCAAACGGCACACTCACACAAACATACGTGACCACTCGTCGCGTCGTGGTGCTCAGTACTGACAGCACCGCAAGAGTGCCCGAGTGGTCTCGTCGGTGTGTATGTTTGTGTGAGTGTGCCGTTTCTAGCGTTTTTAGGTAGTTTTTAAAAGAGAGAAAAACATGACATTTAGACATCATGAGTTTGTTATCATTATCGTGTCGAATTCGTTAATACTCAGCTTTTAAACAGCGTGGCTTTATTTTTAGTAGTTCATGCTCATATTTGCTGATTGTCCGAAACTTGCCGAAAAGAGAAAAAAATGATAAAGTTGTAATAAGTAATTAATGTTTTTTATTTTTTTATTTAAGATGGGTTTGCTATTGACTCTAGTCTATACTCCATACGGAATAACATTAGAAATTTTTACAACCCCCTTTTACAGCGCGTTCAACCGATTTTGAGTTCTATCCCGTAAGTATAAGGAGGGCTTAAAAAGCATAAACCTGTTACCAAAACTGTTTAATACAGGCAGGGGGGTCTCACTCCGCAGTTAAGGTACCTTCGACCGGCGCTCCGTGTGAAAAGGAATAGGTTGGTAGGTTGCCGCTTACCGCTCGGCTTGCTCGCACGCTAGCCGAGTTATTATTATTGTGCTATGATTTTTGCAAAGAACGATGACTTCTAAACGATCTTATAATGAGTCCCACAAGTCCTATAAAAGATACAGTTGTGTTGACGGGGGTCTAAATAAAGGAAAAAACGAGGAATCGATATTATCTTTTTTACAGTTCCAATATGTGTTGAACTGTAAAAAAAGATAATATCTAGCTTATAATAGAGTATTTATGTAATGATTTAAATACCACAAAATAACCTATGGGTTATATTAAATCATTACATAAATACTCTGTAGCTGTCGGTAGTAGGTGCATAATGAGAAGAGCTTTTTTAAATTATGTGTTCTTGGAGTGTCTTAAAGAATGAATAGATGTACGAAATACTAATAATTAGGTACCTACCTAAGTAGGTAAAACAACAAGGTAGATAGATCATGAAATTTATGGTAGCAGCGCTAAAGGTTGTCGAACCCTAGCGCGTCACGCCGCGCCATACAGCAAGAGAGCTACGTGTTAGAAGAGAGCGGCAAGGTTTAAGTGAATGTCGCGTTAGGCACTGAGCGCTTATGCGAGCTGAATTGCACTTTGTTGCTTACTAGCAAGAGTCTCTATTTCTATAAATTGTTGAGCGAAGTGCTCTTCTGTACTTGTACTATTATTTATTCTGTGATACAGCTGCCATTTTTCATATCACCAACGCAATAGAAGTCAAAATCGGTTAAACGGGCTGTAAAATTGGATTATTTAAATGTCTAATGATATCTAAATGGAGTATAGGTTGGTGACAGTACCCAAAAGAAGAAGAAGAATTGGTTCACTAACAATGATTTTTTAGTCGAGTGATAGATAATATAATTCATGCTCATTTTATAGTTAGTATAAGTATGTAGGGATCAACCCCAGACAACAATCAAGTGAATATAGAAAAGACAATATAAAATAATTCTTTTGTAAGTAGATAAATCATAATTACAATGTTACCTCAGTTTTTTGTAGTTGCAAATATAATTGTTCCTACTTTATTAGAATTGAAACTTTTTGGATGACATCATCATTTTTATATGTTTTTACCCTTCCATGATATATTGAAGATAACCCTTCAAATGTTTTAAGTATTTGAAATCAGATTTTTATCGTTGGTTAAATAGATTAATTGATAGTAATTATAATTATTTTATATGGTTTATATATTATAGTTAGCGAATTGTATTGTACCCCTAAAAGAAACCAATAAGTTTAAGTATTATTATTTGAATTAATAAATTCTAAATCTCTCTTAGGAAAAATACCTCCTGAACGCTTATGCAAACATCGAAACCTACATTGTGGGCAGTTATGTGTAGATAATGTATGTTTTATTTGAAATGACAATGTAAAAAGAATACTTCAAAAGTATATTCCATAAAATGCTGAATTTATTACCTTGCGTTTTATTAGAATTAACCTAACCAATATATTAAATAGCATTGAGACACCTACGGCCTAAGGGCCGGCGCCCACTGATGTTACGGCATAGCAAGGCACGCTTCGGCATACCCATCGACCACACATCCCAGTGGCTATGTGGTCGATGGGCTTACCGAATCATTCTGCCGCTGCATGCCGCGACATCACGTGGGTCGTGACATTTCGCTCTATTCGTGTTAGAATAAAGGAATTTCAGAGCTAAAGTCATTGAAATAAGATCGAAAATCATTTTTCCACGTAAAAATCTTTGCCACGCCGCCGCCGTGCCGTGCCGTGCCACTGTCACTGCTAGAGACGGAATTGTCAAAAAGTTCCTTAAAACAAGTGTCAGTGAGTGTCACCGTTTACTTGATGGCCTGATACAATTCTGTCTATGGCAGCAGAAAATTAAAAAAATAACCGGCCAAATGCGAGTCGGACTCGCGCACCGAGGGTTAGGTACAAACAGCTACATTCACCAACATAATTAGGTAAAAATACTGAAGTTCATAAACTGAAACCACCGAACATAGCTCTATCGAAAAGATTTATTTTTACTTTTCCACGTACATTTTATGTTGGTCGACTATTACTCGTAAACTTTTTAAGCCTACTTAACTGTGATAGTTTTCCTTTTGATTTCGTTATATATACTACTAACACACAAACCATCTAGCTGGCACAGGATGGGACACTTGACTCTAACAAAAATTTGCTTAATTTTACGCAAACTGATTCCTGAATCAAATAATGGTTTTCACAGCCAACGATACCCCACACGATGGGAAAGACGAGAAAAGAAAAACATCCCCACTTTACGTATACAAACCCCTCCCCCCGTACCCTAAAAAAATATTTTCATGTTTTAAATTTACCACTTTAATTTACACAATTTTCCACGCCAAATTATAGCTTTCTAATACTAAGAGGCTCTGAGCTAAGCTGCGGACAGAATGACATGGCGAAACTATAAGGCTTCCTTGATGACTACGGAACGCTACAAAAAGTAAATTCAAAAAATCAAAAAACCCGACTGCTTAAAAAGCGAACTAAAAAGCCGTAAAGAAGAAGAAAATCATGCTGTGCAGTCGGAGGATACGTATTCGCGAGCTGGCTGACCAAAACCAGATGTATCCTCCGACTGCACAGCATGATTTTCTTCTTGTTTACGGCTTTTTAGTTCGCTTTTTAAGCAGTCGGGTTTTTTGATTTTTGAATTAACTTTTTTTATTTATAACATTTTAGTTATTTTTTTAAGATTTCGGTACATTTAAATATGTGTTATATATTTTTGAAATTACCTCTTAATACCCTTTATTTTGATATCCCACACGATGGGTTTGGAAGTAAAATAAATTTTTGTCCCCCACAATATGGCGCCCAAAAACCGCCATTTTCTATTTTCCAATTTTAATGTAGCCAGTGACACTCGCAGAGTTAAGACGAATCGATTGACGTATGAATCATCAAAATCGGCCAACGCGTTTGGTCTCTGGAACGCCACATAGGAACAAACATAAATACATACATACTAACATACATACATACATACATACATAGACTGATAAACACATTACCCTCCTTCGGCAGTCGGGTAAAAAGTGTGCTCAGCTCACATTGCGCGGAACGAATATGTACATAGATACCTACTCGAATAAAAAATTCGAGATATTTTCAGTCCATCGCCATTGCCACCGAATATTAACGCTATGTTGTGTATTTTAGGTTGATTTTTAAGAAAGAAAGTAATTAAAAATACTTATTTGTGACCCGCACACGAGAAAATTAGCAAAAACAAAAAAATTGCAATAATAAAAATAAAACCCCGTGCGAGACCATTTGTATTAAAATCTCCTAAGTATAGGTTGCAATGGAATTTGTCATAAAGGTACGACATAGATTTTGTTGTTCTGGAATTTGATAATATAATTGAATTCTGAATTCAATTATAAATGATGCGATAGGTATCTATGTACGTATTCGAACCTTAGATAAAGTACCTATCTAAGATTCGAACCGAGCACTGTAGACTCTACTGACTAAAATGTTTCTTACCTACCTATTGCATTAACTTAAAAATAAGGCGTTTTCAAAGTAGTCCGTGTTCAAATTGCTATGAATGTTCTCGGCTTCACCAGGGTAATCGGAAAAGGTAAGATGAAGTAAAATCAAACAAACTTGACTACACAACACACTTTTATTTTTTTAAATAATAATTATGTTATTGAAAACCGACATGCCCCTTAAATAAATCGTCCCTAAAACGCTCATTAGTAAATCACATCGATAATCGAATAGAAACAAAACTTTGATTGGAATTTTCACTTTAATACCATATTAATGGTTTCTAAAATTTTAAATTGATTAAAGAATTGGGGGCCTTAGATACGGTTTAAGTAATTTGTTTTTCTCAAAGATTACATTAATCACTTACAGAGAGAATACAATATTGAGTAAACAAATTACCCGATTTGCTGCTAACAATTTCTAAATAACGTGAAAATGTCCTTCATAGTTGTGTTTCGATTTAACCCTGCATTTCTATTCACCCCGTACACCTGAAACATATACCATAAAACGGAAAACTAGCTAACTTTAGAAAAAATATACACATACGACGAGGCTATTTTTCTTTTGAGAAAAGAAGAGATGCTGACATATTCCAGATCGTAGTTCCACCTTGCCTGAGGCCGTCCTACCCACACTGTGCTGGAGTGAATAGGTTACTTCTAAGCAAGCGTGCTTCACCGACGTGATATTAACATCGGCTGAGATAGTTAAGCGCGAGCCTATCTATACAAAATGCAGAAGTCAACACTTTGCTGCGTGTCAAAATATGCGATCAAAGCGGCTGCGTGTTACTATGCTAGTATTATATTATCTGTGGTATTACCTATATAGCTACCTGTATTGCTATATGCCTAAAACATTTTCAACAGTGGCAAGTTTTTTTAACATAAATTTATATGTGTTTTGTTACAGTAAATTGAGAAAAAAGACACGAACCTATACAGGTTGGGCCAAAAATCGTGGATCAAACGAAACAGGATGACAGTTGGGGTGATACGAAGAAAGAAATAATGATACTTTAGGACCTACTGTAAATAGTTCCAAATAACGACCTGTTTCGTTTGATCCACGATTTTCTCCCCACCAAGTTGGGTACACAGCGAATTCAGAAACCACCATAGTTCAGAGAACTTAAAGACTGGTGAGTTTTTAACATACATTTTTAAGATCTTCGCTTATACAATTTATGACGATGTTGTCTGCCTTCAAATAATTCCACTGCAAACACGATAATAGACAGAATTGTACCAACCAATAGTATCACAAAAGCTACTTGTTGGTCTTTTAGCTTTATTTTGTGGAAAGTCTTACGTTCGCTCTCGTGTTGGGGTTTTGAATTAGGAATATCAAGCATTTGCCGAGTCCACTTGTAGTACATATTTGGTAAACCAGCTTCGTTTAACCGTTCTGTAAGAATTTGGAGTTCTTCGTAGAACGGGAAACCTAAAGAAACAAAGAAAAGACGTAAATAATTAATTATTTTATCTTGGATATCGCTGACATCGGTGAAATAAAATATCGTGATTGTGACAGTCGCTTTGTTTCATTATACAGTAGTGGTAGGGACTCCCTTTCCCGCACTTAGACTCCCCATTTGATTCGTTATGCGTGGGGGCACTGGCTAACAGAGCCAGCCTAGCTCCGGCCAAAAGCACAGAAGCTTCCTGGGAACTTCACAGGCTTTACGGAGCAATCTGACTGTTGCGAGGATTTCTTTGCGTTGAGATGTCACGGCCACGCATTCCAGGGTTATGTGGACGGCTGGCGTGGGCCTTGAAACAGCCCTTGGAAAGTGAGCTGTCTGTGGCGCCTCTCACTATACAGATTGTTGAATAATGAGACAAAGCGACAATGCGGCCAATAAGCACATGTCTGTTTTCTGTAGCTCGTAGTGGCGAAGGTGACACAGCAAATCTGTGATCTGGGCTCACTACCGCGTTGAATCAACATATTTCTGCCGGTATTTACTACACGGACTTTGTTTATTCCGACGGTTTCATACCCGTGGGTCACCCCACAGGATACGTTAATTTTTTCGGGATAAAAAGTAGCTTAAGACACACAGCGGTAATATAGCTTTCTATCAGTAAAAGCATTTTCAAAATCGAATGAGTAGTTTCGAAGTTTACCTCCAAACATTTCCTCTTTATAATATTAGTTTCAATTAGATCATCATTATCATTTCAGCCGAAGGACGTCCACTGCTGGACGTAGGCCTCCTCCAAGTATCGCGATATGGCGCAACCAGCGGATGTCCGCAGCCTTGACAAGGTCATCACTCCACCTAGAGGGAGGCCTTCAAATGCTGCGTCTTCCGGTACGCGGTCGCCACTCCAGAACATTTCAGCCTCATCGACCATCCGTTCTGCGAGCAATATGCCCTGCCCAATTCCACTTAGGTTTGGCAATCCTTCATATTCATATTCTTTATTGTACACAAAACAGACATTACAAATACAATGCTTATGCTATGATATCCCTGGTTCTCAAGCGGATGTCTTCATTTCTGATTCGATCACGCAAGGTAACATAGGTTAGGAAAACTAATTCCGATAAGTGTGTAGAAGTTTTAGTTAAAGAAATGACGATTAGCGTTTGATTCACCAAAATAAAAAGAGATTTGATGTTGTTACCTGCTCGGGCAATGTAGGACAAGTAATATGTGTAGAAACATTCGTCCACTATATCGATGAGAGGTATCCCGTCCCTGTCTGTGAATTGCTGAGTTATTTCCATGTTGGCATCCGATTTTCTGTCTACTGTTGCGGCTTTTTGGTGTTGCAGGATTACCCCTGGGACAATAAGTTAAAAAATATCTGAATGATATATGTAGATAAAGTCATCATCTGCCTAGCCTTTTTCACAATTATTGTTGGGGTCGGCTTCCAGTCTTACCGGATTCAGCTGAGTACCAGTGTTTTACATGGAGCGACTGCCTATCAGACCTCCACAACCCAGTAACTGGGTAACACGATACCCCTTGGCAAGACGGGTGTCAGATCTCAGGCTTCTGACTACTCGTAACGGCTGTCAAAGATCTTCAAATGACAGCCAGGACCAACGGCTTAACGTGCTTTCCGAGGCACGAAGGAAACTCGGTATGTTGAAATGGTCACCCATCCACGGACCGACCTCGTCAGCGTTGCTTAACCTTGAAGATCGACCCGTGCGGCTGTTATTATTTAGCCACGAGCTCCTCCTCTCTCCTTTATATATGTAGATAAAGTGCCACATACTAAAACCTTTTCGCAAAATCTTTTTACCCGACTGCCGAAGGAGGGTAATGTGTTTATCAGTCTAGTCTATGTATGTATATTTGTTGCTATGTGGCGTTCCAGAGACCAAACACGTTGGCCGATTTTGATGATTCAAACGTCAATTGATTCGTCTTAACCTTGCGAGTGTCACTGGCTACATTAAAATTGGAAAATGGGAATGGCGGCTTTGGGCGCCATATTGAGGGGGTAATATTATTTTTTCCAAACCCATCGTGTGGGGTATCAAAATAAGGTTTTAAAGAAGTGGTTTCAAAAATATATAACACGTGGTGTTTAAATGTACCTAATTCGAAAAAATGTTAACAAAAAAGCTATAAATAAACAAAGTTAATTCAGAAAATCAAAAAACCCGACTGCTTAAAAAGCGAACTAAAAATACGTAAACCGTTATGTTAGAATGTTAGGTTTTTTGTATTTTTTAATTAACTTTTTTTATTTTAACTACCCTCCTCTCCTAAGCTTACAGATTTACAAAACCTACCGTTTCTGGTGTAGTTTTTGCCTGGCCTACACAATTTTGATGTCAATACTTGTTGAGAACTCACTTCGCTGCTTACTGTCGTTTCCATTTCTGACAAAAAGGCAATAAGGATTCGTGTATGTTATTTCATACTATTAACTGTATCAAAAGCATCTCTTCAACCTACGTCGGTGTTTTGAAGAAACCAAAATATAGGTACTAGACTTACCAAGACGATCGCCAGGCATCAAAAGAGCTCGATTAAAGAATGCTGCTTGTTGCTTGTTTTCTGGTGCCTGTAGCTGTCTCATGAATGCTCTCATTGATGGGGAGGTATATAAAGTAGTTCCAGATGAGTAAAGATCCTCTAGAGTTTTAATTTGTTGATAATGTTGCACAGTTGTATAGACTCTACTTAGGTGACCCTGTGAAATATTAAACATTATCAGTGTGAAATACAACTTTGCCTTAATACTTTGCAGACGTGATGTATTCCTTATGATACAATTATGTTACATCCGCTGCAGTGTCGATAATTAATTTAATGTGGTTTTACCCAAACTTACTTGATATATGGCCAGAAAAAAAATGGCACACAATAAACAAGAGCTCCTTAAAATTATAAATTTTCTTGTTTTCATCGATGAAAATCCAAACAAAGTCGTCGTCACAGAGTTGCGAAGATACCACCAGAAATTCATTGTCTCTGGACCAGTCATTGTTTTGTTGATCAAAGCCGTGGCCCACATGATGCCAGCGATTGCCAGTAACACCGCGCCTATCAAGGCCCATAACGCTGGAGTGAACAAATTAAACACTCCCTGCCAAAGCGGTACGATGTCCGCCTTCTTTACTAAAGCACATAATGTATCAGTTTTAATGAAATGCAAGAAATAAATATGTTCATCCAAATACAAAGTCATAAATCGTGAATTGAAGGATACATCTAGTTCTTTACGGACGATACAGCCCAAAGAACCGGTAACATTTCCGGGCTGCGCGTAACCATAATTGGCACACTCTTCATTTTCAGGAACTAATAACTTAAATTTTAAATGCGAAAGGATGTCGTGCATCACCATTCCGTCTAAACCGCAGTATCCATTTGTTAAGTTTAAATTAAAATTAACGTAATAGTGTAAATTCTTGCAAGTTTTGATTGATGTAGGATATCTATGGAATATGCTCGCCTTCAAAGGATAATCATCAGCTAGCTTTTCTCCACTTTTCTTTATGGCTTGAGATAAATTTTTAAAATTAGTAGCATTAATTAATTTTATAGATCTGTCGTATAAATTGCGTGTCGAAGGACTTTTGCCGTTATAAATAACCATTTTTTGTTCACATGCAAAAGGGAATACAAAGCCAACACGCATGATTTGAAATCTGTGCCACAAAGTGTTCATGATATTTTCTAACAATGAAAAATCTGTGGTGCTCATCTTGCCATTCTTACATGTGAATTTGCTGTCACCGGTTACGATAATGTATAGTAAAGACCAATTGGATCTAATAAAAAATCGCCATAAAGTAGAGTCAATCATCTTTGGTGTAAAATATCTTGTCATTATTATAACGTTAGGATTATCACTTGTTTTAATAAATTCCCTTGTGACACTAAGTCTTTTGTCTATAGCTGTACCATATACATTTAATAACACGACTGATTGACCATGAAGACTGTTTTGTAGTATACATGTTTTTAATTCTGGGTTAGCACGCACATCCATGTCGAAAAATAATGTTTGTGGATAGTTTTCAACTGGTAGCAGTAGTGGACAATTTTTTACAACTGGTACTAACTTGTACTTCGTTTTGGAGCTCGAAATTACGAGAATCTTTGTTATGATGATAAATACCAAAAGAAACTCCATATTTGGTGTTAATTAATCGAACTATTCACAGCATATTATGCTTCCTTGATATAGTTAACACTAACGAGTTTTTTGAAATTCTCCTTTAATATAGACGTGTACTGTATCTACCCACTTGATGACTATTGAAGCTTACCCCAATCGATCACCCTAAAGCGTTTGCTGTGTCAATCTGTTAACGTGACGGCACAAATATAAACATGAAGATTTCTTTATTGATGAAGATGGATTTATTTGAAAAAGATAACATCTTATTGGTCAGCAAATAACATTAACTGACACATTTATGTAAATTTGTTTGAAAAGTTTACAGCTTAAGATTGATGTTATAATTTTACATTATTTATGTGGATCCGAAGAGTTTTTTTAAATAACTAAATGAGAAATATAGCTCCCATGCATTTCCAAACGATTATCAACTATCTAAAATCTCGCTGTAAGGCAATTTAATCTATTTATTAGTAATTTTTAGAATCAAGCTTACTCCGAATAGCAGTACCTTGTTTCCAAAATTAGATTCAATAGAGTAGGCCCCAACATGCTGCCATGGAGAACTCCATGCAATGAATCTGGACCAATGCATTTCTACATCATAAAATCATACCAAATCGTCCGGAAAGCACATTTATAGATTGAAATCAAACATACTTGTCTGCAAAGCACACATTTAATTCGTTTAGAAACACAAAACAGAATACAATCAATACATGCATGGGCAAATAAACACAAAATGCACATGAACAGTCAAAATAAATAGATGGACAATTCAGTTGTAGAAGGCAATATTTATAACTAACAATGCGACCTCATGGGTGTTTTCACACCAGGCACTAACGAAGACGATACGGTACATCGCGTGGCGTTATAAAAACAAGAAAAAGCACTTAGAGTCGCATTAATGCGTATAATTATGCTTTAAATTAAAATACACCGAAAATATATAGAAGAATACCGCAGATATCTAAATGGAATTAGTTATTTTATATATTTAGTAAGAAGAAAACTTATGAGAGAAATTTTGACTACATTTGAGAGTAATACGCTGAACACACGTACCTATCCTCTACGCAGTTGCAACCGGTTAAATTCTGGCTTATGCATCCAGGGGGGTCCTTAACGATATAAAACTAAGTTTTAATCCGTGGAATTTTAAAAGATCATACTATCACGTAATTGCTAGGTTAATTATAAAAGAAATATAAATGTGATACAAAATAATCCGCGCCTGGCAAAAAATACCGCCTTCAGTAGTACCGCTCCAATGCTTGATTACGGGCAGAAACAGCACCGCAATTGAAAGAATGTAAGAATGTAATATTATATTATTATGTGTCTGAAAATAATTCTAATACTCAGACGTTAAAAAAGAATACGGAACCCTTTATAAAATGTATGAAACCATGAAGTCTGCAGGGTCACAAGGGGCCAAGCGCTCTGCCCGTACGGGAGAGCCGGAGTCTGATATCTAATAACTGATCTCTCTCTGAACTCAATAAGTATTGAAACTTAAAATTTTGACATATAAATTCACCAAAATAAAAAAAATTCTTCCTTCTGCCATGATTTTTTCGTTGTGACGTTTATTTTTTCATCAGAAATTTTGGCTTGTTTTCTTGACAATCGGAATTTTAAAATTCACGTAGTGTAACCTGCCAGCCTGTCAAAAAAGCTATACCAATAAGTCTTGTAGCGATCTGCTACAATACTTACTATCAGCGGGTAGGTGTTTTCTTGGATCGACGGTATCAGAGTCAAAATAATTCATAGTGAAGAATGGCTAGTGCATATGAAGCATAGCCATTTCATATTTTATTATAGGTTATTATAGGTGCGTGTATGCACCCGATATGGGATGCTCACCTTCTGAGAGAGAGGAATTCTGGGGAAGTTTAGGAGATATATTGAATGATTGTAGATCTAACGAGAAGATTGTTATGCTCGGCGACTTTAATAGTTGGGTGTGAAGAGGAATGGGTTCGAAAAAGTATTAGGGGCATTCGGTGACAATAGAGTGAATGAGAATGGGATGAATTTACTAGAAGTATGTGTAGAGAAGGGCCTGTGTGTAATGAACACTATGTTTGATCATAGAACGATCCATAGGTATACGTGGGAAAGGCAAGACAGTAGAAGTATGATTGATTTTGTTATTGTAGATGAAAGATTGAAGAGCAAAGTTGCAGATACAAGAGCATATCGGGGTGCTAATGTAGGGACTGATCACTATCTGGTTATGTGTCGGGTGGCTGGTCTGTTCAAGCATTGGCGTCATCGAGTTCAAGTTCCTGTGACCGCGTTAGAAAGAATAAAAGTAGAAAGATTACAAGAACTAAAAGTAAAGGAGGAATATAAGAGGGAAGTAAAACAGAAGATGGATAAGATATTTGATGATATGAATGATTTCAGTTTAGAGGATGTGTGGGAAATAGTGAAAAGTAGTATGGTAAACGTAGCCACAAAGTTATGAGGTATAGCGAAGAGGAAACGTGGTAGAAGAACGAATGATATTTGGGTAGATGATGAAGTAAAAGAGGTGGTGAAGAAGAAGAAAGAGGCTTGGCTCAATGTATTAGCCTGTAAGGCCCAAAATAGAATGAATCAGGCAACAAACGTGACGGATGATCTGGCAAGAGTGAAAGTAACGTACAATCAAATGAAAGCGAAAGTCAAGGAGGTGGTAAAAATGAAGAAGGATAAAAAGGAAGAAAAATATAACAGGAAATTCTCCGATAACTGGGCCAATGTTAAGCTGTTCTGGAAACAGGTAAGATTGGCTCGCGGAGTGACAAAAACATCGAGCATGAATGTAATAAGAGCAGAAGATGGGTGCTTACTGAGCGAAGATTGTAAGGCTTTGGAACGCTGGAAGGGATATTTTGAAAGTTTATTTAGTTGTCAGGATAGTGTGCAAGGAGTGGGTAACTGGGTAGAAGCCAGTTGTCAAAACCCAAACACAGACGAAGAGCAAAAGAATGAGAATGAAATAGAAATGGATGAGATTATAAAAACGCTGAGTGGGATGAAGATTGGTAAAGCTGCAGGGTATGACCGAGTATCTGTTGAAATGCTGAAGGGCGGTGACGGGGTGGTAGCAAGCCTGTTGTGCCGGCTCTTTAATATGTGTTGGAGTTATGGCCGCGTGCCGGATGACTGGTGCAAGGCTGTAATCGTACCACCCTATAAGGGATAAGGTTCACAGCAGGAGTGTAAAAACTACCGCGGCATTAGTCTTTTGAGTGTTGTCGGCAAATTTTATGCGAAAGTTTTAATAAATAGAGTGGTAAAAGTGACGGATGAACAATTATGGGACGTGCAAGCAGGATTTTGAGAGGGAATGGGCTGTATGGATCAGATCTTCTCCTAGAGGAGCATAGCTGAAAAACATCTGGCAAAGCACAAAAAAGTCTACTGTACTTTCATTGACTTGGAGAAGGCCTATGACAGTGTGTGGAGGGATGAACTGTGGTCGACGCTATCCGGGTACGGTGTGGACTGGCGCTTGGTACGGGCACTGAAATCTCTTTATAGGGATTCCAGTGCTTGTTTTAGGATTAATGGGGCGTATACGGTTTTCCATCTCAAGGACCATCTCTCTCTGTGTAGCTTCACTGTGGCTGTTCAACTTGTACATAGATAGTTGTCTAATAGGTTTGACAGAGCATGAGTGCGGATTGAGGATGAATGAGTTGCCTGTCAAATGACTTCTTTATGCAGATGATCAAGTTCTACTTGCATCGTCAGCAGAACAGTTGCAAGACATGGTGACTGTGATGAATGAAGCATTTAAGTTAAAAGGGATGTGTATAAATGTGAACAAGACTAAAGTAATGGTGTTTGAAAGAGAAGACGATGTATCGGAGTGTGAAGTGAAAATAAATGATAAGAGTGTGGAGCAAGTGAACGAGTTTGTATATCTGGGAAGTATGTTCACAAGGGATGGAAAGATTGAAAAGGATGCGGAAAGGAGAGTGAATGCAGGGAATAAAGTGAATAGTGCTATACATGCGGTTGTGACCAGCAAATCGATGTCTCCGGAAGCTCGATTCGCCGTTCACAACAGTGTGCTGATGCCTACACTTATGTATGGAAGTGAAGGTTGGGTATGGCAAAAAAGACATGAAAGTAGGATTAATGCAGTGGAAATGCGTGCGAAGTATGTGTGGTGTAACTTTAAATGATAGATTGAGGAATGAGGTAATAAGACAACGTTGTGGTTTAAAAGAAGATGTAGTGACTAAAATCGAAAAGAGTATGTTAAGATGGTTTGGTCATGTTGAGAGAATGAATGAAAGGCGACTAACGAAAGGTATTTACATGGCAGACGTGAATGGAAACGCCGGGAGGGGACGCCCTAGAAAGACATACATAGACCTTATAGGTGATGTTTTTTAGAAAGGCCAGGTGCGCAGTACTCATAACCGGCGTGTGTGTATGACTAGATGTATGAATATGAGTGAAGCAAAAGAAGTATGTAAGGATCGTAGCAGGTGGCGTTCTGTAGTTTCTGCCTACCCCCATGGGAAAACGGCGTGAGTTTATGTATGTATGTTATTATAGGTTAAATTAGCCATAATAATAATTATAATTAGCCATTGGGCGCCTAGTCCGTTCATTAAACGCCGGAATGCAATTAAATGGCTGAAGGACAACTAGCCAAGACATTGAGCGCAACGTTAACCAGATGGCTGAATATCGTATAGCCATTTAGTTAAATTGGATATTGATGAATTTGTAACGTTTGGTTACGGTGACTAGATCGTTTAGACTCAAATATGTCGCGAAAACTTGCAGAAGTAGTATTATTTGGCACCTCTTACGTTTTCATATTATTTTGACAATATCACACTTTAATTTCACTTAAAATTGCACATAAGAACATTTGTTTTCGTGACTACTAGCGCCGCAGTAGAAAGAAAACTAAACTAAATTTTGCATCGCTTGGCTGAGTCTTGGTCAGTCATCTTCAAATTCAATTGTACGTACACAATACGTCAAGTAGTTAAAAGTTAAAAGATTCTAGTTTAATTAACAATCGGCCTAGGCATCCAATTGGATGCCGCCGTTTAATGAACGGCCTAGGCGTCCAATTAGCTGGTAATTGAGGACAGAGGGCTGCGACACATATATAATATCAGCTTATCCTAGCGCATTGAAATACAAGAGAGCCTGAATTCTATATGAACGAACGAAAGTGAAGTCTTAGAATTTTTATAATGAATTTCATTGCAGCGGCGCGGCGACGCCATATAAATATATTAAAAAAACCCGCCTGTATTGTAAAAAATAAAAATTAAAAAAGCATGATTTAAGATTAGAACTTGATCAAGATCTTCGCTTATACGTTTTACAATATTTCCCTCTGCCTATACATATTTCAGCTGCGAACACAATGGCGGATATGGCTGTACCAATAAATAGTATTCCAAACGCTACACATTGGTCTTTCAGCCTTATTTGGGAGAAAGTCCGCGGTTCGCTGTTGCTTGTGATTTTCGAATATGGGACTTCAAGCATTTGTTGAGTCCATTTGTAGTATATATTTGGTTAACCAGCTTCATTTAGACGTTCTGTGAAAACTTGGAGTTCTTCGAAGAACGGGAAACCTAAGAAAACAAAAATACTTAGTATTAGCCATTTAACACTTTCGATCTGAAGATCAAGTCATCGTCTTCGCTGCTTTTCATAAATAAAATAATTTAAGCGAGGTAGTTGACATAATACTTACTTGTGATCTGACTCTGTAGGAACCATTTAGGGACAATTTGTGTGACATTTTTGGGTTCCCAAAATCAGTTTCGATTTACTAAACCAATCAAATTTTTTTTTTGTTTTTAATAATATTCGGTTTACTAAAAATATTACCTGATCGAGTAATGCAGGACAAGTAATAAGTATAGAAACATTCATCCACTATAGCAATAAGAGGGTTTCCGTGATAGTCTGAGTACTGCTCGAAAATTTCCATGACGGCATCTGACTTCCTGTCCACCGTTGCAGCGGCTTTGTGTTGCAATACTACTCCTGGAATAGATTTTTTTTAAGGATTTTTGACAATAAATTCCTTTGGAATCAATTGACAAGCCCAGTTCAGGACGGGTACCAGTCTTATCGGATTCAGCTAATAACCTGTATTACGCATGTAGCGACTGCTAATCTAATCTCCTCAAGTCCTCATTATAGTTACTGGGTAACACACGATACCCCTTGGCAAGTGTTGACAGAGTATTTCTTTATTGCTTCTAACTACCCGTAATTACTGTCAAATATCTTCAAACGCGGCTTCATCATTCTGGAACCAACGGCCTAACATATAACGCTCTTTTTTTAGCTTCAGCTAGCTGAAGCTAAAGAAGCTGTACCTATTGACAGCTTCTGGTGCGTAATTATTTGCTCTGTTAGCCTGCATAAAAATCCCCTGGATGAGCTTCCTCACAAAGTTTTCTAGAGTGTAAAGCTACTGTGGCCATGACTACTCAACTTACCAAGACGGTCACGATCGCCAGCTATCACGTGAGTTCGATCAAAAAATTCCCCTTGTAACTTGTCTTGTGGGTTCTGAATTTGTCTCAAGATATCTCGCATTGAAGGAGACGTGTATAAATTAACTTCAGAGTAATAAAGATCCTTCAGTGTTTTTATTTGTGGAAATCGTTCCACAGTTGTGTACACTCTGTTTATGTGGCTCTGAAATAATACATTACAGTCAGAGTTATTTAGAAATATACTAACTTGTAAACGTACTTAAAAATAATTGACTTACCTGATATAAAGCTAGTATAAAAATAGAACCCAATAAGCATGCGCTCCTTATCATAAGCAATGTTCTTGTTTTCATAGGTGAATATCCAAGCATAGTCGTCATCACAGAGTTATTAAGGTAACGCCAGAATGTCGTTGTCTGTGGACCAGTCATTGTTTTGTTGATCATCGCCGTAGCCCACATGATGCCGCCGATTGCCACTAACACCGCACCTATCAGGGCCCAAATTGCTGGCGAGAACAAATTAAACACACCTTGCCAAATTGGTTTCTTATCGGGTTTTCTTACTAAAGCACACAGTGTATCGGTTTTAACATAATTCAAGTAATAAATGTGTTCATCTGAGTACAAAGTCATAAATCGAGAATTGAAGGATATATCCAACTCCTTCCGAATGACACAGCCCAAAGTTCCGCTAACATTCACAGAAACTCCATAACCGTAATAGTTACATTTTTCATCTCTAGTAAAAGTATTGTTAAACTTTAAATGCGCGAGGACGTCGTGCATTACCATTCCATCTAAACCACAGTATCCATCCGTCAAGTTCAAATTAAAATTCACGTAATAGTGTAAATTTTCACAATCTTTTATAGCTGTTGGATATCTGTAGAACATGCTGCCTCGTATTGGATAGTTAATTGTTAGTTTTTCGCCGCTTTTCTTTATGGCTACTAATAAGTCTTTAGGTTTAGTAGCATTAACTAATTTAATAGATCTGTCGTATAAAATTCGAGTGGACATTTTTTTACCGTTATAAATAACCATCTTTTGGTCACATGTAAAAGGGAATACTACACCCACCCGCATTATTTGAAATCTGTGCCACAAAATGTTCATGATATTTTCCAACGATGAAAAATCTTTTGTATTCATCGTACCATTCTTACATGTGAATTTGCTATCACCGGTTACGATAATGTATAGTAAAGACCAATGGGATCTAATAAACAACCGCCATAGAGTAGAGTCAAACATTTTCGGGGTTAAAATTTTTGTTATTATAACGACGTTAGGATTATTAGTAGTCCTAAGAAATTCTCTTGTGACATTCATTTCGGACTGTAGGATGTCTGTATTTAGTATTAGGACTGACTGTGTAGACAGACCTTTTTTCAGGACACACGTTATAAATTCTGGGCTAGCGTGTGTATCCATGTCTAAAACGACTGTTTCTGAATAGTTTTTGACTGGTAACAGTAGCGGACAATTGGTTTCTACTGGTGCTAACTTGAACTTCGGATCGGAGCTCGATATGAAAGCAAGAAAAGTTGTTACGATGAGGAATGCTAGAATCTTCATTTTTGATATTACGAAATCAAACCAGTTACATTTGTGCCAAGTGTTCGTCAAATTGTTCACTTCACTTTAATGCCTACTTGATTTAGCTTCACTAACAATCTCTTTGAAGATCTCTCTTTAATATAGACGTGTACTTGGTCACTATCACCACATCTACCGACCTTAATCACTCTAAAACGTTTGCTACTTCAATCTGTTAACTTGTGACAGCACAATATGAAAGTGAATATTTCATTATTGATGAAGTTCTATAATATTATGTGGATTAAGATAACATTTTAGGGGTTAGCAAATATGTCTGTGACAACTTAAACACGTTTGTGATTGATCCTCCAAAATAAATCTCATTATTTGAAGTAGTCGTGTTGCTACCTCCCCGTTTTGAATGCGTTTTTCTAAAATCTACTCTGCTCTAAATAATGGTTTCCCTCAAGGAAGCATACTCAGGCCGACTCTATTTTGTTCATAGTTTTCAACCGACTTCAAAAAGGAGAATGTTCTCAATACGACTCTATATTTGTTACGCGATTACACCGCCAATTATGACCTGATTTTGATGACCCTTTTTTATATGAAAGCTGGTGTTGATCAAGATCTGACGAGTATTTTTAAGTTATCCTTAATAATTTGTATTTTCATGGTAATTTGGAATATAGTATTTGAATGGTGGGAACGTTTGAGCATTTATATTGTATCGTCTTCACGTACATGCACGAGCATGTAGTTGGACCCTTAAGCACCTACCACACGTGCATGCTTGACCACAGTTTTGTTTGCGCATGCTTCTCGCATGAAAAGACTGAACACGGACGTGTCTACCACACGGCACAGTTCAGTACGCGCAAGCCACATTCTTGTCGACATCGTCAATTGTCATGGTACCTTAGTAACAAAACTTCTTTTTTTTGTGTACAATAAAGTATATTCTATTCTATTATAAAAAGAGAAAAAAAAACAAAAAATTCAGTTATTTAGTACTTTTTTTTCGTTTTTGACACCGACTTCCGAAAAGAGAGTTAATTTTCGGTATATTAACTATAAATTTTTTTTTATTTTTTTTTCTGTTATAGGCTTGCGCTTGACCACTATCTCACCTGATGGTAAGCGATGATGTGGTCCACGATGAAGCACGCTTGCCTAGAAGTAACCTATTCACTCTTGATTTAAAGACCCCTAGATTGTAGCTATCGGGAAACACAGATTCCGGCAGGGAATTCCACTCCTTAGCTGTACGCACAATAAAAGTATTCTCAAAACGCTTAGTGCGTATGGGTGGGATGTCCACCATGTACCGATGGCGCATCGCCGTACGTCTGGTAGTCCGATGATGAAACGGGCTGGGTGGGATTAGATCATGCAATTCCTTCGCACACTCCCCGAAATGTAACCGATAAAAAACCGACAAGCTGGCAACTCGGCGACGATGTTCAAGGCTCTGGAGCTTTGACTTAACCAGTGCCTCATCACCGATGAGCCTCTTGGCCCGCTTTTCGATCGACTCTAGTGCATCTAGCTGGTATTTGGCAGATCCGTCCCAGAGATGAGAACAGTACTCCATGCATGATCGAACTTGCGCTTAATACAAGCTGAGCAGCTGTTCTGGCGTGAAGTACCTTCTCACCTTCGCAAGGATCCCCAACTTTTTGGCAGCCAGCTGAGCCTTTGCCTCAATATATGGGCCAAAATTGAGAGTCGATGTCAACGTAACGCCAAGAAGCTCAAGATGGTCAGTTATTGGCACGGTCACATCGCGGAAAGTTGGAGCCGGGTGAAATTGGCTCTTTTTAGCGGAAAAAAGACACGCCTGGGTTTTAGCAGCATTAAACTTGACCAGATTGGCATCGCCCCATTCGGAGACTGCCTGCAAGGACAGGTTCAAGCGCTCCACCATGGCCTCCCGGAGAGACCGGATCTGAGGCCCGGTAGCACGAGCGTTGGACATGTATCTCTCAGCAATAGTGCTGTCGTCTGCATACCCAAAGGTGCCGGGTTTTAGCAGATCGTTAATGTGCAGCAAGAATAAAGTTGCTTAGAGAACCGACCCCTGCATTAATATCCAAGTGGTCCGACGAGCAGCCATCGATAACCACTCGAATGGACCGATCTCTCAGGAAATCTGCAATCCAATCACACAGACCACCGGGCAAACCGAATGAAGGAAGCTTACCAATAAGGCTTTCGTGCCAGACCCTATCAAATGCCTTCGAGATGTCTAGGGAGACGGCAAGCGCTTCCCCGTGCCTCTCGATGGCCTCACTCCAGATGTGAATGGCATACGCTAGAAGATCCCCAGTAGACCGATTTCGGCGGAAGCCGTATTGGCGGTCACTTAGGATTTCGTTTGCTTCTAGGTATGCCAGGAGCTTAGTGTTTAGTACACGCTCCATACTCTTACAGAGTATGGACGTTACAGAGATGGGTCTGTAGTTAGCCGGGTCAGCTCGACTGCCCTTCTTGGGCACGGGCTGTACGTTGGCTTGCTTCCAAGCATTCGGCACTTTTCCAGTCTCATATGAAAGGCGGAATAGGCGTGTCAAGATCGGAGACAGTTCAGGCGCACAGGTTCTTAGAACTATAGCTGGTATGCCGTCCGGGCCGCTAGCCTTGTTCACGTCGAGGTTGCGCAGCACTCTACGGACGTCCTTTTGATGGATACGAATGTCAGACATACTCGTCTCGCATCCATCAGGAGAAGGAGGGGGCCGCGCGTTACCAGGATTCAGACGTGAAGATTCCGCAAAAAGAGAGGCAAATAAATTTGCCTTCTCCTCAGCGGAGTGGGCCAGCGACCCGTCGGGTTTCAGCAGTGGTGGTAGTGAGGGACGGCAGAAGTTCGATTCGACCGACTTAGCCAGAGACCAAAACGCTTTACTACCTGCTGGGTAAGAAGCAAGTTTGGTCCCTATTCGGCCGATGTGGTCGAACCGAGCCCTTCGCAACACCATCTTGCAGGACTTGGCAGCCCTGTTGAAGGCTCTCTTCTTCTGACCCACGTCACTCGCCTTACGCGATCGAGCGTCGACCCAAGCCAGGTACGCCCCATGTTTAAGCGCATCGGCGCGCTTACATTCGGCGCCAAACCATGGCCGGTCTTCGCTAGACATTGGTACGTCAGAGAACGGAATGTAGTACTCCATTCCCCGACGCAACACATCCGTCACGGCGTCCGCGCACGACGATGGATCAGTCGAAGAAAAGCAAGTAGGCTGCCAAGGATAGCATGCGAAGAAAGATCGCATACCATCCCAATCTGCTGACTTGTACCGCCAAACCCGCCGGGTGCCTCTTGGGCTGGGATCGGGCGGGGAATAGACGGACACAGACTTCACCAGACAGTGGTCGGAACTTCCCAATGGTGAAGCTATTGACACGGAGTATCTGTCTGGATCTGTTGTCAGCAGAAGGTCCAAGCAATTGGCTGTGTGTGAATCAACATCCGGTACCCTCGTTGCCCCCTGGACCAGCTGGGTGAGGTTTAGCGCTAGCGAAAGCTTACGCATCTCCCGTCCAGCATGATCAGTGTACTGGTATGGGAAGAGCCACTCCTGGTGGTAGGCATTAAAGTCCCCCAGTAACACTAATTGGGCGGCAGGGTACCGCTGCTGTGCCGTATCAGCCGCCTCACTGATGTGCTCTGTGAGCCTGGTTGTCTCCTGATCTCCGCTGTGCGAACGGTAGACACAGGCGTAGATAATTTTATCCAGACCTGTGTCCACTAAAGCCCACAGCGTTGAGAATCTGGAGTCCTCAAGGTTACGGAGACGCCGATAGCAAGTACCGTCACGGGCGTACATACACACACCCGCGCGCGGTTTAAAATTGTGCTCCAGGGTAAACCCCGGGTAAGATAAGTATGACGCGTCCGACGGACTCGCTATCTGCGTCTCCGTAAGGAAAAACAGCGCTGGTTTCTCAGCCTCCAGGTGATAGTGGACTGCAGAGAGATTTGAGTGCAGACCTCGAATGTTGGTAAGGTGCACTTTGTGGGGGAGGGGGTGCAGCCGCTGTTTTAGTCTGATATTCATTTTCTTTGACATGATTATAGTAGAGTGAATGGAGGTGAGGAGAAGGAAGTGAGACGAGGTTCTACGCTGCTAACCTACAGACACGCACTGAAAAGACGACATCATTGGGGCACTAGTCCGGAGACTGCGGGGATGCCCGAGCCCCCCCGGAATGTCCATCGGGCCCTCCCCATCTGGTCGCCAACCAGCACGATGGTGCATTCCGGGATTTTTCGACAGTTGGCGGGGCAGCCTTTCATGTGTGGCTGGCACACTACTTGGGCCCCCAACTACCTGCGGTCGGCCAGCGGCGCACCGTGCCTCGGATCCCGCTACCCTCCGCGACTAGTCTCCCGATACGTCTATAACAGCGCGCGTCAGGCTGGTCTGCCAGCAGTAGAACAGCTGTCTCGACCCAACTCCTCTAGTTGGCTACACCGAGCATCGTAACCGGAACACGGCTAGGCCGCTTGGCGGTACGTCTTTGCCCGGTGGGTGGTCGCAAGCCTTAGGCCGAAACCTACCACCAGTTATTGTCACCTGATTTGCACCACCCGGGGACCACGTGTAGGGAATCAAGGGGTACACTCCTACGGACGTGGGTGACTCGGCCCCCAAAATATTAAAGTATTGGCACAGCCGTAGCCCAGAATTGGCACGCAAGAATCTACTGGATATGCTACCTTCTATTTTAGACTATTGGCCTGCTCCGGCTTTGCTCGGGATATAGGGAATATGCATACATATAACGTATATACGTTATACGTAGGCCTATTCCCTGTGAAATATTTTTTCAAATAGGTGCTTCCGGAGATTACCCTGCACATACACAAATTCTCACTCTATCTTTATAATTGAGTATATAATTAGTTTATTATTTATACTCTATACTAATACTAATATAATATATATATGTATATATAATATTATAAAGCGGAAAGATTTTTTTTTTGTTTATACCGAATATGCTCCGAAAGTACTGGACTGATTTAAAAATTCTTTCACCAATAGAAAGCTACATTATACCTGAGTGACATAGGGTATTTTTTCCCCGAAGACGGGTCCTTTGGGGTGGTCCACGGGGGCGAAGCCGCGCGGAACAGCTAGTTATATAGTATAGATGTATACTCTGCCATGCTGATGAAATAAAATTTCGATTGATTGGATAAGAGGCATTCGGCAACCAAAGGTTGGATTCGGGGAAGGAGTGAAATTAAACAGACTTGTAAACACAGCACGCATTTATTAACGATACTTTTTTTTTTTAGTTACATAGTTTATTTAGTAAAAGGCTACACATATTAAAGTTATTAAACATGGTTCGATTTTTTGAGACAAAAAGTGCTCTTACAATATTCACGCTGTGATTACACCTGCAGGGATTAAAGTAGTGCATTAATAAAAATAAATTTAGTTTGAAATTGATGAGCGTCGCCTATACAGTTTCACGTGTTGACGTCTACCTATCCACATTTCGGCTGCGAAAACGATTACAGAAACAATTGTACCAACAAATAATATTCTTAAAGCCACGATTTGGTCTCTTAACATAATTTTAGAGAAAGGACGTGGTTCTGTGTCGATATCGGGCATGGAATTCGGGATTTCAAGCATTTGTTGAGTCCATTTGTAGTACATTGATGGTAAGCCAGCTTCATTCAGACGTTCTGTGAAAACTTGGAGATCCTCGAAGAACGGAAAACCTGATAATAAAGAAAAGAATTGATTAAAATATTGCTCATGAAAAAGTCATCAACAATTTTCGTGGGATGTCGTTAATTTCATTCCGAATTCATGAGTAGGTACTTAAATAGGGCGAGATTTTAAACTTGGCTTTCTATGGAAGCTCTACCGTCCGGAGTGACTCAAGTTGAAATTGCTATATGGAGGCTGCTATAGGCTTAGGAAGTTAAAATAGATTGGAGATAAAGTAAAGTTGTTCCCCGAAACCTCGAAGGGTTAGGCAGAGGTAAGTACATATTTATAGTAACAAGTATACCCCGAAAATATTGTTGTGATATCCCAACAAAAGTTTTCAAGTTTACCTGTTCGAGCAATGTAGGTCAAGTAATAAGTGTAGAAACATTCATCAACTATGTCGATGAGAGGATTGCCGTGATCGTCTGAGTACTGCTCAAGAATTGTCATCTTGGCATCTGATTTCCTGTCCACAGTTGCTGCGAATGGGTGTCGCATTATTACTCCTGGGGGCAATAGAAGAAATTATTTAGAAATGTTCACGCCTTTAACTAGCCTTATATTGCTTTTTTACTTCTTTAGATACGATACGATAAGCTCTAATGCGTAATGACTTAAAATAATTATCAAACTTGTCGATGCCGAGACAGTAAAATTTACAGTTGATGTTCGTGGTATATATTATTATGTTAAACTACAACATGATATGTTTGTGGATATACCAACTTACCAAGACGATCGTCGCCGGGTATCAAATGAACCCGATTAAAGAATTCTTCTTGTAAGTTGTCCTCTGGGTTTTGTACGCTTCTCATGAGATCTTTTATTGCATCTGATGTGAATAAAGTTGCTCCCGAAGTATAAAGTTCATTTAAAGATTTTATGGTTTGAAAGCGTTCCACTGTTGTGTATACTCTGCTTATGTGACCCTAAAATATAGATTATTGTAAAAAAAGAATATAAACAAATGCTTTTTTAACAACTTATTTGTATATGTTGTAAAATAATGGACTTACTTGATATACAGCCAAACTAAAAATTGAACCTAATAAGCATGCAGTCCTTATAATAAGCATTGTTTTAGTTTTCATTGGTGAATATCCAAGCATAGTTGTCGTCACAGAATTATAAAGGTACCACCAGAATGTCAGTGTCTCTGGCCCTGTCATTGTTTTGTTGATCATCGCTGTGGCCCACATGATGCCACCGATTGCCACTAACACCGCACCTATCAGGGCCCATAATACTGGAGAGAACAAATTAAACACTCCGTGCCACAGCGGTACAACTTCAGGCTTCTTTATTAAAGCACACAATGTGTCGGTTGTAACATAATGCAGGTAATAAACTTGTTCATTCGAATACAAAGTCATAAATCTTGAATTGAAAGATATATCCATCTCGTTTCGACTGACAGAACCCAAAGTGCCGCTTATATTCCCGCCAATCCCAAAACCAAAATAGTTACAGTTTTCACATTTACAAAAAGATGGATTAAATCTAAAATGTGAGAGGATGTCGTGCATAATCATTCCGTCTAAACCACAAAACCCAAGCGTTAGGCTCAAATTAAAATTCACGTCGTAGTAGCGTAAATTCTCACAATCTGTGATAGACGTAGGGTATCTATAGAATAAGCCAGCTAACATGGGATAGCCATGAGCTAGCTTTTCCCCACTTTTCTTTACGGCTACAAACAAGTCATTGTAATTAGTAGCATTAATTAATTTAATAGATCTGTCGTATAATATGCGGTTGGAATGTCTTTTGCCGTTATAAATAACCATCTTTTGTTCACATGCAAAAGGAAATATTACTCCAACACGCATGATTTGAAATCTGTGCCACAAAGTGTTCATGATATTTTCCAATAATGAAAAATCATCTGTATTCATTTTGCCATTCTTACAATTGAATGTGTTATCACCAGTAACGACAATATACAGAAGAGACCAATTGGATCTGATAAAAAAAATAGAGTCAACCACCTCCGATGTTAAATATTTCGTCATTATAATGACGTTGGGATTATTATTCGTTATAATCAAATCTCTTCTGATATTTTCTCTAATGATCACATCTGTATCCAGTAACAGGACTGAATGTTTCGATATACTGTTTTTCAGGATACACGTTTTAAATTCTGGGGGAGCGTGTACATCCATGTCGAAAAATATTGTTTGTGAATAATTTGCAACTGGTAGCAGTGGCGGGCAATTTGTAACATCTGGTATGAACTTGAACTTCGAGTCGGAGCTTGAAATAGCGAGAAACGTTTTGATGATGAGGAATGCAAGAGACTTCATTTTTAAGTTCCAAAACTAAAATCCTTGTGACCATTGCTCGTCAAATTTTTCACTACAAATCAATGCCTTCGTGACATGGTTGTCACTAGCGGGTCTTTGGAAAGTTTTCCTTTAATATAATCTATATTGGCGTGTACGTGATCCTTATCGATATTAATAGATACCAGAGGTACAGCTATCGATGTTAATCACTCAAAAACGTTTGCTAGTCTACTTCAATCTGTTAACGTGTGACAGCTCTATTTATTCAGGTCGAATATTTCATTATTAATCAAGATGTGGATATCTGGACGAATCATCTTAACGTGCTTTATTGATTAACAGTTTTGAGTAATTGTGTATCGAAATATCAAATGATTGTGTCATGAGTTTTTTAGGTTATCTACCTCAAAAACATAAAACTGAAACCTTATACGATTACTTCGATGTCCGTCCATCTCGCTGCTCGTCAGCGTCCTGTCAAATCCTGTCCAATCGAGGGTCCATGCTGTAACCCGCGAGTTCGGCCCCGGCACAACCGGGCAAATAACAACCCAGAAAGGGCGGAGCGGCTGCACAAGTGGCGAGGGCCCCAGCCTAAGCGGCGAGTTGACCACCTCTTTCAACTCAAGAATTTCGCCGGCCAGAAGTCCGGTCGACGGTGCGTAGTCTTCCACGCGCGCCTCAAAGAGTTAATTGTCAGCAAAAACTGACTGGGTCCGCTAGGACCGATGCCTGTCTGGGTCACGGGTACCTAAATTTGAAAAAGAGTTAATGCGGCCCTGGCACAAAAAGAAGGAACAGGGGTGGGTTTTAGTCAGTAAAAGTATGACACGCCCTTCCGCTTCAACCAGAGCAGGAGAAGTCATTGGATGATTACCCACACCAAAAATTAATACTCTGGCTATTATGACTCTCCAGAACTCTTAATTGCTATCCCCAAAAAGTTTTGTATGTGGTATGCTTTTACATCTGTCAATTTCGTGGTACTCGTACTTGAGCTGTCAGATTGCTTGTACAGCGTACATTGTTTTTCACAAATATAATTAGAAAAAACCGGCCAAGTGCGTTTCGGGCGACGTGCAGCTATAGGGTTCCGAAGATGCATAATAATGCGGACTAAAAAGAGGGTTTTGTTGTTATTACATGAACATTAGAACGGTTTCAGCGGCTTACAAAGTCTAAAAACGGGCCCACATAGGATGATTTTTTTTCAATCTATATTCTCGCGTTTGACCATTATCTCGCCTGATGGTAAGCGATGATGTGGTCTACGGTGAAGCACGCTTGCCTAGATTTAATCTATTCACTCTTGACTACAGGTATAAGGACTAACTGGTAACTGAAGAAGAGTTATAAAATCCAACTTCGCAACTGAAGTTAGAAAAATATTATCTATTTGAGTACCACCGCGGGTGCGAATTGCGAAAGGAGCCAATACGAGTGCGCGTTAGAGCCACGGGGAATGGTATAGTTCGTTCCTGGATCCTTGAGTGCACGCTCCTTGTTTATTTCTCTTTCGGAATTAGCAAAAAAATCGTATGTATTCACCTCTAATCTCCTCTAATACCGCAGATTCTGGAAAGTTTTACGCTACTCAATTAGTGATGAAGTCGGGTCGAATATTGACTTTATAGAAGGATATCGACAAAAGAAAATTAGTAATTTGCTTGGCAATCGAATCTAATTTGACTTTACTTTTACGTTTTAATTACAAAACGTCGAAAATACTTCTGCACTAACACAAAATAGACTCCGCGCGCATGCCACGTATGGACTACGGACTGGTACTGCCAACGACTCCGGCCACTCCAAAGCATTATTCGAGCTTAAACATTATTAATTTAAAAATAATTATTATTAAGGATGTTATGATTTTATTATTGTATATTTTTAAATGGTTCATAAGCATATATTTACTATCTGTTTTACACTGCTAATAACGATAATTAAGTAATTTTTCAATGGCATTTGTACAAAAATTTTACTGTGCCAAGTACATTTTATAAGTTGGTCGACTAATACTCGTAAACTTGTAAAGCCTGTTATGATTTCATTTTTGTATATTTTTACATGGTTCGTAAGCATTATATTTACTCTGTTTTACACAGCTATCAACTTGATTTAAGTAATTTTTCAATGGCACTTGTACAATTTTTTTACTGTGCCAAGCACATTTTATAAGTTGGTCGACTATTACTCGTAAACTTGTAAAGCCTTGTTATACGTGATAATTTTCCTTTTAATTTAGTTATATTTACTACTGCCGTGAATTTTTTCACATAGCCAAGAGCAACCATTTCGCTGGCAGGGGGGGGGACCCTTGACTCTAACATAAATTTGCAACTTAAAGCTTAATTTTACGCAAACGAATCTCTGAATCGAAAAATGGTTTTAACAAACCCATAATATTTTTGAATGGCCTATCCAACGATATCCCACACTATGGGATAGATGAGAAAAAAAATACATCCCCTCTTTACGTCTATGGGAGGTACCCGAAAAAAAGTATTTTTTCATGATTTTATGTTACCACTTTGTCCGAATTATTAATATAATATATACATGCCAAATTATAGCTTTCTAGTACTTAGATTCGAACTTAGAGCTAAGCTGCGGACGGACAGACGGACAGAGCGAAACTATAAGTGTTCCTTGTTGACTTCGGAACCCTAAAAATGGTTAAGAGAAAAAGTTATTAGAAGTGTATTGCGGGAGTTATTATATTTCACGTTATGTAAATGCCAAGATGTGAAGGAACAGCACGATGTCGTTCTTAGCCAAAAACGACAATGTTTACAAGATATCGCAACGTCATTAGATCGACGTTCACTGACGTGAACGTCGATCTAATGACGTTGCGATTTTGATATTTTGGCTTTGATTTTTGCGTAATAGATTATTTAACTAAGAACATTATTTCGAATACTCATACGCCTGTTCATGTAGTTTACAAGAAGATCAAGTCAAATTACAACATTATGAAGCAAAACAACACACTTTGTAGTATTGCAGTAATCACACACTAAGAAAACGGTTACTCACAGTGATAGAACTGTATCATCCACACTGCATCATACTAAAGTGGCTATTCTCTACCAGGAATAAAACAGAATATAAACAAAAGAACCTATCTAAAACACCAAAAAAAAAACAACAATTAAAATCAATATACAGACGGTGTTACCTGCCCCAAATGTTCGGAATCCCACATTTTTTGATTAATGCAGATTTTTATAACAGTTTTCCAAAATATTCTAGACAGTAATTTTATAAATCCCTATAAAGTATCAATTTAGAAGTTAAATATAAAAATCAACAGAAGATATTTAGTAATAGGAGGCAATTAGTATACACGGTAATCCATGCCATACAATAAATAGTTGCTGTATCTGTTGCTTAGGTATATTATTTATTTGAAAAAAATTGTACATACTCAAACTCTCAGAAGCGTAAATAAAAAAAAAAAAACAATTGTTAAAATAACACAGGCATATGCCAAAAAAAACAACCTAAGCAACAGCAACAGTTACTAGAAAAATGATCGATCAAAAGTAGGATAATTAAAAATGGCGTACCTCAGGGTAACGAGTTAGGTCGACCCCATTTGTTTTTTAGGTAAATGATCTTCTTAGATAAATAAACCATTCCATGATTATATTTACTGAGGAAAGCACAATAGGAGCAAAGCATGACGATCCTAATACTTTTGACGAAATAAATAGAACATGAATAGCATTGCAATATACATTATATTATTATATGCGTTGATTTTAATAATCAAGTTATAATGGAAAATACTTTAATTGGGTTGTTAAACAAACATTTTTTTGTAATAGTTGGAAAGATCATTTATTATGTATAATAAGATATAAGATGATTATATATTATATAACTTTTATTACAAAACTATTTTTAGTTTTATTTTTGATAAAGAAAAAAAAAATGTTTTGTTATAAAAATTATACGATCTTACGACTTATTTAAAAATAAAAATTGTGCTGCAACCCAATTCACGTGTAGTTGACACTGTTCTATTGAGAAATTCCTTGAGCATTATGACGTCACCAAGATGGCGACCAATCGTAGCGCATTCGTAGTCACGTGTCTTTTTTTTAATTTTTATCGATTTTCAATTGCTTTTAATTAATTGAAAAAAAAATATTTAAGAGTTTTTCGCAACGACAATATAATTTATGACATGTAAAATTTTAAAATACATATAAATACCTTTTTAGGGTTCCGAAGTCAACAAGGAACCCTTATAGTTTCGCTCTGTCCGTCTGTCCGTCCGCAGCTTAGCTCAGAGAATCTAAGTACTAGAAAGCTATAATTTGGCATGTATATACATATTAATAATTCCGACAAAGTGGTAACATAAAATCATGAAAAATATTTTTTTTTCGGGTACCTCCCATAGACGTAAAGTGGGGATGTATTTTTTTTTCTCGTCTATCCCATGGTGTGGGGTATCGTTGGATAGGCCATTCAAAAATATTATGGGTTTGTTAAGACTATTTTTCGATTCAGAGATTCGTTTGCGTAAAATTAAGCTTTAAGTTGCAAATTTATGTTAGAGTCAAGTGTCCTCCCCCCTGCCAGCGAAATGGTTGCTCTTGGCTATGTGAAAAAATTCACGGCAGTAGTAAATATAACGAAATTAAAAGGAAAATTATCACGGATAACAAGGCTTTACAAGTTTACGAGTAATAGTCGACCAACTTATAAAATGTACTTGGCACAGTAAAATTTTTATACAAATGCCATTGAAAAATTACTTAAATAACGTTGTTAAAAATAAAATCATAACATTCTTAATAATAATGATTTCTAAATTAATAATGTTTAAGCTCGAATAACGCATCGGAGTGGCCGGAGTCGTTGTCAGTACCAGAACGTAGTCTATATGGCGCATGCGCGCGATGGAGTCTATTTTGTGTTAGTGCAGAAGTATTTTCGACGTTTTGTAATTAAAACGTAAAAGTGAAGTCAAATTAGGTTTGATTTCCAAGCAAATTACTTATTTTCTTTTGTCGATATCCTTCTATAAAGTCAATATTCGACCCGACTTCATCACTAATTGAGTAGCGTAAAACTTTCCATAATGAAATAGTGAATACCGCAGATTAGAGGATTCAGAATAAAGGTGAATCCTCTAATCTGCGGTATTAGAGGAGATTAGAGGTGAATACAAACGATTTTTTTCTAATTCCGAAAGAGAATTATACCAGGAGCGTGCACGCAAGGGTCCAGGAACGAACTATACCATTCCCCGTGGCTCTAATGTGCGCTCGTATCGGCATCCTATTTGGGCCCGTTTTTAGACTTTGTGAGCCGCTGAAACCGTTCTAATGTTCATGTAACAACAACCCTCTTTTTAGTCCAAATTATTTTGCAACTTCGGAACCCTATTACAGCGCGTGGCCCGACACGCACTTGGCCGGTTTTTTTATTTTAACAACCCAATTATGCATTTTACCAGAGAATTTAAAATAAAATGCTTGACATCAATTATTTATTTAAGGACTAAACAGAATCAACTATTTTTAACCCCCGACGGAAAAAGAGGGGTGTCATAAGTTTGAGGTGTGTTGCTGTGTATCTGTGTGGCTGTGTGTCTGTCTGTGGCATCATAGCGTCCAAACCGTGAACCGATTTTGATATTTTTTTTTGTTTGAAAGGTGATTTTGTCGAGAGTGTTCTTAGCTATGTTTGAATAAAATCGGTCCAGCCGTTCAAAAGTTATGGGCGTTTCACTGTTTGAATCGGGATGTTTTCGCAAGATATCGTGTCATAATTATGTGTTCAATAGATTGCCGATCGAAGCGTATCTACTATGTACTAGCTAGATAAATTATGTAGCATGAAATAAAAATAAATATCGGGGGCTTCTTAAATTTTGAAATTTTACTTGTCACCAAATTCCTTGTCATCATTAGTTTTAAGAACCTCTATTGTTGAAAATAGCTTTTGCAACAATTAGGAACAATGAGATGACACCGAGTTACTAGTATACAGGAAAATACATTGAGATGGGACGGTGATTTGTGTCTGTAATTACGTCAGATGAGTGCCGCGTAAACAGAAGTCTCGCGCCGGTTGAGGGCAAATTCATTTATGTTTTGGCAACTTTGGCAAATAGATAAAGACGTATATTGTAAAAATACAATATCCATGTTAATATGTTGAACCTTTAACCCACTTTAGACATTCGAGCAATTAAGTCTATTACGAGTATGTATATGTTTGTACAGTCTAAAACTGTACATATTTTGCTGACGCGGTGCCATGCACCATACGTGCGTCATTTGAATAATATTATAAATACCTGTAATACAATAAATCGAAGTGCACGATAACTGCTACGCGGTGACTAACATTAGAGAAAGAAATCATAAAGAGTATTATTTGTAAAAACAAATATACGTAATACGAGTAAACCTAACAGAAACTGAGTGATCTTTTCTCTTCGTGTTTCAACCTCAACAACAAGAACTCTGCATGTGTACGAACCGTACAGTGTTTGTTATGTAGACATATATTCCGTAAAATGGTTAACGTTGGCTGAATCTTATTCAAAATATTATGCTCATAGGCTTATAGATAATTCAAAAGCCATTTGTTTCGGTGGGAAGCGTTCGTGGGTTAGACCACACTACCAACTCAAGGTACCCGAAAGACCCGGAAGGCGGCTGATAGGGTGAAATCAAACAGACTTGAATGCGGAGCACACATTTATTAATAATAGGCATGTTTTTACAATTACTCATCGTTATTGATATATAACTAACACATTAAATTCAATATGAGTTCAAAAACTGTGTGCACAAAAATAAAAAATCACCGGTAATCCGCAGATATGAAAAAGTGCCGCAATGATAAAAATTAACTTAATTTACGACCTTCTCTTAGATTGTTTCAGATATCGATGCCTGCCTATCCAGATTTCAGCTGCGAACACGATTATAGACAGAATTGTACCACCAAACAGTATCGCAAAAGCAACTCGTTGGTCTCTTAACCTTATTTTAGCGAAAACCCGCGGTACGCTATATGTTTCGGGTATCGACTTTGGAATTTCAAGCATTCGTTGAGTCCATGTATAGTATATTTGCGGCAATCCAGCTTCATTTAGACGTTCTATAATAACTCGGAGTTGCTCGACAAACGGGAAGCCTGAGGGAGTAAAGAATAAATAATTTATTAAGAAAAAAGCCTTGTGGCCGAAAAGATTTCCCGTCGGTAAAAATCATTATCTTCCATACGAACTTTCATCCCCAATGTTACGTGTGTAATGTGTATTTAGGAAATCAATTTTCAAAAGTCCTTCATTTCTGCTTAGGCGCAGGCCACATAGAAATGGCGTCAGGCGCGGACATGGCACGGGCGGCTCCCTTATTCCATTGTTCAAATTTCAAACAAAATGCATGGAAATAAAGCGCAATTTAGGAGGTATGTCGTTGCTCAGACGTGGTTATGACGCGCCATTTCGGCGCCTGCGACTGATCAATTTGCGCTTTATTTCCTTGCATTTTGTATGAAATTTGAATGGAATAGGAAGCAGCCCGTGCCATGTCCGCGCCCGACGCCAGTTCTGTGGCCTGCGCATTACATTCCTAACTCAGGGAAATTTGATGCAACATTTTATTTTATAGATCCAGCGGTTTAGGCGGCTTGTGGTGCAATTGTTTCTTCATTTAAGAATATCAAGAGTGAGATTTTGAACAAGATAGCAGTTGTCCCAATCATAATTTTAGTTGCTGGAGCAAATAATTTCCTTACATTTAATATGTACCACAAAAATTACCTGATCGCGCTATATAGGACAAGTAATAAGTGTAGAGACATTCGTGCAATATTTCGATGAGAGGAGTTCCGTGTTCATCTGAGTACTGCTCCAAAATCGACATCTCAGCATCTGATTTCCTGTCGATGGTTGCTACGCCTGGCTTTGTTAGAATTACTCCTGAGGGCCAATAGATAATATTTTTAATTATCATGTAATTACTTTCTTGTTACTAGTACGAGTACCTACGTACAAAAGCATCGCTATCGTTAACAGCCTCACTATTCTTACCCTTGGTCTTAACTAGGCCTTACCCTCGGGTTTTTGTTGATGCGCTTACCGTTCGGCTAAACAACGATAACCTAACAATCACAACACTCTACACCATCTGTCGGCAACAAGCTTCTGTTCTTTATAGGTACCTATTTATATGTAAGAGCTTCGGCTAAAAAACAGAGACCTACCGTTTATTTAATTTAGTTTAGTTTATAAACCTACCAAGACGATCTCCAACTGTTAAAAAAGCTCGATCAAAGAATTTCTCCTGTAATTTGTCTTCTGGGTTCTGTAGATTTCTTACAAAATTTCTCATTGATGGCGAAGTATATAAAGTAGTGTCGGAAGTGTAAAGCTCCTTTAGAGTGTGTATGGTTCGAAAGCGTCTCACTGTTGTGTATACTCTGCTTATGTGACCCTGGAACAATTCACAGAAATAGAGACGGTGTACTAATTCATAATATGAGTTATTGGATATTTGACCTTACAATTAATTCTGGGTCATCAGGTGTCGTTTGGTTTAGTTTAAGAGCATGCATGAGTTATAGTTAAGTTTAAGTTACCAAAGTAATTTTCTTACCAAATAAATAGCCAGAAAAAAAATGGAACCCAATAAGCATGCGCTTCTTATCATAAGCAATGTTCTAGTTTTCATCGGTGAATATCCAAGCATAGTCGTCGTCACAGAATTGTGAAGGTACCACCAGAATTTCATTGTCTCTGGACCAGTCATTGTTTTGTTGATCATCGCCGTGGCCCACATGATGCCACCGATTGCCACTAACACCGCACCTATCAGGGCCCATAATGCTGGAGAGAACAAATTAAATACTCCGTGCCAAAGCGGTATGACATCCGGCTTCTTTATCAAAGCACACAATGTGTCGGTTTTAATGTAGTGCAGGTAATAAACTGGTTCAGCCGAATACTGAGTTACAAATCTTGAATTGAAGGATATATCCAACTCATTTCGTATGATACAACCCAAAGCACCGTTTACATTGCCGTCGTCTGCCTCGTAACCATAATAGTTACAGTTTTCGTCATTACAGAAAGATACATTGAATTTTAAATGTGAGAGGATGTCGTGCATTATCATTCCGTCTAAACCGCAAAACCCAAGCGTTGAGTTTAAATCGTAATGCATAAAATTATGTAAATTCTGGCATTCATTGATAGATGTCGGATATCTAAAAAATAAGCCTGCCATCACAGGATAGCCCTCAGCTAGCTGTTCACCACTTTTTTTAATAGCTGTAAATATGTCATTGTAATTAGTAGCATTGATTAATTTAATAGATCTGTCGTATAGAGTCCGAGTGGATGGTCGTTTTCCGTTATAAATAACCATCTTTTGTTCACATGCAAAAGGGAATACTAATCCAACACGCATGATTTGAAATCTGTGCCACAAAGTGTTCATGATATTTTCTAACAATGAAAAGTCTGTGCTGTTCATCATGCCATTCTTACATGTGAATTTGCTGTCACCGGTTACGATAATGTATAGTAAAGACCAATTGGATCTTATAGAAAACTGCCAGTGAAGAGAATCGAACATCTTCGTTGTCAAATATTTTGTCAATATAATGATGTTAGGATTATTACCCGTCATCATAAAATCTCTTGTGACATTGTCTGTCACATCCACATCTGTATTTAGTAATAGGACTGATTGATCAGAAACACTTGTTTGCAGGATACATGTTTTAATTTCAGTGTGGCCGTGTCCATCCATGTCTGTCAATACCGTTTGTGTATAATTTTCAACTGGTAAGAGTAGCTGACAATTTGTTACAATTGGTGCTAACTTGTACTTCGACTCAGAGCTTAAAACTCCGAGAAATTTTATAATGACAAATGCGAAGAACTTCATTTTTGATTTAACGAAATCAAACTTTATTAGCGCTAAATGGTAACGAAATTGTTCACCCACACGTCTGATTCTTTCTTGATTTACTTGTCACTAATAATTCCTAGATGGATCATCCTTTAATATATTAAAGCATGTAGGTATGTACTTGACCCTTATCAATATAAATACAGCATTATTCAGCCAAAACGTTTTCTTTGTGAATCTGTTTACGTGACATATGAAATGAACGTCGTAGATTCTTTATCGAAAACTAAATAAAATTATTGATATTGTAATTTTGTGCTCCAATTTATGAGTGTTTACATTTGCACGAACATATTTATTCATCTGATCTGAGGTTTCACAATATTTCTATAATAGAAGTGAGCAACATTTACCTTTTGTGTTATTACTCGAGAATTGCAGTCCTTATATATTTATACATTAACACGTTCTTGTGTCAATAGTGTACCATGGTATATAAAATAACTTTACTCCAATTTTAAGCCATTGTCACGATCAAGTTGGGAATGGCACAACTCTTCATATTATTCTTGTTATCGATTCTCTTGGCGATTTCCAGTGGACGGACGTTGGATGGAATGCATTTGCATCCTGAATGACTGAAGACTACAATAGAAATACGTATGGGCAACGACTACATGGATTAAAGTCCTTACCATTCATTTCTGTTCAAAGAAGAAGCTGATATTCCTGTGATACCGTCAAACAGTGTGTTGGAAATGATGGAGGAGCCTGCAAATCAAATATAAAACGAAGATAATGATGGACTGTGCAGGATGGATGAAAAATTGAAAGAACCTACCGAAACATGAATTGGGAATCAATCAATTAATTTGTTTCTATATAAATGGCTTTTGTTAGATTTATTTGATGTTTTCGGATACTGTTTAAGATAATAAATACTTTTGTTATAACATGTTGTTTCATTGTGCAAGCGTTTGTTTCTTCATTTAGTAGAGATACAGCTGCCCAGAATTCCCAGCCTGTTAGTTGTTCGAAAACCTAAAACACCGAATCCCATAAACTGTTTCCTAAAATTTCCGTTTTCGAAGAATTTACGCGGAACAATTTTCCTTCAAAGAAATACACTATCCCAGACCTACGCCTCACCCTACAACTTTCCAAAACCCGACTTAAAATCAGATTACAATAAAACACTATCAATCCCTGACAGCCCGGATGAGAATTTTGAACGCATCCCGCTGCCGCGTTTCGTTCAGGAAATCCGATCGTTCTCGAATCTTCTGAGCTCAAAGGCTACCATCATTCACATAAGCAATTCCTTGAGGCACGCCAACGGAAGCGGGACAACGTCCTCGCAATCCCAAAACCAAACTCGAATCCTACCCGTGTGCTAGACCAAAGAAATAATTAAGCCAATCTTTGCGGAGACGGGCACGTTTCCGAACGAAAACGCCGTACGTCCAAATGACAGCTGCAGTCCGTCAAAACAAACAAAAAATACAGCTTCGGTGCACGGATATCAAGTGATTCTAAGTTATTTTGGTGAAATGAGAGTGTTTATAGGGAACTCACCGTCCCAGGGTGCGGTTCCAAAGTGGTTCCACCACCCAGCGGCAGTTTTAAAGCGAGGGAGTGGTATAAAACCGTACGGGGACACGGCGGAAGGAGGTAATTAATTTTCTTTTGACAAAAATTTTATCTACCACAAAAAAAGTGTTACAAAATGAAATTAATAAATTCGACTTAATTCCGCTGCGACTACGTACACAGGTCAGTGATATACATGGTGTTAGGAGCCCGTGCTTCGAGGGCAGATCAATTATGATATTTTTTTACTTCCGCCCTACCTGTAACTAATGCTGCCCTACCTCAAATTCGACTCTAGCTACAGCCCTGCTACTGTTATGTTTGTAGATAACGTTGTCACAGATATGTTTTATATTGTCAAAATTGTCAGATCATTTTGATATTTACAGGGTCGATAGAAGGTTAATTTTTAAAAGCTTCTGTGTCCTTAACTCGATTTTGGCATGTTTGTGGTTCTTGTTTGCACAACTAGGTCCAGTTTTCCTTTTGATTTCGTTTTATATACTACTGCCGTGATTTTTTCACATATCCAAAAGCAACCATTTAGTTGACAGGAGGGAGACACTTGACTCCAACAAAAATTAGCAATTTAAAGATTAATTTTACGCAAACGGGTCCCTGAATCGAATAATAGGGATGATGACTAAAATAGTTATTTATGCTACAAGTGCGGAAGGTAGGTGATTTCCGATTCGGAAATCATCTTACGTACGTGTATCATACAACATTTTACTATGCATTGTGCGAGGAAATAAAAAAATATATCTGAACTAAACAAAAATTAATAAAATGGCGGGCTTATTCAAGCGCGCTCAGCATAACCACAGAGTAACTAAAAGTTCCTCGGGCATATCTACTGCGCATGTGCATATAGCTGTCACGTCGTAACGCAAAAAGGCACGAGTAAAATAACAAAATAAATGATCGATTGATTGATTGATTAAAATATACGTTCTGCCAAACATATTTAATGAATATTTAAAATTAATAATTTATTGATCAAAATCTAAATCTAGAGTAATTAAAACGCCTTTAATGAAGTATCAGTTTTATTTTACCTTTTATATGAATGATAATCTCTACTTAACTAATTTTTAAAACTTTTCTCAAATGATAAAAACTCTAAGCGACGGGTTGACGTTGAAGTTAAAAATTAAAAAAAAAAACAGAAAAGTACTAAATTTTTCGCACAGTTTGGCTGCTTGGAAAACGCTCTTTTCGAGGACATTGTAAAAATATTTTTAGTCCGTCAGATAGATTTCAGAAATATTGGACACGTATTTTTTCTTTTGTCACGTTAACAAAAAATGATGACGATACAGTGCGTTAAAATATCGCATGACGTCACGCCTTGGTACACTTTTTACATGGAAGTGACGTCACAAGCCCCCACCACTTTACGTGTACAGGAGGTAGACACCAAAAAAAAAAAACATGATTTTATTTTACCACTAACGCCTAATTGTAGCTTTTATACGTAAGTCGTTTGTAAGAGCCTCTGAGCTAAGCTGCGGACTTCGGACATGGCGAAACTATAAGGCTTTCTTGTTAACTACGGAACCCTAAAAAGTCTGATCAGCTCACCTAGCGCGGGTACCGATACGTACCCGCGCTAGGTGAACTGATACCCAGTCAAATTAAAAATTTGAGATATTTTCAGTCTATCGCCATCGCCACCAACTGAGAATCGACTATTAACGCTAAGTTGTAAGTATATTTTAGGTTAATTTTTAAGAAAGAAAGTAAGAAAAATATTTAATTGCACATGGGTGTGACCATAAGCTCTTAGAGCAAGGTTATTTTGAGTGTGGGTAAGTGACAGATGTATATGACTACATCTGTCCTTTTTTTACAGTCGAACTATGATAGTTTTGACACGTCAGGGTACGGGGACAGGAGACACGAAAAAATAAGCAAAAAATCTTGTCTCTGTCACGTATGACCTAGACTAGAGTCAAGAACAAACCCATCATAGATAAAAAATAAAAACATAAAATTAAACAATAATAAAACCCCGTGCGAGACCATTTTGTATTAAAAAATGCTAAGTATTGGGAGGTTGCAATGGCATTTGAATGGAATTTGTCATATAGGTACGACATAAATTTTGTTGTGCCGGCATTTGATAATATAATTGAATTCTGAATTAAATTCTAAATAATGGCATGCCTAGCCGCTGCTAGCAGCGCGCGGCGCGGCAATCCCGAGCAGTGTGAACTGTACTGACTAAAATGTTTCTTGCCTACCTATTTCTGTAATTTAAAAATAAGGCGTTTTCAAAGTAGTCCGTGTTCAAATTCCTATGAACGTCCTCGGCTTCACCCGGGTAATCGGAAAAGGTAAGATATGAAGTTAAATCAAACAAACTTGCCTACACAACACACGTTTATTTATTTTTTATAATAATTATGATATTGAAAACCGACATGCCCCTTAAATAAATCGTCCCTAAAACACTCATTAGTAATGATGGTGGTGAACATCAAATCGATAATCGAATAAAACCATAACTTTGATTGGCATTTTAACTTTAATACCATATTAACGGTTTCTAAAATTTAAAATTGATTTAAAAATTGGAGGCCTTATATGCTGCTAACAATTTCTAAATAACGTGAAAATGTCCTTCATATTTGTGTTTCGATCTAGCCCTGCATTTTTATTCACCCCGTACACCTGACATATAACATAAAACGGACAACTACACTCTTTGCGCTGTAGCATGGTGCGGGTGACAGTGGTGTTTTATTTGTAGACTAGAACATTCTGGTTGGGACTAGATAATTTAATTGACTAGGTACAGTTATTAATGATTTCATATATTGCGAATGTTGTACAGCTGAAATACTAAATCATAATTTGTTAAATCACGGCAACTTTCAAGAGTGAAACGAAATGTCACGCACCATGCAACAGCGCAAAGAGTGTAGCTAACTTTAGAAAAAATATACACATACGACGAGGCTATTTTTCTTTAGAGAAAAGATGAGATGCTGACATTACTCCACATCGTAGTTCCACCTAGCCTGAGGCCGTCCTACCCACAAAGTGCTGGAGTGAATAGGTTACTTCTAAGCGAGCGTGCTTCACCGACGTGATATTATCATCGCTTAAAATCGGCTGAGATCCTAGTTAAGCGCGAGCCTATCTATACAAAATGCAGAAGTCAACATTTTGCTGTTGAAAAATATGCGATCAAAGCGGCTGCGTATTACCTATATAGTTAGGTATTGCTAGCTAAATATCTAAACCATTTTCAACAGTGCCAGGTTTTTTTAACATCAATCTGGTGTTCAATAAATTGAGAAAAAGACACGACTCTATATAGGGTGGGCCAAAATTCGTGGATCAAACGAAACAGGATGATAGTTGGGGTGATTCGAAGAAAAACAAAACCGGCCAAGTGCGTGTCGGGCCAAGCGCAGTAATAGGGTTCCGAAGTTACATAATAATCCGGACTAAAAAGAGGGTTTTGTTGTTTTTACATGAACATTTGAACGGTTTCAGCGGCTCATAAGGTCTAAAAACGGGCCCATAGGAATTTTTAATCTATATTCTCGCGTTTGACCACTATCTCGCCTGATGGTAAGCGATGATGTGGTCTACGGTGAAGCACGCTTGCCTAGATGTAATCTATTCACTCTTGACTTAAACTAAATAAGGACTAACTAGTAACTGAAGAAGAAGTTATAAAATCCAACTTTGCAATTGAAGTTAGAAAAATATTATATATTTGAGTACCACCGCGGGTGCGAATTGCGAAAGGAGCCGATACGAGCGTGCGTGAGAGCCACGGGGAATGGTATAGTTCGTTCCTGGATCTTTGCGTGCACGCTCCTTGTTTTTTTCTCTTTCGGAATTAGAAAAAAATTGTATGTACCTCTAATATCATCTAATACCGCAGAATAGAGGTGAATCCTCTAATCTGCGGTATTCACTATTTCATTCTGGAAAGTTTTACGCTACTCAATTAGTGATGAAGTCGGGTCGAATATTGACTTTATAGAAGGATATCGACAAAAGAAAATAAGTAATTTGCTTGGCAATCGAATCTAATTTGACTTTACTTTTACGTTTTAGTTACAAAACGTCGAAAATACTTCTGCACACAAAATAGACACTACCGCGCGCATGCGCCGTGTGGACTACGTTCTGGTACTGCCACCGACTCCGGCCACTCCAATGCGTTATTCGAGCTTAAACATTATTAATTTAGAAATCATTATTATTAAGGATGTTATGATTTTATTTTTGTATATTTTTACATGGTTTATAAGCATATATTTAATATCTGTTTTACACAGATAACAACGTTATTTAAGTAATTTTTCAATGGCATTTGTACAAAAATTTTACTGTGCCAAGTACATTTTATAAGTTGGTCGACTATTACTCGTAAACTTGTAAAGCCTTGTTATCCGTGATAATTTTCCTTTTAATTTCATTATATTTACTACTGCCGTGAATTTTTTCACATAGCCAAGAGCAACCATTTCGCTGGCAGGGGGGGGGGACACTTGGCTCTAACATAAATTTGCAACTTAAAGCTTAATTTTACGCAAACGAATCTCTGAATCGAAAAATAGTTTTAACAAATCCATAATATTTTTGAATGGCCTATCCAACGATACCCCACACCATGGGATAGATGAGAAAAAAAAATACATCCCCACTTTACGTCTATGGGAGGTACTCAAAAAAAAAATATTTTTCATGATTTTTTGTTACCACTTTGTCGGAATTATGAATATATATATACATGCTAAATTATAGCTTTCTAGTACTTATATTCTCTGAGCTAAGCTGCGGACGGACAGACGGACAGAGCGAAACTATAAGGGTTCCTTGTTGACTTCGGAACCCTAAAAATGATACTTTAGGACCAAATAAATAGCCTAGTAAATAGTTCCAAATATCGACCTGTTTCGTTTGATCCACGATTTTCTGCCCACCACGTTAGGTACACAGCGAATTCAGAAACCACCATAGTTCAGAGAACTTAAAGACTGGTGAGTTAAAACATATATTTTTAAGATCTTCGCTTAAAAAATTTATGACGATGTTGTCGGCCTTCAAACAATTCCACTGCAAACACGATAATAGACAGAATTGTACCAACCAATAGTATCACAAAAGCTACTTGTTGGTCTTTTAGCTTTATTTTGTGGAAAGTCTTACGTTCGCTCTCGTGTTGGGGTTTTGAATTAGGAATATTAAGCATTTGCCGAGTCCACTTGTAGTACATAGTTGGTAAACCAGCTTCGTTTAACCGTTCTGTAAGAATTTGAAGTTCTTCGTAGAACGGGAAACCTAAAGAAACAAAGAAAAGATTTAAACAATTAATTATTTTATCTTGGATATCGCTGACATCGGTGAAATAAAATATCGTGAGGAACCCAGGACTTATAGTATATATAAGTTTGAAATCGTCAACCCGCTTTGAGCAAGTGTGGTGATTAATGGACGTGCCTTCTGAGTATGAGAAGAGACCTTTGCCCTGCAGTGAGGCAGTAACAGGCCGGTATTATTTATTATGGCTGATTCCATAGACAGTCGCTCTGTCTCATTATACTGTAGTGGTAGCGGTAGGGACTCCCATTTCCACACTTAGACTGCCATTTGGTTCTTTGTGCGTGGGGGCACTGGCTAACACAGCCAGCCTAGGTCCGTCCAAAAGCACAGAAGCTTCCTGGGGGCTTCAAAGACTTCACGGAGCGACCACACTGTTGCGAGGATTTCTTTGCGTTGAGATGCCACGGACCTACATTCCAGGATTACGTGGACGGCTGGCGTAAGCGTTAAAACAGCCCTAGTCTATCAGTGTAAGAATTTTCAAAATTGGATGAGCTACATCAAAACATTTCCTCTTTATAATATTAGTTTAAATTTGATCATTATCATCATTTCAGCCAAAGGATGTCAGGACGTAGGCCTCCTCTAAGTATCGTCATTCGATCGATCCTGTGCGTATCGCAACCAGCAGATTCCCGCAGCCTTGATAAGGTCATCGCTCAACCTAGAGGGACCAACGCTGCGTCTGTCGGAACGCGGTCGCCACTCCAGAACTTTTCGGCCCCATCCGTTCTGCGAGCAATGTGCCCTGCCCAATGCCACTTAGGTTTGGCAATCCTTCGCATGCCTATGCTATGTCGGTAACCCTGGTTCTCTAGCGGATGTCTTCATTTCTGATTTGATCACGCAAGGTAACATAGGCTAGATAAAGAAAGCTAATTCCAATATCTGTGTAGAAGTTTTAGGTAAAGAATTGACGATTAGCGTTGGATTGCCACACATTCAATTGTTACCTGCTCGGGCAATGTAGGACAAGTAATATGTGTAGAAACATTCGTCCACTATATCGATGAGAGGTCTCCCGTGCCTGTCTGTGAACTGCTGAGTTATTTCCATGTTGGCATCCGATTTTCTGTCTACTGTTGCGGCTTTTTGGTGTTGCAGGATTACCCCTGGGACAATAAGTTAAAAAATATCTGAATAATATATGTAGATAAAGTGCCACATACTAAAACCTTTTGGCAAAATCTTTTTCTAACTACCCTCCTCTCACACAGCTTACAGATTTAAAAAACCTACCGTTTCTAGTGCAGTTTTTGCCAGGCCTACACAACTTTGATCGACCTCAACCTACGTCGGTGTTTTGAAGAAACCAATATATAGGTACTAGACTTACCAAGACGATCGCCAGGCATCAAAAGAGCACGATCAAAGAATGCTGCTTGTAGCTTGTTTTCTGGTGCCTGTAGCTGTCTCATGAATGCTCTCATTGATGGGGAGGTATATAAAGTAGTTCCAGATGAGTAAAGATCCTCTAGAGTTTTAATTTGTTGATAATGTTTCACAGTTGTATAGACTCTACTTAGGTGACCCTGTGAAATATTAAACATTATCAGTGTGAAATGCAACTTTGCCTTAATACTTTGCAGACATGATGCATTCTTTATGATACAATTATGTTATATCTGCAGTGTCGCTAATGAATTTAATGTGGTTTAACCCAAACTTACTTGATATATGGCCAGAAAAAAAATGGCACACAATAAACAAGAGCTCCTTAAAATTATGAATGTTCTTATTTGCTTCGACGAAAATCCAAACAAAGTTGTCGTCACAGAGTTGCGAAGATACCACCAGAAAGTCATTGTCTCTGGACCAGTCATTGTTTTGTTGATCAAAGCCGTGGCCCACATGATGCCCAGCGATTGCCACTAACACCGCGCCTATCAAGGCCCATAATGCTGGAGAAAACAAATTAAACACGCCCTTCCAAAGCGGAAATATAGCTCCCATGCATTTCCAAACGATTATCAACTATCTAAAATCTCGCTGTAAGGCAATTTAATCTATTTATTAGTAATTACCCGACTGCCGAAGGAGGGTAATGTGTTTATCAGTCTATGTATGTATGTATGTTTTTTCCTATGTGGCGTTCTAGAGACCAAACGCGTTGGCCGATTTTGATGATTCTTACGTCACTCGATTCGTCTTAATCCTGCGAGTGTCACTGGCTACATTAAAATTGGAAAATACATCTGGTTTTGGTCCGACAGCTCGCGAATATGTATCCTCCGACTGCACAGCATGATTTTCTTCTTGTTTACGTCTTTTTAGTTTGCTATTTAAGCAGTCGGGTTTTTAGATTTTTTAATTAACTTTTTTTTTAGAGTCTAGCTTACTCCGAATAGCAGGGCCTTGTTTCCAAAATTAGATTCAATAGAGTAGGCCCCAACATGCTGCCATGGAGAACTCCATGCAATGAATCTGGACCAAGGCCTTTACCTACATCATAAAAGCATACTAAATCATCCGGAAAGCACATTTATAGATTGAAATCAAACATACTTGTCTGCAAAGCACACATTTAATTCGTTTAGAAACACAAAACAGAATACAATCAATACATGCATGGGCAAATAAACACAAAATGCACATGAAACAGTCAAAATAAATAGATGGACAATTCAGTTGTAGAAGGCAATATTTATAACTAACAATGCGACCTCATGGGTGTTTTCACACCAGGCACTAACGAAGACGATACGATACATCGTGTGGCGTTATAAAAACAAGAAACAGCACTTAGAGTCGCATTAATGCGTATAATTATGCTTTAAAATAAAAATACACCGAAAATATATAGAAGAATACCGCAGATATCTAAATGGAATTAGCTAATTTATATATATAGTAAGAAGAAAACTTATGAGAGAAATTTTGACTAGATTTGAGAGTAATACGCTGAACACACGTACCTATCATCTACGCAGTTCCAACCGGTTAAATTCTGGCTTATGCATCCAGCAGCCGTATTGCGTAAGTGCGCAAAGAAATTAAACTCTATCCAACTGACCAAATCGGCCAATCACACAAAAACATCGCGTCATTCATCTCGCATGTGATTGGTCGATTTGGTCGGTTGGACAGAGTTTAACTTCTTTGCGCACTTACGCAATACGGCTGCAGGGGTCCTTAACGACATAAAACTAAGTTTCAATCCGTGGAATTTTAAAAGATCATACTATCACGTAATTGCTAGGTTAAATATAAAAGAAAAATAAATGTAATAAAAAATATTCCGCGCCTGGCGAAAAATACCGCCTTCAGGAGTACCGCTCCAATGCTTGATTACGGGCAGAAACAGCACCGCAATTGAAAGAATGTAAGAATGTAGTATTATATTATTATGTGTCTGAAAATACTACTAATACTGAGACGTTGAAAAAGAATACGGAACCCTTTATAAAATGTATGGAACTATGAAGTCTGCAGGCTCACAAGGGGCCAAGGGGAGAGCCGGAATCTGATATCTAATAACCAATATGTTTATTTTTGATAACTACGTTAACATGATCTAAGCTATATTCGCGTGACGGCACGAACGCACAAGAACTCAATAAGTATTGAAACTTACAATTTTGACATATAAATTCACCAAAATAAAAAATGTCTTCCTTCTGCCATGATTTTTTCGTAGTGACGTTTATTTATTTATCAGAAATTTTGGCTTGTTTTCTTGTCAGTCGGCATTTTAAAATTCACGTAGTGTAACCTGCCAGCCTGTCAAAAAAGCTATACCAATAAGTCTTGTAGCAGATCGCTACAAGACTTATTGGTATAGCTTTTTTGAGTCGGCATTTTAAAATTCACGTAGTTACACTACTAGTTACACTACGTGAATTTTAAAATGCCGACTCAAAAAAGCTATACCAATAAGTCTTGTAGCGATCTGCTACAATACTTACTATCAGCGGGTAGGTGTTTTCTTGGATAGACGGTATCAGATTAAAAAAAAAACATAGTGAAGAAAGGCTAGTGCATATGACGCATAGCCATCTGGTTAAATTAGCCATAATAATAATAATAATTAGCCATTGGACGCCTAGTCCGTTCATTAAACGCCGGAATCCAATTAAATGGCTGAAGGACAACTAGCCAAGACATTGAGCGCAATGTTAACCAGATGGTTGAATATCGTATAGCCATTTAGTTAAATTGGATATTGATGAATTTGTAACGTTTGGTTACGGTGACTAGATCGTTTAGACTCAAATATGTCGCGAAAACTTGCAGAAGACGTAGTATTATTTGGCACCTCTATGTTTTCATACTATTTTGACAATATCACACTTTAATTTCACTTAAAATTGCACATAAGAACATTTGTTTTCGTGACTACTAGCACCGCAGTAGAAAGAAAACTAAACTAAATTTTGTATCACTTGGCTGAGTCTTGGTCAGTCATCTTCAAATTCAATTGTACGTATACAATACGTCAAGTAGTTAAATGTTGAATGATTCTATTTTAATGAACAATCGGCCTAGGCATCCAATTGGATGCCGCCGTTTAATGAACGGCTTAGGCGTCCAATTAGCTGGTAATTGAGGACAGAGGGCTGCGACACTATATATCAGCGTATCGTAGCGCATTGCAATACAAAAGAGCCTGAATTCTATACGAACGAACGAAGTGAAGTTTTAGAATTTTTATAATGAGTTTCATTGCAGCGGCGCGGTGATGCCATAGAAATATATAAAAACAAATAAAACACGCCTGCCTTGTAAAAAAGAAAATAAAAAAAAATAGTTTAAAACATTAAAAACAAGCTAATGATTTTAGTGTTAAATGATAAATGATTTTATTTCTGTAAGTTGGTTTGTACAAACACTTTTACATGTCGATCATATTTTTTTAAACTAGATGAGGTCGGCCTTTCCTGTCTGACTACTCTGAGAAGAAAGGCCGAAACAAACTCAGAGGTCACAGTCTCTTTTAAAGTCCAGACAAAATATTGGTTAGATCATGTGAAGACCATGTAGACTGATGTCTGAAATGGTCTTTTGAGGAAAGAACCAGCCAGATTGAGTGGACCTGTCCAGTCAGTGCACGCATTTGTCACATTCACAATAATTAAAATAAAATAATATAATACTTTAAAAAGTAAATATTCTTGTCATAGCAAGAAAATAAAAAAAATAAAAAATTTATAGATCTAAATTCACAGTGCAAAATAAAAATAAAAAACTAAATTAATTGGAGCAGCTCAATCCCAAGCCTTTTTGTCCTCAACGTAATCTTTAATTTTATGAAACGCTTTCTGGCACAACTTACGTTTAATGAATGATTTGAATTTATTAACACTTAGACCTTGAACGTGGCTTGGAAGCTTATTATAAAAGCGTACACATTGACATCTAAACGAGCCACCTATTTTCTTGAGCCTTGTTGTAGGTATTACAAATTTGTGTTTGTTCCTAGTATTTATGTTATGGATATCACTATTTTTTAAACAATTTTATATTTTTATGGGCATATAAAAGATTTTCATAAATATACTGAGAAGGCACAGTCATTACATTAATCTCCTTAAATTTCTCTCTGAGAGAGTGTCTCGGGCTTAATTTATAAATTGATCGAACAGCTCTTTTCTGCAAAACAAAGAAAGTCTGGAGGTCGGCGGCATTTCTCCACAACAGAATACCATACGACATTACACTATGAAAATAGCTAGAGTATACTAAACGGAGTATACTAAATTACGAATTTTTCTAACAGCATATGCTGCGGAGCTTAGCTTCTTTGACAATTTATCTATATATGGGCCCCACTGAAGCTTAGCATCCATAGTTAGGCCTAAGAATACTGTGCTATTTACAGGATTCAATTCTTCGCCCTTTATCATTACATCAGTTTTCACCTGCCTAACGTGAGGTAGGGTAAACTTAATGCATTTGGTTTGTTGAATGGGAACAAGGTAAGTACTAAAAAGATTATAATATTTACTGTGCAATTAAACCGCCACTGTGCACAAAAGTGGAAAACTGGAAGCCAATATTTTCAGCGAAGTAGGGAGACCTGTAGAGTACTGTTCCAAAAATCGTCCCCCGACTGCAATTAAAAGATTGGTTTTTAGTTTTCCACTATTGGGCGCATAAGCTCCTATGTCTAGCAAAATACTGCTGCTCTCTGTCTGTTATACGGTTAATTGCCAATACAGTATCGTTATCGAGTCGTTGTAGTTATAGTATTATTTCCAAGCTCCCAATAGCAATAGCATTTAAATTACTAACAAATGCTGTACATACATTTAAATCAATCACACATGAGTTTACTTTATACAAAATATGTAGGTACAAGCCCTGAGACTGGTAGAACTTTGCACTCGCGGCCAAAAATAAACAAATATGGTTGCATACAAGGAGGCCTGCACGCACAACGGCCCAAATGCGAGTCTAAGTGCGGAAAAGGGGTCCATCTATCCTGTCCTGGTTGCATACAAATAAAAAGGAAAGTATATTATATTATAGGTACACTCAGTGCGAATGCGAATCATCATAGTTCAGCCAAGTCATAGTGAAAAGGTTCAGAGGGGTAGCAGGATTTTGGATTAGAACTTGATCAAGATCTTCGCTTATACGTTTTACAATATTTCCCTCTGCCTATACATATTTCAGCTGCGAACACAATGGCGGATATGGCTGTACCAATAAATAGTATTCCAAACGCTACACATTGGTCTTTCAGCCTTATTTGGGAGAAAGTCCGCGGTTCGCTGTTGCTTGTGATTTTCGAATATGGGACTTCAAGCATTTGTTGAGTCCATTTGTAGTATATATTTGGTAAACCAGCTTCATTTAGACGTTCTGTGAAAACTTGGAGTTCTTCGAAGAACGGGAAACCTAAGAAAACAAAAATACTTAGTATTAGCCATTTAACACATTCGATCTGAAGATCAAGTCATCGTCTTCGCTGCTTTTCACAAATAAAATAATTTAAGCGAGGTAGTTGACATATACTTACTTGTGATCTGACTCTGTAGGAACCATTTAGGGACAATTTGTGAGACATTTTTGGGTTCCCAAAATCAGCTTCGATTTACTAAACCAATCAATTTTTTTTTAGTTATTAGTAATATTCGGTTTACTAAAAATATTACCTGATCGAGTAATGCAGGACAAGTAATAAGTATAGAAACATTCATCCACTATAGCAATAAGAGGGTTTCCGTGATAGTCTGAGTACTGCTCGAAAATTTCCATGACGGCATCTGACTTCCTGTCCACCGTTGCAGCGGCTTTGTGTTGCAATACTACTCCTGGAATAGTTTTTTTTTTTTAAGGATTTTGAACAATAAATTCCTTTGGAATCAATTGACAAGCCCAGTTCAGGACGGGTACCAGTCTAATCGGATTCAGCTAATAACCAGTATTACGCATGTAGCGACTGCTAATCTAATCTCCTCAAGTCTTCATTATAGTAACTGGGTAACACACGATACCCCTTGGCAAGTGTTGACAGAGTACTTCTTTATTGCTTCCTACTACCCGTAATTACTGTCAAATATGTTCAAACGCGGCTTCATCATTCTGGAACCAACGGCTTAACATATAACGTTCTTTTTTTAGCTTCAGCTAGCTGAAGCTAAAGAAGGTGGTACCTATTGACAGCTTCTGGTGCGTAATTATTGGCTCTGTTAGCCTGCATAAAAACCCCTGGATGAGCTTCCTCACAAAGTTTTCTAGAGTGTAAAGCTACTGTGGCCATGACTACTCAACTTACCAAGACGGTCACGATCGCCAGCTATCACGTGAGTTCGATCAAAAAATTCCCCTTGTAACTTGTCTTTTGGGTTCTGAATTTGTCTCAAGATATCTCGCATTGAAGGAGACGTGTATAAATTAACTTCAGAGTAATAAAGATCCTTCAGTGTTTTTATTTGTGGAAATCGTTCCACAGTTGTGTACACTCTGTTTATGTGGCTCTGAAATAATACATTACAGTCAGAGCTATTTAGAAATATACTAACTTGTAAACGTACTTAAAAATAATTGACTTACCTGATATAAAGCTAGTATAAAAATAGAACCCAATAAGCATGCGCTCCTTATCATAAGCAATGTTCTTGTTTTCATAGGTGAATATCCAAGCATAGTCGTCATCACAGAGTTATTAAGGTAACGCCAGAATGTCGTTGTCTGTGGACCAGTCATTGTTTTGTTGATCATCGCCGTGGCCCACATGATGCCGCCGATTGCCACTAACACCGCACCTATCAGGGCCCAAATTGCTGGCGAGAACAAATTAAACACACCTTGCCAAATTGGTTTCTCATCGGGTTTTCTTACTAAAGCACACAGTGTATCGGTTTTGACATAATTCAAGTAATAAATGTGTTCATCTGAGTACAAAGTCATAAATCGAGAATTGAAGGATATATCCAACTCCTTCCGAATGACACAGCCCAAAGTTCCGCTAACATTCCCAGAAACTCCATAACCGTAATAGTTACATTTTTCATCTCTAGTAAAAGTATTGTTAAACTTTAAATGCGCGAGGACGTCGTGCATTACCATTCCATCTAAACCGCAGTATCCATCCGTCAAGTTCAAATTAAAATTCACGTAATAGTGTAAATTTTCACAATCTTTTATAGCTGTTGGATATCTGTAGAACATGCTGCCTCGTATTGGATAGTCAATTGTTAGTTTTTCGCCGCTTTTCTTTATGGCTACTAATAAGTCTTTAGGTTTAGTAGCATTAACTAATTTAATAGATCTGTCGTATAAAATTCGAGTGGACATTCTTTTACCGTTATAAATAACCAACTTTTGGTCACATGTAAAAGGGAATACTACACCCACCCGCATTATTTGAAATCTGTGCCACAAAATGTTCATGATATTTTCCAACGATGAAAAATCTTTTGTATTCATCGTACCATTCTTACATGTGAATTTGCTATCACCGGTTACGATAATGTATAGTAAAGACCAATGGGATCTAATAAACAACTGCCATAGAGTAGAGTCAAACATTTTCGGGGTTAAAAATTTTGTTATTATAACGACGTTAGGATTATTAGTAGTCCTAAGAAATTCTCTTGTGACATTCATTTCGATCTGTATGTCTGTATTCAGTATTAGGACTGACTGTGTAGACAGACCTTTTTTCAGGACACACGTTATAAATTCTGGGCTAGCGTGTGTATCCATGTCTAAAACGACTGTTTCTGAATAGTTTTTGACTGGTAACAGTAGCGGACAATTGGTTTCTACTGGTGCTAACTTGAACTTCGGATCGGAGCTCGATATGAAAGCAAGAAAAGTTGTTACGATGAGGAATGCTAGAATCTTCATTTTTGATATTACGAAATCAAACTAGTTATATTTGTGTCAAGTGTTCGTCAAATTGTTCACTTCACTTTAATGCCTACTTGATTTAGCTTCACTAACAATCTCTTTGAAGAACTCTCATTAATATAGACGTGTACTTGGTCACTATCACCACATCTACCGACCATAATCACTCTAAAACGTTTGCTACTTCAATCTGTTAACTTGTGACAGCACAATATTAAAGTGAATATTTCATTATTGATGAAGTTCTATAATATTATGTGGATTAAGATAACATTTTAGGGGTTAGCAAATATGTCTGTGACAACTTAAACACGTTTGTGATTGATCCTCCAAAATAAAACTCATTATTTGAAGTAGTCGTGTTGCTACCCCCCCGTTTTGAATGCGTTTTTCTAATATCTACTCTGCTCTAAATAATGGTTTCCCTCAAGGGAGCATACTCAGGCCGACTCTATTTTGTTCATAGTTTTCAACCGACTTCAAAAAGGAGAATGTTCTCAATACGACTCTATATTAAAGTATTGGCACAGCCGTAGCCCAGAATTGGCACGCAAGAATCTACTGGATATGCTACCTTCTATTTTAGACTATTGGCCTGCTCCGGCTTTGCCCGGGATATAGGGAATATGCATACATATAACGTTATATGTAGGCCTATTCCCTGTGAAATACATACACAAATTCTCAATCTATCTTTATAATTGAGTATATAATTTGTTTATTATTTATACTCTATACTAATACTAATATTATATATATATATATTAATATTATAAAGATGAAAGATTTTTTTGTTTGTTTGTACCGAATAGGCTCCGGAACTACTGGACTGATTTAAAAATTCTTTCACCAATAGAAAGCTACATTATTCCTGAGTGGCACGGGAGCGAAGCCGCGCGGAACAGCTTGTTATATAGTATAGATGTATACTCTGCCATGCTGATGAAATAAAATTTCGATTGATTGGATAAGAGGAGTTCGGCAACCAAAGGTAGTCGGGGAAGGAGTGAAATTAAACAGACTTGTAAACACAGCACGCATTTATTAACGATACTTATTTTTTTTAGTAACATAGTGTATTTAGTAAAAGGCTGCACATATTAAAGCTATGAATTTATTAAACATGGTTCGATTTTTTGAGACAAAAAGTGCTCTTACAATATACACGCTGTGATTACACCTGCAGGGATTAGAGTAGTGCATTAATAAAAATAAATTTAGTTTGAAATTGATGAGCGTCGCCTATAGAGTTTCACGTGTTGACGTCTACCTATCCACATTTCGGCTGCGAACACGATAACAGAAACAATTGTACCAACAAATAATATTCCAAAAGCCACAATTTGGTCTCTTAACTTAATTTTAGAGAAAGGACGTGGTTCTGTGTCGATATCGGGCATGGAATTCGGGATTTCAAGCATTTGTTGAGTCCATTTGTAGTACATTGATGGTAAGCCAGCTTCATTCAGACGTTCTGTGAAAACTTGGAGATCCTCGAAGAACGGAAAACCTGATAATAAAGAAAATAATTGATTGAAATATTGCTCATGAAAAATTCATCAACAATTTTCGTGGGATGTCGTTAATTTCACTCCGAATTCATGAGTAGGTACTTAATTAGGGCGGGATTATAAACTTGGCTTTCTATGGAAGTGAGTCAAGTTGAAACTGCTATATGGGGGAATTTTAGGCTTAGGAAGTTAAAGTAGATTGAAGATAAAGTAAAATTGTTCCCCGAAACCCCGAAAATATTGTTGTGATATCCCACAAAAGTTTTCGAGTTTACCTGTTCGAGCAATGTAGGTCAAGTAATAAGTGTAGAAACATTCATCCACTATGTCGATGAGAGGATTGCCGTGATCGTCTGAGTACTGCTCAAGAATTGACATCTCGGCATCTGATTTCCTGTCCACAGTTGCTGCGAATGGGTGTCGCATTAGTACTCCTGGGGACAATAGAAGAAATTATTTAGAAATGTTCACGCCTTTAACTAGCCTTATATTGCTTTTTTGCTTCTTTGGATGCGATACGATAAGCCCTAATGCGTAATGACTTAAGGTAAATATCAAACTTGTCGATGCCGAGACAGTAAAATTAACAGTTGATGGTCGTGGTATATATTATTATGTTAAACTACAACATGACATGTTTGTGGATAGATACCAACTTACCAAGACGATCGCCGGGTATCAAATGAACCCGATTAAAGAATTCTTCTTGTAAGTTGTCTTCTGGGTTTTGTACGCTTCTCATGAGATCTTTTATTGTATCTGATGTGTATAAAGTTGCTCCCGAAGTATAAAGGTCATTTAAAGATTTTATGGTTTGAAAGCGTTCCACTGTTGTGTATACTCTGCTTATGTGACCCTAAAATATAGATAATTGTAACAAAAGAATATAAACAAATGCTTTTTTTTAACAACTTATTTGTATATGTATGTTGTAAAATAATGGACTTACTTGATATACAGCCAAACTAAAAATTGAACCTAGTAAGCATGCACTCCTTATAATAAGCATTGTTTTAGTTTTCATTGGTGAATATCCAAGCATAGTCATCGTCACAGAATTATAAAGGTACCACCAGAATGTCATTGTCTCTGGCCCTGTCATTGTTTTGTTGATTATCGCTGTGGCCCACATGATGCCACCTATTGCCACTAACACCGCACCTATCAGGGCCCATAATACTGGAGAGAACAAATTAAACACCCCGTGCCACAGCGGTACAACTTCAGGCTTCTTTATTAAAGCACACAATGTGTCGGTTGTAACATAATGCAGGTAATAAACTTGTTCATTCGAATACAAAGTCATAAATCTTGAATTGAAAGATATATCCATCTCGTTTCGACTGACAGAACCCAAAGTGCCGCTTATATTCCCGCCAATCCCAAAACCAAAATAGTTACAGTTTTCACATTTACAAAAAGATGGATTAAATCTAAAATGTGAGAGGATGTCGTGCATAATCATTCCGTCTAAACCACAAAATCCAAGCGTTAGGCTCAAATTAAAATTCACGTCATAGTAGCGTAAATTCTCACAATCTGTGATAGACGTAGGGTATCTATAGAATAAGCCAGCCAACATGGGATAGCCATGAGCTAGCTTTTCCCCACTTTTCTTTACGGCTACAAACAAGTCATTGTAATTAGTAGCATTAATTAATGTAATAGATCTGTCGTATAATATGCGGTTGGAATGTCTTTTGCCGTTATAAATAACCATCTTTTGTTCACATGCAAAAGGAAATATTACTCCAACACGCATGATTTGAAATCTGTGCCACATCTGTGTGTTCATGATATTTTCCAATAATGAAAAATCATCAGTATTCATTTTGCCATTCTTACAATTGAATGTGTTGTCACCAGTAACGACAATATACAGAAGAGACCAATTGGATCTGATAAAAAAAATAGAGTCAACCACCTCCGATGTTAAATATTTCGTCATTATAATGACGTTGGGATTATTATTCGTTATAATCAAATCTCTTCTGATATTTTCTCTAATGATCACATCTGTATCCAGTAACAGGACTGAATGTTTCGATATACTGTTTTTCAGGATACACGTTTTAAATTCCGGGGGAGCGTGTACATCCATGTCGAAAAATATTGTTTGTGAATAATTTGCAACTGGTAGCAGTGGCGGGCAATTTGTAACATCTGGTATGAACTTGAACTTCGATTCGGAACTTGAAATAGCGAGAAACATTTTGATGATGTGGAATGCAAGAGACTTCATTTTTAAGTTCCAAAACCAAAATCCTTGTGACCATTGCTCGTCAAATTTTTCACTACAAATCAATGCCTTCATGACATGGTTGTCACTAGCGGGTCTTTGGAAAGTTTTCCTTTAATATAATCTATATTGGCGTGTACGTGATCCTTATCGATATTAATAGATACCAGAGGTACAGCTATCGATGTTAATCACTCAAAAACGTTTGCTAGTCTACTTCAATCTGTTAACGTGTGACAGCACTATTTATTCAGGTCGAATATTTCATTATTAATCAAGATGTGGATATCTGGACGAATCAGCTTAACGTGCTTTATTGATTAACAGTTTTGAGTAATTGTGTATCGAAGTATCAAATGATTTTATCATGAGTTAGGTTATTTACCTCAAAAACATAAAACTGCTCGTCAGCTGTCCTGTCAAATCCTGTCCAATGAGGGTCCATGCTAGAACCCGCGAGGTCGGCCCCAGCGCAGCCGGGCAAATCACCACCCAGAAAGGGCGGAGCGGCTGCACAAGTGAAGAGGGCCCCAGCCCAAGCGGCGAGTTGACCACCCCAATCTCTTTCAAATCAAGAATTTCGCCGGCCAGAGGGCGAGTAACGGGTAGCTCGCCGTCCGACAAGGGCCAGGCCCGAGTAGTGTTCCACGCGCGCCTCAAAGAGTTGTCAGCAAAAACTGACTGGGTCCGCTTGGACCGATGCCTGTCTGGGTCACGGATAAATTTAAAAAGAGTTACCGTGGCCCTGGTACAAGCAACTGAAGGAACACGGGTGGGTTTTAGTCAGCAAAAGTATGGCACGCCCTTCCGCTTCAACCAGAGAAGGATGATTACCCACACCAAAAAATAAGTACTCTGGGTATTGTGACTCTCCAGAACTCTTAATTACTATCCCCAAAAAGTTTTGTATGTGGTATGCTTTTACATCTGTCAATTTACACACATTACATAGTACATTGTTTTTCACAAATATAATTAGAAAAATGGTTAAGAGAAAATGTTATTAGAAGTGTATTGCGGGAGTTATGTAAATGCCAAGATGTGAAGGAACAGCACGATGTCGTTCTTAGCCAAAACGACAATGTTTACAAGATATCGCAACGTTGACGTGAACGTCGATCTAATGATTTTGATATTTTGGCTTTGATTTTTGCGTAATAGATTATTTAACTAAGAACATTATTTCGAATACTCATACGCCTGTTCATGTAGTTTACAAGAAGATCAAGTCAAATTACAACATTACGAAGCAAAACAACACACTTTGTGGTATTGCAGTAATCACACACTAAGAAAACGGTCACTCACAGTGATAGAACTGTATCATCCACACTGCATCGTACTAAAGTGGCTATTCTAGGAATAAAACAGAATATAAACAAAAGAACCTATCTAAAACACCAAAAAAAAAACAACAATTAAAATCAATATACAGACGGTGTTACCTGCCCCAAATGTTCGGAATCCCACATTTTTTGATTAATGCAGATTTTTATAACAGTTTTCCAAAATATTCTAGTCAGTAATTTTATAAATCCCTATAAAGTATCAATTTAGAAGTTAAATATAAAAGTCAATCAACAGATGCTAGTACTGCTCCACAATCCACATCCACTAGGGCGCAATAACAAGTGATATGCAGAACATTATTGTTTTGAGGTATTGTTGGACCTGCTGAAGACTGTATGAATATATTTGTATTGTATAAACTCAATTTCCTTAGTATTGTATAACTGCACAGCACATGTGTGAGTACTATGTACCCAACGGTAAATCTACCATTTACTGTACCTATGCGGCGTTCGTTGACTTGTGTGTGCCCTGGCCGTTGAGTGTGTCATGCTCTCTCAAATGTCTCTCTGATAGTGGCGCGTGTGTTGGATCATCCGGTTCCCTTCATGATGGTTGAGCTGGGTGGTGCCAATTGACGCATAGTCATGTTCGTGAACGGACGCCGTCAGTTGGGATTGGTCATAACTTGACTGCTTCGGATGTTAATGTTTTTCTAGTATCTATTATATAACTGCACAGTACATGTGTGAGTACTTCTAATGCTGTATGTCTGTAGGTGGTATGGTGGTGTGTAGTGCTATTCTGGGTGCATTGTCCTCACATATATAAACTAATAACTATATATGTACCTATGTTCCTAAATATTGTAAAAAAACAACAATTTTTTTAAAAGAGTAAGTATGGAGTTTCTTGTGCATTCTTCTCCATAACAAGCTACTTTCCGAATGCACGGTAGAATCATTTTTATGTACGTTCAAAAGTGCCGCTTGGTAGACTAGTTGAAATAAAATATCTTTGATGATATTTAGTGAACAGGAGGCAATTAATATACACGGTAATCCATGCCATACAATAAATAGTTGCTGTATCTGTTGCTTAGGTATATTATTTATTTGAAAAAAATAGTACATACTCAAACTCTCGGAAGCGTAAATTAAAAAAAAAACAATTGTTAAAATACCACAGGCATGTGCCTAAGCAACAGTTACTAGAAAAATGATCGATTAAAAGTAGGATAAAATAGGATAGATATGAGGTAGGGTAGGCAGGATAATTAAAAATGGCGTACCTCAGGGTAACGAGTTAGGTTGACCATTTGTTCTTTACGTAAATGATCTTCTTAGATAGATAAACCATTCCATGGTTATATTTACCTGAGGAAAGCAGAATAGTAGCAAAGTATGACGATCCTAATACTTTTGATGAAATAAATAGAACACGAATAGCATTGCAATATACATTATATTATTATATGCGCTGATTTTAATAATCAAGTTATAATAGAAAATACTTTAATTGGGTTGTTAAACATACTTTTTTTGTAATAAATGGAAAGATCATTGTTATTTTTTTTTATATGTTTAATAAGATATAAGATGATTATATATAACTTTTATTACAAAACTATTTTTAGTTTTATATATGAAAAAGAAAAAAAAAATATGTTATAAAAATTATACGAACTAACGACTTATTTAAAAATAAAAATTGTTTTGCAACGCAATTCACGTGTAGTTGACACTGTTCTCTTGAGAAATTCCTTGTGCATTATGACGTCACCAAGATGGCGACCAATCGTGGCGCATTCGTAGTCACGTGGTTTTTTTTAATTTTATCGATTTTCAATTGCTTTTAATTAATTGAATAAAATATTTAAGAGTTTTTTGCAACGACAATATAATAATAATAATAATAAAGCCTTTTATTCCGAAACTAGACAAAGCAAATTTACAAAAATAGTTAAAACAAAAATCACAAAATGTCTCGAATTTCGGTGTGCCTCATGGCATAGGCCTCCTCTAACAGTTTCCATTGTCGTTTGTCTTGGGGTACCCTCTTCCAGTTTGGACCTGCTGTCAGCTTTATTTCCTCCTCCCATCGGGTAAGCTGTCTTCCCCGATTTCTTTTGCCGTCCCTTGGATACCACTCTGTCACTACCTTACTCCACTTGCCTTTAGTGTCTCGCATCATGTGGCCTGTCCACCTCCACTTTTGTTGGTCTATTCTTGTTAGAATGTCGGTCAGCTTTGTTTTGGCCCGGAGATCTGTGTTTCTTATTCTATCCTGTCTCTTTGAGCCTACCATACTTCTCTCCATTGCTCTTTGACACTTGGCAAGCTTTTCTCTGAGCGATTTGGTGAGTGCCCATGTCTCACACCCATATGTTAAACATGGGAGTATACATGAGTTGAACGTCTTTCTTTTCAAAGTCATGCTTAGGTCTTTAGACTTCATTATCTCCTTGAGAGACCAGTATTTTTTCCAACCAATTGCAATCCTCATATTTATTTCCTAGCTAATTTGGTCTTTGGTAGAGATGACTTGACCAAGGTATATGTAGTCCTCTACATAAGTCAAAGCTTCTTCTTTTATTTTTATGTCTACTCTTAACGAGTTAGTCATTAGTTTTGTCTTGCTGTAATTCATTTTTAGCCCAATTTTCTCGCTTTCCTCGCTTAGACTTTTTATCATCGTTTGCAAGTTTTCTGGGCTTTCTTCGAATAACACTAAGTCGTCGGCAAATCTGAGGTGGTTCATTTTCAAACCATTTATGTTCAGACCAAACTTTTCCCAGTTCAAGTTGCGAAATATGTTTTCCAGAACGGCAGAAAACAATTTTGGAGATAGTGGGTCACCTTGCCGTACACCTCTTTCTATGTGGAATTCGTTTCCCAGAGATTCCAATTGAATTCTAGCCTTGCTGTTGGCATAAATGGTTCGAATGATGTTAATGTATGCTGCTGGAATTCCTTGTTGCTTTAGAGTTGCCCATATGTATTCGTGACTTAAACTATCGAAAGCCTTAGCGTAGTCAATGAAGGCAATATATATCTTTTTATTATATTCTTTATATTTTTCAATGACCTGTTTGACTGTATGGATATGGTCAATAGTCGAATACCCTTTTCTGAAACCTGCCTGTTCAACCGGCTGTTGTTCATCCAACATTGGGCTCATTCTATCCAGTATGACCTTTGCAAATATCTTGTACACATTTGACATTAGGCTAATTGGTCTATAATTTTCAATATCCTCTTTGTCGCCTTTTTTGTGTATTAAGATGATGTGAGATTTAGCCCATCTTTCAGGAATATCACCGCTCCTCAGAATCTCGTTAAATATTTGAGTTAGAATGGGTATCAGTTCTTCTATTGATCCCTGCAGAAGCTCATTTGTGATTCTGTCTGGTCCAGGAGATTTTCCCACCTTTTGACTCCTAATTGCTTTCCCTACCTCTTCTGGTAAAATTGAAGGTACGGTTTCTAGAGTGGTTTCAAATATTGATTCGGCATGTCTTTTTCTTGCTATGTTTGGTGTATGTTTTGCGTATAGTTGACGGTAGAAGTCTGTTGCTAATTCACTGATGCTCTTCCTATGTGTAGTGATCTTTGACCTCCTTTTAAGTTTTGGTATCCACTCTTTTCCTGCCTCCCGTAGTTCCTTTAGTGCTTTTTTGACACCACCTGTTTTTTATATATGGTATTCTAGGGTTTGTAGTCTTTTTTGATTTTACGGTCCCTTCTGATGCTAACTTTTATTTTTTTACTTGCATCTGTTATTAATTTTAAATTGCCTTTTTTTACTTGGGTCTTTATCAGTTCTTCCCTTTCCCTTATCAGTTGAACAGTTTGGTCGCTAAGTTGATATTTTTTACTATTCTCTTTCCTGTTTGAAATCAGATGGTTTTGTATTTTTTTCTCTAGTATATCATATTTCTGTGTCACTGTTAAATCCTTCGTTGCAATATTTTTTGTTTCTTCTGTGTACTTTGTGCTTTGTAGATCTCTCAGTTGGTCTTCAAATCGGTTGGTATTAATGTATTTTCTAGAGGTTTTAAGGGGCCACTTTCGTAAGGAGCAGCGAATCATGCGGTGGTTTGTGTTAAAGTTTAGCTTACTTATAACGGCAGTGTCTGTAAATGCTCTGGGATGATTGCTTATTATATAATCAATTTCGTTCTTGTATGATCCATCGGGGAAAATCCAAGTCCATTTGTTATTGTTATTTTTCTTGAAAATTGAATTCAGTAGTATTAAATTATGTTCCATAAGAAATTCTACAAGTTTCTGGCCATTGCAACTTCTCTTACCATGACCGAATTTTCCAAGGACATATTCTTCGTTATTTTTTCTATACCCCACTTGTGCATTAAAATCTCCCATTAAGATAATAAATTTATCTGAGTTATTTTTTATTGCTAATGACATCTCTTCATAGAACGACTCTAACACTGACAATTCAGCTTGCTCAGTTGGGGCATATACTTGTATAATTGACCAAAGCTTTTTATAGCCCGGCAGTCTAATGTTAAGTACTGCTAACCTGTCTGAAATTCCAATAAATTCTTGTATATATTGTTTTAGGTACAATTTAATCAAAAACCCTACTCCTCTCTGGCCTGCTGTTTCACCTTTGTGATATAAGATATAATCTGTATATTCTTCAATTTTTTCGCCTAGTCTTCTCATTTCACTTATACCCAGTATGTCGAATTTTATATCTTCTAGAGCTTTGTTTAATTCCATCAAGCTTTCAGGTGTCCTAAGAGTTCTCGTGTTTAGTGTTGCAATGTTAAATACTTCACATCTTTTAGTTAGAGGGTGGTGGTCTAGTTCTCCCGCGGGGACCAGCCGTGCTGGGAGACATTTTGTTGTTAATCGTTTCTCATGTTGCTGTGATTGTCCGGTTAGTGGTGCTTGATCTCTAATTTTTGTTTGATGTCTTGTCCGAGAACGAGATTGATCGCCCCCGTAAGTACTGAAAAGCATCCAGCTTCTTCATTTTTGGGTCGTTTTTAGTGCTATCACTCTCGTTCTTGGGACTTGGAGTTTCAGATCTTTTCCTTTTTTCGTTTTCATTTTCATTTCTCCCCTTGTTTCTGTTTTCTTTATTCTTTAAATAGGTTTCCTTGGGTAAATCATGTGTTATATAAGTATTGGATTTCATTTTCTTTTTGTTTTTCAGAATCTGGATCTTTTTGCCAAGGGTCGTGGTAGCAAGAAGAATTGGTCTTATCTTACCGTCTTTATTTCCTTTTTTGCCCAGTCTCTGGACTCTATCGATTTCTCCTTGGTTAAGCTGCACCTCTATATCCGTTAGTGTAGATGTTACCAAGGTTATTAAATCCTCCTGATTTTCGTCCTTCAATTCTGGGACCCCATGGATTATTACGTTGTTCCTCCTTCCATTCATCTCAAGGATTTCAATTTTTCTGTTTAGTTTCTCAATTTCGTTTTTCAGTTTCCCATTTTCTTCTATAATAGGTTTAATTTTTTCGTCGACCTTCTGTAGTATAGCTGTGGTAATATTTTCAGTTATTGTGTTCGTTTGAACATTAAGTTGGTCTGCCATTTTAGACAAAAGCAGTGACATCTCAGGTGACAATTGTGCAGACATCGTGCAATAACAAAACGCAGCTCAGTAAATTTTTCTATGTTTCCGAACGCAAAATTTTTAATTTTTATTAGGTTGGTAATGTAATAAATTCTATACTGATTCTTTCTGGTATGCTGTTTTGACAGATAACCTCAACTTCGGCGAGATGTTTTATGCCTTCGAGTAGACTTTATTGGCGGGATCTTGTTGTTTTTCTGTTGTGATTCAATGCACATTCACACAAAATAATCTTCAGAACGGCACTTTTGTAAGTAGATCTTAATAAATCCGTACACTTTTTAAATAAAACAGGGGAACGTTATGCAAAGTGACTGACGTAAGTAAACACCGGAACCGGACTCAACGACAATATAATTTATGACAAATAAAGTTTTAAAATACGTAAAAATGCCTTTTTTTATTTTAACAACCCAATTATGCATTTTACCAGAGAATTTAAAATAAAATGCTTGACATCAATTATTTATTTAAGGACTAAACAGAGTCAACTATTTTTAACCCCCGACGGAAAAAGAGGGGTGTCATAAGTTTGAGGTTTGTTGCTGGTTTATAGCGTCCAAACGGGTTAACTGATTTTGATTTAGTTTTTTTTTGTTTGAAAGGTGATTTTGTTGAGAGTGTTCTTAGCTATGTTTGAATAAAATCGGTACAGCCGTTCAAAAGTTATGGGCGTTTCACTGTTTGAATCGGGGTGTTTTCGCAAGATATCGTGTCATAATAACGTGTTCAATAGATTGCCTATCGAAGCGTATCTACTATGTACTAGCTAGATAAATTATGTAGCATGAAATAAAAATAAATATCGGGGGCTTCTTAAATTTTGAAATTTTACTTGTTTTTAGTAAAATACATTGAGACGGGACGGTGATTTGTGTCTGTAATTACGTCAGATGAGTGCCGCGTAAACAGAAGTCTCGCGCCGGTTGAGGGCAAATTCATTTATGTTTTGGCAACTTTGGCAAATAGATAAATACGTATATTGTAAAAATACAATATCCATGTTAATATGTTGAACCTTTAACCCACTTTAGACATTCGAGCAATTAAGTCTATTACGAGTATGTATATGTTTGTACAGTCTAAAACTGTACATATTTTGCTGACGCGGTGCCATGCACCATACGTGCGTCATTTCAATAATATTATAAATACCTGTTACACAATAAATCGACGCGTGCGATAACTGCTACGCGGTGACTAACATTAGAGAAAGGAATCGTAAACAGTATTATTTGTAAAAAAATAAATACGTAATAAACCTAATAGAAACTGAGTGATTCGTGCTTCAACCTCAATAACAACTCTGCAAGTGTACGAACCGTACAATGTTTGTTATGTAGACATACGTTCCGTAAAATGTTTAACATTGGCTGAATATTATTCAAAATATTATGCTCATAGGCTTATAGATCATTAAAACGCCATTTGTTTCGATGTGAAGCGTTCATGGGTTAGACCACACTACCAACTCAAGGTACCCGGAGGAAGCCGGCTGATAGGGTAAAATCAAACAGACTTGAATGCAGAGCACACATTTATTAATAATAAGTATGTTTTTACAATTACTCATCGTTATTGATATATAACTAACACATTAAATTCAACATGAGTTCAAAAACTGTGTGCACAAAAATCAAATATCACCTGCAATCCGCAGATATGAAATAGTGCCGCAATGATAAAAGTTAATTTAATTTACGATCTTCTCTTAGATTGTTTCAGATGTCGATGCCTGCCTATCCAGATTTCAGCTGCGAACACGATTATAGACAGAATTGTACCACCAAACAGTATCGCAAAAGCAACTCGTTGGTCTCTTAACCTTATTTTAGCGAAAACCCGCGGTACGCTATATGTTTCGGGTATCGACTTTGGAATTTCAAGCATTTGTTGAGTCCATGTATAGTATATTTGCGGCAATCCAGCTTCATTTAGACGTTCAATAATAACTCGGAGTTGCTCGACAAACGGGAAGCCTGAGGGAGTAAAGAATAAATAATTTATTAAGAAAAAGCCTTGAGGCCGAAAAGATTTCCTGTCGGTAAAAATCATTATCTTCCATACGAACTTTCATGAATGAATGAATTTTCAAAAGTCCTTCATTACTGCTTAGGCGCAGGCCACATAGACATGGCACGGGCGGCTCCCTTATTCCATTCAAATTTCAAATAAAATGCATGGAAATAAAGCGCAATTTAGGACACACGACGTTATGACGCGTTTTATTTCCGCCGCTTTATTGCCCGTGCCATGTCCGCGCCCGACGCCAGTTCTGTGTGGCCTGCGCCTTACATTCCTAGCTCAGGGAAATTTGATGCAACATTTCATTTTATAGATCCAGCGGTTTAGGCTGTGCATTATCTATTTGTGAATTTAAGATTTTTATTAAGTAGATGGCTCTTGACAAAGTCAGTTCACTTGTTTCTTCATTTAAGAATATCAAGAGTGAGATTTTGAACAAGAGTTACTATAGCAGTTGTCCCAATCATAATTTTAGTTTCTAGAGCAAATAATTTCCTTACATTTAATATGTACCACCAAAATTACCTGATCGCGCTATATAGGACAAGTAATAAGTGTAGAAACATTCGTGCAATATCTCGATGAGAGGAGTTCCGTGTTCATCTGAGTACTGCTCCAGAATTGACATCTCAGCATCTGATTTCCTGTCGATGGTTGCTACGCCTGGCTTTGTTAGAATTACTCCTGAGGGCCAATAGATAATATTTTTAATTATCATGTAAACTTTCTTGTTACTAGTACGAGTACCTACGTATAAAAGCATCACCATCGTTAACAGCCTCACTATGGTCTTAACTAGGCCTTACCCTCGGGTTTTTGTTGATGCGCTAACCGTTCGGCTAAAAAATGATAACCTAACAAGCACAACACTCTACACCATCTGTCGGCAACAAGCTTCTGTTCTTTATATGTACCTATCTCTATGTAAGAACATCGGCTGAAGAACAGAGACCTAACGTCTATTTATTTTAGTTTAGTTTATAAACCTACCAAGACGATCTCCAACTGTTAAAAAAGCTCGATCAAAGAATTTCTCCTGTAATTTGTCTTCTGGGTTCTGTAGATTTCTTACAAAATTTCTCATTGATGGCGAAGTATATAAAGTAGTGTCGGAAGTGTAAAGGTCTTTTAGAGTGTTTATGGTTCGAAAACGTCTCACTGTTGTGTATACTCTGCTTATGTGACCCTGGAACAATTCACAGAAATAGAGACGGTGTACTAATTCATAATATGAGTTATTGGATATTTGACCTTACAATTAATTCTGGGTCATCAGGTGTCGTTTGGTTTAGTTTAAGAGCATGCATGAGTTATAGTTAAGTTTAAGTTACCAAAGTAATTTTCTTACCAAATAAATAGCCAGAAAAAAAATGGAACCCAATAAGCATGCGCTTCTTATCATAAGCAATGTTCTAGTTTTCATCGGTGAGTATCCAAGCATAGTCGTCGTCACAGAATTGTGTAGGTACCACCAGAATTTCATTGTCTCTGGACCAGTCATTGTTTTGTTGATAATCGCCGTGGCCCACATGATGCCAGCGATTGCCACTAACACCGCACCTATCAGGGCCCATAATACTGGAGAGAACAAATTAAATACTCCGTGCCAAAGCGGTATGACATCCGGCTTCTTTATCAAAGCACACAATGTGTCGGTTTTAATGTAGTGCAGGTAATAAACTGGTTCAGCCGAATACTGAGTTACAAATCTTGAATTGAAGGATATATCCAACTCTTTTCGTATGATACAACCCAAAGCACCGTTTACATTTCCGTCGTCTGCCTTGTAACCATAATAGTTACAGTTTTCGTCATTACAGAAAGATACATTGAATTTTAAATGTGAGAGGATGTCGTGCATTATCATTCCGTCTAAACCGCAAAACCCAAGCGTTGAGTTTAAATCGTAATGCAGAAAATTATGTAAATTCTGGCATTCATTGATAGATGTCGGATATCTATAAAATAAGCCTGCCATCACAGGATAGCCCTCAGCTAGCTGTTCACCACTCTTTTTAATAGCTGTAAATATGTCATTGTAATTAGTAGCATTGATTAATTTAATAGATCTGTCGTATAGAGTCCGAGTGGACGGTCGTTTTCCGTTATAAATAACCATCTTTTGTTCACATGCAAAAGGGAATACTAATCCAACACGCATGATTTGAAATCTGTGCCACAAAGTGTTCATGATATTTTCTAACAATGAAAAGTCTGTGCTGTTCATCATGCCTTTCTTACATGTGAATTTGCTGTCACCGGTTACGATAATGTATAGTAAAGACCAATTGGATCTTATAGAAAACTGCCAGTGAAGAGAATCGAACATCTTCGTTGTCAAATATTTTGTCAATATAATGATGTTAGGATTATTATCCGTCACCATAAAATCTCTTGTGACATTGTCTGTCACATCCACATCTGTATTTAGTAATAGGACTGATTGATCAGAAATACTTGTTTGCAGGATACATGTTTTAATTTCAGGGTGGCCGTGTCCATCCATGTCTGTCAATACCGTTTGAGTATAATTTTGAACTGGTAAGAGAAGCTGACAATTTGTTACAATTGGTGCTAACTTGTACTTCGACTCAGAGGTTAAAACTCCGAGAAATTTTATAATGATAAATGCGAAGAACTTCATTTTTGATTTAACGAAATCAAACTTTATTAGCGCTAAATGTTCCCGAAATTGTTCACCCTCACGTCTGATTCTTTCTTGATTTACTTGTTACTAATAACTCCTAGATGGATCATCCTTTAATATATTAAAGCATGTAGGTATGTACTTGACCCTTATCAATATAAATACAGCATTATTCAGCCAAAACGTTTTGTTTGTCAATCTGTTTACGTCACATATGACTTGAACGTTGGAGATTCTTTATCGAAAAGTAAATAAACTTATTGATATTGTAATTTTGTGCTCCAATTTATGAGTGTTTACATTTGCACGAACATATTTATTCATCTGATCTGAGGTTTCACAATATTTCTATAATAGAAGTGAGCAACATTTACCTTTTGTGTTATTACTCGAGAATTGCACTCCTTATAGATTTATACATTAACACGTTCTTGTGTCAATAGTGTACCATGGTATATAAAATAACTTTACTCCAATTTTAAGCCGTTGTCACGATCAAGTTGGGAATGGCACAACTCTTCATATTATTCTTGTTATCGATTCTCTTGGCGATTTCCAGTTGACGGACGTTGGATGAAATGCATTTGCATCCTGAATTACTGAAGACTACAATAGAAATACGTATGGGCAACGTGCTATGTTGGTAGTAATGAAACACAACCGCTTTGCTCCAAGGCTAGTTTATTACTGCTCGTACCCTCACTAACAATGTACATACAGATCATCTCCCTCCAACATTAATTTGAAAATCTGTAACAATAACAATAAAACATTCTTATTACAAGATACAAAATGACGTATTGTTCTTATAATACTAACCTACCTACTTAAAATATTTTTTATAACAAACATGTTTCCTTAGCCTCTCAGAACGTCCGACCGGGGCAGTGTTTACAACATTAGAGTTATTATCCTCATTTGACTCGACACACTGTTCATCCGATTGGATTCTGTCTTCCATCACTTCGCAAACCTCCACCCAATCCCCATCGTCCGAACCCCTCTGTTCGCTTATACTATCAGCGCTTATTGCTACGGTATTATTATCACGGTCAGTCGTGACCTGCGCCTCCCTCTCCTCTATGGTAGTAGCTGATGGAGCTGGAGACGCTGGCGACGGCAAGGTCGCGGTAGATCGCTCATTAGATAGCGCTTCGGAGGATGGAGACTGTCGTGGCGAAAGCGATGGAGATCCCGGCGCCGACACTGGCGGTGGATTGCAATCTGGTACATTATGGACAACAGGCGCTCCCCCTGACGACGGACTATTAACTGTTATATCACTATTATTCGGAGTAGTATATTTTCTTAACTGATCTATGTGTCTGTTACAGCTGGTTCCGTAATCATTAAAATAAATCTCATACATTCTACTACCTATAATTTTTATAACGACACCTATGCTCCACATACATTTTCTTGCGATAAACCATTTCGCCCATACAGTTTCCCCTACTTGAAAACACCTCTTACACTTCATTACTGTTTGTTCTGTGTTTTTATTTATAATGTTGTTTTTTGGTAAAATCAAATCCAACCTACATCTTAAATTTCTTCCTAACATTAAAAAAGCTGGCGTGACACCAGTCGCGCAATGTGCAGTATTCCTATAATCAAACAGGGTTCCCTGTAGTTTTTCCTGAATATCTTTAAGACATAATCTGTCTTCTGCGAACATGCATTTTATCATTTTTTTACAGGTTTTAACGGAATTTTCTGCCTGCCCGTTACTGGCAGGATGATAAATAGGCGAATTTAGATATTCGATTCCGTTCACTCGACAAAATGTATGAAATTCGGCTGAGCTAATCTTTACATCATTGTCTGATACAATTACATTTGGTACACCGAATCTCGAAAACATGTCTTTCAATTTTTGAATAAGCTCGAGGAAATCTCTTATAATGAGCTAGTGAAAGAGCTCAATAATCATTTCACGCCGAAGAGGTCGACTTTCGCCGATAGGGCGAAGTTCTACGAAGCGACGAAATCCGACGGTGAGAGCATCGTGGAGTGGGCTGCGCGGCTGCGAGGGTTAGCCGTGTACTGCGATTTTGGATCGGGGCTGGACACGCTTCTGCGTGACCGTTTCGTTCTAGGCTTCAGAACAGGACCAGAGCGTGATCGGTTATTCGAGAGTGACTCAAAGACCCTGACTTTTGGGCAGGCCCTAGAAGTCGCTCAGAAGGCTGCTTGTGCACGGCAGGCACGCGCCGACGTCGTGGTTAAGGAGGAGCAGGTGTTTTATGTGCATGCAGGTGCGAGCCGCGACGCGCGCAGTGCCGGTGCTGGCTCGGGCAGAAGCCGCGCGGCTGGCACCGCCGGTGCTGCAGTTGGCCGTACATCTGATGACGGCGAGCAATCACGTTGTGCAGTGTGTGGTTTAAAAAATCATAATGCGTCTCAGTGTAGATATAAGAACTATAAGTGTCTTATTTGTGGCCAAAAAGGTCATTTAAAAAAGTTATGTGCGGGTAAGAAAGTAAAATTGTACAAAATCGGCACGGAGGAAGCGGAGACGTCTCAAGAAAACGTTTGCAAAGAGTGTGATCTTTATAACTTGAGGTATGTTGACTATAATCCGATTAAAGTTACTGTTAGTGTGGACAATGTAGATATGTGCATGGAGTTAGATACTGGGTCAGGAACTACGGTTATTTCCGAAACGTTGTATTTACTTCATTTTTCTCATTTTATTTTACATAAAAGTGAACTTAAGATGTGTTTGTACAGTGGTCATAAAATCACGCCCCTAGGATATTTTATAGCTAAAATATCATATTCAGGTGTATGCGAGGCGATTAAAATTTATGTTATAGAAAACGGTGGACCACCACTGTTGGGCCGTGATTTCATGACAAAATTCCGAATTTATTTTGCTACAGCAAATAACAGCATAGTATGTACTCCACAACGTGATTGGACGTAACCACACACTGCACAACGTGATTGCTCGCCGTCATCAGATGTACGGCCAACTGCAGCACCAGCGGTGCCAGCCGCGCGGCTTCTGCCCGAGCCAGCACCGGCACTGCGCGCGTCGCGGCTCGCACCTGCATGCAGATAAAACACCTGCTCCTCCTTAACCACGACGTCGGCGCGTGCCTGCCGTGCACAAGCAGCCTTCTGAGCGACTTCTAGGGCCTGCCCAAAAGTCAGGGTCTTTCAGTCACTCTCGAATAACCGATCACGCTCTGGTCCTGTTCTGAAGCCTAGAACGAAACGGTCACGCAGAAGCGTGTCCAGCTCCGATCCAAAATCGCAGTACACTCTCACCGTCGGATTTCGTCGCTTCGTAGAACTTCGCCCTATCGGCGAAAGTCGACCTCTTCGGCGTGAAATGATTATTGAGCTCTTTCACTAGCTCATTATAAGAGATTTCCTCGAGCTTATTCGGATGCACTAAATTCCGAACCAAACGGTAGGATTCATCCGACAAATGCGTTAATAACACTGCACTTTTGTTGACGTCCGAAATATTGTTCAACTCATTAAACTGCGTCAGTCTGCCATGAAAAACTTCCCATTCGTGGAGTTTATGGTCAAAAATACTTAAATTTCCTACTTTTACTTAAATACTTAAATTCGCCATTTATAACGCTTACGTGGGTACATAAAAAAACTCGTCGCCAAATGATATGTTGGTAGTAATGAAACACAACCGCTTTGCTCCAAGGCTAGTTTATTACTGCTCGTACCCTCACTAACAATGTACATACAGATCACAACGACTACATGGATTACAGTCCTTACCATTCATTTCTGTTCAAAGAAGAAGCTGATATTCCTGTGATACCGTCAAACAGTGTTTTGGAAATTATGGAGGAGCCTGTAAATCAGATATAAAACGAAGATAATGATAGACTGTACAGGATGGATGAAAAATTTAAAGAACCTACCGAAACATGAATTGGGAATCAATCAATTAATTTGTTTCTATATAGTAATAAATGACTTTTGTTAGATTTATTTGATGTTATCGGATACTGTTTAAGATAATAAATAATTTTGTTATAACATGTTGTTTCATTGTGCAAGCGTTTGTTTCTTCATTTAGTAGAGATAAAGCTGCCCTGAATTCGCAGCCTGTTAGTTGGTGAAGGATTACACACCTTCAATCAAGGTGGAGCTTGAATAGAGTTATCGAGGAAAAAGAAACCCATGTCCTGAGTGGATTTCTATAACCTACCGACTTCGGTTTTTAGAAATGGAAATATAAAATGATATTAAAAATTCGACTTTTTTCCGCTGCGAGTACGTACACAGTTCAGTGATATACATGGTGTTAGGAGCCCGTGCTTCGAGGGCAGATCAATTATGATATTTTTTTACTGCCGCCCTACCTGTAACCAATGCTGCCTTACCTCAAATTCGACTCTAGCTACAGCCCTGCTACTGTTATGTTGGTAGATAACGTTGTCACAGATATGTTTTATATTGTCAAAATTGTCAGATCATTTTGATATTTACAGGGTCGGTAGAAGGTTAATTTTTAAAAGCTTCTGTGTCCTTAACTCGATTTTGGCATGTTTGTGGTTCCTGTTTGCACAACTAGGTCTAGTTTCCCTTTTGATTTCGTTTTATATACTACTGCCGTGAAATTTTTCACATATCCAAAAGCAACCATTTAGTTGACAGGGGGGAGACACTTGACTCCAACAAAAATTAGCAATTTAAAGCTTAATTTTACGCAAACGGGTCCCTGAATCGAATAATAGGGATGATGACTAAAATAGTTATTTATGCTACAAATGCGGAAGGTAGGCGATTTCCGATGAGTGGATAAATCGACACGAGTCGGAAATCATCTTACGTACTATGCATTGTGCGAGTAAACAATTTTTTTTTTTTTTTTTTTTTATAATTTATTGGCTCGCTTTTGACCACTGTCTCGCCTGATGTTAAGCGATGAACCAAACAAAAATTAATAAAATGGCGGGTTTATTCAAGCGCGCTCAGCATAACCACAGAGTAACTAAAAGTTCCTCGGGCATATCTACTGCGCATGTGCATGTAGCTGTCACGTCGTAACGCAAAAAGGCACGAGTAAAATATACGTTCTGCCAAACATATTTAATGAATATTTAAAATTAATAATTCATTGATCAAAATCTAAATCTAGAGTAATTAAAAACTCCTTTCATGAAGTATTAGTTTTATTTTACCTTTTATATGAATGATAATCTGTACTTAACAAATTTTTTCAACTTTTCTTTTTTTTAAAAAAAACATAAAAGTAAAAAGCACTAGTGAAATAAAGTGACATTTGCCGCACAGTTTGGCTGCTTGGAAAACGCTCTTTTGGAGGACATGCACTGTAAAAATATTTTTAGTCCGTCAGATAGATTTCCAAAAAATATTGGACACGCATTTTTTCTTTTGTCACGTTAACAAAAAATTATGACGATACAGTGCGTTAAAATATCGCATGATGTCACGCCTTGGTACACTTTTTACATAGAAGTGACGTCACAAGCCCCCACCACTTGACGTCTACAGTAGGTAGATACCATAAAAAAAAACATGATTTTATTTTACCACTAAAGCCTAATTGTAGCTTTCTAGTACTAAGAGCCTCTGAGCTAAGCTGCGGACAAAAGGACATGGCGAAACTATAAGGCTTCCTTGTTAACTACGGAACCCTAAAAAGTGTGATCAGCTCACCTAGCGCGGGTACGGATACGTAGGTGAGCTGATACCCACTCGAATAAAAAATTCGAGATATTTTCAGTCTATCGCCATCGCCACCAACTGAGAATCGACTATTAACGCTAAGTTGTAAGTATATTTTTTTTTTTTTTTTTTTTACTATGTATAGGCCTGTGTTTGACCACAATCTCACCGTGGTCAGTAATGATGTGGCCGATGGTGGTAAGCACACAAAGCCTAGAAGGGAACTGGCTCTCAAGTGCTGCTGTCGGAACACACCGGAAGGTGCTTGGCGACAGATTGAGATTTTTGTAAGTATATTTTAGGTTAATTTTGAAGAAAGAAAGTAAGAAAAATATTTATTTGCACATGGGGGTGACCATAAGCTCTTAGAGCTAGGTTATTTTGAGTGTGGGTAAGTGACAGATGTATGTGGCTACATCTGTCCTTTTTTTACAGTCGAACTATGATAGTTTTGACACGTCAGGGTACGGGGACAGGAGACACGAAAAAATAAGCAAAAAATCTTGTCTCTGTCACGTATGACCTAGACTAGAGTCAAGAACAAACCCATCATAGATAAAAAATAAAAACACAAAATTAAACAATAATAAAACCCCGTGCGAAACCATTTTGTATTAAAAAATCCTAAGTATTGTGAGGTTGCAATGGCATTTGAATGGAATTTGTCATATATAAATTTTGTTGTGCCGGCATTTGATAATATAATTGAATTCTGAATTCAATTCTAAATAATGGCATGCCTAGCCGCTGCTAGCGGCGCGCGGCGCGGCAATCCCGAGCACTGTGGACTGTACTGACTAAAATGTTTCTTGCCTACCTATTGCTGTAATTTAAAAATAAGGCGTTTTCAAAGTGTTAAGTTCTGTGTTAAGTTTTCGGGCGCACGGTTGGCGCAGTGGTTGAGCAATTGACTGCTGCGCTGCGTGTCGCGGGTTCGATTCCCGCACGGAAGAAAAATTTGTATGACCTACAGATAATTGTTCCGGCTCTGGGTGTTTGTGTATGTGAGTTTATATGTTTGTAAACGCACCCACGATACAGGAAGAAATTCCTAGTGTGGGGCAACGTTTTTTATAAAGAAAAAAAAAAAAAAAAAAAAATGTAGTCCGTGTTCAAATTCCTATGAACGTCGTCGGCTTCACCCGGGTAATCGGAAAAGGTAAGATGAAGTAAAATCAAACAAACTTGCCTACACAACACACGTTTATTTATTTTTTATAATAATTATGATATTGAACACCGACATGCCCCTTAAAAAAATCGTCCCTAAAACACTCATTAGTAATGATGGTGGTGTACATCAAATCGATAATCGAATACAACCATAACTTTGATTGGTATTTTAACTTTAATACCATATTAATGGTTTCTAAAATTTAAAATTGATTTAAAAATTGGGGGCCTTATATACTGCTAACAATTTCCAAATAACATGAAAATGTCCTTCATATTTGTGTTTCGATCTAGCCCTGCATTTTTATTCACCCCGTACACCTGACATATGACATAAAACGGACAACTACACTCTTTGCGCTGTAGCATGGTGCGGGTGACAGTGGTGTTTTATTTGTAGACTAGAACATTCTGGTTGGGACTAGATAATTTAATTGACTAGGTACAGTTATTAATGATTTCTTAAATTACGAATGTTGTACAGCTGAAATACTAAATCATAATTTGTTAAATCACGGCAACTTTCAAGAGTGAAACGAAATGTCACGCACCATGCAACAGCGCAAAGAGTGTAGCTAACTTTAGAAAAAATATACACATACGACGAGGCTATTTTTCTTTAGAGAAAAGATGAGATGCTGACATACTCCACATCGTAGTTCCACCTAGCCTGAGGCCGTCCTACCCACACAGTGCTGGAGTGAATAGGTTACTTTTAAGCGAACGTGCTTCACCGACGTGATATTATCATCGCTTAACATCGGCTGAGATCCTAGTTAAGCGCGAGCCTATCTATACAAAATGCAGAAGTCAACATTTTGCTGTTGAAAAATATGCGATCAAAGCGGCTGCGTATTACCTATATAGTTAGGTATTGCTAGCTACATATCTAAACCATTTTCAACAGTGCCAGGTTTTTTTAACATCAATCTGGTGTTTTGTTTCAATAAATTGAGAAAAAGACACGACTCTATATAGGGTGGGCCAAAATTCGTGGATCAAACGAAACAGGATGATAGTTGGGGTGATTCGAAGAAAAAAAATTATACTTTAGGACCAAATAAATAGCCTAGTAAATAGTTCCAAATATCGACCTGTTTCGTTTGATCCACGATTTTCTGCCCACCACGTTAGGTATACAGCGAATTCAGAAACCACCATAGTTCAGAGAACTTAAAGACGGTGAGTTAAAACATATATTTTTAAGATCTTCGCTTAAACAATTTATGACGATGTTGTCTGCCTTCAAACAATTCCACTGCAAACACGATAATAGACAGAATTGTACCAACCAATAGTATCACAAAAGCTACTTGTTGGTCTTTTAGCTTTATTTTGTGGAAAGTCTTACGTTCGCTCTCGTGTTGGGGTTTTGAATTAGGAATATTAAGCATTTGCCGAGTCCACTTGTAGTACATAGTTGGTAAACCAGCTTCGTTTAACCGTTCTGTAAGAATTTGAAGTTCTTCGTAGAACGGGAAACCTAAAGAAACAAAGAAAAGATTTAAACAATTAAATCGTCAACCCGCTTTGAGCAAGTGTGGTGATTAATGGACGTGCCTTCTGAGTATGAGAAGAGACCTTTGCCCTGCAGTGGGGCAGTAACAGGCCGGTATTATTTATTATGGCTGATTCCATAGACCGTCGCTATGTCTCATTATACAGTACTGGTAGTGGTAGGGACTCCTTTTTCCACACTTAGACTTCCATTTGGTCCTTTGTGCGTGGGGGCACTGGCTAACACAGTCAGCCTAGGTCCGTCCAAAAGCACAGAAGCTTCCTGGGGGCTCCAAAGGCTTCACGGAGCGACCTCACTGTTGCGAGGATTTCTTTTCGTTGAGATGCCACGGCCTCACATTCCAGGATTACGTGGACAGCTAGCGTGAGCGTTAAACAGCCCTAGTCTATCAGTGTAAGTATTTTCAAAATTGGATGAGCTACATCAAAACATTTCCTCTTTATGATATTAGTTTAAATTAGATCATCATCATCATTTCAGCCAAAGGATGTCAACTGCTGGACGTAGGCCTCCTCTAAGTATCGTCATTCGATCGGTCCTGTGCGTATTGCAACCAGCAGATTCCCGCAGCCTTGATAAGGTCATCGCTCCACCTAGAGGGACCAACGCTGCGTCTTCCGGAACGCGGTCGCCACTCCAGAACTTTTCGGCCCCATCCGTTCTGCGAGCAATGTGCCCTGCCCAATGCCACTTAGGTTTGGCAATCGTTCGCATGCCTATGCTATGTAGGTAAGCCTGGTTCTCTAGCGGATGTCTTCATTTCTGATTCGATAACGCATGGTAACATTGGCTAGATAAAGAAAGCAAATTCCAATATCTGTGTAGAAGTTTTAGCTAAAGAATTGACGATTAGCGTTGGATTGCCACACATTCCATTGTTACCTGCTCGGGCAATGTAGGACAAGTAATATGTGTAGAAACATTCGTTCACTATATCGATGAGAGGTCTCCCGTGCCTGTCTGTGAACTGCTGAGTTATTTCCATGTTGGCATCCGATTTTCTGTCTACTGTTGCGGCTTTTTGGTGTTGCAGGATTACCCCTGGGACAATAAGTTAAAAAATATCTGAATAATATATGTAGATTAAGTGCCACATACTAAAACCTTTTGGCAAAATCTTTTTCTAACTACCCTCCTCTCACACAGCTTACAGATTTAAAAAACCTACCGTTTCTAGTGCAGTTTTTGCCAGGCCTACACAACTTTGATCGACCTCAACCTACGTCGGTGTTTTGAAGAAACCAAAATATAGGTACTAGACTTACCAAGACGATCGCCAGGCATCAAAAGAGCACGATCAAAGAATGCTGCTTGTAGCTTGTTTTCTGGTGCCTGTAGCTGTCTCATGAATGCTCTCATTGATGGGGAGGTATATAAAGTAGTTCCAGATGAGTAAAGATCCTCTAGAGTTTTAATTTGTTGATAATGTTTCACAGTTGTACAGACTCTACTTAGGTGACCCTGTGAAATATTAAACATTATCAGTGTGAAATGCAACTTTGCCCTAATATTTTGCAGACATGATGCATTCTTTATGATACAATTATGTTATATCTGCAGTGTCGCTAATGAATTTAATGTGGTTTAACCCAAACTTACTTGATATATGGCCAGAAAAAAAATGGCACACAATAAACAAGAGCTCCTTAAAATTATGAATGTTCTTATTTGCTTCGACGAAAATCCAAACAAAGTTGTCGTCACAGAGTTGCGAAGATACCACCAGAAAGTCATTGTCTCTGGACCAGTCATTGTTTTGTTAATCAAAGCCGTGGCCCACATGATGCCAGCGATTGCCACTAACACCGCGCCTATCAAGGCCCATAATGCTGGAGAAAACAAATTAAACACGCCCTTCCAAAGCGGTACGATGTCAGCCTCCTTTACTAAAGCACATAATGTATCAGTGTTAATGAAATGCAAGAAATAAATATGTTCATCCAAATACAAAGTCATAAATCGTGCATTGAAGGATACATCTAGTTCTTTACGGACGATACAGCCCAAAGAACCGGTAACATTTCCGGGCTGCGCGTATCCATAATTGCCACACTCTTCATTTTCAGGAACTAATAACTTAAATTTTAAATGCGAAAGGATGTCGTACATTACCATTCCGTCTAAACCGCAGTATCCATTTGTTAGGTTTAAATTAAAATTAACGTAATAGTGTAAATTCTTGCAAAATTTGATAGATGTAGGATATCTATGGAATATTCTCGCCTTCAAAGGATAATCATCAGCTAGCTTTTCCCCACTTTTCTTTATGTCTTGAGATAAATCTTTAAAATTAGTAGCATTAATTAGTTTTATAGATCTGTCGTATAAATTGCGTGTCGAAAGACTTTTGCCGTTATAAATAACCATTTTTTGTTCACATGCAAAAGGGAATACAAAGCCAACACGCATGATTTGAAATCTGTGCCACAAAGTGTTCATTATATTTTCTAACAATGAAAAATCTGTGGTGCTCATCTTGCCATTCTTACATGTGAATTTGCTGTCACCGGTAACGATAATGTATAGTAAAGACCAATTGGATCTAATAAAAAATCGCCATAAAGTAGAGTCAACCATATTTGGTGTAAAATATCTTGTCATTATTATAACGTTAGGATTATCACTTGTTTTAATAAATTCCCTTGTGACATCAAGTCTTTTGTCTATAGCTGTACCATATACATTTAATAACACGACTGATTGACCATGAAGACTGTTTTGTAGTATACATGTTTTTAATTCTGGGTTAGCACGCACATCCATGTCGAAAAATAATGTTTGTGGATAGTTTTCAACTGGTAGCAGTAGTGGACAATTTTTTACAACTGGTACTAACTTGTACTTCGTTTTGGAGCTCGAAATTACGAGAATCTTTGTTATGATGATAAATACCAAAAGAAACTCCATTTTTGGTGTTAATTAATCGAACTATTCACAGCACATATTATGCTTCCTTGATATAGTTAACACTAACGAGTTCTTTGAAATTCTCCTTGAATATAGACGTGTACTGTATCTACCCACTTGATCACTATTGAAGCTTACCCCAATCGATCACCCTAAAGCGTTTGCTGTGTCAATCTGTTAACGTGACGGCACAAATATAAACATGAAGATTTCTTTATTGATGAAGATGGATTTATTTGAAAAAAGATAACATCTTATTGGTCAGCAAATAACATTAACTGACCCATTTATGTAAATTTGTTTGAAAAGTTTACAGCTTAAGATTGATGTTATAATTTTACATTATTTATGTGGATCCGAAGAGTTTTTTTAAATAACTGAATGAGAAGTATAGCTCCCATGCATTTCCAAACGATTATCAAATATCTAAAATCTCGCTTTAAGGCAGTTTAATCTATTTATCACCCGACTGCCGAAGGAGGCTAATGTGTTTATCAGTCTATGTATGTATGTATGTTTGTTCCTATGTGGCGTTCTAGAGACCAAACGCGTTGGCCGATTTTGATGATTCATACGTCACTCGATTCGTCTTAATCCTGCGAGTGTCACTGGCTACATTAAAATTAGAAACCATATTGTGCTGCCATTTGAGCCATATTGTGGCGAAAAATTTTTTTTTTCGTTTGGTGTATCAAAATAAAGGATTTTAAGAGGCGATTTCAAAAATATATCAGACTTATAAAAAATAACTAAAAAGTTGTAAATAAAAAAGTTATATGTTATAATACATCTGGTTTTGGTCCGACAGCTCGCGAATATGTATTCTCCGACTGCACAGCATGATTTTCTTCTTGTTTACGTCTTTTTAGTTTGCTATTTAAGCAGACGGGTTTTTTTATTTTTTTATTAACTTTTTTTTTAGAGTCAATCTTACTCCGAATAGCAGGATGCATAGGCATTTCTACATCATAAAATCATACCAAATCGTCCGGAAAGCACATTTATAGATTGAAATCAAACATACTTGTCTGCAAAGCACACATTTAATTCGTTTAGAAACACAAATCAGAATACAATCAATACATGCATGGGCAAATAAGCACAAAATGCACATGAAACAGTCAAAATAAATAGATGGACAATTCAGTTGTAGAAGGCAATATTTATAACTAACAATGCGACGACCTCATGGGTGTTTTCACACCAGGCACTAACGAAGACAATACGATACATCGTGTGGCGTTATAAAAAAGTCGCATTAATGCGTATAATTATGCTTTAAAATAAAAATACACCGAAAATATATAGAAGAATACCGCAGATATCTAAATGGAATTAGCTAATTTATATATTTAGTAAGAAGAAAACTTATGAGAGAAATTTTGACTATATTTGAGAGTAATACGCTGAACACACGTACCTATCATCTACGCAGTTCCAACCGGTTAAATTCTGGCTTATGCATCCAGCAGCCGTATTGCGTAAGTGCGCAAAGAAATTAAACTCTATCCAACTGACCAAATCGGCCAATCACACAAAAACATCGCGTCATTCATCTCGCATGTGATTGGTCGATTTGGTCGGTTGGACAGAGTTTAACTTCTTTGCGCACTTACGCGATACGGCTGCAGGGGTCCTTAACGACATAAAACTAAGTTTCAATCCGTGGAATTTTAAAAGATCATACTATCACGTAATTGCTAGATTAAATATAAAAGAAAAATAAATGTAATAAAAAATATTCCGCGCCTGGCGAAAAATACCGCCTTCAGGAGTACCGCTCCAATGCTTGATTACGGGCAGAAACAGCACCGCAATTGAAAGAATGTAAGAATGTAATATTATATTATTATGTGTCTGAAAATACTACTAATACTCAGACGTTGAAAAAGAATACGGAACTCTTTATAAAATGTATGGGACCATGAAGTCTGCAGGCTCACAAGGGGCCAAGCGCTCTGCCCGTACGAGAGAGCCGGAATCTGATATCTAATAACCAATCTGTTTATTCTTGATAACTACGTTAACATGATCTAAGCTATATTCGCGTGACGGCACGAACGCACACTAGAACTCAATAAGTATTGAATCTTAAAATTTTGACATATAAATTCACCAAAATAAAAAATTTCTTCCTTCTGCCATGATTTTTTCGTAGTGACGTTTATTTATTCATCCGAAATTTTGGCTTGTTTTCTTGTCAGTCGGCATTTTAAAATTCACGTAGTGTAACCTGCCAGCCTGTCGAAAAGCTATACCAATAAGTCTTGTAGCAGATCGCTACAAGACTTATTGGTATAGCTTTTTTGAGTCGGCATTTTAAAATTCACGTAGTGTAACCTGCCAGCCTGTCAAAAAAGCTATACCAATTAGCCTTGTAGCGATCTGCTACAATACTTACTATCAGCGGGTAGGTGTTTTCTTGGATAGACGGTATCAGATTAAAAAAAAAACATAGTGAAGAAAGGCTAGTGCATATGACGCATAGCCATCTGGTTAAATTAGCCATAATAATAATAATAATTAGCCATTGGGCGCCTAGTCCGTTCATTAAACGCCGGAATCCAATTAAATGGCTGAAGGACAACTAGCCAAGACATTGAGCGCAATGTTAACCAGATGGCTGAATATCGTATAGCCATTTAGTTAAATTGGATATTGATGCATTTGTAACGTTTGGTTACTGTGACTAGATCGTTTAGACTCAAATATGTCGCGAAAACTTGCAGAAGACGTAGTATTATTTGGCACCTCTATGTTTTCATACTATTTTGACAATATCACACTTTAATTTCACTAAAAATTGCACATAAGAACATTTGTTTTTGTGACTACTAGCGCCGCAGTAGAAAGAAAACTAAACTAAATTTTGCATCACTTGGCTGAGTCTTGGTCAGTCATCTTCAAATTCAATTGTACGTACACAATACGTCAAGTAGTTAAAAGTTGAATGATTCTAGTTTAATTAACAATCGGCCTAGGCATTCAATTGGATGCCGCCGTTTAATGAACGGCCTAGGCGTCCAATTAGCTGGTAATTGAGGACAGAGGGCTGCGACACATATAAAATATCAGCGTATCGTAGCGCATTGAAATACAAAAGAGCCTGAATTCTATACGAACGAATGAAAGTGAAGTTTTAGAATTTTTATAATGAGTTTTATTGCAGCGGCGCGGCGACGCCATAGAAATATATTAAAAAAAAACCCACCTGTATTGTAAAAAAGAAAATTAAAAAACTGATCTAAAACATTAAAAACAAGTTAAATGATTTTTGTGTTGAATGGGCACAAGGTAAGTACTAAATAGATTATAATATTTACTGTGCAATTAAACCGCTATTGTGCACAAAAGTGGATAACTGAAAGCCAATATTTTCAGCGAAGTCGGGGGACCTGTAAAGAACTGTTCCAAAAATCGTCCCCCGACGGCAATGAAAAGATTGGTTTTCAGTTTTCCACTATTGGGCGCATAAGCTCCCATGTCTAGCAAAATACTTCTGCTCTCTGTCTCTCTTAAATACGGTTAATTGCCAATACAGTATCGTTAGCGAGTCGTTGTAGTTATAGTCTTATTTCCAAGCTCCCAATAGCAATAGCATTTAAATTACTAACAAATGCTGTACATACATTTAAATCAATCACACATGAGTTTACTTTATACAAAATATGTAGGTACAAGCCCTGAGACTGGTAGAACTTTGCACTCGCGGCCAAAAAGAAACAAATATGGTTGCATACAAGGAGGCCTGCACGTACAACGAACCAAATGCGAGTCTAAGTGCGGAAAAGGGGTCCATCTATCCTGTCCTGGTTGCATACAAATAAAAAGGAAAATATATTATATTATAGGTACACTCTGTGCGAATGCGAATCATCATAGTTCAGCCAAGTCATAGTGAAAAGGTTCAGAGGGGTAGCAGGATTTTGGATTAGAACTTGATCAAGATCTTCGCTTATACGTTTTACAATATTTCCCTCTGCCTATACATATTTCAGCTGCGAACACAATGGCGGATATGGCTGTACCAATAAATAGTATTCCAAACGCTACACATTGGTCTTTCAGCCTTATTTGGGAGAAAGTCCGCGGTTCGCTGTTGCTTGTGATTTTCGAATATGGGACTTCAAGCATTTGTTGAGTCCATTTGTAGTATATATTTGGTAAACCAGCTTCATTTAGACGTTCTGTGAAAACTTGGAGTTCTTCGAAGAACGGGAAACCTAAGAAAAAAAAATACTTAGTATTAGCCATTTAACACTTTCGATCTGAAGATCAAGTCATCGTCTTCGCTGCTTTTCACAAATAAAAAAAATTAAGCGAGGTAGTTGACATATACTTACTTGTGATCTGACTCTGTAGGAACCATTTAGGGACAATTTGTGTGACATTTTTGGGTTCCCAAAATCAACTTCGATTTACTAAACCAATCAAATTTTTTTTTTTGTTTTTAATAATATTCGATTTATTAAAAATATTACCTGATCGAGTAATGCAGGACAAGTAATAAGTATAGAAACATTCATCCACTATAGCAATAAGAGGGTTTCCGTGATAGTCTGAGTACTGCTCGAAAATTTCCATGACGGCATCTGACTTCCTGTCCACCGTTGCAGCGGCTTTGTGTTGCAATACTACTCCTGGAATATAATTTATTTTAAGGATTTTTAACAATAAATTCCTTTGGAATCAATTGACAAGCCCAGTTCAGGACGGGTACCAGTCTAATCGGATTCAGCTAATAACCTGTATTACACATGTAGCGACTGCTAATCTAATCTCCTCAAGTCCTCATTATAGTTACTGGGTAACACACGATTCCCCTTGGCAAGTGTTTACAGAGTACTTCTTTATTGCTTCCTACTACCCGTAATTACTGTCAAATATCTTCAAACGCGACTTCATCATCCTGGAACCAACGGCCTAACATATAACCTTCTTTTTTCAGCTTCAGCTAGCTGAAGCTAAAGAAGCTGTACCTAATGAAAGCTTCTGGTGCGTAATTATTTGCTCTGTTAGCCTACATAAAAAACCCTGGATGAGCTTCCTCACAAAGTTTTCTAGAGTGTAAAGCTACTGTGGCCATGACTACTCAACTTACCAAGACGGTCACGATCGCCAGCTATCACGTGAGTTCGATCAAAAAATTCCCCTTGTAACTTGTCTTTTGGGTTCTGAATTTGTCTCAAGATATCTCGCATTGAAGGAGACGTGTATAAATTAACTTCAGAGTAATAAAGATCCTTCAGTGTTTTTATTTGTGGAAATCGTTCCACAGTTGTGTACACTCTGTTTATGTGGCTCTGAAATAATACATTACAGTCAGAGTTATTTAGAAATATACTAACTTGTAAACGTACTTAAAAATAATTGACTTACCTGATATAAAGCTAGTATAAAAATAGAACCCAATAAGCATGCGCTCCTTATCATAAGCAATGTTCTTGTTTTCATAGGTGAATATCCAAGCATAGTCGTCATCACAGAGTTATTAAGGTAACGCCAGAATGTCGTTGTCTGTGGACCAGTCATTGTTTTGTTGATCATCGCCGTAGCCCACATGATGCCGCCGATTGCCACTAACACCGCACCTATCAGGGCCCAAATTGCTGGCGAGAACAAATTAAACACACCTTGCCAAATTGGTTTCTCATCGGGTTTTCTTACTAAAGCACACAGTGTATCGGTTTTAACATAATTCAAGTAATAAATGTGTTCATCTGAGTACAAAGTCATAAATCGAGAATTGAAGGATATATCCAACTCCTTCCGAATGACACAGCCCAAAGTTCCGCTAACATTCCCAGAAACTCCATAACCGTAATAGTTACATTTTTCATCTCTAGTAAAAGTATTGTTAAACTTTAAATGCGCGAGGACGTCGTGCATTACCATTCCATCTAAACCGCAGTATCCATCCGTCAAGTTCAAATTAAAATTCACGTAATAGTGTAAATTTTCACAATCTTTTATAGCTGTTGGATATCTGTAGAACATGCTGCCTCGTATTGGATAGTCAATTGTTAGTTTTTCGCCGCTTTTCTTTATGGCTACTAATAAGTCTTTAGGTTTAGTAGCATTAACTAATTTAATAGATCTGTCGTATAAAATTCGAGTGGACATTCTTTTACCGTTATAAATAACCATCTTTTGGTCACATGTAAAAGGGAATACTACACCCACCCGCATTATTTGAAATCTGTGCCACAAAATGTTCATGATATTTTCCAACGATGAAAAATCTTTTGTATTCATCGTACCATTCTTACATGTGAATTTGCTATCACCGGTTACGATAATGTATAGTAAAGACCAATGGGATCTAATAAACAACCGCCATAGAGTAGAGTCAAACATTTTCGGGGTTAAAAATTTTGTTATTATAACGACGTTAGGATTATTAGTAGTCCTAAGAAATTCTCTTGTGACATTCATTTCGATCTGTATGTCTGTATTTAGTATTAGGACTGACTGTGTAGACAGACCTTTTTTCAGGACACACGTTATAAATTCTGGGCTAGCGTGTGTATCCATGTCTAAAACGACTGTTTCTGAATAGTTTTTGACTGGTAACAGTAGCGGACAATTGGTTTCTACCGATGCTAACTTGAACTTCGGATCGGAGCTCGATATGAAAGCAGGAAAAGTTGTTACGATGAGGAATGCTAGAATCTTCATTTTTGATATTACGAAAGGCTTATGTTTAACTTACCACCAGATATAGTAACATATCTCCAAATAAATCATTGTTAACCCAAAAGTAGTAAATGATCACCAAAAGTAGTAAATGATCACCAAAATTAAACCAATGACCAAAAAGATTATAAAATTTCTGGGAGCAACTTGGAAGTAGCGCTCGCCGGCCGCTGCCGCGGCACCGCTCGCTTTGCTCGCTCGGCTCGCTTGCGGTTGGTCACAGTTCTAACCTAACCTAACCTATTTTACAACATTAAATAGCGCAATAATTTGCTATTAAAATTTGGTGATCAATTTACTAAATTTGGTGATCAATTTACTAAATTTGGTGATCATTTACTATTTTTGTCAGTATATTACTAGATTTGGTGGTTAGGGGTTATCGTCACAAAGTTTTTTTTGGTGGTCATTATATTTATTCCCATTACGAAATCAAACTAGTTATATTTGTGCCAAGTGTTCGTCAAATTGTTCACTTCACTTTAATGCCTACTTGATTTAGCTTCACTAACAATCTCTTTGAAGATCTCTCTTTAATATAGACGTGTACTTGGTCACTATCACCACATCTACCGACCTTAATCACTCTAAAACGTTTACTACTTCAATCTGTTAACTTGTGACAGCACAATATGAAAGTGAATATTTCATTATTGATGAAGTTCTATAATATTATGTGGATTAAGATAACATTTTAGGGCTTAGCAAATATGTCTGTGACAACTCAATCACAAACGTGTTTAAACGTTTGTGATTGATCCTCCAAAATAAAACTCATTATTTGAAGTAGTCGTGTTGCTACTCCCCCGTTTTGAATGCGTTTTTCTAAAATCTACTCTGCTCTAAATAATGGTTTTCCTCAAGGGAGCATACTCAGGCCGACTCTATTTTATTCATAGTTTTCAACCGACTTCAAAAAGGAGAATGTTCTCAATACGACTCTATATTTGTTACGCGATTACACCGCCAATTATGACCTGATTTTGATGAACCTTTTTTATTTGAAAGCTGGTGTTGATCAAGATCTGACGAGTATTTTTAAGTTATCCTTAATAATTTGTATTTTCATGGTAATATGGAATTTGAATGGTGGGAACGTTTGCGCATTTATATTGTAACGTCTTCACGTACATGCACGAGCATGTAGCTGGACACTTAAGCACCTACCACACGTGCATGCTTGACCACAGTTTTGTTTGCGCATGCTTCTCGCATGAAAAGACTGAACACGGACGTGTCTACCACACGGCACAGTTCAGTACGGGCAAGCCACATTCTTGTCGACATCGTCAATTGTCATGGTACCTTAGTACCAAAACTTCTTTTTTTTGTATACTGTACACAGTAAAGTATATTCTATTCTATTCTATTATAAAAAGAGAAAAAAAAAACAAAACGTTCAATTATTTAGTACTTATTTTTTCGTTTTTGACACTGACTTCCGAAATGAGAGTTTATTTTCGGTTTAATCTCTATGTTAAAAAGTTTTTATTAACTATCAAAATATTAAAGTATTGGCACAGCCGTAGCCCAGAATTGGCACGCAAGAATCTACTGGATATGCTACCTTCTATTTTAGACTATTGGCCTGCTCCGGGATATAGGGAATATGCATACATATAACGTATATACGTTATATGTATGCATATTCCGTGTGAAATATTTTTTCAAATAGGTGCTTCCGGAGATTACCCTGCACATACACAAATTCTCACTCTATCTTTATAATTGAGTAAATAATTAGTTTATTATTTATACTCTATACTAATACTAATATTATATATATATATATATATATATATATATTAATATTATAAAGATGAAAGATTTTTTTGTTTGTTTGTACCGAATAGGCTCCGAAACTACTGGACCGATTTAAAAATTCTTTCACCTATAGAAAGCTACATTATTCCTGAATGACATATTTTATTCCCGAAAACGGGTTCTTTGGGGTGGTCCACGGGAGCGAAGCCGCGCGGAACAGCTTGTTATATAGTATAGATGTATACTCTGCCATGCTGATGAAATAAAATTTCGATTGATTGGATAAGAGGAGTTCGGCAACCAAAGGTAGTCGGAGAAGGAGTGAAATTAAACAGACTTGTAAACACAGCACGCATTTATTAACGATACTTATTTTTACATAGTGTATTTAGTAAAAGGCTGCACATATTATTAAAGCAACGAATTTATTAAACATGGTTCGATTTTTTGAGACAAAAAGTGCTCTTACAATATACACGCTGTGATTACACCTGCAGGGATTAAAGTAGTGCATTCATAAAAATAGATTTAGTTTGAAATTGATGAGCGTCGCCTATACAGTTTCACGTGTTGACGTCTACCTATCCACATTTCGGCTGCAAACACGATAACAGAAACAATTGTACCAACAAATAATACTCCAAAAGCCACAATTTGGTCTCTTAACTTAATTTTAGAGAAAGGACGTGGTTCTGTGTCGATATCGGGCATGGAATTCGGGATTTCAAGCATTTGTTGAGTCCATTTGTAGTACATTGATGGTAAGCCAGCTTCATTCAGACGTTCTGTAAAAACTTGGAGATCCTCGAAGAACGGAAAACCTGATAATAAAGAAAATAATTAATTGAAATATTGCTCATGAAAAATTCATCAACAATTTTCGTGGGATGTCGTTAATTTCACTCCGAATTCATGAGTAGGTACTTAATTAGGGCGGGATTATAAACTTGGCTTTCTATGGAAGTGAGTCAAGTTGAAACTGCTATATGGGGGAATTTTAGGCTTAGGAAGTTAAAGTAGATTGAAGATAAAAAAATTAAATAAAAAAAATTGAAAATTGTTTTTTTTTTTTAATTGTTTTTTTTTTTTTTAAATTGTTCCCCGAAACCCCGAAAATATTGTTGTGATATCCCACAAAAGTTTTCGAGTTTACCTGTTCGAGCAATGTAGGTCAAGTAATAAGTGTAGAAACATTCATCTACTATGTCGATGAGAGGATTGCCGTGATCGTCTGAGTACTGCTCAAGAATTGTCATCTCGGCATCTGATTTCCTGTCCACAGTTGCTGCGAATGGGTGTCGCATTATTACTCCTGGGGGCAATAGAAGAAATTATTTAGAAATGTTCACGCCTTTAACTAGCCTTATATTGCTTTTTTGCTTCTTTAGATACGATACGATAAGCTCTAATGCGTAATGACTTAAAATAAATATCAAACTTGTCGATGCCGAGACAGTAAAATTAACAGTTGATGTTCGTGATATATATTATTATGTTAGACTACAACATGACATGTTTGTGGATACTCGTATACCAACTTACCAAGACGATCGTCGCCGGGTATCAAATTAACCCGATTAAAGAATTCTTCTTGTAAGTTGTCTTCTGGGTTTTGTACGCTTCTCATGAGATCTTTTATTGCATCTGATGTGAATAAAGTTGCTCCCGAAGTATAAAGGTCATTTAAAGATTTTATGGTTTGAAAGCGTTCCACTGTTGTGTATACTCTGCTTATGTGACCCTAAAATATAGATAATTGTAACAAAAGAATATAAACAAATGCTTTTTTTTAACAACTTATTTGTGTATGTATGTTGTAAAATAATGGACTTACTTGATATACAGCCAAACTAAAAATTGAACCTAATAAGCATGCACTCCTTATAATAAGCATTGTTTTAGTTTTCATTGGTGAATATCCAAGCATAGTCGTCGTCACAGAATTATAAAGGTACCACCAGAATGTCAGTGTCTCTGGCCCCGTCATTGTTTTGTTGATCATCGCTGTGGCCCACATGATGCCACCGATTGCCACTAACACCGCACCTATCAGGGCCCATAATACTGGAGAGAACAAATTAAACACCCCGTGCCACAGCGGTACAACTTCAGGCTTCTTTATTAAAGCACACAATGTGTCGGTTGTAACATAATGCAGGTAATAAACTTGTTCATTCGAATACAAAGTCATAAATCTTGAATTGAAAGATATATCCATCTCGTTTCGACTGACAGAACCCAAAGTGCCGCTTATATTCCCGCCAATCCCAAAACCAAAATAGTTACAGTTTTCACATTTACAAAAAGATGGATTAAATCTAAAATGTGAGAGGATGTCGTGCATAATCATTCCGTCTAAACCACAAAATCCAAGCGTTAGGCTCAAATTAAAATTCACGTCGTAGTAGCGTAAATTCTCACAATCTGTGATAGACGTAGGGTATCTATAGAATAAGCCAGCCAACATGGGATAGCCATGAGCTAGCTTTTCCCCACTTTTCTTTACGGCTACAAACAAGTCATTGTAATTAGTAGCATTAATTAATTTAATAGATCTGTCGTATAATATGCGGTTGGAATGTCTTTTGCCGTTATAAATAACCATCTTTTGTTCACATGCAAAAGGAAATATTACTCCAACACGCATGATTTGAAATCTGTGCCACAAAGTGTTCATGATATTTTCCAATAATGAAAAATCATCTGTATTCATTTTGCCATTCTTACAATTGAATGTGTTATCACCAGTAACGACAATATACAGAAGAGACCAATTGGATCTGATAAAAAAAATAGAGTCAACCACCTCCGATGTTAAATATTTCGTCATTATAATGACGTTGGGATTATTATTCGTTATAATCAAATCTCTTCTGATATTTTCTCTAATGATCACATCTGTATCCAGTAACAGGACTGAATGTTTCGATATACTGTTTTTCAGGATACACGTTTTAAATTCCGGGGGAGCGTGTACATCCATGTCGAAAAATATTGTTTGTGAATAATTTGCAACTGGTAGCAGTGGCGGGCAATTTGTAACATCTGGTATGAACTTGAACTTCGATTCGGAACTTGAAATAGCGAGAAACGTTTTGATGATGAGGAATGCAAGAGACTTCATTTTTAAGTTCCAAAACCAAAATCCTTGTGACCATTTCTCGTCAAATTTTTCACTACAAATCAATGCCTTCGTGACATGGTTGTCACTAGCGGGTCTTTGGAAAGTTTTCCTTTAATATAATCTATATTGGCGTGTACGTGATCCTTATCAATATTAATAGATACCAGAGGTACAGCTATCGATGTTAATCACTCAAAAACGTTTGCTAGTCTACTTCAATCTGTTAACGTGTGACAGCACTATTTATTCAGGTCGAATATTTCATTATTAATAAAGATGTGGATATCTGAACGAATCAGCTTTACGTGATTTATTGATTAACAGTTTTGAGTAATTGTGTATCGAAGTATCAAATGATTTTATCATGAGTTAGGTTATTTACCTCAAAAACATAAAACTGAAACCTTATACGATTACTTCGATGTCCGTCCATCTATCAATACCCTTTTTCTCAGGAACGGGTCAATAAGTTGAAATTAATCAAATACTAAGATCTGCGGTCTCTTGAAGTGGTAAAAATTTCGAGTTTTTTATTGTTAACGCAATAAAAAAAAACACAAAATAAATAAATAATATCGAAGAAGTATCTCAATGCTTCCCTCCACACTAAAGTCACATCTTATCTTTCTTGAAGGACTAAAAGCTTCTTTATGGTACAGCATTACACAAAAATAGCAAATACTAGATTCTGGCTTGAAGTAAAACACGATCTTGCTAGATAATGACTACTTTATTTTCCATGTAAGGTATATCAACAAAACCTAAAATATGCAGTTACCCACATTACACAATAATGTTAAATATACTACATGTTCCCTTTTTAAAGAAAAATAATAACTTTAGCAAATGCCCGCCACCAATAATAACAAAATATTTTAAAACATAAAGATGTGTTATCTATACAATCTCAATAACAACCCATTACTAAACTATGTGCACGGATATCCTATTCTCTCTCTTTTATTTAACTAAAATAATCACTGCTAAATTAATACACATTATTTTATTTTACTTTTTGTTAAAAAACAGTGCAAGTTTTTCACGTGCCCGTCGGGACGCAGCTCGGGTTTGGTGTCCTACAACTAATTCTGGAGAAGAACTAGCTGACCTAGTCACAGCCCTGTCATTGTTACTCAACCCTTCATCTACATTTTCCTCCGCGTCACTGTACGTACTGGCGCACTCATTTTCATCACTATCACTATCCTCCTTCCCTTGCAAAGAAGCAGAATGTGCCGTGGTATCTCCTGGCCTCGTATCTTTCATGATGTGCCGTCTGTTGCGGCGGTATCTCCGCCCGCTGCTATCAGTGAGGAAGTACGATCGCGGCTGCGGTGCCGGTGCCTGCACTCGCATGTGTCGCCGATGCATGTCGCTATCCGCTACAATTACATTTTCACCGGCTTTTAATACTGGCAATTCTCGGGAATGCATATCATAATACTTTTTAGATAGTTCTCGTTTTGACTGTATATTTTTATAGTCGTCATTGTTGTTACGTTCTGGTCGTAATCTTTCTTTATATATTGGCAAGCGAGTGTTCAGGCGTCGACCCATCAATAATTGCGACGGCGCACTTTCTCCATCCCTTGGAGTTGTTCTGAAATTTAGTAATCCCAGATAATAATCTGTACCTGTACTGAGTGACTTTTTTATTATGCCTTTTACTGTCCTCACTGCTCTCTCACTCAAACCGTTTGACTGGGCGTAATTGGGCGATGATGTTGTATGTTTGAAGCACCATTCTTCAGTCAATTTGCAAAATTCCCTGGAACCGAATGCCGGACCATTGTCTGTTATAAGTTCCGTTGGAATACCATGTCTTGCAAACTGATCTGTCATCGCCGCTATGACTACCCTAGATCCAATATTTGTTAAAGCATTAATCTCGATGTAATTTGAAAAATAATCTACCATAATTAGGAAGTTCTTTCGGTCGCAAAAGAATATATATCAGCGCCAACCTTCCTCCATGTTAAATCTGGTATTGAATGCGATATCATAGGCTCCTTCATATTTCGCGCGGCGTGCTCGACGCAGGCGGCGCAGACGCGCACGGCCTGATCCACGTCACGTGACATCCCGCTCCAAAACATGACATCGCGCGCTCGACGCTTACATCGGTCGATTCCTAGATGCCCCTCGTGGACGCGGGATATCATTTCACCTCTCAGACCACGCGGTATGAAGACCAAGTTGTTTTTTAAGATCACACCGTCCACTACTTGTAATTCTTCTTTATATGCCCAATGTATTTTTATCATTTCAGGTAAATCCTTTTTGTACTTCGGCCATCCATTTAGAATGTAAAATTCTAGTAACTTACATTCTTGATCCCTTTGCGTTGCCTCTCTGACCAAACCGAGTTTGCTGTCGCTGAATGGTATGTTTTCTATAAGGAAACAAGCCTGATCCTCCACCTCAGACGTCACATTGTCACTCATGAGTTCCGGTAAGGCTGCTCTAGATAATGTATCTGCTACTGAACTCATAGCGTTGCACGCGCAGCATCATTCTTTGCAAGCGAACCGGCACTGAATTTAAACCTTTTTTGAATAAAGCCTCCAGTGGCTTGTGATCAGTTTCCACAACCACATCCTTCTTCCCATACACATATTGATGGTATTTTTCCATAGCAAATACAATCGCGAGCATTTCTTTTTCAATTTGCGCGTAACGCTTTTGTGTGTCAGTCATTGTCAGTGAGGAAAACTCGACCGGGCGACCGTCCTGCAACAGTGCAGCACCCAACGCCGTGGAGCTCGCATCCACCGTGACCAAGACCGGGCGGTCGCTTGAATACAGCGCCAGCACCGGCGCGCTGCTCACTGCTTGCTTCAACTTGCGAACCGCACTAGCGTGTACACTGTCCCACACCCATTCATTGCCTTTTTTGAGCAAGTTTCTAAGTGGGCCTGCTATTAGTGAATAATTTGGATTGAACTTGGCTAAATAATTGATCATTCCAAGAAAGCGTTCCAAAGATGACCTGTCCTTTGGTTCTGGCATATCTCTTATTGCCTTTTCCCGAATTCCTAAAGGTATTTTCCTAAAGCATTGTTTTCTAATATGATTTTGTATTTGCCTGGTAACTTGCCAATTCCATGAAATAAATCATTATATGTTCGAGTTTTAACCGAACACACAGCGAAAATGCATAATTGCATCGAAAGCAAGTATGCACATTCGCTCGATTACCAAAATGTGGGCCAGTTCGCGTTTAGATCTCGTCAGAGACACCACGTACTCATAACCAAAACCATAACCATTTTACCATACTTTTTACCATTCATTTAGTTACATAGTTTACTTTAATTTAGTATTTCGTGTATCTAAGTGTTATATAGTGTTTCAATATAGTTGTTTCCCTTACAATCCAAGACTTTAACTTTTACCATATCCTATCATTACAAGAAAGGTGTGTTAGGTCACCATAGCACCAAGCACTACTTTCTACATGGTCCTTCGAGCATTTAATTACCAGTGACAGTGACTACCAAGTGATACAGTGCCACGCGAACCAGGAGATCGCTGCAATTGGGAGAACCTCGGATTGCAGAGACGGTCGGTTGGAGCATAAAGGTCAGACCAAACCATTGATTTAAACTAACCATTACCAATTTTTTTTTTAAAACAACTCTAAGTATGGAATCCACGCAGCGAGAGAGTTTTCTCCATACAGAGAGAGGATCCAGCAAGCTGAACGGTTTATTAAAGAAGCAGAGTATAAATCTCAAGGCGTTCATGAGAACCGTGAGTAATATTGAAGTAGATAAGTTCGAGAATCAATGGCAATTCGAGAACGCTCTAAAATCACTGGATAGCCGATGGGGTGAGATTGACAGACTTCATTGGGAAATTGAAGGTGAGGATGGAGGCGATGATCTTACGTACCAAATGGAATTCTGCAAGCACGAGGAAAAGTACAGTGAGTTGACAAACGACATCAACGAAAAGATGTGGGCAGTAAGGCACCGAGAGAAGTCAGCTCCGAAGATGGACATCCCCGTGTTCAATGGAACTTACAACCAGTGGGTTCCCTTCAAAGACTTGTTTAGCGAAGCGATCGATAAAAACCCGTCGATGTCTAATGCGCAGAAAATGCAGTTTTTGAAGAGTAAGGTGACTGGAGAAGCAGAGCGTCTGATTCACCATTTACAGATTAGCTCTGACAATTATCAAGTATGTTGGGAAATATTAAGCCATAGATACGGCAACAAGAAATTGATTTTCACGTCCCATATTAATATCCTACTTGGGCTGCCCAATATACAACAGCAATCGCTGGCTACGATTAAGAAGCTGCATGACGTAACCAAGGAGACGTTACACGCTGTACAGAATCTGGGAGTAGATATAGCAACTTGGGATCCACTTCTAGTGCACTTACTAGCGCAAAAGCTGGACAATGATACCTTCACCGAATACATAGAATCGGTCAAGAATCCTAGAGAGCTACCCGATCTGCAGGAGTTCCTGGAATTCTTGGAGAAAAAATTCACAGCACTAGAAGCGTCTCGTCGCAAGCAAGAACCAGCCAACCAAAAAACCACGCCGCATCAGCCATTCCCATACAGCAACCACAACCAAAACCAGAAGAAAAATTTTCAACGGAATAACCATCAATCAGGCAACAAAGAAAACACAAAATCAAATGCATTACACGTGTCGCGGTCGATAACCTGTGCATTGTGCAATTCTGACCACGGATTGTGGCGTTGCCCTGATTTCTTGCAAATGACGCACGAGCAAAAATTAAATATAATTGAGCAATTAAATTACTGCCAAAACTGTCTACGCAGTCATAACGAAAAACCATGTCAATCAAACAAACGATGTCGTAAATGCTTAGCTATGTATGTATTATGTATATGTTATGCTACACACAATACACTACTTCACGAAGCGTTGGAAAACCAAAGTCCAACTGCGTCAGCAGAAGGAAACACCAACAATGTTGCAACCAAAAAGAGCACATCTAGGTCATCTCATGCGTCATGGGATGACATATCTGAAATACTTCTAGCCACCGCTATTATAAAAGTCAAGGGAGCTAATGGAACACAGCACAAGATGAGAGCTTTAGTTGACCAGGGTTCTCAACTATCGTTAATCACTGAAAACGCAGCCCAGATCTTGGGATTAAAGAGGGCTCATTTCAAAGGTCAAATATTCGGCGTCGGTGAAAAAGAAAATAATGCATAAGGAATGTTACAGGTAACACTACAGTCTGCAAATAGTGAATTTACCTGCGACACGAACGTTATTATTATGAATAACGTGATTAAGCGATTGCCAAATAAAACGTTTACCAAACCAACAACGTGGAACCATATCCAAGGGATACAATTGGCTGATCCAGAGTTTTACGTAAGCAGACCCGTAGATATACTTCTAGGAGCAGATGTTTACAGCAAAATAATGTTAGGAGGTATCTTGAGAGGAGACAACGATAAGCAACCAATTGCCCAACAGACGCAAATAGGATGGCTACTCTGTGGATCCATGATACCACACTACCACTGCAACGTGATTCTCAACAACACAGAAGACCTTCTGAAATATTGGGAGAACGAAGACATCCACCAGAAGATAGAGATGTCCAACGATGACCATGAGTGTTTACAGTATTTTATTGAAACCACTAAGAGGCTTGAGGACGGAAGGTACGAAGTCCGACTACCACTTAAGCCGGAACACAAAGACAAGTTGGGCGCAACCAAACCACAAGCATTAGCTCAATTTAGAAACTTGAAGAAGAAATTTGAGAATTACAGCGCATTGAAGACAGATAATCCGGCTGACTGTGCAAGTCGTGGCTTGACTGTCAGGCAACTCAAAGACCATAAGATATGGTGGCACGGGCCTTCATGGCTGCCATCGTACACAAATCAAGAAAACCACCAAACCATTTACGAGACGAATTTAGAAGCAAAGCCGTCTATTTTAAACCAAACCAACGCGGTAGTCATTGGATAACCAAGAGAATCGCTGACTACCGAAATTATTAAACATTTGATAAACAAATATAGCTCCATTACAAAAATCATCCGCATTATTGCGTGGATACTGCGATTACCTACCTTGAACAAACAAGTCCGCCGACCCTACCTCGAATTACACGAGCTTCGTCGGGCTAAACAGCTGATAATCAAATACGTTCAGCTGGCAGAATTTGAAAACGACCTAGACTCAATAAATAAACACGGAAGAGTGCACTCCATAAGCAAGATTTTGAGTTTGAATCCAACCATAGATAAACATGGCATTTTACGCGTGGGTGGGAGATTGGAAAACGCCCACATGAGCCTTGAGATGAAACATCCCATCATCTTACCTCACGACCACCCGTTAACCACATTACTTATCGATCAAGCTCATAAATTGACTTTCCATGGCGGAGCACGTCTAACGTTAGCAAACCTTCAACAACAGTTTTGGATTATCGGCGGATACATGGCAACTAAAAAGTTTATTAGAAAATGTATCATAATTATGCAGAAAACAAAATCCCTTGCGGCAGCACCAGCTCATGGGAAATTTACCAGAACCAAGAGTGAATCCCGAGCATGCGTTTTATCACTGCGGCGTAGACTACACAGGCTTCGTAGAGGTCAAGGCTAATAAAGGACGGGGAATCAAAACTACGAAGGGGTACATAGCAGTTTTTAACCGACTTACCAAAAAAGGAGGAGGTTCTATGTTCGACATTATGTATGTTTTTTTTTATGTATGTTCACCGATATCTCCGTCAATTGTAGACCGATTTTGAAAATTCTTTTTTTGTTTGAAATTGTATATTCCGAAATTGGTCCCATTTTAATTTGGTGAAGATCTGATGAAGAACTTCGGAGATATACAAGAGAACTCTTCAATAAATAACGGAAAATCTCTCGGGATTGCTTCAATCGCATGTCAGTTTATTGTTTATACCATTTCATAACATAACATCACGTCAGTACGCTCGAAAGGGGTATACAGATCTCCCATTTCACCGGTTATATTCAAGTTTCATGTTATTCGGGTAATCAATTCTGTCGTTATAGGTACTTACTTATCTACTTCCCTATTAGGTAGGTACAAGTAAAAAGTGTGAAAAAAAAACTTTTTTACAAAAAAATACTACCAACTTCCAAATAAGAAAACTAGAAAGTGAAAAATAACTTTATTTTTGGAAGTCGGTGTCCATAACTTAAAAATTTGGTACCTATCAAAGACACCGACTTCCAAAAATAAAGTTATTTTTCACTTTCTAGTTTTCTTATTTGGAAGTCGGTAGTATTTTTTTGTAAAAAAGTTTTTTTTTTATATGTATGGTCACGAAAGCGGTTCACTTAGAACTCGTGTCAGACCTGAGCAGCTCCGCCTTTTTAGCAGCTCTAACCAGAATGGCTGCCAGAAAAGGTGCACCACGACATATGTACAGTGACAATGGCACTGACTTCGTGGGAGCAAACAGGATGATACAGGAAGAATTTAACCAGCTTCGCGAAGTATTCAGTGTAGGTTTTATAACCGAGATAGCAGAGATGGGCATAGAATGGCACTTTAACGTGCCTAGCTGGCCTAATGCCGGCGGTCTATGGGAGCGAGCAGTACGCAGTCTGAAACATCATCTCAAGAGGGTCATCGGTCAACAAAGACTAACCTTCGAGGAGTACACCACGTTGTTAGCTAGACTAGAAGCGTGCCTTAACTCTCGACCTCTTTGCGCGATATCAGAGGATCCCGATGATATAAACTTCCTTACACCAGCTCATTTCGTATCAGGAAGACCAGGAACAACTGTAATAGAAACCGAGCAAGATGCTAGAACCAGGTGGCATCTAACCAACAAGCTATTCCAAGATCTTTGGCAACGATGGAAGACTGAATACTTGGTACAACTATCATCTAGAAGTAAATGGATGGAACCACAGAAAAACATTGGAATTGGAGATCTAGTAGTGATTCATGATGATAATCTGCCTCCAGGAAAATGGGCTCTTGGACGGGTGGTCGACACACACCCAGGAAATGATGGTCTAACCAGAGCAGTTTCATTAAAAACCAAAAATGGGGTCATGAAACGCCCTATTATGAAACTCGCAGTATTGCCCGTTAATCAGAATAATGTAAATATACCAGAACCAGATAAAAAACCAACAACCAAATTACCAGAAAGAAAAAGAAAACCAAGGTCAAAAATCGCAACTGTAGCAACTGTTTTACGGTGTTTTTTCACGCTGATTTTTCCATCTTACGGTTTAGACGCCGTGAAATCATTTCCAAACAACCAAACGCTTTATTTTGACCCTATTTCAAGAGTACAACTAATCAGAGATAAATGGACATTAGTCATGTACTACGACATGGGACCTTATTGGACAGGCATAAACACTTACAACAAAATAACAAATTACCAAGAGAAATTGTGCGCAACCATTGAAACACAAACCCATTGTAATACGATTGTGCAGCAAGCCCGGCACGATTACCAGGAACTCGAATACTACAATGAACTTTTGCTAACACAGCATTTTGATATCCACGCTAGACGGCGACGCGCCACGGGGAAGGCGGGTCGGCGCCGACGAGGCCTAATCAACGGTATCGGGTATCTAGCGAATGACTTAATCGGAGTGTTGGACTCGCGTTTTGCAGATAAGTACGAAAAAGACATTGAAACCATACATCGCAATGAAAAACACCTTTCTAATTTATGGAAAAACCAAACTTCCATAATTGAAGCAGAGTTCAACCTTATGAAGAGAATGGAGATCACTGTAAACAAACAGCACAAATTAATAAACAAGAAGCTTATGGAATTGCAAGAAAACGCGAGCACTCTCCAACGTGAAATACAAAACATTTCATACGTCAATGACTTCACATTGTCAGCAATGTCTGGAAACAGCTTGCTGCAAGGATTAAGACGACTTCAAGACACTTTGCTCGACGCGTTAACAGATATCTACCACGGTCAAATAAGCATACATTTACTGCCACCAACGCAACTTAAACGTGAGCTCCAAACCATATATGGCCAAATGCCAAGCGAACTCACACTACCAATCACTAATTTAGACACTGACCTTCAGTATCTTTACAAACTACTGAAAGTCAAAGCCAGAGCGACGCAAAAATTCGTCATAATTGAAGTTACTTTCCCTCTAGTATCCAGAGAAAGTTTCAAACTGTACAAGATAATACCTGTACCGCACCAAACAAACACCATGATGACCACAATAACACCTGTTGCCGAATATGTGGCAGTCAACCTAAAGAAAGATTCATACTTTAGCATGTCCACACAGGAACTAATGGCATGTCTACACCATGGACCAACTTACATGTGTGAACTGCTAAAACCAATAACAGACCTGCAAAATGACGAAAGTTTTTGTGACAAGAACCCGGCAACCAATGAATGTAAAGTACAAAAAACCAACTGCACCAACGTATGGATTGAATTACATTTGACTTCTCAGCACTTTTACTTTTGTTGTGACACCTACACAATAAAAATAATATGTGGCGATCATGTAACAGTTCGTCAGCTGAGCCAAGCCGGAGTCATTGGCATAGGTCAAGAGTGTGTCATCAAAGGGAAGGACTTCTCATTATATTCGATACGTCAACAGTCCAACCAAGTGAACATTTCACCAACCATTTACATGCCCGAATTCGATCAAATCAATCACTTGATTAACCTCAAAATCCCTGACGAAAGGCAGACTGATGACGGAAACCAAAACATATCTATGACCAGTCTGGGGGAGGCGATAGAAAAACTGAAGAAAAGCGATTCAGAAATAGAATATATGTCACCCCATGATATTCACCAATACGTAATATGCTACGTGCTGATATCGATCGCTCTATGCGTGGCAGCAGCCTGGATGTGGCGAACAGGGCGATTTCGCCTGTGCCGGAAGGCTTCCGCTAGGCATCGTGGCGAGGGATCCCGCCGGCAGCAATCCGCGGTGACTCCGCCGCCTCCGAGACCTCGACGCCGTAGCGAGAGTCGCTGCCAACAGGAGTTAGCAGCGACTCCGCTGACTCCGAAACCAACCAGAAGACGCGAATCATATAGTGAAGTGCTCGGTTTTTCCTTACACAATTACGCCAAACGCTGGCCCAGCGCGAACTATAGATCGCTAAAACGGGACAAAAAATATATGGACACAGGCAATCAAAATATTGCTTTTACTGTGGAAGACTCGATAGAGTAATTTTAAACCATCATGAATGTTTTTAATAATGATAGTTATTTAAGTAGACCAATTTACTTTTAATTTAGCTTTATTTATTATTATCAATGTCGTTATGCTTACCAGATAAGATTACTAGAAACTAATGTGTTTAAGTAATTTAATGTTATATACAAACCATATTATAGTGTTATTTAAGCTATCATCCCGCATTTCTTCTCGCTCTTGGGAATATGTTCGAGTTTTAACCGAACACACAGCGAAAATGCATAATTGCATCGAAAGCAAGTATGCACATTCGCTCGATTACCAAAATGTGGGCCAGTTCGCGTTTAGATCTCGTCAGAGACACCACGTACTCATAACCAAAACCATAACCATTTTACCATACTTTTTACCATTAATTTAGTTACATAGTTTACTTTAATTTAGTATTTCGTGTATCTAAGTGTTATATAGTGTTTCAATATAGTTGTTTCCCTTACAATCCAAGACTTTAACTTTTACCATATCCTATCATTACAAGAAAGGTGTGTTAGGTCACCATAGCACCAAGCACTACTTTCTACATTATACCTATCCACGTTGTCAGTATATATCCTCTTGACTAACCCTAATTCTTCACAAGTATTTTTTCCCAACACACTTTCACAATGATCACTTGATATTACAAACACAATACTACTTTTAATTTTGTGATATGCCCACAACATGTGACATGTACCAAGTATTGGAATATAATTTCCACAAAAAGACTGTGCTCTTATGCAAAATGGATTAATATCATCTACTGAATAGTCTAATTTTTTTAAAGTAAATATTGATACATTGAGATCTGAACCTGTATCAAGTTTAAACAATTCACTTTTGCCCTTTCCAATCAAAGTTAAACGTTCAAACCACTTACTGTCTTTTAGTTGTGAAGATTTATTCAAGGTAGTAACATAAAATAACTCATCGTCGCTATCACCGCTCTCCTGTATTTCATAAACACGCTTATCACCTCTAACCGAACACATATTTTTAAAATGACCTTTTCTATAGCACAAGAAACACTTAGCAAATCGCGCTGGACATCGTACGTTATCATCGTGAACGCCACCACACGCACAACAACACTTAGAATCTCGACCCGACGACACTGCGATACTCCCAGGCCTCCCAGCTGATGAGCCACGCACGGGCACGCGCCCAGCGTGTCGCACCACCGCCGCAGGCGCACCGCGCTCGCCCCGCATCTCGCGCACCGCCTCCGCCCCCGTAGAACCACTTGGCCTCGGTGCACGCGTACTTAATAACGCGTCAACCACGCCACTTTGTTCCTTTGATTTAATTTTTTATTTGACGGTTTTCTTCGGTAGACACCTCACTTGCCTGGCATATTTTGACGTTTTTTCCAAACTTAACTCATCCGTCCTGAGCAATCTATCACGCACTCCTGTGTCGTTTACTCCACAGACAATTCGATCTCGTATTAACCCATCTTCTAAATGCTCAAATTCACAATGTTGGCATAGTAGTCTTAGAGCAGTTACGTAAGCATCTATGTTTACACCTTCCATCTGATTTCGTGTAAAAAATCTGAATCTCGCCATTGTTGTGTTGCTTTTTGTTCCAAAATGCTCATCAAATTTTTTAATCAATACATTGATGTCGTCATCTTGTCCTTCCACCTTTATTTTGAAAGTAGAATATATATCATATCCATCTGGGCCTATTAAGTTGATGAGCAAACTGGCTTGAACATCTTTCCCTTCCTTGTATACACCTGATGCCTTTAGAAAAACCTTAAATTGTTTGAGCCACTTCCGCCACGCGTCAGCCCGATTTGCGGGTCCACCTTCTAACATTAATTCGGCTGGAGGTCTCGCGTGTTCCATATTTACCCGTATGGTCTATCACAAATACACACTATTAGACACGTTTATATCGTCTTTTATTACTTCCGAAAGCGTAATTCGAATTTATCGCTGTCACCATGAAGTAAAAACACGATCTTGCTAGGTAATGACTACTTTATTTTCCATGTAAGGTATATCAACAAAACCTAAAATATGCAGTTACCCACATTACAGATAGCAGAGGTCGTGGGAGCCGCAGTCCGAGATGTAGCCTTGAAGAGGAATAAATCCTCTAAAGGCAGCGGTGGCCAATCTCGTCGGGTCTCCGTCGGACGGAATGTCCGAAATGCGGGCGGAGGTCACCCGCTTGGAAACCGACATGAAGCTTCTCTAAAAGGAGAACGAGAAGCTTCGAGCGGACCTGCTCCCCCCGCGAGATGCCACAGGGGTGGTACAGCATTGGCATGGCCAGCCCGTCATGCAGAGGACCCGATACTGAAACTGGTGCGGCAGGAGCTGGCTGCCTGCCAGAGTCGGTTTTCTGCTCTAAGCAAGACGGCCTTGGGCCAGTGGAAGGTGGCCTCGTTCAGGCCAATTGAAGGTCCATGCTGGAACCGCGAGGTTTGCCCCGGCGCAACCGGGCAAACCAGCAACCAGAAAGGGCGAAGTGGCTGCACACGTGGCGAGGGCCCCAGTCCAAGTGGCAAGTCGGCCGCCCCAATTTCTTCAGACTCATGAATCTCCCCGGCCAGACGGCGAGTAGCTTGCCGTCCGATAAGAACCAGGCTCGAGTCAAGCGATGCACAGTGTATTATTTTGGGAATCTAGCGGGACAAAATTATTTTTTTCCATATTTATGCGTTATTTTGTGGTGAAATATAAACGGTAAATAAAAAAATAATAATTGATAGTTATAGACCTTATAATTTAACAATATAAAATATTTTCACATACACCAAACATACATCAAAATTAATATAAAAGTAATCACAATAAAAAAGCTATACAAAGTTTAGTACAATTAAGATTAGTAGTAGAGAAGACCAGTAGTCGAAACAGATAGAGATTATTTAGAATCCTCGTCAGATTCTTCCATACTTTCATCTGAGTCTTCAGATTCTGATTCAGATCCAATAGAATCTTTATCTGTTTCGTCTATTGATATCTCACGTTCAATAGTTGGAATTCTTGTTTCTATTAACTCATTTACCTCGGGATCAGCAATATACGGATACGATGAAATTAACAATCTATTCAGTAAATCTCGATTTGTATTAATTCTCGAAGATTTTTCATAAAAAGTTCCCTGAATGTTTTATTGTGTTTGTTTCGTGCCTCTTGGGCTTCTTCAGACATTTGACTTATTGGTAAAACACATTCAGAAATTATATCCTTCCCGTGAAATGAAATTTTATGTATGGCTACTTGGCATTGGGTACCACGAATACTCCTTAAAATACAATTCTCTTGTAGCCTTGGAGAATTCATGAAATTTGTCAACATTTATGCAATACTCGCTATTTATGGTCTCTAATGTGATATGGAAGCGTTTGATAAGCTCAATATTGACACCAGTTATTTCTGCTGACTTTTCAGCATTTCGGAAAAACTTACGAGCTGTATTTCCATCATTAGTGTTTCTGGTTTGTTGCTTCCGGCCCGGTTACTTGTTCCAGGTAGTGAAACATCAACGATAGTTTTACTGACAATACCCGTAAATGATATTTTCGCTTCTAACCATAAAGAATTCGTTTTCAGGAAGCGTTCTCGATGTCTTCCTGATTTCGACCATTTTTGGTCAATTTTTGACTAACTCTACTTATTGTTGCTTTTAAACTCTTCAAAATATCATCCCTAACGGACTGCACACCACGTTCTTGCAAAATATTATGTAACAAAGCTTCCTGTCTTGTTTCTCAGGCATTAGAAAACCAAACATCAAAAAACGAACGACGAGAAATTTGTGAAGTCATTCTGAAAATAAGAAAATGTTGTATGAGTGTCGCAAACTTTCGCAAGTAAATGAACATTTTTCTTGTAGTTTATAAATATACCTTTCAGAAAAATATACCCAATGCACTGGGAAATGAAGGGAAATTAACTAAAACCCTAGATAAAACTAAAGAAGTACTGTTTATGAGTAAATAAAAACCTTACTCTGTTAATTTAATATTTATCATTAAACTAGTAAAAATAATAACAAAAAAATATATGAAAATTTACCTTGAAAGTCCCACAAAAACGATAACAACACAAAATCACCACTAGCACACAGGCACAGGGTATTCATCGAGCAAACTCAGACGAATGAAACTATAGCAGCGAGCGGTCTCGGTCGGTATGGCTCAGATAGCCGGCCGTCCCAACCGTTTTTTACCTGAAATTGTTTCGCGTGGATTACCAAAAAGTGTAGTAGATTGTAGTATAACATGTTAGCTTTGAATTTATTCCCTTAAAATGATCTTTTAAAACATGATCCTAAATTGACTTCTGTCCGTCTAGATTCTCAAAATAATACACTGTGCGATGGCGCGCAGTGGTCCACGCGCGCCTCAAAGAGATGTCAGCAAAACTGATAGGGTTAAGGTCGATAAACTTGAGACAGAAGTCCAAAATATGAAGATAACTCCTATGGTACAACAGGCATCTAGTACACTATCTTGTGAAGATGTTGTTTCTGAGCTACATGAGAGAGAAGCAAGGAGCAAAAATATAACCATAGTGGGTATACCAGAAAATAAAGGCAATAATAAGGAAGACCGCATAAAATCAGGTAGTAGAGAGGTTAATAATATTATTAAGATAGCGTTTCCAGAATAACCTGAACCTATCTAGATACACCGTGTGGGTCTCTTTAAACCTGGCAAAATACGTCCCATAAAGGTTTACCTAACGTCCCAAGAATCTGCAAGAACAATCCTTCGATATAAAACAACTATCAAAGAACCTCTTAAAAGTTATCATGATCAGACCCCATATAAACAAAAATACATAAAGAAATTAGTGGACGAGCTGCAACGCCGTACACAAAATGAGCAGAATCTTGTTATCAAATATAGTAACAACACCCCTAAAATAGTGCAACAACAACCAAAAAACTTCGCAAATTAATTGAACTTAACCAAAACAATAAACAAGATATTTTTTTTATTTTTTTTTATTTATGATGGGTTTGCTCTTGACTCTGGTCTAGGTCGGTGACAGAGACAGAGTCGACGATGGAGTGAGCTTACCCAGAAGAAGCCTGTTCACTCTAACTTTGAAGAGATTCGGGTTGTATGCGTTCGTAAACACAGACGCAGGCAGTGAGTTCCACTCTTTTGCTGTGCGCATTATGAAGGATGTTTGAAAGCGCTTGGTGCGAATTGGTGGAATGGCAACGAGGTGAGGATGATAACTTGCAGTGCGTCTAGATGTCCGATGGTAGAAGGGGGCCGGTGGGATGAGGTCGTGGAGTTCATGAGCACACTCGCCGAAGTACAGTCTATAGAAGACCGACAAGCAGGCAACCTTACGGCGATGAGCCAAGCTTTGAAGCTTCGCATCCACCAGTTTGACGTCGCCAATTAGTCTCTTAGCTCTGCGTTCCACTGAGTCAAGCGCGGCAAGTTGATATTTAGCTGAGCCATCCCAGAGGTGGCTGCAATACTCCATGCAGGATCGGACTTGCGCCTTGTAAAGAGTTAAAAGCTGTCCAGGCGTAAAGTATCGCTTCACTCTGTTTAGGATGGCCAGTTTTTTTGCCGCAATTTGGGCTTTGTATTCAATGGAGGCGCCGAAGTTGAGACTGGATGTCAACTCCATGCCAAGAAGCTCGAGCCGATCAGTCACAGGAACAGACGCACCCCATAAAGTAGGCGTTTGGATTAAATGAGTTCTCTTTGCGGTAAAAAGACATACCTGTGTTTTGGTGGCGTTAAACAGACCAGATTGTCATCACCCCACCGGGAGACAAGGCTCAAATCTGTCCGCTCCACCATAGCCTCTCTCAAGGAATGAACTTCATCCCCGCTGGTTTTTGCGCTGGAAAAGTATCTCTCTGAAACAGTACTATCATCTGCGTACCCAACAATACCAGGCAGAAGTAGGTCATTGATGTGCAGCAGGAAAAGAGTAGCAGAGAGAACAGACCCCTGAGGAACTCCGGCATTAATAGCCATAAGATCAGAGGAGCAGCCGTCAACGACTACTCGGATCGACCGTTCGCTAAGGAAGTCTGATATCCAGCTACAAAAACCAGCTGGGATGCCATAAGCAGGAAGCTTGCTGAGTAGACTAGCGTGCCAGACCCTGTCAAAGGCCTTTGAGACATCAAGCGATACAGCAAGTGCTTCGCCGAGCCTCTCGATGGCTTCGCCCCAGCAGTGCGTGACAAACACAAGAAGATCGCCAGTTGACCGCCCCCGGCGAAAGCCATATTGACGGTCACTGAGGAGATCATTGTCTTCAAGGTAGGTCAGCAACTTACTGTTCAGTACCCTTTCCATAACCTTGCACAGTATGGAGGTAATTGCTATCGGACGGTAGTGGGCAGGGTCCGCACGGTCGCCTTTTTTGGGCACTGGTTGTACATTTGCAAGCTTCCAGGATTTCGGCACCGTTCTTTTTACAAGAGAGAGGCGGAACAAGCGAGTCAACACAGGAGACAGTTCAGGCGCACACTGCCTCAATACTCTCGCTGGAATGCCATCAGGCCCGCTGGCCTTGTTCACGTCTAGGCTGCACAATACTCTCCGAACCTCTTTAGTGTGGACTGCGATCTCCGGCATCGAAGAGTCACAATGAGGTATAGTAGGTGGTTGCTTAGAGCCATCGTCCAGACGCGAATTACTTGCAAAGAGAGATGCAAATAAATTTGCTTTCTCAATAGCAGAGTGAGCCAGCGACCCATCAGGTTTCAGCATAGGAGGCAAAGTGGGACGACAGAAATTGGTTTCAACCGCTTTAGACAGGGACCAAAACTGCTTACTACCCGGAGAGTGCGATGCCAGCTTGGCCCCGATACGTCTAATATGGTCAAAACGTGCCCCACGCAGAACCCGCTTGCAGAGCTTGGCGGCAGAATTAAAGTCTCTTTTCCTCGCGCGAACCCTACGCGCTCTAACTTTGCGATCGCGGGCCTTGACCCAGGCTTGGTAGGCAGACTCTTTTCGGGCCTCAGCGTGGGCGCATTCTGCATTATACCAAGGCCGGAATTTGTGAACGAGCGGGATGTCGGAGAATGGAATAAAATACTCCATTCCCTGCCAAATCACGTCCGCAACCACGTCAGCACAGCACGAGGGGTCACCCGAGGAGAAACACACATGCCGCCAAGGATAGGACGCAAAAAAGTGCCGCATCTCATCCCAGTCTGCTGACTCGTATCGCCATAATCGCCTCGTACCTCTAGTACTCTCATCTGGAGGAGAGCAGGTCGATACGCATTTCACCAGACAGTGGTCAGACGTTCCCAGCAGGGCTGAGACCGATACTGAATGTCTGTCCGGATCAGTTGTCAGCAGAAGGTCCAAGCAATTGGGTGTATGGCCGTCTACATCCGGTACCCGCGTTGCCACATTCACCAGCTGGGTAAGATCTAGCGTTAAGGCAAACTTGCGCGCCTCCAACCCAGCATGGTCAGTTTTCTGGTACGGGAACAGCCACTCCTTATGATGGGCATTGATGTCCCCCAGAAAATTGAGCTTCGCTGTTGGATATCGTTGCTGGGCTACATCAGTCGACTCCACGAGGTTATTAAAGAGCGCTGTTGTCTCCTGGTCACCGCTGTGAGATCGGTATACGCCGACGTAGATAGATTTCTCCACGCCTGTGTCCACAAGTAGCCATATGGCGGAAAAACCCGATTTCTCAAAGCAACGGAGACGACGACAACAAATGTCATCGCGAACGTACACACAGACCCCAGCTTGCTTCTTAACTTGTGTTCAAGAGAGTAAACCCGGGTAGTTGAGGTACGCCACGTCCGACGGGGTTGTTATCTTCGTCTCCGTTAGGAAAAACAGGTGCGGCTTCTCGGTCTTAAGGTGGTGGTGGACCGGATCAAGGTTGGAGTGCAACCTCCTGATGTTAATGAGGTGCACTTTGAGTGGGAGGAAGTGCAGCCGTTATTTACCCTTATTTCTCTTATTTGTTTTGGTCATTGATTTTTGATTGTTAGAGTTGCTGGGGAAAAAGTTGAGCTGTCAAGGCGCCGCTCAGTTAACCAAGGAGACCACTAAAAACTAACCTTACCTATGGGGAACTCATTTGGAGACTGCGGGGACGCCTGAACCCCCCCGGATATCATATGAAATTACTGATAAATACGCGGATTTGGGCGAAAGCCGAACATCACTTAGATTTTTGTATGCGAATAACCGAAGTCTAGTAAAGCCTGGCAAATTAGATGAACTTACCTGTATATTGGCACCTACGAAAACTATCCATGTGGTTGTACTCGTAGAGACCTGGATCAAATCCGAAGCAGAGGCGGAAAGACTTATCTAACGCCATAGAAGATGTAAACCGGGATTGGTCTGACAGATTTGGGGTGTCCGTAAACCCCACAAAATGTCAGGCCATTATTATTGGAAGCCCGCGCATGATGGGTAGAGTGGCGGTTGGCTCTCTTCCCCCGATAATTTTCAATGGTTCCGTCATTCCCATTAGCCCTAGTGTAAAAGATCTCGGTTTGCATCTTGACTCGACACTTAGCTGGCAAAGTCAGGTGTCCAGTATCAGTCAGAAAGCCAGCGGCACTTTGCGATCCTTGTATCGTTTGAGGAGTTTCTTGCCAGCCAAAACGAAAACTATGCTTGTGCAGACTTTAATTTTCCCAGTAGTTAACTATGGTGACGTGTGCTGCTTTGACTTGAGCGCGGTCTTACTGGATAAGCTAGATAGGGTCTTGAACAACTGTATTAGATTCATATTTAACCTCAGAAATTATGACCATGTGTCGAACTACAGGTCTGAGCTAAAATGGTTGCCGATTCGCCAGAGAAGAAGTTTACGCGCTTTGACTACGCTTTTCACCCTACTCAATTCTCCCACTCCTCCTTCCTATCTTATTTCTAAATTTAAATATCTATGTTCTTCACATGCTCAGAATCTGCGTTCTTCCAATAATCACCTCTTGCTTTGTCCTTCTCATACTACTGATTTTGTTCACTCTTCCTTCAATATTCAGTCCATTCTTCTCTGGAACGCGCTTCCTCTCAAGATCAGGACGGCCTCAAGTCGGTTTGCATTCAGGCGGAAATTGCGGATTTATTTTCAGCACAACTAAGAAGAGTCATCTTACTTTCTTCTTTTATGTTACTTCATAAATATATATTTTATATAAGTATATATTATATTTCAATATATATGTACGTGTATTTTACCTATTTTAGTATGTTAATAACAACTTTTTTTCTTTTGAAATTGTTTAAACAATGCACCTGCCTTGATATCTCTTCACCACCCTTGGTTGACTGGTAGAGAATGCCTAAGGCATTAAGTCCGCCTTTGTACCTTTTTTTTGTGCATGAAGTCTAAATAAATAAAGACTTGTATTGCCAAACTATGTTCACCAATACAACTTCAGAACTCACAGTAGAGGTGGAGCTTCTATATTCGTTCATAAAGATTTTAAACATGAATTTCTCAGCAGTAAATGCGAGAACGACAACCATTTTATATGAATACATCTGAAAAAGTTTTCATTAGATATTGGAAAAGATAAGGTACTGGAAAGAAGACAGCTGCGGAAAATATGGCACTCTACAAGGTATCATCAGGACAAAAAAGCTTTTAATGAGGCATCCGAGGATCTTAAACACATGATAAGCCAAGCAAACAACGAGAGACTCCAACTGGCTAAACTTACTCCATACGCAGACACTAATTACTTACTGTGGAAAACAACAAAAGACTTTAAAAGTCCAAAGTTACACATACCACCAATAAAAACGGCGGAAGGTAAATGGGCAAAAACAGATCTCGAAAAGGCTCAGGTATATGCTGAACACCTACAATCTGTATTTCAAGCGCTACCTAGTAAGCACCCTGAGCAAGACAAAGAAGTTTGTGAATACCTGGACGCACCACTTCAAATGTGCATGCCGTTGGAAAGTGTTAATCCCAAAGAGGTGTGGAGAGAAATCTCAAAATTGCGAGATGGTAAAGCGCCAGGTTATGACTTAATTGATGCGCAACTACTAAAGCATCTTCCTAAAAAGGGCTTTATCCAAATCGCTGCAATCTTTAATGCCTGCCTGAGACTGAACATCTATCCCGCGCAGTGGAAAATCGCGCAGAATACTACTACTATACTGCTCCGCCGTGTTCCTTGACATAAGCCAGGCTTTTGATAGAGTGTGGCATGGCGGACTTCTGTTCAAAATTAAGCAGCTGCTTCCTCATTCCTTCTACTTAATATTGAGATCTTACCTTCACAATAGATGCTTTGAAGTGAAATTTAATAATGAGACCGCTCCCTTGAAATAAATTCTCTCAGGGGTGCCACAAGGAAGCATATTGGGGCCTGTACTGTACCTGCTATTTACTGCTGACCTGCCAACGCAGATTGATACTATAACTGCCACATACGCAGACGATACTGCCCTACTATCTGTCCATCAGGACCCAGCAGTAGCATAAGCCAAACTTCAGGATCATGTTGATAAGGTAGAAGAGTGGCTTGATAAATGGCGCATTAAAACAAATCAGAGCAAATCTACCCACGTGACCTTCACTCTCAGAAAACAAACCTGCCCCCCCATAAAACTCCATAATGAGGATATTCCCCAAGCTGAGGACGCCAAATATCTCGGAATGCATCTCGAAGGCTGACCTGGAGAAAGCACATCTGGACCAAGCGCAAACAGCTAGACACATAGTTCAGAACCATGTACTTGCTGATAGGTCGTAAGTCAGGCCTCTCGCACGAAAGTAAATTAGCAGTATATAAGACCATACTGAAGCCAATATGGACCTACGGGATTCCAACTGTGGGGTACTGCTAGTAATAGCAACATCGAGATTCTTGAAAGATTTCAGAGCAAGACATTGAGAGCCATGTTAGACATACCTTACTACGTGAGCAACAAGTACATACACGAGGATCTAAATATCAGCACCGTTAGACAAGAGATTGCTACACATAGTAAATGCCACCAAAGTAAAATATCAACACACGTCAACCAACTGGCCTCAAAGTTACAGGGTACAGGGAGTATCTCGTACAGCCGATTGAAGCGGCACGGTGTCCCTGCACTAACTGCGAGATTTAAGTAGAAAAAAAAAAATATATATATAATATGAAGAGATTGCCAAAAATTCCTTCTGGCGATGATGACATGAAATTAAATTAATGTCAGGTGATTGGCTTATTGTGTCAACACAGATTGTCAAGTTACAGAAAGGAAAAGAAAAAAAAAGAAAAAAATAGATATTGGAGCTATTTATAAACCAGAGAGAACAAATACAACAAAATTTCTCTATACACTTACAGAAGAACTGCATAAACGTAAGAGAATAATATTTTTTGGGTCTTTAATTATAATCTTCTCACTAAAGATCGAAATACTATCGCCTACGAAGAAACACTTCAAGAAAATGGATGCAGGATACTGAATAAAATAAACTCGTTACATTGTACACGTGAAACACCAACAACAAAATCTATACTAGACCATGTTATAACTAGTTTAAAAGAAAACAGTTTCCACGTTGCAGTCATTGAATCAAGGCGGATTCAATGACTGCAACGTGGAAACTGTTTTCTGATCTGATCATAAGCAGATATTTTTGGAAGTGAAACAATATAAACCCCAAGCTGTAAAGAAAAAGCAGTACCAAACTTTAGAATATACCAAACTATATAAAACTTTAGAAAACCTAGATTTCAAGGCTATTGGACAGGACTACAATAATTTTCATGAAGCGATGCAATCTGCAATTAATGAGAACGAAATAACAAAAACAAAAATCCTAAATCCCCCAAGTCGGATTGGATCAACAAGAGTATAAAAAGGAAAGGTTTGTGTTTAACTTGAAGCGGCTGGGGTGGTGACCGCACCAGAGTAAGCAACACTTACCAAGGTCAGTCTTGGGATGGATGACCACTTATTTTTGGACCGCTTGTTTATGGATAGGTGACTCCGACAGGGTAAGCAACACTAACCAAGATCAGTCTTTGGCTGGGAGACTACTTTTTTTTGGATCGCTTGTTTATGGATAGGTGACTCCGCCAGGGTAAGCAACACTAACCAAGGTCAGTCTTTGGATGGGTGACCATCACCACAAAAATTTTGATCACCCATCCTAAAGTCACCCTGCTAGGTTAAACAACATCTAACAAGGTCACCCATCCAAAAACAAGAGAACCCAAAAAATGTGGTCACCCATCCTAACAGTGACCTTGGTAAGTGTTGCTTACCCTGGCAGGGTCACCCATCCAAAAACAAGCGAACCAAAAAAAAGTGGTCACCCATCCCAAGACTGACCTTGGTAAGTGTTGCTTACCCTCGCGGGGTCAGCCATCCAAAACAAACGAACCAAAAAAAAGCGGTCACCCATCCAAAGAATAACCTTGGTAAGTGTTGCTTAACCTGTGTGGGGTCACCTATCCAAAAACAGGCAAACCAAAAAAAAAAGTAGTTGACCATCCAAAAATCGACCTTGGTAAGGTTTGCCTAACTTGGCGGCTACACCAACCCAGCCTCTCAAGATAAAAGTTACTGATTACGTTATAGTAGTGAATGAATACCAGCTAGGGTAGCCAACCGAAATAAATTAATGTCGATTATTTAATGTAACAAGCGATTACGTAATTTCTCGATGATGAAGTGTTGAGAAACTCACTGACAACTGACGGCTGGTTAATTTGTGACAAATTGTCGGCTGATTTGAGATGTGACGTCGACTTCAGAAACTGGCCCTAGGTCTCTAATGACGTTGACGTGCGAGCAATGTTGTTCGTTATTGCCCTGCCGTAGACGTAAGTAGGGTAGGATAGGCAGTTAACGGGAGCGAAGCCGCGGGCACAGCTAGTTTAAAATAAAATGCTTTACATCAATTATTTATTTAAGGACTAAATAGAGTCAACTATTGTTACCAAATTCCTTGACATCATTAGTTTTAAGAACCTCTATTGTTGCAAATACCCATTTGCTTAGGAACAATGAGATGACGCCGAGTTACTAGTATACAGGGAAATCCATTGAGATGGGACGGTGATTTGTGTCTATAATTACGCCAGATGAGTGCTGCGTAAACCGAAGCCTTTTTTAAGGTCTCGCGCCGGTTGAGGCGAAATTCATTTATGTTTTGGCAACTTTGGCAATGAGATAAAGACGTATATTGTAAAAATACAATATCCATGTTAATATGTAGAACCTTTAACCTACTTTAGTCATTCTAGCAATTAAGTCTATTATGTCTATGTTTGTTATGTAGACATACATTCCATAAAATGTTTAACGTTGCCTGAATCTTATTCAAAATATTATGCTCATAGGCTTATAGATAATTAAAACGCCAATTGTTTCGATGGGAAGTGTTCGTGGGTTAGACCACACTAACAACCTGCTGGAAGCTGGCTGATAGGGTGAAATCAAACAGACTTGAATGCAGAACACACATTTATTAATAACAGGCACATTTTTACAATTACTCATCGTTATTGATATATAACTAACACATAAAATTAAATATGTGTTCAAAAACTTTGTGCTTCTAGAAATGAATGCAAGCACACAAATCAAAAATCACCGGCAATCCGCAAATATGAAAAAATGCCGCAACGGCAAAAAATATTTAATTTACGATCTTCTCTTAGATTGTTTCAAATGTCGGTGCCTGCCTATCCATATTTCAGCTGCAAAAACTATTAGAGACAGAATTGTACCAACAAACAGTATCGCAAAAGCAACTCGTTGGTCTCTTAAACTTATTTTAGCGAAAACCCGCGGTACGCTATATGTTTCGGGTACCGACTTTGGAATTTCAAGCATTCGCTGAGTCCATGTATAGTATATATGTGGCAATCCAGCTTCATTTAGACGTTCAATAATAACTCGGAGTTGCTCTACAAACGGGAAGCCTGAGGGAGCAAAGAATACATAGTTAATTAAGAAAAAAGTTGAAAAGATTTCCCGTCGGTAAAAATCATTATCTTCCATACAAACTTTCATCCCCAATGTAACGTGTGTAATGTGTGTTTAGGGAATGAATTTTCAAAAGTCCTTCATTACTGCTTACATTCCTAGCTCAAGGAAATTTGATGCAACATTTAATTTTATGGACCCAGCGGATTAGGCTGTGCATTATCTGTTAGTGAATTTAAGATTTTTATTAAGTAGATGGCTCTTGACAAAGTCAGTTCACTTGTTTCCTCATTTAAGAGTACCAAGAGTGAGATTTTGAACAAGAGTTACTATAGCAGTTGTCCCAATCATAATTTTAGTTGCTGGAGCAAATAATTTCCTTACATTTAATATGTACCACCAAAATTACCTGATCGCGCTATATAGGACAAGTAATAAGTGTAGAAACATTCGTGCAATATCTCGATGAGAGGAGTTCCGTGTTCATCTGAGTACTGCTCCAAAATCGACATCTCAGCATCTGATTTCCTGTCGATGGTTGCTACGCCTGGCTTTGTTAGAATTACTCCTGAGGGCCAATAGATAATATTTTTAATTATCATGTAATTATTTCTTGTTACTAGTACGAGTACCTACGTACAAAAGCATCACTATCGTTAACAGCCTCACTATTATTTCCCTTGGTCTTAACTAGGCCTTACCCTCGCACTTTTTGTTGATGCGCTTACCGTTCGGCTAAAAAACGATAAACAAGCACAACACTCATACACCATCTGTCGGCAACAAGCTTCTGTTCTTTATATGTACCTATCTCTATGTAAGAACATCGGCTGAAGAACAGAGACCTAACGTCTATTTATTTTAGTTTAGTTTATAAACCTACCAAGACGATCTCCAACTGTTAAAAAAGCTCGATCAAAGAATTTCTCCTGTAATTTGTCTTCTGGGTTCTGTAGATTTCTTACAAAATTTCTCATTGATGGCGAAGTATATAAAGTAGTGTCGGAAGTGTAAAGCTCCTTTAGAGTGTTTATGGTTCGAAAGCGTCTCACTGTTGTGTATACTCTGCTTATGTGACCCTGGAACAATTCACAGAAATAGAGACGGTGTACTAATTCATAATATGAGTTATTGGATATTTGACCTTACAATTAATTCTGGGTCATCAGGTGTCGTTTGGTTTAGTTTAAGAGCATGCATGAGTTATAGTTAAGTTTAAGTTACCAAAGTAATTTTCTTACCAAATAAATAGCCAGAAAAAAAATGGAACCCAATAAGCATGCGCTTCTTATCATAAGCAATGTTCTAGTTTTCATCGGTGAGTATCCAAGCATAGTCGTCGTCACAGAATTGTGAAGGTACCACCAGAATTTCATTGTCTCTGGACCAGTCATTGTTTTGTTGATCTTCGCCGTGGCCCACATGATGCCACCGATTGCCACTAACACCGCACCTATCAGGGCCCATAATGCTGGAGAGAACAAATTAAATACTCCGTGCCAAAGTGGTATGGCATCCGGCTTCTTTATCAAAGCACACAATGTGTCGGTTTTAATGTAGTGCAGGTAATAAACTGGTTCAGCCGAATACTGAGTTACAAATCTTGAATTGAAGGATATATCCAACTCATTTCGTATGATACAACCCAAAGCACCGTTTACATTTCCGTCGTCTGCCTTGTAACCATAATAGTTACAGTTTTCGTCATTACAGAAAGATACATTGAATTTTAAATGTGAGAGGATGTCGTGCATTATCATTCCGTCCATACCGCAAAACCCAAGCGTTGAGTTTAAATCGTAATGCAGAAAATTATGTAAATTCTGGCATTCATTGATAGATGTCGGATATCTATAAAATAAGCCTGCCATCACAGGATAGCCCTCAGCTAGCTGTTCACCACTTTTTTTAATAGCTGTAAATATGTCATTGTAATTAGTAGCATTGATTAATTTAATAGATCTGTCGTATAGAGTCCGAGTGGATGGTCGTTTTCCGTTATAAATAACCATCTTTTGTTCACATGCAAAAGGGAATACTAATCCAACACGCATGATTTGAAATCTGTGCCACAAAGAGTTCATGATATTTTCTAACAATGAAAAGTCTGTGCTGTTCATCATGCCATTCTTACATGTGAATTTGCTGTCACCGGTTACGATAATGTATAGTAAAGACCAATTGGATCTTATAGAAAACTGCCAGTGAAGAGAATCGAACATCTTCGTTGTCAAATATTTTGTCAATATAATGATGTTAGGATTATTACCCGTCATCATAAAATCTCTTGTGACATTGTCTGTCACATCCACATCTGTATTTAGTAATAGGACTGATTGATCAGAAACACTTGTTTGCAGGATACATGTTTTAATTTCAGTGTGGCCGTGTCCATCCATGTCTGTCAATACCGTTTGTGTATAATTTTCAACTGGTAAGAGTAGCTGACAATTTGTTACAATTGGTGCTAACTTGTACTTCGACTCAGAGCTTAAAACTCCGAGAAATTTTATAATGACAAATGCGAAGAACTTCATTTTTGATTTAACGAAATCAAACTTTATTAGCGCTAAATGTTCACGAAATTGTTCACCCACACGTCTGATTCTTTCTTGATTTACTTGTCACTAATAATTCCTAGATGGATCATCCTTTAATAAATATTAAAGCATGTAGGTATGTACTTGACCCTAATCAATATAAATACAGCATTATTCAGCCAAAACGTTTTCTTTGTCAATCTGTTTACGTGACATATGAAATGAACGTCGTAGATTCTTTATCGAAAACTAAATAATAATTGATATTGTAATTTTGTGCTCCAATTTATGAGTGTTTACATTTGCACGAACATATTTATTCATCTGATCTGAGGTTTCACAATATTTCTATAATAGAAGTGAGCAACATTTACCTTTTGTGTTATTACTCGAGAATTGCACTCCTTATAGATTTATACATTAACACGTTCTTGTGTCAATAGTGTACTATGGTATATAAAATAACTTTACTCCAATTTTAAGCCATTGTCACGATCAAGTTGGGAATGGCACAACTCTTCATATTATTCTTGTTATCGATTCTCTTGGCGATTTCCAGTGGACGGACGTTGGATGAAATGCATTTACATCCTGAATTACTGAAGACTACAATAGAAATACGTATGGGCAACGACTACATGGATTACAGTCCTTACCATTCATTTCTGTTCAAAGAAGAAGCTGATATTCCTGTGATACCGTCAAACAGTGTGTTGGAAATTATGGAGGAGCCTGTAAATCAGATATAAAACGAAGATAATGATAGACTGTACAGGATGGATGAAAAATTTAAAGAACCTACCGAAACATGAATTGGGAATCAATCAATTAATTTGTTTCTATATAGTAATAAATGACTTTTGTTAGATTTATTTGATGTTATCGGATACTGTTTAAGATAATAAATACTTTTGTTATAACATGTTGTTTCATTGTGCAAGCGTTTGTTTCTTCATTTAGTAGAGATACAGCAGCCCTGAATTCGCAGGCTGTTAGTTGGTGAAGGATTACACACCTTCAATCAAGGTGGAGCTTGAATAGAGTTATCGAGGAAAGAGAAACTCATGTCCTGAGTGGATTTCTATAATGTACCGACTTCATGTAGCTTTTTTAATTCAGCGTTTGTTAAAAAGTTTTTAGAAATAGAAATAAAAAATGAAATTAATAAATTCGACTTAATTCCGCTGCGACTACGTACACAGGTCAGTGATATACATGGATAAACCGCCACGAGTCTGAAATCATCTTACGTACGTGTATCATACAACATTTAATATGCATTGTGCGAGGAAATAAAAAAATATATCTGAACCAAACAAAAATTAATAAAATGGCGGGCTTATTCAAGCGCGCTCAGCATAACCACAGAGTAACCAAAAGTTCCTCGGGCATATCTACTGCGCATGTGCATATAGCTGTCACGTCGTAACGCAAAAAGGCACGAGTATAATAACAAAATAAATGATTGATTGATTAAAATATACGTTCTGCCAAACATATTTAATGAATATTTAAAATTAATAATTTATTGATCAAAATCTAAATCTAGAGTAATTAAAAACGCCTTTAATGAAGTATCAGTTTTATTTTACTTTTTATATAAATGATAATCTGTACTTAACTAATTTTTAAAACTTTTCTCAAATGATAAAAAATCTATGCGACGGGTTGACGTTGAAGTTAAAAATTTAAAAAAAAAAACAGAAAAGTAAAAAGCACTAGTGAAAAAAAGTGAAATTTTTCGCACAGTTTGGCTACTTGGAAAACGCTCTTTTCAAGGACATTGTAAAAATATTTTTAGTCCGTCAGATAGATTTCCAAAAAATATTGGACACGTATTTTATCTTTTGTCACGTTAACATAAAACCGGCCAAGTGCGAGTCGGACTCGCACACGAAGGGTTCCGTACCATTATCGCAAAACACTGCATAAAAAGCACGTTTGTTGTATGGGAGCCCCCCTTAATTTATTTTATTTTAATTTATTAATTATTATTTTTTGAAGTAAATATACAACTAAACATTCTGTGAATATTTCAAGCGTCTACCTGTTGCCGTTATAAATATCGAGCAAAAAACGGCAAAAATATCACGTTTGTTGTATGGGAGCCCCCCTTTAATATTTACTTAATACTGTTTTTAGTATTTGTTGTTATAGCGGCAACATAAATACATCATCTGTGAAAATTTCAACTGTCTAGCTATCACGGTTCATGAGATACAGCCTGGAGACAGACGCACAGACGGATCGCGAAGTCTTGGTAATAGGGTCCCGTTTTTACCCTTTGGGTACGGAACCCTAAAAATGATGACGATACAGTGCGTTAAAATATCGCATGACGTCACGCCTTGGTACACTTTTTACATGGAAGTGACGTCTCAAGCCCCCACCACTTTACGTGTACAGGAGGTAGACACCAAAAATAAAAAAAACATGATTTTATTTTACCACTAACGCCTAATTGTAGCTTTTATAGTACTAAGAGCCTCTGAGCTAAGCTGCGGACTTCGGACATGGCGAAACTATAAGATTTTCTTGTTAACTACGGAACCCTAAAAAGTCTGATCAGCTCGCTCAGCGCGGAATCCCGAGCACTGTGGACTGTACTGACTAAAATGTTTCTTGCCTACCTATTGCTGTAATTTAATAATAAGGCGTTTTCAAAGTAGTCCGTGTTCAAATTCCTATGAACGTCCTCGGCTTCACCCGGGTAATCGGAACAGGTAAGATGAAGTAAAATCAAACAACTACACAACACACGTTTATTTATTTTTTATAATAAATATGATAATGAACACCGACATGCCCCTTAAATAAATCGTCCCTAAAACACTCATTAGTAATGATGGTGGTGAACATCAAATCGATAATCGAATACAACCATAACTTTGATTGGTATTTTAACTTTAATACCATATTAATGGTTTCTAAAATTTAAAATTGATTAAAAAATTGGGGGCCTTATATGCTGCTAACAATTTCTAAATAACGTGAAAATGTCCTTCATATTTGTGTTTCGATCTAGCCCTGCATTTTTATTCACCCCGTACACCTGACATATAACATAAAACGGACAACTACACTCTTTGCGCTGTAGCATGGTGCGGGTAACAGTGGTGTTTTATTTGTAGACTAGAACATTCTGGTTGGGACTAGATAATTTAATTTACTAGGTACAGTTATTAATGATTTCATATATTACAAATGTGGTACAGCTGAAATACTAAATCATAATTGTTAAATCACGGCAACTTTCAAGAGTGAAACGAAATGTCACGCACCATGCAACAGTGCAAAAAGTGTAGCTAACTTTAGAAAAAATATACACATACGACGAGGCTATTTTTCTTTAGAGAAAAGATGAGATGCTGACATACTCCACATCGTAGTTCCACCTAGCCTGAGGCCGTCCTACCCACACAGTGCTGGAGTGAATACTTCTGAGCGAGTGTGCTTCACCGACGTGATATTATCATCGCTTAACATCGGCTGGGATCCTAGTTAAGCGCGAGCCTATCTATACAAAATGCAGAAGTCAACACTTTGCTGTTGAAAAATATGCGATCAAAGTGGCTGCGTATTACCTATATAGTTAGGTATTGCTAGCTACATATCTAAACCATTTTCAACAGTGCCAAGCTTTTTTAACATCAATCTGGTGTTTTGTTTCAATAAAATGAGAAAAAGACACGACTCTTTATAGGATGGGCCAAAATTCGTGGATCAAACGAAACAGGATGATAGTTGGGGTGATTCGAAGGAAAATAAAATGATACTTTAGGACCTACTGTAAATAGTTCCAAATATCGACCTGTTTCGTTTGATCCACGATTTTCTGCCCACCACGTTAGGTACACAGCGAATTCAGAAACCACCATAGTTCAGAGAACTTAAAGACTGGTGAGTTAAAACATATATTTTTAAGATCTTCGCTTAAACAATTTATGACGATACGGTGACGATGACGGTCTGCCTTCAAACAATTCCACTGCAAACACGATAATAGACAGAATTGTACCAACCAATAGTATCACAAAAGCTACTTGTTGGTCTTTTAGCTTTATTTTGTGGAAAGTCTTACGTTCGCTCTCGTGTTGGGGTTTTGAATTAGGAATATCAAGCATTTGCCGAGTCCACTTGTAGTACATAGTTGGTAAACCAGCTTCGTTTAACCGTTCTGTAAGAATTTGAAATTCTTCGTAGAACGGGAAACCTAAAGAAACAAAGAAAAGATGTAAATAATTAATTATTTTATCTTGGATATCGCTGACATCGGTGAAATAAAATATCGTGAGGAACCCAGGATTTATAGTATATATAAGTTTGAAATCGTCAACCCGCCTTGAGCAAGTGTGATGATTAATGGACGTGCCTTCTGAGTATGAGAAGAGACCTTTGCCCTGCAGTGGGGCAGTAACAGGCCGGTATTATTTATTATGGCTGATTCCATAGACAGTCGCTCTGTCTCATTATACAGTAGTGGTAGTGGTAGGGACTTCCTTTTCCACACTTAGACTCCCATTTGGTTCTTTGTGCGTGGGGGCACTGGCTAACACAGCCAGCCTAGGTCCGTCCAAAAGCACAGAAACTTCCTGGGGGCTTCAAAGGCTTCACGGAGCGACCATACTTTTGCGAGGATTTCTTTGCGTTGAGATGCCACGGCCTCACATTCCAGGATTACGTGAACGGCTGGCGTGAGAGTTAAAACAGCCCTAGTCTATCAGTGTAATAATATTCAAAATTGGATGAGCTACATCAAAATTTTTCCTCTTTATAATATTAGTTTAAATTAGATCATCATTTCAGCCAAAGGATGTCAACTGCTGGACGTAGGCCTCCTCTAAGTATCGTCATTCGATCGATCCTGTGCGTATCGCAACCAGCAGATTCCCGCAGCCTTGATAAGGTCATCGCTCCACCTAGAGGGACCAACGCTGCGTCTTCCGGAACGCAGTCGCCACTCCAGAACTTATCGGCCCTATCCGTTCGGCGAGCAATGTGCCCTGCCCAATGCCACTTAGGTTTGGCAATCGTTCGCATGCCTATGCTATGTCGGTAAGCCTGGTTCTCTAGCGGATGTCTTCATTTCTGATTCGATAACGCATGGTAACATTGGCTAGATAAAGAAAGCAAATTTCCATATCTGTGTAGAAGTTTTAGCTAAAGAATTTACGATTAGCGTTGGATTGCCACACATTCAATTGTTACCTGCTCGGGCAATGTAGGACAAGTAATATGTGTAGAAACATTCGTCCACTATATCGATGAGAGGTCTCCCGTGCCTGTCTGTGAACTGCTGAGTTATTTCCATGTTGGCATCCGATTTTCTGTCTACTGTTGCGGCTTTTTGGTGTTGCAGGATTACCCCTGGGACAATAAGTTAAAAAATATCTGAATAATATATGTAGATAAAGTGCCACATACCTTTTGGCAAAATCTTTTTCTAACTACCCTCCTCTCACACAGCTTACAGATTTAAAAAACCTACCGTTTCTAGTGCAGTTTTTGCCAGGCCTACACAACTTTGATCGACCTCAACCTACGTCGGTGTTTTGAAGAAACCAAAATATAGGTACTAGACTTACCAAGACGATCGCCAGGCATCAAAAGAGCACGATCAAAGAATGCTGCTTGTAGCTTGTTTTCTGGTGCCTGTAGCTGTCTCATGAATGCTCTCATTGATGGGGAGGTATATAAAGTAGTTCCAGATGAGTAAAGATCCTCTAGAGTTTTAATTTGTTGATAATGTTTCACAGTTGTATAGACTCTACTTAGGTGACCCTGTGAAATATTAAACATTATCAGTGTGAAATGCAACTTTGCCTTAATATTTTGCAGACATGATGCATTCTTTATGATACAATTATGTTATATCTGCAGTGTCGCTAATGAATTTAATGTGGTTTAACCCAAACTTCGACTATGTCTACCTTGGACGACTATGTCTACCTTGGACAAACGATCCAATTGGGTAGGGCCAACTTCGAGAAAGAGGTCAACCGTCGAATCCGACTCGGCTGGGCAGCGTTCGGAAAGTTGCGCGGTATCTTCTCGTCCAACTTACCACAGTGTCTCAAGACGAAAGTCTATGACCAGTGTGTGTTGCCAGTGATGACATATGGCTCTGAGACGTGGTCGCTTACAATGGGCCTCATCAGAAAGCTTACAGTCACTCAAAGGGCAATGGAGAGGGCTATGCTCGGAGTTTCCTTGCGTGATCGAATCAGAAATGTAGAGATCCGCAAGAGAACCAGGGTTACCGACATAGCCCGAAGAATTGCCAAACTCAAGTGGCAGTGGGCAGGGCACATTGCTCGCAGAACGGATGGCCGATGGGGCAGAAAGGTTCTGGAGTGGCGACCGCGAACCGGAAGACGTTGCGTTGGAAGGCCTCCCACTAGGTGGACCGATGACCTGGTGAAGGTTGCGGGGATCCGCTGGTTGCGAGACGCACGGGACCGGTCAATGTGGCGACGCTTGGGGGAGGCCTATGTCCAGCAGTGGACGTCTTTCGGCTGATATGATGATGATGATGAACCCAAACTTACTTGATATATGGCCAGAAAAAAAATGGCACACAATAAACAAGAGCTCCTTAAAATTATGAATGTTCTTATTTGCTTCGACGAAAATCCAAACAAAGTTGTCGTCACAGAGTTGCGAAGATACCACCAGAAAGTCATTGTCTCTGGACCAGTCATTGTTTTGTTAATCAAAGCCGTGGCCCACATGATGCCAGCGATTGCCACTAACACCGCGCCTATCAAGGCCCATAATGCTGGAGAGAACAAATTAAACACTCCCTTCCAAAGCGGTACGATGTCAGCCTCCTTTACTAAAGCACATAATGTATCAGTGTTAATGAAATGCAAGAAATAAATATGTTCATCCAAATACAAAGTCATAAATCGTGCATTGAAGGATACATCTAGTTCTTTACGGACGATACAGCCCAAAGAACCGGTAACATTTCCGGGCTGCGCGTATCCATAATTGCCACACTCTTCATTTTCAGGAACTAATAACTTAAATTTTAAATGCGAAAGGATGTCGTACATTACCATTCCGTCTAAACCGCAGTATCCATTTGTTAGGTTTAAATTAAAATTAACGTAATAGTGTAAATTCTTGCAAGTTTTGATAGATGTAGGATATCTATGGAATATGCTCGCCTTCAAAGGATAATCATCAGCTAGCTTTTCCCCACTTTTCTTTATGTCTTTTTTTTTTTTTTTTTTTTTTTTTTTACTTTGTATAGGCCTGTGTTTGACCACAATCTCACCGTGGTCAGTGATGATGTGGCCGATGGTGGTAAGCACACAGAGCCTAGAAGGGAACTGGCTCTCAAGTGCTGCTGTCGGAACACACCGGAAGGTGCTTGGCGACAGATTTTCAACTTGAGGGTGGTTGCCAGCCAGGCGGGTACTACAAAGTACCCTACCACCGTGCTATGGTTTCCTCACGATGTTTTCCTTCACCGAAAGCTCAAGCTCATTGTAGGATTCGAACCCGCGACCTTCGTCTCGGCATCCGACGTCACTACCACTGAGCTATCATCGCCCTGTCTTGAGATAAATCTTTAAAATTAGTAGCATTAATTAGTTTTATAGATCTGTCGTATAAATTGCGTGTCGAAAGACTTTTGCCGTTATAAATAACCATTTTTTGTTCACATGCAAAAGGGAATACAAAGCCAACACGCATGATTTGAAATCTGTGCCACAAAGTGTTAATTATATTTTCTAACAATGAAAAATCTGTGGTGCTCATCTTGCCATTCTTACATGTGAATTTGCTGTCACCGGTTACGATAATGTATAGTAAAGACCAATTGGATCTAATAAAAAATCGCCATAAAGTAGAGTCAACCATCTTTGGTGTAAAATATCTTGTCATTATTATAACGTTAGGATTATCACTTGTTTTAATAAATTCCCTTGTGACATCAAGTCTTTTGTCTATAGCTGTACCATATACATTTAATAACACGACTGATTGACCATGAAGACTGTTTTGTAGTATACATGTTTTTTATTCTGGGTTAGCACGCACATCCATGTCGAAAAATAATGTTTGTGGATAGTTTTCAACTGGTAGCAGTAGTGGACAACTTTTTACAACTGGTACTAACTTGTACTTCGTTTAGAAGCTCGAAATTACGAGAATCTTTGTTATGATGATAAATACCAAAAGAAACTCCATTTTTGGTGTTAATTAATCGAACTATTCACAGCACATATTATGCTTCCTTGATATAGTTAACACTAACGAGTTCTTTGAAATTCTCCTTGAATATAGACGTGTACTGTATCTACCCACTTGATCACTATTGAAGCTTACCCCAATCGATCACCCTAAAGCGTTTGCTGTGTCAATCTGTTAACGTGACGGCACAAATATAAACATGAAGATTTCTTTATTGATGAAGATGGATTTATTTGAAGAAAGATAACATCTTATTGGTCAGCAAATAACATTAACTGACACATTTATGTAAAATTGTTTGAAAAGTTTATAGCTTAAGATTGATGTTATAATTTTACATTATTTATGTGAATCCGAAGAGTATTTTTTAAATAACTGAATGAGAAATATAGCTCCCATGCATTTCCAAACGATTATCAACTATCTAAAATCTCGCTGTAAGGCAATTTAATCTATTTATTAGTAATTACCCGACTGCCGAAGGAGGGTAATGTGTTTATCAGTCTATGTATGTATGTTAGTTCCTATGTGGCGTTCTAGAGACCAAACGCGTTGGCCGATTTTGATGATTCTTACTCACTCGATTCGTCTTAATCCTGCGAGTGTCACTGGCTACATTAAAATTGGAAAATACAAAAATGGCGGATTTTTGGCGCCATTTTGTGGATTTTTTTTTTTTCGTGTGGGGTATCAAAATAAAGGATTTTAAGAGGCGATTTCAAAAATATAAGACTTATAAAAGAACTAAAAAGTTGTAAATAAAAAAAGTTAATTAAAAATCAAAAAACCCGACTGCTTAAATAGCAAACTAAAAAGACGTAAACAAGAAGAAAGAAAAAAAAAAAAAGAAAAAAAGAGGATATATCTGGTTTTGGTCCGACAGCTCGCGAATATGTATCCTCCGACTGCACAGCATGATTTTCTTCTTGTTTACGTCTTTTTAGTTTGCTATTTAAGCAGTCGGGTTTTTTGATTTTTTAATTAACTTTTTTTTTAGAGTCTAGCTTACTCCGAATAGCAGGGCCTTGTTTCCAAAATTAGATTCAATAGAGTAGGCCCCAACATGCTGCCATGGAGAACTCCATGCAATGAATCTGGACCAAGGCATTTTTACATCATAAAATCATACCAAATCATCCGGAAAGCACATTTATAGATCTAAATCAAACATACTTGTCTGCAAAGCACACATTTAATTCGTTTAGAAACACAAAACAGAATACAATCAATACATGCATGGGCAAATAAACACAAAATGCACATGAAACAGTCAAAATAAATAGATGGACAATTCAGTTGTAGAAGGCAATATTTATAACTAATAATGCGACCTCAAGGGTGTTTTCACACCAGGCACTAACGAAGACGATACGATACATCGTGTGGCGTTATAAAAACAAGAAAAAGCACTTCGAGTCGCATTAATGCGTATAATTATGCTTTAAAATAAAAATACACCGAAAATATATAGAAGAATACCGCAGATATCTAAATGGAATTAGCTAATTTATATATATAGTAAGAAGAAAACTTATGAGAGAAATTTTGACTAGATTTGAGAGTAATACGCTGAACATACGTACCTATCATCTACGCAGTTCCAACCGGTTAAATTCTGGCTTATGCATCCAGCAGCCGTATTGCGTAAGTGCGCAAAGAAATTAAACTCTATCCAACTGACCAAATCGGCCAATCACACAAAAACATCGCGTCATTCATCTCGCATGTGATTGGTCGATTTGGTCGGTTGGACAGAGTTTAACTTCTTTGCGCACTTACGCAATACGGCTGCAGGGGTCCTTAACGACATAAAACTAAGTTTCAATCCGTGGAATTTTAAAAGATCATACTATCACGTAATTGCTAGGTTAAATATAAAAGAAAAATAAATGTAATAAAAAATATTCCGCGCCTGGCGAAAAATACCGCCTTCAGGAGTACCGCTCCAATGCTTGATTACGGGCAGAAACAGCACCGCAATTGAAAGAATGTAAGAATGTAGTATTATATTATTATGTGTCTGAAAATACTACTAATACTCAGACGTTGAAAAAGAATACGGAACCCTTTATAAAATGTATGGAACCATGAAGTCTGCAGGCTCACAAGGGGCCAAGGGGAGAGCCGGAATCTGATATCTAATAACCAATATGTTTATTCTTGATAACTACGTTAATATGATCTAAGCTATATTCGCGTGACGGCACGAACGCACACTAGAACTCAATAAGTATTGAAACTTACAATTATGACATATAAATTCACCAAAATAAAAAATGTCTTCCTTCTGCCATGATTTTTTCGTAGTGACGTTTATTTATTCATCAGAAATTTTGGCTTGTCAGTCGGCATTTTAAAATTCACGTAGTGTAACCTGCCAGCCTGTCAAAAAAGCTATACCAATAAGTCTTGTAGCAGATCGCTACAAGACTTATTGGTATAGCTTTTTTGAGTCGGCATTTTAAAATTCACGTAGTGTAACCTGGCAGCCTGTCAAAAAAGCTATACAAATAAGTCTTGTAGCGATCTGCTACAATACTTACTATCAGCGGGTAGGTGTTTTCTTGGATAGACGGTATCAGATTTAAAAAAAAACATAGTGAAGAAAGGCTAGTGCATATGACGCATAGCCATCTGGTTAAATTAGCCATAATAATAATAATAATTAGCCATTGGACGCCTAGTCCGTTCATTAAACGCCGGAATCCAATTAAATGGCTGAAGGACAACTAGCCAAGACATTGAGCGCAATGTTAACCAGATGGCTGAATATCGTATAGCCATTTAGTTAAATTGGATATTGATGAATTTGTAACGTTTGGTTACGGTGACTAGATCGTTTAGACTCAAATATGTCGCGAAAACTTGCAGAAGACGTAGTATTATTTGGCACCTCTATGTTTTCATACTATTTTGACAATATCACACTTTAATTTCACTTAAAATTGCACATAAGAACATTTGTTTTCGTGACTACTAGCGCCGCAGTAGAAAGAAAACTAAACTAAATTTTGCATCACTTGGCTGAGTCTTGGTCAGTCATCTTCAAATTCAATTGTACGTATACAATACGTCAAGTAGTTAAATGTTGAATGATTCTATTTTAATGAACAATCGGCCTAGGCATCCAATTGGATGCCGCCGTTTAATGAACGGCTTAGGCGTCCAATTAGCTGGTAATTGAGGACAGAGGGCTGCGACACTATATATCAGCGTATCGTAGCGCATTGCAATACAAAAGAGCCTGAATTCTATACGAACGAACGAAGTGAAGTTTTAGAATTTTTATAATGAGTTTCATTGCAGCGGCGCGGTGATGCCATAGAAATATATAAAAACAAATAAAACACGCCTGCATTGTAAAAAAGAAAATAAAAAAAATAGTTTAAAACATTAAAAACAAGCTAATGATTTTAGTGTTAAATGATAAATGATTTTATTTCTGTAAGTTGGTTTGTACAAACACTTTTACATGTCGATCATATTTTTTTAAACTAGATGAGGTCGGCCTTTCCTGTCTGACTACTCTGAGAAGAAAGGCCGAAACAAACTCAGAGGTCACAGTCTCTTTTAAAGTCCAGACAAAATATTGGTTAGATCATGTGAAGACCATGTAGACTGATGTCTGAAATGGTGTTTTGAGGAAAGAACCAGCCATATTGAGTGGACCTGTCCAGTCAGTGCACGCATTTGTCACATTCACAATAATTAAAATAAAATAATATAATACTTTAAAAAGTAAATATTCTTGTCATAGCAAGAAAATAAAAATTCTATAAATATAAATCTAAATTCACAGTGCAAAATAAAAATAAAAAACTAAATTAATGGGAGCAGCTCAATCCCAAGCCTTTTTGTCCTCAACGTAATCTTTAATTTTATGAAACGCTTTCTGGCACAACTTACGTTTAATGAATGATTTGAATTTATTAACACTTAGACCTTGAACGTGGCTTGGAAGCTTATTATAAAAGCGTACACATTGACATCTAAACGAGCCACCTATTTTCTTGAGCCTTGTTGTAAGTATTACAAAATTTTGTTTGTTCCTAGTATTTATGTTATGGATATCACTATTTTTTAAACAATTTTATATTTTTATGGGCATATAAAAGATTTTCATAAATATACTGAGAAGGCACAGTCATTACATTAATCTCCTTAAATTTCTCTCTGAGAGAGTGTCTCGGGCTTAATTTATAAATTGATCGAACAGCTCTTTTCTGCAAAACAAAGAAAGTCTGGAGGTCGGCGGCATTTCTCCACAACAGAATACCATACGACATTACACTATGAAAATAGCTAGAGTATACTAAACGGAGTACACTAAATTACGAATTTTTCTAACAGCATATGCTGCGGAGCTTAGCTTGTTTGACAATTTATCTATTTATCTACTGAAGCTTAGCATCCATAGTTAGGCCTAAGAATACTGTGCTATTTACAGGATTCAATTCTTCGCTCTTTATCATTACATCAGTTTTCACCTGCCTAACGTGAGGTAGGGTAAACTTAATGCATTTGGTTTGTTGAATGGGAACAAGGTAAGTACTAAAAAGATTATAATATTTACTGTGCAATTAAACCGCCACTGTGCACAAAAGTGGAAAACTGGAAGCCAATATTTTCAGCGAAGTAGGGGGACCTGTAGAGAACTGTTCCAAAAATCGTCCCCCGACTGCAATTAAAAGATTGGTTTTTAGTTTTCCACTATTGGGCGCATAAGCTCCATGTCTAGCAAAATACTGCTGCTCTCTGTCTGTTATACGGTTAATTGCCAATACAGTATCGTTATCGAGTCGTTGTAGTTATAGTATTATTTCCAAGCTCCCAATAGCAATAGCATTTAAATTACTAACAAATGCTGTACATACATTTAAATCAATCACACACGAGTTTACTTTATACAAAATATGTAGGTACAAGCCCTGAGACTGGTATAACTTTGCACTCGCGGCCAAAAAGAAACAAATATGGTTGCATACAAGGAGGCCTGCACGTACAACGGACCAAATGCAAGTCTAAGTGCGGAAAAGGGGTCCATCTATCCTGTCCTGGTTGCATACAAATAAAAAAATATATATTATATTATAGGTACACTCAGTGCGAATGCGAATCATCGTAGTTCAGCCAAGTCATAGTGAAAAGGTTCAGAGGGGTCGCAGGATTTTGGATTAGAACTTGATCAAGATCTTCGCTTATACGTTTTACAATATTTCCCTCTGCCTATACATATTTCAGCTGCGAACACAACGGCGGATATGGCTGTACCAATAAATAGTATTCCAAACGCTACACATTGGTCTTTCAGCCTTATTTGGGAGAAAGTCCGCGGTTCGCTGTTGCTTGTGATTTTCGAATATGGGACTTCAAGCATTTGTTGAGTCCATTTGTAGTATATATTTGCTAAACCAGCTTCATTTAGACGTTCTGTGAAAACTTGGAGTTCTTCGAAGAACGGGAAACCTAAGAAAACAAAAATACTTAGTATTAGCCATTTAACACATTCGATCTGAAGATCAAGTCATCGTCTTCGCTGCTTTTCACAAATAAAATAATTTAAGCGAGGTAGTTGACATATACTTACTTGTGATCTGACTCTGTAGGAACCATTTAGGGACAATTTGTGTGACATTTTTGGGTTCCCAAAATCAGCTTCGATTTACTAAACCAATCAATTTTTTTTTTAGTTATTAGTAATATTCGGTTTACTAAAAATATTACCTGATCGAGTAATGCAGGACAAGTAGTAAGTATAGAAACATTCATCCACTATAGCAATAAGAGGGTTTCCGTGATAGTCTGAGTACTGCTCGAAAATTTCCATGACGGCATCTGACTTCCTGTCCACCGTTGCAGCGGCTTTGTGTTGCAATACTACTCCTGGAATAGATTTTTTTAAGGATTTTTGACAATAAATTCCTTTGGAATCAATTGACAAGCCCAGTTCAGGACGGGTACCAGTCCTATCGGATTCAGCTAATAACCTGTATTACGCATGTAGCGACTGCTAATCTAATCTCCTCAAGTCCTCATTATAGTTACTGGGTAACACACGATACCCCTTGGCAAGTGTTGACAGAGTATTTCTTTATTGCTTCTAACTACCCGTAATTACTGTCAAATATCTTCAAACGCGGCTTCATCATTCTGGAACCAACGGCCTAACATGTAACGTTCTTTTTTTAGCTTCAGCTAGCTGAAGCTAAAGAAGCTGTACCTATTGACAGCTTCTGGTGCGTAATTATTTGCTCTGTGAGCATGCATAAAAAAACCCCTGGACGAGCTTCCTCACAAAGTTTTCTAGAGTGTAAAGCTACTGTGGCCATGACTACTCAACTTACCAAGACGGTCACGATCGCCAGCTATCACGTGAGTTCGATCAAAAAATTCCCCTTGTAACTTGTCTTTTGGGTTCTGAATTTGTCTCAAGATATCTCGCATTGAAGGAGACGTGTATAAATTAACTTCAGAGTAATAAAGATCCTTCAGTGTTTTTATTTGTGGAAATCGTTCCACAGTTGTGTCCACTCTGTTTATATGGCTCTGAAATAATACATCATAGTCAGAATTATTTAGAAATATACTAACTTGTAAACGTACTTAAAAATAATTGACTTACCTGATATAAAGCTAGTATAAAAATAGAACCCAATAAGCATGCGCTCCTTATCATAAGCAATGTTCTTGTTTTCATAGGTGAATATCCAAGCATAGTCGTCATCACAGAGTTATTAAGGTAACGCCAGAATGTCGTTGTCTGTGGACCAGTCATTGTTTTGTTGATCATCGCCGTGGCCCACATGATGCCGCCGATTGCCACTAACACCGCACCTATCAGGGCCCAAATTGCTGGCGAGAACAAATTAAACACACCTTGCCAAATTGGTTTCTCATCGGGTTTTCTTACTAAAGCACACAGTGTATCGGTTTTAACATAATTCAAGTAATAAATGTGTTCATCTGAGTACAAAGTCATAAATCGAGAATTGAAGGATATATCCATCTCCTTCCGAATGACACAGCCCAAAGTTCCGCTAACATTCCCAGAAACTCCATAACCGTAATAGTTACATTTTTCATCTCTAGTAAAAGTATTGTTAAACTTTAAATGCGCGAGGACGTCGTGCATTACCATTCCATCTAAACCGCAGTATCCATCCGTCAAGTTCAAATTAAAATTCACGTAATAGTGTAAATTATCACAATCTTTTATAGCTGTTGGATATCTGTAGAACATGCTGCCACGTATTGGATAGTCAATTGTTAGTTTTTCGCCGCTTTTCTTTATGGCTACTAATAAGTCTTTAGGTTTAGTAGCATTAACTAATTTGTTGTAATCTAATGTTGGATACTCGCGAAGAAAGGCTGATTCTACAACGTAGACATCGCGCAACGTAAATTTGACTACGCTCAATGAGCGAGGGAACCGTCGGGCCACCACCAGGATAAAGAATGGATGATCAGAAGGACTCACCACGCCCCGCATGAAGAAATGTCCGCCGGCGATAAAGTCTGTGTTAATCTATCCTTTTCACGAGGGTCTTCACTAGAATCACACACAAAACAACAACACTCGCGCGCGCGCTAGGAAGAAGCTCAATCGCCATATTGGTTTTTAAAAGAAACGTTCTTTCATTGGCGCCACTGTTTACTCTCTCGGTTTGACAGTTCAGTTGACAGGGCGCGCAGCGCGGCGATGCGCGGTAAATTTGAAATAGGAAAGGAACATGTCATGGATAAGGATTCTTTGCCAGGATTGGCGCGTAGCCGCAACATATTCCCCCCACTTGAAATATACTAAGATTTCACAGAAGAAACTTGAAAAATATGTGCTCGAAACTATTACAAAATAGAACTATTCTAGATATACTAAATTAAATCGCTTAAGTCTAGATTACCCTATACCTAAATACATCTTAACTATAATAGCTTAGGCATCAATAGGCAAAGGACAAATCTTGACTACTGGTCGCCGAAAAACCTGGCCATTCGCAGAGCGAAGCGTCACTACTCGGACAACGTTATCGCGACCGGGGTGCAGTTGCTCTATTTTAGCTAGTCTCCAGCACAACGTCGGTAACGTAGGTTCAATAACAATGACCAAATCATTTACCTTGAGATTAGGAATACGTTTGAACCATTTGTTCTTTTGTTGGAGAGTATGTAAATAATCACGTTGCCAGATTCGCCAAAAGGTTTGAGTTATCTTTTGGAGTAACTGCCAACGAGAAGTCGGTGTTTTAACATCGACCATTGGGGACTCGGGTAACGACACGAGTGGACCATTGGCAAGAAAATGCCCAGGCGTTAATACGTCTGTTTCATTAGGGTCCGGTGAAATCGCGCAAAGTGGACGCGAGTTGAGGATGGCTTCGATTTTTGTTAAAACTGTACTCATTTCTTCATACGTCAGAACTTGAGTACCAACGCTTGAGGTGGTACTTGGTAGCTTTGATGCCACTTTCAAATATTCCTCCGAAGTGAGGTGCACTCGGTGGATTAAATTTCCACTTGATGCCGCGGGCGGCAAACCCATCCGCTATCTCAGGATAGTGATACCGTAATTCCACTAAGATATCTTTCATTTGTCTATTCGCACCTACAAAATTAGTACCACAATCGCTAATAATCGTTCCGCAAATACCACGACGTGAGACCATTCTATCCAAAGCAGCCAAGAAAGCTGCTGAGCTTAGCTCTGTAACGACTTCTAGGTGCACCGCTTTCGTGCTAAGACACACAAATAAGCATACGTACGCCTTGAATGTGTGTGCCTTTCGTCGACGACTCTCTTTTAGAATGAATGGACCACCAAAATCTATTCCGGTGGTGTCAAAACAACGACTAGGTTGTAACCTGGCGGCAGGGAGTTTGCCCATTTCAGGTTGACAAGGAACCGGTTTAACTTTAAAGCATTGTACGCATTTAGAGCATACTGTACGAATGAGTAGACGACCACCAATGATCCAGAATTTCTGTTGAACCAAAGATTGCAAAGTTCTGGGTCCACAGTGCAGATACTTGACATGAAAATGTTCTACAATCAAGCGCGATAAGGCACAAGCCTTAGACAAGAGAAGAGGGTGCATTGCAGAAACCGGTAACCTGGCGTTATCAATTCGTCCCCCCACTCGCAGCATACCTGCACTGTCTAGAAATGGGGACAGTTTTTGAATAGGTTTAGAGCAAATTTGATTTTGAGCGACCTTTTCGAGCTCATCTTTCAAAGAATTACTTTGTGCATATTTTACAAGCAGCATCAAAGAAGAGTCTAGCTCTGTAGTGGAAAGAGAGGAAAGCGCTCGATTCTCTTTCTTGCGTCTTATATTGGAAGAAAAGCGCAATACCCACGCGAGCACTCTTGTCAATTTAGATAATAAAGAATATTTGCCAAGGAGCTGACCTATTAAGTCTTCTTCCGGAGCAACCGTGAGAAGAGTTTGCGCCACTGAAGGTTTCATTTCCGGTAAGACCGTGTCCGGCAACGAAGGCAGTTTAGATGGCCATTCCGATGGTGGTTTTGAAAGCCATGCTGGACCTGACCACCAGAGGGGATGCTCGATAAGTTCAGCACAACTAATACCGCGACTACAGCAGTCCGCTGGATTATCCTTGGTGGATACATAACCCCAGCACTGAATGCCGACCTCATCAGTTACTTGAACCACCCGGTTTGCAACAAACATTTTAAGCAAATGTAGGGGCGTGTGCAACCAAGCCAATGTGGTGGTGCTGTCTGAGTATGCTCGAACCAAGTCAATATGTAATTTGGACTTGAGCAGATTGTACATATGGCTCAGAACCCGAGATAGTAACACTGCTGCACACAGCTCGAGTCTGTTCACTGTCGTGGGCTTCAAGGGCGCCACCTTGGACTTACCTATCAACAGTCGAGAGACGGTGGCACTTGGCGTCACAGCGCACAAATATACACAACAACCATAGCCTTTGAGAGAACCGTCACAAAAGCCGACTAAATGAATTTGATTAGTGTTTGTGGGAAGCAGACTACGCGGCAATTTGATTTGTTGAATGTCATGTAGATTTGCAGCTATAATATGCCATCGCTTGGCTAAGTCATGAGGAATGGGTTCGTCCCAATCTAAATTCAGTTTCCACATGTCCTGCAAGAGTGACTTTGCAGAGAAAATCAATGGGGAAATCCAGCCAAGGGCATCGAAGATTCTCGCCGTGACCGAGAGTATTGACCTTTTGGTAAATTTTATGTCAAAATTGTCCGAAAAGGAATACGAGAAGTTGTCAGAGGAGGGATCCCACTGGATACCTAGGATCTTGATAAATTCCTGACTTCCTTCGTCGAAGGTCTTAGGAGTTTGACAATGCTCAGGAGGAATATCAGCTAACAATTCGGAATTGTTTGAACTCCATTTTCGAAGTTCGAATTGACCTTGAGCCAACAAAGAAGTCAAATCCTTTATTAATTGTCTAGCTTCCTCCAAAGAGGAACAGCCAGTAGTGATGTCATCCATAAACGTATCTTCGCGAAGGACTTCGGCGGCACGAGATGCATACTCCGAACCGTGGTCGTCGGCCAACTGACGCAGAGTGCGGATGGCCAAGTAGGGTGAGCTACTGACGCCATATGTTACAGTGGCCAACTCATATTCGACGAGTGGAGCGTTCGGTTGGTCACGCCAAAGGATGTGTTGGTAGGACCTGTCTTCAGGTCGAACGAGAATTTGGCGGTACATTTTACAAATGTCCGCTGTGAAGACAATAGTATGCAGTCGAAACTTAGTGACTAAATCGATAATGTCGATTTGAAGTTTGGGTCCGACATGAACTATGTCATTTAAAGACTTATTGATAGAAGTCTTGCTACTGGCGTCGAAGACAACGCGCAGACGTGTAGTAGAACTATCGGGTCTAATTACACAGTGGTGAGGTATAATATACCTGGCTTCAGTAGACGAAGAGACTGCTGGTTGCATATGACCAAGGTCTTCGTACTGACGCATAAATTCTGCATATTCAGATTTCAATTCGGCATCACGCTCGAGACGTTTTTCTAAATTTAGGAACCGATTCAAGCTGCAACGACGAGAGTCGCCAAGAAGCTGGGCATCATCCTTCAACATGAGCGGAACAACGTAACGACCATCAGGAGTTCGGTAAGTACCTTCTTTATATTTTTGTTCACAAATATCATCTTCAGGGATCGAGATGGCGGGACGCGGCGGTTCTTCAGTCTCCCAGAACCTCTTAACGATGTCCTCGAGCGCACAAGTGGCAGTAAGGAGTGACGTTACCGGTTGGGATACCGCCCGCGACATAGAGTGGTGCAAGAGCTGACCGCTAATAACCCACCCAAAAACACTTTCGAGAGCGCAAGGGAGGCCCGGACCTGGTGAGTAACGAGCGCCAGTGTAGATTTGATCGAAACACTCAACTCCTAACAAAAGATCCACTGAACTCGATCGATAAAAATTATCATCCGCTAAATCCAGATGAGAAAAATGACCGTGTACCACAGCAGGTAACGGAGATGAAGGCATCGATGTGGTGATATTAGGTAACACCACAAAAGACAATTCGAATGTGGGAGTATCACTTTGACGCGGCATAATCGTGCCAAACGTAACACCCTTGATATCAAGTACCGAACTTTGACCTAAACCGGTAACACTCATTTTGCATTTCTTGATTGGTAGCCCGAGTCGTCGAGCACACGAAGTCGTTATAAAAGAATCCATCGAACAGCTATCAATAAGGGCGCGCGCACACTGATGCGAGCCGTCCGCATGACGCACGCGCACTACCGCGGATCCTAATATTTTCGTACTCGGAACGTTTGAATTTCCCGCGCATGACACGGTCGCAGCGCTCGTGAGCGCCGTGCTTGAATCAGTATTATTTTCTTCCCCTTTTTCATTAGCATGAGATGGCTGGTCTACATGTAACAACGTGTTATGTTTAGATGCACAAAGTGAACAACTATTGCTACTGGGACAACTGTTCGCATCGTGACCCGCTCGCAAACAATTAAAACAAAGTTTCAATTCCAACACTAATTGCCGACGCGGCTGAACACGTAACGATTGGAATTTTGCACATCGATAGATCGAATGTGAAGATTGACAACACGGGCAAATTGGTTTTCGTTCATCTTTGTTTTGATACCTATTATTGTTTTGCGACATGGATGCAACTAAAGGTGTCTTTGTTTGCGTCGTGAAATTATTTTTCCTATTATTATTACGAATTTGTCTATTAGGCGGATTAGAAGTAGAAACAGACCCGGTTTGACTAACTTCTAATATTTTAACGTAACCTTGCAAGTATTTTATTAACTCGTCAAATGTGGGTATCTCGCTCACATTCTGCAACTCGAATCGTTGGCGAGTCTCGCTGTCCAGTGCACGCGAAGCGATATAAAACAATAAAAATTCACTAAGGTTGTGAATCGACAGTGACCGTAACGCATTTACATTTTCGTATAATGTATTCAATAAGCTTGTTAGATTATCGAGTGATGGTTTATTTATTTGACTAGCAGTCACCAACTTGTCAACATACGCGGTAGCCAGAACACGCTTATTGTCGTACCTATCTAGCAGAGCATCGTAAACAATACTATAATTCGCGGCCGTGACAGGTAATCCCTTCGCTATCGTTGCAGCGAAACCGCATAAGCATGAGTTTAGATATTGAAACTTTTCCGCATCGGATAGCGTAGCATTGTGATGGATCAAAGCCACATAACTATCTTTAAAACTTTGCCAGTTTCCAATGCTTCCATCGAATTTTGGAATTTCCAGTTTAGGTAATTTAACGTGTGGACTCTGAGTCTCTTTCACTGGACCAACAGCATTACAACTGCTACCCGCACCCGATAGCATTGAATCCGCGAATTCGACAACGGAAAAATACAGCTCATCAAACGCTAGTAAAGTTGCATTATCAATAACGGATTTCGGACGCAAAGTTATTTCCAACTTATTTATACGGTCGTTGACCTCGACGAAATTTTCTTTTATTTTTTCGACCGATTTGTATCTAGTGCGAAACGACGTTAGTTTAGATTTATCAGTGGTAGCAACTTTAGACAAATCGAACAATATTTGAATGCATGAAAATTCATATTCACGCCTTTTAATTAGAGATTGCAATTCGGCTTCCATCTTCTCTGTCATTATTGAATCTAATTAATAACAATTAACAGATAATAAGATCAGACAAAACGGAAACTAACTAAATACAAAGTTGCGTAAACTATTATAATGTATTACTTGTTAACAAGTAAGTATTCAGAATTATTAATGCTTGAACTACCTACCTAATCTGCAAATGCACACAAGTAGGTATAATGTATTTTATCGTAACAGACAAAATGTTACAGCTAATTCAAAGTTTAAGTTTGGTCACTATAATTACGCACTTACTGAATAGGACGTAATCAGTAAATAAAACAATTGAATGTACCCAATTTAGTAAATAAAACCTAACAAATCTATACCTAATTTAGATTCGAGCACACATTAATTAAATCCACTGTTCGACAACTACGTTGCAAAATCAGCCTGTTCCTTACAAAAGGTAACTAGAATTTTGGACAACTATAGGATTGGAACCGATTAGATGATTTGAAGTTTTATGCGGACTAGTTCTTAGGTTAGATATTATGTAGGTAGAATTGTTTTACTCGAACGTTCGCTCGGGTGGACCGCGCCACGACTGTAGGTAGGTATGCTGGTTCGAACAACGAGCGACGACACGAATAACGATACAATAATTACAAGATTATGAGTTTTGAAACAATGCAAGTAAACAATATTGGCTATTTGATGTTTTAAAAGTAACAAAATAGCATTGATTGTTTGAACTAGGAATATGACGATTATTATTATCTACCGACAAGTAAACTCTTGTTGATTTAGACTTGTAAGTAATTACTTAGTAAAAATGAGGACTTGATCCTCACAGGAGGCACCATGTATGTTGGATACTCGCGAAGAAAGGCTGATTCTACAACGTAGACATCGCGCAACGTAAATTTGACTACGCTCAATGAGCGAGGGAACCGTCGGGCCACCACCAGGATAAAGAATGGATGATCAGAAGGACTCACCACGCCCCGCATGAAGAAATGTCCGCCGGCGATAAAGTCTGTGTTAATCTATCCTTTTCACGAGGGTCTTCACTAGAATCACACACAAAACAACAACACTCGCGCGCGCGCTAGGAAGAAGCTCAATCGCCATATTGGTTTTTAAAAGAAACGTTCTTTCATTGGCGCCACTGTTTACTCTCTCGGTTTGACAGTTCAGTTGACAGGGCGCGCAGCGCGGCGATGCGCGGTAAATTTGAAATAGGAAAGGAACATGTCATGGATAAGGATTCTTTGCCAGGATTGGCGCGTAGCCGCAACAAATTTAATAGATCTGTCGTATAACATTCGAGTGGACATTCTTTTACCGTTATAAATAACCATCTTTTGGTCACATGTAAAAGGGAATACTACACCCACCCGCATTATTTGAAATCTGTGCCACAAAATGTTCATGATATTTTCCAACGATGAAAAATCTTTTGTATTCATCGTACCATTCTTGCATGTGAATTTGCTATCACCGGTTACGATAATGTATAGTAAAGACCAATGGGATCTAATAAACAACCGCCATAGAGTAGAGTCAAACATTTTCGGTGTTAAAAATTTGTTATTATAACGACGTTAGGATTATTAGTAGTCCTAAGAAATTCTCTTGTGACATTCATTTCGATCTGTATGTCTGTATTTAGTATTAGGACTGACTGTGTAGACAGACCTTTTTTCAGGACACACGTTATAAATTCTGGGCTAGCGTGTGTATCCATGTCCAAAAATACTGTTTCTGAATAGTTTTTGACTGGTAACAGTAGCGGACAATTGGTTTCTACTGGTGCTAACTTGAACTTCGGATCGGAGCTCGATATGAAAGCAAGAAAAGTTGTTACGATGAGGAATGCTAGAATCTTCATTTTTGATATTACGAAATCAAACTAGTTATATTTGTGCCAAGTGTTCGTCAAATTGTTCACTTCACTTTAATGCCTACTTGATTTAGCTTCACTAACAATCTCTTTGAAGATCTCTCTTTAATATAGACGTGTACTTGGTCACTATCACCACATCTACCGACCTTAATCACTCTAAAACGTTTGCTACTTCAATCTGTTAACTTGTGACAGCACAATATGAAAGTGAATATTTCATTATTGATGAAGTTCTATAATATTATGTGGATTAAGATAACATTTTAGGGCTTAGTAAATATGTCTGTGACAACTCAATCACAAACGTATTTAAAGCCAAAAACTAAGTAAATCTGCCTATCTACTTTACATTCTTTCCATAAAAGTAAATTTGAAAACACTAGTGACAGCATACCATGGCTTAGTTGCGTCATTGTTAAGATACGGAGTCATATTTTGGGGTAATTGTAGTGAAAGGGAAAGAATATTTAGGGCCCAAAAACGTTGCCTTAGATCGATGACCGGTCTGAAGTCTACAGAAAGCTGTGTACCTGTATTTAAATCATTAAAAATTCTCACATTACCATCCTTATATATTCTTGAAATATATAAGGATGGTATTCGTTAAAACTAATAAACAGTTATTTACCTCATTAACTGATATAAGAAAACGCATAAGGTCTATATATAAAAATCAACTCACACACACACACAACACAAAACAGCCCTATTAAGAAAAAATATTTTATCCATGGGTCCTCTTATTTATAATAAGCTAACCAATACTCTATTAGAATCACCCACCAATGTATTTAAAAGACAGTTAACAAAAATGTTATTGGACAAGTATTACTACAGTATTACTGATTTTCTAAATGATAAAACTTTTGCTAGAACATTGTAATTATTTTGTTGACATTTATTATTTCCTATTTTATGCTGATTTTATGATTGATTCATTTGTTTTGACATTTGTATTACTATTTTTGACATTTGACAAATTTTAAATAGGTATGACGTAATTATATTGATTATATTTGACAATTTATTTATATTTTAGCATTTAGTTAATTTTATATTAATTTGACCTACTTACTTATAGAGATTTTATCAGACATCTTATTATTATTTTGATATTACTAATATTATTCATCTCAATCTTATAACTTCCATTTATTGTGGTGAAATTTCATTGTTATGATTGATTATTATTATATTAATGTCTATAATGTTGATTATTGTTGTATTTAAATAATGTTTCATACCAATAACCTAAATCACTTTTCATTGCCTGTTTCAAGCTATTTTATATGTTTGGTCTGGTTATTGCTTTGAAATGATGATGATTTATAAAAATATTGGTGTTTCTGTAAATTAAATTAAAAAAGAATAAAAATTTGCACGCCGTAAGGCAAAATGTATAGGGACTCTCTACAAAAATAACATCTAATCTGTACACCTACATTTAGAAAATAAACGATTTCATTTCATTTCATTTCATAGGGAAAATGCATACATATGCGGCCTATTCCCTGTGAAATATATTTTCAAATAGGTGCTTCCGGAGATTACCCTGCACATACACAAATTCTCACTCTATCTTTATAATTGAGTATATAATTAGTTTATTATTTAATTAGTTTACTCTATACTAATATAATATATATCTATACTAATATTATAAAGAGGAAAGATTTTTTTGTTTGTTTGTACCGAATAGGCTCCGAAACTACTGGACCGACTTAAAAATTCTTTCACCAATAGAAAGCTACATTATTCCTGAGTGACATAGGCTATTTTATTCCCGAAAACGGGTCCTGTGGGGTGGTCCACGGGAGCGAAGCCGCGCGGAACAGCTAGTTATATAGTATAGATGATTGTCATACTCTGCCATGCTGATGAAATAAAATTTCGATTGATTGGATAAGGCGTTCGGCAACCAAAGGTAGTCGGGGAAGAAGTGAAATTATACAGACTTATAAACACAGCACGCATTTATTAACGATACTTATTTTTTTTAGTTACATAGTGTATTTAGTAAAAGGCTGCACATATTAAAGCTACGAATTTATTAAACATGGTTCGATTTTTTGAGACAAAAAGTGCTCTTACAATATACACGCTGTGATTACACCTGCAGGGATTAGAGTAGTGCATTAATAAAAATAAATTTAGTTTGAAATTGATGAGCGTCGCCTATACAGTTTCACGTGTTGACGTCTACCTAACCACATTTCGGCTGCAAAAACGATAACAGAAACAATTGTACCAACAAATAATATTCCAAAAGCCACAATTTGGTCTTTTAACTCAATTTTAGAGAAAGGACGTGGTTCTGTGTCGATATCGGGCATGGAATTCGGGATTTCAAGCATTTGTTGAGTCCATTTGTAGTACATTGATGGTAAACCAGCTTCATTCAGACGTTCTGTAAAAACTTGGAGATCCTCGAAGAACGGAATACCTGAAAATAAAGAAAAGAATTGATTAAAATATTGCTCATGAAAAAGTCATCAACAATGTTCGTGGGATGTCGTTAATTTCATTCCGAATTCATGAGTAGGTACTTAAATAGGGCGAGATTTTAAACTTGGCTTTCTATGGAAGCTCTACCGTCCGGAGTGAGTCAAGTTGAAACTGCTATATGGGGGCTGCTATCCGCTTAGGAAGTTAAAGTAGATTGAAGATAAAGTAAAGTTGTTCCCCGAAACCCCGAAGGGTTAGGCAGAGGTTGGTACATATGTATAGTAACAAGTATACTCCGAAAATATTGTTGTGATATCCCAACAAAAGTTTTCAAGTTTACCTGTTCGAGCAATGTAGGTCAAGTAATAAGTGTAGAAACATTCATCTACTATGTCGATGAGAGGATGGCCGTGATCGTCTAAGTACTGCTCAAGAATTGTCATCTCGGCATCTGATTTCCTGTCCACAGTTGCTGCGAATGGGTGTCGCATTATTACTCCTGGGGGCAATAGAAGAAATTATTTAGAAATGTTCACGCCTTTAACTAGCCTTATATTGCTTTTTTGCTTCTTTAGTTACGATACGATAAGCTCTAATGCGTAATGACTTAAAATAAATATCAAACTTTTCGATGCCGAGACAGTAAAATTAACAGTTGATGTTCGTGGTATATATTATTATGTTAAACTACAAAATAACATGTTTGTGGATATACCAACTTACCAAGACAATCGTCGCCGGGTATCAAATGAACCCGATTAAAGAATTCTTCTTGTAAGTTGTCTTCTGGGTTTTGTACACTTCTCATGAGATCTTTTATTGCATCTGATGTGAATAAAGTTGCTCCCGAAGTATAAAGGTCATTTAAAGTTTTTATGGTTTGAAAGCGTTCCATTGTTGTGTATACTCTGCTTATGTGACCCTAAAATATAGATAATTGTAACAAAAGAATATGAACAAATGCTTTTTTTTAACAACTTATTTGTATACGTTGTAAAATAATGGACTTACTTGATATACAGCCAAACTAAAAATTGAACCTAATAAGCATGCACTCCTTATAATAAGCATTGTTTTAGTTTTCATTGGTGAATATCCAAGCATAGTCGTCGTCACAGAATTATAAAGGTACCACCAAAATGTCATTGTCTCTGGCCCTGTCATTGTTTTGTTGATTATCGCTGTGGCCCACATGATGCCACCTATTGCCACTAACACCGCACCTATCAGGGCCCATAATACTGGAGAGAACAAATTAAACACCCCGTGCCACAGCGGTACAACTTCAGGCTTCTTTATTAAAGCACACAATGTGTCGGTTGTAACATAATGCAGGTAATAAACTTGTTCATTCGAATACAAAGTCATAAATCTTGAATTGAAAGATATATCCATCTCGTTACGACTGACAGAACCCAAAGTGCCGCTTATATTCCCGCCAATCCCAAAACCAAAATAGTTACAGTTTTCACATTTACAAAAAGATGGATTAAATCTAAAATGTGAGAGGATGTCGTGCATAATCATTCCGTCTAAACCACAAAATCCAAGCGTTAGGCTCAAATTAAAATTCACGTCATAGTAGCGTAAATTCTCACAATCTGTGATAGACGTAGGGTATCTATAGAATAAGCCAGCCAACATGGGATAGCCATGAGCTAGCTTTTCCCCACTTTTCTTTACGGCTACAAACAAGTCATTGTAATTAGTAGCATTAATTAATTTAATAGATCTGTCGTATAATATGCGGTTGGAATGTCTTTTGCCGTTATAAATAACCATCTTTTGTTCACATGCAAAAGGAAATAGTACTCCAACACGCATGATTTGAAATCTGTGCCACAAAGTGTTCATGATATTTTCCAATAATGAAAAATCATCTGTATCCATTTTGCCATTCTTACAATTGAATGTGTTATCACCAGTAACGACAATATACAGAAGAGACCAATTGGATCTGATAAAAAAAATAGAGTCAACCACCTCCGATGTTAAATATTTCGTCATTATAATGACGTTGGGATTATTATTCGTTATAATCAAATCTCTTCTGATATTTTCTCTAATGATCACATCTGTATCCAGTAACAGGACTGAATGTTTCGATATACTGTTTTTCAGGATACACGTTTTTAATTCCGGGGGAGCGTGTACATCCATGTCGAAAAATATTGTTTGTGAATAATTTGCAACTGGTAGCAGTGGCGGGCAATTTGTAACACCTGGTATGAACTTGAACTTCGATTCGGAACTTGAAATAGCGAGAAACGTTTTGATGATGAGGAATGCAAGAGACTTCATTTTTAAGTTCCAAAACCAAAATCCTTGTGACCATTGCTCGTCAAATTTTTCACTACAAATCAATGCCTTCGTGACATGGTTGTCACTAGCGGGTCTTTGGAAAGTTTTCCTTTAATATAATCTATATTGGCGTGTACGTGATCCTTATCGATATTAATAGATACCAGAGGTACAGCTATCGATGTTAATCACTCAAAAACGTTTGCTAGTCTACTTCAATCTGTTAACGTGTGACAGCACTATTTATTCAGGTCGAATATTTCATTATTAATCAAGATGTGGATATCTGGACGAATCAGCTTAACGTGCTTTATTGATTAACAGTTTTGAGTAATTGTGTATCGAAATATCAAATGATTGTGTCATGAGTTTTTAAGCTATTGCATAGCTTCTATCGCGGGCCTTGAGCGCGGGGACCGAATCCAGAAATTCCGTAACGAAAAAAACCTCACGCTCCCCACTCCGACGGGCAAGGAGGTGTGGCTTGAAGGCCGTGCATCGTCTAACGTCGTTTCAGTTCGGCAGTCTTCGACACGGCGTTGTGTGCGATAAGACGTATTGTACGACTCTACGAAACTAAATATAAATATATATGTATAATAATAATCATAAACTCCTGACAAGTCTCGCCGGAAGATTGCATCAATGGGTGAGCTTCAGTCATTAATCGCGCTATTTCCCACTGCAGCCAGTGCTGGTTCATCCAACGATCCTGGGCCTGCTGCCGCTGCCACTTTGCCTAAAACCGCTACGCCTAGAGCGAAGATTATGAGGAAGACCCGTCGCTGAGTCTACGGTTTCATTTGTTTGATCCCCGTACATATTTTAATTCGGCCACTTAGTAATGACGTAACAAGTCATGTCGGTACACTTTTGGACTTGTTTTTTCTTCTATTATTCTAACCTTACAATCTTTGCTGTAACATCTATTTTATTTACTTTTCACTCTGAATGTCTGCCGGTAGTTGTTTTATTTTTATTTGTTTACCTTTATATTTTACTTGACAGTTGACAATCTTGACATGATGACATTTGACATCTGTCAATTTCATAATTCCTGTTTTACGTTTCGTTACACTGTGCGTTTATTTTAGTTTGTGGTGATGACTGATATTCTCGATTGCTTTTTTTATCTTTAATATTTTGTAAATCTCTTCCAACAACAGCGTGCAGGTGGTTTTATTAGTTGAGTTTCACATTTTCAACAATGGCAGTTAGAGACCGAGCTAAAAGGAATTTAAAGCGCCGTCCTTCCGAGCACAACCTGAGTTCGTGTAGAGAGATGCGTAATCGCTGTAGTCGTATGTGTAGAGATGCAAAGAGACGCTACTTCCATAATTCTCTTGACAACCGGAACTCCTCTGAAGTCTGGAAGTTTTTGAAAACTGTCGGCATTGGTAAGTCTCCTGCCGCTTCTAGCAAAGGCATTGACGTGTGTGCTCTAAACAAACATTTTTCACTTTCACCCGTGACGTTGGATCCACACGTCAAATTATCGACATTAAATAAACTTTCCGTTTTGCCAGTGCCGCGGTGTTCGTCTTTCGATTTCAGTCCTGTGAGTGAAAGTGATGTCAAAAAATCTATTTGTGCTATCTCCTCCTCCGCTGTTGGGAATGACGGGCTTTGCTCAAGAATGATTTCTCCTATCCTCTCCACATTACTTCCCGTTTTGACCCACATTTTTAACTTCTCCTTGTTTTCTTGCACTGTTCCCGATGCTTTGAAGCTAGCCCATATTATTCCACTACCCAAAATCCCTAACCCGGTCACACTGACCGATTTCAGACCCATTTCCATACTTCCTTATCTTTCCAAAGTTCTTGAGCACATTGTCCATCAGCAATTGTCTCTGTTTCTCTCTAATAATGATCTTCTTAGTCCTTTTCAATCTGGTTTCCGGCCCGGTCACAGCACTGTTACAGCTCTTTTAAAGGTTACTGACGATATCCGCCGGGCTATGGACCACAAATCTCTTACTTTACTTGTACTTCTCGATTTCAGCAGCGCTTTCAGCTCTGTTGACTTCGATATCCTTCTTGGGATCCTTAAATCTTTCAATTTCTCCTCTTCCACTATTGATTGGTTCAACTCCTATCTTGGAGGCCGCTCGCAGCGGGTACACCTCGACGAGAGTTCTTCGGATTGGTGCTCTCTTACTGCGGGTGTGCCACAGGGTGGCGTTCTCTCTCCTCTTCTCTTTTCTATTTTTATTAACTCTGTCACTAGAGTAATCTCGTGTAACTTCCATCTCTATGCTGACGACTTGCAGCTTTACCATCATTTTCCTATTCAAGATGCAGAAGCCGCAGTGACCGCCATTAACAGTAACCTGGAATTAATTGGGGAGTGGTCACGGTCCTTTGGGCTGCAAATCAACCCTAAGAAGTCTCAGGCCATGGTTATCGGCGGTAGGCATATGCGAAACAGGCTGGATGTTGCGGTGCTGTCTTCTCTCAGTTTGAATGGAGTTCAAATTGAATACGCTAGGACAGCTAAAAACTTGGGGGTGATCATGGACTCTTATTTATCATGGACTGCCCACGTCGCTGAAGTCAGTCGCAAGGTGCACTACACTTTCCACTCGCTGAAGTGCCTCCAGAGCTTTTTGCCCTTGAACACCAAAATTTCCCTTGCCCAAACTCTTATTCAGCCCATCATTGACTACGCCGACGCCTGTTATTTGGATGCCACCGAGGAGCTTTTAAATAAACTTGAGCGTTTGCAAAATACATGTATTCGTTTTGTTTTCAATCTCAAAAAGTATGCCCATGTTTCAGGCTTTCGCAAAATGCTCAAGTGGCTCCCTATTCGACTTCGCAGGAACTCTCGGATTTTGTGTTTGCTATTTAAAGTCCTTCACAACCCTAAAATGCCTTCTTACCTCCGCGAACGCTTCTCCTACTCCCGTCCTTCCGATGCACTTTGCAGGTCGCATCTTAAGCATCTCCTTGAAATACCTTCCCACACTACCGACTTTTACTCCTACTCCTTTACTGCGCACGCGGTGCGGTTGTGGAACTCGTTACCGCCTGATATTAGGGACTGCCAAACTCTTGCAGTTTTTAAAAAGAGAGTGAAAGAGCATTATCTTTCCATTCCGTCTTAGTTGCATATTAATATGTATTATTATTTAAGTATTTATGATATTAGTTAGTATTTATTATTGTAATATTTAATTTAATAGTATGCATGTATATAAGAGTATATATTAATTATCTATACAGTATTCTTCTTTATTGTGAATTGTTTAATATATTTTTCTTTTTATCGTTCTACACACGGTGTCTACATATCTTTTTTTTGCAACTCTCCTCTCGCAGGTATGCTGGAAGAGATTTCGTTAGAAATAAGCATACCTTTGTACCTATTTTCTGTTCCTTATTCTTGTCTATTTATTATGTGTGTGTACATTAATGGTTAAATAAAATAAATAAATAAATAATATAAATAATAACAATATTATTATTATAAATAATTATTATTAATAATTATAATAATTAATAATAAAAATATTTAAAAATGTAGATAATAAGAAAGACAATTAAATAAAGGAGATAATAATAATAATTATTATGAATTCCTTTATTCAATACATTTCTTATTATCTACATTTTTCAATATTTTTATAAAATAAATTAAAAAACAAAAACATTTAAAAATATAAAAAATAGAGGCCCACCGGTATCGGGAACAGGGTCCAAGCTACCGGCGGTCAGGGCTCCAGAGAGAGGAATCTCCTAACAATGCGAGCCGTGTCCAGCAGTACTGCTTTCTGGATCAGGCCCTTGACCCAGCCGCCTAACGAGAGCCTCCTAAGGTGTTGGTCGAGGCTCGTGGCTATTAAGCCATTGGCCGACACGACTAGCGGTACAATACTCGCGAGCCAAGTCAAGATACTTGATTTGCTTATCTTTCTCGGCTTTCACGAGGTTCCCGTCATGCGGGACGGTAATGTCAACAATCATTGTACGCCTCTCGATTCGGTCCACCACCACAATATCAGGCTTATTGGCTACAATAGTCCTGTCAGTGATGATGGACCGATCCCAGTACAATGTGATAAAGCCATTTTCGAGAACTATAATTGCATAAGTTGATACAAAATGCTATGCAATAGCTTTACCGCGGCAGTCCCCGAGTGCCACACGTCTTTTTAGGTTATTTACCTCAAAAACATAAAACTGAAACCTTATACGATTACTTCGATGTCCGTCCATCTCGCTGCTCGTCAGCTGTCCTGTCAAATCCTGTCCAATGAGGGTCCATGCTAGAACCCGCGAGGTCGGCCCCGGCGCAGCCGGGCAAATCACCACCCAGAAAGGGCGGAGCGGCTGCACAAGTGAAGAGGGCCCCAACCCAATCTCTTTCAAATCAAGAATTTCGCCGGCCAGAGGGCGAGTAACGGGTAGCTCGCCGTCCGACAAGGGCCAGGCCCGAGTAGTGTTCCACGCGCGCCTCAAAGAGTTGACAGCAAAAATTCACTGGGTCCGCTTGGACCGATGCCTGTCTGGGTCACGGATAAATTTGAAAAAGAGTTACCGTGGCCCTGGTACAAGCAACTGAAGGAACACGGGTGGGTTTTAGTCAGTAAAAGTATAGCACGCCCTTCCGCTTCAACCAGAGCAGGAGAAGTCATTGGATGATTGCCCACACCAAAAAATAAGTACTCTGGGTATTGTGACTCTCCAGAACTCTTAATTACTATCCCCAAAAAGTTTTGTATGTGGTATGCTTTTACATCTGTCAATTTCGGGGTACTTGAGCTGTCAGATTGCTTGTACAGCGTACATTGTTTTTCACAAATATTATTAGAAAAATGGTTAAGAGAAAATGTTATTAGAAGTGTATTGCGGGATTTATGTAAATGCCAAGATGTGAAGGAACAGCACGATGTCGTTCTTAGCCAAAACGACAATATTTACAAGATATCGCAACGTTGACGTGAACGTCGATCTAATGATTTTGATATTTTGGCTTTGATTTTTGCGTAATAGAATATTTAACTAAGAACATTATTTAGAATACTCATACGCCTGTTCATGTAGTTTACAAGAAAATCAAGTCAAATTATAACATTATGAAGCAAAACAACACATTTTGTGGTATTGCAGTAATCACACACTAAGAAAACGGTCACTCACAGTGATAGAACTGTATCATCCACACTGCATCGTACTAAAGTGGCTATTCTCTACCAGGAATAAAACAGAATATAAACAAAATAACCTATCAAAAACAAAAAAAAAACAACAATCAAAATCAATATACAGACGGTGTTACCTGCCCCAAATTTTCGGAATTCCACATTTTTTGATTAATGCAGATTTTTATATCATTTTTCCAAAATATTCTAGACAGTAATTTTATAAATCCCTATAAAGTACCAATTTAGAAGTTAAACATAAAAGTAAATCAATAGAAGATATTTAGTGAATAGGAGGCAATTAGTATACACGGTAATTTATTTATTTATTTATTTATTTATTTATTTATTATTATGGCACTCCAACGAATTGTTCACAATAACATTGACAGTAAATTAATCACAATTGACTACATACTATAGCGAACTTTCCACTTATAGGTGTGCACAGCACTAGCAGTTTATGTTTACTTTATATAATTTCAAATAAAAAATGTCAAAACAAGAATTAAAAAAATTATAGTAAAAATAAAACAAAAATTACAAAAAATCATGTCAAATAGAAAAATGTTAAAACAAGAATCAATAATAAAACAAAAATTACGAAAAATCAATAAATAATCGCTAATAATAATAATATAAAAACATAGAATTAATCAATAATAATTAGAAACAAAAGGATACGATTCAAAACACAAGTGGTGATGGAATAAAACAAAACAAAAAAAAATATTAATTTTTATCAACCTTGAGTTGTTTGAAGAGATGTCTTTGAAATTGAGCCAAGGTATTGGAGAAGATGTCAATACTGTTGATGTGAGAGTGGCTCCCATTATACGTTCTCATCAAACGGTTCAATGGCGCTGAAAGCCCGAGGTTGGTTCGAGCTGTTGGTGGCACAAACAAATCGACCTTACGGTCAGGCCTGGGTTGACTACTACGGGGGACACGTATATTTATGCCATCCAGAAGTTTAGGAACATCGACCAAACCGTTGACAATTTTGAACAACATTGATTGGTCCATGTTTTTTCTTCTGTCTTCTAGGGTAGTCAGATTAAAATGACTTAGCCTTTCAGGATAGGTAGCTGTGTTAGGACAGCTGCTCGACTTATACCGCAGGTATCTGGTAAAGCCTCTTTGGACACGTTCAATTCGCTCGATATGGACCCTATAGGTAGGATTCCACACCTGCGATGCGTATTCCAGCACACTTCTGACAAGGGTGACGTATAGAAGTTTAAGGGTGTGTACTGACTTAAAGTCTTGGCAAACACGCTTTAGAAATCCTAACATTTTGGTTGCCTTTTTGACGATGCTATCTACGTGTGGAACAAAAGTGAGTTGACTGTCGAGGTATACTCCCAAATCGCGAGTTGAATTTACCTTCTGCAGCGTTAGACCGTTCAGCGAATAAGAGGATGGCAGTGGGTGCCGCTTTTTAGTGAAGGTCATGTGGTGACACTTTTCAGCATTAAGAGACATGCTGTTCTGCTTACACCAGTTGTGTACCGTGTTAGATTTAGATCCTCTTGCAGTAAATATATATCTCTGGTTGATTTTATCTGTTTGTAGAACTTTAGGTCGTCTGCAAAGAGTGAACACTCACTGTGTTTGATGCAGTTCACGATATCGTTGACGAACACCAGAAACAGTATCGGACCCATATGAGAGCCTTGTGGAACTCCAGAAGTTGAATAATAAAAGGGAGACTGATGCCCTTTTACTACGACTTTCTGTTTTCTTTCAGTCAGATAAGATTTGAACCACTGGAGAAGCTGGCCGAATATGCCGAGGTTCGAAAGCTTCTGGAGTAGGATCTGGTGGTCTACCTTGTCGAAGGCGCTGCTAAAATCTGTATAAATGGCATCTACTTGTGTCCGAGAGTCAATAAGTTTGCTGAGATCATCGACATAGAGGGTTAAGTTAGTTGTGGTGGATCTTCGCGAGCAGAATCCATGCTGTTGAGAAGCTAACTCTGTTTTGAAATGCGATGTAAGAAAGGGACACATCATGGATTCAAAGACTTTAGAAAACACAGATAAAATGGATATTGGCCGATAGTTTTTAATGTTATTCGCTTCTCCTTTTTTGAAAATGGGCACCACATTAGCATCCTTCCATTTAGAAGGGAATTCTGCAGTTTTGATTGAGTGGTTGATTATTATTTTTAGCGGCAGGGCTAAACTACTCGCACAGTTTTTAACAAATAATGGTGGTAAACCATCAGGTCCTGGACCTTTGCATACATTTAGTTTTTTAAGAATTTTAATAACATCCCTCTCAGAGAACGTGATCATACCTAAGCTATTCTGGGGATACTTGTGACCTTCCTGCAGTGAATCTTGCATCGCATCGTCCGATGAGATAAAAGTTGAGGAAAAATGGGCCGCAAAGAGCTTGCAGACCTCATCTCCGGAAGTGGCTATCTGATTCTCAAGTTTCATCTCAGACGGTATATCATTAGACTGGGATCTCTTTGCCTTTAAAAATGACCAAAAAAGTTTGGGATTTTGTTTTATGCCTGTCTCGATCTTCCCTACATAGTCCTTATAGCTAGTTTTAATCATTATATTAGCTCTTTCACCTAACAATCTATATTCGTAGTTATCGCGCGGGTTTTTATATTTTTTAAACCGTTTTCTAAGATTTTCCTTCTCGTTTAAGAGTTTTACAAGAGCCTTCGGGAACCAAGGGGGGTATATACTTGGTAAATATTTTTTTTAAGGTACTATCTCGTCAATTGTACTATAAAGATGTTTATAAAATACTTCCACCATTGCATTGACATCCGCACACTCAGCTAAACATGCATCCCAATTGATTTGTTTCATTCGCTCATTCAACAGTGCATAGTTTGCCTTGCAGTAATTGTACTTTACAGTGTGTTTACATTTCAGTGGTGGTGGGTGATGAGAGTCTACAACCGACAGGGGGGTTTTACATTCATGAACAAAACCTCCAGGAAAGTTACACAATATTAGATCAAGGGTTTTGTCAAGTTGATTTCTTACAGGGTTCAATTGTTCAATATTATTAAGGGACAAGCAGTCAATAAACGAGTAACCTAGTGAGTTACTATAATTGCTTGGTGATGTGGATGTACTATTAGTTCCGGATTTTGCTAGTAAATAGTGAATGCGAAAGTTTTATTACACGGTTTTGTGCAGACATAATTTTTGAGTTACAGCAACGCAACTGCTTCGAGGCTGCGTACTTGTTTGTCTGGTGTCCCATCTGCTTTCCGAACAAGGATGCGTCCATCTCGCACCCAAACATACTTGAAGCCTTTGTCTCGTGTCGCTTTTCGGGTTGCTGCGTGGATTTCCTTGTTAAGGGGAGACAGATGCTCAGATACAAAAACTGGCTTCTTTGGCCCACCATAGCCTAAAAGGCTCGGGTTTAACTTATCTTCTGGATGTTCTTTGTTATAACTCATCACAGATGTCAATATTTCATCACGGGCAATTGAACTATTCAACTTTACGATAACGGCTCGAGGACTATTGTTTTGGGGATCCAGTTTTCTGACCCGTACAGCTGACACAATATCTGCTTCTTTTAATGTGCTTGAGACCGCCCTTCCAAGTTGCATCACAGTTTTTACTAAGTTCTCAGATTTGTTCTCCGGCACTCCGTTGACTTCTATATTTTGCTGGCGTGAGTTTTGTTCGAGCATATTAACTCGGGTAGACAAATCAATCACAGACTTTTTGAGTTGTTCGTTATCTTTCTGTATCTGTACGTTAGTGTCTCTACAACTGTCGAGATCACTTTTTAATTGGTCAAACTGGTTGCTCATAAATTGAACCGATGTTTCGAGTTTTTTTATGAGCACTAGGGCTTCTTTTAGTTCGCTCAGTTCTGTAGCAAAACATTTTTCAGAGATGCTGAGAATTCTGCTGATACAACTGTTTTTATTTCACGGCGAATGGTCTCCAGTAACTCGTCGGAAGAAGGATTTATGCGCTCGGTTGAAGGTGGGCTATCTATACGGGGTCGCTTCTGCTGACGATGAGGCACAGTAGAAATATCGGAAGTTTCTATTAGCTCTGGCTGGACGTGCGGTATATTTTCATCATTCGCCGGCTTTGGAGGTGTGCGAACAGTATGAGAAATCATTTTTTGTTACAAATAGTCACTGTGATACGGCACTTTTAATGTGTTTTATTATAATTATATAAGAAGATAAATTTTAGAATTCACAAAAAGCGTCGAACGACTTTGCTGGGGCTCGAACTTGCGCTCAACCGCACCGTTATGAGATGTCGACTGTTTCACCACCGAACCAAATCGACTTAATGAAGTACGGTGAAATTGAGCTTAGTACTCGTTTTAAACTGTTTCAAGATTTAAACAATACAAGACGACGGTTATAAAAGAGTCATTTAGCTAGTTTTTTTCCACCGTTCAACTATACTGTCACTACGTCTTTGTTTAATAAGTGACGGTTTTACACTTTTTAATGCACTTTTTATTGTTCTTGTAATCCATGCCATACAATAAATAGTTGCTGTATCTGTTGCTTAGGTACCTATATAATTTATTTGAAAAAAATTGTACATACTCAAACTCTCTGAAGCGTAAATTAAAAAAAAAACAATTGATAAAATAACACAATCATATGCCAAAAAAACAACCTAAGCAACAGCAACAGTTACTAGAAAAATGATCGATCAAAAGTAGGATAATTAAAAATGGCGTACCTCAGGGTAACGAGTTAGGTCGACCCCATTTGTTCTTTACGTAAATGATCTTCTTATATAAATAAACCATTCCATGATTATATTTAATGAGGAAATCACAATAGTAGCAAAGCATGACGATCCTAATACTTTTGATGAAATAAATAGAACACGAATAGCATTGCAATATACATTATATTATTATATGCGTTGATTTTAATAATCAAGTTATAATGGAAAATACTTTAATTGGGTTGTTAAACAAAAATTTTTTTGTAATAAATGGAAAGATCATTTATATATGTATAATAAGATATAAGATGATTATATATTATATAACTTTTATTACAAAACTATTTTTAGTTTTATTTTTGATAAAAAAAAATGTTTTGTTATAAAAATTATACGATCTTGTGACTTATTTAAAAATAAAAATTGTGCTGCAACCCAATTCACGTGTAGTTGACCCTGTTCTATTGAGAAATTCCTTGAGCATTATGACGTCACCCAGATGGTGATCAATCGTGGCGCATTCGTAGTCACGTGTCCTTTTTTAATTTTTATCGATTTTCAACTGCTTTTAATAAATTGAAAAAAAAAATATTTAAGAGCTTTTCGCAACGACAATATAATTTATGACATGTAAAGTTTTAAAATACATATAAATACCTTTTTTTATTTTAACAACCAAATTATGCATTTTACCAGAGAATTTAAAATAAAATGCTTGACATCAATTATTTATTTAAGGACTAAACAGAGTCAACTATTTTTAACCCCCGACGGAAAAAGAGGGGTGTCATAAGTTTGAGGTGTGTTGCTGTGTATTTGTGTATATGTGTGTCTGTCTGTGGCATCATAGCGTCCAAACGGGTGATCCGATTTTGATTGAGTATTTTTTTTGTTTGAAAGTTGATTTTGTCGAGAGTGTTCTTAGCTATGTTTGAATAAAATCGGTCCAGCCGTTCAAAAGTTATGGGCGTTTCACTGTTTGAATCGGGGTGTTTTCGCAAGATATCGTGTCATAATTACGTATTCAATAGATTGCCGACGAAGCGTATCTACTATGTACTAGCTAGATAAATTATGTAGCATGAAATAAAAATATATCGGGAGCTTTTAAAATTTTGAAAGGAGAATGACCAAAAGTGGTACCAAAAAGTCTCACGCATCAAGACCAAAATGTTATAGTAATTAGTTTCATATTTTTTTACGACATTATGCATCGGGGATTTGATTTTTGAATAGGGAATTTACTTTTGAGTTTAAAAGTATGGATATTGTTTTACACCCTATAAATAAATGACGTTCCGTTTTACATGATACCCTTGATTTTTGAAAGTGTCATGATCTCTGTGCAAAATAATATACGTTTCCGATCCTACATTAATTTAAAAAAAAAACTAGAATAGATTCTTTAATTAAAAGATTATCTTTATTTTATATATGGTTAATTGGCCATTCAAAGCCGGTCATAATCTTTGAGATGTAGAATGCAATAGAACCAATTTTTTATGAATCGACTAACCAGTAATCGTTTCCTTTGTTTAATATATAACTATAACGGCCGTGTATAACGCGTCTATAATAAAATACGTCGTTGGTAGCGTCGAACAAAATAGACCTAGTTTTAGGTTATTTTCGATTTTATAAAATAACGCCGAAACCCGGGTTTTGTTTTCAAAAAGAAGTTTTGTAGGAGTTAACATGGTCAGTGTAGTGTATCAAAAACAAAGTTTGATTTTGATGCAGCTTGGTACGGGATTCCATACATCGATGACCATTCTCCTTTTACTTGCTACCAAATTCCTTGTCATCATTAGTTTTAAGAACCTCTATTGTTGAAAATAGCTTTTGCCACAATTAGGAACAATGAGATGACACCGAGTTACTAGTATACAGGGAAATCCATTGAGATGGGACGGTGATTTGTGTCTGTAATAACGCCAGATGAGTGCCGCGTAAACAGAAGTCTCGCGCCGGTTGAGGGCAAATTCATTTTTGTTTTGGCAACTTTGGCAAATAGATAAAAACGTATATTGTAAAAATACAATATCCATGTTAATACGTAGAACCTTTAACCTGCTTTAGACATTCGAGCAATTAAGTCTATTACGAGTATGTATATTTTTGTACAGTCTAAAACTGTACATATTTTGCTGACGCGGTGCCATGCACCATACGTGCGTCATTTCAATAATAAAACAATATTATAAATACCTGTAACACAATAAATCGACGAGTGCGATAAGTGCTACGCGGTGACTAACATTAGAGAAAGGAATCGTAAACAGTATTATTTGTAAAAACAAAAATACGTAATAAACCTAACAGAAACTAAGTGATCTTTTCTCTTCGTGCTTCAACCTCAACAACAACAACTCTGCAAGTGTACGAACCGTACAATGTTTGTTATGTAGACATACGTTCCGTAAAATGTTTAACGTTGGCTGAATCTTATTCAAAATATTATGCTCATAGGCTTATAGATAATTAAAACGCCATTTGTTTCGATGGGAAGCGTTCGTGGGTTAAATCACACTACCATCTCAAGGTTCCCGAAGGAAGCCGGCTGATAGGGTGAAATCAAACAGACTTGAATGCAGAGCACACATTTATAGGCATATTTTTACAATTACTCATCGTTATTGATATATAACTAACACATTAAATTTAATATGAGTTCAAAAACTGTGTGCACACAAATCAAAAATCACCGGCAATCCGCAGATATGAAAAAGTGCCGCAATGATAAAAATTAATTTAATTTATGATCTTCTCTTAGATTGTTTCAGATGTCGATGCCTGCCTATCCAGATTTCAGCTGCGAACACGATTATAGACAGAATTGTACCACCAAACAGTATCACAAAAGCAACTCGTTGGTCTCTTAACCTTATTTTAGCGAAAACCCGCGGTACGCTATGTTTCGGGTATCGACTTTGGAATTTCAAGCATTCGTTGAGTCCATGTATAGTATATTTGCGGCAATCCAGCTTCATTTAGACGTTCAATAATAACTCGGAGTTGCTCGACAAACGGGAAGCCTGAGAGAGTAAAGAATAAATAATTTATTAAGAAAAAAGCCTTGTGGCCGAAAAGATTTCCCGTCGGTAAAAATCATTATCTTCTATACGAACTTTCATCCCCAATGTTACGTGTGTAATGTGTATTTAGGGAATGAATTTTCAAAAGTCCTTCATTTCTGCTTAGGCGCAGGCCACATAGAAATGGCGTCGGGCGCGGACGTGGCACGGGCGGCTCCCTTATTCCATTCAAATTTCAAACAAAATGCATGGAAATAAACCGCAATTTAGGACACACGGTATGTCATTGCTCGGACGTGGTTATGTCACGCCATTTCGGCGCCCGCGCCTGATCAAATTGCGCTTTATTTTCTTGCATTTTGTATGAAATTTGAATGGAATAGGAAGCAGCCCGTGCCATGTCCGCGCCCGACGCCAGTTTTGTGTGGCCTGCGCCTGACATTCCTAGCTCAGGGAAATTTGATGCAACATTTCATTTTATAGATCCAGCGGTTTAGGCTGTGCATTATCTGTTAGTGAATTTAAGATTTTTATTAAGTAGATGGCTCTTGACAAAGTCACTTCACTTGTTTCTTCATTTAAGGATATCAAGAGTGAGATTTTGAACAAGAGTTACTATATAGCAGTAATCCTGATTTTAGTTGCTGGAGCAAATAATTTCCTTACATTTAATATGTACCACAAAAATTACCTGATCGCGCTATATAGGACAAGTAATAAGTGTAGAAACATTCGTGCAATATTTCGATGAGAGGAGTTCCGTGTTCATCTGAGTACTGCTCCAAAATCGACATCTCAGCATCTGATTTCCTGTCGATGGTTGCTACGCCTGGCTTTGTTAGAATTACTCCTGAGGGCCAAAAGATAATATTTTTAATTATCATGTAATTACTTTCTTGTTACTAGTACGAGTACCTACGTACAAAAGCATCACCATCGTTAACAGCCTCACTATGGTCTTAACTAGGCCTTACCCTCGGGTTTTTGTAGATGCGCTAACCGTTCGGCTAAAAAACGATAACCTAACAAGCACAACACTCTACACCATCTGTCGGCAACAAGCTTCTGTTCTTTATAGGTACCTATCTATATGTAAGAGCTTCAGCTGAAAAACAGAGACCTAACGTTTATTTAATTTAGTTTAGTTTATAAACCTACCAAGACGATCTCCAACTGTTAAAAAAGCTCGATCAAAGAATTTCTCCTGTAATTTGTCTTCTGGGTTCTGTAGATTGCTTACAAAATTTCTCATTGATGGTGAAGTATATAGAGTAGTGTCGGAAGTGTAAAGGTCCTTTAGAGTGTTTATGGTTCGAAAGCGTCTCACTGTTGTGTATACTCTGCTTATGTGACCCTGGAACAATTCACAGAGATAGAGGCGTTGTACTACTTCATAATATGAGTTATTGGATATTTGACCTTACAATTAATTCTGGCTCATCAGATGACGTTTGGTTAGTTTAAGAGCATGCATGAGTTAAAGTTAAGTTACCAAACTAATTTTCTTACCAAATAAATAGCCAGAAAAAAAATGGAACCCAATAAGCATGCGCTTCTTATCATAAGCAATGTTCTAGTTTTCATCGGTGAGTATCCAAGCATAGTCGTCGTCACAGAATTGTGAAGGTACCACCAGAATTTCATTGTCTCTTGACCAGTCATTGTTTTGTTGATCATCGCTGTGGACCACATGATGCCACCGATTGCCACTAACACCGCACCTATCAGGGCCCATAATGCTGGAGAGAACAAATTAAACACTCCGTGCCAAAGCGGTATGACATCCGGCTTCTTTATCAAAGCACACAATGTGTCGGTTTTAATGTAGTGCAGGTAATAAACTGGTTCAGCCGAATACTGAGTTACAAATCTTGAATTGAAGGATATATCCAACTCATTTCGTATGATACAACCCAAAGCACCGTTTACATTTCCGTCGTCTGCCTTGTAACCATAATAGTTACAGTTTTCGTCATTACAGAAAGATACATTGAATTTTAAATGTGAGAGGATGTCGTGCATTATCATTCCGTCTAAACCGCAAAACCCAAGCGTTGAGTTTAAATCGTAATGCAGAAAATTATGTAAATTCTGGCATTCATTGATAGATGTCGGATATCTATAAAATAAGCCTGCCATCACAGGATAGCCCTCAGCTAGCTGTTCACCACTCTTTTTAATAGCTGTAAATATGTCATTGTAATTAGTAGCTTAATTTAATATTAGTTACAGTATTGATTAATTTAATAGATCTGTCGTATAGAGTCCGAGTGGACGGTCGTTTTCCGTTATAAATAACCATCTTTTGTTCACATGCAAAAGGGAATACTAATCCAACACGCATGATTTGAAATCTGTGCCACAAAGTGTTCATGATATTTTCTAACAATGAAAAGTCTGTGCTGTTCATCATGCCATTCTTACATGTGAATTTGCTGTCACCGGTTACGATAATGTATAGTAAAGACCAATTGGATCTTATAGAAAACTGCCAGTGAAGAGAATCGAACATCTTCGTTGTCAAATATTTTGTCAATATAATGATGTTAGGATTATTACCCGTCACCATAAAATCTCTTGTGACATTGTCTGGCACATCCATATCTGTAGTTAGTAACAGGACTGATTGATCAGAAATACTTGTTTGTAGGATACATGTTTTAATTTCTGGGTGGCCGTGTCCATCCATGTCTGTAAATACCGTTTGTGTATAATTTTCAACTGGTAAGAGTAGCTGACAATTTGTTACAACTGGTGCAAACTTGTACTTCGACTCAGAGCTTAAAACTCCGAGAAATTTAATAATGATAAATGCGAAGAACTTCATTTTTGATTTAACGAAATCAAACTATATCAGAACTAAATGTTCACGAAATTGTTCACCCACACGTCTTATTCTTTCTTGATTTACTTGTTACTAATAATTCCTAGATGGATCATCCTTTAATATATTAAAGCATGTAGGTATGTACTTGACCCTTATCAATATAAATACAGCATTATTCAGCCAAAACGTTTTCTTTGTAAATCTGTTTACGTGACACATGACATGAACGTCGTAGATTCTTTATCGAAAACTAAATAAACTTATTGATATTGTAATTTTGTGCTCCAATTTATGAGTGTTTACATTTGCACGAACATATTTATTCATCTGATCTGAGGTTTCACAATATTTCTATAATAGAAGTGAGCAACATTTGCCTTTTGTGTTATTACTCGAGAATTGCACTCCTTATAGATTTATACATTAACACGTTCTTGTTTCAATAGTGTACCAGGGTATATAAAATAACTTTACTCCAATTTTAAGCCATTGTAACGATCACGTTGGGAATGGCACAACTCTTCATATTATTCTTGTTATCGATTCTCTTGGCGATTTCCAGTTGACGGACGTTGGATGGAATGCATTTGCATCCTGAATTACTGAAGACTACAATAGAAATACGTATGGGCAATGACTACATGGATTACAGTCCTTACCATTCATTTCTGTTCAAAGAAGAAGCTGATATTCCTGTGATACCGTCAAACAGTGTGTTGGACATTATGGAGGAGCCTGCAAAACAGATATAAAGCGAAGATAAAGATTGACTGTGCAGGATGGATGAAAAATTTAAAGAACCTACCGAAACATGAATTGGGAATCAATCAATTAATTTGTTTCTATATAGTAATAAATGACTTTTGTTAGATTTATTTGATGTTATCGGATACTGTTTAAGATAATAAATACTTTTGTTATAACATGTTGTTTCATTGTGCAAGCGTTTGTTTCTTCATTTAGTAGAGATACAGCAGCCCTGAATTCGCAGCCTGTTAGTTGGTGAAGGATTACACACCTTCAATCAAGGTGGAGCTTGAATAGAGTTATCGAGGAAAAAGAAACCCATGTCCTGAGTGGATTTCTATAATCTACCGACTTCGGTTTTTAGAAATGGAAATATAAAATGATATTAAAAATTTTCCGCTGCGAGTACGTAAACAGTTCAGTGATATACATGGTGTTAGGAGCCTGGTGTTAAGAGGATGTTTGTGGTTTTCACATATCCAAAAGCAACCATTTAGTTGACAGGGGGGAGACACTTGACTCCAACAAAAATTAGCAAATTAAAGCTTAATTTTACGCAAACGGGTCCCTGAATCGATAAATCGATATGGATGATACCTGATGATACCTGAATCGATAGGGATGATGACTAAAATAGTTATTTATGCTACAAATGCGGAAGGTAGGAGATTTCGGATGAGTGGATAAATCGACACGAGTCGGAAATCATCTTACGTACGTGTATCATACAACATTTTACTATGCATTGTGCGAGGAAATAAAAAAAAATACCTTTTTTTTATAATTTATAGGCTCGCGTTTGACCACTATCTCGTCTGATGTTAAGCGATGAAACAAACAAAAATTAATAAAATGGCGGGTTTATTCAAGCGCGCTCAGCATAACCACAGAGTAACTAAAAGGTCCTCGGGCATATCTACTGCGCATGTGCATATAGCTGTCACGTCGTAACGCAAAAAGGCACGAGTAAAATATACGTTCTGCCAAACATATTTAATGAATATTTAAAATTAATAATTTATTGATCAAAATCTAAATCTAGAGTAATTAAAAACTCCTTTAATGAAGTATTAGTTTTATTTTACCTTTTATATGAATGATAATCTGTACTTAACAAATTTTTAAAACTTTTCTTTTTAAAAAAAAAACAGAAAAGTAAAAATCACTAGTGAAAAAAAGTGACATTTTCCGCACAGTTTGGCTGCTTGGAAAACGCTCTTTTGGAGGACATGCACTGTAAAAATATTTTTAGTCCGTCAGATAGATTTCCAAAAAATATTGGACACGTATTTTTTCTTTTGTCACGTTAACAAAAAATTATGACGATACAGTGCGTTAAAATATCGCATGATGTCACGCCTTGGTACACTTTGGTTAAAATTTACATCATGGGCCGCTGATTTATGGCACGGCAATGGGGGGGGAGGGGAGGGGGGAGTGGGGGATGGCCCCCTGTACCATCCCCACTACTCGGAGCCCCATGGTTATGGAGATATCCATGGTTAAAGTTTTTAGGTTAGAATAAAAATTTCCATCAATATCCATCGATTTTTGGGACGGGAAAGGGGGTAGGGAAGTGGGGGGATACCCCACTGTACCATCCCCACCCCGCGAAACCCCATGGTTTTGGAGATATCCATGGTTAAAATGTTTACAATTACTTTTTAACAACAATGTCGACGGAGCCCCGCTGTGCGGGGCTCCTATTTCTGTCTGGAGGGTCTAAAGTAACCTAACACGAAGAAGATGACGGGAGCTGAGTTCGCTTGCTTTGCTCGCTCACTTCAGCTCCCGTCATCTCTTCGAACCTAACCTGTCCGTGTCGGGGTGCCCTAAGCTCCCGAGCTCGCTTCGCTCGCTCTTGGACTAATTCTCATTTTTTTTCTCCACGAAAAACATACAAAAAAACATAAAATTTCCGAGTCTTGAAAATTTGTAAAAAGCTTTCTTTTTATGAGTACTACCTATACAAAAAATATGAACTTCCAAATCAGCGGCCCATAATGTAAATTTTATCCTACACTTTTTACATAGAAGTGACGTCACAAGCCCCCACCACTTGACGTGTACAGGAGGTAGATACCATAAAAAAAACATGATTTTATTTTACCACTAACGCCTAATTGTAGCTTTCTAGTACTAAGAGCCTCTGAGCTAAGCTGCGGACAAAAGGACATGGCGAAACTATAAGGCTTCCTTGTTAACTACGGAACCCTAAAAAGTGTGATCAGCTCACCTAGCGCGGGTACGGATACGTAGGTGAGCTGATACCCACTCGAATAAAAATTCGAGATATTTTCAGTCTATCGCCATCGCCACCAACTGAGAATCGACTATTAACGCTAAGTTGTAAGTATATTTTAGGTTAATTTTGAAGAAAGAAAGTAAGAAAAATATTTATTTGCACATGGGGGTGACCATAAGCTCTTAGAGCTAGGTTATTTTGAGTGTGGGTAAGTGACAGATGTATATGACTACATCTGTCCTTTTTTACAGTCGAACTTTGATAGTTTTGACACGTCAGGGTACGGGGACAGGAGACACGAGAAAATAATAATATAGAAAATAAGCAAAACCTCTTGTCTCTGTCACGTTTGACCTAGACTAGAGTCAAGAACAAATCCATCATAGATAAAAAATAAAAACATGAAATTAAACAATAATAAAACCCCGTGCGAGACCATTTTGTATTAAAAAATCCTAAGTATTGTGAGGTTGCAATGGCATTTGAATGGAATTTGTCATATAGGTACGACATAAATTTTGTTGTGCCGGCATTTGATAATATAATTGAATTCTGAATTCAATTCTAAATAATGGCATGCCTAGCCGCTGCTAGCGGCGCGCGGCGCTGCAATCCCGAGCACTGTGGACTGTACTGACTAAAATGTTTCTTGCCTACCTATTGCTGTAATTTAAAAATAAGGCGTTTTCAAAGTGTTCAGTTCTGTGTTAAGTTTTCGGGCGCACGGTTGGCGCAGTGGTTGAGCAATTGACTGCTGCGCTGCGTGTCGCGGGTTCGATTCCCGCACGGAACAAAAATTTGTATGACCTACAGATAATTGTTCCGGCTCTGGGTGTTTGTGTATGTGAGTTTATATGTTTGTAAACGCACCCACGATACAGGAAGAAATTCCTAGTGTGGGGCAACGTATTTTTTAAAGAAAAAAAAAAAAAAAAAACAAAATGTAGTCCGTGTTCAAATTCCTATGAACGTCCTCGGCTTAACCCGGGTAATCGGAAAAGGTAAGATGAAGTAAAATCAAACAAACTTGCCTACACAGCACACGTTTATTTATTTTTTATAATAATTATGATATTGAACACCGACATGCCCCTTAAATAAATCGTCCCTAAAACACTCATTAGTAATGATGGTGGTGAACATCAAATCGATAATCGAATACAACCATAACTTTGATTGGTATTTTAACTTTAATACCATATTAATGGTTTCTAAAATTTAAAATTGATTTAAAAATTGGGGGCCTTATATACTGCTAACAATTTCTAAATAAAGTGAAAATGTCATTCATATTTGTGTTTCGATCTAGCCCTGCATTTTTATTCACCCCGTACACCTGACATATAACATAAAACGGACAACTACCCTCTTTGCGCTGTAGCATGGTGCGGGTGACAGTGGTGTTTTATTTGTAGACTAGAACATTCTGGTTGGGACTAGATAATTTAATTTACTAGGTACAGTTATTAATGATTTCATATATTACGAATGTGGTACAGCTGAAATACTAAATCATAATTTGTTAAATCACGGCAACTTTCAAGAGTGAAACGAAATGTCACGCACTATGCAACAGCGCAAAGAGTGTAGCTAACTTTAGAAAAAATATACACATACGACGAGGCTATTTTTCTTTAGAGAAAAGATGAGATGCTGACATTACTCCACATCGTAGTTCCACCTAGCCTGAGGCCGTCCTACCCACACAGTGCTGGAGTGAATAGGTTACTTTTAAGCGAGCGTGCTTCACCGACGTGATATTATAATCGCTTAACATTGGCTGAGATCCTAGTTAAGCGCGAGCCTATCTATACAAAATGCAGAAGTCAACATTTTGCTGTTGAAAAATATGCGATCAAAGCGGCTGCGTATTACCTATATAGTTAGGTATTGCTAGCTACATATCTAAACCATTTTCAACAGTGCCAGGTTTTTTTAACATCAATCTGGTGTTTTGTTTCAATAAATTGAGAAAAAGACACGGCTCTATATAGGGTGGGCCAAAATTCGTGGATCAAACGAAACATGATGATAGTTGGGGTGATTCGAAGAAAAAAAATGATACTTTAGGACCAAATAAATAGCCTAGTAAATAGTTCCAAATATCGACCTGTTTCGTTTGATCCACGATTTTCTGCCCACCACGTTAGGTACACAGCGAATTCAGAAACCACCATAGTTCAGAGAACTTAAAGACTGGTGAGTTAAAACATATATTTTTAAGATCTTTGCTTAAACAATTTATGACGATGTTGTCTGCCTTCAAACAATTCCACTGCAAACACGATAATAGACAGAATTGTACCAACCAATAGTATCACAAAAGCTACTTGTTGGTCTTTTAGCTTTATTTTGTGGAAAGTCTTACGTTCGCTCTCGTGTTGGGGTTTTGAATTAGGAATATTAAGCATTTGCCGAGTCCACTTGTAGTACATAGTTGGTAAACCAGCTTCATTTAACCGTTCTGTAAGAATTTGAAGTTCTTCGTAGAACGGGAAACCTAAAGAAACAAAGAAAAGATGTAAATAATTAATTATTTTATCTTGGATATCGCTGACATCGGTGAAATAAAATATCGTGAGGAACCCAGGATTTATAGTATATATAAGTTTGAAATCGTCAACCCGCCTTGAGCAAGTGTGATGATTAATGGACGTGCCTTCTGAGTATGAGAAGAGACCTTTGCCCTGCAGTGAGGCAGTAACAGGCCGGTATTATTTATTATGGCTGATTCCATAGACCGTCGCTATGTCTCATTATACAGTACTGGTAGTGGTAGGGACTCCCTTTTCCACACTTAGACTTCCATTTGGTCCTTTGTGCGTGGGGGCACTGGCTAACACAGTCAGCCTAGGTCCGTCCAAAAGCACAGAAGCTTCCTGGGGGCTCCAAAGGCTTCACGGAGCGACCTCACTGTTGCGAGAATTTCTTTTCGTTGAGATGCCACGGCCTTACATTCCAGGATTACGTGGACAGCTAGCGTGAGCGTTCAACAGCCCTAGGCTATCAGTGTAAGTATTTTCAAAATTGGATGAGCTACATAAAAACATTTCCTCTTTATAATATTAGTTTAAATTAGATCATCATCATCATTTCAGCCAAAGGATGTCAACTGCTGGACGTAGGCCTCCTCTAAGTATCGTCATTCGATCGGACCTGTGCGTATCGCAACCACCAGATTCCCGCAGCCTTGATAAGGTCATCGCTCCACCTAGAGGGACCAACGCTGCGTCTTCCGGAACGCGGTCGCCACTCCAGAACTTTTCGGCCCCATCCGTTCTGCGAGCAATGTGCCCTGCCCAATGCCACTTAGGTTTGGCAATCGTTCGCATGCCTTTGCTATGTCGGTAAGCCTGGTTCTCTAGCGGATGTCTTCATTTCTGATTCGATAACGCATGGTAACATTGGCTAGATAAAGAAAGCAAATTCCAATATCTGTGTAGAAGTTTTAGCTAAAGAATTGACGATTAGCGTTGGATTGCCACACATTCAATTGTTACCTGCTCGGGCAATGTAGGACAAGTAATATGTGTAGAAATATTCGTCCACTATATCGATGAGAGGTCTCCCGTGCCTGTCTGTGAACTGCTGAGTTATTTCCATGTTGGCATCCGATTTTCTGTCTACTGTTGCGGCTTTTTGGTGTTGCAGGATTACCCCTGGGACAATAAGTTAAAAAATATCTGAATAATATATGTAGATTAAGTGCCACATACTAAAACCTTTTGGCAAAATCTTTTTCTAACTACCCTCCTCTCACACAGCTTACAGATTTAAAAAACCTACCGTTTCTAGTGCAGTTTTTGCCAGGCCTACACAACTTTGATCGACCTCAACCTACGTCGGTGTTTTGAAGAAACCAAAATATAGGTACTAGACTTACCAAGACGATCGCCAGGCATCAAAAGAGCACGATCAAAGAATGCTGCTTGTAGCTTGTTTTCTGGTGCCTGTAGCTGTCTCATGAATGCTCTCATTGATGGGGAGGTATATAAAGTAGTTCCAGATGAGTAAAGATCCTCTAGAGTTTTAATTTGTTGATAATGTTTCACAGTTGTATAGACTCTACTTAGGTGACCCTGTGAAATATTAAACATTATCAGTGTGAAATGCAACTTTGCCTTAATATTTTGCAGACATGATGCATTCTTTATGATACAATTATATTATATCTGCAGTGTCGCTAATGAATATAATGTAGTTTAACCCAAACTTACTTGATATATGGCCAGAAAAAAAATGGCAATCAATAAACAAGAGCTCCTTAAAATTATGAATGTTCTTATTTGCTTCGACGAAAATCCAAACAAAGTAGTCGTCACAGAGTTGCGAAGATACCACCAGAAAGTCATTGTCTCTGGACCAGTCATTGTTTTGTTGATCAAAGCCGTGGCCCACATGATGCCAGCGATTGCCACTAACACCGCGCCTATCAAGGCCCATAATGCTGGAGAGAACAAATTAAACACTCCCTTCCAAAGCGGTACGATGTCAGCCTCCTTTACTAAAGCACATAATGTATCAGTGTTAATGAAATGCAAGAAATAAATATGTTCATCCAAATACAAAGTCATAAATCGTGCATTGAAGGATACATCTAGTTCTTTACGGACGATACAGCCCAAAGAACCGGTAACATTTCCGGGCTGCGCGTATCCATAATTGCCACACTCTTCATTTTCAGGAACTAATAACTTAAATTTTAAATGCGAAAGGATGTCGTACATTACCATTCCGTCTAAACCGCAGTATGCATTTGTTAGGTTTAAATTAAAATTAACGTAATAGTGTAAATTCTTGCAAGTTTTGATAGATGTAGGATATCTATGGAATATGCTCGCCTTCAAAGGATAATCATCAGCTACCTTTTCCCCACTTTTCTTTATGTCTTGAGATAAATCTTTAAAATTAGTAGCATTAATTAGTTTTGTAGATCTGTCGTATAAATTGCGTGTCGAAAGACTTTTGCCGTTATAAATAACCATTTTTTGTTCACATGCAAAAGGGAATACAAAGCCAACACGCATGATTTGAAATCTGTGCCACAAAGTGTTCATTATATTTTCTAACAATGAAAAATCTGTGGTGCTCATCTTGCCATTCTTACATGTGAATTTGCTGTCACCGGTTACGATAATGATAAATGATTTATTTTCTGTAAGTTGGTTTGTACAAACACTTTCACATGTCGATCATATTTTTTAAAACTAGATGAGGTCGGCGTTTCCTGTCTGACTACTCTGAGAAGAAAGGCCGAAACAAACTCAGAGGTCACAGTCTCTTTTAAAGTCCAGACAAAAACTTGGTTAGATCATGTGAAGACCATGTAGACTGATGTCTGAAATGGTCTTTTGAGAAAAGAACCAGCCAGATTGAGTGGACCTGTCCAGTCAGTGCACGCATTTGTCAATAACCGTGCAGCTCAACTTAGAATTTAAGGAGCTCAACGAATTGACGAACAATACCAAAGAAAGGACATTCGGGTAGGCCGCATAAATACTCAAACTGCCAGACCATGATTAAAAACTAAGATAAATTAAAATTAAAAAAAAAGAATAATCCACATAGTCTTCACATTCACAATAATTAAAATAAAATAATATAATACTTTAAAAAGTTCTTGTCATTGCAAGAAAAAATAAAAAAATTAAAATATAATTAAAAACTAAATCCACGAGGCAAAATAAAAAAAATAAAAAACGAAATTAATTGGAGCAGCTCAATCCCAAGCCTTTTTGTCCTCAACGTAATCTTTAATGTTATAAAACGCTTTCTGGCACAACTTACGTTTAATGAATGATTTGAATTTATTAACACTTAAACCTTGTACGTCGCTTGGAAGCTTATTATAAAAGCGTACACATTGACATCTAAACGAGCCACCTACTTTCTTGAGCCTTGTTGTAGGTACTACAAATTTGTGTTTGTTCCTAGTATTTATGTTATGGATATCACTGTATTTTAAAAAAAAAAAAATATTTTTATGGGCATATAAAAGATTTTCATAAATATACTGAGAAGGCACAGTCATTACATTAATCTCCTTAAATTTCTCTCTGAGAGAGTGTCTCGGGTTTAATTTATAAATTGATCGAACAGCTCTTTTCTGCAAAACAAAGATAGATATAAGATATGTATAGTAAAGACCAATTGGATCTAATAAAAAATCGCCATAAAGTAGAGTCAACCATCTTTGGTGTAAAATATCTTGTCATTATTATAACGTTAGGATTATCACTTGTTTTAATAAATTCCCTTGTGACATTAAGTCTTTTGTCTATAGCTGTACCATATACATTTAATAACACGACTGATTGACCATGAAGACTGTTTTGTAGTATACATGTTTTGAATTCTGGGTTAGCACGCACATCCATGTCGAAAAATAATGTTTGTGGATAGTTTTCAACTGGTAGCAGTAGTGGACAATTTTTTACAACTGGTACTAACTTGTACTTCGTTTTGGAGCTCGAAATTACGAGAATCTTTGTTATGATGATAAATACCAAAAGAAACTCCATTTTTGGTGTTAATTAATCGAACTATTCACAGCACATATTATGCTTCCTTGATATAGTTAACACTAACGAGTTCTTTGAAATTCTCCTTGAATATAGACGTGTACTGTATCTACCCACTTGATCACTATTGAAGCTTACCCCAATCGATCACCCTAAAGCGTTTGCTGTGTCAATCTGTTAACGTGACGGCACAAATATAAACATGAAGATTTCTTTATTGATGAAGATGGATTTATTTGAAAAAAGATAACATCTTATTGGTCAGTAAATAACATTAACTGACACATATATTAAAACTAAATGAAAGTAAATTTAAAACTTTAGTTAAAAGCACACTTTGTAAACAAGCATATTACAAATTAGATGATTATATTCAAAATAAGAATGCTTGGCAACATGTTGGTCCCGCTCCGTAGGGCAATCTTTGGTGTGGACATAATCAAACTTGCTAATTTGTATTCCTATTCGTAGTTATTGTATTCTTATGTTATTTTTTATATTTTTCCAGAATTTGACTCACACACGGTTCCGTTGTTGTTGAATTAGGTATTTTACCTATGTTTGGAATATTTGTAAGTATGTGAGAACCATGTTCCTATTTATCAAATTAATGAATTTACCTGTTAGTGCTTTTATTACTTTATACCTGTACGTAGTATAGTGTGTAGTGCTATTTTTGGGTGCATCGTCCTCACATATATGAATTTATTAATGTATGTACATAAGTAAACATTTTAAAAAGAGTAAGTATGGAGTTTCTTGTGCGTTCTTCTCCATAACAAGCTACTTTCCGAATGCACGGTAGAGTCAATTTTTATTACTTGTACATTTTTAATTTAGATTTAATGTTTGACGTTCAAAAGTGCCGCTTATTGGCCTAGTTGAAATAAATATATTTGACTTTGACTTTGACTTTGACACATTTATGTAAATTTGTTTGAAAAGTTTATAGCTTAAGATTGATGTTATAATTTTACATTATTTATGTGAATCCGAAGAGTTTTTTTTAAATAACTGAATGAGAAATATAGCTCCCATGCATTTCCAAACGATTATCAACTACCTAAAATCTCGCTGTAAGGCAATTTAATATATTTATTAGTAATTACCCGACTGCCGAAGTAGGGTAATGTGTTTATCAGTCTATGTATGTATGTATGTTTGTTCCTATGTGGCGTCCTAGAGACCAAACGCGTTGGCCGATTTTGATGATTCTTACGTCACTCGATTCGTCTTAATCCTGCGAGTGTCACTGGCTACATTAAAATTGGAAAATACAAAAATGGCGGATTTTTGGCGCCATTTTGTGGGTTTTTTTTTTTTTCGTCTGGGTTATCAAAATAAAGGATTTTAAGAGGCGATTTCAAAAATATAAGACTTATAAAAGAACTAAAAAGTTGTTAATAAAAAAAGTTAATTAAAAATCAAAAAACCCGACTGCTTAAATAGCAAACTAAAAAGACGTAAACAAGAAGAAAATCATGCTGTGCAGTCGGAGGATACATCTGGTTTTGGTCCGACAGCTCGTGAATATGTATCCTCCGACTGCACAGCATGATTTTCTTCTTGTTTACGTTTTTTTAGTTTGCTATTTAAGCAGTCGGGTTTTTTGATTTTTTAATTAACTTTTTTTTTAGAGTCTAGCTTACTCCGAATAGCAGGGCCTTGTTTCCAAAATTAGATTCAATAGAGTAGGCCCCAACATGCTGCCATGGAGAACTCCATGCAATGAATCTGGACCAAGGCATTTCTACATCATAAAATCATACCAAATCATCCGGAAAGCACATTTATAGATTGAAATCAAACATACTTGTCTGCAAAGCACACATTTAATTCGTTTAGAAACACAAAACAGAATACAATCAATACATGCATGGGCAAATAAACACAAAATGCACATGAAACAGTCAAAATAAATAGATGGACAATTCAGTTGTAGAAGGCAATATTTATAACTAACAATGCGACCTCATGGGTGTTTTCACACCAGGCACTAACGAAGACGATACGATACATCGTGTGGCGTTATAAAAAAAAAAAGCACTTAGAGTCGCATTAATAATTATACGAATTATGCTTTAAAATAAAAATACACCGAAAATATATAGAAGAATACCGCAGATATCTAAATGGAATTAGCTAATTTATATATATAGTAAGAAGAAAACTTATGAGAGAAATTTTGACTAGATTTGAGAGTAATACGCTGAACACACGTACCTATCATCTACGCAGTTCCAACCGGTTAAATTCTGGCTTATGCATCCAGCAGCCGTATTGCGTAAGTGCGCAAAGAAATTAAACTCTATCCAACTGACCAAATCGGCCAATCACACAAAAACATCGCGTCATTCATCTCGCATGTGATTGGTCGATTTGGTCGGTTGGACAGATTTTAACTTCTTTGCGCACTTACGCAATACGGCTGCAGGGGTCCTTAACGACATTAAACTAAGTTTCAATCCGTGGAATTTTAAAAGGTCATACTATCACGTAATTGCTAGGTTAAATATAAAAGAAAAATAAATGTAATAAAAAATATTCCGCGCCTGGCGAAATATACCGCCTTCAGGAGTACCGCTCCAATGCTTGATTACGGGCAGAAACAGCACCGCAATTGAAAGAATGTAAGAATGTAATATTATATTATTATGTGTCTGAAAATACTACTAATACTCAGACGTTGAAAAAGAATACGGAACCCTTTATAAAATGTATGGAACCATGAAGTCTGCAGGCTCACAAGGGGCCAAGCGCTCTGACCGTACGGGAGAGCCGGAATCTTATATCTAATAACCAATCTGTTTATTCTTGATAACTACGTTCACATGATCTAAGCTATATTCGCGTGACGGCACGAACGCACACTAGAACTCAATAAGTATTGAAACTTAAAATTTTGACATATAAATTCACCAAAATAAAAAATGTCTTTCTTCTGCCATGATTTTTTCGTAGTGACGTTTATTTATTCATCAGAAATTTTGGCTTGTTTTCTTGTCAGTCGGCATTTTAAAATTCACGTAGTGTAACCTGCCAGCCTGTCAAAAAAGCTATACCAATAAGTCTTGTAGCAGATCGCTACAAGACTTATTGGTATAGCTTTCGCATACGCATAGCCATCTGGTTAAATTAGCCATAATAATAATAATAATTAGCCATTGGACGCCTAGTCCGTTCACTAAACGCCGGAATCCAATTAAATGGCTGAAGGACAACTAGCCAAGACATTGAGCGCAATGTTAACCAGATGGCTGAATATCGTATAGCCATTTAGTTAAATTGGATATTGATGAATTTGTAACGTTTGGTTACGGTGACTAGATCGTTTAGACTCAAATATGTCGCGAAAACTTGCAGAAGACGTAGTATTATTTGGCACCTCTATGTTTTCATACTATTTTGACAATATCACGCTTTAATTTCACTTAAAATTGCACATAAGAACATTTGTTTATGTGCAATTTTAAATTTTGCATCACTTGGCTGAGTCTTGGTCAGTCATCTTCAAATTCAATTGTACGTACACAATACGTCAAGTAGTTAAAAGTTGAATGATTCTAGTTTAATTAACAATCGGCCTAGGCATCCAATTGGATGCCGCCGTTTAATGTACGGCTTAGGCGTCCAATTAGCTGGTAATTGAGGACAGTGGGCTGCGACACATATAAAATATCAGCGTATCGTAGCGCATTGAAATACAAAAGAGCCTGAATTCTATACGAACAAATGAAAATGAAGTTTTAGAATTTTTATAATGAGTTTCATTGCAGCGGCGCGGCGACGCCATAGAAATATATTTAAAAAAACCCGCCTGTATTGTAAAAAAGAAAATTAAAAAACTGATCTAAAACATTAAAAACAAGTTAAATGATTTTTGTGTTGAATGGGCACAAGGTAAATCACATCACATCACACACACATCATCAGCCTATTAATGTTCCCACTGCTGGGACACAGGCCTCCTCTCTGTGAGAGGGAATGGGCCGTAATCCACCACGCGGGCCCAATGCGGGTTGGTGGATGTCACATGTCTTCGAATTTTTGGTTCTAGGACATGCCGGTTTCCTCACGATGTTTTCCTTCACCGGTTCGAGAGCAGTGGTGATGAAATAATTTACACAAATTAAAGCGCCTGCCTGGGTCCGAACCCACGACCTACAACTTGTAAGTCGCGGCCGATACCACTGGGCCACCACTGCTCCCAGCACTGCTCCAAGGTAAGTACTAAATAGATTATAATATTTACTGTGCAATTAAACCGCCATTGTGCACAAAAGTGGATAACTGAAAGCCAATATTTTCAGCGAAGTCGGGGGACCTGTAAAGAACTGTTCCAAAAATCGTCCCCCGATGGCAATGAAAAGATTGGTTTTCAGTTTTCCACTATTGGGCGCATAAGCTCCTATGTCTAGCAAAATACTTCTGCTCTCTGTCTCTCTTAAATACGGTTAATTGCCAATACAGGTATCGTTATCGAGTCGTTGTAGTTATAGTCTTATTTCCAAGCTCCCAATAGCAATAGCATTTAAATTACTAACAAATGCTGTACATACATTTAAATCAATCACACATGAGTTTACTTTATACAAAATATGTAGGTACAAGCCCTGAGACTAGTAGAACTTTGCACTCGCGGCCAAAAAGAAACAAATATGGTTGCATACAAGGAGGCCTGCACGTACAACGGACCAAATGCGAGTCTAAGTGCGGAAAAGGGGTCCATCTATCCTGTCCTGGTTGCATACAAATAAAAAGAAAAGTATATTACATTATAGGTACACTCAGTGCGAATGCGATTCATCATAGTTCAGCCAAGTCATAGTGAAAAGGTTCAGAGGGGTAGCAGGATTTTGGATTAGGACTTGATCAAGATCTTCGCTTATACGTTTTACAATATTTCCCTCTGCCTATACATATTTCAGCTGCAAACACAATGGCGGATATGGCTGTACCAATAAATAGTATTCCAAACGCTACACATTGGTCTTTCAGCCTTATTTGGGAGAAAGTCCGCGGTTCGCTGTTGCTTGTGATTTTCGAATATGGGACTTCAAGCATTTGTTGAGTCCATTTGTAGTATATATTTGGTAAACCAGCTTCATTTAGACGTTCTGTGAAAACTTGGAGTTCTTCGAAGAACGGGAAACCTAAGAAAACAAAAATACTTAGTATTAGCCATTTAACACATTCGATCTGAAGATCAAGTCATCGTCTTCGCTGCTTTTCACAAATAAAATAATTTAAGCGAGGTAGTTGACATATTATACTTACTTGTGATCTGACTCTGTAGGAACCATTTAGCGACAATTTGTGTGACATTTTTGGGTTCCCAAAATCAGCTTCGATTTACTAAACCAATCAAAATTATTTTTATGTTATTAGTAATATTCGGTTTACTAAAAAAAATATTACCTGATCGAGTAATGCAGGACAAGTAATAAGTATAGAAACATTCATCCACTATAGCAATAAGAGGGTTTCCGTGATAGTCTGAGTACTGCTCGAAAATTTCCATGACGGCATCTGACTTCCTGTCCACCGTTGCAGCGGCTTTGTGTTGCAATACTACTCCTGGAATAGATTTTTTTAAGGATTTTTAACAACAAATTCCTTTGGTATCAATTGACAAGCACAGTTCAGGACGGGTACCAGTCTAATCGGATTCAGCTAATAACCTGTATTACGCATGTAGCGACTGCTAATCTAATCTCCTCAAGTCCTCATTATAGTTACTGGGTAACACACGATTCCCCTTGGCAAGTGTTGACAGAGTACTTCTTTATTGCTTCCTACTACCCGTAATTACTGTCAAATATCTTCAAACGCGGCTTCATCATTCTGGAACCAACGGCTTAACATATAACGTTCTTTTTTTAGCTTCAGCTAGCTGAAGCTAAAGAAGCTGTACCTATTAACAGCTTCTGGTGCGTAATTATTTGCTCTGTTAGCCTGCATAAAAAACCCCTGGATGAGCTTCCTCACAAAGTTTTCTAGAGTGTAAAGCTACTGTGGTCATGACTACTCAACTTACCAAGACGGTCACGATCGCCAGCTATCACGTGAGTTCGATCAAAAAATTCCCCTTGTAACTTGTCTTGTGGGTTCTGAATTTGTCTCAAGATATCTCGCATTAAAGGAGACGTGTATAAATTAACTTCAGAGTAATAAAGATCCTTCAGTGTTTTTATTTGTGGAAATCGTTCCACAGTTGTGTACACTCTGTTTATGTGGCTCTGAAATAAAATATTACAGTCAGAGTTATTTAGAAATATACTAACTTGTAAACGTACTTAAAAATAATTGACTTACCTGATATAAAGCTAGTATAAAAATAGAACCCAATAAGCATGCGCTCCTTATCATAAGCAATGTTCTTGTTTTCATAGGTGAATATCCAAGCATAGTCGTCATCACAGAGTTATTAAGGTAACGCCAGAATGTCGTTGTCTGTGGACCAGTCATTGTTTTGTTGATCATCGCCGTAGCCCACATGATGCCGCCGATTGCCACTAACACCGCACCTATCAGGGCCCAAATTGCTGGCGAGTACAAATTAAACACACCTTGCCAAATTGGTTTCTCATCGGGTTTTCTTACTAAAGCACACAGTGTATCGGTTTTAACATAATTCAAGTAATAAATGTGTTCATCTGAGTACAAAGTCATAAATCGAGAATTGAAGGATATATCCAACTCCTTCCGAATGACACAGCCCAAAGTTCCGCTAACATTCCCAGAAACTCCATAACCGTAATAATTACATTTTTCATCTCTAGTAAAAGTATTGTTAAACTTTAAATGCGCGAGAACGTCGTGCATTACCATTCCATCTAAACCGCAGTATCCATCCGTCAAGTTCAAATTAAAATTCACGTAATAGTGTAAATTTTCACAATCTTTTATAGCTGTTGGATATCTGTAGAACATGCTGCCTCGTATTGGATAGTCAATTGTTAGTTTTTCGCCGCTTTTCTTTATGGCTACTAATAAGTCTTTAGGTTTAGTAGCATTAACTAATTTGATAGATCTGTCGTATAAAATTCGAGTGGACATTTTTTTACCGTTATAAATAACCATCTTTTGGTCACATGTAAAAGGGAATACTACACCCACCCGCATTATTTGAAATCTGTGCCACAAAATGTTCATGATATTTTCCAACGATGAAAAATCTTTTGTATTCATCGTACCATTCTTACACGTGAATTTGCTATCACCGGTTACGATAATGTATAGTAAAGACCAATGGGATCTAATAAACAACCGCCATAGAGTAGAGTCAAACATTTTCGGGGTTAAAAATTTTGTTATTATAACGACGTTAGGATTATTAGTAGTCCTAAGAAATTCTCTTGTGACATTCATTTCGGACTGTATGTCTGTATTTAGTATTAGGACTGACTGTGTAGACAGACCTTTTTTCAGGACACACGTTATAAATTCTGGGCTAGCGTGTGTATCCATGTCTAAAACGACTGTTTCTGAATAGTTTTTGACTGGTAACAGTAGCGGACAATTGGTTTCTACTGGTGCTAACTTGAACTTCGGATCGGAGCTCGATATGAAAGCAAGAAAAGTTGTTACGATGAGGAATGCTAGAATCTTCATTTTTGATATTACGAAATCAAACTAGTTATATTTGTGCCAAGTGTTCGTCAAATTGTTCACTTCACTTTAATGCCTACTTGATTTAGCTTCACTAACAATCTCTTTGAAGATCTCTCTTTAATATAGACGTGTACTTGGTCACTATCACCACATCTACCGACCATAATCACTCTAAAACGTTTGCTACTTCAATCTGTTAACTTGTGACAGCACAATATGAAAGTGAATATTTCATTATTGATGAAGTTCTATAATATTATGTGGATTAAGATAACATTTTAGGGCTAAGCATATATGTCTGTGACAACTCAATCACAAACGTGTTTAAACGTTTGTGATTGATCCTCCAAAATAAAACTCATTATTTGAAGTGGTCGTGTTGCTACTCCCCCGTTTTGAATGCGTTTTTCTAAAATCTACTCTGCTCTAAATAATGGTTTTCCTCAAGGGAGCATACTCAGGCCGACTCTATTTTATTCATAGTTTTCAACCGACTTCAAAAAGGAGAATGTTCTCAATACGACTCTATATTTGTTACGCGATTACACCGCCAATTATGACCTGATTTTGATGAACCTTTTTATTTGAAAGCTGGTGTTGATCAAGATCTGACGAGTATTTTTAAGTTATACTTAATAATTTGTATTTTCATGGTAATATAGATTTGAATGGTGGAAACGTTTGCGCATTTATATTGTATCGTTTTCACGTACATGCACGAGCATGTAGCTGGACCCTTAAGCACCTACCACACGTGCATGCTTGACCACAGTTTTGTTTGCGCATGCTTCTCGCATGAAAAGACTGAACACGGACGTGTCTACCACACGGCACAGTACAGTACGCGCAAGCCACATTCTTGTCGACATCGTCGATTGTCATGGTACCTTAGTACCAACTTCTTTTTTTTGGTGTACAATAAAGCATATTCTATTCTATTATAAAAAGAGAAAAAAAAAACATAAAATTCAATTATTTAGTTTTTCGTTTTTGACACAGACTTCCGAAAAGAAAGTTTTTTTCGGTTTAATCTTTATGTTCAAAAGTTTTTATTAACCATTAAAGTATTGGCACAGCCGTAGCCCAGAATTGGCATGCAAGAACCTACTGGATATGCTACCTTCTATTTTAGTCTATTGGCCTGCTCCGGCTTTGCCCGGGATATAGGGAATATGCATACATATAACGTAATACGTTATATGTAGGCCTATTCCCTGTGAAATATTTTTTCAAATAGGTGCTTTCGGAGATTACCCTGCACATACACAAATTCTCACTCTATCTTTTTAATTGAGTATATAATTAGTTTATTATTTATAATATATACTAATATAATAAAAAAAATATTTCGTCTTTATAATATTATATATACATATAATATATAATATTATAATATTTTTTTTTTGTTTGTACCGAATAAGCTCCGAAACTACTGGACCGATTTAAAATTTTTTTCACCAATAGAAAGCTACATTATACACACAGGGACGACATAGGGTATTTTTTTCCCCGAAAACGGGTCCTTTGGGGTGGTCCACGGGAGCGAAGGAGTGAAATTAAACAGACTTGTAAACACAGCACGCATTTATTAACGATACTTATTTTTTTTAGTTACATAGTTTATTTAGTAAAAGGCTACACATATTAAAGTTATTAAACATGGTTCGATTTTTTGAGACAAAAAGTGCTCTTACAATATACACGCTGTGATTACACCTGCAGGGATTAAAGTAGTGCACTAATAAAAATAGATTTAGTTTGAAATTGATGAGCGTCTATACAGTTTCACGTGTTGACGTCTACCTATCCACATTTCGGCTGCGAACACGATAACAGAAACAATTGTACCAACAAATAATATTCCAAAAGCCACAATTTGGTCTTTTAACTTAATTTTAGAGAAAGGACGTGGTTCTGTGTCGATATCGGGCATGGAATTCGGGATTTCAAGCATTTGTTGAGTCCATTTGTAGTACATCGATGGTAAGCCAGCTTCATTCAGACGTTCTATGAAAACTTGAAGATCCTCGAAGAACGGAAAACCTGATAATAAAGAAAAGAATTGATTAAAATATTGCTTATGAATAATTTGCTCATCAACAAGTTTCGTGGGATGCCGTTAATTTCATTCCAAATTCATGAGTAGGTACTTAATTAGGGCGAGATTTTAAACTTGGCTCTCTATGGAAGGTCTACCGTCCGGAGTGAGTCAAGTTGAAACTGCTATATGGACGAATTTTAGGCTTAGGAAGTTAAAGAAGATTGAAGATAAAGTAAAGTTGTTCCCAGAAACCCCGAAGGTTTAGGCAGAGGTACATATGTATAGTAACAAGTATACCCCGAAAATATTGTTGTCCCACCAAAGTTTTAAGTTTACCTGTTCGAGCAATGTAGGTCAAGTAATAAGTGTAGAAACATTCATCCACTATGTCGATGAGAGGATTGCCGTGATCGTCTGAGTACTGCTCAAGAATTGTCATCTCGGCATCTGATTTCCTGTCCACAGTTGCTGCGAATGGGTGTCGCATTATTACTCCTGGGGGCAATAGAAGAAATTATTTACAATTGTTCACGCCTTTAACTAGCCTTATATTGCTTTTTTGATTCTTTAGATACGATACGATAAGCTCTAATGCGTAATGACTTAAACTAAATATCAAACTTGTCGATGCCGAGACAATAAAATTAGCAGTTGATGTTCGTGGTATATATTATTATGATATACTACAACATGACATGTTTGTGGATATACCAACTTACCAAGACGATCGTCGCCGGGTATCAAATGAACCCGATTAAAGAATTCTTCTTGTAAGTTGTCTTCTGGGTTTTGTACGCTTCTCATGAGATCTTTTATTGTATCTGATGTGTATAAAGTTGCTCCCGAAGTATAAAGGTCATTTAAAGTTTGTATGGTTTGAAAGCGTTCCACTGTTGTGTACACTCTGCTTATGTGACCCTGAAATAAAGATAATTGTAACAAAAGAATATAAACAAATGCTTTTTTTTAAACAACTTATTTGTATATGTTGTAAAATAATGGACTTACTTGATATACAGCCAAACTAAAAATTGAACCTAACAAGCATGCACTCCTTATAATAAGCATTGTTTTAGTTTTCATTGGTGAATATCCAAGCATAGTCGTCGTCACAGAATTATAAAGGTACCACCAGAATGTCATTGTCTCTGGCCCCGTCATTGTTTTGTTGATTATCGCTGTGGCCCACATGATGCCACCGATTGCCACTAACACCGCACCTATCAGGGCCCATAATACTGGAGAGAACAAATTAAACACCCCGTGCCACAGCGGTACAACTTCAGGCTTCTTTATTAAAGCACACAATGTGTCGGTTGTAACATAATGCAGGTAATAAACTTGTTCATTCGAATACAAAGTCATAAATCTTGAATTGAAAGATATATCCATCTCGTTACGACTGACAGAACCCAAAGTGCCGCTTATATTCCCGCCAATCCCAAAACCAAAATAGTTACAGTTTTCACATTTACAAAAAGATGGATTAAATCTAAAATGTGAGAGGATGTCGTGCATAATCATTCCGTCTAAACCACAAAATCCAAGCGTTAGGCTCAAATTAAAATTCACGTCGTAGTAGCGTAAATTCTCACAATCTGTGATAGACGTAGGGTATCTATAGAATAAGCCAGCCAACATGGGATAGCCATGAGCTAGCTTTTCCCCACTTTTCTTTACGGCTACAAACAAGTCATTGTAATTAGTAGCATTAATTAATGTAATAGATCTGTCGTATAATATGCGGTTGGAATGTCTTTTGCCGTTATAAATAACCATCTTTTGTTCACATGCAAAAGGAAATATTACTCCAACACGCATGATTTGAAATCTGTGCCACAAAGTGTTCATGATATTTTCCAATAATGAAAAATCATCAGTATTCATTTTGCCATTCTTACAATTGAATGTGTTTTCACCAGTAACGACAATATACAGAAGAGACCAATTGGGCCTGATAAAAAAAAAAGAGTCCACCACCTCCGATGTTAAATATTTCGTCATTATAATGACGTTGGGATTATTATTCGTTATAATCAAATCTCTTCTGATATTTTCTCTAATGATCACATCTGTATCCAGTAACAGGACTGAATGTTTCGATACACTGTTTTTCAGGATACACGTTTTAAATTCTGGGGGAGCGTGTACATCCATGTCGAAAAATATTGTTTGTGAATAATTTGCAACTGGTAGCAGTGGCGGGCAATTAGTAACATCTGGTATGAACTTGAACTTCGAGTCGGAGCTTGAAATAGCGAGAAACGTTTTGATGATGAGGAATGCAAGAGACTTCATTTTTAAGTTCCAAAATCAAAATCCTTGTGACCATTGCTCGTTAAATTTTTCACTACAAATCAATGCCTTCATGACATGGTTGTCACTAGCGGGTCTTTGGAAAGTTTTCCTTTAATATAATCTATATTGGCGTGTACGTGATCCTTATCAATATTAATAGATACCAGAGGTACAGCTATCGATGTTAATCACTCAAAAACGTTTGCTAGTCTACTTCAATCTGTTAACGTGTGACAGCACTATTTATTCAGGTCGAATATTTCATTATTAATCAAGATGTGGATATCTGGACGAATCAGCTTTACGTGCTTTATTGATTAACAGTTTTGAGTAATTGTGTATCGAAGTATCAAATGATTTTATCATGAGTTAGGTTATTTACCTCAAAAACATAAAACTGAAACCTTATACGATTACTTCGATGTCCGTCCATCTATCAATACCCTTTTTCTCAGGAACGGGTCAATAAGTTGAAATGAGTCATGAATCTCCCCGGCCAGACGGCGAGTAGCTTGCCGTCCGATAAGGACCAGGCTCGAGTCAAGCGATGGCGCGCAGTGGTCCACGCGCGCCTCAAAGAGATGTCAGCAAAACTGATAGGATTAAGGTCGATAAACTTGAGACAGAAGTCCAAAATATGAAGATAACTCCTATAGTACAACAAGCATCTAGTACACTATCTTGTGAAGATGTTGTTTCTGAGCTACATGAGAGAGAAGCAAGGAGCAAAAATATAACCATAGTGGGTATACCAGAAACTAAAGGCAATAATAAGGAAGACCGCATAGCATCAGATAGTAGAGAGGTTAATAATATTATTAAGATAGCGTTTCCAGAATGCCCTGAACCTATCAAGATACACCGTGCGGGTCTCTTTAAACCTGGCAAAATACGTCCCATAAAGGTTTACCTAACGTCCCAAGAATCTGCAAGAACAATCTTTCAATATAAAACAACTATCAAAGAACCTCTTAAAAGAACAATGGCAGACTTTAATACATAAAATTAGTTGAAAAGAAATGGTGGCGTCTAAACGTAAAAAAAATCTTAATATGCGTTGCGTCCGTCTCTGAGTAACTTAGTCAAAGAATTCTGTCCTGAGAGGGCCTAGAAAAAAAGATATTTAGATTTGAACATTTTGAACTTTTATAGGTTATGTCTTATGTCACTTGGAGAAAGTATTGCGTGCTGTGGTTGTTTGTTAAGTAAAATCTGAACTGAATGTACCCACATAATTGAGCTTTATAAGGTTTTTATATAATATATGTAGGTACCTATATTTTTAGCTTAATTGTAACAGTCAGTCAACTTTTAGTGGGTACCTTCTAGGAAAATATTTGTACGTACTTACATCGTTGGGCCAAAAGTACGCTTGTATGGTTTGTCTAACACTCAATGGTTACCTTAAAGGTTGACGATTGTGGAAAAGCGAAAGAGGTTAGACAGGATCGTAGGTACCAAGAGGCAGGTCGATTTCTCTGCCTAGATCTACGGCGAAAAGGCGTGACTTGCCGATATGTATACAGCATTTATCATAGGTACTTGGAATGAATATAAAATGAAACAATTCTACATTTTTTACATTTTTATTCCTCCTCATCATCTTCTCTTATAATTATTGAATCTAAAAATTCTGCTGGCGCTGTGATATTATCTTGATGTCTGGCCCATCCTAAATACCACACCAGAGTCATAACATGGGCGCAACACCCTAAAGTCCGCCGACCAACCAAACAGCTACAACAGTATTCTACTATACCGGTACGGCCAGGTATATCGTCTTCTATTAAAATATAGACGTAATACTGTCGTCTTGCTACGTGGCGTGATTTTATTCTTCCTCTTATTAATGTTGTCAAACCACTCCCTCTAAGGTTATATTCAGAAGAATGAATGTGTTCACTACTAACCTCTATTCTGTATCCGCCGTGGAAACGTATATGTTCGCCATAGTATGAACGCGCTTGTCTGATCTGATACGTTCCCAGGGCGAATAGAATTAATTCAGAATATTCTAGGATCGGGGAGTATAAAAGATTATTGCGATCTGCAGTAATATTCCTAAATTGGGATGTCCTTCTATTCATATTTAAGTCCTGAACCATGTTTGAAAGATTATTTTCGAGACCCCTTCTTTCCCTAATTATCTCTAATATATCCCTGGCATATATGTTATCCTGAAAGCGAACACCAAACCTATTTAACAAAGCTGCGGCTATTTGAAAGTTTTGCATCATGTGTGGTAGAGACCGATGAAAATATTCTTGTCTTAGTAACTTGAAGTCTCTTTTTAAGTGACCATTAACAGCCTCTACCACCCATCTACAAATTGTGACACAACGGCTTCGATTAGCTTGTTGTGTAGTTAGTTGGTGCTCGCCTTCTAGAAGGGAATCTGGCATACAGGTTCTATAGCCACATCCTTCCAAAAAACCAATACTGTCCCTGAAACCCCTGTCAAGTATAAACACATCATCTTCTCTAAAATACATCCTTAAATCAGAACCATCATGAAAAAGATTTTTGATAATATCAGCATCTGATGTGGTCGCTTTATATGGGCCATAACAATCAATAATATATCCGTCACTAGCAACAATCATAAGAGGTTTTAAAAGATTTCTATATTTATGGAGGGAATAACTCTGCTTTTGAAACATATAATTTGAGCTCTTATGTATATATATATATGTCCCATCACAAATAACAATTGCATTGTTATTGTTTCCATATATAAACCACTTGGGATTAACAAGTTATGTTGCAAGAGTTCTTCCCTCCTCAATTGATGAATACCAAGGTTTTCTGGTACAAAATCTTGGAGAAGTACCTCCCGTACTTTATCCATCAAAGTCTCCAATGTTCGACGTGGCATATTAATTAATGTTGAGATTCTTTCGTCAGAATCGCCCGTTCTCATTTTAAGGAGTAGAATTGCTAGTCCTAGACTTCCTTTCCGTATATCCTGGATCCGAGGTACTTCTTGAAGCAATGTACGGAATTTATCTTTTGTGTACCCTACCCAATATACAAAAACCCGATCATCCATTTCTTCTATGTTTTCAAAATCTAATGTTGGATTAAAAGCATTTACAAATGAGAACACATGTTGAATCTGCTGTGCAGTAAATGTAGTAATGCTATTTTCTGAGTCAAATAATGTTTCCCACATATTATATTCCAAATGTTCATCACAAACTCTACAAAGTTCGGGCAGGTAATAATGGTGGTTGCTCAAAACAATTGCTCGTAATTTGTCAGATATTCCACGTAATGGTGTATTAGCGCAGTGAGGAAAAACACAATGGCTATTAGAGTTTGCTGCTCTTCTGTACAGCGGTAATTCCATCACTATGTTTGGTGCCTGTTGATCAGAAGCAACAGAGTCCGATGACTGGTTGTCTTCTGGTAAGTCATGGTGGGGTCTGGCATCATCAATAACACTGTTTGGTGCCGGTTGGTCAGAAGCAACTGAGTCAGATGAGTGGTTATCTTCTGGTACCTCATGGTGGGATGTGGCATCACCAATAATGCTGTTTGGTGCCTGTTGGTCAGAAGCAACTGTATCTGAGGATTGGTTGTCTGCTTGTACGTCACGGTGGGATCTGGCATCATCAATAATAATGCTGTTTGGTGCCTGTTGGTCAGAAGCAATTGGGTCTGATGACTGGTCTTCTGGTACGTCATGGTGGGATCTGGCGTCATCAATAATGCTCATACGACGAGCCTCTCTCTGCGTACGTAACCAGCAAGCATGGCACACACGATCAGATTCTGTTACCTGAAAGAATTAATTAAAAATATTTTATCGCCAAAATCTAATAAAAATGAAGAATGGAAGGAGTCCGGCACCAAGTGATATTGTAAAGAAACTTATTATTGGTTGCAATAACTGAACATATTTTATAATAATATTAAAATATATAACAACTGTAATGTAAGTGTGACACTAAACACCACACTAAAATTATCCAAATAGTTAACAGTTTATTAAGTAATTATTATAAATATTACTCGTAACATACCTGTCGTGGTGCCAGTCTGTTCTCTATAATAGCTATGATAGAGCGTTGTAAATCAGTAGGGGTGTCTCTTAAGATTTTATCACTCTGTCTGTGTAGTATAGAACATCCACATACAACACACACATGAATATGGCCTCTATGACTCGGTCCAGCATGCTGATCACCACTACCAGAAACTTCTTGCTGGAGACATTGATTCACAGCAAACATTGCAAGATCTTTGCATGCTTCGCATACATAGTCTGCCTCAGTAATCTGAAAAATAAAAATGTATAAAAATAAACAAGTATAAATAATTAAATAAAAAATATAAAGTAAAAGTAAATTATAATTCAATGTAAATATTGAAGGGAAAAAGTGAATTTCGACTTTTTATTAAGATATAACAAGTTAAGTGAAGGTCGTGTAATGGTTTAATAATAATGAAGGTGGGTAGGAACTTACTATGAGTGGAAATACCCAGCTACAGAGTAAGATAGTGACTCTTGGTTCGAGTGTCAGGGCAGGATAGCGGCGCAACGTGTTAACGCAAATGTTGCAGTTAACACATAGAATTCGCGATAACCTGCTACGATCTCCCATAGTGGTTCAAATAAAACGCACTTCAACAATCCAAGCAATGTGGCAAAATCGGAGTCCAAAGGGGCGATAGCACAGTCACGCAGGGCAAGATCAGAGTCCTTTAGGCACGCACAAGTCAAGTCACACAAAGCGAAACGAATATCAGTCCGTAAGCAAGCCAAGTCAAATAGAAATAAGAAAATAGCAAAAAAACAAAACGAACACAACCGATACGAAAAGCACAGGAGCATAAGTGACAGAACGGAACGCTTTTTTCGTGACAGTGACATTTTAATTAGAGTTGCCAAAACATTAAATGGAATTGTTACTATTATTATGTTTGAGGTATTGAATAATTGCATGAAGGATTTCTTATGGGGTTATTAACCATAACACTTTTATATTTGATTAATACTGATAGTATAGTTATTAGTAATAATCACTTCCTATAAAAAATATATTGAACCTGTGATCTTACAAATATATACGAAAATAGTATGAATATAGTAATTGGCAACACTTGAAAATGTAAAATGATTCTGGAAATTATTTTAATCATTTGATATGCCCATATATGCATGTATTTTTCTGGGGATTTATTAAAATACATTTTTATTTGAAAAATCATAGCAAAATCATTGAACTCTTTCTATATTATAAGATTTTCTAGACGCTTTAATTTTTGTGAACTATTATTCTGCCATTGTTCTTTATCATGATCAGACCCCATATCAACAAAAATACATAAAGAAATTAGTGGACGAGCTGCAACGCCGTACACAAAATGGTGAGCAGAATCTTGTTATCAAATATAGTAACAACACCCCTAAAATAGTGCAACAGCAACCAAAAAACTTCGCAAATTAATTGAACTTAACCAAAACAATAAACAAGATAAAATATCATATGAAATTACTGATAAATACGCGGATTTGGGCGAAAGCCGAACATCACTTAGATTTTTGTATGCGAATATCCGAAGTCTAGTAAAGCCTGGCAAATTAGATGAACTTACCTGTATATTGGCATCTATGAAAACTATCCATGTGGTTGTACTCGTAGAGACCTGGATCAAATCCGAAGCCGAGGCGGAAAGACTTGTATTGCCAAACTATGTTCACCAATACAACTTCAGAACTCACAGTAGAGGAGGTGGAGCTTCTATATTCGTTCATAAAGATTTTAAACATGAATTTCTCAGCAGTAAATGCGAGAACGACAACCATTTTATATGAATACATCTGAAAAAGTTTTCATTAGATATTGGAAAAGATAAAGTACTGGAAAGAAGACAGCTGCGGAAAATATGGCGCTCTACAAGGTATCCTCAGGACAAAAAAGCTTTTAAGAAGGCATCCGAGGATCTTAAACACATGATTAGCCAAGCAAACAACGAGAGACTCCAAAACTAACTGGCTAAACTTATTCCATACGCAGACACTAATTACTCACTGTGGAAAACAACAAAAGACTTTATAAGACCAAAGTTACACATACCACCAATAAAAACGGCGGAAGGTAAATGGGCAAAAACAGATCTCGAAAAGGTTCAGGTATATGCTGAACATCTAAAATCTGTATTTAAAGCGCTACCTAGTGAGCACCCTGAGCAAGACAAAGAAGTTTGTGAATACCTGGACGCACCACTTCAAATGTGCATGCCGTTAGAAAGTGTTAGTCCCAAAGAGGTGTGGAGAGAAATCTCAAAATTGCGAGATGGTAAAGCGCCAGGTTATGATCTAATTGATGCGCAACTACTAAAGCATCTTCCTAAAAAGGGCTATATCCAAATCGCTGCAATCTTTAATGCCTGCCTGAGACTGAACATCTATCACGCGCAGTGGCAAATCGCGCAGATTATTATGATACCCAAGCCAGGCAAACCACTCAATGAAGTTAGTTCGTACAGGCCAATAAGCCTTCTCCCAGTGTTGGGCAAACTACTGGAGAAAATACTGCTGAACAGGATGCGCAAGTACTTGTCGGAAGTCATTCCTTTGCACCAATTCGGCTGCCGAGAGAAACACGGAACCATAGAACAGATCCATCGTTTATCGGACACTATAAGTCGCACGCTAGAATGCAAACAATACTGCTCCGCCGTGTTCCTCATTCCTTCTACTTAATATTGAGATCTTACCTTCACAATACATGCTTTGAAGTGAAATTTAATAATGAGACCGCTCCCTTGAAAGAAATTCTCTCAGGGGTGCCACAAGGAAGCATATTGGGGCCTGTACTCTACCTGCTATTTACTGCTGACCTGCCAACGCAGATTGATACTATAACAGCAACATACGCAGACGATACTGCCCTACTATCTATCCATCAGGACCCAGCAGTAGCATTAGCCAAACTTCAGGATCATGTTGATAAGGTAGAAGAGTGGCTTGATAAATGGCGCAATAAAGCAAATCAGAGCAAATCTACCCACGTGATCTTCACTCTCAGAAAACAAACCTGCCCCCCCATAAAACTCCATAATGAGGATATTCCCCAAGCTGAGGACGCCAAATATCTCGGAATGCATCTCGATCGAAGGCTGACCTGGAGAAAGCACATCTGGACCAAGCGCAAACAGCTAGACACAAAGTTCAGAACCATGTACTGGCTGATAGGTCGTAAGTCAAGCCTCTCGCACGAAAGCAAATTAGCAGTATATAAGACCATACTGAAGCCAATATGGACCTACGGGATTCAACTGTGGGGTACTGCTAGTAATAGCAACATCGAGATTCTTGAAAGATTTCAGAGCAAGACATTGAGACCCATGTTAGACATACCTTACTACATGAGCAACAAGTACATACACGAGGATCTAAATATCAGCACCGTTAGACAAGAGATTGCTACACATAGTAAATGCTACCAAAGTAGAATATCAACACACGTCAACCAAGTGGCCTCAAAGCTACAGGGTACAGGGAGTATCTCGTACAGCCGATTGAAGCGGCACGGTGTCCCTGCACTAACTGCGAGATTTAAGAAGAAAAAAAAAAAATATATATATGTCGCATCAAGGCTGGCCGATAGATGTAAACCATCGGGAAGTCAGGATGTATTATTCCCTTAGGTTAAGACATCGTGTGTGGGTAGGTCGTTGGGTACAATCGTGAAAATGAAATCACACAAATTATTCGATACACTGAGTATATTCAAATAGACAAAAGTTACATTCTTGCTTACTAATATTACGGATCGACACTGATTCTACGACGTGTTAGCTCTACGGCTGTCAGTACTCAACTGCCTTCTTCCCCACCACGCAACCGCTTATAAAAAGCATGCCAATGCGTAGTTGTTCTTGCTTTGCCGCCAGATGGCGTGCTTGCGATTTGTTTTGACGTCCGTACTATTGACTAAACCCGACACGGCCATCCTGCGAGACAGGCGTCCTCGTCTGTTCCTCATTGTCAGGTTTTAACAGTGTATCGAATCATGTGGAAATTCTCAATGGATGTCCTCAGCCCTTGGGGAAAGCTGAGGGGTAGGTCAGACTCCTACTGACTAAAACCACATGGTGTTCTCTAGGCCGTAGTTCCTCTTGAGAGGCGAACGTGGAACACACACGTCGCCTTCTCGGGCCTCTCTCAGGTGACAGATCCCCAAATCTATCACCCGCAGGCTTCATCATCTTGTCCTCACTCCATGCCGCCTCATGTCATGTTGCGCCTCACGTCCTCTTAGTCTACTCCGACCCGCCAGTCTCCCATCATACAAGGGATGTTTTTCTGAAACACAAAATTTCCAAACAGTATTCACTCGTCCAACCCTGACGCATACTCTAGGTGAGCGAGGAAACATTTTGAAACAATCAAACATGATCATTTAAATCTCTCTCCTCACTTATGCAAGGAACGAGTAATTCTATTACCAATTTAAAGAAAATAGTAACTCAATCATCGATTTGGTACCTAAAAGCACCTAATCTTCGTGATCACAAAGTCCAAGTACCACTGATAGTCATTAATCTCAAATTAAATCCAGCAAAAGAAACCACCAGGTATCTCATAGCTCTCTTAGCAATCACAATTGCTCTACTCTAACATCTCCACGATGTCGAGTCAACTCAACTCTCTGAACTCAGAAACTGTTCACACAGATTTAGTCTATCCTATGTTACGTCAATTCATTATCTACTAACTCAATTGGTACTTGAGCTTCGTGTGTCTTACTAACACGAAACAAAATTATTTCCATTTTCGTAATGAGGGCTTGACGATTCGAATGTCATCAAAATTATCATGGTGACCTCACCAAACGCATGGCTGCGAGTTTACTTTCTTTTAACCTCATGACTCAATAGGAACCTTCTGTAAGGTTCCCAACACAAAATTGAGTTTTCACGCCAGACATAGTGTCAAAGTGTTGCCATACAGGCCCTCCGTTGCCATAAAGACCAACAGTTGCCACACAGGCCAACAGTTGCCACAAAGGCCAATAGTTGCCACAAAGGCCAATAGTTGCCACACAGGCCAACAGTTGCCACACAGGCCAAACAGTTGCCACTCAGGCCAACAGCCGCTACTCAGGCTCACAGTTGCCACACAACGCTCGGCTACTCCTGACCAAACTAGATTATTGGGTTCGTGAAAATAAAAATTTTAGAACCCTATTCTTTAACTAAACCGTTACTCTGGGCCATGTACCACAGTCATTCCAAACAAACTTTAAAACTTATTCTGCAGCAAAAACTGCCAAGCTTACAGAAACTCTCGAGTAAAACCTCTAACGCCACGGTTCTATAGCCGACTAGCAATTATATTGCTCTCACACAACGGTCTCTCTAGACCCCGACCTCGGCCAGAATCCACTGGTACGGTCAAACATAATATGGCTGATAGACTCAATTACTCGACACCTTAAGCTTGCTCATTATTATCAAAATCCTTTTGACATCAACATCGACTGGTACATAACCCGCTGGCATCTTCCTTAACCTACCGTGTGCATACTTGTAGGTTCTAAGCGTACCTATTTAAAGCTTTCGGTGTATAACGATCACCATCCTGTCATGCCTGTAGGCCAGTCTTGCGATTTATTCGCCTAAAAGCAAGCCCGCGACTTATTCGCAAATTTGTTAATACTGCGATTTATTCGCCTGTAGGCAAGCCCGCGACTTAGTCGCATATAGACAAACCCGTGACTTATTCGCACATAGCGATTTATTCACCTGTAGGCAAGTCCTTTGATCAATTCGCACACTGACAAACCCGCGATTTATTCGCTTATAGACAAACCCGCGATTTATGCGCACATAGAAAAACCCGCGATTTATTCGCTCATAGGCAAATCCAGTGATTTGATCGCCTGTAGGCAAGTCATACGATATATTCGCCTGTCGGTAAGTCCTGTGACCAAGTCTTAACAAAAATTAAGACACAAAAATTTCGCATACAAAGCAAATCATTCATACATGAAACTTTGACAAAAACAACTCAGTATTAGTTTTTATTTTATTTGTTTTTATTTTATTAGTTTTATTAAAGTAACACTTCATTATTAATCAAACTCTTAATCAACACTAGGCTCGGATCTTGATTAAACTTTGATAACAAAAATAACTCTTAGCATTAATTGCCCATTAACAAACACTGAATCAAAACTAGGTGCCTGAATAAACTTTGATAACGAAAATCACTCATTATAGTAACACTCAATTATTAATCAGACTCCTGATTATACTTTGACAACAAAAATCCTCATTATGCTAACACCTCATTATTAATCAGACTGAATCAAAACTATGAGTCGGATAAAACTTTGACAGCAAAAATCCTCATTATGGTAACACCTAATTATTAATCAGACTCTGAATCAAAATTAGAAGTTTGTTCGTCTGCATCATTCACTTCAAGGGCTGCAACATGAACCCAAGGTAGCATTCTATCAGCTGCTACCGTAGTTTCATGTTTGTGTTTTCGATTACTAAGACCTGGTATAGCTGCAATTCTATAACGATCATTACCTAAAACTTCTTCTACTCGAAAAGGCCCATGATAAGTGGGGAGAAGTTTCTTGCTTTTCCCGTCATTATTAAAACAAGATGTTTTTAGTTTAATTAAATCCCCATTATGGTAAAAGCGAGCTGGCCGTTTATTTTTATCATAGTACTCTTTTTGTTTTACTTGTTCAGAGTCAATTCGAGCCTTAACTTCGTGTCTAATTGTGGAAGAGTCCACTACTTCTCGAGTTTCCTGTACGACTTCATTTAATCTAGGGTTAATCTCACTATTCATAGAGGTGCCAAACATTACCTCTACGGGAGATCTACCAGTGGACTTTTGGCGGGTATTATTAAGTCCCCACTGTACTTTGCCTATTTGATAATCCCAGTCTCTTTCGTCATGTTTTAAATTTTGAGCTGTTAAAGAATCTAAGATTGTGCGATTGTATCTCTCGACTTGACCGTTGGATCGTGGGGATGCCACAGCATTTAAAATATGTTTGATACCCTTTTCACTACAGAACTTTTTAAATAAATGTGACGTAAAACAACTACCTCTGTCACTTATGATACGTTCTGGTGTCCTAAAGGTATAAAAGATATCCTCTAAAACCCTAACAACGTTTTGTGTGTTAGTATTTCTGACAGGTCTAGTAAATACATACTTGGTGAAAGCATCTACAATAACGAGTAAATAACAATTTCCCCTTTTCGATCTCACAAAGGGCCCAAGATGGTCAATGTGCAAAGTATGGAAGGGGACTTCAACTTTAATAATTGGGTGTAATAACCCTTCTCTTTGACTACTGCTGTTTTTTGCGTATGCACATTGTATGCAAGCCGTAACATACTTCTTTATAAATTGAGTCATTTTGGGAAACCAATAGCTTTTTTTTATTTTCTCTAAGGTTTTGTCTATCCCAAAATGTCCAATATCATCATGGTTCATTTTGCACAACTGCCATCTTGCACCCTTCGGAACTACCCAACGAAGTTCATTTTTGTTACCATCGACACATCTATATATACGGTTATCTTTCAAAATAAAATTGTCTATAATATATTGAAGTCCCTTAGTATCCAAATCATTCGTAAGAACATCACGTATTCTGGTTAATTCCGGGTCCCCTAACTGCAGTGTAAGCAACCAGTCCTCATCAGAAATTGACAACACCAGCGGCAAAGGTGTCAAGGGTTCTATGTTAGAATCAATGACCGGATTTCTAGATAGAGCATCAGCATGAGCCATCTTATGACCAGGTTTGTATTCAATGGAGCAATTATACTCTTGTAAGGAAAGCCACCATCGAGCAATACGTGGTATTAAGTCACGTTTGGTGAATGTTGATCTCAAAGCACTGCAGTCTGTAACAATTTTGAATTCCTTGCCAAGCAAGTAAACCCTAAACTTTTTGAGGGAGCAAACGACAGCCAGCGTCTCCAATTCATACGAATGAAAGTTTTTTTCTTCTGGGGAAGTCTGGCGACTATAGTATGCGACCGGGTGAAAAGATCTAGATTCTTGGTTTTTTTGGAGCAATATACCACTTATACCTAGTCGGCTAGCATCTGTGTGAAGCTCTGTCTCAGCAGATGGCTCATATATTGCTATAACTGGTCTCTGTACTAAACAAGCTTTAAGGGTTTCAAAAGCTTGGGACTGGTTAGAAATCCATTCCCATGGACTGTTCTTTTTTAATAGTTTACTTAAAGGAGTAGCAAATTGGGCGAAATTATTAATAAATTTTCGGAAGTAACTGACTAAACCAAGGAATTGCCTTACGTTATGAACATTTTGCGGCTGAGGAAAATTTAAAACGCACTGAATTTTCTTTTCACCAGGTCTCACACCTGCAGCGCTTATCTCGTACCCCAGATAGTCTATTTTACTCTGCAAGAAACTACATTTGGACAGATTGAGAGATAAATTCGCGTTCCGTATCAATTGCAATATCTCGTCTAACCTCCTCAAACACTCTTGAGCGTTTTGACCATATATTAATAAATCGTCAATATATGCAGTCGCTTTGCAAAATCTGGCAGAACCAAGAACCCTATTCATCATTCTTTGGAACACGGCTGGTGCATTTGCCAGGCCGAATGGCATTCGATTGAATTCAAAATGTCCATCGGGCGTGACAAACGCTGTAAGCCGTTTGCTCTCTTCCGCCATAGGAACTTGGTAGTAACCAGAAGATAGATCTAACGTAACGAAACAAGCTTGACCAGATAACCTAGCTATTTCGTCCTCAATTATTGGCATAGGATACCTTTCTTTGACTGTAGCGGCATTTAACATACGATAATCTATACACATTCGCATACCGCCATTTTTCTTTTTGACAAGTATAATTGGACTAGCGTATTCGGATATAGACTCCCTAATTATGCCTGCTTCAAGCATTTCCTCGACCATGGACTGCACCTTTTCGCGTTCAGTATGTGACAGTCTATAAGGACGATAGACTACAGGCTGCTTGTTCTTTAACTCTATTTGCATCTGTGTGACATTAGTACAACCTAACTTGCTAAGTGAAGACACAAAACAGTGTTTATACTTTTGTAATATTTTAAGAAGCTCACTTTTATCCTCCAAACTAGCTTCGACTCCTATCGAAATATTGTCTAGAGAAAGATCAGTATTTTCTGTAAAAGTTGAATCTAGCGTTCCTATGACCTTATTAACAACTGCTACTGCTTCAGCCCTACACAAAGTAACACCCTTTTCAAAACGACACGAAGTATTAATGGGGACGACTGTAACAAACACAATACCTCTTTTGGATGGATAAATTCCACCGCAAACCACATAGTGCCCTCTAGGGTTTTCTATAAGCTTATTTGCCAACAAAACATTGCCATTATGCCCAGAAAATTCACAAGCTCTAATTGACGCTGACCCATGAAGCTGCAGATCATCCTCTATAGTTAATTCCAAAAGATTAGACTGTTTTATATCTAAACCATGAAACGGTAAAACGGTTCCTACATCTGAAAAGATTAATTTTGAGGAATCCTTGTAAACAATAACATGAGACTGTTCGGTATAAGTTTGTCCTATTAATAAGGAACTTTCGAGATAAGCATCACTGACGACCCTACAAACAACCGTGGCCTCAACGTTATCAATACCTAATGTAACTGTCACATTTCCTAACGAACTGACTACCTTATCACCGAAACCTTTCATAGTTGACGGGAGTCCGTCATGTTTTAGTCCTAATTTATTAGCGACACACTCTTTAATCATTGTAACTTCGCTACCGAAATCCACGTATGCATCAACTAGCACTCCGTTAACTTTAACATCTTTAATGAATATAAAATTGGGATTGGCATTGCAAATCCGTAAAGTTTTTTGATCTTGATCTATTTTAATCTTAACCTTGCCTTTTGAAAAGTAACAATTCTCAATTTTGTGACCAATTTTATGGCAATGGTCACATTTGATAAGAGGTTTTGTGCAATTGGAATGGTAATGACCCCGTTCTTTACAATTGAAACAAACGGCACCCTGAGATGAATTATTATTTTGAATTGTTTTAGGGTTAGAATTGAGATTGCCACTGTTATAGCGAGACCCCTTGTTATTAAAATTTGTTCGATCTCCGAAACTATCCTTGTTACTCATCAAAAACTGTAGTAAATATTCAGGTTGTGAGCAACGAAGTGCTAGGGCACTAGATTTTATAGTTCTGTCCACTATTCCATGTATAATGCAATCTACCGCCCGTTTTCCACTTATATCGCATTGATTTAAAAGAGCTAATTTTTGGTAGTAGTAAATCTCTATTGGTTCGTTTAATTTAGTTTTACGATTTAACATATTTTCCAGCGTTTGACCGTAATTGTATTCACTCGGAAAAGCATTTAATAATTTTACTTGCCATTCTTGCCAAGAAAATAGAATTGTACCTAAGCTTTCATACCAGGTTTTAGCTAAGCCTTGTAATTTTTGCATAGCGAAGTGGGTAGTGATTTGGTCGTCCCACCCATAAACGGTAGCGCATTCGTTGACCTTTTTTAACCATACGTCCATTCGTTGGTTCATAGTCGTAGGGTCAAAATTAGGTAGTATGTTTTCCATATTACGAGTATTATAAGAAGCACCACGCGAGGATGGCTGGGACGGCACATTTTTAATAGAATTAAATAGTTTCATTACATCGGAAATAGAAAGACTAGGTTCACTTACTTTTGATCCAGGTTGCTGCTGCAGTGCACTGCTCTCTCCGTGCTCACCGGGTGCTTCTCTGGAGACGTGATGCACGCTGTGTAGCCTCCGAGGTGCCTCGTGTTCACTAGGTTCCCTTTGTGTTGAACGGTGGTCGCCACGTGGTCTCTTGGTGGTACGGTAGCTGCTTTGCTGTTTGCCCAATATCACCGATGGTGACCGTTCTCTGGAGCCGGTACGTCGCTCGTCTGGTTCGTGCCTGCCACTTCGAGACCTTCTGGACAGAGATTGTTCGCGTACTGGTGAACGCGAACGTGCTGAATTGCGACTTCGCTTGTTCTCTTCAAGCCTGCGCAAGCGGTCTCGAAGTCGCTTTATTTCTTCGTTATCCGAGCAGCGGCTTCTAGATCGGCTGCGCCGGTAGTGTTCGACGTCATCACGTCGAGGCGTTTCCAACTGACGCTTATGATGTTTATCGCAATCAGTATGCTGGTTCATTTCTCGCACTTCTGAATTTGTAGCAGAGTTACCCTCAATTCCAAAATAACACTCAGGCTATACTTTTAACTATTTCTTTATTTAGCCGTTACCATGAAATAGGTACAATATTTCTTCTTAATTAAGTAAGTACAACTGTCTTTCTCGGTCCACCTGACCAGACTGCCTCCCCGACCTTTCCAACCGACCCAACACGCCTCCCCCGGAAACTATCCCCTCCAACCGTCAACTATCGTTCGATGTCACCTGATTTTTAGATTCGAATATTTTCTAGAGTAATCAATTTGACAACTTTTAAATACTATTTCATGTTAAAAATAAATAATTAATTCATAACAAATATAAGATGTATTTATCAAAGAAAACCTAACACTCATTAGCTACCTGCTTTTTACTGTGTCTTAATTACCTAGTGATAGTGCTAGATATCACCACGACCAACTCAGTGGTCAAACATGAACACTCTTAAAGCTCGAACTAGCATCTCTTCACTAGAGAACCTTCGACCTCACTATCGAAATAACATGGAAGCGACTCACCGAGTATTCCATTCCAAACTTGCGCGCGCTCCCGACCTCACAGCTGTGATCATAGCGTTCGACTACCACCTGCGAACTGCTAGCCTGCCATCGGTCTTAACCTCTCAGATGTTGACACGTCAACCTTCGCGCTCAGCATCTGAATCGCTAGCCTACAGCATTGTGTCACTAGGCTGCGACACAATATGGCATCTGAAACATGAAAAACATTACGAGAGTATATGTTCACACGGTTATCTTAACTATACACAGCTTTGATGGAAATTAACCAGTGCACCGGTGTAGTAACCTAAACCAATCAATCTTCCTAGCCTTTTCCCAACTACATTGGGGTCGGCTTCCAGTCCTACCGGATTCAGCTGAGTACCAGTGTTTTACATGGAGTGACTGCCTATCTGACCTCCACAACCCAGTAACTGGATAACACGGTTCCCATTGGCAAGACTGGTGTCAGATCTCAGGCCTCTGACTACCCGTAACGACTGTCAAAGATCCTCAAATGACAGCCGGGTCCAACGACTTAACGTGCTTTCCCAGGCACGGAGGAAACCCGGTATGTTGAAATGGTCACCCATCCACGGACCGACCTCGTCAAGCGTTGCTTAACCTTGATGATCGACCGTTATTATTTAGCCACGAGCTTCTAGTAGTAGTAGTTACCTAAACCGGCATGGCCAAATAGGTTATTATAGACACCGAATGTGAGTGCAGAGTTCCTGTCCAAAACATGAACCACACATTACAGTGTCCCAAGTGCCCAGGTCGCTGTCGCTAGTCGATGGGCTTTAGAGAATCCAATGAATGTCATAGCGTCAGTTGTATTTTAAATTACAATTAACGAGGTCTAATAGGGTTTACCACCTTTTAGATAGTTTGGCCCTTCGACCACAAAAGAAGAATACTATGCTTCTTCTCAAACTTGGTTAACTCTCACTACATAAAACTACCACACTACAAAACTAATCAAAATGTTTCATTTGGAATTATAATATTTTCCAGACTGAAGTGTAAGGCAGGCACCATATCGTTCTAAGGACGTCGGCGTCGCAATAATAGTCGGCCAAGGCTAGTCAAGGGTCATTGCCAGTGTTAGCAGAATAATAACTCTTCAATAACACCAAAACTTGACCAGCGATAACTAACATGAGAGTATGGACCCGACACGGGCCACCCCGACAATCCACTGGCCGCCATATCGTACACAAAACCAGAATTTTAAATAATGAACACTCTTGGCCATAGTCATAACAAAATGAAAACGACTCACCAGATTGGCATAAAGGTCCGTGTGTATGGATCTTTCCACACATCCAAAAGCTCCTCCTTGACCTGTCCAGCTCCTTAGTTGTTGCTAACCTCCTTGCTTCTCCGCTCCGTTATTGGTTATTCAAGACTGAGGGTAGTCGCAACTGACACCGCGATTTTTTTGCAAGAATGTAACCGCCACCTTCACTAGCTTTGTTTTTATGTGTGATCTCATTAGCACGACCGAACCCCACTTCTGATGTCGCATCAAGGCTGGCCGATAGATGTAAACCATCGGGAAGTCAGGATGTATTCCCTTAGGTTAAGACATCGAGTGTGGGTAGGTCGTTGGGTACAATCGTGAAAATGAAATCACACAAATTATTCGATACACTGAGTATATTCAAATAGACAAAAGTTACATTCTTGCTTACTAATATTACGGATCGACACTGATTCTACGACGTGTTAGCTCTACGGCTGTCAGTACTCAACTGCCTTCTTCCCCACCACGCAACCGCTTATAAAAGCATGCCAATGCGTAGTTGTTCTTGCTTTGCCGCCAGATGGCGTGCTTGCGATTTGTTTTGACGTCCGTACTATTGACTAAACCCGACATATATATAATATGAAGAGATTGCCAAAAATTCCAAAACAATATAAACCCCAAGCTGTAAAGAAAAAGCAGTACCAAACTTTAGAATATACCAAACTATATAAAACTTTAGAAAATCTAGATTTCAAGGCTATTGGACAGGACTACAATAATTTTCATGAAGCGATGCAATCTGCAACTAATGAGAACGCAATAACAAAAACAAAAATCCTAAATCCCCCCAAGTCAGATTGGATCAACAAGAGTATAATTAAAAAAGGAAAGGTTTGTGTTTAACTTGAAGCGGCTGGGGTGGTGACCGCACAAGGGTAAGCAACACTTACCAAGGTCAGTCTTGGGATGGATGACCACTTATTTTTGGATCGCTTGTTTATAGATAGGTGACTCCGCCAGGGTAAGCAACACTAACCAAGGTCAGTCTTTGGATGGGTGACCATCACCATAAAAATTTTGATCACCCATCCTAAAGTCACCCCGCTAGGTTAAACAACCATCTAACAAGGTCACCCATCCAAAAACAAGCGAACCCAAAAAAAGTGGTCACCCATCCAAACAGTGACCTTGGTAAGTGTTGCTTACCCTGGCAGGGTCACCCATCCAAAAACAAGCGAACCAAAAAAAAGTGGTCACCCATCCCAAGACTGACCTTGGTAAGTGTTGCTTACCCTCGCGGGGTCAGTCATCCAAAACAAACGAACCAAAAAAAAGCGGTCACTCATCCAAAGAATAACCTTGGTAAGTGTTGCTTAACCTGTGTGGGGTCACCTATCCAAAAACAGGCAAACCAAAAAAAAAAGTGGTTACCCATACAAAAATCGATCTTGGTAAGGTTTGCCTAACTTGGCGGCTACACCTCGATGATGAAGTGTGGAGAAACTCACTGACAACTGACGGCTGGTTAATTTGTGACAAACTGTCGGCTGATTTGTGATGTGACGTCGACTTCAGAAACTGGCCCTAGGTCTCTAATGACGTTGACGTGCGAGCAATGTTGTTCGTTATTGCCCTGCCGTAGACGTAAGTAGGGTAGGATAGGCAGTTAACGGGAGCGAAGCCGCGGGCACAGCTAGTTTAAAATAAAATGCTTTACATCAGTTATTTATTTAAGGACTAAATAGAGTCAACTATTGTTACCAAATTCCTTGACATCATTAGTTTTAGGAACCTCTATTGTTGCAAATACCCATTTGCTTAGGAACAATGAGATGACGCCGAGTTACTAGTATACAGTGAAATCCATTGAGATGGGACGGTGATTTGTGTCTATAATTACGCCAGATGAGTGCTGCGTAAACCGAAGCCTTTTTTAAGGTCTCGTGCCGGTTGAGGCGAAATTCATTTATGTTTTGGCAAATTTGGCAATGAGATAAAGACGTATATTGTAAAAATACAATATCCATGTTAATATGTAGAACCTTTAACCTACTTTAGTCATTCTAGCAATTAAGTCTATTATGTGTATGTTTGTTATGTAGACATACATTCCATAAAATGTTTAACGTTGCCTGAATCTTATTCAAAATATTATGCTCATCTTAATATATATAAATCTCGTGTCACAATGTTTGTCCTCAATGGACTCCTAAACCACTTAACCGATTATAATAAAATTCGCACACCATGTGCAGTTCGATCCAACTTGAGAGATAGGATAGTTTAAATCTCAAATTATAGTCGCAATTTTAATTTATTGCTAATTATTTGTCTGTTATTATTTGACAGTCACAATTATCTGTTAACTCCAAATGATTCTAACAGATGTCGATACCTTTCGACTGGGTTGAGTAAGTAATCAATAGATGGCGCTGCTATGATAAATCTACGAACGTGTCATATAAGCTACATTTTAACAGCATAATTACCACGTGTTGTTGAGGCTAAAGTATAAATTAAATTTATTTTGTAGTAAACGAAATACCGAAAAAATTCAATTATTTCTACTTTTTAAATTTTTGGTGTTAGCCACGTGTTACTTAGACCGAAGTGTTAATCAAATTCAAATTATAGTGACGATAATACAGTGAAATTAATCCTGCTTTTTACTTATTTGTGCTTCATTATTCAAATCTACTATATAAAAATAAGTCGGGTTTTCCTTCCTGACGCTATAACTCCAGAACGCACGAACCGATTTCCACGGTTTTGCATTCGTTGGAAAGGTCTCGGGCTCCGTGAGGTTTATAGCAAAGAAAATTTAGGGTAGGTAGGGTAGGGTAGGTAGGGTAGGGTAGGGTAGGGTAGGTTGGTTAGGGTAGGTAGGGTAGGGTAGGTAGGGTAGGGTAGGTAGTGTAGGTAGAGTAGGTAGGGTAGGGTAGGTAGGGTAGCGTAGGGTAGGGTAGGGTGGGGTAGGTAGGGTAGGGTAGGGTAGGGTAGGTAGGGTAGGTAGGGTAGGTAGGGTAGAGTAGGTAGGGTAGGGTAGGGTAGGTAGGGTAGGGTAGGGTAGGTAGGGTAGGGTAGGGTAGGTAGTGTAGGGTAGGTAGTGTAGGGTAATTAGGGTAGGGTAGGCAGTGTAGGGTAGGTAGGGTAGATGAATGTTTGGTGTTTTTATGGCAAAACAAAGTTTGCCGGGTCAGCTAGTAGGCTTATAGATAATTAAAACGCCAATTGTTTCGATGGGAAGTGTTCGTGGGTTAGACCACACTAACAACCCAAGGTACCCGAAGGAACTGGCTGATAGGGTGAAATCAAACAGACTTGAATGCAGAGCACACATTTATTAATAACAGGCACATTTTTACAATTACTCATCGTTATTGATATATAACTAACACTTAAAATTAAATATGTGTTCAAAAACTTTGTGCTTCTAGAAATGAATGCAAGCACACAAATCAAAAATCACCGGCAATCCGAAAATATGAAAAAATGCCACAACGGCAAAAAAATATTTAATTTACGATCTTCTCTTAGATTGTTTCAAATGTCGGTGCCTGCCTATCCATATTTCAGCTGCAAAAACTATTATAGACAGAATTGTACCAACAAACAGTATCGCAAAAGCAACTCGTTGGTCTCTTAACCTTATTTTAGCGAAAACCCGCGGTACGCTATATGTTTCGAGTACCGACTTTGGAATTTCAAGCATTCGCTGAGTCCATGTATAGTATATATGTGGCAATCCAGCTTCATTTAGACGTTCAATAATAACTCGGAGTTGCTCTACAAACGGGAAGCCTGAGGGAGCAAAGAATAAATAGTTAATTAAGAAAAAAGCCGAAAAGATTTCCTGTCGGTAAAAATCATTATCTTCCATACAAACTTTCATCCCCAATGTAACGTGTGTAATGTGTGTTTAGGGAATGAATTTTCAAAAGTCCTTCATTACTGCTTACATTCCTAGCTCAAGGAAATTTGATGCAACATTTCATTTTATAGACCCAGCGGATTAGGCTGTGCATTATCTGTTAGTGAATTTAAGATTTTTATTAAGTAGATGGCTCTTGACAAAGTCAGTTCACTTGTTTCCTCATTTAAGAGTACCAACAGTGAGATTTTGAACAAGAGTTACTATAGCAGTTGTCCCAATCATAATTTTAGTTGCTGGAGCAAATAATTTCCTTACATTTAATATGTACCACATAAATTACCTGATCGCGCTATATAGGACAAGTAATAAGTGTAGAAACATTCGTGCAATATCTCGATGAGAGGAGTTCCGTGTTCATCTGAGTACTGCTCCAAAATCGACATCTCAGCATCTGATTTCCTGTCGATGGTTGCTACGCCTGGCTTTGTTAGAATTACTCCTGAGGATAATATTATAGATAATATTTTTAATTACTTTCTTGTTACTAGTACGAGTACCTACGTACAAAAGAATCACTATCGTTAACAGCCTCACTATTATTACCCTTGGTCTTAACTAGGCCTTACCCTCGGATTTATTGTTGATGCACTTACCGTTCGGCTAAAAAACGATAAACAAGCACAACACTCATACACCATCTGTCGGCAACAAGCTTCTGTTCTTTATATGTACCTATCTCTATGTAAGAACATCGGCTGAAGAACAGAGACCTAACGTCTATTTATTTTAGTTTAGTTTATAAACCTACCAAGACGATCTCCAACTGTTAATAAAGCTCGATCAAAGAATTTCTCCTGTAATTTGTCTTCTGGGTTCTGTAGATTTCTTACAAAATTTCTCATTGATGGCGAAGTATATAAAGTAGTGTCGGAAGTGTAAAGCTCCTTTAGAGTGTTTATGGTTCGAAAACGTCTCACTGTTGTGTATACTCTGCTTATGTGACCCTGAAACAATTCACAGAAATAGAGACGGTGTACTACTTCATAATATGACTTATTGGATATTTGACCTTACAATTAATTCTGGCTCATCAGATGACGATTGGTTAGTTTAAGAGCATGCATGAATTATAGTTAAGTTTAAGTTACCAAAGTAATTTTCTTACCAAATAAATAGCCAGAAAAAAAATGGAACCCAATAAGCATGCGCTTCTTATAATAAGCAATGTTCTAGTTTTCATCGGTGAGTATCCAAGCATGGTCGTCGTCACAGAATTGTGAAGGTACCACCAGAATTTCATTGTCTCTGGACCAGTCATTGTTTTGTTGATCTTCGCCGTGGCCCACATGATGCCACCGATTGCCACTAACACCGCACCTATCAGGGCCCATAATGCTGGTGAGAACAAATTAAACACTCCGTGCCAAAGCGGTATGACATCCGGCTTCTTTATAAAAGCACACAATGTGTCGGTTTTAATGTAGTGCAGGTAATAAACTGGTTCAGCCGAATACTGAGTTACAAATCTTGAATTGAAGGATATATCCAACTCATTTCGTATGATACAACCCAAAGCACCGTTTACATTGCCGTCGTCTGCCTCATAACCATAATAGTTACAGTTTTCGTCATTACAGAAAGATACATTGAATTTTAAATGTGAGAGGATGTCGTGCATTATCATTCCGTCTAAACCGCAAAACCCAAGCGTTGAGTTTAAATCGTAATGCAGAAAATTATGTAAATTCTGGCAATCATTGATAGATGTCGGATATCTATAAAATAAGCCTGCCATCACAGGATAGCCCTCAGCTAGCTGTTCACCACTTTTTTTAATAGCTGTAAATATGTCATTGTAATTAGTAGCATTGATTAATTTAATAGATCTATCGTATAGAGTCAAAGTGGATGGTCTTTTGCCGTTATAAATAACCATCTTTTGTTCACATGCAAAAGGGAATACTAATCCAACACGCATGATTTGAAATCTGTGCCACAAAGTGTTCATGATATTTTCTAACAATGAAAAGTCTGTGGTGTTCATCTTGCCATTCTTACATGTGAATTTGCTGTCACTGGTTACGATAATGTATAGTAAAGACCAATTGGATCTTATAGAAAACTGCCAGTGAAGAGAATCGAACATCTTCGTTGTCAAATATTTTGTCAATATAATGATGTTAGGATTATTATCCGTCACCATAAAATCTCTTGTGACATTGTCTGTCACATCAACATCTGTATTTAGTAATAGGACTGATTGATCAGAAATACTTGTTTGCAGGATACATGTTTTAATTTCAGGGTGGCCGTGTCCATCCATGTCTGTCAATACCGTTTGAGTATAATTTTCAACTGGTAAGAGTAGCTGACAATTTGTTACAATTGGTGCTAACTTGTACTTCGACTCAGAGGTTAAAACTCCGAGAAATTTTATAATGATAAATGCGAAGAACTTCATTTTTGATTTAACGAAATCAAACTTTATTAGCGCTAAATGTTCACGAAATTGTTCACCCACACGTCTGATTCTTTCTTGATTTACTTGTCACTAATAATTCCTAGATGGATCATCCTTTAATATATTAAAGCATGTAGGTATGTACTTGACCCTTATCAATATAAATACAGCATTATTCAGCCAAAACGTTTTCTTTGTCAATCTGTTTACGTGACATATGAAATGAACGTCGTAGATTCTTTATCGAAAACTAAATAAACTTATTGATATTGTAATTTTGTGCTCCAATTTATGAGTGTTTACATTTGCACGAACATATTTATTCATCTGATTGAGGTTTCACAATATTTCTATAATAGAAGTGAGCAACATTTACCTTTTGTGTTATTACTCGAGAATTGCACTCCTTATAGATTAATACATTAACACGTTCTTGTGTCAATAGTGTACCATGGTATATAAAACAACTTTACTCCAATTTTAAGCCATTGTCACGATCAAGTTGGGAATGGCACAACTCTTCATATTATTCTTGTTATCGATTCTCTTGGCGATTTCCAGTGGACGGACGTTGGATGGAATGCATTTGCATCCTGAATTACTGAAGACTACAATAGAAATACGTATGGGCAACGACTACATGGATTACAGTCCTTATCATTCATTTCTGTTCAAAGAAAAAGCTGATATTCCTGTGATACCGTCAAACAGTGTGTTGGAAATTATGGAGGAGCCTGTAAATCAGATATAAAACGAACGAAGATAATGATAGACTGTGCAGGATGGATGAAAAATTGAAAGAACCTACCGAAACATGAATTGGGAATCAATCAATTAATTTGTTTCTATATAGTAATAAATGGCTTTTGTTAGATTTATTTGATGTTATCGGATACTGTTTAAGATAATAAATACTTTTGTTATAACATGTTGTTTCATTGTGCAAGCGTTTGTTTCTTCATTTAGTAGAGATAAAGCTGCCCTGAATTCCTAGCCTGTTAGTTGGTAAAGGATTACACACCTTCAATCAAGGTGGAGCTTGAATAGAGTTATCGAGGAAAGAGAAACTCATGTCCTTAGTGGATTTTATAATGTACCGACTTCATATAGCTTTTTTAATTCAGCGTTTGTTAAAAAGTTTTTAGAAATAGAAATAATTATCATTGTCATCACTAGGGATCGGAATAGGTAGATTATTGAGTATTTTACGAGGAACGGCTATGCCTATTTGACGTTGAGTAGGAATATTTGGATCACTATATATCGTGAAAGACTGGTGACAGATTTCCTGGCTTCTGACTATCTGTAAAGACTGCCTAAAATTTACAAATAACAACTGGGATGTGGGTCTCTGTTGTTATTTGTTGATTTTTGGCTGCTGAGCTGAAGCTGTTAAACTTAACGTGCTTTCCGTGGCACAGAAGAATCTATTAAGATGGTCACCCATTTACGGACCAACCTTGAAAAGAATTGTACTTACGGCTGTTACTATTTAGCCACGGGCTCCTGAATTATTATTTATTTTATTCTTTCACCTTATTAAACAAATCACATTATTTGACCTCTGGGGTCTGTCTTAGCATGCCATTCTGAATATAGTCAATAAAACATTTATCATTATAAGATCCGGGATTGAAGAGGAGCCTTTACTTACGTTGTTAAAGTTTAAATAAATTTAATATACCTATATGTAGCTGGAAAGGAGATGACGCTTGAGATGACTCGATGACGAATTGACGATGCTATTGATTGCTGGAGTGACCAGTAGTGGACTGCTGTAGGCCGATGATGAAGATGATGATTCGGATGATAGAAAATTGATATATGTGGCAGAAGCGGATATGCTGCGTCGACCCCAAATAAATAGGGATAAGAGCAGGAGGATGATGTAGCGTTATGATTGGTTTAGGTCCATAACTTGGTTGATGATAATGCTAGTTGCCTCTCTAAATAATCTAATTAATAAGAGGCCTTTACCGGATGGATAGGTACCTACTATGGAAAGTAACAAACAGAAATTCAAACAGCAAACACAAGAAGTTCAAATATAAAAATTTATTTCTTAAAAAAATTATCGTCACACAAAACAAAGTATGTAACTCTCATCTCACATTTCAATTGAGCTGCTGCTACGACTGAGCAATAGACAATGTTGTTATTATATAAGTATTATGGCTTTATCAAACACGAAAATATTTAATTAAAGATTATCCTACCCAAGTGGGGAGGAACTTGATCCTGCGGCCACCAACCCCAAACTCAGCATTGTCGAAGGCGAATCCGTCAGCATTAGCCAAAAGATCGTTGCTTGGGTTGTCACCTCGCAGAGCCGACCTCTTCGCCACTTTGTGGACAGGCTCCTCAGTTGCAGATTCTTCAGTAGTAGTAACGTCCAAGACTCCTACCACAACTGGTATATCCTCGATCACTTCTACAACTTCCAAGACGGGAACATCTTCTTCATCAGCCACTGTTGTTGTCTCAGCTGGCTGAGCTGCTGTGGTCGCAGGAGCAGCATATGCGCAACTCAAGAGCGCAAGCGAGAGAAGGACAATCAATTTTGAAGCCATGGTGTTGGATGCCTCTTGGTAACTTCTCCGCGAAGATATGGGAAATATTCCCAGGTACTTGTATAGGTTAGCAGTCTTTCGATGCTGACTTGTGTTTATGATGGTGGAGCGTGCATTCGGTTTATATACCACTGATAAATATGTGTTAACTAAAATTATCCAGAAATGGGCATCATTGACGCGCATTGTACCTGTGTCGCTAATAAGGGAAGTCAATATTCTCAATAACATAACGACCATGAATACCCATTGTTGTGCACTATATTGAAAAAACGATGACAAACGCTTCGTTTACTTTAGTGATTTGTGAAAAAAAAACGCATTTAGTAACGTGACAGACGCATCCTTCCGATTATTGATGAGTAAGGCTGAATGACTGGTATTAGATCCTATTTCATAATAATCTTCTTTTATTGTTACATTCTGATGAAATGGACTGAATCATCTTGAGATTTTAATTCTTTGAACTGTTATTCATGCTTCTCTGTTGTACAAATATGGTTATCAAACAAAAAAAATATTTTTCTACGCTTCCGTAAACAAGATTCTGATTTATCTATTTTTGCGAATATTGGACTAACATGATGCTTCATACATCATGTTAGTTCCATTAGGTACCTGTTGTATTTGATATCTAAATACTACTGTTTGCTCAAATATATTGTGAAGTATTGTATTTTTTGTAGGTTTTGTTGTGTCTTGCAAACAAAAAATCCATATCAAGCCTATTCAGTGTGAATCGAAAAATTATGTACTTCAATGAAGATAATAGCAGGCCCTTGTTTAGGTAATAAATGTAACGTTCTACAAAGGAGATAACATCATTTTAAAACCACTTCTCAGTAATTCTACAGAACCAAACTTCACACCAATATAATTATTACGACGTAACACACTACACCTTCATTTATATTTTTATCGCCACGAAAATGACAAGATAGACCTTCAATAAAACTTATCCGTGTACACTCACTTGCTTTATTGAATTTTACTTTCAGTGAGATTTTGTTTAGTAGTGAGTAATTTTAGTTCTCATGTACCTATCAACACGCTTTTTCTCTTATACGTGCTTTGTTAATTTCGAGGAAGACCAAAGAAGCGATAGATGAATTGTTTGAAAGATATCATGGATGGATGGATTATTTTCGTTTGAGGAAATGAGAAAACCGAGCGAATGAAGTTTCATCATTTCCTTCGAGTTAGGTTTCTTTATTAAAACCTGCAGTCATCAGATGGGAATAGGCCGACCCTGCTAAAGCCGACGTTTACGGTTCGTTTTCAACATACATAGGTATTAGATACATAAATAAGTCCAAGAGCGGCCTAAGCTTAGCAATATGAGTTTTGATGAGATCAACAGCATCCGGTTAGACAGGTACCATCCCAGTCCCATTCCTAGTCTGGAAAATGCTAGGCAGATTCATTGATTGGTGAAAATCAAACCTTATATATTTTTTTGCTAATGTTTTTTTTGTGTACCTACCATAATCTAAATCTTAAATATTAAATTTTATCATCTACAACTACAATAAATACATGTACAGCACGCTGACTATTCTCGTTTACTTGAAACGTAATTTGTCATACGGAGTTAATCAGACGAATCATATTTGATGTTTCATTGTACAATTCTAGACATTTCTCAAGTTGTGTAACAATAACATGTTTACTCCATGTACCTTGTCTTGACTACCTTTGTATGTGTTAACTAGCTCTGTTGCTCTTTATTTTTATCAGTTATCAGCAGCGTTTGCCGTCTTGTTAGCATGTAGCCCAGAGCCAAGGCTCATAATGAAAGGATCGCTAACGTGTGTTTTGAGCCCGGCTGTTGTGAGATCGTGCGTCAGTACTGTTCTAAAAATAATAACGCGCATTATCCAAGTATGCGATTTCAATAAAACTTAATCATTTCTGTCAGCAATAGATTTACATATAAGGTGCTTTGAGATCAGCAAAGGCACAGTTCAGTTATTACCAGTTAAAGTAAGAGCAAGATAGGATCTTTCGGCAATGCATTCAACATTATTTATCGTCGCGTCGTTGGCGCTGCTGGCGCTCTGCGTCTGCGCACCCGCCGAGCAGGATGTGATCCAGCACATCCCGCAAAAAGCCGAGCAAACACCATCAGTTACCGGAAGAGACGCTGCGGTGTCTGGTGCTTCGGGAAAGGCTGCTGGTGCGTCTGAGCATGGCAGAGCTCGCCGTGACGTGGCGGGACAGGAGAGCGACCTGCTGCCTGCTGCCAACGAAGTGGACGCTTCGCCCTTCGGAGAGACCTCGCAGCTGGAGGGCCGTGGCCGCATCAGGGTACTGCCCGCCTATCTCGGCTAAACCACCAACACACCGGACCACATTTTACCACTACAACGGACATAACGTTACCGTATAAGTTATTTAAGGTTGTATCAAAGTATTATTTAAGTCATTAAAAGAGCTTTTTGGTTACAAATGTACTTAATTATGATTTGTACATTTTAATTTAGTATCTAGAAATAAATAATAGTTAAGAATAACTAGTTGCATTTTATTTAAAATCTCTTGATCGCTAGAACTAGGTTCTAGACATTCTGGCAAATACCAATGTGACTTTTTAAATCTAAATATTCTTGCTAAGATTTTATCGAAATCACTAACATCACCAAACCGCCGTTGGGGAAGCGTGGTGATTCTCTATACTTATGAGCTCTTCTGCAGTGCAGTGAAACAGTAATAGATGGGTATTATATTTCGCTTACAATGTTACTATAGGTAACTGATATGACTTCACAGAAATATGGTAATAGCTGAAGGGGTTGCTAAGTTAATTAATAAAATTAACGTTAAGCCAATAATTAGTAGCCTTGACTATAAAAGACATAACTCCCTCTGAAAATAATTTAATCCCTTTTGTTGCCAGAATGTTAATCATTACAGTTATGCTAGCCGTGGGCATTGTTAATTTGGTATCAACTTTAAGTGTTGTGCAAAAAGATAATAAACTCGACGTTACAAATAAAACAATGTTAGAAGATAATGGTAATACACCTGATAACACAGTAATAGAAATAAAAACTAAAAGGAATGCAATTAAAGATGATCCTAATGATATAAATAACGGAAACAAGGAATTGATTGAAACAGCTGCAGCCAATAACTTAGTGTATCGTCCCCTTTTCGTATACAGAAGGATTCAACACAGTAAAAGAAGAATCACCATGTACAATTCATTTTTAGGATAAGTGAATATTTCTAAGGTACGTTTGGTTACTCCATGCTGTAACATTTATTAGCAAAGTAATAAAATTCTCCCCCAATTAAAAAATTGTGAAACTAACAAGCCTATAAAAAATAACGATAAAGTCGTAAACTGCTAAGAGAGTTATTTAAAGTGCAGTTTAGTTTAATCCAAGCAGTTGCAGTATCAAGGAAAATGATTTTATTTCGGATTTGGGCTGTGGTTGTATTACTTATTGTAAGTAAATTTACTTTTTCCTTTTTTATCTAACGAAGGTATTCAATTAAATCATTTCAACATTTTAGATTCCTGACACGTACGGGGGAATATCGCCAGTACACGATTTTAAGGAAAAAATGTTAAAAAGTTCTGACAATAATATTAACGAAAGATTTTTAATGACGTCTCCACATAATGTTTTAAAACATTTAGACACTACGATTTCAAGAGCAACGAAAAATGTTACTCAGAACCCGGAAATGGACGATATTCTTTATCAGATTTCAAAGGACTTGGTTTCCGCTATTTTATCAAAATTAGAAATACAAGATAAAATAACTAGAATTACTACGGAGGCACTTGAGGCTCCTGGCAAAAATAAAGGTATTACGGCTATTGAGACAAGGCGCATTTTGGATTATATTTCTAGAACATTGTCTGGTCATATACTTAGTATAACTAGAGCTTCGACAGAGCCGGAACTTCATCGATTAGTATATGGATTAGCTCAAATTGCAGCAGAGGTATCGATCGTATCAGCATTAAAAGATACCACATATGCTACAGCATTATCTAAGAAGCAATCTGTTGATTTATCTTTGAGAAGGAAAAGATCTATTGAAACAGAAAAAGGAAGCGTACCGGTTACTCCGTCCCCTGTTTCCTCAGCGACGGTTTATAGCGTTATTCTAAATAAAACAGTCCATACTGTCGATACTACAAAAAATAAAACATCAACAAAAAAAGCCTTTCCTTCGCCATTCTCAGTGATATCTAGATCAGAAAAGAAAGCTCTCCACGTCTTTAATACTAAGAAAACCATTCCAACTGAAGTAAAAGGGTTCCTGAATCAAACAACCTTAGATATGGAAAATAAAGAGCGAGAAAATAATAACACAGATCCTATTCTCATGGAAAAGGCAGTTAATGGAAGTCATTACATTAGAGAAACACCAACCTTGGATACTCAAGAATTAAGTGCACCAGGACTTATAGATGACTGGGTTGATACCAAAGAAAACGTTTATAAGCCTATCAATCCTGATGTTGTTGCTGATATGGAGATAGATCAGCCAGAATTTGACGAAGAGCCTGGTAATGATAAGAAATCTAAACAAAAATTGGAAAGAATGGAAGTGAAAGCCAAAAAGGCTATTTTATACGCTGGTGACGTAGCATATTTGACTGCTGCGAGCGTTGTTGCTCTAAGACGAGCTTTAACAGCATCAATCGAAGTTCAAATGTCTGTAAGGTACGCTAAAAATGGTATGTCAAATCACCAGGACTTGATGATGAACTTGGCGAAGACTGCTGCGCAACAGGCAGGGAAACAGGCAAAGAGTGCAACATCTAAATCTTTAGCTTGCGAGCGAGTCATTAAATTAGCACTGAAGTATACAGCCCAGTCACAAGGTGCCCATTTGAATCATGTCGCAAATAGAATTGTGATGGATACTTTGTCATTGGCGACACTGGCCAAATCTATGGCATTTGTTGCTTCAGATATAGCTATCAATTCTCTGTATCAAGCCACTGATGTGAAGCCACCAACATAATCATTTCAAAACAGGACGAAAACTTTTAAAATTTCCATTCAACATAGTGTTTTTAATCAGAATATTTTAGACTTAGTTATAATCTCATCTGTCATCCCGGAAAGGTTTCAAATAAAATAAAATGAAGTTATAAGTCAGAATGATTTAATTTGTTAATAAAACAATGCAGTTAATTTTCTTGAATATCCCATATTTTATGTTAAAAATAATTGAAAGGTTGAGACAGCTGTTTTATGAAGTCAGCTAGTAATGAGTTTTCCAGTATGTGGTGTAGTGAACGGGAACACTGTAACAAAAATATGGTTAAGTTATTAAATGGTCAAAGTGTTATGAATTTCAATCTGGTGAACGACGTTGTTGTTAGTCACTTTTGTGATTTCCTTTTTATTAGAAAACGTTATACTGCTAGTGCTTTGCCAAGATTCGCTGGTTAATTCAAAAGGCAGAAAATACCAACCGAAACAATACTTGAATTGCACCTTATCATTTTCAAAAACGTTTCGATATTCATTATTATCTACATCATCTTCAATAGGCAGTCCATTGCTCCACATGGCTTCTACAATCATAAGTCACATAACGTTGTTGTTTCGTCTAGTTACTCCACCTAGTTTGAGCCTACATCTTTATTCCTTTAACTTAAGCTGTATAAAACAGCTACCCAATATTTGAATGCGTAAACATCGTCCTAAGCCTAGTCATCATCATTAACATTTAGGAGGTAAGATAACAACTGCTGGACATAGATCTCTCCCAAGCAGTTGCCACGTGGATTGGTTCTGTTTTTCCTCTGACCTTCACCAGCCACCATAAACCTGATCCATAATTTTATGCATACTTAATCCATACTAATAGTATGAATGCGAAAGTAATTATATCTGTCAGTTGCTTTCTCACGTCGTAATGGATAAACGAATATGGATTTAGGATACTTATTATCCCTGGAATACTTCCCTTGGGATAATTGCTGACGTTTACACGGGCGAAGCCGCTGGCAGATGTAGTATTGAATAGAAAAAAGTTCTTACTGGTGGGAAGTGTAATAGTAAACTGGAACTTCATGATACTGCCAGCTATGATGCCACCAGGTGCTAGCGTCCGTCTTCAAGTCCGATTCGTCAGGCTTCCCTGGTTTTGGTGAGTTCTCAACTTTGCCAGGCTTCGGTTCCAAAGGCACAAGTTCGGCAATGGGTGCGACTTCAGCGTCTTTTTTATCTTCCACTGGTAGAGCCCAGCATACTGCCAAGAGTACGGAGACTGCTGCTAGTTTCAGGATCTGTGAATATACCGTTATTTTATGTCGTGGTACAGTTACATGTTGTAAAATAAAATTATAAACTTATTGACAAGCTTATTTCTTAATGGTGGTAATATTCAATTGCCGATGGTGGTAATATTCCATTGCCGATGATATAGTTCTCGCCAAACTTCTTGGCCACCCTGAAGTTGGCTTTCCGATACGCAAAGCACGGATCGGTGCTGTTTTTGTATGAGGTTTACTAGTGCGCAGCCATTATAGCCAACTTCAGAGCGGCCAAGAAGTTTGGCGAGAACTATACTACTACTACTACAACTACTACTACTATAATTAGCCTACTTTATTTTCTTTACCTATACAATTTAACCTAGTATCGGCTACTACTGAGAATTTCCTTATCCTCAAAAGAGCGACTTCATAACTTACTTTTACGCAACTGAAGTTACTGTATGTATTTGTATAATCATTTAGATTCCTGACATCTATACAGCAGGTATGCAGGTGACCCGTGAGGTAAATCGCGGTACGATAATACGTTCTAATTGCGTTTGCCCTTAGAATACTGACACTTCGGTGACAACTTGTATCGGACGGGAAATACTGGTGCAGAGAAGATTTATCTAGTCGAATATAGCAATGATAGGTACTTTTTCTATAATAAACAAAAAATAATCACATCTCACCAATTTGGATATGGTCACATGATTTTAGACTCCAAGAATGGCTGTCATGATAATTTGATGCTAATAAAACATAAGATCCTGATGTTTAGTTTTTAGGGATCCGTACCCAAAGGGTAAAAACGGGACCCTATTACTAAGACTCCGCGGTCCGTTTGTCTGCCTGTCTGTCTGTCACCAGGCTGTATATCATGAACTACTAGACAGTTTAAATTTTCACAGATGATGTATTTCTATTGCCGCTATAACAACAAATACTAAAAACAGAATAAAATAAATATTTAAGTGGGGCTCCCATACAAAAAACGTGATTTTTTTGCCGTTTTTATGCGATACTGGTACGGAACCCTTCGTGCGCGAGTCCGACTCGCATTTGGCCGGTTTTAATAGGTTTGGGATACGTTGCATGATTTTAAAAGGTGTCCCTTTTATGGCTAGACAAGCAAGAGGTGATAATTTCAGGTGTGTTAATGAATCGACCAATTACGGATACCACATGAGAAAATGTCTAATAACTCTATTGTAAATAAAAACTTTATTCAAAAAGATAAAAAAAAACCCGACTGCGCCTCAATGTAACACAATACTGTCAGTGCGCCCGCTCGGAGTATCAAAATATCAATATTGAACCTTGTTCAGTTTTGTTTGCAAAATATTATTTGATTTACATATGCTATTTCAGTTATGAAGAAATTCATCAATTTTTCTCCGTAAAAAATGTTGTAAAAAAATATCGTGTAGTTAATATTTTTTTAAAGCAAATGATTAGTTACACGAAAAAGCCTTGTTTAAAAAATAATGTACATGAATCAAAAATAAATTTTCTAAAACTATATTTTCTTCTTGTTTACTTCGCTTCTTAAGCAGTCGGGTTTTTTTGATGTTTTGAATTAACTTTTTTTATACTTAACTTTAACGATTTTTTTTAAACACGTAAGTCTTATATATTTTTGAAATCACCTCTTAAAACCCTTAATTTTACCCCACACGATGGGTTTGGAAGAAAAAAAATTGGCCTCCACAATTTGGCGCCCAAAACCCGCCATTTTTTTATTTTCCAATTTTAATATAGCCAGTGACACTCGTAAGGTTAAGACAAATCGAAATCGGCCAACACGTTTGCTCTCTATAATGCCACATAGGGATAAACATACATACATACATAGATTGATAAACACATTACCCTCCTTCGGCAGTCGGGTAAAAAATAATAAAGTGTGAATAGGTATAGACGAAAATGATTAAACATAGATACGAGGTGAATCTATGTCAGGTCTTGGATTAAACTAGTACGAGTCCTGTAGCAAATTCTGCGTTTGGAAGATATAATAAGACTGTACTTCAGATACACCTGAACTCTAGCTCGTGTCAGGGTAAAATTACAAGGAGCCAATTATGTGAGCTGCGTACGCTTATTTTGGGGTATATAACCGGGCGTGTTCGCAGTCCAAGATTTGAGGGACATCGGCAGGACTATCAATAACTGTGGGATATCTAATAAAAATCGAGCCTTTGATTCCAAGTTATCACAGTTCAAAGTGACCAGTTTCATAAAACGGCAATTTCATAAGTTAATGCCTAATATAAATGAGCAGTTTATTTTTGGAGCCGCCGCGTCCATACTTCTTCCTAGGCTAGGAGGCATGCTAGTTTGGATCCCAAACGGAGTGCATACCCTTAGTTGGGAACCAAAACCATAGTAACAACAACAACACAACAACTAGAGCATAGAATACGATAGTAATGGGAATGTATAACGAAATTAAGTCAAAACTTCACTTACCATTTTGAATATTTTCCAAAAGTAAACTTGTAGTTCGGTTAGACGAATTGAAGATTACATATGTTGATCCTCGTAATGGGATGACTTTATATATCCTAAATTTTGTCCTGAGAGACAAGGACAAAACACCTTGTGTCCTCTTATTTTTAAGCAGCTGGTCACCTTTGTATGTCATCGCCGCGATGGTATAGCACCTAATCGTAGCCATAAATTATGGCACTTTGACAATATTCTTGTTATCAAATTACGATTTTATAACAAGGTACTAAATTAAATTCAATTTTGGTTATTGCTGGATTATGGTAATTCAAATCCTTAGTGTTCAGATCATTTATAGGTATAGCAATTAGGTACTTACCATAACTATCGTGGAGTTCATTGATTTTTGTATGAATATATTCCTGCCGACAGCGACAGCTAAACTACGCAGAAGGAAATATAATGCACAAGTGTACTTACGCAATATAGGTGTACTTTACTTTAATAGTCCTATGGGTCATTGATCGAACGTGACCGGGGGAAGATAATGCACAGGGCCAACGGCTTTCTTAAGGTAAAGATAGGTACTAGATTATAGTCAACGAGGAGGTTTTTTATTTTTTTTTTATTTTGGTAGGCTTGGACTTGACCAATATCTCACCTGATGGTAAGCGATGATGTGGTCGACGCTTGCCTAAAAGAAACCTATTCACTCTTGACTTAAAGACGCCCAGGTTGTAGCTATCAGGAAATACAGACTCCGGCAGGGAATTCCATTCCTTTGCTGTACGCAATTACGCATAGTAAAAGCACAGGCGTTTTTTCTGTTCTGTGGTAAAAGTATTCCCAAAACATTTGGTGCCTATGGGTGGGATGTCCACTGTGTACCGATGACGCATCGCCGTACGTCTTGTAGTCCGATGATGGAACAGGCTAGCTCCAACGCACACTCCCCGAAATGTAACCGATAAAAATCCGACAGACTGAAAACTCGGCGCCGATGTTCGAGGTTCTGGAGCCTAGATTCGACCAGTAATTCATTGCCGATGAGCCTCTTAGCCCGTCTTTCGATCGAATCAAGTGCATCCAGCTGGTACTTAACAGATCCGTCCCAGAGATGAGTGCAATATTCCATGCATGATCGAACTTGCACTTGATATAAGTTGAGCAACTGTTCTGGCGTTAAGTACTGTCTCACCTTCGCAAGGATCCCCAATTTTTTGGCAGCCAGCTGAGCTTTTGCCTCAATAAATGGACCAAAATAAGGCGTCGATGTCAACGTAATGCCATGAATCTCAAAATGGTCAGTTATTGGCACGGTCACACCTCTGAAAGAAGGAGCCGGGTGGAATTGGTTCCTTTTAGCGGAAAAAAGACACGCCTGGGTCTTAGCAGCATTGAACCTGACCAGATTGGCATCGTCCCATTCGGAGACTGCCTTCAAGGACAGATTCAAGCGCCCAACCATGGCCTCCCGGAGAGACCGGATCTGAGGTCCAGTAGCGCGCGCGTCGGACACGTATCTTTCATCAACAGTGCTGTCGACCGCATACCCAAAGGTGCCCGGTTTTAAAAGATAATTTATGTGCAGCAAGAACAATTTTGCCGAGAGTACCGGACCCCTGAGGGACCCCGGCATTAATATCCAGTAGTTCAGACGAGCGGCCATCAATAACCACTCGAGTGGACCGGTCCCTCTGGAAGTCTGCCATCCAATCGCACAGATCATTGGGCAAACCGAATGAAGGAAGCTTACCAATAAGGCTTTCATGCCAGACCCTGTCAAAAGCCTTCGAGATGTCGAGGGAGACGGCAAGTGCTTCCCCGTGCCTCTCTATGGTCTCACTCCAGATGTGAATGGCATACGATAGAAGATCCCCAGTCGACCGATTTTAGCGGAAGCAATATTGGCGGTCACTGAAGATGTCGTTAGCTTATAGGTATGCCAGGAGCTTGGAGTTAAGCACTCGTTCCATACTCTGGCAGAGAATGGACGTTATTGATATGGGTCTATAGTTGGCCGGGTCAGCCCAACTGCCCTGCTTTGGCACAGGCTGAACGTTAGCTTTCTTCCAAGCATTCGGCACTTTTCCCGTCTCATACGAAAGGCGAAACAGGCGTGTCAGGATCGGAGACAGTTCAGGCGCACAGGTTCTGAGAACAATTGCTAGAATCCCGTCGGGACATTTAGCTTTGTTCACGTCAAGATTGCGCAGCACCCTACGAACGTCCTTCTGATGGATGCGAATGTCCAACATACTCGTCTCGCAACCATTAGGAGAAGGAGGGGGCTGCGCGTCACCAGAATCCAGACGTGTAGATGCCGCAAAAACAGAGGCAAGCAAGTTTGCTTTCTCCTCAGTGGAGTGGGCCAGTGACCCGTCGGGCTTCAGCAGTGGTGGTAGGCTGAAGTTCGATTCAACCGACTAAGCCAGGGACCAAAACGCTTTACTACCCAGTGGGTAGGAATCAAGTTTGGTTCCAATACGGCTTATGTGGTCAAACCGAGATCTTCGCATCACCTTCTTGCAGGACTATAGCCCTATTGTAGGCTCTCTTGCGCTGACCCACGTCGCTTGCTTTGCGCGTTTGTACTCGATTTCCTGACGCAACACATCTGACTCGGCGTCCGCGCACGACCCCCAGTTGACGAAGGATCAACCAAAGAGAAGCAAGTAGGCCGCCAAGATACGATGCGAAAAAATAGCGCATCCCATCCCAATCTGCTGACTTGTATCGCCAAACCCGCCGAGCGTACGCGAACCCAAAGGTGAAGATACCGACACCGAGTAGCGGTCTGGATCTGCTGTCAGCAGAAGGTCCAAGCAATTGGCTGTGTGCGAATCAATATCCGGCACCCTCGTTGCCCCCCGGACCAGCTGGGCGAGATTTAACGCAAGCGCAAGCTTTCTCGTCTCTCGCCCAGCATGATCAGTGCACTGGTACGGGAAAAGCCACTCCTGGTGGTGGGCATTGAAGTCCCTCAGTAACACTAATTGGGCAGAAGGGTACCGCTGCTGTGCCGTATCAGCCGCCTCACTAAGATACTCTTTGAGCCTGGTTGTCTCCTGATCCCCGCTGGCCCCGCAGGCGTAGACAAATTTATCAAGGCCCGTGTCCACCAAAGCCCACAGCACAGAGAACCTAGAGTCCTCAAGGTTTCGGAGACGCCGATAACAGATGTGGTCTTGGGCGTAAATGCATACACCCGTGCGTTGCTTAAAATTGTGCTCCAGGGTATACCCTGGGTATGTTAGGTACGATACATCTGACGGACATCTGATCTGCGTCTCCGAAAGGAAAAAGAGAGCCGGCTTATCAGTCTCTAGGTGATGATGGACTGCTATGAGATTTGAGTGCAGAACTCTGATGTTAGTGAGGTGCACTTTGAGTGGGAGGGGGTGCAGCCGATGTTCAACTTTGAAATTTTTCTGTTTTTTATTATTTGCGAGTGAGTGAAGAGAGGTGAAGAGAGGGAAGTGAGATGTGGTTCCACGCTGCTTACCTTCAGACACGCACTGAATGGACGCCATCATTGGGGACTAGTCTGGAGACTGCGGGGACGACCGAGCCTCCCCGGGAATGTCCATCGGGCTCTCCCTTCTGGTCGCCAACCAGCACGATGGTGCATTCCAGGATTTTTCGTCAGTTGGCGGGGCAGCCTTTCGTGTGGGGCTGGCACACTACTTGGGCCCCCAACTACCTGCGGTCGGCCAGCGGTGCACCGTGCCTCGGATCCCGCTACCCGATACGTCCATAACAGCGCGCTCCTGGCTGGTCTGCCTGCAATGGAACCGCCATCCGACCCATCTCCTGAAGTGGCTACACCGAGCATCGCACCGAAACACGGCTAGGCCACTTGGCGGTACGTCTTTGCCCGGTGGGTGGTCGCAAGCTTTCGCCCGAAGCCTACCGTTATTGCCACCTGATTGGCACCACCCGGGGATCACGTATAGGGTATCGCATGGGGTAGGTACTTTCCTACGGACGTGGATGACTCGGCCCCCAATTAGGATAGATTATAGGGACCTATCTCACTCCGAGGAGGATACGAACACATCCCAGGAAATAAATAAATAACAAGTATCCACATCTCAAGAAAATAAATCACATGTAGGTAAAGTCGCGGGCTCCACTAGGTTTGCACAGTAAGTAAAGTTTGGGGTGATGTGTTGGCAGGTCCTAAAACCGGAAAAACGCACACACGAGACATTTTAGCCAGACTATAGGAGAAAAAGGCCGGGCAACTTAATTTATTGTCTTTAAAATTCCCTTAAGTGGATTTTTGACACACGCACGTACGTGCTTTTTTGATCCTTTAGGTATCATGAAACCGTCATATTTAACTTCTAATAAATTAAAATAAAATGTAGCTACTACTATTAAGCTTAATAGGATTGTGCCTAACATGTGTAATGTATGTGATGTAGCTACTGTACTTATATTAAACTAGCTGTTGCCAGCGGCTTCGCTCCCGTGGACCACCCCACAGGACCCGTTTTCGGGAAAAAAAAATAGCCTATGTCACTCAGGAATAATGTAGCTTTCTATTGGTGAAAGAATTTTTCAAAAGGTCTAGTAGTTTTGGAGCCTATTCGGTACAAACAAACAAACAAACAAACAAAAAAATCTTTCCTCTTTATAATATTATATTATAGTATAGAAGTATAGATATGGGAGCGTTCAAGTATTACGTAACGCAATTTTTGAAGATTTTTGACCCCCCCTCCCCCCACTGTAACGCTCCGTAACGTTTTTCTGTACCCCCCCCCCCCCTCTCTAAAGGTTACGTAACACTCAAGTCATCATTTTTACCCTGAAGTCGCAAAAAGTTGTTATAGTTTTTATCCTTCGTATAGTTTTAATTGCCTTATAATAAAACAAGAGATTTTTAATTCGCAACACTATAAAAAGGGTTGCCAATTTGGGAGTTTTATTTCCCTATTTTTTTATATAAAAAAAGAAATAATGTTACGTAACGTGTTGTAAGAAGGACCCCCTCCCGCCCGTGTAACGCATCGTAACGTTTTACGAGACCCCCCCGCCCCCCCAAATTGCGTTACGTAATACTTGAACGCTCCCTATAGATAAATAAATTCTTATATTCTTTACGATCGTCGGTTGGACTCCGTCCGACTATACTCTATTTGAGATAACATTAGACATTTAAATAATCCCATTTTACAGCCCGTTCAACCGATGTTGACTTCTATTGCGTTGGTGATATGACAAGTGGCAGCTGTATTGAACAGTTAGTTTTGGTAATAGGTTTATGCTTTTATGTCATCTTTATTTTAATGGCATAGAACTCATAATCGGTTGAACGGATTGTAAAAAGGGGTTGTACAATCTAACGTTATTTCAAATGGAGTATAGAATGTAGCCACCTGGGGCTCTAGACAAGTGTCGATTTTCGATTCGATGGCGAAGGTCGAAAAGCCAAAATGTAAGCGATTGGTCACGTGATATTTCTATAGCACTTGATAATTCCATAAATTTTTGTTTTTTTTACAATCGCTATGGCGACGCTATAATTGATAGAATGTCAATTGTCTAGAGCACAGAACATTATACCCTCAAGCGGGGTCTAGAGCCTATGGACAGCTCTGTCGTTGGCCTCGTTCAAGTCGTCGAAGGTGCAGGTGGTTGTGAATGCAGCTCAGAAAAGCAGTTGGTCCAAATACTGAGAAAGGGGTCCACACCGGCACCGTGTTTGAGATGGGTCAAGGATACCCCATTTTACAATGAGATTGACCAATACAACATTTTACTTTAGCAACCTTGCTAAAGTAAAATGTCGCCATGTTTTTATTTCTTTACTAGCTTCTGCCAGCGGCTTCGCCCGCGTGAATGTCGAAAATTATTCCAAGGGAACATATTCCCGGGATAAAAAGTAAAATTTCATCCAGATCCGTCCAGGCGTTTGAGCGTGAAGAAGTAACAAACATACACACTCACAGATTTTAACCTTTATAATATTATTATATATTACATTATTAGTGTGATAATGAGTATGACGTCTTTATTGGTAAAATCTCACAGGACGACATATGACCTATGAAACTTGGAACTTTATTTCTACCGCTGAGTAGGTTAAAAAATCACAGAGATAAGGACCCGTGATAGGACCATATATATAACATCATTGCCATTTTACCAGACATTTATACATCTCTGGTCTGACGCGCTCCGTATAGGGAGCAGGTACTAATAAATAAGCCTAACAAAGACCGGATACCGTCTAATTTGGCCGGACACGCATTCAAAAAGCCTAAACATGACTGCCTTTATCCGGGTGCCTGGCAACTCCAATGAGGTTTATATTAGGTAGCTACCTTGTAAAAAACATCAGATACTTATCAAATTAGCATATTAAACAGAGCAAGACATTAAAGACTAATTAAAAATCTTAATCTTAATGTGTTTCGAACCGTGAATTATTGGCTTAGATTTAGGGTTACCAGATCGGCAGGCAAAAATATATGGTGAAAATTAAAAAATAGAAAATTTTAAGGTTGTTGTCGGGAGAAATAAATCAAAAAAATAAATAGTTTATTTTGTAATTAACAGGTTAAAAAAGGCTTAATATTGGTAACATATAACTAATTTAGGTAGGTACACTTAATTTTCAGGTTGCGATATTTATTTGGCATTGGACTTTACTGAGTCCATCGTTTAGATCCTTAGGTTTAGATTTAAAATTAAAATAATTTACTTCATAGTATTAATTGTGTATAGATATTTTTTAATATGTACAACTGACTATTTCTAATCTTATGACTAATAACAAAACAAACTTACATACAAAAGGGAGAGGGAAAAGGACTCATAGCGCATCAAAAAATTCTTCCACATCGATGTCAATGGGAAACGTGCCCAGAACGCTGGCAGCATTGCCACGTTGAATAGCAATGCTGATTCTCTGGCTGAAGAAAAGGCCAGCCCTCTGGTCACGCGAACAGTCGACTAACCGTTTACTTATGTCTCGAAAAACTCGATGAGCACTCGGACCCCATGGACCTAATGTCTCAACCCCAAACGGCTCAAACATATAACTGCCAATAAGGTTGTTATATTTGCGCCGTTTGAGGTTTTCTGCACCAGCAGCAGCTGCCCCAGCACAGCCCGCCGTGCTAAGAAGATGGGATGGCGCAAGGGTATCGACACATGTTGCATCCCACACCAAAGGCCTACCCAACTTCCAAGGCATTATGGTCATCCCATCCGGTCTCTTCCCATCGTCGCGTGCCAAGCCATTGGGTTCTAAAACAGCTGGCACCCTGGCGGTGACAAGAGCTCGACGTATGATGTCATTAATGCTGGCGTGCCGTGCTATCCGACCAGCGCTCCTACTGCAGGATAGGCCATGGTGTCCGAGGCGGTCGACTGCTTCACCACATTGACAGCGATGTGGAGCTCCGCTTCATAGTTCAGTTTAATTATTACTAACTCAGCTCTTATTAAATCAAATGTCCATACAATTTCTGACTTTGGTATATTTTAGAAAAATAAACATCCTTTCACAGTAAGCATTGCTTACAGGCCAGAAATTGGTATCACACATGAACTGAAAGAAAGAATTAAATTAATAATTAAAAGCGTCTGGAGATCCTTTAAAATTTCGGAAGAATCCAGATGAATCCCGACCATCTGGCAACCCTATTTAGGTTGTAAGTGGAGGATATCGCACGAATCATCTTTTGTTTTATTTATATCTATCTTTTGAGGCAAAAGTCAGGTCATTTGAAAAACATCTGGCACGTTACGACACGTCTAATGATGATGATTGAACTTATTTTTTTTGAGACCAAATTAGATTTGATTCGGCTCTATCTTTATTAACCATTTGCTAAGACCTCGTCTCTCGTGTTTGAGGTCGTGGGTTCAGATCTGGGCAATGTGACTTTTTCAATTCATATGTACTTTTCTAAGTTTATCTTGGACATCGTTGACAACGGTGAAGGATTATTAACTTATAGTTGACTCGCCAACCAGCATTGAGCAAGTGTGATTAATACTCATGCCTTCTCCGTTCGAGAAGAGGCCTTTGCCCGGCAGGGGATAGTAACAGGCTGCTATTAGTTTATTTCTTATATCTTTATTGACATACTAGTAGTCTGTCAATAAAGATATACCGGTATTGGTGTAGAACAGAATAGAAGAGGGACTCCCTTTTCCGCACACAGACTCCCATTTGCTCCGTTGTGCGTGGGGTTCCGGCTAAAGTAGCCAGCCTACTCGTAGCTCCGTCCAAAAGCACAGAAGCTTCCTGGAGGAACCTCACCGTTCCGAGGTTTTCTTCACGTTGGGAATCCAGGGCCTCGCAGTCCAGGTTGATTCCTCGGCGTTAAAACAGCCCCTGAAATGTGGGCTGTTTGTGGCACCTATGTTAAAAAGAGGTTTGTGAAGATTACGGGTCGCACCCCGACCCGTAATTGTCCTTATGATGATTCTGAGGTTATTTCTACTTAGGCTAAGAAGTTTTATGGTTAATCGCGGGTTTACATTTGGTAAGGCCGTTCTTGACTATCTAAAGTCTGTGCCCGTGACCATCTGTTGTTATGCAGTTCGGTTGATTTATGGCGAATCCACGCACGAATTTGTGAGAAAGGCAGGGGCAGAAGTGGGTATGGGCCTAGCAATAACATCTCAGAACCTCTCCGCGGCATCATTGGCTAAAGCGCGGCATTATTTTCTTTTCTTTCACTATCTCCCTAGATCCACTGGAGGGTCATTCGATTGGATGTCGATATACTCTCTAGGGCAAGATGGCATTCAAAGATTAGTTTGCTGTTGGTTTGTTTGTTTTCTAGGGCTTTAGAGCATAGCCAGACTATCGGATAGCAGGGCCAAGCCGCTCCTGTGTGCGAAGTGTGCGGCGCACTCAGGCGCCAGGGCAATAGGGGCACCGGATGAAATGCCAGCGCCAATTATTGAAATTATTTAGTCACATAAAAAAATATTCTTTACAGTTTAGTATCGATAAGTAAGTACCTAGATACAAGTCTCCCAAGACAATATTCACGTTTGTGGTTTAATTTTACATTATTTGAACCGCCGTAGTCGCTACAATAGCCGAATATTTTATTACAAAAAAAGTAAATTTAAAAAATCAAAAGACCCGACTGCTTAAAAGGCCAACTAAAAAAACGTAAACAAGAAGAAAATCATGCTGTGCAGTCGGAGGATACATATTCGCGAGCTGGCTGACCAAAACTAGATGTATCCTCCGACTGCACAGCATGATTTTCTTCTTGTTTACGTCTTTTTAGTTCGCCTTTTAAGCCTTCGGGTCTTTTAATTTTTTAAATTTACTTTTTTATTTATAACTTTTTAGTTATTTTTTTAGAATGAGTTACATTTAAACATATAAGTGTTATATATTTTTGAAATCACCTCCTAAAAAACCCCTTTATTTCCATACCCCCACACACGATGGGATTGGAAGAATAAAAAAATTGTCCCCCACAATATGGCGCACAAAATCCGCTATTTTACAATTTTTATGTAGCCAGTGACACTCGCAAGAATAAGACGAATCGATTGACGAAATAATCAACAATATTGGCCAACGCGTTTGGTCTCTAGAACACGACATAGGAACAAACATACATACATACTTAGACTGATAACACATTACCCTCATTCGGCAGTCGGGTAAAAAAGAGGCTCTTCATAGGTTTCGCACACAGGCACTGCCAGGGGTCGGCTCGGCCCTGGGATAGGAATTTAATTCCATAGTTATGGATGCTTAACGCTTACAGCAGTAGCGGCTTGAGTTAGGGCGATACATTCACATTGAAAGATTAAACTGTGTGTGCCTAGCGGTAAGTGAAAGTTAATGTTGAGGTCAAGGAAATGTACGCCAGCACCTGAACCGTTGTCTGTTTTTGACCCTTCTGTGTAGATGCGTATTTCATTGACTCCAGACTGATCCCTATCTTCCTCTACAGTTTATATGATATAGTTTGTTGAACATAGGTTGATTTGGTGTTCTACTACACGGGGTGGCGATGAGTGGTTGGTACTCAATCGCCCGGTCCAGCAGCCGACGATAGCTGAACAGGCCAGTCTCTGGAACCTTTGAAGTCTGGAAATGATGGTAGACAGTTCCGTCCTTGTCCACCAAACCAGAGCGCGATAAGCTAGCATTGGCTTGATCCACCGCTGTATAGCCACAGCGTATAATCTTCGGAGAGGGCCCCCATTTTTTACCTAACATTTTTTACATTGGTAGAGTGCGGTTGTGCTTTTGTTAAGTTTATAAGAGCAGTTTGCTACCAAGGATCACCCCCAAGTACCTACTGGACATCGTCTTTAAGCGATGGTCGTTTTTAAGTGTATTTGTATGTAGTTATAGTATTTATACACTGTATATATTTCTTACTATGTAAATAAAGAAAAGGCTGAAATTTCTCACTAGCAACCTGGAGTTTGACAGTTGGTGGTGTAATATCTTCGTATCTCGGCAGTCACAAAAAGTCAAATGTCAAATGTCAGGTTACCGTCCCATCGTACTATGAGAGAAGAGGAACAGAGAGTGCATCTGTGTTTGCGTACACACTATAACCTGTTTAATATAGCGTGAATGTCGAAAATTATCCTAAGGGAATATTTTCCCGGGATAAAAATTAGTAGCATTTGGTCCCGTTTGGTGATCTACGGCCGGAGTCCCACTGTGGAAACTTCAAAGGCTGGTTATGTTGTGAATTTTCCTTTACTCCGTAATAATGATACTTACTTTGATTATTATTTAGTGTTTGCTCAGCGTATTACTCTGCCTTACCGTGCTAACTGAAAAGGTACCTATACTAACCGGAAAAACTCGATGTAACAATATTTGATGAACGAATACGATGAAGATAATGGAAATAAAACATTATCTTCTAAGAAGTTGAAGTAAAAGATTTACTTTTATGATTACGAAAATACGAATTATACCTAGACTTCGATAATCTGGGATCTCCCGTAAACCTAACAATAGGTAGGTACGTATACATAGTTGTAACTCTTGGTCACTGGTATAGTTCTCGCCAAACTTTTTGGCCGCCCTGATGTTGGCTACAATGGCTGCGTAGTAGTAAATCTCATACAAAAACAGCACCGTTTCGTGCCTCGCGCATGCGGTAAACCAACTTCAGGGCGGCCAAGAAGTTTGGCGGGGACTATATCGATAGTTTGCCCGCGGTGGTCAAAACACAACTGAAGCTTTGCACACGCTGTATTTCCTTCTTCAAGTAAATTATACTATAACTTTCTATGCCAAATCTCAGATTATTCTGTGCACATCCTTAAAAACCGGCCAAGTGCGAGTCGGACTCGCACACGAAGGGTTCCGTACCATTATCGCAAAACACTGCATAAAAATCATGTTTGTTGTATTTTATTTTAATTTATTAATTATTATTTTTTGAAGTAAATGTACAACTAAACATTCTGTGAATATTTCAAGTGTCTACCTGTTGCCGTTATTAATATCGAGCAAAAAACGGCAAAAATATCACGTTTATTGTATGGGAGCCCCCCTTTAATATTTACTTTATACTGTTTTTAGTATTTGTTGTTATAGCGGCAACAGAAATACATCATCTATGAAAATTTCAAATGTCTAGCTATCACGGTTCATGAGATACAGCCTGGAGACAGACGGACAGACAGACAGACAGACAGACAGACGGATCGCGAAGTCTTAGTAATAGGGTCCCGTTTTTACCCTTTGGGTACGGAACCCTAAAAAGGGGTACCTACTTACAAAGATTTATCTTCGCATACAAAGCAACGTTGCTCGCGCCGATGATTTCGGTCGACCGGTCCAGCTTTCAGAGCCGATTACGGTCAATCCCCAAAAAGTAAAAACATGAATAATGGTGGCGATAAACAAAGATACTCAAGACAGATCGTATTTTTTATTATTTCTGAAGCAAGAATATTCAATTTATTAAGTAAACACGCTTAAAATTACTATCATTCTACTTCACGGGTCTCATCTCACGTGATTTTTATTATTTAGTTTATCGTTTTTCGGTTGAATTTTTATTATTATTTTGATTTTAGGTAAGTGTAATGTCGATCACTTGCTGCCTAACCTCGTGTGCCTAACTATGTTGACGTCGATTGACGGCACCAGTCTGAGTATCCCTGAGGTTCTAGACATGTGACATTATATCAACGAAAACGCCGCCATATAGATTGGAAATCAAAAATTTCAAAAATATTCAGTCTTTAGGAATACCAAGCACTATCGAACTGTCACGTGTTCAATCCCTTGCATTTCCAACACCGCCATCGCTGCGGCGCTATATACGCCCCAATGTTAACGCAGTACTGGCCGTGCGCCCGCTCGATGCCAAAATATCAATACTAAACCTCCATTTGAACAGTTTTGTTTGCAAAATATTATTTGATTTACATATGCTATGTTAGTTATGAAGAAATTCCAGCCATCAAAATTTTTCTGTGTAAAAATATTTTTAAACATCCAAGTCGTTTTGGAGGCGTTTCCAAAGGTTGCGAAAAAATATCGTGTTGTTAATTATTTTTGTAAAGCAAAACTATTAGTTACACGAAAAAACCTTGTGTTCAAAATTATGTACATGAGTCAATAATAAATATATTTTTTTTTCAAACCTTTTAACCTGTAAGTAATGATAAGTCAGAGTTGTTATATTCAGAATTTTGAACCAATCGGAATTATGAAAATCGGTATTTTGAAATTATCTATCGATATTCGTATTTCTGACTGACGGAATAAACACATTACCCTACTTCGGCAGTCGGGTAATAAAGTACCCATCCTGCAGTCTTCAGAAGAAGCGTGCAAATACCGGCAGCTCAATAGGCAGCAGATCTCTAAAGCGTATTAAAGACGCGATTTAGCAAAATAAAGGCTCCAAGATATATTCTAGGGAGCTGGCGATTGGGCAGAGCCAGCTCACAAAACTGAACACCGACAATGGCAGGATCGTATCTGCCAAACCGGAGCTTCTGAGTTGTACACATCAATCAGCAAGCCCGTTGGGAGTCTAGCAAACGACCCAAGAGCTAGACTGACCCGACACTATACCGAAGACATCCCGGACGTCAGCCTGTATGAGATTAGAATGGCTCTGAAACAGCTTAAAAACAACAAGGGTGATGATGGAATCACGCCCGAACTGCTGAAGGCGGGTGGAAAACCGGTACTTAAGGCCCTTCAGAAGCTGTTTGATTCCGTCATATTCGAGGGAAAAACGCCACAGGCATGGTGCAGGGGTGTGGTGGTACTCTTCTTCAAGAAGGGCGACAATGCCCGGCTGAAGAATTATAGGCCCATCTCACTTCTAGGCCATGTCTATAAGTTATTTTCAAGAGTCATCACGAATCGCGTCGCGCGCATGTTTGACGATTTTCAGCCTCTCGAACAAGCCAGATTCCGAAAAGGCTTTAGCGCCGTAGACCACATACATACGCTGCGGCAGGTTATATAGAAGACCGAAGAGCCTGCCGAAGAACCTGCCTCTCTGTTTAGCGTTTGTGGACTACGAGAAAGCCTTTAATTCGATCGAGACTTGGGCTGTACTGCAGTCTCTCCAACGGTGCCAGATCGACTACCGGTACATTGAGGTGTTGAAGTGTTTGTAAAAAAAGCCCACCATGTCAGTCCGTCTTTAGAATCAGACCTCGAAACCAATCCTTCTCCAGGGCGGCGTGAGACAGGGGGACGTCATTTATCCGAAACTGTTCACTTCTGCGCTGGACGATGTCTTCAAGGTTTTGGACTGGAGGGGGTTCGGCATCAACGTTAATGGCGAGTACATCAATCACCTTTGCTTTGCCGACGACATAGTGGTCATGGATGATGTACAATGCTCGATGACCTCAATAGAGCTGCCGAAAGAATGTGTCTTAAAATTAACGTGTCCAAAACCAAGGTCATGTTGAATACCCATGTAACACCCACTCCTATCAAGATCGGAGACTCTCACTCAAAGTTGTAGAAGATTATGTCTACCTGGGACAAATGCCCAGTTGGGTAGGTCTAACTTCGAGAAAGAAGTCAACCGTCGAATCCGACTGGGCGGCGTTCGTGAAGATGCGTGGTATCTTCTCGTCCAACTTACCGCAGTGTCTCAAGACAAAAGTCTATGACCAGTGTGTGTTGCCAGTGATCACCTACGGGACCGAGACGTGGTCGCTCACAATGGGCCTTATCAGAAAGCTTAAAGTCACCCAAAGAATAATGGAGAGGGCTATACTCCGAGTTTCCTTGCATGATCACGTCAGAAATGAGGAAATTCGCAGGAGAACCAAACTTACCGACATAGCTCGAAGAATTGCCAAACTTAAGTGGCAGTGGGCAAGGCACATTGCTCACAGAATGGATGGCCGATGGGGCCGAAAAGTTCTGGAATGGCGACCGCGAACCGGAAGACGATACGTTGGAAGGCCTACCACAAGGTGGACCGATGACCTGGTTAAGGTTGCGGGAAGGCGCTGGATGTGAGACGCACGGGATCGGTCAATGTGGCGCCGCCTGGGGGTGGCCTATGTCCAACAGTGGACGTCTTTCGGCTGAAATGATGATGATGATGATGAAGTTTCCATTGCCTAATTTAAAACTACTCTTGTTATCAGTATGAATAATTTCTGTTTATATTCTGATTTAAAGAACGTACGCTCAGAAACGTATTTTTTTTTTGCTACTTTGGCATGTTATGTCTTTATTTGGGACAGTATTGGGATATCACCAGACATATTTCTAGCTAAATGACATTTCATATATCAAGAGCTCTTAGTTGGTAAACCCGACATTCAAGCACCGATAAGAAACCCACATTCTACAAGGTACAGCGCCATCTTAAGGAAAATGGAGTAAACTTCAAGATAATGTAGATTCGAGTCTACGTTATCTCAAAGTATTTTCAATTTTCCTTAAGATGTCGCTGTGCTGCTATCGATCACGAGAGATCGCGAGTCTATAGTATTCAGAAGTTTATTTAATTTTCTACACAACGCCACGGGGTCTCAGCGCAGCGCTAGGAAAGAAAATTTGGTTCAAATAAACCTCACCAGATGGCGCGATATGCACCGTTTCATTAATGAATGGTGAGTAAAATAAAAACATTCTGGAATTGAACAGCTAGTTACTTCACGTCGGCACGGTTTCTTTGTATGGGATGAGGCATCTGTGTGCTAGTATTATTATCTGTGACAACGCCAACAATCTCACACTCTACATACATACAGCGCCATCTAAAGGAAAATTGAAGAAACTTCAAAATAATGTCTGCGTTATCATGAAGTCTCCTAAATTTTCCTTAAGATGGCGATGTGTTGCTATCGTTCACAAGATTAGCTCGGTATTTGGTAGGTACTCGTATATTATCTGTGGATCGGTTCATGGAAAGTCGAAAATGTTTTACGTTGTTATATACATTTAACACTAGATGTCACTTGTGTCGTATAGATACTTCTAACCGTATTTACCGTCGGGTAAACAGTAGTCGTACTGGGTTTGCGAGTTTGGCAATTTGTGTCTAGGAATAGTCATCTATTCCTTCGTAACGCCTAAACAGATTTGGATGACTGTGAGGAGTCGTTAGATATGTATGAATGTTCCTCGTAACATTTTTAGGGTTCCGTACCCAAAGGGTAAAAACGGACCCTATTACTAAGACTCCGCGATCCGTCTGTCTGTCCGTCTGTTACCAGGATGTATCTCATGAACCGTGACAGCTAGACAGTTGCATTTTTCACAGATGATGTATTTCCGTTGCCACTATAACAACAAATACTAAAAACTGAATAAAATAAATATTTAAGTGCGGCTCCCATACAACAAACGTGATTTTTTTGCTGTTTTCTGCGCTAATGGTACGGAACCCTTCGTGCGCGAGTCCGACTCGCACTTGGCCGGTTTTTAGGGTTCCGTACCCAAAGGGTAAAAACGGGACCCTATTACTAAGACTCCGCGGTCCGTCTGTCTGTCTGTCTGTCCGTCTGTCACCAGGCTGTATCTCATGAACCGTGATAGCTAGACAGTTGAAATTTTCACAGATGATGTATTTCTATTGCCGCTATAACAACAAATACTAAAAAAAGTTATGAATAAAAAACGTAAATTTAAAAAATCAAAATATCCGACTGCTTAAAAGGCGAACTAAAAAGACGTAAACAAGAAGAAAATCATGCTGTGCAGTCGGAGGATACATCTGGTTTTGGTCAGCCAGTTCGCGAATATGTGTGTGTGACTCGCACTTGGCCGTTTTTTTTTACAATTATGACGTCTCGGTCTCCTCCATAGTCGGGTTTTTGCTGCTTACCTGGTTATATTATGTTAGAGAGGTCACTTACTAACAATAAGGATCGAGTTAGCAATATGTTTAGAGTATACCTTCGTACATTCATTATAGTCTAACCTAATTTTAAAGTACAAAATTAATTTTTCGATATCTATACTAATAATATTAATATTTAATATAATATTATAAAGAGGAAAGATTTTTTTGTTTGTTTCTACCGAATAGGCTCCGAAACTACTGGACCGATTTAAAAAATTCTTTCACCAATAGAAAGCTGAATTATTCCTGAGTGACATAGGCTAATTTTTAATCCTGAAAACTAGTCCTGTGGGGTGGTTCACGGGAGCGAAGCCGCGGGCAACAGCTAGTAAAATATAAATACGTACCTACGTAACTGTTCAAAGTATATGACTAATTATAAGTAGCATACCTACTCATAAAATATACAAATTATAATTTTATGTACATACCTACCAACCAATTGTGTACTGTGTTCAGGTACAGTACACAATGAATTTACGTAAGAGCATAGGTATATATACTTTATTAGATGACAAACACATTTTCCGTTACCGTACTGTGGGCTTAGTGTGAGTTTTTATTCACGCTCATTCGCGTAAACGTAAACGACAATTTGTATTATCGATCGCGATCTCTCAATAAGAGATATAAGAGATCGTTTACGTTATCACGATCGTGTACGGTAAAAACTCGGAATAAACATACTGTGCTTATTTCGAGATTTTTCCTTCGTCACCAGACGGCGCTTTTCAGTGATTACTAACGACTGACATCTTAATAAATGAACCAAATGTAGATACATTTAGTCTTATGAGCTAGGACGGTATGAACGTGTGCCAATGTTGGTCCAAATACAAACCTATAATATGCCAATATACATTGGATCCGGCGAGGAGGTAGGTACTGTAGTTATTGTTAGGGACGACTAGCTCCAGGGATCGGTATAACTGGTATTTCCAGGTATTTCCCATGGGTTTCCAGGTATTTCCCATGGAGCTAGACAGAAACTACAGAACGTCACCTGCTACTATGCCTACGTACCTAGTCCGTTTGCATTATTAACGTCGGCTGTGCGTATTGCGCACCTGACTTTTCTGAAGAACAACCAATAAGGTCCGTGTATGTCCTGCTAACGGACGTAATTCTGTAATTTAATCTAACACGAACTAAACAATCTAGTTATAGGATTTTTCTCTTCAAAACCGCCTGAACAATTTTTCTGCTAGCTTGCATTCTGTAAGGTTTCTGCAAGTTATCTTCGCAGAACATGAAATATAATGTTGCTTAATCTTCATAAAATCTATATATACAAAAGCGAAAGGTCACTCATTTAACTATCACGAAATATCGAAAACCGCTTGACGTATAAAGATGAAATTTGGCAGGGAGGTAGTTTTTAGTTAGTAGAAGTCCGCTAAGAACGGATTTTGCAGGGTCGGACAAGGTCGGCTTTAGGGGGTCTAAGGGCTCTCGCAAGTTTGTATGAAAGTCCTTCATTTTTCAATAATTTTCTGCAAGTTTATGAGTACGAGTCATAAGCTAAGAAAGAAATTTGTGATACTCTATATATTTTTTTTCTAATTGGTGCCTTAAAAAATGTTTATTAATGTGTTGGCATTTTTTGTTGACAGGATTATAAAAACAGTTTCTGTTAAACATCATTAAACTTTATAAATTCATAACCACGCGGACAAAGTCGCGGGGAACAGCTAGTAAATAATATTACAACCGCAGTGTTATCGATTTCACTTCTTTTAGAGATTGCTTCGTAATAAGTTATCTATATTCCCATCTTATCATATCACAAATTCACAAGTGAGTGTGATAAGTACCTACTTATTGCAGGGCGCCGTTTTATATCAAACTCGAGTGTTTAGGTATTTAAAATATATTTTTAAATTATAGGGCAAATGTGCAGATAAAAAATAAGATATGTTCTTTGTTCTTTTTTACTGTGTTAAGAGTCTGCAATTATCTTTGTTTACGACACGGCAGTTTTCATAGCAGAATTTAAATTGGCTTAAATGAGCACATCGTCTCAGTGTAAGCTTTTATAAAAGACTGTAACCGGACTGTCAAACATTACCTTTTATTAACTGTCCCCCAACAGGGACCTTTCTCTTAGATACGAATTGAAAAGGCACGAGCTTTAATCAGAAAATCGAATTAATTAAATCGAGATATTTGTCGTCTAAATCGCAAACAGCTTAGTGGTTTAGAATAAATAAAATATCTCCTCATACTGGCCTCCTTAACCAGGTCATAGTACAATCGACTCGACGCTGGTCAAAGTCCAAGTTTGCCCAACCAATACAACAATTTTGTATTTACTCGAGTCGCTACGTCATACAACCGTGACTTCTTCCAAACAATACGTCTTTACGTACGTGCTTATCGGCTTAATGCTTGTTCAATTAAAGAGGTGTGTGGCAACGCCTCAAATTGATAATATTGCCGCGATGCGTGGCCTTTGTTTTAAGCGATTTTTCGACTGGCGAGGATAATTTATGACAGTTTCGTCGTTCTTGTATGTTACTGTACGGATTTGCTGTGTGGTGAACTGGACACAAAGGATTTTGCTTTGGTACAGGTTTACCATGAAGGTTCAAAAAACGTTTTTCGACGTGCGAAAACTTATTGAGTTACACTGCAGGCTTGATCGAAAACTCAAGGGTGTTTCGATCGATTTCGATCTACGTTAACAGCCTAGGTTAGTGAACCCGGTGCAGTTTGAAGGAAATTCAAAATTATAAATTAAAATTGTTTCTGCTAAAAGATAACCATGCACTTAAAGTGGGCTTGTGTAAGCAATGGGTGTGGCAGTCGCGCCGTGTCTGCGTCTACGCAATTACAAGGTGGCATTTTGCCGACGTCCTTGTACGCATTTTGTACCGATTTATGTACTCTTCTGCCTTAGGTCCCGAGGTCGAGAAACTTCATCGACGCCGGTCAATGGCCCTTCTTAGAAACTACAACGTCCGTCTGCGATGTTTCATGAAAAAGTGTTTTCATAACCGATTATGTTTCATTATGATAAGGTGTGATATGTTAGCCACTGTCTGGAGTACCAAGTTCATTGTATTAACTAGAGATTGGGGTTTTATCGCAAAGGGATTAGAGCTGATTTTTCTATTGTCAGATATTTTTATCTGGGAATAAAAATGGTTGTTTGAAAGTTTTTAACCGCAGTTTTCTTTATTACAGAGAAAACAAAAGTTATATTTGAGTGAAAGTTTTATTTATTAAACACGTACAAGTTGAATTATCCAAGTATTTAAATACCTACGAAGTTGCATGAAATGAGCAAGCAATAGGTACATTAATTTATTTGTACTATTGAGCACGATCTTTTTTTTATCGAAACTTTTTTAAGAAAAAAGCAACTCAAAAAATAAATATAAAAAAATAAAATCTCTATAACTCACTTGTGAATAATAGCAATGAAAAAGTCACAGTTTGATTACAGGTGTCATTATGTGCCTCATTGCGGTGAAATTAGAGCCACTTTATGAGCAAGTGTGTTGAAATAGTACATTATGGTACAAGTGTGTAATGTTAGTGATTACCGCTGAGGCGCCATTGAGACCGCGTTAGCCGTTAGGTGAGGGTCTTAAGAGAGCCGAGGACGGTAATCATCAATACACACGTGTATCACGACGTTTTTAAACACACTTGTGAAGAAAATCATATTAAAAAATCATTTTATTTAGTAAATAATAGATATTTATCCTTAGAGTTTTCAGGTATTAAACTTTCCATAGGCACACATCTTATATCGGACGGTGTACAACATAAATCATTTTCTGCATAATTAGTACTTGTAGAAATTTTAATTAATAAATAATTGTAATTTCAACAGTGAAAATGAGTTGAGAACAAATTTTCGCAATGGCGGGCAAAATAAATCCGTTTTTCTATGCGCGCGCATCTAACAATGGCGATCGGCCATAGACTAAAAGATTGAGGTTTCTTTTTTTTGGATTTACGCGGATAGCGTTTTAGATACGTACAAATTGGGGAATTTCAAGTTTTCTTTATTACAGAGAAAACAAAAGTTATATTTGACTGAAAGTTTCATTTATTAAACACGTACAAGTTGAAATTATCTATTTTCATACGAAGTTGCATGAGATGAGCAAGCAATAGGTACATTAATTTATTTGTACTATTGAGCACGATCTATTTTATATCGAAACTTTTTTAAGAACAAAGCAAATCAAGCAGTGAAATAAAAATAAACTCTATAACTCACATGTGAATAATAGCAATGAAAAAGTCACAGTTTGATTACAGGTATCATTATGTGCCTAATAGTAGTGAGTAGAGCCACTTTATGAGCAAGTGTGTTGAAAAGATTTTTATATAGAAAATTTGTAGAGTATGTCAACCGCCGCATTTATTCTTCAGGTAAAAGTTATAGATACATATAAAATTTTAAATATTTTATTGCTTCTTTACAACAAAGGGTAAAAAATGGTTAATGGTTTTCACTTAAATCAAAACAAACTTGGTTTAAAATATGTTAGTAAAATAAATAAAAAGTTAGACATTCTCTACCAGTCAATCAAGGTTGGTGGAAAGACAACATTGCAGGAGAATAAAAATAAATCGGCCAAGTGCGAGTCGGAATCGCGCATGAAGGGTTCCATACCCAGGGTGGCGTCAACTATGTATGCACACCGGGACACCCTTTAATTTACAACTATTTTTATTTTTTGGAATTTTTCCTTTATTTGTGCAGAACTACCACATAGGTTTTCGACCCAAAACCTAATACAAAAAGCGGTTTTACTAAAAATACAGGATTAAACTAAAAAAAAAACCTCTATAATGTACGGTTAAAACAAGGTTTTGGCTTTTTGTAATGAGGCACATAGGGTGCTTCCGGTTGACCTAGAATTGTCAATTTTGATTAAAAGCAAGGTCTTACAGCACAAGTAAAAGGAAAATTCCGATAAATAAAAAAAAGTTGAATATTAAGGTAAATTTTGGTACTTTCGCGAAAATCTAAATTTGCTCATATATTTTCATCGTGTTGACTCAGGACCTTGATTTTTATACAACTAATAGGAACTATAGACCTCCAGTATCTGGTATAAATTTCATCTTGCTAGGTCCACCCGTTCCTGAAAAAATCGGTGGTGACAGATGGAAAAGTGATTGATCTTATAAGGGTTCTTTTTTATCTTTTGAGGTACGGAACCCTAAAACAAACTGGGTATAGCTAAAATAAACATAAGTACATAGGTATACATTTACTATAATAAATACCTAAATATGTATATATAAAGTAATAGAAAGGCGTTTTATTGAGACGACTCCGATTGCCGCGTAAGGACCGCCTGTGGCGTTAAAAGCCTCCTCCGTTTGTTATACGTATGACAACTTAAAAATTAGCCTTGAATAACTTCAGGCAAAAGTTATTATTATGCATAAAAAAAAAGGTGCATCACTCATAATGAGTACCTAGTTAAAATCAAGGAAAATTAAATGAATTTAAAAACTACAGAAAATATCAGTACCTTACCTAAGTATTTAAACATTCCCACCTGTGTTATATAAAATTATATATTTTGCTGTAGGTATTTATAGTAGTAACCTTCAAAGATAATTTAATCACTACGGATGTGGACAGATTTAGCCGATTTTCACGCTCGTTATGTCGCTCACATTGTTTTGGTCAATGTCTATATTTTTTACCCGACTGCCGAAGGAGGGTAATGTGTTTATCAGTCTATGTATGTGTGTGTATGTATGTATGTTTGTACCTATGTGGCGTTCTAGAGACCAAACGCGTTGGCCGATTTTGATGGTTCTTATGTCAATCGATTCGTCTTAAACCTGCGAGTGTCACTGACTACATTAAAATTGGAAATTAGAAAAATGGCGGCTTTTGGGCGGCATAATGTGGGAGCCTAATTTTTTTTTTCTTCCGTACCTATCGTATGGGGTATCAAAATAAAGGGCTTTAAGAAGTGATTTCAAAAATATGTAACACTTATATGTTTAAATGTACCTAATTCTAAAAAAAGATAACTAAAAAAATCAAAAAAGTTAATTAAAAAAATCAAAAACCCGACTGCTTCAAAAACCGAACTAAAAAGATGTAAACAAGAAGAAAATCATGCTGTGCAGTCGGATAATACATAGTCACGAGTTGGCTGACTAAAACCAGATGTATCCTCCGACTGCACAGCATGATTTTCTTCTTGTTTACATCTTTTTAGTTCGGTTTTTGAAGCAGTCGGGTTTTTTAACAAATAATTTAATCATTGTTTTCTAAACTATAATAATATTATAAAGAGAAAAGATTTTTTTGTTTGTTTGTTTGTACCGAATAGGCTCCGAAACTACTGGACCGATTTAAAAAATTCTTTCACCAATAGAAAGCTACATTATTCCTGAGTGACATAGGCTATTTTTTAATCCCAAAAACGGGTCCTGTGGGGTGGTCCACGGGAGCGAAGCCGCAGGCAACAGCTAGTAATTAATAAGTTCTTTGATCACTATCACTTAGTGATCGAATAATAAATAGATAACAACGATCCAAAATAACGATGTCGAATCTCTGTTGCTTACTCAATAATTTTATTTTATATTTTATTAAAAGGAAAGTGGGAAAGAATGAACGAATTTATGCCGCACATGCATAATACAACAGCAACAGTCATTCAAGTCGATCGTCAAAGATAAGAGAAGACTGATCAACAGACAAAATACAGTCAATACCGTATTGCGGAAATACTTGCTTGAGTATTTGTACAACATTTAGACGCTTACGCCGTTTTTATTCTAATTTTATCTTACATAGGTAATATTTAATCTTAAATAACCTTACAGGTTAAAATAAGACATCAATAGCAAGAAAGACATAAGTGACTCTACTACGCAAAGCCTTGTTTACCGTGATTTGTCACACGTGTTTGGTAAACTCACAGAGTACGGAAACGAAGGGACTAGGGACGCTATCCTACTCTTATTTTACTTGCCTCCGATTTCTTCGAAACTCTACTTTAATCTGAAAACCTAGCAAACTATAGGGTTTTATACGTTCTTAACTACAAATATTCAGAAACAGAAAGAAAGAAAGAAAGAAAATATATTTACAGGCCCTTACTAAATTTAGTTAATGTGAAAGAAGCCTTAACTGCTGAAAGGGTTTGGATGAAATTTGACACAAACGTAGTCGAAGTCTTGGATTAGGACACTAGGTACTTTTTATCCCGGGAATACGTTCCTCTAGGATAATTTCCGACTATCATACGGGCGAAGCTACTGGTAGATGTTGGTTACTAATAAATATAACCGTGGTCTCGCAATATACGCCGTGCTCAAGTTTAGTCTGTCAGTGTGTAAAGGGTCGCCCACCCACTGACAGACTGACAGTCTAATAATGACACGCTTTTTTGTATGAAAAGTTTTACCGACGCCGCGCTGCCGTCTCCAGTAGAAGCACCCGCCCGTGCCGAAGGATTCGTCTCCGTGCTCTATGGGTAGGTAAACTAGACGTTTTGTCAGTCAAACTTATGTGCTTTACGATTTATATCGCAAACAAGTACGTAGTGGCAAATACGTTTTGTTAAAATCAACTTAGCTAAGAAATTAACGAGCTGTTTCAAGGACTCATAAGTATTTACGTAGTATTTAACTCACATCAGCGTAAGTGTACCTACGAGTTTGAATAATGAAGGAGCACTTAGTGCATTACGCTTTGTACCTAGTAAGTAGAGATGGACCGTCTAGACGGGATGCCGACTATACGGCAACATTTTATAGCCGGCGATTAGTTGGAAATGATGCAGACTAATCTGGAATCTATCTATATATATAAAAGGCAAAAGTGATTGACTGATGTATCAACGCACAGGCCAAACCCTTAGAAACTTAGCTAGAAACTTAAAATTTCGCACACGTATTCCTCTTATGACGTAAGCATCCACTAAGGAAGGATTTTTCAAAATTCAACCCCTAAGGGGGTGAAATAGGGGATAAAAGTTTGTATGTTTTTTTTTATTAAAATGTCATCTGTAGGATAAAATACGGATCACGCGAACGAAGTCGCGGGCGAAGTGCTAGTGTCTTATAAGGAAACAAGAAACAAAACGAAATGTCATAACTTCGTGTACTATCAAACTAGATATAGTTAATAATGCAATTTATAATTTAGTCAACGAAGCTTTTACGATATTTATTTTTAAACATAAAGAATTAATAGAAATGGATTGACTAGTCCCCGACTAGGTGGGCAAGACGAATATCCGGTCAAATAGTAGGTATACATAAGTATAAACAGTAACCAAAGCTATCTTCAAAGAGTATGTAACACTACGTTTAGCTATCTTATTAGTCGGTCATCATTAGAGAGCCGGATAGTCGTCAGTTGAGTGACCAAAGTCCATAGTCTACCCACCTCTACCAGCAAGATACATAGGCATACAACCGTATTACAGGTTCATCGGAACGTTCTAGAGACGAAAGCAGGGTCAATGCCCCACCAGTACTACATTGCATACATTCTATCTCTATCATACTTGTTTCGTGGCCAATTCGTTAGGTAATCCGATGGATGACCATTGAAACAGCTGCAATTAATTCTCGATTAATAATTAATGAATTTCGGCCAAGGTTAAAAAGCGCTTTCCGCTCTAAAGTAGGTTTTTGGTTTGGTTTGATGTGCGGTTGGTTGAAAAAAGGAAAAAAGGTTCCCTGAAACTCATGTTGATTTGTTCCTTTTTGAATGACTTTTGTTTTTTTACATTACAGTGGACGCAGGTAGGTAATTATACTCTTCATACATGTGCCATTAAGAAGCGTTTACACAACATTAATCTTCCAGGATGCCTACAGACCGTCAGACCCTACTCTGCAGTAGATACCTACTAATTATTGATAATTTAAAACTTAGAAAAAATATTGTTTTCTGTTAAGTTGGTAAAACGCAGTTGGACATAAAGACAAGCAAATATATAAAACTCCAGGTGCTCGACCTTATCGTTGTGTGTGTTTTTCTCTGAATAAAGCAAAAACTCATGTATCATCTTTAATAACAGCTGCTTACTCATTCAATTCAATGTAATAATTACGTGAAATGACGTCTTTCCTCAAGTGTTATCTGTGTACAGAATACTTGATGTTCTTTGTTTAAACTGTGTCATCCCAGACGTTAACAAAATTGAGAGCATTTTCTATTTTCCGCCACCGTAAATTGCGACATACATTACGATTAATACGAGAACAAAAACTCTTGAATATTAAAATTTTCATTCAAAGAAATAAATACATTAACAGCTTTATATTATTATGACAGTATAAATTACTTCAGTAGACGCAGTACGTAGCGGAGGCGACGCTTTTTCTATCTCCCCAGGGATATGCCATAACAGGTGTTACACAGAGAAGGTGTCGGGATGGTCTTTAAAGAGGTGATGGGGTTCGTGTGGTGATCACCGGGGTGGTTTTAGTAAGGTTGAAATCTCATACTCCCTGGTAATTTCCCCTAAATTGCAGGTGCCTTTGGAAGATTGCCGTCCCAAAATAAAAAAGTAGCGTAAGTAAGATACTCACTACCTCTGACAGTGGGGTACTTTTTAACTTTCTTTCTTAGTTATAATATTCACTGAGCACTACCTGGAGCACTGAGTGACCCATTCCACAAATAAATACACCTCATGCCGATTTCAGCCATGGTGCCTATTTCTGTTTCTGTGCGACTATTACTGAGTATTTCTGTTTCGGTTACGAGCTCTTATACGTGGCTTATGTAGTGTAACATGTCATGGCTGAGAAGGTACGAGCTCATTGCGGTTAGAATACCATTATCGTAAAGATCCACGGTAAGATTTTTATGTCGTAGTGGCTCTGTGTCCAAGACACCACAGGCAACGGTGAAGGAAAACAACGTGAGTACACCTGGACCACACAGGACCAGGTGTCCTCATGTGTGGTTGTGTTGTTAATGTAAGTCGGAAACATCCAAGACAGAGGCCTGTTGGGTTACCAGGGCTGTCGCCGCCGCGCCGCCCTTAGCTAGCGGCCCGCCGTCACGTCATCCAGGGCCAGGACCAGGACGCGCATGCTGGCCAGGCACGCGCGTCCGGCACCATCCCGGATAACGCAACGCCGAGGGAAGCCGCGGCGGCGAGTCGGAGTTTTTGTTGTTTGTGAATAATTATATGTACCTGGGGTTTGATCCGAGAGGAATCTTCAATACTTTGGGAGGTTTGCTTCGCGTAATCGACCTTTAGTTCTTACTAGCTCGTACCGCGATTCAGCTCGCCATCTGTGGTTAAAAATAAATTGATTCCCACCATTCTATATTTTTTCATATACATAATTACGTAATAAAACATTTCTAGTGTCTTAGGTGTGAAGTTATAGCATACACATCTGCTAGAATTAGATATTCGGTCACATGCTCTACGAGATACTAAGTCATCGTAGTTTGTTGGTCTTTAAAGAGTTAACCGCAGCCAAGTCTGCTAATTAACCTCTTACTATTTCTGTGTATACCTCAGTTAACCGCAGCCGAGTCTGCCAATTAACCGAGTCATCATAATTTGGGTATTAAAGAGTTAACCGCAGCCAAGTCTGCTAATTAACCTCTTGCTATCTCTGTGTGCACCACGGGACTCTTTCTCATAATATAATATTCTATATCTTACTACATACAACTGTACAAATTAGTTAGGGAGACTTCGTATTGCAGCACCGAAGGTCTCCTCTAACGGACTGATCACGGCCTTTCGCCCAGTCTAATTCTCACGAGGTTTTCGCATTGCAGCATCGAAAGACCTCTTAATGTAACCGACTTCTAAAGCATCAGAAACTTTCATAAAGTTAGTAGATCTAGAGTTTAGACATTTAAATGGGGGAATCTCTACACTATTGACATAGTGTTACCACTTAGCTTATATTTATCTCTGATGAGCTGCCACTAGGCTGGAAGTCTCCATCAAAACACTAATCACTTTTACTTTGCACTTATTGAATTGGCTAAGTTACCTTTGGTGTATTTCAAATGACACAAAATGAAGCGGCAAACGCCATAGACTATCTAGAGATATCACTTAAGCGCCACAACCATAAACTATAAATACTCTTTATCTATAGTGGTGAACCCATATTACGATTATGTCAGTATTGCTAGCATATCACTAAGCATACACTAATGTTGTCATTTATGAATAGACTAGTTACACGTCTCGCTCTAACAATATTAATTTGATTCTGTTACCTGTTTATTTCGCGAGCTACACGTCGCGACACTCCCGCCGGAATAATTTTAGAGCAGGGTTAGTAAGTTACGCGTCCACTCTGCAATTTTCTCCAGAGCTCTGGTGGCCGCGCCTCTCCTTTGTTTAACCTCATTGTTTACTTGAACTGTCTTATCAGGTTCATCTTCTTTCTGACTCAATATTTTATCTCTGTCCGTGCTCTCTGATGCATTATCAATGTCTTCCAACATACTCTTTTCTGTTGGTATTATCGACTCTGTGCTTTCTTTCTCGTTTTTCGAACTATCTGATGTATCCTTTGAATTTGTGACTTCCGCTACTAATGGTGTCAATTCGTGTACTGTTATATTCCGTGGTATCTCACTTTCTCTTTCTAACGTGTTCGCATCGTATTCTACTTCTTCTTTGTCTTCCATTTCCAATGGATATAAATGAGTTAAAGATCTTACAAACTCTTTATTTCCAACTTCGACCTTCGCAACTCTGCAAAGTCCGTCGGAACCTTTGACTAATGAAGTAATTTTTCCTACTTTCCATTCTTCTCGATTTTTACCATCTCCCTTTATCTGCACAATTTGTCCCACCTTTGGGATTATTTTTGCCGTGATTCTAGGTTCTTTGACAGAATGTCCATATCGTTCACGCAGACTTTGTAAGTATCGATTCGTGAACATGTCTTTAAATTCGTTGAGGATAACTAAACCTCTTTTCCAAGCCTTGATAAGGTCGGATTTTGTCGTAGTGCCTTGTACTAAAAGATCTTCGGTTGAACCTTCCATCGTTATGCATTTCCCCATAGTTAAGAAATCGGATGGTTTTAAAATATGTACCAATTCAGAATCGACACAAGTTAACGGTCTTGTATTAACAGTTGCTTCAATTTCTTTGACTAATGTAACCAATTGACTATCTGTTAGCATGTGCTTTTCCAATGTTCTTCTCATACAATTCTTCACTATTGCAATCAGCCGTTCGTAAAATCCCCCGAACCAGGGAGCCAGTTGGGGTATAAACCTCCAACGAATTTCGTGTTTAATACAATAAGAATTTGATAGTATTTCTGACATAAGCTTAAAATTCGTAGCATTATCTGATGTGATCATTCGTGGCACACCTCTTGTCGATATCATTCTTCTCAAAGCATGAAGTCCTTCTTCAGCTGTGAGATCTTGAACAACCTCTAAATGCACCGCCCTGACTGCTAGGCAAGTGAAAAGTGCTATCCAACGTTTACTTGTTTCATTTCCATGTTTAATTAGTACAGGGCCCATGTAGTCCAGGCCTGTAAATGTAAACGGTGAAGTGTAATTTACTCTTTCAGTGGGTAACGCAGGTGTTGGTGGTAGCTTGAATGGTCCCCCTCCATGTTTCTGACATCTAGGACATTTCCTTATAATCTTCTGGACTTGGCGTTTTCCATGTGGAATCCAAAAGGTCTGACGAATTATAGCGAGGGTATGGTTAACACCTACATGATGATTGTCGCTATGAGTCTGGGTTATAATTTTGTTAGTATAATCACAATCCTTTGGAATAAGTATTGGATAACGTTGGTCGTACGACCAATCCGTGTTCTTTAAACGTCCTTTGCAACGTAAAAGACCGTCTTCGTCCAGAAATAGTCCAAGATTAATTTTTAAGCTTGTTTCTTTCCCTTCTAGTTCTTTTGGAAAGTGTTCGGCTTGTAGCTTCTCAAGCTGCTTAATTTTGTCACCCTTTTCTTCACTTATGTCTACATCCATTTTAGTTTGGTTACTTGTACATGCCTCTCGATTTTCCACATCGAGTTTATTTTCTTTATCCATTGTATATTCTTGTGACTCTTTCGGGAGACCCTCCCCCGCATAAAGAGAAGAAATTTCTTTGATTCCTGACGGCCAGGAATCCGGTTGTTGTAATAAAAACTGGGGGCCAGTCAGCCATATTACTCTATCTTCTTTAGAGCTGAATGGTCTTGTGGCAACATCCGCTGGATTTAGGTCTGATGGAACATGTCGTATTATTAAGTTTTTATTCCTTTTAATTTCTTCTACTCTTCTGGCTACGAACGGTGTGAGCAGTTTGTCCGACTTGCACCAGTCGATAACGATCTGACTATCAGTCCATAACGTTTGACTTGTGATGTTGAATTGTAAAAATTGGCATACATATTTAATCAACCTAGTTCCAATTAATACGCCTAGTAATTCCAACCGTGGTATTTTCAGATCGTCTTGATCCTTCAAAGGGACTAGCCTTGATTTACCTAGGACAAACTTTACCTCCTTGCCGTTAACAATGTAGATTACAGCTGCATAGGCCTTCGTAGAAGAGTCTGTGAAGCAGTGAATTTGACAAGTACTTGTAGTAGCGTCACTGAAGTAACATCTGGCCAATGATATGTCTCGAACCTCATCTAAATCGTTACATATTTTTGACCAATCGGTTTTTAATATCTCAGAAAATGGTGTATCCCATTTTACCTTTTCTTTCCACAGATTTTGTATGAACAGTTTGCTAGACAACAGTGACGGTACAGCAAATCCACACGGATCGTAGATTGACGCCATGACTCTTAAGACATCTCTTTTTGTAAATTTAGGTTCACTAATAACCTTATCTTTTAATTGAAGCGTGTCTTCTTTCAGTTTCCAGTTTAGTCCAAGAATCTTGATCTTATCTTCTTTGCAAGATTCAGGTACTTGTTTTATAAATTCTTCAGAGTTGGAACTCCAATCTCTAAGATTCATGGATAGTTGGTTAAATATCTCTTTAGAATTCTTATAAAGTTGAAGTGCTTCCTTCACTGTTTTTGTTCCAGTTACGACATTATCCACGTATATGTCTTTAGTTAATTTCTTAACTTGTTCATTATCTGAACTTTGTAAGTGTAATCTGATTGTTGCATTAAGCAAAAATGGGCTAGATATAACGCCAAATGGAACTCTTGTAAATCTTAAGTGAAGAAGATTGTCTTCTGTAGCGGGTTTCTTTGTATCCTTTAACCATAGGAATCGAGTTACATCCCTATCCGGTTTATTGAGTGCAATCTGTAAGAATGCCTTCTCGACATCTGCACTTATACCTATTGGTCGACATCTGAACTTTATTAGTAATCCAGTCAGATCCTCCAACATCATGGGTCCACAATACAAGCATTGATTTAAACTTTTATTGTCTTTTGTTTTAGATGACGCGTCATAGACAATTCTCATAGGTTTGTCAGGTACTTTTACCCCATGGTGTGGAAGGTAATGAACTGGATGTCCTACTGCTTGATCTCTCAGATCAGGTACGACTTCAATTATTCCCTTCATCATTTGATCCTTGAATGTGTCTTCATATGCCAATAATGTGGATGTATCTAGCCGCTTCAATAAGTTGACAAGTCGGCCATAAGCCAATCCAAAGTTCACATTCAGAGCAGGAGGGTACTCAATCCAGGGCCAGGATACGGAGTACCTGTTATCTATATATTCAGTAGTTTCATTGAATCTTTTTACAGCTTCATCTTCTCGATTTTCCCTCGGAGAATCGGTTATGCCAATGGATTCAAGTTCCCATAAACTCTTCATGTTAGTCTCGATCAGTGGCAGGTCAGGTTCGTTGAATAACATGTCCACATTAGACTGGAGATATGTCACCACTGATAGTTCATGAATAGGACTGGAATCCATTTTTCCGCTTAGTATCCATCCGAGGTCGGACTCTACCAAATACAAGTTCTCCTTTAGTTTAATTTTCTGTCCTGAGATAAGTGAAAAGTAATAATCATTACCAATCAGAATGTCTACTTGGTCTTGTAGAGAACCATCATCAGCTAGTTTTGATGTATCCTTCCAGTGGCTGAGGTCTTGATGAGGATATGGAATACTATGTGATATCACTGGTACCACATTAGCAAATAGAGTGATTGTCTTACCTACTCTTGTCCTCAACTGCACCTTAACCACGGGACTGTCTATTTCTTGAGGAGTCATTGTTCCAAATGTGAATACAGTTAGTGTACTTTCTTCCTCAAATTTTAGATTAAGGTTTCTTGCAGATTTCTGGGTGATGTATGTTCTTTGGCTTCCGGAATCTAATAGAACTCTGCATGGAGTTTCTTTAGAAAAATCTCCTACTTTATTGGCAGTAACTACTGCTGTTTGTAAAACGGTGAGTCCTTTATCTCTTGTGTATAGGACATTGGTTGTTGTTAACTTATCTTTGTGTACACTTGAGAATTTTGCAGGACATAAAGCACGGTTATGACCTAATTTATTGCAATGAAAGCATTCTCTTTTATTTCTACAGTCTACATAAGAATGTCCTATTCTAAGACAACCATAGCATCTATTTTTTAATAGGGATTTTCTTTCTTTTATTTCCTTGTATTTAGTACATTCGTCATTGTAGTGTGACTCCTTACAGAAGACACAATGAAATTTAGACTTCTTCATAGGTGGCCCTTCCCTTCCCTGGTTTTTCCTAGGATAACTTGTATATTTTTGCTTGATCCCGTAGTTCCTCTGGGGAGTATTTCCTTTGTTCTGTGTATGATAGTATCGAGCCTTTTCTTGATTGTTTCTGTAGTTACCTTTCTGTTGCCTCCTTTGGTCTTCTTTTCTCTTCTGATTTGTATGATCATCCTTCCCAGAGGAATGAAGTGTCTTTACAGTGTAATATTCTTTCTCATTTAGGTTTTTCTCTTGCGTTAGTCTATTTGCATCTTCACGTGCTGAAATAATAATTTCCAAATGTTTCCTTATCTCTTCAATTGATTCTTGCTTTAATTTCAATTTCATTTCATATATTATATCTTCCGGAAATTTCTCCATTACCATAAACCTCAAGTGGTTATGGTTAATAATTTCACCCATTGAATCCAAAACTCTCAAATGTTTTTCAATTTCAGCCAAAACTCTTCGACAATCTGATACGGTTTTGTTTGCTGGTTTTATTCTATAGAGTGAGGAATAATGTGCATCTACCACTTGAGTTTGTTTCCCATATCTATCTTTCAAAGATTGTATGGCTATGGAATAATTTTTATTAGTAATGTCTAACCCGTCTATCACTCCCTTGGCTTCTCCCTTTAAAGAATTCTTTAGATATAATAACTTGTCAACATCTGGTAAATTTCGATTGTGAATATTGGAACTAAATTGGTCCCAAAATTGATGCCACTGGAGAATGCTACCTTCAAACTGTGGTAACTCTAACTTCGGTAGTTTTCCTGATAAGGAACGTTCGTCGTTCTTGTTGCTATTTATCGTTGAATTCTCACATTCTTCAATTTTCACTTTAAGTTCACAGCAGTTTTCTTCAGCTTCCAGTTGAATTGCAGAGATGGCAGAGACCTCATCCACTTGCGGTTCGTTAACGAGTCGAAAATAATTGTTTAGTTCCCTCTCCAATCGTTGGAGACAGGTATGAAGTTTAGAGGATACCACCTTTGCTTCATACAAGGTTAGGTCATTCAATTCATTAGTGAGTTTGCTAGTTGCATTTTGAGCACATTCGGACAGAGTTTTTATTTTATCACACAGACTGCGAATAATAATGAGCATGGCTTCCTCCATATTAGCGTTCTGTAATGTAATATAATATCCTTCCATCACATACACAGTTCATGACATGACAAGTTCTAATTTGTTATATAAATGTAATTATGATGTAGTATGTTTTAATTATAACTACCCATTTTTAAAATAGGGAATAATAAATTAATGTTTGTATTATTAACTGAAATAATTCTGATGACTTATTTAATCGCAAAAACTTATGATTTAATTGCAATAGATCACACATCATACATAGGTATAGGATATTTAAAAAAATATTATCTACTTTCCTTAAATAAATTTTCAGAAATTCAACTTGTTCACTATCATGGAGATAATCATCTCCTTTCAGATTTATTAAGGTGTTTTGGATCACCCTGTACAGGTAAGTAAATGTCACTTAATACTTTTAGAATGCTCCCAACATAAGTACTCAAGCACCAAGTGCATATAATCAATCATAGAATTCATAATGGGTACAGTAAGGAAATGTCATTCTTCTTATATAGTGTGCCTTCAGCTAACAGACACTACTAGGTGCTTACAGAGTACAAGAATTTATAATCTCTCTTAAAGTATTTATTTTCAAGTATTGAAGACACCTCTGCCTAGTCAGCAGTGCTTCTGCTTGCACCTTAGACAAATGTTTGTGTTTGCCATGTGTACCTGAAGTACTCATTCACAGTATGTATTGTCTACCGAGGTCCTTAATAGGTACCAGCTTCATTGGTCAATCTGGGACCAAATGGTCATGTGCAAGATATCCACTCGAGCATTTATTTATTGTAAATAAGGTAGCATGGATACTCATCCATTGTCAAGTTATAAGATTATAAACTATTACTCACTTGAGATGTTGTTTTCAGTTACAACTCCAATAGCCTTTTCTTTAGCTGTAGGCAGTCTAATTTAATCACCTCCTTTCGATGCTAATTACCTCCGATAATTAATAATTCTAGTCCTGTTGAAAGGATAAGTGCACAGGTTTTAACACGTAGGTATTCTCATATAAATGAGTTAAATTTGTTTTTCGTAGGACGCTATACCAACCGCCATTAATTTGATATTATGGCGGACCATATTTTACATTCTAATAATCCTTTAGGATAATCTCACGCGACAAGTTAAATCTATCGCCGAGAGAAGGTGCAGATTTACGAATTACATGTAAATCTAGGTTTAACAGAGTATTTATTTATTACACATAAAGTATCCCAAGAACTGTGTTCACAAATTCGAAATTGTAATCAACACACATCCAAGCTATACTGACCTTTTATTAATCCAAGCACGATTATTTTATTCCAGACGTGGTGTAAATCAATAAGCTGTAGATATTTTTGTTCTCACAAACTATGTTACCAGTAAACTTTGAAAACACAGCGAAGCTTCTCGCACAGGAAGGCGGAGTACAAAACAGCAACTATGGCCGGGGGAATTTTTTGTCTCTGTCAAATCATGTTTGTTTCACTTCCGGTTTATAATAAATCCGCAGGCTTATTACGTATCTTTGTAAACTAATGAATATTAATGATAGAATCCCTTAAATAATTTATGAAACGAATAATCAAACAACATCACTTATTTTATTTCGCATATCAAAGAAATAAACTTATCGACTTTCATTACAACGACAAGTAACGCCATCTAGTCGTCGTTGTCGTCAACGTTGTCGCATCGATTCATCACCTCAAATCAATCACAACACTTACTTATTAATCTGTGATACTTAATTCTAAGATAATTACATAGAGAAATATTCGATAATATTTATTTGTAATATCAGAGTCAATATCAGCGAAACGTGTATCAAATCCATTCAATATTTTTGCATAATTTCTTCAACTTTGACACGATAAGTTATACATAGAGCTTTCACAGATGGTAGCACTAGCAAGAACTTTGAATGTTATTTTTGTAATTTATTGATTTTTCCTCTCAGATCCCAGCATCTCCACCATGTCGCCGCCGCGCCGCCCCCTAGCAAGCGGCCCGCCTTCACGTCATCCAGGGCCAGGACCAGGACGCGCATGCTGGCCAGGCACGCGCGTCCGGCATCATCCCGGATAACGCAACGCCGAGGGAAGCCGCGGCGGCGAGTCGGAGTATTTGTTGTTTGTGAATAATTATATGTACCTGGGGTTTGATCCGAGAGGAATCTTCAATACTTTGGGAGGTTTGCTTCGCGTAATCGACCTTTAGTTCTTACTAGCTCGTACCGCGATTCAGCTCGCCATCTGTGGTTAAAAATAAATTGATTCCCACCATTCTATATTTTTTCATATACATAATTACGTAATAAAACATTTCTAGTGTCTTAGGTGTGAAGTTATAGCATACACATCTGCTAGAATTAGATATTCGGTCACATGCTCTACGAGATACTAAGTCATCGTAGTTTGTTGGTCTTTAAAGAGTTAACCGCAGCCAAGTCTGCTAATTAACCTCTTACTATTTCTGTGTATACCTCAGTTAACCGCAGCCGAGTCTGCCAATTAACCGAGTCATCATAATTTGGGTATTAAAGAGTTAACCGCAGCCAAGTCTGCTAATTAACCTCTTGCTATCTCTGTGTGCACCACGGGACTCTTTCTCATAATATAATATTCTATATCTTACTACATACAACTGTACAAATTAGTTAGGGAGACTTCGTATTGCAGCACCGAAGGTCTCCTCTAACGGACTGATCACGGCCTTTCGCCCAGTCTAATTCTCACGAGGTTTTCGCATTGCAGCATCGAAAGACCTCTTAATGTAACCGACTTCTAAAGCATCAGAAACTTTCATAAAGTTAGTAGATCTAGAGTTTAGACATTTAAATGGGGGAATCTCTACACTATTGACATAGTGTTACCACTTAGCTTATATTTATCTCTGATGAGCTGCCACTAGGCTGGAAGTCTCCATCAAAACACTAATCACTTTTACTTTGCACTTATTGAATTGGCTAAGTTACCTTTGGTGTATTTCAAATGACACAAAATGAAGCGGCAAACGCCATAGACTATCTAGAGATATCACTTAAGCGCCACAACCATAAACTATAAATACTCTTTATCTATAGTGGTGAACCCATATTACGATTATGTCAGTATTGCTAGCATATCACTAAGCATACACTAATGTTGTCATTTATGAATAGACTAGTTACACGTCTCGCTCTAACAATATTAATTTGATTCTGTTACCTGTTTATTTCGCGAGCTACACGTCGCGACAAGGGCCACATCCTCACACGAAAAGAAAGAAAGATGGTAAGATTTTTACAGAATAGCACTCAGGTATTGTATGTTGGATCGAGGCTTACCTACCATTAATGTGGTTTCGCCTGGTGTCGAGATGTTTCTTTTGTTGAAAGGAAGAAACAAACGTTTATTTGCGCCAGACGCTATCAGAAAAAAAACGGAAAAGAAAACAAAATGAAAACCGTATACAAATAGGGAATAATTGCGTTCGTGCCCGCAAAACGGCCATCGCTGTATGCCGACATCTTAAAAGGTAAAATAAAGATTTATAGGTTAATGCAAATCAGCAATAGGTACCTACTTTTCAATGAATAGAAATAAAGACAAACTGTTTATTTGTGCTGTGTTTATAGCTACTATTAGTTACACAAACAGACATCAAAACAATCTTCGCAGAACAATGGAATACAATTGACAAATTAATTTTAAATTACGACATTTCTATTTTATCGGTCATTATTATGTAGTTTACTAATTACTTTTCACTCTTAATTCCATAATACATCAACATTATTGACAACAACAAAATATAAACACCTAGCTGGCTGGCTCTGGTATATACCAATTTTTATTTTGTAGCATTATGAGATCGTCATTCTTTGTTCATTGTTCTTACATAATCAGCATTTATAATTTGAACATAATAATTCGAGTCAGTTTTTTTTACTGTTAGATTCAGATTTTTATATGACAAAGGAAATACAACCCTTGAAACGTGTTCTCTAGACTTATACTCTAACCCCCTTACAAATAAACGCGGTATAAAGTTATACAAAGTATAAACCTACGAAAATGTATGGTTATACCTTAGTTATACCTGGTATAACTTTATACCGCGTTTATTTGTAAGGGGGTAACGCTCTTACAAATAAACGCGGAATAAAGTTATACCGGGTATAACAAAGGAATACCCATACATTTTCATAGGTTTATACTTGGTATAACTTTATTCCGCGTTTATTTGTAAGAGGGTAAGTCCTTTTGAAGGACTCCAAATGATTCAAACGCCATAACAAAGAAAAAATGCCTTAATGTCAATAAACAACAACAACTCCATCATCATCATTATTGCCAATTTGATTGTGTCGAGTGGAGAAAATGACTTAAAATAGTAAGTAAAACTAGGCATGGATTTTATTTACCCTTCTTTAAATAGCTAGCCTCTGCTAGCACTCGAAATCGAGTCGTATATGACCACGAAAGTTGTTCAGTAGGTTTGAAAAGTGGTTATACTAAACACATTGACATAAGTCTACAGGCTAACGTAGTATCAACAGTGACTTGGTATTGCAAAGATTCTGGAACCTTCTGCCTATGCTAATTAACAATTTAATGATATTCTAGCTTCCAGCTATGGTAATTATAGTATTTATTTTGACTTTATATAAAGACAGGAGTGCTTTGTTAGCTTATGCAGAAAAACGAGAATGCAGGATGGAAGAGTAAACGAAACTTGCTCGAGTTTTTTGTACCCTTTCTTTGACAGAATAGAATACTCTTTATTGTACACCAAAAAAAGAAATTACACATATTTTTTTTACAACTACTTAATACTATGGGTACAAAGGCGGGATTATTGCTGACATCGAAATTTACCAGACAACCTTTAAAAAAAAACACCTTTAAAGAACTTTAAATAAAACAGGGGGTAGCCTATGATATACTGCTATATTAGAATATAAATATTATATAGCTATATAAAATACTATAGGTAAATAAACTTACAAATAAACATACATGCTACAAAATTTCAAAGAAGGGTTGAACAATGATGGAAGAAATTAGATAGAAACAGAAAAGCATTAAAGAGAAAGGAATATGCTTTTTTCTGAATCAAAGCTTACTTTATATATTATATAGACTTATGCAGAAAAGTTACAGAATATAGAGTAACTTTTCAAGATCATATAAGGCATCCATCCATAGGTACTAATATTACAAGCTGAGGTAACGCTGTCGGTGTTTGTTACCTTTTCATATCTAACAGCTGAACGGATTTGTATGAAACTTGACTGGCATATAGATAGAACAGAACCTGGATTAGGATATATTTTTTACCCGGGAGTATAATTTTCACGCCGGCGAAGCCGCTAGCAGAAACTGGTATCTTGTATTCATACATACATGTTACAAAATGTTGTAAATAGTTGGACGTTTGGCACCGTATCGGCACGGTGCTAATGCTAATGTCGAGGTGATGGCGGTGTCATTGACACAGCTTTTACTTTTTTTTGTCTGGCCAAAGGTTAGAAAATTCTCCTAGAATAAATATAGCTACTGTATCGTACCGGAAAAAATAGATTTTGTAGACGAAAAGTACCCAAACAAATCTATACTTATTAATATTATAAAGAAAGATTTTTTAGTTTGTTTGTTTGTTTGTACCGGATAGGCTCCGAAACTACAACTGCTAGGTTGGCTATTTTTTAATCCCGAAAACGGGTCCTGTGTGGTCGACGGGAGCGAAGCCGCGGGGAACAGCTAGTATTATATATGCGAATTTATCTGTCCGTTAGCATTCCTAAACTGCTGTAATTTCGATAAATTTTAATATATAGGTAGTTTGGTCTTGGAGAAAGATAAAGAATACTTTTCATAACTGGAGTAGGTACTACTTTTTACAAGGGAAGACCTTAGGATAATTTTCTTCCGACGCGATGCACATGCTAGTGAAGCCGCTGGCAGAAGCAGTAATAGCATATTTTATGTATACCTTAATTATACTTCATTTATTACTAAGACCATTCTCTTGGACGCTAAACCTGGATGTGATCGCGGACGAATGAAAGGTCTTGTGTGTATGTCTCCTAATGTGCGATGAGCGTATGGTATGCCAATTGAATCCCGTGTACCGTGTACTTGTATATCATTGTTATTTTGTTCATTGTTGTATGTTTTAAACATTTCTTCAACAATTAATACAATTGTTTGGCCGTAATATATTAAATGAAAAAGAAAACTAAAAATTAAGTAGATTTACATTGTGTTGTTGTTTGCGGTGTACACAGCCGGCAGCCGTTCCGAATGCGACACAAGCAGAAATTGGACTTTGACCGGCCTTGTTTGAACTCGTGAGTGTGAGAGCTGAGAATGTACGGCGTACGCGAAATACCTATATTTTTTATCAAACCGCATTTTTTAAACGCAGTTTGATATATGTATCGTAAATTCGAAAGTCCGGGTTTATCTGGGTTTGATTATCTGTTAATCTGCTTGAGGCCTGATAAGAGAGCCGGTAAACATGATAAGGGGATTATATGTATTATGTCGAGCCTCCTGGAGGCTCGCTCGTCTAATACCTGAAGGTTTTTGATTTTAGGTATAGCTTCTGCTTCTGAAGATGCTCCGTGTTTGCCAGTTACTGGGTTGTGTAGGTCAGATAGGAAGTCGGTATATGTAAAATACTGGTGCCTATTCAGCTACATCCGGTTAGATGGGAAGCTGACTCTAACATAGTTAGTTGGGGAAATGCTAGGCAGATTGATTCATATAGATACTTACAGCAGATGCTTGTCACGAGAAGGTGATACGATAACATTTAAAATAAGAATGCAAAATCTTCGTACTTTTAAAATAATTCTGCATATAGCTCCACACGAATTTGGAAATGTTCCACATTTTAGTCTTAGTCTTAACAGTTGGTAGGTGTGCGTCACATAATGGTACAAGAATACAATTAATTTGTGTACTGTACATTGTAATGAATTTATAATCAGTAAAACGTTTTGGTCATGTGATTAAATTATTGTGGCCGTATTGTTTCCGGATTTAAAATGCGGCCATTTTGTTCTTGAAATAGTCTTTTGTTAATGTCTTCTCGTCTTAAAAAGTTTCTTGTATTGTTCATAACATCATGGAATATGCAATCAATCTAATGACTGAGTAGCTGATGTGTTGCCAGATTCATTTTAATGCAGTGTCAGTTCCCTACTCGGATTGACTCGTTGTTGTCGATAGCTAATTGTAGGCTATCCAAGCTGAGGAGTTTGGGACTCTTTAGGCTGTTCAAGTGTGGCAGAAAACGCAAGTTTTAGACGCTCTTTGTATACTTTTTAATAGGATCTTTTTAGTCTTTTACTCTGCTCAATTTTAAATGGTTATGAACCTTTTGGTTCTGTACAAAGCAGGGAGCATTATATTTGTTCTTAGGATCGAGTCTTATAAAATATGTATTTAAATATGAAAGCACGATAATAGTCAAATTCCTTGTGAATAAAACAATTTCAGAGATTTGCAGAAATAATTTAATGTTATACTGGTATACTGGTTTATACTGTCCGTGAACCCTGTACTTGCAATTAAATGGTTGCGCACGAGTTGACAAGTTTTACTCGTTTGCTCACTAGTTATACATATAATACCTACCTGGGCAAACTATTCTTGTCCTTTGCAGGTCTTGAGATAAATTACGAATGAATATATTGTAATGGAAAGTTAAAAAAATAATATAAAATTAGTAGTAGATTGGTATCATCAAAAATAGGTACCTACTTTTTCAACACACACTCTAAAACTTACGATATATTAGGCTGATTGACAGACAGCCCATCCCACAAAAATTAAAATCAGCACTCGAAAAAAGAAACTTTAAGCCAGAAAGCCATAATTATTCGTCACAAAATAACATATTGTTACAAAATAAGCGTCGGATCCGATACCATCAACCATTTATAGAAGGGTTTTTCCGTGGAAAATCCAATTCATGGTAAACAATCAACAACAATTTTATACGCAGCAAATTTTGTTTATCCATAAAAAGATACATAAGTACTCTTGGTATATTCTAGAAGTGAAGGGTGTTTAAAGTTCACATATCTACATAAGAACATGAAGACATTGCACATGCACATATATTTAACTAGTCGAACGCGGGTCAACGACTGCTATTGACGTAGGCAGGCACGTAGGTAGGGCCCAAGATGCAACGGGTTAAAAAAAGAACACAATTTATTTATAGATGTTATAAATAGAGCTATTTTTACCTGAGTGTAAGGAAAGGGTTCTGTTTTTCGCGCGTATCTTGTATGTATGTAATTTATTTATTTTATTTTATTTGGGAAACAAACAGATGCAATAACAAACATAAGCATACAATTAGTTCAACACAATCCAGAACAGTTACCACAGATATGAGGTAATATTCTTTATTTCTTCATATCTTTCAATCCACTAAACGGATTTATATAATTAAGACATCGTTGTATAGGTTTTGATCGCCCAACTGTTATATGCAAAGTGACTTAAAAAAAAACCGGCCAAGTGCGAGTCGGACTCACGCATTAAGGGTTCCGTACCATTATAGAAAAAAACTCGAAAAAAAACACGTTTGTTGTATGGGAGCCCCACATAAATATTTATTTTATTCTGTTTTTAGTATTTGTTGTTATAGCGGCAACAGAAATACATCATCTGTGAAAATTTGAACTGCCTATCTGTCACGGTTCACGAGATACAGCCTGGTGACAGACGGACAGACAGACAGACAGACGGATCGCGGAGTCTTAGTAATAGGGTCCCGTTTTTAGGGTTCCGAAGTCAACAAGGAACCCTTATAGTTTCGCTCTGTCCGTCTGTCCGTCCGCAGCTTAGCTCGGAGAATCTAAGTACTAGAAAGCTAAAATTTGGCATGTATATACATATTAATAATTCCGACAAAGTGGTACAATCAAACCCTGAAAAAATTTTTTTTTTCTGGTACCTCCCATAGTCGTAAAGTGGGGATGTACTTTTTTTTTCTCATCTATCCCATAGTGTGGGGTATCGTTAGATAGGCCATTCAAAAATATTATGGGTTTGTTAAAACCATTTTTCGATTCAGAAATTCGTTTGCATAAAATTAAGCTTTAAGTTGCAAATTTATGTTAGAGTCAAGTGTCCCCCCCCCCCCTGCCGAAATGGTTGCTCTAGGCTATGTGAAAAAATTCACGGCAGTAGTAAATATAACGAAATTAAAAGGAAAATTATCACGGATAACAAGGCTTTACAAGTTTACGAGTAATAGTCGACCAACTTATAAAATGTACTTGGCACTGTAAAATTTTTGTACAAATGCCATTGAATTTTTTTTTGGAAACATTGGGTTTTATAACTCCTTCTTCAGTTACCAGTTAGTCCTTATTTAGTTTAAGTCAAGAGTGAATAGATTACATCTAGGCAAGCGTGCTTCACCGTAGACCACATCATCGCTTACCATCAGTCAAACGTGAGTATATAGAGTAAAAAATCCTATGTGGGCCCGTTTTTAGACTTTGTGAGGCGCTGAAACCGTTCTAATGTTTATGTAACAACAACAAAACCCTCTTTTTAGTCTGCATTATTATGCAACTTCGGAACCCTATTACTACGCGTGGCCCGACACGCACTTGGCCGGTTTTTATTATCCTTTGGGTAAGGAACCCTAAAAACATGGAAGATTATGGGCACCATATTGAGGAGGTCCCAATCTTTTTTTCTAAATAAAGGAATTGAGGAACATAAATATATACCACTTATATTTATAAAAGTAATTTGAAAGTAAATAGATTCATATCTAAAAAGTTGTAAATAAAAAAATCAAAAGACACGACTCCCTAAGCAGCGAACTAAAATGATGTATCTTATTAAAATAAGAAAAAAATCATGATGTGCAGTCGGAGGATGTCGCCGAAATTCGGTCTGGAGAACTATTTATTACTTATGAAATTCTCAAAATATAGATTGATGGCGTAGCAATAAATAAAATGCATTTTGTTACAAGTGTGCATATCTTGCAATGCAGTTGAGATGGAATCGACGCACAAGCAGAAGACGAGACCGTTAGCCCCGAGATTATAATCGTGAATTAGACGTTGGCACACTTGGCTTTATTGATTAAGAAGTGAGGTATTTTGGTATGGATTTAGACATTCCTTACTATGCATGTCACCATTTTACGCATTGGCTTTGGAAGGTCCATTAATCATAGCTAAGTGTAGGTATAAGATAAGAAGTCTAGACGTAGATAGATATTAACTACGACACAAGGACAACTACTAGACTGATATTTCGTACAATCAAGTAGTCCATCTCACTTAGCTAATATCATGACACATGGATTCATAACAACAAGCTTTATACGCAGTATTAAATTCTGTTGTTATTTTATGAATGCAATAAAAAGAAGCTTTGCCGATAAATAAGATTAAGTACCATACTATTGTATCGTACTTGAGTTGTTCAAAGTACGAGTTGGTTCAAAGTCTTAATAGGTACCTGCTATGCGATTGACCACAAGTCCACAAACATACCCGTGTTCGTGTAAATAGCACTCTTAGCTACCTTTGTTCTTTAGATATGTAGTGAATGAATATACTTAGATACATATTAAAAATAAGTAAGTAAATTTAGATTCAAGGTTTTGATGAAAACTTCACCCAAGTTTGTCATTTTACCATGGAACAAGTAGTTTTTATTTTTATTTTTTATGATTGATTTGATAGGCTCGCGCTTGACCACTATCTCACCTGATTGTATTGTAAGTGATGATGTGGTCGATGATGTAGCACGGTTACCTAGAAGAAACCTATTCACTCTTGCAGGGAATTCCACTCCTTAGCTGTACCACAGATAATATAACACTAGCATAGCTGTACGCATAATGAAAGTATTCCCAAAACGTTTGGTGTCTATGGGTGGGATGTCCACCATGTACCGATGACGCATCGCCGTACGTCTTGTAGTCTGATAATGGAAAGTGCTAGGAGTAATTAGTTCATTCAATTCCAACGCACACTCCCCGAAATGTAACCGATAAAAAACCGACAGACTGGCAACTTGGCGCCGATGTTCAAGGCTCTGGAGCCTAGACTCGACCAGTATCTCATCGCCGATGAGCCTCTTGGCCCGCTTTTCGATCGACTCTAGAGCATCAAGCTGGTACTTGGCAGATCCGTCCCAGAGATGAGAGCAGTACTCCATGCATGACCGAACTTGCCCTTGATACAAGTTGAGCAACTGTTCTGGCGTGAAGGACCGTCTCACCTTTGCAAGGATCCCCAACTTATTTTTTTTTACTTATTTTATTATTATTATTAGCAGTGAACCAATCTTGAACCTGCCGTAGGGCGTTATTTACGTCGTCAACGTGTAGTCTATTCATCTTAAAAATTAAAGATCAACAAATAACACTATGTTTAGTTTGTTTTCCAATAAAAATAAGAAAGGACCTAAAATTGAGCCCTGGGGTACCCCCATTTTCAAGTTTAGCTCCGACGGATTGATACCGTTTATTTGAACTAATTGCTGTCTATCAAACAAATAAGATTTTATTAAACTTAACGCTAATTGACCTAGCCCATAATGCTCAAGTTTCAGAAGTAATGTTTCATGATTAACGCAATCAAACGCCTTCGACAGGTCGCAGAAGATACCTATGGTATCTTGTGCCTCTGCCCACGCATTAGAGATGTGTTTTAATCGGGTAACACCAGCGTTGTACAAAATTGACAATGAGACAACAACTTGGCACATGAAAGTATGGAGTCCCGATCCAGAATAATGGGACCAGGGAAGGCAGAAGAATATGGAATCAACGGAGATTTTTTATTGATTTGTTATTAATCACACAAATTCACTCATTGCACGACCAATAGGATCATTATGGTGCATTGTATTTCACACACAGTGCGTTCTTTTTCACCTCCGAGTCCTCCGATAGAAAAAGACATACGCTCGGCTTTAAGTTTGACATATGTACCTGTGTATTTGTGTATATATGTGTTTACGTATTTGTGTACCTGTCTGTGGCATCATAGCTTCAAACAAACGAACCGATTTTGTTTTTTTTTTGTTTTAAGGTGACATTATAGGGGGGTGTTCTTAGCTATGTTTATGCAAATCGGTTCAGCCGTTCAAAATATATGGGTGCTTTACTGTTTGAATCGGGGTATTTGCGCAAGATATCGTGTCAGATGCTTTAAATTTTGAAGGCAGTCTCCGAGTGGGGCGATGCCAATCTGCTCAGGTTCAATGCTGCTAAGACCCAGGCGTGTCTTTTTTCCGCTAAAAGGACCCAATTTCACCCGGCTCCTACTTTCCGTGGTGTGACCGTGCCGATAACGGACCATCTCGAGCTTCTTGGCGTTACGTTGACATCGACTCTTAATTTTAGCCCATACATTGAGGCAAAGGCTCAGCTGGCTGCCAAAAAGCTGGGGATCCTTGCAAAGGTGAGAATATACTTCACGCCAGAACAGCTGCTCAGCTTGTATCAAGCGCAAGTTCGATCATGCATGGAGTACTGTTCTCATCTCTGGGACGGATCTGCCAAATACCAGCTTGATGCACTAGAGTCGATCGAAAAGCGGGCCAAGAGGCTCATCGGCGATGAGGCACTGGTTAAGTCAAAGCTCCAGAGCCTTGAACATCGTCACCGAGTTGCCATCTTATCGGTTTTTTATCGATTACATTTCGGGGAGTGTGCGATGAAATTGCATGATCTAATTCCGCCAAACCCGTTTCATCATCGGACTACCAGACGTACGGCGATGCGCCATCGGTACATGGTGGATATCCCACCCATACGCACTAAACGTTTTGAGAATACTTTTATTATGCATACAGCTAAGTAGTGGAATTCCCTGCCGGAGTCTGTGTTTCCCGATAGCTATAATCTAGGGGTCTTTAAGTCAAGAGTGAATAGGTTACTTCTAGGCAAGCGTGCTCCATCGTCGACCACATCATCGCTTACCATCAGGTGAGATGGTGGTCAAGCGCGAGCCTATATCAAATAAATAAAAACAAAAAAAAACTGTATGAATATATTTGTATTGTATAAATACAATTTCTTTTTATTATTCCATAACTGCACAGCACATGTGTAAGTATGAGTACTATGTAACAACTGTAAATCTACCATTTGCTGTACCTATGTGTCGGTCGTAGACTTGTGTGCGCCTTGGCAGTTGAGAGTGTCATACTCTCTCTAATGTCTCTCAGAGGGTGGCACATGTGTTGGATCATTCGGTTCCCTTGATGATGGTTGAGCTGTGTGGTGCCAATCCATGCGTCATGTTCGTGAACGGGCGTTCAGTCGGGACTGGTCATAACCCTAGCTGCCACGGCCTGCTTTTAATTGCATACTTATTGTATTTTTGAATTGTTTGTTTCGCGTGCACGTCTTTTTATGTCGTTCTCACATATATGAATAATTCCAACAAGAATTATATAGCCAAATAATTTTAATTTAAACTAATGGAAAAGAGTATCCGTGGAGTTTCGTGGAGTTTCTTCGTTGGATTCTTCTCCATAGAGACCTACTGAAGCTTGCGAATGTGCAACTAGATTCATATTTTGTTTACCAATTCAAAAGTACCTGTCTAAGTTGAAATAAAATATTTTGATTTTGTTGACCTTGGGTTATCTGTTATGGCAATTGGGTTTGCTTGGGGTCTCTTTCTATATTGGACCACCAGGTCAACCACCTCTCTTTTGTTCTGGTAGGCGCCAAGCTATTCGTACCAAAGTGGTCCTCACTACGTCTCTCGACGTGACCATATCAACGAATACGAAAATATTGATTCAACATTAACCTTGGCAAATCTAAATTCCGCTCTACCTGTTTTGCGTACATCCACGCTATATGTTACGACATACACATTTGCATTCTGTTTAGGCATTTTGGATGCATACTTATACTAATAAATTAATCTCTGCACTACTCGTTGGTCTAGTGGTCGCAAGTGAACATGATGTTCTCGGTTCGCTTCCTGGGTCGAGTAAGTGTTATTGGTTTTTCTCATCTGCAGTTTCTCAGTAGCATCCGTCTGGATTCTTAGTGCCTGTTTAGATCGGTACTGGATTTACCAAATGGATGGCTGGAAATGTCGGGTGAGCTGTTTAATAAAGTAATACATCCATCCAAACTTTCGCCTTTATAATATTAGTGTGACTAGCTGCCGCCCGCGGATCCACCCGCGGAGCCGCCAACTTGATATTATATAAATTATAGCCTATTTATATATTCTGATGTATAAGGTATATTTCTGTAAAGTTTAATCTAAAGCCGTTCAGTAGTTTTTGCGTGAAAGAGTAACAATCATCCATCCATCCATTCTCACATACTTTCACGTTTATAATAGTAAGTTGGATATACAAGTAAGAAGTAAGATAAGAAGATAGATAGCAAAATTCTCTATTAAAAGTTCAGATATTTGTAGATTATGAATAGGTCTGTTCGTGCTTAAACCTTTACCTGTAGAAATCACCAGTCCATTACAGAAAGCATATAACGTTGTCACATCACTCAAGTTATATAACAGTCCTTATGTGAACTTTCTAGCTTTCTCAAAACTTTTACCTTTGTACCCTTTTTGAAGAAGCTTTCTTGATTTATGAGTTGTGACTATAAACATTTGAATGAATGAACACAACATAAAATATCGAAGGGCTGTAATAGTAGATTATCCACCAAGGGGATAAAGCAGTGTTTTACGTCACGGGCGGCATATTGAACCCTGAGCGTAACGAGGGACAAGCTCGGGAGTTAGAGTCCTGAGTGAAGAGAGGGGTTCAAGCTACCCAAGACGAAGACAGGCTTTATCCCAGAGGATCGCGAGCATTCTCTACTTTTCACACCTTCTGCGAGACAATAAAAAGCCAGCGTTTTATATATTAAATATATATTTGGTAATTAATTATTATAAATCAAAAGTTAATATCGAAATTGGAAACATTAGTCCAGTTATGGAAGGGTGGAGTAACATTTTTGTTCAGTACATTTATCAAAATTGAGGTGGAGTTTATTTCAGTACTTAATGATGTAGAAATTTATGTTCGGGAGTCATTTTGGGTCGTGAACGATGGTAGCAAGTTTCCTGTCGCAAAATATGTAGAAACACTGTTGTAGAATCACTATCGCTCGAAATTTTTTGTCAACACGAATATTACAACAAAATTCACTGAAAACCACAGCACCAAATATCGTCTTATGTTTCACATTCATTGATATCGCGCCTGTTTTCTTTGTTTATTTTTTGAGTTCTGCTTATGGTGGCCAGTGCGATTTTCGAACAAACTTCTTTACAATGCCATATAGGCATTTTTTACTTACATCATTCAGTTTTTCACGAGTTTTCACACGATTTGACGTTCCAAATTTAAATCACTTTACTCACTTGGGAGTTTCATACAATTTTACCTCCCTTGGGAGGTAATGCTTTACTTACTATACGTTGAGATTGCATGATATGTAATTGGACATTGTCGAGCAGGTGGTGTGAAAATAATATTATATTCTTCATCGCCTGCCCTTGTCTAATATTAGGTACTTACATTACCCCCTATTAACCACGTTATCATTCACTCCCTTTCACATCATTCCTCACACAAACAGAAGCCATCAATTTTCTTTGGTTTTCTCTCAATTCATCAACATTTCGTTCATTCATTTCATTCGTCATAACATATACCAAGACAAACGAGTCCCTTCCTTCTCTCTTTCCCCTTTCTTCACTGGTGCCACTTCCGAACTTAAAATGTGTGATTTAGAGGTGAAGAAAATGAAGTCTTATTATTAATTTAATCGATACCTACCTACCTACACGTTAACATTAGGCACTTATAGCACAGATAATAAATAATACTAGCATCTTATAGTAAGTATAGGTAACCTAATAAAAGTATTTTTAGCATAGCAAGTTGTAGTTATATTAATAGTAGCAGACACTAATAGATATGTTTGCCATCATAGTAGTAGGTAGGTATTTTTAAATACCAAACAAGTTTCACGTCTGGAGGTGTGGCACAGTTGTTTGTTGCGCAATAAATAATATATATAATTAGATAGGCATCTTTGAAGACAATAATATAGGTACATAATAAGCAGGCAGAAGCCTTCTTTATTAGTCAGGCTAGACTCACTGTATTGTGAACGAAACAAAAGAGTAAGTAATGTATTCGTAATGAATATTATGTCTGTCATTGCATCAATTGCGTACTGGCTGTTAGGTATGCATGTTTTAGTAATTTACTTAATAGATATAAAGTTGTTTATTTGTATGCTTGTAGAAGGTAATTTCTGATACTAATGAAAATTCTTTGTTTCATAGAGTTTTCGCGAAAACGCTTATCGTGCTGGGGATCTGTAGGATAGAGCACGTGAGCGAAGCCTTGAGAAAAGCTAGTAAGGTATTTTTAACCCCCCACGGAAAATAAGGGTGTTATCAGTTTGATGTTTGTATCTGTGTGTTTGTGTATTTGTATATCTGTTTGTGGCATCATAACTCCTAAATAGATGAACCGATTTTGTTTTTTTTTTAATGGTGACTTCATAAGAGAGTAGAGATTGAGGTGTTTTATATATTATTGGAATTGGGGTGTTTTCGCAAGATATCGTGTCATAATTACGTGATCAATAGATTGTCGATCGAAGCGTGTCTATTACTAGATAAATAATGTAGCATGAGATAAAAATAAGTCGGTGTTTTTTTTTAAAGTTCACTTGTTATAGAACTAGTTTTAATAAATGGCAAATAAAATGGCTAGTAAACATATTGTTCAAGAATCGATACAAAGGTGGTTTATAAAGAGACAAGGTCTTTTATAAATAATGTCAATCGGCCTAGGTCAAAAAGAATTAAAAAAAAATATTGCAAAACGTGTATAAAATAATTATGTCTGTGTTGCTTTAAAAATATTTAAATGTAAATTGTTTCCGTGACACAGTATTTATAAACACAAATGTTGGTCTGCGTCACACGCCTTATGGAGTTACCTATTTCAATAATCTTAAGTTTGCATTCTATGTTGATGACGTTATTAAAAAATGACTCGGAGAATAGTTCGATTTGACAACGAATAACAGGCGGGGCTGCGCAGTAAGCATTTCGCAGCCGCCATTAAGTTTACATCGAACTATACCTACAGCATTCTAATTAAATAATAGAAAATGCTGGCATCTCACCAATTTGCACGCGAACAACTTACTAATTAGATTTAGTAGTTTTGTTGGTTTTTTCTGTACAAATGTGGACTTTATAATTCAATTAACTATTGTATTATTCCAGTATGTTCTCACTTACTATTATTCGGCTTAACCTAGATCCGGGAGGCTTTGATATCTTTTAATAATCTCATTTTTGCTTAGCGATAATGTCGGTTTTTCCGAACGGCTTACGGCCTTGTGATAAGGTTTTTCATTATCACTTGATGAATATTATCGGGCAATTTCTCTATCGAGGTAGCTATCGTGTATTAATCTTTATCGATTATTTTCAATCAGTACGATACGAAAGGTCTAGAAGCGTGTGGTAATGTGTTATCAGACTGTGGGGGCTGGAGCATACAGCCTGCTACTAAATTATAATACCTATAGATCGATAGTATTAAGTAATTATTATTTGCAAATACTGGCCAAGTGCGAGTCGGACTCGCGCACGAATGGTTCCGTACCACTATCGCATAAAACGGCCAAAAAACCACGTTAGTTGTATGAGAGCCCCACTTAAATATTTATTTTATTCTGTTTTTAGTATATGTTGTTATAGCGGCAACAGAAATACATAATCTGTAAAAATTTCAACTGTCTAGCTATCACGGTTCATGAGATACAGCCTAGTGACAGACAGACGGACCGCGGGGTCTTAAGTAATAGGGTCCCGTTTTTACCCTTTGGGTACGGAATCCTAAAAATCGCGATTACTAATGCCATTTCTCACAAATATTGGATAAAAATACTTAGTGTTTATTTAATTCATCAATTCAAATTGTGGTTATTTCGAAAATGTGTTGAAAAAAGTCATTCGATACGCGTGAGCATTTGTCATTGCACTCTTGGTCCTATAACGCCAAACTGGAGTGTAATGACAAAGATTACTCAAATGTGCTAAGTATTTATTTGGTATCAGGAAATTGAAGGCCCCTTGCCCGTCATCAGATGACGGGCATCTTTTCACCTACTGGAAATCGGAAAATCCTAATAAATTAACCATAAAGTATTGGTTTGTGTGTGGAAAAGAAAAAATCCATTTGGCAATTGATTGGTATCAAGACGTGTACTTATAAATAACGATTTTAGAACATCTAGTACTTACTGTATGTGCTCACAATCTATGAGTAGGTACTCTACACAGATTCTAAGCACATACCTACTACGGGTAGAGGCGGAGGTATGTACGCACTTTGCCTTGGTTGTTTACCATCCTCTTGTAGTAGTGTTTAAGTTGTTACATGAACAGAAACTTAGATTGCAGAGCAAACAAGAAACTTGTTAAATCTTACGCTTTTTCTTTAGTTTGTAAATGTCTTATAGATAACTAATAGATACTTAATAGTAACTATAGTAAGTAGGTACAGCTACATTTTGATAAAGTGGGCGAGGAATAAGATTTGTAGTTGCACACGAGGCCGGATTGCAGGCCGAGCCGAAGACAGGGGCGGAATTCACCTAGAGTCCAATGATAAATGATGAAAGACGTTTTTTAACACGCTTGCGATAAAACAATGAATAAAATTTCATAAATAGAAGATTTAGATGCAAATACTCGTAGGCAAGAAATGGCTTCACGTCACGCGTCTCTTTTTTTCGTGCATCTCTTCATATTTTCCGCCATGCCATCCAGATTCATTTCAGCTGTCAATCCTGCCTCGACTGCAATAACTACACAATCGACCTTTTCGTTCTTACGACCTTAGCAATAAAGCTGAAAAGTAGTCCACCGGAAACTAGCGTGCAGTCAGTTACAATTTAATTCTATCTATTGTTTAGAGCTGCACTGCAGAGTTCTTAAATTAATATGCACAATAAATTGTGCTACGTATGTAGGTGATACCTTGCCCTTTATTGAACTCAGCAGTGTAAATTAAAATAATTGTGTTGTAGAGGTGGCTGACCTATGCGTCTAGTTTTTCCACAAGATTCTTAAGTATTCTGATTAAATACTTGAATTAATTGTGTAGAATAAATATGGTGAAGAAATTGTATAGTCTTATGCAATCCTACGTGTTCTCATATACATACGCAATAGATCGTAGATAATAGAAAAGAGCCTCCGTTATCTGCTCTTTGAATAACTTCTTCACCAGGTTGTCTGCATGTATTTAAAATGAAAAGAATACATCAATAGTAGTACGTAGACGTAGTCATAGTGTAGCGTTACGTATAGTTCAAAAGAACTATACGTAAGCCACGTTAATAAAATTAAAGGTAACTATAAATTAAAATTAATTAAAAGGATAATGAGTATAAAACTATGGGCCGGCTTCGCACGACGTGGGCAGGTTTTTCATAGCAGGCAGGAAGGCTGGGCAGCTGGACGGGCAGGCTAGGCAGCTGGACGGACACGAAGGCGTGGAATGCCCGAGGTAGGCAGATGAGCACGCAGATGGTCAAGGCTTGAACCAATTGTCAGGATAACAGGCAGGTAGCAGTAGCAGTAGCACTGGTGCAGGAACAGGCAGCTAGGAGTGTGGAGGTCAGGCTGTGGCTTAATATGCTGATCAATCAAGCCCTTTTGATATGAAGCGGTGACCGTCGAAGTTAAAGAACCAGTAACACACTCAATAAATTATATTTATTGTATTAAACAGAATTGGTAGATTCACAGGCCTTATATTTAATAGTTGTAAAGAGAAATTTTAAATACAATTGTAAACTTCATAGTATCAAACAGAAAAATGGACTACTAGCGTTCAGTCCAGATTCAAGACTCGATTCAAGACTGCAAAGCCCTCGGCCTTTCCGTCTTTTATATCCACCGTTTGACAGAATCAGAATCAGAATTTAAGTTGGTTACATCTTGTTGTCATAAAAAAAGTGCAACCTGCCAGTATTCAAAACAGCCAGTAATATTCAATCCAAAACCTTTTCGATGAATTCTGAGAGCGTGTAAATTAATTTACAATTTATAAAATACAATATTTGAGCTAACCATATTGATAAAAAGAATTTAAATTATATAAATCAAAAGTAATCTTCATAGACTAAGCTAGCAAGAAGCTCTATGACAGAAAATTTAAAAGGAAAAGTATTGACAGCTTGACAACCTGACGTAGGTGTCATAACATTGAAAAATATGATTATTTTATATGAAAACGAATCGTTTTAGACCGATTCGCAGAATAATAATGTAAACGTATAAAGGATGCGAAGTATAAGTATATGATGTAAAATGTATTGGCATGGAATAATATGAAGTAAGTATTAAGAGACCTAAGTGTGAAATAACTAAAATATGTGGTTTAAAATAGCGAAATACCACATTTCCCCAACAACCCCGGAAAATTTTCAACTCCATTGAAAATTTTGAAGGTTAAAATAAGTCCTTGCTCCAACACACAACATCTTTCATACTTTCGTCAAACACTCTCATTCATTCACACGTAGGGGATATGGTTCACATTCAATGACGCATACTCCAACAAAGAAATATTTATATTGTAATTACGAAGGCTTTTTTTTTAATTAGGTGTCGTAACCCGCACCTGTTTGAAAACCCAATTTAGAAGAGAGCATTAGGGCTTATTTAATGAGTTGCTTATCCGCTCAAGAGCATTAGGGCTTATTTAACGAGTTGCTTATCCGCTCGAAAAGTTTAAAGTTTAAGAGACACTCGAGTTTAAGAGAGCCCAAGAGGAACTTGAGTTTAAGAGAGCTCAAGAGTAACTTGAGTTTAAGAGAGCTCAAGAGTAACTTGAGTTTAAGGTTTAGAGGGTTTTAAGAATACCTCTAAGAAAAGATAATGCATTAGGGGCTTATTTAATGAGTTGCTACCGCTCAAAAAAAATAAAATAATGCATTATAGCCAAATGAGGGTGAGGGTGAGGGTTAATGAGTGCTAAAGGCGACTCAAGAGAGTAGAGTTGAGGTCAAGAGTTACAGAAAACTTAAGTTTAAGAGGACTTTAAGAGGTGAGTGTAGGGTAGTGAAGTATTAGAGAGTTATGTGTTATGGAACGTTATGGTAACGACTATAGGATATTCTCCTACAGTACGTCGTAGAGTAAACCAAACCCCAGCTTGTGAGTGACCACGAATGGTTTTAAAAACACTTCCAAGTGAAGAATGGGTGCCAATTACCAGAGGGTAAAAGGGATGTGTGTGGGGTGTAGTGTAAGTAGGTATGAATATGTGTTGAGTAGAAGAAAGAAGAAGAAGAGAAAAAGTGAATAAGGTAAATAAATAAATAAATGAATATGAGTAGACTAAGCCAAATAAGAGTCCAAAAGAAAGTACTAGTGGTAGTTTTTTTAGAATTTTGAAAAAGATAACGCTGATTTTACGTTGGGCGCCAAACTGTAGCGTTACGTATAGTTCAAAAGAACTATACGTAAGCCACGTTAATAAAATTAAAGGTAACTATAAATTAAAATTAATTAAAAGGATAATGAGTATAAAACTATGGGCCGGCTTCGCACGACGTGGGCAGGTTTTTCATAGCAGGCAGGAAGGCTGGGCAGCTGGACGGGCAGGCTAGGCAGCTGGACGGACACGAAGGCGTGGAATGCCCGAGGTAGGCAGATGAGCACGCAGATGGTCAAGGCTTGAACCAATTGTCAGGATAACAGGCAGGTAGCAGTAGCAGTAGCACTGGTGCAGGAACAGGCAGCTAGGAGTGTGGAGGTCAGGCTGTGGCTTAATATGCTGATCAATCAAGCCCTTTTGATATGAAGCGGTGACCGTCGAAGTTAAAGAACCAGTAACACACTCAATAAATTATATTTATTGTATTAAACAGAATTGGTAGATTCACAGGCCTTATATTTAATAGTTGTAAAGAGAAATTTTAAATACAATTGTAAACTTCATAGTATCAAACAGAAAAATGGACTACTAGCGTTCAGTCCAGATTCAAGACTCGATTCAAGACTGCAAAGCCCTCGGCCTTTCCGTCTTTTATATCCACCGTTTGACAGAATCAGAATCAGAATTTAAGTTGGTTACATCTTGTTGTCATAAAAAAAGTGCAACCTGCCAGTATTCAAAACAGCCAGTAATATTCAATCCAAAACCTTTTCGATGAATTCTGAGAGCGTGTAAATTAATTTACAATTTATAAAATACAATATTTGAGCTAACCATATTGATAAAAAGAATTTAAATTATATAAATCAAAAGTAATCTTCATAGACTAAGCTAGCAAGAAGCTCTATGACAGAAAATTTAAAAGGAAAAGTATTGACAGCTTGACAACCTGACGTAGGTGTCATAACATTGAAAAATATGATTATTTTATAAGAAAACGAATCGTTTTAGACCGATTCGCAGAATAATAATGTAAACGTATAAAGGATGCGAAGTATAAGTATATGATGTAAAATGTATTGGCATGGAATAATATGAAGTAAGTATTAAGAGACCTAAGTGTGAAATAACTAAAATATGTGGTTTAAAATAGCGAAATACCACAATAGCTAGGGTCGAATAGAATGTTTTGCAAACAACAACATCAACTATACAATGGTTCGCTTTTCTTCGCGATAATCCTAGGATTTTTGCAAAAGAGTGGATTATAGAAAACTAAGAACGAATCTTGCCATCTTGCATTAATCTATTTAGCAAATATCAGAATTTTTGCGAAGCCCTAGTCTGGTTAGGACGAAAGAATACAAGATTCAATCAGTAGTGTCAGGCGAATAATCTACAAATATATTATCTCCACTCGCAAGGCCTCCAACCACAAGTGACTATTGTTTTACAATATTATTTATAATTCATTTTTATCGTAATTTAATATAACAAAGCTTTCTTGAAACAAGCCCCCTGGCCTTCAAGATTAACCGATTATTAAGGCTATAAACTACCTACCTATCTATTACTCTGTGCCTGTATAGATTACGTAGGCGGTATGTTTACACATGCTATAAAAATTCGCTATATACCTGTCCAATTGACGTCACATGGGCTCTAATTATTGACCATTATTATTAGGTATTCGGTTTTTTCCGCATTATGTATCTACATCTTAATTTTTTATGATATGTTTCTGTTTACATATCAAGTCTCAGTTTATTCTGTAGATCCCAACTGTGTTTGGCCCAACTTCCACTCTAATGGATGTAACTGGATACCAGTATTTAACATGGAGCTACTGCCTATCTGGCATGCAGAACCCAGTTACTGAGTAATATGATTATTTTTATTATTCCATTTATTTATTATATATACATACTTTTACATTTTAAATATTATTCTATAAAAATTATAAAATAAAAATGAAATGTATTATTATTCCATTTATTCAATTTAATTTAAATATTTTTAAATTTTTAAACATTATTCTGTAAAAAAATAAAACAAAAACATATAAAAATAGTAGCCCACCGGTATCGGGAACAGGGTCCAAGCTACCGGTGGTCAGGGCTCCTGAAAGAGGAACCTCCTGACTATACGCGCCGTGTCCAGGAGTACCGCTTTCTGGATCAAGCCCTTGATCCAGCTGCCCAACGGGAGCCTCCACAGATGTTCGTCGAGGCTCTTGGCTATTATGCCATTGGCCGTCACGACTATCGGCACAATGACTGCTGTATTCTCATCCCACATGTCGACAACCTCGCGAGCTAGATCAATTATTATTATTACTATGAGCCTGCTATGCCTCACTGCAGGGCAAAAGGCCTCCCTTTCGTCTTTCCATTGTTGCCTGTCTCTTGCTATGTAACATGATATGATACCCCTTGGTAAAACTGGCTAGCAGACTTTCAAGCTTCTGACTACTCGTGACGGCTGACAAAGATCTATAGGTGATAGCCGGGCTTTAAGTGCTTGCCGAGGCACGCTACGAAGTGGTCAGTGTGGTCACCATACTATCAGTCATCTACGGACCGACTTCGGCATGGCTTCCTCATGGGGTCGTCATAACTAAGTCACCAGCCCCTCGTTCTGTCTAATTGTATATATATTGATCGTGCGATTAATATAATTTAATTTTTTTAAACAGAAAACGACCGCCGTTTATTAGCCCACCGAACAAAACACCCGTATAGTCGGAGAATCCTCTTCTGTCTATGGTAGATGAGAAACTTTCTACCTTGCCTGTTCCTCATACAAGGGTTATGAGGGGAAAAAATACTTAATAAATTACTTAAGAAATTTTATGGTGCTTGCATTTACAGTTTGTGGCAAACATATTTTGTTAAATTGTTATCCGACAAAAAATATTATCTGGTAAAATGTTGCCAAGACGAGACCTTAATGGCTCGCTCTATCAAAACGTTATCAGAATTCATGTAGAGCCAAACTTCTAACTCTACACGCACTTATTTTTTTTTTGTTCTACTGGGAACAAATGCATTACGCATACCCGCCCATTGGGGGAATGGGGGGCTATGTGGGACTCCCCGGGCTGACTGACCCGGTATACCCACTAAAATAACCCAGCGGCACTCCCACATCGTCTGCGTGGAGGAGGACTGGGAAACCGACACAGCCTTTACTTCCAGTCCTCCGCCGACGACCGCCCGCCTTTACAGCGGGGCCTTCACGCCCCTCCCTTAGTGGAGGGGCCCGGGAACGACCGCGAGTGCTCGGCCGTTCCCGCACGACGAGGGTGGTGATTGGTGCAATGCGAGCGAAAGGCGCCCCCGCGCCTGTCGTCCGCTAATCACCACCAGGAGGTGGGAGGAGACGATCATACAACCACCTTCTCCCACCCCTTCATCGCCTGCGGAGAGGCGGCGCGAGAGGATCGTCCTCCCGCGCACTCTCCGCCGCCTCCTTTTGCGACATCACGACCTCGCAAAAGGAGGCAACCGCCGCCCAGGCCTCCTCACTCCCCAACATGGAGTTGACCACGCCAGGGAGTGAGAGGTCCTGCCCGATCACACTTGTTAGGGCACGGCGCAGCTCAGCCCAGGCTGGGCACACCTCGAGGGTATGCTGCGCCGTGTCCTCTACTGCTCCGCTGTCATGGCACGCCGGTGTTTCCTCCCTCCGGATCCGGTGCAGGTGCGTTACGAAACAACGGACAACACCTGCACCAGACGGAACGAGAGGAAACCGTGTGGCCACTCGAGCCAGCCCTGCAGGACTGGACCGAGCGCGTCCAGCGTCCGGCGGCCAAAGGCGGCGGTGGCGAGGTCCTCCGTCCAATGGAGGACGATGGCGTCCCTCACCTCCCGCCGCACGGCCTCCCGCTCTTCCGCGGCGGGGCGCTCTCCAAGCGCCTTACGCCGCGCCTCCCATTCGTACACTCTGGCGAGCACCCATGACTCCAACTCCCAGCGAGGGGTGCCGGCCAGAGCGCACGCCGCCGACAAATTACCTTACACAAATTACCTTAATCAAAATCTTATGTGGCTTGGGCGCTTCGCTACCATCGTAGTCTCATACAAATTTTCAACCCTAATAGTAAAAGTTCAGTTCCAAGTTTTTGTTTTTTGTGTACTAATACTAGCTTACATACCAAATTTCAGCTTTCTAGGACTACAGAAAGTACCCTAAGTATTTTGATGATCTTCAGTGAGTGAGTCAGTGACGAAATCGGGGTTTTTAGATATCAATAAAATCTATAGTATAAGAACTATGCAATTTAAACTTTGTATTATTATGTTTAATAAGTCCACTATTGCCATCATATCTCGAGAATTTTGTTTATCTGGATACAATCCAACCCAAGTTATGAGGGTTCAAAAAAACGACGAAGTGCTTCGAGAAAAGGTAGGTAATGCCCTTGCGCTTCGCTTGGCTCGTCTTGGCGGGGGCACTACAATGCCCCCAGATTGGGAACTTCTATTGAAAAAACAAGATGGCGGCGTTAGTTCCGATTTTGACCACACGCTATAAACCCTTTAGCGCTGTACTCGTTGTGGTTGCGAATTTCAAAAATTGCCCTTGAGTGTGTGACAAAACCTAATAAAAAATGTTGTCAACGTAACATTGACACTGCACTTGGACTTGGTAATACGGAAACAGAATACTAAAGTAGGTATTACTGCAAATTGGATTACTTACTAATTTGTTTTACATCTGCTGCTGCTCTTGGGAGAAGAATATCTACCCTTTCAAAAAATAATAAATGTGTGTGTTCATCTCTCTCGTAGCATGGAATAGACAAATCTATTAGTTTAAAACATTATTGTTGTATGAAAATATGAAACAAGTACAAAATTATGATTATTCTTAATTTTGACAAAGCTTTCTAGAAACAAGGTTATTTTGTAAAAGGTGCTGGTAGGGCAACACCTGGTTATTTTTCTTGGACTTCAGGTTTAGTTCCAGAAAAAGTTTTTCATAATGATGAGTAGGGTATAACGACGCCATTAGAAGTTTTCAATTGTTTCAATATACCTTGTTTAAGTTGTATAGCGGGTCTTCGAGTCTGCAATACGGTCAAATAAAGTTGGTAGCAGTTCAAACAGTCGTAGAATGGTTTCGATATAAGTCGACCGTGTAATACCGCTGCGCCAAGGTTGTGTATAGCCGCTTTGTTTTGACTCGCGGTCATATCTCGCAACGTAGCGCTATCGATCGCACGCACACAGTTTACCCGCGAAAATCATTTTTACCTTTTACAAAAAAGATCAATAAAAATGTACTCCATCGCAGAAGTTACTTTGGCATTCGTTGTCCTCTATCTCTTTTCGTTCCTTTTCGAAGTGGTGGCAGGATTAGTTGTATAAAAAAAGAAAATGAATTTATAATTTACTTTCCGTAATGTGATATTTTTTTTAAGTTAGGTGTTTTAGTTAGTTTTTAAGTTAATTAGTCAAAACATCAATGCAATTTAGATGTATTAAGTTAGGTATTATTTATTTAGGTAGGTACGTTAATAATAAACCTCAAATATTTTGAAGAATCAAAAAACTATTGGACCAACTAAACAACACCAATTAGGTAAGTCTCCATTGCTAATTTAAATGTTTATAAGGAATGTTTTCACTATTCACAATAATACTATACTTATACTCTAGTAAACTAGTACTAGAACATTAAATTAAAAAAGAAACATTATCAATATCCTATTTAGGTCAGTCGGATCTCGGATAATACAAATTGATTACCTTGCTTTACAGCGCACAACGCCATCTGTTATATTATTTCTAAACTAAATTAAATTGGGATCCAAGAAATTCTGTTGTTCTACTTTGTTTTCTGGTTGTTGGTCATTTAGCGAGCATGTCAGTGGTAACCTTGAGCTGGCATGTTGCAGTAGACAGTTTCAGTAGAAAACGAGGCTAGCGTATACTGGTTTTGTTACCAACGATGAGCGGCCTAACGCGTAGTAAGGGTGTTTTTAGTATAACGCGGCATTGCTCAAGCATTTGGCCCCGCATGCGTAGTAGGTCCCTTTATTGTAAAGCCCGCGTGCTTGAACAAATCCGCGTGATACTAAAAACTCCCATTTTATGCCATGTTATGCCAAACTAATAAAATTAGAATGTTTGGTCCATCTGGAAGTTATATTGCTTGTCATACTGACTCCGTTTTTAAAATTAGGGGGTAGGCATACATGAAACCCATTGGCAGTATAGTTTGAGAACAGATCCCAATAGTATTTTTATCTGTTTTAATTTATATCATTTTGACAATCAAGATGTGTCAAAATTATGTGAATGTCAAAATCTGCTGTGTTTTAGATCGATTGTGGAAGTGAATGTGATGATAAATAAAAAGATTTCAAAATGAAGTTTACCAGATTAAGTCGTGGAATAAGTTACAAACGTACGGCTGTAGCTGCACGTGGATTTTCCACCGTGTCCGACAAAAAGTGGCAAAGTGTAGTGGGTTTAGAAGTGCACGCACAGTTGAACACTGAATCAAAACTATTTTCTGGTGCTCAGAATACTTTTGGCGGTGTAGTGAATAATTGTGTGTCATTATTTGATGCTGCCACTCCTGGTACATTACCAGTGCTCAACAGAAAATGCGTGGAACTAGGTATAATGACCGCATTAGCCCTATCTTGCAAAGTCAATGAAGTGTCGACTTTTGATAGAAAACACTACTTTTATGCCGACTTACCGACTGGTTATCAAATAACGCAGCAAAGAAACCCATTAGCTAGCGATGGCGTTATTAATTTTCAGGTACATATCAGTTTTGCAGTTAGTTAACCTTAAAATAGAACCGAATATTGACTGTTTACATAACAACATTACAACTTGTATTAGTTGATAAACTTAAATTAATGTTTATTTATCATTTAATTCCAGGTATTCACTCCGGGAGTACACAAGAAACCCTACACAAAAAGTTCCAAGATCAAACAAATCCAGCTAGAACAAGACAGCGGCAAATCGTTGCACGATGCGGAACTTAAACAGAGCCTCATTGACCTCAACCGAGCTGGAGCCCCACTCATAGAATTGGTGTTTGAGCCTGATTTAGAGGTAAATACTGAGCACATAACCATTCTCTTATTAGTCTTTTATCTGTTATAATCATTGTCTTATCAGCCTGTTAATGCCCTTGACTACTGAATACGAACCTACAAGAATTGATTAAAACATAAGGTGTCTACACACCAAAGCCGGTGGCTCAACCCGCCGGGCGGCCTCATTGATTTTGCGCTTGTTTTAAAATGAGGCCGCCCAGCAGGTTGAGCCACTGGCTTTGGTCTATAGACGCCTTTAGAATAACATTAGTAGCTTAGGGTTTTTGTACAATGTTTTTCATTCAAATGAAGCCACATATCAAGTATCAACAAACCACTTTAAATACGTTGAACAGATTTTGATGAAACTTAGCAAATGGGTAAACCTAAATCTGGACTAAGACATTGGATATATATTACCCGGTTCTGCATTCTGCAGATTCAAATTTCCGAAGACACTGACAGGATATAATCCCTGTCCCTGTCCTGGTCGCACGGCTTGCGCAGTGGTTGAGCGATTGACTGTTGCGCTGCGTGTCGCGGGTTCGATTCCCGCACGGAACAAATATTTGTATGACCTACAGATAGTTGTACCGGCTCTGGGTGTTTGTGTATGTGAGTTTATATGTTTGTAAACTCACCCACGATACAGGAAGAAATTCCTAGTGTGGGGCAAAGGTTTTTAAATAAATAATATAAAATAAATAAATAATAATAATCCCTTATATATATTGCCAACATTATGAATTACCTACTTAACACATTTTGTAGTGAAATAGTGATAATATTTACTCACAATCTGTGAATATACTGATACATTTGTAATTCTGATTTATTTGTGTATAAATCAGTCGCCATATTTTAAACATAATTGAGTAGCTGACTGACCTTTGCTCATTGATACAAAACACATTGAGTAAGCGTAGTTCATTAATTTGCAAATGAACAATCAAGTGAAGAATACATTAGTCTGTTGTTTTGAAACACATTTGAAGCGCTGGCCTTGTTACATTTTAACTATTCAGTTATAGTTTAAAGAATGGTGTTTCTGTTCTCAGTGCTAAATTAATGATCAACTTAATATTTTCTATACATAATTAAGTGGTGTACCTACAATAATATATATAATAAATACTTCACACCGTTTTTCCCATGGGTGTAGGCAGAAATTTAACCTGATATGATCCATAATACACTCTTTTTATTTCTTTTGGTTTTACAAATATCTGTTTACAAAAGATAAAACTACATAATAGTTGATCAGCTTCATATTAATTCACATATAAATGCTGTGTCTAAAAATAGGCACAGCTTATTGAATATGTATGGTATTTAAATATGTTTTGCCAAAGTAGGCAATTTAAACTATATTATAAAATACTTCATTACAAAACAAACTTCAAATTCAGATTCAGAGGCTATATTATACGTTAATTACGTCGTTCGCCTATTGCTTGTTCTATTAATTATTCAATTTATATTATAAATTCTCCCCAAAAAAAAGATCTAGTTTGTGGACCACCAACTAAACAAACTAATTGTTAAAATAGTAAAGCGCATTAGTTTGTCTTGTATTCGTGATTTTTTTATAAAAAAAAAATATCAAAAATATCACGAACACGAATCGAATATAAGTGCACAAATACCCTTACAGAAATATAATTATGTTGTAGTTGCTGCTAGATCATTTTGTAACAATTAATTAATAGAATTAATTCTTGTTCCTAATTCCAGGATGGCGAAGAGGCAGCAGCGTTGGTGAAGGAACTGGTGCTGATCGTGCAGAGGCTTGGAGCATGCACGGGACGCATGGAGGAGGGCGCGCTCAGAGTTGACGCTAACGTGTCGTTGAGGCGGCCCGGAGGCCCGCTGTCTACGCGGACAGAGGTAAATATTTACATCAAACCCTAAAGCAGACCCCCCCGAAACAACAACAATGTTTTATCAAGTGTTTAAAATTTGTTTGTTCCGTCATCCTCAATAAGTTGTCGAGACGCCCATAAAATCATTGCATCTTTATTGGTCGCGTTGGCAAATAGACGCATGCGCATCATTTGCAATCTTACTTATAATATTATAAATGCGAAAGTTTGGATGGATGGATGTAAGTTTGGTACTGTTTCACGCTAGAACGGCTGACCGGATCTGGATGAAATTTGGCAAAGGGATAGATTATAGTCTGGAATAGTACAGCTACTTTTCATCCCGGTATAATGTTCCCTTGGGATAAAAACACTGCACGCAGGCGAAACCGCTGGCAGAAGCTAGTTACCTATATGGAAGGCGATTACCTCAAAGCTTAAGCTGAATTTTGCATAGTGCTATGTAAAATTTTACTGTGAATGACGTAAATACAGTCTATATTAAGTAAGATGCTAGCTTTGTGATTGTTAATGATCATCTCAGATCATTAACAATCACCAAGCTAGCTGGTGAATGACTGTTATTTATATTTTTTTTACATGACGATTTCTTTCGTTCACCGGTGAATGTTATAATACAATACGACGGCGACGACTTGGTTCATTGCCATATGTGGTAAATAAAATCACATTACCACGTCTGTTAATGGGCATCGAAATAATGTTAATTAGTTTTGTAAATAAACTTTTTGTTTTCTAGAAGCACCATTCGGTCGCCATTTACGTCATTCCAATTTGAACCTTCCGTAATTGTTGTAAAACCCAAAACGAATTCCAGCATAAAAACGTGGAAATACCATGTGCGCATATCCGTATTGATGATTTACATTAAATATAACAAGAAAGGCAATCATACTTCAATTAAATTGAATTATGTTTCAAAAGTGACCACAAATGGGTACCTTCTAAGTCTTTGACGTCGGCGTCGGTAATGACGTTAGATACCTAATAATGATGATTATTGAGTTTGTAAACATCACCTTTACGGGTCAGTTTTTATTTTATTTTGAATTTCGATGAGTTCGGTGTTTAAAAGCCTACTACTCTGAGAAGAAACATCAAAACAAACTCAGGGGCCAAAATCTCTTTTAGTGACCAGTAATGGTCAAATAATGTTAAAATAAAAAACCGGCCAAGTGCGAGTCGGACTCGCACATGAAGGGTTCCGTACTATTATTGCAAAAAACGGGGAAAAACACGTTTGTTGTATGGGAACCCCACTTAAATAAACAGAAATACATCATCTGTGAAAATTTCAACTGTTAGCTATCACGGTTCATGACATTCAGCCTGGTGACAGACATACAGTCAGACGGACAGTGGATTCTTAGTAATAGGGTCCCGTTTTTACCCTTCGAGTACTGAACCCTAAAAATCAGGTTATATACATGTCTTAAACATGAATACAAAAAGTGGGTTAAAATTTGCGTTTATGTGTCGAAGGCCGACAGGGTTCCGTGCTCTGCAAAAGGTCCCAACAAATATAGTTAACACTTCAAAAATTTATCGATTAAATCATGGCAAAGTTCAAGGCATTATCATTATCCTTGGCAGCCTTGTTCCACCCACTGCTAAGTATAGATATCCTTTTCGTGCCATAGGTACTTTCCTTGGATGGCGGAGCTCGTGGCTAAATAATAACAGCCGCACGGGTCGATCTTCAAGGTTAAGCAACGCTTGACGAGGTCGGTCCGTGGATAGGTGACCATTTCAACATATCGAGTTTCCTCCGTGCCTCGGAAAGCACGGTAAGCCGTTGGTCCCCGCTATCATTTCAAGATCTTTGACAGTCGTTACGGGTAGTCAGAAGCCTGAGATTTGACACCAGTCTTGCCAAGGGGTATCGTGTTACCCAGTTACTGGGTTGTGGAGGTCAGATAGGCAGTCGCTCCATGTAAAACACTGATACTCAGCTGAATCCGGTTAGACTGGAAGCTGACCCCAAAAATAATTGGGAAAAAGGCTAGGCAGATAATGAGGTACTTCCCTTGGATGTGCAACTAGGGTTGCACGGCCGGGTTGCAGGGTTGGGATTGTGTCTTAATCAGGGTTTATTTCTGATTCTCTAATTCACTAGTTTTAGTTCAATTTGAGAACAAAAGAATACCTACCAATGTTGAGTACATTACAAACATAAAATCAATATAACAGGTTTATCTAAATAACGATGTTCAATTGAAATAATTTGCCGTGCAACCACTATCACTATAAATAATCGTTACGCATGGGTTCTTATAAGTTCTTAATTGGTTGATGATTCCGCAAATAATTTAGAACATGGCAAACCCAAAAATATAATTAAGTTAATGGTTTTGTTATTGATTGATTGCGGTCAGAAAACATTGTCGTTAGTTAATGAAAGCCATGCGGCGATATCAATCAAGGCAAATGTCGAGAGAAATAATTAGGTATGTTATCTTTCAACGATGTGGTTTCGAGATATTACGCTGGTAGTGTTAATACTTCTTTCTATCTATTATTCTCCTGGTATGTGTAATTCATAGACATAGAGAATGAACTGATCATTACGTTCATAAAATTTACCACTCTATAGAAAGAGACAGAGATTATGCGGTCATTACTTGTCTTTTTAGGGTTCCCTACCCAAAGGGTAGAAACGGGACCCTATTACTAAGACACCGCGGTCCGTCTGTCTGTCTGTCCGTCTGTCACCAAGAAAGAAAGAAAGAAAGAAAACATTTTTATTTGTGACCCGCACAGGAGACACGAGATAAGAAAAACACAAACAATAATAAAAAAATAAAAATAAATAAACCCGTGCGAGACCAAAAAGGCTCCTATCTCAGCAAGCCGTACCAAGCTGTATCTCATGAACCGATAGTTAGACAGTTAAACTGAAATTTTCACAGTTGATGTATTTCTGTTGCCGCTATAACAACAAATACTAAAAACAGAATAAAATTAATATTTAAGTAGGGCGCCCATACGACAAACGTGATTTTTTTGCCATTTTTTGCGATAATTGTACGGAACCTTTTGTGCGCGAGTCCGACTCGCACTTGGCCGGTTTTTTCACGTTCCTAGAATTCATGAACTCCTGCAAGCTTGTGACGTGCCCCATTCAGAACAATGCAAAAAAAAAGATAACTACTGGCCTCACGATCGGTTTAACCATTTCTGCAGTGATACATTTTGGATAGATTTGGATAACCTGGATAGGGAAAGATCTGCCCTTCTTTGTCTATAGCCTGATTCAAAGTACGCACATATAGTCTTCGCCAGACAACAAAAAAATAAAAGTCATCCATCCGACTTCTACCGTAACTTGAAAACATGTTTTTTGTTTATTGAGATATTTTGATAATTTTGAAAGGTATAGGCGTAGAACCATTTTATCCATTTAAAACATGTAAATCGGTCCACGTGTTTATGAGATATTAACTCATTACTGAATGCCAAGTGAAAGGTCACGGACGCCCCTTACCGCGATACGTTTGTTTTGATCGTGTTGGCGACACAGCCTATACATTTTTTTCGTATCGTTTTGAAATATTGGAATACGTTGGTAGACGTGTGTTAACGACTTTTATTTTTTTGTTATCTGGCGGTGACTTTAGTTGAAAATCTGTCAGCAACTATTGATAACTGTTACTGCTATCACTGTCCACCTCATGTTTGTTTTCACTTGTTCTTCAATGTACCGTTCCATTGTTCCAGATCAAAAACATAGGGTCAGTTCGAGGCGTGGCTGGCGCGATTCGGCACGAGATCGACCGACAGACTACCATACTGAACAGCGGGGGTCGTATCATCAACCAAACCCGCGCCTGGGACGCTACTGCCAAGGTCACCATACCTATGCGGGACAAGGAGGTCGTACAGGATTATAGGTAAGATATTTTTATTTTTTTTATTTAATGGTAGACTCGCGTTTGTCCACTATTTCGCCTGATGGTATGCGATTATGTGTTCAACGGTGAAGAACGCTTGCCTAGAAGTATTGACAGGCACGCGTTGACCACTATTAACGCGTGCCTGTCAATTAAAATTAAATAATAAAGAAGCTAGACATTTCAAAAATTACCCATAGAGAATGGACTGAGCAATACTGTCACAAATCACCACCCTGTAGATGGATAGAACACTTTTTATTATATTCACTGGGTAACGCAATATAGGCAGCTTCATCGTTAATAACATTCTTTTATACCATTCCCCCTATAAAAAGCTTATTTTTTTCACTAAAAACAGTGAGTAAAAAGCACTTTTAGCTACTATTTTGAATGTGTTTGAATTTAGAACACACCAATATATTCGACCTCCATCTCAATGCTATACAAGTCCTCCTTGCGCAAAAAATACTCGATACAAACTCCTTGAGCAAAGAATACTCGACATAAAAACTCCTTGTGCTTTCCGCTTATATATTTATTTTTCTCATAATCATGGTATTAACTCTTAAATAAAACGGATTTATATCGAGGACCATGTATCAATCGCGTCGCCCTAGATTCTAACACTAGAATCGCTTTAGTCGTGATTCAGTCGTTAGAATCCTTCACTTGCTCATGATTAATTTATGGCCCTCCTTTTAAATCTGTCCTTTATTCACTAGTTGCATAATATCCTATTAAAGAAACATGCATGCATCCATGCATGCTTTGCATGGATTTAGTAAGTAGAATCAGAATCAGCAGCATCGTTTCTGCCCGTATTTACTTTAAACATGCAAAAGAAAAGCTCAGTCCATTATTTATGTCTATGTAACTCTCTGTGATATTATGATATTCAAATCAGATTGGAAGTTGAGTTACATACTGAAAACTTATGAATCCGACGTTAATGTTTTGTGATGTGTTTCCTATAGATATAATTTCATTGTTTTGATGTTTATAGCAACGTTAATCTGATGGATATTTTTTTTGCAGATTCATGCCGGAACCAAATCTGCCACCACTGCGCGTGAACCTAACGACCGACATATACCACAAAGACGTTTTAAGCGTACCTCTAATACAGGACCGAATACCAGAACTCCCAGAGCAATCGAGGAAAAGACTGATTGAACAGTTCCAGCTACGTCCAGAATCAGCCATCCAATTGGTCAATGAGCCAACCCTATTGGAATATTTCGAACATTTAACATCAGAAGCCAGAAATCCAACGAAAGTCGCCAACTTTCTAATAAATGATTTATTGACTGTACTTAATAAGAAGAAGATAGGCGCAGATGATTGTCCCATTACGGTTAATCAACTAAAAGAAGTGACTGACATGCTTTTAAGTAAAGATATTAATCTAGAAATTTGTAGAAATATTCTAGATGAACTGATTGAGCTATCTGATAGCGATGTCTCACCAAAAAGGGTGGTAGAAGATAAAGGTTGGAAATTGAAAAGCAATGAAGCAGATCTAACAAAATTATGTATATATGTCTTAGAGAGTAATCCTAAGTTGGTGAATCAGTATAGAAACGGTAAAACCAAAGTATTTAAAGCACTTTTAGGAATATTATCTAAGAACAACAATAAAATTGATATGTCTGTAGCATCTAAGATTATGGAAGGGTTATTGAAAAAGTGATAATAAATTAAAAATCAATATTTTATTTCTTTTATTTTTGTATGACATGCATTTCGTTCCTATGACCGCTTTTGGTTCGGCAGCAAAGCAGTTCAACCTTGGCAGGGTGGCGTCGCTAACAGAATTCTTATGGCCACCTCTATGGATCCATTATCAGACCCTCAAACTATGTAGAACCAAAAACTTAAAATTTTCTATCGGTTACATTTCAGGGAATATTAAGCCCGTTCCATCATTGAGTAACAAGACGTAGGGTAATGCGGCACCGTTACATGGTGGACATCACACCCATACCTACCATAGGTACTTTCATTGTGCGTATGACCAAGGAGTGGAATTTCCTGTCGGAATCTGTGTTTCCTGAGGTTACTTCTAGGCAAGCTCCATCGTCGTTCTCGTTCACATCATCTGATGAGATCGTGGTGAAACGCGAGCCTTTTAATAATAGGATAAAAATAAACAAGACCTTACTCAATCGCCTATCTTGTCGGATATAGAACGTAAGCGGCGGCGCGCCGCAGTTCTACTGTTTTCAGACCGCCTATTTGAGTCATCTATTTTCAAATGCAAGTTTTGGTAGTGGATCTATACAAAGATCACAGATAGGCACGCATCATTTTCTAAATGTCAACAATATCACAATATCCTATTTATTGTTTTTTTTTTAGAATTTTATCAACCACTACCAGAGTAACATGTGAAGGCTGTACTATCACGTGTCAATGCTATTGAGATTTAGTTGTGAAAAAAAAAGAGATATCGTCTTGTGTCGCATCGTCTTTGTCTCACCCTGAAACAATGATGGCTTTATCACGTCATAATATGCATGGCCCCTGCAACAGCAGTCTTGCTGAGTGGTTGACACGTATGGTTGGTTCCGTAGGTACCTACTTAAATGATAAATGATTTATTTCTGTAAGTTGGTTTGTACAAACACTTTCACATGTCGATCATATTTTTTAAAACTAGATGAGGTCGGCGTTTCCTGTCTGACTACTCTGAGAAGAAAGGCCGAAACAAACTCAGAGGTCACAGTTTCTTGTAAAGTCCAGACAAAATCTTGGTTAGATCATGTGAAGACCATGTAGACTGATGTCTGAAATGGTCTTTTGAGGAAAGAACCAGCCAGATTGAGTGGACCTGTCCAGTCAGTGCACGCATTTGTCAATAACCGTGCAGCTCAACTTAGAATTTAAGGAGCTCAACGAATTGACGAACAATACCAAAGAAAGGACATTCAGGTAGGCCGCATAAATACTCAAACTGCCAGATCATGATTAAAAACTAACTAAGATAAATTAAAATTTAAAAAACCGGCCAAGTGCGAGTCGGACTCGCACACGAAGGGTTCCGTACCATTATCGCAAAACACTGCATAAAAATCACGTTTGTTGTATGGGAGCCCCCTTAATTTATTTTATTTTAATTTATTAATTATTATTTTTTGAAGTAAATATACAACTAAACATTTTGTGAATATTTCAAGCGTCTACCTGTTGCCGTTATTAATATCGAGCAAAAAACGGCAAAAATATCACGTTTGTTGTATGGGAGCCCCCCTTAGATATTTATTTTATACTGTTTTTAGTATTTGTTGTTATAGCGGCAACAGAAATACATCATCTGTGAAAATTTCAACTGTCTAGCTATCACGGTTCATGAGATACAGCCTGGAGACAGACGGACAGACAGACAGACAGACAGACAGACAGACAGACAGACGGATCGCGAAGTCTTAGTAATAGGGTCCCGTTTTTACCCTTTGGGTACGGAACCCTAAAAAAAGAATGATCCACATAGTCTTCACATTCACAATAATTAAAATAAAATAATATAATACTTTAAAAAGTAAAAATTCTTGTCATTGCAAGAAATATTAAAAAAAAAACTAAATTCACGGTGCAAAAAAAAAAACACAACGAAATTAATTGGAACAGCTAGCCTTTTTGTCCTCAACGTAATCTTTAATGTTATAAAACGCTTTCTGGCGCAACTTACGTTTAATGAATGATTTGAATTTATTAACACTTAGACCTTGTACGTCGCTTGGAAGCTTATTATAAAAGCGTAGGTACACATTGACATCTAAACGAGCCACCTATTTTCTTGAGCCTTGTTGTAGGTACTACAAATTTGTGTTTTTTCCTAGTATTTATGTTATGGATATCACTGTATTTTTTAAACAATTTTATATTTTTATGGGCATATAAAAGATTTTCATAAATATACTGAGAAGGCACAGTCATTACATTAATCTTCTTAAATTTCTCTCTGAGAGAGTGTCTCGGGCTTAATTTATAAATTGATCGAACACTTGTTACACTTGTAACACTTGTTAAAGCTATAACTGTTCCAGTGTGAGTAGGGTTGCCATCTCTAAAATCTGCCAACCAGGACAAGGAGCGTGAAAACCCCGGATTTTGAAGCTTACAACCCGGACATTTAAACAGATTTTATTTTCATAACTTTTACTATCTAAATGTAGTTTCAACATTTTTTTTTTACAAAAAGATACAACCGATTTCCAATTAAAAACATTTACAAAGTGAAAAATAATTTCAATTGGGGCAGTTGGTATTTATGGTATTGTTACTTCGTTTTTTGACACCAACTTCCAAAATCTGAAGTTCTTTTTTAAACCATTGAAGTAATTTTTCACTTTGAAGTGTTTTTAATTGGAAGTCGGTTGTATTTTTTGTAAAAATGTATTTATTTTTCTTTTTTTTTGTTGCACCCAGTTAGTTAGTGGTCAATTTCTATAGTAATCTTACTTCTTACTAATATTATAAACGCGCAATTTTGTATGTACCTATGTTTTGTTACTTAATCTCGCCAGAACGGCTAAACGGAACTAGATGAATTTGGCAGACAGATAGACTATAGTCAGGAATAGCACACAGGCATTTTATCCCGGCATAGGGCTCCCACACATAACTGCGATGCGATGCGATATCTATATATTTAGTACGTGCGAGCTCGCAGATATTTGCGATGCGTTGCGAATTCGCAGTTATGTGTGGGCGCCCATAATGTTCCCTTGGGGTGATAAAACACTATTGACGCGGGCGAAGTCGCTGGCAGAAGCTAGTGCACAATAAACAGACATGCAATCCCGGGTGATTTGCCGTAATTTTTTAAGAGTTCTGTTGAAAATCGCCGAACTTCTTCATCAGATCTTCACCAAATTTAAATGGGACCAATTCGGGTTCATAACCATCAAAAAACAAAAATAATTTTCAAAATCGGTCTACATTTGACAGAGAAATCAGTGAAAAATTGCGGTTGTTGATTTGAAGACTTAAATATCCGGACTACAAATAAAACCCCGCCCGGACGCTCCCCGGACGCCATCTAAACTAAGCCAAATCCGGGGAAACCCGAACGGATGGCAAACCTAAGTGTAAGAGACTGATGATGGAGTTATACAGAACGACTGCAGGACGAATAGCACTATATTTTTTCACAGCTTCTTCATGATGGCATTTACACGTCATGCACGAACCCTGAAGAATTATCGATGAGATAATCATGAAATATTTCACCAAGTGACTTTGAAACGACAACATCCACAATTTATTTACATTCACACTTGGTATGCAGCTCAGCTGAAGGTTGTTTGTTGACGATGTTTGTTGACGCGCGCCCCGAATACGACACCAAGCACAAGCTGCAGGGGTGCCACGTTGTGTGATTTTTGATTTTCGTCCCAATCTCGGTTTCTACGAATACAAATTGAAAGGCACTATTAAGCAATAGGTAAAAATAAACCCTGGGGTTGGTTGGGATTTTTACCAAAACTATGAATTATTTTGTAGGCTTCAAGTACAAAATGACTCAAGAATCATGAACACACCATAATGCTAGAGCGAACGCAGAGAGCTCAAAAATTGGGTGCGCTCATTATGGAAATAGGAAACGTTACTTACTCTTTCGATTTCTATAATTACAACACTGCTAAAGTGCTGTGAAAGGGTTTTGGAATCTCACCTTATCGTTATTTATTATAAAGAAAGAAATATTTATTATTGGGTATCGATTTATTTTGCGGGGCGTTGCCCACTCGTTGGGAATCCATGAGTTAGTTTAACCATTATTAATTATCATATCAGTAATCGAGGTCTCAGTCATAGATTCGCAAGGTCAAGAACACACATAGAACGAATGCTCTTCACATGAACAAAAAAATCGTAAGTGTGTGGGTACCTATGTCTGACAACCCTAATTTATATTGTTGAAAGCATAAATCTTTCGAATAATTAGACAGAAAACACGTAGAGTTGCATAACATTGGCCCCGCCTCCGTTGGATCCTGTCATTGGGTCCGCCTGTTTCATTGAGCTCGGAGCCAGCAACTACTACGATCAATTACAATGTGGGCACAAGTCGTTACTTTTTCTAGTATTGTGGCAATTGTTCTGGGCACAGACTCTGCGCCAAGTATACCTGGTATAACAAGACAATTTAGTGAAGGAGTCCAAAGCAGAGGATACAAGATCGTTTACGGCGACGAAGATTTGACCATGATCAATCAAGTGGTTTCTGAAGTGGAGAAGAGCAATGTGTTGAAGAACAGAGTGAACTTGAATGAAGCCATAAAACCTCTGCCAGCGGGCGATGTCAAGTGCTTAATGTCCGTCGATCGATACTGTTCCAAGCAGATGGGTGCTATGAAAAGTGAGTAAATGCACAAGCTTTATATTCTTAACTTGCCGTCTCCGAGAACGTGTGCAATAGATGTATGTGGACTGTGCCTAGTGTAATCTACATTATTTACTTCTTAGAACCAAATAACATTAATACCGATGCATATAAAGTTGCTGCATCGATTGTAACAGATTGCTCTAACTTGATCCACAGGTGTTATAATCCAAGCAATTAAAGATGACTGCGTGAAATGTTCAATAAAGCAAAAGAACGAGGCGGGTACGGTGATCGCATCGATGATGGCTCACGACCCGGTCGCATGGAAGCTCTTCCTCACCAGGTACGACGGTCGCGATAGGGTGCAGAGGCTACTGGGATAGATGTAGTGTTGGGTTGGTATAGATTATTTTTTTTAATTGAAGTAATTAATGTGCCAGCCAGGAGTAGTTATTTAAGTGAATTCATGTATGCCTATAGTAAATGAAAGTGTTGTTCCTTTAGTTGTTTTATTTCGAAGGCCGCTTTTCCACCTTCAAGGAACTTGCATGTAAGTTTAATTGACGGGCACGATCGAACGATTGATCACATTATTTCTCGGTAGCCCGCTATGTAATGCATGCGAGCTGGTGCCAGGTGGAAACAAGGCCCAATGTATTTATTGTTCACTGTGGCTCTAAGGTTGTACCTTTACCACGATACCGTAGTGGCCAAAATTTTTGCTTAAACACTCGGATTTACTCACTACAAGTACCAATAGACTTTATAATAAGATCCAATCTGATATGCTTTGCTTTGGACCAAAATTTGCTTATAGCATTTGCTCCTCTCATTTATGGAAACACCCACAACATATGGAAAAAAGTAGATCATATTTTACAGAATCTATCCTAAATGTAGCCTTGGACGACAGAGCATGACAATTGGCAGCAAGCCACGCTTCTCATTCGCTTGGGTGGCCTCGGCATCCGCAAAATTTCAAGTATAAGTTTACCAGCCTTCCTCTTCTCGGTCCACGGTACTGATAAATTAACCAGGAATATCTTATCTTCCTCACTGGTTGATTTTGAGGTTCCGTGTTTGACCGATTCGTTGAACGCTTGTCCCAATACGGATCTATCCGACAATCTGTCCTCCCAGAGACGATGTAATTTGCCGCTTTGCAGTATTATACAGAAGAACCTTATAAATACATCGTCTATTACTGCTGCGTGCGCGTCTGCTGGCTGTGGTGGAACGGGAGTCGGGTTTGTGGCTTCAAGAACTCCCGTCATTCACCATAGGCACTATGATAGATGACTCTTTGTTTTGCCTCGCAACCTGTCCACGCTTAGGCGCACCCAGTGTTGCTCCACATCGGAGATAATGTGGTGAAGCTGTCGGCCGCCTCGGGCAACATAGCCTGTCTTGCTGCAAGAGCGCAGGCCGCATAGTACGGCACGTCAGTATCAACGATATTATTCGTCGAGCTGTCTACCAGCTGTATTAGCATGGCGGTTTGGTACTTGACGATGGGAGGATACAGGATGGCATGGCGTTGGTGCCGTGGAAGGTGGGTAGGCCTCTGATGTGGGACTGTGGGATGCAACCTGTATCCCTATGCACCATCTCATGTTCTTAGGAACTAGTACGGCGGACTGTACTGGCGCTGCTGCCGCGGCTGCTGAGGCTCTCAAGCGATGCACATACAGTAACCTAATCGGTTTTGAGCCGTTTGGGTTCGAAACGCCTGTGTCATTGGGCCCGAGTGCACATCTCCTTTTTAAGCAGTTCTCTCGCTGACTGATCGACACTGTGCGTGAGGGCTGGCTCGTTCTTTGCGCAAAGAATCAGCATTGCCATCCAACGAGGCAATGCTGCCAGTCTTCTGGGCACGTTTCTGGATGACAGCGATGTGGAGGAGCACTTCGACGCCCTTTTTTATATATGTAAGTATTTAGGTTTAGTATAGTTTAGTGTTTAAGTATGTACATACTTTTTCAATTGGAAATTAAGTATGCATAAGTATCGTAATCTGATATTGTTGTAGATCTGCACTTCAAATAATACCGAGAGAACCGCCTAAAGAAGTAGAAGAGGTTAAATTAAGAGAAATAGGTGAAGGAGAAGAAGTAATACAACCATCCAAAAATAGATTTATAATGCCTGGTGGCGCAGTTAGAATCAAAAGATATGTTTCTGAAAAGATACCGTAGTATACTGCCGTCATAAGCAAAGCGGGCACAACTGACAAAAACACAAAACGAATAAAATACAAAAGATTTGAAATATTTAGTATTTGTTCATCAAATCTACAATATTTACTAGTGTAACTCGAGAAAGGCTCATAAAAATAAAAATGTTTTTTAGAAGCTCTTTATTTTCTTGATAATTATGAATATGTAAATAATTACATTAGAATATAACTCGATTTTGCACACAAGGGCAGATGCGCTTCTTTTTCTTTGGACGGTAGTGTAGGTAAAATGTACGTAGGTGGTACTAATTTGATGTGTTCATGTACTTAATAGTATTTATTTTGCCATGTGAATAAACAATTTAAAGTCAACTGTTTTTTTATTGTGATCACTTATTGGCTAACGACTGGAGATCCATCAATCTTTGAAACCGTTCATCGGTGAACCGTTTGCAGACTGTATCAGGATCGTCATTGATTCTGGCGCAGTACGTGGTGTAAAATAAAACATTTTCTAGTACGTACTAGTACGTGGTGTAAAATGAAACATTTTCAAAGGTAAACTTAACTGAACAGGCTACTTCTGGGTAAGCTCACTGCATCGTCGACTCTGTCTCTGTCACCTCTGGCCTAGACTAGAATCAAGAGCAAACCCACAAATAATAAACAAAGAAAAACTCCTTTTACATCCGTTATAGATAAAAAAAAATAAACCGACTTCCAAAAAAACACTGCAAAACTTCTTTTCTGAAGTCGGTGTCTTTGGTACATTATTGTTTTCTGTGTTTCGAAACCGACTTCGGAAAAGAAAGTTATTTTTCGTTTTGCAGTGTTTTTTTGGAAGTCGGTTTAATTTTTTGTCAAAAAGTTTTTTATTTATATCTTTGTAGTTTTGATAGGTACTTCCAATTGCAATAAACATCACATATAGCCAAAGTACATCTCATGACGATTCCAATAAGCCCATACACGACTAGGATACATTGTTTTATTTCGGAGTACCAGTGCCTACCTGCCGGCTTCATCATCAGATCAGTTCGATGGTACCATTTTCATCAGCACTATTTGCTTCATCATAGTCGTTAAACTATTCTAGATATCTTATAACCCATGACATACTTAGCATTAAGGAATTCTATTGGCCATCTGTGGTCTTCGTCACCAGTTCCACTTTACTAAATGTTACTTTCTGAGTGCAGGTGATTGCATTGTTGATAAAAATACCAAAATCGCTATATGTATGCCTATAATATTTGAGGAGTTCCCTCGATTTCTCCAAGATCCCATCATCAGATCCTGACTTGATGACTATGGGACCAATTGGGAAGTATACCCTTTCAAACAAAAGAAGAATTTTCCAAATCGGTCCAGGCGTCTTACAGTAATCGGGGAACAAACATTAAAAAAAAACCGACGAATTGAGAACCTCCTCCTTTTTTTGAAGTCGGTTAATAAGTAAGCATAGTAAGTTTAAGTAAGTTCTCTACATATCCTTGAGTGTAAAGACATTAAGTCGATGAACCATTACTAACCGAATGTAGGACTGATATATAAGTGAAAGCACAGAATAAATAATAGTGAAAGCTCGGAAGCAGAACTGGCCCTCCGGCCGAGTGGCATAATTATATTTGCGAGGTCCTTTTTGAATTGTAGGTATGTGATGAAGTGACGATAGATGAGAATTTTGGCACTTATTTTACTATGAAATAATCACCCAACTTTATAAAAAGTTTCAATTGTAAGCTTTTTGAGTTGTCGCGCGAGGCCCAGCAAGAGCGAGGCTCCGGGCGACTGGTCTGCTCGCCACCCCTTAAGACCGCCATTGCTCAAAAATCTCTCAAATATTATAGCTTCTTATATCAATAGTGATCAGAAGGATGCCAATAGGTTTCTGGATAAAGAAAATCGGTTGAACTGGTGCTTCCTAGAAAAAGAAAAAACCGGCCAAGTGCGAGTCGGACTCGCACACGAAGGGTTCCGTACCATTATCGCAAAACATTGCAAAAAAATCACGTTTGTTGTATGGGAGCCCCCCTTAATTTATTTTATTTTAATTTAATAATTATAATTTTTTGAAGTGAATATACAACTAAACATTCTGTGAATATTTCAAGCGTCTACCTGTTGCCGTTATTAATATCGAGAAAAAAAACGGCAAAAATATCACGTTTGTGGTATGGGAGCCCCCCTTAAATATTAATTTTATACTGTTTTTAGTATTTGTTGTTATAGCGGCAACAGGAATACATCATCTGTGAAAATTTCAACTATCTAGCTATCACGGTTCATGAGATACAGCTTGGTGACAGACGGACAGACAGACAGACAGACAGATCGCGAAGTCTTAGTAATAGGGTCCCGTTTTTACCCTTTGGACACGGAACCCTAAAAAATATTTCTTTTAAGTTTACCCAACGCCTGCAAGTGCCAATTACAAGACTAAAAAATACCGGCCAAGTGCGAGTCGGACTCGCACACGAAGGGTTCCGTACCATTATCGCAAAACACTGCAAAAACATCACGTTTATTGTATGGGAGCCTCCCTTAATTTATTTAATTTTAATTTAATAACTATTATTTTTTAAAGTGAATATACAACTAAACATTCTGTGAATATTTCAAGCGTCCACCTGTTGCCGTTATTAATATCGAGCAAAAAATGGTAAAAATATCAAGTTTGTTGTATGGGAGCCCCCCTTAAATATTTATTTTATACTGTTTTTAGTATTTGTTGTTATAGCGGCAACAGAAATACATCATCTGTGAAAATTTCAACTGTCTAGCTATCACGGTTCATGAGATACAGCCTGGTGACAGACGGACAGACAGACAGACAGACGGATCGCGAAGTCGAAAAATAGGGTCCCGTTTTTACCCTTTGGGTACGGAACCCTAAAATAGACAAAGATTGCTCAAAGATTTTAATATTAGCGACTTCCTTTAAAGCATTGTATTTCATCGAATCCGTTGTGATGGTTGCGAGATACTGGTACGCCGTTAGATTTCTTTATGTTTATTCTTTCGAAAAATTCTTAGTTTCTTCATCAGACTTTGTGACATTTGATTCTTTTTCTTCTTTCTCTTCAGTTGGCTTACTTGAAAGATACTTCATTTTGTAGCTTCCATCGGAATTGTATCTGAAAAATTACAAGAGATGATACGTGTACCATCATTGAATGTGGTAGTCATCATCATCTGCCTGCTCTTGCCCCATGTTACTTTGGATTGGCGCAACAAGTTTCTATTCTGCACTGTCTTTCGTGATAATTAACTTCCATGTATATCTATTGCACTCTATCTACGCGCTAAATAGAGATAAGAACATTTATGCCACACGGACGGACACCCTACAACAGGGGTCACCAAATGGCGGACTACCGACCTATTTTGTGCGAACCTATCCAATATAGATTTCGTCACCGGCGACCGGTCCAGTGACAATAAATTTCAGTGAGGTTAACATCAATCCAACCGCCTTGAATTTTATTGTAGGTACTTATTTTATTTCGCTGCAAGCAATTTAAGTTCATTATGTCTCACATATTACTACTAGGCGCTTACTGGGGAAAATATGTAGTTAATAAAGTATTCTAGTCTATTTGGTATGCATGTAAATTCGTTCTGAGGGCGGTTCTGTCATAGGCCGATCGAACGGAGTGGCCTCGCCAAACCCAAACAAAAGGGAGTGGCAACAAAGGCGTATTCTTCGTCATCAATATTGTTGGAGTGCCCATTGCCGGATGGCCGGCACCGACGCCTAAGTGCGATGCTAATTGTTTTTATTATTTGGTTGGTTGTAAAAACAGTCATAGCGTATCAGTCTAGCATTGCGCTATTCAGTCAGCAAAGGAGTGCTTGACTATAATTATAACTGTGTCCTGATTCTGTATCATAAGGATGTCGTGGCCAGATAGTAAAATTGATCAATTCATGATCAATTTATTCACTACACGGTACACGGTAATCTCATGAAATGGAAACGACCCGCTATCGACATCATTATTTATTTAATACTTTTATCAAATCTGTGTGCAAAACTTCCGAAAAACGCTTTAATGTTATGAGTCAAAAGCTTAAAAAATCTTGGATATGTACTGCGTGTCGTAATAACCAACCCAAAGGTGACAACTCTAACAAAGCTGCCTGTGCTTTTCCGCTAGAGAGTTCTTCCAATGACTACTCGCAATCTCAATGCTCGTCATCACCGACCACCGCCAATATTACCCATCCCAATAAGATGTCACGAGCCCATTCGCCCAGCAATGACACAATGCAGTTCTCTAGAGAAACCTTAAGAGAAATAATAAAGCAAGAAATACACAGCGCGCTTAAATATGTGATCTCAGAGCAGTTTCGACAAATAAACGAACTCGTAGCTGACTTCAAATCTTTCCTGTCCTTTTTCAATGAGAAATACGAGGAGATGCGGGAATTATTAGAAGAAAAATCCGAAAAGATAACCTGCCTTGAAAAAGACAACAGTCTCCTACAGGATTCTCTTCAACAACTAAGCAAGCGAGTTAACTCACTCGAACAGAACTCGCGGTCTTCTAACGTTGAGGTGCAATGTGTACCAGAGAAGAACTCGGAAAATCTAGTTACTACTGTACTCCAGCTAGCCAAAGTGTTGCGACATTACTGAGTCCGATATTAAACACTGCACGAGAATAGCTAAGAAAGACCCCCACAGTGCTAGACCTCGATCTATCCTTGTTAAGCTAAGCAGCACTCGCCAGCGTGATAACTTTCTTGCTTCTGCTATTACGTTCAACAGAAGTAATAATAAAGAAAAACTGAACACAAGTCATCTGGGGATAGCTGCTGATAAGCCCCAACCCATATATGTGTCTGAACACTTGTCCGCCGAGAACAAGGCTATACACGCGGCGACTCGCATTCGTGGAAAAGAATTAGGATACAAGTTTGTATGGATTCGCAACGGCAAAATCTTTATTAGGAAGGATGAGACATCACAAAGTATTGTCATCAACAGCTTAGATAAGTTGAAATCTCTATCCTAATTTTAGTAGTTTGTAAATTTAGCTTAGTCTTAGCAAGTTCCTATTTTATTATTAGTCACATTCAATTCTCCACTTCATATTTACTACCAAAATGTTGGAGGTTTGAAAACAAAAACAATAGATTTATATCATAATATCTCCATACATAATTACGACATTGTAGTACTCACTGAGACGTTGGCTTCACGGTGGCGTACATGATTTCGAGTTATTTGATGATAGATACGATGTTTACCGTCGCGATCGCGAGTCTAGTAGTTATAAAACTCGTAAAGATGGCAGCATCTCATCTTGAAAGCGAGATTGAGAATTTATGGGTTAGTATTGATATAGAATCCTTGCAAAATAATAAAAAGTAATTGTACATTTGTGGAGTCTATCTTCCACCTCCCCTACATCGTGATATATTATTGCGTTATGCCTCCAATGCCTAGAAAGTCTTAGATAAAAATGTAGACACACTAATCTTAGGCGATTTTAGCCTTAGTAATATCTCGTGGGTTTTAAAAGATAAATTATTATTCATGATTGTAAAAACTCTGAAATCAACGCTTTATTCATAGAATTTATGACTTACAATGCTTTGAATCAATTCAACCATGTTATGAACAGTAAATCAAAAATTTTAGACCTTATACTCAGTAACATATGCTTAGACAAAATCATACGGTGCAATTTCGCGTTGTCCAAGGAGGATCCGCTACACCCGCCCATAGACTTTTTTTGCCAACTTTAGCAGATTGTCACCTAGAACCCAAGAATATATCGAAACCTAACTTTTTTAAGGCCGACTACGAAAAAGTACAGAGTCGTTTAATGTCTATTATATGGGAATAAGAATTTGACCAATGTCTTAGTGTAGATGAAATAGTTAATGTTATCTATAGAATCTTAAGAAGCACAATCTCTGAGACGATTCCAATTAAACAAATGACGAATAAGAATTACCCACTATGGTACCCGCGAGACCTTATAAGGCTTTTAAAAGAAAAGTACAAATATCACGTTCGTTTCAAATAATATAAAAACCCACTAGATTTGTTAGCATTTGAAAGATTAAGGGATGACTGAAATACGCTTAGAGCAACCTCTTACAAAAAGTATATTTCTAGCCTAGAAGATGAATATCTAAGAACACAACATTATTCTGGTCCTTTATTAAAAATGAAAGAAAAGGTAGCACATACCCGGCTCAAATGTTCTTTGAAAACAAAGAAGCTAATAATGGTGAAGACATTTGCAATTTGTTTGGTGAAAATTTTGCTCAGGCTTTCTGCTGTCCAACAGCAGTTCCAGCTCAGTCTATGCCAAACACTAATCCTAACGTATCCTCCTCTGAATTATGTACATTATCAATTGATTCTAGAGAAATTTATAGAGGTTTAAAAGGATAAGATGAAGCTAAGGGTGCTGGCAGTGATGGTATTCCTCCAGTCTTTATCAAACGCTGTGTTAAGGCCTTAGTCGAACCCCTACACATAATATTTAGTAGATCCTTACTAGAAGGAGTCTTTCCACATAAATGGAAGGAAGCTATAGTTGTACCTATTTTCAAGTCTGGAGAAAAACACTTTGTTGCCAACTATAGGCCTATCTCAATTTTAGTAACATTTGGCAAAGTATTTGAAAAAATCATTAGCAAACATCTCATGTGGTATCTCAAATCACAAATTACTGAGTACCAACACGGCTTTATTAAATCCAGATCTACCACCACTAACCTTCTGTGCTTCACCTCTGCTTTATCTGATTGTCTCGATAAACGTATCCCAGTAGACACAATCTACATAGATTTTATTTATTTATTTAAACTTCATGTACAATAGTGGTACATAGGCGGACTTAATGCCACAAGGCATTCTTTACCAGTCAACCTTTGGGTTAAAAGGACAACATTGTGAATGGGTACAAAATAAAACTTGAAAATATATATACTTACATATATATTATAATACACATATACAAATAACATATACTAATAAATACAAAAAAAAATGAGAAACCTATTAATAATTATTAAGGCTTTCGACAAAATCGACTATACCCTCCTTGTTAAAAAACTGGCTCAACTTGGAATAGACGGTACATTGATTAACTGGTTTGAATCATATTTATAAAACAGACATTCTAAAGGAAGTTGCAAACGGTCACTTCTCCAAAGAATATAGAGCCACGTCTGGCATTCCGCAGGGATCAGATTTGGGACCTATTCTGTTCAACATTTTTATAAACGACGTAACACTATGCTTCAAACATTCAAAATTTTACTTATTTGCGGATGACCTTAAAATCTTGAAACCCATTCAGAGTAATCTGGACGCTTATAAGCTACAAGAAGACATCAACCGACTAACGCTCTGGTATAAAGAAAATAATATGTCATTAAATATTAGCAAATGTAATTATTTATTTAACAATTAATTAATTAATTATATCCAATTCACGCGAAATAAACGCCCACAACCTTACAAATATTTTATTGAAGGAGTCCAATTAAAGAAACTATGCGTTGTCCGTGATCTAGGAATTCAGCTCGACAATGAACTCAAATTTGATGTCCATATCTTAAACATTGTGTCAATGGGCTTCAAAATACTAGGGTTTGTTATACGGAATTGCAAAGAATTCAAGCGATCCTCAACAAAAATTAAACTATTTAACACCCTTGTTCGCCCGATATTGGAATGCAGCATTGGAACATGCATTTGGAACCCACATTACGATTACTATATTAAACGCTTAGAGAGTGTTCAAAGACATTTTCTTAATCATCTCAGTTATGGAGATCATTTAGCAAAGCAGATAACTAGTTACAAAGATAGGATGAAACATTACCAGATTAAAACATTGTCTAGACGAAGGGAATTAATAGATTTAATATTTCTACACAAAATTATTAACGGGTCCATTGACTGCATCGAACTCCTGAACTCTATAAATATAAACATACCCAACCGCATCCCAAGAAAAAAGTTTACAATTTATTGGAAATACCGTACTCAAGAACCAATCTTGGTCACTATGCCGCTGTACACAGACTCTGTAGGCAATATAATACTTTGTCGAAAACATGTGACATTGACATTTCTGAGCCATTACCTAAATTTAAAAAGTCATTAGTTGAGGTTCTGTCAGTTTTTATTTTTAAGTTATTCTATAGTTTTATGTTTTAGATTTTAATTTAATTTTATATCATATTTTAAATAGTTTATTTTAAAAGTCTGAAACTGTGACTCCCTCAGTAACTATTTTTAATTTTCAATTTACCATTATGTTTTTATTTTATTTTACTTGTTTAACCTAATAGTGTTTGTAAAAAGTATACATTTTGCATTTTGTTATTTTTGTAGATTTTTTGCCGTCTGGTTTGCCATAATGTTGGTAAATCCTAAGGGTAACTAAATATAAGGAGAGTCTTTTTTATGTAGGTATGTCATGTTTTCAATTGTTTTCTTTTTATGTTTTAATAAGAATTTATATTTTAGTTTCTAATTAGTCAATAATCTTAAATGCATGCTGTGGCCTCCTATAATTGAGGGAGTGCACTTGCCATCACTTCATATTAATGATTCATTGTGTCTTTTTAGGGTTCCGTACCCAAAGGGTAAACACGGGACCCTATTACTAAGACTTCGCGATCCGTCTGTCTGTCTGTCTGTCTGTCTGTCTGTCTGTCTGTCTGTCTGTCTGTCTGTCCGTCTGTCTCCAGGCTGTATCTCATGAACCGTGATAGCTAGACAGTTGCAATTTTCACAGATGATGTATTTCTGTTGCCGCTATAACAACAAATACTAAAAACAGTATAAAGTAAATATTAAAGGGGGGCTCCCATACAACAAACGTGATATTTTTGCTCGATATTAATAACGGCAACAGGTAGACGCTTGAAATATTCACAGAATGTTTAGTTGTATATTTACTTCAAAAAATAATAATTAATAAATTAAAATAAAATAAATTAAGGGGGGCTCCCATACAACAAACGTGATTTTTATGCAGTGTTTTGCGATCATGGTACGGAACCCTTCTTGTGCGAGTCCGACTCGCACTTGGCCGGTTTTTTGTGTACATCTCTCGTCGGAGGTCCTGAATAAATAAATAAATAAATTACACAAATGTATAGAGGCGGACTTTACCAGTCAACCTTTGGGTGATGCAGAGATAAATAGTGGTAGGTGCAATCACGATAATGAATGGATTTAAATATATATATATATAATATTTAAATATAACTTAGAAATAAAAAATAAATGCAATATAATTTACACAATAAATAATAAATGAAATATAGGAATATGCCTAAACAAGTAGTAGAAATAGACAATTGAAAAAAAAAATGCGCTGTGACGATACTTCTGCCAACTTCTTGCGAATGTGTTCGCGAACTTTGATTTTGAAGGTTAGTCGGTTGGTTGCCATCCTGATTTCCTGGGGGAGCGTATTCCACAGAGATGTAGACTGAATGAAGAAAGAATGAAGTCGGTGCGGTGAGTAGGACATTGAAGAAGACGGTTATTGGAAGATCGTACATTTTTATTGTAGTCGTCGCAGATGTATTGAAAGTGAGGGGCCAGATAACTAAGGGAATTGGGAGAGTCAAGAATTGAGTACAATATAGTTAGAGCCCTTTGCTCTCTGCGCTGGCTTGTGGGAAACCACTTTAGAAGCGACCGATGCGCAGAGACATGATCATATTTACGCAAATTGAAAACAAATCGAATGAAGTAATTTAGAAGACGATTAAGTTAGTTGAGGAGATCTGGATTCAGGTTATAGTAGCACACGTCACCATAATTGATGATAAGAAAAATTTGGGTCTGCACAAGCATTGTGTTTGTGTTTGATGGTAAGAAGTTTTTCAGACGATACAGAGCCCGGAGCGTTCCAGTAATCTTCTGACTGACACCAGCGACTTGAGTGTGCCAGCTCAGGGGTCTATCAACACGTAAGCCTAGATCTTTTACGTCGGTACTGAATGGGACGATCGTACTGTCGAACAAAACAGGTGGCAGAGATGCATCATCTACTTTAGTGATGTTACGAGGACTCCCAATGACGATCGCCTGACATTTATTGGGGTTTATTGCAACACCAAATCTATTAGACCAAGTTTTTATGGCCATCAAGTCTCTTTTTAATTTGTCGATAGCGTCAGGTATTTCGTCGACCCTCCCTTGACAGTACAACTGTAGGTCAACTGCATACAGATGATACGCACACTAAAGTTCGGAAGTAATGAGATTAATAAAGATAGAAAACAGAAGAGGAGAAAGAATGAGTCAAGCTCAATGAGCTCAATGAGTTAAGCTCGCCTTTGTACATGTACTTTATTATCACACTGTATGTAATGTTGTTTTTTTTTGGTGTACAATAAAGAATTACGAATTATGAAGAATACAGACTGCTGTCGTTCTTGAAGGTAGGAGGTGAACCATTCCAGTGCTTCGGGAGAGACCATCACACAGGATAAAATGGCTAACAGGATTTCGTGACTGACGGTATTGAAGGCGTTCGAGAAATCGACCATCACTAGTACAGTGACTTTGGTGTCTTCCAGTCTTGGTCTCTCATAAATTGCCAGTCATTTTAAGGAGGGCGGAGACAGTGTTGTGCCCGGGCCTGAACCCAAATAGTAGAGAGCTAATCAGTGAAGTGCATTGTACAAAGTTAGAGAGTTGTTTGTGGACACAAGCCTCAAGCACTTTGGATAGGAAGGGAAGGATAGAAATTGGGTGGAAGTGGGTTGGAAGTTTGGGATTAACTAACTTTGGGTAGTGGACGAACATAGGCTTTATGCCACAAGGAGGGGTGTACACCGGTGAACAGGAAAAAAATTGCAATATGTGTGATGGCAGATATGAGGTGATCCAGAATAGTTGTGATCATACCACAACCTACTTTTCACACACACACACACACACACACATATTAACACATCCTACTTTAGATTTGATGGAAAGGATGATCTTTCTGATTTCTCCCGGTTCAACTGGAATAAAACGAAAAGGATTAATATGAGGACGCGTCGGACCAGAGATGAGAGACAAAGTTTGTTGTTTGGTTATTTAGACGATCCATAGCTGGCACAGTGGAGAAATGATGGTTGAGATCATCTAAGTCAATAGAATTGGGAAGGTCTAAATGTCGCGGTTACCAAGTGTTCCAAGGAATTTTCAAATATCGGCAGAAGATCTGGTCTGGCCAGATCAATAAATAATCAGCGTTTGACGATATGTATGATCAGCTAAACGCACGGCTACTTCATGATTTATGTTTATTACATGTACATTTGTCATAATACCGTAAAATTCCGTTGTCCACCATAAGAGGCCCTTATATTCTTTTGTTTTTGTGATTCAACATGGCGGCGGACAATTATTCTGATAAATAATAATGCGCTAATAGCAAATAAAAGTGAAATAAAATGTCGTTACGACTCAAAACTACTTGAATTTTAAGAAAGTCGCTCAAATAGCGAGCGCGACGTAAAAAACTTGGAGTTCGGAACAATAATGATATTTTCAAACGTGGTTTGACATATCATCAAACGTTGACGTTTAAACGATATGGTCAGTTTTAACTGGCCTTTCTAGCGTCGATATGAGACGATGCAAATGATTGCATCGTCTCATATCGAGGTTAGAAAGGCATATTGTATTAACGACCACTGCATAAATTGTTCAATAAAGTTCTACTTTTCACAAAACAAAGTAAAGTAGTAGTAAAATAACTAGAGTATTCTTTTTGAAACTCAGAATAGTGAATATTTAATATGTTTATTATTTAAATATTTTTAGGAGAAAATACAAGGTTGTGAATAATCTTGGTTAGGTAAAATTGACTTAAATCACAATATTAGAGGTCCTGTAAAAAATGTTGAGAGCAGTGGTGGCCCAGTGGTATCGGCCGCAACTTACAAGTTGTAGACCGTGGGTTCGAGCCCAGGCAGGCGCTTTACTTTGTGTAAATTATTTCATAACCACTGCTCTCAAAACGGTGAAGGAAAACATCGTGAGGAAACCGGCATGTCCTAGAACCAAAAATTCGAAGACATGTGACATCCACCAACCCGCACTGGGCCCGCGTGGTGGATTACAGCCCATTCCCTCTCACAGAGAGGAGGCCTGCGTCCCAGCAGTGGGAACATTAATAGGCTGGTGATGTGTGTGTGTGATGTGAAAAAATGTTTTAGCGATCGGATAGCTGCATTCAACCTACAACTAGTATCTTACGTTCTATTCGGTAAACTTTAATATTCCAATAAAATGGTTAAAAATCTAATATCGGTTGGCAGGAGGAGGAGGGGGAGTAACGCACCGTTCTTGAGAAAATAAATTATTGTAACCTAACCTCAAAACACTTTAAAGATGCTTCTGAAGATAACAAAGAATAGGCACCCATGCTTACAAAGTATATTCTATTCTATTCTTACAGTGGGTGGTGGTGGCTCTTCCTTCTCGCCTCCGGTTTTTATTTAAACTTTGAGGGTAGCAGCCAAAAGACTACGTGAAGTCGGGGTACCCCGATTCGGTTTTGGAACAGATTCGACCTATTTTGTCCATGAAGTGGGGGGTACACTAACTTTCTGAGCAGGATTTCTAGGTTACTAAAAAAAACAACAAAACACCAAGAACACACAATAGCAAATCCACGCAACTCGGGAAACGGAAAGAACGAAAGAAAATGACACTGACACATGTCCCACATCCCTCACACAAGTTCGAAAAACATTTGACCGAATTTCATTTCACCTAAAACTTTTCAACTATTATCGTTTCGTTTTTTTTTATTTCATCGAAGTCACGTCTGCCACTGTCTCAGTTGACCTATTATCAATTCGAAATTTTTCGTTACTCCGACGTTTCACTTGGACGAAAAACTTTTTACCGAAGTTACACTTAGCCGAAATAACATTTATTCGAAAGATTTATTTTTAAACGCATATCAAAATACTAAGTGAGAGAGAAACAGTGGGTGAATACAAATGTTTAAAACAGCGACTTGAAAAAAAAAATTGTCGACGGGCTCCTATATCTGTCTGCAGGGTCTAAAGTAAACTAACACGAAGGAGAGAAGAGAGAGGGAGCTGAGTTCGCTCGCTTTGCTCGCTCACTTCAGCTCCCGTCATCCCCTTCGAACCTAACCTATCCGTGTCGGGGTGCCCTAAATTCCCGAGCTCGCTTCGCTCGCTCTTGGACAAATTGTTTGAAATAATTAATTAATAAAAATGTCTAATGCATGACAGCTATTAATAAATCTTTTGCATCAAAATTCGAAATAAATTCGTAATAACAGGCAAGTCTGCGTGAAGTCGATTTTGCAGCGATTCGTTTCTGTCACAAAATTTTGTAGCACAACATATTGACTTTTTATGACACTATTTCAATTTTAAATTGAAAATGCTACCAAGTTACCGGTTATATGTATATTTGTGACTAAATAATATTCACTAAAATATTTTTTCGGTTTGGTGAAAATAGCCGGTTCTGCATCAAAGCTGTAACCATGCCGCTCGCAATTGATTTATTGCATCCTTCTCCCGCGTCGGAGAAAAGGAAACACAAGTTGAAGAGGCTGGTGCCACATCCGAATTCATACAGCATGGATGTCAAGTGCCCTGGCTGCTACAAAATCACAACGGTTTTCAGTCACGCGCAAAGGGTCGTCGTATGCGCAGGTTGCTCAACGATCCTTTGCCAGCCCACCGGTGGTCGCGCAAGATTAACGGAGGGATGTTCGTTTAGGAGAAAACAACATTAATTATTCTGTAGGAAGAGCCCTATTACTTTAAGATTCTTTTATTTCCAATGTGAGAAGGAGAGATATTTTACAAGTTTGTTAAAATGGATCCAGACAAGCACTACCAATAAAAGGCTTTTTCCAAGGGAAAAAAAAATATAAAAAATAAAAAATGTAAATCGGCGAAATGTAGTTCGGTAAAATAATACCAAAGGCAATTGATATTTCGATGATCTGAAATTATGTCAAATGATACATATAGCAAAAAAGACGTCGGTCAATAGTTTTCGGTAAAATGAAATTCGAACAAAAAAGATTCGGAAAATTGATCGGTTCCCGTCCCACATGACGCAAATGGAGTAGTATTTTTACGTTCCTTTTCAACAACTTTGCTCGAAATATTACATCACAGACAATATACCGGTACTGTTTTGGTTGTCAATCACCCATTATAATGTTTCGTTTTCAATTTTTATCTGATTGAGGTTAGAATAAATTTTTGCTTTGTTTCGAATCTATATGCATAAACTTGTATGAGTAGCGTTTTAATCAGGGACCCAATTTCTACCAGCTTTAACAACTTTTAACCCCCTCCACATACCAACCAACACTAAATCCAAGCCGTTCCGTCTAAGATCAATGTATTATATACCAATATTAAATACAACATAAAGAAGTAACTAAATTCTAATTACACAATAACATATTTCACAAAGTTATATAGGTAATAAATAACAAAAAAACATAAATAACTTCACTATTATTTAAAAAAAAAAATCTGAATCAGCTTTGCGTCCAGTCAGTCACACGAAAATTTTATCTTTTGTTACAACACGTTATTCACAACAAAATAAAAGATAAAACCTAGTTTCGTTGTTTAATTTTATATTTATAATTAAACAACAACACAACACTACAATACTTTATTAAACAAAAAACTACTCAACTTTGGCGTCAATCAGTCGTATGTGTTGGGATGAGGTGTGATTATCAAACTCTTTCAAGTACTGGCTGAACATAATACTTTATGTTCAATACATAATACCAAGTGTTCAGTTGTAAAGCATTTACCTGATTTTTATAAGAATATTTTTAGTACCACTCGGACTCTTCTATGTTTTTCATTAATATATGGCTATCCCAAACCCCGCCCCTGGATTATAAATAGTATGAAACCTATACAGATGTTACAACAATTAAACATTTGTATATAATATATACTCTGATTAAATTAAGGGCCGCTAGTTTCTTAACAAATGTAATTTTTTTGCCATGAAATTGTTAAATTTTCAGCCTAGTTTGATTTTCGATAAACTTACGCTCACTCAGGATACGATACTATTTTTATATAAAGATAGTATCGTAGCCTGAGATAAAGTGGCAACCCCCAAAATGTTATCAGTCTAGTCTACGAAATTGAAAATCACAGTACAACACAGTCCTATTACAGTACTGTTCACAGGAGATAATAAATCACACATGGAACTTGAGATAAATATAAACTGGTTGACATCACACAATTTACATATTAATCTAGACAAAACAAATTTCATGACATTTAGAAGTAGAGTAAGTAAAATAGCAAACATGAACATAAATTACCAAAATAATAGCATCCAAGAAGTTGACGTTAAGAGATTTCAGGGTATACAGATAGATAATAATTTGAATTTTAAAGAAAATATCCATACATTATGCACTAAATTTAACACATTTTCTTATAAATTGTTTAAACTTAAGCAAACGGTCAACACTCCTACAGTCCTAACAGCGGCTATGTTGCACCTATTCTAAGGTATTGTGTTATTTTTGGGGTAATTCTACTAATAAATATGCGGTGTTTAAAGCCCAGAAGAAATGTATACGAGCCATAACTAGTATTAAAGTAACTGACAGCTGCAGACCATCATTTATGAAATTAAATATTCTTACGTTACCGTGTATATATATATTAGAGGTTATAATGTTCGTTAGGAAAAATACAAACTACTTTGATAAGTCAAATAGCAAAAGATACAGATTCGATATATGTTTCCCAAGCAACAAAACAGCGTTATTAAATAAAAGTATATTATGTATGGCTCCACGCATATATAACCATTTACCAAATTCACTTCTGGAGGTAAGTGATATAAATATATTTAAAAACAATATAAAAACACTGTTACTAAAAAAGCATATTACTCTGTCAATGAATATTTACAGGATAAACTTATATATTGTTACTCCATACGATTTATCTCCATACATAAATAATATCTTTTTACTTTTTAAATTCTAGTTTTTAAAGGATACCTGTGTATTTGTAAATTTGCATGCCTTCTGGTAGGATATGGCTAATGGACACTACTGTTTGTATAAGATCTTTTTTGTTGTGCCCATATTCGCAAATAAATAAATGATTATGATTATAGTATAGAACTATATGTCTTCAAATTCCCTAATAAATAATATTTAGCCTACATCTTTATGCCTGGGCCACTGATGGGTTTGACTTCTGGAGTCGAAAAGTTATTTCTTCTAACAAATATCAACTTTACTATTATGTACATAAAGTGTATTTTGTTTTTGCTCAACGCTGGTTCTTCTAGAAGCGCTTTGAGCATACATTTCGTGGCCTTCAGGTTAACCAATAAATTGAATAATTTAAAGTCAATACACGTTTCCCGACAACGTGAAAAAATAATGCATATCAATTTGTGTATGTACTTAATATGTGAAAGTAAATTATATGCGTACACGTGCCATACTTCTTTTCTTTTTATTTACGATCTGTCTAGTATTCAAATTTATGTTAAATAACACTTGACTAAACAATAGTGTCGGTTGAAAATTTAGACGAAAATGTGCAGTATGAAACTTTATTGGTAATTTTTTATTACGTTATGTACTATTTTTTTTAACCGTAATGCATCATACCTCAATATTTAACCTCATAGTAAAAAGTCATTATGAGTTTTTAAATATTTTAATTATAGTTTACCGGAAACAAATACGGAAAAGGCGGATAATTACGATGACTTTGATCAGCTGAATCGACATAGTGTATGTTTTTATTGGATGCTAAATAAAATTGTTTACTGATCAGCTGAATCAACATAGTTATGCTAGTATTATATTATCTGTGACATAGTATATGTTTTTATTGGAAGCTAAATAAAATTGTCTTGTCTTCAAATTATCGGTTTTCGGCCTATTGGACTGAGTGAGACACGTAGTAAAATGACCTCATAAACCTGGATTTATAAGGATATACAATTAATTTAACGTGTCTAATATTGAAAAAAAATGGAAAATTTGTTAAAGTGCTTTTGCCCTAGGTAAATCAATTTCTTACTGCCTCTCTTATCTTACCTTATCTTACCTAGGCTAATTAAATAAAAAAACGATATGATGTTAAATTAGGTACTTTGATCTCTAGCGGCGATTTAAAGATAAGGTAAGGGTTTGTAATTATAACTCAATAGATCATCTACTACTACTATGCATCTAGTAGACTCTTTATAGGTACTAGGTAGTGTAATAGAAAATAAACTATTAAAAAAATACTCAAATAAATTAAGAAATAACATACTGTGACAAAAAGACAAAACAAAATCACGAAAAATTTAAAAAATTCAAAAAACTAACAGTTTTGGTGAAATACCTAACTTATACAATTTTAAAATGTCAGGGTCAATCACATGCATTATTTATTTAAAACTATAATGAATAAATAATAAAGAAATCTTCCTAACTACAATTGTCGACGTCTTCTACACCAGTATCTGGCAATTCTTTAGCGTTGCAAGCTTGCAAATTAAGATACTCCTACCTACATGGGATAGCGAAGGTTTTACAAAGATTCACCGAATCGGCACTCCACTTTTTGGGGGCACAGCAGTGTCCCTAAAAAGAAGAGCAAACAAAGGCACGGCCGTCCCATCCTTTTCCCGAAGCCATTCAGGACATTTTCGACCTCCCTGTAATTTCGTTATGGATTATGCTAGAAGCATGAATTTTCAGTAAAAAATCAACTCATCTGAAAATCACTGGTAATTAAATTGAATGTAATTTGAATTTGTAGTTTAGGAATTATTGCAAGCCAAAATTCCTTAATTTCGTCACTGACTCACTCACTGTCTGACTGACTCACCGATCATCAAAATTCTAAGGTATTTCTAGTAGACTCACAGGCTTCAAATGTTGAACACAATTAGTGTTTAGCCTATAAATCAAGTAAAAACTAAAACATTCCGCAATTTCCGTCCCGTTTCCTAGATATACAAACTCCAGTAACTTTGTAATCCTATATAAGTAGTCATCCATAGGGTTACAAAGTTACTTTTACAGTTCATACAATTTTTCGTCACCTACACTGCTTTCCTAAGGTAGGTAAATAGTGAATTATTATAGGTAGGTCCAGTTAGCACATGAGTAGATTTACTCATGTGCAGTTAGTCATAGACATGTCTCCTTTAATATACCTAATATCTATACCATAATTATTATGAGTCGACGCGTATGTCGAAGGCAAGTGATGAGATTGTGATCTTAACGATGCGATGTGATTACTATGATGGGTATTTTTGTTTAGGAATAGGAAGTCTGTTTCATACAAATTATGTCCTGGACGCCTAATCTTACTAATAACTTCATCTTTTTCAGCAGCTGCTGTGTAAGTCATGCTGCATTTTATAAAAATACTAACTGTTCCCCGCGGCTTCGCTCCCGTGGACCACCCGTTTTAGGGATTAAAAATTAAGCCTATGTCACTCAGGAATAATGTAGCTTTCTATTGGTGAAAGAATTTTTTAAACCGGTCCAGTGGTTTCGGAGCCTATTTGGTACAAACAAACAAATAAACAAACAAATCTTTCCTGTTTATAATATTATTATTATTAGTATAGATATAGTATAGATTATCTAAATCCTTTTTTTTTAATTTAACAACTCTGAGTTTACTAATTTTGCCAACAAGATTGTAGAATGTCAAACATTTATCCCCTTCTTAGTCTAACGTTGTTATTATTTTATTTTTTTTGCGATATTCTCGCGTTTGACCACTATCTCGCCGATGGTAAGCGATGATGTGGTCGACGGTGAAGCACGCTTGCTTAGAAGTAACCTATTGAATAGTTCGGACGCCATGATAAATTAATGTTTTACACGCCTAAGTGAAAACAATTTTCGAGTAGAAGCAGCGGGCAATTCATGCGTGACCACATCGACAATGCGTGTTTGACTGAAGCCTCATTTTTTTGTTGTTTTATTTTGACGTCTCACAGTTAAATTAAAAGATTTACTTACTGACTAACCGAGCTTTCCTATGAAGACTAAACTAGAGCCTCCAGCCAAACAAATTCAAATTCAATTTATTGCATCCATAATGTACATACAGGTGTTAAATATAGGTTACAGAAACAATTATGGACCCTGTCGGGCACAGCAACATTCTAGATACAGTCAGTGTCTAGGAGAGAGGAATGGGCTTAATATTTTTGCATAATAACATACAGGTACAAAAAGCTTAAATCTAAGCGACCACGCTGTGGGCTACTCCCTATGGGGTCAAGCCTCGGCTCAGAGCGTCGCTGGGGGCACCACAAAGGCTGGTTCGTGATACTGAAGCGCCCATGCAACGCTAAGACTATACGCTATGTAGTATTATATGATCTGTGACGCTATGCAGCGGTTCACGCGCATAAAATGCGCTCTTTGAATACAGCTTATCCACCACTTTTCACCCAAAAAATGATTATTAAGGGTACACTAGTCGAAAATTCTTCCATACAAACGTAGTCTGGCTTTTACTCCACTGTTTGACGATGTACGTTCAAAATAAAAAATGATATCAATTTTCCTCATCATTATCTAGCCCTGTATAGAAGCAAAAAAGTAAATAAAATATTTACTTGAAAGTTATGAGCTTCGAAAGTTCCATATTTTAACACTAATTTTAACGCATCTTTGGGTGCAAATAAGTACCATAAGAAGAAGGAAAATTGAAAAACCGCCTCCATACAGGGATAGATTAGTAGTTCAACAATGCAAGTCATTTTATTTTGAACAGATACATACAGTCATTTTTTCATGATATCCAGACTCCCAAAGGTCTGTTTATAAAATTTCGCGCTCTCGTTTCCGTTCTAAATCATCACCCATTTCGCTACAAATTTGCAAAAGTGAGTATTCGTACGCGTACTAGCTTCTTACTGCTCATAACAGCATCTATATGTTCCGCACGTGTTGTCGGTTGATATAGCACGCATTTTAACCCCGCGCATAAAATAGTTCGTGTCGTCGACTAGTGTACCCTTAAGTAGCTTAAATGCTAACGATAGGTCAAAATCGTTTCAGGTAAAATTTATGTTCGACCAAATTTTTATGATTGACGATATAATGCGCTAAACGTCCAAGTGGATGGAAGTGACGGACTGCATCAAATGTTTTATCATGAAAAAGAACAACATCATCTGTCAATTTTTTAAACTGCTGTGGCATACTGGATTCCGGTAGGATATGTTTTGGAGCTCGTACGGACTTGGTGGTAATCGATAGAGAAGATCTTATTAATGATCACTGTAGAAGTGTTATTTAATAATAAAATGCGATATCAATTTTCTTTTATCAGGGGTCACTTCGTTTTGATCCAGGATACTGTTCAGGAGGATCCTGTCAATGTGGGTGAACTGCGAAGTGCCGTTGTATAGCAATGATTGAGACAACCACACGAGACAATGGATACCATTATTTTCAACATGTCTAGGCGGGTGAAAACTTTATTAAAAGAACCTGGGGAAAACACTCAATATTATGTGATAATTTTATTGTTAAATGTTTTTTAATTAACTTTTTTAAATTTCCTTAGTAACCTTAAAAAAATCAACAACTTGCAGTTTACACAAAAAAAACAAACATTTTAAGCACACAAAATGTATTATTAAAATGTTTATGCAAACTAATTTATATTTTAAAAGATGTATTTTTAAGTAAAGAATCCTGTCCTAATCTAAGTTTTTCAAAACCAAATGTATTTATAAAAAAATCGTAATTTTTATTTTTTTTTCGCTAATTTTGCCGGTGTGTGTATATAGTTTTGCTGTTGAACCAAAACGATATGTTCACTATAAAAGGTGGTGCGGACTCACCGACAAATGGAGGCTATATAGCTTAGTCTCCACAGGATCGCCCGGTTAAGCAGACGACAGCCACTTTGGTTGAACTGCAAGACGCCACGTAGAATAAAAAAAAAGACCTACAAATTACTACACCCTGTGCAGAGCTCAGTGATAGTACACCTCAAGAAATTATAAAATCTAAGGTAGGTCAGTTTTGGCAAAAACAAATCATCACCATTAGAAATTAATATTCATATTTTAATAGCCTTTCCGTTCGTTCCATATTTTTTAAATAATATAAAAAATATAATCCCCTAAATAATTAAAAAATAATTAGTAAAAATAATTATTAAAAAATTGTTAGCCTACATATTTCGAAAACAATTTATGTTTATATATATATTTGTCGCCGCGTAGGCGTGAATTTGCTTATTCATTATCCTAATTAATCATTTTAATTGTCAATTAACACAATCTCGATCCTGTCATTTTTGAGATAACTTTAGAACTATTTCAATATCTATTTAAGTTGGTTTTGGGTTCAGCGCCATCTATTGGCTTATTGTGGAATCAGTTATTGATCTGTTTGAATAAAGATCATTTGTTAAGCTAATTGAGGGATACCTAATATAAAATACAAATTTATAAAAACGCAAACGTATGTATGTTGTGTACATAAACTTATGAAATTTGGCACACGTATTTAAAAGCCAAAAAAAGTTGTGCAATGCCAACAATATTACAACAATATTAATAGAATTGATAACCTCCTTTTTTTAGAAGATGGTAAAATAAAATACCCTGGGAAAGCCAGGTGGACTGCCCACTAGATCAAAATAAACCCGATTTGTAAGGACATGAACACCTCTCTGCTATGCTCTGCATCTTCAGACTAGGCCATGTTCACCATCGCTAAGTCAACTGCTCTAAGTCTCTAATATGTTTTTATATGTAGATTAAGAGTTGGTCAGATTGCAGACTTTCCTGGCCGCAGCATCAGATCAAAGTTAATCATATCTAATCCAATGCGACGAGTTCTAACTCGGTGGTTTTAACAATAAGTCAGGACGAATTTCGGTGACCCTTTCCTGCTCTATCATCAGACTGGTGTACATCATCTCTATGTCAACTTCCCATCGAGGCCAATTGAATGAAATTAAACTCGACACGTCTACAGTAAGATGTTGTGGAGTTTGTCAGACTGAATACTTTCCTGGCTGCAGCATGAGGCCACTATTTAGGAATGGTACTCCTTAACCATTCCAAAAGGTCTAAGATTGTTAAGGCCGTATTCTTATGACCAGATATATTCCTAATTCGTGATCATACTATGTTTACCATGTCTCATCGATATCATTAAACGTTCACTAATCGTTTTTTTAGAACAGTGATGAATTACACAATTTTTTAGCTAGACAGTCACAGATGATGTATTTCTGTTGCCGTTATAACAACAAATACTAAAAACAGAATAAAATAAATATTTAAGTGGGGCTCCCACATAACAATCATGATTTTTTTTTGCCATTTTTTGGGATAATGGTACGGAGCCCTTCGTGCGCGTGTCCGAGTCGCACTTGGCCAGTTTTTTTGGTTACTCTGTAGCTAGGGGCTTTAAAACTAGAAGTTATAAAGCCCCTAGCTACAGAGCTAGGGCTAGTAGCTAAGGATTCAGCGACTATAGGAGAGGACTTAAAATGTAACTCTCAATTATATTTGTTTTCAGCAACAAAATGAAGTCCTGCATCGTCCTGTGTGTCCTGTCCATCGCCGTGATGGCTTTCGCGCGCCCCGAGGAGGCTCAGTTCACCGACGTCTACAACAACGTCAACCGGGACGAGATCAGCAAAAAACTTCTGCCGTCTCCCTACGAGTATATCAAATGCAACCACGACCAGGGCAAGTGCAAACCTGACGACAAGGAGCTCAAGGGTACGTCTAGTGCTTTTTGTTAATATAGATGTTAGGAACGATAATTTCGATAAAAATCATATTGTTGCTACACAAATTTACAGTTGCCTCCTCTGCCATTGATTCATTCTCCTATAATATATTGTGCGTCAAATTATAGCTTTAATTTTCTAACATGTAACTTCAGTGGGCGCATCACGAACAAGCGATATAAAAGACGTATCACAAGGATTTTTAAATTGAGTATACTCGATTCGCCCATTACATTTATTTAGTTTAAACTTGAAGCGTTTATTATACATCTATTGATGATCTATTTTATTTTCGCATAAAAACCAAATTTCTATAAGTCATTTATTATGCTTCGGTGTACCATTGCTTCCGGTGCACCGAGATATGGTCGCTCACAATGGGCTTCATCAAAAAGCTTAAAGTCACCCAAAGGGCAGTGGAGAGGGCTATGTTTGGCGTTTATGGAGTTTCTTGTGCGTTCTTCTCCATAACAAGCTACTTTTCCGATTGCACGGTAGAATCAATTTTTATTACTTGTACATTTTTAATTTAGATTTATTATTGTTTCACGTTCAAAAGTGCCGCTTATTGGCCTAGTTGAAATAAATATATTTGACTTTGACTTTTATAAAAGGCAAAAGTGATTGACTGATGAATCAACGCACAGGCCAAACCCTTAGGGCTAGAAACTTAAAATTTCGCACACGTATTCCTCTTCCCACGTATTCCCTATCAGAATATCAGCGCAGGGTTATTTCCTTTTTTGGATATCGCTGCACATGCTGAGATAGGAGCATTTTTGGTCTCGCACGGGGTTTTTTATTTTGACTATTGTGTAATTTTTATGCTTATTTCTCGTGTCTCCTGTGCGGGTCACAAATAAATATTTTTCTTTCTTTCTTTTTTCTTTCTTTATGACGTAAGCATCCAATAAGAAAGGATTTTTCAAAATTCAACCCCTAAGTGGGTGAAATAGGGGATAAAAGTTTGTATGAAACTTTTTATTAAAAAGTCATCTGTAGGATAAAACATGGATCACGCGAACGAAGTTGCGGGCGAAGTGCTAGTTTGTAATATGCTTGTTTACAAAGTGTGATTTTAACTAATGTTTTGAATTTACTTTCATTTAGTTTTAATATATCACAAGGTATTTTGTTATTGAATTTAACACAGTATGCCATGAAAGATGAGTGTACTTTAGCTATTCTATAAGATGGTTGATCTAACTTATCTTATCTTAGTAGGAGAACCAAAGTTACCGACATAGCGCTTTTGACAATTGCGAAACTTAAGTGGCAGTGGGCAGGGCACATTGCTCGCAGAACGTATGGCCAATGGGGCCGAGAAGTTCTGAAATTGTGACCGCGAACTGAAAGACGATCCAAGGCCTTCCACTAGCTGGACCGATGACCCGGTTAAGGTTCTGAGAATCCGCTGGATGCGAGACGCACGGGATCGGTCAATACGGCGACGCCTGGGGGAGGCCTAAGTCCAGCAGTAGACGTCCTTTGGCTGAAACGATGATGATGATGATGTACCATTGCTTAAAAAATGTGATTTAATCGCTTTTTTCTTTACACAGAAAACATCACGGAAGTCCTCGAGAACGGATGCGTTAAATGCACGGAAACCCAAAAGAAGAGATCCAGACGCGTCATCCGTCATGGGATTAACCACGAGGTAGACCAGTACGACCCTGAGAGGGAGTTTACCGCTAAGTACGAGAAGGAACTCAAGGATGACCTCCTTGAGTTTCTTCTCGTAAAGCAGCAATAACTGTTGTCCGATCAACTGTGTGATGAATTGGAATTTGAAATTGTGATAAATAATGAACTTGGTTTACAAATAAATAAATCAATTACGTTTTACGTAAGTGGTTGCAGTTTTACATCTTGTTCCCTTATTTTAATAAATGTGATTCTATTTTAAGCATTCACAAAATTTGTCGCTATAGAAACATTTATTTAAGTTCACCACAATTTCGAACTAAGTGGCAGTGGGCAGGGCACATTGCTCGCAGAACGGATGGCCGATGGGGCAGAATAGTTCTGGAATGGCGACCGCGAACCGGAAAACGATACGTTGGAAGGCCTCCCACTAGGTGGACCGATGGACTGGTTAAGGTTGCGGGAAGGCGCTGGTTGCGAGACGCACGGGACCAGTCAATGTAGCGACGCCTGGGGGAGGCCTATGTCCAGCAGAAGACGTCTTTGGATGATGAAATGATGATGATGATCTGCAAAAAGTACAGTCATGTATTCAGGTACAGGCAACATGCCATTTATATAGTGAGTTAATAAAATCAAATTGTAAACGTCATTCCGTAACTACTATTGACCTGACTGAAGATTCCTTATAGAAGGCTGTCCAGCCTGAGGCAACGGAGGCCCCGGCCCAGGCCGAGAGGGTTTCTCAGGATGGTGTCTTTGACCAAGACATTACTGATATTTCATAGGAAGTGTCTCAAGTAGGCCGGCCTGAGACTGCTACCTTTCCAACTAATAATAGTCATCATGGGTTTCATTCGGTTATGTTTGCAGATGGTATTGGAAGAGGTTTAGGTAAATTATTAAATAGCAATCAGAGTTATTCAACTTTGAATTATTGTATGCCTGGGTCTTCTTACAAGCATAACATGGAATCTGTAGCAAAAAACATTTTGGCGCTGTATATTTTTTAATGATGCATGATGGATTATTTATAACCACGAGGACTAAGTGATAACAAAGATTTGATTTTGGAAAAAAATATGTTATTTAGTGTAATAAATTCAAAATAAAAACGTTTTTTTTAAATCATAACAGTTACTGCACGCAAAACAGAACACATTAAAATTAAAAAACAAACCACAACAGATTAAAATCCAATAAAAAGATGCTGCCTGGATCTACTTTGCTATCTGTCCCGTATTCGTAGCCGATGAGGCATTTGGGTAGCACTAAAATATAATTAAACCTTATCGTGGTAAATTTTTGAGTGTTTATTATTGCTTAGCTAGAGCACGGATATAAGTGGAATGTGCATTTGGCATTTTGACAAACAAATGGTGAATATTAAATCGTGTTTGGATGTATCAATAACTTCATCAATTGATATTATGAAAGCAAGCTTCACAATTTTGTATGAAAACGAGACGGCCATAAGATTAGAGAAATAGATTTCAGTCATGATCTCTATAAATAGATCAATCAGTTCGCCTTGGAAGACAAACTAATAACTTTAGAGATGTTTTTCAACAATACTTTATGAGTGACAGTGGAGCCTTAAGCTGGCAATTGTCGGAAATTTAACGAAGTAAATTATTGTAATTAGATATGACCCAAGCCAATAAAGAAAAATATCTGAAATCACGAGAGAACTTTTAGATCTTGAGTTCGTGAGTGAGTTAGTGTATCTGGCCTTCATGATCAGCGATCAGGGTAGATAAGACAGCTACATAGAGGTATCTGCACCTTAAAAGTAATGATTTTACATCTAAAAATCGATACTGCTAAATAGATCGATTACGTGGCCTCTCAATTTTAAACAAGTAATATAAACAAAAAAAGATTGACATTTGACAGTTTTCTACACAGATGGTGGTGTAGGTTGTAGTTGTGTGATATTGTGCGATCTTGGACACGCACAGAAATATCTGGCTTGCATTTGACATAATTTGTAATATAAGCTAAAAAAAAGCAGGTGAAAACCAACCAACTCAATTCAAAATACCACAGATTAATAATATAACCTTACCTCAAAAACATATTTCTTAATTACTTGACTCTCCCATCTTTTAAAAATATTATTATATTGAAGGCAGTACTTAGTTACAATTAAATAGGCAAATGTAACAACGTATGTTTCATCAAGGGACGTCTTGTTTAATTTTACTAGTGCAAGCATGTTAGGATCATGGCCATTGTTCTGTGCTATGTACATTTCCTTGAATTTCTTGTTCGTACGAGTTTTGCGGTCCCGCAGCCGCGGCGGGCTCGAGTGAAAACTGCTCCGTGAGTTCCTACTCTTCCGTAGCGTTCGACACGCGATTGATTGAGAGACAGATCCTGACTAGAACGCAGTAAAGTATGATCTTGACTGCAGTGAAATTTAGTATCATTGTTCAAGTTACAGTTGTAAAGTTACAGTTGATATTGTAAAAACAAATCAATTTTTTTAAAAGAGTAACCGTGGAGTTTCTTGCCGGTTCTTCTCCACAGGAAACGACTAACCCGAACCGTGCACCTTTTGTCGACGTTTTATAAGTGCCCATGTAGGCCTATGTGAAATAAAAAACATTTGATTTTGATTTTGATTTTGATTTTGACTAATTATAATACAATAACCGTGAGTCGTACTGCTATTTAATTAGCATACAGTTATTTTTCAGCTTTAGAAAGATACCGACTATAATGCAGTAAATTATTAACGTACTGCAATTTAGTTGGTTTTCACTAAATAAAACTATTTGACTTACACTAAATAAAGTACCACATTCAAGCATTTTGCTGCATTTTAATCTGTAATTCATATTAAATAAATCAGTGATTAACCTTGCAGTATTAACATTTTTGGTACAAAAACTGCTTACTGCATTTTAGTTTATATGCCTAAATATTGTTTTAGGTAAAGTTTACAGATTTTATGTCGTCGCGTTTAACTTAGTGAAGTAACGGGTCGTTGTTGACGTAACTGCTATAACTGTATTTAAGTTAGTTTTAGATTATATTTAGCGATGTTGAGTTACTGCTATCACAAATTTGGTTTTATTATCGTTTAAATCATCGAATCAAAAACTAGGTTAGTCCAATGTGTTCCTAATAGCATGCCCGTTAAAATTCAGTATTCAACTAAAAACCTAAAAATTAATTAAAAATTTAAAAAATCCCGACTGCTTGAAAAGCGAACTAAAAAGACGTAAACAAGGAGAAAATCATGCTGTTCAGCCGGAGGATACATATTCGCGAGCTGGCTGACCAAAACCAGATGTATCCTCCGACTGCACAGCATGATTTTCTCCTTGTTTACGTCTTTTTAGTTCGCTTTTCAAGCAGTCGGGTTTTTTGATATTTTCAATTAACTTTTTTTATTTATAACTTTTTAGTTATTTTTTTTCGAATTAGGTACATTTAAACATATACGTGTAATACATTTTTGAAATCACCTCTTAAAACCCTTTATTTTGATACCCCACACGATAGGTTTGGAAGAAATAAAATATTTGGGCCCCCACAATATGGCGCCCAAGAACCGCCATTTTCCTTTTTTACAATTTTAATGTAGCCAGTGACACTCGCGGGGTTAAGACGAATCGATTGACGTAAGAAACATCAAAATCGGGACACGCGTTTGGTCTCTAGAACGCCACATAGGAACAAACATACATACATACATACATACATACATACTTACATACATACATAGACTGATAAACACATTACCCTCCTTCGGCAGTCGGGTAAAAAACCTCTTATTGCGTTTTAGGGCCTGCACGGCAGAAAATAACTGTCTTTATAGGTAACAGTTTGGATGTAAAAAAAGATGACAACACTGAGTGTGTAACGGAATTGATAAAGTTAAATTGTAATAAAATCATATTGTGTGCTTTTCCATATTTGGAAAAATTGTCTAGTAGACAAAATAATTATATTCACATGCTGAATAAGCATGTCCTTTTCCTTGTCAGCCATTGCAGCGACACATTAGTTTTTTTTTAACATCAACATTTTTGTTGATAAATTAAAAACGAAAGGCAATAAAGTGTATCTGCCTAATAGGGTAAAACGTCAAATAGCGAGGCTATTATCTTTTACTATAAACCCAGACATAAATAGTATGTCGAATGCATGTACTGTAGTTGATATTAGTAGTAATACTAATTTACAGGTGGTCAATAAGTTTAACAACGTTAGCATTTCTGGTATTTTTTTGTAGTTTAAACTATTTTGTAGGACAAGGGAGGGTACCATCAACGAAATAGTTAAGAGTACATCCACCATCAAGAAGGTACCTTCTTGCTCTCACTTAGTTAATTTAAAAAAAGGGGCTAAGCAGAATTCATCATTATCAGTTGAACATAGTGTTGGACTGTCCTGCGTTGAGCTGGATAAGCATTTTATAGTGTGCGTTTACAGACCCCCCAATTATGGAAACTATTCTATATTTGAGTCAGTGATGGAAGATGTTTTGGCAAAACTTGCAACTGGTAATAAACTAGTCATAATCTGTGGTGATTTTAATATAAATATTTTAGAAAATAATTCAGATTGCAGTAGATTATTAAATCTCTTCAAATCATTTAATTTGTCAAATGTGTTCATGGAACCAACACGAACAACTGTGATTACTGCTACATGTATTGATAATGTATTTTGTTGCTGCGACTACTTAGACAAAGCCATTATAAATTGTCCGCCTACGGATCATAGTGGGCTACTGGTAACCTTTGAGTCAAACGTACCAATACAACAAATGCAGATTCAATCCAGACCAATAACATCCGGAAAATTAAATACATTTAACAGCACTTTAATTAGTAAGTTAGAAGTGATCAAGACCTCACAGTGAATGATGGTAATATTTTATATAAAAAAGTTTTCTCAGTTATTAAAACAGAGTTCAATAATACTTTTCAGAAGAAAACTGAAACTATATGCCCTAAGTTTGTATTCAGTGACTGGGCGACTGAAGGACTCAGGAAAAGTAGGGAAAGACTTTACGAGCTGTATGGCCTTAAGCCTTATATTAACACTGCAACTTTTAATAAGTATGTTGCTACTTATTAAAAAAAAACCGGCCAAGTGCGAGTCGGACTGGCACACGAAGGGTTCCGTACCATTATCGCAAAACACTGCAAAAAATGACGTTTGTTGTATGAGAGCCCCCCTTAATTTATTTTATTTTAATTTAATAATTATTATTTTCTAAAGTAAATATACAACTAAACATTCTGTGAATATTTCAAGCGTCTATCTGTTGCCGTTATTAATATCGAGCAAAAAACGGCAAAAATATCACGTTTGTTGTATGGGAGCCCCCCCTAAATATTTATTTTATACTGTTTTCAGTATTTGTTGTTATAGCGGCAACAGAAATACATCATCTGTGAAAGTTTCAACTGTCTAGCTATAACGGTTCATGAGATACAGCCTGGAGACAGACGGACAGACAGACAGACAGACAGACAGACAGACAGACAGACAGACAGACGGATCGCGAAGTCTTAGTAATAGGGTCCCGTTTTTACCCTTTGGGTACGGAACCCTAAAAAGATCAAATACGTGTAAAGTAGCTAAGGCTTTATACTAAAAAATAATGTTAAAACTGCAGAAAATAAAAAAGACAGTTCGGAAAATTATAAACAATGAACGGAACAGGATCAAAATAAATAATACTGATTACACGTTTGAAACTAAACATGGACTTATTAGAGATAACAAAAAAGTTAACAAAAAAGTTGCTCAATAATTTGTAAATTTCTTTACCAGCATCCCAATTAAAACTACTGAAACCTTAATTTCTTCGCCCTCTGGTTTATTAAACGCTAACTTTTCAGCCTGCACGACTGAATTTAACTTTTCACATTTAAACCCAATAACAGTAATAATAGTAGTTTATGCAATGGTCATATAATAGGGGTTATTAAAACACGAGCGTAGGTTTATCAAATGAGGCGAAGCCGAATTTGATAATAATATTACGCGAGTGTTTTAATACCTAATTATATGCTATTGCATACACTACTTTATCTTCACTCATACAGTTGAAATAAAACAAAAGTGGAAAGGGAAAAAATATGTGGTATGGTAAGGCGGGCAATTTAGATTCTCATTGCGCAGCGCGCGCATCCACAGACAACTGACAATGACATGAGCCCATACGCGCCAGAAAATTAAAAAGTAAAAGTGTGTTATAAAAATTAAAAAAGTTATTTTATGATGCAGTTGTTTGAAAATCGAAGGAAAATGTTGAACTATAATGTTTTTTTTTAAATTTTACCTATCCACGAATATAAAGTACGTATTTATACAATATTTTTCGAATTCGTATTTGGAACATTACGTTGTGAGTGTAGATAAAAGCTTTTAAGCAAATCAAGATCAAACTGACCGAAGATCTATGGGGAATGTCCATCAAAGTTTGTACCTCCATTATCCAGACTATAGCGCCTTACTTAGCATTAATTTTTAATTTGTGTGTAGATCAAGGAGTCTTTCCGGATCTAATGAAACATAGTAAGGTTATACCACTTTTTAAATACGGGGACAGTAAAGACACAAATAATTATATACCAGTATCGGTGCTGCCGGTTTTCAGCAAGATATTTGAAAAGATAATGCTAAATCAAATGCTCATTCATTTTAATACGAATAACATCCGACGACAGTTTGAATCCAAGCTAAAGTTATTTTCGAATCAGTAAGTAGTACATTATCAATTTTTATACTTTATATAAAGTATCATAAACTCGTTTCATTAAAATGGATAGAAGCAATGCAGCGTGAAGCTCCAGCCTGGCTATCGTCAATTCGTTTGGGAGCGGGTTTACTCGCAACTTCGAACAGAGTAGGAATAATTCAGCCTTACCTGTTATGTCGACCGCTCGTAAGTATATGCAGCACCCGCCTCGCATCACGCCTCCACCACGACGGTGGAGGAGTGGTGGAGGCGTCCGCGAATCCAATCAGCTGGACCGCTGATGCAGCATTGGTTGGGATGTATCCGCCTAAACTGATGGGTTTCATAGCAGCCAGGCTTTTAGCAAGGTATATGCTCATCCCATCCAAGATTAAACGACCATATTTTTTGAATGATGTGAGTACCGAAATAAAAACTAAAAACTTGAAAATAAAATAGGTAAAAAAAGTTTTTAAGTTAAAGGGTTTTATTGAAAAGAGAGATAATAATGTACTAAAAGCTAACAAATAATTTTACAATAAGAGGACATGTCCTCGAAAAGAGCGTTTTCCAAGCAGACAAACTGTGCGGAAAGTGTCACTTTTTTTCACTAGTGCTTTTTACTTTTCTGTATTTTTTAATTTTTAACTCCAACGTCAGCCCGACGCATAGAGTTTTTATTATTTAATTTGTTAAGTACAGATGATAGAGAGATATTCATATAAAAGGTAAAATAAAACTAATTCTTCATTAAAGGCGTTTTTTATTACTTTAAATTTAGATTCTGATCAATAAATTATTCATTAAATATGTTTGGCAGAACGTATATTTTACTCGTGCCTTTTTGCGTTACGAAGTGACAGATATGCCCGAGGAACTTTTAGTTAATCTGTGGATATACTGAGCGCGCTTGAATAAGCCCGCCATTTTATTAATTTTTGCTTGGTTAGGTTAGGTTAGATATATTTTTTTATTTCCTCGCACAATGCATAGTAAAATGTTGTATGATACACGTACAGATGATTTCCGACTCGTGTCGATTTCTCCACTCACTCGATTCGCTCGCTCGTGAATAAAAATGCCACTCATCGGAAATCACCTACCTTCCGCACTTGTAGCATAAATAACTATTGTAGGTCCTTACAAATAATTCCTAACAAATAATTTTGTAGTCATCACCCCACTCTCCTCACCAATCTAGGAAATTGATAATATTAAAAAAAAAAACCGTGGGGCGCGTAAATTTCTAACAACAGTCAACCGTTCATATTATTATTATTATAAATGCAAAATTATTTTTTAGCTTAGAATATTATCATCTTTCTTTTCAATAAAACCGTTTAATTTAAAAACCCGTTACAGATAATATGATGTGTTGAGCAGTGGTGGCCCAATTAGGATCGGTCGGGGTTCGAGCCCAGGCAGGCGCTTTACTTCGTGTAAATTATTTCATAACCACTGCTCTCAAAACTGTGAAAGAAAACATCGTGAGGTAGCCGGCATGTCCTAGAACCAAAAATTCGAAGACATGTGACATCCATCAACCCGCACTGGACCCGCGTGGTGGATTACAGTCCATTCCCTCTCACAGAGAGGAGGCCTGTGTCCCAGCAGTGGGAAAATTAATAGGCTGATGATGATGATGAGATAATATGAGTTCTCTCCATATCCTTGATTGACGAGATAAATATAATATTGGCGAGATTTAATGATAGACGAGAATTTTGGCACTTTTTAGTACCTATTACTTTCCTATGAAATACAAACCCAACTTTATAAAAAGTTTCAATTGTAAGCTTTTAGGGTTGTAACGCGAGGCCTCTGTTAGAGCGTGGCTTGGGCGACTGTCCTGCTCGCCAACCCCTAAGACTGCCACTGCTCAAAAGTCTTCCAAGTATTATAGCTTCTTATATTAAACTAGCTGACCCGGCAAAGTTTGTTTTGCCATAAAAACACCAAACATTCATCTACCCTACCTACCCTACCCTAACAACCCTACACTACCTACCCTACCTACCCTACCCTAACAACCCTACACTACCTACCCTACCCTAACTACCTACCCTAACCTACCCTACCTACCCTACCTACCCTACCCTACCCTACCCTACCTACCCTACCTACCCTACCTACCCTACCCTACCTACCCTACCCTACCCTACCCTACCTATCCTACCTACCCTACCCTAACCTACGCTACCCTACCCTACCCTACCCTACCCTACCTACCCTACCTACCCTACCTACCCTACCTACCCTACCTACCCTACCTACCCTACCTACCCTACCTACCCTACCTACCCTACCTACCCTACCTACCCTACCTACCCTACCTACCCTACCTACCCTACCTACCCTACCTACCCTACCTACCCTACCTACCCTACCTACCCTACCTACCCTACCTACCCTACCTACCCTACCTACCCTACCTACCCTACCTACCCTACCTACCCTACCTACCCTACCTACCCTACCCTACCCTACCTACTTACCCTACCCTACCCACTTAGGGGTATGAAAAATAGATGTTAGCCGATTCTCAGACCTACTCAATATGCTCACAAAATTTCATGAGAATCGGTCAAGCCGTTTCGGAGGAGTACGGGAACGAACATTGTGACACGAGAATTTTATATATAAGATGTGACCAGTTCTTATATCAATAGTGACCAGAAATCTGGTCTAGCTATAATTATATTTAGGAGATTTTTGAGCAGGGATGCATCTATCTGGATAATGCAAATCAGGTGAACTGGTACTAGAAAAGTAGAATATATCTCATTAAAGTTTACCCAACGCCTGCAAGCGCCAACCACAAGACTAAAGAAAGACAAATATTGCTCAAAGATTTTAATATAATAGCGACTTCCTTTAAAACATTGTTTTTCATCGAATCCGTTGTGATAGTGGCGAGGTACTAGTACGCTGTTAGTTTATCTTTATGTTTATACTTTAGAATAATTGTTAGTTTCTTCATCAGACTTTGTGACATTTGATTCTTTTTCTTCATTCTCTTCAGTTGGCTTACTTGAAAGATACTTCATTTTATAGCTTCCATCGGAATTGTATCTGAAAAATTACAAAAGTATAACATGTATCATCATTGAATGTGGTTATAGTCATCATCATCTTCCTGCTCTTGCCCCATGTTACTTTGGATTGGCGCAACAAGTTTCCATTCTCCACTGTCGATCGTGATCATTTACTTCCGTTGTTTAGAAGTAAAAGAACCATTATTGATTTAAAATCTTTCCTATGGTCTCCTTTTTTCCGTTCAATTAACAACGGTACAATCTACATAATCAACTAAGTATTTTATAGAAGGAAGGATCCTCTTCCTGTGCCGTAAGTTAAAAATCACCGTAGACCGAGATTTGTTTAATGTCGAGAATGCATTGAGCGTTCGTAAATATCATTAAATATCGGACAATGGTTATGGGCCTAGGTATAAAATAAATATGTATTATAGTGATTTAAAGCGAATTAAAGGCTTGCACGTGTCACTCCGTCACTACCAAGTCCAAGAAAGACACGGGTTTTCGCTCCATAGTTGCTTTGTCATTTCTACACAGTGTTCAACTTTGGTAGGTCAATAGGTTTTGACTATTTTTTTATTACCTATGATTTAAATGCGTCGATACAAAAAGTAACTATTGTAAATGTACTTACTTCTCCTCCAGTTTGGTCCAATCATCAGGTCTGTGATCGATGAGGTAGTGCATCACCCGGTCAGAGCCGTCGCGTTGTCTTTCAGTGCACTTCTTACAGTCGTTGTCTATCGCATCGGGAATATTCTCTGTAATAGTATAGTCGCAGTGGAGTTGTTATACACAAATCGTATCTAGGTTATTGCATGAAATTGTCGGCCATATCGTGAAATGGCTTGCCCGAGTCAATGAATAGAGATCATTTGACGTTATAATTAATATTAACAACTAAACATATTTACGTATATAATACGACGAATCATAATCGTAAAATAATCGTACCTGTACATAGCGACGACGTATCGATCAATTCTACGATCTGGCAGGAAGAAGTTAAACTAAATTACTTAAATATCTATAAATTAACCATTAAATAGGTACAAACCTGAGTGAGGTAAGCAGATAGCTGTATATGCCTACATAGCTGTATATGACTGTTGAGTCTGGTGAAAATCTGTTAAGTGAACCGGTAATCATTTGCATGTAGATTTGTAGCAATTCACTGCAGCGCGCACCTTAATTAAATTGACCAGGCGCTTAGAACTCTATCTACGCGCAAAATAGAGATAAAAACATTTATACCACAAGGACGGACACCTTACAAAAGGGGTCATCACATGGCGGACCGCGAACCTATCTAAGATATATTTCATCATCATCATAATTTCAGCCGAAAGACGTCCACTGCTGAACATAGCCCTCCCCCAAGTGTCATCGGTCCCGTGCGTCTCGCATTCTAAAGTAATTGGTGATCCCTGCCCTACAACAACGACCATAGAGTTAAAGAGAAAAATAGAAAAGAACATGAAACAGTAAAACTGAGCATACCGTTACCGAAAGGGTTCCTAACTCAGCATTAATTTGCTATTGTAATTGTAGTTCAAGTACCTTTCTTTTTGCTATCGGTGGAAACCTTCAAAAGGCGCCTGGACTTTTTGGGGAAAGACCAGGGACTGTGGGATTTTTACCTCACTAAAACCACCTCGGTGATCACCATCAGCATGTAGACCCCGTGACCTCTCAAAAGACTTCCCCGGAGCACCCTCTGTGCAACGCCTGTCAGGGCACATCCCTGCGAAGACTGAATAAGCGCCTCCCCTGAACCTCGTTACCTACCAACTGATGTAACCACAGTATCTGGATAACCAACATATAGCTCTTGGTGTATTGAAGGCACTTACTTTTTAATTCCTTGCCATCGGCCGTGCAGGGTCCGTTGTCCATCAGACAGTTGACATAACCAGTCAACAGACGTTCATTATTCAGGATCTCGTCCAGATCAATGCCGTCATACTTGGTAGTGTACGTCGCTGTCTCAGTAGCGTTGCTCTGAATTGTCAGATATATTAGCAGCATAATAGCTAATGTGGAATACATCGTCATCCCTGTAAGAATTAATTATTATATTTAGATTATTAATATAGGTGGAATCACTGGACCGGTTGTTGCGGTGACCGGTCCAGTGACATTAAATTTTAGTGAGGTTAACCTGAATCCATCCGCCTTGAATATTATTGTACTTATTTTACTTCGCTGTAAGCAATTTAAGGTCATTATGTCTCACATATTTCCACTAGGCGCTTACCTACTGGGCAAAATAGTTTATAAAATATTCTAGTCTATTTGATATGCATGTAAATTCGGTCTAAGGACGGTTCTATCATGGACGGTGTGGTCTCTCCAGGCCCAAACCAAAGGGAGCAGCAACAAAGGCGTATGAGCTTCTTCGTGATCAATATGTTATTTAACTTTTCGTAATTGTTGGAGTGCCCAGTGCCGGATGGCCCGCGCTTACCGACGCCTAAGTGCATTGCTAATTCTTTTTATTGCTTAGTTAGTTGTAAAAACAGTAATGTGCTATTTAGTCAGCAAAGGAGTACTTGACTACACAGTTAACTTGTTTGATACGACATGATATCTTGCGAAAAAACCGTTAATCAAAGAGTGAAATGCGCATAGCTTTTGAACGGCTGAACCGTTTTTATCAAACGACAAAGTAACCTTTCAAACGAAAAAATATGGAGAAGACAGGTGGGCAAACTTTGATAAAAACTAAAAGTGCATCATTAGATTTTTGGAAAATCAATTTTCCTAGCTGGGAATAACTGTTTTATTTCATCGTCTCATAGTAACTTAAAAACTTTAAATATAATAAGTAATTGTGTTTTGCTAAAAATTTGCAACTTTTGTTGGTTTTCTTTTGTCTTATACAAACTCGATTTGTTCCGGTCGGATCCCCTCGATCTGATCCCTAAGTCGATCAAAAATAAATCTGCAGGTACATTATGCTTTGATTTACCTTAGTAACCTTATACCTGGCGGCCTAAGTACAATTAAAAATACAGAACACACAAAATAAGATATCTCAAACCTCAATAATTTTCATAAAACTGAATATTTTGTTTTTGATTAAGTAGGTATGCCATATTTATTACCTTTCATAAACCATCCTTTCGTGCATAATTTCTGTACAAAATAATTTAGAGCCGTCACGCGGCTCACTTTTATTTTTATCCATAGAGATGATGCTCTTCCTTCGTTTTGTGGCAATCGAATACTTTTCTTCTTCCATATCTCTGATTTGGCGTTCCCGTTGGATTGGAACATTATCGCTTGATGCAATTTGGACTGAGATGAACTTAGCATCCCTTGCCAGGTTGATCTGATGCTCTAGGCAAGTGCCATTCTACCAACGAAAGCGTCGCGATAGCGGTTGCGAAAACGTCATACATGGGCATGGGTTAGCCAAGCGCTATCGATAACGTCATACATGGGCATGGGTTAGCCAAGCGCTATCGAAAACGTCATATATGGGCATGGGTTAGACAAGCGCTATCGAAAACGTCATACATGGGCATGGGTTAGCCAAGCGCTATCGAAAACGTCATACATGGGCATGGGTTAGCCAAGCGCTATCGAAAACGTCATGCATGGGCATGGGTTAGCCAAGCGCTATCGAAAACGTCATACATGGGCATGGGTTAGCCAAGCGCTATCGAAAACGTCATACATGGGCATGGGTTAGCCAAGCGCTATCGAAAACGTCATACATGGGCATGGGTTAGCCAAGCGCTATCGAAAACGTCATACATGGGCATGGGTTAGCCAAGCGCTATCGAAAACGTCATGCATGGGCATGGGTTAGCCAAGCGCTATCGAAAACGTCATACATGGGCATGGGTTAGCCAAGCGCTATCGAAAACGTCATGCATGGGCATGGGTTAGCCAAGCGCTATCGAAAACGTCATACATGGGCATGGGTTAGCCAAGCGCTATCGATATGTCTCGTGATCAATCCCTTACATTTTACATCGCTGATAGAATTACATTAAGGTGAAGTTTTTTGATCTGTAGTTAACTCAACCAATCACAAATAAATATTTTTTCTTTCTTTATTTTGCCTCACAAATTGTCAAATAAGTTGGAGAGTTATTTGACCATATGTTAGACTTACAATTGTTGAATAAACGAGTTTTACCGAAAATTTAAAACTAGATTCTAATAGAGTCTCTTGACGCACACCACGACGGCAGTCGAGGCGGTGACAAAAGTAGTTTTTATGAAAAAATATGAAAATAACAGAAAAAAATATATGAATTCCTACGAAGAGTGTTTTATGTTATATTATTTTTATATTGGACATCGCTGATAACGTTGAACGAAAAGATTGTGAGGAAACCGGGACTTTATAGTGAGTTTTTTATAAAATTATGCTCCATTGGTGTAATAGGGATGTTTTCTGGGTAGTAAAATGATGAACGAAAACGAATGGAATAATGAATGAATTGATTGATTGATTGATGATGAATGGTGAATGATGTCCCTCAGTGAGATTATCAAATATTAATGGACACGTATTTTTTTTTTTAACAAATCAATAAAAATTTACAAAGTTAAAGCCACATCAAAGTTCAGGAGTGGGGGCTTGTGACGTCACTAAGGCAGTATAAAGTGTACTAGCGGCGTGACGTTTTACGATAATTCAAGGCATTATATCGTCGTCGCTTTATGTTTACGTGTCAAAAGAAAAAAATACGTGTCCAATATTTTTTACTAATTTACCTGATAGAAAAAAAATACAGTAAACTACCCTATGGCTGCAAGGCATTCCAGAGCGAGGATAAACGAATAAATAATGGGGACGTGCTCAGCTGTGACATTACAGGTTGACAAAAAAAAAACTTACTCACCGACAGCAGTAGAAGAGACACCTTCGTTTGCTTCACTCGTAAAAACTAAGTAATATCAGGAAGTCATTCTTTTATAGAATAAAAAATAACTTAACAAGCGAAAATCAGACGTTGTTATCTCAAATCATTAGGTATACTTAGCTTAATAACATAAACAGCATGATGATAGCGATTGATGCTGGTTTCCTACTCAATAAGTTCAGGATTAGCCTGTTTATCTCGCAGTTGCATGTGCGACTGCTGAGCGTGGAATCCTGGATCCGATTCCTAAGTCAGAGAGGTATCGCGGCCCTGGTACAAGCAACTGAATTAACACGGGTGGGTTTTAGTCAGTAAAAGTCTGGCAAGCCCTTCCGCTTCACCCAGAGCGGGAGAAGTCATTGGATGATCTACCAAACCAATAAAGTTAATTAAAAAAATCAAAAATCCGACTGCCTAAAAAGCAAACTAAAAAGACGTAAACAAGAAGAAAATCATGCTGTGCAGTCGGAGGATACATATTCGCGAGTTGGCGGACCAAAACCAGATGTATCCTCCGACTGCACAGCATGATTTTCTTCTTGTTTACGTCTTTTTAGTTTGCTTTTTAGGCAGTCGGGTTTTTTGAATTTTTTAATTAACTTTTTTTATTTACAACTTTTTAGTTATTTTTATTTATAGTTACATTTAAACATATAAGTGTTATATATTTTTGAAATTGCCTCTTAAAATTCTTTATTTTGATACCCCACACGATGGGTTTGGAAGAAATCATTTTTTTTACCCCACAAAATGGCGCCCAAAATCCGCCATTTTAGTTTTTCCAATTTTAATGTAGCCAGTGACACTCGCAGGATTAAGACGAATCGATTGACGTAAGAATCATCAAAATCGGCCAACGCGTTTGGTCTCTAGAACGCCACATAGGAACAAACATACATACATACATACATACATACATACATACGTACGTACATACATACATACATACATACATACATACATACATTCATTCATACATGCATACATACATACATACATACATAGACTGATAAACACATTACCCTCCTCCGGCAGTCGGGTAAAAAAAGATGGGTTTTTACCGACTTCCCAAAAAGGAGGCGGTTCTATGTTCGACTGTACGTTTGTTTATGTTCTGTATGTTAACCGATATCTCCTTCAATTGTGGACCGATATTGTTTGATAGAGTATGTTCCCAAATTATCATCCCATTTAAATTTGGTGAAGATATAATGAAGAACTTCGGCGATATACAACAGAAATCTTCAATAAATGACGGCCAATCTCTCGGGATTGCTGCAATCGCATGTCTGTTCATTGCATATAATTATGTCCATTTTGTAACATAACATCACGGTGGTACACTCGGTACGCGATGTATACTGTTCACCCTGGTACACTCTCAATCCACCGGCTATGTTCAAATTTCACATAATTTACGTAATCTATTCTGGTATCACTTTGGGCATTATGGGTACCTTACTACTTGCCCATTATGCACTACAACTAAAAAATTAAAACATTTTTACAACATACAATCGACTGCCAAAAACACTATAAAGTGAAAAATAACTTCAATTTCGGAAGTCGGTGTCATAAAACAAGGAAACGAAAGGCGGAACAAGGACTGCCGAAATTGAAGTTATTTTTCACTTTGTAGTGTTTTTTGGAAGTCGGTTGTATTTTTTTGTATTTTTTTTTCTATTAAAATTTTCTCAGTAGCAGCCCGTAGTTTAAAAGTTTGCAGTGTGACATTCCCTGATCTCGCTTCGATAGAGACGGATTGCCTCCCATCGGACTGTGACAGAAAAGGAATATAGAGTACACATGGATTTGCGCACACACTTGTGAGCTATAATATCTTCATCGTATTCCGTTTAGATAAGAGCACGGTTTCTAATCTAAATCGCCCATGCGGAACCCAAATGGCGAGAGTTATAAAACAACAAAGAAACATTTGTTGAGAGTTCCTCCGAAACCACCACAGGCAGCTTAAACTTCATAACTAAATTACCCCAAAGTTTTATACCTTTTTTATCTTTCCTTACCATCGTATCGTAAGATAGAACTATTTTCTAATTTGCACTGTTACAAGCGGATAGATATTTAATTTTTAACTGAATGTGCGACGAGAATACGGTAGAGTTCATTCAAAACGTCATAATGACTCAAATGGATGCCCATTAGGAAAAGGCGAAATTTGCGCGCTTTGACCACGCTTTTCTCCATACTCAACTCTCCCACTCCTCCTTCTTATCTCACACCTCACTTTCAATATTTATGTATTTCACACGCTAGGAATTTGCGTTCATCTAATAATCTTCTCTTGCTTTGCCCTTCTCATACTTCTGATTTTATTCATTCTTCCTTTCATATTCAGTCCATTCTTCTCTGGAATGCGCTACCTCTCGATATCAGGACGGCCACCAGTCAATATGCATTTAAGCGGAAGTTACGGCATTACTTTCTACACCAATAGCAGAGTCGTCTCAATCACCTTTCTATTACTTTTATATATATATATGCATGTATTTATTATAGGAAATATATATTTATGTTTAGTTTAACGATATATATACTCTTCATTTTTTACTTTAATAATTATTCCTATTTTTTATGTACCTGCCATGGTATCTCTCCAAGACCCTTGGTTGACTGGTAGAGAATGCCTCAGGCATTAAGTCCGACTATGTACCTGTATGTTGCATGAAGTTTTAATAAATAAATAAATAATGACACTGCGATGGTCACAACAAGGACACTACATCTATTGAACATCGATAAATATCTTTAAGCACTGCTAGTAAGGCGTCGATTCTTGAGCACTTACGCAGAAAGCGCTGATTCCTAAAATCAGTCAAATAGATGAAAAGGGTAAACCTGAGGTTGAGAGCAAGAGTTAAGGGGCGATTGTAATGCAACTGCAACAAACAATGTATCGGTCCTGTATCTAAGTGAGGATATTTAAGCAGCGGTGTCCACCGTGCTCCAATATATGGTTAGACCCACAGGTGAGAAGCTTCTCCAGTAGGAAATCAGGAGAATCCAAGGTCTAGTCAGTGGCAAAGGACCGAAGGTTGCTGAAGCCGTGGCGGGTAGAGTTGAGCTCTACTTTACAGATTATTTTAGGAACCAAAGTTGCATTATGCTTCTTCTTTTCGTTTGAGGATGTGGGCACTTCTGGTGTCAGAGTTAATTAAGCGGCCTCTGGAAACCCCACAGGCCTCTGAATTGGCTATTTCAGACTTACATTAACTATATAAGTCCAGGTATCCTCACGATGTTTTCCTTCACCGTTGCCTGTGATGTCCAAGATAAACTTAGAAAGTACATATGAATTTGAAAAAGTCACATTGGTACTTGCCCTGGATTTGAACCCACGACCTCAAGCACGAGAGGCGAGGTCTTAGCCACTGGGCCACCACGATGTGAATTATGCTGTAATGAGGGCTTCCGTTTTTGTATCTACCAATTGGCGCCACTGGCGAGTAAGTACTCCTTAAATACCGGTATAGCTGTTAACGTATTACGCGCACGGAAGCAAAGTTTGAATTAAAATCAATTCTAATGCTGTAGAAGTGCGATTCAATATAAAATCGAGTTTTTTGCAGCCCATTTTTTTCGAAAAACATAAGGAGGATAAAAGTTTCCGAAACATAAAAACTATATTAAAGCTTAGTCTTTATTACTTATAAAACCCGTAGGTACCTTTCTTAATCTGCCATGTTCGGAAAATATTCACAACAATAAAAAAGTAATTAATAAACTTGCGCTAAAAGCTAAAAAGTTATGAAATTTATCATTTTGAAGACCTCACTCTATACCAGCGCCCTAAGACTTTTGTGAGGCCAGCGCTAAGGCTATCGACGTGGCTGAATACTGGTCGAAGAACATTTAGTGAAGGAATCATCGACACGAAGAAGAAGAAGAGCGGCAAATTCAAACGCGATAGCCCTAATTATTTATTTCTTAGCTCAGAATTTGTTTTTCTTTTATATGTTTATTACTACAAGTACTCGAAAGGCTATGGTTTGGTTAGTGTTATAGACTAAATACGTCTTGCTTGGGGGTGGTGGGATACTGCACAAGGTACGTACGGTTAGAAGTCTCCTCCGGGCTACGCCAGTCATCTTAGGCGACTCGTCCAAGATTAGAGCTCCACTAAAGACACTACATAGGGGCAGAAGAAAAGGGGTGAGAGAGTTTGCAGTCGGAAGCAGAGTGCAAGCTCGCAATTACTCTGTATCAGGAAGGAAGTGGGAGTTTGGTACAGTGACCTGCCGGCTAGAAAATCTCCACTATGAGATAGAGATCGACAGCGGACGCACATGGATGCGCCACCTCGACCAGCTGCTCCCGGCGCCTCTGATTCCTGGGAATCACGACGGAGGCGTGTCATAGACTAAATACGTGTTGCTTGGTTACCGTTGTGTGGACTTCATATATTATGTCATTCAATATAATACTGACAACAAGAAATAATATGTTTTAATTTACATCTAATAGCTTTGAAGCAACATAACTACCTACATATAAACAAAAATATTCCATAGAATAAATAATAAAGATTATAGAGTTCTGCATAAAAAAACAGTGCTTCCTTAACTAGAACCTAGAAGGTTTAGCTAGAATAATGCAAATCAAGAGATAAACTGCGGTTTTCCTGATCTTGATAGGCATGGCACAAGGGCACATAAGTTGCAGTGTCAACTTAGACACGCGACATCTAACGTTGGTATAGTGAGATTATTGTGACGTGTATAATTTATGGGCGTCCAAGCAAAAAGGGTTTATTTCTCGGTATTTAGTTGCCGAGATACACGCAGTTTTGTAAAGTTGCAGTTGTTTTCTTACAAATTCAAGTACAGTTTCAACATCAAATGTCTGATAAAAATAAGATATGCCAGTTTTCAACCGCCTTAAAAAAAGGAGGTTCTCAGTTTGACCTGTATGTTTGTATGTATGTTGTCCGCGATTTTCTCGCGTTTTGCTGAGCCGATTTTGATGCGGTTTTCAGAAAAGTATTTTCGTATCCAAAAAATGGTATAAGTTATGTGTATGTATGTTTGCATGTATGTGTCTTTGTCCACGCATTTCACCGAAACTAGTAATCGGATCATGATCATTTTTTTTTATCTCTCAATTTAGGTTATAGTGCAATTTAGATCAAAATCGGTTAGGCAGTTTTCAACACAGCACGAATGTATAAATAGAGTTATTATGGGTATTTTGTCAATCCTTTAGGTACCTTACTATGGAGCTTGCTTAATTTGTAGTGAACCAAAATTACAAAGAGAAAAATATTTTTTTTTCCCAAAAAAAATAACCGACTTCAAAAACAAAACACTAAAAAGTACAAAATAACTTTCGTTTCGTACCTCATGTTTTCGCAAAACGATAAAAACATGAAGTACGAAAGACACCGACTACGGACATGAGGTACGAAAAAGTGTTTTGAATATTTTTTTAATCCTTATTATCAATTGACTATTCTAGATACGAAACTACTGAGCCTACTTAGCCCTACTGGACCCTTTTTGCTTGGACGCTCACATTTTAATTCATGAGATTAGCAATATATCATTATCATATCTAGTTTTTAGGGCAAATTAAACTTTTTGTCCATACGTCAGAGGTTTTTTATGGCTAAACTTGGTAGGAAGATGTTATATCACCCCTTGTACGTCGTCCCCTTAATCCCCATGTACCAATGGCAAATTAGACGTACTCGTTTAACCGGTCGGTTGTGTCCACCAGGTTTCAAGGCAAGTAACTTACTGGCTGGGCTCACACAGCGAGCCTGGGCATTTCTGGTGTTTATTTTTCTTGTAGGGGCTATCAACCCGCACCCTTATATGTTTTTTTAGGAAATGCCTGCTTTGGATGTCCAGTCTTTAAGATTTACTATCTTTGTCAGTAGTGGCTACGCCCGCGTGGAATTAGAGAATGATCACACTGGATCATTCATGACGAGTTGGGTAACAGTTAATTAATAGATAATATACGTACCTAGGTACGATAATACCATAGGCTCATGTAGCGCAAAATTGTAGGTCTCACGTACGATCACAAGGTATGTAATAACAGTCTTGGTGCACATTGTGTATGTTAAGGCGCTGACAATACCCAAAACGCGGTTACTGTGAACTGCTTAGAAAAGCAAGAGCTCTTTCTTCATTATGACTTTTTTATGCGTCTGCGAAAAAAAAATGTGAGGATCCACCTCGCATGTCATTCTATTTAAAGGGCATTTTTTGTGGTTGGCTTAATTAATTGGCTTTATTGCCTCCAGTTAGGGCAACAAAACTTATTAAGAACTTAGCGCCTACATAAAGGTCATGTGGTTAGCCAGTTATTATGTACTAGCTGGTACCCGGTGCGTTACTGCAGCAGAGGTATCATTTGCTACTGTTTTATGGATTCGGAAAACGATATAGCAGCGTATAAAATGCACATAAATTATGAACATTTTAATGACATTATTACTCGAATATGAGAAAAATAGTCGACAATAAAAAACAATCGAAAGGGCCGACTCCTCCACCAACTTTTTTTTTTTTTTTTTTTTTTATAATCTATAGGCTCGCGTTTGACCACTATCTCGCCTGATGTTAAGCGATGATGCGGTCTACGGTGAAGCACGCTTACTTAGAAGAAACCTATTCACTCTTGACTTAAAGACCCCAAGGTTGTAGCTATCAGGGAACAAAGACTCCGGAAGGGAGTTCCACTCCTTAGCTGTGCGTACAATGAAAGTATTAGCAAAACGCTTTGTGCGTATGGGAGGGATGTCCACCATGTACCGATGGCGCATGGCCGTACGTCTTGTAGTCCGATGATGGAAAGGGCTAGGTGGAATCAAATTGTGCAGTTCCGTCGCACACTCCCCGAAATGTAACCGATAAAAAACCGACAGGCTGGCAACTCGGCGTCGATGTTCGAGGCTCTGGAGCTTTGAGGCGACCAGTGCATCGTTGCCAATAAGCCTTTTGGCCCGTCTGTCAATCGACTCAAGTGCATCAAGCTGGTATTTGGCTGATCCATCCCAAAGGTGAGAGCAGTACTCCATGCAAGACCGAACTTGCGCTCTATACAAGTTGAGCAGCTGTGCAGCCGTGAAGTACCGTCTCACCTTTGCAAGAATCCCCAACTTTTTTGCAGCTAACTGAGCTTTCGCCTCAATGAATGGACCGAAGTTGAGGGTCGATGTCAAAGTAACCCCGAGAAGTTCGAGATGGTCCGTCAACGGCACGGTTACACCACGGAAAGATGGAGCCGGGTGGAATCGGCTCTTTTTAGCGGAAAAAAGACACGCCTGGGTCTTAGCAGCATTGAAACTGACCAGATTGGCATCACCCCATTCGGAGACCGCCTTCAAGGACAGATTCAAGCGTTCAACCATGGCCTCCCGGAGAGACCGAATCTGAGGCCCAGTAGCCCGTGCGCTAGACACGTATCTCTCAGCAACAGTGCTGTCGTCTGCGTACCCAAAGGTTCCGGGTTTTAGCAGATCATTAATGTGCAGCAAGAATAATGTTGCCGAGAGCACTGACCCCTGAGGGACTCCGGCGTTGATATCTAACTGACCGGACGAGCAGCCGTCGATAACCACTCGGATGGATCGATCCCTCAGGAAGTCCGCAATCCAATCACACAGACCACTGGGCAGACCGAAGGAAGGAAGTTTACCAATGAGGCTTTCGTGCCAGACCCTGTCGAAAGCCTTCGAGATGTCGAGGGAGACTGCTAGCGCTTCCCCGTGTCTCTCGATGGCCTCACTCCAGATGTGAATGGCATACGCTAGAAGATCCCCAGTGGACCGATTTCGGCGGAAGCCGTATTGTCGGTCACTGAGGATGTCGTTCGCTTCTAGGTATGCCAGGAGCTTACCATTGAGCACACGTTCCATACTCTTACAGAGGATGGACGTTACAGATATGGGTCTGTAGTTGGCCGGGTCAGCTCGACTGCCCTTCTTGGGCACGGGCTGTACGTTGGCTTGCTTCCAAGCCTTCGGCACTTTTCCAGTCTCTATGGAAAGGCGATACAGGCGTGTCAAGATCGGAGACAATTCAGGCGCACAGGTTTTAAGTACAATTGCTGGTATCCCATCAGGGCCACTCGCTTTGTTCACATCAAGGCTACGCAGCACCCTACGGACGTCCTTTTGATAGGATTCCCTATGTGGTGTGGTGGGATTGTCCGAAAATAAAATACCAACCAAGTTGTCATCGGCGGTCTGTGGTAATACTTGTCGTAGATACAGAAAAAAAACGGCATTTAGGAGGAAAGAAACACACACACACAGAGCGATACATTTAGAGGGTTTATTCTCAGAAATAGTTCAAGATTAGTGAATATATTATGCCTCAACATTAGACTTAATAGAATAGGCTATTAAAAATAGCTTTACTTTGGTTTGTGTTTATTGTCGCATCCTGAAGCCATTATTGAATTGCTATGATGGAAAAGAAGAAAGATCCTAAACATTTACTTTTATACAAGCCTATTTAAAAAATTATAATCTTAATATATATAAATCTCGTGTCACAATGTTTGTCCTCAATGGACTCCTAAACCACTTAACCGATTATAATAAAATTCGCACACCATGTGCAGTTCGATCCAACTTGAGAGATAGGGTAGGTAGGGTAGGTAGGGTAGGTAGGGTAGGTAGGGTAGGTAGGGTAGGTAGGGTAGGTAGGGTAGGTAGGGTAGGTAGGGTAGGTAGGGTAGGTAGGGTAGGTAGGGTAGGTAGGGTAGGTAGGGTAGGTAGGGTAGGTAGGGTAGGTAGGGTAGGTAGGGTAGGTAGGGTAGGTAGGGTAGGTAGGGTAGGTAGGGTAGGTAGGGTAGGTAGGGTAGGTAGGGTAGGTAGGGTAGGTAGGGTAGGTAGGGTAGGTAGGGTAGGTAGGGTAGGTAGGGTAGGTAGGGTAGGTAGGGTAGGTAGGGTAGGTAGGGTAGGTAGGGTAGGTAGGGTAGGTAGGGTAGGTAGGGTAGGTAGGGTAGGTAGGGTAGGTAGGGTAGGTAGGGTAGGTAGGGTAGGTAGGGTAGGTAGGGTAGGTAGGGTAGGTAGGGTAGGTAGGGTAGGTAGGGTAGGTAGGGTAGGTAGGGTAGGTAGGGTAGGTAGGGTAGGTAGGGTAGGTAGGGTAGGTAGGGTAGGTAGGGTAGGTAGGGTAGGTAGGGTAGGTAGGGTAGGTAGGGTAGGTAGGGTAGGTAGGGTAGGTAGGGTAGGTAGGGTAGGTAGGGTAGGTAGGGTAGGTAGGGTAGGTAGGGTAGGTAGGGTAGGTAGGGTAGGTAGGGTAGGTAGGGTAGGTAGGGTAGGTAGGGTAGGTAGGGTAGGTAGGGTAGGTAGGGTAGGTAGGGTAGGTAGGGTAGGTAGGGTAGGTAGGGTAGGTAGGGTAGGTAGGGTAGGTAGGGTAGGTAGGGTAGGTAGGGTAGGTAGGGTAGGTAGGGTAGGTAGGGTAGGTAGGGTAGGTAGGGTAGGTAGGGTAGGTAGGGTAGGTAGGGTAGGTAGGGTAGGTAGGGTAGGTAGGGTAGGTAGGGTAGGTAGGGTAGGTAGGGTAGGTAGGGTAGGTAGGGTAGGTAGGGTAGGTAGGGTAGGTAGGGTAGGTAGGGTAGGTAGGGTAGGTAGGGTAGGTAGGGTAGGTAGGGTAGGTAGGGTAGGTAGGGTAGGTAGGGTAGGTAGGGTAGGTAGGGTAGGTAGGGTAGGTAGGGTAGGTAGGGTAGGTAGGGTAGGTAGGGTAGGTAGGGTAGGTAGGGTAGGTAGGGTAGGTAGGGTAGGTAGGGTAGGTAGGGTAGGTAGGGTAGGTAGGGTAGGTAGGGTAGGTAGGGTAGGTAGGGTAGGTAGGGTAGGTAGGGTAGGTAGGGTAGGTAGGGTAGGTAGGGTAGGTAGGGTAGGTAGGGTAGGTAGGGTAGGTAGGGTAGGTAGGGTAGGTAGGGTAGGTAGGGTAGGTAGGGTAGGTAGGGTAGGTAGGGTAGGTAGGGTAGGTAGGGTAGGTAGGGTAGGTAGGGTAGGTAGGGTAGGTAGGGTAGGTAGGGTAGGTAGGGTAGGTAGGGTAGGTAGGGTAGGTAGGGTAGGTAGGGTAGGTAGGGTAGGTAGGGTAGGTAGGGTAGGTAGGGTAGGTAGGGTAGGTAGGGTAGGTAGGGTAGGTAGGGTAGGTAGGGTAGGTAGGGTAGGTAGGGTAGGTAGGGTAGGTAGGGTAGGTAGGGTAGGTAGGGTAGGTAGGGTAGGTAGGGTAGGTAGGGTAGGTAGGGTAGGTAGGGTAGGTAGGGTAGGTAGGGTAGGTAGGGTAGGTAGGGTAGGTAGGGTAGGTAGGGTAGGTAGGGTAGGTAGGGTAGGTAGGGTAGGTAGGGTAGGTAGGGTAGGTAGGGTAGGTAGGGTAGGTAGGGTAGGTAGGGTAGGTAGGGTAGGTAGGGTAGGTAGGGTAGGTAGGGTAGGTAGGGTAGGTAGGGTAGGTAGGGTAGGTAGGGTAGGTAGGGTAGGTAGGGTAGGTAGGGTAGGTAGGGTAGGTAGGGTAGGTAGGGTAGGTAGGGTAGGTAGGGTAGGTAGGGTAGGTAGGGTAGGTAGGGTAGGTAGGGTAGGTAGGGTAGGTAGGGTAGGTAGGGTAGGTAGGGTAGGTAGGGTAGGTAGGGTAGGTAGGGTAGGTAGGGTAGGTAGGGTAGGTAGGGTAGGTAGGGTAGGTAGGGTAGGTAGGGTAGGTAGGGTAGGTAGGGTAGGTAGGGTAGGTAGGGTAGGTAGGGTAGGTAGGGTAGGTAGGGTAGGTAGGGTAGGTAGGGTAGGTAGGGTAGGTAGGGTAGGTAGGGTAGGTAGGGTAGGTAGGGTAGGTAGGGTAGGTAGGGTAGGTAGGGTAGGTAGGGTAGGTAGGGTAGGTAGGGTAGGTAGGGTAGGTAGGGTAGGTAGGGTAGGTAGGGTAGGTAGTTGTGTGGACTTCATATATTATGTCATTCAATATAATACTGACAACAAGAAATAATATGTTTTAATTTACATCTAATAGCTTTGAAGCAACATAACTACCTACATATAAACAAAAATATTCCATAGAATAAATAATAAAGATTATAGAGTTCTGCATAAAAAAACAGTGCTTCCTTAACTAGAACCTAGAAGGTTTAGCTAGAATAATGCAAATCAAGAGATAAACTGCGGTTTTCCTGATCTTGATAGGCATGGCACAAGGGCACATAAGTTGCAGTGTCAACTTAGACACGCGACATCTAACGTTGGTATAGTGAGATTATTGTGACGTGTATAATTTATGGGCGTCCAAGCAAAAAGGGTTTATTTCTCGGTATTTAGTTGCCGAGATACACGCAGTTTTGTAAAGTTGCAGTTGTTTTCTTACAAATTCAAGTACAGTTTCAACATCAAATGTCTGATAAAAATAAGATATGCCAGTTTTCAACCGCCTTAAAAAAAGGAGGTTCTCAGTTTGACCTGTATGTTTGTATGTATGTTGTCCGCGATTTTCTCGCGTTTTGCTGAGCCGATTTTGATGCGGTTTTCAGAAAAGTATTTTCGTATCCAAAAAATGGTATAAGTTATGTGTATGTATGTTTGCATGTATGTGTCTTTGTCCACGCATTTCACCGAAACTAGTAATCGGATCATGATCATTTTTTTTTATCTCTCAATTTAGGTTATAGTGCAATTTAGATCAAAATCGGTTAGGCAGTTTTCAACACAGCACGAATGTATAAATAGAGTTATTATGGGTATTTTGTCAATCCTTTAGGTACCTTACTATGGAGCTTGCTTAATTTGTAGTGAACCAAAATTACAAAGAGAAAAATATTTTTTTTTCCCAAAAAAAATAACCGACTTCAAAAACAAAACACTAAAAAGTACAAAATAACTTTCGTTTCGTACCTCATGTTTTCGCAAAACGATAAAAACATGAAGTACGAAAGACACCGACTACGGACATGAGGTACGAAAAAGTGTTTTGAATATTTTTTTAATCCTTATTATCAATTGACTATTCTAGATACGAAACTACTGAGCCTACTTAGCCCTACTGGACCCTTTTTGCTTGGACGCTCACATTTTAATTCATGAGATTAGCAATATATCATTATCATATCTAGTTTTTAGGGCAAATTAAACTTTTTGTCCATACGTCAGAGGTTTTTTATGGCTAAACTTGGTAGGAAGATGTTATATCACCCCTTGTACGTCGTCCCCTTAATCCCCATGTACCAATGGCAAATTAGACGTACTCGTTTAACCGGTCGGTTGTGTCCACCAGGTTTCAAGGCAAGTAACTTACTGGCTGGGCTCACACAGCGAGCCTGGGCATTTCTGGTGTTTATTTTTCTTGTAGGGGCTATCAACCCGCACCCTTATATGTTTTTTTAGGAAATGCCTGCTTTGGATGTCCAGTCTTTAAGATTTACTATCTTTGTCAGTAGTGGCTACGCCCGCGTGGAATTAGAGAATGATCACACTGGATCATTCATGACGAGTTGGGTAACAGTTAATTAATAGATAATATACGTACCTAGGTACGATAATACCATAGGCTCATGTAGCGCAAAATTGTAGGTCTCACGTACGATCACAAGGTATGTAATAACAGTCTTGGTGCACATTGTGTATGTTAAGGCGCTGACAATACCCAAAACGCGGTTACTGTGAACTGCTTAGAAAAGCAAGAGCTCTTTCTTCATTATGACTTTTTTATGCGTCTGCGAAAAAAAAATGTGAGGATCCACCTCGCATGTCATTCTATTTAAAGGGCATTTTTTGTGGTTGGCTTAATTAATTGGCTTTATTGCCTCCAGTTAGGGCAACAAAACTTATTAAGAACTTAGCGCCTACATAAAGGTCATGTGGTTAGCCAGTTATTATGTACTAGCTGGTACCCGGTGCGTTACTGCAGCAGAGGTATCATTTGCTACTGTTTTATGGATTCGGAAAACGATATAGCAGCGTATAAAATGCACATAAATTATGAACATTTTAATGACATTATTACTCGAATATGAGAAAAATAGTCGACAATAAAAAACAATCGAAAGGGCCGACTCCTCCACCAACTTTTTTTTTTTTTTTTTTTTTTATAATCTATAGGCTCGCGTTTGACCACTATCTCGCCTGATGTTAAGCGATGATGCGGTCTACGGTGAAGCACGCTTACTTAGAAGAAACCTATTCACTCTTGACTTAAAGACCCCAAGGTTGTAGCTATCAGGGAACAAAGACTCCGGAAGGGAGTTCCACTCCTTAGCTGTGCGTACAATGAAAGTATTAGCAAAACGCTTTGTGCGTATGGGAGGGATGTCCACCATGTACCGATGGCGCATGGCCGTACGTCTTGTAGTCCGATGATGGAAAGGGCTAGGTGGAATCAAATTGTGCAGTTCCGTCGCACACTCCCCGAAATGTAACCGATAAAAAACCGACAGGCTGGCAACTCGGCGTCGATGTTCGAGGCTCTGGAGCTTTGAGGCGACCAGTGCATCGTTGCCAATAAGCCTTTTGGCCCGTCTGTCAATCGACTCAAGTGCATCAAGCTGGTATTTGGCTGATCTATCCCAAAGGTGAGAGCAGTACTCCATGCAAGACCGAACTTGCGCTCTATACAAGTTGAGCAGCTGTGCAGCCGTGAAGTACCGTCTCACCTTTGCAAGAATCCCCAACTTTTTTGCAGCTAACTGAGCTTTCGCCTCAATGAATGGACCGAAGTTGAGGGTCGATGTCAAAGTAACCCCGAGAAGTTCGAGATGGTCCGTCAACGGCACGGTTACACCACGGAAAGATGGAGCCGGGTGGAATCGGCTCTTTTTAGCGGAAAAAAGACACGCCTGGGTCTTAGCAGCATTGAAACTGACCAGATTGGCATCACCCCATTCGGAGACCGCCTTCAAGGACAGATTCAAGCGTTCAACCATGGCCTCCCGGAGAGACCGAATCTGAGGCCCAGTAGCCCGTGCGCTAGACACGTATCTCTCAGCAACAGTGCTGTCGTCTGCGTACCCAAAGGTTCCGGGTTTTAGCAGATCATTAATGTGCAGCAAGAATAATGTTGCCGAGAGCACTGACCCCTGAGGGACTCCGGCGTTGATATCTAACTGACCGGACGAGCAGCCGTCGATAACCACTCGGATGGATCGATCCCTCAGGAAGTCCGCAATCCAATCACACAGACCACTGGGCAGACCGAAGGAAGGAAGTTTACCAATGAGGCTTTCGTGCCAGACCCTGTCGAAAGCCTTCGAGATGTCGAGGGAGACTGCTAGCGCTTCCCCGTGTCTCTCGATGGCCTCACTCCAGATGTGAATGGCATACGCTAGAAGATCCCCAGTGGACCGATTTCGGCGGAAGCCGTATTGTCGGTCACTGAGGATGTCGTTCGCTTCTAGGTATGCCAGGAGCTTACCATTGAGCACACGTTCCATACTCTTACAGAGGATGGACGTTACAGATATGGGTCTGTAGTTGGCCGGGTCAGCTCGACTGCCCTTCTTGGGCACGGGCTGTACGTTGGCTTGCTTCCAAGCCTTCGGCACTTTTCCAGTCTCTATGGAAAGGCGATACAGGCGTGTCAAGATCGGAGACAATTCAGGCGCACAGGTTTTAAGTACAATTGCTGGTATCCCATCAGGGCCACTCGCTTTGTTCACATCAAGGCTACGCAGCACCCTACGGACGTCCTTTTGATAGGATTCCCTATGTGGTGTGGTGGGATTGTCCGAAAATAAAATACCAACCAAGTTGTCATCGGCGGTCTGTGGTAATACTTGTCGTAGATACAGAAAAAAAACGGCATTTAGGAGGAAAGAAACACACACACACAGAGCGATACATTTAGAGGGTTTATTCTCAGAAATAGTTCAAGATTAGTGAATATATTATGCCTCAACATTAGACTTAATAGAATAGGCTATTAAAAATAGCTTTACTTTGGTTTGTGTTTATTGTCGCATCCTGAAGCCATTATTGAATTGCTATGATGGAAAAGAAGAAAGATCCTAAACATTTACTTTTATACAAGCCTATTTAAAAAATTATAATCTTAATATATATAAATCTCGTGTCACAATGTTTGTCCTCAATGGACTCCTAAACCACTTAACCGATTATAATAAAATTCGCACACCATGTGCAGTTCGATCCAACTTGAGAGATAGGGTAGGTAGGGTAGGTAGGGTAGGTAGGGTAGGTAGGGTAGGTAGGGTAGGTAGGGTAGGTAGGGTAGGTAGGGTAGGTAGGGTAGGTAGGGTAGGTAGGGTAGGTAGGGTAGGTAGGGTAGGTAGGGTAGGTAGGGTAGGTAGGGTAGGTAGGGTAGGTAGGGTAGGTAGGGTAGGTAGGGTAGGTAGGGTAGGTAGGGTAGGTAGGGTAGGTAGGGTAGGTAGGGTAGGTAGGGTAGGTAGGGTAGGTAGGGTAGGTAGGGTAGGTAGGGTAGGTAGGGTAGGTAGGGTAGGTAGGGTAGGTAGGGTAGGTAGGGTAGGTAGGGTAGGTAGGGTAGGTAGGGTAGGTAGGGTAGGTAGGGTAGGTAGGGTAGGTAGGGTAGGTAGGGTAGGTAGGGTAGGTAGGGTAGGTAGGGTAGGTAGGGTAGGTAGGGTAGGTAGGGTAGGTAGGGTAGGTAGGGTAGGTAGGGTAGGTAGGGTAGGTAGGGTAGGTAGGGTAGGTAGGGTAGGTAGGGTAGGTAGGGTAGGTAGGGTAGGTAGGGTAGGTAGGGTAGGTAGGGTAGGTAGGGTAGGTAGGGTAGGTAGGGTAGGTAGGGTAGGTAGGGTAGGTAGGGTAGGTAGGGTAGGTAGGGTAGGTAGGGTAGGTAGGGTAGGTAGGGTAGGTAGGGTAGGTAGGGTAGGTAGGGTAGGTAGGGTAGGTAGGGTAGGTAGGGTAGGTAGGGTAGGTAGGGTAGGTAGGGTAGGTAGGGTAGGTAGGGTAGGTAGGGTAGGTAGGGTAGGTAGGGTAGGTAGGGTAGGTAGGGTAGGTAGGGTAGGTAGGGTAGGTAGGGTAGGTAGGGTAGGTAGGGTAGGTAGGGTAGGTAGGGTAGGTAGGGTAGGTAGGGTAGGTAGGGTAGGTAGGGTAGGTAGGGTAGGTAGGGTAGGTAGGGTAGGTAGGGTAGGTAGGGTAGGTAGGGTAGGTAGGGTAGGTAGGGTAGGTAGGGTAGGTAGGGTAGGTAGGGTAGGTAGGGTAGGTAGGGTAGGTAGGGTAGGTAGGGTAGGTAGGGTAGGTAGGGTAGGTAGGGTAGGTAGGGTAGGTAGGGTAGGTAGGGTAGGTAGGGTAGGTAGGGTAGGTAGGGTAGGTAGGGTAGGTAGGGTAGGTAGGGTAGGTAGGGTAGGTAGGGTAGGTAGGGTAGGTAGGGTAGGTAGGGTAGGTAGGGTAGGTAGGGTAGGTAGGGTAGGTAGGGTAGGTAGGGTAGGTAGGGTAGGTAGGGTAGGTAGGGTAGGTAGGGTAGGTAGGGTAGGTAGGGTAGGTAGGGTAGGTAGGGTAGGTAGGGTAGGTAGGGTAGGTAGGGTAGGTAGGGTAGGTAGGGTAGGTAGGGTAGGTAGGGTAGGTAGGGTAGGTAGGGTAGGTAGGGTAGGTAGGGTAGGTAGGGTAGGTAGGGTAGGTAGGGTAGGTAGGGTAGGTAGGGTAGGTAGGGTAGGTAGGGTAGGTAGGGTAGGTAGGGTAGGTAGGGTAGGTAGGGTAGGTAGGGTAGGTAGGGTAGGTAGGGTAGGTAGGGTAGGTAGGGTAGGTAGGGTAGGTAGGGTAGGTAGGGTAGGTAGGGTAGGTAGGGTAGGTAGGGTAGGTAGGGTAGGTAGGGTAGGTAGGGTAGGTAGGGTAGGTAGGGTAGGTAGGGTAGGTAGGGTAGGTAGGGTAGGTAGGGTAGGTAGGGTAGGTAGGGTAGGTAGGGTAGGTAGGGTAGGTAGGGTAGGTAGGGTAGGTAGGGTAGGTAGGGTAGGTAGTGTAGGTAGGGTAGGTAGGGTAGGTAGGGTAGGTAGGGTAGGTAGGGTAGGTAGGGTAGGTAGGGTAGGTAGGGTAGGTAGGGTAGGTAGGGTAGGTAGGGTAGGTAGGGTAGGTAGGGTAGGTAGGGTAGGTAGGGTATGTAGGGTGGGTAGAATAGGTAGGGTGGGTAGGGTAGGTAGGGTAGGTAGGGTAGGTAGGGTAGGTAGGGTAGGTATTTTTTTTTTTTTTTTTTTTTTTTATTAATACTAATCCCGCTCAACAAAGTTGGCGCCTATTCTGTGCAAATTCTTTCATTCCATTCCTCTTTCATGCCTCTCGTACTTTCATTCTTCATACCATGGTTCTTCTTGCATACGTCTTCTTGTATACAGTGGGTGGGACTCCCACTTTGTTTGATTACTTAAAGGCAACTTTATTTATTTAGTGTAAGGTTAAAAGAAAAAGTGCTACATATACAAGAATACAAAAAAGTGCTGTTGATCACAGTAAAATATGCAAAAAGTGCTGCAGATCACAGGTAAGGTACAGAAGTGCTGTTTATCACAGGGAATATCACAATATAAATAATGCCTTACATTTAGGGATGAGAAGCACAACAGTGCTTTTCACCATACAGACGATCTGTTTTCTTAGGTACTACCCCAGTGCAGGGTTCGTCATTGCAGGTAGGGTAGGTAGGGTAGGTAGGGTAGGTAGGGTAGGTAGGGTAGGTAGGGTAGGTAGGGTAGGTAGGGTAGGTAGGGTAGGTAGGGTAGGTAGGGTAGGTAGGGTAGGTAGGGTAGGTAGGGTAGGTAGGGTAGGTAGGGTAGGTAGGGTAGGTAGGGTAGGTAGGGTAGGTAGGGTAGGTAGGGTAGGTAGGGTAGGTAGGGTAGGTAGGGTAGGTAGGGTAGGTAGGGTAGGTAGGGTAGGTAGGGTAGGTAGGGTAGGTAGGGTAGGTAGGGTAGGTAGGGTAGGTAGGGTAGGTAGGGTAGGTAGGGTAGGTATTTTTTTTTTTTTTTTTTTTTTTTTTTATTAATACTATTAATACTAATCCCGCTCAACAAAGTTGGCGCCTATTCTGTGCAAATTCTTTCATTCCATTCCTCTTTCATGCCTCTCGTACTTTCATTCTTCATACCATGGTTCTTCTTGCATACGTCTTCTTGTATACAGTGGGTGGGACTCCCACTTTGTTTGATTACTTAAAGGCAACTTTATTTATTTAGTGTAAGGTTAAAAGAAAAAGTGCTACATATACAAGAATACAAAAAAGTGCTGTTGATCACAGTAAAATATGCAAAAAGTGCTGCAGATCACAGGTAAGGTACAGAAGTGCTGTTTATCACAGGGAATATCACAATATAAATAATGCCTTACATTTAGGGATGAGAAGCACAACAGTGCTTTTCACCATACAGACGATCTGTTTTCTTAGGTACTACCCCAGTGCAGGGTTCGTCATTGCAGGTAGGGTAGGTAGGGTAGGTAGGGTAGGTAGGGTAGGTAGGGTAGGTAGGGTAGGTAGGGTAGGTAGGGTAGGTAGGGTAGGTAGGGTAGGTAGGGTAGGTAGGGTAGGTAGGGTAGGTAGGGTAGGTAGGGTAGGTAGGGTAGGTAGGGTAGGTAGGGTAGGTAGGGTAGGTAGGGTAGGTAGGGTAGGTAGGGTAGGTAGGGTAGGTAGGGTAGGTAGGGTAGGTAGGGTAGGTAGGGTAGGTAGGGTAGGTAGGGTAGGTAGGGTAGGTAGGGTAGGTAGGGTAGGTAGGGTAGGTAGGGTAGGTAGGGTAGGTAGGGTAGGTAGGGTAGGTAGGGTAGGTAGGGTAGGTAGGGTAGGTAGGGTAGGTAGGGTAGGTAGGGTAGGTAGGGTAGGTAGGGTAGGTAGGGTAGGTAGGGTAGGTAGGGTAGGTAGGGTAGGTAGGGTAGGTAGGGTAGGTAGGGTAGGTAGGGTAGGTAGGGTAGGTAGGGTAGGTAGGGTAGGTAGGGTAGGTAGGGTAGGTAGGGTAGGTAGGGTAGGTAGGGTAGGTAGGGTAGGTAGGGTAGGTAGGGTAGGTAGGGTAGGTAGGGTAGGTAGGGTAGGTAGGGTAGGTAGGGTAGGTAGGGTAGGTAGGGTAGGTAGGGTAGGTAGGGTAGGTAGGGTAGGTAGGGTAGGTAGGGTAGGTAGGGTAGGTAGGGTAGGTAGGGTAGGTAGGGTAGGTAGGGTAGGTAGGGTAGGTAGGGTAGGTAGGGTAGGTAGGGTAGGTAGGGTAGGTAGGGTAGGTAGGGTAGGTAGGGTAGGTAGGGTAGGTAGGGTAGGTAGGGTAGGTAGGGTAGGTAGGGTAGGTAGGGTAGGTAGGGTAGGTAGGGTAGGTAGGGTAGGTAGGGTAGGTAGGGTAGGTAGGGTAGGTAGGGTAGGTAGGGTAGGTAGGGTAGGTAGGGTAGGTAGGGTAGGTAGGGTAGGTAGGGTAGGTAGGGTAGGTAGGGTAGGTAGGGTAGGTAGGGTAGGTAGGGTAGGTAGGGTAGGTAGGGTAGGTAGGGTAGGTAGGGTAGGTAGGGTAGGTAGGGTAGGTAGGGTAGGTAGGGTAGGTAGGGTAGGTAGGGTAGGTAGGGTAGGTAGGGTAGGTAGGGTAGGTAGGGTAGGTAGGGTAGGTAGGGTAGGTAGGGTAGGTAGGGTAGGTAGGGTAGGTAGGGTAGGTAGGGTAGGTAGGGTAGGTAGGGTAGGTAGGGTAGGTAGGGTAGGTAGGGTAGGTAGGGTAGGTAGGGTAGGTAGGGTAGGTAGGGTAGGTAGGGTAGGTAGGGTAGGTAGGGTAGGTAGGGTAGGTAGGGTAGGTAGGGTAGGTAGGGTAGGTAGGGTAGGTAGGGTAGGTAGGGTAGGTAGGGTAGGTAGGGTAGGTAGGGTAGGTAGGGTAGGTAGGGTAGGTAGGGTAGGTAGGGTAGGTAGGGTAGGTAGGGTAGGTAGGGTAGGTAGGGTAGGTAGGGTAGGTAGGGTAGGTAGGGTAGGTAGGGTAGGTAGGGTAGGTAGGGTAGGTAGGGTAGGTAGGGTAGGTAGGGTAGGTAGGGTAGGTAGGGTAGGTAGGGTAGGTAGGGTAGGTAGGGTAGGTAGGGTAGGTAGGGTAGGTAGGGTAGGTAGGGTAGGTAGGGTAGGTAGGGTAGGTAGGGTAGGTAGGGTAGGTAGGGTAGGTAGGGTAGGTAGGGTAGGTAGGGTAGGTAGGGTAGGTCGGGTAGGTCGGGTAGGTAGGGTAGGTAGGGTAGGTAATTTTTTTTATTTTTTTTATTTTTTTATATTTGCAGTAGGGGAAATCCGGTCGGACTTACACCCAAAGTGCCTCTAAAAGTGAGCCAGTCTGGATAGTGTCAGACTCCAACTGACTAAAAACCCCTCCTGCCTTACATAATCCCGCCAACGAAGCTGGTGCCTATTTTGTGCAAACTCAAATATTTATGGGCATCTTTATTTATCGATCAAAATATGTAGGTTTAAATAATACAAAATGCAATAATTACAAAAAGTGCGGTTTATCTCTAAAATGTGCAAGAAGTGCAGTTTATCACATCAGAATACAAGAGAGCAATTTATCACGGAGGATAGGAAATTAAATATAAATTTGCCTTACTATATTTAAGGATAAGAAGCACAACAGTGCTTTTCACCACACAGACAATCTGTTTCTCTTAGGTACTACCCCAGTGCACCGTTAGTCATTGCAGTTTTGTGCGTGCTATTTCTATGCTTCTTACAAAATATTCTCAAAATACTAGTGAAGCATAGAGCCGCTTCAACTTCGGTTTCGTGCAATGACTGTGGAGGCCACATTTACACAGTACTCTAGGAACTTTTCCCTGTGTTGCTTACTCATGAGCCCATGCAGGCTCTCCTTCGTCAGTGTCCTGTCCAGCTCACATTCGAGTTGGTAGCGTTCCCTGATAAATAACGGGCAATCTACGAGTATGTGCTGGACGGTCTCTGCCACGCCTGGGTCGCAGACGCACGATGGGCTCTCCTTACACTTGAAGCGATTCAAGTATTCAGAGAACCCGCCGTGCCCCGTCAAAACTTGCGTGAGTACGCCTGTGGGCCGCACCTGTTTTATAATATGGAAAGCCGCTATTGCATCCGGAAGAAACATTTTCGTCACAGAGGTCGTCTCGCCCGACACATATCTTCGATTCCATTCATCAAGCGATTCCAAACGGATCTGTCGCTTGATAAATGAAACCGGACACTGGTCGTAGTCCGGCTTCCTCCGTAACGACAATGCTGCCTCCTTCGCTAACTCGTCCGCTCGCTCATTCCCCGGCAGGCCCGCGTGGGCCTTGATCCAGAACAAAGACACAGCTTTGCTCTGGCCCAGGGCTTGAGCCAAATTTGCGCGCGCACGAACCGCCAGGGGATGGAGAGAGCCATGGCTTGCAAGCGTCTGCAATGCTGACATTGAGTCGCTGTACAAACCATAGCTCGTCTCTTGCCGCGTAAGGATCACGTCCGTCGCTTTGCAGATGGCCAGGAGTTCCGCCTGGTAGACAGTGCAGTACGCGGCTAAGCTAAGTTTGAGCTTCCGGACTTCGCCTTCATTATCCCATATGGATAATGCGGCTCCGACCTTCCCCTCAATCTTGCTGCCGTCGGTGAAAATTCGCACCGCCTGCACGTTGTTGCTGTCTAGCAAATGTTGGTCTGCCAGGCACATGAATTCCAGGGGCATTCGCGTAGCTGGATGAGGAGCCTCTGCAAACCTTACCGCACCCTCAATCTCCCTATCTCCTGGCACATACCGGGATGGCCCTCTCCTCGCTTCATACAGGGCGGCTGCCTCCTGTATGCGCAGATCTAGAGGTAGTATTCCGGACAGTACCAGTGCCGAGTTCAGGGAGACAGTACGGTAAGATTTACAGATCTTCTGGACGAATCCTCGTTGAACCGAGCCTAGCTTCTTCCGTATTCCCAGCTTCTTCGTAGCGGGAGCCCAGGCTGCGGCCGCGTACGTTATTATGGGCTCAATCATAGCAGTGTAGATTGTGTGTGTGATCTGTGCGTCCAATCCCCAACTCACTTTAGCGGCGCGGGACAGTTGCTTATAAATGTTAACTGCCCTCCTGCAGACGTTCGCGGTGTGCTCGTTGAAGGTGAGCTTCTCGTCTATGGTTAGACCCAACAACTTCATCTTCTTAACCATACCAATGTCGACCCCGGCCATGCTCAGCCTTGGGGTATCATACTTGCGCTTGTTGGTTACGACCATCGCACAGGTTTTGTGCGGTGCGAACCTCAGCTTGTTTCTGTCGCCCCAACTCTGAACATGGGCGAGGGCTGCATTGGCAGATGTTGAAACTTCGGTCGCTGAGTCCCCATCCAGAACCAAGACGATATCATCAGCGAACGCCTGTGCGAAGATTCCGCGCCGCTCCAATTCCTGCAATAGTGGGTCTAGAATGAGATTCCACAGGATGGGACCACCTATTGACCCTTGAACACAGCCCTTGCTAGTCACTCATGTGCATTCCTCCCCAGCGTAACGAATCTTGACTTTCCTACTGTCGAGGTAGCTGTCTAGCAGCCTTCTTATATTCACCGGGCACTTTTCCTCAGCCAGTCTGACCTTGATGGCTGGCCACCAAGCACTATCGAAGGCCCCCTCTATATCCAGTAACACCAGGACAATTAGCTTCTTCAGCCTCAACTTGTCCTGTACGTGCTTCACTAGCGTATAGAGGGCGTCCTCAGTGCTTCTCTGGGGCATAAATCCAAACTGGCGAGTACTAAACCGCGGTACAAGCTGCCATTTTAAACGCGCTACTACCATCCTCTCCAGGACCTTCCCCAAAACCGGCAGTAGACCTATTGGTCTGTATGCCTTGGGGTTTAGGTAATCGTCCTTGCCCAGCTTTCTGAGGACCACGACTGTGGCCTCCTTCCAGATGTTCGGGAAGTGTGCCAATTCAAGGCACTTATTGTAAAGGGCAAGGAACGCCTCCAGGTCCTGGTGGATCGCTCGACTGCAGATATCAGACGTCAGTCCATCCCCTCCTGGTGCCTTTTTTGGATTGAAACCTGCCACGGCGGTCTTCAGCTCCAGCGAGGTAAATGGTGGGTCATGATATTCATCATGAACCCACTCATTTACTCGACTGGCTGCTTCTCTAATTCGCCTATGGTCAGCGTTGTCCTGGTCTACTCTGTCTTCGGGGTAGAACGTATCTGCGAGTAGGGCGGCCGATTCACTTGGGTTGAGGAATACACCATCGCTGCGTAGGGTCAGTTCCTCCTGTCTTCTGGCGGTCCTACCAATCACCCTGAAGATTCCCTCCCAGACCCCTTTCCGATCCTGTTTCCGGCAGAACTCCTTCCAACTTGCGAATTGGGCGCTCTTCGCTAGCATCTCGTACTCTTCTTTGGCCTTCAGGTACTCGTCTACGACCATCGCTCGCCGGACCGGCGCGGCATTGCGGATGCGGTTCTTCAGTCTGGTAAACTCCTTCTTCTTCACAGTGAGCTCCTCGGACCACCACGGACAAGTGATTTTACTTTTAATACTAGTTTTGGGAATAGAATCTTCGCATGCTTTTAAAATATTATCTCTGTAATTTACAATTAATTCTTCTAAATCTACTTTACTATTTATTCCCCTTATACTATTCAAATTTATATTATTTTCAATTTTGATATCCCTTAATTTATTTTTAAATGTATCCCAGTCCGCCTTTCTTGTGTTAAATTTCCTGGTCGTCCTGGTGATATTTACCCCTTTATCCCTTTTAACTTTAATTTCGAAAAATATTGTGTTATGGTCCGAGGATGTTGCTCCTGTGTCGACCCGCCAGCCGTCCACCAGGTCAAAAAGGTCGAGCGAGCATGCTGTGACGTCCACGTGGCTATTATACACTCGACCACCTCGGACAGTGTCAAATGTGGGAGCGTCGCCAGTATTCAGCACCTGAAGCTCTAAGTCCTCCAGGGTTCCGGACATTTCCTCGCCCTTGGAGTCTTCGACGATGCTGCCCCACCAAGGACTCTTAGCGTTAGCGTCGCCGCCTATAAGCAATCTACCGGTGGCCATTTCCGATTTGATCCGGGTCAACTGGTCCAGGTATGGCCCTATGGGTTGGTCTGGCTCGAAGTAGTAAGAAACTACTGCGATCTCCCAGGCTTTAGTCCGGATCCCCACCACAACGATGTTGTTTGTGGTAAGTTTTGGGTAGGGAATGACATCTAGGTCATCGTCAAAGACGGCAATTGCCGCCTTTACCCTCCCACTTCCATCAACCTCGCACTGGTAGATTCGCGAACCTCGGTAGCTCTTCATACCTCGCGCCCCTCCCACGTACGGCTCCTGGATAAGCGCCCACGCGATCTTCCTTTTACTGGCCTCTAAAAAGAGTTCGGTCGTTGCCAGGTCCTTACGTTGTAGATTAGCTTGGGCCACACGGTATGGTCTTGCGTTTTGTTGGGCAGGAGTCTCCGTGTTGCCCTTAGCAATACGCAATAACAGATCGGGCTATTGCATCCCACCTTTTCCTAACTACGCACTCCGAGCTGAAAGCATGATGGTCTGTGCTGTCAGTCTTCGCGCGCACGCAATTGCAGCACTTTGGAGGTAGGCCAGCGGCCCAGTCCGCGCACTCCGTCCTCATGTGGGGACCGCCACAGTGGCTGCACTTTGGCACGGACTCCGTGCAAAGGCGTCGGCTATGCCCATACCCAAGGCAGAGCGAGCACTGGACCAGCGGGGATTGGTCCTCGACCGTCACCCTATGGAACTCCACATGCACCGACCCGACCTCGAGCATGCGCCGCCAAACCTCTGTGGCGACCCTCATCACTACGTGACACATGTGCGGGTTCCTGGCTCGCTTTCTGTAGATTATATCTATTTTCGCCTGCTCATCTTTAAGATCTCGAAAGATGGCGGCGTTTTGGTTTTTGAGCGCCTTTATTACATCCTCATTTGTGTTGTACTGCATTACGCCGCGCAACACCACCTGTGGGTTTTTATTCTTAATATTTTGGGCATCCAGCTCGGGTGCCCTCCTAATCTTTTCCTTCAACTTTTCCCTATCCTCTTCTGTACTACAGCTCACAATAACTCTCCTATCTTTCGCTTTCCTCACTTTCTCTACCGCTATACCCCCTTCCTTGGCATTTACGACCTTCCTAAGTCGGTCCAGGACTTGCTCCCCCGTTTGCTTCTCATCCCTGGCCGACACTACGATGGAGTGTAGTGTGGTCTGTTTCGGAATCTGGTTGGATGGCCGACTTGCCGCTACGCTAGCATACGAGACCATCTGGTCTCGGCTAGTTTGTAGCGCCTCTTTCAGCCTGTCCATTTTCAGGCTGTTTTCGGCCAGGTTCCGGCTATGCTCTTCTAGAGCACGCCTGAGGGAGTTCATCTCGACCTCACGGATAGCCTCCGAGCACGGGGGTAGGGCTTGCTCAGTCCTTGGCTCCTCCTGGACTTGGATCCCGATCGATGCCTTTGTCTTGACGGTTGGGGGGGCTTTTCCCTGCTCAAGCTCCTTAACTGGTAGGGTAGGTAGGGTAGGTAGGGTAGGTAGGGTAGGTAGGGTAGGTAGGGTAGGTAGGGTAGGTAGGGTAGGTAGGGTAGGTAGGGTAGGTAGGGTAGGTAGGGTAGGTAGGGTAGGTAGGGTAGGTAGGGTAGGTAGGGTAGGTAGGGTAGGTAGGGTAGGTAGGGTAGGTAGGGTAGGTAGGGTAGGTAGGGTAGGTAGGGTAGGTAGGGTAGGTAGGGTAGGTAGGGTAGGTAGGGTAGGTAGGGTAGGTAGGGTAGGTAGGGTAGGTAGGGTAGGTAGGGTAGGTAGGGTAGGTAGGGTAGGTAGGGTAGGTAGGGTAGGTAGGGTAGGTAGGGTAGGTAGGGTAGGTAGGGTAGGTAGGGTAGGTAGGGTAGGTAGGGTAGGTAGGGTAGGTAGGGTAGGTAGGGTAGGTAGGGTAGGTAGGGTAGGTAGGGTAGGTAGGGTAGGTAGGGTAGGTAGGGTAGGTAGGGTAGGTAGGGTAGGTAGGGTAGGTAGGGTAGGTAGGGTAGGTAGGGTAGATTTTTTTTTTTTTTTTTTTTTTTTTTTTTTTTTTTTTTTTTTTTTTTAATACTAATCCCGCTCAACGAAGTTGGCGCCTATTCTGTGCAAATTCTTTCATTCCATTCCTCTTTCATGCCTCTCGTACTTTCATTCTTCATACCATGGTTCTTCTTGCATACGTCTTCTTGTATACAGTGGGTGGGACTCCCACTTTGTATAAATACTTAAAGGCAACTTTATTTATTTGGTGTAAGGTTAAAAGAAAAAGTGCTACATATACAAGAATACAAAAAAAGTGCTGTTGATCACAGTAAAATATGCAAAAAGTGCTGCAGATCACAGGTAAGGTACAGAAGTGCTGTTTATCACAGGGAATATCACAATATAAATAATGCCTTACATTTAGGGATGAGAAGCACAACAGTGCTTTTCACCATACAGACAATCTGTTTTCTTAGGTACTACCCCAGTGCAGGGTTCGTCATTGCAGTTTTGTGCGTGCTATTCTATGCTTCTTACAAATATTCTTATAATACTAGTGAAGCATAGTGCTGCTTCAACTTCGGTTTCGTGCAATGACGGTGGAGGCCACATTAACACAGTACACCAGGAACTTTTCCCTGTGTTGCTTACTCATGAGCCCATGCAGGCTCTCCTTCGTCAATCTCCTGTCCAGCTCACATTCGAGTTGGTAGCGTTCCCTGATAAATAACGGGCAATCTACAAGTATGTGCTGGACAGTCTCTGCCACGCCTGGATCGCAGACGCACGATGGGTTATCCTTACACTTGAAACGATTCAAGTATTCAGAGAACCCGCCGTGCCCCGTCAAAACCTGCGTGAGAACGCCTGTGGGCCGCACCTGTTTTATAATACGGAAAGCCGCTATGGCATCCGGAAGAAACATTTTCGTCACAGAAGCTGTCTCGCCCGACACATATCTTCGGTTCCATTCATCAAGCGATTCCAAACGGATCTGTCGCTTGATAAATGATACCGGACACTGGTCGTAGTCCGGCTTCCTCCGTAACGACAATGCTGCCTTCTTTGCCAACTCGTCCGCTCGCTCATTCCCTGGCAGGCCCGCGTGGGCCTTGATCCAGAACAAAGAAACAGCTTTGTTCTGGCCCAGGGCTTGAGCCAAATTGGCGCGCGCGCGAACTGCCAGGGGATGGAGAGAGCCATGGCTTGCAAGCGTCTGCAATGCTGACATTGAGTCACTGTACAAACCATAGCTCGTCTCTTGCCGCGTAAGGATCACGTCCGTCGCTTTGCAGATGGCCAGGAGTTCCGCCTGGTAGACTGTGCAGTACGCGGCTAAGCTAAGTTTGAGGTTCCGGACTTCGCCTTCATTATCCCAAATGGATAATGCGGCCCCGACCTTCCCCTCAATCTTGCTGCCGTCGGTGAAGATTCGCACCGCCTGCACATTGTTGCCGTCTAGCAACTGTTGGTCTGTCAGGCACATGAACTCCAGGGGCATCTGTGTAGCTGGATGAGGAGCCTCTGCAAACCTTACCGCACTTTCGATCTCCCTATCTCCTGGCACAAACCGGGATGGCCCTCTCCTCGCTTCATACAGGGCGGCTGCCTCCTGTATGCGCAGATCTAGAGGTAGTATTCCGGAAAGTACCAGTGCCGAGTTCAGGGAGACAGTACGGTAAGATTTACAGATCTTCTGGACGAATCCTCTTTGGACCGAGCCTAGCTTCTTCCGTATTCCCAGCTTCTTCGTAGCGGGAGCCCAGGCTGCGGCCGCGTACGTTATTATGGGCTCAATCATAGCAGTGTAGATTGTGTGTATGATCTGTGCGTCCAATCCCCAACTCACTTTAGCGGCGCGGGACAGCTGCTTATAAATGTTAACTGCCCTCCTGCAGACGTTCGCGGTGTGCTCGTTGAAGGTGAGCTTCTCGTCTATGGTTAGACCCAACAACTTCATCTTCTTAACCATACAAATGTCGACCCCGGCCATGCTCAACCTTGGGGTATCATACTTGCGCTTGTTGGTTACGACCATCGCACAGGTTTTGTGCGGAGCGAACCTCAGCTTGTTTCTGACGCCCCAACTCTGAACATGGGCGAGGGCTGCATTGGCAGATGTTGAAACTTCGGTCGCTGAGTCCCCATCCAGAACCAAGACGATATCATCGGCGAACGCCTGCGCGAAGATGCCGCGCCGCTCCAATTCCTTTAATAGTGGGTCTAGAATGAGATTCCACAGGATGGGACCACCTATTGACCCTTGAACACAGCCCTTGCTAGTCACTCGCGTGCATTCCTCCCCAGCGTAACGAACCTTGACTTTCCTACTGTCGAGGTAGCTGTCTAGCAGCCTTCTTATGTTCACCGGGCACTTTTCCTCAGCCAGTCTGACCTTGATGGCTGGCCACCAAGCACTATCGAAGGCCCCCTCTATATCCAGCGACACCAGGACAATTAGCTTCTTCAGCCTCAACTTGTCCTGTACGTGCTTCACTAGCTTATAGAGGGCGTCCTCAGTGCTTCTCTGGGGCATAAAGCCAAACTGGCGGGTACTAAACCGCGGTACAAGCTGCCATTTCAAACGCGCTACTACCATCCTCTCCAGGACCTTCCCCAGAACCGGCAGTAGACCTATTGGTCTGTATGCCTTGGGGTTTAGGTAATCGTCCTTGCCCAGCTTTCTGAGGACCACGACTGTGGCCTCCTTCCAGATGTTCGGGAAGTGTGCCAATTCAAGGCACTTATTGTAGAGGGCAAGGAACGCATCCAGGTCCTGGTGGATCGCTCGACTGCAGATGTCAGACGTCAGTCCATCCCCTCCTGGTGCATTTTTGGGATTGAAACCTGCCACGGCGGTCTTCAGCTCCAGCGAGGTAAATGGTGGATCATGATATTCATCATGAACCCACTCATTTACTCGACTGGCCGCTTCTCTAATTCGCCTGTGGTCAGCGTTGTCCTGGTCTACTCTGTCTTCGGGGTAGAACGTATCTGCAAGTAGGGCGGCCGATTCACTTGGGTTGAGGAATACACCATCGCTGCATAGGGTCAGTTCCTCCTGCCTTCTAGCGGTCCTACCAATCACCCTGTAGATTCCCTCCCAGACCCCTTCCCGATCCTGTTTTCGGCAGAACTCCTTCCAACTGGCGAATTGGGCGCTCTTTGCTAGCATCTCGTATTCTTCTTTGGCCTTCAGGTACTCGTCGACGACCATCGCTCGTCGGACCGGCGCGGCATTGCGGATACGGTTCTTTAATCTGGTAAATTTCTTCTTCTTTTCCGTGAGCTCCTCGGACCACCACGGACATTTGATTTTAATTTTACTATTTGTCTTAGGAATGGAATCTTCGCATGCTAATTCAATGATTTTACTGTATTTTACTATTGTTTCTTCTAAGTCTTGTTTACTATTCAAATTTTGTATTCTGTCTAAATTTAAGTTACTTTCAGTTTTATTTTCCACCAATTTTATTTTAAATGCTTCCCAATCCGCTTTTCTTGTATTATATTTCCTTGTAGTTCTAATTATGTTCATCCCTTTTTCCTTTTTTACATTGATGTTAAAAAATATGGTATTATGGTCCGAGGATGTTGCTCCTGTGTCGACCCGCCAGCCGTCCACCAGGTCAAAAAGGTCGAGCGAGCATGCCGTGACGTCCACATGGCTTTTATACACTCTACCACCTCTGACAGTGTCAAATGTGGGAGTGTCACCAGTGTTCAGTACCTGAAGCTCTAGATCCTCCAGGGTTCCGGACATTTCCTCGCCCTTAGAGTCTTCGACGATGCTGCCCCACCAAGAACTCTTAGCGTTCGCGTCGCCGCCTATCAGCAATCTACCGGTGGCCACTTCCGATTTGATCCGGGTCAGCTGGTCCAGGTATGGCCCTATGGGTTGGTCTGGCTCGAAGTAGTAAGAAACTACTGCGATCTCCCAGGCTTTGGTCCGGATCCCCACCACAACGATGTTGTTTGTGGTGAATTTTGGGTAGGGTATGACGTCCAAGTTACTATCAAAGACGGCAATTGCCGCCTTTACCCTCCCACTTCCATCAACCTCGCACTGGTAGATTCGCGAACCTCGGTAGTTCCTCATACTCCGCGCCCCTCCCACGTATGGCTCCTGGATCAGCGCCCACGCGATCTTCCTTTTACTGGCCTCTAAAAAGAGTTCGGTCGTTGCCAGGTCCTTGCGTTGTAGGTTTGCTTGGGCCACACGGTATGGTCTTGCGTTTTGTTGGGCAGGAGTCTCCGGGTTGCCCTTAGCAATACGCTATAACAGATCGGGCTATTGCATCCCATCTCTTCCTAACTACGCACTCCGAGCTGAAAGCATGATGGTCTGTGCTGTCAGTCTTGGCGCGCGCGCAATTGCAGCACTTTGGAGGTAGGCCAGCGGCCCAGTCCGCGCACTCCGTCCTCATGTGGGGACCGCCACAGTGGCTGCACTTTGGCACAGATTCTGTGCAAAGGCGTCGGCTATGCCCATACCCGAGGCAGAGCGAGCATTGGACCAGCGGAGATTGGTCCTCGACCGTCACCCGCTGAAACTCCACGTGCACCGACCCAACCCCGAGCATGCGCCGCCAAACCTCTGCGGCGACCCTCATCACTACGTGACACATGTGCGGGTTCCTGGCTCGCTTTCGGTATATTATTTCTATTTTCGCCTGTTCATCCTGAAGGTCGCGAAAGATGGTGGCGTTTTGGTTTTTAAGCGCCTTAAGTATATCCTCGTTTGTATTGTACTGCATTACGCCGCGCAACACAACCTGTGGGTTCTTATTTTTAATATTCTGGGCTTCCAGCTCGGGTGCCCTCCTAATCTTTTCCTTCAACTTTTCCCTATCCTCTTCTGTACTACAGCCCACAATTATTCTCCTATCTTTCGCTTTCCTCACTTTCTCTACCGCTATACCCCCTTCCTTGGCATTTACGACCTTCCTAAGTCGGTCCAGGACTTGCTCCCCCGTTTCCTTCTCATCCCTGGCTGACACTACGATGGAATGTAGTGTGGTCTGCTTCGGAGCCTGATTGGAAGGCCGACTTGCCGCCACGCTAGCATACGAGACCATCTGGTCTCGGCTAGCTTGTAGCGCCTCTTTCAGCCTGTCCATTTTTAGGCTGTTCTCGGCCAGGTTTCGGCTATGCTCTTCTAGAGCTCGCCTGAGGGAGTTGGTCTCGACCCCACAAATAATACAAAAAATTAAGAATACGGTCTGGTGGTGCTCAGGAACTAATGTCGTCCGAGTCTGGGCGCTTCGGATGTTTTTATTAGTTCTGGCTGAGCTTGTGCAGAGAGAAGTATTCTGCTGGGGCCAGTCGGTAGGGCTCCTCGAGCCGGTCAGGATGAGTTCAAGCTCGGATGGTCCAGCTCTGACCTGGGCCGAGATAGTACGAGGGGGTAAGGTACAAGAATATACAAGGTAAGGAATAAGAGAGGGGGGGAATAAGAGTTGGGGGGAGGGGGGGGGTTTCTGTTGGGGCCAAAAGATAGGGCTCCTCAAGCCAGTCGCAATGGACCCAAGCTCGGATAGTCTGCCTTTATTTTTGGCCGAGATAAACTAAGGGGGGGAAGTAATTTGGAAGGGGGGTTGGGGGGAGGGGTGAAATCCAAGGTTCAGAGGGGGTGAAGGGAGGGTTTTTTTTCTGTGGGTAGTTGTACCAATTAACACCAAATAAAAAACGCTTGTAATTTAAATTAAATATAATTTGATAGAATATTATTTTACAATATTTTATGACATATTTTAAGAGTTTGTAGTTATTACCTGCTGGTGAAGCGTTATCTCCTCACAATTTCTTCACAAAAAATTACTACACTTACTGTTAACATCACATCAACAATGGATTCACTGACAAGCACTTTAAGTGATCTAAAGGATTTGTTTCACACACGGATGACCATATTTGAAGCTGAACTGCAGAAGGCCCCTCCATCTCCTGTCACAAGTTCCGGACTAGCAGTTGAATTCAGTATGTTCCGGGCATTCATTTCTCAAGCCCTCAACACCCTTCAGCGACAAGTGGAGCTTCTAGCACGTAGTGTTGATCAACTGGAGATGCGAGGACGGAGGAAAATCCTGCTTTTACATGGTGTGAGTGAGGAGCAGAAGGAGGACACCGCCATGGTCATCGCTAAAGTGGTCAGCGATAAACTAAAGTTAAGTGACTTCACTGTAGCTGACATCAGCCGATGTCACAGGATGGGTCGAGCAGTGGCCAATAAAACCAGGCCGATCTTGTTTAAGGTTCGCAGTCTTGCGGTCCGGGACAAGATCTGGTTTTCTAAGATTAAACTAAAGGCCTCTGGCATTACTATGTCTGAGTTCCTTACAAAGGGGCGGCATGACGTATTCCTGGCTGCTAGGGAGAGAGTTGGCGTCTCCAGGAGCTGGACTAGGGCGGGTTGCGTCTATATTCTTAGTCCCAGCGATACGCGACACCGGATTGAGTCTCTCGCTGAATTAGACAAAATTGCGCCGATTCCCATTGACGCCGAACCGAGTGAACCCAAAGCTGCAATGCCAGACTCTGTTCCGACCACTGCTTCTGTGAAGACCGCAAGGCTGAAGCGTACTGCTTTGAAGAAGTGATTTCCTTCCATGTGATGTTTTCATGAAGATCTGGGTGATATTTATTTCTGTTTTTACCTTCAATAATGTATTTAGTAAAACTTCGAAACTAATGTTTACATGTTGTCTGTCACGTCTTGTCACTGTCAGTTAAACTAAATGTCAAATTTATGTTCATACCGGTGCGTTCCGTTTTAAGTAACGGTGCGCTGTCAATTTTTTATTTGTGTCTTAATTTAATTTTCTTGTTGCTCGATTTCTGTTTTATACTTCTTTTGATTCTGTTTTTGTTGCCCGGATTCACCACATTAATATTTTTTGTATCTTGTACGTTATTGAACGCAACTGGCAGGTGAATTTATTATTAGTGTACCTATATTTTAGAGATAGGATTTTATATATTTATATTATTATAATAGCTATCATATATTCATGTCTTTAAATGAAAGCAGTAATAGCAATAGTTTTTTTTCTTTGACAAGTGGTGATGACAGTTTTGTGAGTGTACCTTCTCTTACAGACAGTCTTACAGCGCAGTTTTCCGATGTTCCTAGGAATTTTAACGTTATCCATATCAACGCCCAGAGTATTCCGGCTCATTTCCACGATATGCTGGCAAGTTTTGAATGTAAAAACATACATGCCATTCTTATTTCCGAGTCGTGGCTTAAACCCTGTCTCTCTTCTACTAGTTACTCTCTTCCTGGCTTCGTGCTCATTAGAAACGACCGGACGGTTGGTGGTGGTGGTGGTGTTGCCATATACCTCCGCGCATATATTCCTTTCTCTGTTCTCAATGTGTCAGCGCAGCCACCTCCATCGAATGCTGGTGAGCATCTCTTTCTTGAGGTCGAACTAAATAATTCCAAATTACTTCTTGGCGTTTATTATTGCCCCTCTTTACGTATCAATTTCTTCTCATCTTTTGAAAAGCTCTTAGAAATGCTTATCCCTTCTTACAGTCATAGCATAATCATGGGTGACTTTAATACTTGTCTCCTGAAGAAAGACCATCGTTCTTCTTCCCTGATTAATGTTTCGTCTTCGAGTAATCTTTCTATTCTTCCACTTAGTGCTACTCACCATTTTCCTAACTCTACTCCTTCACTTCTTGACTTGATTTTAGTCTCCTCGCCTGACCGCGTCGCTAAGCATGGCCAATGCTCAGCAGAAGCATTTTCTTATCATGATCTGATTTTTCTTTCATATAAAATTCGCCCACCTAAGGCTAAAGTCAAAACTCTCATGCAGCGCAATTTTGGTGGTATGGATGTTGATAGTCTTTGCGAGGATGCCAGCAACATTGATTGGTCTTCTCTATTTTCCTCTACTTCAGTCGATGAGCAAGTTTTTATATTCACGACCAAACTTATTGAGCTTTACGACCGTCATGCTCCTGTTCGGGCAGTTAAAGTAAAGCATTTGCCAGCGCCGTGGCTGTCAGAGGAAATTAAAAGTCTCATGAACAAAAAAGCTACAGCAAAAGCCAAATTTAAGCGTCGGCCTACTGACGCTAATAGGGAAAGATATGTCTCAATCCGTAGACACTGCAATAAGGTGTGTAGGAATGCCAATCGCCAACATATTCATGATTCTGTCCAAAATGGGGACGCTTCCAAAGTTTGGAAATTTCTTAGGTCATTGGGAGTCGGTAAATCTCGACAAGAAACTATCCCTAAAGATGTAAATATTGACGCAATGAATAATCATTTTACTGCCTCGTCCAATTTTGATAGGACAACTAAATTAAATACATTGAATCATCTTTCATCTCGTCCGACTCCCAGTTATTCTCCATTTGTTTTTGGTCAATTTTCTGCATGTGATGTTAAGAAGAGCATACTATCGATTTCGTCAAATGCAGTAGGAAGCGACTGTATCAGCCGTAAAATGCTACTCCCGGTGCTGGACATTATCCTTCCCGTCATTTGCCATATCCTCAATTTCTCTGCGTCTAGCAGTGTCTTTCCAAGCTCATGGAAAGATGCTCAAGTAATTCCTTTACCTAAAAAGCCCAATCCCACATCCTTCTCTGAGTATCGTCCAATATCCGTCTTGCCATTCCTATCCAAAGTCCTTGAACGGTTAATCCACAACCAAATAAGCACCTTTCTCTCCAAAAATAATCTCCTTAATCCCTTCCAGTCCGGCTTCCGCCCTGGTCATAGCACAACTACAGCGCTTCTGAATATTACGGACGATATAAGGTCTGCCATGGAGATGGGAAATCTAACGGTTTTGGCTCTACTGGATTTTAGTAATGCCTTTAATACCGTGGATTTCGATGTTTTACTTGGCATCCTTTGCTCTCTTAACATATCTCCATCGGTTGTTGACTGGTTTCGTAGTTACCTGTTTGGTCGCCGACAACGTATTTGCATCGGAGAGACCTTGTCTTCCTGGTGTAGTACTTCTGCCGGGGTACCTCAGGGCGGCGTTCTATCCCCCTTACTTTTCGCAGTTTTTATTAACTCAATATCCAACGAATTAATTTCTTCCTACCACCTTTATGCAGATGATCTTCAAATTTACACGCGATCTCCTCTTGGTAATCTAACTGAGGCTATCTTGACTATAAATAATGATCTGGCCCGTATATGCGACTGGAGCAAGAGGCACGGACTTACGGTGAACCCTATAAAAACGCAAGTTTTGGTGGTGGGCAGTTCAAGGTTGGTCTCAAGGATCGACTGGACGACTCTTCCCCAAGTTTATTTTGACAACTCTGTTGTACCCTTTAGCGAGAAGGTGAAGAATTTGGGGATATTCATTGACAAGAACTTCTCTTGGACTGCCCAGCTACAGGAAGTTAGCCGCAAGCTATTCGCATCTGCTGGATCTCTGAGACGACTGCGTAATTTTCTGCCGACTGCCACCAAGATTGCGCTTGCACAATCTCTTCTTCTACCCATCCTTGATTATGCTGATGCCAGCTATCTTGACCTCACTGAAGAACAACTTGATAAACTTGAGCGACTTCAAAATGTTTGTATAAGGTTCATATTCGGTTTGCGCAAATATGACCATGTTTCTGAATTCCGCAAAAAACTCAAGTGGTTGCCAATTCGCCTTCGCCGGAATGCTCATATTCTTTCCCTTCTGTATAATATACTATTTTTTCCGTCAACCCCTCTTTACCTCAAAAACAGATTTCAGTTTTTATGTGACACGCACACGAAAGTTCTTAGGTCATCGGATAACTTGAAACTCAAAATGCCAATGCATTCCACCATCTTCCTGGACAAATCTTTTACTGTCCAGGCCGCTCGTCTATGGAATGCATTGCCTGTGACAATAAAACGCGCGCAATCACTACCGATCTTTAAAAGACTGGTAAAGGATCACTACCTGTCACTGTGATCTGTATTGTTTTCTCACTGTCATCTTGTTGGAGCTGTATTGTTTTCTTGCCTGTATATATATATGTATGTATGTATTTATGTATCTATTTTGGTATTTTATATTTAGTGATTTCTATGTTTGTAACTTATTATTTAATTTTAAAATTGCACCAAGTGCAACCCCATGTCGTGTCCAGGCTATCTCTCTCCATTCTGGGTTGCCTGGAAGAGATCGCTGAACGCGATAAGGCCGCCTGTTGTATGTTTCTTGTTACTTTAAGGTTTCCGTATGTAATCTTTTTATCTTGGTACAATAAAGTGTATATAAATAAATAAATAAATAAATAAGGGAGGGAGGGGGGGGGGGGATTTTTTGAGGGTGTTTCTGTAGGGGCCAAAAAATAGGGTTCCTCAAGCCGGTCACAATGGACCCAAACTCGGGTGGTCTACCATTATTTTTGGCCGAGATAACCCGAGGGGGGTGAGATAATTTGAGGGGGGTTGGGGGGGGGGCGGTATAAATCCAAAGTTCAGAGGGGGTGAAGGCGGTGGGGGGAGGGGGGGGAGGGGGGGGAAGGGGGGGGGTGTAAAAGTGAGGGGGGGATAGGTATTTGAAGAAGTGGGGAGCGGGTGTCCAAAACAAGTCCAACCTCGGGTGACGTCAGGCCAGAGACTGAGGAGTTCCCTCGAAGTTTCCTGCTGAGGATTTGTGGAGCTGTTCTATAGTCAGCTCTATAGTCAGCTCGGAACAGGCAGGTATGTCTATAACACTCAGAAAATTTTCACATCAGGATTTTTGGACCACGTTTTTTATTTGAGGTTAAGTACCGAAAACGTGGTCTCACTGATGTGTAATTACGCTCTCGAGTTTTTCACTTAAAAATCTGAAACTCAGGATATAGCTGAAGGCCACACAGAGGGTTAATATCCCGTAATAAAAAGGTATGTGTTCGCTTTATCTTTCGAGCTAATCACTAGCGAAAAAACACTTTGAGGTTATGTTAAAGAACTGCACTGTAAAAATTTTGTCACACACTATTGAATAGTTTTGGTGTCGGAAACTTCACGACTCGTCGATGGCCCACAGGTGGGCAAAACCAATATTTGTCTCTCGCCCCCAGGCGAAGTCTTGGAAGAAGGGTAGTATTTCTTCTTTCGCCTGCAGGTCTCCGGTGTTGCACCGGAAATACCTCACGGATAGCCTCCGAGCACGGGGGTAGGGCTTGCTCAGTCCTTGGCTCCTCCTGGACTTGGATCCCGATCGATGCCTTTGTCTTGACGGTTGGTGGGGCTTTTCCCTGCTCAAGCTCCTTAACTGGTAGGGTAGGTAGGGTAGGTAGGGTAGGTAGGGTAGGTAGGGTAGGTAGGGTAGGTAGGGTAGGTAGGGTAGGTAGGGTAGGTAGGGTAGGTAGGGTAGGTAGGGTAGGTAGGGTAGGTAGGGTAGGTAGGGTAGGTAGGGTAGGGTAGGGTAGGTAGGGTAGGGTAGGTAGTTAGGGTAGGGTAGATGAATGTTTGGTGTTTTTATGGCAAAACAAAGTTTGCCGGGTCAGCTAGTATATTATAAATGTCTCTTATCATAGCCTTAAACTGCCCGCCATAAGTACGGCAGTTGTATCTGAGAATGTGTCATGTTCAGGAGTTGATATTACGTGCAGTTGATTAAGTGATATAGATGAGAATTTCATAAATGTTGGTCAGATGATGTGTAATGTGAATTGTAATTTTGCTCGAACTGCGATTTGATCTGCCGCATTTGGACTACGGAGAAAAGATGTATGTGAATGTACTTTTGGGAGTCTATTTTCTGCCTATCTTTCATTTATTTATTTATATAACATAGTGGGTAAAGGTTTCTGAAAATGGGGTTCAACAGCGTATTTTGACTACGCCAAATTGCATTAGTCTCAATAGCGTACATTTTTAACCAACTTCAAAAAAGCAGGAGGTTCTCAATTTGACAGATGTTTTAGGGTTCCGTACTCAAAGGGTAAAAACGAGACCCTATGACTCCACGATCCGTCTGTCTGTCTGTCTGTCTGTACGTCGCACGTAGGGGTATTTGACCCAAAAACGCGGTTAAAAGTCAATGTAGACAAAGTAAACAATTCCCGGCAACTGTTGATACATATTGGTACCACAATGCATAGAGAACAACAATCTACCATCACTTTATTTTATTAGGCTTGCATTAAGTTGTAGAAAGTCATTAACTTAGAGCCTTGCAGCGAATACGTAAATAAAAAATATGTGAACGATTTTGAAGGCCTGCATTTAGATGAAAGTGGTGAAGTTAAGAGTGGTACAAAGAAACATTTTTATAATGGATACTATTCAACCAGGTATGTACTATCTGTATTACTCAATTATTTAAAAGTAATACGAGAGTATTAGTACATATTGCAGTTATTACGAACCGCAAAACAAACTCATGATATTTTGTATCATAAACATATACATTAGAGTTTTTGTTGTATTGCAGGGCGTTTCCAGGTAAATGTTTTGTTTTCGTAAGTTGATGTAACTATCCTACTTTAAGAAAAAGTTAAGATTAGGTGCCTAAATTTGCCTATTGCATTAAAAAAAGAAATCTTATGGCCATATTTTTGTACAAAACAAAATTAATTATGCATTTCATATTCTAATATATTTTTTTTTCGGTTGTAGTTGGGTTCTGGTGTCAGAATTAAGACACGAGAATGTTTATTTAATATGGCGAAAACTAGCACAAAAGGTAATTTCCAAAAAAGTGCGTTTTTCTAGCGAATGCGATAATTAACATACCATCATTTCCCGTTGAACAAATACAAGAGTTTCGCCGCAAAATTTCCTATATTAAATCAAAAATGAAGACCAGGTGTCTTACTTCCAACAGGAGTGAACACGTTATCATAAAGAAAAATCGTGATTGGTTGCAAGGCACGGTGGAAATACCTATCCAATGTTTAGGAAAACCGGGTCGTCTATCAAAGACGTTCGATGACTTGAGTTGCAGCAAAATGCGCAAAATCTTCAGAAATTCTAAGGATTGATCTAAGGTTAATAGAAAGATTTGCTGCAATATTAGAAGTGATTTCCAGTGGGCATAAAATTTATATTGAAGAAAATTCAACATTTTGCCAGGATACAACATTACTTTACTATACGTAGAATAATTATACTCCTGGCATCTCATGACGCCCACGGTACATAGGTTCTAATTCAAGGTCCCTTAGTTGTCTCACATTCAGAACCTATTCCCTATTACCTATTGGAACCATGTGGGAAAAAGTAGGTAAGGCGAGAAATAAACACTTCCGGTAATTTCGTCAAAATTTTGGACGAATATTTTCTCGAGCGCATTGCAACCAAGACGTTCTGGTTGAGAACTGGTCAAGAGGTTGCTCCTACCGTCAGATCCCTTCATGAGTAGCATAAGGCCGAAACTACCGAAAAGATCAAGGCCATTTAGCGCAGTAGCCATGGAAATGTTATTGCCGAGTGACGTTGAGGCATCAAATGAAGAAGTTGAAATTACTGAAGAAATGGATGAAACAAATAATTCTGTTGATGGAAACGAGTAGGACTCCTCCGCTGTGTTATTATAGTCTATAATTAAACAATTATATCAAGTTTTTTAATGTTTTATTAAACTTTTTTCTAAAGAAGTAGCTTAATAAGTTTCACTCTTTGCCATTTTCCAAACCCCATTAAATAAAAATTCAATTTTATTATACATATAACTGTTTTGAGCTTATATGTCATTTAAGACCGCAAAATAATTTTGTCCGTATTTTTGAGTCAAATACCCCTATGTGCGTCGGCCACCAGGCTGTATCTCATGAACCGTGATAGCTAGACAGTTGAAATTTTTTACAGTTGATGTATTTCTGTTGCCGCTATAACAACAGAATAAAATAAATATTTAAGTGGGGCTTCCATACAACAAACGTGACTTTTTTGCCGTTTTTGCGATAGCGGTACGGAACCCTTCGTGCGCGAGTCCGACTCGCACTTGGCCAGTTTTTTTTAGTTTTAGTTTAGCGTCTACACACGGCTTCGTTTGCGTGTAAAGTGTTTTGTTATCCCAAGAGAACTTACCGGGCTGAAAATTACACGTGAAAACAGTCATACGTTTATTAGTAAGGAATTAAGAATTGCAGGCTCATTACATAATTACCACAGAGTTCGTAAAACAAAAATATATCAGCGCCTTTTTTCCTCAAATCATAGTGATTATAATTAAACTACAATGGAAATATTTTTTTCGTATTTCTCGGAACATTATACTGTTGTGGAAAAAACTGTTATCATGACTCACTCATTAGTATTCTCACGAGGAGGCCAGATATTATTTACTAGGTACTTTATAAGTAAATTAATGGCTGTTATGCTCTAGATTGCGTGGGGATTTACCTACGTTTATTTTATATTTGGGTATTCTTAAATATTATTTTCCGCTTTTTACCGCGGCTTGTTCCAAAGTAGTCGTGGGTTTTCCTGGGATAAAACGTATGATATGACAGTAATTAAATTAAAATATCCCCGACACAAAAACTTCCAAAAAGCAAAAAAATAGCCTCGTTCTCGCGTCGGGAACTGCCAATGTTTACAGCAGTTTATTGTATTAACCGGTTCCCCGAGCGTAATTTTTAATTTAATTATGTTTAATTTATGCTTTTAAAACTACATGAAATATGCCTAGTAGTAGACACGTTTCAATCGACAATCTATCGAAACACGAAATTATGACAAGATAACTTGCGAATAAACCCAGATTAAAGAGTAAAATGAGGGTAACAATTGAACGGCTGAATTAATTTTAATCAAACATAGCTAAGAACACTCTCGACAAAATCACCTTATAAAAAAAAAACCGGCCAAGTGCGAGTCGGACTCGCACACGAAGGGTTCCGTACCATTATCGCAAAACACGCCCCCCTTGATTTATTTTATTTTAATTTAATAATTATTATTTTTTGAAGAGAATATACAACTAAATATTCTGTGAATATTTCAAGTTGCAACAGGTAGATGTTGCCGTTATTAATATCAAGCAAAAAACACGGCAAAAATATCACGTTTGTTGTATGGGAGCCCCCCTTAAATATTAATTTTATACTGTTTTTAGTATTTGTTGTTATAGCGGCAACAGGAATACATCATCTGTGAAAATTTCAACTGTCTAACTATCACGGTTCATGAGATACAGCCTGGTGACAGACAGACAGACAGACAGACGGACAGCGAAGTCTCAGTAATAGGGTCCCGTTTTTACCCTTTGGGTACGGAACCCTAAAAACACGTAATCAAAATCGGTTCATCTGTTTAGGAGTTATGATGCTACAGACAGACTCAAATATACAGCAACACACGTCAGACTTATAACACCCTTTTTTTCCGTCGGGCGGGGTTTAAACATGTTTGATATCGGTTAAGTAGTTTCGGAGATTACTTCCAAAATCCAAACCTACAAGTTACAAACTTTAATTTTAAGTTGTTTCAGTGCTAGGCAAAGGCCTTTCTCTATTATTTTCATTCATCGGCGATTAGATGTCAGTGATGGCGATGGTTGAAATGCCAAAAAGTTGGGGATTGATCACGTGAAATATCGAATCCCTAACATTTTAAGGGTTCCGTTCTTCAAATAAAAAAGAAGGAACCCATATAGGATCACTTCGTTGTCTGTCTGTCTGTCCGTCTGTCTGTCTATCTGTCAGTGTGTCAAGACATTTTTCTCTGGAACGCCTGAAGGTATCACGTTGATATTAATATCTTATACTCAAGCCTGCAACCCATTGCAACTGTGAAAATATCAAACTTCTAGAACAGCAGAAACAAAAGACATTGCCGTTTATATCATAAATATGATAATCGCAAGGGAACCAAAACCTATAGAGTACTTCTCGTTGACCTAGAATCATGATATTTGGAAAGAAGCAATTTCTTATAGCACAATTAAGGTAAAATCCGAAAACCGTTAAATTGTACCTAAATAAAAATAGATTATTAATTTATACAGTTAGTAAACTGACCGGGACTTATGTCGATGTAATGGGTACAATAGTTATCCAACGGCAAAGTTAATTTTGTCCCTCAATCCACTTTATATTTTCGTTAGAGAAAATATTTGAAGTTTTCATTGTTTATGAACTCCAGTAATGTGTGTATATTTGGAACTCTCGGTGCGCGAGTCCAACTAGCACTTGGCCAGTTTTTTAAATTTAATTATGTATTCCTTGTCTAGTGCTTTACTCTGCACTTGTTCAAGCCTGTATGTCGCATGCCGAATAGATTGTCAATATTATCCTGAGGAAACGTACTACTGAGATAACAAAGTATTCTATGTCCTCTTCCAGGCAAAGGTCTACCTGTATTCCGAATTTCGTCCAAATCTATTCAGCTGTTGAGACGTGACTGATTAATAAACATCTAGAATACTTACTTTCACATAATAATATTAAAAAAAATCTTTATTCAGGTAACTTTTCAAAACCCATTTTACATTTAATATAAACATCAGAATAATAAAAATAATATCAATTAGATAACGGTCAAAACAAAAAGTAATGTCAAGTCAGTCACATGTAAAGTCAAAGCAAAATAAAGTAATGTCAAATCAAGTCACATGTAAAGTCAAAGCAAAATAAAGTAATGTCAAATCAAAACAGAATAAATTACATTCATTACAAAAATAAAATAAAAATCAAATAATTTAAAAAGTATTAGTAACTTCTCTCCGGCATTGACACAATAATAATATGTTTATTCTTAAAAACTGAACTGTTGAGCAGCTATTAAGCAAAATAAGGAAGTGGGATGTTATAAAAATAAAATCTATTTACGTGACGAGGTTAACAAAAAGTTCACAAAAAACCCAGTTCGTCTTAACTACTAAATAAAGCATTAACATAAGGCCTGCTTCTGACGTAGTTTCTAAATCAAACCAAATGAGGGTCATTGCCTCGTAAGCTAATGCTGCCGATTTTAGTGATATTCCTTTTTATCCGACTATCGAAGGAGGATTATATTATACCTGTTTGGAAAAACAAACAAACCGCTATTAGTTTGTTACCGTTAAATGTAAGACCGTTGTTATGTGTTCAGGACTGCAGGAGTATTGGAGGTCGAGTTGTGGAAAACAAAGTATTTACTTACTCAAACTAAACGCATTTATTAAACTTAAACCTTTTTCAGGACATTTAAATTAAGTTTATACTAGTCGAAGGTACGAACTATTTTATGCGCGTGGTTAAAATGCATGCTGTATCAACCGACAACACGTGCGAAAGAGATAGATGCTGTGATGAGCAGTAAGAAGCTATTTCGCGAACGAATACACACTTTTGCAAATTTTTAGCGAAATGGATGATGATTTAGTACGAAACTGAGCGCGCGAAATTTTATAAACAGACCTTTGGGAGTCTGGATATCATGGAAAAACGACTACACGTATCTGCTCAAAATATAATTATTTGCATTATTGAATTACTATGCAATTTTCCATCTTCTTATGGTATTTATTTGCGCCCAAAAGTGCGTTAAAATTAGTATCGAAATGTGGAACTTTCGACGCTCATAACTTTCAAATACATATATTTTTTTACTTTTTTGTTGCCATGCAGGGCTAGATAATGATTGAATTTGATTTTTAATTCGATCCACAAACAAAACTGATGATGGCATAACATAATGACTTTGTTTGAACATCAATACACTAATAGAAAAGTAAAGCTCATGATGAAATGTCAAAAATATTATATTATATATTCACACACTATATTATATAACAATGAGTAACATTCATATTTTTAGATTTTATTTTTGTTATACCTAATCTTGCATCAACATAGACACATTATAACAATGTTGTGTCACTGGGTTCATTACCATATAACCGGTTCCTATACATTTTGTATAAACAAATAAACTATTTTGACATCTGTGCAGACGAATACTTATAATAAATGATTTCGAGAGTTCGCTCAAAGAATCAATATTTTTCCCATTAACAGCAATATAGACGAATTTTTGATGCCCAATGAGTCCTTCCTCTCTTCCCTCTTTATGCGAGCTTGAACTTAATTTGTAAAAAAAAAATATTAGTTTGTAAATATTAAGTAATTTATTAATTCATAGGTTGTTATTATAAATACGATTATGTTAATAAAAAATAAAATAAATCCGATTACAGTTTGTGACATCCATCAGTCACTCCGCAAGGTCCTGCCAAAACCTTGCAGCATGAATCATAATAATCGCGCTGTACAGTAGCTAAACTTTTTTCTTCTAAATATGGGCAATATTTATATATATTATTGTTTATTTATATGCCAATATTATAAAGATTTTTTTTTTTGTCTCTTTCCATGTTTGTATAATTCTTTAAAAGACTTAACGTTGGAAGTCCTCCTACTAGGTGGACTGATGACCTGGTAAAGGTTGCGGGGATCCGCTGGATGCGAGACGCACGGGACCGGTAAATGCGGCGGCGCTTGGTAAATCCCTATGTTCAGCAATGGGACATCTTTTAGCTGAAATGATGATAGAAAGCTACATTATTACTGAGCGTGGGCCACTATAATCCAGGAAAATGCACGGTCCAAGTGATATATGCCACGAGAGCGAAGGCGCGGGCAAAGGGCTTGTTACTTATAAAACCCAGGTTATGGGTGGCACGACCATTTTTAAGTACCTACATTACTCACTGAAGATTGATTATGCTGGTACACGTTTCTTGGCACTTGCTTGTTAATTCACCAGTCGACGATAATACTCAGTAGTTGTATTAGCGCGGTTCTTAACACCTTTGCACATGACGTCAAGTTAGTAACGAGAATCAGTTGTTGTTTACCCTGATTCCTCTGAGGCTGTGACCTAGAGGTGCGACTAGAAACGATTATGCAAAATATTAATAGAGGCTCTTAGCCTAGCTAAACCGATTTTTCCTTTAGAGTGAACATTTATTTAGATATTATGATATTATTATGTTAAAATTAATTAAAGTTTACAATTTATTATTCTCCCTAGACTTTTCTTTACTATGTCGGGGTCAGCTTCCAATTTGCCCAAATAAAACATTTTGTCACCTTCACTCTAAGAGTGATTGTCCAAAAGCCAAATCGTTTGGTTTTCACCATTATTATGACGTTTTGGTTGGTCACGCTTGTTTATCCCGTACATTAAGACTTTTTGACGGCCCAATCGCTTATATAATGTCACTTTATCATCAAGCCCAAGTTGGGTATCATCTTAATCCCGCCCATCCCTTTGAAACTCTACAAGGATATGATTTTTAGGGACGTGAAAGTTTTTCTTTGTTTTAAATATCGATTAATAACGCTCAGCGACTTGACTTTAGACTGCTCAGCGCCGTCGTATCGTACTTCGAATGTAAAAAAGTTAAAGGTTAATAACCTTTTACTTAATAGGCAGAACATTGCTCTTTCACGTTATAAAAATTATAGATGGGTCCAGCAATTGATGTCTGTACGGCTTTTTTTAATCCTATATATTGCCAAGCAGTTCAACCGGTCTCTTTGTAGAGGTACCTATGTAATTAGGTTCCACCCATCGCCACCCATGTGATAGACACCTGCCGGTCTATTTTGTATAAAAATAATTACTTTTAATAAATTATTAAATACTAGCTGTTGCCCGCGGCTTCGCTCCCGTGGACCACCCTATAGGACCCGTTTTCGGGATAAAAAAAATAGCCTATGTTAATCAGGAATATTGAGCTTTCTACTGGTGAAGAATTTTTTAAATCGGTCCTGTAGTTTCGGAGCCTATTCGGTACAAACGAACAAACAAACAAAAAATCTTTCCTCTTTATAATATTAGTATAGATTTACTTTCCAAACTTAGGTGAAATGTGATAATTCCTTGTATTAGATGGAACGACAATTCATTTCTTCAAGCTTACTCTTGCCCAATTTTTTACAGTGACAGACTAAGTATCGCAATTCTAGAGGGTTGGTTAGTGGTATAAGTTTGAAATATTTCGTGACGTCAAATTTTGGCGTTAAAATTACAAGCACCGTAAGTTTATAATAAAACGCGTGAGATTGTAGAATCAAATTCAAATTTGTATCGAATTTATAGTATTTGAAATTATATTATGTCCACATATCGAGTTTATAATATCGTAAGATTTATTACAAGCTAACACCCTTGCAATAATCTGAAGACAGAGGCAAACGTGCTTGGAAGACCATGGAGACGTTGCATGGTGGCTGAAATATGGACGGTAAATAATTCGTAAAAGTATCAGGCTTTTACGAATTATTTCTAACAATGGAAACATTAAGTAGAGGATAACGAATAAAGGATAGCCGAAACTACAGGCGGGTTATTCCTAAATTTCAAACGTATTTATTTCTACATTGTTCTACTGTGTGACTGTTTGATTTTATTCCAGCTAGTTCTACTGTTGCATTAGCTACTTGAACTCCATTGAATATTATATTAACAAAACATTTCGCGTCACAAACTTTTGGCAAGAATAAATGTACTCAGGATCAATACACGCATGGCTTAGCAAAAGAGTATTTGTTCACACTTGCTAATCCATTAAGAACTGGTTCTACACGTTTCTATCTAAGCGCAAAGGCTAAGATCATTTAAATATAGGTACCTATCTATATATCTAAAAACACGTGTCATCTGTCTATACAGTCATCCGTAATATCATCGTCACAAAGAAGGATAAAATTAAAGTCACTATTTTTGTCTGTATGAGCGTTTATTTCTTCTTAATCATTGTTATGTTAATAAAATTTCCTCTGACATTTAGACATGTTTTTCGAATCGATGCTGTCATGTCGCCATTGCACCCGTACAAAGTAGGATCGGGTGGCTAGTATATAATAAAACAATTATTATTATTATTTAAAAATAATATCAACAAAAATAAAGCTTTTCTTCGTTGAATTTTGGAAAATATCAAAAAATATCAACATACCAGGATGGGTGCAAAGTTACACACGCCCGAGATATATGAATGTCAAGTATTTGGTGACATGGTAATGTTTTTCCTATCTAACAAGCGGCTATCTAACATAAGCGAGAAAGAGATAAATAAAGAATACTTATATAAAGCACATGATATGGGTAGGTACAAATAATAAAAGAAATCACATTTAGTAAGTATTGTATGCGGGCATGAAAAGCTCCCAGTCATTAGACCTTTTGGTCGCCTGTATGATTTAAATGTTCATTGCACTAATAGTCATTAACACTTTTGATCTATTACCTACTTAAATAAAAAAAGAATGTAGCTAAGTAGCTTTTAAGAAGAAGAAATAAAACTCCCTAATGTATTTCCTCATTTGAAAACTAATGTTATTTTGGACAAAAACAAAAATCCCATACGCACGGTTTCGATGTTTATCGTCGGTGTGACGAAACCATATTCCTCGAATAATGGGCAGAGCAAATGACTAAACTAGTTTTGCTGTTGAACCAAAACGCTATGTTCACTATAAAAGTGGTGGTGGACTGACCAGCAAATTACTACACCCTGTGCAGAGCTCAGTGACAGTACTCCTCAAGAAATTATAAAAATTTAAGGTAGGTCAGTTTTGGAAAAACAAATCATCACCATTGGAGAAATTAATATTATTATTGTAAAAGCATTTCCGTTCGTCCAGAATTTTTGCAAAAAAAATACTTTTTAATAAATAATAATTATTAAAAATATAATCACCTAAATATTTAAAAAAATATTATTAATAAAATATTAACTTAAATATTTCATATCCAATATATATTTTTAATAATTATTTTTATTAAATATATATAAAAAACTGGTATTATTAAAATAAATTAATCAGAAGCTTTTAGTTTTTGGCCAATCTTAATCATTATTGGAGCCATTTTGTATTCAAGGATTATTATTTGTGTTCGGGTCATTGTCACATAAGCGGTCAAGGTATACATCACTGATGAAGTTCCGATCTTTAATAAAACAAGTTTCTTGTTCATAGTTCTTTCTATTACTTAAGTCTAGTTTTTTGAAACGTATTTAATCAATGGTTTAAATATGCTTACCAATGGTTTCAAATTTCTATAAAATGGTTTTATCATCAATAGTTAGAATCGTAAATGGTCAAATAAGGTGGAGAGTTAATTATTTGACCATTTGTAAGACTAACAATTGACGAACAAACGCGTTTTAATGACATTTTAAACCAGTGGTTAGCACTTTAACCATTGGTTGAGTTAACTACGTTTCAAAACACAAAAAAGTCGACATTTAGGTTTTACAACAACCATTTTACAAAATAATTTAAATATCAACATAAAATTTTGGGTGTGTAATTTTTTTTCCATATTTAATATTTTATTGTTTTGTTACACTTATTTAATAGTACATTTCGTGCCGAGCATAAAAATGTCGAGGTTTTAACACGAGCGATGTAGCCAATTTCGACGTGGCCGAAGGCGAAAGACGAAAACTACATGCGAGTGGTAAAATAAATCTTTTTTATGCGAGACACGAACGATTATTTTTCCACTACCTGATGAGCTTACTTAATTAAATGCAAATAAGTTCCAACAACAATTTATTAGAAACGTTCAGACTAAAAACCACAGACTATATACAAACAATCAACGCGCGCTTTTTCAAGAGGTAACAGTAACATTCTGCCAGTTTCATAATGATCCATACAAAAGTAATTTCGTAACTGTTGTAATTTTGTTTTTTTTTTAATTTTTATTTATATTTTATTTTTATATATTTAATGTGTTGTTCATATTTCGAAACGAATTTCTTAGGCAATGTGTTACTTAATATACAAGGTTGTAGAAAAAAATATTTAATAATTTCGGAAGGTTTTAAGATATTTAGGTACCGTCGTAATGATTGATGCCTGTAGGTACTCACTGTCAGGATCAACAATAAACGTTGTTTCTATCGATCACAGTTGTTTAGTTTGTTTAGATCATTTATGAAATTGATCGCGATTGGCGATTCACACATCTACATAAACCGCGTTCAAGAGCTATTTATTAGAATCAAAATGCCTATAATCATCATCATCATCTGAAAAACGTCCACTGCTGGACATAGGCCTCCCCCAAACGTCACCAATATATATTATATATATACCAATATATAATAAAGCAATGATGAAACTGACATGTTTGAACTCGACAGATTGCGGCGTTTTTTATTGAACTCGTTGTTAACGATGTCAATTCTTATTTTCAGAATGAATACCTTCATGGTTTTGTGCTTATTCGGGCTTGTGGCTTTGGCCGTGGCCAGACCCGAAGATAAATACACCAGCAAATATGACCATATCAATCTCGACGAGATCCTCTCGAACCACCGCCTGCTGCAACCCTACCTCAAGTGTATGCTCGACCAGGGCAAGTGCACACCCGAAGGCAAGGAGCTTAAATGTAAGTACTAAAATGTTAGACCTTTGGTTATCTAGACAAAGTTTTCTATCTGCGATAACGACTGTATCTTTAGAGGGTGGCTGTAAATGCACAGTTTACTAATTCAATTTTCTTATTCGGATATTATTCGAGAACCTAAATGCAGGCAGTGCATAACTAGAACCGTGTTCTACATGGTGTATTACGTTTTTATATTTTCCATTGCCATTCGGAAATGTTAAATTGAAACGTTATTTCGTACCGGTAAGAGCATTTTGTTCTGTTTGCTGTATTTTTGTTTTGGAAATGGAACCAATAAATTATGTAAGTCAATGCGGCCATTCTTAAAGAAAGGATCGAAAATAGGAACCTCTCTCAAACTTTTTAACTGACTTCCAAAAAGGAGGAGGTTCTCAATTCGGATGTTTTGTATATATATATATATACATACAGGGTGGCCAAAAAGTCGTAGATCAAACGCAACTAGGGGTTAGATGGAGCCAACAGCTGCAAAAAATTGTTCTACGGTAGTTCCTTAAGGTAGAGATATAATGTATTTTGTGTTTAATTTATTTTGTATTGTTCACAATCGTTATTTTGTTTATTCGTCCTAGAAAGATATTAGAGCCACTCATGGCCATGTGCTTTTTTCAGAATCCCTATTTAATGCGTCAAAAATACAGGGTTACTTTTCGGTAGAGTAATTTTTTTTTCGCAGTAGGGTCCAACGTAAATAAAAAGTTATGATTTGAGAAAAAATTATCGTAAAACTTAATATTATCTTCAACACACCTAATAAATAACCATGAATAGCATTTCTAACGCAAGTACTCATCAGTACCAATCTATTGAAAATTATAAAAAGATACAGAATATAGATTATATCGAATTTTAATAAGAATTAGTAAAAAAAGTCAATTTTCTCATAAAAACACAAAATAAATTATAACTCTGCAGGGGTTGACATTAAGGACCTCTCGTAGAACAATTTTTTCTTTTATCTAACTCCTAGTTGCGTTTGATCCACGACTTTTTAGCCAATCTGTATATAAACATAGACAGGTATATATATATATATATATAAATAGAGAGACATAATATATATATATATATATATATTATCTATGTGGGCATAACTCCGTCATTAATGAACGGATTAGCAAAATGCTGTTTTTGTTCGAATGAAGTTTATTTCGAAATAGTCCCATTTAAATTTGGTAAAGATCTAATGAAGAACTTCGGAGACATACAACAGAACTCTTCAATAAATTGCGGCAAATCTCTCGGGACGCTGCAATCGCATGCCTGTTATTTACACCATTTCATAACATACTATCACGCCAGTACGCTCTAAACGGGTCCGCAGATGTGTACAGTTCATCTTGGTACACTCTCATTTCATCGGTTATGTTTAAGTTTCATGATATTCGAGTAATCTATTCTGGCATCACTGTGGCCCACAGTGAGTGACATTTATTGAAGAGTTCTGTTGGGATATTGATGGATACTTCTGTAATTGAAGTTATTTTTCTCTTTGTAGTGTTTTTATTTGGAAGTCGGTTGTATATTTTTATAAAAAAAAAAAAAACATTTTAAATTCCAATCGTAGCTCGTTCGGCTAGGAATACGTAGGTTAAAACATGTAAAAGTTCGCTTAAACATTTGAAATATTGTTTTATCTCTTTCCAGCTCACATCAGGGAAGCTCTAGAAGAGAACTGTGCCAAGTGCAATGAGGTACAGCGCAACGGATCCCGCAAAGTAATAGGTCATCTGATCAACCACGAAGCGGACTACTGGAACCAGCTGAAGGCCAAATACGACCCCCAGTCCAAGTACACCACCAAATACGAACAGGAACTTAGGAAAATTACGCAATAAATTAGTTAGTAGTACTTAGGAACTTACTTAGAAACATTTTTTCGATTTAGTTGGTGAGATATTGAAAGTAAGACGTGGTTATACAACAGTGAGGAAAAATTGCCTGAGTGCTTAAACATTTAGAGAAATACCGTTACTTGTCAGATGTGTATGTTTTCAATTTCGAAACTCACATGTAGATGGAATATCCCAGTATCAAGGCTTGTGAATTACTTTAAATATCTACTGTAGTGCATTAATAAATTATTTGTTCTTAGTCGAGAGTTGGTATTTTTATTTCTTATATTTAACTGATCCATCTAAAGTTTCTGGTTTTTTTTATAGACCAGTTTTGGACGTAACCCTTTATAAAATATTGCGGCAAATGCGGCAATTTCTCGCGGTTAAAGGAAAATGTTTTAGATCGAAGCTACCGGAGTTTCCTGCCCATTGCTAATAATTCCAGAGCGCAGATGTTTGTTTTTTTCTGTGATCAAAACACTATGTTTAGCTATAATTGTTTACAAATTAGTTTTAATTTCAGTTGTTAGCACCAAGATCATGATCGTACATTTCTAGTCTATAATAAACATGATTCAACGATCACCATTGTTCTAATAAAAACGAAAACGTTTGATAACATTCAATGGCCTCGATGAGATGGTGAATATAGTCTGATGACGAAGTAGGAATCTATCTGGTCACAGGAACAGGGCCTTCATAATCTAAAACCTACCCTGTTTGGACCCGTTGAATTGATTAAGATGAGTTGGTAGGAATAGTGGCCTCATGCTGCAGCCAGGAAAGTCTTCACCATGACAAACTCTTCAACATCTTACAGTAGACGTGTCGTGTTGGAGTCTGATGATAGAGCAGGAAAGGGTCACAGGAGCTCGTACTTACTTATCGTAGAGCCACTGAGTTTAGACTCTTAGCTTTGGATTCGACATGAGTGACTTTGATCTGATGCTGCAGCCAGGAAAGACTGCAGCCAGATAAACTCCTCAACAGCTTACGTAGGCAGTGTAGACGTGTCATGTTTGAGTCTGATGACAGAGCAGATAAGGGTCACAGAAGCTCATCATGACTCATCGTAGAACCAGCGAGTTTACTGCACTGTTGCACTGGATTATATATAAAAGGAAAACGTCGTGAGGAAACCGGCATGACCTAGACCCAAAAATTCGAAGAGATGTGACTTGGATCTGATGTTGCAGCCAGGAAAGATTACAGTCTGACCTCCTCGTCTATTTAAAGCATTGCGTAGATGACTTAGAGATATTGAACATAGCCTGATGAATACTGATGATGGAGCAGAAAGGTGGTCAAGGTCCCCACAAATGGCCATATTTGCATTATAGCAAAATTTTGTTCAATCAGTATTATTAATTATCTACTTGTAATGATCATACAAATGTTTGTAATGATTTAGCGTAGATGTCACGAAATAAACTTTGACACTAACGTCATTGTCAATGTAATGATGCTAATGATGTAAGTATGTGTATGAGGTAAATAATAATATTTCCACAATGAACAATATTTCCATAGAATCGTTAAAACGTTTACTCAACGCCATTCTTTGTGCAAACATGTGTACATAGAAAACCTAGGTACGAACAATATTTGTTTTGGATCGCATAATAGACTATGAAGTATATTCAGCGGTTTGAAATGTTATCTAGATATCTACCTAACTTTAAAACAAATATTTGAAATAGGAAAAATTGTACATATTTTGTAAAAGATTATTTCCGAAAGAGTTTAACAATTAAAAAAAAACTTTTTAACAAAAAATAAAAGTTTTTAAACTGTCATGGTCACTAACATTAACATTAGAAACGGGATATTTACCATGTTTACATAACCCACAGGTCATTTCGACAGAACGCCACTATATCCCTAGACTGAGAAAAAGGAAAAGAAGGAGAAGAGAAGAGAGAAGAAGAAGAAAGGGAAAGAGAAAAAGGTTCGCGAGTGGATACGGTGAGTTTCGTGTGTCGGGAACAGAATCGAGTTGTGACAGTGGTAGCGGTACTGAGTGCAAAAAACGAACAAGAAAGAGGGTAGACCGATATGTCTCCTCATAAACACCCACCCGCAATGACTTTTCAGTTTATCCGTGATCATGGTGCTTGCAACAGCACCGAAATATCGGAAACTCGCAACAAACAGTAAACATGGTAAATAGCCCGTTTTTAATGTTAATGTTAAAAAAATAAAATCCGCCATTTTTCTATTTTTAAATTTTAATTTAGCCAGTGACACTTGTAAGGTTAAGACGAATCGATTGACGTAAGAATCATCAAAATCGGCCGATGCGTTTGGTCTCTAGAACGCCACATAGGAACAAACATACATACATAGACTGATAAACACATTACCCTCCTTCGGCAGTCGGGTAAAAAGAGAAAGATATCCTTATTTTCCAAAATCAGTTTTATTTTTCCCTCTTTTGTGTATTATTATTTTTCCATTTATTCATTTTAATTACATATTTTTACATTTTAAATATTATTCTATAAAAAATAAAATAAAAAAACATAAAAAAATACAAAAATAGTAGCCCACCGGTATCGGGAACAAGGTTGGACCTTGTTCCTGATACCGGTGGTTAGGGCTCCTGAGAGAGGAACCTCCTAACGATACGCGCCGTGTCCAAGAATACCACTTTCTGGATTAAGCCAGCTTCCCAACTCCTCAGATGTTCGACGAGGCTCTTGCCTATTATGCCATTGGCCGTCACGACTATCGGCACAATGACTACTATAGTCACATCCCACATGTCGACAACCTCGCGAGCCAGATCAAGATACTTACTTTTCTTATCTCTCTCAGACTTCACGAGGTTCTCGTCATGGGGGACCGCTATATCTGATATACCGCGATATACTGATCTGATCGCAATGATTGTTTCATTGCGATCAGATCAGTTCGATGGTACCATTTTTATCAGTCATCATCATCATATCAACCGAAAGACATCCACTGCTGGACATAGGCCCATCGGCCATATGTTCTGTAAGCAATGTGCCCTGCGCACTTCCACTTAAGTTTGGCAATTCTTCCGGCTATGTCGGTAACCTTGGTTCTTTTGCGGATCTCTATATTTCAGATTCGATCACGCAAAGATACTCCGAGCATAGCCCTCTCCATTGCCCTTTGAGTGACTGTAACCTTTCTGATGAGGCCCATTGTGAATGACCACATCTCAGAGCCATAGGTCAGCACTGGCAACACACACTGGTCATAGATTTACGTCTTGAGACACCGTAGTAAGTTGGACAAGAAGATACCGCGCAACTTCCCGAACGCTGCCCAGCCGAGTCGGATTCGACGGTTGACCTCTTTCTCGAAGTTGGCCCCACCCAACTGGATCGTTTGTCCCAGGTAGACATAGTCGTCCACAACTTCGAGTGTTGTAGAGTCTCCAACCTTAATAGGAGTGGGTGTTGGGCATTCACCATGACCTTGGTTTTGTCCATGTTCATTTAAGACCCACTCTTTCGACAGCTCTACTGAGGTCATCGAGCATTATACTAAGGTCCGTCATGGTCTAAGCCATAACCACTGTATCGTCGGAAAACCATAGGTGAGTGATGTACTCGCCATAGACGTTGATGCCTAGCCCTCTCCAGTCCGGAACCTTGAAGACATCCTCCAGTGCAGCGGTGATTAGTTTCGGAGATAAGATGTCTCCTTGTCTCACACCTCGCGACAGAAGGATAGGTTTCTAGTCGCTAACTATTCGAGATACCTATAATACACCCATGACATATACTTATTAATGAGTTCCAGTGGCCGTCTGTGATCTTCTTCATCAGTTCCACTTCACCATATGATACTTTCTGAGTGCTTGGCCATATTATTGAAAATACCAAATTTGCTACATGTTTGCCTATAATATTTGAAGAGTTCTCTTGATTTCTATGGGATCCTATCATCAGATTCTGATTTGGTGAAGATGGAACCACCTCGAGAGTATATATTTTCAAACAAAAAAATCGTGTTGCTGTGTATTATATATAAAATAAGACCACAATCAACTAGATTCTTTATTTTATGATTTATAAAGGCTCATATTATTTACTTACTAAATCTTGTTTAAATTAAATTGCCGATAATCGTGTTGTTGTAACGAGGAGAGGACCAACAATTTGCGGAATTTTTTCAAACAAAAAAATCGTGTTGCTGTATATTATATATAAAATAAGACCACAAACAACTAGATTCTTTATTTTATGATTTATAAAGGCTCATATTATTTACTTACTAAATCTTGTTTAAATTAAATTGCCGATAATCGTGTTGTTGTAACGAGGAGAGGACCAACAATTTGCGGAATTTTTTCCTTAAAAAGAATAAGAATAGGTATACTTTATTGTACAGCAAAATTACACATTTATTTACAAGAACATAATACTATGTGTAAAAAGGCGTTCTAAAAATAATACAATATAAGAATATGTATTTTAAGGAAAATATTCCGCAAATTTTTGGACAAGGTTAGCTTATGATCTGGCAACTGAACCTGATCTTCGCTCAATAATAACAACAACGGGTTCTCCGTTGCATGTCTGTACGCGGAACATGACCACGATTAAAACGAAAGCACTGAATGAAAAAATAAAAATATAAAAGATTTAAACCCGTCGAGCTTTAGTAGAGTTTGACACGATTTTAACTCCTTTCTGAATTGACTCAATTCAGAAACCAGCCCAAGGAATGGCGGAAAGAATTATTGTTTGGGACGTAGATACTGCAATCAAAGTCTTTTCAAATTTTAAATCGACGAAAAAAGGGAGGTTCACAATCCAACATGTATGTTTTTTTTTTGTATGATCACGCTTAACTTTTTATATTGGTCCGATTTCAAATTTATTATTTTATTGGAAAGAGTATATATACCTCAAAGTTGACCCCATTTAAAAATAAAGTAGGATTAGATAAAAGGATTTATTGATAATTTTCCTACTGAATTTTCAATTTAGGACCAATTCTGTTGAAATTTAATAAACTTAAAAGCGAAAAACAATCTTTTTAACAAAAAATTGGTCCGACGAAATATCTGACTGAAAAACAAAAAAAAATCTTTTAGTTTCAAAATTCTAGATTAAAAGTTTAGCTTTTATTTTAAATAGCCATAACAAAGAACGTGTTTCATATCCACAAAAGATATGACTAAATTTCAAAACCTACGTCATGAGAAGGGCAAATTACTTGAAATAGGTAGATACTTTTTATATTTTTCAAGGATGATCCAGTTTTAACGTCAGGAGTTCCGGTTTACAGCCGTTCAATAATCTAAAGTAACCTAAATATCCATACTAATATTACTTATTACTAATAATATAAATACAATTGTGTTAATATTATAAAATTGCGAACATGTATCTGTTATGTTTTCATGTCTAACCGCTGAATAGATTTTGATGAAACTTGGCAAACCAAGTCTAACCGGTTAAGGACATTGGATACTCGTACTTTCATAAGTTCCCTTGGCTATATCATTATTAAAACACCAGCCTCCACAAAGTTTTGCTACATCGACCGATCCAGTGTGTGTCCTTAGGATAACAAACATTTTTCACGCTTGCAAAACCCGTGGGCAGAAACTACAATTATAAATATAAAACCATTATGTGCTTGCAGCTTATTTTTTTAAAAACTTCTTTAAGATTGGTTGTATACGTAGCCTGTTTACTGACGTCATGGCTCACATCTTATTTGCTTCAGTGCTTTCAAGGTTACTTAACTTTGACGAGACCCTGTTTACTACTAGTGTGACGTCAATGGGACCCGAGCCTAGGAAGGCATTTGGTGGCTCGACCATTAAAACACTTGCCAAGTAACTCGTTCAACCAACAGTTTTTACGTTTATAATAATTATCTGTGTTATAAATTGCATAATATCTGATGATACAAGACATATACGTTTTGTTAACACACTTTTGTTATTCGGAATTGAGGTGAACGTAAGAGAAAGGGTTCTCTATGAACAACTTTTCTGAAACCCCATTGGCTACACAAGAAGATACAAGAAGTAAAACTGCAAACCATTAATAAATATAGTTTCAAATTACGTAAAACGTAATTGATTTATTTATTTGTAAACTAAAATCATTATTTGTCACAATTTCGAATTCCAATTTATTCTACATCACACAGTTGATCGGACTACAGTTATTGCTTGATCTCCTTGAGTTCCTTCTCGTACTTAGTGGTAAACTTCCTCTCAGGGTCGTACTTGTCAGTCAGCTTGTTCCAGCTATCTGCCTCGTGGTTAATCAGGTGACCGATGACGCGTCTGGTTCCCTTCTTCTGGGCTTCCGTGCATTTGTCGCATTTGTTCGCGAGTGCTTCCGAGATGTGTTCTGTGAGAAGAAAAAGCGATTAAATCATATTTTTTAAGCAATGGTACATCATCATCATCATTTCAGACGAAATACGTCTACTGCTGGACTTAAGCCTCCCCCAGGAAGCCAGGCGTCGCCACATTGACCGATCCTGTGCGTCTCGCATCCAGCGGATTCCTACAACCTTAACCAGTCATCGGTCCACCTAGTGGGAGGCCTTCCAACGCATCGTCTTCCAGTTCGCGGTCACCATTTCAGAACTTCTCGGTCCTATCGGCCAATCGTTCTGCGAGCAATGTGCTCTGCCCACTGGCACTTAAGTTTTGCAATTCTTCAGGCTATGTCGGTAACTTTGGTTCTCCTACGGGTATTCCCGATGCGATCACGCAAGGAAACTCCGAGCATAGCAATTTATTTTGGGTGCCTTTAAGTTTTCTCAAGAAGCCCATTGTGAGCGACCACGTCTCGGTGCACCGGAAGCAATGGTACACCGGAGCATAATAAGTAACTTATAAAAATTTGCTATTTATGCGAAAAACAAAATGGTTCAGTATGATTTAAGTTTAAACTAAATAAATGTAATGGGTGAATCGAGTATCCTCAATTAAAAATCCTTCTGATACGTCTTTTAGATCGCTTGTTCGTGATTCGCCCACTGAAGTTACATGTTATAAACATTATGTTATAAGAGAATGAATCAGTGGCAGAGGAGACAACTGTACAGTTGTGTAGCAACAATATGATTTTTATCGAAATTATCAAAACAACAAGCAAAACAAACAAAAAGCACATCATCATCGTCATATCAGCCGAAGACGTCCACTGCTGGACATAGGCCTTCCCCAACGGTCGCCACATTGACCGGTCCCGTGCGTCACGCATCCAGCGGATCCCCGCAACCTTCACCAGGTCATCGGAAAAGCAAGCACAAGAAGCACATATATTAACAAAAAGCACTAGACGTACCCTTGAGCTCCTTGCCGTCAGGTGTGCACTTGCCCTGGTCGAGGATGCATTTGATATAGCCATCCAGCAGACGTTTGTTGCTGAGGATCTCGTCCAGGTTCACGTTGTCGTAGTGGTCGGTGTACTGTGACGACTGGGGGCGCGCGAGAGCCATCACGGCGATGGACAGGACACACAGGACGATGCAGGACTTCATTTTGGTGCTGAAAACAAATATAATTGATAGTTACATTTTAAGTCCTAACCTATAGCCACTGAATCCTCAACTTCTAGCTTTAAAGCCCCTAGCTACAGAGTAATCCAAAAATAAGTTGTTCAAAAAATACTTCATAGCAGGTTGAAGTAGCTAAAAATAAACCTTAAGCAAAAGTAAAATGTCCTAAAACTGATATTTTTGTTATAACATTTAAAACCATATTCAACCAGCAAAAAAAATTGTATTATTAATATTCGTGTATTATTAATTTATATTAATTAATTGGAATGTAATTAATACCTTAAGTTTGAGAAAGGTCTATTCACTGATCAGATGCTGTGCAATCTACCACTGGCAGCGGCCTCGCATGCACTTATATACTAATAGAGTTGTGAGGTAAAAAGCTTATACGTACTTACGTACTTAGTATGCATATTTCTAGGTATACTTATAACATTTCGTGCAAAATCTTTCTCTTGAGGCTTTAGGTGACCGACCAGGGAATTTATCAAATTAAACTTTTTACCCGAGTGCGCGACGCAAAGGAGGGTATTGTGTTTATCAGTCGATGTATGTTTGTTTCTATGTGGTATACTAGATACTAAGCGCTTAGGCCGATTTTGATTATTCTTACGACTACGTAAATCGATTCATCATAATCTTGCGAGTGCGCCATTTTTCTTTTCTTTCTATTTTAGTGTATATTAAAATTGAAAGAAAAGAAAAAGGCGGATTTTGGGTGCCATATTGTGGGAGCCCTAATTCTTTTTTTCGCCCATACCCATCGTGTGGGATATCATCAAAATAAAGGGTTTTAAGAGCTGATTACAAAAATATGTACCACATACATGTCTAATAGGCATTCTAAAAAAAAATGGTAACTAAAAAGTTATAAAAAAAAAGTTAATTAAAAAAGTCTACATATTATGGTTTTGGTCAGTCAGCTCGCGATTATGTATCCTCCTACTGCACATCATGATTTTCTTCTTGTTTACGTCTTTTTAGTTCGCTTCTTAGCAGTCGGGTATTTGAAATTTTTTTAACTAACCTTTTTTTTTAAGTGTTGATATGGTTTTTTTCACTGGCTGTATTTTAAAATGTATTGTAAGTACATAGGAAAGTTTACGCTTTGATAAAGGAATTTATAAATTTTTGTTTGTTGAATAACATACGTGAATGTGACGGTTTTATAACGTATCTTAGTATTACTACTAACAAGTGAATATTTAAAACTTTTCTGAAAAATAAAACCACATCTTACTTCCAAAAAAAAAAGTGCCCAATTACTTTAATTTCGGCAGTCAAAGACATAAAAAAGCAAGATCTGAAATATATTTAGCTGTCACTCACTCACTCTTTGTCTGTCCCTCATGTCTGAGGATCGCCATAGTCATCATCAGGGTTACATCTGGAATGGATTCTCTGCCTCCACTGGTTTCTGTCTAGTGCGTCCCTTACGACCGTGTAGAAATTGGAGGACGTCGAGTCTTTCACTTGATCGGTCCATCTTGTTGGTGAACGGTCGCACGATCTCTTACCGTCGGTGTTCCTAACAACAATCAGTCTTTCCAAATTCTCGTCACCTCTGCGCATTGTGTGGCCGAAATATGTAAGTATGCGTTGCTAGCATATGGTGGACAAGTGAGTTGTTACTCGGAGCTGGGTCTGGATCGATGCATTGGTACGTTTCGTGTTCTAAAAAACGATTAGAGAACGTTTAATGGTTTCGATGAGATATGGTGAACATAATCTGATGACGAAGTATGAATCTATATGGTCATAGGAATACGGCTTTCACAATCTTAGAGCCATTCAGTTTGGAGCCTTTGGATTGGTTAAGGAGCACTTTTCCTAAATAGTGGCTTCATGCTGCAGCCAAGAAAGTCTTCAGTCTGACAAACTCCACAACATCTTACAAAAAAAAAACAATATCAAATGTTTTTTATTTCAGATAGGCCTACATGGGCGCTTATAAAACGTCGACAAAAGGTGCACTCTACAGGTTACTGTAGACCTGTCGAGTTTCATCTCGTTCAATTGGTCTCGATGGAAAGTTGACTTAGAGATGATGTACACAGTCTGATGATAGAGCAGGAAAGAGACACCGCAGCTCGACCTGACTTATCGTAGACTTACCGACTTTGAATCTATAAAAGAGTTAGAGTAGTTGACTTAGCGATGGTGAACATGGTCTGGTCTCATGATGGAGCAGAGAGGTGTTAACATGTAAGGACATGTTAACACCTCTCGAAAAAAAAAATCATCTCACATAATATGTGAATATTGTGCAATTCCAACACATATAGGTATCGAATTGATAACCTCCTTTTTATTTGATAATTTTTATTGTATTTGTCTTTTATTTGTAAGGACAAATCGGGTTTATTTTGATCTAGTGGACTGCCTCGACTTTTCCTGCGTAATATTTTTTTTTTAACCATCTTCTAAAAAAGGAGGTTATCAATTTGATACGTATGTATGTATTGTTGGAATTGCACAATATTCACATATTATGTTACTCTATGAGGGCTTTTAAACACGTGTACCAAATTGCATAAGTGTATGATGTGTGTTTGTGTTGTTGTATGTATGTATTTTTGTCCTTTTGTTATTGGATTAGGTATCCCTCAACTTAGGGAACAGTATAAGTTTTATCAAAATCTATTCAGCAGTTTTCAATATATGGAACACTAGCTTCTGCCAGCCGCCTCGCCCGCGTGAATGTCGAAAACTATTCGAAGGGTACATATTCCCGGGCAAAAAAGTATTGTATGTGCTATTCCAGACTATAGTCTATCTTTGTGCCAAATTTCATCCAGATCCCTCTAGCCGTTTAAGCGTGAAGAAGTAATAAACATACAAACACACTCACAGACTTTCGCCTTTATAATATTAGTGTGATACAACTGAACTCCTTAGCGACAAACAGCAGGTTTAGGTCCTATATAGAACTTGCTCACTTTTTATTGATTGAGTACCAAAAGTAAAAAGAGAAAATAAAAACATTTTCACAAAAAATATACCGTTAGTTCAGACATGTGAACATGACGTCGGACTTTTTTTTAAATTGTTGTTGTAATTCCAGAAATTTACCCTACATTTCTGAACTAACTCACACAATTCGGGATCTCTCTTAATAATATTACTTAAGATCTGCAGAATTACAAGTTTTTGTTCAATAAATAACATTAATTACCTACATTGTAAAGATCATACGGATGTCAGTAATGATTTTACTTAGATTTCACGAAATAAACTTTGACACTAGCGTCATTGTCAATGTAATAGTTTAAAAAAAAGTAGAGAATGGTGAGGTAATTATTAATAATCGTATATCCACCTAAAAAAACCTAGGTAGAGACAATATTTATTTTGGATCGGTTAATAGACTTGTATATTTGGAGGTTTGGACTTTTATCTAGTTATCTATCTAACTTTAAACTAATTTTAAAGAGGCTTGACACATTGTGGCCTAAACATAACTGCTGTAATGTAGGTGTACCGATGAGTTAAGACAGATCGCATATCAAATAGGCTAATGCTATGATATTCTAGTAAACAGATACGTTATACACTCACAACACAACCGAAAAACTTTCCGCGCAGCAGCGTCAGCATACATACACACTTTTCCACACTTTTCATTCATCTGACATTTCACTACAAGTCTTTGAAAGGGATGGCTTGATAAAACCAACAAGAAAAAAAGAGACAGCTAGTGTTTGTCCCTTGCGTGTGAAAGTAAACAAGCATTATTCTGACCACCAATGCTTTTTCCTTTTTCTTACCTTCAAATATCAGAAATTATTAGGAAAAAATTTAAATAAATGAATAAATTGAGGTGTATTGCGTACTTACATATGGATGAGATCCCTTCTGTTTTATGTACTTTGGTATCATAATTGGTACACTTTCTATATACACAAGATGGCATTTTTTTGTTTCAATAAAGCGTATCGCTCTTCGCCATGCTTGATGTAGACTAAAGACTATACGTCCTAATTAGGATGTATTGGAGTCTTCACAATGCGCGCGCTCATAACATATCTGTTTACTAGAATATCATTGGGCTAATGATTTCTGAAAGGCCTTCTTTAGTACTTTATTTTGTGCCATAGATGCTACCATTAATTGTATCTCAGTACCGAAATATTAAAGTGAAAGTACACTGATTTTTGAACAGATAAAATTTTATATAAAGTGCTTTCCTTCTATTAAATAGGTGAGTGAAAGTCACTCCTAACTCGGATCGATTGCCTAAAGCATTGAAAGGCGAGGTACAAAGACAAATAGATGAAATGGTTAAAAACGATATCATTGAAGAGACTAATTCAGAATGGTCAAGTCCAGTTCTATTACCTAGTACCTAAAAAGACAGATAGGTCAGGCGAAAGGAAATGGAGACTTGTAGTGGACTATCGCCAACTCAATAATAGGATACAGGATGATAAATTCCCGTTACCTAACATCACTGAGATTCTAGATTCGTTATCTAATAACATCTATTTTTCAAAATTAGATCTCAGTCAAGGTTACTATCAGCTGTCTTTAGAAGAAAAGTCTAGGAAGTTTACTGCATTTACAACAGACAAGCAGTATCAAATGAAACGATGTCCAATGGGACTTAAGACATCGCCTAGTGCTTTTGCTCGTCTCATGACAATAGCAATGTCTGGATTAAATTATAAATCATGATTTTTATGTCAAGATGATTGTTTGTCGTAGGTAATTGTCTTGAAACGCATAGCAAGAATCTTATAAAAATTTTGAATGCCTAAGAAGAGTGAATTTAAAATTGGAGTTAATTAAACCAATTGGGTCGTAGTAGACGATTGATAATAAAATGAAATAAACACATAAAAAAATATATTTTTCTTTTAGAAATATTTGTAAAATTTCTACGACAGTCATATATACTGCAGATGCTTAAAAATAACGTTTTATAAGCTATCTAATAATTTACATGCTAGCGTATCATAAAAATTCTATGAAAAATCTTTGATGAATGGCTCCCAGGTTGTAGTAAAAAATAACGGTAGGTACTTCAGCGTCAAATTTATCACTTGCGTCGGAAAACAAAATAAAACAATCCATGTAGGTCAACAATGACGTTTATTACTATTTTTACAGAATGTTTACGATTACAATTCATGTCCCACGTCTCCACGTCATCTGTTTCGCATACTTACTCCCAGACTGTGTGTTAAACTCCTTCTTATTTCATTTGCCGCATCGATTATTCTCTGTCTCAAAACATCAACATATGTGTTTGGATTAGGTTCGATGTAAACCAAACTCTTCATGTGTTCCATACACATAAAAATCCATGAGGGATTCTGTGATGAGGGTCAGGTCTGGACTTCTTGCTGGCCTTGGGTCCACCTCTTCCGATCCACTTAGGCTAATTAGGCTTATTTGCCAGTGAAAAGCCCTGCAATGGGGTATATTTTAGTACCGTTTCAGTAACTTTTCTGATTTTACGTAATTGCTGTCAAAACATGAAATCATACCTGAAAGCGTCAATTTGAACGTAAAATAAAAATATGTAATATCTTGAGCATAAAAACATAATTTAACTAGCCTAAATTACCAAACGCACAGATTTAGGACAAAAAATAAACACAAAAACAAAAATATATTTTGGCTCATGTTTCGAAAACGAATGAGCATTAGTGAATCTTATATTTTTGTGTACAATTGAACACGGAACAAACTTGCACTAGCAAAAAAATTCAATAAAATCATTCCGAGAATCCAAAACTTTCCGAGATTAATTCTCGCTTACTTAATGCAAAAAACTGAATTTTGCGCACTTTGACCGTGAATAAAAATGTTTGCATACATGGAATCGATGAGGATTTTTCACAATAATGGCATTCCTAAAGTTTATGTAAATTTTCACCTTTTTTGGAATTTATGCAAGGGAACCCCAAGTTTTCGGATTAACTTGACTGGACTAATATAGACATATATAATTATAACTTATATGCGGTTTCGCGAGACACATGGGATCGGTCAACGTGGCGACACCTAGGGGAGGCCTATGTCCAGCTGTGGACGTCTTTCGGCTGAAATGTTGATAATGATGATTAGAAACTTTTCGATGTCTGTATGTGTTGAAGATATAAAAAAAGATATCTAGGTCAGCAATAGAGGACAAAAAAAAAAATGCGAATTTTTGTTTGTCTTTCACGGAGGAAGTTTGTACGCGGTCGGCGCAAAAACTACTGCACAAAATTGCATGCAGTTTTCACAACTATATTGCTGCTGATCTAACTTTTTAAAACTGTTACCTAACTACATGTTTTATCTTGATACGTAGCCTAGAAGTCGAGTTATTTATTCAAGAGTGTTTTCCTTGACTGGGTCAATCTGGGGAAATCGGAATCCATAGGAGATACCAGAAAATTGTCTGAGGAACTTCAGGTGCTTTGTTTTTTTATGTATTATTATTTGTTGCAAGAACAATTATGCCATAGTAATTTTTTTTTATCAAGCGTGAGTTGTCCATGAAAATGAGTAAAATTTGCATTTATTTTTTTGAGCATGTCGACCAACTCCGTTTCATGTTAGGGTCATTTTTGTACTGGAAGAAAACAATCGGGACAGCAGAGGTTGCTCAAATTTACTAAAATATTTTATTAATCATTTGTATGTTCGTATTTTTCTACAGTTAAGTGTGGAATCGTTAAGGCTTTTTAAGTATTATTAATTTATTTTTATCCCTGTTTGATACCAAATATTCAAAAATACTCTCAAAGATCCACGAATGACAGTCTGTTACCAACGCGACGCCGACGGCTTAAAATTCTTTTCAAAATGTTGAGGTTCTCGGTATGTAAATATGGTTACTTATCCATGGACCGACCGATTCGGTAAGCGTTGCAAATCCTTATCCGTGCGGTAGTTTATCACTTAGCCACCAGCTTCTCAATAGATGCTGTAGACAATGCTTTTAGTATCATCAAACTGGTAATAATTCTAATTAGATGAGATGTATATCAGCATATTGTATAGAGTGACTACCTCTCTGGCCTTCACAATGTCTGCTGTAAGTACATATGTTACAACAAATTTTGAGGTTACGATTTTTTGGCTTGAGAAATAATGCATAACAAGGCATAGACAAATATGATAAGATACTCGTTTATGTACCCAATGGCGAGAGGCGAAGGTGCATTATGGTAAAACCTTTTGCTCGCAACGCACGCACTTTGCTTTGATTTGAGTTGTTGTAGCACATACCTCACCACGAATATGAACGTCCACACGTTGCGAGGCATTCGCTGTGCGTCGTTCGCGGTGCATACCACGCAAAGTCTGTATCCACCTTAAGCCATTTTAGGAAAAACATTAAATGTACTGTCTTGTTGCTCTAGTGGTGCAAGCGCTACTGTTGCATGAGGTCCTGACCGACTTACAAATTAAGAAGGCCTAATTACTCAAAAGCTGGTATATAACTATTCTTCCTATTATTTCTTATAGCTAATCTTCCGCGCTAAAAAATAAAAGGGGTAATTTCCCTTGCCCCCATTAAGGTAGGTACGTTTGTACAGATATAGTAAAATTTGCATTGTTTCTTGAAAAGGATCACCGTCTCGGATACGCGAAGTTATCTAATTAACACATAAAATATATGCTAAAAACCACTTTGACCATCAAAATAATTTTTTTCTGAATGTAAAACTTGCGTCAGTCCAATTTATACAAGAAGGTGAACAATAACTTTTTGCACCACTTGAGACAAAAATATGCCTAGAATAATTGCTATGTTTTTATCATCCAAGATCGAGTAAAAACCTTGACTTACAGGGGTAATCTACCGTGATAATTAACGTACGGCCTCGCGGCTCGGGTATCCATTGATGTCATATGTAAGTAAAACTATAATAAACAGGCCTAAAAATAGTCTTGTCGAAGTTAAGTAACCCTGGTCCTGGACGCATTGATGGAGATAAGATGGGACCAATGACATCAGTAAACAGGCTTAACATACGACTAGTCATAGTGCATACCAGTGTTATTGCAAGTCCTGAAAGACCGGTATGTAAGTATGTATCTTTTTGCATTGCAACTTTTATGGTATAAAAGTACTGGTGAAGCCACCGGCAATTGTAGATCGCACAGCATCCGATCAGTGAATAAACCTCTCTGTAATCAACAGGTATGACATTTTTTTATTTCAATATAAAGAAATAATCAATCAATTTCAATATTCAAAATAGTAATATTTTTAAATAGATTTTTTAAAGGAACTTTAACAAAGTCCGTTTTTGGACATTCTACTTTTGAACAGGGTTGGTTTTTGTCAAGTTTTATTTTAGCAACCCTTCAGCTGCGGATTAAATTATAGCGATGCTGGAAGTTGAGGATTTAGCAGAAGCATAAATATTTTTAAGGTAAACTTTGTATTTTTTTTCGATTACTGCAAGTATAATTGTTTCCAGCTCCACTATGAAGTCCTGCATCGTCCTGTGCGTCATTTCCATGGCCGCGATGGCTCTCGCGCGCCCCGAGGAGTCTCTATACACCGACCGCTACGACAATGTTAACCTGGATGAAATCCTCAGTAACCGCCGTTTGCTGACGCCCTACGTCAAGTGCATCCTCGACCAGGGCAACTGTACACCCGACGGCAAGGAACTCAAAGGTAAGTCTAGTGCTTATATCTTTTAGTTTTAATGTGTAAATTTGAGGATTCAAAAACTACTTTTCTTAACGTAATTATGCGATTAAATTATATTGTGGTCATTTTTATTTGTTTACGTGCAGTAAAAAGCATATGCAATTAAAATTGTTGTCTGCTCTGTTACTGCTTCATTTACTTATGGCTTTTATTGTGAGGCAAATAGAGGTTATAAGGTTAGGTTAATTGTTAGAGTTAAATGGCGCTAAAGTAGCTTCAGATGCCATAGTATGAACGTGCAAAGATAATATCCCTACGCAATTTTGAACGATTTTTAATTGAAAATACTCATTTTGCACACAGCTTTTATTTCTGCTTGTGTCATTTTAAACCAAAATGCTACAGAATGGTTACATTAACCAATCAATCGATTACATTTGTTACATTTACTTCGTGAACATGAGGTCCAATCGGTTTTTTTCTTGTCACAGAACACATCATTGATGCTCTCGAGAACGAATGCGGCAAATGTACGCCAACCCAGAAGGACGGAACTAACCGCGTCATCCGTCACCTGATCAACCATGAGGAAGGTTACTGGAACGAGCTGACTGACAAGTACGACCCTAAGAGGAAGTACACCGCCAAGTACGAAAAAGAACTCAAAGAGATCAAGCAATAAGTGACGACTGATCAACTGTGCTTTAGAATTGGAATTCAAAATTGTGATATTGTGATTTTAGTCTACAAATAAAATTGAAATAATTACATTTTACGTAATTTGAAATACAAAATAAAGGATTTCAGTTTTACTTGTTTTTCCCTATTTTAAGAATTGTGATTGTAAGCTAAATGCACACAATCCGGTTTCAGAAAAATGCCGCTGATCTTTATTTAAATGCCGAACCTTTTGTTCGCGTTCACCACTATTTTGAAAATATGTCATTGAAATATAGTATAAAAACTTTTTTAAATAAAAATACAAACCGACTTCAAAATAAAACACTACAAAGTGAACAATAACTTCAATTTCGGAAGTCGGTGTTCCTGTTTTTGTTTCTTCGTTTTTTGACACCGACTTCCGAAATTGAAGTTATTTTACATTTTGTAGTGTTTTTATTTTGAAGTCGGTATTTTTTTGGACTTTTTTTTTATTTTTCACTTTTTTTAGTTATGGTAGATAATGAGCTAGTTCAATAGTAAGCCTCAAGGTAAGGTTACCTCAGAAATTTTTACTCGGTGAAACGTTTTTGATTATTCTTTTTTCATTTGAAATCTGGTGCTTCTGATGAGCTTTTTAGCCAAAAAGCTAGTCATTTAAATGAGACCACCATTTAAATTTGATCATGATCTGACGAGTAGTTTTTGAGTTATCCTTAGAAATGTGTATTTTTATGGTAATATAAGATAACAAAACAAAAAAGAGAAAAATAAAAAGCATTTTAACAAAAAAAATAACTACTTCCCAAACGAAACAATACAAAGAGAAAAAATCTTTCTCTTTGGAAGTCGGTGTCCGATTTTCATTTAATGGATGAGTCACGCACGAGATGTTTTCCTAGGCCCAAATTTCTTACGACATCATAGCTTTTTGCTAAAAAGCTCATCAAAGTTTAGTAACCTTGGAAGCGCTGAGGCAAATACGATGGCAGCATTGACGTCAGTAAACAGGCTTCAGGCCCATAACCAGTCCTGAAATAGAAGGGGAAATCCAGACGTAAGACAGTGTATTTATTAACACAATTAAGCTTCAAATAGATGTTGCTCTCGTTATTATTATTTTTGGAATAAATTGAAACCTAGAGAAACTTAAGGTTAAGATCATTGAACGGTTGTAAACTGGAAAATCTACGTCAAAAAATTAGATCATTCTTGGCAAAAATAACTTCGTGCCTACCTATTTCAAGGTTTCAACCTGTTCTACCCTGTACCAATTTCTAATTCAGTCAAGTCTCCTGTGGATACCCATTAACTGCCAAACATAAAATGAATGTGTTTCATTTATAAAACATTGGCCTAACTAAACAAACAATAAACATTTTCCATCATAAATAATTATAAAATAAAAGCAAGGAAAAAAGCGGGAAAACAATCCTGCCACTCCTAGGGCTTAGTAGGTGTTTCGGCTGCTGAGTTTCGTCTGATCCAGTCAAAACAGGTATTTCATTATTATTAATATTTGAGTGGTGTTTCGGATGAATCCTTTTTTTGAGGCAAAGTAACGTCAGAAACATAAAATTATTACCCTCTTACAAATAAACGCGGAATAAAGTTATACCAGGTATAACAAAGGAATAACCATACATTTTCATAGGTTTATACTTGGTATAACTTTATTCTGTGTTTATTAGTAAGAGGGTTAGAGTTTAATAACATGATACAAATATAACTTCCTCATTTGCTTTTTTAGTTAGATGTTGAACATTATAAACATTTATACCCAAACTACCAGGAGGCCAGAATTATGAATATTTGCGGGGCTGGAATCATTACCGGTAAAGACTAACTTAAGTACCAGGAGATTATAATCATGAGGAAGTATTACCGGCAGATTTTAGATTCTGACCTCCTGGTACTCATTAGTCTCTACCGCTTATGATTCTAGGCCCGCAAATACTTCTTTATGATTCTGGCCCCCCCGGTATTTTGGGTATAAATGTTACATGTAAGTAAAAAAGCAAAATAAGAAGTTATATTTGTATCATGTTATTAAACTCTACTGATTTTAATAGATTTTTTTATTTTGACGACCCAAATAAAAACGTCCTAAATAAACGTCCCAACACTAGTACCTACTTATCCGTAGGTGCCAAATGAGAAATAAAATTTTAAATAAAAAAATATTCCACTTATGGCCAGCGAAAAATATCGATAGGTGCCATAATTATGTGGAATACCTCAGGAGACATTTTGTACTTTGTTGCTTGTTTTGTGTGCTTTTTAATTGATATATTATTTTACTACTTTATAATTGCCTGATTATTCTGAATTATCATGTTTACTGTTGACTGTTTTATTGGCATAATAAACTTTATCTTTTTCTAAAAATTGCCTGATTAATACTTAAATAAAATAACCCTACCTAAGGTTTTTCATTCTGACTACAAAATTTGCTTTAAAAAAAATCATAGTCCGAAACACCACTCAAACATATTAATAGTAATGAAATTCCTGTTTCGACCGGATCGGACGAATCTCAGCGGCCGAAACATCTACTAATCCACTCCTAGAATAGTGTATTTTTTTGTCCTTTATTAACTTTAACATTTTTACAAACATTTGTTGAACGTATTAACATACAAACACAAACCATCGCGGGTATAACAGCGATCAGATTTAAGTACAGCAGTGTGTTACAGTAGCAAATACTAAAATCTTTAATTATTACAATTACACGGGTTTGAGACAAGCAAGCCCTATACCAATTTTTGTTTCTATCTATATAAATTTTACTTATCCATATGAATATAATCGCCAACACTCATAATATGCAAATACCGGACATTTGAAAAACCATAATATCTAACTTAATGCAGCCTATAGCGGTCCAGCGCTAGATATACAAAAAAAACTATTTTTTAAAGATTCTGACTGAACTTAATCAGACCAATGTTTTCTGTATAAAATGTGAAGAAATAAATGGCCTGTTGTATAATTTGGCGACTATATTACAAAATAATTAATATCAATATTGCCGTCGCGTCAGCCATCAGTCTCGCGGTTTCAACTGACGTCAATATCTATTAATACGATTTAATAAGAGTAGAACAGTAACATATAAGTCTTGCATTATTAATAAGTAAGTTAATTATACTATCAGATATGATTAAATCCATAACGCTGAACATGAAATGTATTAATGATAATAATTAAATATGATGTTAATATTATATACTTGGAATCGAAGGTTTCACTGCGATTCCTTCTGCTTATAGTCAAAGGAAGGGCTGTCACTTACTACCTACATCACACCATCACATCATCAGCCTATTAATGTTCCCACTGCTGGGACACAGGCCTCCTCTCTGTGAGAGGGAATGGGCCGTTATCCACCACGCGGGCCCAGTGCGGGTTGGTGGATGTCACATGTCTTCGAACTTTTGGTTCTAGGACATGCCGGTTTCCTCACGATGTTTTCCTTCACCGTTTTGAGAGCAGTGGTGAAGAAATAATTTACACAAAGTAAAGCGCCTGCCTGGGTTCGAACCCACGACCTACAACTTTTAAGTCGCGGCAATACTGGGCCACCACTGCTCATTCGCTCAGCATGAACACATGACTTCTTTTCTACGTAGAATATACAAAAAAGTGACATTAAATTTTCATGTCTTCATTTTTGGTATCGTGCCTTGGTACATTTGGTGCTTAAATGACATTGACCCGATGACGGGTGCTGTTGGTAAATATTTGCCGACATTTGTGAAATGTAAAAAATATATGGAATAAACAAAAGAGATGTTGTGGGACACTTAGGGCGGTTACGCACTACATCAGATCCGTGTCCGTGAAATTTCGGTTTTGAAGTAGCCGTAGTACTTTTTGTAGGGAAACTTACGCAATTACGCTGAACTATATCCAACATAATCTGTCATAATTCAGAAAATATTTTGAACTTGGAACTCAAATCACGGACACGGACCTGTAGTGCGTAACCGCCCTTAGTTGAAACTATGTTCCTTTCGCTGTATAATAACAGGCACAATGAAGTTAAAAACATCAAAACTGAATGTTTTTCACACTGGCCATACGTAAAAAACTGCACTCAAAATTCCATAAATTATATCATTCGGACACTTTTTTCCGTAAAGATCCTATCCATCAAACGCGCCATAAGGAACTCATGTAGTTCCAAAAAAAAGGTGGGCTAATGAATCTTAAAGCTACGTACCTATCTGTCTTTCGGTTCTTACGTCTATGTTACACGTGCAGTTATCCAACCTTACTTAGGTTAAGTTGTTAGATTAATAACTCAACCTTGACACGGAATTAATTCCCCTACAGTAATAACAACAACACAATTTGTTTATAAGTCATTGTGAATAGGTATCCGTAACTTTCCAGCATCTGATATTATTCTGCGGTGAGTCAACAACATGATTATCGACAACCAAGTCAAAACAAAATGATATAACCAAAGAATAAGTTCTGGGGCTTTTTACTTAGTCATAATTAAAAGAGTTTGCTTAAATGATCTTGTCTATCAGTAATAAAACAGGAAAGGCCAGGTAAACATAATGTAATTCAGTTAACTAAATATTCAAACAATGGAATAAATTAAGCAGTGGTGCATATTTATTACTCATAGAATATTAAAGATGATTATTGTAAACACAAAATATATTCATGTTCAAAAAATCAAGTAATTATACTTCAGCCAGTTGATTTTTTGAACTAATGTTCCAGAGTACTAAAACACCCATATAATTATCCACGTCATTTAGTTCAAGTAAAAATAGTCAAAAAGGGGAATGCCTGTATACGCCCTAGACAGCTTCAACCACACACTTTCTATGTTTTTAATACTTAATCTAAAATCTAAATCTTTCAACATAATCTAAAAATCTGCATTTTATCTCCACAAGTCCTCATAAATGAAATTTTAATTTTGTATAGAAAATTCGATTTTTGTTCATCAATCATATTCATTATAGCTAACAGACTTAATGAGGCAGATGTGTTAATAGTGACCTAAAATAAGACGCAGGATAATTTTAATCCTAGTAGGGTAGTACGTTTCCGTAGGATAACTTTTGTGCAAAGCTTAAAACAATATGGAGATTTATTGTGACGAACTAAATATTATTTGAATTCCTACAAAACTGTGGGACTCTATAAAAATCATCGATGATAAAACTCCTTCCTAATTCGGCCCGTAAATTGTGCAATCACTTGTACAAATTCTTTCTCGACATCTTACTACTATTAAAAACAAGAATGTTTGCGAAGATGGATGTGGAGCCTATGTGTGCTCTAATTTCAAGAGAAAAGAATAAAAGAAAATTTGGAGAAGTACTCGTACTACTGCTACCACGCGGATGGAGCTGCGGGATGGAGCCAGTTGGTAAATAATAAATAAACCAGCCTGAAACTTTTCAGTGCAGAGCAAAGGCTAAAAATTATTAAGTCTCCAATTCAATGCAGTTCAACTCATACCTCATAATCATCCAATAATTTTTCGGTCATTGAACTTGATACACTTCCATTAACCAGCTAAGGGTTGATGCTATCGCTGGATGAGATCACAAAACTTGCTCAACACAGACTTCCGAAACAAAAGTTATTTTTGCAGTTTTTAGTGTTTCGCTTTAGGTTTTTTTCTATTTCTATATTTTTAGTTTCTTTTAGTAGGTACCCACTCTTTATCTAAAAATATGCATTATTAAGGATAACTCAAAAACTACTCGTCAGATCTTGATCCAATGGGACCACATGATAAGCACCAGCTTTCTAATAAAAAAACAAATCATCAAATCGGTTTACGTCACTTCTGTTAAAAGACATCCTATGCACTATGTGGTCATCTGAGCTTGCCAACAACTATACCTTGTGTAAAGTGCTTGACCGTCTAAAATACGATCGGCTAGCTTCATAAAAACATTTAACATAAGAATAAAAACCACAGAACACAAAAGGAACAAAAAAGATCGCACACTACGAAACATTATTATCTTGGCCTTGAAAAAATAAGAACTAAACCAGAAATAAATCTAAATAGTTAGCTAGTCAATCACCTCCAGTGAAAATACTCATCGGATGTAAAAAAATTAGTCATAGACACACTACGTACGTATGTACAAGCTTTTTGCCTCATAACTTCAATGGTATATAAGAACAGTATTGCCGCTGGCAGTCGTAGATCGCACAGCATCTGATCAGTGAATATACCTCTATCAAACCCACAGGTATAATATTTATATTTAAATAAATAAAATGAAATAGTTGAAAAATAAAATCAGAAAAGATTTGCCTGGTTAAAATATAAATATCCTAAAACGGTTTTCTTAGTTAAAAGTTTTTACTAACAAAAACCCATATTCAGACATTTTACTTTTGCATACCTGTTTTTGTAAATTTTGGCGTTGATGATGTATTATTTAAAAAATAAAAAAATTCCAGCTCCGCTATGAAGTCCTACATCGTCCTGTGCGTCCTGTCCTTGGCCGTCATGGCTCTCGCACGCCCTGAGGAGCCTCATTACACCGACAAATACGACAACGTGAACCTGGACGAGGTCCTCGGCAACAAACGTCTGCTGGATGGCTATATCAAATGCATCCTCGACCAGGGCAAGTGCGCACCCGACGCCAAGGAGCTCAAAGGTACGTCTAATGCTTTTGTGTACGTAGATGTGAGGAACAGTAGTTTTGAACCTAAAATCATTTTTTTCTAGAAAATTCATTGTCTTTTCTGTCACTGATTCATTCAAATATATACTTAAAGGCAGTGTGAGGCAGATGAGGGTTTTATTTTTCTTACAAAGTGTAGTAAGTTGTAAATATATATTATCTAGTTAAATAGTCCATTGTATAAATTCGTTTATCACGTTTGTGCACTTCACTATCACTACCACTACATATTATAAAATAAAGTCCCCCGCCGCATTTATACGCGATAAACTCAAAAACTACTGAACGGATTTTCATGCGGTTTCCAACAATAGAAAGGGTGAGAAGCGAGAAGGTTTTGTGTAAAATTTGTCTCGGGCGAAGCCGGGACTGGTTGCTAGTAAAATATAAAGTCTAATTGCTTCTTCCTTTCCGCAGAACACATCGTTGAAGCTCTCCAGACTGAATGCGACAAATGTACTAATCTGTAACTAAATGTACTAAAAATATTATTTGATCGCTTTTCAGAACACATCAAGGAAGCTCTCGAGAATGACTGTGGCAAATGCACGGACACCCAGAAGCAGGGAACCAGACGCGTCATCGGTCACCTGATCAACAACGAGGCAGATAGCTGGAACAAGCTGACTGACAAGTACGACCCTGAGAAGAAGTTCACCGCCAAGTACGAAAAGGAACTCAAAGAGATTAAGCAATAAGTGACCATTGACCAATTTGTTTGGTAACTAGTTTTAAGACAAAATTGAAATGTGATTTGAAATTGGAAATAAACAATGTGTTAAGATACTTTTTGGTTTGTTTTACGTGTCTGATGTGAAACGCTTCGAGAAAGTTAGGTAGGTACTTTGGATTGGCAGGGTCATTGTCGTGCCCTCAGATATGACTAGCTAACAGGCAATTATTGAAATTGAGAGGCAAATGACTTAATACAACATCGGTAGTTATATCAGCGCAGTGAAGGATTCTATGTACGTGTGCACAATATTGATTTTATAGACTCCTACAGACGGACTGAAAGAAATTGTAAGAACCATATTTGCAATTTGGTTAGGCAAACATTTAGAAATGATAATTATTATGACTAGTAAAGGGACAGATCAAAATTAAAATGCTCCTCATTTGCTGTTTGGACACCAAATGTTCGAATTTGTATCTTTCAACCTTAGTATTTCGATTTATACATATTGGCTTTGTAATCCGCTGACATCAAATTAAAATAATCTCAGTATGGTACATTATTGTCAAAAAACCAACAATTTCTATCATTATCTTACGATAAAAAAATGCCTAATGAGGTTTCCGCAAGCATTATTATGTGCTTAGGTGTTTCTGAAGATTATTGTTAGCACGGTTACATAAATATTAGCCAAATATTTTTATTTTTACTATAATAATTAAAATGAATCCCTATAGTGCGGTTTTGTCTGTCTGACTGTCTGTCGGTCAGAGAAGCTTAATTCAGGATAAACTATATACTAACTATGGGATTGACTTGATGTACGGAATATTGAAGTTTTACTTATTTGTTGCTTGTTTAGTCAAATAACATGTGGAAAAAACCCATACGTATAAAGAAACAAATCATATACGCGATATTACTATTATCTTACTTAAATGTATATAAAATATAAATAAATGTATAAATATTATAAATGTGAAACTTTGGATGGATGTGTGTGTGGAAGTGTGGATGTACGTTTGTTACTCAATCACGCCAGAACGGCTGAACGGATCTGGATGAAATTTAGCATAGAGATAGATTATAGTCTGGAATAGCGCACTGGCTACTTTACGACCCGGTACAATTTTGCCTTGGGATAAGAAAACACTTTTAATTCTTTTATTTCTGGCAGAAGCCAATGTATTATAAAAGTTATGAGGATGGTTGTTTGTTACCCTTTCACACAAAAACTACATAACAGATTTTGATGAAAAATTACAGTATCTAATATAGCTATAGTAACACATCACAATAACATAAAACTATAATTTATTAATATACTAGCTTCTGCCAGCGGCTTCGCCTGCGTGAAAGTCACAAATTATCCCGGGATATTCCCGGGCTGAAAAAAATGTGTGCTATTCCTAACTATAATCTATCTCTGTGCCAAATTTCATCCAGATACGTTCAGCCGTTCTGGTGTGAAGAAGAAACAAACACACTCACAAACTTTCACCTTTATAATATTAGTGTGATTGGGAGAAGTATCTACTGCAACATGGGTGGTAACGCGGGCGGCAGCAAGTCTTTAAATAGAGGGTAATAATTCAATTAATAATTGGTGGAATTTATTCAGTCATTGTTATCTTCTTGTATTATAAACTTTTAATTAACATTTAGCAGTGGCCAGTGGTGATCCAGTGGTATCGGCCGCGACTTACACGTTGTGGGTCGTGGGTTCGAACACAGGCAGGCGCTTTACTTTGTGGAAATTATTTCATCACCACTGCTCTCAAAACAGTGAAGGAAAACATCGTGAGGAAACCGGCATGATCTAGAACCAAAAATTCAAAGGCGTGTGACATTCACTAACCCACACTGGGCCCGCGAGGTGGATTGCGGCCCATTCCTTCTCACAGAGAGGAGGCCTGTGTCCCAGCAGTGGGAACATTAATAGGCTGATGATGATGATGAATTAAAATTTAAGACTAGTTAGATAACTATAACATTTTTTGTCATTTTATAAACAAAATTTAACGGTGACTCTTTCGTAGCACAATTTTTTAGTAATATAAAAACTATGTATCTACAAACATACTTGTGATTTGCGGTGGCAAAAAAACCTACTCTGAAAATGGAAAAAAAAAAGACTGTCAAGGTACGGAACTATCGGTGGGCGAGTCCTACTCGCCTTTGGCGTTATTTTTGTACCCACACTATACTCGATTTGAAATAACATTAGACGACTTTAGAACTCTTTTTACAGTCCATTCAACAGATTTTGAGTTCTATCTCGTAAACATAAGGATGACATAAAAAGCATAAACCTGTTACCGAAACCAACTGTTTACTACAGCTTCCATTTGTCGTATCAACAACGCAATAGAAGTCAAAATCGGTTGAACGGGCTGTAAAATGGGCTTATTTAAATGTCTAATGTTATAGTAAATGGAGTTTAGTTTAAAAAAAAATTGTGTAAACAACAATATTTTTAAACTATATCTATAGAGCCACATCAAAAGATAACTGAACTTATGACTCAATAACACTATTTATAGAAGGCAAATAAAATAAAACTAGACGCGGTAATAAATCAACAAAGTACGTATCCTACCTATTCAATATTTTTTATTACCTAACATTCGATGCCGTGAGCAGGCGACGTTGCAGTCAATGATTTAGAGCATGGTCCCATAGAGAGCACTTAGCTAGTATATACTACTTATTTAAAAAAAATACCGGCCAAGTGTGAATCTAGCTCGCGCACAGAGGGTTCCACATAAATAGCTACATTCACCAATAGAAAGCTACGTTATTCCTGAGTAACATAGGCTATTTTTTAATACCGAAAACGGGTCCTGTGGGGTGGCCCACGGGAGCGAAGCCGCGGGTTCCAAATAAATTGCTATATTCAGCAAAATAAATAGGTAACATTACTAACGTTCATAAACAATAAAAGCACCGAACATTGCTCTAATGAGGAGACAAAATTGACTTTGCTTGTAAGCATATATTTTATAAGTTGGTCGACTTGTACTACTCGACTTTAAACTTGTAAAGCATACTTAGCTGTGTTAGATTTTATTTTAATTTCGTTATCTATACTATATAATATATAATAATAATAATATTATAAAGAGGAAATATTTTTTTGTTTGTTTGTTTGTATGTTTGTTTGTACCGAATAGGCTCCGAAACTACGGGTCCGATTTAAAAAATTCTTTCACCAATAGAAAGCTACGTTATTCCTGAGTAACATAGGCTATTTTTTAATACCGAAAACGGGTCCTGTGGGGTGGCCCACGGGAGCGAAGCCGCGGGGAACAGCTAGTATAATATAAAATAATGCCGTGAATTATCCAAAAACATATCCAAAAACAAGCATTTTGCTGGCAGGGGGGGAGGACACTTGACCCTAACAAAAATTTGCCATTTAAAGCTTTATTTTACGTAAACGGATCTCTGAATCGAAAAATGGTTTTCACAGACCCATAATATTTTTAATGGCCTTTCCTATGATATCCTATACCATGGGATAGAAGAGAAAAAACAACATCTGCACTTTATGTGTAGTTAGGTACAAGAGACATTTATCTATACTAATACTAATATTATAAAGAGGAAAGATTTGTTTGTTTGTACCGAATAGGCTCCGAAACTACTGAACCGATCTAAAAAAATCTTTCACCAATAGAAAGCTACATTATTCCTAAGTAACTTAGGCTATTTTTTTATCCCGAAAACGAGTCCTGTAGGGTGGTCCACGGGAGCGAAGCCGCGGGGAACAGCTAGTGATTAATAAATTTTAATAATTAAAAGATATTAATTATCATCAGATATTAATTATTATTATTTATTATTATTATTATGATTTTATTTATTTATTTTAATTTTAAGTGCAAATTATTTCCTACCGGAGTCTGCGTTTCCCGATAGCTACAATCTAGGGGGCCTTAAATCAAGAGTGAATAGATTACTTCTTCTTATAGCGTGTTTCACCGTTGACCACATCATTGCTTTCCATCAGATAGTAGTCAAACGCGAAATAAAATTTTCCTATTTAAAATAAAATAAAAAGCTTTCTAGTTATATCTATTATACTTTTCTAGCCTCTGAGCTAAGCTGCGGATTGATGGACATGGCGAAACTGTAAGGGTTCCTTTTTGACTACGGAAACCTAAAAACGTTGAGGCGCCACTAGGAATTTCGCCTGTATCGTGGGTGCGTTTACAAACATAAACTCACATACATAAACAGCCAGATGCAGAACAACTATCCACACACATATTTGTTCCGTGCGGGCATCGAACCCGTGTCACGCAGAGCAGCAGCCGAAATGAAGGATAGCGACAAACATTCAAAGGATACACAGAGCCGTTTTTGATGAAAACTAAAACTGCAACATTGGATTTTTCTCAGACTGTATATCGACAACCAGAATTGATCGACAAAATCTATATTAATACGAGCGAAGCCGCGGCTAACATCTAGTGTACATTATTTGATGAGATAAGGTATGTGAACTGTTTTTTTGCATCTACCACTATTCGTATCCATGATTTTTTTTTGTGTGTACCACCATCTTTCTAATACAAAACGAATCATCAAATTGGTTTACGTCACTTCTGTTAAAAGACATCCTATGCACTATGTGGTCATCTCAGCTAGCTAACAACTATACCTTGTGTTAGTACCTTGTCTAAAGTACTTGACCGTCTAAAAAATGAGCGGCTAGCTTCATAAAAACATTTACCACCAACATCATCATCTTCCTGCCCTTTTCCCGTGTACTTGGGGTCGGTGCAACACGTTTTTTCTTCCATACTCTCCTGCCCCCATCACACTATCACTGACTCCATTTTCTTTCATATCACTCCTCACACAGTCCATCCATCTTTTCTTTGGCCGTCCCCTGCCTCTCCATCCAACTACAAACATTTACCACCATAAGGATAAAAACCACAGAATACAAAAGAAACAAAAAAGATCGCACACTATACGAAACATTATTAACAATTGGTCTTGAAAAAATAAAACTAAACCAGAAATGAATCTAAGTAGTTAGCTAGTCAATCACCTCCAGTGAAAATACTCATCGGATGTAATAAAATTAGTCATAGACACACACTACGTACGTATGTACAAGCTTTTTGCCTCATAACTTCAATGGTATATAAGAACAGTATTGCCGCTGGCAGTCGTAGATCGCACAGCATATGATCAGTGAATATACCTCTATCAAAACCACAGGTATAATATTTATATTTAAATAGATAAAATGAAATAGTTGAAAATAAAATCTTTTCTAACCTGGTTAAAATATAAATATGCTAAAACGATTTCCTTAGTTAAACAGTTTTTACTAACAAAAACCCATATTCAGACATTTTACTTTTGCATACCTGTTTTTGTCAATTTTGGGGTTGATGATGTATTATTTATTTTTTTAATTCCAGCTCCGCTATGAAGTCCTACATCGTCCTGTGCGTCCTGTCCTTGGCCGTGATGGCTCTCGGACGCCCTGAGGAGCCTCATTACACCGACAAATACGACAACGTGAACCTGGACGAGGTCCTCGGCAACAAACGTCTGCTGGATGGCTATATCAAATGCATCCTCGACCAGGGCAAGTGCGCACCCGACGCCAAGGAGCTCAAAGGTACGTCTAATGCTTTTGTGTACGTAGATGTGAGGAACAATAGTTTTGAACCTAAAATCATTTTTTTCTACAAAATTCATTGTCTTTTCTGTCACTGATTCATTCAAATATATACTTAAAGGCAGTGTGAGGCAGATAAGGGTTTTATTTTTCTAACAAAGTGTAGCAAGTTGTAAAAATATATTATCTATTTAAATAGTCCATTGTATGAATTCGTTTATCACGTTTGTGCACTTCACTATCACTACCACTACATATTATAAAATAAAGTCCCCCGCCGCATTTATACGCGATAAACTCAAAAACTACTGAACGGATTTTCATGCGGTTTTCAACAATAGAAAGGGTCAGAAGCGAGAAGGTTTTTGTGTAAAATTTGTCTCGGGCGAAGCCGGGACTGGTTGCTAGTAAAATATAAAGTCTAATTGCTTCTTCCTTTCCGCAGAACACATCGTTGAAGCTCTCCAGACTGAATGCGACAAATGTACTAATCTGTAACTAAATGTACTAAACATATTATTTGATCGCTTTTCAGAACACATCAAGGAAGCCCTCGAGAATAACTGTGACAAATGCACGGACACCCAGAAGCAGGGAACCAGACGCGTCATCGGTCACCTGATCAACAACGAGGCAGATAGCTGGAACAAGCTGACTGACAAGTACGACCCTGAGAAGAAGTTCACCGCCAAGTACGAAAAGGAACTCAAAGAGATTAAGCAATAAGTGACCATTGACCAATTTGTTTGGTAACTAGTTTTTAGACAAAATTGAAATGTGATTTGAATTTGGAAATAAACAATGTGTTAAGATACTTTTTGGTTTGTTTTACGTGTCTGATGTGAAACGCTTCGAGAAAGTTAGGTAGGTACTTTGGATTGGCGGGGTCATTGCCGTGCCCTCAGATATTACTAGCTAACAGGCAATTATTGAAATTGAGAGGCAAATGACTTAATACAACATCGGTAGTTATATCAGCGCAGTGAAGGATTCTATGTACGTGTGCACAATATAGATTTTATAGACTCCTACAGACGGACTGAAAGAAATTGTAAGAACCATATTTGCAATTTGGTTAGGCAAACATTTAGAAATGATAATTATTATGACTAGTAAAGGGACAGATCAAAATTAAAATGCTCCTCATTTGCTGTTTGGACACCAAATGTTCGAATTTGTATCTTTCAACCTTAGTATTTCGATTTATACATATTGGCTTTGTAATCCGCTGACATCAAATTAAAATAATCTCAGTAAGGTACATAGATGTCAAAAAACCAACAATTTCTATCATTATCTTACGGTAAAAAAATGCCTAATGAGGTTTCCGCAAGCATTATTATGTGCTTAGGTGTTTCTGAAGATTATTGTTAGCACGGTTACATAAATATTAGCCAAATATTTTTATTTTTACTATAATAATAAAAATGAATCCCTATAGTGCGGTTTTGTCTGTCTGACTGTCTGTCGGTCAGAGAATCTTAATTCAGGATAAACTATATACAAACTATGGGATTGACTTGATGTACGGAATATTGAAGTTTTACTTATTTGTTGCTTGTTTAGTCAAATAACATGTGAAAAAAATCCATACGTATAAAGAAACAAATCATATACGCGATATTACTATTATCTTACTTAAATGTATATAAAATATAAATAAATGTATAAATATTATAAATGTGAAACTTTGGATGGATGTGTGTGTGGAAGTGTGGATGTACGTTTGTTACTCAATCACGCCAGAACGGCTGAACGGATCTGGATGAAATTTAGCATAGAGATAGATTATAGTCTGGAATAGCGCACTGGCCGACCCGGTACAATTTTGCCTTGGGATAAGAAAACACTTTTCACGCGGGCAAAGCCTCTTAATTCTTTTATTTCTGGCAGAAGCCAATGTATTATAAAAGTTATGAGGATAGTTGTTTGTTACATAACAGATTTTGATGAAAAATTACAGTATCTAATATAGCTATAGTAACACATCACAATAACATAAAACTATAATTTATTAATATACTAGCTTCTGCCAGCGGCTTCGCCTGCGCGAAAGTCACAAATTATCCCGGGATATTCCCGGGCTGAAAAAAATGTGTGCTATTCCTGACTATAATCTATCTCTGTGCCAAATTTCATCCAGATCTGTTCAGCCGTTCTGGCGTGAAGAAGAAACAAACACACTCACAAACTTTCACCTTTATAATATTAGTGTGATTGGGAGAAGTACCTACTGCAACATGGGTGGTAACGCGGGCGGCAGCAAGTCTTTAAATAGAGGGTAATAATTCAATTAATAATTGGTGGAATTTATTCAGTCATTGTTATCTTCTTGTATTATAAACTTTTAATTAACATTTAGCAGTGACCAGTGGTGAGTCAGTGGTATCGGCCGCGACTTACACGTTGTGGGTCGTGGGTTCGAACACAGGCAGGCGCTTTACTTTGTGTAAATTATTTCATCACCACTGCTCTCAAAACAGTGAAGGAAAACATCGTGAGGAAACCGGCATGATCTAGAACCAAAAATTCAAAGGCGTGTGACATTCACTAACCCGCACTGGGCCCGCGAGGTGGATTACGGCCCATTCCTTCTCACAGAGAGGAGGCCTGTGTCCCAGCAGTGAGAACATTAATAGGCTGATGATGATGATGAATTAAAATTTAAGAATAGTTAGATAACTATAACTTTTTTTTGTCATTTTATAAACAAAATTTAACGGTGACTCTTTCGTAGCACAATTTTTTAGTAATATAAAAACTATGTATCTACAAACATACTTGTGATTTGCGGTGGCAAAAAAAACCTACTCTGAAAATGGGAAAAAAAAAGACTGTCAAGGTACGGAACTATCGATGGGCGAGTCCTCCTCGACTTTGGCGTTATTTTTGTACCCACACTATACTCCATTTGAAATAACATTAGACGACTTTAGAACTCTTTTTACAGTCCATTCAACAGATTTTGAGTTCTATCTCGTAAACATAAGGATGACATAAAAAGCATAAACCTGTTACCGAAACCAACTGTTTACTACAGCTTCCATTTGTCGTATCACGAACGCAATAGAAGTCAAAATCGGTTGAACGGGCTGTAAAATGGGCTTATTTAAATGTCTAATGTTATAGTAAATGGAGTTTAGTTTAAAAAAAATGTTGTGTAAACAACAATATTTTTAAACTATATCTATAGAGCCACATCAAAAGATAACTGAACTTATGACTCAATAACACTTTTTATAGAAGGCAAATAAAATAAAACTAGACGTGGTAATAAATCAACAAAGTACGTATCCTACCTATTCAATATTTTTTATTACCTAACATTCGATGCTATGAGCAGGCGACGTTGCAGTCAATGATTTAGGGCATGGTCCCATAGAGAGCACTTAGCTAGTGTACACTACTTATTTAAAAAAAATACCGGCCAAGTGTGAATCTAACTCGCGCACAGAGGGTTCCACATAAATAGCTACATTCAGCAAAATAAATAGGTAACATTATTAACGTTCATAAACATTGAAAGCACCGAACATTGCTCTAACGAGGAGACGAAATTGACTTTGCTTGTAAGCATACATTTTATAAGTTGGTCGACTTGTACTACTCGACTTTAAACTTGTAAAGCCTACTTAGCTGTGTTAGATTTTATTTTAATTTCGTTATATAATATAAAATACTGCCGTGAATTATCCAAAAACATATCCAAAAACAAGCACTTTGCTGGCAGGGGGGCAGGACACTTGACCCTAACAAAAATTTGCCATTTAAAGCTTAATTTTACGTAAACGGATCTCTGAATCGAAAAATGGTTTTCACAAACCCATAATATTTTTGAATGGCCTTTCCTATGATATCCTATACCATGGGATAGACGAGAACAAACAACATCTGCACTTTATGTGTAGTTAGGTACAAGAGACATTTATCTATATTAATTAATTATTATAAAGAGGAAAGATTTGTTTGTTTGTACCGAATAGGCTCCGAAACTACTGAACCGATTTAAAAAAATCTTTCACCAATAGAAAGCTACATTATTCCTAAGTAACATAGGCTATTTTTTTATCCCGAAAACGGGTCCTGTAGGGTGGTCCACGGGAGCGAAGCCGCGTGGAACAGCTAGTGTTTAATAAATTTGAAAGATATGTATATCCATGGCAAATTATTTCCTGCTGGAGTCTGCGTTTCCCGATAGCTACAATCTAGGGGTCTTTAAGTCAAGAGTGAATAGATTACTTCTTCTTATAGCGTGTTTCACCGTCGACCACATATAAAAAATTTCACACACAAATAAAATTTTCCTATTTTAAATAAAATAAAAAGCTTTCTAGTTATATCTATTATACTTTTATAGTCTCTAAGCTAAGCTGCGGATTGATGGACATGGCGAAACTGTAAGGGTTCCTTTTTGACAACGGAAATCTAAAAAAGTTGGGGCGCCACTAGGAATTTCTCCTGTATCGTGGGTGCGTTTACAAACATAAACTGACATACATAAACAGCCAGATGCAGAACAACTATAAAAAAAAAAAAAATAAAAAAAAAAAATAACTATCCACACACATATTTGTTCCGTGCGGAGATAGAACCCGTGACACGCAGAGCAGCAGTCGAAATGCAGGATAGCGACAAACATTCAAAGGATACACAGAGCCGTTATTGATGAAAACTAAAACTGCAACATTGGATTTTTCTCAGATCGTATATCGACAACCAGAATTGATCGACAAAATCTATATTAATACGAGCGAAGCCGCGGCTAACATCTAGTGTACATTATTTGATGAGATAAGGTATGTGAACTGTTTTTTTGCATCTACCACTATTCGTATCCATGATTTTTTTTTGACATGTACCACCATCTTTCTAATACAAAACGAATCATCAAATTGGTTTACGTCACTTCTGTTAAAAGACATCCTATGCACTATGTGGTCATCTCAGCTTGCTAACAACTATACCTTGTGTTAGTACCTTGTCTAAAGTACTTGACCGTCTAAAAAATGAGCGGCTAGCTTCTTAAAAACATTTACCACCAACATCATCATCTTCCTGCCCTTTTCCCGTGTACTTGGGGTCGGTGCAACACGTTTTTTCTTCCATACTCTCCTGCCCCCATCACACTATCACTGACACCATTTTCTTTCATATCACTCCTCACACAGTCCATCCATCTTTTCTTTGGCCGTCCCCTGCCTCTCCATCCATCTACAAACATTTACCACCATAAGGATAAAAACCACAGAATACAAAAGAAACAAAAAAGATCGCACAATAGACGAAACATTATTAACAATTGGTCTTGAAAAAATAAAACTAAACCAGAAATGAATCTAAATAGTTAGCTAGTCAATCACCTCCAGTGAAAATACTCATCGGATGTAATAAAATTAGTCATAGACACACACTACGTACGTATGTACAAGCTTTTTGCCTCATAACTTCAATGGTATATAAGAACAGTATTGCCGCTGGCAGTCGTAGATCGCACAGCATCTGATCAGTGAATATACCTCTATCAAAACCACAGGTATAATATTTATATTTAAATAGATAAAATGAAATAGTTGAAAAATAAAATCTTTTCTAACCTGGTTAAAATATAAATATGCTAAAACGGTTTCCTTTGTTAAACAGTTTTTACTAACAAAAACCCATATTCAGACATTTTACTTTTGCATACCTGTTTTTGTCAATTTTGGCGGATGATGTATTATTTAAAAAATAAAAAAATTCCAGCTCCGCTATGAAGTCCTACATCGTCCTGTGCGTCCTGTCCTTGGCCGTGATGGCTCTCGCACGCCCTGAGGAGCCTCATTACACCGACAAATACGACAACGTGAACCTGGACGAGGTCCTCGGCAACAAACGTCTGCTGGATGGCTATATCAAATGCATCCTCGACCAGGGCAAGTGCGCACCCGACGCCAAGGAGCTCAAAGGTATGTCTAATGCTTTTGTGTACGTAGATGTGAGGAACAGTAGTTTTGAACCTAAAATCATTTTTTTCTACAAAATTCATTGTCTTTTCTGTCACTGATTCATTCAAATATATACTTAAAGGCAGTGTGAGGCAGATAAGGGTTTTATTTTTCTAACAAAGTGTAGCAAGTTGTAAATATATATTATCTATTTAAATAGTCCATTGTATAAATTCGTTTATCACGTTTGTGCACTTCACTATCACTACCACTACATATTATAAAATAAAGTCCCCCGCCGCATTTATACGCGATAAACTCAAAAACTACTGAACGGATTTTCATGCGGTTTCCAACAATAGAAAGGGTGAGAAGCGAGAAGGTTTTTGTGTAAAATTTGTCTCGGGCGAAGCCGGGACTGGTTGCTAGTAAAATATAAAGTCTAATTGCTTCTTCCTTTCCGCAGAACACATCGTTGAAGCTCTCCAGACTGAATGCGACAAATGTACTAATCTGTAACTAAATGTACTAAAAATATTATTTGATCGCTTTTCAGAACACATCAAGGAAGCCCTCGAGAATAACTGTGACAAATGCACGGACACCCAGAAGCAGGGAACCAGGCGCGTCATCGGTCACCTGATCAACAACGAGGCAGATAGCTGGAACAAGCTGACTGACAAGTACGACCCTGAGAAGAAGTTCACCGCCAAGTACGAAAAGGAACTCAAAGAGATTAAGCAATAAGTGACCATTGACCAATTTGTTTGGTAACTAGTTTTTAGACAAAATTGAAATGTGATTTGAATTTGGAAATAAACAGTGTGTTAAGATACTTTTTGGTTTGTTTTACGTGTCTGATGTGAAACGCTTCGAGAAAGTTAGGTAGGTACTTTGGATTGGCGGGGTCATTGCCGTGCCCTCAGATATGACTAGATAACAGGCAATTATTGAAATTGAGAGGCAAATGACTTAATACAACATCGGTAGTTATATCAGCGCAGTGAAGGATTCTATGTACGCGTGCACAATATTGATTTTATAGACTCCTACAGACGGACTGAAAGAAATTGTAAGAACCATATTTGCAATTTGGTTAGGCAAACATTTAGAAATGATAATTATTATGACTAGTAAAGGGACAGATCAAAATTAAAATGCTATTATATTTCGATTTATACATATTGGCTTTATAATCCGCTGACATCAAATTAAAATAATCTCAGTAAGGTACATTGTTGTCAAAAAACCAACAATTTCTATCATTATCTTACGGTAAAAAAATGCCTAATGAGGTTTCCGCAAGCATTATTATGTGCTTAGGTGTTTCTGAAGATTATTGTTAGCACGGTTACATAAATATTAGCCAAATATTTTTATTTTTACTATAATAATAAAAATGAATCCCTATAGTGCGGTTTTGTCTGTCTGACTGTCTGTCGGTCAGAGAAGCTTAATTCAGGATAAACTATATACTAACTATGAGATTGACTTGATGTACGGAATATTGAAGTTTTACTTATTTGTTGCTTGTTTAGTCAAATAACATGTGAAAAAAATCCATACGTATAAAGAAACAAATCATATACGCGATATTACTATTATCTTACTTAAATGTATATTTTTTTTTTTTTTTTTTTTTTTATTGTCTATAGGCTTGCGCTTGACCACTATCTCACCTGATGGTAAGCGATGATGAGGTCGACGATGAAGCACGCTTGCCTAGAAGAAACCCATTCACTCTTGACTTAAAGACCCCTAGATTGTAGCTATCGGGAAATACAGACTCCGGCAGGGAATTCCACTCCTTAGCTGTACGCATAATGAAAGTGTCCCCAAAACGTTTTGTGCGTATGGGTGGGATGTCCACCATGTACCGATGACGCAACGCCGTACGTCTGGTAGTCCGATGATGGAACGGGCTGGGCGGAATTAAATCATGCAATTCCATCGCACACTCTCCGAAATGTAACCGATAAAAAACCGACAAGCTGGCAACTCGGCGACGATGTTCCAGGCTCTGGAGCTTCGACTTGACCAGTGCCTCATTGCCAATGAGTTTCTTAGCCCGCTTTTCAATCGACTCTAGAGCATTAAGCTGGTGTTTGGCAGACCCATCCCAGAGATGAGAACAGTACTCCATGCACGATCGAACTTGCGCTTGATACAAGTTGAGCAGCTGTTCCGGCGTGTAGTACCTTCTCACCTTCGCAAGAATCCCCAACTTTTTGGCAGCCAGCTGAGCCTTTGCCTCAATATATGGCCCAAAGTTGAGAGTCGATGTCAACGTAACGCCAAGAAGCTCAATATGGTCCGTTATTGGCACGGTTACATCACGGAATGTTGGAGCCGGGTGAAATTGGCTCTTTTTAGCGGAAAAAAGACACGCCTGGGTTTTAGCAGCATTAAACCTGACCAGATTGGCATCGCCCCATTCGGAGACTGCCTGCAAGGACAGGTTCAAACGCTCCACCATGGACTCACGGAGAGAGCGGATCTGCGGCCCGGTAGCCCGTGCGTTGGACAGGTATCTCTCAGCAACAGTGCTGTCGTCTGCATACCCAAAGGTTTTAGCAGATCGTTAATGTGCAACAAGAATAATGTTGCTGAGAGTACCGACCCCTGAGGGACCCCGGCATTAATATCCATTTGGTTCGACGAGCAGCCATCGATAACCACTCGAATGGACCGATCCCTCAGGAAGTCTGCAATCCAATCACATAGACCACCGGGCAGACCGAATGAAGGAAGCTTACCGATAAGGCTTTCGTGCCAGACCCTATCGAAAGCCTTCGAGATGTCGAGGGAGACGGCAAGCGCTTCCCCGTGCCTCTCGATGGCCTCACTCCATATGTGAATGGCATACGCTAGAAGATCCCCAGTAGACCGATTTCGGCGGAAGCCGTATTGGCGGTCGCTAAGGATATCGTTAGTTTCTAGGTATGCCAGGAGCTTAGTGTTAAGTACACGCTCCATACTCTTACAGAGTATGGACGTTACAGAGATGGGTCTGTAGTTGGCCGGGTCAGCTCGACTGCCCTTCTTGGGCACGGGCTGTACGTTGGCTTGCTTCCAAGCATTCGGCACTTTTCCAGTCTCATATGAAAGGCGGAATAGCCGTGTCAAGATCGGAGACAGTTCAGGCGCACAGGTTCTAAGAACTATAGCTGGTATGCCGTCAGGGCCACTAGCCTTGTTCACGTCGAGGTTGCGCAGCACCCTACGGACGTCCTTTTGATGGATGCGAATGTCCGACATACTCGTCTCGCATCCATCAGGAGAAGGAGGGGGCCGCGAATCACCAGGATTCAGACGCGAAGATTCCGCAAAAAGAGAGGCAAATAAATTTGCCTTCTCCTCAGCGGTGTGGGCCAGCGAACCATCGGGTTTCAGCAGTGGTGGTAGTGAGGGACGGCAGAAGTTCGACTCGACTGACTTAGCCAGGGACCAAAACGCTTTACTACCTGCTGGGTAAGAAGCAAGTTTAGCCCCTATTCGGCCAATGTGGTCAAACCGAGCCCTTCGCAACACCTTCTTGCAGGACTTGGCAGCCCTGTTGAAGGCTTTCTTCTTCAGACCCACGTCACTCGCTTTGCGCGATCGAGCGTCGACCCATGCCAGGTACGCTTCGTGTTTAAGCGCGTCGGCGCAACGACATTTGGCGCCAAACCATGGCCGGTCAACGCTGGACATTGTTACGTCAGAGAACGGAATGTAGTACTCCATTCCCTGACGCAACACACCCGTCACGGCGTCCGCGCACGACGAAGGATCAGCCGAAGAAAAGCAAGTAGGCTGCCAAGGATAACAAGCGAAGAAAGATCGCATGCCATCCCAATCTGCTGACCTGTACCGCCAAACCCGCCGGGTGCCTCTTGGGCTGGGATCGGGCGGGGAGTAGACGGACACAGACTTCACCAGACAATGGTCGGAACTACCCAAAGGTGAAGCTATCGACACAGAGTATCGGTCTGGATCTGTTGTCAGCAGAAGGTCCAAGCAATTGGCTGTGTGCGAATCAACATCAGGCACCCTCGTTGCCCCATGGACCAGCTGGGTAAGGTTAAGCGCAAGCGCAAGTTTACGCATCTCCCGTCCAGCATGGTCAGTGCACTGGTATGGGAAGAGCCACTCCTGGTGGTGGGCATTGAAATCCCCCAGTAACACTAATTGGGCGGAAGGGTACCGCTGCTGTGCCGCATCAGCCGCCTCACTGAGGTACTCTGTGAGCCTGGTTGTCTCCTGATCTCCGCTGTGCGATCGGTAGACACAGGCGTAGATAATTTTATCCAGACCTGTGTCCACCAGAGCCCAAAGCGTAGAGAATCTGGAGTCCTCAAGGTTACGGAGACGCCGATAGCAAGTGTCGTCACGGGCGTACATACACACACCCGCGCGTGTTTTATAATTGTGCTCCAAGGTAAACCCTGGGTAAGATAAGTACGAGACGTCTGAAGGACTCGCTATCTGCGTCTCCGTAAGAAAAAACAGCGCTGGTTTCTCAGCCTCCAGGTGGTAGTGGACTGCAGAGAGATTTGAGTGCAGACCTCTAATGTTGGTGAGGTGCACTTTGAGGGGGAGGGAGTGCAGCCGCTGTTTAGATCCAGTATTCTTTTTCCTTGTCATGATCATGTGTTGAAGAGTGAATGGATGAGAGGAGAAGGAAGTGAGACGAGGTTCCACGCTGCTAACATATAGACACGCACTGAAAGGACGCCATCATTGGGGCACTAGTCCGGAGACTGCGGGGACGCCCGAGCCCCCCCGGAATGTCCATCGGGCCATCCCAACCAGCACGATGGGGCATGCCGGGATTTTTCGACAGTTGGCGGGGCAGCCTTTCGTGTGTGGCTGGCACACTACTTGGGCCCCCAACTACCTGCGGTCGGCCAGCGGCGCACCGTGCCTCGGATCCCGCTACCCTCCGCGACTAGTCTCCCGATACGTCCATAACAGCGCGCGCTAGGCTGGTCAGCCTGCAGTGGAACAACTATCTCGACCCAACTCCTCTGGTGGCTACACCGAGCATCGTACCGGAACACGGCTAGGCCGTTTGGCGGTACGTCTTTGCCCGGTGGGTGGTCACAAGCCTTCGGCCGAAGCCTACCACCAGTAGTGTCACCTGATTAGCACCACCCGGGGACCACGTGTAGGGTAACAGTAATAAGGGTAACTCTCCTACGGACGCGGGTGACTCAATCCCCTGATATATAAAATATAAATAAATGTATAAAGATTATAAATGTCAAACTTTGGATGGATGTGTGTGTGGAAGTTTGGATGTATGTTTGTTACTCAATCACGCCAGAACGGCTGAACGGATCTGGATGAAATTTAGCATAGAGATAGATTATAGTCTAGAATAGCGCACTGGCTACTTTTCGACCCGGTACAATTTTGCCTTGGGATAAGAAAACACTTTTCATGCGGGCAAAGCCTCTTAATTAGGTATCTTAGATGGTTGTTTGTTACCCTTTCACACAAAAACTACAGAACAGATTTTGATGAAAAATTATAGTATCTAATATAGCTATAGTAACACATCACAAAAACATAAAACTATAATTTATTAATATACTAGCTTTTGCCAGCGGCTTCGCCTGCGTGAAAGTCACAAATTATCCCGAGGGAATATATTCCAGGGATGAAAAAAATGTTCCTGACTATATCTATCTCTGTGCCAAATTTCATCCAGATCCGTTCAGCCGTTCTGGCGTGAAGAAGAAACAAACACACTCACAAACTTTCACCTTTATAATATTAATGTGATTGGGAGAAGTACCTACTGCAACATGGGTGGTAACGCGGGCGGCAGCAAGTCTTTAAATAGAGGGTAATAATTCAATTAATAATTGGTGGAATTTATTCAGTCATTATTATCTTCTTTTATTATAAACTTTTAATTAACATTTAGCAGTGAGCAGTGGTGGTACAGGGGTATCGGCCGCGACTTACACGTTGTGGGTCGTGGGTTCGAACACAGGCAGGCGCTTTACTTTGTGTAAATTATTTCATCACCACTGCTCTCAAAACAGTGAAGGAAAACATCGTGAGGAAACCGGCATGATCTAGAACCAAAAATTCAAAGGCGTGTGACATTCACTAACCCGCACTGGGCCCGCGAGGTGGATTACGGCCCATTCCTTCTCACAGAGAGGAGGCCTGTGTCCCAGCAGTGGGAACATTAATAGGCTGATGATGATGATGAATTAAAATTTAAGAATAGTTAGATAACTATAACTTTTTTTTGTCATTTTATAAACAAAATTTAACGGTGACTCTTTCGTAGCACAATTTTTTAGTAATATAAAAACTATGTATCTACAAACATACTTGTGATTTGCGGTGGCAAAAAAAACCTACTCTGAAAATGGAAAAAAAAGACTGTCAAGGTACGGAACTATCGGTGGGCGAGTCGTACTCGACTTTGGCGTTATTTTTGTACCCACACTATACTCCATTTGAAATAACATTAGACGATTTTCGAACTCTTTTTACAGTCCATTCAACAGATTTTGAGTTCTATCTCGTAAACATAAGGATGACATAAAAAGCATAAACCTGTTACCAAAACCAACTGCTTACTACAGCTTATGTATCACCAATGCAATAGAGGTCAAAATCGGTTGAACGGGCTGTAAAATGGGCTTATTTAAATGTCTAATGTTATAGTAAATGGAGTTTAGTTTAAAAAAATTGTTGTGTGAAACCATTTTTTTTAAACTATATCTATAGAGGCACGATCCACCTCGCCCTGGAGAGTATATCGAAATACAATCGAATCACCCTCCAGTGGATCAGGGGGCATAGTGGATCCCTAGGCAATGATGCCGCGGATGAACTTGTGAGAGGGGGCTCCGAGATGTTAGTGCTAGGCCCGTACCCACTTATCCCCTTGCCTTTCTCGCAATTTCGTGCGTGGATTCGTCAAAGATCAACAGAACTACACAATAACAGATGGTCACGGGCAACAGACTGCAGACAGTCAAAAATGGCTTTGCCAAAAGTTCACCCGCGTCTTACTAAAAAACTCCTCAGCCTGAGTAGAAATAACCTCAAAATAATTATAGGGACAATTACGGGCCACACCCTTCTTAACAAACATATATTCAACATAGGCGCCACGGACAGCCCACTTTGCAGGGGCTGTTTTAACGCCGATAAATCAGCCGTCCACGTAATCCTGGAATGCGAGGCAGTGGCTTCTCAACGCGAAGAAATCCTCGGAACAGTGAGGTCGCTCCGTGAAGCCTGTGAAGCTCCCAAGAAGCTTCTGTGCTTTTGGGCGGACCTAGGCTGGCTATGTTAGCCAGCACCCCCACGCACAACGGACCAAATGGGAGTCTAAGTGCGGAAAAGGGAGTCCCTACCACTACTACTAGAGGCACATCAAAATATAACTGAACTTACGACTCAATAACACTATTTATAGAGGGCAAATAAAATAAAACTTGACACGGTAATAAATCAACAAAGGAAGTACGTATGCTACCCATTTAATATTTTTATTACCTAACATTCGATGCCACGAGCAGGCGACGTTGCAGTCAATGATTTAGGACATGGTCCCATAGAGAGCAGTTAGCTAGTATACACTACCTATTTAAAAAAAAATACCGGCCAAGTGTGAATCTAACGCGCGCACAGAGGGTTCCACATAAATAGCTACATTCAGCAAAAATAATAATAAAATTTTCCTATTTTAAATAAAATAAAAAGCTATCTAGTTATATCTATTATACCTTCTAGCCTCTGAGCTAAGCTGCGGATTGACGGATATGGCGAAACTGTAAGGGTTCCTTTTTGACTACGGAAACCTAAAAACGTTGGGGCGCCACTAGGTATTTCTCCTGTATCGTGGGTGCGTTTACAAACATAAACTGACATACATAAACAGCCAGATGCAGAACAACTATCCACACACATATTTGTTCCGTGCGGAGATCGAACCCGTGACACGCAGAGCAGCAGTCGAGATGCATGATAGCGACAAACATTCAAAGGATACACAGAGCCGTTTTTGATGAAAACTAAAACTGCAACATTGGATTTTTCTCAGACTGTATATCGACTACCAGAATTGATCGACAAAATCTATATTAATGCGAGCGAAGCCGCGGCTAACAGCTAGTATACATTATTTGATGTGATAAGGTATATGAACTGTTTTTTTGCATCTACCACTATTCGTATCCATGACTTTTTTTGTGAATACCACTATCTTTCTAATACTAAACGAATCATCAAATCGGTTTACGTCACTTCTGTTAAAAGACATCCTATGCACTATGTGGTCATCTGAGCTTGCTAACAACTATAGCTTGTGTTAGTACCTTGTCTAAAGTACTTGACCGTCGTAAAAAACGAGCGGCTAGCTTCTTAAAAACATTTACCACCAACATCATCATCTTCCTGCCCTTTTCCCGTGTACTTGGGGTCGGTGCAACACGTTTTTTCTTCCATACTCTCCTGCCCCCATCACACTATCATTGACTCCATTTTCTTTCATATCACTCCTCACACAGTCCATCCATCTTTTCTTTGGCCGTCCCGTCCCTCTCCATCCATCTACAAACATTTACCACCCTAAGGATAAAAACCACAGAATACAAAAGAAACAAGAAAGATCGCACGCTACGAAACATTATTAACAATTGGTCAAGAAAAAATAAAAACTAAACCAGAAATGAATGTAAATAGTTAGCTAGCCAATCAACTGCAGTGAAAATACTCATCGGATGCAATAAAATTAGTCATAGACACACTACGTACGTATGTATAAGCTTTTTGCCTCATAACTTCAATGGTATATAAGAACAGTATTGCCGCTGGCAGTCGTAGATCGCACAGCATCTGATCAGTGAATATACCTCTATCAAACCCACAGGTATAATATTTATATTTAAATAAATAAAATGCAATAGTTGAAAAATAAAATCTTTTCTAACTTGCATAAAAAATTTAAAGTCCGAAAATGGTTTTCTTAGTTAAAAGTTTTTACTAACAAAAACCCGTATTCAGACATTTTACTTTTGCATACCGGTTTTTGTCAATTTTGGGGTTGATGATGTATTATTTGGATTATTTTTTATTTTTGATACCCTTCAGGTTTGGGACTCGATGTTGGGTATTCAGTAAATATTGGAGGGGATTTAAAGTTTACCCTACAATTTATTTTTCCAGCTCCACTATGAAGTCCTACATCGTCCTGTGTGTCCTGTGCTTGGGCGTGATGGCTTTCGCACGCCCTGAGGAGGCTCAGTACACCAACAAATATGACAACGTGAACCTGGACGAGGTCCTCAGCAACAGACGTGTGCTGACGCCCTATGTCAAATGTATCCTCGACCAGGGCAAGTGCACACCCGACGCCAAGGAGCTCAAAGGTACGTCTAGTGCTTTTGTTTACGTAGATACGAGGAACAGTAGTTTTTAACAAAAAATCATTTGTTTCTAAAAAGTTAATTGTCCTCTGTGTCACTGATTCATTCAAATATATATTTAAAGGCAGTGTGAGGCAGATAGGGTTTTTATTTTTCTCACAAAGTGTCAAGAGTTGTAAATATATATTATCTATTTAAATAGTCCATTGTATGAATTCGTTTATCACGTTTGTGCACTTCACTATCACTACCACTACATATTATAAAATAAAGTTCCCCGCCGCATTTATACGCGATAAACTCAAAAACTACTGAACGGATTTTCATGTAGTTTTCACTAATAGTAAGAGTAAGAAGCGAGGAAGGTTTTTGTGTAAAATTTATCTCGGGCGAAGCTTCTGTCTTGCCGCAGAACATATCATACAAGTGTACTAATCTGTAACTAAATGTACTAAAAATATTATTTAATCGCTTTTTAGAACACATCAAGGAAGCCCTCGAGAACGAATGCGGCAAATGCACGGAAACCCAGAAGAAGGGAACCAGACGCGTCATCAAACACCTGATCAACAACGAGGCAGATTACTGGAACGAGCTGACTGTCAAGTACGACCCTGAGAAGAAGTTCACCGTCAAGTACGAAAAGGAACTCAAAGAGATCAAGTAATAAGTTACCATTGACCAATTTGTTTGGTAACTTGTCTGTAGTCAAAATTGAAATGTGATTTGAGTTTGGAAATAAACAATGTTTTAAGTTACTTTTTGGTTTGTTTTACGTGTCTGATGTGAAACGCTTCGAGAAAGTTAGGTACTTTGGATCGTCTTGGCGGGGTCACTGCCATGCCCCAGATATTACTAGCTTACAGGCAATTATATTAAGAGGAAAATTACTTAATACAACATCGGTAGTGCACAATATTGATTTTATAGTTTCCGACAGACGGTCTGAAAGAAATTGTAAGGGTCATGTTTGCAATTTAATTACGCAGAAATTTTGAAATGACAGAATAATTTTATTTAGATGAGTAAAGGGACAGAACAAAATTATAATGCTTCTCATTTGCTGTGTGGACACGAAATGTTAAAATTTGTATCTTTCAACCTTAGCGATTTATAAATATTGGCTTTGTAATCCGCTGACATCAAATTAAAATAATCACAGTAAGGTACATTGATCATTGGTATCCCGTTTCTAATGTTAATGTTAGTGTTAGTGACCATGACAGTTTAAAAACTTATATTAGGTACATTGATGTCAAAAAAAACCGGCCAAGTGCGAGTCGGACTCGCGCATGAAGGGTTCCGTACCATTATCACAAAAACGGGAATAAAATCACGTTTGTTATATGGGAGCCCCACTTAAATATTTATTTTATTTTGATTTAAGTATTTGTTGTTATGGCGGCAACAGAAATACATCATCTGTAAAAAATTCAACTGTCTAGCTATCACGGTTCATGAGATACAGCCTCCATACAGGAGTCTTAGTAATAGGGTCCCGTTTTTACCCTTTGGGTACGGAACCCTAAAAACCGACAATTTCTATGATTATATTCTGGTAAACAATTGCCTAATGAGGTTTCCGCAAACATTATTATGTGCTTAGATGTTTCTGAAGATTATTTTTAGCACGGTTACACAATAGCCAAATATTTTTATTTTTACTAAAATGATAAAAAATTAATCCATAGGCTTTGTATGACTGACTGTCTGTCGGTCAGAGCTTAATTCAGGATAAACTAATGGATCGACTTGATGTGCGAAATATTGAAGTTTTACTTATTTATTATACAAGAAACGTGTACCAGCATAATTAATCTTCAGTGAGTAATGTAGGTACTTAAAAAACCGGCCAAGTGCGAGTCGAACTCGCACACGAAGGGTTCCGTACCATTATCGCAAAACACTGCAAAAAATCACGTTTGTTGTATGGGAGCCCCCCTTTATTTATTTTATTTTTATTTAATAATTATTATTTAATGAATGGTTTCAAGGATCGACTGGACGTCTCTTCCCCAAGTTTTTTATGACAATTCAGTTATTCCCATCAGCGAGAAATTAAAGAACTTGGGGATATTCATCGACAAGACCTTCTCAATCTCTGCTGCTCGTCCGTGGAATGCTTTGCCCGACTCAATAAAATGCTGCATAGATCCGGCTGAATCCGAGCGATGGCCGAGTCATAAAAAATTGGACCTCTCGGATTCGTGCCACCATACGAAGCCGCGGTGGACATTTGAACAATGTCATATTCCATCCATAATGGCATAAAAGGTCCCTTTAAATAAAAAATAAATTTCGTTAATATCTCACACACATCTTGTTTTATTAAATTTTAACATCGACCCGTCCTTGTTGAAAGACCCTTTATTTAAAAGGCTCGTAAAAGACCATTATCTATCGCTGTGATTGTGTTCTTGTTATTTTGATATAATGTGAGATGATTGTCGAATCCGAGAGGTCCAATTTTTAATGACCGTTGCCCTGAAAGCCAACATAACGCAGGCCTTCGCTCGGATTCAGCCGGATCTATGCAGCAGAGTCATTAAAAATTGGACCTCTTGGATTCGTGCCACCATACGAAGCCGCGGCGGACATTTAAACGATGTCATATTCCATCCATAATGGCATAAATGGGCCTTTTAAATAAAAAATAAATTTCGTAAATATCTCACACACATCTTGTTTTATTCAATTTTAACATCGACCCGTCCTTGTTGAAAGACCCTTTACAAGTAACGACTGAGCGCATTTTATTGAGTCGGGCAATGCATTCCACAGACGAGCAGCAGAGATTGAGAAGGTCTTGTCGATGAATATCCCCAAGTTCTTTAATTTCTCGCTGATGGGAATAACTGAATTGTCATAAAAAACTTGGGGAAGAGACGTCCAGTCGATAATTGAAACCATTCTAGAACTGTCCACTGCTATAACCTGCGTTTTGTATAGGGTTGACCATAAGCCCAATCGCAAATGTGAGCCAGATCCAGATTAATGGTAATGATAGCTTCGGACAAATTTCCCAGAGAAGCCCGCGAATAAATTTGTAGATCATCTGCATAAAGATGGTAGGAAGAAATTAGTTTATTGGATATTGAGTTTATAAAAACTGCGAAAAGATAAAATGCCACCCTGAGGTACCCCTGCAGAAGTACAACACCAGGAAGACCAGTCCACCCCGATGCATATACATTGCCGGCGCTCGAACAGGTAACTTCGAAACTATTCAACCCCCGATGGGGATACATTATGAGAGCATTAAATGGCAAAAAAACCTCGAAATCCACAGTATTAAAAGCATTACTGAAATCTAGTAATGCTAAGACCATTAGATTAATGCTTTCCATGGCTGATTATATATCTTCCGTGAAATTGAGTAGAGCTGTGGAGGTGCTGTGACCAGGACGGAAACCGGACTGGACGGGATTGACGAGATTTTTTTTGGATAGGCTATTGCTAATTTGATTATGAGATAATCGTTCTAGGACTTTGAACAGGAATGTTAAGACGTATATTGGACGGTATTCAGAAAAGGATGTGGAATTGGAATTTTTGGTAAAGGAATTATATGCGCATCTTTCTATGAGCTCGGGAAGACACCGCTAGGCACAGAAAAAATAAGGATATGGCAAATAACAGGAAGGATTACGTCCAGCACCGGGAGTAACATGTTGCGGCTGATACAGTCACAACCTACTGCATGGGATATAATTGATAGTATGCTTCTTAATATCGCATACGGAGAATTACTTAAAAAAGTTAATTAAAAAAATCAAAAAACCCGACTGCTTGAAAAGCAAAATAAAAAGACGTAAACAAGAAGAAAATCATGCTGTGCAGTCGGAGATGTATGTGTATGTGTTACAGTAATATAGCTATACAACAGAAATAATAATAATAATACATCAGAATAACACTTAAGCTATAATTTATTAAGATACTAGCTTCTGCCAGCGGCTTCACTCACGTGAAAATCTAAAATTATCCCGAGAGAACATAATCTCGGGATAAAAAGTATACTATGTGCTATTTCTGACTATAATCTATATTTGTGCAAAATTTCATTCAGATCCGTTCACTTCATGTACAATAGTTGTACATAGGCGGACTTAATGCCACAAGGCATTCTCTACCTTTGGGTTAAAAAGGACAACATTGTGAATGGGTACAAAATAAAATTAAAAAATAACAACCTGTGTACGAAAATGTATATACTTACATATATATTAATAATACACATATACAAATAAAATAGACTAATAAATACCAATAAAAAAATGAGAAACCTATTAATAATTATTATGACTGGACTTCTGTCTCTAGATGATGCTATGTAGTCTGACTCAAATAGTGGTCACGAACTTTTCTTTTAAAAGTGAAATTGCTTAAAAAAAAAAACAACGGTAAATCTTTTGTAGCACAGCTTTTTTAGTAATACCTATGCATAAAATATGTACCTGCAAACATACTTAGGATTTGCGGCGGCAAAAAAAAACCTACTCTGAAAACGGCAAAAAAAAATATTTCTACCAAGGTACGAAACTATCGGTGGGCGAGTTCAACTCGCTCTTTGGCGTTATTTTTGTACCTACACTAGTAAATGTTGTTTACAATTTATAGAGATTCATCAAAAGTAACTGAACTCATGACTCAATAACACTATTTATAGAAGGCTAATAAAATAAACTTGACTCGGTAATAAATCAACAAAGGAAGTACTACCTATTTAATATTTTTTATTACTTAATATTCGATGCCACTTGCAGGCGAGGTTCTAGTCTATGATTTAGAACTTGGTGCCATCGAGAGCCATTAGCTTGTCTATTCTATTTATAAAAAAAAAAAATAACTTTGGGTCGCCTCTAGGAATTTCTCCAGTACCGTGGGTGCGTTTGCAAATATAAACCCACACACACAAACTGCCAGATCCAGATCAACTATCTGGTCCATACACATATTTGTTCCGTGCGGGAATCGAACCTGTCATGCAGAGCAACCGCCGTTAGAAAAATAGCAAAAAACACTCAAAGGAGACACGTAGACGATTTTGATGAAAACTACAACATTGTATTTTTCTCATCCTGTTTATCGACATCCAGAGATGATTGACCAAATCTATATTAATGCGAGCGAAGCCGCTGGTAACAGCTAGTATACATTATATGATGAGATATGGTATGTGAACTTTTTTTTGCATCTACGCGACTTATTTTTTTGAAGTGTTAACTTCATTAGCCGCTTTGAGCGATTTTTCGTAGGGGCTAAAACTTACGGGTTTGCATCAGCGACATGCTGATGTGATCGCGTCATCAAAATGCTAATGTGACGTGTTGCGCCAGTGAAAAATTAAAACTTTGGAATTATTATTAGCGGCCAAAAATGAAAAAAAATTAAGTTTTCGCTTCTGACTTTTCAAAAAGGAGGAGGTCCTATGTATGTGTACTTTTTTTTTGTGTATTTTCCGGTTGCTTCGTCAATTATGGAACGCTTGCCCTTGTCCCATGTTAATTGTTTAAGTTTTCTTCTTCGTTACCGTCCTGTTCCGCGTCACGCCAACCCTTTTCTTTCATATCACTCCTCACACAGTCCATCCATCTTTTCTTTGGCCGTCCCCTGCTAGTCAATAAACTATTTTATTTTTGGTCTTGGCTTGCAAGTTGCAACCGGCCCTAGGAGTGTTCTCAAAAATTCTAAAAACAGGTGTTATTGGCATTGATACGACCTTCGTTCTTGTTTCTAAGTATTTATTATTAATTTACTTTTTATTGTTCAATATGAGAACTAGATGAATACATTTCTTGATTCAGTAACACGTGATGTCAAATTTACTATAGTTTTGTTCGTATGATTGATGACATGATCAATAAAAATGTAATTTGATACACGTTTAGATATCATTATGACTCTTCGGCTTCACAATTATGTGAAACAAATACTTATAAAATTGATTACAAAATATGCACATTTTGACAAAAAATTACAAGATAACAATTTTTTCAGAAGTCGGTGTTCCTGTTTTTAATTCTTCGTGTTTTGACACCGACTTCCGAAAAAAAAGTTATTTTTCACTTTGTAGTGATTTTATTTGGAAGTCGGTTGTATTTGTTGGTAAAAAAGTTTTTTATATTTCACTTTTTTGTTGTGGTACCTAATATACAAGTTCTAAAGTAAGGTACCTACCTATAACGCCAGAATAGATTACCCGAATATCATGAAACTTGAACATAACCGGTGAAATGAGAGTGTACCAAGGGGAACTGTACACATCTGCCGTAGCGTAAACCGTATTGGCGTGATGTTATGTTATGAAATGGTATAAACAATAAACAGACATGCTATTGCAGAAATCTCGAAAAATTTACCGTACTTTATTGAAGAGTTCTGTTGTATATCTCCGAAGTTCTTCATCAGATCTTCATCAAATTCAAATAGAACCAATTTGGGAACATACTCTTTCAAACAAAAAATATTTTTCTAGAGCGGTCCAATAGTTGTTTCAAGTTGTATTTTTTATAAAAAAGATTCATTTTTCTCTCTTTATTTATGAGGGACTTGCAATCAATAACAGGTTATTCATGACTTAACCTGTTACCATTGCACGATCTATAGGTTAAGGCCGTAACAATGGTCACTTACAAAGATTTATAGCAACGTGAAAACATAACCGTCTCTTGTCGCGCAGTCGGATAAAAAGTCACTTTAATACCTGATGCTTTTGAGATGTGGTTCTGGATTAAAATGTGATTCTTTGGCCTGCATTCCACATCAATAAATCTGTTCTGCAACTTACAACAGATACAATATTAAAACCAGGTTCTCACTACCTGTCTGCAAAGAATCCTGGAGATTTTCGGTCACATCGCAAGAAAAGGAGGACATAAATAGGACAGCCAACCGTCACTGGCTGACTGGCCGTTCGATAGCAAGCCTCCGAGGGATCGGAAACCAGCACCACATGGATGAAAAAATATTCGCTCATCCCTTGAAAAAAGAACTCCTTAATACGCTTCACAATGCCAAAAATAGATACGGATGATGAAAATTGTTAAGAAAATTACTTAACATTGAGGAGATCACGACACTCAGTCAAAGTCAAAATACGACGTGAGGAGAAGGATAGACAAAATTCTACTAGCGCTATCTCTATATATACTGCCGAACTGCCGATGCACTTCTGAATATATTTATAACTGCATCCGCAGATATATATCAATGTTTTTTTGTAGACGGGTTTTAGTTTTTATTTTACTTCATTTTGTTTTTGTTATTTGTTTCTTAGGGTCTTTTCTGATTGCGTCGATTACCGATAACGGTTGGATATCTCATATACGTATTTTGTTAGGATAATTGTATGTGCTTCTTGATACAGTTGAACGATAGAGCGATATCGCTCACAGATCTCCTCCTTATTGAATTGCGAAGTACGTTCTTATGCAATGCAAATTTTTTTTTTGCTATATTGCTTCAAATGTACGGGGGCGCGCGACCGTTCCATTTTGTTGTTACTGTGATTTAAGTTGCAAAACCCCAGGAAGATTTTTGAATAACCCCAGAATTTTGAAGAAATCATTATTTGCATACATATTCGCGATATCGGTGGATACATATTCGCGAGCTGGCTGACCAAACCAGACGTATCCTCCGACTGCACAGCATGATTTTCTCATTGTTTACTTCTTTTTAATTCGCTTTTAAAGCAGTCGGGATTTTTTATTCTTTTAACTTTTTTTATTTATATCCTTATAGTTATTTTTTTTCGAATTAGGTACATTTAAATAAGTGTTACATATTTTTGGAATCACCTCTGAAACCCTTTATTTTGATTCACGATAGGTTTGGCAGAAAAAAAGAATTTGGACCCCCACAATATGGCGCCCAAAAACCGCCATTTTTCTATATTCCAATTTTAATGTAGCCAGTGACACTTGCAGGGTTAAGACGAATCGATTGACGAACCATCAAAATCGGCCCACGCGTTTGGTCTCTAGAATGCCACATAGGAATAAACATACTTACATACAAACATAGACTGATAAACACATTACCCTCCTTCGGCAGTCGGGTAAAAATATAACTTTACGTACTTTGACTATTCGTCTATGTAAAACTGCAATGGGTAAATACTTTATCACTCTAAATTACAAAGACACTGAGCGGCTGTTGGAGACCCAGTCATAGTAAACACACATTTTTTAAACACGTTTTATGAACATTTAACAGTTACACTATCCAGATACACATTTATTTATATAAAGGGACCATTGTACCATTATTATCTTTTCTTTTAATTTTAATATTTTTTATTTCCGTCATCAAAATTTACCAAAAAATAAGTTGTCTATAATTTTTGCATATAATATGACTGTTTTGCATTACAACAAAACAGGTATTATGTGTGGATAAAACACAGGTGTTGAGTTGTAGTAAGCTGTCTGTAAATCTGCTTTTACATGATGATCTAAGGGTAAAAACTTACCAAATTGTCCATGGTTTTATACCTGTCTCTTTCTCTCGAGGAGGCAATCTCTTGCGAATTGAGAGTGACGTTGACATTAGTTTGGCTTTTGCTTGGCTTGCTTGCTTGCGCTGTCAGCGATAAGGCCGCCTTTGTACCCGTAGAAATAAGTATTATTGTAAAAGAGATGTGTAACTTAATGTTTTGGTGTACAATAAAGTATATTATATTCATGACAACTTCATAGGGTCTTCAACTTACCAGCAAGAGAATTGTTGCAACACCTGTGTTTTATCCACACATAATACCTGTTTTGTTGTAATGCAAAACAGTCATGTAATGTGCTATTATAAAACACAGGTGTTGAGTTGTAGACCTGTTTGCAAATCCGTCTATATTTATGACGGAGTCCCCTTAAACAAAAAAAATATAGACATCCGAAATAAGAACCTCCTCGTTTTTGGGCAGTCGGTTAAAAATTGACAATTAAGTAAAACGATTAAGGTCAGTTCACACCGAAACGTGACGTGACACTGCACGCAATATTTTTAATAGCGCGGATGTTTTTGCAATTTAAAGTGCCAATCGCCGAGATATCGCATCAATTGCATCGCGCCATCAGGAGCGACGCTAAGAAAAATAGTTTGTCTAATAGTCTCGATATAGTCGGCGGAAAGTCTTCGGAAAAAACAATTAGTCCAGAGCCGTATTAAGCCAGTGCGGTATAATTTTAATTCGAGCCAAGGATGGCAGAATGTTAATTTGTTTAAGGTTAGAGATTTCATAATATGCTTTCTAATCTATTAAATATGGTACAGTGATAGTTTTTAAACAAAGCCATTATTTTTTTCCTCTTTTTTACAAAATATACCAAACTACATTATTCAGACAATTTTATTGTTTATACTATAGTAGTTTTGTGAAAGCCTGTGTACATTATTCATGAACTGTGAATACCTTTACAATGACTTTTCTAAGAGAACCTTAGATGCAAGAGTTATAGGTTACTCCTCGGACAGATTAGGTTTTCGTTTGTTCCTGTGTAATGAAATAGGTGTTACTTAGCCAATTTATGTAGTAAAGTAAAAGAACTAAGAGTATCTAACATGTAAAAACGAGCAAAGCAAGTTAGTTTTTTTTTATTCCAATCTCGGTTAAGCTAATTTTTGTTTGATAATTTATCCATTTTTATTTTATCATTTGCTTAGTAATGCTAAAAAAAGTTAGTACAGAAAATCAAAAATCCCGACTGCTTGTTAACGTATTTTTAGTTCGCTTTTTAAGCAGTCGGTTTTTTTGATTTTTTTATTTAACTTTTTTTATTTATAACTTTTTTGTTATTTTTTTCCAATTAGTTACATTTAGAAATATTTGTGTTATATAATTTTGAAATCAACTCTTAAAACCCTTCATTTTACACGATGGGTTTGGAAGGACAAATTGGGCCCCACAATATGGCGCCCAAATTCCACAATTTTCCTTTTTTCCAATTTTAATGTAGCCAGTGACACTCGCAAGGTTAAGGTGAATCGATTGACGTAAAAATCATCAAATTCAGCCAACGCGTTTGGTCTCTAGAACGCCACATTGGAACAAACATACATACCTACATAGACTGATAAACACTTTACGCTCCTTCGGCAGTCGGGTAAAAAAAAAGAAAAATTGGTATGCAAGAGCAAATGCAGTCAGCCCGAAACAATGATAGGGTCCAGCCTCGTAAAGGTTAGATTATTTTGATCATTCATACATTGTATTTACTTATGGTGTGGACTTTTTTTTTCATATCTAAAGCGTGAGGCCACCAAAGCGCAGGTCCTGTAGCATTTGCTACACCTGTTACGAGACTAATCCGGCCCTGAAGCAAGACGAGTATTTACTTGGGTTTTGACTTATTTTTTCATATCTTAAGCGCGGGGCTCACCAAAGCGCAGGTCCTGTAGCATTTGCTACATCTGTTACGACACTAATCCGGCCCTGAAGCAATATATCTATTATTAAAATCGATGGGTAAAACCACTAGATCTTAATTTTATACAGCTAAGTTACTTAGAATAGGTAGCAAACGTTTGGAATAACACTGGAACTCGTTTGTAGTTTATGTTTTTATTATTGCCTTTTTTATTTTAGTTTCTGAGCAAAAAAATATGTTTATGTACGTTAATGATTGCTCTTAATAACTCGGGAGGTGCAGTACATATGTAGATATTAATTTAATTGGATTTTATGACTTAGATTAGGAAACATTAACGTAAGCGAATGATTGTTTTTTTTTGTTCGAGCAAGTTGGTAAACATCCGGACGGAACAGAGAAGACGCAGCTGAATTTATATCATTACCAAGTTCATGGTTATCATTGTACTTAGGTATTTCTATATTTAAATTTTTAATTGAATCTTTGTAAGGAAAAGACAGACAATATGTCCTTGAATTTAAATAACAACTCATTTGTCTTGGTTAAGAACCCTGAACTTTTGGGGCTGAGCCAAGCGTTGAAAGTGTAACAACGCGCATTTATTTAGGCACTAGCAAGTATTTTATCATCCCAACTTTGGGGATGAAAAGAATCTTACTTAATATGTCCTATCCAAGCCATATTCTATCTGTGTTCCAAGTTTAGATGTGAAAACTTAAACGTAACCGACAGACAGACCCACCTTTGCATTCCTAATATTAGTAACAATTTACTAAGTGAAGATTAAGCGTAAATGAAAACGGGCATTAAATTCATGGATAAAAATGGCTGCCACCCTTAAATCGAAGTGTGTAATTTAGGTATAGTGCAACTGAGATGCAAGTTATCATGTTGTCATTACAATGCAAAATTTGGTGATTATAGGGTTATCAGATGTCAGGGTTTTCCTGGCTTTGGTCAGGATTCCGGGATCTATGAAAACGTCAGAATGTTTGGTTAGTATAAGGAAAGGAATATAAGTAAGCTCGGTATTGTTTTCCTACGACACGGATGAACTAGCAACCAAGAGAAATAAAACAAACAAAAAAAAAGATGTTGAATAATTGAATTAAATAAAAATTCATTTATTTCAGAACCAGTCCATATGCACACATAAAAAAAGTTATCAAAACATATTATAAAAAAAAAGTTAATTAAAAATATCAAAAAACCCGACTGCTTAAAAAGCAAACTAAAAAGACGTAAACAAGAAGAAAATCATGCTGTGCAGTCGGAGGATACATATTCGCGAGCTGGCGGACCAAAACCAGATGTATCCTCCGACTGCACAGCATGATTTTCTTCTTGTTTACGTCTTTTTAGTTTGCTTTTTAAGCAGTCGGGTTTTTTGATTTTTTTAATTAACTTTTTTTATTTACATCTTTTTAGTTATTTTTTTTTAGAATTAGGTACATGTAAGTGTTATATATTTTTGAAAATGCCTCTTAAAATCCTTTATTTTGATACCCCACACGATGGGTTTGGAAGAGGAAAAATTTTTTTTTCCCCACAAAATGTTTGTTTTTTCCAATTTAAATGTAGCCAGTGACACTCGCAGGATTAAGACGAATCGATTGACGTAAGAATCATCAAAATCGGCCAACGCGTTTGGTCTCTAGAACGCCACATAGGAACAAACATACATACATACATACATACATAGACTGATAAACACATTACCCTCCTTCGGCAGTCGGGTAATGAAAATTTGACACTAACAAAAAATTTAAATAGATAATCATAATTTTTATTTCTCATCACAATTTTCAGCAACATCATCTCATAAAAATTCATATCATAATGCCACAAAGGACAATGTGAGTGTGAGTGTGATTGGTGTGGGTGTGTGTTTAGTGTGTGTGTGTATGTGAATGTATGTAAGATGCGAGAGCGATAGATATAGATTATAGAAAGAAGAAAAGCGAAAGAATCTAACCTCAGAGTAAGAACTTATTTTTTTTTTTTTTATATTCCATAGGCTCTCGTCTGACGACTTTGTTGTTTGGCTTTCTTTAAACGATTCATGTAGATTTAGAGGTGGCTTTTTTGACTTATGCAGACAAAGAGTATAAAGTCGTTAGTACTTTTATTATTTGTATAATAAAACTAAAACTAAAGAATACCCAATTAACATAAAATGTTTGTGTATTCTTATACCTAATCTACATTATTTTTTTGCACATAATATTTATAATTACAAGACTTATAAAATCACGCGCGTTCACGGATGTAATGTCAGAACATTGTTTTTTTAGAAATTTGTTTTTTTTTTGTCAGGAATTTCCAGTTACACATCTAATGGCTCTAGACAAGTAACATTATATCGACGAAAACGTCACGTTAAAGGACCATGGGCACTTTTGTATGAACACTGGGCCCACTTTTCAAAATTGTGCAACAGTGACGAAACCTATGACATATGAAAGCTCTTGGCACGTACTTTATTTCATTCTATGGCAGCTAAGTTCAAATCCAGCGCAAAAATGGCGTTTTGGTATGTTACAAAAAATATCGTAAATGAAAAATGCGCATGACTTATACGGTATACGGATAGATTAAATAGGTAGGGTACCTACGCCGCATCGTCGGGGCTTATTTGGTGGAGAGGTGTGTCACCTACGTGGGACTTGATGCCGTCGTAAACTAGCACCGCATGTCGTGCGGTGTTCCAAAGGGTCTTAGGCCCGCCTCTGTGAAACATCGGGTACGACTGGGTGCTGAAGGGCGAACTCCAATCGGGCGTAGACCTGACGTATTAGGCGGACGATACGCGATACGATACGGCTGCGGTCTCACATACGGCGCTTGAAGATGGTCCACAACAAGTTGGAGACCATGGTTTTTTATGGTCCCCGGCGGGCGCCGCCGCCCGATGCCCACATCGTTGTCGGGGGGGATCGAATCGCTGTTGAATCAACCATGAAGTACTTGGGATTGATGCTCGACAGCTGGTGGGATTTCGGCCGCAACTATCAGTGCAGTGGCTGATGCGATCTCAACGCTGCTTCCAAATCTGGGGGGCCCAAGCGCCACCGGTAGGCAGCTCTATGTGGGAATCGTGCGATCGATGGCCCTGTAAGGGGCCCCGATCTGAGCGGCTGATCTGACGGCCGGCAGTACCGCTGTTCTACGAAAGCCGCAGAGAGCGATGGGCATCAGAGTCATCAGGAGGGATATATATCTCCTATGAGGTGGCTTGTGTAGTGGCTGGATCCCCACCCTGGGACCTGGGGGCGAAGGTAATCGCGTTACTGTATTGGTGGAGCGAGGTAGCGCAGGCGCACCTCGCGGGCCGCGACGGGCCGATGCAGCGACATATGGAGTTGCGTCAGTCTCAGCTCCGTGAGGTCCTGGAGTCGGAATGGCGGGACAGGCTTTCACGCCCTACCACCATTCTGCACCATCGAAGAGGTCCGGCCAGTGTTTGAGCGCTGGCTCGGGAGGTGGCACGGCTCCCTGTCGTTTCGGGTAATGCAGGTGCTCTCGGGGCATGGTTGCTTCGAAAAGTACCTGTGTCGCATAAACAGGAAGTTGGAAGCCCGGTATCACCACTGCATCGACTACCGGCAGGACACGGCGCGGCATACGCTGGCAGAGTGAGCCGCTTGGGAGGAGCCGCGTCGTACCCTCGTCTCTGAAATAGGCAGTGACCTTTCGCTGCCAGCCGTAGTCGAGTCTATGGTCGGCAATGGGGAGTCCTGGGGCGCGGTGGTATACTTCTGCGAAACAGTCATCTCGCATAAGGAGGCTGCGAAAAGGGAGAGAGAGATTTTATCTACTCTTCCGATCCACAGCAGACGCGCCCAGCGTCAGTGGAGGGCAGAAACGCCCTCTTACAGCCCCCCTAAATGGGTCCGAAGTTGTGGCGCGTAGTGTTCTACGCGCGCCCATCTTAGGCGTCGCGGGGGGAGTCAAACACCTCACTCCTACCCAACACGATGTCGAGCTCCGCAGATGCGGGTCAGCACTAGCCGGAGATTGCGAAAGAATCGTACGTTCCCGCGACCTCCGAAGTGTGAGGTGGATCCGCCCCACAGGGCGGAGGACATTCAATGAGGATTTTCCACCTCGGAACATTAAAAAATAAAAGGTAGGGTAGGCAGGGTAGTTCCGGTAGATAGGGTAGGCACTGTAGGCAGGCACGGTAGGTTAGGCAGGGTAGGTAGGGTTGGTAGGATAGGCAGGGTAGGTAGAGTAGGTAGATATGTTAGGTAGCTAGGGTTGACGGGAGTGAACCTGCGGACACAAAAATTATACATGACATGACGCTCCCGTCATGACTACCTAGATAGGGTAGATACCTTACCTACCACACCTTCCCTACCTACTCCACCTACCCTACCTACCTACCTACCCAACCAGGGCACTCTAAACCTATTATATTGATCTTTTTATTGTATTTTTAATCAAATAAGAGCTATTTATAATCTGAATATCAAAACAAAACAGATTTTCAAAAAAGCACCAAAACACCATTTTCGCGCTGGATATGAACTTAGCTGCCATAGAATGAAATAAAGTACAGTTCAAGAGCTATCATATGACATATAATTCATCACTGTTGGACAATCTTGAAAAGTGGGCCCAAAATGACGCATGGTCCTTTCACGTTAGATTGGTAAATTGACATAAATGATAATAATAAATGTTCTGTAAGTTGGTTTGTACAAACACTTTTACATGTCGATCATATTTATTAAAATTAGATGAGGTCGGCGTTTCCTGTCTGACTTCTCTGAGAAGAAAGGCCGAAACAAAGTAAGAGGTCACAGTCTCTTTTAAAGTCCAGACAAAATCTTGGTTAGATCATGTAGACTGATGTCTGAAATGGTCTTTTGAGGAAAGAACCAGCCAGATTGAGTGGACCTGTCCAGTCAGTGCATGCATTTGTCAATAACCGTGCAGCTCAACTCAGAATTTGAGGAGCTCAACGAATTGACGAACAATACCAAAGAAAGGACATTCAGGTAGGCCGTATAAATACTCAAACTGCCAGACCATGATTAAAATTTAACTAAGTTAAAAAAAAAAAAATGTCACATGCATTAAGTTTACCTCACGTTAGGCAGGTGAAAACTGATGTGATGATAAAGGGTGAAGAATTGAATCCTGAAAATAGCACAGTATTCTTGGGCCTAACTTTGGATGCTAAGCTTCAGTGGGGCCCACTTATAGATAAATTGTCAAAGAAGCTTTTTTTTTTCATAAATGTAAGGGATCGTTGAGCACTATCGAAAACGTGATCAATCTATTAGATTTTGGCATTTCGTCCATCGCTATTGCTAACTTCGAATGATACTTATGTAAACACCCTGGTAACTCTAGGAGCCTGCCTAAATGTTAGGACCTAGCCATGCCTTAATGTTATTGGTTATTCCACACGGATTCGTTGTTTGCAAATTAGTCTTCTCCACAGGCCCTACCATGAGCCCCCACAGGGGTTTTACAATGGTAATAACCTTGCTCTGATGCTCATGCTAGGGACCCTGATGTATCTACAACTATGCCATATGCTACATTTTTTACAGTGGGTAGATCCTTGCTAGTGACAGGCAGGATTTTTAGCAGGTGAGATACAAAAGACGATTTTTTGCTAAAAAACCTTTCTTTATTTATTTATTTTGTTTAGAGTCGTGGAGAACATAAAATATACCCTGGCTGTCGAGAAGTAAGAGTTGGGCACAAGATTGAGATTTATATTTTGATGCAAGGGGGCAAAGATTTGCATTGCAGCCGAAGCGAAGGCGAGGACGTTATGGTGCCAAGAGTGCAATAACAAACGCTCACTTGAAACAATCGACGATTTTCTACACTTTGGTAATGAAATAATAAATATAATCTTTTTTCTGAGATTTTTTTATGGCTCGATTATTTTTTTCATGCATCTTGTTCTAAGTTGCAAGGAGCGAAATTAATCTAAATAGGAACCACGTTACGCACGTTCACGTTTTCAGCATTAGTGCATAAATAAAAAAGTTGCGTGTGAAATTGATGCGATGTGAGCTTAGAAACGGTGCTATCGAAGCCAGCTTTTGAGTAAGTGTGTTATAAAAAATCTGTTACGGTGCGGGTTCCGACTCACCATAATATGAAAGCTTTCATGAATGAGGAATTTCGACTCGGAGGAATAAGCATGTCGTTGATCCAATATTTTTGTAGCTAAGCTATTTCACACGATTTGGTTCCTTTGGCTTATATCACATAATCCGTGATTTTTCCAAGATTAAAGAAACGTTCCGTATGGTGCCGGACGTAAAGAATTTCACCATCCCATGTCTTCCCGTGGGTGTCGTAAGAGGCGACTAAGGGACAAACCAGAGAATGGGCAGCCGCGTTCTCTGTGCTTCTATAACAGCCATACTGCGATCGCCAACACGCCTGCCAAGCGTGGCGATTATGGCAAAACCCCCCACATAATGAATAGCACAAATAAAAAATGGCCCCTAGTGCCCGGCAGCCTGCCTACCCTCGACTACGGTAGCGGTCGAGGTTATGGCATGGCAAGGGGTGCCAAGAATCTCCGGACGGGATCCGGCTACCCCAACAAACACCGATGACTGGACCTGGCAACATACAACACACGCACACTTCGGACCGACGAAAAGATCACCGAACTCGGAGAGGAATTGAGCAGGTTGCGATGGAGTATTATAGGGTTATCTGAAGTCCGAAGAGAGGGTGAGGACTCGATAATCCTCAAATCCGGTAACCTGCTCTATTTCCGAGAGGGTGACCGGCAGTCCCGGGGTGGTGTCGGGTTTATCGTCCACAAGTCTCTTGTGAACAACGTCGTGAAGATCGAGAGTGTGTCGAATAGGGTGGCCTACCTTATACTCAGAATATCCTCAAGATATTCTCTGAAGGTCATACAGGTCTACGCCCCAACCTAGACACACCCCGACGACGAGGTAGAGACCATGTATGAGGATATCTCCAGAGCCATGCAAGGTTTCAAAACTCACTTCACCTTTGTCATGGGGGACTTCAACGCGAAACTGGGCAAACGAGACGAGGATGAGCTGCAAGTGGGGCAATTTGGAGTTGGACGTCGGAACCACCGAGGTCACTACTGGCCAGTTTTATGGAGAAGAAGGGCCTCAATATGATGAAATCCTTCTTCAAAAAGCGTGAACATAGGAAGTGGACCTGGCAGAGCCCCGATAGTGCAACAAAAAATGAGATCGACTTCATCATGTCAACCAAGAAGCAAATGTTCAATGATGTATCTGTGATTAATTCGGTAAAAACTGGGAGCGATCACCGCATGGTAAGAGGCACATTGAACATTAATATTAAGCTGATGAAGTCCACGCTCCATCCAGTACAGATCCAGGTCCAAAACCACGAGAGCTTTCAGCTCGAACTCCAGAATCGTTTCGAGTGCCTAGGGAGTTCCGTGGACGAATACAGTGACGGGTTCGTGGAAGCTGTCCATATGGTCTGGTCTAAGTTTTTCAAGACCCGTCGTACAGATGGAATCGAAAAGCTCTCTGGTCCTACTCTGAAGCAGAGGCGTGAGATGATCCTGCAGTCTTCAGATAAGGCGTGCAAATACTGGCAGCTCAATAGACAGACCTCTAAATCCTTGAAAAGAGACTTCCGCCGCTTTAATACCGAGCGTATTAAAGACGCGACTGAGCGAAATAAAGGCTCCAAGGTATTTTCAAGGAATCTGTCTATTGAGCAGAGCCAGCTTACGAGACTGAAGACCGACGATGGCAGGATCGTATCCGCCAAACCGGAGCTTCTGAGGGAGATCGAGACATTATATGGGCAGTAGTACACATCAATCAGCATGCCCGTTGCGAACGTCTAGCAAACGACCCAAGAGCTAGATTGACCCGGCACTATACCGAAGATATCCCGGACGTCAGCCTGTACGAGATTAGGATGGCTCTGAAACAGCTTAAAAACAACAAGGCGCCGGGTGACGACGGAATCACGGCTGAACTCCTGAAGGCGGGTGGAAAACCGGTCCTTAAGGCCCTTCAGAAGCAGTTTGATTCCGTCATACTCGAGGGCAAAACGCCACAGGCATGGTGCGTGGGTGTGGTGGTACTCTTCTTCAAAAAGGGCGACAATGCCCGGCTGAAGAACTATAGGCCCATCTCACTTCTTAGCCACGTCTACAAATTGTTTTCAAGAGTCATCACGAATCGTCTCGCGCGCAGGTTTGACGGTTTCCAGCCTCCCGAACAAGCGGGATTCCGAAAAAGCTTTAGCACCGTAGACCACATACATACGCTGCGGCAGGTCATACAGAAGACAGAAGAGTATAACCTGCCTCTCTGTTTAGCATTTGTGGACTACGAGAAAGCCTTCGATTCGATCGAGACTTGGGCTGTACTGCAGTGTCTCCAACGGTGCCAGATCAACTACCGGTACATTGAGGTATTGAAGTGTTTGTACAAAAACGCCACCATGTCAGTCCGTATTCAGGATCAGACCTCGAAACCAATCCTTCTCCAGCGCGGCGTGAGACAGGGAGATGTAATTTCTCCAAAACTGTTCACTGCTGCCCTGGAGGATGTCTTCAAGGTTATGGATTGGAAAGCGCTTGGGATCAACGTTAATGGTGAGTACATCACTCACCTTCGGTTTTCCGACGACTTAGTGGTCATGGCTGAGACCATGGAGCGACTCAGTAAAATGCTCGATGACCTCAGTAGAGCTTCCGAAAGAGTGGATCTTAAAATGAACATGGACAAAACCAAGGTCATGATGAATGCTCATGTAACACCCACTCCTATCAAGATCGGAGACTCTATACTCGAAGTTGTAGATGATTATGTCTACCTGGGACAAACGGTCCAGTTAGGTAGGTCCGACTTCGAGAAAGAGGTCAACCGTCGAATCCGACTCGGCTGGGCGGCGTTCGAGAAGTTGCGTGGTATCTTCTCGTCCAATTTACCGCAATGTCTCAAGACAAAAGTCTATGACCAGTGTGTGTTGCCAGTGATCACCTATGGGACCGAGACGTGGTCGCTCACAATGGGCCTTATCAGAAAGCTTAAAGGCACCCAAAGGGCAATGGAGAGGGCTATGCTCGGCATTACCTTGCGTGATCACGTCAGAAATGATGATATCCGCAGAAGAACCAAAGTTACCGACACAGCCCGAAGAATTGCCAAACTTAAGTGGCAGTGGGCAGGGCACATTGCTCGCAGAACGGATGGCCGATGGGGCCGAAAAGTTCTGGAATGGCGACCGTGAACCGGAAGACGATATGTTGGAAGGCCTCCCACTAGGTGGACCGATGACCTGGTTAAGGTTGCGGGAAGGCGCTGGATGCGAGACACACGGGATCGGTCAATGTGGCGACGCCTGGGGGAGGCCTATGTCCAGCAGTGGACGTCTTTTGGCTGAAATAATGATGATGATAAAGAAACAGCGATAGTGTAGTTTTTATTAGTGAAAAATATAACCAATTGGATTAGTACATCCTAAAAATACCATTGACAAAACTTTTTAACAAACAAACAAACATGATGTCTTTACAATAGTAGTTCCAGATCAGTTTGCTTTTTGTGTAGCATGATTCGTCGGTTTTTGTTTTATATGTTTATTTTGAGTAGGTAGAGAATTAACCATACTCAATATAATAAATGCGAAAGTCAATCTGTTGGTTTGTTCACGTCACAGTCAACTAAATTTAATTTAACATATATATAGTCTAGGACCTGGGGAAGGACATGACTTAGGATATTTTTTTACCAAACGCGGGCGAAGCCGCGGATGGAAGCTAGTTATCACCAAAATGGCTTCAGAAAAGTCATCATCTGCCTAGCCTTTTCCCAACTATATTGGGGTCGGCTTCCAGTCTAACCGGATTCAGCTGAGTACCAGTAATTTACATGGAGCGACTGCCTATCAGACCTCCACAACCCAGTAACTGGGTAACACGGTACCCCTTGGCAAGACTGGTGTCAGATCTCAAGCTTCTGACTACTCAACGACGTCTGTAACGACTGTTAAAGATCTTTAAATGACAGCCGAGACCAACGGCTTAACGTGCTTTCCGCGGCACGGAGGAAACTCGGTATGTTGAAATGGTCACCCATCCACGACCGACCTCGTCAAGCATTGCTTAACCTTGAAGATCGACCAGTGCGGCTGTTATTATTTAGCCACGAGCTTCTCCCACGGGCGTCAGAAAAGTCGCTATCATCAAAACAATTTTACATAATTATTCTCGGGTTTTCGGAAACAAACTGAGTAATCTGTTAGTCTTATATTTTATTAATAAACTAGGTGTGGCCGCGGCTTCGCTCCCATCAACTGCCTACCCTACCCTACCCTACTTACCTACCTACTTACCCGGCCTATCTACCAACCATTTTTTTTTCTAGGATCATTCTTTTTCGGAGAATTTAAACACTTTTTTTGCGTGTGTTGTATTTTACTTCTTGAACACTTATTCATCTAACTTTTGATAGAGTGAACCGATTGTGATGAAATAAAAACTAAGTAAAACTTAAGTTACGCTCAATTTTTATATATAAAAGTTATCTACATTGGTTTCGTACATTTTACATGACGGGTGCACAACTAAACAGACAAAAAAGACAAATATTCTGGAAATGGGTTAATTTGGTTATCCTTTAACACCCTGGCTATTTTATTTTGGCTGTACAAAAACGAATTTTCTACTGATTTAAAGATAGATTAGGCATTAACAGAAAATCCCAAGAAACGTTTTTCAATTAAATCGTGACGTAGGTAAAAAGGTATTAGAATGATAAATAAAATAAATAAACAGACCCGTCTGGTTTTTTGGAGTCAAGTCTTATTATTATTATATTATTTGTCTTAAGTAGTATATAAAGTGCAGTGCTCAAATAATATTAATGTTATTCCGTAAGTTCTCTTCTTAAAACTTAGTTTAATTAATACTGGAAATTTAAAAGTGTTTCAAATTGAGTAAGTACCATTTTATTCAATATTTTTTCTGGTTTTGCATTAGATCTTTATTTGTTAGGGCTGATATTCCAATGGTTAGTTAACATTTACATGATGATTTAAAAATGACAGTGTGATAGTTATTGTATAAGAAGTTTTTTTTATTATTAATAGGCTCGCGCTTGACCACTATCTCACCTGATGGTAAGCGATGATGTGGTCGACGATGTAGCACGCTTACCTAGAAGAAACCTATTCACTCTTGACTTAAAAACTCCAAGGTTGTAGCTATCAGGAAATACAGACTCTGGCAGGGAATTCCACTCCATAGCTGTACGCATAATGAAAGTATTCCCAAAACGTTTGGTGCGAACCTGGGATGTCCACCATGTACCGATGACGCATCGCCGTACGTCTTGTAGTCCGATGATGGAACGGGCTAGGAGGAATTAGTTCATGCAATTCTAAGTTACGATATACTTATTCCCACATTTATTCTCCAGATATTCTTATCTGACTATTGAGAAATCATTATCTAATGTCATACTGCCGGGTAAATACCTGACTGGCCTGATTTTTAATAATCGGATAACTTTTTAAAAAGTTATCTGGTTTGACATCTTTTTAATAATATAGCTGTCAAACTGGAATTTTAATTCCTCTGGGTAAATAATCCCATATTACATTTTAAACTGGAGACCATTAATAAATTGATATCAAATGTTATCCGGTGGTTAGTGATTTGTATCAAATTCTTTAACTGCAGATTACTTCAATTGTGGTATTGTTAGTGTTAGGTATAGATTTCTCAGTTTAAAAATAAAATAACGTTGTTAGAAGTCTGTCCGTCAGAATGTGTCACTACCATTTTACTACAAGATTTTAATATTAACCACCTTTTTCACAGTACAAGGAAATAATTGTTTTAACCGCTAAATAATGGTGTAATATAATTATGAAAAGTATATTAAGAGGTGGGATTCGCCATAATATGAGTAATCGAGAGAAAAACAAAACAACATACAAACGCTTGTGGGGTATTATTAAATTAAATCATTCAAAAGAGTATGGAGTTTCAAAGAGAGTTTATTTAGATCAGTTTATGTTGCTGGTATACGCGATTCTAATAACCAAAGCCTTTTATATGTTTTATTTTAGTTTTTTATTTTTGTTTAGTTTATTAGTCCATTATGTAAATGTAAATTAGGGGAAGTAGTGAGTCGGCCCCAACACAAGTATTATTAATAACTTAATGGGGCTGCCTCATAATACACATATGTAATAATTTTGGAACAATAAACAATTTATTTATTTATTATTTATTTAAAGCCCTATTCTAATAGGTATAAACTTAGACTGAAAACAGACGGCCTACATTATGAACTGCACGCCAAATGGGTTGCAAAGCGCTATCGAAATGTCACGTGAACAATCCCTTACATTTCGGCCTTTCGACAGTTGCCATCGCAGAGAGATCTTTGTCCATAGCCTCTTGAACAGTGAGTTGTTCGACACCCACTAAGCTAGTTAATTATTGGAGATCAACCATATAGGGATATTTCCTGGGTAAAAAAATATATATTAGTCCGCCAGTGAGATTATCAAATAATATTGGACACGTATTTTTTTCTTAACCAAATCAATAAAAATTTATAAAGTTAAAGTTGGGGCCTTGTGACGTCACTAAGGCAGTATAAAGTGTACTAGCGGCGTGACATCACACGATATTTCAACGCATTATATCTTCGTCACTTTATGGTTACTTGTCAAAAGAAAAAATACGTGTCCAATATTTTTTATTGGTCTACCTGACGGACAAATAAAAAAAAATCAGTAAACTACCCTATTGCTACCATGTTGTACTTTCTTTTACACATTCTTAGCTTTAATTTAGCAATTAAATGAGAAATTCATCTCTGTCGACATAAAATTGGTTCTGCAGGTAGCCCTAAAACATACTTGACTTAAAATTATTTTAAGTTCATCGCTTACCATCAGGTGAGATAGTTTTTTTTTTTTTTTTTTTTTTTTTATCTATTATAGGCTCGCGCTTGACCACTATCTCACCTGATGGTAAGCGAAGATGTGGTCTACGATGGAGCACGCTTGCCTAGTAGTAACCTATTCACTCTTGACTTAAAGACCCCTAGATTGTAGCTATCGGGAAACACAGACTCCGGCAGGGAATTCCACTCCTTAGCTGTACGCATAATAAAAGTATTCTCAAAACGTTTAGTGCGTATGGGTGGGATGTCCACCATGTACCGATGGCGCATTGCCGTACGTCTGGTAGTCCGATGATGAAACGGGCTGGGCGGAATTAGATCATGCAATTCCATCGCACACTCCCCGAAATGTAACCGATAAAAAACCGACAAGCTGGCAACTCGGCGACGATGTTCAAGGCTCTGGAGTTTTGACTTAACCAGTGCCTCATCGCTGATGAGCTTCTTGGCCCGCTTTTCGATCGACTCTAGTGCATCAAGCTGATATTTGGCAGATCCGTCCCAGAGATGAGAACAGTACTCCATGCATGATCGAACTTGCGTTTGATACAAACTGAGCAGCTGTTCTGGCGTGAAGTACCTTCTCACCTTTGCAAGGATCCCCAGCTTTTTGGCAGCCAGTTGAGCCTTTGCCTCAATGTATGGGCCAAAATTGAGCGTCGATGTCAACGTAACGCCAAGAAGCTCAAGATGGTCAGTTATTGGCACGGTTACATCTCGGAAAGTTGGAGCCGGGTGAAATTGGCTCTTTTTAGCGGAAAAAAGACACGCCTGAGTTTTAGCAGCATTAAACCTGATCAGATTGGCATCGCCCCATTCGGAGACTGCCTGCAAGTGGTGGTCAAGCGCGAGCTTAAATAAGACAAAAAAAAAGTTGTTCCCAATAAGTAACGAAATGCATTTCTTCTTGATATTAATTAAAGAAAAGAGCCGTTTTATATCAATATTTGAATCAATTTATCTAGGAAATCCCGCTTTGTTATCAACAGTAAATTAATTCTGTGAGCTTTCTTGTACATTAAGGTTTATATTGACATAAGTTTTGTTTCCGTTCAATTGCTGTACAAAGAACTTAACGCCATTACCAATTCTCCACAGAAAGTGGTTGATCTTTAAAACTGTTTTGAAAGGTGCCTCTCAAAACAATTTTAACCTTGCAACTAGATACCACTGGGTCAAGATGATGATAAGGGTAAATTAGATAGTTATTAGCGTTCGAATTATATATACCTATTAAAAAAATCTCTTCATACTATTGCGGCTGTCAGCCAGCGGCTAACTTCAAGTAAACAATCGATAGGTTCTACTATTTTAAATGATTTTACATTCGTACGAGTGTTCAAAACTTACCAGAACTATTTGTCTGCTAGCCTGAGTTCTGTAACTCTTTTTGAACCTATCTCGTTTTCTTATTCACACAGCTTATCTTTGGCACTATGAAGCGCATCGTGGCACTTCCCTATCTATTATAAAACATTATCCTTTTTATTACAGCCGATTCAACATGAAAACCGTATTCCTTCTGTGTGCACTCGTGGTCGCCGTCAGCGCTCGACCCGATGACGGGTACACAACCCGATTCGATGGTATAAACTATGAGGAGATCATAACCAACGAAAGGTTGTTTGAGAACTACCACAAATGTATGTTGGAAAATGGCCCGTGCACAGCTGAGGGCAAGGAAGTTCGATGTAAGTTTTGCTACCTCTATGTCTTTTCAATTAAACGCTAAATTAAAATGTAAGAGGGCTTAACACCAATCCCATAAATTTTGGGTTTTTGTAATCGCTGTCGCTTGTCGGACGATAGCCGGTTTAACGAGAGCCCTTTTATGACCAATTAACAAATTATACTTATTTAAGGCGTATATGTTCCCCAATATTAACGCGGTACTGGCCGTGTGCCCGCTCGGTGTCAGAATATCAATATTTGACATCCTTTTAACATTTTTGTTTGCAAAATATTTTTTGATTTACATAATGCTTTGTAGGTTAAGAAGAAATTTGAAATTATATTTTTCAGTGTGATATATTTTTAAACGTCTAAGTCGTTTTGAAAAGAAGCGACTCTTTTAAAGCGAAAGTGTTAGTCGTACGAAAAAACATGTTTCACAAATAATGTACATAAATCAATACATTTTTTTTTTTCAAACCTTTTTACCTAGCCGTTACTAAGGAGAATGCTTTAGAAAGTAACCGTTTTACGGCACTTGGGCGGAGTAAGAGCCTTAATTAATGTTAATAATCAAGAATAAAGATTAGATCTAATCAGCAAACATAAATAAGTTTTTCAGTCAGTATACAGGTTCACCTTAAAAAGACCGTGTTTTTATAAATCAGACTCTAAAACGCAAGTAAACGAACTTACAAAGAAGTCTCACCTTCTATTATCCTTGCATTGTCATTGTTTCATAATTAATTTCCATTTATAGCTCACATCGAGGATGCACTGAAGACCAAATGCTCCAAGTGTTCGGCCAAGCAGAAAGAAGGAGCCCGCTACGTCATCAAATATATGATCAAACACAAGCCTACTCACTGGAAGGCCCTCTGCGACAAATATGACCCCGAGCGCAAATACGCCAAACAATATGAAGAAGAACTCAAAACCGTTTCTTAAGTAACAGCTAAAGACCACACTGCAGCAGTGATGCCTCTCTGTGACGTAATGGGTTGTTTTAAATAAACTTGTGATAATATTTGTTGTTTCTTTATTTCATAACTATCTGACTCGACAGACGGTGTCCCTACAAACACACTTTCAGTTTTTCCGAAATGTCTTATTATCTAGGTAATTGTTTGTCATTCTTTAAGCACTACAAACATTGAAACCCTTCCATACGTTCTCAAGTGACTGAAGTGAAGTGTACTTACCAACGAACAATATTTTTTACATTTTTATATAGACTACGAGGTTCTGCAAGCGGCTTCGCCCACGTGTTAGTCGGAAATTATCTCACGGGAAACTACGACCGGGACAAAAAGTAGCCTATGTGCTATTCTAGATTATATTCTGTCTCTGTATCAAATTTCATTCAGATCTGTTCAGCCATTCTGGCGTGATTGAGGAACAAACATCCATATATTCATCAATACTTTCGCATTTATAATATTACTAGCTTTTGCCCGCGGCTTCGCACGCGTAGACTACATGCTTTTCCTTATCATATTTTAACAGTATGTACAGAAATAAATAATAATAATGTAATGCGAAAGTGTTTCTTAGGACAGACTTATACTTACCTACTTTATCATCAATACGCTCTATCCTTGTCCCGTCCCTATCCCTTCACTATTTCTGTGTTTATCCATGACTAATAATAAGTAATCATAAGCATAAGTAAGTAATTAAATTAAAGTATTTTCTTATAAACAACATTTTAAATCATTTTGGATGTTGACGCCAATATCACCAGACTATTTGATGAGCTAACACGTGAACGCGCTACATAGAACTGTCCATGAAAAAAGCAATTCTCCCTCAAATCTACACCAGCATACTTCAAAGTTTGTCCTTGAGCCTTATTAATTGTCATGGCGAAGCAGATTTTCCCGTCCCTATTTAATTCCTATATTTATGTGTTGAGCCATTTTATAGTTACCAACAGACTTTAAAGTATTGAAAGTATTTTTAATAATTTTTCCTTTGTAAAAGAAGGACTTTTGTACACAACATTTCATCCCCCATGATCCGCCTCCCCAAGGATGGAATTCCCAAAAGACCTTAATTTGCGTTAGATTTTAATCTTCAGCCCAAACCCAAAATTCGAAGATCCAAACTTCAAAACTGACCGACTTTCATACAAACTTTCATCCCCTATATCACCCCTTTAGGGGTGGAATTCACAAAAATCCTTTCTTAGTGGATACCTGCACAGTATAAAGTATCTATGTGCAAAATTTCAAGTCTAGACGATTTCATTATGCCCATGACTTTATCCCCCTTTTCCCCCCTAATGGGATCTTCAAAATCGCTGAGACACATGTAAATTATTTTTTAACCTTCAGCCCAAACCCAAAATATGAAAACCCTGACTTTAAAACTGACGGATTTTCATACAAACTTTCATCCCCTATTTCACGCCCTTAGGGGTGGAATTCCAATCCAGAACCTTTTAAACATCCTCTAGCGCAGCAGTGAACAGTTTCGGAGAAATGACGTCTCCCTGTCTCATTCCGCGCTGGAGAAGGATTGGTTTCGAGGTCTGATCCTGAAGACGGACTGACATGCTGGCGTTTTTGTACAAACACTTCAACACCTCAATGTACCGGTAGTCGATCTGGCACCGTTGAAGAGACTGCAATACAGCTCAAGTCTCGATCGAATCGAAGGCTTTTACATAGTCCACAAACGCTAAACAGAGAGGCAGGTTATACTCTTCGGTCTTCTGTATGACCTGCCGCAGCGTATGTATGTGGTCTACGGTGCTAAAGCCTTTTCGGAATCCGGCTTGTTCGGGAGGCTGGAAATCGTCTAACCTGCGCGCGAGACGATTCGTAATGACTCTTGAAAACAACTTGTAGACATGGCTAAGAAGTGAGATGGGCCTATAGTTCTTCAGCCGGGCATTGTCGCTTGGCATCAACGTTAATGGCGAGTACATCACTCACCTTCGATTTGCCGATGACGTAGTAGTCATGGCTGAGACCATGGAGAGCCTCAGTAAAATGCTCGATGACCTCAATAGAGCTTCCGAAAGAGTGGGTCTTAAAATGAACATGGACAATACCAAGGTCATGATGAATGCCTATGTAACACTCACTCCTATCAAGATCGGAGACTCTATACTCGAAGTTGTAGATGATTATGTCTACCTGGGACAAACGGTCCAGTTGGGTAGGACCAACTTCGAGAAAGAGGTCAACCGTCGAATCCGATTTGGCTGGGCGGCGTTGGAGAAGTTGCATGGTATCTTCTCGTCCAATTTACCGCAATGTCTCAAGACAAAAGTCTATGACCAGTGTGTGTTGCCTTTATTATTTTATCGAATTATAAAAATTACATGTAAATTGATATAAAATGAGCATAAACTGAACTGCCGTCGTGTTCTAAAAGCTAGAGCCATGGACTTCCATTCTGGATGTCTCGTGGGAAAGATTTCCACGGGCAGGTACAAATAGTGAAATATCACTTTGCTTTCAATTTCTGAATCCTACCGACACGACAAAGACATAGTCAGAGGGTATCAGTGGTATTCGAGGTATGAAAACTGGTTCCTCCCCAGCACTTCTAGTAGGTAAATTCGTACAAACTTTAACACCTCTTTTTACCCGTTTTAAATAGGTAAAAAGAGGTGTTAAAGTTGATGGAATTCAAAACATGCTTAAGTACGTTTTTCTTTAATTTTATTGAAGAGCAGAAATACTAAGTTTCAAATAATTTTGATGATAAATAATTTATTTTTCATACAAACTTTAACACCTCTTTTTACCCCTTTAAGGTATGAAATTCAAAAAATCCTTAAAACAGTATGTTTTATTTAGAGGCTAAATGTCATATCTCGTTCATTTCAAATAAAAAATGACAGAGTTTCATACAAATTTTCATCCTCTATTTAACTCACTTATGGATTGAATTTCGAATAATCCTTGCTTATTCCTTGTCTACATTATAAAGGGAACCTCTGTGCAAAATTTCAGCTTTCTAGGTCCAAGGATGACGGGGCTGGGCGTTGATGAGTCAGTCAGTCAGTCAGGACTTATCTTTTTATTAATATATAATAAATTATAGAAGATGTATTGAAGAGCAGAAATACTAAGTTTCAAGTAATTTTGATGATAAACAATTTATTTTTGTTACAAATTTTAACACCCCTTTTTACCCCTTTAAGGGATGAAATCCAAAAAATCCTTAAAACAGTATTTTTTATTTAGAAGCTAAATGCCATTTCTCGTTCATTTCAAATGAAAAATGACAGAGTTACATACAAACTTTCATCCTCCATTTAACTCCCTTAGGGGTTGAATTTCGGATCATTATAAGGGGAACCTCTGTGCAAAATTTCAGCTTTCTTTTGTGCTTTCTTTCTGGGCTAGGCGTTGATGAGTCAGTCAGTCAGTCAGGACTTTTCTTTTTATTCATATAGATTACTAGCACTCCACCCGTGACTTCGTTCGCGTGATTTCGTTTATCCTATAAATGATTTTCTTTTATGCAGTTAGTGAAGGCGACCAACAATAAGCTATTAATAAAACAATAAAAAACTGGGTATCGTAGATATACAGGGTTTATTGGATTGGGACGATTCGTTATTTGATTTAAAAAATAATACATTTTAGGTTACCGCCACAAAGTAAAATCCTCCCCTAAAAACTTATCAACCCTTTTTTGCCCCGTTGAGGGTCGAGTTTTGAACAACCTAAATATGCTATTCACTCTTTTCTTCTCTTTTTTATTTATCGTTTATGTTAGTCAGATTGCGCAGTGAGATTCCTCAAAAAAAACTTTAACACTTTAACGCTAACCCTATCTGGGAGGGAGTTTCTAAAATGTTTTATGTAAATTTTGATTATCAACTTTATCCCCAAGGAATTCGATTTTACATACAAAATAATTTTAACCCTTTTCACTTTTTGAAAGGTTGAATTGCCGAAAAATCGCGCCTTAGTGCTCCCCTAGAACCCTATGTCAAAAACGAAACCCTGTCCAGTAAGATTCTTAGCTTTGGTTTCGAGAAACTTATAATGGAGCTATAACTTATGGAGGAGCTCGTGGCTAAATAATAGCAGCCGCACGGGTCGATCTTCAAGGTTAAGCAACGCTTGACGCGGTCGGTCTGTGGATGGGTGACCATTTCAACATACCGAGTTTCCTCCGTGCCTCGGAAAGCACGTTAAGCCGTTGGTCCCGGCTGTCATTTGAAGATTTTTGACAGTCGTTACGGGTAGTCAGAAGCCCGAGATCTAACACCAGTCTTGCCAAGGGGTATCGTGTTACCCAGTTACTGGGTTGTGGAGGTCAGATAGGCATGCTTCATGTAAAACACTGGTACTCAGCTGAATCCGGTAAGACTGGAAGCCGACCCCAACAATAATTGGGAAAAAGGCTAGGCAGATGATGATTTTATTTTATTATTTAAGTATTTTCTTCCTCCGTAAGTGTGTCCGTGGCCATCAAAAGTGGGCCTATCAGAATATCAGCGTAGCGTTATTTCTTTTTCGGATATCGCTGCACATGCTTAGATAGGAGCCTTTTTGGTCTCGCACGGGGTTTTTATTTTAATTATTGCTAAATTTTATGCTTTTTCTCGTGTCTCCTGGGCGGGTCACAAATAAATATATTTTCTTTCTTTCTTTCTAAGCCAACGAATTTGGTCGTGTACTGCTCATCAGGTCGAGCGCTGACGGCGACCGCGAGGGCACACAGAAAGAATACGGCTTTCATATTGAATCGGCTGTAATAAGAAGGATAATGTTTTATAATAGATAGGAAAGTACCACGATGCGCTTTATAATGCCAAAGATAGGCTATGTGAAGAAGAGAAAGAGATAGGTTCAAAATAGAAAGTTACAGAACTCAAGCTAGCAAACAAATAGTTCTGGCCAGTTTTGAACACTCATATGAATGTAAATGCATTTTAAAATAACAATAAAAACCTATCGATTGTTTACTTGAAGTTAGCCTCTGGCTGACAGCCCCAATATTATGAAGATAATTGTTTTATAGGTATATATCTAACCTATTAATAATTCGAACGCTAATAATGTGCTCATTTACCCTGATCATCATCTTGATCCAGTGGTATCTAGTTGCAAGGTTAAAACTGTTTTGAGAGACAAACCCTTGCCAAGGCCTTTCAAAACAGTTTTAAAGATCAAACACTTTCTCTGGAGCTTTGGAAACGACGTTAAATTCTTTGTACAGAAATTGTACGGAAACTAAACTTATGTCAATATAATCCTTAATGTACAAGAAAGCTCACAGAATTAACTTGCTGTTGAAAAGCTTTTATACGCGGCTTCGCTCTCGTCAACTGCCTGCCCTACCCTTCCCTACTTACCTTACCTACCCTTCTTGCCTAGACCTACCTACCTACCAATTCTTTTTACGCTCATTCTTTCTCAGAGAATCTCAACACCGCCATTCGGAAAATGACGTCAAATGCACAACGCCATCTATCGAATAAGGAGTTCAACTGTCCGAGTATATGAATTGCGTGTGTTATGATAATTTATTTCTCGAACACTTTAAATTCATATAACTTTTGATAGAGTGAACCGATTGCGATAAAACAAAAACTAAGTAACGCACAATTTGTATGTATAAAAGTTATCTATATCGGTTTTTTAAATTTTACCTGAGGCGTGCACTACTAATCAGACAAATATACAAACAGACAAAAAATCCAAAAATGCTGGAAATGGGTACATTTGGTTATCCTTTAACACCCGGGCTTTTTTTTTGGAAATATTTTCGATGTACAAAAACTAATTTTCAACAGAAAATCCCAAGAAACGTTTCTCAATTAACTCGTGACGTAGGTAAAAAGGTATTAGAATGACAAATAAAACAAATAAACAGACCCGTCTGGTTTTTTGGAGTCAAGTCTTAGGTAGTATATAAAGTGCAGTGCTCCAATAATATTCATGTTATTCCGTAAGTTCTCTTCTTAAAACTAAGTTGAATTAATACTGGCATTTTAAAAGTGTTTCAAATTGAGTAAGTACCATTTTATTCGATTTTTTTCTGGTTTTGCATTAGATCTTTATTTCTTAGGGCTGATATTTCAATGGTCAGTTAACTTTTACCTGATGATTTAAAATGATAGTTATTGTATAACAAGTATGTCCAAAGCCACATTTATTCTCCAGATATACTTATCTGACTATTGAGAAATCATTATCTAATGTCATACTGCCGGGTAAATACATTATGAGCCTATAGTCTTCTGGTTTTGGATATGCAACCCCTAGGAGACTCATTCGTTTACCAGCCAGTGCATCGCATGTGCATAGAAGGTGCTCCATGCGTTCCGTATGTTCCCCACACAACCTGCACATGGGTGTCGCGGTTAGACCCATCTTCATGAGCATGTCGTTGGTTCCAAAGTGCCCAGTAAAGCCCCAAGCAGGAAGCGGATTTGCCCCCTGCTCATATTCCAGGTGCATTCCCGGGCTTTGAACGTAGAGCCTAGGAATTTCTTGGAGTGTTGTAGACCAGTAGTAGACAGCCAATGTGTTCGTTGTCTGTGATCTGCAAACTCCCTAAATGTGGCTTTTACGAGACACGTCGAAATGCCTACACATGGTTCTGGACCCACAAAATCATTTGCTGAGACCTCTTTTGCCAGTACATCTGCCATTTCGTTACCATGGATTCCTTTGTGCCGAGGACTCATATCAGTTTCACCCTGTTATGCTTCCCAAGCCTTTTTAAGGTTTGGATAGCACCCAGAATAAGTCCGGAGTCCACTTTGTAGGATGCCATAGCTTTGATTGCAACCTGACTGTCACTAAGAATATATATGGCTTTGCCTCTGGTGCCTCTATCTATATTCTCTTGAGCACAGGTTATTATGGCATATGTTTCTGCTTGGAATACAGTTGCCATCTTCCCTAAGCTTTTGCTACATTTGTAACCTTAAGCGTATATGCCCGCTCCTGTACCTGATCCCATTTTGGATCCATCAGTGTACCATACCAGACTATCTTGTTCTGGTGGATCGATTCCCTTAGTCCAGTCCTCTATTGTAAGTTGCTATAAGTTGTTGTAAGAAGCTAGTTCGCGTACAAATACATAATTTTGCAAATTCGAAATGGATGAGGATTTAGGAAGAAAACGGTCCAAAATAAAATTATTTGCATTGTTGAACTATTATTCTATCCCTGTATTGACTGTTTTATAATTTTCCTTCTTCTTATGTTATTTATTTGCTGATTTTTTTTATTGATTTATAATATTCATTTGCGCCCAAAGATGCGTTAAAATTAATGTTGAAAGATGGAACTTGCGACGCTCATAACTTTCAAATATATTTTATTTTTTACCTTTTTGTTTCCATATAGGGCTAGATAATGATGAGACAAATTGATGTCATTTTTTTATTTTGAACTTACACCGTCTAACAGTGAAGTGATCGCCAAACATAAATGAGAAATTCATCTCTGTCGACAAAAAAAGGTTCTGCAGGTTGCCCTAAAACATAGTTGAGTTAAAATTATGTTAAGTTGTTCCCAATAAGTTACGTTAATGGTTAAATGCATTTTGTTTTGATATTAATTACAGAAAAAAGCCGTTTAATATCAATATTTGAATCAATTTATCTGGACTAGAATCCCACTTAGTATCAACAGCAAGTTAATTCTGTGAGCTTTCTTGTACATTAAGGTTTATATTGATATAAGTTTAGTTTCCGTACAACTGCTTACCAAAGCTCGTCGGTACCAAAGCTCCATAGAAAGTGGTTGATCTTTAAAACTGTTTTGAAAGGTGATGCCTCTCAAAACAGTTTTAACCTTGCATCTAGATACCACTGGGTCAAGATGATGATCAGAATAAATTAGAAGATTATTAGCGTTCGAATTACTAATAGGTTAGATAAATACCTATTAACAATTCTCTTCATAATATTGCGCCTGTCAGCCAGCGGCTAACTTCAAGTAAACAATTGGGGCGCACGGTTGGCGCAGTGTTTGAGCGATTGACTGCTGCGCTGCGTGTCGCGGGTTCGATTCCCGAAGTCGGTAGTATTTTTTTGTAAAACTGCTTTTTATTTTTCACTTTTTAGTTGTACCTACATAATTGGCAAGTTGTTTAGTAATGTACCTATAACGCCAGAATAGATTACCCAAATATCATGAAACTTGAACATAACCGGTGAAATGAGAGATCTGCGTACCCCTTAAGAGCGTACTGGCGTGATGTTATGTTATGAAATGGTATAAATAATAAACAGACACCCGAGAGATTTGTCGTAATTTATTGAAGAGTTCTGTTGTATATCTTCGAAGTTCGTTGATCAGATCTTCACCAAACTAAAATGGGACCAATTTCGAAACATACTTTTTCAAACAAAAAAAGAATTTTCAAAATCGGTCCAAAATTGACGAAGATTTGCGTGAAAATAAACAAAAAAAAAAACTAACATAATGTCGAACATACAACCTCCTCCTTTTTGGTAAGTCGGTTAAAAATGAGTTTACATTCGTATGAGTGTTAAAAACTGGCCAGAACTATTTGTCTGCTAGCCTGAGTTCTGTAACTCTTTTTTAACTTTTTTAACCTATCTCTTTCTCTTCTTCACACAGCCTATCTTTGGCACTATGAAGCGCATCGTGGCACTTCCCTATCTATTATAAAACATTATCCTTCTTATTACAGCCGATTCAACATGAAAGCCGTATTCATTTTGTGTGCCCTCGTAGTCGCCGTCAGCGCTCGACCTGGTGAGCAGTACACAACCAAATACGATGGTATAAACTATCAGGAGGTTGTCAGCAATGAACGGTTGTTAGATGGGTACTTCAAATGTATAATGGAACAGGGCCCGTGCACACCTTCGGGCAAGGAATTCAAATGTAAGTTTTGCTATCTCTGAAGCTTCTCAATTAAAAGTGACAGTTTATCAGCCGATAAATCAAAATGAAAGAGGGCCTGACATCATAGATAAGATAAGATAAGATATTTATTTTGTAAAACATGAGTACAGTATGAAGGTCTTATATTAATATGAGGTGGCTACATGTTTTGCCATTTATGGCGTACAAAATTAGTTACACTGGACAAACAATAAAAAAAAACACAATATCAAAATTAAATTAAATAGAAATTACAACGCAAAAATTTAAATACTTTAAAAAATACTATATCAAAATTTTAAATTAAATTACAATATCAAAATTTTAATTCAATTAAAAAGTACTATGTCAAAATTTAAATTCAATTAAAAATCAGTATGTCAAAATTTTAATTCAATTAACAATCAATATGTCAAAATTTAAATTCAATTAAAAACCAGTATGTCAAAATTTAAATTAAATTCGAGTATAAAAAAAAATATAATAATAAAACATGAGTATACAGTCAAATAATATGTGCATGGTCTTAAAATAACAGAGATATCTGCATTTTTTGCAAGTAAAGGCGTACAAAACATCATAGTTTTGGTTTAGAATAAACCATAAGAAAAAAAAAAATTGTCCACACAGCAAACTATAAAATTAATAAATAATTAAAAATAATTAGAAAGTATTGTTTTAACAGATTTAGGTATAATAATGTCGTAATTATAGGAATCAATTCAATTAATTGCGGTCATTTAAAAATTCCGATATGGTATAATAGCATTTGGCTATGAGATATTTTTTTAAATGTATTTTAAACAGAGCAGTAGTCATTTGTCTAATAGGTTTTGGTATTTTATTATAAATGATTGGTGCTAAACAAAAAATACTTTTACGCATCAATGCCGTGGTCGATCTTGGTACGCACAATGTATTATTATCCCGTCGATTACGAATAGAAACGTCTGATTGTTTCTTAAATAGGTTAGGATTGGTTCGTACAAAATTAGCTATTTCATAAATAAATAAGGAAGGTAGACTTAAAATGTTATATTTAATAAAATACTGTTTGCAACTATCAGTTATTTTCAAACCAAACATAGCCCTAATACACCTTTTTTGTGACTTGAAAATTATTTCCTTATTAGTAGAGTTTCCCCAAAATATAACTCCAAATCTTAATAGGGAGCCGACAATACCATGGTAGGCAGTTATAAGGGCATGGGTACTTATAATAGGTTTTAGCTTATAGAGGGCATAGGCAGAAGAACATACTTTTTTATTCAATTCTTCTGTGTGTGCTTTCCAATTCAGACGTTTGTCAATAGTTACACCTAAAAATTTAGTTGTGTCTACTTTTTTTATAGCAGTTAATTTGTGTTGAATATTAATATTTGGTGCTTCTAAACGTTGACTGAAGAACATAATTTTTGTTTTTTCAAGATTAATTTTTAAATTATTGTTATCTAACCAGTTAATTATTGAATTGATTGTATTATTAATTTCATATTCATACCTATCTTTATTTATAGAATTAATAGTGACTGTGCTGTCATTGGCAAAAAGTGATACTGGATAATTAGTTACTAATGGCAAGTCATTTATATAGATTATGAACAACAATGGACCTAATACGCTCCCTTGCGGGACTCCATATTTAACTATACGTTTTTCCGATGCATATATTTCTTCTTTTTTGGTATTAGTGTTTATTTTAGAAATTTCTGTATATTGCTTACGATTTTTCAAATAAGATTCGATTAGATTCAGTACATTGCCTCTAACGCCATAAGCTTCCAGTTTACGGAGGAGAATGTCATGATTAACATAATCGAAAGCCTGGGTCATGTCGCAGTAAATGGAACATACCGGCGTCCTTTTATCCACATTAGCCATGACGTTATTTATAAAGTCAATTATTGCCATGTTTATTGTTTTTTTTTTTGCGGAAACCTTTCTGGTCTTCTGTGAGGATGTTGAATTTTTCTAAATAGTTGTAAATTTGATAATAAATATATTTTTCAAAAACTTTCGAAATTATAGGAATAAGTGCAATGGGTCTGTAACAATTCATACTCTGCTTATTGTCTTTTTTGAAGATGGGTTTAATAATGGTAGTTTTTAGACTTTCCGGGTATGATCCAGTGGATATACACATATTAATGATGTGGCTTAGGTGGTCACAGGTCACACATACATTATGGTTTTTGTAAACGTTGTCACTTGTAGAATGTCACATTGTCTGACGACAGCCGGTTATACGAGAGCCCAATTTTGGCTATTTAACAAATTATACTTATTTAAGGCGTATATATTCCCCAATGTTAACGCCGTACTGGCCGTGGCTCCGCTCGGTGCCAGAATGTCAATATTGGACAGTTTTGTTTGCCATATAATTTTTGATTTACATATCCTTTGTAGGTTAAGAAGAAATTCTAACCGTCAATTTTTCTGTGTAAGAATGTTTTTAAACATCCAAGTCGTTTTAGTGGAGTATGCAAAAGAAGCGAAAAGTTTCGTGTTGTTAATTACTCTTTTAAAGTAAAAGTATTAGTCGAACGAAAAAAGCATACTTCATAAATAATGTACATGAATCAATAATAAATATACTTTTTTTTTCAAACCTTTTAACTTAGCCGTTAGTAAGGAGTATGCTTTAGAAAGTAACCGTTTACGGCATTTAAGCGGAGTAAGGGCCTTAATGAATATTATTAATCAAGTATAAATATTAAATCTAATCAATAAACATAAATAAGTGTGATGTTCTTCAGAAAGGCCAGGTGCGCAGTACTCATAATCGGCGTGTGTGTATGACTAGATGTATGAATATGAGTGAAGCAAAAGAAGTATGTAAGGATTACGATCCTTACATACTTCTTTTGCGTAATTGCTACGGCACGTAGCGTTCTGTAGTTTCTGCCTACCCCCAAGGGCAAAAAGGCGTGAGTTTATGTATGTAAACATAAATAAGCTTCCCATTCAATGCACAGGTTTACCTTAAAAGACTGTGTTTTTACCCGACTGCCGAAGGAGGGTAGTGTGTTTATCAGTCTATGTATGTATGTAAGTATGTATGTACGTTTGTTCCTATGTGGCGTTCCAGAGACCAAAGGTGTTGGCCGATTTTGATGATTCGTACTTCAATCGATTTGTCTTAATCTTGCGAGTGTACATTGAAATTTTGGGCGCCATATTGTGGGGTCCAAATTTTTTTTTTCCTTTCCCATCGTGTGGGGTATCAAAATAAAGTGTTGTGAGAGGTGATTTCAAAAATATCTAACACTTATATGTTTAAATGTACCTAATTCAAAAAAAAAGTTAACTAAAAAGTGTGAAATAAAAATAATAATTCAAAAAACCCTACTGCTTAAAAAGCAAACTAAAAGTGATGTGCAGTCGGAGGATACATAATGTTTCGAAGTTCAGAATGACACTCGTTTTTCTTGTTTACGTCTTTTTAGTTCGCTTTTTAAGCAGTAGGGTTTTTTGATTATTTGTATTATTATAAATCAGACTCGCTAAAACGCAAGAAAACGAACTTTAACAAAGCCTCTATTATCATTAGCATTGTCATTATTTCATAATAAATTTCCATTTACAGCTCACATCAAGGATGCAATGGAGACCAAATGCGAAAAGTGTTCGGACAAGCAGAAGGAAGGAGCCAAATACGTCATCGGTTATATTATCAAACACAAGCCTACTCTCTGGAAGGCCCTCTGCGACAAATATGACCCCGAGCGCAAATACGCCAAACAATATGAAGCAGAACTCAAAACCGTTTCTTAAGTAAAAGCTAAAGACCACACTGTGGCAGTAATGTCTCTCTGTGAAGTAATGGGTTGTTTTAAATAAACTTGTAATAATATTTGCCGTTTCTTTATTCCATAACTATCTGACTCGACAGACGGTGTCCCTGCAAAAAAACACTATCCCTCTTACTAATAAACGCAGTATAAAGTTATACCAGGAATAACAAAGGTATAATCATACATTTTCATAGGTATAACCTATAGTAATAAACGCGGCATAAAGTTATACCAAGTATAAACTTGGTATAACTTTATTCCGTGTTTATTAGTAAGAGGGTATTAGTTTTTCCGAAATTTTCAATTATCTAGATAATTGTTTGTCATTCCTTAAGAATTACAAACATTTGAAACCCTTCCATACGTTATCAAATGATGCACTTACCAACGAACAATATTTTTTAGATAAAAATACTACGAGTTTCTAAACTACTACCGGGACAAAAAGTAGCCTATGTGCTATTCTAGATTATAATCTACCTCTGTATCAAATTTCATCCAGATCTGTTAAGCTATTCTGGCGTGATTGAGGAACAAACATCCGTATATCCAAGTTAAGAATTAAGAAAGATTCCTGTGCAGCTGGTCAGGTATTCTTATTATTTTAATACATTGAAGCTAGTTTAAGTACCACCTTCACAAGTTAGCCTTCAGCTCAGTAGACTTCCTTGCTGTGGTGTTTTGTCATGTAGGTATTTGTTTATTTATATAATAATATTTAAAATGACGTTTTATAGTCTGACTTTAGCGATATGAGGTCAAACTTGTTTAACCTAGTAAACTATATATTCTAGAAGTCGTAGACATTTAATGAGTCTACAAGAATAAATTATTATTAATAACATGCTTGAACATAATAATATACCAATATTTTACATGAACTTGACTCAATACAAGATTTTTCTATGCTAACTTGGGTGGGCGAAAGTATTCATGAATATTATCAACTTTTATTATGGGATCTGTAATAGAACGTAATGTAAAAGAATAGTATTTTATCTTTTTGTGTGTAATGGCTACACCAAAGCTTGGCTTCCGACCTCTGACCAAGCCGGTCTTACTAACATTAACTCTGTAGAAGACTGTAAACTAATAATATTAAAATACTTAAATAAACCACTGAAGACCTAAGCAATACTAATTATTTAATAATAATACATGGCGCAGCCGGGGAAGAACAAAGATTAAAGAAGATTCCCTCACACGAATCACGGCGAATTGGCAAAAACGAAGGATTTATTAATGTACACCAATAGGTTGTCTTTGATAGGGAAATTTAAGTACCACGTGAGTGTACATTATGATAGGCATTTCTTGGGAGGAGAACCATGCATAACAGCGGTTTGCTATTATTATAATTTACCTTGGTCACACTGCGAGGGTTTTCTTTGAGAGCACAAATTTACCTCGTGAGGGTACATTATGAGAGGCATCTCCTGCGAGGAGAACCATGCACAACAGCGGTTAACTCGTTTAGTCTCACATATTCAAATAGGTATATCCAAGAATATTCCAACGTTAGCTTGTTTTCTAGATATTGGGAGTGCCTACAATAACGTTTCTATTGATGTAGCAATAAAATTTTTGGATAATCTTCAAATAGGAGCTAAAATTGTACATATCTTTGGTCGTTTTTAAGCGAAAGATACCTCAATATTAAATCGGACACTGGCCAAACTATACTATCCAGATGGACGAATAAAGGCCTTGCACAAGGAGATCCTCTATCCCCGTTGCTTTTCAATTTAATAAAACACAAAATATGTATACAAACACAATAGTTATATGTGCAACAAGAGAGCAAAGTCGTTTTTTGCTGCGAGTGCTGATTTTGAATCCTGAGTGTGGCGAGGGATTCAAAGGCACGAGATGCAAAAAACTTTGCTCGCGTGTAACACACATAACTTTTCACTTCAGTAGCTCAAACATGTAGGTTTATACAATTCCCCTCTAAAAAGCTTATTTTATTCACTGAAAACAGTGAATAAAAAGCAAGCTTTTAATCACTGTTTTGGTGTTTGAATTTAGAACACCAATATATTCTACCTCTCATCTCAATCTATACTAAATATCTATACTAATATTATAAAGAAGAAAGATGTTTTTGTTTTTCCTGAGTAACATAGGCTATTTTTTTATCCCGGAAACGGTTCCTGTGGGGTGGTCCACGGGAGCGAAGCCGCGGGCAACAGCTAGTGCTATATAACCTCCTTGCGCAAAAATACAAAGTTCTTGTGCAAAGAATACTCTACTTTCAAACTCCTTCTTCGATTTTAATTTTGTATTTGTTTATGTTTAGAATTTAGTAATGATTTTGATTTTAGTCTAGGATATTTAATGAATACTTATTTGGATTGTAATTCTAATATTAAATGTATTGGTGTTTCATTCATTATAATTATGTATCGTAACGGAGGTGGTCACTCACCCCTGAAGCACAGGTGCTGTAGCTCAGGGGTCAGGGTTTCACATTTTTTATAAATGTTTAAGGTACTAAACCATTTATTTATTTATTAATATTCCTTGTGCTTTTCGCTTAAATCTTTCTTTTTCTCGTAGTCATGGTTTAAAATATAGTATGCAAATCTTGAATAAAACGGATTTATATTGAGGGCCATGAATCATTCGCGTCGCTCAGGATTCTATCCCTTGAATCACTCGCTATGCTCGTGATTCAATCATCATGAATCACTCCCTTCGGTCGTGATTCAGTAGTTAGAATCCTTCACTTGCTCGTGTTTCATCTATGACCCTCGCTTTAAAACCGTCCTTTATTCACTAGTTGCATAATATACTATTTGCTGCCTGAAATCAGTGAGCAAAATGCGATTTTGCTCACTGAATGAGACAAAGTAATTTTTTTTTTTTTTTCGACATTTCGAATATCTTATTCAGCTTTGACTTAATCATACAATTCGAAACATTCACACTCTATCTCTTTCCCGCCATTAGATAGAGAGAGAGAGAGAGACAAACACCAGCTTTTCGAAGTTCCGATTTTAAATTCGACCTCAAAGACAAACACGTTCGGAATTGCGTACTAAAGAAATATTGTTATTATTTTTTTTTAATTTAATTTATTGAAATTTTTACTTACTGTTGTATTTAAACGAAAATAAGTATTTACTGCAAATAAAACTGATATTTATCCTGTAAATATTTATTTCTAGTTTCAATAATGTTACGTAATATATTAAGAAAAATAAAATAAAATGGGTGCTATTGCCGAACACGCCTTAATTTAAATAAAAGAGCGGGCATAAAATTTCGTGGCTGGCGTAAAGAGTTGAATAAGTTAAAAAATATTAAAACAATCGTAAAATATGAGTGAAACTAGCGACGAGAATAATATTTTAACACCGGAAGAGTTAAAACAAATCAAATGGCGGAAAAGTGTTAGAGTGTGAATGTTTCGAATAGTATGATTAACCTAAGGATGAATAAGATATTCGCGGCTATCTGAAAAAAAAAAGTTACTTTGTCTCACTCACTGAGCAAAATCGCATTTTGCTCACTGATTTCAGGCAGCAAAACCTACATACACTCAAAATAACCTTACTCTAAGAGCTTATCTAGCTGATCCCCACAGCAGAATGCCATAAGACATAATACTGTGGAAAAAATCATAGTATACTAACCTAGCTGTGGCTACATCTGTTAACAACCCTAACAATTTCCGTCCTAATTTTTTCAAAGCGGACTACGACAAGATTTGTAAGCTTTTAAATGAAATAGATTGGGCGTCATTACCGAATGACACAGAGGATGTTAATGAAATGCTTGCAATTTTTTACGATAGACTATTGGGTATTATAAAGACACACGTCCCTATCAGAGGATCTCAGAAAAGGAATTATCCACCTTGGTTTGGTAAAAACTTAATCAGAACGTTAAAAGAGAAGGAAAAAATCAGAAAGCGTTTTAAAACTTACAAAAATCCTATGGATGAAGTGGAATTTAAATTGTTGTGTAAAAGATGCTCGCACTTAGCGACCATTATTTATAATAAGTATACTTCAAATATTGAAACTGATATCTCTGATAACCCTAAGCAATTCAGGGCATATATTAAAGATAGACGGGGTGGTTCCAGCTCATTTCCCATCACAATGACTGATGGAAGCATAGCAACTTAAGACGGACTCCAAATTTGTGAAATGTTTGCTGAGCAATTCTCTTCTGTTTTTGCTAGTGGGAAATCCGCTCAATGTTCTTCTAACTCAGACTACCTACGAAATCTGAATAACAACAGCCTGTCCCTCACAGCACCTGCAATAGACCACGACTGTTTAGTTGTCAAATTAAAGTCCTTGGATTGCCATAAAGGTGCTGGCCGTGATGAGATACCACCTGTATTTATCTCCAAATGCGCTTCTTCTTTAGCCTCTCCACTACTATTAATATTTAATAGATCGCTGACTACTGGAATCTTTCCGGATATTTGCAAAACTACAAAGATTGTGCCTGTTTACAAGAGCGGTGATAGCGATAATGTGGTTAATTATAGGCCTATCTCTCTCCTGTCTACTATGGCGAAAGTGTTTGAGTCTTTGATTTTTCACTCATTCAGTCACACTTAAGACTTTATCTTAGTGTCTCCCAGCATGGTTTTGTGGGCGCCAGGTCTACTTGTACAAATTTGGTGACTTTCACCGAATCCTTGGTTGATGCTGTTGACTCTGGCAGGCATGATGACGTTATTTATACAGATTTTAGTAAAGCTTTTGACCGTGTGTCACACGATATCCTTATGGATAAGTTAAAGGCATACGGCATTACTGGTAATTTACTAGCTTGGTTATAGAAATTTAGAATCTTACTTAGAGAACCGTTTCAACTTTGTTGCAGTTAATGGCTACCAATCTGGTAATTGTGCGATTACATCGGGCGTTCCACAGGTTCTCATATCGGCCCAATTCTATTTATTGTCTTTGTCAATGATATACCTGCATGCTTTCGTTTCTGCGAAAGTTTCATGTACGCCGATGACGTCAAATTTAGTAAAATAATTGAGTCAAACAATGATTCTAAGCTACTCGCGAACGATCTGGATAAACTAATCGAGTGGTGTGTTAACAATGACATGGACTTAAACATTAATAAATGTTTTCACATTAAGTTTTCTAGGAAGAAGCTCTCGGTGCCGTCTATGTATTACATTGGTACCCACGTCATCCAGGAAGTAGAACAAATCAAAGATCTGGGTGTAGTATTTGATAAAAAGCTTACGTTTATACCTCACTTGGAGAGCATTATCAAGCGAGCCTCCAGAATGTTGGGCTTTGTTATTAGAAACGTGGTTGGCTTTCGACGAAATAAAATTTTATTGTACAACTGTTACGTTCGTAGTATTTTGGAGTACTGTAGCACTGTTTGGAGGCCGCATTACGCTACACATAAGTTGAGACTGGAGCGTATTCAGAAGAGGTTCCTCTGGCATTTGGCATATTCCTGCGGAATTGTCAAAAAGAAGCCATCGTACGCGGCCAGGTTATCGCATTTTAGGATAAACTCTTTAGAGAAACGTAGAAATATCATAGACTCAAGTTTCTTAATTAAAATCTTGCGTAACAAAATAGACTGTCCTCAGTTATTAGGGCGGATCAGGTTCCGAGCTCCAGCTAGACTGCCCCGTGCTCCTATCACCTCTTTTTACCCTCCACTACGTAGAACCGTCCTCGGTGACAATTCGGCCATTCCTCGGCTGTGTAAACTATTAAATAATTGCAGCGATTTAGTAGACGTACATGCGGACTCAATTTCCAAGTTTCGAAAATTGGCACACGATGTTATGTAGTCTAATAATTATAAATTTTAATTTTATAGTGTAAGATGTTTTCGGTATCATTTTAAACCATTTTTTTTATACTATTAGGTTATTAAGTTGTTTCTGAATGTTTGTTCAATACTTTTGCATATGTGGTGTTTACCTGTAAAAAATTGTGACAATCAACTATAGTTTTAAGTAAATAATAACTGTAATATTCTTAGTGTTAACAATTGTTGGTGAGCCTAATAAATAAATAAATAAACTGCCTTATTTTCCTTACTGCATATGCAGCTGAACTTAACCTGTTGTTTGGCCAAGTCGCGTTATTTGAGTTCGAAGATTAAAAACAGTAGTAATGTTATTAAAACTACTTGAAATTTTATTAATAGTTAAACGGGAATATCTGGTAACCGAAATATTGACTACAGCCTGTCTATTAATGACAACATCATAAAATCAGATTCACAAGTCGCAGTGGGCTTTGAAAATTGATTTTCAGATATTCCCATTTCAACTACTAAATCCCTAAACTCATCACCTTCTGTTGCTGAGTCTATAATAAAAGAAAATATTAATGTTTGCGATTCGGAATTTCTTTTTGAACATATTACTCGTAGAGACATAATTAAAACCTTTCACACCTTAAACGTTAAAAAGACTGCAGATCTGTGGGGACATTCTGTAGAAGTTGCTTAGTCTATTATTGATATTGTCGCAACTAGTTTAGTTATTATCTTTAATAATTGTATCGACAGTGGGAAGTTTCCTGATCTAATGAAAATTAGTAAAATAATACCTTCGTTTAAATCAGGTAGTACGTCAGACCCTACAAATTATAGACCTATTTCAGTACTACCTACGTTTAGTAAAATATTTGAGAAATTAATTTTAGAACAATTGCAAAGATTTTTTAATAAACATAACTTATTACATAGCAAACAGTTCGGTTTTACAAGGAGTCGTTCAACTACTGATGCCTTTAGGACTAGTGTTGAGCTTTTAAGACATATTTATAATGCATGGGAAAATAAGTGCGATGCCTTGGGAATCTTTTGTGATTTGCCCAAGGCATTTGATTGTGTTCTTCATGAAACGCTAATCAGGTAACTCCGCCACTACGGGATCCGGAACATCGCTCAGGCTCTTTTTACTTCATACTTGAGTAAATAGGATTCAGAGCGTTGACGTTAATGGAAAGCAATCTGCCGGATCTAAAGTAACAATGGGAGTCTCGCAGGGCTCAATTCTTGGCCCTTTCTTGTTTATTATTTATATTAATGACTTGCCTTACCTCATAAAGGATAAACATGATATAGTGTTGTTTGCGGATGATACTTCACTTTTGTTTAAACTTTAACGTCAGCAGCTGGTTACTGACGATGTGAATAGCGCGATCTCAAAAGTAGTTCACTGGTTCAATGTTAACAATTTAATTCTTAATAAAAAAAAAACCAAATGCATTAAGTTTACCCTACCTCACGTTAGGCAGGTGAAAACTGATGTGATGATAAAGGGCGAAGAATTGAATCCTGAAAATAGCACAGTATTCTTAGGCCTAACTTTGGATGCTAAGCTTCAGTGGGGCCCACATATAGATAAATTGTCAAAGAAGCTGAGCTCCGCAGCATATGCTGTTAGAAAAATTCGTAATTTAACTGACATAGAGACAGCCCGTTTATTATACTTTAGCTATTTTCATAGTGTAATGTCGTACGGTATTATGTTGTGGGGAAATGCCGCCGACATCCAGACTATCTTTGTTTTGCAGAAAAGAGCCGTTCGATCAATTTATAAATTAAGCCCGAGACACTCTCTCAGAGAGAAATTTAATGAGATTAATGTAATGACTGTGCCTTCTCAGTATATATATGAAAATCTTTTATATGCTCATAAAATATAAATTTGTTTAAAAAATACAGTGATATCCATAACATAAATACTAGGTGTTGAATGCCCATGTTACACCCACTCTTATCAAGGTCGGAGACTCTACACTCGAAGTTGTGGGCGACTATGTCTACCTTGGACAAACGATCCAATTGGGTAGGGCCAACTTCGAGAAAGAGGTCAACCGTCGAATCCGACTCGGCTGGGCAGCGTTCGGGAAGTTGCGCGGTATCTTCTCGTCCAACTTACCACAGTGTCTCAAGACGAAAGTCTATGACCAGTGTGTGTTGCCAGTGATGACATATGGCTCTGAGACGTGGTCGCTTACAATGGGCCTCATCAGAAAGCTTACAGTCACTCAAAGGGCAATGGAGAGGGCTATGCTCGGAGTTTCCTTGCGTGATCGAATCAGAAATGAGAAGAGAGCAAGAGAACCAGGGTTACCGACATAGCCCGAAGAATTGCCAAACTCAAGTGGCAGTGGGCAGGGCACATTGCTCGCAGAACGGATGGCCGATGGGGCAGAAAGGTTCTGGAGTGGCGACCGCGAACCGGAAGACGTTGCGTTGGAAGGCCTCCCACTAGGTGGACCGATGACCTGGTGAAGGTTGCGGGGATCCGCTGGTTGCGAGACGCACGGGACCGGTCAATGTGGCGACGCTTGGGGGAGGCCTATGTCCAGCAGTGGACGTCTTTTGGCTGATATGATGATGATATGATGAAATACTAGGAACAAACACAAATTTGTAGAACAAGGCTCCAGAAAATAGGTGGCTCGTTTAGATGTCAATGTGTACGCTTTTATAATAAGCTCCCAAGCCACGTACAAGATCTAAGTGTTAATAAATTCAAATCATCCATTAAACGTAAGTTGTGCCAGAAAGCGTTTTATACCATTAAAGATTAGGTTAAGGACAAAAAGGCTTGGGATTGAGCTGCTCCAATTAATTTTGATTTTCTTATATTTTGAACCGTGAATTTAGTTTTTTTAATTTGTTTTTTGTTTTTTTTTGCAATGACAAGAATATTTATTTTTTAAAGTATTATATTTTTTTTTAAATTATTGTGAATGTGAAGACTATGTGGATATTTTTTTTTAATTTATCTTAGTTAGTTTTTAGGGTTCCGTACCCAAAGGGTAAAAACGGGACCCTATTACTAAGACTTCGCGGTCCGTCTGTCTGTCTGTCTGTCCGTCTGTCACCAGGCTGTATCTCATGAACCGTGATAGCTACACAGTTGAAATTTTTACAGATGATGTATTTCTGTTGCCGCTATATCAAAAAATACTAAAAACAGAATAAAATAAATATTTAAGTAGGGCTCCCATACAGCAAACGTGATTTTTTGCCGTTTTTTGCGATAATGGTACGGAACCCTTCGTGCGCGAGTCCGACTCGCACTTGGCCGGTTTTTAATCATGGTCTGGCAGTTTGAGTAGTTTATGCGGCCTACCCGAATGTCCTTTCTTTGGTATTGTTCGTCAAGTCAGTTTTTTTTTACAAAATTTTGTGCCGAATAATTTCTGGAAACTTCCCATTGACCTATAAACTTAAAATTTGGTGATAATGTACATTGATAAATCAGATTTTTCTTTGAAATTCCCGCATTTTTTCTATTACAACCAAATTAATTTTGCGGTTTGGTACGGAACCGTAAACGTGCGAAGTCCGACAAGCACTTAGCCAGTTTTTTGACTTATGCAGAAAAAGAGATCCAGTAAAGACGTTAGTAGGTACTTTAGTATACTTATAAATTAAGCCCGAGACACTCTCTCAGACAGAAATTTAAGGAGATTAATGTAATCGACTGTGCCTTCTCAGTATATTTATGATAATCTTTTATATGCCCATAAAAATATAAAATTGTTTAAAATACAGTGATATCCATAACATAAATACTAGGAACAAACACAAATTTGTAGTACCTACAACAAGGCTCAAGAAAATAGGTGGCTCGTTTTTTTATTTATTTATTTATTAATCAGCAAAGCCACGTACAAGGTCTAAGTGTTAATAAATTCAAATCATTCATTAAACGTAAGTTGTGCCAGAAAGCGTTTTATACCATTAAAGATTACGTTGAGGACAAAAAGGCTTGAGCTGCTCCAATTAATTTTGATTTTCTTATATTTTGCACCGTGAATTTAGTTTTTTTATTTATTTTTTGTTTTTTTTGCAATGATAAGAATATTTACTTTTTAAAGTATTATATTTTATTTTTTAATTATTGTGAATGTGAAGACTATGTGTATCATTCTTTTTTTATATTTATTTTAAGTTATCTTATTTAGTTTTTAATCATGGTCTGGCAGTTTGAGTATTTATGCGGTCTACCCGAATGTCCTTTCTTTGGTATTGTTCGTCAATTCGTTGAGCTCCTTAACTTCTGAGTTGAGCTGCACGGTTATTGACAGATACGTGCACTGACTGGACAGGTCCACTCAATCTGGCTGGTTCTTTCCTCAAAAGACCATTTCAGACATCAATCTACATGTTCTTCACATGATCTAACCAAGATTTTGTCTGAACTTTAAAAGAGACTGCACTCTTAAACCTAATCTACTTGATTTTATTTATTATTATAAGACACATTAAATCGCGGGCATTCACGACTGTAATGTAAGCAATTTTTTATTTATATTAAGCTTTTTGTCAGGGATTTTCAATTATACATCTGTGGCTTACGACAAGTGACTTTAATTTATTTTAAGGTTATTATAATAACCAACTATTGTTAAAATTAGCTGTAAGTTTTCCGAATAAAATAAAATAAAATTGACGATAGCGACGCGATAATAATTGGTGAAATGTCACGAATCAATCTCTTATAATTATTTTTTTATTCACTGTAAGCTCGCGCTTGACCACTATCTCACCTGATGGTAAGCGATGATGTGGTCGACGGTAAATCACGCTTGCCTAGAAAAAACCTATTCACTCTTGACTTAAAGACCCCTGGATTGTAGCTGACGGGTAACACAGACTCCGGCAGGGAATTCCACTCCTTAGCTGTACGCACAATAAAAGCTTTCCTAAAACGTTTTGTGCGTGTGGGTGGGATGTCCACCATGTACCGATGGCGCATCGCCGTGCGTTTGGTAGTCCGATGATGAAACGGGCTAGGTGGAATTAGATTATGCAATTCCATCGCACACTCGACGAAGTGTAACCGATAAAAAACCGATAAGCTGGCAACTCGGCGACGATGTTCAAGGCTCTGGAGCTTTGTCTTGACCAGTGCTTCATTGCCGATGAGCCTCTTGGCCCTATTTTTGATCGACTCCGGTGCATCAAGCTGGTATTTGGCAGATCCGTCCCAGAGATGAGAACAGTACTCCATGCATGATCGAACTTGCGCTTGATACAAGTTGAGCAGCTGTTCCGGCGAGAAGTACTTTCTCACTTTTGCAAGGATCCCCAACTTTTAGGTAGCCAGCTGAGCCTTTGATTCAATGTCAAACGACGAGACGATGGGGACGATGTCAAAGTAACGCCAAGAAGCTCAAGATGGTCCGTTATTGGCACGGTCACATCTCGGAAAGTTGGAGCTGGGTGAAATTGGCTCTTTTTTGCGGAAAAAAGACACGCCTGGGTTTTAGTAGCATTAAACCTGACCAGATTGGCATCGCCCCATTCGAAGACTGCCTGCAAGGACAGGTTCAAACGCTCCACCATGGCCTCACGGAGAGACTGGATCTGCGTCCCGTGCATTGGACAAGTATCTCTCGATAACAGTACTGTCGTCTGCATACCCAAAGGTTTTATCAGATCGTTAATGTGCAGCAAGAATAATGTTGCTGAGAGTACCGACCCCTGAGGGACCCCGGCATTGATATCCTATTGGTCCGATAAGCAGCCATCGATAATTACTCGAATGGACCGATCTCTCAGGAAGTCTGCTATCCAATCACCCAGACCACCGGGCAGACCAAATGAAGGAAGCTTATAATAAGGCTTTCGTGCCAGACCCTATCCTTCCAGACCAGAGCCTTCAAGATGTCGAGGGAGACGGCAAGCACTTCCCCATGCCTCTCGATGGCCTCACTCCATATGTGAATGGCATACGCTAGAAGATCCCCAGTAGACCGATTTCGGCGAAAGCCGTATTGATGGCCACTAAGAATATCGCTAGTTTCTAGGTATGCCAGAAGCTGTGTATTAAGTACATGCTCCATACTCTTGCAGAGTATGGACGTTACTGAGATGGATCTGTATTTGGCCGGGTCAGTTCGACTACCCTTCTTGGGCACGGGCTGTACGTTAGCTTGCTTCCATGCATTCGGCACTTTTCCAGTCTCATACAAAAGGCGAAATAGGCGAGTCAAGATCGGAGACAGTTCAGGCGCACAGGTTTTAAGAACTATTGCTGGTATTTCGTCAGGGCCGCTAGCCTAGCTAGACAAATGCCAAAGCATTTTGACCATCGCTATTGCTGACATCGAATGTCACTTGTCTAAAGTCCCTGGTAACCCTAGGCGCATGCCTAATATTATGACCTTATTGGTTATTCCCCACGGATTCATTGTTGTGCATGTTAGTCTTTCCCACAGGGTCCGACCATGATTACCCACAGTGAAATTAACCTTGCTCTAGTGTTTATGGTAGAGCCCCTGATGTACCTCTCTACAACTATGCTAAACGCTACAATTTTTACAGTAGGTAGATCTTTGCTAGTGACAGACATTTTTTTTTGTAGGTGATACAAATGACGAATTTTTACTAAAAAGCCTTACTCTGTTTATTTATTTTGTTTTGAGTAATAAATAATTGAGGAGTTCGTGGATAACATAAAAATGAAGATCAAGTGTAAACTGTCAGTCGAGAAGTTAGAGTTGGGTTGGGACTCAAGATTAACATTCACATTTTGATGCAAGTGGGCGAAGTTTTTCATTCTGTCAACTGAATAGGACTTGGCCAATCACGCACTTTTTAGCATGAGTGCGAAAATATGTTTTTTTTTTGTTTAGCTTTTCAGTGATTGTGTAACTCTTTATCCATACTTTTAACCCACTTTCCAAAAACGAGAAGGTTTCTCAATTCGACCGAATATATATATATATATATATATTTTAATTGCATTCGCGGATAACTCGTCGTTAATGAACAGATTTTGATGATTCTTTATTTGTTGGAAAGGAGATATCCCAAGAGTGGTACCATGGTAAGGAAAATAGGATCTGATTATGGAATCTTAGAGAAATCGAGGAACTTCCTCGAATATTATAGGCATACATATAGCGAATTTGGTATTTTCATCAATAATGTAATAATCAATTGCACTCAGAAAGTATAATTTGGTAAAGTAGAACTGATGAAGAAGACCACAATGGCCACTGGATCTCCGAAATAAAACAATGTATCCTAGTCGTGCTTATTGGACTCGTCATGAGATGTACTTTGGCTTTAAATAATTTTCATGTTAATTGGAAGTACCTACCAAAACTATAAACGGAAAAATAAAAAACATTTTAACAAAAAATCAAACCGACTTCCAAAACAAAGCACTACAAAAGTGAAAAGTTACTTTTTTTCCGAAGTCGTTGTCGAATAACGGAAAACAATGGGATCAAAAGGCACCGACTTCGGAAAAGAAAGGAACTTTTCGCTTTGTAATGTTTTGTTTTGAAAGACGGTTTGATTTTTTGTTAAAATGTATGTTTATTTTAAGTAGGTAGAGAATTAACCTTAATTTAATGAATATTATAAATGCGAAAGTGTGTCTGTTGGTTTGATATGCTTTCAAGTCTAATCCGTCATTGAAATTTTATTTAACATAGATTTAGTCTAGGACCTGGAGACGGACATCACATAAAATACTTTATCAATCGCGGGCGAAGCGGCGTATAGAAGCTAGTTATCATCATAACGACTTCAGAAAACTCGATATCATCAAAAAAATCTACATAATTCGGAATAAAACTGCATAATCTGTTGTTCTTACTCGTAGATTTTATTATTAAATTATGCATCAACAGAAAATCCCAAGAAACGTATCTCAATTAACTCGTGGCGTAAAAAGGTATTAGAATGATAAATAGAACAAATAAACAGAGTTGTTTCCGTCTGGTTTTTTGGAGTCCTAGGTAGTATATAAAGTGCAGTGCTGAAACAATATTTATGTTATTCCGTAAATACTCTTCTTAAACTAAGTTGAATTAATACTGGCATTTTAAAAGTGTTTTAAATTGAGTAAGTACATTTTTTTTTCTAATTTTGCGTTAGATCTTTATTCGTTGGGGCTGATAAACTAATGGCCAGTTAACTTTTATCTGATGATTTAAAATGACCGTGGGATAGTTATTTTATAACAAATACGTCCAACGCCACATTTATTCTTCAGATATTTTTATCTGACTATTGAGAAATCGTTCTCTAATGTTATACTGCCAGCTAAATTAAATTAAGGTCCGATTTTTCAATAGCCAGATAACTTTTGTCTGAGTAATAAATAAGGTAGTTTGATATCTTTTTAATAATATAGCTGTCAAACTGGCATACCCTTTTAATGGGTCCGTGCCCACTCAACCCGATTAGACTCAACCCGAAGAATAATACCAGATGTTTTACTACCAATTCAGTGCCATTTGTACGGTCAGGCAAAGTGATATTTAATTCCTTATTATTTATTCATTTACTATTCATAGAATATTTAATATTTTGTTATGATACAAAATTTCGTGCGCACGTTTGGCGCAGTGGTTAAGCGATTGACTGCTACGCTGCTTTTCGCGGGTCGGTTCCCGCACGGAACAAATATTTGTATGACCACACTAGGAATTTCTTTCTGTATCGTGGGTGCTAATCGGGTTGAGTGGGCACGGACCCATTTTAATTCCCTAGTTAAAAGTTATCAGAAGATATTTAAATCATTCCTAAGTTAATTTAAAACTGGAGACTATTAATAAATAGACATCGAATGCTATCCAGTGTTTAGCGATTTCTAACTAAGAATAATTAGTGTTAGAAGTAGATTTCTTAGTTTTAAAATAAAATAACGTTGTTAGAAGTCTATCCGTCAGAACGTGTCACAACCATTTTACGAGAAAACTATTAATGACCTTTTTTTACAGTAATATTTTATTTGTACTTTTCGTAAAAAAGGGAAATAATTGTCTACACTATTATTTAGCGGTTAAAACAATTATTTCCTTGTTTCCACTCACAGTATAGTGAATCCCAGCTCTTATTATACTACTTTAATAAGAGCTGGGATTCACTATACTTTGAGTAAACGAGTGTAAAAAAAAAACAACATACATACGCTTGTGGGATATTATTAAATTCAATCATTCAAGAGACTATGAAGTTTCTAAGAGAGTTTATTTAGATCAGTTTATGTTGTTGTTGTGCTTCAAATTACCAAAGTCCTACTCTAATAGGCAAAAACTTAGACTCAAAACAGACGACCTGCATTATGAACTACACGTCAAATGGGTTGCAAAGCGCTATCGAAATGTCACGTGATCAATCCCATACATTTTGGCATTTCGACAGTCGCCATCGCAGATAGATTGATTGTCTATAGCCTTCTGAACCTTGCGTTGTTCGACACCCACTAAGCCGGTTAATTAAAGGAGATCAACCAAATTACCACCGCGTTGTACATTATTTTGCACATTCTTAGAATTAATTCAGCAATTAAATGAGATCTTCATCTCTGTCGCAAATAGGTTCTGAAGGTTGCCCTAAAACATAGTTGACTTAAAATTATGTTAAGTTGTTAACGAAATGCATTTTAATCTTGATATTTATTAAAGAAAAGAACCGTTTTCTTCAATATTTGAATCAATTTATCTAGACAATCCCACTAGTTATCAAATGCAAGTTAATTCTGTGAGGATTCTCGTACACTAAGGCTTAGACATAAGTTTTGTCTCCGTAAAATTGCTGTACAAAGAACTTAATGTCGGTATCAAAGCTCCAAAGAAAGTGGTTGATCTTTAAAACTGTTTTGAAAGGCTTTGTCAAGGGTTTGCCTCTCAAAACAGTTTTACCTTGCAACTAGATACCATTGGGTCAAGATGATGATTAGGGTAAATGAGAAGATTATTAGCATTCGAATTATTTATAGGTTAGATATATACCTATAAAACAATATATATATAAGCGAAAGGTCACTCACTCACTCATCACGAAATATCAAAAACCGCTTGACGTATAAAGATGAAATTTGGCAGGCCGATTCCTCAAGTAACGTGAGTGCGCACTAAGAAATAATTTTTGGAAATTCCAACCCTAAGAGATTAAAAGGGGGGTTGAAAGTTTTTATGAAATTTCTACAGTTTGTAAATTGGACTCGTGAAATTTTACACCTATCTTTGGCACTATGAAGCACATCGTGGCACTTTCCTGTCTACTATAAAACATTATCCTTCTTATTACAGCCGATTCAACATGAAAGCCGTATTCATTCTGTGTGCCCTCGTGGTCGCCGTCAGCGCTCGACCTAACGAGCAGTACACAAACAAATTCGATGATATAGACTTAAAGGAGACCTTGACCAACGAAAGGTTGTATAAAGGATACTTCAATTGTATAATGGAACAGGGCCCGTGCACACCTTCGGGCAAGGAAGTCCAATGTAAGTTTTGCTATCTCTGAAGCTCTTTGTCTTTTCACTTAAAAGTGACAGTTTATCAGCCGATAAATCAAAATATAAGAGGGTTTGACATCAATCCCATATATTTTGGGGTTTTTGTAAACGTTGTCGCTTGTAGAATGTCACATAGTCGGACGACAGCCGGTTTTACGAGAGCCCAATTATGGCAAATTAACAAATTATATTTATTTAAGGCGTATATATTCCCCAACGTTAACGTGGTACTCGCTGTGCGCCCGCTCGGTGCCAGAATATCAATAGGTATTTGACATCCTTTTGACAGTTAATTTGACAGTTTGGTTTGCAAAATATTTTTACATATGCTTTGTAGATTATGAAGAAATTCTAACTGTACATTTTTCAGTGTAAAATATTTTTAAACATCAAATTCATTTTGGAGAAGTATGCAAAAGAAGACATGTGACATCCACCAACCCGCACTGGGCCCGCGTGGTGGATTACGTCTCTTTCCCTCTCACAGAGAGGAGGCCTGTGTCCCAGTAGTGGGAACATTAATAGGCTGATGATGTGATGTGTGATGTGATGCAAAAGAAGCCAAAAAAATTGTGTTTTTAATTACTCTTTTAAAGTAAAAGTATTAGTCGTACTATAAAACATGTTTCACAAGTAATGTACATAAATCAATAATAAGTATATATTTTTTTCAAACCTTTTAACCTAGCCTTACTAAGGAGTATGCTTTTGAAAGTAAACGTTGTACGGCACTTAAGCGGTGTAAGGGCCTTAATGAATTTTATTAATCAGGAATAAAAATTAAATCTAATCAACAAACATAAATAAGTTTTCCAGTCAATGCACAGGTTTACCTTAAAAAGACCGTGTTTTTATAAATTTGACTCTAACACGCAAGTAAACGAACTTTAACAAAGAAGTCTCACCCTCTATTATATTTGTATTGTCATTGTTTCATAATTAATTTCCATTTATAGCTAAGATCGATGATGCACTGAAGACCAAATGCGCCAAGTGTTCGCCCAAGCAGAAGGATGGAGTCCACTACGTCATCAGTTATATTATTAAACACAAGCCTGCTGACTGGAAGGCCCTCTGCGACAAATATGACCCCGAAGGCCTATACACCAAAAAATATGAAGAAGAACTCAAAACCGTTTCTTAAGTAAAAGCAAAAGACCACACTGCAGCAGTGATGTCTGTGTGACGTAATGGGTTGTTTTAAATAAACTTGTGATAATATTTGCCGTTTCTTTATTTCATAACTATCTAACTCGACAGACGGTGTCTCTACAAAAAACACTTTCAGTTTTTCAGAAATTTCCAATTATCTAGGTAATTGTCATTCCTTAAGAACTACAAACATAAATATTTAGGTATTGAAATATTTGATAACAGAATTATTTGGTTTGCAAAATTTATAATTATTTTAATTAAATTAATAAAATAATCATTTAATATTTTTTGTTTTCATTGTTTATGCATGTCCAGTTAAGAAATATTGATAAGTTGAGCATTAGACAGAATTAAATTTGAAACCTATCCATACGATCTCAAGTGACGCACTTACCAACGAACAATATTTTTTACATAAAAATACTACGAGTTTCTACTACTACCGGGTAAAAAAGTAGCCTATGTGCTATTCTAGATTATAATCTACCTCTGTATCAAATTGCATCCAGATCTGTTCAGCTATTCTGGCGTGATTGAGGAACAAACATCCGTATATCCAAGTTAAGAATTAAGAAAGATTCCTGTGCAGCTGGTCTGGTATTCTTATTATTTTAATACTTTGAAGCTAGTTTAAGTACCACCTTCACAAGTTAGCCTTCAGCTCAGTAGACTTCCTTGCTGTGGTGTTTTGTCATGTAGGTATTTGTTTATTTATATAATAATATTTAAAAGGACGTTTTATAAGTCTGACTTTAGCGCTATGAGGTCAAACTTGTTTAACCTAGTAAACTATATATTCTAGTAGTCCTAGACTTTTAATGATTCTACAAGAATAAATTATTATTAATAACATGCGTGAACATAATAATATACCAATATTTTACATGAACTTGACTCAATACAAGGTTTTTCTATGCTAACTTGGGTGGGCGAAAGTATTAATGAATATTATCAACTTTTAGTATGGGATCAAATAAAACCCAGTGGTTCAGTTCTTATTTTCGTGTTTACTATGTAGCTACCTTAGAAATGTAGGGAAACGCAGTTTTTTTACTTAATTATTTAAATGTTTTACTTTAAAAATGTCTCTATCCGCAAATTACTTTAGTAAAGAAGACACACAGAATTCTCACACTAAACTCACAGAACTCTAGATATTACTTGACATGAGTTCCATTTGTCCGCGAACTCAATACATATTCAAGAGTTGATACCATAACAACATATCTATCAACCTCCAAGTAATACCTATAAATTAAATTTTAAATTTAATTATTAAATTATTATTAAATTAAATAACCTACCTAATAAATTAAAAATAACACTGTATAATTAGCAGAACTGAACCCACAACAACTAGCTTTACATATTTCGTCTAGAACTACCTTTTTGGAAAAGCATATTTTTGTAAAAAAAACAATAATAAAACTCTTGCTAGATCACGATATGCTAGATTTATCCTTAAGTTCCCTAGTAGTGTTATGAACGAGACATCGAACAATATGCTTAGTTATTATTTTTAGGAAACCATATTTTATGTAAAAACCACAACAATTAAACTCTCGCTAGATCACGATATGCTAGATTTATCCTTAAGTTCCCTAGTAGTGTTATGAACGAGACATAGATCAATATGCCCAGTTATTCTTTCCCAACTAAGCTGAGCTTGCTTTCAGTCTAGTTGGTTGCACTTGCAACTATACACCATTTGAGATAACATTAGACATTTAAATGATCCCATTTTACAGCCTGATCAACCGATTTTGACTTCTATTGCGTTGGTGATATGACAAATGGCAGATGTAGTAAACAGCGGTTTTGGTAACAGGTTTATACTTTTTATGCTATCCTTATGTTTACGGGATGGAACTCAAAATCGGTTGAATGGAATGTAAAAAAGGATTTTAGAAATTTCTAATGTTATTTCAAATGCAGTATAAATACCAGTATTATACATGGAGTGACTGTCTATCTGTGTTCCACAACCCAGTCACTGGATAACACGTTATCCACACCACACTGAACCTAAACATGATTGTTAATAAACACATTAACATTACCCTCCTTCGGCAGTCGGGTAAAAATAAACTGTCAAACCTATTTGGTCAGAAATCAATCTTAACGTTTGAAACTAAGGAATTATTTGTCCAAGTAAAGCAATAACTTGAACAACTTCTTATGTTATTTTTTTCTCCTTTTATAAAACAACTCTGGACAGGTTATACACAGGCAAAAAGTTGGAAGCCTTCAACTTCATTTACCTATCTATAGGTATAAAAGAAGATATTGACTGATCGATCAACGCACATCCAAAACCACTAGACCTGGAAGCCGAGTAATAGAAATTTGGCAGAAAGGTTTTACAGTGGCGTAAGTGAGCACTAAGAAAGGATTTTTGGAAATTCCAAGGGGGTAAAAAGGAGGTTAAAAGTTTGTATGAAAAAATCTAATTCCATCGGTTAATATTCTTGAAAGTTGGCAAAAATAGTAACCTAAGTCTATAGACATATAGTATAGACAAATAGTAATCTGAACTGTAGGTACTTGTTATAATTGTTCTAAAGGAAGATAAGAGACGGAGATCACAAAAGTTTTGTGGAGAAAATATAAAAAAGTGCAGGTAATAGGTAATTGCAGGCAGTGTTTAGTATTGTTTATCAGTTTCTTCTTTAGGGTTCCATACCCAAAGGGTAAAAACGGGACCATATTACTAAGACTCCACGATCCGTCTGTCTGTCTGTCTGTCTGTTTGTCTGTCCGTCTGTCACCAGGCTGTATCTCATGAACCATGATAGCTAGACAGTTGAAATTTTCACAGCTGATGTATTTCTGTTGCCGCTATAACAACAAATACTAAAAACAGAATAAAATAAATATTTAAGTGGGGCTCCTATTCAACAAACGTGATATTCGTGCGCAAGTCCGACTCGCACTTGGCCAGTTTTTTTGTCTTTGCCATGCTATGCCAAATAAATGTTTTTCTTTCCTTCTTTTAAGAATGAAATCATGCTCTTTGTGATACTGAAGACCATGTTTGTTGACATGTTTTCGACACACTTACCTTCCCAAAAACTGGTAAACGCAGTGAAATATGAGCCAGCTTTCGAGTAACTGAGGTGAAAAATAAATACCTAGATAATAAACTAAGCCATCGCAGATCTTGTCAAAACATATTTTAATGGTGAGTACCTATAGAGAAATTTATTTACAAAGATACAAGTATATACAGTGTATAAAATACTTAATTAACTAAGACTACAAACATAAACACTTAAACCAAAAACTACTCACTAGCCTAATTAATTAATTAAATTAGCATTTTTTTAGGGTTCCGTACCCAAACGTTAAAAACGGGACCCTATTACTAAGACTCCGCGGTCCGTCTGTCTGTCTGTCACCAGGCTGTATCTCATGAACCGTGATAGCTAGCCAGTTGTTGTTGTTGTATGGGGGCATCCATACAACCGTAAAAGGGTTCCGTACCCAAAGGGTAAAAACGGGACCATATTACTAAGACTCCATGATCCGTCTGTCTGTCTGTTTGTCTGTCCGTCTGTCACCAGGCTGTATCTCATGAACAGCTAAACAGTTGAAATTTTCACAGATGATGTATTTATATTGCCGCTATAACAACAAATACTAAAAACAGAATAAAATAGATATTTAAGTGGGGCTCCCATACAACAAACGTGATTGTTTTGCCATTTTTTGCGATAATGGTACGGAACTCTTCGTGCGCGAGTCCGACTCGCACTTGGCCGGTTTTTTTTATAATTAGCGTCTTCAACTTCACAAGGTAAATCATTCACATTGACTGTCAACTCGGCGACCTCTGCAACCCATGCATTCATTATTATAGTGCTGTGACTCAACGAACAGTTTTCAAAACAAACAATAGGATAGGTAGGTAGCAAGCGGTCACGTGCTTGGGGTTAACACGGCCGCGTGATAATATTACTTTATAACTCAAGGCCATCCAATAAAGTTGTTAGGTTGGTAGAGACTGATCAAGTTTGTCTGCGGGTCTAATCTCGAGATGGAAACAACAACAAATCATCACTAGAACAGTCATACATACATAAACACACGCCTTTTTCCCATGGGGGTAGGCAGAAACTACAGAACGTCACCTGCTACGATCCTTACATATTTCTTTTGCTTCACTCACGTTCATACATCTATCCATACACGCACGCCAGTTATTAGTACTGCGCACCAGGACTTTGTGAAGAACATCACCAATAAGGTATATGTATGTATTTCTAGGGCGTCCCATCCCGTAGTTTTGTAACTACCTAATAATAGATATCCTCGGAATAGATTACCCGAATAACATGAAACTTGATCATAACCGGTGAAATGAGAGATCTGCGTACTCTTTTAGAGCGTACTGGCGTGATGTAATGTTATGAAATGGTATAAACAATAAACAGACATGCCATTGCAGAAATCCCGAGAGATATGCCGTTATTAATTGAAGAGTTCTGTTGTATATCTCCGAAGTTCTTCATCAGATCACCAAATTAAAATGGTACCAATTTCGGAACATACTCTTTCAAAAAAAAAATAATTTTCAAAATCGGTCACCGAACCTCCTCATTTTTGGAAAGTCGGTTAACGAAATGACAAAATGTTTAGGATTGAGTTAGTGACAATACAGTAGTACATGTTAATGCCATACATCTTCGCCCGTTCGAAAAACGTTATCGCTTGTAGAATGTTCTCTGGTATAAAGTACAAGCTCATGAACGATGTTTGCTGGCTAGTTTTATTGGACGAGCATTTACAGATCAAGTATGTAAAACTCAAAGCAAAGCGACTCGCCGTAATATTCTCTGAGTGTTAAGGCTAGTCAATATGGCACTTTGCATCGCGCCTTTCTGTCGGAGCCTTAAGTCGGTTGTTTAAAATCTGTTGTTAAATAAAAGTAAAAAATAATATTCTTGGACTGAAAATTTGGACGGTCGCTTAGATTAAAAAAAAACTTTTTACAAAAAAATACTACCGACTTCCAAATAACAAAACTAGAAAGTGAAAAATAACTTTATTTTTGGAAGTCGGTGTCTTTGGGTAGGTAACAAATTTGTAAGTTATGTACACCGACTTCCAAAAATAAAGTTATTTTTCACTTTCTAGTTTTGTTATTTGGAAGTCGGTAGTATTTTTTTGTAAAAAGTTTTTTTTTATTTTTCACTTTTTAGTTGTACCTACCTAATAGGGAAGTAGTTAAGTAAGTACCTATACGACAGAATAGATTACCCCAAGTAACATGAAACTTGAATATAACCGGTGAAATGAGAGATCTGCATACCACTTTCGAGCGTATTGGCGTGATGTTATGTTATGAAATGGTATAAACAATAAACAGACATGCGATTGCACTAATCCTGAGAGATTTACCGTTATTTATTGAAGAGTTCTGTTGTATATCTCCGAAGTTCTTCATTAGATATTCACCAAATTAAAATGGGACCAATTTTGAAGTATACTCTTTCAAACAAAAAAAGAATTTTCAAAATCGGTCCACAATTGACGGAGATATCGGTGAACATAAATAAAAAAATAATAATAAAAAACATACATAATGTCGAACATAGGACCTCCTCCTTTTTTGGTAAGTCGGTTAAAAATGATAACGAGTGTAGATTAATAATCAATCAATCTTTTATTTTGTATAGTAGTAATAGTATATAAAGTCATCTTCTTCTTTCCTAGTCGATGGAAAAGGAAAGATGCACCCAGAATAACACTACTATACTCATTCATTTAATAAATAGGAACATGGTTCTCATGCACTTAGAAATATTGCAAACATAAGTAAATTACCTAATTCAACAACAACGGAACAGTGTGCGAGTCAATTTCTTATACAAAAAAAAAGTTAATAAAAAAATCAAAAAACCCGACTGCTTGAAAAGCGAACTAAAAAGACGTAAATAAGGAGAAAATCATGCTGTGCTGTCGGAGGATACATCTTCGCGAGCTGGCTGACAAAAACCCGCATACGTACACGCAAAAACTACTGAACGGATCTGGATTAAATTTTGGCACAGAGATAGATTATAGACAGGAATAGCACATAGGATACTTTTTATCCCGGGAGTATGTTCCCCTGGGACAACTTTCGACATTTACGCGGGCGAAGCCGCTGGCAGAAGCTAGTACATAATATTTTCATAAATGAACTGCCATAATATTATTATTTTTTTCGGTTTTAAAAAGTACCTAGTTGTATTTGAATAAGATTAGATAACAGATATATATTTTATTATTTACGGGTCTCAGCTAAGCAGCCCGAGTTCTAGTTGAATAACGCTATGTAGTTTTTTCCGTGTTGTTGACGGGTGTGTTGCGATGCGAATTATCTCACATAAAAATAGCTGTAGTTATCGCTGTTGAATCAATTCGACAAGCTTCGTATTTTTTTTTCCTGGGTGCAAAAAAGGTATCTACACAAACTTGATTGAAGCCTGTTTTTTTTGTTGTTTTCATGTTGGTCTTTGACGCACATTGGGGTCCGCTCATCCGCTGACGCAAAACGAATTATTGTTTTATGGCTGACGGAACATTACTCAGCGATTCGCGATGCACTGGGGGAGTGAAAAACATATTATTCATGTTATGGCTACTATAAGCAAAAAATAAAAAATATCAATAATTCACAGCAACTTGAAGAGCGATTCATGTGGCTACACTGAAAATGAAAAAGAGGCCAGCCGGGATTTTTCTGTGCATTCTTTCACGCTCTTACCACTTACGGAACATATCATAGCATGAGCTCGCACAAGCTTGTTGCTTGATGCAAGTCTGTGACTTGTGAGCCTTAAGCTGGGAACAAAATATCGGACGGGGCTGACGGATTCGACTGACAGTTGCGACTGATATGTGTTTGCACAGACAAATTCATCCAGCGGCCTGAATGTCTATCGGACGTCCGAATGCCCAAGTTTACGTCCCATAGTTTGGACAATTTATTGTACCCAGATAATATAATTTAAATAATCTAATTAATTATTTAGCAGTCGCGTCCGTCAGCCGCGTCCGATAGTTTGTGCCGACCTTTAGTGTAATAACCGATTCCGTTGCACGTGTTAGTCCGTTTCTTAGGTATATAATTTGGGTATTATCTAAGTATCAATTACTTGATACAAACTATTATTAAAGCATTTGGGTTAATATTATCTTGTCGACTCTGTATAAGGCTGATATATCTACACCAGTCTAAAATTAAACCCAAATTATACTGAAAACCCATTGTCAGTAATTTAATTAAAAATAGATGTTACTAACCGTCTTAAAAAAGGTGGAGGTTCTCAATTCGACTGTATTTTTTTTCATGCTTGTTACCTCAGAACTTTGTACTAGGGGCACTGATTTTGATGATTCTTTTTTTTATTTGAAAGCTGGTTCTCATGTGATGACGATCTGATGAAGAACTTTAGGATATACAACAGAACTCTTCAATAAACAACGGTTTTCTCGGGATTGCTGCAAGCGCATATCTGTTTATTGTTTACGCCATTTCATAACATAACAACACGCCGTTACGCTACAGTTGACTCTGGTACACTCATTTCACCGGTTATGTTCAAGTTTTATGTTATTCGGTTAATGTCTATTTTGGCATAATGTTGGGCGTTATAGTACTATAGAACTTGCTCATTATGTACCTCAACTAAGAAATTAAAAATAAAAACTTTTTGCAAGAAAATACAACAGACTTCCAAATAAAAACACTACTAAGTGAAAATAACTTCAATTTCGGAAGTCGGTATCAAAAAACGAAGAAATAAAAACAGGAACAACGACTTCCGAAATTGAAGTTATTTTTCACTTTGTGGTGTTTTTATTAAAAGTGTTATATTTTTTTGTAAAATGGTTTTAATTTTATGATTATATGTATAAATATAAATAGCATCAAAAAAGTGTACCTTTTGGGCAATATTTGTTTAAAAAATGTTGTTTTAAGCTTCTGGCGATGTCTCAATAATTACAAGGCTATTTTTTGTAATGTTATTACCTACATAATTCACTGAATACATTTTACAATAGGTATTTCATGACTTCTGTTATTACGTGGAAGCAACAAGGATAAATATTATTTCACAATCTATACTTCTATACTATATAATATTATAAAGAGGAAAGATTTTTTTGTTTGTTTGTTTGTTTGTTTGTACCGAATTGGCTCCGGAACTACTGGACCGATTTAAAAAATTCTTTCACCAATAGAAAGCTACGTAATTCCTGAGTAACATAGGCTAATTTTTAATCCCGAAAACGGGTCCTGTGGGGGAGCCCACGGGAGCGAAGCCGCGGGGAACAGCTAGTAATGTATATTTCGCAATAGGTTTGAACCTTGAGTTACGGTCTTACAAAAAAAACATAATTGACAGACAATGTAGAAACAAAATCGTGGGTCTAGAAAAATAAAATGATGTATAAAACTTTATTGTTGGTAAAATGAAGATGAACCCTTGTTCTTGTTCAGGATGGATTACAAATTCTCATCCCTTGAAAGCTCTGAGGTGTTTTTTCTGAAGTCTAAATACTAATTGCCTAGTTTTTAGGAAGAGAAGTCTAAATAGTAACTTAGACTTCTTTCTTTCATTGATTTTTGAAACTGGGATGACATCCCAAGGGAAATTCCAAACACTTATATGGTTATTATTACCTAATAAATAGAGTCCAATTTAATTTTTATGAGACCGTGGCGGACATAGGAAAGTTTTCGTCTGTGTCTAAATGCAGGCTAAGGCTCCTAAGAAGTAGCCGGTGGGAATTTCCATTTTGCATAAATTTTGCAGAGCTGTTATTTACCTAATTGGTGTCTCTCAAACTTGTCTAATATAATTTTGTAGAAGAAATAAAAGTCCGTCTGGTCGTCCAGATTATTTATTTATCTATAATACATTCGACTTTATTTTTAACTATGAGCTTCATGTCCCTGGTATCTCTTTAGTCTTCTGCAGCAAGGAAGGCTTCATAAGTCTCTGTGTATTTGCTTTCAGGGTCGTATTTGGCGATGATCTGCTTCCAGTAGTCCGAAATTGAAGTTATTTTTCACTTTGTGGTGTTTTTATTAAAAGTGTTATATTTTTTTGTAAAATGGTTTTAATTTTATGATTATATGTATAAATATAAATAGCATCAAAAAAGTGTACCTTTTGGGCAATATTTGTTTAAAAAATGTTGTTTTAAGCTTCTGGCGATGTCTCAATAATTACAAGGCTATTTTTTGTAATGTTATTACCTACATAATTCACTGAATACATTTTACAATAGGTATTTCATGACTTCTGTTATTACGTGGAAGCAACAAGGATAAATATTATTTCACAATCTATACTTCTATACTATATAATATTATAAAGAGGAAAGATTTTTTTGTTTGTTTGTTTGTTTGTTTGTACCGAATTGGCTCCGGAACTACTGGACCGATTTAAAAAATTCTTTCACCAATAGAAAGCTACGTAATTCCTGAGTAACATAGGCTAATTTTTAATCCCGAAAACGGGTCCTGTGGGGGAGCCCACGGGAGCGAAGCCGCGGGGAACAGCTAGTAATGTATATTTCGCAATAGGTTTGAACCTTGAGTTACGGTCTTACAAAAAAAACATAATTGACAGACAATGTAGAAACAAAATCGTGGGTCTAGAAAAATAAAATGATGTATAAAACTTTATTGTTGGTAAAATGAAGATGAACCCTTGTTCTTGTTCAGGATGGATTACAAATTCTCATCCCTTGAAAGCTCTGAGGTGTTTTTTCTGAAGTCTAAATACTAATTGCCTAGTTTTTAGGAAGAGAAGTCTAAATAGTAACTTAGACTTCTTTCTTTCATTGATTTTTGAAACTGGGATGACATCCCAAGGGAAATTCCAAACACTTATATGGTTATTATTACCTAATAAATAGAGTCCAATTTAATTTTTATGAGACCGTGGCGGACATAGGAAAGTTTTCGTCTGTGTCTAAATGCAGGCTAAGGCTCCTAAGAAGTAGCCGGTGGGAATTTCCATTTTGCATAAATTTTGCAGAGCTGTTATTTACCTAATTGGTGTCTCTCAAACTTGTCTAATATAATTTTGTAGAAGAAATAAAAGTCCGTCTGGTCGTCCAGATTATTTATTTATCTATAATACATTCGACTTTATTTTTAACTATGAGCTTCATGTCCCTGGTATCTCTTTAGTCTTCTGCAGCAAGGAAGGCTTCATAAGTCTCTGTGTATTTGCTTTCAGGGTCGTATTTGGCGATGATCTGCTTCCAGTAGTCCTGTTCTTTAGCCCTGATATGCTTGACTACCTTCCTCGCTCCCTTCCTTTGTTTGTTTGTACATTTCGAGCACGAAGTCTGCATAGCGTCCTTGATATGTGCTGAAATAAAAATAAAAGTAGGTGTAGATAGATGTAGATGTACATTCACACTCATTTAGCCCATCATGCGGGGGTTTCTTGGCTTATATAATCAGCCTAGCTCTACCCAGAAGAGCAGAGATACTGGTTTCGCGGAGCGTATTACGGAAGCACCTACTGATAAAATGTTTGAATATTAAGAATTGATGAGCCATGGACTAAGGTTCATCATTATCATCATAAAACTACTCATACATACACTGGATAAAGACCCTCAAGAATCGCCACATCTACTACTCCTTAAAGCCAAAATCAATGGTGACCACCAGAAAAATACCGAGGCAGTGAAGCTCGATGAGTCTTGGCAAAACGATTCAACTTTATTGAATCTCGCAACGAAAATCATAATATAGCGGCGGATAAAAATAAAACCAGCAGAACTATTATGATTAACTTTTTCATCAAATGATTATAGACAGAATGATCCAAACAAATCTAATTCGATATGCACAATTACACATCGGCGTCATCTCTTAACTACGTCACTGGCCATGGCTATTCTCGGCAACCACTTGATTATGATCGTGGGGCAGGTTTACGGAAACTAATGAATAAACAATAACATTACATGCTGTGATGTGGGTTTTTTCCGCAGTTCTCCGTATAACCCTGTCAATATTGAAGACTTAATTGTGGTCACTGTAGGTTTGTTGTTTTTTGCTGTTTGCAGGTATAAAAATTAACATTGTTAGGTAGGTTAGTCATCAATTTATCATCATCAGTGATACGTAATATGGTTTATTTTTATTTGTTGCTGTTTCGCCCGCGTGATTGTCGAAAATTTGGCACTTAATAAGTTTACAAGCTTGCACAGTTCTAAACAGGTAGGCACTACAAGGTTGACAAAACGGAACTGATTCATCCTGTTCCCCGTACTAGTTTAAACTGTACTACGGAGGAACAGTTTGCCTCGATCACCGCATATAATAGTCACATTTAGTGTTACACAAGTGATAAAAAACATATTATTTAGAAAAACATTTCGTAGACCAAACAAAGTACAGCAGATGTAATTTATTATTTACTAGACAAATGACACGGAACGAACTCCTGGAATGAAAAGTTTAATTTATCCTTCTCCAAGGTCCAACCTATCTCATCTACCAAAATTCATTAAAATTGAGTTTCTTCTACGTTTATAATTTTTATTTTGGAAGAGATCGCAGAAAGTAAAACCGCGAGTCGCAGCGGATATTTGTGTCTCTGAAGTTGGCTCTGGCAACCATTGAGCAAGAAATAGTTTGTCATGGAGTATACTGCATAAAGTAAGCGACAAAGGACGATGCGACAAACGTAAGCGAGTGAAAGAGACAGTTATACAATGCTATCTTCACCTTCAATATTGACACAAATATAGCTACTGCGCAAGCTCTTGCAGCCAATTCAGAGACACAAAGATCCGTTGTGAGTATTATAAGTTTGTTTTAATTTTAAGGTTTCTTTTTGTATTATTTTATTTCGGTTTACAATAAAGTATATACAAATAAATAAATGTACTAAATTTCCATTATAATTAGCTAATTGGCACATAATCCAGTTTTTAATCACACAAACTACACAGTTTTACGATTAGAGCGTCTTCTACAAAGTCACTCTATGACTATAAACTGGGCCTCAAAGCCATATATAGGTACCTTCAAGTTTGCTGTTTTAAAACTGCAATAAACTGAGGGTCTAGAAAAAAATAAATTTTATCGGCGATAAGGATTTATTTGAGCGAAGAGGACAAATGTAAGGTATTGACCATGCACTTTACGCATATCAATCCTATGCATCTTATTAATCTATATCTTACTTTATAATAATAATAATAAAGAGGAAAGATTTGTATTTTTGTATGTAACGAATAAAGTTAAAAACTACACAAAAACTTTCACCGTTGGGAAGCTACACTATCCCCGAGTGACATAGGCTACTTATTATCACTGTATTCCCACGGGAACGGGAACTACGCGGGTGACCGCGAGGTGTCCGCTATTATTATAATAAATGTGAAAGTGTGGATGGATGTGTGTGTGGTGTGGATGTATGTTTGTTACTCAATCATTATAGAACGGCTGAACGGATCTGGATAAAATTTGACATAGATTATAGTCTGGAACAGTACTTAGGCAACTTTTCTAGCTGTTTTTACCGTCTGACGAAGGAGGGTAATGTGTTTATCAGTCTATGTATCTATGTGAGTTTGTTTCTATGTGGCGTTCTAGAGACCAAACGCGTTGGCCGATTTTGATGATTTTTACGTCAATCGATCACGGCTACATTTAAATTGGAAAATATAAATTGCCAGATTTTTGGTGCCATATTGTGGGGCCCATTTTTTTCCATCGTGTGGGGCACAGATAATATAATACTACAGTAGTGGGGTATCAAAATTTTAAGAGGTGGTTTCAAAAATATATAACACTTCTACGTTTAAATGAAACTGCTTCGAAAAAAAATGTAAACTAAAAAGATATAGATAAAAAAAGTTAATATCACAAATTTTAAGAAGTACAAGCGCACTGCGTTATCGCGTAAACAAGAAGAAAATCGTGCTGTGCAGTCGGCGGATACATATATCTGGTTTTGGTCAGCCAGCTCGCAAACCATCCGACTGCACAACATGATTTTTTCTTGTTTACGCAGTAACGCAGTACGCTTGTACTTCTTAAGCAGTCGGGGTTTTTTTATTTTTATTGTCTCCATCGTTCATACAATGTAACTTTGCCCCAGAATCTCCATTTAAGATTTCAACTCTACCGTACTGAAAGAGTAGAAGAACAAAAAAACAACATACCTTTCAGTTCCTTCCCTTCAGGAGTACATCTTCCCTGGTCAAGGGTGCACTTGATGTAAGGTACTAACAGCTTTCGGTTGTCGATAATTTCATCAATGTTGATGTGGTCGTACCTATCCGTGTATGTTTCAGCAGCCGCAAAAGCTGCCAGAGTTACCACCACAGATAATACGACGAAATTCATCCTAAAATGTATTGAAATATTTTATGAAACTCCGAAAAATCACTACTGTCTATGTCCCTTGGGCACACGTAAAATAGTGATGAAAATTCCTATTATTTTAACAGTTTTATAGCCATTTACTTTATTACATTAGCGATTTATGATTGTCACCTTTTGCACTTTTACTAAGTTATACAATTTTTCATGAAATTTTTACATAGTTTACTCATTTACGATTTCCCTTTTATTTAATGGCTTATGTATGACTAACAAAATGGACATTGAATATTTTTGATTCGGCAAACATTTTTTTTTAATATTTAGGTAGGTACCAAAGTTTTCGTTGTATGGGTACCGATTCTAGTCATTAAATTAATTTATGTACTATAAACGCACGAAGGATTCCGTACTATTATAGCAAAAAAACGGCACAAAAATCACGTTTGTTGTATGGGAGCTCCACTGAAATATTTTTTTTATTCTGTTTTTATAGCGGCAGCAGAAATACATCATCTGTGAAAATTTCAACTGTATAGCTATCACGGTTCATGAGATACAGCCTGGTGACAGACAGACAGTAAATTCTTAGTAATACGGTCTCATTTTTGCCTATTCGGTACGTAACCCTAAAAAGTAGCAAACAATAATAATGCATTTCCTCAAAAATTACTGGTTTTCTGACTACCAGTCGTGTCATGGGCTGTGTAACCCAGTTCTTGGCTTGTGGAAGCCTGACAGACAGTTGCTCTACGACAAATACTGAAATTCAACTGAAAATCCAGTTTGCATGAACCCGAACATAACATAGTTGGCCAAAGACTAGGTATATTGATTGAATGCTTGCCCCCAAAAAATTATAATCAAGTAAATCTATCTAAATTTATATTAATAGGTATTACCTGTATTTTTCCCGATTAACGCAGGATGTTATTACCTATTGAAGCGTATAGAAAGACACTGATGATTAGATGAAAATCGTTTACATTTATAGGACTAATAGTAGATACGGAAAATGGCCGCCTATTGTACTGATAATTATGTAGAGCATTTAACTTGCAACCCTGCTGTAATTAGTGACAATTAATACCTTCTTCAGATGCAAGATAGACCTTGCGATAAAAAAGTAGGTACAGGTGATGAGGTAAGATATGGTGCTTCCGTTTCAATCCAGTATGACCAAAGAAGAAGTAAAGCAAGTGACTTGTATGTAGTAAACTGTAGACAATGGCGCGTTTACATTAGGTTGGCCACCATACACGGTGACCATTTTCGGTTCACCCGGATCGGTTATCCGAATTGGGGTGTTTACATTAAGTCGGTCACCGAATACGGCGACCGTATTCGTTTAAATCGTCGGTTTACCGGATTCGGCGATCGCATTCAGCCATTCATTGGAATTGCGTTTCTACAAGTCAGCCGTGTTCAGTCGCCGAAAACGGTTTGCGGCCGAATACGGCTAACCGAAAACCTATTTACACTAGTCGGTGAACGAATACGGCATGTGGTCGAATTCGGCTAACCAAAAACCCTTTTTTACTAGTCGGTGACCGAATACGGGCTGCAACCGAATCGGTCAAAACGACCTTATGTAAATGAGCCTTAAGAAAAACAAGAGGCCCTAGACAAGTGATATTCTGTCGACGAAAGTGCGGCGCTAACGTTTGAAAAATTTACAAAAATGTATGCGAATGTCAAGCCCTATCAAAAGGTCAAGATACCCTTACATTTTGGCATTTCGACAATCGCCATCGCAGACACTTGTTTAGAGCCTTATGTTGTAATTGCCAAATTAAAGAGTGCACGCGGGTTTGGAGCTATAAAAAAAGTTAGGGCGGTTACGCACTACATCCGATCCGTGTCCGTAAAATTTCGGTTCTGAAGGAGCCGTAGTACTTCATGTAGGGGGTGGACTACATCCGAACTCTATCTGTCATAATCTGTCATAATTCTGAATATTTTGAACACTTAAGGGTACACTAGTCGAAAATTCTTCCATACAAACGTAGTCTGGCTTTTAATCCACTGTTTGACGATATACGTTCAAAATAAAAAATGATATCAATTAGTCTCATCATTATCTAGCCCTGTATGGAAGCAAAAAAGTAAAAATAATATTTACTTGAAAGTTATGAACTTCGAAAGTTCCATACTTCAACACTAATTTTAACGCATTTTTGGGCGCAAATAAGTACCATAAGAAGTAGGAAAATTGAAAAACGGTCTCCATACAGGAATAGATTAGTAGTTCAACAATGCAAATAATTTTATTTTGAACAGATACATTCAGTCGTTTTTTCATGATATCCAGAATCCCAAAGGTCTGTTTATAAATCATATTATTATTGTCACCAGCGACCTACGTGATGACAGCGACATAGAGCGCGAGCGTAGGGCGTTGGCGGTGAGGAGTAATATGCTCGCCCGTAGGTTTGCTCGCTGCACGGCAGACGTCAAAGTGAGTTTATTTAAGGCATTCTGTCAGTCCTTCTACACGAGCGGCCTGTGGGTGTCATATACGGGCCGAGCCAACAACGTCCTGCGCGTGCAATACAACAACGCTTTCAGGATGCTATTGCGGTTGTCTCGACGTTGCAGTGCATCGGGAATGTTTGCTGCAGCTCGAACGGACGGCTTTCATGCTTTAATGCGTAAGAAAGCGGCTTCCTTACTGCAACGCTTGCGTAGCACTCGGAATGGCATCCTGAAAATGATTGTTGGCAGAGTGGACTGCCCCGTCCAAAGATACTGGGTGGCAATAGGTATAGGTTTACTTTAAATAGATTTAAGTACCTACTAATAATACTAACGTAGCATTTAAGCACAATCTGTTACTAATTACTAACAACTTATGGACTGATATAGGTCTGAAATAAAGATATTTTATTTTATTTATTTATAAAATTTCGCGCTCGTTATCGTTCTAAATCATCATCCATTTCGATACAAATTTGCAAAAGTGTGTATTCGTACGCAAACTAGCTTCTTACTGCTCATAACAGCATCTATCTGTCCGCACGTGTTATCGTTTGATATAGCATGCATTTTAACCCCGCGCACAAAATAGTTCGTGCCGTCGACTAGTGTACCCTCAAATTACAGACACGGATCACGGACGTCAAGGGCGTTGGAGTCAATTTATTTTATTTTATGAAACTCTAGAAATTGCCCAGAATTCTAGGCGATTTAACATATTATGCCTAAAACTGTTTTTGTGCAATATTGTTTGATTACCAATAGGTCGATTATTTCTTTGAAATTGGGTTAATTAAACCTTTTTTTCACCTTTTTAGTCGGTGTATTCCATGATAGTTTAACCCAATACCTATACATCGGTTTTACATTACTAAAAAATGTTGAAGATCACGATAAATTTTAATGTCTAATGTCTTAAATGATGTGGATAACGGTGTAAGATGCGCATTTATATCATGTTATTATAGTATTATTCATAAGTTTTAAATGTGTAACTGTTGGTTATTCCTAAATAAATAAATAAATAAATGTCGATTCAGCGAGTATATTATGCTAGCGATATCGGTCGCGTAGTACTTAGTAAAACATTGGCCACGGCAGCCACGGGCACGTACATGTTTTATCAATCGCCCTAGCGTTTTCCACAGATAATATAATTCTAGCATACCTTTTCCCGACCATGTCGAAGCTGGTATCCAGGTTAGTTAGCCATCCAATTGGATGCAGCTGTGTACCAGTTTACATGGAACCTATCTCACAACCCAGTAACTGGGTAACCCATACCCCTTGGCAAAACCGGTGACATATTTTGGATTCTGAGCCTTTGTGAGTTTATGCGTTACCCACAAAGTACCTAAACCAGTAAACTATTCTGAGAAAAATAATAATATAATAAGCCAATGATCTACTTATTGTAATTCTAACAATATTTTGGTTTTTATACCGAACGTTTCTGGCAATCCTAAACTTCCGCGGAAAATAACATAATAGGAAAAATCATGTATGATTTCATGGTACTTACTGCACCAAGAAGTGTTAATTACAATTTATAGGTAGTTACTTGGAACCATAACCGCCAGTAACTTAAGTAATGGTCATTCATCACATATAAACATGCTATGCTATTAAAGTTATTATGTTACGAGATTTTAAATTGTGAGTATAGACTTTGATGTCATGATGTTAAATGTTAATAACTGTCGATATCTAGTTAAGATTATAATTAATTTCGTTTATTTTATTTATAGTTGGAGAAGTTCGGGGGTTAGGAGAATAACCGATGTTTCCAAAAAATATAAAAATATAGTGTTACTATACTTTCTACGCCACTACTCGACGCCATGATAGTCAAACTAAAACTATACGCCAGTGCATTTATTTATTGAAAGGAGATAAAAAAACTCTTTGTTTTTCGATTTTTGTAAAGGTTTGTATACCAACCTTTTGTATTACCAATCAGTTACCTGTGACTAAATTCTGTTTATTCAATTAGATATTTATCTATACTAATAATATTAATATTATTAATATATAATATAATATTATAAAGAGGAAAGATTTTTTTGTTTGTTTGTTTGTTTGTACCGAATAGGCTCCGAAACTACTGGACCGATTTGAAACCGATTTGATTTGATTTTTTTTGTGGCTATTTTTTTATCCCGAAAACGGGTCCTGTGGGGTGGTCCACGGGAGCGAAGCCGCGGGCAACAGCTAGTTTAAGTATAATTTATGAATGCTACTTTTTATTTACCTAATAACTAAATTTCACTTCTTGATGTGTTTTTTATTATTGGTTTATTGGGCAAAGCGGATAGGTATTAAGACTCAAAAGTCAGAGGTTTTGACGTCTACGAGTACTGCCGTAAAAGTTGAGGTTGAAGGCTAATATTAAAAAGACAAAGATATCGAAGTAAGGACGCCAGCAAATCTAAAATAAAAGATTCACAGCTAAACAAAAACTGTAAACCTGATTTTATAATTTTTTATGCCCTGACAAATATACTGAACTACCAACAGAAGATTGGATTCAGTGTAATCAGTGCAAAAGTTGGGTGCATGAATGCTGGACTTCTTCTGTAGGACTCGGCATCTACTTCTGTGATAAATGCGAAAACTCATCTAAACTATATCAACATTATCATTTTTGCCTTTTGGACGTATCCGTTTTGCCCAGTCTGTCCGGGTAAAACGGATAATTAATACTTTTTACCCGACTGCCGAAGGAGGGTAATGTGTTTATCAGTCTATGTATGTATGTATGTAAGTATGTATGTATGTATGTATGTATGTATGTATGTATGTATGTATGTATGTATGTTTGTTCCTATGTGGCGTTCTAGAGACCAAACGCGTGGGCCGATTTTGATGGTTTATACATCAATCGATTTGTCTTAACCCCGCGAGTGTCACTGGCTACATGAAAATTGGAAAATAGGAAAATGGCGGTTTTTGAGCGCCATATTGTGGGGCCCCAATTTTTTTTTTCTTCCAAACCTATCGTGTGGGGTATCAAAATAAAGGATTTTAAGAGGTGATTTCAAAAATATATAACACTTGTATGTTTAAATGTACCTACTTCGAAAAAAAAATAACTAAAACGTTATAAATAAAAAAAGTTAATTAAAAAAATCAAAAAACCCGACTGCTTGAAAAGCGAACTAAAAAGACGTAAACAAGGAGAAAATCATGCTTTGCAGTCGGAGGATACGTCTGGTTTTCGTCAGCCGGCTCGCGTAGATGTATCCTCCGACAGCACAGCATGATTTTCTCCTTGTTTACGTCTTTTTAGTTCGCTTTTCAAGCAGTCGGGTTTTTTGATTTTTTTAATTAACTTTTTTTATTGCTAATGCTCACAATTTTATAGAAATTTTTTAAGTTTATTAATTTTGAATAGTATTTCCGAAGATAATTAAACATAGTAAAAAATAAAAGTGCAGGGAGTTGCATTGATTATTAAGTTGTGATTTTATTTATATTTTCCCTTAATGTATGAGTCTTGCCCGGGCTTCCCCTACCTGTAGGAAACTGTCACATCGTGTATTTGTGCAAAGTTAATGGTTGAGCGTTTTATTTTTAATATATTCTATTGGGAATATTTACGAAAAGTTTTAGTCAAACACTCGTAGAAAACCCTAAGTAACTAAAATCGAACTGGCCACAATAAGCAGACATGAAAAAAAAAGGCGTGCTTTCAAAATAATAATAAAAAAATATGATGTTTTTGTCAAACTACACGAATATTCGGACCTAATTTAAACTCTAAATTAAGCTCCTTATGTTCTTAGTTGAGCTACACGATCAATGACAAATGCGTGCAGTGACTAGACGAGTAGGCCTTCTAAAATCCGTCTGGTTCTTTTCTCAAAAGATAATATAAGTCACTAATCTGCACAGTTCTGATAGGATCGATCTGACCAAGATAATGACTAGACTTTAAAAAGGACTGTGACCTCTGAGTTTGTTTATGTGTTTCTTTTCAGAATAGTAACAGTAGTTCTCGGATAGCATCGCGGTTAGAATCGATGTTGAAGGTAGGCAGCGCCATCTTATGGCTAACCAGCGCATGTGTGAGGAGATTCCTCTCAAGGTTTATAGATAGCAATTGTCACACCAGTAGGCACTAATGATTTTAAAACTTCCTTTCTTGAATGTAACTTACCTTCTGTATTTTAATTAATTACAAATAAGTTGCTTCACTGTTCCGTATAATAGATACTTTCAAAAAATATTATCTTTTTCCCATAAGGGTAAAAGATATTAATTTTTCACACCAGCTGCTCGACAACGTCCAATTACATATAATGCAATCTCAACGAAAAGTTAAGTATAACCGTCCAAGGGAGGTAAAGTTGTAAGAAACTCCCAAGAGAGTTAAGTGATTAGAATTTGGAACGTCAAATTCGTGTAGAAACTCGTAGAAAATCCTAAGTAACTAAAATTGAACTGGCCACAAAAAGCAGACAAGAACAAAAAAAAATGCGTGCTTTCAAAGAATGTATAAAAATATATGATGTTTAGTGCTGTGATTTTCAGTGAATTGTATTGCATTATTCGTGTTGACAAAAATGTCGAGGGATAGTGATTCTACTCCAGAGTTTATCAAAACTGGCGCTTTAGAGATTATTAATAAATCTACAACCGGAAAAATCAAAACTCTGATACGAAAACGCCTATGACGATATTGTTCAATGGAGAACAAAAAAAATTGGATACAAGACTGTGTCGGAATCCGTCCTTTTAGTTTATTTCCACCATTAAGTTGAAACTCGAAAGTCAAGTAGCCTATGGTGCATTTATTCAATGCTCAGATCTGGGATAAAGTCTGTCTTCATCTTGGGCAGTTTGAACACCTCGCTTCACTCAGGACTCTACATAAATCCGCCGCTTCGCTCAGGAGTTAACTCAGGGTTCTTAGTTACGCTCAGGATTCAATATGCCGCCCGTGGCAGTTGGCAGACAACCAAAATGTTAAGCAAATGACCGCGAGTGGGTCGGTTCTGCTGCTCAAAGCTCACCTTGTCAGAGGTATCCTAGAGCCTCATTGCGTAATGAATTCAGCAAGGAAAAGGGTTTTGACGCTATCAATCGACCAATCAAATGCGAGATGAAAGACGCAATTTCGATTTCAGGCTATGTGATTAGTTGATTGATGGCGGCCAAACCCTTTGTCTTGCCGAATTCACTTACGCAATTAGGCTGCTGGTCTTCCTGTCATCCTTTTGCACAAGACATGCCAGGTGCAATTCTCTTGGTCCAGCCATTTTTTGAATTCGTTTTTCGTTCAGATACAGTCTGATACGCGCCCGTTTAGGTATAGTGAAACAGAACCACCAACACGTGTTTTGAACTCGCTGAATGGCGTGGGACGTCTTGGTCAACAATCATCGTACCGTCCACCGTATCGCGATAATTAAATTGCGATAACACCAAAGATTCCAACAAAGTGATCCTGATCTTTTCGGCAAGGTTTTAGGCCATAGAGCACTTTAAGCCTGTAAAATGCATTTCTGATCTTAGTGTTTTTGTGGTCAATGTAACGTAAATCACAGTCCAAAAAAGACCAAGATTCCTTACTTTCACCACTATTTTGACCGCCGCTCTATCAATTCGTATTTCCGGTTTATGGCTAATCACGAGTTCATGCTGGTGTTTACTTCCCAGTATAGTATTAAATTTTGATTTGCTAGGATTAAGAACCAAGTTGTTTTTTCGTGCCCTTTCTGAAACCGCAGACAAGACCCATTATTAGCTTCATGGCGCTCTTAGTGTCACTCCGATAGAAGGGGTAATTGGATACCATCAGCATAAAAGTGTGTCTGTAAAGTGCATCTGGCACTTTACAGACACACTTTTACAGCTTTTTATATGCTTGGAGAGATCGGCGGTATACAAAATAAACATTAGTGGAATTACAATTGCGCCCTGAGGCGTAACTCGTTTAACGTCTCCCACTCTGGAGGATGATGTTTCTTTTGTGTACATATTGCTTTAGCTGAATGAAAAAAGACGCAAATCAGTCTCGTGCTGACGGTGATATCCCTTAATAAGCTACGATATAACATGCAGGTGTACTAGAGATGCACTAATCTATCCTACCCTTTGGGAAATACAGTCGTGATGTTTCCAGGTTAGTTCTTTACTAAAGCGACACACAGCTAACAGCTGTAGCTATAGCGTCTTACACAGCTGTGGTAGACTTAAGAGTATCCTGGATAGTAAATTCAAAATTCTTGAGACTTTTACAAAACCACGGTGTGTGTGCAAATGCCAGATGTTCAAAATAAAAATGATGCCAAGTCATATTTATTTTGAACATATGGCATTTTTTTCAACGATTGTTTTCTATTAGAACATGGGATCACGTATACATAATACTGCTGGGACATTGGTGTTGGCGGGAAAAATCATGGTTGACACCACCAATGTATGACTTTTTTGTGGCATAATTAATTTACCAACAATATCATATTATTTGGACTATATACGTAAAAAGGGATAAAAACACAAACATTTGGATTTCTTTGGTTTATTAAAATATAAAATATTAAAAAACAATTTCATAAAAAATATATCACATAGGAAATCATAAGCATCATCAACAGCCTAACATAGATATATCACAAGCATAAAAAGAAAATAAACATGAACATAAAAATGTTAGTAAAACAGTAACAAAGATACTGAGTAAGAAAATTGAGCGTTTAGAGCTGTTACAGACAGACTGAGTTGAGGCATTCTTAGAACGTTTGGCTAAGGTCTGTCTGTTAGAGTTTTTGTAAAATAGCTTGCTTTATTCTTTAGGAATGACGATACCAGCGGCTTTAGCGCGTTCTTCGTACTTCTTCCTCCAGGTACCAGTGGGGTCATACTTAGCGCACAGCTCACGCCAGATGTCCAGTTCATTCTTGATCAGGTGCTCGATGACCTTTTGCGCTCCTTTCTCTTGATCTTCCGAGCATTTCGCGCAGCCAGTCTCGATGGCGTCTGCCAAATGCTCTGTAAGGAGAAATATAGATGGTTTTATATTTCGAGTTTGGGTGGCATGGATTGATTGAATGACAGTCCCAAGGGAAGATAAAGGGTGGATTAGTATCAGTTTGTTCCATGATTTGGAACCATTGTTCTTCATAGAAGATTTTTTAAATATCACGCCAAGGCAAGATAGAGAACTACCCAGAACTACCTACATATAAAATCAATGCTAATGTCTTTCTTGGCTTGTCTTTGATGGTATATCAAACAAACACATTAAACAAATGCACAGAAGGAAATGTTATAGCTAAATATACATAGCATAATTATTTTTGGCATAACTCTCACATTTGAACCAAAATGTGTGAACTTGGATGTTACCCGTTATATTGTTTTTTTTTTTTTTTTTGTCTTCATGTTAGCTATTAATGTTTTTCTTATGCTTAGGTTCCTCCTTTAATCAAAAACCATAATGCCTGTCAGATTTTTCTTTTGTCCTCATCGACAAACAAAACAATGCTACCAGTTAAAACAACACACTATTATATTTTCCCCAATGTATATTCAACGGAAGTGGATCGTTCTATGGTAGACGACGTGACTCGCCTTCGAAATCACAACAATGCGTTTCCTTAGACGAATGATTATAAACTATATTTGTTTCCTGTAATGACCTGGTTCTTTGTCTGTATCTAGTTGATGTTTTAGTTTAAATGGCTTGGAATTGAAGTGATAAATTAATCATTATAGAGATATAGTTTTTATTATCCTTCGCACAATATAGCATACTCCTAGTAATTTGAAACTAAGAAATAAAACAAGGCATCGCAGTTGGTAAAATACCTTTTATATAATCGATCATATCACAAAACTATTGGATGTATTTGATTGGATTTTACGTGCAAATTGGGAGTGGCAATAGACATACAAACTCTAAATTACAGTCCTATCGTCCTCGTATATACTAACACTTACGCTATGGTTTATTTATTACAGTTAGACAAATGGTGGTAAGTAAATAAAATTTCGACAGATGTTAGATGTTAGTGTGTGAGCTCCTAAAATGCCCTAAATTATGTTTTAACATTGTAATATAAGTATTTATAAAATAACAGTTTGCAAAACATAATCGACTTCATAAAATTGCACATATTGCGTTGTCACCTGGTCACCTCTGGTGCACAAATGTCAAAGAGTGTAATAATAAATACTCTATTGAGATGAGATAATTATGCTACCGAGGTAAGAAGAAGTTAATTGTTTCTACTTCTTGGAACACGTGTGTAACAGACATGTGCTTGTGTTTTATGTAATGTGTCCCAGTTTGCAGTTACCCATCATCATCATTTCAGCTAAAATACGTCTACAGCTGGCATTTCAACGTGAGATACACGTAAACTACACAACCGATTTTGATACGGTTTTCAGTATAATTTAATTAAATTCTCCCGGAAGATTTATATACGAAAAAAACTGTTTTATCCACTACTCAAAGTTGTTTCAGTCACTGATTACTATTTCTAATGAAATTCTTGATATGAAGAAGAGCAAATCTATTGGCAACATTGTCGCATTCAGATTTTTTTATATTGTTCTGTTTCTAGTAACGACTGAAAAAATGCTTAATTAGTACCTGCTTATCTTGACCTTGTCCTACATTGATTTCTGTTTAATTGAGGCATTCAGTGCACCTTTTTGATAATATCTATGCGATCTTGTACTCGTAATTAATTGAAAGTGATTAATTTGTTAAGATGTGTAGACCATTGTATACGCCACAGTTGAAATTGACTCAAGCTGTATTCTTTCTTCAAAAAAAAATTACTTTCTTGATTTTTGGCACACTACATCCAATTCGAATTCGAGAACTGTCTTATATGGAGTTGCGCAGTAGTTGCAAACTCCGTCTGTCAGAATAAGGAACGTAACTAATTCAAATGGATATGTGGGATTAGATCTGCGATGCGTAAAAGCTCTTTGCCCTAAACCTCAAGTCCTCACTACATCTATGTGGTACTAAATATATAAGAACTTTACCTTTAAGTTCCTTGCCATCAGGGCTGCACTTTCCCCTCTCCAAGAGGCAGTCGGTGTAAGCTTTGAGCAGACGCTTGTTTTCGAGGATCTCATCCAGATTCACGTTGTCGTACTTGTTAGTGTACTTGTCGTCAGCAAAGACAGCGACCACCATCACACAAAGCAGTACCACAAATTTCATGATGAACTGGAAGATTCAGGAAGAGTTAAGTTAAATGATGAAACAGTGTTTGACAATGGTATTTTTAGCAGTGGCCAAACAAGCCGTGTGTCCGAATTTTCATACCAACTTTCATTCAATTTTGCAAGAACACCTCAACAAACTTGATGCCTGCAATGATGACCTATGGCTCGACAAGTGACATTATATCAACAAAAGCATCACTATAGCGATTGGTTAAATGTCAAAAATGTATGGGATTGATAAGCGCTATTGAAATGTCACGTGATCAATCCCTTTGGCGTTTTCTCAACTGCTGACATAAATGCACTTAAATGACAATTTGTGTTAGAACACAATAAATCTACGGCTATATACCAAAAGAAATATAAGGAACCACTCAATTTCGAGAAGAAAATTTTGCCGCACACATTTTGAACCACTTTTTTTAGAGACAGGACATAAAATGTAAGTGAAAAAATGTTTGATAAAGAGTTATGAAAAATAAATAGGGCTTTTTATAAACATAGAAATAAGTAAAATAATATACAATTAAGCTGACCTACCGTTTATTCTTCGTGTATGTATGTAACCGCAAGTAGCCGAGTGACTTATGATGTCCGTCGTAATGTTAGGCCTCTTTATATACTCGCTGACGGTGTACTTAAAACATCTAATTTACCCATGGTTGGTTCATTATTTTATCTGTCTTTGATGCATAACTCGTGTACTTGTTATAAAGGACGTGCTATTTTCTTTGATCGTATTTTGTTAACAAGTCTTTGGATCGAATTCTACATTTGCCTTCATTTTTGGAGGTTGAATGCGGAAGCTTGTACTTTTCTTTTGTTACCATGTTTGTTCGGCGATTTTTAAGCGCCACATGTGATATACTAATAAATAATTTAATTATTATTCGTAAGATGATGCACTACATCGAGGCCTAATTTCAGATTCTTTCAAAAGTGATAAAATAGGTGTAATATAAATGATCCATTAAATATTGTCATTTTGGTCAGTCCCTTAATCTTTTCTGTTTGATAATATCCTTTTGAACAGCAAGAATAACAAAATTGGTCAGCAAAAGTGTCATATTAGGCAGCTCTAAAATTCGTTTTATTCACGATTCTGACTTAACTTACTAATTTAGTCGGGTTGCTTTAATCTCGCCGTTGCCGCCAACTTAGAATTCTAGCTTATTCTTACTAATTTGTACAGGGTGGGGTCCCCTAATCTAGTAACACCTGTTGCGACCAAGTCTGATGTAGATGACCAAATATAAATAATCTTGCTGTCTAAGTTATTATTTTGTGTGATGACAATTAATATTTTTTTTTGATTTAACTCAGTTTATTTGCTAACTTTTGTTTTTGTTATACTGCAGACATGAACAAAATATGCTGGCAAATGACTTAGCTGATTCTTCCTCCTAATCCAATATTGGCGAATTATATCCCACTTCTCATTATAATTCAGTGCGTAGGTGCCTAGATTTTATATAATAATAATAAAAACAATAATCATTCTTATTCATAGGTATATCACTTAAACACTTTGTCTAGGCGACTGCTTGCATCATGAATCTTCATCCTCAGCTTTTTATTGTACCCACTGCTGGGACACAGGCCTCTTATCTGTAAGAGAGGAAATGGACCTTTATCCACCAAACGGGCCCATTCCAGATTGGTGGATGTCATATGTCTTAAATTTTTTATTCTAAGACATGCCGCATTACTCACGACATTTTCCTTCACCGTTTTTAGAGCAGTGGTGATGAAATAATTTACTCAAAGTACCACCTACACAGCACCTGCCTGGGTTCGAACCCACTACCTACGACACGTAAGTCGGGGCCGTTACCACTGGGCCACAACTGCGTCATGAATACCGTCATTAAGTTATTATGATGCAGTAATTGCTAGGACTAGAAAACATTAGGGAATAGAACTTTCTGAAATAATTTGTGATTTATGCTATTGTGTGGCATAAAAACAGTGGAGATCCGATCCGGAACTGATCCGTATCCGCGAAATTTTGGTTCCGAAGTAGCCGTAGTACTTCTTGTAGAGGGCGCATTACATCCGAACTCTATCCGTTATTTATCAGTTATCTATCACTTTATTTTATTTTATGAACCACTAGAAATCGCCTAGAACACATTCTATTTAACATATTATGCCTAAAACTGTTTTTGTGCATTATTGTTTGATTACCAATAGGTCGATTATTTCATTGAAATTGTGTTAATTTTACCTTATTTTCACCATTTTAATCGGTGTATTCCATGATAGTTTAGCAAAGTAACTATACACCGCATTTTCATTAATAATAAAATGTTGAGGATCACGATAAATTTATTACGATTTGATACATATAATATAATTCTAGCATACCTTTTCCCAACCACGTCGAAGCTGGCTGCCAGGGTAGTGAGCCATCTAGTTGAATGCAGCCGTGTACCAGTTTACATGGAACCTATATCACAACCCAGTAACTGGGTAACCCATACCCCTTGGCAAAACCGGTGATAGATATTTTAGATTCTGAGCCTTTGTGAGTTTATGCGTTACCCACCAAGTACCTAAACCAGTAAACTATTCTGAGAAAAATAATAATATAATATAAGCCAATGATCTTCTTATTGTAATTCTAACAATATTTTGTTTTTTATACCGAACGTTTCTGGAAATCCTAAACTTCCGCGGAAAATAACAAAATAGGAAGAAATCATGTATGATTTGATGGTGCTTACTGCACCATAAGTGTTAATTAAAATTTATAGGTAGTTAATTGGAACCATAACCGCCAGTAATTTAAGTTCTTCATCACATATAAACATGAACGCTATTAAAGTTATTATGTTACGAGATTTTTAATTATAATTATGGACTTTGATGTCATGATGTTAAATGTTTATAACTGTCGATATCTAATTAAGATTATTATTCATCTCGTTGATTTTATTCATAGTAAAGTCCGGGCAAGAAGCATAGTGTGGGTAAGAAATATAACCGATTTTTCCAAAAACAAATATAAGATAGTGTTATAATTTTTCAAGTCTTAACATATGCAACCGACGACGCCATGATAGTCAAACTAAAACAATATGCGAGTGCATTTGTAAAGGAGATTAAAAAAACTTCTTTTACTTAGTTTTCTTACGATTTTTGTGAAGGTTTGTATACAAACCTTTTTAGGGTTCCGTACCCAAAGGGTAAAAACGGGGCCCAATTACTAAGACTCCACGAAGTTTTGTCTGTCTGTCCGTCTGTCACCAGGCTGTATCTCATGAACCGTGATAGCTAGACAGTTGAAATTTCACATTCACAGATGATGTATTTCTATTGCCGCTATAACAACAAAAACAAAAACAGAATAAAATAAATATTAAAGTGAGGCGCCCATACAACAAACGTGATTTTTTGCCGTTTTTTTGCGATAATGGTACGGAACCTTTCGTGCGCGAGTCCGACTCGCACTTGGCTAGTTTTTAGGGTTCCGTACCCAAAGCCTAAAAACGGGACCCGATTACTGAGACTCCGCGGTCCGTCTGTCTGTCTGTCACCAGGCTGTATCTCAATAACCGTGATAGCTAGACAGTTGAAATTTTCACAGATGATGTATTTCTGATGCCGCTATCATAACAAATCAGTTGCAAGCAAAGTTGGAGTGAACAGGCTTTTTCTGAGAAAGCTCACTCCATCGTCGAATCTGTCTCTGTCACCTCTGACCTAGACTAGAGTCAAGAGCAAACTCACACCAAATAAAAAATAAGATTGCTGATATTTGTGCTGACATAATATCGTCCCACTACAGTTTTGTGGAGTAAAATATTAATAATTAAAATACTTTTTCACCACATAAGTGAAACATCAAATACGCAATACTCACCTAAAAATGTAGATAATTATAGCAAAGTTACTAAAAATACTTTTTATTTAAAAATCTCGAAAGGAAAAAGTACTAAAGCATTAAGTCCATCAATTTTAAAGTAAGGCAAATATACTAAACGGCGCATTCGTTACAATTTGCGGAAAGTAATAAGTACTTAAGTAACATCAATCAAACGAGTTACGCATTTTAGGTTTCTAATCAAGGGTCGACAGGCAGTTGGCAATAAGGAAAAAAAACTAACCGACAATAACAATAAATATCATGTGAATTCCTCTAGGTAAGTAAAAGAGACGTATCGAGAAAAAACAAAAATGTCACTGCTAAAGCGCCAGTAACTTCTTAAATAATGCTCAAATGACTACGAGTCCACACCAATGTGTAGAGAAAAAAAAGACTTATCCAACCATATATAAAACTCATTTGAGCTAAATGGCGCTTTAGTACTTTTGCCTTTCTGGTGACGATAAGAAAATACGATGTTTAGTGCTGTGACTTTCAGGCGCTTTAGAGATTATTAATAAATCTACTACTGGTAAAAACAAAACACAGATACAAAAAACGCCTATAACGATATTGTTCAAAGGAGAACAAAAAAAAGGATTCAAGACTGTGTCGGAATCCGTCCTTTTAGTTTATTTCCACCATTTAGCAGAAACTCGAAAGTCAAGCAGCCTATGGTGCATTTATTCAATGCTCAGATCTACAATAAGCATCAAAAACAATAATTATTCAAACCAATACATTCAGCACCTTTTTATTGTCTCGCAGAAGGTGTGAAAAGTAGAGTATGCTCATCTGGGATAAAGTCTGTCTGCATTTTGGGCAGCTTGAGCTGTTTTGTGTTAGCAGACAACCAACATAATATGTTAAGCAAATGACCGCGAGTGGGTCGGTTCTGCTGGCTAAAGCTCAGCTTGTCAAAGAGGTATCCTGCAGCCTCATTGCGTAATGAGTTCGGCAAGGCAAATGGTTTTGACGCCATCAATCGGCCAATCACATGCGTGTTGAAAGACGCGATGTGGATTTCCGTCTATGTGATTGGTTTATTGATGGCGGTCAAACCCTTTGCCTTGCCGAATTCACTTACGCAATTAGGCTGCTGGTCTTCCCATCCATATAACCTTTTGCACAAGACATGCCAGGTGCATTTCTCTTCGTCCAGCCATTTTTAGAATTCTCTTTTCGTTCAGATACGGTGGGATACGCACCAGTTTAGGTATAGTGAAACAGAAACACACACACGCACACCGTATCGCAGTAATTACATTGCGATAACACTAAAGATTCCAACAGAGTGATCCTGATCTTTTCGGCAAGGCACTCTTTTAGTCCATAGAGCACTTTAAGCCTGTAAAATACGTTTCTGATCTTCGTGTTTATGTGGTCAATGAAACAAAGACTAAGATTCCTTGCCTTCACCACTCTTTCGACCGCCGCTCTTTCAATACGTATTTTCGGCTAATCACGAGTTTACGCTGGTGTTTACTTCCCAGTAAAATATTATAATTTGAATTGCTGGGATTAAGAACCAAGTTGTTTTTTCGTGCCGTTTCTGAAACCGCAGCCAAGACCCGATTTGTTAGCTCCATGGCGCTCTTAGTGTCACTCCGATAGAAGGGTAATTGGATATCATCAGCATACAGATGCACTTTACAGCTTTTTATATGCTTGGAGAGATCGGCGGTATACAAAATAAACATTAGTGGAATTACAACTGCGCCCTGAGGTGTACCTCGTTTAACGTCTCCCACTCTGGAGGATGATGTTTGTGTACATGTTGCTTTAGCTGCATCAAAAAAGACGGAAACCAGTCTCGCGCTGACGGTGGTATTCCGTAATAAGCTACCATTTATGCAGGTGTACTATAGGTGCACTAATCTATCCTACCCTTTGGGAAATACAATCGTGATGTTTGCAGGTTAGTTCGCGACACACAGCTAACAGCTATAGCTATAGCGTCTTACACAGCTGGTAGACTTAAGAGTATCCTGGATAGTAAATACAAAATTCTTGGTGACTTCTACAAAACCACGATGTGTACGCAAAATGCCAGATGTTTAAAATAAAAATGATGCCAAGTCATATTTATTTTGAACATATGGCATTTTTTTTCGACGATCGTTTTCTATTAGAACATGGAATCACGGGTACATAATACTGCTGGGACATTGGTGTTAACGGGAAAAATCATGGTTGAGACCAATGTACGACTTTTTTGTGGCATAATTTATTTACCAACAGTATCACATTATTTGGACTATGTACGTAAAAAGGGATGAAAACACAAACATTTGGATTTCTTTGGTTTATTAAAATATTAAAAAATAATTTCATAAAAATATATCATATAGGAAATCATAAGCATCATCAACAGCCTAACATAAATATATCACAAGCATAATAAAAAGAAAATGAACATGAACATAAAAATGTGAGTAAAACAGTAACAAAGATACTGAGTAAGAAAATTGAGCTTTTAGAGCTGTTACAGACAGACAGATTTCAAGCATTCATAGAACGTTTGGCAAAGGTCTGTTGTCTCTTAGAGTTTTTGTTAAATAGCTTGCTTTATTCTTCAGGGATGACGATACCAGCGGCCTTAGCGCGTTCTTCGTACTTCTTCCTCCAGGCACCAGTGGGGTCGTACTTGGCACACAACTCGCGCCAGATGGCCAGCTCATTCTTGATCAGGTGCTCAATGACCTTGTGCGCTCCTTCCTCTTGAGCTTTCGTGCATTTCGAACAGCCATTCTCGATGGCCTCTACCATGTGCTCTGTAAGGAGAAATATAAGTGGTTTTATATATCGGGTTTGGATTGAGTGGATTGATTGAATGACAGTCCCAAAGGAAGATAAAGGGTGGATTATCATCAGTTTGTTCCATGACTTGGAACCATTGTTCTTTCTAGAAGTTTTCAAAAATGTCACGCCAAGGCAAGATAGAGAACTACCCAGAACTACCTATGTATAAAATCACTGCCAATAGTCTTCCATGGGTTGTCTTTGATGGCATATCAAACAAACACACAAACAAAATGTGTACTAAAACAAATACACAGAAGGAATAGCTTTAGCTGAATATACCTAACTTATTTTTTTTTGCATAACTCACACATTTGAATCAATATGTGTGAAACCTGGATGTTATCCCTAGGTTCATATAAGCTGTTAATGTGTTATTATGGTTAGGTTCCTCTTTTAATCAAAAACCATAATGCTTGTCAGAATTTTCGTTTTTACTCATGTACCAACAAAACAATGCTACCGGATAACACAAAACACTATAATATTTTTCCCAATGTGTATTCAACGGAAGTGGATCGTTCCATGGTAGACGACGTGATTCGCCTTCGAAATCACAACAATGTGTTTTCTTAGACGAATGATTATGTTCTCTTATATTTGTTTCCTGTAATGACCAGGCTCTTTGTCTGTATCTAGTTGATGTTTTCAGTTTAAATGGCTTGGAATTGAAGTGATAAATTAATCATCATAGAGATACAGTTTTTATTATCCTTCGCAAAATATAGCATACTCCTAGTATTTGAAATTAAGAAATAAATCAAGGCATCGCATTTGGAAAAAAACCCTTTTATATAATCAATCATATCACAAAACTATTGGATATATTTGATTGGATTTTACGTGCAAATTGGGAATGGCAATAGACATACGAATTCTAAATTACAGTGATATCATCGTCGTAGGGGTATTAGATACTAACACTTACGCTATGGTTTATTTATTATAGTTAGACAAATGGGTGCGTGGCGCGTGGCTGGTGCATGTACTATACGTGTTGCTCTGAATAACATTTCGGGGAACACAGATGTTAGATGTTAGTCTGTGAGCTCTCAAAATGTCCCAAATTATCTTATAACATTGTGTTATAAGTATTTATAAAATATCAGTCTGCAAAACATAACCAACTCATACGTATATATAGGAATTTTCAATTCATATGTACTTTCCAAGTTAATCTTGGAAATTACTGACAACGGTGAAGGAAAACCTCGTGAGGAAACCTGGACTTATAGTAAGTTTATTATAAGATTGTGTTCCATTGGTGTAATTGCTGCAAGGTGTTCTAGTGCGATGATAAACTAATATAAAACCGATAAATAACCGATTTTATAAAATTGCACATATTGCGTTGTCACTTGATCACCTCTAGGTGCATAAATGTCAATGAGTGTATTAATAAATACTCTATTGAGATGAGATAATTATGCCACCGAGGTAAGAAGTTAGTTGCTTCTACTTCTAGGAACACGTGTGTAACAGAAATGTGTATATGATGTATGTTATGTGTCCCAGTTTGCAGTTACCCATTTCAGCTGAAATACGTCTACAGCTGGCATTTCAACGTGAGATACACATTAACTACACCCGATTTTAATACGGTTTTCAATATAATTTTAGTAAATTGTCCCGAAAGAAATTTATATAGAAATTTGTATACGAAAAAAACTGAAATAAAACATTTTAAAGGATTTGTTTTAATGATTTTATCAACTGATTCATTGACTACTCAAAGTAGTTTCAGTCACTGATTACTGTTTCTACTGAAATTCTGGATATAACGAAGAGCAAAACTATTGGCAACATTGTCCATTCATATTTTTTTATATATTTCTGTTTCCTAGTGACGACTGAAAATATACATAATTAGTACTTGTTTATCTTGACCTTGTCCTACATTTATTTATGTTTCATTGAGGATTTCAGTGCACTTTCTTGATAAATTATTTTTTTACTTGTATTCTTAATAAATTGAAAGTTATTAATTTAAGATGTGCAGAATGTTGCCTAACACTTAGCTTCTAACTTTGTTTTTGTGGTTGATAGTGTTGTTCTCAATTTAATTATATTTTTAAATTAGATATGAAACAATATTTTACATTATTTTGCTTTGTAGCCACATCTAGAATGTAATACATTGCCTGCGAAATATATAGATATAAATTTCCAATATGTTTGTCCTTTAGCAGGGTAAATATATCACAGTCGTACATATAAAAAAGGAAGGGGCAATAGGGGTGTACGCCACAGTTGAAATTGACTCAAGCTGTATTCTTTCTCCAAAAGAAAATTACTTTCTTGTCTTATGGCACACTGCATCCAATTCGAATTCTTATGTGGAGCTGCGCAGTAGGTACAAACTCCCTCTGTCAGAATTTAGAATATAACCAATTCGGATGGATATGAAATTGCATCTGCGGTACGTAAAAGCTCTTTGGGAGTCCCAAAACCTCAAGTCCTCACTAAATCTATGTGATATTAAATATACAAGAACTTTACCTTTAAGCTCTTTGCCTTCAGCGGTGCACTTTCCTCTCTCCATGATGCAGTCGACGTAAGCATTCGTCAGGCGCTTGTTCGCGAGGATCTCATCTAGATCCAAGTCGTCGTACTTGTCAGTGTACTTGTCGTCGGCGAAGACAGCGACTACCATCACGCAAAGCAGTACCACAAACTTCATGATGAACTGGAAGATTTAGAAAGAATTGAGTAAAACGATGAAACAGTGTTTTACAATGGTGTTTTTAGCAGTGGCCAAACAAGCCGTGTGCCTGAATTTTCATTCAAACTTTCATTCCCTACCTGTAGGGGATGAATTTTATAAAATCCTTTCTTAGTTTTTCTTTGATATATAGACCATAGGACGTTATGTGGGACACTTAATATAGATTAGGCTGTTAGAAGTCAGTCTGTCTATGTGCATGATTTTAAGATTATTGTTAAGCAGGTAGATAAAATGCCCCCAGGGATATGCGTTGCACTTGAGATGGTTTTAGTGAGGTAAACATTTCACACTCCCTAGTATTTTTCTCCAAAAGTCCAGGTGCCTTTTGAAGATTTCTCTCCGATAACAACAAAAAAAGGTAGAAAATAAGAAAGGTAAAGGGAAAAGGGAAGGGAAAGGTATGTAAAGAAGTGTGCTTGTTTTGACGCAAAGTTTCTTTCGTAATGTAAATCAGTTTAAATAATAACTATGCAAACTTACGTTAAATTACAGAACTTTATAAGAGCGCTAACTGAAAGAACACACTAATGATCTTGTCACGCTCAAAAATGAGATAATTTTGCAAGAGCACCTCAACAAACTTGATACCTGCAATGATCACCTAAGGCTCGACAAGTGACATTATATCAACAAAAGCGTCACGTTAGCGATTGGTAAAATGTCAAAAATGTATGGGATTGATAAGCGCTATCGAAATGTCACATGATCAATCCCTTTCATTTTGGCATTTCCATCATCGCCTTCGCTGGTAGAATAACACCTTGACTAGAGCCTCTGGTTTTCTCAACTGCTTACACAAATGCACCAAAAAGTCAATTTGTATTAGGACACAATAGACCTACGGCAAAATAAATAGATGGAACCACTCAATTTCGAGAACCAAATTTCACCGCGTGCATATTGCACGACTTTTTTGACGACGAGGGACGACTTAAAATCTAAGTGAATTTATGATACAGAATTTTGAAAAATAAATGCGGATTTTATATAAAAATAGAAATAAAATAATATATAATTAAGCTGACCTACCGTTTATTCTTCGTGTATGTATGTAATCGCAAGTAGCCGAGTGACTTATGATGGCCGTCGTAATGATATGCCGCTTTATATACTCGCTGACGGTGTACTTAAAACATCTAATTTGCCCCTGGTTGGTTCATTATTTTATCTGTCTTGGATGCATAACCCGTGTACTTATTAAACAGGATGTTCTATTTTCTTTGATTATGTTTTGTTATTATTATTTATACATTTTGTCTTTGGAACGAATTCTACATTTGCCTTCATTTTTGTAGGTGGTATGCGGAGACTTGTACTTTTCTTTGGTACATGTGACATAAGAATAAATAATTTAGGTATTATTCGTAAGATGATGCACTACTTCGAGGACTAATTTCACTTTTTTTTCAAAGTTGATTGAAATGGGATGATGTTGATAAACGGTATGTTCAATATTGTCGTTTTGGACAGTCTCTTAATTGGTCAGCAAATGTGTTATATTAGGCAGCTCTAAAATTTGTTTTATTCCCGGTTCTGACTTAATCCAATACATTTAGTCGGGGTGTTCTAATCTCGCTTTTTGGATTTTGAGATCGCTCGGCTGACGCGTGTTACATCAGGGTTCTAGCTCATTCTTACTGCCCTAATCTGGTCTGGGTCTGTGGTCTAATCTGGGTGGGGTCACCTGTTGATATCAATTTTTATGTAGATGTTAGATGTTGTTTTCTTAGTAATTATTTTGTGTTATGACTATTTATTTTGAACTTAAGTATATGTTGATTAAATTCAGTTTATTTCTAACTTTTGTTTTTTGTTATACTGCAGATATGACTTAACTGATTCTTCCTGCTTATTCTGCTTCCTCCTGATTATTTCCTACTTCTCTTTAAAGTTCGGTTCCATGGTGCCTTGATTTTATATAGTAATAATTAAAAGGATAACCATTCTGATTCTTAAGTATATGACTTAAGCAGTTTGTCTCGACAACTGCTTGCCTCATGAATGCCGTCGATAAATTATCAAGTTCTTTAAATATATTTATCTTAATTATGATGCAGTAATTGCTAGGACTAGAAAACACTAGGGAATAGAACTTTCTGAAATAATTTGTGATTTATGTTACTGTGTAGCATCAAAACAGTGAAGCAACGGCATGAAATAAGCAGCAAAAAGCAGAGAAGGACGAAAACAATTCGCACCCGACAGTAGGATTTTTTTTCCGCGTAAATCTTAATATTATGCCGAACCGAACAATTTTTTTCAATAATCCTTTCTCTTTCATTCGATCTTTTTCAATTTTCCATCCTGTATATCAGGAAATCAAAAAATAAACCATGTGGTGACTGATCTCATCCACTTGCGTATTTTCAACTCATTTGCATATTTTAATGCATCATAAAATGTTTTAAATATTTTTCAAGAAATCGCCTAACAAAATGTTTAAATTAATTAATTTATTTATTTTGTGCATTTCATGAGAACGTTTTTTGTGTTTTTGATCTACAGTCCTGGTTTTGTGTCTGAGTTGAAAACAATACAAGGTTTGTGCTCCTGCAATATAACAATGGCAAAGTTTATTATCTTTTAATTTCTAGAAGAATTTTTTATTAGATAATAATAATGCTTTTTCAAGAACAAATCTACACTAGGGTTTAGTGTCTAGTGCCTACCGAAAACAACACTAAATACCTAATATTCTATTCTAAACCTTTAAACCTTGTCTATTAATTTACAGGGCAGTTCATATTAAAAGCCATAGATTAAGGGCAATACTTTTTTTTTTTAAAGCATATTCCTAGGTTAATAAAATGTTTGAACATTTTTGTTTTTATAATAGATTCATGTACATTATTTGTAAAATATAGTTTTTTCGTATGACTAATAATACTTTTGCTTTATATTAAAAACACGATATTGTTGTCGCTTTTTTTGTTTAATCCTCCAAAACGTGAAGAAAACGACCTCGGATGTTTGAAAAATATATTTTACACAGAAAAGTTGATGGTTAGAATTTATTATTAACCTACATAGGATAATAAGAAAATCAAAAAAAAAAAAATGGAATGTAAATCAAACAAAAAAAACTGTCTAAAAAGAGCTCCAATATTTTTATTCTGGCACCGAGCGGACGTACGACCAGTACCGCGTTAACTTTGGGGAATATATACGTTTTAAGTTTTGCAACAGTTGTTCAAAGTCAAAATCAAAATATTTTTTTTTTATTTCACATAAGCCTACATGGGCACTTATAAAACGTCGACAAAAGGTGCACGGTACGGGTTGATAACGATCAACCCGTACCGTGCACCTTTTGTTGACGTTAGGAAACGTCCTATGGAGAAGAACCGGCAAGAAACTCCACGGTTACACTTTTAAAAAATGGTTTGTTTTTACAATATTTCCATGTTACAGCATTAGTGCTTAGATATTGGGGGACAACGTAGGCCCGACAATAAGTCGTAAAAACCAAAAAAAAAAAGTTTATATAAACGAGATAAAAAGTTAACAATTTTTTACAAGCATCTAGAAATCTAGAAGGCCTACAATGTTCACACATTCACAAAAAAATCGGTTAAAGAATCTATACAAAGGAATCTATACAATGTTGTTATTGTGTGGATAGTTATCCACACCCAACATCACGCCTGTTCTCCCCGAAGGGTCAGGCAGAGATACTGATGCACACACATTTTTTTCCAGTCATAGGATAAAGGCCTATTGCGATCAACTGGGTACAAAATTCAGACTCCGGACTGCAATTGAGAAATTAAACATGGAAGCCCAAAAAGACATTTCCCGATTTGGAAATTGGAGGGCCAAGGACATAAGAAAAAAAAAACAAATAAAAAAAAATATATATATAAATATTATTATAAGGCTCAGCTATCAACCAATTATTTAACTAGCATCCATTACATAGGCACCTTCTTCAAAACAAGGAAGACAAGTAACCTATCAAGAAACCTCCACACTGATACTAAAGAAGGAATAACAATGTTATTTTAATGTGCAGTTAAGAGATTTATTTTTCATCTTATAGTTGAATGTCACTTGCACTTCATGCAAGGCACCATATTTTTTTTTTGTGTTGGAAATCATCCAATGACTTCTCTTCTATGTTTGTACATAATTATATATGTATTTTTGTCCACGCATAGCTTCAAAATTAGTAATCGGATCGTAGTCATTATTTTTTTTTAGATTAAGTATTTCTCAACTTAGGGAATAGTGTAAATTTCATCAAAATCGGTATATCAGTTTTCAAGATATACAATCGAACTCCTTAGCGACAAACAACACGAATGTGTAAATTGAGTTATTATGGGTATTTTGTCAATCCTTTAGGTACCTCGCTAAAGAACTAACTCTAATTTTTGGTGTTGGTGTGCCAAAACTAAAAACAGAGAAATAAAAGCTGTTTATAAAAAAATAAACCGGCTTCAAAAGCAAAACACTAATAAGTGCAAAATAACTTTCGTTTCGGAAGTCGGTGTAACAAAACTATAAAAAGTGGCACCAAAGAAAGCGACTTCTGAAACGAAAGTTATTTTGCACTTTTTAGTGTTTTGCTTTTGAAGTCAGTTTTTTCTTTTTGATAATGTTTTTTTTAACATAATACGTCCAAAGACAGTTTAGTCTCAAAAGTTACAAACAATTTATTTCTCTGACTTTACGATTTGTATTTTACGCATGTATGATGTTCCATTCTTCTGCATGTGTAAGTTACTAATTAGAACCTAATCAATACAGACTGGTGTCTATTATGTCATCGGCATAATTATGTGACTCATCAAGAATTCCTACAACATCAAAAAGTGAGGAAACTATTTTGAGAGCACACTGTATATGAAGATTACGTTGAAGGGGAAACACTCGCAGGTTCTTCCGTTTCTACGACTGTTATGTACCCTTGGAACTACGTGTATAGATTGTTAAAGTTTTAATTTTATCAACACTATCAGATCAGCTAATTAAAATCCATAAATATAAAATAGCTACACTCGTAACAATAAAAAAATTCAGCATTGAAGACGGCCATTTGTAATTTTTTTCTCACCAAAATATTTTTTAACAAACGGAATTGTCGAATAAATTGTACACTACTAGACTCAACTCAAATCATTTATTTCAGTTAACCCATTTAACGGTACTTTTGAATTGTCTAGCAAACGACGAAGCTAGTTGTAAGGGTCGGTAGGTCTCTATAGAGAAGAACATGCATTAAACGCCAGGGACACCCTTTTCGCAAAACAGTAAACTAGGGATTCAAGCCGTACCTACCGATTTTAAAATGCTGTTCAATATGATTCTGGATTGGATATTACATTAGCAGTGGTTGGAGTACGCAGATTGATTTTTGGTAATAGCATTATGCGATCATAACACGGGCAAGCCTTTTTCAAAAAGTCTAGGATAAGAAGACTAAAGACCCTCTTTAACGAATTATGTGTCTCATACTATTTATTTAGTGGACCGATGAACTGGTTAAGGTTGCAGGAATCTTGGGGATGGATGAGGCGAACAGGACCGATCAGTGTGGTGATGCTTGGGGGAGACCTATTTCCAAAAGTGGATGTTTTTCGGCTGAAATGATGATAAGGACATACAGACACACATAACACACAGAGTATTGGAATTTTGACAGATTGGAACGCTGAGCGCCGGTCGCAGCAAATATTTGCTCTGTGTCAATACTAATACAGGGAAAGCAAAATCAGGTTTCTTGTACTAAAGATACGTACAGTTAAACAACCTACCAGGTCTACCTATTGTAGCATAAATGCTACATGACTTATGGGTATAGCCACTTTTTTTGATTTGTCAAACTGGTCGGTTAGAATTTTGAAATATCGACCAACAACAAACCTAAGTGAAATTTTCTGATGACATGTCACTGCAAGGAAAACTTTGGTGGAATGAACAATAAATTTTTCTTTGGTAAATTTTTAAGCCATATTTTTATGTGTTATGGATTGTTCTCTTGGGTGCGATAGTGTTGTCCCGCGAATATAGCGCAGATCGTGTTAGCGTACTTATATTAATTATGAAAACTGGTATGTATCAGACCCTTGTTTTTCCATAATTTTGACAGTTCGTTTCCTTGTCTCTAGATATAAGTTAATAGAAGCCGACTCCACCGTAGGGGCAAGGTGCTCGAGCTCTTGTGTGCCTGGTCTGAAGGTTCCGTGTATTTTAGAATGGGTTCCGTACATTTTTTTCAACGGCCTGAGTTTTGTTAGGGAAACTGCGGTGCTGTTACTAGCTAAATCATAAAGTTTTCAAATCTCGGGATGACCAATATTATCAGCCTTTTTAGGTCTCGCACGGGGACATTTAATTTTTTATTATTGTATTTTTTTTTGTTTTTGCTACATTCTCGTGTCTCTGTGCGGTTGATAAATAAATATTTTTCTTTCTTTCTTTATCTATCATCTGATATTATAATTCCACACTCCATTTGATTCAGTCACCATGATAATGTATAATAAACCCTCGATTATTGACCGAGCTAGCGTGAAGTGCAAGCGAAGAGTCTCAGTTTCAGCTTGGACAAAGATGCCGATGTCCGGCTGTTCTTCTTTACAGGTCGCATTTCTCGAGCAATTCTCATGTAATTTTGTGAGCAGGTCTGATAAATATATTATGGAATTTTTTATCGATTCAGTTTTTCAAAAAATATAATTCGGGAAGTTTCTGTTCATGACAAGACGGGAGGAAAGGCCCGGGTGTCACCATTGTGTGGAACGCCCGGAGGACACGGTGGAGCATACGCCATGGAACGGAACGAAGGGCCATGGTAAGCGATCACCTCCTACTGCGAAGCAGTAATCCTCGCGAAGGAGGAGGCGGAACGCGTGAAGGAGACGCAACGGAGACGCCATCACGCCCCTAGCCGCCAGCCAATTCCCGGCCACCGTAGCCACGGGCTTGCGTACGGTGAGTAATGGGTAACTTGCCGTCCGATAAGGACCAGGTCCGAGTCGACGACGCGTAGTGTTCCGCGCGCCTCAAAGAGATGTCAGCAAAAACTGCCTGTCTGGGCCGCGGATACATTTGATAGAGAGTTATCGTGGCCCTGGCAGAAGCAACTGAAGGAACACGGGTTTTTGTCAGTAAAAGTCTGTCAAAGGCATCACTTAGAGTGGAAAAAGTCATTGGATGATTTCCCAACCCAAAATAAAAAAGATGGTTAATCCCTGTATTAGCATTTTGGCAATCGCTATCACCGATATAATGTTACTTTATCCAGACCCAAAGTTATCTGCTACATGAAAGCGCTAATGCAGTGAATGTGGTAATGTTGCAAATGACCGCAATACTATTTATTCTTTCGGCGTATCTGTTACATCTCTATAATGTTGTCATCGAGGCATGATGAGTTAGCAAAGTGTTACATATTAACTAGTCGAGAAATATTCTCGCAAAATAAATAACAGCTGCTCTGGTTTCGCAATTTAATTATTAGGTGGATTTTCCAAATAAAATGTTTAGTAAAAAAACCTTGTCCTGATACGTAATTACAAATGCAACAAAAAAATGGGCAGTCATGGGGACTGCTGATAAATGTGAAAACAAACTATGGAATAACTTGTTTTTGTGTGCTAGAATGGCGACACTGCTCGTCAGGTCACGCTCGACACGTCAGACTAAACATGTCGCTGACGTGAACCCATAAGTTTTGGTCCTACCAAGAAGTTTTCACTTCAAAAGCCACCCAAATTTTTCGAGTCGTTCCCAAGTGATACACGCAATTGGTTTTTAATCATATGAATTCTTATATAGATATAAATTAATGCCTAGATAGTTTCCACGATATTGATTACAGAATCAAGAATCAGTACCTGGAAACTATAATATGTAGGCTATGTTTTATAAGATACGTTCGTATAATTAGTCTACAGTCAATACTAACTCATTAGATGCAAATATGTATTATTTATAGATACTCGGAACTAATATTTCCAAGATCTTTTTCTTTTGGCGCGCGTATTTAATAAAGCAATTATGGCTTTGTTTGGTTCCATAGTCCACAGTATGTTGCATTTAAATAATTATTGTCTAACATATTATTAACATTTCTGATAACATGCAGAAATTTTGCGCTATTGTTTATTATTTCTACACTTCAATAATTACCTGTGCTAAGTATTAAATTACCAACAGACGCACGTAAGATTTTTGCGTCATCTCGCAAGCCTAACAGGAAAAACCTAACGTTAGATTTGACGAAGGCAACTTTTTATTGAGCATAAACAATAATATAATCAAGCAGTGCAAGGCCATCGCTGTAATCGGTTGAGTTATATTTAGATTATCATAAAACTTCCAGTCTGTTTTACCTAAGTTTAATATGGTTCTTTTTTGCACCTTTGTGCATTGCAAAAACTAAGCGGTTTAGTTTAGACAATACGAGTACATTGGTAAAATTGATCACTTTACTTAGGCATTCATTTAAGTGCTAAAGCTTAGTGTTGGTGAATAGGGGTGACAAGAGAAACGGCTGCACTGCGTAGGCATATTAACACCATCACATCACATCACATCATCAGCCTATTAATGTTCCCACTGCTGGGACACAGGCCTCCTCTCTGCGAGAGAGAATGGGCCGTAAACTACCACGCGGGCCCAGTGCGGGTTGGTGGATGTCACATGTCTTCGAATTTTTGGTTCTAGGACACGCCGGTTTCCTCACGATGTTTTCCTTCACCGTTTTGAGAGCAGTGGTGATGAAATAATTTACACAAAGTAAAGCGCCTGCCTGGGCTCGAACCCACGACCTACAACTTGTAAGTCGCAGCTGATACCACTGGGCCGCCACTGTTCTGCTCATTAACATCATGAGTGCCTAAAACGTGGATCCACGCGACGCACAATGGTTTTTTAATTGTTTCGGTAATTACGGCACACAACCGGTTAATAAATATTTGTAGTAATTAATATATATAGTAATTATTGAGATTAGTTCAGGAAGCGTGAGGTATATTATAGCAAACTATTTTATCTCTTTATCTAGATCTAGACCAGCCTGATGACCACATTTATACCTAAGTTTCCGTCGTCCTTGGCACTAACGCTGTTGTTTGTCTGTCATCCACTTCTTCCTTCTTCCTCACCTATGATCAGCCCTCGACTTCTATCATAAGATAGGTTATCTTGAAAATATCGCTTTTAGCGATAAGGCCGCCCATTGTGTCACCCAGTGTAATGTTTTCTTCGTCTATACTTTCTGTAACTTATATGGGGTACATAATAAAGAGTATTCTATTCTATTCTATGATTGCGTAGAAAAAGACGTTAGCGAATAGGACTGTTTGCAAATTGAAGAGTTCCTAGTCATCACCGCTACAGTATCTACGTGTTATTAAGACAACGGATGGCGCTTCATTAGTGATTGCAGAGCCCGGAACACCAATTTAGACCTTTGTTTAAGCATCCAATTATTATTTTATCGACAAATTCTGTTCACATAATGAAGACTGCCATAATGACACCATTCGGACTATCCGAATTTCCTTACGCAGTGCTACTCAAACATTTCAGCAATTCATTAAATAAGCATCTTTCATTTTGATACAGTTACGTCGATGACATTTTAAAGATGTTTCTGATATAACAGGGGGATGACCATAAGCTCTTAGAGTAAGGTTATTTTGAGTGCGTGTAAGGGACAGATGTATATGACTTGTATACATCTGTCACTTAAGCGAACTCAAAATAACCTTACTCTAAGGGCTTATGGACCCCAGACCATGCCAGAAATTCTGTTAACATACATACATGTATAAACTCTCGCTTTTTCCCATGGGGGTAGACATAGACTCACCTACTACGATTAAGAGCAAAATTTGAGTATGGTGCCCAAATAAGATATCTAACCTTCGAGCTTCGGTTTATGGCATCAAATTGCTTGCAAAGTTCAAGCTATACAGTTTCACTCCGATGCGTCTGACATTTCCATTGGTCAGGTGACGCCTTTAGCATCATTCTTGCGACGTCTTAGAGGAACAACCCGTACACTACGTCAGAGATCTTCTGGCAATATAAGTATAAACATTTTAGGCATATGGTCAAGGCCAGATATTTATTATCCTTTCCTACATGTTTGCACAGTATACTAGAGTGTTGCGTATTGTATTGCATTTGCGTGACACAGATTTGGTTGCTTCATGTCAAGAGTAGTATTTTCATTCCAAACTCAAAAACTCATATAAATAGATGACTACGGTGAAAATACTGACTTGGTACCTATTTTATCCGATCTTCGAAAAGCACGTAAAGCTATTGGTTCTCCACCTGATCACTCCCCGGTCGCTTTGGATCAGACTATGTGAAAAAAACGAACAGAGACTGGACATGTGTGTGCACAAACACTTGTGCGCTATAATATATCAAGAGTACTTGGAGTAATCTCCGTTGAAATTGGCCAGCGTGACCGCAATTCAGTCGGGAAGATTATTTAAATACTTTATTAGCCTGAACTTTGTTCCACTTGGGCTATTATCACAAATCGCAGGAGTGGGCTGAGTCACCCACGTCCGTAGGAATGTACCCCTTTCTGATACCCTACACGTGGTCCCCGGGTGGTGCAAATCAGGTGACACCAACTGGTGGTAGGCTTCGGCCGAAGGCTTGCGACCACCCACCGGGCAAAGACGTACCGCCAAGCGGCTTAGCCGTGTTCCGGTACGATGCTCGGTGTAGCCACAAGAGGAGTTGGGTCGAGATAGCTGTTCTACTGCAGGCTGACCAGCCTGACGCGCGCTGTTATGGACGTATCGGGAGACTGGTCGCGGAGGGTAGCGGGATCCGAGGCACGGTGCGCCGCTGGCCGACCGCAGGTAGTTGGGGGCCCAAGTAGTGTGCCAGCCACACACGAAAGGCTGCCCCGCCAACTGTCGAAAAATCCCGGAATGCGCCATCGTGCTGGTTGGCGACCAGATGGGGAGGGCCCGATGGACATTCCGGGGGGGCTCGGGCGTCCCCGCAGTCTCCGGACTAGTGCCCCAATGATGCTGTCCTTTCAGTGCGTGTCTGAAGGTTAGCTGCGTGAAACCTCGTCTCACTTCCAACTCCTCTCCTCCATTCACTCTTATAAAATATTAATTAATGCCAAGGAAAAGGAATAAGAGATTTAAACAGCGGCTGCACTCCCTCCCCCACAAAGTGCACCTCACCAACATTCGAGGTCTGCACTCAAATCTCTCTGCAGTCCACTTCCACCTAGAGACTGAGAAACCAGCGCTGCTTTTCCTTACGGAGACGCAGATAGCGAGTCCGTCAGACGTGTCGTACTTATCTTACCCAGGGTTTACCCTGGAGCACAATTTTAAACCGCGCGCGGGTGTGTGTATGTACGCCCGTGACGACACTTGCTATCGGCGTCTCCGTAACCTTGAGGACTCCCGATTCACAACCCTGTGGGCTCTGGTGGACACAGGTCTGGATAAAATTATCTACGCCTGTGTCTACCGTTCGCACAGCGGAGATCGGGAGACATCCAGGCTCACAGAGTACCTCAGTGAGGCGGCTGATGCGGCACAGCAGCGGTACCCTTCCGCCCAATTAGTGTTACTGGGGGACTTTAATGCCCACCATCAGGAGTGGCTCTTCCCATACCAGTGCACTGACCATGCTGGACGGGAGATGCGCAAGCTTTCGCTAGCGCTAAACCTCACCCAGCTGGTCCAGGGGGCAACGAGGGTACCGGATGTTGATTCGCACACAGCGAATTGCTTGGACCTTCTGCTGACAACAGATCCAGACAGATACTCTGTGTCGATAGCTTCACCTTTAGGTAGTTCTGACCACTGTCTGGTGAAGTCTGTGTCCGTCTATTCCCCGCCCGATCCCAGCCCAAGAGGCACCCGGCGGGTTTGGCGGTACAAGTCAGCAGATTGGGATGGTATGCGATCTTTCTTCGCATGCTATCCTTGGCAGCCTACTTGCTTTTCTTCGTCGGATCCATCGTCGTGCGCGGACGCCGTGACGGATGTGTTGCGTCAGGGAATGGAGTACTTCATTCCGTTCTCTGACGTTTCAATGTCAAGCGAAGACCGGCCATGGTTTGGCGCCTCCCTCCTTCTCCTGATGGATGCGAGACGAGTATGTCGGAAATTCGTATTCGTCAAAAGGACGTACGTAGGGTGCTGCGCAACCTCGACGTGAACAAGGCTAGCGGCCCTGATGGAATACCAACAATTGTTCTTAGAACCTGTGCGCCTGAACTGTCTCCGATCTTGACACGCCTGTTCCGCCTTTCGTATGAGGCTGGAAAAGTGCCGAATGCTTGGAAGCAGGCTAACGTACAGCCCGTGCCCAAGAAGGGAAGTCGAGCTGACCCGGCCAACTACAGACCCATATCTGTAACCTCCATACTCTGTAAGAGTATGGAACGTGTACTTAATATTAAGCTCCTGGCATACCTAGAAGCAAACGATATCCTAAGTGACCGACAATACGGCTTCCGCCGAAATCGGTCTACTGGGGATCTTCTAGCGTATGCCATTCACATCTGGAGTGAGGCCATTGAGAGGCACGGGGAAGCGCTTGCCGTCTCCCTAGACATCTCAAAGGCTTTTGATAGGGTCTGGCACGAAAGCCTTATTGCTAAGCTTCCTTCATTCGGTTTGCCCGGTGGTCTGTGTGATTGGATTGCAGACTTCCTGAGAGATCGGTCCATTCGAGTGGTTATCGATGGCTGCTCGTCGGACCACTTGGTTATTAATGCCGGGGTCCCTCAGGGGTCGGTTCTCTCAGCAACTTTATTCTTGCTGCACATTAACGATCTGCTAAAACCCGGCACCTTTGGGTATGCAGACGACAGCACTGTTGCTGAGAGATACTTGTCCAGCGCTCGTGCTACCGGGCCTCAGATCCAGTCTCTCCGGGAGGCCATGGTGGAGCGCTTGAACCTGTCCATGCAGGCAGTCTCCGAATGGGGCGATGCCAATCTGGTCAGGTTTAATGCTGCTAAAACCCAGGCGTGTCTTTTTTCCGCTAAAAAGAGCCAATTTCACCCGGCTCCAACTTTCCGAGATGTGACTGTGCCAATAGCTGACCATCTTGAGCTTCTTGGCGTTACGTTGACATCGACTCTCAATTTTGGCCCATATATTGAGGCGAAGGCTCAGCTGGCTGCCAAAAAGCTGGGGATCCTTGCAAAGGTGAGAAGGTACTTCACGCCAGAACAGCTGCTCAGCTTGTATCAAGCGCAAGTTCGATCATGCATGGAGTACTGTTCTCATCTCTGGGACGGATCTGCCAAATACCAGCTCGATGCACTAGAGTCGATCGAAAAGCGGGCCAAGAGGCTCATCAGCGATGAGGCACTGGTTGAGTCAAAGCTCCAGAGCCTTGAACATCGTCGCCGAGTTGCTAGCTTATCGGTTTTTTATCGATTACATTTCGGTGAGTGTGCGATGGAATTGCATGATCTAATTCCGCCCAGCCCGTTCCATCATCGGACTACCAGACGTACGGCGATGCGCCACAGGTACATGGTGGACATCCCGCCCATACGCACTAAACGTTTTGAGAATACTTTTATTATGCGTACAGCTAAGGAGTGGAATTCTCTGCCGGAGTCTGTGTTTCCCGATAGCTACAATCTAGGGGTCTTTAAGTCAAGAGTGAATAGGTTACTTCTAGGCAAGCGTGCTCCATCGTAGACCACATCATCGCTTACCATCAGGTGAGATGGTGGTCAAGCGCGAGCCTATATCTAAATAAAAAAAAAGAAAAAAATAATAAAAAAAAGTGACAATTGAATGCAGCAGACGCAACAAGCATGGACCGATGGCGACCTTTATGCACTCTGTTGTTGAGCAAGCCTGAATGTTGACGACCTCGTCAGCTCTCGTTAGGTGAATCCACAGAGCACGGAATTGCTGCTCCCAGCTACCACTAGAAACGCCAACACGTTAATGATTTGATAACCTTTACTTTTATTTAGACTTATTCTTGCGGACTGACTGGCAGCAGTATACTTTGCATTGCACGTGTGACGGTTTCATTGACCCAAGGCTGAAAACATTCGTTTTTCCTCAATTTTTTCAAATACAGTTTTATGCCTCGTGCCCTCAAGTTTCAGTTGTCATATCCACAGTCAGAATTGTCACGGGTCGTTAATTTCTACGAGTAAATGATGACTCACAGGCACGCAAGGCTGGTACCTATGGAAAGTTTTGACAATGCCGTCTCTACAGTGGCCGGCGAGGCGTATCGGAGCTCTGTGGGTGAATCATTAGAATCTGGGAAGGCAATGGGTGTTGTATGATGATTACAGATATATACAGATTCGTGCACTCCTTTACAAATATCATTGCCTGTATTTATTTTAAAAGTTTTGTTTTAAAGACAGTAACCCGAACAGATTGCTGTTCAGTAACCAGGAATAAGCATCCTTATCTTTCACCAAGATGCATACACAGTTACGAAAAGTCAAAATGTTTAGGAAGGTAGTGTACGGTTTGAATCCACAAACATTTTTGAATTTTAGACAATTGTTGTCGCTGATATATGATGCCATATGACTACTTAGGCCACATAACTTGTTATTATCGATTTATTGTTGTAAATATTATCTCTTGTTTGACTTTGGTGTTTATTTTATTTTTCTTTAAAACTATAACTAGGTATGTTAATTAAATTATATTTAGAATTAGGACCTTGTTACTTGTAAACCCATTGTTAGTCTCACTTGCTTTTGATTCATTCTAGAAATAAACAGTGCGCAATATTTCAGAGTTTTAGAGGCCAGAGTCTATCAAATGCATGTATGTAATATCATGAACAGATTGCGTTCCAACTTAGCTAATTACCTGCAATACTAGTATGAGATCCGCCTGCAAAAATCTGCTGCTATATTGCTTTTGATGAAACTTGATTTTTACGAATGGTTCTTGATAGTATAACAGATTACTGCAGGGTTGCCTGGATAAATCTGGCCGCAAGCAATAATTATCATTTCTTTTTAAAATTTCTCCGGTTTCATGCTTATGCAACAAAACAACAAATGATTTATTTATATTGAAGGATTAGATTCACTTGAAAAACTTATATATTTGGGTGACTATCACACATTAATTTCAATTTATTCAATTAAGGTTACATATTTACACAACACACACACACACACAAATTACAATGTATTCAATTAAGGCTACATATTTCCAGACATGAACTAACATTTATGAAAATTTAATTTAATAAAAAAAAATACTTAAATGCAGATTTGGCACTGGGATTTTAAGCTATACGGATGTAGTCCTCATTAGCAATCCATTTATTCAACAAGAAAATACGTAAATACTATATTTAGGTTTTACCTACGTCAATTTATAAAAACTTTATGCATAATGGAGAAGTGCGGGTGTGATGGACGACTATTAAATTAAATGCTTAATACTTTTTGTGTTATCTTATCATAAACTAGCTGTATTCTGCAGCTTCACTTCCGTGGTCCGCGCTCCCAGAACCCGTTAAACTTTTCGAGATTAAAAATGCCTGTGACACTCAGTGATAGAATTTAGAAATCGGATCAGTTCTTTCTATGATTACCCATTACATACAAACGTACAATTTTACTTCATTAAGAGATATATTACCTATTTTACTTATTATATTATAAAAATTCATTGTAAGGAATTATTCCATTCTTATATGGACAATCTATATAAATGGAGGAAATCATTGAATCAAAGTTGTTCGCGAAACTGCTTGCAACCTGTTGTGCTTGTTATGAAATGCAAGTGTCAATAAAACTATTTACTTTGGTGACCATTTCCAATTCTGCGTATTCTTTGAGGATAATAAAATCTGAGTTGAATTTTGCATGAGTAAATAAACTGTTGATATTTGAGGATAACTATAGTTGCCTATATTACTAATTTCGGATAAAACTTGAACTTGTAAGTTTGCTTGTAAAATGAAATAATAAACTCTTGTTCTATTTAAAATTTATTTAGCAGGAACTGATTTATATATATTAAATAATATATGAACAAAACGAAAGTAAAGACCAAAAAAATCTTAAAAAATATTGTTATATCTTGTCTTGCTAACTGTACCAAACGTGGATAATGTTTAAAGTTCCACACAAAAAGAAACTTCGGATGAGTTGCAGAATGAAAATATTTTAATTATTATATATGTATAATAATTATTATATATAAATATATATATAATTTATTTATTTTGATTTTCTGCAAGTCGTCCTAAATGAGCCGTAGGCATGTAGGACGAGTTAAGTTATTACTCATTTGGATACTTAACGTAATTGAGTACCTATATCATCAATCTGTGTTTTTTCAACTATATTTTTCGTGTGAGGATGTGGCCACCTCTGATGTCAGAGTTAAATTAGCCGCCTCAGGGAACCCTACAGGCCTCTGTCTTGTAACACACATTAAAACATTAACTGTATAAATCGAGGTTTCCTCACGATGTTTTCCTTCACCGTTGTCTGTGATGTCGAAGATAAAATATGCAAACTGCATATGCTTTCCCATTGCTGGGGAAAGGTTTTCCCCATAGCCGTTCACTCTTCCCAGAGTTTTGTTTGATGACCAATCTGTCGTAAACGCCTCTAAGTCGTCAAGGCAGCGTTTTCTATGCCTTCCTCGAAGACGGCGCCAGTCCTCTGGCGCCCAATGTATTACTCTTATGGTGAAAATTCTAGAATCTAGATTATAATAAAAAAAATACTGGTACTGACGTTGGCGGATATAAAAATGTATATGAATTCATATAATGCAATTAGCGAGTTTACTACTAGAATATCTTCAAATAAAATTAAGTAAGTTTACAACAAATTCTCATGTGCAGCATTGCGTAACGTATTTTTGTAGACTTAACTATTTGCTTATTTTACCTAATTATTATATAAACATCTTCTATTATTACAAGGCCACTGTTCTAATATTTGTGTTAGATCTAGTGCTGCACCATCCGTTTCTATATAAAACATACAGTTGAATAAGTTTTTTTCAAGAACGTAGTGAAAAGTCTAATTGTTTGCTGTGGGTCGTACTATTTTTTCTTTGTTTTTAGCAAAGTCGAATCCAATAAAGTTCTCACTGCTACCATAACACAACACTCTTCTATATGAGATGGAGTGGGTCCAGTGCGATTTGGCGGATGTTACATATTCCAATTTCTGGCTTTACAGTCACTGCCAGATAACAAAAAAATAAAAGTCGTTAACACCTGTATACCAATGTATTCCAATATTTCAAAACGATGAGAAAAATATGTAAAGGCAGTGTCGCTCTCACGATCAAAACAAACTATCGCGGTAAAGGGAGTCCTTGGCATTCAGTAATGAGATAATTTTACTAATAATAATATTATAAATGTGAATGTAAGTTTGTTATTCAATCACGCCAGAACGGCTGAACGGATCTGGATGAAATTTGGCACAGACATAGATTATGGTCTGGAATAGCACATAGGCTACTTTTCTCATAGGGTATAATGTCCCCGTAGGATAAGAAAACACTTTTCGCCTGTATCTCATAAACGTGTTGACCGATTTACATGATTTAAACGGATAAAATGGTTCTACGCTTATACCTTTCATTTGAGACCAAAATTATCAAAATATATCCATAAACAAAAAAACATGTTTTCAAGTTCCCTACGTATACTTTTTGGCATAAGTCGGATCAATGACTTTTATTTTTTTGTTATCTGGCGTAGACTTTTAGTACGCGCCATTTGGCATTGAAACTTTATAATTTCGCCAAGTTATATTATATTATGTAGTTTTGTTCTTCTTCTTTTCGGTTCGATGGTTACCCATAGTTTGGGCCTAGTAGGTGACGGAATCAGTGGAATTCATTAACTCCACATTGGGGCATGTATAGGTATGGACTATATTGGAGCACTACAAATAGCGGGTCAGATTCTCAAAAGGTTTATTAACCGACTTCCCAAAAAGGAGGGTGTTCTCAATTCGAATGTCTCTAATTTTTTTATTTATGTTCAGGCGTAACTCCGTCATATATTGGCGGATTTGCAAAAACTTTTTTGTTTGATATGGTATACTCTCGAGGTGGTCCCATTGTCATTGTCAAATCAGAATCTGATGAAGGGATCCCATGGAAATCGAGGGAATTCTTCAAATATTATAGGCAGACATATAGCGAGTTTGGTATTTTCAATAACATGGCAAACATTTGCACTCAGAAAATATCATTTGGTGAAGTGGAACTGACGAAAAAAACCATGTCTATATGTCATGGGTATAAGATGTCTCGAATAGTAGCGACATTGCTGAAGCAAATACATGCCTATATATAAATGGTACCATCGAACTGATCTGATCATAAAGCCGGAAGATAGGCACTGGAACTCCGTAATAAAACAATGTGTTCTAGTCGTGTTTGGGCTTATTGGAATTGAATTGAGATGTATTCTGGCTATAAATGACTTTCATGGTAATACGAGGTACCAACACTAAAAAGAGTAAAACAAAAACTTCAAAAAGAAAAAAAATACCTACTTCTAAAGCAAAACACTACAAAGCGAAAAATAACTTTGTTTTAAGTTGTCGGTGTCGAAAAACGAAATACAATAGGTACTTACAAATACTACTGAATTGAGTGAGCGCTTGATTGAGGCTGGGGAATTGTTGGACTTGGTGAAGCACAATGCAGAGAGGTATGAGTCTCTGACTAATTCCTCTTGCAGCTGTGTCAACTGCCCACCACCTCCCCAGCTACAAGGTGACTTGTCTCCACCAATGTTGGCTTTTCCTGAAAAGACATGTGTACACAATGAAAAGGAATTTAAAACAATGTTATTTAGTGATGAAATAGGTTCAGGCTTTGGAAAATATTACAAAATGGGGACTATATTTCTTGTCACCAAAATTTATATTTGTCATCAAGTTGTATCACCTAATAAAATTGGTTTGTGCTCAGAATGGTAGATCTGTCACCAAATAAATCGATTATCGAGCTTAGGGCACCCCAACACGGACAGGTTAGGTTCGAAGGAGATGACCCGTCATCTCCTTCGTGTTAGGTTATTTTAGACCCTGCATACAGAAATAGGAGCCCCGCGCAGCGGGGCTCCGTCGACTCTGTCGCTAAGGACAAACCTATTATAATACATACAAAAACATTTATGTGGTACTAGACCCTATATCGCCATGATTTTAGGTGATTTATTGTGGAATTGATTTTATATTGTTTGGTGACTACATTTTGGTGACAAATCTACTATTTTGCGGGCAAACCCTATTATTTAAGAAACACAAAACGAATTAAATTGGCGATAGCTTAAATGACACCCTTACAAAATTACCTTAGCCATAGTTTTACAAATAATTGTTACCATAATATAAGTTTTAAACAAATGATCAATAGAATTATAAATTCAAATATAGATAATTGTTCTACAATGGTTTTGCTATTGGGAAATAGTACTGGAATTACCAAAAGGGACATAATGGCTGGTATTGACACCTTGTTAGGGTTAAATGTAGGAAAGCTCATGGTTTGTGCTTTTCCTTATTCAGATAGCTTCTCAGAAGATGAGAACAAGCGGATTTTTAAATTAAATAACATTTTACAAATGTTGACTTGTCGTAGTGACAAATTATTGTTTTTTGACACTAATAGATTTATTAGTGGACTTCAAGTAACGCAGAGAGCTTTCTCTCTGTCACGTAGATGTGGACATAAGATTGCTATGTTGATAGCATATTCTATTAATGAAGTGATAGTAAATCTATCAAATTCTATATTAATTGACGACCCTGTGTTGCCTAGTTCAACTAGCAACAGAAAATTTAAACTAGTCCATAAGACAATAGAAGTTACCCCTGCAAATAATCAGTTATTATTAGTAAATAGTACGAAGGTATCGTCTGGCAATCCATTTAGTGGTACAAAGCTGAGGAGAGAGCAATACTCTTTAAAATTATTAAATCAGAACATTCAAGGTTGCTCTTCCAAATTATTAGAAATTGAACTAATTCTAGAAAAAACCAAATTTGATATTATTTGTCTAACAGAACATTGGTTAAAAGATAACCAAGTAATGACCAAGTAAGGTCCATTAATTATGAAAATTATTGTGTATATATATATATCTGCTGTAATGGCTAACCCATTACAGCAGAAAACGTATGATACATGGCGGATCATTAATACTTATTAAAAATTCTATTAAATCTAAAGTAAGAAAAGACATTTTTAGACTGTCGGTTGAACACACCATTAAATTGTCCTTTGTTGAGCTTGATAAGCATGTTATAGTATGTGTCTACAGACCTCCAAGTTACCAGAATCTATCTGTGTTTGACTCTATAATGGAAGATGTGTTAAAAAAAGTTAGTACTAGTAGTAAATCAAACGTCATATGTGGCGATTTTAACATTAACTTATTAGAAAATAACTAACAGTATCAGGTTATTGGGTCTTTTTAAATCATTTAATCTGACAAATGTTTTTATGGAGCCAACTAGAGTGACAGCTTCTTCTGCGACTTGCATAGATAACGTTTTTTGTAATTGTGATTACCTAAATAAAGAAATTGTAAATAAATTAACATCTGATCACAGTGGGCAAACAAGAACGTTTAGCACCTACATACCTTTGCAAATAATTCAAATAAAATTTAGGCCAATTACAAGTAAAAATTTAGAAAAATTTAATAAAACCTTGACTAGTAAATTATGTTTTCAAAACTTTTTTAATATAGATGACCCAAATGAGTTCTATGCCGAGTTTTTTAAAGTACTCAACATGCAATTTAATGACACTTTGCCACTGAAAGCGAAAAGTATTTACACCAAGTTCGTATTTAGCGATTGGGCGACTCCAGGCATTCGAAAAAGCAGGGCAAAGCTATATGAACTTTATGGCCTAAAGCAACATATGAATAATACAAGTTTTGATAAGTATGTTGCGAAATATTCAAAAACCTTTAAAATTGCATGCAAAATAGCTAAAGCGCTGTATATAATATATATATACGCAATAAAATAAAATCAGCAGACGATAAAATAAAAAAAAACCGGCCAAGTGCGAGTCGGACTAGCGCACGAATGGTTCCGTACCACCATCGCAAAAAACGGAAAAAAAATCACGTTTGTTGTATGGGAGCCCTACTTAAATATTTATTTTATTCTGTTTTTAGTATTTGTTGTTATAGCGGCAGCAGAAATACATCATCTGTGAAAATTTCAACTGCCTAGCTATGACGGTTCATGAGATACAGCCTGGTGACAGAAAGACAGACAGACAGACAGACAGACAGACGGACCGCGAAGTCTCAGTAATAGGGTCCCGTTTTTACCCTTTGGGTACGGAACCCTAAAAACTACCTGGAAAATAATAAATAATGAAACAGGTAGGAAAAAACACTGTAATACTGAATTTAATTTAGCGACTGCAGATGGGCCCATATCCTCAGATATAGAGGTAGCTCAAGAATTTGAAAACTTTTTTGTTAATATTCCTCTTAAAACTACAGCAGCCTGAAACTCCTCATCCGGACTCTCTGCTGCCTTACTAAGAAAGAACGTAAATGCGTGCCCATCGGAGTTCAAGTTTCAACATACAAATCCCAGGCTATTTTAAAAGCTTTAAAAGATCTTAAAATTAAATCAACAGAAGATCTTTGGGGACTATCTGTAAAAGTGTGTAAACCAATCATTGAAACTGTTGCACCCTATTTAGCTTTCATATTTAATACTAGTGTCGATCAAGGAGTTTTGCCGGACGTCATGAAACACAGTAAAGTAGTTCCATTGTTTAAATCCGGGGATAGCAAAGAAGCCAATAATTATAGGAAAGTGTCAATACTGCCGGTTCTCAGTAAGGTCTTCGAAAAGTTAATGCTCAGCCAATTGTTGCGTCATTTTAAGAAACATTCTATCTTTTATGATCAACAGTAAGGTTTTACCAAAGGGCGTTGCACAACTGACGCCGGTGTCACCCTAATAAAGAACATCTTTAACGCCTGACAGGAAGCATAAGACACCATTGGAATCTTTTGCGACCTCTCGAAGGCGTTCGATTGCGTTAACCATGAGACACTATTGTTGAAGCTCGAGCACTATGGAATTGGACATACAGCCCTTGGGGTACTTAGATCATATTTAAAAGCCAGACAAGTTAAAGTTCAGGTAAACGGCGTAAACTCACTAGGGTCTGAAATGACAATGGGTCTTCCTCAAGGCTCGATATTGGGTTCATTCCTCTTTTTAGTTTATATTAACGATTTACCCCAATTATTAACCCCAATTATATCTTTGATATTTAAAATAGAACGGCGGTCACAAAATCTTGATGATGTGAATAACTCGATTCATTAGGTCCAAAATTGGTTCACGGCAAACAATTTGGTACTAAATGAAAAAAAACAAATGTATTAGATTGACATTGCCGAATGTTAGAAGTAGCGAACGCGACATCATATTGAATGGCGAAAAGCTGGACTTTGTAAATCGAACAGTTTTCCTGGGAATCACTCTAGACGACAAATTGCAATGGAGTTCTCACATAACATCTCTTGCGGGTCGGCTGAGCTCGGCCGCTTATGCTGTTAGAAAGATAAGACAGTTGACGGATGTGGAGACCGCGCGTTTGGTCTATTTTAGTTACTTTCACAGCATTATATCATACGGTATTTTACTGTGGGGCCGAGCGGCTGACATTGAATCCATATTTATATTGCAAAAGAGAGCTATCAGAGCCATATATAATTTAAGTCACCGAGAATCTCTTAGGGAGCTATTTAAAAATATTAATATTATGACAGTTTCTTGCCAATTCATTTATGAAAATATTATATATGTAAGGAAAAATATACATCTCTTTAGTAAAGTCAGTGATAGAAACAATTGTAATACGAGAAATAAAGATAAGTTAGATCAATCATCTTATAGACTATCAAAAGTACACTCATCTTTCATGGGGTACTGTGTTAAATTCTATAACAAAATACCTTGTGATATATTAAAACTAAATAAAAGTAAATTTAAAACTTTAGTTAAAAGCACACTTTGTAAACAAGCATATTACAAATTAGATGATTATATTCAAGATAAGAATGCTTGGCAACATGTTGGTCCCGCTCCATAGGGCAATCTTTGGTGTGGACAAAATCAAATTTGCTAATTTATATTTCTATTCATAGTTATTGTATTCTTATGTTATTTTTTATATTTTTCCAGAATTTGACTCACACACTGTTCCGTTGTTGTTGAATTAGGTATTTTACCTAAGTTTGCAATATTTGTAAGTATGTGAGAACCATGTTCCTATTTATCAAATAAATGAATTTACCTGTTAGTGCTTTTATTACTTTATACCTGTACGTAATCGTGTGTACAATAAGTTACCGCCAGCAATCAAGCAATTAAATGGAAATATGTTTAAAACTAAATTGAAAAAATGTTAATTGATAATGTATTTTATAATCTGCATGAGTTTTTTGATAAAAAATAATATTTGTAAGTACTTTTGCATATCCGACTTGCATAGACTGTTGAATCTAAAAATGTAATGTTTATTAATAAACTTATTTATATATAAGATTAATTTAGCAGAGCCAATGGAGTTGGCTAATAAGGAAAAACTATTTTTAGCAGGAAAAACAACGTGTATTATATTTTACATAGATATAAGAAGTGCAGTGACAGATAATTTAAATAGCTGTCAAAACAGTAATGGCCAGGGTGTACTTATTAGAATAAAAAGGTTTTAACACCTCCCCGTAATACGGACACCCTGTATAAGGAATAAAATTTACAGAGAATTTACAAAAAATAAACATCATATCAAAGTTCACTGTACACTTAACACTAACACACAAGAAAAATAAACGTACATACCTAACTATTACTCACTATATAAAACACAACTATATACATACCAACAAATTTAAAACACTGTACAAAACCTACACTAAAGTAAACCTAAGAGATTTGCACATCTAGCATGCTTAATCCTTGGTAAAGGTTTTGTGAGGATATCGGCAATGTTATCATTACTTGGTACATATTTCAGGGTTAGGTTGTGATGTGCAAGTGAGTCTCGAATGAAATGGTGTTTAATGTCTATGTGTTTAGTGCGTGCGTGATATGTGTTGTTGTGGGCCAGTTTAATTGAGCTTTGATTGTTTGAATGAATGACGATAGGATGAATGATGGCGAATATTTCTGAAATGAGCGATTTTAGGTATATTGCCTCCTTGCAAGCTTCCCCGAGAGCCATATACTCAGCTTCTGTCGTGGAAAGAGCGACTGTGCGTTGCTTGCGCGCTTCCCATGAGATGGGAGCTCCACTCATTAAGAATATGAATCCTGTGAAGGATCGCCTATCTATAATATTATTCCCATAGTCCGCATCGGCATATCCTGTTGGATAGGACTGACCTGGTTTGTATGACAGTTTGAGGTGTATAGTCTCCTTTAGGTATCGAAGAACTCTCTTAGCTGCTCTCCAGTGCACCTCCCCGTAATGTACGTTGAATTGAGACAAGTACGAGACAGCATGTGCAATGTCTGGTCGTGTACATATGGAAACGTACATTAATGAGCCGATAAGCTCTTGATAGGGGACTTCAATATTTTCCTCTTCTTTGTCAGGTAACGAAAGTTTAAGGCCGGGTTCCAATGGCGTAGTCACGGGAATAGCGTCATTCATGGCAAACTTGTGTAACAGTTTTTGTATATACTTGGTCTGATCTAGAGTTATGAAACCTTCTTTTTGGATAACTCTCATTCCGAGACAATCCTTAAGGGGACCTAGATCTTTGACAGAGAACTTTTTCTTGAGATCATTCTTGAAATTCTCTTTCAATTTAGCATTATTGCCAAGCAAAAAAAAGTCATCAACAAAAACTGCGACAACGAGGAAGTCATTGCCTTCTCTTTTATAGTAGAGGCAGTGTTCTGTCGTGGCTTGAGTTAGGGACAATGTTTCCATTGCTTCACACACCTTTTTGTTCCATTGGCGTGGAGCTTGTTTAAGGCCATAAATGGACTTCTTGAGAAGACATACTTTGCCCTTTGGATCTGTTGAGAAACCTTCAGGTTGTTCCATATAAATCTCCTCGTCTAAGTCTCCATTTAAAAAGGCAGTCTCCACATCAAGGTGTTCTACTTGCAAGTTGTTTTGGACAGCAACTGCTATTAATAGCCGTACTGAAGACAGTCTAGCAACAGGAGAAAAAGTTTCGCCGTAATCCACACCTGCTACTTGGGTGAATCCTTTTGCTACTAACCTGGCTTTGTATTTAGTTACCTGTCCACTTGTGTCCTTTTTAATTTTAAATACCCATTTACTCTTTGTAGTTTTCCTATCGGAGGGTCGGTCAACTAGGATCCATGTTCCATGCTTCATTAATGAATCATATTCAGCCTTCATTGCTTCGAGCCATTTTTCTTTTTGGGGGTGATCTGTTATTTCTTTATAAGTCTCCGGTTCGAGGTCTGAAGTCATGAAGAGGCCACACTGACTATATCGTTTAGGAGGATGTCGTTCCCGAATAGGATATCTTCTTTCGATGGTTGGCTCTTCACTGGGTTCAGCTTCGGGAGCGCCTGGAAATACTTCAGGCGTTACAGGATCATGTATGGCTGTCGGCTGATCAGAAGATGAAATTTCAGGTAGTGTCTCTGACTGTGAATGATGCTGTGTTTTTGGAACTAGTTGCTCCTCATCTTGAATGGGTACAAGGATTTCTTGCGACTGTGGCGGGGGTAGCATCTCGCTGGAAGAAGAATTTTGTGTATCTACCGACGTCTTGTCCTCTATGAAGACAGTATCTCTAGCGACTATTATCACTCGAGGATTTTCGGGGTTTATAAGACGGTATCCTTTGCTTTCTGTAGCATAGCCAACGAAAACACACTTTTGTGTCTTAGAATCCAGTTTGGTACGTTTTTCTTTAGGTACAAGAACGTGAGCTTCGCAACCAAAAACTCTTAAGTGAGATAAGTTGATTTTGTTTCCACTCCACAGTTCTTCTGGTATTTTGTTGTTCAAAGCTTGCGTTGGTATACGGTTCTTGAGATAGATGGCCGTATTTACCGCTTCTCCCCAATACGCCAAGGGTAGTTTTGAGTCTTGGAGCATTGATCGAGCTTTTTCGATTATTGTCCGGTTTACTCGTTCGGAAACCCCATTCTGTTGAGGTGTGTACGGTATCGTCGTTTGATGCACGATGCCATTTTCCTTAAGAAAGGTACACATATCGTTATTTACATATTCACGACCATTGTCCGAACGTAGGACTTTTATTCTCTCACCGGTTTGATTCTCTACTAAATGTTTAAACTCTACAAACTTTGCAAAAACTTCGGCTTTTGATTTCAAAAGATATCCAAAAGTTTTGCGACTAAAATCATCGGTAAAAGTCAATAAGTATAACGCTCCGCCCCATGAGTGCGTACTCATAGGTCCACATAAGTCCGAATGGATTAACTGTAGGACTTTGCTTGATTTACTTTTAGAGTTTTTAAACGGCTTTTTAGCTAATTTACCTTGTAGGCAGGGAACACACTTTTCAGTGTTGCTACCGCTGTAATCTAAACCAATTGATTTATTTCTAAGTATATCCATACTTTTTGCATTTAGATGGCCAAGGCGCCTATGCCACAGCATTGCAGACTCTTTGGTCGAAGAATACAACGCTTGTGAACTACTCAGATCCAACCTGTATATTCCATTATGGTTTGATCCTGTAGCAATGACAGATCCTGTCACTTGACATCCGCCGTTTTGGATGATGCTTGCGCCTTTCGATGTAAATAAAACATCGAAGCCTTTTTTAACTAAATTGCTTACAGATAAAAGATTTGAAGCAAGGCCAGGGATATAAAGAACATCACTAATTTTATTTACACTATCGGAAATATGAATATGTACAGTACCTTTACCATGGCTTAGTAATTGCTCCTTGTTAGCAACTGTAATAGGGGTGACATGGGATGACATGTTTGCATACCAATCTTTCCTGTTACCCATATGGGAAGTTGCGCCAGAGTCAATATACCAGTCTTGAGAACCTGAGGGAGGAATGTTAGAAAAACAGGATGAAAGTATGAATTCGGATGTATAATTTGTAGAAGTGTTAGCCGAAACATTTTTGCCTTTCTTTTGTCTAAGCTTTCTACATTGCGATACTACGTGCCCTAGCTTTTTACAATAGGTACAGAACTTTTTCTTCTCGTCCTTCGTTTGTAGCGCTGCGTTGTTAGGTCCTCTGGTGGGAGTAGCTGTTGCGGTGCGCACATCCTCTTTGAGAAGTGCTGTCACCACATTTTCTGATGAAATCTTCGTGTTGGAATGTTCAAGAGCCATGACGAGTGGATGAAATTTTTCTGGAAGTCCAGCAAACATAATAATGCCAAGAAATTCGTCATCTACTGCTGCTCCTATTCCCTGAAGTTCTTGCTGCGTTGATAACGCCTTGTTCACATACTCTTGTATGTTTCCTGTGTAAGTATTTCCTAGGAGACTCTTCATTAAAGCTAATCTCCTTGTAAGCCCGCTGTCAGCGTAAGCCTTCTTTATACAATTAAAGGTATCGTATGCGGTTTTTGCTGACCTGATTATTGGAAACACCGACTCGTCACACGTGAGGCAAATCTTTGCTCGTGCCTTCGCGTCTCTGCGCGTGGCGATGGGATCGGCGGGATCGACCGCTTGAATCACAACGTCCCATAAGTCGACGTCCGTCAGATAGCACTCCAAACTAAATGCCCAAGTGTTGAAGTTGTGACCATTTAGATTACTAATGCTTATTGCATTTGTCATATTGGAAGAATTTGTTACCGCTGTACTGGAATCCGCTCCTGACTGCTGCACCGTGGTGGACGTTGGAGGGACCATAACCACTTATTTATATATAAGATTAATTTAGCAGAGCCAATGGAGTTGGCTAATAAGGAAAAACTATTTTTAGCAGGAAAAACAACGTGTATTATATTTTACATAGATATAAGAAGTGCAGTGACAGATAATTTAAATAGCTGTCAAAACAGTAATGGCCAGGGTGTACTTATTAGAATAAAAAGGTTTTAACAAATAAGAACTTAATGTACACAGTTATGCAATAAATATATCTTTATCTTTATCTTTAATATAGTGTGTAGTGCTATTTTTGGGTGCATCGTCCTCACATATATGAATTTATTAATGTATGTACATAAAGTAAACATTGTAAAAGATTTTTTTTTTTTTTTAAATAGTAAGTATGGAGTTTCTTGTGCGTTCTTCTCCATAACAAGCTACTTTCCGAATGCACAGTAGAGTAAATTTGTATTAATTGTACATTTTTAATTTAGATTTAATAATGTTTGACGTTCAAAAGTGCCGCTTATTGGCCTAGTTGAAATAAATATATTTGACTTTGACTTTGGAAAACATTATTCGCTTATTTTTCGCTTTTTTGTAGTGGTTTGCTTAAGAAGTCGGTTTATTTTTTTTGTAAAAAAGTTTTTTTGTACTAAAAATATGAGACAGACGAAATGAGATAAAGAGTTTATAAATGTGGTATCTGAATTGTACGATTCTGTATAAAGTTTTAATTTTACTATTTAATGACCTACCTGCATACCTAACCCACAATAATTCATATAACATTACGTTCACTGAAAAATAAGATCAACATTCAAGGAGTGAAGTAAGTGTTCAAGATACCTAACATGAAAGCTACTGAAGTAAAGTGGCTTGTTCTAACAAATGAAAAATAATTACGTAAATCGGCCTAGTAACGTGTTCTTTTTTTTCAGACTTTTGTTAACGCCGTACAATGTAATATTCTGTAGTAAAACTGTAATTAACAATTTTATGATGCAATTTTAATTTAACGAATCATGTCTTTCAATTAAAAATCTTAACAAGACAAATTAGGCAACATGATACATTATTAAAGTTCAAAACAACAACTGAGGAACTGAGTAATTTAGTTTTTACGCAAAACATGATTTTAGGTTGATAAACATTATTTTTTTCTGTAACTATTGTACGGCAATTTTTGTACCCAAGTAATAATAATTATGGCTAATTATTTAATGTTATGATTGCAATAACCGACGTAAACTTGAACAGTCTACACTATTCAATCAGATCAAAGGATTTGTTACCTTGACGTCGAGTCCCGCCACGTCGAGTCGCCGCCACGTCTACTTGTTATTTTGTATGACGTTTATACTACGATGAAAAAATTCTGCCTGGTGCCGCCATGTCGAATTTGAAGAAATGTACAGTCAATGAAATAAATTATTTAAATCATAATATTTTTATTTATTTTACAATTTTTGTAATAATTTTAAAAACTGAAATATAACATTAATTCTTTAAATTTGCACAGTAAATCACAGATCAGTTACTTATATAAGTTTACGACGAAGTTCCCTTTAGAGGATTATTACCTCAATTAGATGTTCTGATCACAATGATGTTATATATATACTGAGACAGATACGTTTTACCGAGGTCTGCGCGGCAATACAAACAAACTGACCAGCTTGAGTATACTCAGTCCGTTCTGCGTCTGGTCGCAACAAGAACGTACACGTTCGAACAGTGTGTTTATCCCTTTTTGACAATGGGCTCCTATTTATATTTCTGTGGTCTTACTAACTTACTCAGTGATAGAAATAAAATTCCAAGTTCCATAGAGCCTGGTAATCTGTGTGACAGGATTTCCTAGTGCAGATATCAGTCTCCCACAAAGGATTTATCAAATAATGTTGCACTTTTATGTAATAGTTTGTAAGACACCTTTGTGGAAGAGAAATAAATATTTATGTTATGTTATGTTGATAGCTAAAGTAAAATGTCAGCATTGTTTTATTTCTTTAAAATTAGTATAGAGGCGGCGCTATGCATAGGTAGGCGACATGGGCCACCGCCTACGGCCTCGCAGTCAGAGGGACCTCACGCCTCGTAATTTATATATTACTAGCTTTTGCCCGCGACTTCGTCTGCGTGGCATAAGTACTTCAAATATCCATTATATTTTAGGATTTTGGGTTCTTGGGTACTTCTCGTCCAATTTACCGCAATGTCTCTTGACAAAAGTCTATGACCAGTGTGTGTTGCCAGTGATCACCTATGGGACCGAGACGTGGTTGCTCACAATGGGCCTTATCAGAAAGCTTAAAGTCACCCAAAGGGCAATGGATAGGGCTATGTTCGAAATTTCCTTGCGTGATCACGTCAGAAATGATGATATCCGCAGGAGAACCAAAGTTACCGACATAGCCCGAAGAATTGAAAAACTTAAGTGGCAGTGGGCAGGGCACATTACTAGCAGAACGGATGGCCTCCCTGATGGTCCTAGGTGGACCGTTGACCTGGTTAAGGTTGCGGGAAGGCGCTGGATGCGAGACGCATGGGATCGGTCAATGTGGCGACGCCTGGGGGAGGCCTATGTCCAGCAGTGAACGTCTTTCGGCTGAAATGATGATGATGATGATTTTGGGTCGACTCATTTGAGAAAGTGGAAGTTTGAATGGTGAACCAATATTCACCATTCAAACTTCCTCCCCCTTAAGGATGATTAAAAGTATCATATGGCCTTCCCAAGGTTTCAGGTGAGATAGTGGTCAAGCGCGAGCCTATCAATAATAATAATAAAAAAAACTATCTCCATACCAACGGTTCAGCGGTTTAAAGGTGAAGAGGTAGACACAAATAGTTGCTTTCAGATTTATAACATTACAATGGATTCAATAAAATTGTTCAAGTCTTATCGGAGTCTTATCCTATCCGAGGTGGAATGCTAAAATATTCGAGCTCACTTCGCTCGCTGCCTGAATTCTCTTGGTGCTTTATATGTTATGCAAAAGAAAGACGACAAAACTTACCCCTAGTATAGTCTTGCCAAACTTCTTGGCCACCCTGATGTTGGCTACAATGGCTGCGCAGTAGTAAATCTCATACATAAACAGCACCTGTGTCGTGCCTTGCGCATCGGAAAGCCAACTTCAGGGCGGCCCAGAAGTTTGGCGAGCACTATACCGTATAAATGCTAGTTCTTGAACTATTCTCTTTATTCCTAAGCATTTTCAAAAGTAAAAATAAATTAATGAAAAACATGTGTACGTTATCAATTTCTTTAAATGTCTGACTTGGTGTACAATAAATAATATAAAAATAAGAAAGTAAGAATTAAAGTTAACCTCGCCACTGGCGGTTGCTAAATTAAATGGTTTCCAAGTTATGTGATGTGAAAGTACCCGATGCCCTAGCTAAGCCCGCTTTATATGAAGAGGGACTATCTAAATTAAAATGCGATGATTTTGCCGACTACCATCCAGATTTTAAATCTCGTAAGAGTATTTTATATAGATTACATTATAAAGCCCTTACAAGTAACAGAACAACGTTTTCTAAGTTATGTGATGTGAAATTACCCAATGCCCTAGCTAACGATTTTTTATAAGAGGAAGATGGGATTGATGGACAAGATAATTAATTTTGTATGAAAGAAAGCAACGGCGGCAATAAATAGCTTCAAAAATATAATACTTGATGGTACTTTTAAAGTTCGAAGACTTTTAAACAATTATATAATTTCCATGTGGACATTGCCAAATCCACGCCTACCCAGCGACATATATATATCTTTTATGTATGTTCGGGCATAACTCCATCATATATAAAAGAATTTGCAAAATTCTTTTTTGTTCGAAAGAAGTTTATTCCGAAATGGACCCATTTAAATTTGGTAAAGATATGATGAAGAATTTCGGAGATATACTACAGAACTCTTCAATAAATGACGGCAAATCTCTCGAGATTGCTGGAATCGCATGTCTGTTTATAGTTTACACCATTTCATAACATACCATCACGCCAGTATGCTCTATACGGGTACCCAGATGTGTACAGTTCATCTAGGTACACTCTCATTTCACCAGTTATGTTAAAGTTACATGTTATTCGGGTAATCCATTCTGTCATCACTGTGGGCATTATATGTACCTGACTATAGAACTTCTCCATTATGTACCACTTAAAAATGAAAAATAATAAACCTTTTTAGAAAAAAATACAACCGACTTTCTAATAATAAAAATACTACAAAGTGAAAAATAACTTCAATTTCGGAAGTCGGTGTTAAAAAACGAAGAAACGAAAACAGGAGAAGGAACACCGACTTCCGAAATTAAAGTTATTTTTCACTTTGTAGTATTTTTATTATTAGAAAGTCGGTTGTATTTTTTTCTAAAAAGGTTTATTATATTTTGATGTTTCCCAATCTAGCTAAACATATATTAATATTAATTTTGTCTTCCAAGAAATCTTTAACTATTTTTGTAATTTTTTTATCATTTGTTGAATCAATTTTTCTTTTTTGACTGAGTAATCTGCCTATTTGATTTTGTTCCAGTTTTAAATCAGTATTTCTGGATTCCTCTTTTAAAATACTTATTAAAAGAAAAAGGGTTGGTCGTTTCATAATTTTTTTATTGAGGCGACTATGCCACCCTTCGGCATGATTTGTCGTTCTGATTCTCTCTCCATAGTTGCTTATATATTTAATATTTGAACTTAACCATTGTGAGGACATGTACTTTTTAAATGCAGTTTTGTCTTCACTCGGAGATAGATTTGACTCTAATAAAAATTGCCAAGCATCAGGTATTTTCTCATAGGGAAGATGTGCTAGAGCAATACACATTTTAATGTACTTACGGTTTTCGTGGGTTTTGGTTAGAGATAAATATTTAGCTTTATCCCATATATTTTTGCAAAAATGAAAGAAACAAAGTTTTATACTTGCTTGAGGAAAAATAGTAATTATAGATTTGATAGCTGCGATTTCACAATCTATATAAAATTTTTTTGGGTAAAAATCAGGTAATTTTGTCCTTAAAATGGAAATAATCTTTCGTATGTCGTTTGTTTTTTATCGGGCAGTAAGGCAAATATGACCGGTACAATATTTGGATCATCATTTTCATTAGCAATGTCTACATGGAGAGTATATAATTGTTTAAATGGTTTCGAACATGCTTTAAAAGTACCATCAAGTATTATATTTTTGAAACTATTAATTTCCGCCTTTGCTTTATTTGATACAAAAATAATAATCTTGTCATCAAGCCCATCGTCCTCTAATAAAAAATCGTTAGCTATAGGGCATCGGGTAATTTCACATCACATAACTTAGAAAAGGTTGTTCTGTTACTTTTAAGGGCTTTATAACGTAATCGATACAAAATACTCTTACGAGATTTAAAATCTGGCAGGTAGTCGGCAAAATCATCGCATTTTAATTTAGATAGTCCCTCTTCATATAAAGCGGGTATCGGTCTTAGGCTCGTTTTCACCTGTTGCTTTACATCATCAAAAAACTTTTCAAAAATGTTTCTTTTAAAATCAGGCAGGCATGTGTGATTCGAGTCTCGTAATATCTTTTTTAAATTTTGGTCAACGCTTATAGTTGCAGAACAAGTGTTGCTGGTACATTTCCAAATAGAAGAGCCGTTTGCATTACCTTTATTTTTACGGTACCTATACCCTGCTTTAAGCAATAATTTGCCGCCTTTACTGCTCTCAATCACAATCAGTGAGTTTTCATGCATTCCAACATCAGGGAATGATGTAGACGGCACAGCGTTGATGTCCGAACTTGTCGACGGTACCGGTGCACTTGCAATCGTTGTGTGAATAGGTATATCTGTAGACTCTTCTGTAATAGCCTGTTGATTATCCATATCGTCGTAAACGGTATATGACTGCTGACATATATTAATGGTAGAAGGCTGCGGAGCGTCAGTTTCACCTTGTAAAACATTAATTATTTCGTCCAAACCCACTAGAAAAAAAATCAGCAAAATGATCAAGCCTTATAAAATGGCAACACTGTGTAAATTTGAATATTAAATAACTTATCTTTGAAATGTAATATATCACAAAAGTTATAACTATAGATTAAACAATCAAGAAAAACAAAATAAAATTCGACATTGCTTGCATAAAACTCACTTGGATTACTTTGAACAGCGTATTGTTCTTCATAGACCACATTTTCATTATTAATCCCTCGTAAGATTTCCGATATTCGAACCAAATCCATTGCTGGAATAGATTTCTTAGATTAGTTTATAAATGGGTAGGTGGATAAATGGTGTTTGCAAGATATTTTGTACGTTCATCTTTTAGCGGCTTTTGTTTTATCGGATCAGACTTCGGTATCTATACTTCTGCTGCAGAAGTATAGATCAGCGAGGTGTGAGACAGGGAGACGTCATATCTCCGAAAATGTTCATCGCTGTACTGGAGGATGTCTTCAAGGTTCTGGAGTACATCACCCACCTTCGGCTTGCCAACGATAAAGTGGTAATGGCTGAGACCATGGAGGACCTCAGTACAATGCTCGATGACCTCAGTGGAGGCTCGGAAAGAGTAGGTTTTAAAATGAACATGGACAAAAACAAGGTGATGTTGAATGCCCATGTTGCACCCACTCGTATCAAGGTCGGAGATTCTACAGTCATAGTTTTGGACGATTATGTCTACCTGAGACTAACGGTCTAGTTGGGTAGGGCCAACTTTGAGAAAGGGGTCAACCGTCGAATCCGACCTAGCTGGGCAGCGTTCGGGAAGTTGCGCGGTATCTTCTCGTCCAACTTACCACAGTGTCTCAAGACAAAAGTTTATGACCAGTGTGTGTTGCCAGTGATTATGTATGGAACCGAAACGTGGTCGCTGTGAATGGACCTCATCAGAAGGCTTGAAGTCACCCAAAGGGCAATGGAGAGAGCTATGCTGTGTGTATCCTTGCGTGATCGAATCAGAAATGAAGACATCCGCAAGAGAACCAAGGTTACCGACATAGCCCGAAGAATTTGCAAACTTAAGTGGCAACAAATGTGTGGCGCGTACCTAGCCCGAGTAGTGCCTTGGAGTCGCTGCCGGCGCGTGCCACCACCACGGCTGCGCCACACGATGCACAAAATCGAATAACATTACACTTATTCACTGTTACATGGGTTATTGTCATGTGCGCCCTACATGTGCAGACATCATGTTCAATTTACTTTCTCGATAGCAATAAAATACTCACCGTCGTTTTCCATTTTGCACAACGTGGACAACGTGGAAAATGGAAGTCCGACTCGCCCGCACAAATATGAGAAATGTTATAAGCGCTCTCGAGTTGTAAACCGTCGTTACTATTCTATGGTAGTATTTTACCAACCGGTCCTGTTTATTATCTACCGGTACTATATTAGATGGCTCACAATCACAAACCAATATTTGCAATTGTTCACTGAATACACTTTTAACAATAAACGAATAGTCCACTAAAATTAATGTGCACTTGAAAATAATAAACATTGAAGCCGTTTGACGTCCCAAGACAACACCCACATCAAACAATTCCACATGGCACTAAAAAGTACAAACGCAGTATTTTCTTCTTTTTCTAGACTGCCAGGAAAGTGTTATGTTTCTTTAACCGTATAGTTCGGAGTGAATTCTTTTTGGGGCGTGACAAGCATACCTCCGCTGGTTCAGCCTCGGTTCCTATTGGACCCCAGATTTAGGTCATACGACATCATAATTAAGTTATTTAATTATTGATTAAGATACCTAACGAATTTTCTTTGGGACGTTTAATTAAAATAGTTGGATACAAAGCTTACATGTTAACGCCAATATTTGTTTTAGATTAAGTGAGCAAGTTTATTACATTTATATTTGTTAAATACAAGTAATACGATAATCGTCATTTTGATGAAAGTGGTGGACGAGGCTAAAAAACATGAAAATGCAGATTTTGGACACCCAAACTCCACTGTGTGGTTTGCAAATTGTTTAATTATTTGTCGAATTCATCCATATTTCAAACTAAATATTTAGTTGTAATGAAGTTATTTGTTATCTAAAGTTGAAGTTTCGCGCCAATCGTGTTTGTTTACATTTTTATTTTACACAAATATCACCCACCCACATGTAAAAATGAGTATAAATATGACAATTATGTCTCTAAATTAAATAAATAACAAGAAAACGCCCAGATCTTAACGTAATTAACAAGCACCGGTCCAATAATACGTAAAATTCATTACCACTACTTTATTTATGTTCAAAGCTTCCAATTCGTCAGTGATATTGTTTTTAGGGTTCCGTACCCAAAGGGTAAAAACGGGAACGGAGTATTTGTTGTTATAGCGGCAACAGAAATACATCATCTGTGAAAATTTCAACTGTCTAGCTATCACGGTTCATGAGATACAGCCTGGTGACAGACGGACAGACAGACAGACGGACCACGGAGTCTTAGTAATAGCGTCCCGTTTTTAACCTTTGGGTACGGAACCCTAAAAACAGAATAAAATAAATATTTAAGTGGGGCTCCCATACAACAAACGTGATTTTTATGCCGTTTTTTGCGTTAATGGTACGGAACCCTTCATGCGCGAGTCCGACTCGCACTTTGCCGGTTTTTTTAATTGTAATAGTAATGTGCCAAAACGATATTCCAGTCGATTTTTAGGGTTCCGTAAAGGGTAAAAACGGGACCCTATTACTAAGACTACACGATCCGTCTGTCTGTCTGTCTCTCTGTCCGTCTGTCACCAGGCTGTATCTCATGAACCGTGATAGCTAGGCAGTTGAAAATTCCACAGATGATGTATTTCAGTTGCCGCTATAACAACAAATACTAAAAACAGAATAAAATAAATATTTAAGTGGGGCTCTCATACAATTTTTTTTTGCCGTTTTTTGCGATAATGGTACGGAACCCTTCGTGTGCGAGTATGACTCGCACTTGGCCAGTTTTTTTTTATACTATCGACTCGATTAATGAGCAATTATACCAAATCGATTCTTAAAAATTAGAATAAACCTGATTTAGGCATAAAATACAATAAGTATTTAAAATAATTACTATTAATACTTTCTTAAATTAATGCATTTTTGGACATTATTTGACTACAACCAACTAAACAAATTCATCGAACCGTGGATAATTTCGCGCCGAATTTCTATCCGATTCAAAATTTAAATTTGGAATGCGCTCGCTATTCAAAAATATTTTGTATAAAAATAGTAATGATTGAGCCTTTTAATGTTTGATAATCTCAGAAGTATACAGAGTATAGTATATTTTTATGTAAGTTTGTAATGCAAGCGTTGATAAATTTAGTGTCGGGGAACCAACGATTTTGTGATTATTTGTTATATTGTAATGAGTTTCGAGGTGGCCCAGTGGCTAAAGGCCTCGCCTTGCCTGAGGCCATGGGTTCAAATCTGGAAAAATACCAATGATTTCCTTTTTCAAATTAATTTATGTACTTTCTAAGTATATCTTGGCGATCGTTGACAACGGTGAATGAAAACATCATCGACATCGACGAAACCTGGTCTAATAGTCTCAAATCGCCAACACGCACTGAGCAAGCGTGGTGATCAATGCTTGTGCCTTCTCTGTATGAGAAGAGGCCTTTGCCCTGCAGTGGGACAGTTATAGGCTGGTATTATTATTATAATTATATATTATAGTATGGTTTGGTTTTGAATTCGGTCGAGTTTGTTGTAATGTTATGAAAATTAGTTATTCTATAGATACTTTTAAATGTTTATTTTTATTCGTTTTAAGAACCTAAGTTTGTTTTGTATTTACATCTGCATTCCTCAAAAACTATTAATGTCAATAACCTTGTACGTATCTTCTTGCGCGGTTTCTTACCAAGCGAGTTATGGCATGTCCAAGTCCAAGATGACGGCGACGATCATTTGATTTTTATTATTTTTTGTGATTGTAATGGTTTCTCTGACAAAAGGTGGTTAACTTTTCTTTTTTTGGGCATAATTTTCTTGGTTTCCGTGTATATAAATAACGAATATGGGTTTAAAATCAAAATCCAAGATGGCGCCGACGAAATCTTTTTATGTTTTCGTCATAGATGTAATTTTCATAGTTTCTGGGTCGCTAATAACGGATAGTAATAGTAGAGCAGTGGTGGCCCAGTGGTATCGGCCGCGACTTACAAGTTGTAGGTCGTGGGTTCGAGCCCAGGCAGAAGCGCTTTACTTTGTGTAAATTATTTCATCACCACTGCTCTCAAAACGGTGAAGGAAAACATCGTGAGGAAACCGGCATGTCCTAGAACCAGAAATTCGAAGACATGTGACATCCACCAACCCGCACTGGGCCCGCATGGTGGATTACGGCCCATTCCTTTTCACAGAGGAGGCCTTTGTCCCAGCAGTGGGAACATTAACAGGCTGATGATGTGTGTGTGTGAATAACGAATATGGACTTTAAAATCGAAATTATAGAAAAATAAATAACCTGAAATAGCTACCATCTTGGATTTAGAATTTGCGGTAATAACACCCCAGGAGACATAGAAAATCCTTTAGAATATGCTTAGATTTATTTTTATTTAGCTTTGAATAGTCGCCATCGTTAATCTGTGAACTAAGAGAATTTGCAGCTTGGTACATAATAATATACACAGCCTTCTTTCTTTTAGAATGAATATTTTGGATCACCACCCTCGAGAATTAATCTAATGTTATCTATTAGCATTAGTTCCTAGTATTATTACCTAATAGCACAATAATCTACCTAATAGCATTAGTTCAATAGTTGAGTACCAAGGTGAATTGTACACATCTGCGTAACTCTTTAGACCGTACTGGTGTGATGTTATGTTATGAAATTATATAAATAATAAACAGACATGCGATTGCAGCAATCCCGAGAGATTTGCCGTTATTTATTAAAGAGTTCTGTTGTATATCGCCGAATTTCTTCATCAGATCTTCACCAAAATAAAATGGAACCAATTTCGAAACTTACCCTATCAAAAAAAAATAACATAATCGGTCCACAATTGACGGAGATATCGGTGAACATAAACAAAAAAAAATACAAAAATAGTCGAACATAGAAACTCCTTTTTGGAAAGTCGGTTAAAAATGATGATGGACAGAGCTTAAAACAACACCAACCTACTGTCAAAAGTATAGCCAACTGTGATGTTGTCCAGAACTGTATCTACTTGGGCTCCAACATTGCTAACCCCGGAGGCTGCGAAGACGAGATACGAAGGCGTTGACGCGATCTGCCGTCGTAAAGCTCACAAAACCATCGGACTACATAAGACTTACGGTGATGCGTCATCGGTATATAGTGGACATCTCACCTATACGCACCAAACGTTTTGGTAATACTTTTATTTTGCGTACAGCAATGGAGTGGAATTACCTACCGGAGTCTGTATTTCCTGATAGCTACATCCTGAGATTCTTTAAGTCATGAGTGAATAGATTCCTTCTAGGCAAGCGTGCATCATTGTCGACCACATCATCGCTTACCATCAGGTGAGATAGTGGTCAAGAGCAAGCATAAAAAAACAAAATCTCCAATACCACTCAGGTACGACTGATGCGAAGTCTCGTCTTTCCAATTTTTCTCTACGGTCGTGGACATTGGGGCTGAAGAAAAGGAGGAATATCGATGCATTGGAGATGTGGTGCTGGAGACGTCTGCTGAGGATTCCGTGTACTGCTTACCACACCAATGTATCGATCCTAAAAGAACTTAACATCAAAGAGAAATTATCGTCGCCTGTTCAAGTACAAATACTAAAGTTCTTTGGGCATATAACTCGCAATGAAGACTCAATGGAGCGTCTTGTAATCCAAGGTGGGCAAGAGATCCCGGGTTCGCTCTCCGACCAGATGGGCAGATCTTATTAGAAACATCACCAAAACTACGATGACCGACAGTTTCCACATTGAGTCCAATAGAACCGAATGGCGACGCTTAGCAAGAGCCATCAGGACTCACCCATGACCACGACAGAAGAATATTAGAGGTCAGTGTCGTACATTATAATATGATGTATCCTAATTATTTATTTCAAATAACCAACTATGAGTATTGTTTATGACTGTACAAATAAAAATTGACAAGTAGACGTGGCGGTAATAAAAGAGACATTTTCAACGATTCGACGAGGCGGGAACAAAAGCGGGTGTTTTTGAAGTAGACGTGGCGGCGACTCGACGTGGCGGGACTCGACGTCAAGGTAACAAATCAGGAATTCCTCAGTGGCAGCCCATTTTGGAAGTTCGATTTGTAATACCCCATGGTACAGTCTTGTGACAGGCAGATGGACGTATACGTAAGTCAGACAGAGGATAAAAAAAGAAATAGTATTTATTCCTCCAGAAAGACTTACAAAGTTAAACTCTGTTGTACCCTTTAGCGAGAAGGTGAAGAACTTGGGGATATTCATTGACAATAACTTCTCTTGGACTGCCCAGCTACAGGAAGTTAGCCGCAAGCTATTCGCATCTGCTGGATCTCTGAGACGACTGCGTAATTTTCTGCCGACTGCCACCAAGATTGCGCTTGCACAATCTCTTCTTCTACCCATCCTTGATTATGCTGATGCCAGCTATCTTGACCTCACTGAAGAACAACTTGATAAACTTGAGCGACTTCAAAATGTTTGTATAAGGTTCATATTCGGTTTGCGCAAATATGACCATGTTTCTGAATTCCGCAAAAAACTCAAGTGGTTGCCAATTCGCCTTCGCCGGAATGCTCATATTCTTTCCCTTCTGTATAATATACTATTTTTTCCGTCTACCCCTCTTTACCTCAAAAACCGATTTCAGTTTTTATGTGACTCGCACACGAAAGTTCTTAGGTCATCGGATAACATGAAACTCAAAATGCCAATGCATTCCACCATCTTCCTGGACAAATCTTTTACTGTCCAGGCCGCTCGTCTATGGAATGCATTGCCTGTGACAATAAAACGCGCGCAATCACTACCGATCTTTAAAAGACTGGTAAAGGATCACTACCTGTCACTGTGATCTGTATTGTTTTCTCACTGTCATCTTGTTGGATCTGTATTGTTTTCTTGCCTGTATATTTATATGTATGTATGTATTTATGTATCTATTTTGGTATTTTATATTAAGTGATTTCTATGTTTGTAACTTATTATTTAATTTTGAAATTGCACCAAGTGCAACCCCATGTCGTGTCCAGGCTATCTCTCTCCATTCTGGGTTGCCTGGAAGAGATCGCTGAACGCGATAAGGCCGCCTGTTGTATGTTTGTTGTTACTTTAAGGTTTCCATATGTAATCTTTTTATCTTGGTACAATAAAGTATATATAAATAAATAAATAAATAAATAAAGTTGGTATTAAAAGGCACATTCATTGGCAATTTTCAATAACACTAGAGGACAGCGTAATGTAATGCCCAAAATAGTTAATTTTGTTCAGTTGCGCAGTGCAAAACCTGTGCACTTTTATTTAGAACTTAAATTTAAGTTTTACATACCCTAAGTACGTGACTTTCAATTTTAATTCATGGATAACTAGTGAGGCCGTGAGATCGTGATACAAAGTGCAAATCTTAGTCTTCTACGCGGACAAAGTCGCGAACAGGACTAGTTATCAATACATTTTCTAAAAGAACTACAAATTCCACTTAATAAAGTAATTACCCAAAAATATGGTATGTAGAAGTTTTAAAAATAAATTTAACCCGGGCGGCGTCAACACAATGGCAAATTGTAACACCAAGTGTCGGGTTACTCCTGGTGGTTTCCCGTATTGGCGAGGTGGGGGGGCTCAGTAGCCGTGGCTTGGTCACTCATCATCATCATATCAGCCGAAAGACGTCCACACAGCTGCTGGACATAGGCCTCCCCCAAGCGTCGCCACATTGACCGGTCCCGTGCGTCCCGCAACCAGCGGATCCCCGCGGTCCACCTGGTGGGAGGCCTTCCAACGCAACATCTTCCGGTTCGCGGTCGCCACTCCAGAACCTTTCTGCCCCATCGGCCATCCGTTCTGCGTGCAATGTGCCCTGCCCACTGCCACTTAAGTTTGGCTTAAGTTTATCTCTTACGGATCTCTACATTTTTGATTCGATCACGCAAGGAAACTCCGAGCATAGCCCTCTCCATTACCCTTTGAGTGACTGTAAGCTTCCTGATGAGGCCCATTGTAAGCGACCACGTCTCAGAGCCATATGTCATCACTGGCAACACACACTGGTCATAGACTTTCGTCTTGAGACACTGTGGTAAGTTGGACGAGAAGACACCGCGCAACTTCCCGAACGCTGCCCAGCCGAGTCGGATTCGACGGTTGACCTCTCTCTCGAAGTTGGCCCTACCCAACTGCATCGTTTGTCCCAGGTAGACATAGTCGTCCACAACTTCGAGTGTAGAGTCTCCAACCTTGATAGGAATGGGTGTAACATGGGCATTCAACATCACCTTGGTTTTGTCCATATTCATTTTCAGACCCACTCTTTCGGAAGCTCTACTGAGGTCATCGAGCATTGTACTGAGGCTCTCCATGGTCTCAGCCATGACCACTATGTCGTCGGCAAACCGAAGGTGAGTGATGTACTCGCCATTAACGTTGATGCCTAGGCCCCTCCAGTCCAGAACCTTGAATACATCCTCCAGCGCAGCAGTGAACAGTCAGTAGTTGGTCACTCACGGTGAAGCAAAGAGGAACCCGAGGAAGGGTCGCTAGTCAAAGCCTTTGCCGATAAAACGACGACGTAGCAGCCAACAAGTAGGTTGCGGTGCCGCTTGGCAACAGAGGCGACATTGCAACTGAGGCGGGCCGTGATCGTATGGGAGGCATCGCAACTGAGGGTAGAAGGCCGTGGCGGGAAAGGAGTGCCGGTATTGCGGTGCGCCGCTCTCCCTACCTTCCGCGCCACAGTCTGATGGTGGATGCGGTAGGGCCACAGGGGAGGAGGACTGTTGGTATAGCTTGGCCGCTCTCCCTATCCCCTGCAGCCGAAAAATGGAAGATGGTGGGGCCACTTACCTGATCCGTCACAGGGGGACCAAGGCCATACACGGAGTCGTCTGGCGCCATGTGCTGGTATGGTACCTAGGGTGGTCACAACGTACAATGTGTTCTGGTGTGCCGTTGAGGGGGGTACTTCGCAGACGAGGGTCCGGTGACGGACAGACAAGCCCGTGTTCCCGCCATAAGAGGCACAGGACGACACCGTGGAGTTTTAGTGGGTTGGTGTCCCACATAACTGCACTAGCTCCCCGTAGTAGTGCAGTATGCGTCAGCAAAAACAGGGAGACCCACTTTAAAAATAAATTACTGTGATTCCGTACAAAAATGGCCATGATTTGATCTAAACAATGTATAAGAGGCAATTTGATATATCATCATAAAAATTCTAAAAATAAATGGTAGTTTCTGTCTAAATGGTAAGATTTAAGAAGTTTCATACCAAAATTTAATTGTGAATAATATTTTATTGTCACGCTGTTAATTTTTATATACTTAGCACAGAATTGCGACATCATCTCTACAGCTGGGGCACACCGACTCTGTCTTTTGGCGCCGTCTATCTATCGGTGCAGATGCAATACGTGACTTAATGTCCTCTGTTCGGTGGTAAATAACTAACAGGATGGGTTGTTAGCTCCATCTACTACATTTTTTTAAATGGTTACAAATATTTCTGGGCAATACACGCGTTACAAAATTTGGCGTATTATAATTTATAGACCCATCTGTGCGCTTGCCGGGTTGATTTCCCAGCGACCGCGACGTATGAAAACATGCACTTATCGTAATTATATAACTAATTATGTGACGTATGTAATCATACTGACAAATATGAATTTTGTACGGTTTTACCGCGGCATAATTACACCAATTACTGTTTGCTTGGGATGTCCTACTGTTCTGGCTTTGACCTGCGTCAAACTATGTGCTGGAACTTAGATTGTCACGAACCTAAAGCAATTTACTTGGACATTTGTTTATTGTTAATAATTTACTTATTAATTATTATATATTCTAGAACTGAATGAGACGAAATTTAAAACTTATATAAAACGCACATTATGCAGGCAGGCATATTATAAGTTGGGGGATTACATCGCTGATTAAAAATGCTTGGCTCAATGCTAGTCCTGCTCCACAACCACTAGGGTGCAAAAACAAGTGATAGGCAGAACATTGTTGTATTGAAGTATTGTTGGACCTGCTGAAGACTGTATGAATATATTTGTATTATATAAACTAAATTCTTGCCCTCTTACAAATAAACGCGGTATAAAGTTATACCAGGTATAACTTTATACCGCGTTTATTTGTAAGAGGGTTGTAGTATTATATAACTGCGCAGCACATGTGTGAGTACTTTGAATACTTTATACCTGTACGTAGTACCTATAGTATGTATGCTATTTTGTGTACATCGTCCTCACATATATAAATGTATTAATGTTCTTCTCCCTAACAAGCTACTTTTCCGAATGGACGGTAGAATCAATTGTTATTACTTGTAAATTTTAATTGTTGACGTTCACAAGTGCCGCTTAGTGGCCTAGTTGAAATTAATATATTTGACTTTGACTTTGACTATAACACCTTTACAGAGACCTCTATGGAGAAATTATAACTTACAGATAAAACGTTACGACATGACTGAATAAGCGCACAAAGTGAAGTCTACGACATTCTTTTAGGCAAGCAATCTCCATCTTCTTAAATTCTGTGGTTGGTCCGTGGATAAGTTATATATCGAGTCTCATCTGTGCCTCGGCAAGTACGTTAAGCCATTGGCCCGGTTTTTATTTGTAGGTATTTGACAGTGGTCACGGCAAGTCAGCCAGAAATTCAGAGAATTTTCCCGCAGGGCATCGGGTTACCCCGTTATCGGGATGTAGAGGTCAATAAGGCAGCCGCCCCATGTAAAATACAGGTGCTCAAATGCATCGGGTTAGACTGGAAACCGACCCCAGTATAGTTGGAAAAAAAGGCTAGGCCTTTACCTACTCTTCTATCGTTTTAATTATGCTACTTTTCGTTTTAATTCTCATAAGAATAAACTCGGGAAATCCAGCCAACCACAATCTAGCCGTGACCACGTATTACGCAAGTTGATGTTTATGTTACTGATCTGTTTACAACGTCATTATAATACATAAAATTGTTAAAGAGTTTGTCTTAGACATTTCCGGCGCTCTACAATTATTTTATAATTAAACCCCAACACGGCAGATAGTAATAGTTAATGACGAGAATCCCGGTCACGGCACCAATTGTGACTGATCCTAAATTACCCTAGGCTGATAAAATTTTTGTTTTTCCTAAAATGCCCTACATTTAGAGTTAAAGGTCGATTACTTCTCAAGAAGTAGAATCAGTGCCACTCCTCCGCACAGAATTGTAAGGCTCGTCTAGTTCTGACTGATCACCTTTCCACCGACTATAAGTGAATTCCAAATTATGTTATTGTTTTGTTTTGGAATTCACAGCTATAAAATTATAACTTGGAAGTGGTTTAGAAAGATAAAATATAACTAAAGGGATATAAACTAAATTGTTACAATTAACTAAAGCTTGTGTGAGAAACCCTTTACACTAATGTATAGAGTATTAAATCAAAGACCGAATAGTGATCGCGGATAGTGAATATACATTCAAGAATTAATACAAATACAAGAAACTATTTAGGCAGAGAGTTTTAACTCTAGAAGTAACTGGAGTTGATTAGATCGTCATTTCCTAATATTTTAGCTGGTAAGAAGAAATGATGAAACAAACTTCCCAGCACACATTTCTGTCTGTTAGCCATAAGGACTATATAAGTAAAACAATAGTGATGTATGAAGTTAATTAGACAAAAGGGTTGCAAAGTGCATTATTTACCCTACGGAAGGTCAGTGTAATGAACGCTACGCTTGCAGTGAGAAATACATTACTTTGAATTACGTTAATGAATTCCTTGACAATAGTCTAGATTCCCAAACTAGCGACGTGCGACCGCTTTACTAGCAGCAGTCCCACCAAAAAATTTTTCCTAAACTTCAGCATGTCTTGCCCAGTCCTAAGACAGTGGACAGTTTAATGCTTATTGCCTTTGCCATTGCCATTGTAAGTTAGATACACCATCTAGCTAGCGTACCTTATACATTCATCTTTCATGGGGTACTGTGTTAAATTCTATAACAAAAAACCTTGTGATATATTAAAACTAAATGAAAGTAAATTTAAAACTTTAGTTAAAAACACACTTTTTAAACAAGCGTATTAAAAATTAGATGATTATATTCAAGATCAACATGCTGGTCCTGCTCCATAGGGCAATCTTTAGTGTAAAAAAAATTTAATTTGCTAATTTATATTCCTATTCATAGCTATTGTATTCTTATTTTATTTGGTATAGTTTTTTGATTTTTTTCAGAATTTGACTCACACACTGTTCCGTTGTTGTTGAATTAGGTATTTTACCTATGTTTGCAATATTTGTAAGTATGTGAGAACCATGTTCCTATTTATCAAATTAATGAATTTTCCTTTTAATGCTTTTATTACTTTATACCTGTACGTAGTATAGTGTGTAGTGCTATTTTTGGGTGCATCGTCCTCACATATATGAATTTATTAATGTATTCGCATAAGTAAATATTGTAAAACACCAAATTTTTAAATTAAGAGTAAGTATGGAGTTTCTTGTGCGTTCTTCTCCATAACAAGCTACTTTCACGAATGCACGGTAGAATCAATTTTTATTACTTGTACATTTTTAATTTAGATTTATTATTGTTCGACATTCAAAAGTGCCGCTTATTGGCCTAGTTGAAATAAATATATTTGACTTTGACTTTGATTAAAATTATCATATCCCCAGGTTGTGATGTTCAGCAATAACTACCCCTTTAGTTTGAAAGTGTACATACATCAAACGCAATGCAATGAGTCCCTCAATCAGTCAATCAGACCTTCTATAGGAAACAGTATTCATCAACAAACAATTGGTTAACCTACGTTCCCAATTAAGGGTGGCCATATAGCCTATTTTATACAAATAGTGAATATTAACGGTTCCGCTTTCCATGTATGTAATGTCAGTTAACGCTCAATAATTGCCCTTAATCAAATGAGTAATTGTTTTTGGTATGAAAGTGTGATGGAAGACTTCACCGCTTCCCGAGACTAAATGCTAGTGATAAACACTTGTAACAGTATTATTATTGTTTCATCTGAATCTCTTTCCTAACAAATATTGCTATTATGTTTTGCCAGGCATCATATTAGGTAATTTTGTCAAAAAAGTAAACACTGTTAGGTTTTTCTTTGATAAATACATCTTTTATTTGTTAAGAATTAAATTATTTATATTTAACATCAAATAGTACTTAAAAGTTGTTAAATTGATTATCCTAGAAAATATTCGAATGTCAAATGTCGTCACATCTAATGACAGTTGTCGATTGGAGGGGGATTGTTCGGACACGAGGCGCGTTGAGTCAGTTCGTCAGTTTAGTCTGGGTGGGCTTGAAAGATTATACTGTTGACCTAAGTGGATATATTGTATGGAGTTGATGGTAACTTAGTGTGAAATGGTAAATAAATAATAGTTCAAAGTCCAAACTGTGTGTTATTGCTGAATTACCAACTACACGTAAGTATTATCTATTCTTGAGTATATTTCTATCCTACTGACCTACCGCTTTGTACTAGATCTGTTGTCTATCTAGTGATCTATTACATTTCAGAAGCGGGATGTACACGCCTATTACGAAATCAAGTGCTTTTGATTACGATTTTATTAAATGTCTTATTATAACTATATTTAATGTATTTTAAAAATATGAGGGTGGAACAAAAAACAAAAAGAAAATTGTGACTAAGTATCTTGTCCCTTAAGCGGGATTTCTTAAAGGGTTGTGAAAATTTGATTATTTTTTAGCTCAGACGCACCGTTTCAGAGATATTTTCAAAATACCCTGCATACATTTTCAAATATATTTTGTGTACTTTAGTTATTCTTAAACCATTTCTATTTGTTTTATGTACATCATGCCTCTTGAGGCGCCAGGTTAAAATTTCGATTATGGGCCGTCGATTTTTGGCACAGGGAGGGTGGTGGGGGGAGGGGGGGAGGTGTGGCTACCCCCCAGTACTATTCCCACTACTCGGAGCCCCATGGTTATGGAGATATCCATGGTTAAAGTTTTCAGGTTAGAATTAAAATTTCCATAAATATCCATTGATTTAAGGGGTGCAGAGGTAGGGAGGGTTAAGGGGGGTAAAGGGGCTACCTCACTGTACCATCCCTACCTCACGGAACCCCATGGTTATGGAGATATCCATGGTTAAAGTTTAGATTACTATTTAAGCAACAAAGTCGACGGAGCCCCGCTGCGCGGGGCTCCTATTTCTGTCTGCAGGGTCTAAAGTAACCTAACATGAAGGAGATGACGGTAGCTGAGTTCGCTCGCTTTGCTCGCTCACTTCAGCTCCCGTCATCTCCTTCGAACCTAACCTATCCGTGTCGGGTTGCCCTAAGCTCCCGAGCTCGCTTCGCTCGCTCTACGACTAATACTCATTTTTTTTCTCCACGAAAGACATACAAAAAACATAAAATTTCCGAGTCTTGAAAATTTGTAAAAAGCTTTCTTTTTATGAGTACTACCTATACAAAAAATATGAACTTCCAAATCAGCGGCCCATAATGGAAATTTTATCCAGGCGCCAGCCCAAGGCACACCAGTCCAGGACGTCACGGCTCAAGGTGACGCAGTCCAGGACGCCACAGCCCAAGGTGACGCAGTTTAGGACGTCGAAGCCCAAGGCATATCAGTCCAGGACGTCGCAGCCAAAGGCGCAGCAGTCCAGGACATCACAACAAGAAGCTACTACAGCAGCAGCCTGGATGTTCATAGCTAAGTGATCGTTAATCTTATACCGACTCTACTACTCAAATTTTCTATAGACTTATTCCATATTTCTGGCTTTGCTGAGGGAGAACCATTTGCTTATATGGGTATACATCTCTACAAACTTGAGAGGGATGTCATTTACCTAGTGGATGACATGTGGTGATTATTATTATTATATTCTTTATTGTACACCACAAAAATATATACACAGGACAAAAAACATAAAAGCAAGTGTACAAGTAGTAGTGTGTAGTGTGATTATTTAGTCGTAACTTAATTTTTGCTGAGATTTTGCTGATATGGCTTCTTTATTGATAATGCCCAATATCTACTGGATTACCTTTCGTACAACAGGATGATTACGGATTTCGGCACAACTTTTTCTTCTAATATTTTGCTTCATAGAAGCATGATGGGTTTTAATAGTACAGTCCTTGCAAAGGGCAATAGGCAATTTTGTCGCATCCCAGTAGCGATATGATGTGTCGTTAGATGGATCTCTTCAGGATATTTCATGGAATATGGGTACTTGAGGAGCTTGAGAGCTTTAAATGTGAGTAATTTGAATTCCGGTATTTTGTCAACTAATTACTTTCATTAGTTCTGTGCATTTCAATAATTGTTTTATAAATCTATAAGCGTTCACTTTAAAATATTGGCCTTTGTACATGCCGATTTAGGAACAATGTTTTAAGAGTCTGCTCGACTAGACCAAACGTTTAGCCTGTCCTTCGCCCCAGTAGCGCTGGGATATGTGTCTGATGAATCTTTTCAGTTTGAATATTCCTTATTATAACGACTTCTCTGGATAGTTGACACGTGAGGAGCTACAAAGTTCTAAATGTGATCCATTAAGTAGATATCATTTAAATTCTGGTATGTCGTCAATTGACTTACTTGGAATTTTGTTTTTTTTTGGGTTTGGACGTACTCGCTAGCCGTGTTTCTGTGAATGTAGTGACCCTTAATAAAAAAAATTGAGTTCGGTGTTCGACTGGTTTTCCTATTGGGGTTGTTAACTCTAAACGGACTAACTATTGACAATAGTTGTCTTGTAGCAAGGGTTCTTGAGTTGATTTTTTTCGGTGGCGTTTGTCTTGTGACTGTTAGGTACCAAAAGAAAAGGTAGTAATTTTAGTGCCCAATTGCTTGCCTATTTAGATAATTGAATCTGAATATTTTTAAATTAGCAAAAGGCAGTTTAATATCGAGTGTTCTTTTGAAAAGTTTTTTCTGTTTTGTATCTTATGGCAGTTGGACATCGAGCACAAGTCTTGGCTTTGATGTCTAATGAGTCGCCTGTTTGGATCACTAACGCTGGACCGACTTATAATTGGCAATATTGGTTTTGTTGTAAAGATTCTTCTTGAGAGACTCTTTTCGGCGGTGTATAGTCGTAGCTATTGGATGCCAATCCTTAACGTCGCTGCTCGATATAAGTTACCCGTTTAGGTCAATAACTCTGAACGAGAACGGGCCTTGTAAGAAGCAAGTGTTTTTCATGATCGGTTGCATATATCATGTGACTGATGAGTTTTTGGCCAAATTTCTATAATTGGATTCCAGCCCATTCTCCTACAATTGTTTATGAACCTGCCTGATATATCTGATAGCCCTTCTCTGGTTTCATTTTCATTGATTGTTGTAGGGTTTCAGGTACAGGGGAGTATTTATTCCCCGCTTTGTTTAATCATACCAGTTTGTTGTAATGCATCTGGTTGATTATATAGTTTGGCATAATAAACCGTAGCTATATTTAAGATCTCCATTCAGAATTCACATTTGGTAGTGTATTAGAGATGGATACATTTCTTGACAGGTGCTATACAGAGGGTCATTCGATGTCAGCGGTGATGATACTAAAGTGTGGGGATCAATTTTGTGATACTACGATAGCACTTGACAATCTCATACATTTTTGTATTTTTTTATAGATATATTTGTACGCTATACGTGGTTGTTCTATAGGGAGCACCTCTTTATTTCTGTGTTGGTATTTTGTGAACTTTTCGTTATCGTTTTTGTTCAGTTTTGGCTTATTTTGTCATTGGTTTCTTCCATTAATTGTGCGGATTTTCTGATAAATTTTATATTATTCTTTCAGTAACTTTTAAACATTCCAGTATAGAGTGCACGATTTTTTATGGTAATATGCATTAGGTTTTTGTGTTATACTTTTCACGTGACGCTATAAGTCCTGGTAGATTATTTTAGGACCTTTTATAACTTCTTGCTCGTTCAACGATTTCATTGTTAATGGCGTGTCAAAGAAGTGCGCCTGCTTCTTATCGTGGTATTCTATTGGATTGTAGCTCTCTGCATTATGTGGTCTTATCTGAACGAAACTGACGACGATACTTCGTACTTTGAAAGTAATTGTGGGTTCTGTTTTCGTATGTTTATTTTGGAGAGATCGATTAAGCGTTAACATGAACATCTTGTTTATGATTTTGAGGTTTACTCGTATGCGTATTGAATGAGTTTCACTCCACGAGTTCTGGTGGTTCCATAACCATTTTTTTCCAGCAACTAAATGCTAATGTTCCTTACCGATACCCCGATCTGTGCATTGAAATCACCCATAGAGGTAATGTATTTTTCAAAACAGTTGTTACACATTGCGTACTTTCAGAGGCTATAATTACGATTCGAAATTAAATCTTTTGCATAGGCATCTTTCGGTTACGCGGGCGAAACTTTTTTTATGAGCTCGATAATTATTTTCGCAGTTGAGTTTTAAATGTAAAAGTCAATTTAAAAAAGTTTAGTAGCAAGGAATTTTCATACATAGAATAAATTGGATAGATTTTATACGAGGAAAAATTAATGAGTCCATACGTCTTAGCATTGAATTTTCAAAAGTCTATTAAATGGTTGTTTAATATATTTAATTACTAGTTTTAATTTAATTATTTTCACATAAAAAATTGTCAAAATTCGAATAGGTTGTATAGGCTGTTTTCGTTGAAAAAAAAATATATATCCAGTTGCAAACAAGCGCCATTTCTAAAAATTTTTTTTTTTTTTGGTAAATTGTTTATTTTATTTTGTTTATATGAGTTCAAGTACAAGTGATGAAATCAAATTAACTCCACGCGATATTTTATGAGGCGAAATAGCGCAAGATGAAATTATACCCCCAAAATCTCGAGAAAGATATATGGCGACTTACGATAATTTTATTTTATGAAAAAACAAATGTAATTCTTTGATTGGTTTTTACTACTTCCCACAACTGTATTGAAAAACGTCGTGTGATGCACGGGTGTGTGGGTTGTTGCGGACTCGTGTCATTGAAAACCCTCGCCTTAGGCTCGGGCTTGTTAGTGAAAGCTCGTTTGCAATAGCCTACTTTCCACCCTTGTATCACAATGTACTATTATGAAGGTACTCATAAAGTAATGAATATTTCCAAGTTTTTATAAAAATTTAATTAGCGACGAGGTTTCGGAGGTTGCATAAGCCTAAAGTATTGCAAAGGGCAGATTTTCTAGAACTATTTGTGGAACACTCTTTCTGATATTTCGATGAAAGTTGAAATGTTTTACTTGTCTTTTGTCTTTACTAAGGGGATATTTTTGGTTTTCCTATGAAATACGTGTAATCATAGTCTTCAATAATAGCTTCTTTTAGTAGATGGACTTCAGTCAATCCCAGTATGTCATGGGTAATATTTGTAGCACTGTTTTAGCTCAATATGTTTTGTTTTGATGATAGTCATTTAACACTGAAAGTGCAATGTTTAAATCACTATTCGGTATTAATGTCTTTGGAGGGTTTAATACTCGAATTAGTATGAATTGTGATATTAACCCTATACTGAATGAGGTCTTGCTTGAAGAGTAGTAGAGTGCGGTCGAAATTTTAAAATTTAAATGTTGTTGGAAATGATTTGGTATTTTTGCCAAATTTTTTATGTCTGTGATCAAGTCGCGGGGCTTGCCTATAGGCGAATAAATAGCAAGAATTGCCCTCAGGCGAATAAAATCGCAGTACTATTAAATTTGAGAACAAGTTGTGGGCTTGCCTACAGGCGAATAAATCGCTATATGCGAATAAGTCGAGGGTTTGCCTACAGGTGTATAAATCGAAGTATTATTAAATTTGCGAATAAGTCGCGGGCTTACCTATAGGCGAATAAATCGCAGGACTTGCCTACAGGCGAATAAATCGCAATATGCGAATAAGTCGCGGGTTTGTTTATATGCGAATAAGTCGCGGGTTTGCCTACAGGTTAATAAATCGCAGTACATGTAAATTTGAGAATAAGTCGCGGGTTTACCTACAGGCGAATAAATCGCGCGACTTACCCACGGGCGAATAAATCGCTATATGCGAATAAGTCCCAGGTTTGTCTATATGCGAATAAGTCGCGGGTTTGCCTACAGGCGAATACATCTCAGTACACATAAATTATAGAATAAGTCGCGGGACTTGCCTACAGGTGAATAAATCGCAATATGCGAATAAGTCACGGGCTTGTCTTTATGCGAATAAGTTGCGAGTTTGCAAACTAGCGAATAAATAGCAGATGTTGTAAGTACCGTGTTCCTATGTATCAAATGGATAAATTTAACTGTTACCGAGTACCGTGTTCCTATGTATCAAATGGATAAATTTAACTGTTAATGCTTTGTACCTAAGCGTGGTACAACCGTGTTGTTCTTGATGAATCATGCTTTAAAAATTACTCACGTATAATGTAACGAAGTAGCCAAATTTAAATGTTACCGAGCAAGTCGCGAACTGATATATATGCGAATAAGTCACGGGTTTCTAAACAGGCGAATAAAATGCAGATTTTGTAAATATGTGAGTACCATGTTCATATTTATCAAATGAATCAATATAATTGTTATTGCTTGAAATACTTTATATCTATACATAGAACAGCCGTTTTATTCTAGGTGAATCATACTTCATAAGGTACTCACATATAATTAATGAATTAATAATGAAAAAAATATTTAAAAGAAGTTTTTTATTTTAAAGAAAAGAGTAAGTGTGGAGTTTTTTGTCCATTCTTCTCCATAGCAAACTACTTTTGCGAATGGACAGTAGAATCATTTTTTTTGTGACTTTGAACTTTTTACATTCAAAAGTGCCATTGAATGGTTTGATGGATTTGATTTTAGATTTTGAAAACTGACTCAACAGGCCGAGTGTTAGGTTATCACCGGATACGTGTATGGGGTCATACACGTTGTCAGGATGGTCGAGTGTTAGGTTTTTCTTTGATAAATACATCTTTTATTTGTTAAGAATTAAATTATTTATATTTAACATCAAATAGTACTTAAAAGTTGTTAAATTGATTATCCTAGAAAATATTCGAATGTCAAATGTCATCACATCTAATGACAGTTGTCGATTGGAGGGGGATTGATCGGACACGAAGCGCGTTGAGTCAGTTCGTCAGTCTAGTCTGGGCGGGCTTGAAAGATTGTACTGTTGACCTAAGTGGATATATTGTATGGAGTTGATGGTAAATAAATAATAGTTCAAAGTCCAAACTGTGTGTTATTGCTGAATTACCAACTACACGTAAGTATTATCTATTCTTGAGTATATTTCTATCCTACTGACCTACCGCTTTGTACTAGATCTGTTGTCTATCTAGTGATCTATTACAACACTACTATACATAAACACATACACATCCTTATCACACTTATATACCACGGATCCTATACCACACACATACATAGCACACATAAATTAAAACTCTCACACATTCCAAATTCCTGTAAAATAAAAATGCAGTCCACCCGAAAAATACAATCTCCAATTTTATTACATGGCTAGCTACATTCGAAATACAAAACTCCAATTTTATTGCTTGGCTACCAGCATTCGAAATACAAAACTACAATTTTATTGCTTGGCTACCTACATTACATACATTGGGGGCTGAGTCACCCACGTCCGTAGGAATGTACCCCTTTCTGATACCCTACACGTGGTCCCCGGGTGGTGCAAATCAGGTGACACCAACTGGTGGTAGGCTTCGGCCGAAGGCTTGCGACCACCCACCGGGCAAAGACGTACCGCCAAGCGGCTTAGCCGTGTTCCGGTACGATGCTCGGTGTAGCCACAAGAGGAGTTGGGTCGAGATAGCTGTTCCACTGCAGGCTGACCAGCCTGACGCGCGCTGTTATGGACGTATCGGGAGACTGGTCGCGGAGGGTAGCGGGATCCGAGGCACGGTGCGCCGCTGGCCGACCGCAGGTAGTTGGGGGCCCAAGTAGTGTGCCAGCCACACACGAAAGGCTGCCCCGCCAACTGTCGAAAAATCCCGGAATGCGCCATCGTGCTGGTTGGCGACCAGATGGGGAGGGCCCGATGGACATTCCGGGGGGGCTCGGGCGTCCCCGCAGTCTCCGGACTAGTGCCCCAATGATGCTGTCCTTTCAGTGCGTGTCTGAAGGTTAGCTGCGTGAAACCTCGTCTCACTTCCAACTCCTCTCCTCCATTCACTCTTATAAAATATTAATGCCAAGGAAAAGGAATAAGAGATTTAAACAGCGGCTGCACTCCCTCCCCAACAAAGTGCACCTCACCAACATTCGAGGTCTGCACTCAAATCTCTCTGCAGTCCACTTCCACCTAGAGACTGAGAAACCAGCGCTGCTTTTCCTTACGGAGACGCAGATAGCGAGTCCGTCAGACGTGTCGTACTTATCTTACCCAGGGTTTACCCTGGAGCACAATTTTAAACCGCGCGCGGGTGTGTGTATGTACGCCCGTGACGACACTTGCTATCGGCGTCTCCGTAACCTTGAGGACTCCCGATTCACAACCCTATGGGCTCTGGTGGACACAGGTCTGGATAAAATTATCTACGCCTGTGTCTACCGTTCGCACAGCGGAGATCAGGAGACATTCAGGCTCACAGAGTACCTCAGTGAGGCGGCTGATGCGGCACAGCAGCGGTACCCTTCCGCCCAATTAGTGTTACTGGGGGACTTTAATGCCCACCATCAGGAGTGGCTCTTCCCATACCAGTGCACTGACCATGCTGGACGGGAGATGCGCAAGCTTTCGCTAGCGCTAAACCTCACCCAGCTGGTCCAGGGGGCAACGAGGGTACCGGATGTTGATTCGCACACAGCGAATTGCTTGGACCTTCTGCTGACAACAGATCCAGACAGATACTCTGTGTCGATAGCTTCACCTTTAGGTAGTTCCGACCACTGTCTGGTGAAGTCTGTGTCCGTCTATTCCCCGCCCGATCCCAGCCCAAGAGGCACCCGGCGGGTTTGGCGGTACAAGTCAGCAGATTGGGATGGTATGCGATCTTTCTTCGCATGCTATCCTTGGCAGCCTACTTGCTTTTCTTCGTCGGATCCATCGTCGTACGCGGACGCCGTGACGGATGTGTTGCGTCAGGGAATGGAGTACTTCATTCCGTTCTCTGACGTTTCAATGTCAAGCGAAGACCGGCCATGGTTTGGCGCCGAATGTAAGCGCGCCGATGCGCTTAAACATGGGGCGTACCTGGCTTGGGTCGACGCTCGATCGCGTAAGGCGAGTGACGTGGGTCTGAGGAAGAAGGCCTTCAACAGGGCTGCCAAGTCCTGCAAGAAAGTGTTGCGAAGGGCTCGATTCGACCGCATTGGTCGAATAGGGACCAAACTTGCTTCTTACCCAGCAGGTAGTAAAGCGTTTTGGTCTCTAGCTAAGTCGGTCGAGTCGAACTTCTGCCGCCCCTCACTACCACCACTGCTGAAACCCGACGGGTCGCTGGCCCACTCCGCTGAGGAGAAGGCAAATTTATTTGCCTCTCTTTTTGCGGAATCTTCACGTCTGAATCCTGGTGACGCGCGGCCCCCTCCTTCTCCTGATGGATGCGAGACGAGTATGTCGGAAATTCGTATTCGTCAAAAGGACGTACGTAGGGTGCTGCGCAACCTCGACGTGAACAAGGCTAGCGGCCCTGATGGAATACCAGCAATTATTCTTAGAACCTGTGCGCCTGAACTGTCTCCGATCTTGACACGCCTGTTCCGCCTTTCGTATGAGGCTGGAAAAGTGCCGAATGCTTGGAAGCAGGCTAACGTACAGCCCGTGCCCAAGAAGGGAAGTCGAGCTGACCCGGCCAACTACAGACCCATATCTGTAACCTCCATACTCTGTAAGAGTATGGAACGTGTACTTAATATTAAGCTCCTGGCATACCTAGAAGCAAACGATATCCTAAGTGACCGACAATACGGCTTCCGCCGAAATCGGTCTACTGGGGATCTTCTAGCGTATGCCATTCACATCTGGAGTGAGGCCATTGAGAGGCACGGGGAAGCGCTTGCCGTCTCCCTAGACATCTCAAAGGCTTTTGATAGGGTCTGGCACGAAAGCCTTATTGCTAAGCTTCCTTCATTCGGTTTGCCCGGTGGTCTGTGTGATTGGATTGCAGACTTCCTGAGAGATCGGTCCATTCGAGTGGTTATCGATGGCTGCTCGTCGGACCACTTGGATATTAATGCCGGGGTCCCTCAGGGATCGGTACTTTCAGCAACTTTATTCTTGCTGCACATTAACGATCTGCTAAAACCCGGCACCTTTGGGTATGCAGACGACAGCACTGTTGCTGAGAGATACTTGTCCAGCGCTCGTGCTACCGGGCCTCAGATCCAGTCTCTCCGGGAGGCCATGGTGGAGCGCTTGAACCTGTCCATGCAGGCAGTCTCCGAATGGGGCGATGCCAATCTGGTCAGGTTTAATGCTGCTAAAACCCAGGCGTGTCTTTTTTCCGCTAAAAAGAGCCAATTTCACCCGGCTCCAACTTTCCGAGATGTGACTGAGCCAATAGCTGACCATCTTGAGCTTCTTGGCGTTACGTTGACATCGACTCTCAATTTTGGCCCATATATTGAGGCGAAGGCTCAGCTGGCTGCCAAAAAGCTGGGGATCCTTGCAAAGGTGAGAAGGTACTTCACGCCAGAAAAGCTGCTCAGCTTGTATCAAGCGCAAGTTCGATCATGCATGGAGTACTGTTCTCATCTCTGGGATGGATCTGCCAAATACCAGCTCGATGCACTAGAGTCGATCGAAAAGCGGGCCAAGAGGCTCATCGGCGATGAGGCACTGGTTAAGTCAAAGCTCCAGAGCCTTGAACATCGTCGCCGAGTTGCTAGCTTATCGGTTTTTTATCGATTACATTTCGGTGAGTGTGCGATGGAATTGCATGATCTAATTCCGCCCAGCCCGTTCCATCATCGGACTACCAGACGTACCGCGATGCGCCACAGGTACATGGTGGACATCCCACCCATACGCACTAAACGTTTTGAGAATACTTTTATTATGCGTACAGCTAAGGAGTGGAATTCTCTGCCGGAGTCTGTGTTTCCCGATAGCTACAATCTAGGGGTCTTTAAGTCAAGAGTGAATAGGTTACTTCTAGGCAAGCGTGCTCCATCGTAGACCACATCATCGCTTACCATCAGGTGAGATGGTGGTCAAGCGCGAGCCTATATCTAAATAAAAAAAAATAAAAATAAAAAAAAACGAAATACATTGAAATAATTACTTACATAATCCTGACCGTTATTCAAACGACACTAAGTATAAATGACACTGACACTATAAACTGTCTCCAAAATTGATAACATTGAATCTGCCCGTACAGAAAATGCGACTCTGCAGAACTCCATAAACATATCTCTGTAAACAAGAACGATCTCACAATAGTATTGCGAAACATAAGGAGTATTTACTGTAATTTTGATAACTTTTTAATCACTTCATCAACTTTTAAGTTCGAACCAGATATTGTTATCCAGACCGAATGTAGATTGAATGTCAATATAGCGATACAACTACCACTTGTATATGACGACTCGGCAAATGAACTAGAATGATGGGGTAGTTGTATATGTTAAAGACTCCTTAAAACCTAAAGTGGAGGAAATACAGCTAGTTCAAACGTCTTGTCTACGACTGGACATATTGGGCAATATTGTCTACTGTATCTACCGTATCTCCCTCTAATTCAAACACCAATAGTAATATAGTAATAGTAATATTTATTTATCTCCCACAAAGTACAATTTTGTTTCTATATTATGTTACAAATATTGGTACAAGGGTTTGTGGGAGTCAGGAATCCAAAATAGGATACCCAGTGCTATGGACTCCTGGCCCCCTTCGCCGAGATTGAGATTTATACAGATGTAGAACGTGAGCCATGTAGGGCTATTGCAAGAAGAAAAACAATAAAAAAAGGAACCAAAAAAAACTTAAATAAAAATTTTCTTAAATAACATAATAATTAAAATTAAAAACGCGTATGTATGTTTGTAAGTATGCGAAGTGTGAGTGTGAAGTGGTAGGTGCCGTGCGTGTGGTGTGGTGTTGTGTGTGTGTGACATAAAGAGAGTAGGATGGTGTTTTGTGTAAGTATGTATAGAGATGGATGTGTGTGTGAATGTGTGCGTAAAAGGGTGGCAGTATGTGTTTATGAAAAACGCTAAACTAGGATAAGATAGCAATTTTTCCGTTTCTTCATAATCAAGTTCTAAAAGCCACTTTGTAAGCTTCTTTTTACATTCTACCCTAGACAATCTAACAATTTCAAGAACTTTGTTTATTTTATTATATAGTCTGCTTGCTCTGAAATTGAAGAAATTCTGGGCAAAAGATGTCCTTACCGGAGTTGTTTCACAGACTTCATAGAATCGCCTAGTATTAACCTTCTGTTTAGCTGTAGCTGTAGGACCGTCTATAGAGGAGTGCTTTTTTACAAATGTTAGCAGTATATAAAACTGCCTGACTGTTAATACATTTGCTTCGTTATAGAGAGCAGTTATAGCGTATAAACGTATTTTGAAGAGAGCAACTTTAAGAAGAAGTCGTTGAGCTCTTTCAACATTTAATATATTATTTTTAAACGAGCCGCCCCAGGCGGAAATACCATACGATAGGATTGATTGGCAAAGAGATTGATACACAGTTTTCTTGTTTTCTGGACCAATAGCTTCATTGACTCTCTCAGCTCGCAGTTAAACTCACTAACATCACAGAAAAATATTATTATTGCAGGAGACATTAACATTAATATCAAACACAAAGAGACCAAGTCGTTGTAAGACCAGGATTAAAAGAGTATAGTTAACTACATAAATATGTTGTCATTTTTCGGTATACTTCCTGGATACATTTTGCCGACTAGGGAACAAAGCTGCCTTGACCATTTCATGCATAAAATACACAAAAAAAGTTCTCGGCATCCATAGCTATCTTGCATACTACGGTGACGGAACATTAAACAACATTTATCTCTATTGAAAAATTAAAAAATATCCAAATCGCAAATAAAATCTACGCTAAATTTTGAATAAGCTTTAGAAGATTTGCAGGAAAGGCAATTGTCAGACTTATTATTTTGTAATGACTCAGATTTATTAATCGATACTTTTATTAATTTATTAACTAACGTTGTTAACGACAACACCTGCATAAAAAATATTCCAAACAATAAACGAATCATAAATCCGTGGATTACCACGGGCCTCCGACGCTGTATCAAAAACCGTGACAAATTGCAAAAACAAAGTCGCAAGGACCCGTATAACAAAACAATAAAAATCACTTACACTAGATAGAGGAACTACTAATTAATAATTATAAGTTAATAAAAAAATTAAAAGAAAATATGAAATAAATTTAATTGCTCAATCAGTATCTAACAACAAATTACTCTGGAAAAATATAAAAGCCATCACATACTCAAATAAAGTAAAAAGTCAAAACATTGAATTATTAAACATAAAAACAACTCCTACAGAGTCAATAAACCACATCAAAGAGTATTTTGCTAATATTGGAAAACAACTTGCTCAAGAAATTAGTCCGGGATTAAGTAATGTCTCTAAAAACCGACAACATGTATTACGATCACAACTCAATACTCTAGTACTACTAGATACTGACAATACTGAAGTGGAAAGTATACTAATGAACCTGAAATCTGACAGTGCCCCTGCTTGGGACAACATCTCGACAAAATTCTTAAAACATACAAGAAAGGAGGTTGTTCCCATTATAAGTCATCTTGCCAATCTATGTCTTCAAAAAGGCGTATTCCCGGCTCCACTAAAACAATCTATTATTACCCCAGTTTACAAGGTACGGAACAGACGATATCAACAACTACAGGCCCATTTCCGTCTTACCATCGAGGTGTATGTACTGAGGATGCAGTAAGTGCATTAAGCTCTTTTGTAACCGAGCACCTTGACAAGGGAAACAAATGCCTGTTGATTAGTACAAGTTGTAACTGCCCATGTATTGGGAAGGTCACTAAGACTAAATATTTGGGAGTTGTGGTAGATCAAGCACTGTTCTGGTATCCTCATATTGAGCAAACTTCTGGGCGAAAAAAAAAAAGAACCATCTCACAAATCTTCTCAATGAAATATATGTAGCACTGGCCCAGTCTGTGCTACTATATTGCATCCCAATTTGGGGTGGTGCAGCTAAAACAAAGTTTATCGATGTGGAACGAGCACAACGTACATTCATAAAACATATGTATTTTAAAAATAAAAGATTTGCCACTGAAAGCTTATACCAAATACGTGATTTACTCACTGTTAGAAAACTGTTTATAACCCAAACCACTCTTAAAAAACATATAGATTTACCATAAAATAATAGCCAAAAATCAAAAAGGAGAAAAGATTTAGTTTCCCAAATTCCTCAAACTAAAACTAGATTTGCAAGCAGGCAATTTAATAAACGTTCGGCACAACTGTACAACAGAATTAATAAACACGTGTATGTTTACAATAAAAATAACCGCGAATGTAAAAAAGTATAATAGGCTGGATAAAATCACTTACCTACGAGGAAACCAAGGCACTTCTGGAACACTATGAGTAGCCGAAACTCATCACATATAATATACCTTAATCTAATATACCATATCCAACACACCACACTACATCACACCACACACACTACGGTACACTTCACACAACACACTACACTACACCACACACACAATACAACACTACAACACACACACCACACCACACTCCACGTACAAAAACAAGAAATTGTGTTATTTATTGTAAGTAAATTCATTTTTCAATTTAATTGGATTTAATTTTTTGTTCTTATTTTACTTTTTAATATTTAAAAATAGAAATAATTGTAATTGTAATTTTTTAATACTCAATTAATGAACCAAAAATAAAAAACTTAAATCACAGTACATTATTTTTTAGTAACTCACGGTTTGTATAAGTAAACACGGCAATGTTATGGAAGAGCGGAGTCTGCTAATACAGGCAGTGTTTGCTTAAAGGGAGGCTCCAAACACGTCTTAATGTAGAATATGCTAATTGTGACAATAAACGATTTAGTATTTTTTGTAAATATCTGCCAAGGTGTGGATTAGGAAATAAATACAAGGTCACTCCAAGCTATAATAAAAGAGTACATTAGTGAATTGTCCCTACCTATGAAATACAATGATTCAAGACTTACCCAGCCACTCTGGCACTCACTCACACAATATTAATACGAGATTAGACTAAATTATAATTAACAGTCGTTACCACGATAGTTACAATGACACGACTCTCGCCTATTGGTTCGAAAGCTATACCCCTTGTCTCTCTAACACTCTAGTATCTCGACACGTACTTGCCTCTATGTCTAAAAGCCAGGTTTCGCCAGCTACCTGGACTACAGCGTCCGCCTTCATTACCCCCAACACCCTTAAAATCACCACGAGTATCTGCTGTCACGGCTTGCAGTTTTTTGTACAGCAAATAAACTCACATACACAACACCCAGAGCCGGAACACTTGTCTGTAGGTCATACAAATATTTGTTCTGTGTGGGAATCGATCCAGCGACACGCAGCGCAGCAGCTAATCGCTCAACCACTGCGCCAACCGTGCGCCCATTAGTTCCTGGATCATTGTAAAAACATACATAAATAAGGTTTCTAATGGTAAGGTTATGCATTCCTTTTCAGAATCTATGACTATAATAATAATAATATGTTATGATGATCATAAATTGTGCTGTGATCAAAGGAACGCATACCATTACAATATTTAGTTATAATACCACCAAAATCTAGTTATGTAGAATGCTGGCCCAGAAGGTGCAGTAATTAATATACTGCAAGATGCAACTAAAACCTGCACTCGACCACATGATACACAATATTTTTCCTCAAACTTAATCAAAAATGCTACTTGTATCATTGACCACATTCCGGTAGTTGTAAAATCGTATTTCGTAATCGTATACACGAATTAATTACCAGCAATAATTGAGTTATATATTGGTCGACGATACCAGTGATCGTTGCAGTTGGTGGAATGGATCATTAAATGACAATCGACAGCTGTTCACTACTTCACCAAATCAAATCTTGGCTCCTCTTCACAGTCGGCGATTATAGACGATAACACGCGAGCACGATCGTGTAGAGGGCTATTCGTTTGAAGTCGCCAATCGTTCGCCTTAATCGTCGTCGTGATCGCGGTGATCGGTGACTTGTTGTTTTTCGGGTACGCATCAAAGGTAGTTGACAAAAAATATCTATTTGGTCCGTCAGTTAGATAAACTAATAAAAATATTGGAGACGTATTTTTTCATTTGCCACGTAAACAAAAAATTACGACGATACAGTGCGTTAAATGTCGTGTGACGTCACGGTGTGCTACACTTTATACTGACAAAGTGACGTCACAAGCCCCGACTCCTGAACTTTGATGCGCTTTATCTTTGTAAATTTTTATTTATTTGTTATATCATAAAATACGGGTCCAATATTATTTGATAATCTCACTGACGGACTAAATATAATTATCATTTTTCTACCCAGAATACTTCCCTGTTCGCTTATAGTTGGATGCGCATGCCCATACAATCGCCGATCATACATTCACCAGAGATTATCTACTAAGTTGTTCAGATACTGTGTTTATTTTACTTTATTCTATTACGATGAATGCACAACACTACATCTTCTCTTCTTCCTTTTTGTTACAACATTTTGTTCAACTAAATTGACAAAATGATTGTATACTGAAATTAGCTTCTACTATTGGCTTCGCCCGCGTGAAAAGTATTTTCTTATCTCAAAAGAACATTATACCGGGATGATATAGATATCCAGAACCATCCATCCAAACCTTCTTTATAATATTAATAGTAAGATAAGTTAAATAAAAATTTAGTGCAGCAGCAGCTGTAAACTCCACGTCCAACTTGAAGGCTTACCGCTCAATAAATGATCACGGATGACTATGTGGATGCTTGTACGATGCTCGTGACGATTCCCTTACCTTACTACCGCCGATAGTGAAGAGGAGTCTCAAGTTGCTTTGATGGACATTGGTCGTTAGTCAATCGTCTGATTGGCCCAAGATTTAGCACGTGATGCCGGACGTTGCCGGCTAATGGGAGTCCTTTAGGATACTTCCAGTATACGGTCGTCACTTCAGAACTTTTATTTCACAACTTTTGTACATAGGACCGGTCGACGTGGTGACACTTGGGGGAGGCTTATGTTCAGCACTGGACGTCTTCTGGCTGAAATGATGATGATGAACATACCCGAGAACATTTTGAATAATCTTTTTCACATTAATTTTAATAACGTGAGAGCCTTGTAAATAAAAAAAAATCCTTTAAACTTCTGAATTAGGATACATTTTAAAACAAAACAAATGTTAATAAATTTGCAGAGTTTAATTAATTAATCATTACAAAATAGTAAACAAGTTTTAAAAGGAACGTTGACACGCCAACAACTTTGTCTCTCTAGAATAATGAGCAATAAGCATGATCATAATTAATTAATAATGAATCACCTTATTGCACAAATATTATACTATTAACGAGCAGTATTTTTTAACCGACTTCAAAAAAAGGTGGAGGTTCTCAATTCGTCGGAATCATTTATGTTTTCTTTTTTTTATGTATGTTCCCCGATTACTCAAAGACGCCTAGACCGATTTGGAAAATTCTATTTTTGTTTGAAAGTTTTCTTTCCAATTGGTTCCATAGTCATCAGGTCAGGATCTGATTATGGGATCTTGGAGAAATCGAGGGAACTCCTCAAATATTATAGGCATACATATAGCGATTTTGGTATTTTCATCAACAATGCAATCATTTGAACTCAGAAAGTATCATTTGGTGAAGTGGAACTGGTGAAGAAGACCACAGATAGCCAATAGAACTCCTTAATGCTAAGTATGTCATGGGGTATAAGATATCTCGAATAGTTAAACGACTATGATGAAGCAAATACTTATAAATAAATAGTACTGATGAAAATGGTAGCATCGAACTGATCTGATGATGAAGCCGGCAGGTAGGCACTGGAACTCCGAAATAAAACAATGTATCCTAGTCGTTATTGGGCGTATTGGAATTGTCATGAAATGTATTTTGGTAATATATGATTTTTATGGCCTATCAAAACTAAAAAAAAAAAAAAAATCTTTTACTTTGCATGTCCTCGAAAAGAGCGTTTTCCAAGCAGCCAAACTGTGCGGAAAGTGTTACTTTTTTTAACTAGTGCTTTTTACTTTTCTGTTTTTTTTAAATTTTAACTCCAACGTCAGCCCGACGCATAGAGTTTTTATTATTTGAGAAAAGTTTTACAAATTAGTTAAGTACAGATTATCATTGATTTTATATCAGGTAAAATAAAACTAATACTTCATTAAAGGCGTTTTTAATTACTCTAGATTAAGATTTTGATCCATAAATTAATTTTAAATATTCATTAAATATGTTGAGCAGAACGTATATTTTGCTCGTGCCTTTTTGCGTTACGACGTGACAGCTATTTGAACATGCGCAGTAGATATGCCCGAGGAACTATTAGTTAATCTGTGGTATGCTGAGGGCGCTAGAATAAGCCCGACATTTTATTAATTTCTTGCTTGGTTCAGATATATTTTTTTATTTTCTCGCACAGTGCATAGTAAAATGTTGTATGATACACGTACGTAAGATGATTGCCGACTCGTGTCGCCAAAAAAATGCCACTCATCGGAAATCACCTACCTGCCGCACTTGTAGCATAAATAACTATTTAACAAAAAAACAAACCGACTTACAAAAAAAAACTGCAAAGCAAAAAATAAATTTCATTTCCGAAGTCGGTGTCAAAACATGGAAAACAATAGGTACCAAAGACAGCGACTGTTATTTGTAGAACTCTGACAGTCGTTTCAGATAGTCAGCCAGGCCAGTAAATCAGACACCAGTCTTTCCAAGGGGTATCACACTGGTTTATGGAGGTCAGATAGGCAGTCGCTCTATGTAAAATACTGATACTCGGCTGCATTCGGTAAGACTGGAAGCCGACCCCAATCTTGTTGGGAAAATGCTAGGCAGATTGATTGTTTGACTGAATAATTTTAATTATTACTAAGTCTTATAAAGATTTAGTGTTTTAATGTGTGACCAATTATTTATTTTTAGGATTTCATAATAGGAATGAAAATATTTCACTCAGAATCTTAATAAAAACAAGTTTATTTTCAAACAGATTTATTCATTTATTCTTTTATTTAACAGATTTCCTTGAACAATTTAGGAATTGTATACAAATCCTAGGATATGTATACATTTCCTCGGAAATGTGTGTATTATATGTTTAATATATCATTTCACACATTTCCTAAATAAGCCCTGCATTCTATAGATTTCCTAGGAATTGTAAACAATTCCTGGTTTTCACAGATTTTTATCTACATATTAAAATACTTCAAGTAGTGTAGTTAGTATAATATGTTTAAATCGAATCCACATATTCGACGCAACAAGTGCGGTGCGACCTTACTACAAACAAAACATGTAGGCATAATATGCTCTACTACCCGTGCGAAGCCGGGCCAATTCGCTGGTGTTTGAACGTTCTCGATTTGTAACGATTTCGATAAAATTAGCAATATAGGGGTTTTCGGGGGCTAAAAATCGATCTAGCTAGGTCTCATATCTAGGAAAAATCGTTTTCGAGTTTTTTTTTATCTATTCTCACCCGAGCAGAGCTCGGTCACCCAGGTACTGGCTTATAATGAAACAATCAAAATTGATGGATAGATAAATTATCATTTCGAAAGACGTCCACTACTGAACATAGGCCTTCCCAAGTGTCACCACAACGACCTTTCCTGCACTTCTCGCATCCACTGGATTCGGATGTCATCGGCCCAACTAGTGAGAGGCCTTCTAAATCAGCGTCTTCCGGTACGCGGTTGCCACTCCAGAACTTTTCAGCAGCTTTTCATCAACCATCCGTTCTGCGAGCAATTTGTCCTGCCCAGTGCCACTGTTTGGCAATGATAATAATTATGGTATCTATGCAAAAATCTGGTAAGACTAAGAGTACTTTCTCGTAAGGAAGGAAACGGCGTCGCACGTGTTTAATTAATCTGCCTAGCTTTCAACCCCAACTATGTTGGGATCGTTTTGCAGTCTATCATCAATCAATTAAAAAGCCAAAAACCGTTACCTCTTTATACATTCCTCAAATAAAATCTTGTTTCTGCCAATCTAAACAAACTAATAAGGGAAAAAAATAACTATTTTGGGTAACTAACGCTTGGTTCATGGGGCCCAAGTGCATGACTTTTTAAGGAGATCTCTCACCGACTGGGCGACACTGTGCGCAAAGAATTAGCATTGCCATTCAACGTGGCAATGCTGCCAGTCTTCTGGGCACGTCCATGGATGCGGAGGAGTACTTTAACGGGGAACCGATCACATTTCTGCTTAATCTTTTTTGATCGAATTTCATTTTACAGAAAACTATTGGCCGACGTCTTTTTTGCCATATGCATTGTTTGACATAATTTCAGATTATCGAAGTATCAATTGCCATTGGTATTATTTTACCGAACTACATTTCGCCGATTTACAAAATAACTTTTTGCTTTTGGCCGAAGCCACTTTTGAACCTTTTTCATTTGCCATATTTTCACCAAACCAAAGCAACATTTTAGGGAATATTATTTAGTCACAAATATATAGCCGTTAACTTGGTAGCATTTTCAATTTAAAATTGAAATAGTGTGATAAAAAGTCAATATGTTGTGCTACAAAATTTAGTGACAGAAACGAATCGCTACAAAATTGACTTCACGCAGTCTTGTCTGTGTTTATATATTTATTACGAATTTTCATGCAAATGATTTATTAATAGCTGTCATGCATTAGACATTTTTATTAATTAATAATTTCAAAGAATTTGTCCAAGAGCGAGCGAAGCGAGCTCGGGAATTTAGGGCACCCGACACGAATAGGTTAGGTTCGAAGGGAATGACGGAAGCTGAAGTGAGCGAGCAAAGCGAGCGAACTCAGCTTCCGTCATCTTCTTCGTGTTAGGTTACTTTAGACCCTGCAGAGTGAAATAGGAGCCCCACGGAGCGGGGCTCCGTCGGCAATTTTTTTTACTATGTCGCTGTTCTAAACATTTGTTTTCGCCCACAGTTTATCTCTCACTTAGTATTTTGATATGCGTTTAAATAAATATTTCGATTAAATGTTATTTCGGCTAAGTATAACTTCGGTAAAAAGTTTTTCGACCAAGGGAAACGTCGGAGTAACGAAAATTCGAATTGATAATAGGTCAACAGAGACAGTGGCAGACGTGACTTCGATGATGTAAAAAAAAACGAAACTATAATAGTTGAAAAGTTTTAGGTGAAATGTGATTCGATCAAATATTTTTCGAACTTATGATAGGTAACCATTATTTTGTCAATTAGAAATAAAATAAAGACCATAAAAAAGTAAAAAAATAATGGTTTATAGATACCTATAGGTAAAAAAAACATCTTTCATCAAAAGTCATATTAGGCAGGTTTTTCCTACACATTTTATTTTTGTACATTGTAATGGCTTATATATTGTTGATGATAAATCCGCCATTTGTGGTGTTCATTCCACATGGCTTAGTCTACTTACATTTTCTAACATGAAATTGTATAAACTCATGTTTCCCATTTTTTATGTATTCTTTGTTATTGATGTATACACCTGTAAAGTTTATGATTTGTTTTAACATTCAAAACTATTCAATCTGCCTAGCCTTTTCCCAACTATATTGGGGTCGGCTTCCAGTCTTACCGGATTCAGCTGAGTACCAGTGTTTTACATGGAGCGACTGCCTATCTGACCTCCACAACCCAGTAATTGGGTAACACGGTACCCCTTGGCAAGACTGGTGTCAGATCTCAAGCTTCTGACTACCCGTAACGACTGTCAAAGATCTTCAAATGACAGCCGGGACCAACGGCTTAGCGTGCTTTCCGAGGCACGGAGGAAACTCGGTATGTTGAAATGGTCACCCATCCACGGACCAACCTAGTCAAGCGTTGCTTAACCTTGAAGATCGACCCGTGCGGCTGTAATTATTTAGCCACGAGCTCCTCCAACATTCAAAACTATTATATTATTTTATACTCTGACATTTTTATCTGACATGACATTTGTCTGTTTTATTTTCTTAAATCATAGACATAAGATACCATACTCTATAGCTTCTTTAAGCTCGTTGTACATTATAATTTTCATAATAAGGGTAGCGGCAGACTGCCCCTCTGTAAACCGTTTTTATTCGTTCATGATTTCTTAATTTATATTCGAATTTAAAATTTAGAAGACATGTCAAAATGTGTCATGTGTGGATTACGGCCCATTCCCTTTCCCAGAGAGGAGGCCTGTGTCCCAGCGGTGGCAACATTATTAGGCTGATGATGATGATGATTATTGATTATTGATTATTGATTATTGATTGATATAGTTGAAAGATAGAGAAAATAAGTAGGTATCCGTAGTTCATTTTGTGATTCCCCAAAATATGAGAAGTTAAAAGCTTAAATCACCATCAGCATTTATTTTACCCTTATATATATATATATATATGTTATGTATTGGTATGTTGAATTTATTGTTATGTATCGGGGATCGTCTCATTTTTTTTTAACCAACTTCAAAAAAAGGAGGGGGTTCTTTATTCGTCGGAATATTTTTTTATGTATGTTCCCTGGTTTTAAAACCGCCTGGGCCGATTTGGAAAATTCTTAGTTTTTTTGAAAGAGTATACTGGCCAGGTGGTTCCATGGTTCCAGGATCTGCTGCTGGGATTTTGGTAAAATCGAGGTATCTCCTCGTAGGCACACCCACAGCGATTTTGGTATTTTCAGCAACAATGCAATCATTTGCACTCAGAAAGTATCACTTGGTGAAGTAGAACTGATGAAGAAGACCACAGATGGCCACTGGAACTCCTTAATGATAAGTATATCACGGGTATAAGATATCTCTCGATTAGTTAACCGACTATGATGAAGCAAATGCTTATAAGTAAATTATACCTATGAAAATGGTACCATCGAACTGATGGAATTTTTCGCTATGGCGTTTTCTTTTTTAGAATTCAGTTTTTTTTTTTTTGTTATAGTAGAGAAGTATCGGATACTTCTCTGCTTTATTAAATAGTACCTACCTGTCGCGAAAATATGACTTTTAAATCATCTTTGACAAATATGACGCATTGTTTATATTGGAAACTGTGCTAAACAATGGCAGGGATTTTCCTACGATTTCTAATCAAACACCAGAAACAGCAAAGACCAATCAATAAGTCATCATAATCATTCACCGATGCATTTAATTCTTCTAATTAAAACTACCTCGTAATGCAACACCATTGTTTAAGATATCCCGGTGTTTATTATATGCATAATGTCGTCACAATAGCTGATTAATTCAAGAGGTGAATGTAGTATAAATTGTGCTATGGGCAGATGCAGGCGTCACAGCCCAGCCAAGGGTCGAACGGAGCTCACGGGAAAACGGTAAGTGTTTGCAAACCTTTAATTTTCTCTACTATTTAAGTATAGTATTGCTTACTTTCTCTCAAATGCAGTGTTGTTTAGATAGGTAGTTATGTTATTTCTTTTATTCATCATCTTCCTGCCCTTATCCCATGTTACTTGGAGTCGGCGCAACACGTTTTCTTTTTCCATACCGTCCTGTCCTTTGTCACGCTATCATTGACACCCTTTTCTTTCATATCACGTCTCACACAGTCCATCAATCTTTTCTTTGACCTTACTCTCACTTTTCATCCATCCACATTTACATTCATAACTCTTTTAGTAACATGCGTATCATCCCTCTTCATCACATGCGGTAGGACAAACGGTTTCCTTTCAACGTTTCTGTCTCTGGCGCCACTTTCAAACTTCCTCTAATATATTCATTTCTCACTATTTCCAATCTCGTCAAGCTGCACATCCAATCATCCATCTCAGCATTCACTTATTTTATTGCATTCTATTATTTAATTATTAGAGAATTTTCTTTAAAATAATTTACATGTTCTTTATATCTGTAGGTAACTTGCTTACGTTTTGTTTACTTGTAAGTTGGTATAACATTACTATTCATTCTAAAGAATTAACTTTTAGTGTTGTGGTGTTTGTGTGTATTTGTCGAATCTGTCTCAATCAACCTTTTGCTACTTACCTACCTTAGCGCTGCATTGGGTTTTATACCTGTAACTAAATTGTCTGTAGATCCTGAAGGATAGATCTTCTCTTGAAAATTAAACTCCCCTTTTTGTATATTACATGTTGACCTGACACTTTTTAGTTTATCAATGGAAATAGTTCATTTTTGCTTCCGTATATCATAGAAGTTCATCATCATTGATTCAGCCAAGATAGTTTTTTTATTTCTGGTCCAGGCCAAGAATCATTGTTATCATAACATGATTACAATGATTGCCCTGAACCATCATTATCTTGCCTGTATCCTAATTCATTTGAGGTTGGCGCAACATGTTTTCCTGTTCCATGCTTCCTTTTAACCCCCGACGGAAAAAGAGGGGCGTTATAAATTTGACGTGTGTTGCTGTGTATCTGTGTGTCTGTCTGTGGCATCATAGCGTCCAAACGGATGAACCGATTTTGTATTTTTTTTTTTGTTTGAAAGATGATTTTGTCAAGAGTGTTCTTAGCTATGTTTAAATAAAATCAGTTCAGCCGTTTTTAAAGTTATGGGCGTTTTACTGTTTCGATCGGGGTGCATTCGCAAGATATCGTGTCATAATTACGTGTTCAATAGATTTCCGATCGAAGCCTATCTACTATGTACTAAATAAATTATGTGGCATGAAATAAAAATTTGCCGGAGGTTTTCAAAATTTTGAAATTTTACTTGTTTTGCAGTTATCTTAAGAGTCACTGAAATAATGAAAAAATATTTAATTGCCACAAAACGACCACCACGCTTGCTCAATGCGGGTTGGCGATTTCAGACTTACATTATTTATAAGTCCGGGTTCCTTCACGATGATTTTCCTTCACCGTTGTATGTGATGTCCAAGATACATTTAGAAACTACATATGAATTTGAAAAAGTCACATTGGTACTTGCTCGGATTTGAACTCACGACCACAGAGGCGAGGTCTTAGCTACTGAGCCACCACGACACGCTATACATAGAGGCTATAGTTATTAAATCATCATAACCGCAATATCTTACATTCAATTGATTCGTCAATGTCGGATGTCATTTGTTTATGCCTTAATGGAAATCCTTGTGAAGTAATAGATCGTGAAACATGAAGATTACAGTAATTATACAAGTGTCATAAAGGTCCTTAAAGTCTTCGGTCCATACTTGTACTTAATAGGTACGAGTATGTATCTTGTTTATGAAGCACAGATATATTATAATAACCGATGTATTAAGTACTAGCTTCTACCTGCAATTTTGCCAACGTATAACGTTCTGTCAGGATTAAAACTCTTTTGGCCACGGTCAAGATCTAGCGGTGTGCTAAGTTCCAATAAAATCGGTTCAGCGGTTGAGGCCTGCGTGATTGATTACCAAACATTCAGACTTTTATACATGAATATATATACATAAACTCACGCCTTTTTCCCATGGGGGTAGGCAGAAACTACAGAACGCCACCTGCTACGATCCTTACATACTTCTTTTGCTTCACTCACATTCATACATCTAGTCATACACACACGCCGGTTATGAGTACTGCCCACCTGGCCTTTTATATTCAGACTTTTATATTTTTAATATTAGCAGAATATGACTGAATTGATTATGATATCATTTCGTTTCACTAGCTAATTTAATCTGCCCCTGATTATTAGTCTCTGTATTGATTTGTAAGTACCCATAACATGTGTTCAAAGATCAGGAAAACGAAGGCAACATCAATCACAATGGCAATTATCTACATCTAGTAAAGGGAAACAAATAAATCAATAAGTAACTACCTACCTATTCACAATATTTTCAAATAATTAGCAGATCAATAGTTTCCTACTAAGCTCGTTAACGTCGATCTTTTGTAACTAACTAATGTTATTATCCATTGCTCATTGCCGATTTCGTTCTGACAGCCCTTTGGTTAAGTCCTTGCCTTTCGTGCTCGAGGTTTTGGGTTCATATACTGAAAGTACCTATATGAGTTTAACAACTTGTCTTATCCCATGCATCATGTTACTATAGGTTGGTGGAGGTGGTGGTGGTCTGATAGGTAGTCACTGCGTTAAAAATACTGATAATCAGCTGCATTCGATTAGGTTTGAAGCCGACATCAACTTAGTTGGGCGGACAATGGCAGAAGCCCATACATTGTTTTAGCTGAGATTAAATTCCTACGTATTTAAATGAAAAATATCTGGTTTAACTCAGGGTCATCTTCTGAATTAGTTTGTGTAAGAATTTTTTTTCGAGAATCCCGAGAATAATAGATATTCAGTCATGAACTTTTGTAGGTTATGTGTGTCAGGTAACTTTTAATGTGTTTAATACGTATTATTATTCAATTTCGAGGCAGTAAAAGGGTAATATCGCATTATTATTTCTCTTACCTAATTATTTCAGCATGAAATGTAAAATATACTCTTTGGAAAGAGTATATTTATTTATACTAAGCGACTTTGACGTGTATCAAAAGGTTGTTGTCAACAACCAATTTATTACACTTGGATACTAGTCTTTTACATATCATTATTTGAAAATAATTCATTTATTTCTACTACACTACAGTATTCTTACCTACCTGCAGGCTGCAAGGAATAACTACACTTAGACATAAGCTGTATTTTTTATTCATATACTCCGTGTAATTAAAATAAAAAATACAATAATTATAGACTTACTACAGTGAATTTGTCACTTGGCAGAATAATGAACGTTAACGAAAAAATCAACTAACTTTAATTTTGAATGATTTTTTATCCGTGGTGGAATTTCTTTCGTATAATTCACTTTCAGACGCTCAAATTTAAGTCAGCTAAGATTTTGCCATTGCTCATTGATTGAAATACTTTCTGAATTTATCTTACACTTCACTGATATAGGCGAAGGAACACTTTCTTTGTTTTTATTGTTGTTGTCGGATCTGTCTGATTTAATCAATTGTTTGTGTCAGTCTTGACATTTGGCGTTGTTTGAGGGCTGGACTCTCATATGTAAGTCTGAAATCGCCTTGAGCTAGCCAGATAAATAATAATACTTGTTACTTCTCATCGTTCAATAACGCCTGGATAATAAATAAGTTTAGATTATTGATTATTTATTCATGGTCAACGTGAACCTATGTTTTAACATATTTTCTCAACTTGATGCATATCGTCGTCACCTTCCTGCCCTCGTCCCACATTACTTGGGGTCGGTTCTACACGTTTTATTCTTCCATTCCGACTTGTCAGCCATCTATCACTGACTCACTTTTCTTTCATATCACACCTCAAACAACCATCCATATTGTTTCTTTCTTTTTCTCTTTTTGATACTATCTAAAGAAATAAAGGGTCTTTCAACAAGGACGGGTCGATGTTAAAATTGAATAAAACAAGATGTGTGTGAGATATTAACGAAATTTATTTTTTATTTAAAAGGCCCATTTATGCCAATTATGGATGGAATATGACATCGTTCAAATGTCCGCCGCGGCTTCATATGGTAGTATACGAATCCGAGAGGTCCAATTTTTAATGACTCTGCTGCATAGATTAGCAGGCTTATTACGTATCTTTTGCAAGAGCAAAACGATAGCGATTTTTGCGCAATAATTGCTCTTCCATACAGAAGTTTTAGAGTTGTTGCGGTTTCTTTTTTAAATAAGTGCATTTGACAAATACCGAGCGATTAGCAAACGATTGTGTAGGACCTACCATACCTACACTGCAGGTAATTCCGACTTTTATGACATAGAGCGTTTGATCGCTATCGTTTTGCTCTTTCAAAAAATACGTAAAAAGCATGCCGGCTGAATCCGAGCGATGGCCTGCGTTATGTTGGCTTTCAGGGCAACGGTCGAATGTGGTTTATTGGCATAGACCTGCGACTTCAGAAAACCCCACAAGAAAAAGAGAACTCAAGAGATAACTCTACCCTCAAACCGTTCATGCAGAATGTCGATTGTGTCGTTCGCTGTGTGGCAAGTAGTGCCATCTTGCTGGAACCACATGTCGTTCACGTCCATATTGTTCAATTCAAGCCAAAAGAAATTGTTTATCATTGATCTGTAGCGCTCGCTCGATCTATGCAGCAGAGTCATTAAAAATTGGACCTCTCGGATTCGTGCCACCATACGAAGCCGTGGCGGACATTTGAACGATGTCATATTCCATCCATAATTGGCATAAATGCGCCTTTTAAATAAAAAATAAATTTCGTTAATATCTCACACACATCTTGTTTTATTCAATTTTAACATCGACCCGTCCTTGTTGAAAGACCCTTTAGTTGTTCAGTTAGGTATTTTTCAATAGGATTTTCTTATTCGTACATCAGGTAACATAATAGGCATTTGTAGTTTAAAATACATGCAACTCTCATTAGAGGAACAGTCCCGTCTCATACCTATAGTGTGGTTACAGGTAAAGTAACTAGTAAAGCAATTATGTACATATGCATGAGTAATGTATCCTACATTGCAATATAACATTACTGGCTACTTACCGTAAATAATAAATTTATGGATATTGTGCCTTTACTGGATATCTTTAAAACTATTGACTAGGTAATGGTTCCTTTGCAAGGAAGTTTAATCTTATGTAGATAGCTACGGTATCCGATACCTGTCATAAACCAACTTGGAACCCTCGTTAGAGGTTTTGTTTGCAACTCAGAGGTTCCCATTGAACCTCTGTCCTAGTTTGTGAGGAACTTATTCTCAACTGGTAGCTTTGTTCAGTACTCTATTTAGGCTGTATCTCTCGTACAAACCGTATCCATCCAATGATTAGTGCAGATCTCCTTCATTGCAAACGATACCTCACCTCACACGGTCTTGGGCCTTGCATCCCTTACCTGCTTTAATAAAGTAGTGGTATTCTGGATAAATCTGACCGTAAAACTTAGGTAAAGTATACATGAATAAAGGGGAGAGGTCGTGTATCAAGAGGGAGGTCGTGCAATCAACCTGGTTCGAGGTCTAACTAGGCTCCTATAGACGTTTTAGGCAGTCGCATTTTAGTAACAAAACGCGCTAAAAATAAAGTATCTTAACAAAACCTTCAACAAAATTTGAATAAAAAACCCATACGTACAAAAGAAGGATCGCAACAATCGCTCTTCTATCAGCGTCACAATGAAACAATAGGTAATCATAGTAATTAAACAACGCTAGCCCGAGAACCTCGGCGAACAATTACTGGCGCTCCCAACCATTGTCAGATAGTTTCATAATAAACAGCGGAAAAATTATCGATTCTAACACTGTACGCATGAATTGAAATATTAATTACTTGTACTAGTTTATTACGTGCAGATTGAATTGCAGTCAGATCGGATAATGTGAAGTCAGTTTAATTTGCCGTAGATAAAGCCTTGTTTTGTATTCTGTTAATAAAAATATTTCCTAACATAAAAACTGGGTCTTATAATACTGCTATGTTCACAATGCAGTGTATTTAACACACACACAGCAGCCTTTATATTCATATCAGCACTCGTGCGGAAAAAGCTAGTTGGCGGCCTGCCCCTTCCCCTATAAAGCACACAGCTCATGAAAAGAACCAGAGCCATGAACCACATTTTCAAACAAATATGTGTCCGAATATTGTGTTTATGAAATGTTGTGACTTGTTTCTATGCGATTGTGTTGAATAACGTCGTTTGATACACGTGAGCATCTTTCATTGAAGTTTTGGCTCAATCCCACCTCGACTGCAATGAAAAACTTCGGCCACGCGGGTATTAAAGTCAATGCTACAGATAGAAACATCACAAGTATTTATTAATTAGGTGTAGGTAACAATTAAGTACCTATGTATTAGCGACCATGATTAATCGACCAACTAGCTGCTTCTTATTTACAAAGAATTTACTAATGTATTTTTCTGTCTTTTCCAGAACAAACAAATACAACCAAAATGAAATTAATAGTCGCAGTTGGTTTATTGTGCATGATGGCAGTGTCCATGGGTGAAGCCGCCTCTACATACACTGACAAGTGGGACAATATCAATGTTGACGAGATCCTGGAGTCACAACGCATTCTGAAGGCCTACGTTGACTGCCTGATGGACCGAGGACGATGCACTCCTGACGGAAAGGCCCTCAAGGAAACTCTCCCTGACGCCTTAGAAAACGAATGTAGCAAATGCACAGAAAAGCAAAAGTCTGGCTCAGACAAAGTGATCAGGCACTTGGTGAACAAGCGTCCTGACTTGTGGAAGGAACTGTCGGCCAAATACGACCCCGACAACAAATACCAAGACAAGTACAAGACTCAGATTGAATCCGTGAAGCAATAAGCAGTTAGAAGTGCTGATGAGAATATCACTTTGTTGATGAACGGGTGGTGGAAATAAAAATTATGATTTGAACGCAGTTACCAACGCTTTAATTGGAGTTAATTAAAATAAATATTATGTTTCTTACGCAATGTATTTTATTTTCCCATACATGTTAGAAATGAGTTAAGTATTCAGGCGTTATCGTGTTTTATCCATTCTATTATTCGAATTTCTTAAAAAATGTCTGTTACCGCAACTATTATGTAAAATAAGTAAGTTCAACGCAAACATCTTAGTTAGCTTATTGCGAATTGGACCAAATACAGCCTAACACTTATTACTACCTGTCTTTCCAAAAGATAGACAAATTAGATCCGTTGAAAATCAAGCGAAACATTGATTTCTAAAATACAAAAAATAAAATTAAAAGAATCGCCTGCACAAAAATCAACGGCAAAGTTACATTTAGTTTTCTTCTGCTAGAAATTTGTTGAAGGAGTCATTGAATTTATTGTCTTTGTCGTATTTCTCGCTGAGCTTCTCCCACGCCTCAGGATGACTGGCTATCACTGCTTTGACTACCATCCTTATCAACTGCTTCTGTTTAGGACTGCATTTGCCACATGTGGTCTCTAGCGCCTCTGGTATTACTTCTGCAAAGAAAAACGAACATAAATACAGAACGTCCGTTAATGTTATATGTCAGAGCAGCTACATTCAAAGCCTGTGAAAACAAATGCCTGGAGAGAAAACAACGTATTTTTTGTAAACTTGCAACGTTTTAAAATTTATAATATAAATAATATGTAATTCAATGCTATGTTTTTAAAATTGACCCATCTCATTGAATAACACAGTATAATAGTAACTTGTTATAAACTTAATCACAAGTTTGTCAGTTTAAAATGGATTAAGTGCAATTGAAAATTATTTAATTTAGATAAAATTAAACTAGGTCATTTTACACACTAAATTATTAATCTCCCAGAAAACAAAATAGGTGTTATAAGGTTATCGAAAATATTGACGTTTCGATAAAATAAAGTAGTTATTATGATGTTTACTCTTAAAATCCTTAGCATCTGGTGTACAGGGTCCCTCGTCGAGGAAACACTTGGTATAGCTGAGCAGTATCCTGTCATTCTCCAACAGGGGCTGAACATCGAAGCTGTCATATTTGGAGTTGTAGAAGTCAGCTGCCACCACAGCCATTAATGTAACGAGGAGCACACAGTCAGCCTTCATTGTGAACTGAAACAGTAAAAAAACTAATTATAGATAAAAGAGTCGTGGTTTATATAGTTGATCGATACGAAGGCGCTTTTGCCGCATCCAGCGATTGTAAAGTTAAAGAGAGGAGCTTTCAAGGCTAGTTGACGAGTTCTTAACACGTTAACCGCCGTAGTGGAAAGGTCAGAATTTACATTTTTTTTGTTGTTCCTTGATGTAGTTTAGTAAGATATGAATTTATGTCTAGGTTAGGCTACAATCGTATGGTTTATTAAATAATCACAAAAAAATCCATGATGTCATCGGTAACCTACGCGTCGCTGTGATGTTGGAAATTGCATTTTCGTTATTTTGGCGCCCGATAGGTCACACCTCCGCACAGTGTTTTATAGACACAAAATAAGTGACATCGGCTTTTTATTTGCTATTTCTACTTATAGTCCAGTAGGGATACAATTATTTTCCACATAACCTTTGATAATTCAAAAGTTTGTTATTTTCGCTGGGTGGATACCTTATGTGAATTCAACGCTATGTACAAAAATGCTAACAGTTTAGAGTGATGCAATAGGCATAAAGCAGGTATTTCCTATTATTTCGTGTTATAACAATAATATAAAATTTAAATTTAAATAAATTAATGTTTCTTTATTAGTACTGTCTAAACTTTATATTGGTGAAAATGCTAACAGATACGTACTGTGGAACAATGGAAAACTGAAAATGGTTCGTAACTCTTTCAATAAAATATTTAAGTTTTCAAATCATTTCCTATATGCGTAGAGGGATTAGTTATACCTTACAACAAAAGTTCTAACAACTAAGTATAATGCTGCACAGGTTATTGTATTTTTACATTGTGATTTGCGAAATATTGAATTTAAGTTTATAAATTTGCGCCTACATATTCGAAATAATAAACTCTGCCACCATACAAAAGTTTAAACACTTATGTGCTATGCTAGTTTAATAAATCAAATACTGCGGGGCGCGGTGACACTCCACTCTGAATGTATTGAATGAGGCGCGAAACCATTTCATTACTGTCACATCAGTATTTAAACCTCGTTCATAAAATCTAATTTTATGGCAATTTGTTATTTTTAAGGTTGAGGTCGAATACGATTTCTAACTTCTTTGTTCCTATAAAAAGAATAAGAAAGAAATATTCACAGAACACGGAATAGTCGTACCTGCCGTGCTGACAGTATATCGAGATGACAGAATAATAAAATTCTCCGTATCGTGAATCTTTGACAGTCGTTACGGGTCGTCAGAAACCCGAAAGTCTGCGGCCACCCTAACAAAAAGGGTACCGTATTATCCAGTAGGATTACCGTATAATCTGGGTTGGCAGGTTATGCAGTCACTTCATATAAAACACTGGTATTCAGATGCGTCTGGTTCGACTGAAAACAGTGGAAGTCAACCCCAACATATTAGGGAAAAGTCCAAGCAAATGCCTTTTCCAAACAGATGTGACTGTAGAAATATCAAACATCTTATAACCGGTGCAACTGTCACAACTAAATTGACTACATCGCTGGTCCTAAGACCTAATACGATAAAGGCAGTGTTGCCCATTATGCCTTATTAGATGACACTGTAAGCATGATATGATGTATGCTTATTTATACAAATCGATGTATTTATGTTTGTAAAATATTACCTACTCTTTTTTTTTTCAGAATCAATATAGTAGCAACCCTAGTGAGTCCGGCAAGTTTAGGTGTCAGTTTTGTGATACGCTTACCAAGATTTAGAACATTGCTGTACATCAAAACCTAGTAAATGCCATAAAATATTATATTCCAGGAAAGCGCAAAAATATTATTTGAATTAGCCTATGGAATGTAATCTTGTGTTAGGTAACTAAACAAAAAAAAAATAAGCGAGTACTAAACAAGGCTTACTTACGGGTGAACTGTACGTAATAACACAAATGATATTAATGGTGTCCTAAATCTATTAAATATTTTACATATCTCTAAACAAGATAATTCAATACCTATTAAGTACCGGACATTTGCTAATTTAAGGTGTTTTTACAATTTGAAGGGACTTTCCTATTGTAAATAATGATAAAATGTATTAATTAAAGCACCAAATCTCAATTCAAATTGTAAATTTCCCGGTTAAAATTACACAGTCCATCGCAGCATATTAAAACTCATTAAAATAATATAAATAAGATTATCAGGGTATAAAACCATTATAAAAATATGTCACCTACTGCGTTCTTATATGGGGCAGTCGTACAGTACCAGACATAATTTTAATATTTATTCGATTAGCACGGGGAAGGCTTGTATAACACATGCCAGATTACCTATTTTAGTGATCTTTATTATCGTAGCAATAAGGTTGCATTCATAGGCAAAATAACAGTGAACGATATGTCAGATACTAGACGCCAGTTTGAAATAAGAATTTGCGCGGTAATGTTTTTCTAAAAATTATCAGAAGAGTCCGTTTATGATGTGGACCTCTGTGGTCTGTATGGTTCGAAGAATTTATACTGATTGTACATACCTACACCGCGCCCCGAAATACCCAAATTGTATTTGATCTATTAAACTAGCATAGCACATAAGTGTTTAAACTTTTGTATGGTGGCAGAGTTTATTATTTCGAATATGTAGGCGCAAATTTATAAACTTAAATTCAATATTTCGCAAATCACAATGTAAAAATACAATAACCTGTGCAGCATTATACTTAGTTGTTAGAACTTTTGTTGTAAGGTATAACTAATCCCTCTATGCATATAGGAAATGATTTGAAAACTTAAATCTTTTATTGAAAGAGTTACGAGCCATTTTCAGTTTTCCATTGTTCCACAGTATGTATCTGTTAGCATTTTCACTAATATAAAGTTTAGATAGTACTAATAAAGAAACAGTAAATTATTTAAATTTAAATTTTATATTATTGTTATAACACGAAATAATAGGAAATACCTACTTTATGCCTATTGCATAACTCTAAACTGTTAGCATTTTTGTACATAGCGTTGAATTCACATAAGGTATCCACCCAGCGAAAATAAAAAACTTTTGAATTATCAAAGGGCATATTCTTCTGGCTACTGGACTATTAATAGTTTATTACAAATGCACGAGTAGAACTCCCATGTGTCAATTTTGAGTCGTTGATTTTAAAAACATCGTAAAGTTTTCGTAACCTTGAAGCCCAAAAGACCAAAAAAAAATCGTAAAAAATTAACTGTACATAATTGAGCTTTATTCATATTGCAGGTTTATTAAGCAATTTAAGGAGAAAATTATCCCGTAATTATGTAATCAAAAACGATAATAGAACACACGAAAAAAAATGTTTTACCGAAATCACTATTTATTTTTTTATTCATATTCTAGCTCGAAGTAGAACCTCTGTCTGGTACAAATAGATTGCTTTTACTTAGGTTTATCACCCATAAAAATACTTTCAACTTGGTCCTAGGTTTCGAGAAATTGATTTTTATGTACCGAGGTCAAAATAAAAAAATTAGGGGTGTCACAAAGGTCAATTAATATTGGCGTTTTATAATCAACTAAAGTTAATTATAATTTTGTTTAAAAGTATTTATGACTTATCGATCAAAGTGCACGTTCCATATATAGTCTATTGAATCGTAAACAACAACACCCATGATAACACAGATAGGTTAAGTAGAAGGTAATCGCTGGGACTCCTGTGTATATAGACAGACAGGGATCGATTTTACTAAAGAGAATTTTTTCAAAGTGTGAAAATGTTAATGCTGTTTATTTATTTATATATACTTTATTGTACACCAAGATAAAAAACAATAATACATATGGAAACCTTAAAATTAAAACAAACATACAACAGGCGGCCTTATCGCGTTCTGCGATCTCTTCCAGGCAACCCAGAATGGAGAGAGAAAGCCTGGACACGACATGGGGTTGCACTTGGTGCAAGTTTGAATAAAACAATAAGTAACAAACATAGTAACCACTAAATACAAAATACTAAAACAGATACATAAATACATACATACATATAAATATACAGTCAAGAAAACAATACAGCTCCAACAAGTAGAAGATCACAGTGACAGGTAGTGCTCCTTTACCAGTCTTTTAAATATCGGTAGTGATTGCGCGCGTTTTATTGTTACAGGCAATGCATTCCATAGACGAGCGGCCTGGACAGTAAAAGATTTGTCCAGGAAGATAGTGGAATGCATTGGCATTTTAAGTTTCATGTTATCCGATGACCTAAGAACTTTCGTGTGCGAGTCACATAAAAACTGAAATCGATTTTTGAGGTAAAGAGGGGTAGATGGGAAAAATAGTATATTATACAGGAGGGAAAGAATATGAGCATTCCGGCGAAGGCGAATTGGCAACCACTTGAGTTTCTCACGGAATTCTGAAACATGGTCATATTTGCGCAAACCAAATATGAACCTTATACATACATTTTGAAGACGCTCAAGTTTATCAAGTTGTGCTTCAGTGAGATCAAGATAGCTGGCATCAGCATAATCAAGGATGGGTAGAAGAAGAGATTGAGCAAGCGCAATCTTAGTGGCAGTCGGCAGAAAATTACGCAATCTCCTCAGAGACCCAGCAGATGCGAATAGCTTGCGGCTAACTTCCTGTAGCTGGGCAGTCCAAGAGAAGTTCTTGTCAATGAATATCCCCAAGTTCTTAACATTATCGCTAAAGGATACAACAGAGTTATCAAAAGAAACTTGGGGAAGAGTCGTCCAGTCGATCCTTGAGACCAACCTTGAACTGCCCACCACCATAACTTGCGTTTTTATAGGGTTCACCGTAAGTCCGTGCCTCTTGCTCCAGTCGCATATACGGGCCAGATCACTATTTATGGTCAAGATAGCCTCAGATAGATTACCAAGAGGAGATCGTGTGTAAATTTGAAGATCATCTGCATAAAGGTGGTAGGAAGAAATTAATTCATTGGATATTGAGTTAATAAAAACTGCGAAGAGTAAGGGAGATAGAACGCCGCCCTGAGGTACCCCGGCAGAAGTACTACACCAGGAAGACAAGGTCTCCCCGATGCAAATACGTTGTCGGCGCCCAAACAGGTAACTACGAAACCATTCAACAACCGATGGAGATATGTTAAGAGAGCAAAGGACGCCAAGTAAAACATCGAAATCCACGGTATTAAAGGCATTACTGAAATCCAGTAGAGCCAAAACCGTTAGATTACCCATCTCCATGGCAGACCTTATATCGTCCGTAATATTCAGAAGCGCTGTAGTTGTGCTATGACCAGGGCGGAAGCCGGACTGGAAGGGGTTAAGGAGATTATTTTTGGAGAGAAAGGTGCTTATTTGGTTGTGGATTAACCTTTCAAGGACTTTGGATAGGAATGGCAAGACGGATATTGGACGATACTCGGAGAAGGATGTGGGATTGGATTTCTTAGGTAAAGGCATTACTTGAGCATCTTTCCATGAACTTGGAAAAACACTGCTAGACGCAGAAAAATTGAGGATGTGGCAAATGACGGGCAGGATGGTGTCCAGCACCGGGAGTAGCATTTTACGGCTGATACAGTCGCTTCCTACTGCGTTTGACGAAATCGATAGTATGCTCTTCTTAACATCACATGCAGAAAATTGACCAAAAACAAATGGAGAATAACTGGGAGTCGGGAGAGATGAAAGATGATTCAATGTTTTTAATTTAGTTGTCCTATCAAAATTGGACGAAGCAGTAAAATGATTATTCATTGCGTCAATATTTACATCTTTAGGGATAGTTTCTTGTCTCGATTTTCCGACCCCCAATGACCTTAGAAATTTCCAAACTTTGGAAGCGTCCCCATTTCGGACAGAATCATGAATATGTTGGCGATTGGCATTCCTACACACCTTATTGCAGTGGTTACGGATTGAGACATATCTTTCCCTATTAGCGTCAGTAGGCCGACGCTTAAATTTGGCTTTTGCCGTAGCTTTTTTGTTCATTATGCTTTTTATTTCCTCTGTCAGCCACGGCGCTGGCAAATGCCTTACTTTTACTGGCCGAACAGGAGCGTGATGGTCGTAAAGCTCAACAAGTTTCGTCGTGAACGTAAGAACTTGCTCATCGACTGAAGTAGAGGCAAATAGAGAAGACCAATCTATGTTGCTGGCATCCTCACAAAGACTGTCAACGTCCATACCACCAAAATTGCGCTGCATGAGAGTTTTGGCTTTAGCCTTAGGTGGACGAATTTTATATGAAAGAAAAATCAGATCATGATAAGAAAAGGCATCGGCCGAGCATTGGCCATGCTTAGCGACGCGGCCAGGAGAGGAGACAAAAATCAAGTCAAGAAGTGAAGGAGTAGAGTTAGGAAAATGGTGAGTAGCACTAAGTGGAAGAATAGAAAGATTACTAGAAGACAAAACATTACTCAGGGAAGAAGAACGATGGTCTTTCTTCAGGAGACAAGTATTAAAGTCACCCATGATTATGCTATGACTGTAAGAAGGGATAAGCATTTCTAAGAGCTTTTCAAAAGATGAGAAGAAATTGATACGTAAAGAGGGGCAATAATAGACGCCAAGAAGTAATTTGGAATGATTTAGGTCGACCTCAAGAAAGAGATGCTCACCAGCATTCGATGGCGGTGGTTGTGCAGACACATTAAGAACAGAGAAAGGAATATATGCGCGAAGGTATATGGCAACACCACCACCACCACCAAGCGTCCGGTCGTTTCGAATAAGCACGAATCCAGGAAGAGAGTAACTAGTAGAAGGGAGACAGGGTTTAAGCCATGACTCGGAAATAAGAATGGCATGTATGTCTTTGCAGTCAAAACTTGCCAGCATATCGTGGAAATGAGCCGGAATACTCTGGGCGTTGATATGTATAACATTGAAATTCTTAGGAACATCGGAAAACTGCGCTGTAAGACTGTCTGCAAGAGAAGGTACACTTACAAAACTGTCGTCACCACTAGTCAGAGAAAAAAAACTATTGCTATCGCTGCTTTCATTAATAGACATGAATATATAACTATTATAATAATATAAATATATAAAATCCTATCTCGAAAATGTATACTAATAATATAAATTCACCTGCCAGTTGCGTTCAATAATATTAGACAATATACAAAAAAAAAATATATAAAATAATTTGGTGAATCCGGGCAACAAAACAGAATCCGAAACAAATTAAAGTATAAAACAGAAATGGAGTAACTAGAAAATTAAATTAACAAAACGCTGACCTCTAACATATATTAGAGGTCAGTGTAGCAAACAAATAAAGATTTGACAGTGCACCGTTACATAAAACGGAACGCACCGATAGGAATATAAATTGACGTTTAGTTTATGTGGCAGTGACAAGACGTGACAGTCAACATGTAAACAATAATTCGAAGTTTTAATATAAACAATAGTGAAGGTAAAAACAGAATAAAATATCACCCGGATCTTCATAAAAACATCACAAGGAAGGCAATCACTTCTTCAAAGCAGTAGAACGCTTCAGCCTTGCGGTCTTCACAGAAGCAGTAGTCGGAACAGAGTCCGGCTTCGCTGCTTTAGATTCACTCTGTTCGGCGTCAATGGGAATCGGCACAATTTTGTCCAATTCAGCGAGAGACTCAATCCGGTGTCGCGTATCGCCGGGACCAAGAATATAGACGCTGCCCGCCTTAGTCCAGCTCCTGGAGACGCCAACTCTCTCCCTAGCAGCCAGGAATACGTCATGCCGCCCCTTTGTAAGGAACTCGGACATAGTAATGCCCGAGGCCCTCAGTTTGATCTTAGAAAACCAGATCCTGTCCCGAACCGCAAGACTGCGAACTTTAAAAAGGATAGGCCTGGTTTTATTGGCCACTGCTCGACCCATTCTGTGACATCGGCTTATGTCAGCTACAGTGAAGTCGCTTAGCTGTAGTTTATCACTAATCACTTTAGCGATAACCTTGGCGGTGTCCTCCTTCTGCTCCTCACTCACTCCATGCAAAAGCAGAATCTTCCTCCGTCCTCGCATCTCCATTTGATCAACACTACGGGCTAGAAGCTCCACTTGTCGCTGAAGTGTGTTGAGGGCTTGAGAGATGAATGCCCGGAACATGTTGAATTCAACTGCCAGGCCAGAACTTGTGACCGGTGATGGAGGGGCTTTCTGCAGTTCAGCTTCAAAGATGGACATCCTTGTGTGGAACAACTCCTTTAGATCACTCAAAGTGTTAGTCAGTGAATCCATAGTGTTGGTGTGATGTTAAAAGTATTTTGTAGTGAATATTATTGTAAGGATAACGCTTCACCAGCAGGTAATAACTATAAACTTTTAAAATATTTCATAAAATATTATAAAATACTATTAAATTAAATTAAATTAAATTTTAATTATGAGCGTTTTTTATTTAGTGTGAATTGGTACAACTACCCACATAAAAAAAACCGTTAAACTGTTTTTAGTGTTTTTCGTCGCAGAGAACGTCATTGTACGAGTCGGTAACATGTCTGCCACAAGCCTACGAGGTATTCCTCGAAGCGCTACAGTTTTGAGGCGCACCTAATGAGGCGCACCATTTTTATTCCTCGGAGCGCACCTTTTTGTAGCGCTCCCGATAAAAATTAAAAATATTAACTTTTTATTCCTCGAAGCGCACCTATTATTAACTTTCGAATAGAGATAGGATACTAACTGAAACTATCGATAAAAAGTAAAACACGTTATTTTATACAATTTGCAAAAACTCTATACTCCTAGACCAAAGATTGGTTTAAAAAAAAAAAAAGTTATCCTAGTTAGTATGGACAAAGACAACTGTATCAATCAGTACGTATTTAACCTCTGGCGATGCGGCGCGGGAGCACTGCACACATAAGCCGCAGCCCCGTCTCCCCATTGTATCCTAGATAGTCGCGTCAAAGGCGCGTTCGCCGAGTTCACACGAATCCAGCCGAGCATTTCCGGAACTTGTTTACTTAAAATTGCATAGTTTTGTTTTGTTGTGTTTAATAGTGCTAACACACGTTCGAATTTGGTACGGCCGGACAGACTCGCTTGTGTGGAGCGTGACGGACTCAACTGTGTAGGACATTATTATTATTAATTTTATTCCGTCTCAGTCCAAACAAGCGTGTGTAAGCGAGAAAGCATTTGGGAGCGGAGTCTGTCCGGCCGAAACAAATCCAGACGTGTGTGTTAGCACTATAACTCACAAGTTGCGCGAATGTGTCACGTAGGCTCAAGTGAAGCTATGAACTGAAGAAAGTTTGTTTATTTAAGAAAGTTTGTGCAAGGCAGTTTTGTGAGCATGGAACCAATTGCTGGATCAAGTAATAGAAACGCGCTAATTAAATATGTACAAAGCAGAAGCGGCAAGAAAGTTTTATTATATGATAATAACACGTACAGACCGATAAAAGTAAATAAACATGGGAACACTTTGTGGCGGTGTACGATAAAGACGTGTGGAGCCTTCCTTACTCTCAACGATGATGATGCACAAATGAGTATTTAAAAATTATCGATATAATTTATTACGTTTACTTCATGCTCTTCCCTATTTTTAAACGTAGGTGCGCTTCGAGGAATAAAAATTTAATATTTTTAATTGTTATCGGGAGCGCTACAAAAAGGTGCGCTCCGAGGAATAAAAATGGTGCGCCTCATTAGGTGCGCCTCAAAACTGTGGCGCTTCGAGGAATACCTCAAGCCTACAGCCTAGGTACATCAAAGTTGATTCGATCCTACATCGCTGAAGCAACTTTTGTATGAGTCAAAATCAAAAACTCAAAATATTTTTATTACAACTTGGATTAGTTGAAATAAAAATATTTATACATTTTTATTTTGACTCGTATAAAAGTTACTTTTGAATTGTCAGCAAAAATTAAGTCACGGGACTATAGGGACAGTTGTCAAAAGAGAAATCTCTGCCATCATTTGATTAAATAAAATAATTGGGTGTAATAAATGGAATAAATTAAAAATAAAATAAACCTTTATTAATACTATATAACTATAATTTACCGCAATGTCTCAAGACAAAAGTCTATGACCAGTGTGTGTTGCCAGTGATCACCTATGGGACCGAGACTTGGTCGCTCACAATGGGCCTTATCAGAAAGCTTAAAGTCACCCAAAGGGCAATGGAGAGGGCTATGCTCGGCATTTCCTTGCGTGATCACGTCAGAAATGATGATATCCGCAGGAGAACCAAAGTTACCGACATAGCCCGAAGAACTTAAGTGGCAGTGGGCAGGGCACATTGCTCGCAGAACGGATGGCCGTTGGGGCTGAAAAGTTCTGGAATGGCGACCGCGAACCGGAAGACAATATGTTGGAAGGCCTCCCACTAGGTGGACCGATGACCTGGTTAAGGTTGCGGGAAGGCGCTGGATGCGAGACGCACGGGATCGGTCAATGTGGCGACGCCTGGGGGAGGCCTATGTCCAGCAGTGGACGTCTTTCGGCTGAAATGATGATGATGATGAACTATAATTAGTTTAAGTGAAATTTATATCATGTACCCATCGGAAAAAATGGGAATTAGAATTACTTGATTATTATTCAATTAAATTTACTTCGTTGGTTCACGTGAAAAGTGTTTTAAAATCAATTGTTAGAATTATATCGTTATAGAAGATAAAAGACCTGCTGATTTTATGTGATAAAAACTAATCGTCACAAATGGTCAAAATAGAGACAACCCTAACACATATTTTTGAAAATCATTTTCTCAAAACCTAGGCCCAAGTTGCAAGTAATATTTTTATGTCAACAAGGAACCCTTATAGTTTCGCTCTGTCCGTATTCATATTCATATTCTTTATTGTACACAAAACAGACATTATAAATACAAAAAGATAACTTATGTACAAAGGCGAGCTTAACCCATAATTGGGTTCTCTGACAGCAAACCTCAGTGCTAAAGAGAGATTTACAAAATTAGGACAGTTAACAAAAGTGCACAACAAATACTAAAAAACATTTGAATTCTTACTAACTAAATACACTACACAAATACGTATACAATACATAATGCTTAAACATAATACATACATACATCTAAAATACATACATATTTATGCGTCATGTTGACAGGAAATGTTCCTTAATTCTTCTCCCGAATATCCCTAGTGAAGGGCTATCCTGTATGGAATGAGGAAGATTATTCCAGAGGCGGACAGCACGAACAGTAAATGATCCACCGTAACGACTTGATGAGTGGGGAGGAAAACGAAGGAGAAGAGATGATGAGGAGCGGCAAGGCTTTCCTCTCGGAACAAGATACTCAAAACGTTCTTTAAGATACGAAGGAGAGGTAGGATTGTGAAGAACAGAAAAGAGTAGAGAAAGAGTGTGGGTATCTCGGCGCTGCCGAATAGGCAGCCACTTCAACCGCTTCCGAAATTCCGACACATGGTCGTACTTTCGGAGGCCAAAAATGAAGCGGATGCACAAATTCTGCAAACGCTCGAGCTTATCAAGAAGTTCCTCAGTCGCATCAAGAAAGCAGACATCAGCATAGTCCAGAAGAGGAAGAAGAAGAGACTGAGCAAGAGTAACTTTAGTTGAGAAAGGCAGGAACTTCTGGAGACGTTTTAGAGACCGAAACGAGTAAAACACCCTCCTGCTTACTTCAGCAATGTGAACATTCCAAGATAGGTTGCAGTCTAAGAAAACACCTAAGCTTTTGACTTTTTTGGAGTAGGCTATAGCGACGGCATCATAGAAAACAGGTGGGAGAGACTGGTTGCTCAATAAATTGATGAAATGTCTGCCACCAACAATGAGAGCTTGTGATTTTGTTGGGTTCACTAAAAGTCCAAAACTTTTAGCCCACTGATAGATATTTCCAAGATCATTGTTGATGGCATCGATAGAACCAGTGAGCTCCTCAAGTTTGAAGTGGCGGTAAAGCTGCAAGTCGTCGGCATAGAGATGATAGTGTGAAGATAAGACCTTAGTGATAGCGTTTATAAAAACGGAGAAAAGAAGAGGAGAAAGGACGCCACCCTGAGGAACACCCGCATCTAAATCGCACCAGTCAGAGAAAGCCTCCTCTGAGCGGACCGATTGCGAGCGACCCCGAAGGTAAGAGTTAAACCACACGATTACAGGAGGAGATACATTAAGGGAGGATAGGATACCTAAGAGGATGTCAAAATCAACTGAATTAAAAGCACTGCTGAAGTCCAGTAGAACCAATACTGTAAGGAGTCTGTTTTCCATGGCCAGTCGGATATCGTCAGTTATTTTGACTAGGGCCGATACAGTGCTGTGGCCAGGACGGAATCCAGATTGATAAGGACTTAGCAGGCTATTAGAGGAGAGGTAATGAGACAGCTGATTATTGACAACACTCTCGAGGACTTTAGATAGGATTGGAAGAATAGAAATAGGACGGAACTGGGATACTGATGAAGGTTTAGGGACCTTGGGTAGAGGCAGAACATGTGCTTTCTTCCAAGCTGAAGGAAAGCAGCCAGAAAAGAGGGAGTAGTTGATAATGTGGACGATAACAGGAGTGAGTTCATTTAGGATGGGAAGAAGCATCTGGAGTTGTAGACCATCATCACCCACAGCCTTCGTGGATATAGATGTGATGGCCCGCTTTATATCTCCCTCTGTCACCGGGTGAAATGAGAATGAAGTACACATTGGCAGAGGAAGTTTAGAGAGATTGTTTAGAGTGGATGCTTTAACGTTGACGTCAAGAGTGACAGGGGGCTTCGCGAAATGTAGATTAATTGCGTTAAGGTCAATATCAGGCGTGCTGTCATCAGCAGCTTTACCGATACCAAGGGATTTGAGAAATTGCCATACTTGTGCTGTGTTGAAGTTTTGAACAGAGTTGTGGATGTGGCGCCTTTTAGCATCCCTACACATACGACCGCACCTATTACGCAGCCTCTTGTAGAGAGACCAGTTCTCATCAGTAGGATCCTTTCTGTACCGCCTTTTAGCCTTATCCCTTTTCGACATTGCACCTTTAATGCTGTCAGACAACCAGGGAGCTGGAAGATGCTTCACTCTGACCCTTTTAAGCGGAGCATGCTCATCAAAGAGTTTCAACACTATCTTGGTTAGTTCGGCTACCTTACTGTCCAAGTCATTGCTATCATAAACAGGAGACCAGTCAATATTGCCCGCGTCTTCTCCCAAGCGATCCAGGTTAATGTTCTTGAAACTGCGAAGGAAGAGAAATTTAGATTTACGTTTAGGAGGGCGAATTTTATACGAAAGATAAATAAGATCATGGTAAGAGAAGGAGGCAGAAAGTTGCCCGTGAGTGGCAACTTTGCTTGGGTCGGAAACTAGAATAAGGTCAAGAAGTGAGGGGTTGCAGTGAGGAGCATGATGAGTGGCGTCAAGCTGAAGAATTTGAATGTTGACAGAAGCGACCAGAGACCGGAGTTTACGGCTGCGCACATCATCCTTTATCAGACAGGTGTTGAAATCCCCGAGTATTATCGTGTGGTCATATAATGATGAAAAATATTCTAGTTTTGTTTCAAACGAAGAGAAAAAATCTATATGGCACGAAGGGCTATAGTAAACACCTACTAGTAATTTTGTGTGATTAAATGTAACTTCAATAAAGAGGTGTTCTGCAAATTTTGAATAATTACTCGGGGACTGATCAACAACATTGTATGTAATATCTCCACGGAGATAGATGGCGACTCCGCCGCATCCCCTGCCCGTTCTGTCATTACGCACAAGCCTGTAGCCGGGCAGTGAATACTGCGTTGAAGGAAGTGCAGGTTTGAGAAAAGTCTCCGAGACGAGAACAGCATGAATAAGATCGGAGTCGAATGAGGATAATAAATCGGAGTGATGAGCAGGAACGCTTTGAGCATTTATATGTACTACATTGAAAAATTTACTGAAGCAAGAAAAAGCAGAAAACAGTTGGTCGCGTAGGTGAACAGAATCATCACTGAACGCACTAGCACAGCTCTCATCAGATGGACAAGAAGAAGAACAGGAAACAAAACTATTATTAATATGACCTGACATGACACAAATACCTATCTAAATATTAAATAAAAAATATATATACAATAATAATAACAAAACTATTAAACGTAAATAAAATAACAGTTAACGCAACTGCCATTTCGAAAATCCTCGATGCACTCGTTAAACAAAGGTCAAAAGACTATTACCCAAATCAGTAAACTTAAAATACAATTATTGAGATAAGTTTCCGAACGAATACTCCAACCTCAATACATCAGTGGTGACTGTCAATGTCAAAGTCACAAAACTCACAACAAAGAAGTCATATCAAATAAAATATATCAAATTGTTCAGTGACCGACACAAAGAGATAACCAAAAATAGATTATGGCAAATAAATAGGCTGTGGGAGCGATTATTTTGCTTGCCTACGTGATGATGCCTTATCCGATGATGCAACAGTTGATGTATTCGCCGGGAACCGCGCAATGAGCTGGAGAAGTTCAGCCCCCGTCTCAATTTTGCGACGCGACTTGTCCGGGAGTAGAATGACAATCTTGCCCTCGGAGGTCCAACACTGCTTCACACTGAAGTGTTTTCGAGCATTTAGGAACACGTCATGTCTAGGCTTTGTTAGGAACTCCGAGAAAACCAAACCAGAGCCCTTCAACAAAGTCTTGGCACGCCAAACATCACCACGCAGGTTATAATTAGCAAACCTAATTAGAAGAGGACGTGGCTTGCCTGAGTCCGCTCCCAAACGATGGCACGATGTGATGTCCGCAGCAGAGATGTTTCCCAACTTCATCTTGTCAGTCAGCGTCGATATTGCCCGGGAAGTGTGATCCTCATCCTTCTGCTCAGGAAGGCCATGAAGAAGCAAGACCTGCCTGCGAGACACCATCTCATGCCGATCCAGTCCTACAATCAGCAACTCCATCTGCGTCTTCAGTGCGCTCATTGTCTTCCAAATAAGGCACTTGAACTCCATGAAGTCCCGAGATAGGCTGGCTATAGTCTTGTGGGTGGCCTCATTGCTATTGACATTTTTCAGGTCCTTTTCATAGGTATCCATGCGTGCAGTAAAAGTGGCAGCAAGATCCTCCATACAGTTTGACAGCTTTGCATAAAGGTCCATCTTGTGATCTTGTTATGGTGCAGGTCAGGTGAAAACGAGAGGAGTGTTTAATGTGCAGTGAGTGCAGCCGAGGATAATTAAGAGTTTTAGTGCATTTGCACAATAATAAATATTTTTAAACAATTATTTATCTTAAAAAAACTGAGAGCTCTAAAAAAGTTGTGTGCACTTAAGTCTGTCCGTCTGTCCGTCCGCAGTTTAGCTCAGAGAATCTAAGTACTAGATAGCTATAATTTGGCATGGTTATACATATTAATAGTTCCGACAAAGTGGTAACATAAAATCATGAAAAAAATTTTTTTTTCGGTTTCCTCCCATAGACGTAAAGTGGGGATGTATTTTTTTTTCTCATCTATCCCATGGTGTGGGGTATCGTTGGATAGGCCAATCAAAAATATTATGGGTTTGTTAAAACCATTTTTCGATTCAGAGATTCGTTTGCGTAAAATTAAGCTTTAAGTTGCAAATTTATGTTAGAGTCAAGTGTCCCCCCCCCCCCTGCCAGCGAAATGGTTGCTCTTGGCTATGTGAAAAAATTCACGGCAGTAGGAAATATAACGAAATCAAAAGGAAAATTATCACGGATAACAAGGTTTTACAAGTTTACGAGTAATAGTCGACCAACTTATAAAATGTACTTGGAACAGTAAATATTTTGTACAAATGCCATTGAAAAATTACTTAAATAACGTTGTTAGCTGTGTAAAACAGATAGTAAATATATGCTTATGAACCATGTAAAAATAAAATCATAACATCCTTAATAATAATGATTTCTAAATTAATAATGTTTAAGCTCGAATAACGCATTGGAGTGGCCGGAGTCGTTGGCAGTACCAGAACGTAGTCCATACGGCGCATGCGCGCGGTGGAGTCTATTTTGTGTTAGTGCAGAAGTATTTTCGACGTTTTGTAATTAAAACGTAAAAGTAAGTTAAATTAGATTCGATTTCCAAGCAAATTACTTATTTTCTTTTGTCGATATCCTTCTATAAAGTCAATATTTGACCCGACTTCATCACTAATTGAGTAGCGTAAAACTTTCCAGAATGCAATAGTGAATACCGCAGATTAGAGGATTCACCTATAATCTTCGGTATTAGAGGAGATTAGAGGTGAATACATACGATTTTTTTCTAATTCCGAAAGAGAAATAAACAAGGAGCGTGCACGCAAGGTCGCCAGGAAAGAACTATACCATTCCCCGTGGCTCTAACGCGCGCTCGTATCGGCTCCTTTCGCAATTCGCACCCGCGGTGGTACTCAAATAGATAATATTTTTCTAACTTCAGTTGCGAAGTTGGATTTTATAACTCCTTCTTCAGTTACCAGTTAGTCCTTATTTAGTTTAAGTCAAGAGTGAATAGATTACATCTAGGCAAGCGTGCTTCACCGTAGACAACATCATCGCTTACCATCAAGCGAGATAGTGGTCAAACGCGAGAATATAGATTTAAAAAAAACATCATCCTGTGTGGGCCCGTTTTTAGACTTTGTGAGCCGCTGAAACCGTCCTAATCCTAATGTTCATGTAACAACAACAAAACCCTCTTTTTAGTCCGCATTATTATGCAACTTCGGAACCCTATTACTACGCGTGGCCCGACACGCACTTGGCCGGTTTTATTATTGATTACTTAAACACGGCATAATTTTCTCCTTGACTTGCTTGCTTGAACTGCAATACGAACAAAATTCAATTGTTTACAGTTTTTTTTATACGATATTTTTTTGTTCTTTTGACCTTAAACGTCACAAAAACTTAGCGATTTTTTTAAAAATCACGTATTCAAAATTGGCACATGGGAGTTCTACTCGTTCATTTATAATGAACTATTAAGTAGAAATAACCAATAAAAAGCCGATGACACTTTTTTTGGGTCTATAAAACACTGTGTTCCGGTGCCCCCGTAGTCGAATACTTACGTTTGAGTGCTATAGGTATGGTTCGAAATTTGCCAGAAATTAAACAAAAAACGTTCATTCATTTTCTAATAATTATTTAATGTTATTACCTTACCCAATATATTGTAAAATAGACGAGGCCTTTTTTCAGATTACTCGGCAACTACTAATGCATTTCAAAAATTTACTTTTATGTTAAAAAAACCTACAAAAATGGTAGTATAACAAGCTACGTAAAGTATTAAAAAACCGGCCAAGTGCGAGTCGGACTCGCACACGAAGGGTTCCGTACCATTATCGCAAAACACTGCAAAAAAATCACGTTTGTTGTATGGGAGCCCCCCTTAATTTATTTTATTTTAATTTAATAATTATTATTTTTTGAAGAGAATATACAACTAAATATTCTGTGAATATTTCAAGCGTCTACCTGTTGCCGTTATTAATATCGAGCAAAAGACGGCAAAAATATCACGTTTGTTGTATGGGAGCCCCCCGTAAATATTAATTTTATACTGTTTTTAGTATTTGTTGTTATAGCGGCAACAGGAATACATCATCTGTGAAATTTTCAACTGTCTAACTATCGCGGTTCATGAGATTCAGCCTGGTGACAGACAGACAGACAGACAGACAGACAGACAGACAGACAGACAGACAGACAGACAGACAGACAGACAGACAGACAGACAGACAGACAGACAGACAGACAGACAGACAGACAGACAGACAGACAGACAGACAGACAGACAGACAGACAGACAGACAGACAGACAGACAGACAGACAGACAGACAGACAGACAGACAGACAGACAGACAGACAGACAGACAGACAGACAGACAGACAGACAGACAGACAGACAGACAGACAGACAGACAGACAGACAGACAGACAGACAGACAGACAGACAGACAGACAGACAGACAGACAGACAGACAGACAGACAGACAGACAGACAGACAGACAGACAGACAGACAGACAGACAGACAGACAGACAGACAGACAGACAGACAGACAGACAGACAGACAGACAGACAGACAGACAGACAGACAGACAGACAGACAGACAGACAGACAGACAGACAGACAGACAGACAGACAGACAGACAGACAGACAGACAGACAGACAGACAGACAGACAGACAGACAGACAGACAGACAGACAGACAGACAGACAGACAGACAGACAGACAGACAGACAGACAGACAGACAGACAGACAGACAGACAGACAGACAGACAGACAGACAGACAGACAGACAGACAGACAGACAGACAGACAGACAGACAGACAGACAGACAGACAGACAGACAGACAGACAGACAGACAGACAGACAGACAGACAGACAGACAGACAGACAGACAGACAGACAGACAGACAGACAGACAGACAGACAGACAGACAGACAGACAGACAGACAGACAGACAGACAGACAGACAGACAGACAGACAGACAGACAGACAGACAGACAGACAGACAGACAGACAGACAGACAGACAGACAGACAGACAGACAGACAGACAGACAGACAGACAGACAGACAGACAGACAGACAGACAGACAGACAGACAGACAGACAGACAGACAGACAGACAGACAGACAGACAGACAGACAGACAGACAGACAGACAGACAGACAGACAGACAGACAGACAGACAGACAGACAGACAGACAGACAGACAGACAGACAGACAGACAGACAGACAGACAGACAGACAGACAGACAGACAGACAGACAGACAGACAGACAGACAGACAGACAGACAGACAGACAGACAGACAGACAGACAGACAGACAGACAGACAGACAGACAGACAGACAGACAGACAGACAGACAGACAGACAGACAGACAGACAGACAGACAGACAGACAGACAGACAGACAGACAGACAGACAGACAGACAGACAGACAGACAGACAGACAGACAGACAGACAGACAGACAGACAGACAGACAGACAGACAGACAGACAGACAGACAGACAGACAGACAGACAGACAGACAGACAGACAGACAGACAGACAGACAGACAGACAGACAGACAGACAGACAGACAGACAGACAGACAGACAGACAGACAGACAGACAGACAGACAGACAGACAGACAGACAGACAGACAGACAGACAGACAGACAGACAGACAGACAGACAGACAGACAGACAGACAGACAGACAGACAGACAGACAGACAGACAGACAGACAGACAGACAGACAGACAGACAGACAGACAGACAGACAGACAGACAGACAGACAGACAGACTCTGGGAATATTTCATACACGCTGACGTGGGTATGCATCAAGATGTAGTAGCGGTGGACAAGGGATTCACACCGTTCTCCGTGGTGAATGAGAACTGGCGCAAAACTGTAGTGCTTGACACTAACGATCGCAGCTATGTATGGAAGAGTATGGAACTTCATGGACGCTTTTGCCGGGCCCTAGATGGATCCGATGTAGTCCAGTTATCGTCCATAGCCTGGCTACATTTCGGTGACCTCTATAAGGAAACCGAAGATATTTGTCTCAAATTGTGTGAAATTATAGACGAATTAGCCAATAAGTCTGATATTGTGGTGGTGGACCAAATCGAGAGGCATGCGATGATTGTTGATATTACCGTCCCGCTTAGTGGGAACCTCGTGAAAACCGAGAAAGATAAGCAAATCAAGTATCAGATTTGGCCCTAGCCTGTCGACATGTGGGATGTGAACTCAGCGGTCATTCTACCGATAAACGTGTCAGCCAATGTATTAATAGCCACGAACTTCGACCAACACCGTAGGAGGCTCTCGTTAGGCAGCTGGGTCAAGGACTTGATTCAGAAAGCAGTACTTCTAGACACGGCTCGTATTGTTTGGAGGTTGCTCTCTCTGGAATCCTGCCAGCTTGGACCCTGTTCCCGATACCGGTCTCTATTTTTTATATTTTTATTTGTACTTTTTTATTATTTTTATTAAGAATATTTAAAAATGTACATAATAAGAAAACTGACATATTAATAGTCCTCCAGACCGAATTCTGGCCACAGTGGCCAATCTCAATCAACGAAGAGTTGCCACCAGTGCGGGATATATTAGGTATCTATAGTGCACAAGTGCGCATGCACAGGTACACTCTCTCACTTTCATCCGATATCTTTCTGGTAGATAGTGGTGCTTACAATCTTGAGTCATGATGGTCGTAGTGTTTATAAACAGTGTGCATATTCATTACCACAGTATAACAATCCTTATTAAACATGTGCCATTACCTACTTAAGGCGATGTCATTTGCAGTATGTCCATACACCTAATAACACACTGTTATGTGACATGACCGCGGATATTTTCTATTATACGTTCACAACCACTTAAAACATTATTTACACAACGACTACTGACTAGTTACTAACAACATAAATGATAAATGATTTTATTTCTGTAAGTTGGTTTGTACAAGCACTTTTACATGTCGATCATATTTTTTAAAACTAGTTATGGTCGGCGTTTCCTGTCTGACTACTCTGAGAAGAAAGGCCGAAACAAACTCAGAGGTCACAGTCTCTTTTAAAGTCCAGACAAAATCTTGGTTAGATCATGTGAAGACCATGTAGACTGATGTCTGAAATGGTCTTTTGAGGAAAGAACCAGCCAGATTGAGTGGACCTGTCCAGTTAATGCACACATTTGTCATTAACCATATATATACCTAATGAAGTAAGACTATTTTAAATCTCTCTCTTTCTCTCTCTCACTGTTGGAATCTAACAGCAGCATATCTAGATGGTCTTGAACCAGTCTTGCTAATTGCTTGCCGGAGTTACAGTGGTTGAGAATCGCGGTGCGAGATTGATTTCAACAGATGCGACCTCTAGAAATCTATAAAAGCAATAAATGCCAAAAAAAAACGATCAACTATCTTGGATCTTAACAAATTAAATCAGAAAAGACAAGCTGCGGAGGAGTAAGTAAAAACTTAATTCCCACTTCCCATCATATCAAGCAGGAGACAGAACAGATCAAGGCCAATAGGCACAAATGAAGTTTACAACTGGGAAAAGCCCAGTTGCCAAACACCACGGATTATAATTAATATTTGTATAGTAATGAGTACTACTTTTAGGTTTTGCAATGGCTAGGGAAAGTGTGGCTTGCTCTCTCATAATTATAAAGTAGAATTAATCGTAATATGAGTAAACCAAAATATATCATCAAATTCTGCTCCGTATAGTTTAGCTGCGAGTTCAGAATCTTACGTTTGCATTGAAGAAATCTTAATTTTTATCATCACGGTCACATTTAGTTTAGAACTTCTAAAGCCGACTCAGGTATTGCCGGATCACAGTTTTTTCAGATTGATTAAAATTATGCAGCACTGGCATTCCTTACATGCACCCGTGTATCGGGCGTGGGGCAGGTGAACTTCTTGACAATATAGATGCCATAATTTTTAAGGATGTGCATTATTTTGTAGTTTTGGGATTTTCTTAGGTACTGGTATTGGTTTTCTGGTGGGATAATGCTAATATTTGTATTTAATTCATTGACATTTTATTAATGGGGCGCACGGTTGGCGCAGTGGTTGAGTGATTGACTGCTGCGCTGCGTATCGCGGGTTCGATTCCCGCACAGAACAAATATTTGTATGACCTACAGATAGTTGTTCCGGCTCTGGGTGTTTGTATAAGTGAGTTTATATGTTTGTAAACGCACCCACGATACAGGAGAAATACCATAGTGTGGGGCACCGATATAAAAAAAAAAAAGTTTGATTATTTTTATTTGGATATTTTTATTTGGAATGGATCTATTTTTTATTATAATTTAATGTTCATGAATGTAATATTATAGGCTACATAAGTCTAAAAATAAATGCTATTATTACTATATAGGTACAGGACAGATGAAAGTAAGTAGCTTTCCATAAATTATTATAAACCTGCCCAACGTTTATGTAATAGATAACTTGCATTACTGCACTCTCTATTTCACTTTCAAAGTAAGCAGTTATGGAAAATTGCAGGATAACGTGTTGAATTAACAGTAACTAAGGAACACGTTGATAAATATTTAAAGCAAACATTTTTTTAATGGGTGATTGTCTGTAAGTGTTGGGTTAGCTGTTAGTTTAGAGAGTAATTGTAATTATTTAATAGATAAGGCTTCCCAGCGAGCCATGGAGCTATATCCTGGAGTTTCGTTACTCGGACTGCGTAAAATCAGTTGCGTCAAAACTAAAGCCACGGATATTACTTAGAAAGCTGGGCAATCTGGACACGTTGCCGCATGTATGAGAAATAAGAACCGTAATTACGGTTCCCATTAAATGCCAAACCAAACCAAGGCGAAGTAAGGCAATTCTCTACTATATAAAAAAACAAACAGTACAGTATAGTAGTAACAGTGAAAGTTCCGTACTACACTTATTCAGCGCAAAGTTATTGTGTTACCTCTAAGTTGGGGTAGACTGTACTATACCTAGGTTTTAACTAGGTACCAACCGCAACAAAATATTTATTGAGCCAATATTTTATTTTATTTATTTGGGGGAAACCAGAACGCTTTCAGCATTGTCACATTGGATGCCAATGCTGATTCTCTGGCCAAAGAAAAGCCGAAACCTCTGGTTTCGTGAAGAGTCGACTAACCGTTTGCTTACATCTCGAAAACCTCAATAAGCACTCGGTCCCCATGGAGATAATGTTTTAGCCCCAAACGGCTCAAATATGTAGCTTCCAATAAGATTGTTGTATTTACGCCATTTGAGGTTTTCTGCAGCGTTCCCAGTAAAGCCCACCGTGCTAAGAAGATGGGACGGCGCAAGGGTGTCGACACATGTTACATCCCACAGCAAAGTCCTACCCACCTTCCCAGGCATTATGGTCATCCCGTTTGGTCTCTTCCTATCGTCGCGTGCCAAACCATTGGGTTCTTAAACAGCTGGCACATAATGCGGTGACAAGACCCTGACCTATCCGACCAGTGCACCTACTGCAATATTTCTTTTTGTTTAAGTCTTTTATACTATGTAAATTTTCTATGTATGTAAATAAACATATCTTATTTAATAAAAAAAAAACTTAATTAACATTAAAAACAAATAAAAAATCTTTGAAAATTAATATTGAAAACTATATTACATTATAGGTAATTACTTTTACGTTTGTAAAACATAAATGGGCGGCAAAAGGAGGCGGGACTTTGCTTAGAAGGGATATAATAATTATGTGGGCGTCCAAGCAAATAGGGTCAAATCTCGGCATTTTTATTTGCCGAGATTCACGCAGTTTTGTAAAGCTGAGGGCAGACAAACACAAGGTACGGTTTCAACTTCAAATGACTCATTAAAAAAATGTGCCAGTTGGCGAATATTTTTGTATAATCCTTATTATCCATTGACTATTCGAGATACTGAATCTAGTCCTAAATCAATCAACCACGACTGGACCGTTTTTACTTGCACGCCCACATATATGGGCTAGTTAGATCGGACTAGATAAAATATTTATGTAAAATTCACCACTTGAGACAATTAACATACCAAGAATAATAAACAATTATAAATACCTGCTAACTAAGTAAGAATGTCAAGCCAGGTCAAGACGGAACACAACTGCAGAGGAAGTGACATATCTGGTTGTATATAAAGCCTTGTTTGTCATTGTCCATAAGTGCGCACTGAGTAAACACCAGTGATTATTACTATCTAAGACGTGAGTACGTTGGTAATAGGCGCATTAACGGCTGTAGCGGCAGTGAGACGCATAATGCCTAGTAGATGACCCTTGATTTCAATGATGATACGCACACATTTCTCATTCAGTTTATTAGAGTCGAGGACGATTCGGGCAATAGAACGGAAAAAGATAGAAGCTTTTGAGATGTGGTGTTGGCTAAGAATGCTCCGCATACCATGGACCGCCAAGAGAACGAACAAATCTATTCTTGATCAACTAGGCATAACAGACTAACCTCACTCTGCTACCGAAGGATTCTCAGCTACTTTGGTCACATTGCCCGTCGGGAACCAGACAATCTAGAGAGGTTGGTGGTTATGGGCAAGGTGGCTGGTAAAAGACCTTGCGGCCGGTCAACTAACCGCTGGTCAGACCAGGTAACCGCCCTCACTGGACTCTCTGTTACAACCGCCCTGAGAGAAGCTGAGAACCGGTTGAAGTGGAAGAACATCGTGCATAAAGCCACGAGGGCCTTTCAGGGACACGACCTTCAGCAATGAAGAACGCGACCAAGAAGAGAGATATTAGAAAAATAAAATTATACCTTCCTTTCATATTGGTCCTGTGACTAAGGTCCGTATTCCAGATGCTGATACTAGACACAAACTCAAAATTGGCTACATACCATCAACTGCCAACCAATCATAACTCTCGAGTTTGGCATAGGATTCTTCAGCTTGACATAATAATTATGTATACTCAATTGAGCAAGAGCCCAGACGCTCCAGACGTTACAGAATTCTTTCTACACAAAATATGTGGTAGGTATTGAATGAAAATGAAAGTCCAATTTAGCAAGTACGAGTACGATCCAAGTATATGCTAACACTACTCAATTCCACTGATTTTGTGTTAAAGAATTCAGTAACGTGTGAAGTGTCTAGGATCTTGGACTTGAGCACGTTATTGACAAAAGTTTGAGTTGAGTTGAGTATAAGCATGAGCATCTGGAATACCGGCCTAAGGACTGTTTTACCATCAAGCTGATACTCCTATCTGAATTTTGGAATACTCTAAAAAGAATGTGTAAAGTTGCCAGAATTTGCCTCCCACTGTCTAGCAAGATGCAGTGCCAAAGCTTGTTTATGCTCAAGCGTTTTGATGCTCCTGTTTGTTTCATATCGCGATGTGTTTAGGGTTGTAACTGAACTCCTCCTTCACAAGTGAGGAACTTCCACAAGAAGTCATACCTCCGCAGCCGCATGCGTCGACGCAAGTTTCCAAGGAGGCCTGCAAACCCTATAAATTCATTAAAAAGATCCTTGTTGCTATATCCGAGTTTGCACCACTCAAATAAGTGTTGTGGGCCAGTCTGGCAAGTAATGGTATTAAATTTAAGTTAGAAAGGATAATAAAAACGGAAGATTAGCTAACAAAATTATCCTTTATTTCATAAATAAATCTCTCACTTATATATTAATTTAGGAATTTCCAATAAAAGTAGATATTTTTGTAATTTTCACTGGTAATCGGTAAAGCTTTTTGTATGTAGAAATTAGATACGTATTTGGTTTATTCTTTAAGGAAATCCTGCCATGCCTGTTGGTATTTGCCTTCAGGGTCGTACGTAGCCACCAGCTGCTTCCAAATGTCGGGATGGTTTTTCTTCACTTCTTTAGCCAACGCCTTGCCTCCTTGTTTTTGCTTGTCCGTACATTTGGCACACCGAGTTTCCAGAGCTTCCGGCAGTTTTTCTGTAAAAGACAAAACAAATAAAAAAGTTAATTAAAAATATCAAAAAACCCGACTGTTTAAAAAGCAAACTAAAAAGACGTAAACAAGAAGAAAATCATGCTGTGCAGTCGGAGGATACGTATTCGCGAGCTGGCGGAACAAAACCAGATGTATCCTCCGACTGCACAGCATGATTTTCTTCTTGTTTACGTCTTTTTAGTTTGCTTTTTAAACAGTCGGGTTTTTTGATATTTTTAATTAACTTTTTTATTTACATCTTTTTAGTTATTTTTTTTTAGAATTAGGTACATTTAAACATATAAGTGTTATATATTTTTGAAATCGCCTCTTAAAATCCTTTATTTTGATATCCCACACGATGGGTTTTGAAGAAAAAAATTTTTTTTTTCTCCACAAAATGGCGCCCAAAATCCGCCATTTTTGTTTTTTCCAATTTGAATGTAGCCAGTGACACTCGCAGGATTAAGACGAATCGATTGACGTAAGAATCATCAAAATCGGCCAACGCGTTTGGTCTCTAGAACGCCACATAGGAACAAACATACATACATACATACATACATACATACATACATACATACTTACATACATACATACATACATAGACTGATAAACACATTACCCTCCTTTGGCAGTCGGGTAAAAATCAATGGCAATCGTTTTACACAAAAATGTTGAATTGATTGTGAAGACATTTTTTATATAAATCATCTGCAGCATTCCACTTATAATTAGATTATAAAATACCTTGGTATGCATTTAATTTTTACCCGACTATGGCGAAGCCAAAAGTAGTGTTATGATTTTAACCTGTATGTAATATGTTCATCTGATACCTCATAACTTCTGAACTACTTATCAGAATTTGACAAATGAGGTATTATTAGAAGCACCTTGATCATCCGCTGATTATTATGACGTCACACTAATTGCAATATTCGTCTGGACAAAATAAAGTCATGAATAAAATAATAGAAGGGTATCGTGTTAGGTATCAAATGAAAGAGCTTAAATATGCACATTTCAATAATATAAGTATTACTAGTTTTTGTTCGCTGCTTTGATTTATTGCAAGTTGATATATGACCACAACTAATCTCTAAGAATAGGTTTGTTCTTGTTTCATAATTTTCAGAACGCGGTTTTAGTTTTTAAACTTAGGCACTCTTCTCATACAGAATCAGAACGATGATATGTTTTTTGCTCCTCAATTTTTAAATAGAACAAGTCGTATAAAGTGGACTTTATCATATTAAAATACTATTGCCTTAAAGCCAGTGAAGTGACTCATCGATATGTGAAAGTTCTGCTGTGATATGTCTGAGTGAAGCAAAGATATAGTGATAATAAACCGTGAAAAAAAACTAAAAATTTGAAATATAAAATAACTGCCGTGGGCACTGACCTACGACAACCCGCAGCGCGCTCGATACTCCCCGCACTTACCGCCTCTATTCCCCTTCGTCGCCTGAGCTGAGTATATCTCAGTGGACATAGCGACCAACAATTTTCAATAACTCGCATAGTGCTTCGGTGGCGTGGAGGTACAACGCAACTACTTCTAATCAGTGTGGCGTAGGTTCAAATCTCATTGAACCGACTGCACTTTTTGTGAATTAAGATATTGTCTTAACTGATTACTGATTTACGAAGCGTGTAACATAAGACAGGCAAGAAGAAAAAAGAAACAAAATGAATTTCTTCGAGAATATTACTATGCGCCGTACGCGTACTAAATCGGATTCCAACACCGACACTAACGATACAATAAATAATAGTACATTCGAGGATACTGTTTCCAGCCTACCCGACTTGTCTCATGATGACATTAATGATGCAAAACAGCAACAAATTACAAAGCTAAAGGAACAAATTGACAAGCTTGTGATAGATTTAAATAGCGCACATCAGGAAATCGAGTCTCTTTCTTTGGAAACTAGCAACCTTAAGCAAATAAACTTGGACTTGCAAAGAAAAAATGATCTTTTCTCAAAACTTTGCAGCCCAGTTAAAAAACACAAAAAGTTGACTCCCATAAAGAAATCCTTAAATAAGAACAAGGGAACACAAACGGAACCTGTAATTATATCGAATCAGGAAAAAGATAAGTCATCACCCTCTCGCATACATCATAAAACTAGCAGTGTTGGGACAAAACTACAACAAATCCCACTACATAAAAATGACAGTAAGATCTGTATCTTGAGTACCAATAGCAGGAACGACATTGTAAACATTGCCAAGCAAACCCTTCACAAACATTCGGTAAACATATGCCATTACATTAAACCACACTGCAATACACAGCAACTGGTACAAGACATAGAAACTAAATTGGAAACGTTTACAATGAAAGACTTCTGCATCATTTTAATAGGAGAGGAAGATTTTAAGACTACATGTGACTACCTCCAATTGACTCTTCAGTTACGAGCTACTTTACAAAAAGTGAATTTTACGAACATCATTGTTTGCACACCGACATTTTACTGCAGTAGCCAAAGAAATATGTATAATTGGAGAGTAGAGCATTTAAATAGCTTGCTGTATCTTGACACACTGACGTATGAGCATGCATATCTTTTAGACTCGAACAAAAATCTAGCATTTGATTCAACAATGTTTACCAAGCTGGGAATAGTAAATAATCATGGAATGCAGAAAATTTTCAAAGATATTGACGAGTTTATCTATGGTATTAAAAAATACGACTTATTAATGTTGGACGACGACATAATACCCGATAGTCAACCATTAGACTCACAGTTTTTTCTATGATACCTACATAAATATACTACACCAAAACATTGCAGGACTTTTAAATAAAGCTGACGCATTCTCTGTATGTATAGAAGAACTCTTGGCCAAAGATGTTGTCGTTGATGTTGTTTGCATAACGGAACATTTCATGATGGCTGGTTATGAGCAGTATCTCTCAATCCCGAACTATAATCTAGCTACTTGTTTTAGCAGGAAAGATACTAAAAGAGGGGGTTCATGTATCTTGATAAAGAATGGACCAACCAGCAACCTCCGCCTGTTATTTAATTTTATTCTCGCGAGCTTTTTCCGTTGTCATAGATGTGACTGAGTCGAGTCGAGTGGAGGAATTTTCCTTCAAGTAGACTTAATATTTTTTTACCCGACTTCCCATAAAGGTTTCTCAATTCATTATGTGTGTTCGCGGATAACTTCGTCGTTTATGAACCGATTTTAATGATTCTTTTTTATTGGAAAGGAGATACGCCAAGGGTGGTACCATGATAAAGAAACCAGGATCTGATAATGGCATCTCAGATAAATCAATCATTTACACTCAGAAAGTGTCATTTGGTGAAATGGAACTGATGAAGAAGACCACAGATGGCCACTGGAACACCTTAATGCTAAGCATGTCACGGGTACAAGATATATCGAATAGCTAACCAACTATGATGAAGAAAAACTGACTTATAAATAAATGGTACTGATGAAAATGGTAACATCGAACTGTTCTGATGATGAAGCCGGAAGGTAGGCACTGGAACTCCGAAATAAAACAATGGATCCTAGTCATGTTTGGGCTTATTGGAATCGTCATGAGATTTACTTTGGCTATAAATGATTTTCATGGAATTTGGAGGTACTTACCAAAACTAAAAGAGATAAATAAAAAACTTTCGAAAAACGGAAAACAATAGGTACCAAAGACACCGACTTCGGAAATGGGTATGCTACGTTACAAGTTGAACACTTTATTTCAATAAAAATGATGGCTCTAGAATAAATGCGGATAAGATTTTACTTAATTAAAACTGATTGCCTTACCTTTAAGTGATTTAACTTCAGGAGTGCAGGGTCCCTTGTTGAGCAGACACTTGGCGTAGGCTTGCAGCAATCTGTCGTTGCCCAGAACTTCAGAGAGGTTAAAGTCATCGTTGGTAGCCTCGTACTTGTCTTGTGCAAGCACTCCGAGAGCAAAACAAAGGGTAAGCAGAGCTACCTTCATGGTTAATAAGTAAGATAGGTGAATCTCGAACACAGTCTAACAGCTGAGTGGTGTTACTCGTCGATGTGTCCTATATTTATACGCATTAACAAATGCTTTATTTCTTAGAACAGACCACAGAAGGATAAATAAGTCGATCCTAATTATGCATGGGCATATTACAACGATAATTATCCGTTCAATGAAGATTGTTTTGCCGCATATTTCATGATTGAACGAACAAGCATTTAAAAAACATCTATAAAAACCTCCTATACGATGATTTACGTGATACCAGCTTCTGGAATGGTCTTGTGCAATCATTATTGTGATCCATAAAGTAGAAACTTACAAAGTACAAGCTGCTTTGCGCGGCTTCGCTCCCGTGGGCCACCCACAGGATTCATTTACGGGATTTTAAATCGGTCCAGTAGTTTCGGAGCCTATTCGGTACAAACAAACAAAAATATCTTTCCTCTTTATAATATTATTATTAGTATAGATTATTAAAATTGATTAAATTTATTAGTTACTAGAATAATTATTACAATTATTAATTTATTATAATATTAAATATATATTATTTATATTAAATATATATTATAATTATTTATTTATTAAAATTAATAAATTTAAGTACTCAAACTCTTCAATTAATATTATAAAGTTCACATTTATGATGCTCATAAGAGATAATTATTCGCAACCTATGTAATCATTTTACAAGGGATGCCCATTAATACATGTATATCTAAAAGCGAGCGAACCGAGTTTAAAAAATGTTTGTCCATCAATCAAGTTACGTTGCCACTTTATGCAGAATTGCATTAGAAATAAGGATGCAGGGTTGAGCGAAGCGAGCTCGAATATTCCAGCACCCGACTTGATATACGGAGCAAGGAATGACTTATGTCGTCCCTCGCAGTCTGCCGGTTTTTCATCAGAAAATCCTCGGGACTTGCAAAACCCATTTAAAGTAAAACTTATGATATCTAACGCCTCTATTCTGCTTATACGGGTTAAAGTAAGGAGTCCGCCTTAGTTTAAGGAAACGAACACAATTTCACATAATTATTTATTTTAAAATCACAAGGTTTAACTTAAAATCTTACAAATCTGCTCGCATTGTTTAATCATCGTACATAATTATTATTGACAGTGTTTATCGGGCATTTTTTTATAAATATAAATGCTAATTAGTCTTTTACATAACAGCGGAATCAATCAACGTGTAATCGCTTGCGCCATCAGGAAATACCCATAGTCACTAACTACACATTCATAGTAACTATTTGAAATTGAGCCCTTCATAGTACTGAGTTCATTAGTTTAAGAGGCCAGGTTATGCTGGTTTTTACCACAGATGTGCGGTCACATGTACGTTATACACTGCCTCAAGAATAAATAATTTAATTAATCTTAGTATCTTACTATACCTATAATAGGGATGTTACCTGGATAGAAAAATGATAATTCTATTTAGTCCATCAGTGAGATTATCAAATAATATTGGTCACGTATTTTTTGCTTTAGCAAATCAACAAAAATTTACAAAGATAAAGCGCATCAAAGTTCAGGAGTGGGGGCTTGTTACATCACTAAGGCAGTATAAAGTATACTAGCGGCGTGACGTTTCACGATATTTTATCGTCGTCAATTTATGTTTGCGTGTAAAAGAAAAAATACGTGTCCAATATTTTATATTACATGAAGGACAAAAAAAAATTCAGTGTACCTACTACCCTATTGTAATAAATAAGAGTATAATAATTTAAGAACAACAGGCTCTAGAATAGTGGCAGAAGGCGATAGTCGAAATGTCGAAACGTAACGGATTGATCACGTGATTTTTCGATCACGATTCATTCGATGATAGAATGTCACTTGTCGAGGCCTCCTATCTTGACCTAGTGATTACTTTAGTCACTAATCAAAAAGTTCATTAACATTTGCTCAGAATAATTATTATTGTAAATAATTTCACTGGGGATCTAGGGCTCTATACTAAGTTACATTCTAGCAGCGAAAGCGGCTGTCAAAATTGTCTTGGGATAGACCACGGTAGTGCCAATCCCGTACATTCTTAACTCAACAATAGTTATCCCTGTGACATTTATCTAGAGGTTCTGAAATCTGGTTATTTACTGGCCGGTGACTAAGAAGGTGTAAAGGGCATCTCTGTTGGAGCGGTCAGGGTTGTACTTGTCCAGCAGCTCGAGGAAGCGGGGCTCGCTCTTGGACCTAATGCCGAGGAGAAGCTTGCGCACGATCAACTTCTGTGCAGGGTTGCAGCGACCGCAGGCGGTGGCTAGCGTCTCTGGGAGTACACCTAGAACAAGTAATAGGAATACTTTAGTTTTCGGAATGCAGCTATTTAACCGATTACTCACATCATCATCCTGGCCTCACCCTGGTTGTAGACCAAGAGCTAAGCTATGTTCGTTTAACTTATTTCGCTCGGCTGAAGTATTTTTCCATACTTGAACGGTCTGCACACAATAATGGAAAGCTACCTCAACTATGCGAGTTAAGCAACTAAGGCCGAGTTTTTTGGATCAGATAGTTAACTCAACCAATGGTTAAATATGCTAAGAAATGGTTGCAAATTTCGTTAAAACTCCCATTTTCTTCAGTTGTTAGCCTCATAATAGTCAAATATGTTAGAGAGTAAATTGTTTGATCATTTGTCAGATAACCTACATTGGGACTTACGCTTACACCTAACTATACTAGCATCGCCTTCCGGTTGGTAGTACACTCGTACAACGAAATTAGCCTTAGCCTTAGCTTATCAGTCGAGCTTTTTATTTGATTTGATAGCTTAACTGACAAGCTAAAGCGTAGTTTACTTGTACGTGTGTGCATGTAATTGTCTATTTATAGGGCAAGGCGTAGTTTTAAACGGCGTCACCTTGTTGTTTGCAACGTTCCATCTTGACTTTTTATTTGATCTGAAGAGTTGGGTTAGTCCCACATTACCCCGATCCCAGTTGACCCCGTCCCGCTAAACCCCGATTTATTTTTCTATAGAAATTCAATCAAAAGTCCATTTAGCTTAAAAGTAACGTCAGCAGATAATATGTTAAATAAAATTTTATTATTTACTCAAATTATAATACTAGTTTTAAGGATCAGGAAAACATTATAGTCTTTCTTGGTTAAGGTAAATATTATAATTAGAAAATACAATATAGAGTCTCCTAGAGCAATCACAGCTTTTAACTATTATCACAATAGTACCTTTTTCAATACAGAAAATCATAATACCTACTCTACCTAGAACATTAACATCAACACACCACATCTTATTTTTTTTTTATTACTGGAGGTCCAATCACTCGAATTTTTATTTTGCCTATGTAAGACATAGGCATGCCTATAATAAACACTTTGTATTGAGTTTGTATTGTCCAGCCGGCCGCACTAGTTCTATTGTTCATTATAACTGGTATTGGCGCCCGCTTAGATAACATTTTTGCAACGCTTCTTGCCCGGCTGTGCTTAAAATATGAAATAATTATTGTTGTCATAAATTGTAAAGTATATTTGTTAAGCATGATTTGTGTATCCTTTAATTTATATGTTTGCTACATTTTATTCAAACTGTCATTACCTTTATTAAAACTATGATTGTGTAAAATTTCAGGTAAAGTACTTATTGGTCTTATGTATTTCAACAACATACTTTTTATGTCGACCGTATAAATTGAAAACGAGATAAAAATAAATGTAATTATATTTGTCGTTATTGGGGGTCTAACGGGACGGGGTCAACTGGGATCGGGGTAATGTGGGACTAACCCGAAGAGAAGAGTTGACTAAGGATCAAAAAGCTGAGCTTTAGCTTTTACCCATATTACATAAAATCGGCACAACTAATTTTCTTCTTTCATTCCGCACACATTTTTAATGTTCGTTTTTTAAATGAGGTCTATTTAATAACTGGCAAGCTATCATACACTTCGTTTTCTTTATTATAAAAAAATCGATATAATAGACCCGGTAGTTAAGGATGTTTATACGATATTCAATTATAACTCCTTGCACTCAAGCCTTATAACCTCTGCTCTTGCAAAAGATAATTTTGTTTATCAATCGGAACATTTTTTATAGAACAGACGTAGAGACGAAACATGCGGCAAACCTAGATGTTTTTGTTTTTCCGGCCTTCGGAAAAGTACCAGAGATTGATCATATCATAATTCTCCGTAGATGAATTAAGAACCTGTCAATCAGTATTTAAACTAATCACATGGTTAAAACGTTTTTATAAATATATTTTTTTACGTGTTTAACACACAGACACATAGACAGATATCTACTCGTACCAATCGAAAACATTTTAACTTAACGTAATAAATTTCAGAAAACATACATATATATTTTAACACTAGCTGTTGCCCGCGACTTCGTCTGCGTTGCATTAGTACATCGAATTGCTTAATTTTATATCGCACAATAATATTGTAGTATGTGGGCCATAATTTATCAAGACAGGCACTTGAGAAATTATTAGTTCATCATACAAACTTCGACCCCCTTTTCTACCTCCTTAAGAATGATTTCTGGGATAAAACCTACCTTAAGTCCATCCCAGAGTCACAAACTATCTCCATACCAAAATTCATCTAAATCGGCTCAGAAATTTAAGCAAGACAGACAGACAGAGTTACTTTCGCATTTATAATATTAGTATGGATAATCACACTTCACACTAATATTATAAAGGCGAAAGTTTGTGAGTGTGTGTGTGTTTGTATGTTTGTTACTTCTTCACCCTCAAATTGGATGGATGAAATTTGGCACAGACATAGATTATAGTAAGTAATAGCACATAGGATACTTTTATCCCTCGAATTTGTTCCCTCGGGATAAATTTCGACTTTCTGGCGAGTGAAGCCGCTGACAGAAGCTAGTAGTTATTTAACAAAGCATTATTGATTAGATAAATAGAATTTGTTGTAAATCAATTGTTTTCCAGTAAATGAGATGTAAAAATATACTTAGAAGTAGTTAATAAAGCTAAACTGTAATGTTTTATACATGAAAAGCAATAGAACTACTTCCGTGCTTAGCATTTATAGCATGGGTTTAAAATTTTCCTACATGCGTCGCCTATAAAGCGTAATAGACAAAGCATCTTCGAGTTTTTTACTTTATTGTTCTATACAGTGGCAGTTGACAGGGAAACAACCAGAACCAAGGAAAAAGTTGGTAGGAAGTCTACGTAAGTAAAAAAGTATCTTCCGAAGTTAGATAATTATCCACAATTAAGTATAGCATTTACTTCACAAAACCGGCCAAGTGCGAGTCGGACTCGCACACGAAGGGTTCCGTACCATTATCGCAAAACACTGCATAAAAATCACGTTTGTTGTATGGGAGCCCCCCTTAATTTATTTTATTTTAATTTATTAATTATAATTTTTTGAAGTAAATATACAACTAAAAATTCTGTGAATATTTCAAGCGTCTACCTGTTGCCGTTATTAATATCGAGCAAAAAACGACAAAATTATCACGTTTGTTGTATGGGAGCCCCCCTTTCATATTTACTTTATACTGTTTTTAGTATTTGTTGTTATAGCGGCAACAGAAATACATCATCTGTGAAAATTTCAACTGTCTAGCTATCACGGTTCATGAGATACAGCCTGGAGACAGACGGACAGACAGACAGACAGACAGACAGACATACAGACAGACAGACAGACAGACAGACAGACGGATCGCGAAGTCTTAGTAATAGGGTCCCGTTTTTACCCTTTGGGTACGGAACCCTAAAGAAGTCTTAGTAATAGGGTCCCGTTTTTACTCTTTGGGTACGGAACCCTAAAAAATGGAGAAAGATGATGTAAAATAGGTTCAGCTAAAATAAAAAGGTAACAGTGGGTCCAAACTGGAGAAGGGTTCCCAGAGACAGAAAAAATGTTGGAGGAGGCTTAAGCCAAGAGGTACGAGAACTCAATGATATTCCATAAAAGATACAACAAGAACAAATGAAAGTTTAGGATCAACGTCTTATTGATTGATTAAACATGGCATTATGCCAGATAACTAGGTACTTTGCATAGTGTTTACTGCTTCGCTGCGTGTTTGGTGAAAGGCTGGTAGCGAGCCAAAGTATGGTTTTACTATTTAATTTTGTATTGACCACAATTGGTGGCAATAGCACGCCGCATGACTAATTTTACATCTATTCCAGATATGCCACTCACCAAGCGAAGCATCAAGCAAAGATTCGGTTTATGTGGCCTAAGTAGGTTTGAATTTTTGGTAACTGTATTGAACAGTAAACCGATTGGAGTAGCTCGTGGCCAAACAACTGTCACATGGGTCGTTCTTCAAGGATAAGGCGATTTTAAGGCGATGATAGCTCAGTGGTAGTGACGTCGGATACCGAGACGAAGGTCGCGGGTTCGAATCCTACAATGAGCTTGAGCTTTCGGTGAAGGAAAACATCGTGAGGAAACCATAGCACGGTGGTAGGGTACTTTGTAGTACCCGCCTGGCTGGCAACCACCCTCAAGTTGAAAATCTGTCGCCAAGCACCTTCCGGTGTGTTCCGACAGCAGCACTTGAGAGCCAGTTCCCTTCTAGGCTTTGTGTGCTTACCACCATCGGCCACATCATCACTGACCACGGTGAGATTGTGGTCAAACACAGGCCTATACATAGTAAAAAAAAAAAAAAAAAAAGATAAGCACCGTTTTCTGAGATCGGTCCGTGGATTAGTGATCAGTCAATACAAATCGAGACTTAATACTCAATATATTTATTGCTTCCACAATGTGAACTTAGATGGTAGGTTACAAATTTAGACCATTGTGGACCCTGTCAGGTACTGCAAAAGTAGAAGAAAGGAAGAGTGGTTTTATATAACTAAGTACTTATTTATTTTGTAGATTGTAATTAGTTAAGTTTAAAATTTGTCATTTAAATATTCATTTACAATATAATATGCATTAAGTTAATATAAATAGTTTTGATTTATTAGGGAAAAAATTAAAATTTTGTTTTTGTTTCATTATTCCTGGTAATTTATTATATATTTTCATGGACATGAATAGTGTAATGGTTGAGTGTATTTTTAGTTAAAAGCTTGATTTACCCTTTATAGGATTCCATAACCAAAGGGTAAAAACGGGACCCTATTACTAAGACTCCACGATCCGTCTGTCTGTCACCAGGCTGTATCTTATGAACCGTGATAGCTAGCCATTTAAAATATTCACAGATGACGTATTTCTGTTGCTGCTATAACAACAAATACTAAAAATGAAATAAGATAAATATTTAAGTGGGGCTCCCGTACAACAAATGTGATTATTTTGCCTTTTTTGTGATAATGGTACGGAATCATTCTTGCGCGAGTCCGACCCGCACTTGGCTGGTTTTTAGGTTTAACCTATTTTATGACGTTATGTATATCTTGACTGTATATTTTCTCTTGTCGTAAACTAAAACTCCTCTGTGTCTGCCTCGGATAGCACGTTAATGTATTGGTCTCGGTTATAATTTTTAGATTAAAGTTTTGGCAATCGTTACGAGAAGTCAGAACCCAGAAAATGGGTTGTGCAGGCCAAATATACAGTCGCCCCATGTAAAATTAAGGCAAACAGCTGTCACCCCATCATGGCTGGGAGACGACAACACATATTGATATTGTATTAAAAACGAAATAACTCACGTTTAAAGTTCTTTCCATCCCTCGTACAGGGTCCCTTGTCCATGACGCACTTATAGTAAGCAAGCAGGATCCTGTCGTTCTGAATGATGGCGTCTGCGTTGAAGTTTTCATAGCGGTTGGGGCCCTGTGAGTAGCATGACACCACCACCGTCAGCACACAGAGACAGAGTAGCCAGTTCCTCATTGTTGTTGTTTATGTTTCTGATTTTTATCTGGTAAAAGAGAACAAGTCGTTATGAAACAAATGCATGGATATAACAAAAGTTTAAGTGCCTAAGTATAGGTAGTAGGCACGGAAACGTTAATTTATAAGGAACTAGATAATTGGTGATCAAATGATGTGGTATATGTAGACTGTAATCGGAACCATCTTCAATATATGGTAGAGGAAAGCCTGGACAATCAGTTGGTGGATTGCCTGTAAATTGTTATTTGGTCGAGTTTTTTACTTCAATCGAAACTTTATCTACGCTTGACTTTCGAGAGGTCCTTTGGACATCCCGTTAGCATCAAGTAATCTGTTACTCGTTCGGTTTCGTTACAAACAATCTGTTGGTACAGACGGAAACAAAAGTCGATAAACCTTTCGTGTGTTTAAGACGTGGATCCTATCGGATCATGTGTGATTCGGTAATTACAGGAACACGACCGGTTAAATCTATTGACTGTTACCTACTTTTAGAGATCATCTAAAATCTAAATATACATACAATTATTGAATGCATTGCTTTTCAGCATTTCATACATAGCCAAGACAATAGTTTTTAATTTCAGTTCTCTATGAACATTTTGCTCTTATAACGATTCATTAATCTGATGTGTTTATCAAATTTTGTTGCTGACCGTAAAATCACAGCGGTTTACTAAATTTCGCGCAAACACGCGTCAAGAATACCGTAAACACCATTAAGAATGAGATCAAAGAAAGTTAAAAGAAACAATAGCATCGCACATTTCAAGGTCAGGCAACGCGGACAGTAAAAGTAGTCGACTTTCTATAGCATCAGTAAAAAAAAAGGATACATTAGAATTACTTTGAATGGAAGACGTTTGCTACTGACGAATTGTTTAAGAAATACAACGTCAACAAAAAAGTAATTGGACGTAAAATATAGTAAATAAAAAAATACATTCAGCCAAACACAGAACCTCCTCCTTTTCTTAAAGACAGTTAAAAAGAGAAGGATTCATTAGAATTACTTTGTATGGAAGGCGTTTTGCTACTGAGAAATAAAGTCAACAAAACAAGAACTACGGACGTCAGATATTGTTAAAAAAAATGAGGACTCACTGGAATGACTTTTTACGGAAGGCGTGTGCTACTGAGGAATGTTAGGAAAAAATAGAGTAAACAAAACACGAAACAATTTGTCGTTAAATAATGATAAAAATAGAAGGATTCACTAGAATTACTTTGTATGGAAGGTTTGCTACTGAGAAATTGTCTAATACTGTAAGGTTAACAAAATAGTAAAAAAAAAACATGTTTGTTTACAAACCCGGCAGAATAAGAATATTTTTTTTAGTTATAAATAATGTATGCTTATGAGCTCATACCGTAAGTTGTTGTTCCGGTGGCTAGGATACAAAGATCAGAAAATAACACCTCTAAGTACAAGGGATAATTAAGTACACAGATATTTAAAGCACGATATTTTCTCAAACAAAAACAATATCATCTCAAGGATCATAAAGAAGATATCAAGCAACATGTATCCCGGAATCGTACACACCGAAAAAACGCAATCGAACAAGACCGTTTCTATAACTGAACTGCGAACGTCCGCTTACTTTCACAGCACTTTCTACAAAGCTTTTAATAGAAAAATACTCACCAAAGAAAGTTGTTCTTGCTGCTCCCGCGGCGTTCTCTGTCGCAATGGCTATGGTGACTTGTGGGCCCCTGGCTTGGGACCCAGTCCCCACGGAGGGGCAGCGGCGGGGTGCTATCTCAAACCTGTCTCGAGGTCGATATAACGGGATGCATACAAAACGCTACGAAGAAAGCACTGCACCCGCGCTGCCGTTGTTGATAAAATCCTTGCATGATCTTGTTTTGTAGTTCAAGTTTGACATGTGTGTTTGTTTGTTTTGTACCGTTAAGGATTCTGTATCCATAGTCGTTTGGTTTTGTTTTGGTTAAAAGTTTATGCACTAGGTAATTCAAATAACCGTACAAAAGTTGACGTCGGCTGTTGTAGTATTCAAAGTTAATTCCTTTGTTACTTACTACAATCAAAGTACACATTAGGTAACACAAATATTATTAACTTAAGTTTTCACTTTGTAATATCCCTTGGTAAGAACTAGTAAAATCTGGAGAAAATTTCGTCGATAACGTAGATACTAATATTAGGTCATCTTATTAGAAAAAGATAGTACGTTTAGGTTACGTTAGAATTAAAAAAATGAAGCCTTATAGAATCAATTCGTTGTCTGTCTATCAAGACCCTTTTTCATAGATGATATTAATTTCAATTTGATACATCCACGTGCTGGTGGATGTATCAAATTGAAATTAATATCAAATACTGAGGTCTGCGAGCTGGGGAAAAATCAAATTTCTAAGTGAATGCTATCAAAATATTCAACCATTTATGCTGCAAAAGACATTTGCAAGGGAATTATGAAATTTGATAATATGCATTGTCTTATAGCACAAGCAAAGGGATAAATACGAAGATCGTAAATTTTTACTTACATTTGTACACCCCTACCTCATAGGTGATACCTTTGTCGTTAGATAGGGACAACTGTTTTCCAACGACAGACTAAAGTTTGTCCTTTAATCCGATTAATGTTTACGTTACAGCAATTATCGGTTTTTTATAGTTTTTGAATTTTAGTAATGTAACCTATTTATTTTGGTGAACGAAGCTATTCGTACCTCACTTGGTGCACGAGTCCGACTCGGACTTGGCCAGTTTTTTAAGTTCATTGTATGATAAAATTGCGTCCGTGATGCATGGAGTTATCAGCCTTCGCGGTAGCTGATGTTGTAGGGTACTAACACATAGTAGGTACCAGGTGGCAATCAGGGCTATCCTATATACATGAGAAGAACTAGAAATAAAACACACAATTTTAGCTAAATACTGCTAAGTTTACATTACTTACGTTTATTTTAAGAATGGGAAAATGATTAGACAGGGTTGGACTGGTAATTCGGCAACATAGATCGAGACTAGCAGTGGCATCAGTTTGTAATAACAGGAAACTTGCACGAAACACATTTCCCCGAAAGAAATTAGTGACCCGATGTTCATACTCAGTGACCTCGAAAACAATTAAGATTACTCTATGAGGAAATAAAGAGTAAACACTGTTGGCGCCTAACGGACTAATTACCTACTTTACTTCTATCTACCAGTCTATCTGGGACTTGAGGCATAACTGGTGTAATGTTAGTATAATGTGCAAAATTGATGGTCCGTACAGTCGAAAGATCGCCGTGGCAGAAATGTGCACTGATTTCTGACAGACAATCAAACAAATCGGCTTTGGCTTTTTATACCCTGTATCAATCAGGGTCATCAACCTAACAGCCACCAACCTGCACCTTCCGTGGTCTGAAGGTAGAGTAGCCTCATACAGATCGGACAAAATATTAGATATTACGTGAAAAAAGAGAAAGAGTGGAACATTTTATTCGGTGAGGTCTATGAAACCTGCGCACATTTTACGCATTTTTTCCACCACCAGAGCAGAATCCGGACTAAAGTTGTGGTCTTAAGGCCAGTGGTCATAACACCTAGGTCCTGAGAGTTGTGGCGTATGTCTCATCATCATCAGCCTTTGAATGTTCCCACTGCTGGGACACAGGCCTCCTCTTTGAGAGGTAATAGGTAGTAATCCATCACGCGGGCCCATTGCGGGTTGGTGGATGTCACATGTCTTTGAATTTTTGGTTCTAGAACATGCCTGTTTGACGATGTTTTTCTTCACCGTTTTGAGAGCAGTGTGATGAAATAATTTACACAAAGTAAAACGCCTGCCGGGGTTTGAACCCACAACCTACAACTTGTTAGTCGCGGCTATTACCACTGTACCACCACTGCTCAAATGCGTATGCGTGGCGAAGGCATACAATTTTATGTTCTAACTTTTAGCTATAATATGTTTCCAAGAACATTTTAAAAAGTAGTAGTTTAAAAAGTGTACATTCAATGGAGACCAATAACATCCGGCAAATTAAATAAATTCAACAGCACTTTATTCATTAAGTTAAGGGATCAGGGGGTGACCATCGCCCCCTGTAGGTTCCCGAATTCTCGAGGCGGGGGGGCTCAGAAGCCATGGCTTGGTTACCAATTGTGAAGCGAAGAACCCGAGGACGGGCCGCTCGTCAAAGCTTTTGCCGATTATTCTGACGACGTAGCGGCCAACAAGTAGGTTGCGGTGGGCCGCGATGTCGTACGGAGCATCCCTGGTCCCTTACGATATCGCGGCTGAGGGTTGGAGGCCGCGGCGGGAAAGGAGTGCCGGTATGACGGAGCGCCGTTCTCCCTATCTTCCGCGGCCTGGACGGGGTCACCACCGTCTGATGGCGGACGCGGTGGGGCCGCAGGGGAGGTCCCTATCCCCTGAGGTTTTTCTATCGGTCAGAAACATTGATATTTTCGATATATCATATCGTAAGAAGAAAAGGACTTTATTAGGAGTAGGAGAGGCCGAAAAGTGGTAGGTAGTGGGACCACTGACCAGACCCTTCACAGGGGGACCAAGGGTGCCATACACGGGGTCGTCAGGCACCCATGTGCTGGTCTGGTCCCTGGGGCGGTCACGGCGTGCAATGTGTTCTGATGCGTTGGTGATGGGGTTAGATTCCGCAGGGCACCCCGGTTTCTGTCTGAGTACTGGGTTACCGAGCTCTGCTCGCGTGAAAATGGATAAAACGGCGATTTCAATAAATGAAATCTAGCTAGATCGATGTATCGCCCCCGAAACCCCCTGCATACTAAATTTCATGAAAATCATTGGAGCCGTTTCTGAGATGCAGATTATAATACATAGATACATATACAAGAATTGCTCATTTAAAAGTATTAGATAAGATAGATAGATTAGATAAAACGGTTTTAAAATTCTCGGTGGCGCTGCAATGAGTAAACTCACCGCGCGACCAAAACTTCAAATTTCATAAGACGATGAAGTTTTTTTGTATTATTTGTATGTACCGTACAGTAAAATCGGCTAAATGCCAGATAACGGCATTATAGCTTTAGGACGGTTGATCTGAGACGGTTATTCGCCCCATTTTGTATGAACCTTCTTTGTGAGACATTGTGCTACCAGGGGTCTTCTGCCTAAGGATGACACTTTTACAATAAGGCACCTCTTGAGCTTGCTGAGAGAAAGACTTGCTGAAATTCTATCTGCGAGTGTCAGTGTCAGATGTCAAAATGTTTGCATTCAACATAGTGATGTCCATGTACAAAAAATATCGATTGCTTTTCCGATTTATTAAATCAAAATATTGTATCGATGTTCAACGATATATCGGTCAGAAACGTTGATTTTTTCGATATATCATATCGTAAGAAGAAAAGGACTTTATTAGGAGTAGATAAGTACACCCACCAAAGTAAAACCAATCAACTTTATTTTTATGAATCCCAATAATCCTATCTGTAGAGAATAATACGTATTTATTAAAGACTAGCTGACCCCCGCGGCTTTGCTCCCATCAAAATTATAGCCTATGTTACTTGGGAATAATGTAGCTATTCATAGGAGAAAGAATTTTTAAAATCGGTCCAGTAGTATCGGCGCCTATTCGGTACAAACAAACAAAACAATCTTTCCTCTTTATAATATTGGTACAGATAAATTATTAATTAAAGAGAATGTTTGAAAACGGTACGCTACCAATAGCAATGAACACACCTCGCATTAATTATTTCTGCGATTAATGAAAAATAAGCTACTGCCCAAAATTTTTGTTGTCGACCCTGTTTGTTTGTGTGTTTCATTACTCTAAGTAGAAGTAAGAAAGATGTACTTTTAACTTCGTACGATATTTAATTTTTCGGATAAAATATTTCGTTATATATTATATAAAGGGTCTTTCAACAAGGACGGGTCGATGTTAAAATTGAATAAAACAAGATGTGTGTGAGATATTAACGAAATTTATTTTTTATTTAAAAGGCCCATTTATACCAATTATGGATGGAATATGACATCGTTCAAATGTCCGCCGCGGCTTCGTATGGTGGCACGAATCCGAGAGGTCCAATTTTTAATGACTCTGCTGCATAGATCGAGCGAGCGCTACAGATCAATGATAAACAATTTCTTTTGGCTTGAATTGAACAATATGGACGTGAACGTTATGTGGTTCCAGCAAGATGGCGCTACTTGCCACACAGCGAACGGCACAATCGACATTCTGCATGAACGGTTTGAGGGTAGACTTAGAGTTCCGCTAGACTTTTTCTTGTGGAGTTTTCTGAAGTCGCAGGTCTATGCCAATAAACCACATTCGACGGTTGCCCTGAAAGCCAACATAACGCAGGCCATCGGATTCAGCTGGATCTATGAAACAGAGTCATTAAAAATTGGACCTCTCGGATTCGTGCCACCATACGAAGCCGCGGCGGACATTTGAACGATGTCATATTCCATCCATAATTGGCATAAATGGACCTTTTAAATAAAAAAATAATTTCGTTAATATCTTACACACATCTTGTTTTATTCAATTTTAACATCGACCCGTCCTTGTTGAAAGACCCTTTATATTGGCTTCAAATGAATTGATAATATCGAATAAATTCGATATATCAAATTAATGTTTCAATATTTTATTATATAGGAATCGATTTATATCGAGCATTCCTAATTCAACACGTGACAATTCAATAGCGCTTGCCAATCCCATACAATTTTGATTTTTCAAAATTCACTCTTGCTGATAGAATGTTTATTTATTTATTTATTATATTCTTTATTGTACACCACAAAAATATATACACAGGACAAAACACATAAAAACAAGTGTACAATGGGCGGTCTTATCGCACAGGGCAATCTCTTACAGATAACCTTTGGATGAACTGAAAGAGAGGAGAGAAATTTAGGGTTATCAGTGTACAATAATTATATCTTAAACAATAATAAATATACATAATAACATAAAATACATATATAAAATAATACATAATTGTTATGTATGCAAATATGAGGGTGGTTGCATCCACTCCTAACAATAAAAGACGTGTTACTTGACAAATATACTCAGTGTGTTTCCAGCTAACCATTGTTTCACTTGCTACCCTTGATCGCATATCCATCAGTGGCGACGAGTACCCGCGAAAAAAAATAAAATGCCTCATTTTGGAATTATATCAAGTTTTGATCACAATATCCATACGTGGCAAACTTACAAACAAAGGATTACTCAATGGTATATTGCGAACGACATCGACGATGCAAAGGATCCATCGGGTGTGAAAAGGCGGGCGATATTGCTGAGCGCACTCACAGACAGCACTTACAAACTAGCAGCTGATTTGGCGTTCCCGAAGGAATTAACTCAAGTGCCATATGAAGACATCTTGATAATCCTCGACAAGCACTTTGCCCCAAAAAAATGTGGTTTTGGGGAGCGGTACAAGTTTTACGCAGCTACTCAAGACGCGGAAGAAACGTACTCTCAGTGGGCCGCAAGGCTCCGTGGGCTTACTACACATTCTAACATATAACAAAAATATAACAGAGAAAGGAGAAGACTAATTATAGCGAAAGGAAATGCTCCTTCTCCATTTTTTTGAATGTTGGTAAGGATTCAGCACTCACTTCAATAGGTAGTGAATTCCACAAACGAGCTGCTTGAACTGTAAAAGATTTGTCGAAGAAGGATGTGGAATGCATACGTATACTTAATTTCAGATTCTCCTATAATCTCAAGGACCTAGAATGTGTGTCACAAAGGAACTGAAACCGTTCTTTAAGATAAAAAAGACTAGATGGATTAAAGAGCACGTTGTATAGCAAAGAAAGTATGTGGGCATTCAGAAGGCGAATAGGAAGACATTTGAGCTTGATTCGAAATTCAGAAACATGATCATACTTGCGCAAGCCAAATATGAACCTGACACAGAGATTTTGAAGTCGCTCAAGCTTGTTCAATTGGTCTTGGGTGATATGAGAATTTAGAAGAATATCGCTTTGTCTATAGTCTATTCGCTGGGGGAAAAAATAAAAGGTAAACAAACAAATGTCAAACGGTTATAGGTAATCCGACTAATTTAAAAATACAACCTTTCAACGTAAAATGGTTACTGTTGTAGCACTCTTTAATTTATTATCATAATAGCTCCGAACTCCAGCCTTTCGAGATGCTTTTTTATTATTTTCGGGTTTTGGTTTTAATAATAGCTAACTGTTACCTACCTAGTTTACTCATAAAAAATATTGATATTGTTGTAAATGTTTGATATATTTGTATCTTCTCGTGATATTACGCGATTATTGATACGCGCGTAGAGTACAGGCGTTGACCACGAACCATATTTTCAGTACTGCCTCTATAGGAGTTAGTTCGGTCCAAATATGAACACATTATGTGGTAAGCTACTTTTAAATTGGAGCTGCAATAAGGATGGAGCTAAGGAGGTCATTGTGCAGATATCTTTCTAGGGTAGGTGAATGTCCTGAGTCTGTTGTTCTTAAGCAATATAGAGGTCGATCTCGTAAAGTCCGCTTGAAAAAGTAGTGGATTAGGAATGCTTTACACAATTTATTATTACATATATCATTGATCTTATAATAAACATTATGTATAATTATTATACCGGCAGCCTTATTGCGTAATGAATTCGGAAAGAGCAAAGGGCAAAGTGTATGAAAAATCAACCAATCACATAGACGGAAAGTCGCATCGCGTCATTCATCTCGCATGTGATTGGTCGACCTGCAGGGTCATGTTATAGATTAAGTAGGTAAGTCTGCTCTTGTTTTTCTGCGACCGGTTTCGCTTTACTCTATCCATTCGCATAATATAACACAACTCTCTTAGCATTCCCATCCTTTTCGTGACCCAACATTCTGATCGATACAACAGCACCAATGTTTTACGAATATCGCCTTAGTTTAAGGCAATGCAAGAGTCGTAGATTCTTTTCATGACATGCCACCATTTCATCTATCTAGTGTTAATTCTGTGCTTGACAGTTCACCATCGCTTTGCACGAGGGAACCATGCAGGATACTGAAAGTTGGAGCAAACCGGATGAAGTGCGCCATTTAGCAAAATTTCCTTATATTGACCCAATTTAGTTATGTGAGATCTGTATCAGATGCATAGAATTTCATAGAAAGATTTCAGAGTAAACACTGCACTGGTTAATTTGTAGCTATACTGCGTTGTCGTAAAACAAATAAACACTTACGTACTTACTTACTTGTGTTTTGTATTCATCGTACCTACCTGTATCTACATAGGTACTATTCTGGGAAATGCAGTTTCTAAGTAAAAAAGTTGCTCACCCTCATCATCATCATCATCATATCAGCCGAAAGACGTCCACTGCTGAACATAGGCCTCCCCCAAGCGTCGCCACATTGACCGGTCCCGTGCATCCCGCAACCAGTGGATCCCCGCAACCTTCACCAGGTCATCGGTCCACCTGGTGGGAGGACTTCCAACGCAACGTCTTCCGGTTCGCGGTCACCACTTTTGGTTGGGTTGTTGCTCACCCTAGTTATTTATAAACCAAACCGTGCGAGCTTTTGCCTTTTTTATCGACTCCAAAAAAAGGAGGAGTTCATTTATTCGGAGTAATATCAGTTTCAATGTTAGTTAGTGCAGCGAGTCCGCATAATTGGATGAAGATGTGTTGTTCCGCGGTGAGTTGGGTACACAACTATGACGCAATCCCGGGTAGAAACTGGAACTGGAAATTGGAACGCGAAAAAAGAGGTCAAAGAAGATCACTTTTCAAGCAGTTTTCTTTTTTCTTTCTTTGTACACCCACATACATAAACTGACGCCTATTTATCCTATGGGAAAAGAAATTATAGAATACAACCTGCTAAATCGAAATAAAATAATTCAAACAGTTTGTTAAACTGAATCGCCTTCTTATATCCAATAGCAATTTCACTAATGTTGCAGCAAGTAAAGTGGTAGGCGAATGGTAGTATGCAACATCATGTACGTTTTTGTAAGTTTGCCGTGATTTATTGTTTTAATTTATGATAAGCCCGCTCTTGATCCAGATCTCGCTTGATTGTAGGCAATGGATAAGATCAACAATGGAATGAGTCTAGAAGGCCCCTGTCAACTCTTGCTTTGATGGTTGGAGGGCCATAGGCAGGTAGACACACAGATGTTTGTAGAGAGTTCTACACTTCGGCTGAACGTATAATAAACGTCTAGGAGAAGATGTTAGAGACTATTTGGTATATCAAACAAATGCGGATGATACCCTGCAGTACATCTGGTAGTGAAAGGGAGATGGTGATATCTGGTGATGATAATAACGACAAAATTAAAAAAAAAAGTCTATATAACATACCTTTCAAAAACTTTACTTACACTTACTTAACGAGATGCCCCCGTGACTCGAAATGCTGTTGGTCATTTGTAGATGAAGAGAGATGGCAGATATCTGACACCAGTCATGCCAAGATATACGTGTCACCCGGCTACTGGATTGTGGAGATCAGTAAAATAGGTACTGTGTTTCAGCAGTATCCAGTTAGACTCGAGTCCAACCCCAAAATAGTTGGAAAAAGGCTAGGCCAATTTATTGAAGTGATATGTATGTGCAGAGTAAAATTATGTTTTAAATTTTGCATTGAGAAACGTCCTTTGATAAATGATGGAATTGATTACCTACCTTAATGATTATCTATTTATAGTTGAGCTTATGATGTGTAGGTAGTTATATGAAATATTATCTAATGACTGGCGTTAGTGAATATAAAATAAATGATTTGTCTTGTTTATGTCTAAATTCATATAAATATGTGTAAAAATATCATAAAATAGCGGTTTGTTATTGAATTATTATATTTTTGATTCATTATTATTGTAAATTATTTTATTTTGCGGTTTGTTTTTAACATTGACCCTTATATTCTGAATCATTTGCTACTATACTAATACAGAGTCGAGATTTTAAACTGACAGTTATATCTTGATTGACATTAATCTAGGAGTTTTTTCCGTTGTTATACATAAAATATAGGCCTATGTTATACTAAATAATAGAGTGGCTCGGGAAGAATACGGCATCTATCGATGTGTTCGAAAAAAAATTTTTTTTGGTCTGATTAGATGTAACAAGAAATGTGATAAAAATCCATATCAGCGGGAGAATGTTGTACCAGTATATTTAGAAGTTAGCAGACCTGAAGCTGCTCTATATAAAATCATAATTCTCTTGCTCATACCCAAATTTATTTGGGGTCGTAACGTATTGTGTTCTTCCACACTTGTCTGCGTTTTTTTGGTCTTCACCTACTTAATTTTCTTCTCGCTAGAATCATCAACAATCATACTCTAAACTACTAACACTTCTTTACGACATATTTCTCATTCTTTCGCATCACATCATATTATCACATCCAGTTTCCACACAACTTTTTAACCACCGGTGTGACTTTCAAACTTCCTTTTTCTCATTCCATTTTCTTCTATAAGCTCTGTACCACAAAGAATGACCGGTTCAACGACGTCCAAAGAAAAAACTGGCTAAATGCGAGGGTTACGTAAAATAGTTATACTTAACAAAATTAATCTTTTCTTTAGAGCAATGATTATGATCATTGCTCTAAAGAAAATATTCATTTTGTCGGTTAAAGAAAAGATAAACTGGATTGAGGAACAAAATTAAGTTTGCTGTTGGAAAAATGTTGTTCCCATAAATCGACATAGGTGGCGGTCAGCTTACCAACTGCAAATAAGTAAGTGATCGATTTTGTATGTAGCTACAAATTTACGGTTTTCGGATTTATCTCATGACCCTATTGTCATGACTGATTTGTCTCTGTTCAACAGGAAGTACCCGATAGGTTTTGATGATCGATCGATCGATCGATTTTCCTTGCGAGTGTCAAATATGTTATAAACGGCCGTATGTTTTGTTTGCGTTGATTTAAGAGTTAAAATTTTTTTTAACAGGTCCAAGGGTTTGCAGACTTGATTACTTGTATTAATTTCAACTTGATACCTCGAAAAGTTCCAGAGATAAAGGTCTAGACACATGGACAGACAGACAACGAATTGATCATATAAGGGTTCCTTTTTCCTTTTAACCAAAAATTAAACCGAAAATACTTTCTTTTCCGAAGTCGGTGTCTTTGCTAGGTACCTATTATTTTTCGTTTTTCAACACCGACTTCGAAAAAGGTAGTTATTTTTCGTTGTGCAGTGTTTTTTTGAAAGTTGGTTTTATTGTTTTGTTAAAAATGATTTATTTTTCTCTTTTTTTTGGTACCTTAAAGTATTATGAAAATCATTTTTAGCCAAAGTACATCTCATGAGAATTTCAAGAAGCCCAAATACGACTAGGATACATTGTTTTATTTCAGAGTTCACCCTACCTTCCAGCATCATCATCAGATCAGTTCGATGGTACCATTTTCATCATTACCATTTTATTTATAAGTATATGCTTCATCATAGTCGGTTAACTATTTGAGATATCTTATACCCGTGACAAACTAGGATTCCAGACCATATTAAGGAGTTCCAGTGTCCATTTGTAGTCTTCCTCATCGGTCCTTCACAAAATGATACATTCTGAGTGCAAATTATTACATTGTTGATGAAATTACCAAAATCACTATATCTATAATATAATATTTGAAGAATTCCCTCCATTTCCATGGGATCCCATCATCTGATTCTGACTTGGGGACTACTGGGGACCACTTCGGAAGTATACCCTTTCAAAAACAAAAATAATTTTCAATATCTGTTCACAATTAGAGGAGTAAACGAGTAACAAACGTACAGTCGAATTGAGAACCTCGTCCTTTTTGAAGTTGGTTGAAAATTAGGAGCCTTTCTCCAAGGGCATACCGAAACATCCGTAATTATAATAGGATTACTATGGTACGGCTTAGAAACTTTCGACGATTAGGTGCTTGGACATAGTTTAGGAGCTAAACTAATGGTTTGTTTTATTTTTCTGTAATTATCACCTAAGCTGTTCTTTTATTCTTCTATATCATCATTAAATGGACTACCCTTGTGTCTATAATTGCTGTGGGATAATTCAGACTAATAGTCAGTAGCTAAACTGTAAAATTTATTCTCAAATCATTATAAATTGTCACCGAATTTAATAATACAAATTAAAAAAAAATAAAAAAAAATAAAATAAAATAGTTACAAAATAATTACACCAATAATATATTTTTTTGCAGAAGTTTTATACATCTTTTCTATCTACTCTCATCAAAATTACTTAATATTTGATACGAGTATTAGTGAACTTTACTGTTGCCATAGGCACAAGATGTACTCGTACAATTTATCTTAATTTTTTTTAATTACAACGGAATACACTGATTTAATTTTTAATTTGAATGCAAGTAATATTAAAAAGTACAGCGCTTAGACATAGCTTTATTCCTTCATAGCTGCGACTTTCTCCATCACTTCATTATAAATAGACTCAAATTGGTCGTGCAGCTGCTTCATAACATGATCGTACTTGGTCTTCTGTGCAGGAGAGCACCCGGCACATTTACTTTTTATGACCTTCAGTGATAGTTCTGAAACAATACAAACAAATATCTGCATTAAATGGATGTTCACACTCATTCAATTTATGTTGTCTGTTAGGGAATAGTCAGATGCTAGGCAATCTGACATTAGCCTTGCCAAGGTGCTTAACACGTTACCCAGCTACTGGGTTGTGGAGCTCCATTTAATAAACTGGTACTCAGCTGCATTCGGTCAGACTGGAAGCCTAGGCAGATGATGACGTAGTTCATCACTACTGAGTACATACCATACCAAGGGATCGAGCGATCGAACGCTCGCTCGCTTTCTGAAGAGTATGAATCAAAGGTGAATGAATGCTAGGATACGAACGGGAAAGAGTGTGTCAAGCCGAGTGAGTGTGGGCGCACGGTTGGCGCAATGGTTGAGCGATTGGCTGCTGCGCTGCGTGTCGCGGGTACGATTCCCGCACGGAACAAATATTTGTATAACCTACAGATAATTGTTCAGGCTCTGAGTGTTGTGTATGTGAGTTTATATGTTTGTAAACACTGGAAGAAAATCTTAGTGTGAGGCAACATTTTTTTTAAAACATAACAAAGTGTGCAGTGATTCTCACTTGCTAGCTTTCGTTGTTTTCGTGTGTACCTGGCATAACAAAAAAGATCGTCGCACGAACACGCAACCTTCGCGTTTATTCTGTTTGGCAAACCAGCGGAACGTCGTCGCAGTTCACCTTTCAGTTTTCCGGCTTCCGTATTAGCGCAACGGAACGCTTTACACTTCGCCGTTACAAAAGCCATACATACATCAGGCGGTACATAGTTGGGCACGCCACAATTGCGGCGATAAGGCCCATCGTTGAGGAGTAGCTTGAGAGGCGTCACGGCGTCCTCGCCTTCCGTCTGACGCAGGTCCTCACCAGACACGGCTGTTTCGGGAGATTCCTGTTCAGGATATGGCAGGAGGAAACGCCCAGGTGTCACCAATGTGTGGATTGCCTAGAGGGCACGGTGGAGCATACGGTGGAGGTATGCCTCGCTGGGGTGGAGCACCACCGTGTCCTCATGGAGTCAATCGGCGGTAGCGACCGCCCGCGTCCGGGCCAGGTCCAAGGCATGGTACGGAGCGAGAGGGCATGGGAAGCTGCCACCTCTTTCTGAGAAGCAATGCTTGCGATGGAGGAGGTGGAACGCGTGAGAAAGACGCCCTCACGTTTAGCTACCGCAGGGCGTCGGCAATCGCATGCCGATTCTGGGCCACCGTAGGCCCGGGCTTCGTGTTCCACGCGCGCCTCAAAGAGATGTCATGGATGATAGAATTTCATTTTGTCTAGGCCCTCTTGAATGCTTGCTGCTGAATTAACGCATATTATAAAACTTCTATCAGCTATTGCGGTAGGTAATCTGCAGACAAAATCATCGACTCACCTCCTAACTGTTTGTAGTCACCGCATTCCCCTTTATCCAGCATACAGTCGAACACTATCTTTTTCTGCTCATCATTTGCGAACAACGCGTCGAAGTCGAAAGCTTCGAGTATTTGCAGCTCTCCTGGCGATAACGCAGCTGCAGCCGCGCACGCAACCAGCACTGATAGTACTACAAATACTTTCATCTTCAGACGTAGTAGGACCTGAAATGACTTATTTATAAAACGGGTATATTTTTTTTTATTTTTTTTCTTCACACTAGGAATTTATTTTATTGGCCTAGTCTTTAGTCAATTGGACCCAGTTGTGCCAAAATGTTCCAACCTACTAATTTGTCAGTATCGAGTTATCTGTACCAAACAACATAAAATGGTCCTTATTTTTATGTAGCAAAGACTCATTTTGGTATCTGTTCCGTAGGAAAATAAATAGCTAATGTATACCAACTCACGTCTATGGGAATTTAAGTATAACAAAGTGCATAAAGGGTTCATGCCATTTGGAGCAAAATGTTTGTGGCAAATTTATACCAAACGGTTTTGCCAACATGATTCATAGTCCAATAGCCAGAAGAGTATGCCTTTCGATAATTTAAAAGATTTTTTATTTTTGCTGAGTGGATATCTTTTGTGAATTCATTGCTATGTACAAAAATGCTAACAGTTTAGAGTTATGCAATAGGTATGAATTAGGTATTTCCTATTATTTCGTGTTATAATAATAATATAAAATATAAATAATTTACTGTTTCTTTATAAGTACTATCTAAACTTTATATTAGTGAAAATGCTAACAGATAGGTACTGTGGAATAATGGAAAACTCAAAATGACTCGTAACTCTTTCAATAAATCATTTAAGTTTTTCAAATCATTTCCTATATGCATATAGGGATTAGTTATATCTTACAACAAAAGTTCTAACAGCTAAGTATTATGCTACACTGGTAATTGTATTTTTATATATTGCGATATGCGAAATATTGAATTTAAATTTATAATTTTGCGCCTACATATTCGAAATAATAAACTCTGCAACTATACCGAAGTTTACACACTTACGTGCTGTGCCTTTAATTTAATAAATAAAATAATATTTGGGTGTAGCGATCAGTATTAAATTCTTTGAACTATAGAATTAACGAGATGAAGTAGAACAGTTGACAATCGACATCTGAGGTTTTGAGCCACGCCCACTGTCATCAATAGGTTAGAGCCACACATAAGTTGCAGGCAAAAGTATTTGAAAAATAAATATACAAGACCGAACACAGAGGCCTACATAATAAACGGACTCTTCCGATGATTTATTGAAAAACATTATCGCGCATGTTCTTATTTCAAACTGGCGTCTAGTATCTGACAGAACGTTCACTGTTATTTTGTCTATGAATGCAACCTTATAACTACGGAAATACAGATCTCTAAAATAGGTAATCTGACATGTGTTATACAAGCCTTCGCCGTGCGAATTGAATAAATATTAAAATTATGTCTGGTACTATACGACTGCCCCATGTAAGAACGCAGTAGGTCATTTTTTTTTATAATGTTTTTATACCCTGATAATCATTTTTATATTATTTTAATGACTTTTACTATGCTATGATGGACTGCGTAGTTTTAACCTGGATATTTAAAATTTGCTTTAAAATGTGGTGCTATAATTAATCAATTTAATCATTATTTACAATAGGAAAGTCCCTTCAAATTGTAAAAACACCTTAAATTAGCAAATATCCGGCACGTTCTAGGTATTGAATTGTCTTGTCTTGTTTAGAGATATGTAAAATATTCAATAGATTTTTGACAATATAAATATCATTTGTGTTATTAGTAATTAGTTTATTACGTACAGTTCATCCCTAAACCTTATTTAGTACCCTCTTATTTTTTTTATTTTGGTTAGTTACCTAACAAAAGATGACTTTCCATAGGCTTATCATATTTTTTGCGCTATCCTGGAATATACGACATTTACTAGGTTTTGATGTACAGCACAGCCGTGTAGTAAGGTCACGTGGTGCCGATTTTTCTGTTTAATAGAGTTTAAAAACAAATAGACAGGGCGCAAAAAACACGATCATGTAAAATGTATCTACCTATAAAAATAAAAAATGCTCTAAGTGTTGGTAATAGTATCGCAAGGGAACGCCTGAACCAATTTGTTGTTTTTTACTCGACTGCAAGAAAAGGGTTAAGTCTTTTGCGCGTATCTTGTATGTATGTATTGCCACAAAATAGAAAGATTACAGACAGACTAATCCCGCCATCCTCGAAAATGTACACTTAAACTTGCCGGGCTCACTAGGGTTGCTAATATAGTGATTACGAATTTTAAAAAATTTGGTAATAATTTACAAACATAAATACATCGTTTTGCCTAAAAATACATCATATCATGCTTACATGCCTTTGAGTTTAGAAGGTAACACTGACTTTAATGTATTAAGTGTTAGGACCAACGATGCAGACAATTTAGTTATGTGACAGTTGCACCGGTTTTAAGATGTGTATATTTCTACAGTCACATCTGTTTGGCAAACGCATTTGCTTGGAATTTTCCCTAACCTGTCCCTGGTTGGCTTCCACTGCTTTCTGTCGAAGCAGATGCAGCTGAATACCAGGATATAACATGAAGTGACTGCCTACCCTGCCAACCCAGATTATACAGTAATCCTACTGGATAATACGGTACCCTTTTGTGAGGGTGGCCGCAAACTTACGGGTTTTCTGTCGACCAGTAACGACTGTCAAAGATTCACGATACGGAGATTTTTATTATTCTGTCATCTCGAAACACTGTCAGCACGGCTGGTTCGACCATTCCGTGTTCTGTGAATATTTATTTCATATTATTTTTATAGGAACGAAGAAGGTAGAAATCGCCTTCGACCTCAACATTAAAAAAACAAATTGACATAAAATTAGATTTCATGAACGAGGTTTGAGTAATGAAATGATTTCGCGCCTCATTCAATACGTTCGGATTGTAGTGTCACTGCGCCCTGCAATAGCCAAATTGTATTTTATAACTAAAGGCACGACTATCATAGCACTTAAATCTTTAAACTTTTATATGGTGGCAGAGTTTATTATTACGAATATGTAGGCGCAAAATTATAAACTTAAATTCAATATTTCGCGTATCGCAAAGTAAAAACACAATTCATTGTGCAGCATAATACTTAGTTTTTAGAACTTTTGCCGTAAGGTATAACAAATCCCTCTTTGCATATTGAAAATATAAATGTTTTATTGAAAGAGTTACGAGCCATTTTTAGGTTTCCATTGTTCCACAGTACCTATCTGTTAGCATTTTCCCTAATATAAAGTTTAGGTAGTACTAATAAAGAGACAGTAAATTATTTAAATTTAAATATTATATTATAGTTATAACACGAAATAATAGGAAATACCTACTTCATACCTATTGCATAACTCTAAACTGTTAGCATTTTTGTACATAGCAATAAATTCACATACATTATCAACCCAGCGAAAATAATAAACTTTTGAATTATCAAAGGTTATGTGAAAAATAATTATATCCATACTGGACTATCAGTGTGCTTGAATCATTGGTACAAATTAGAAATTGAAAACCAATGAGATCCACACTACTTACTTTACCCACTGAAACGGAATTTTCAAAAATTGAGACGCGACTAAAAGGCCTACAAACGCTTTACACCGTAGAAGAGTATATGGACGTAATGAAGCATAGTAAAAAGAATAAAAATCAGGGAATGAGAATGAAGTAAGATTGTTTTTAAGCTGTAATGATATTGAATAGTTTGAAACAGAAAGATGTACGTTAATAAAACTAAAGTTAACTGGCTGGCTACGACATAAATTCTTTTGAAAAAGGACCACTATTCGATTTATATGAGAAGCCGTTATGGTAAAGAGTTCGAAGAGCTTGACATTAAAATTGAAAAGAAGAATCTTGGCTTCACTGTGGCGTGGCAAAGAGATAGCTCAGACAAAGCTGGATGACATAAAGTCTAGGATACATTTAATTCCATATGATTGTAAAAAGTTTTACAAAAATTTGAAAGGTAACAAAAGGGTGACCGATGATGTTGACGGATTTGGAACACTGGATTTTGATGTTGAAGAGGATTAGTTTGTTATAGTTTACGAAAGCTTTTTTTGGTCCACAAATACTAAGTAAAAAACCAAGTTTTATTATTCACAGTAACTCATTAAGAAAAACCGAAATAGATATTAAACTGTTAATGAAAGTGGGTTGCATCATTATTGCAAAAAAATCAGACATAGACTCATACAAAATCGTTTTAAGCAGAAATGATCCAAACGATATTTTTCATTAATATATGAAAAGCTAGCAGCGGCCGGAAATGGTAAAACATATTATTAGAAACCTTATTCAATATGCCAAATATTGATACCTTCATGTGTAACGAAATCAGAATGTCTTTATGGGAAATTTACTTTTTAAGTTTAAACTTAAATAAATCAAAATACTGTACACTGTACTGCGGGTGCAGTTACAAACATATCATATACACAATAAATATTATGAATGCGCCTGGCAACTTAATTCTTATAAACAATTTACTTATTTATTTTGTAATAAGTGTTATGTTAAAGGATTGGGGTAATCAAACAGCTTGCTAATACTGCATGCATGGTTCAACAGTCACTACACACAGTTTATTGTAAGCATAAAAAAATTGAGTATAAGCTAGCTTCAGATAGTTTAAATGTGAACCAGTACAGGTTCTTGCAAAAAAATAATTCCAGATCATCTGAACTGACTAACATTTGGTAGACTGAAGACAAATAACTTGGTAAGCGGTACAATTTGGAAAGCAACAAGTTTAGCAGCGAATTCAGATTAACTTTTAATTTAGTGGAACAAGGCCGCCACACTATTCTGAACCAGCGTAACTACTGAATACCAGAATCAATCAGTGGTGAATACTAGAACGATGTTTTTTTTATGGCCGTAACGTTGAGTCAATAAAGTTCGACGAATCCCGGAGAAACGCTTCGGAAGCAATTAAACTAATCAGATAAGAACAGTGGAGGAGTAAAATATCGTAATCTCTACTTAATCAGGAGATAGAACAGAACTACACCAATACAACGTGTAAAGGCACGTAGTTCATTTGTTTCCATCAGGCGAGATAGTGGTCAATTGGAAGCCTATCTTTATATAAAAAAATATAAAATTCGTAGTCCTCAACTTGCAATTAACTTACTTTAATGGAAAACACTATTGACCTAAGAATAATTAGATACTTACACTAGCACAGCTATTAAATTTTTAATAAATATAGCGCCCACACACTGTCCAGACACTGAGATGAATACCAGAAGACTGATGCAGAAAACAATAGTGCCTAGATTGTATCCACCATTTTATACATTGTACCTGTGGCGCGTGAGACTGAAATATCTGCAGTTTTTCATACGATGAGGAAAATTCCGAGATAATAATAATGATATCAATTAAATCATTATAAACGATTTAATTATGCTTGAGTTCCTAGTTATATACAAATGGATTAGGAAACTTTTGTCGACTCAAACGCCCCAGGTAATAATATGTTGTCGCCATGGTAAAATTTTCATTTTCTGAAAAGGATTATAAAATACTTCTTGTACGTCCCGGTGGTCGATAGCAACCCGCAATACATCTTGATCTCAAGATACATTGCGGCAACCGGTGCACTAATTTTTAGGGTTCCGTACCTCAAAAGGTAAAAAAGGAACCCTTATAAGATCACTTTCTTGTCCGTCTGTCCGTGTGTCATCACCGATTTTCTCAGGAACGGGTAGACCTGCCAAGTTGAAATTTATACCAGATTCTGACGTCTATAGTCCCTATACACCATATAGGTTTACGACCCAAATAGAATTGAAAAACAAAATATCACGGGAATTTAACGCGATGATTTCGATTATTTATTTACTTATTTCACCCGACGTGTATATATTATTTTTCAATTATGAAACGCGAAAGTTTTAAAGCCAAATAGAAATGTCAATTTTGGTTACAAGCAAGGTCTTACAGCACAAGTAAATGGAAAATTCAGAAACATAAAAAAGTTGAAAATTAAGGTAAATTTTGGTACAAGTTTTCGCAAAAATCTAAATTTGCTTATAACTTTTTATCGTTTTGACTCAGTACCAGACCTCAATATCTGGTATAAATTTCAACTTGGGGGCTGAGTCACCCTTTTCCGTAGGAGAGCACCCCATACGAATACGTGGCCCCCGGGTGGTGCAAATCAGGTGACATTAATTAACTGGTGGTAGGTTACGGCCGAAGGCTTGCGACCACCCACCGGGCAAAGACGTATCGCCAAGCGGCCTAGCCGTGTTCCGGTACGATGCTCGGTGTAGCCAATTAGAGGAGTTGGGTCGAGATAGCTGTTCCACTGCAGGCGGACCAGCCTGACGTGCGCTGTTATGGGCGTATCGGGAGACTGGTCGTGGAGGGTAGCGGGATCCGAGGCACGGTGCGCCGCTGGCTGACCGCAGGTAGTTAGGGGCCAAGTAGTGCGCCAGCCACACACGAAAGGTTGCCCCGCCAACTGTCGAAAAAGCCCGGAATGCACCATCGTGCTGGTTGGCGACCAGAAGACAGGGCACGATGGACATTTCCGGGGGGGGCTCGGGCGTCCCCGCAGTCTCCAGACCCCATTGATGGCGTCCTGTCAGTGTGTGTCTGTGGGTTGCCAGCGTGGAACCTTGTTTCACTGCCTTCTCCTCCCCTTTTTCACTCAACTATGCCAAGGAAAAATAAAAGAAAAGCTGTACAGCGGCAGCACTCCCTGTCACTAAAAGTTCTCCTCGGCAACATAAGAGGGCTGCACTCTAATCTCGAAGCAGTCCATCACCACCTGGAAACTGATAGACCAGCTCTTTTTTTCCTTTCGGAGACGCAAATCGGATGTCCGCCAGACGTGTCGTACTTATCATACCCAGGGTTTACCCTGCAGCACAATTTTAAACCAAGAGCGGGTGCATGTACGCCCGAGATGTCATCTGTTATCAGCGTCTCCGAAACCTTGAGGACTCCAGGTTTGCCGTGCTCTGGGCACTGGTGGACACAGGCCTGGATAAAATTATCTACGCCTGTGTCTACCGATTGCACAGTGCAGATCATGAGACAACCAGGCACAGGGAACATCTATGTGAGGCGGCTGATACGGCACAGCAGCGGTACCCTTCTGCCCAATTAGTGATACTGGGGAATTTCGATGCCCACCACCAGGAGTGGCTCTTCCCATACCAGTGCACTGACCATGTTGGACGAGAGACGCAATAGCTTGCGCTTGCGTTAAATCTCGCCCAGGTCCAGGGAGCAACAAGGGTGCCGGATGTTGATTCGCACACTGCCAATTGCTTGGACCTTATGCTGACAACAGATCCAGACCACTACTCTGTGTCGGTATCTTTATCTTTGGGTAGCTCCAATCATTGTCTGGTGAAGTCTGTATCCGTCTATTCCCCGCCCGATCCCATCCCAAGAGGCACTCGGTGGGTTTGGCGGTACAGGTCAGCAGATTGGGATGGGATGCGTTCTTTCTTCGCAACGTATCCTTGGCAGCCCATTTGCTTTTCTTCGGCTGATCCTTCGTCGTGCGCGGACGCCGTGACAGATGTGTTGCGTCAGGGAATGGAGTACTACATTCCGTTCTTTGACGTAACAATGTCTAGCGTTGACTGGCCGTTGTTTGGCGCCGAGTGCAATCGCGCCAACACGCTAAAACATGAGGCGTACCTAGCATGGGCCGACGCTCGGACGCGCAAAGCTAGCGACGTGAGCCAGTGGAAGAGAGCCTTCAATAGGGCTGCCTAGTCCTGCAAGAGGGTATGCAATAAGGGCTCGGTTTGACCACATAAGCCGTATTGGGTTCAAACTTTCTTCCTGTCCAGCCGGTAGTAAAGCGTTCTGGTCCCTGGCTAAGTCGGACGAATCGAACTTCTGCCGGCCCTCACTACCACCATTGCTGAAACCCGACGGAACGCTGGCCCACTCCGCTGAGGAGAAAGCAAACTTGTTTGCCTCTCTTTTTGCGGAATGCTCACGCCTGGGTTCTGTTGACGCGCGTCACCTTCCTTCTCCTGATGGATGCGAGACGAGTATGTCGGACATTCGCATCCATCAAAATGACGTGCGTAGGGTGCTGCGGAATCTTGACGTGAACAAGGCTAGTGACCCCGACGGGGTACTGGCAATTTTTCCAAGAACTTGTGCGCCTGAACAGTCTCCGATCCTGACTTCGCCTTTCATATGAGACTGGCAAAGTACCGAATGCAAGATAACGTTCAGCCTGTGCCCAAGAAGGGCAGTCGGGCCTGTCCGGCCAACTATAACCCATTTCAGTTACGTCCATCCTCTGCAAGAATATGGAACGGGTGCTCAACTCCAAGCGCCTTGCATACCTAGAAGCTAACGACATCCTTAGTGACCGCCAATATGGCTTCCGCCGAAATCGGTCAACTGGGGATCTTCTAGCGTATGGCGTAGCGTTTATATTCTAGCGTATAATTGGTGTCAAAGTTGTGATGATTAAATACTTTATAACAAATTCTCATTTTTATTATTTCCACACTTACATTTTGCAACTGATTGACCTTCTCTCATTTTGATAGTAAAGTGGGCGAGTTGCAGAATGGAAATATTATTTATTTTAATAAAAAAATATTATTGCAATTCGTCCTGAATGGATCGTAGGCATATAAGACGAGTTGAGGAATTACTCTTTAATTTTTAGTTGGCTTGCTGCTTTTGAATACGTCCTTTATTGCCCATACTATGACAACCGAATTCCACAAAACTTTTCAGTTCACCAGTGTGTCTTTCAAACTTCCTCTTAGTCTCTTATTCATTTCATATTCTTGTTGTTGTTTAAGACCATACACGATACCCCGTTCAACGACGTCCAAAGAAAAAATATCGGGGTAAACGGAAACTATCAACTAACTTATAGGTACTTTTATTCCTCTATGTCACTGAATTTAATATTACAAATTAATAGTTACAAAATAATAATAAAAAATTTGCACAAGATTTAAACTACATCTTCCCTACTCTCATCAATATTACCGAATATTTGATACGATTGCCTGTATTAGTGAACTTTATTGTTGCTGCACATGATGTACTCGTACAAATTATTTTCAATTTTGAAAATTACAACTGAATATATTTATTTTATTTTTAATTTGAATGCAAGTAATATTAAAAAATAGAGCGCTTAGACATAGCTTTATTCCTTCATAGTTGCGACTTTCTTCATCAATTCATTATAAATAGGCTCATATTGGTCGTACAGCCGCTTCAGAACATGGTCGTACCTAGTCTTCTGTGAAGGAGAGCACCCAGCACATTTACTCTTTATGAGCTGCAGTGCTAGTTCTGAAGCAATACAAACAAATATTTGAATAAACTCTGTACATACCTAGTTCCTCTAATAATTACGTATAGTCAGAAGCCAGGAAATCTGACCCTAGCCTTTAGGTGTTTCGTGTTACCCCGTTTATGTGTTGTTAAGCTCCATTAACATTATTATTACTTCATACTAGTATTCAGCTGCATACAGTAATACTGGTAGTCCTTTTTTTTCTTCCGGGTGCAAAATCAGATCAGCCTTGTGGAGGTTAAATTTGGCCATTAACTCGGGTGATGAGGTTTGTGACAGCATAGATTGCTTGAATAATAACTCGCTCCAACCGAGATTGTACTGTGTCACTGAACTGACGACACCACCATCAATAAGGTTTAAGTCAGCAATACTAGATTTAGTAGGCTCACCACTATTACATGGGATTTAAATTAACATGGGATAGGCGTCATGTTATGTCACTGTAATTTACAAACTTGAATTTAGCTTGCAATGTATGTATGTATGTATGTGATTGTATACGGGTCAAATCTTGCAACTAAATTTTAAAGCAATATTTTATTTATTTTTAAATAAAAGTTTAAACAATTATTAATCATTTGAATAATATTATTACATTCAATTCATTGATTATTACTTAGGTATATTTATTCAATTGAATGAATTGGTTGATTAATAAAGTAAAATTAATAAATAAATTTAAATAAAATAGATTGATAACGTAATATAAAAAATAAAATAACGAAAATTGTACAATTAAAACTAATAAAAATACCTCTCACATGTTGAGAGTAAAGGCCTTCTCCAGAGATGACCAGTGGTCGCAGTCGTTGGTTTCTGATATCAAGTGTTTTTTTTTTTTTTTTTTCTTATTAGTGCATTGATAGTCCTTTAATTGTTCTTAATTGAATTTAACATGACTGATTTTTATTTTTTTTTATCTCTGAAGGGTTGTGGTCTACTACTCCCATGGTGACCGGCTGGATTGGGAGAGGTGGAGGGACGTCATTTAATTATTTTGGTTTTCTCCTTGTTTTTTCAAATTTTTCGAGTTTCCTGCCGTTGGGATAAGTTGAGATAGTCGTTTCTACGAAATCCTAGAACATTACAACCTTTCTAGGTTACAACCATGTTCTAGGATTTACTCTTTTTGACATTTGTTTCGGATTTTCTTTGATTGCCCAAACCTTGGTGCCCGCTGCTCCTTCTGGTGATTCTGACATGTACCTCTTTTGTTTTGGAAATCGGTTAGCTTCTGTGGTGTTCATTCCACATGTTTTAGTTTACTTACGTTTTATAATATATTTTACAAATTTCATCACCGTTACTTTTGAAATTGTATCATCTCATGTTTTCCATTTTTTATGTATGCTTTACATTGGTATAAACCTGAAAATCATAAGATTTGTTGATTCATCCAAAACTATTATATTATTTTTAACTCTTGACATTTTTACCTGACATGACATTGTCATTATTTTATTTTCTTAAACCATAGACATAAGATACCATTCTCTATAGCTTATTAAGCTCGTTGTACATTATATTTTCATTATAAGGGCAGCGGCAGACTGCGCCTCTGTAAACCGTTTTTATTCGTTCACGATTTCTTAATTGATATTCAAATTTAAAATTTAGAAGACATGTCGGAACGAAGAAAAACGGGTGTCACTTTTTTAGTTTGGAATCTGGACTGAACGCGGAAAGTGCGTTTTCTGTTTTTTACTACTTAGTACTACGTGGTGTACTATTGAATCTGAAAATCTCTTTAAAACTATTATATATAAGGCCTGTGAATCTACCAATTCTGTGAAATGCAATAAATATTATTTATTGAGTGTGGAACTTTAATGTGAGCATTTTTACTGGTTCTTTAACTTCTACGGTCACTGCTTCATACCAAAAGGGCTTGATTGATCAGCATATTAAGCCACAGCCCGACCGCCACACTTCTAGCTGCCTGTGCCTGCACCAGTACTACTGCTACCTGCCTGTTAACCTGACAATTAGTTCAGCTGCCTTGACCTCTAGAACTATCTGTGAGCCTTGCCTGCTCGTCTGCCTACCTCGGGCATTCCAAGCCTTCCTGCCCGTCCAGCTGCCTAGCTGTGAGATAACTACCCACGACGTGAGAAGCCGGACAACCCACAACGTGAGAAGCCGGACCTTCCTAGTTGCCTACGTCGTGCGAAGCCGGACCTTAATTTATTTATATCCTTTTCTTAGTTTTAATTTATAGTTACTTTTATTAACGTGGCTTACGTATAGTTCAACTGAGCTATACGTAACGCTACACTTCTTGATCGAGTCTTATAATCTTGTCGTGACGGAGAGCCACCTGGTTTCCCGCTTTTCTTTCCCAGTGCAGCTCTTCTTGGAGTTCCTTCCTCTTCTGGAGTACCGCAGGAGAGTAATCCTCTTTAATGTAAGTACCCGAACCTTCTGGGGATTTTTTCTTTCGTAGCATCTCGATTTTCTTCAGCGTAGTTGTAGTTGTTACCCTAATTGGTCTTGTTTCCCTTGTTTTTTTTTCAGATTCTTGCTACGGTCTCAATTTCGAATTTTTCACGAGATACCCCCATTTTTAATATTTTCACAAGATATCCCCATGTTTTTCTAATATTTTTATAATATTAGAAAAACAACACCAGTTGGAAGAAAATTGAAAACCAACAAAAAACTTTTGAGTTTCTAGACAGACAAATAAGAAGAAAATTTGGTATTTTTTTGGGCTTGAAGATAAGAAAAGACATATGAGGATCTGCTGAATATAGTCCTTGATTTGAGTTTAAGGGTTATCTGAAATTAATACGAATGGTAGATATGGTTATGGTAGATATGGGTACGGTGGTTACTTTTGAAGTAGGACAGACCTATTAAAAAAATTAAGATACATTAAAATGTTTTGAAACATAAAGTTAAATGTTTCTCCTGTTGTTATCTTTACTTGTTGGGCAATAAATACGTGGATCAAACAAAGCAGGGCGATAGTTGGAGTATTTGCAGTAGATCCTAAACTATTTTTATTTTTAACTGCAAATATCCCCAACTATCGTCCTAAATATTCAATTCATAATACAGGGTGGCCAAAAATCGTCGTTATTAAGTACTTCGAGTGTTAATTGGTGTCAAATTTGAGATGATTTAATCTTTTCTGTTTATATGTGACAATTTTGTGATGATTAAACATTTTATAACATATTCTTTTATAACATATTCTCATTTTTTATTATTTCCAAGATAACACTCTTGCTACTGATTGTACCTTCTCTCATTTTGATAGTAAAGTGGGACGAGTAGCAGATTGAAAATATTATTTATTTTAATTTACTGCAAGTCGTCCTGAATGAGTCGTAGGCATGTAGGACGACTTGATGAATTACTCTTTAATTTTTAGTTGGCATGCTGCTTTTAAATACGTCCTTCATTGCCCATACTATGACAGCAGATTTCCACACAACTTTTCAGTCCACCGGTGTGTCTTTCAAACTTCCTCTTAGTAATTTCATATTCTTGTGTAAGTTTTGAATCACAGAAGATGACCCGTTTAACGAAACCCAAAGAAAAAAATATCGGGGTTAACAGAAATTATCACTTAACTTGTAGGTACTTTTATTCTGAAATAAATCATTATAAATTGTCACCGAATTTAATATTAATGAAAGTCTATAATTACAGTGGGATAATGCAGACTAATAGTCAGTAGGTAAACTAAATTGCACTTAATACAATTTATTCTGAAATAAATCATTATAAATTGTCACCGAATTTAATATTACAAATTAATAGCTACGAAATAATTATACCAATCGTTTATTTCTTTGCACAAGTCTTGTACTACATCTTCTCTATTTACTCTCATCAATATAACCGAATATTTGATACGATTGCCTGTATTAGTGAACTTCATTGTTGCCATACGCATATGATGTACTCGTACACATTATTTCCAATTTTGAAAATTACAACAGAATATATTTATTTTATTTTTAATTTGAATGCAAGTAGAGCGCTTAGACATAGCTTTATTCCTTCATAGCTGCGACTTTCTTCATCAAGTCATTATAAATAGGCTCGTGTTGGTCGTGCAGCTGCTTTAGAACATGATCGTACTTAGTTTGCTGTGAAGGAGAGCACCCGGCACATTTACTCTTTATGATCTGCAGTGCTAGTTCTGAAACAATACAAACAAATATTTGAATAAATTCTGTACATACCTAGCTGGTTTAATTAAAGCTTTTTTTAGTAAATTGGGAAAAATGCCTTCTTCGAACGATTGGTTAATTAATTTGTAAAATGGTTAGGTTAGTTCGTCAGCGCACTGTCTGAAAAGAGTTGGTGGGAGTTCGTGTATGCCGTGACTATTGGTTACGGATATGGATATGGTTTACTTCATATCCATCGACTGGGCTTAGAAACATGGTATTTTCATGGTAAGTTGGTATGTACAAACACTTTTACATGTCGATCATATTTTTTTAAAGTAGATACGTTTGCTTCGTATTTACCTGGCATAACAAAAATGCAACCTTCGCGTTTATTCTGTTTGGCGCACTTTTCGGGCTCGCGCTTCACCCAGAGAGGGAGAAGTCATTGGATGATGTCACAATACAAAAAAAGGCGCTACACAGTGACCGAAATGACAAATTCCTTACATTTGGCCATTTCGAGTCGACAGTCGCTATAGATTTTATTTTTATATTTCAGTTTTATAAAACTTATATCAGCTATTGCGGTAGGTAATCTGCAGACAAAATCATCGACTCACCTGCTACTTGCTTGTAGCCACCGCATTCCCCTTTATCCAGCAGACAGTCAAACATTATCTTAAACTGCTCATCATTGGCAAACAATGCGTCGGTGTCGAAATCTTCGAGTATTTGCAGCTCTCCCGGCGATAACGCAGCTGCAGCCGCGCACGCAACCAGCACTGATAGCACTACAAATACTTTCATCTTCAGGCTTTGTAGGAACTAAAATGAATTATTTATCAAATGGATGTTTTTTTATAATTTTTAAACTTTGTCCCATACTTGGAATTTCTCCTGTTTCGTTGGTGCATTTAAAATATTATGAATGCGCCATGCAACTTTATTCTTATATATAATTTACTAATTTTGTAATAAGTGTTTTGTTAAAGAGTTGTGGTAATCAAACAGAGCTCGCTTATACTAGTACGAAACTATTTAGTGTGCATGGTCACTTGGCCGGTTTATAGTAAGCATGAAAATATGGAAAGCTAACTCCAGGTAGTTTTAATGGGACCATGCACAAGATCTTCCAAAAAAATCATTCCAGATCTTTTGAACTGACAGACCTTTGGTAGACTAAAGATAATTAAATTATTAACTTGGTGAGCGGAGCACAATTAGGGAGGAAACTATTTCAGTATAATATTATTTTAACAAATACCGCAATTTCTAAAATTAGATGTCGCGGATCTTGTTAAAATAAATAAAAATCTATTCGGTGAACTAAAATCAAAAAGATATATACTTAAAATATCTAGTATACCACATAGAACTGCTCTTCTGAGCAAAAGTCTTTTCAGCATGGCACCTAAAATTTACTTGTGGACATTTCAAACACCAAGGAGCTGCCACTAATCAAATATAAATAACGTAATTTTTTTATTGACAAAGCTTACTACACAATCCAAGATTTTCTTAATAATTAGTACCTACACCATGTCACCATGCACCTAATTCTTATTTTGTTTGATTTGCTTTATATGTGTATTATTATTTTGCATGTTGACTTAATTATTGTATGCCTACTAGGCAGGTCATAATGGAACTGTAATTTACCTAACATCTGTCTGTATAACCTACAATAAAAAGATTTGATTTGATTTTCTTGTTTTTGGGACACGCTCACCACACTATTCTCAATCAGAACAACTACTGAAAGGTAGAATGAAATGAACAGTAGCAATTGCCAGAAAATATCGAGGCATTGAAGCTCGACGAGTCTCTGAGAAACGATTTAACTGTCTTGGGTCCCGCTACAGAACTTATTAGAAAAGAACAGTGGAGGAGTAATGAAAAGATTTTTTTTATCAAGGTGGAGAATGAGCAGAGCTAGGCCAATAGGCACAAAAAGACATTTACAATTGGGCTAAGCCCTCAACTTGCTTAACTAATAATAATTACTTACAATGGCACTGTTATTAAATTTAAATTAAATAAAGCTCCCACACACTGTCCAGATACTGAGATGAATACTATACTACTGACGAAGAACACAATAGTGCCCAGATTATATCCACCATTTTATACATTGTACCAGTGGCGCGTGAGACTGAAATTTCTATAGCAGTTTTTCATAAGATGAATAAAATTCAGAGATAATTTTAATGATACGATATCAATTAAAACTATTATAAACGATTTAATTATGCATGAGTTCCTAGAAGTTATATAAAACATGGATTATGAAACTTTTGTCGACTCAAACGGTTAGAGTTAACTTGTGCCAGCAGACGGCACGCATCAACCATCGTAAACTCAACTCTATCTTATGGAGCTCTGCGACCCGACAAGGCTCGTATCTGTAAGATGGTAATGTCTGCACAGTTTTTTCAGAGAAGAATACAATATGGCATGGGTCGTCGTGTATCCCGTCTAAGCCTGCTATCTCGGGCAATGACCATCTTGGCATCAAGGTAAATATGCTACTGAGGTCAGAGACCCTCTTGGCCCCATGGTAAATAAGCTACTGGGCTCATATTGATTGAAAAGGCTCACCTAGACATACCGTGTGCCGTATGGTGCCGGCCGTAAAGAATTCCACCATCCCATGTCTTCCCGTGGGTGTCGTAAGAGGCGACTAAGGGACAAACCAGAGAATGGGCAGCAGCGTTCTCTGTGCTTCTATAACAACCATACTGCGATCGCCAACCCGCCTGCCAAGCGTGGCGATTATGGCAAAACCCCCCCCATGAATAGCACAAATAAAAAATGGCCCCTAGTGCCCGGCAGCCTGCCTACCCTCGACTACGGTAGCGGTCGAGGTTACGGCATGGAAAGGGGTGCCAAGAATCTCCGGACGGGATCCGGCTACCCCAACAAACACCGACGACTGGACCTGGCAACATACAACACGCGCACACTTCGGACCGACGAAAAGATCACCGAACTCGAAGAGGAATTGAGCAGGTTGCGATGGAGTATTATAGGGTTATCTGAAGTCGGAAGAGAGGGGGAGGACTCGATAATCCTCAAATCCGGCAACCTGCTCTATTTCCGAGAGGGTGACCGGCAGTCCCAGGGTGGTGTCGGGTTTATCGTCCACAAGTCCCTTGTGAACAACGTGGTGAAGATCGAGAGTGTGTCGACCAGGGTGGCGTACCTGATACTCAGAATATCCGCAAGATATTCGCTGAAGGTCATACAGGTCTACGCCCCAACCTCGGCACACCCCGACGACGAGGTAGATACCATGTATGAGGATATCTCCAGAGCCATGCATGGTTTCAAAACTCACTTCACCGTTGTCATGGGGGACTTCAACGCGAAACTGGGCAAACGAGACGAGGATGAGCTGCAAGTGGGGCAATTTGGAGTTGGACGTCGGAACCACCGGGGTCACCTACTGGCCAGTTTTATGGAGAAGGAGGTCCTCTATATGATGAACTCCTTCTTCAAAAAGCGTGAACATAGGAAGTGGACCTGGCAGAGCCCCGATGGTGCAACAAAAAATGAGATCGACTTCATCATGTCAACCAGGAAACAAATGTTCAATGATGTCTCTGTGATCAATTCGGTAAAAACCGGGAGCGATCACCGCATGGTAAGAGGCACATTGAACATTAATATTAAGCTTGAAAGGTCTCGACTGATGAAGTCCACGCTCCGTCCAGCACAGATTCAGGTCCAAAACCCCGAGAGCTTTCAGCTCGAACTCCAGAATCGTTTCGAGTGCCTAGGGAGCTCAGTGGACGAATACAATGACGGGTTCGTGGAAGTCTGTCCATACGGTCGGGTCTAAGTTTTTTAAGACCCGTCGTACAGATAGAAACAAAAAGCTCTCTGATCCTACTCTCAAGCTTATGAAGGAGAGGCGTGAGATGATCCTGCAGTCTTCAGATGAGGCGTGCAAATATCGGCAGCTCAATAGACAGATCTCTAAATCCTTGAAAAGAGACCTCCGCCGCTTTAACACCGAGCGTATTAAAGACGCGATTGAGCGAAATAAAGGCTCCAAGGTATTTGCAAGGGATCTGGCTATTGGGCAGAGCCAGCTCACGAGACTGAAGACCGACGATGGCAGGATCGTATCCGCCAAACCGGAGCTTCTGAGGGAGATCGAGACATTCTATGGGCAGCTGTACACATGAATCAGCAAGCCCGTTGCGAGTCTAGCAAACGACCCAAGAGCTAGATTGACCCGACACTATACCGAAGATATCCCGGACGTCAGCCTGTACGAGATTAGGATGGCTCTGAAACAGCTTAAAAACAACAAGGCGCCGGGTGATGACGGAATCACGGCTGAACTCCTGAAGGCGGGTGGAAAACCGGTCCTTAAGGCCCTTCAGAAGCTGTTTGATGCCGTCATACTCGAGGGCAAAACGCCACAGGCATGGTGCAGGGGTGTGGTGGTACTCTTCTTCAAGAAGGGCGACAATGCCCGACTGAAGAACTATAGGCCCATCTCACTTCTTAGTCATGTCTACAAGTTGTTTTCAAGAGTCATCACGAATCGTCTCACGCGCAGGTTTGACGATTTCCAGCCTCCCGAACAAGCCGGATTCCGAAAAGGCTTTAGCACCGTAGACCACATACATACTATGCGGCTGCAGAAGACCGAAGAGTATAACCTGCCTCTCTGTTTAGCGTTTGTGGACTACGAGAAAGCCTTCGATTCGATAGAGACTTGGGCAGTACTGCAATCTCTCCAACGGTGCCAGATCGACTACCGGTACATTGAGGTGTTGAAGTGTTTGTACAAAAACGCCACCATGTCAGTCTGTCTTCAGGATCAGACCTCGAAACCAATCCTTCTCCAGCGCGGCGTGAGACAGGGAGACGTCATTTCTCCGAAACTGCTACCGTCACTGCTGCGCTGGAGGATGTCTTCAAGGTTCTGGATTGGAAGTCGCTTGGCATCAACGTTAATGGCGAGTACATCACTCACCTTCGGTTTGCCGACGACATAGTGGTCATGGCTGAGACCATGGAGAGCCTCAGTACAATGCTCGATGACCTCAATAGAGCTTCCGAAAGAGTGGGTCTTAAAATGAACATGGACAAAACCAAGGTCATGATGAATGCCCATGTAACACCCACTCCTATCAAGATCGGAGACTGTTTACTTGAAGTTGTAGATGATTATGTCTACCTGGGACAAACGATCCAGTTGGGTAGATCCAACTTCGAGAAAGAGGTCAACCGTCGAATCCGACTCGGCTGGGCAGCGTTCGGGAAGTTGCGTGGTATCTTCTCGTCCAATTTACCGCAATGTCTCAAGACAAAAGTCTATGACCAGTGTGTGTTGCCAGTGATCACCTATGGGACCGAGACGTGGTCGCTCACAATGGGCCTTATCAGAAAGCTTAAAGTCACCCAAAGGGCAATGGAGAAGGCTATGCTCGGAATTTCCTTGCGTGATCACGTCAGAAATGATGATATCCGCAGGAGAACCAAAGTTACCGACATAGCCCGAAGAATTGCCAAACTTAAGTGGCAGTGGGCAGGGCACATTGCTCGCAGAACGGATGGCCGTTGGGGCCGAAAAGTTCTGGAATGGCGACCGCGAACCGGAAGACAATATGTTGGAAGGCCTCCCACTAGGTGGACCGATGACCTGGTTAAGGTTGCGGGAAGGCGCTGGATGCGAGACGCACGGGATCGGTCAATGTGGCGACGCCTGGGGGAGGCCTATGTCCAGCAGTGGACGTCTTTCGGCTGAAATGATGATGATGTTGATGAGACATACAATGTGAAGTGGACATTGAGTTGTTATCGACCGAAAACAACCATCAACAGTCTGATAGAACTCACCTGGGGGTAGACGGACAACCATGAGGAATTCATCATCATCATCAGCCTTTTAATGTTCCCACTGCTGGGACACAGATATCCTGGAAAACAACAGGTATCCTCTCTGTGAGAGAGGTAATGGGCCTTAATCCACCACGCGGGCCCAGTGTGGGTTGGTGGATGTCACATGTCTTCGGATTTTTGGAATGAGGAATTACAAAGTAAAAAAAAACCGCTAGAGAAAAATGCCCATTAAATGCCAGAAATAGTCAGAAACTGCTTATAGTCATAAATTCAATTTATAATATAATATGTATAAATAAATGAATCTATAGGTAAAAATGTAAATATTATGTTAATATTTAACTTGATATCCATGTAATGCATTCATGAAGGTCAGTGTTTATTTGATGAGAAATTTAGCATGATTCGTCAAACAATCTTTATCTTTTTTGTAGTTGAGTTGTTGTACATTTAATGTAATTCAACTTATATAATATCGTAAATCTAAAAACAATAAGCATGTCGATGTTAATTAAAATCTAATTAATTCCAAAATCGCGTCATATCATTTGCCATACAGGCTTGATTTTTGATAATGCCAGAGATTAGATTTTTCAATCGTTTACTCGAATCATTTGCAACTTGAATCACGGATTGTTTTTATGATACTTTGATTTTTCCTATGCACACGATATCTATTTTTGAACTCATACTTAGATTGGACCCGTCTAAACGACAACTCGACTTTTTGAACAAGGATTATTATTATTATTATATACTTTATTGCACACCACAAAAAAACATACAGGACAAATGTTCAAATACACAAGTGTACAATGGGCGGTCTTATCGCACTAGGCAATCTCTTACAGACAACCTTTGGATGGACTGAAAGATAGGAGAAAAATTATATTCGGATTTTATATTCTTACGATTTGAAGAATAATTCAGCGCATATATTTTATTTTTTATTTGTTGCATTTTTTGTAGCTAGGCATTCCTATTTGCCCTGTCATAAAATATTACACTGTTAGTTGGCAATTTTCTTCAATGTTCGATGGCCACATTATGAAATGGGCAATTTTAGGATATGGCTATAACATAGACAGACATAGATCAGCCTAGTGGAGGTTCAATTTGGATATTAACTCGGGTGAAGAGGTATGCGACAACATAGATTGCTTGAACAATAACTCGCTCCAGCCGAGATTATACTGCGTGACTGAATTGATGACATGCCATCAATAAGGTTTGAGTCAGCAATACTAGATTTAGTAGGCTCACCCCCCCTTTAACATGGGACTTAAACATAGCGAAATGTGACTGCAACTCTGCCTAACATTTCGGGGGAGAGGTGTGATGTTATGTCACTATATTTCTTCTTCTTCTTCCTGGCACTATCTCACTTTGGGTGGATCAGCTCTTAAATTTTTTTGGCGCCAGGACAATCTGTCCTGGGTTGTGGGTCAGGCAGTTCTTTCTCCAATAGGAGTTTCGTCTACATTTATTAACTCATAACCTCGAACTGCTGACGTTTTTGGCCGGAAAATGTATCTACTGGAGGACGATGGAGGACTATTTTGGACGCCCCCTATCCCAACCCCATCGACGGGACGTAGGACAAGTAAGTCAATCTTCAGTAAGTAATCCCCAGTCCTTTTCGTCGGCTTGATCATAATCTTTCCGATGCGCATGGTATGGCGAGCTTCTGTTTTAGTATGAGATTTACTACTGCCTAGCCATTTGTAGCTAACTTCAGGCTGGCCAAAAAGGTTGGGGATTACTGTACCTACTTGCAACCAGCACTATCCTCGCCCTTATTGTTACATTAAGGATTTCACCCAAATAAATATACTTACTTAAAAATATGATGATGGTTTCTTTGTATTTAATACAAGCTTCTGCTCGCGAAATAAGTGTTTTATCATATCAAGGGAATACAAACTATCCTATGTCCTTCCCAGGGTCTCAAACTATCTCCATGCCAAATTTCATCTCACTCGGATAGCTAAATCCAGAGATTAACCCCTACAACCTCACAAACTTTGCCTCTTTATAATATTTCTAGCTTCTGCCCGCGGCTATGCCCGCGTAAAACGTGTTTTATCATGCTAAGGGAATGCAAACTATCCTATGTCCTACCCAGGGTTTCAAACTATCTCCAAGCTAAATTTCATCTAAATCGGTTGTGTAGATCCAGAGATTACCCCCTACAACCTCACAAACTCACAAACTTTACCTCTTTTAAATATTAGTATAGATTATAATATTATATAGTATAGCTTGTCTCTTGCAACTCATCAAAAACCTCTTCTATATTGTTGAATCAGTGATTCAGCAATCGATTCCGTTTAAGGAAGGCATATTCAAACATTGTTAAGGATACCTTCTGCATAAAAATTACCCATCGATACTACTTACTTCTGTACCTACAAGCAAGAATAAAGTGACTTTTTCCTTGTATAATAAGCGACGAAACTTTAATATTGCTTAATTTTCCCGGTAGCGCAGCAATCTAAGATTATGTTTTTGTTTATAGCCTCAAGTAGCAGACCCATTAACATTTCACTAACAATACAGACGGTTATACCCAAAAATGAATCCCATGTGTTAAAGTAAAAGGTTCAATTTTGACTGTTATGACTACGTAATCGTTGACCCATGTGCCAATGAAGGTAGTGGGTATATGGTCGTCAATATAAACCACTGTCGCTTTCTGCCGACGTTAGTTCTTTAGGCCGATTATAGAGAGTAAAAGGTGGGTGAATGAACTGCAGGTTCAACCAGTGACGAATTATTTTGTGATTTGTGACATGGAAACTGTGAATACGCTGTGTGACCTTTCGACTTTTCGATAGAACAATATTAGTACGAGAATAATATAATACAAATTAAAATTCTCCTCGTTGACTCTTCTGATTGCATTGATGTATTAATATTCAACAAAGATCATCAACTTTAATGTTTTAGATTTATACATATATAATTTACGAATGAGTAACATCATTCGTATTCCAAACACGCCCCGTGTTGGTCCAATGTCCATGGAAACACTCGCTAAATAGATTTCATCGAGCATTCGACACCAGCCACATTCTTTGTTCCATTGTGAGCGTACGAAGTTGATTAATTGAAGTGAGGATTTTAAATTCGGTTATTATTTCCAGAATTCAATTATCACAATGAGGGTCCTGATTGTATTGTCGTGTTTGGTCGTCGTGGCTTTCGCCGCTGACAAGTACAACGCTAAATATGATAACTTTGATGTGGAAACCCTGATCTCCAATGACAGACTCCTCAAGGCATACATCAACTGTTTCCTGGACAAAGGACGGTGTACACCAGAAGGATCAGATTTTAAAAGTAAGTGTTCTTATTTATTTTTCACTCTTCACATTCTTACGCCGTGTTCTTTGTTATTCAATGTCCTGATTCCCTCAATGTGAAGTGATCCTCCTCTTCACGAGTCCTACTGCAATATTACCGTACTGAATATTTTATTCTATCAAGCAGGATTTTCACTAGATAGATGATGATAATAATTTAAATCCATCCGTGAGTCTGTATGTCACAAAGACAAACAGACTATGATACGATGCATTTTACTCAAAACACGAACTGTAGTTAATATAAACAGAATACAAGATTATAATAATTCAATACAAAACTACTATAACTAGACTATCGATATATTTTTGGATTAACGAGCGGCGATGTTGACATAGACGCGGCGTAGCATAAAATATACATTTACGTAACTCCGGATAAACCCAATACTGGCCACTCGAACAGCACAAACCAGGTCGAGGTCAAGGTATTCAACAAGGAAAAAATCCTGAGGTAGTGTCAAAATACTACCATGTATACCGATGCAGAATTTTTCATATCCTTTGTGATTACCTGACCTTTAATGGAGTTGGATTTTCGCTCTCATGGTATTGTTTAAAACTAATTCAAAATTATGCTGATATGTTATCGAGATAAACTTAATAGTGCGGATATTATAATTTTCTTCATGAAAATATGAAAATCTACCAAATGTTTGTCGGCCTTATTTATACTTCGCCATTGTTTGGTTATATAGTGTAAATAGTCTCGAGTAAAATGGCTGTGAATCATACGTAAAGACAGACGGATAGGATGAAATTGTATGCGTTTCATTTTTGCCACTTCACTACGCAAACCGAAAAGTTTCCTAAATTCGAAATAACTGTTTAATGTCTTTGCTAATAATGTAATATTTTTTTCTAGAGACCCTCCCCGAGGCAATAGAAACGACATGCGCCAAGTGCACCGAGAAGCAGAAGGGTAACATCAGGAAGGTGATCAAGGCGATCCAGCAGAAGCACCCCAAGGAGTGGGATGACCTCGTGAAGAAGAACGACCCTAGTGGCAAGAACCGCGCCAACTTCGACAAGTTCATCCAAGGAAGCAGTTAATAAACTCAATAATGCTCCATTTTTTTTAGAATAAGATGTGTGGTCCTAGATTATACAAATTTTGCCCATATGGCTTTTGGACTTGAAATAGCTCTCTAATATACTTCAATACTCTGAAGCAATCTCATCTCCCACAGGATACGACTCACAGTTCTCAACATTTCTCCATTTTCCGTGATCGTTATCCATGTGATTTAATTTATATATAGGCTTTTAGATTGTAATCGGATGACAAATTGTTGTGTTATTTAATTAAATATCACGATGTTGACTGATATTTTGTAATAAAAAAAATGATTTTAATACGATTTTGTTTTTGGTTTATCATCATCCTTTCTAACCATATCATCTTTCATACATTCCATCATTATCTTTGTCTGTACTTTAATTTAAAAAATAAATAGGCAATAAGTGAGAAAATATATGCCAGATTCAAGGTATATCAAATGTAACTTACCATGAGGAGGTAAATTGAACTTGAACTTTGGTCCAATAAAGCCGCAAAACTAGTTGGCCCACATCATAAAAAAAACAAATGTATGTAATATATGAGTCACACCTCGACACATGGAAATATCACCAGAATGTCAACAGTTTTATTAATTATGAAATAATTGCTATTAATATCAGACTATCAGGATGGTTGCATGTGGGTTTTCGTGTCAGCCGGGCCATCGGACCGGTGATGCGGAGAAGGGGCGGGCCGGTTGCGCCAACGCAAAGCCCACGCCGCTGCACTCTGATGCAACTTCATCGATTGTGTAAGGCCGTCACATAACCGGTGCGACGCAATCGTTCCGCATCATGGCAGGAGTTACACGTCACTGGCTTCATGGAACCCCATTACTGTTATATGCCTGTAGCTATTATATTTACAAAAGTATTAGGTTACGTTTGTATGCCTTTGACATTCGCTTTTCATTATAATTGGAGTAAAGAAATTAGATATGATATTGAACACTGAGCTATCAAGTACTAGTTACTATCCAAGATACTCATATTATCCTGCTCGAACAAAAAGTGCAATTGAAGTGCCTAAGCTATTTAAACGAAGTGTACTAGTATTTTATTTAATAGTCTTGTTCCGATAAACCATAATCTCGTTGGGAGTCGTGATATTATTACTTATATTGACGTCAAAAGGAATATCTTGTAAGATATACATATCGCGAACCTATTCAAGCAAGTTTGTTATTATCTGGTTCAATTAGCAGTGGATTTGCCAACGTGGTTACGTAACATGGATAGTCTTGTTCCAATAAACCACAATCTCATTGGAAGTCGTGATATTATTAGTTATATTGACGTCAAAAGGAAAATATTGTAAGTGATACATATCGCGAACCTATTCATACAAGTTTGTTATTATCTGGTTAAATCGGCAGTGGCTTTGCCAACGTGCTTACGTAACATGTTGGATCAAAGGTCTTGCGTGACAATATTATTAGCTAATCAGTTAATGGAGGGATAATCGGTATATTTTTACATCTTATTATGATATCCTTGAGATAACGAGGCAGCGAGATCGAGTATTACTACGGACATATTTTTTTTTGAAGTTGCCGTGGTTTGAATCGGTGGAGCAAAGCCTTCACTGATTTCTTTCAAAAAGGAAAGTTGCAATTCACGGTGTATATTATGGTACTCTAAAAACTTGAACTACATTCAATCCTTGGATTTGTCAGTACTACCAAAGTTTGAATCAAGAGTTATTACTAGTAAAAGCGAGTATCAATAGCTAATTGCGGACTTTTACTAGCTCTCACTGAATACATTCATTTTTTATCTCAGAAACTGGTAAAAGTTTTTAGACGATATACGCTCCAACTATCTAAAGTGTCGTAGATAAGATGGCATTCCATACATTAATGAGAAAAAACAAAAGAAAATTTTAAACTTGCAACTTATATATTAAGTACTATTGTAATGCTCCACATAGTTTAAATCAGTTCCTTTAACAAATTGAGCCAAGATTCACTGAGGATAATATTAATGCTGTTGAATGTCAACATTCTTCTTAATCTGTTCCAAGAATGAAAGCGGAGAAGTCCTTTTCATATTCGCCTTTAGGGTCGTACTTGGCCCGGAACTGGGTGAAGTCATCAGGTCTCTTCTCAGTGAGGGCCTTTACAGTCTTTCTGACGTTCTGCCTCTGGATGGGTGAGCACTTTGCGCAGGATGTTGCTATGACTTCTGGCAGTAGTTCTAGAAATAAAACAAAGAAATATAAAGTTTACTATTATAGTTTTAGATAGAATATGAACCCCTGATATGATATCAATATATGAAAATATATGCAACACATTTACATACAAATAAACCGGTGACTCGCTGTTGACCGATTTTTTAAGGAACATTGTAGTTCAAGTGTTTAATAAATCTCTCTTCTTCTTAGTCGGGCACTCTTGGCAGAGTGGTCGTGGTCATGGGTGGGCCCTGATGCATGATGGGTTTAATAAATAAATTATTAAAATGAAGTTGCGAAATCAATTTAGTAGAAACGTTAGGAAACAAATTGATTAATCGTGGAATCTATTTAGTATTATCTAAAGCACAATAGATGTTTAATCTTCTAATGGATCAGACTAAGTAATTATTCTTATTGTTTTTAGTTTTGATTAGTCTGTATACTTTGCAATATTTATTAGTCTTCAACGTTTCTTCCGCGTCTTTGTTTTCGTCGTCACATCCTTGAATCAAATCAAATCAAATCAAATGTTTTTTATTTCACATAGGCCTACATGGGCACTTATAAAACGTCGACAAAAGGTGCACGGTTCGGGTTAGTCGTTTCCTGTGGAGAAGAACCGGCAAGAAACTCCACGGTTACTCTTTTAAAAAAAATGGTTTGTTTTTACAATATTTCCACGTTACAGTATTAGTGCTTAGATATGGGGGGACAACGTAGGCCCGACAATAAGACGTAAGAAACTAAAAAAAAAAAAAAAATTGTATAAACGAGAGAGTTAACAAATGTTAACAAGCGTCTAGAAATCTAGAAGGCCTACAATGTTCACACAATGATCATAAATCAAACTTAAATTCGAATTTACCTTAACCATGGCCATAATTAGCTTCAGAATGTTTTGATTGTCAATTTAGTTTGAATCTAAAAACTCTGTAGTGCGTAAGCTTCCCTACAAGAAGTACTACGGCTATTTCGGAACCGAATTTTTACGGACATTGATTGGATGTAGTGTGTAACGGTCCTTAAGATACCATCAATATCGCCTAGGATGCCATGATAAACTACCACATGCATTCAAATGTACTAGGGGCAAACCACGTACTTTTCCGAACAAGTGCAGATACGTAAAAGAAAGGCACTGAAGACATAGCATTGTGAGCCTCAAAGCGGTGGCATAACTCACTTCTCACACTGCTTTGCCACGTGTCTACTTAGCACTTACTTCTGAAGTCACCAGAATGTTCCACAGAACACTCTCCCTTATCCAGCATGCAGTTGATGTAGGCAGAGAACAGTGCATCATCGGCAAGGATTTTGTCCACGTCAATCTTGTCGTACATTTCGTCGTAGCCCAGGGCACTGGGCACCGTCATCGCCAGGGCAAAAACAGTAATCAGTAAAGCGTTCATTTTCAACAGGTTCTGAAATAGAACATTTATAATTATCAAAGGTTTACTCTTTATGGTTTTATACCTAAATAATCATTATGTTTGGCAAGGACGCAAAGTAATGATTTTCTTTTTCTTCTTGTCGTTTATTGCGACGTCTGAGCTTAGATCATCATGGGTGCAGGTGAACTCACATTAGGGATACTTCAACATATTATGGAATCATAATCTGATCTGGATCATCGTACTAACAGTGGGTGTTGTATGAAGCACCCTTTTTGTTATATTATGTTGTTTTTCTTGGTAGATGGTTTTTTTCATTACTACTGCTTTATCGGTACAGGTATTCTCAATATTGCGTTGTTTATTTAGGTATTCTCTTAATCTGAGAGTAACTAATCTGCTATCAATTTTATTTTGACCTTGCAAAATTAACACAGCTTCTTATTATATTATGCAGTTTCTGAATCGTCAATGATATTTAGAGGACTTTACTTTAACTAAATTTAAATCTGCATAATTAATTATATAAATCTCTCATAATTGTCGGAAAAATAGATGTTATCATTATTGTGAAAAACAAATACCAAACTACACAATTGTTCAGAAGGTTATTTCATCACACATTCGTCTATCAGATATTAACTACCGCCTGCGGCTCTGCCCGCGTGGTATTATTACTTCCACCAATATCTTTTTAAATTGTAGCCTATTGTTGTTCTGATGTACATGCTATATTACTATAAACTTTCATCAAAATCCGTTTAGTAATTTTTGCGTGAAAGAGTAACAAACATCCATGCATCCATCCTCACAAACTTTCACGTTTATAATAGTATAGTAGTACTAGCTTCTGCCAGCGGCTTCCCCCACGTGAATGTCGAAAATTCACCCGAGGGAACATATTCCCGGGATAAAAGTATCCTATGTGCTATTCCTGACTATAATCTATATTTGTGCCAAATTTCATCCAGATCCGTTCAGTAGTTTTTGCGTGAAAGTGTAACAAACATACATACATCCATCCTCACAAACTTTCGCGTTTATAATTTATAATAATAATAATATAATATTATATTTTATAAGTAGGATTATCTGTAGTACGTTCTTTCTGCGCAGTTAAGTTATCATAGACAAACATCAAATATGAATAAAAACAAGTTGAAGTAAAATAAAGTTAAAAAATAACCACGGTCAACATTTTATATCTGCCATTTAATAGCGTAGTATGCATTAACGCTGAAGTTCCGTCGCTTGATACATTTCACACACTGTATGGGAATATAATGTGTACCTATTGCACACCCGCATTTCACCAGTTATGTTTTCAAGTCCTACGTAATTGAGACGGGCCTATTGCATCAACCGGGCACAAGTCCAGACTCGGTTTTGTTAATGAGAAATTTTTGATGGAAAACCCAACATCACTTTGCCCGATCATCAAACCCAGGACTTTACACTTAGCGGTAGGGCTTCCAACCACTAGATCAACTAGGCATTTTAATATTTCACTTCATCATCAGCCTTATAATGTTCCCACTGTTGGGACACAGGCATCATATCTGTGAGAGAGGTTTCATTACTTTTCTCACAGAGATCAATCCACCACGCAGGCCCAGTGCGGGTTGGTGAATGTCACACGTCTTCGAATTTTTCGTTCTAGGACATGCCGGTTTCCTCACGATGATTTCCTTCACCGATATAAGAGCATTGGTGATGAAATAATTTACACAAAGTAATTACGCTTGCCTGAGTTCGAACTCACGACCTCATATTTCAATTAAGTATTAATATTTTTGAAAACATGTCTATGTAATATTATAGCCATAAAAAGTTTATTTTCCTTACCAAGATTCTTCAGTATTGTTCTGATGTTCTCCAGTGGACTCAATGCCTGAAGTACCATACACTACATTTTATACCATAAAGTACGGATACAAACAATTATTTTAATTTCCAAAATTTTGCAAAATTATTTGTCTAGTATAATATCATTATAATAATTTCGCAAGATCTAATTGCCCGGGATCACGATAGGTACTAACATTGACCTCGGTGACAATGTAATGCTGTGGTACATTTTTGTGGCCGGATTGTTTTTGATGGCTCTGCTATCCCATACAGCGACTCAGTGAATTTCTTGGGTATTTTAGTTAACCAAGACTTTTCATGGGGTCCTCAACTGCACGAACTAAGCTGCAAGGTGTTTGCGTATGCGGGGACTTTGCGCAGACCGCACCATTTTCCAATCCCTCCTTCTCCCAATCCTCGATTATGCCAGTGTCAGTTATTTTGATCTAACTGAAGTACAGCTAGATAAGCTTGAGCGACTTCAAAACTTTTGTATTAGATTCATATTTGGTTTAAGCAAATATGTCCATATTTCTGAATTTTGTATTAAGCGCAAGTGCCTGCCAATCCACCTTTGCCAGAATGCTCATATTTTATCTTTACTCTACAGTGTTCTGTTTATTACTACAACCCCCCACTTATATCAAAGAAGGCTTTAAGTTCCTTCATGACACACATTGTAGAAACTTGAGATCATCGGCGAATTTGAGACTTTTGATGCCAGCTCATTCTACAAAGTTTTATGACAAATCGTTCACGGCCTAGACCATAGCAAAAAAAAACTAAATCTATGGTCCAGACTGTGATTGTGGAATGAGTTGCCGATGTCAGTTAGATAAGCCCAATCACGAGCTTCTTTTAAAAGTCTAGTTAAAAACCTTAGATTATTGTAAGTATCTATTAAAAACCATTTTCTCCCTCTCTAACGCTTTTCTGTTTCTAATTTCTTCCAACATTATGCAACCCTTTTTCTTTTTCCCTTGTATGAAATTGTGTAACACCTTTTATTAAGTATGTAATAAGTATATGTAAGTTTACCTACGTATAGTATTTTGTATAATTGTATATTTTAATGTAGTATACCACAGACCACCCTCTTTTAATTTTAAGTTCTTTCAGTTCATCCAAAGATTGTCAGTAAAGATATTGCTATCATCGATAAGACCGCCTTTGTACCCATTTTTTTTAATTTTCTGTTTTATATTTTATTCTATTCTACATTACACTGTTGCTTATTTTTGGCCATATATTAATGTAAAGTGCACATACGATTGTATACAGACATATATTACAAAATATCTCATCTCATTGCGGAAAACTTGCGTAGATTGTATTAAAACTACATATAATAAGGGAACTATCATTCTCGATTATCACATTATTATTCGTTTTTTAAACAAGTTTTTTTACCACTGCTATGGCGCATCACATGAAGAACCTTTATCAAATGATTTTCATTTATATTTATGATAAAATTTCCTTATGGTTGTGATTCGTTGCTAATCTTCTTTTTAACCTGTCGTTGATAGACTTTTGTGAGTTAAATACCATGCTTGACTAGTGTTTAGCCATGGCGTTGCTAATTATATCTATCCATTGATCTGGTCTAGCCATTTCATGATAAATGGTCAACCTTTTCACGAAATGGCCAATCCAACGATCTAGCTACGACATGGACACCAAAATGATACCTACGAATCATGTATGTAATTTTGAAATCAGGGAGATATTATCAATTTATATCGCCACCATGGTCGTATCGTTCAGTCGATCAGAAAACGATTATCGTGCAAATATGGATGGGATGTAATCGAGGTTGATGTATCGAAGCTAATATAAGGTCAATATAAGGTTGGTAGAAAATCATTCAGGTATCTTTGTTGTCAGCATTATTTGATTTGGAGCAAGGTCGACTATAGGTATAACATGCAGGTCATGTGCAGAAGCCTCTGCATAAGGTTCCAGTCACGTTAAAAACCTGACCGACTGTGGTGTAGTTTATTTTTAAGTTTATAAGCTACATTGTATCCCACAGCTGGGCATAGGCCTCCCTTATTTCCATCCAAACTCGGTTTCAAGTTTGCCCTACAAACATGATCAGATCATCACACCATCTTCGCCATTTCGACCTCTATGGAGATGTCGCTGTGTCATGGACACGGATGTATATTTTACGTAAGTATATACGTAAGTGTATAAGTGTACGTAACGAGTAACGAGCTAGCGGATTTCCATATTTAATTTTTTTTTAATTTCTTCATCAAGCTTTGGCTATGGTGTAAATAAAGGAGATGGTCCAAAATTTATGGACCAAAATCCCAGAAATCGATACAAACCAACTGTAAAGAAAAAAAAAAGAAGACGGTATAGCTTCTTTCTTCGCCACAATGTCGATATGCAAAGAACGGTGGCGAAATAAAGGACAGTGAAAGAAAAACATTTTCTGTTGTATTTTTTTTTGTTTTAGGTACCTATTAGTTGAAAATACTCGTAAAAATTAAAATTAATAGAAGGGTCAAGCACACCTCTGATTTTGGTAGTTAAGAAAAGATAATGATTTTTCGTGCATACTTTGTCAGCGTGATAATGTGACTTGTGACTTATGTGACTAGGATAGCGTTATTTCGCTCGTTCTAAGCAATCATTCGGCATACAGTTTGTTCGTATCGATTTCTGGGTCAATTGTGAAACCTTTCCTTTTAGATATCGATAATATAATATATTTCCCCGATTGAATTGAACTGATGATAACAAATCATCAGTTTTTTTAGATTGCCTCTCTATTGAAGCAAAATAGACTTATCCACGTCAAAAATATTTTCTTCTTCTTTGTGTCTTCTACAGAGAATTTTTCTGCCCAATACTTCACTCCTTTGCATAAAAATTAAATATGACAATAGGGTTTGAACTTTTTTCCATGGAAGCTGGCATATTGACATTTTGATTTTGCTGCAAAGTGTGCAGATTGAAAATAAAATACATTGGTCGAGGACTCAATAGATAACCAGTGCGGCAGCGGATCACTGTCATCAAGTAGATATTTACATAATTTTTAAAACAGTGTTAGTGCAAATATCTACATGTAGTTCTTCATTTTACAACAGATGGGATTAGACTATAAGTCGATTTTGCTATGAAGAGCAACTTAACATACCTACGTGTTTTAGGTTTTAGGCCAAACAACACATTTCTTCCTGTTTTCAGCTTGAGAAGAATTATTACTGCCGCTTACAGCCTTCAATTCAGTGGAATTATGGAAGCTAAAATCATGGGTATCCGACGGCCTCTCTCGAGTCACAAGTGCCAATACAACAACGGCGGCGTGAATCGATTTCTGGTTCGCGTGTGACAAATGCCTACTTATGAAATTATCAAAGTTGTTGTTCTTCAACGGGAGCTTATGTTTGCGCCTACTCAAATTTGAGGAGCAAACATCAGTCTTGTGTTTCTTTGCGACAGTTCATCTAACTTTTTTTACAATTCATGCATATTCGACTTAGATATACCAAGCACATTAAATATAATCTTGATTTTTTCATAATGGCCGCAACATCAGTAGATCGTATACTCTTATAAAGCCTACTTAAATAAACGTTCAATTGGTTAACATTAAATAATATTCTTTTTACTTAGGTACTTTCACCGTTTGAATTTATAATTCAAGATATTTTCAATCCATCGCCACCAACTCAAGTAGCGACTTCAGTAATGTGTATTTTGCGCATCGGTCACTTCTAAAATGGTTGCCCATACGTCAACGCAGAGAGTTAAGGGCACTTACTACCTTGTTTTCCTTTCTTACCTCTTCCAATACCCCTAGTTATCTAGCCCCTCACTTTCAATATACTTGCGCCAACCACAACAAAAATCTTCGCTCTTCACATAACCGTCTTCTTCAATGTCCCACTCATCGCACTGACTTCATTCACTGTTCTTTCTTCGTTCAGTCTATCTCTTTGTGGAATGCGCTCCCTCAAGAAATCAGGATGGCAACCAACCGATTGGCATTCAAAGTGAAGGCTCGCGAGCACGTTTGTAAGAAGTTGGCAGTAGTATCGTCACAGCGATAATGTTTTCGAATTATCTGCTACTACTAACTGTTTAAGTATATTCGTGTATTTAGTATATATATATATATATATATATATATTTTTATATATATTTTACGTATTTTATAGTATGTATTTTATATCTTTGTATTTGATTAAACCCACCTTGTCGTGATTTGCTTACAATATTGCACCTACCTCTATTTGTCTCTGCATCACCCAAAGGTTGACTGGTAGAAAATGCCTAAGGCATTAAGTCCGCCTCTGTACGATTGTGTGCATGAAGTATTAAATAAATAAATAAATAAATAAATAAATAAATAAATAAATAAATAAATAAATAAATAAATAAATAAATAAATAAATAAATAAATAAATAAATAAATAAATAAATAAATAAATAAATAAATAAATAAATAAATAAATAAATAAATAAATAAATAAATAAATAAATAAATAAATAAATAAATAAATAAATAAATAAATAAATATTTTAAGTTGATTTTTAAATGATCATTTGTTATACAATTTCCCTAAACCGGAAAGAATGGACGGGAGACAGCGAAGAATTTACCCTATAGTGGGTCATAACAGGCTGAAAATAATAATAATTAATAGTAGACCCTAAAAATCATGGATTGCAATGTAATTTATGACAGAGTTAATAGTGCCGAGATATGATAATTATCTTAAATTCAATTATATGCGATTTTGAAAAGACATTTTTATAGAACCTACATTGTCCCACTGCTGGGGAGAGGTCTACCCTAAATCCTTACAGATACTCTTCTTTTTTTGTCTATATAAAATACGACATACACAAGGTGGGAAAAGCTGCCATACTACGTAAGGACTGTTGATACAAAGCAGTCTAGGCAAAAACTTCTTCTACTTGCTACAATCATTTTTTTTTTTTTGTTTTTTTTTATCTATTATAGGCTCGCGCTTGACCACTATCTCACCTGATGGTAAGCGAAGATGTGGTCTACGATGGAGCACGCTTGCCTAGTAGTAACCTATTCACTCTTGACTTAAAGACCCCTAGATTGTAGCTATCGGGAAACACAGACTCCGGCAGGGAATTCCACTCCTTAGCCGTACGCATAATGAAAGTATTTCCAAAACGTTTAGTGGGTATGGGTGGGATGTCCACCATGTACCGATGGCGCATCGCCGTACGTCTGGTAGTTCGATGATGAAACGGGCTGGGCGGAATTAGATCATGCAATTCCATCGCACACTCCCCAAAATGCAACCGATAAAAAACCGACAAGCTGGCAACTCGGCGACGATGTTCAAGGCTCTGGCTCTCAGCTTTGACTTAACCAGTGCCTCATCGCTGATGAGCTTCTTGGCCCGCTTTTCAATCGACTCTAGTGCATAAAGCTGATATTTGGCTGATCCGGCCCAGAGATGAGAACAGTACTCCATGCATGATCGAACTTGCGCTTGATACAAACTGAGCAGCTGTTCTGGAGTGAAGTACCTTCTCACCTTTGCAAGGATCCCCAGCTTTTTGGCAGCCAGTTGAGATTTTGCTCTGTTATTGAGAATAGTAGTAATGGAGTTTATAAATTCAGAAAATAAATGAGGACAGCGTACACCACCTTGCGGAACACCAGTTCCTAGGGCGCAACAATCAGAGAAATACTAATTCAGTACATACAGCCTGCTGGCGATCCGGAAGATATGAAGAAAACTAATTCTTTGACCACGAACAAACCACAATTTGACGAAGAATGGGCGAGAATGTCGGTATTCACAGTTTTAAAAGCATTAATAAAATCTTGCAGAATTGTTGTAAATTAGCTGTACATTTTCTAACAAATTACATAATTCTGAAGGTGTGTGCAACAATACTTCTAAACGCTCTCAGTTAAGAATTGGCTAGTGCCCTTTTGTTTCCAAAAACCAATCACTATTAAAGAGTATGAGTATTGATATGTTTCACGAAAGGCGTAATATAAAAATATTTATAAACACAGAATGGTAAAACACGTATAAATAAAAATCTATATTTCAAAATCATAACACACTACTCTATCCTGCTGCTCCACACAGGCTGTCTTAACTTTTTTCTCTGCACTACCTGTTTCCATTCGTAGAACAGTGTTTTTGACTGTGGTATCACCATTATTTGCAATTGGTGGAATAATAGTACTATCTGATGGAGATTTACCAACTAATTTAGGTATTGGTGATAACAATTCAGTTGGTCGCCTCCCTTTCTGTTTTTTTAATGTTTTCTCTGCACTATCAGTTTTCATTCGTAGAACAGAGTCATTGATTTTCACACGTTTATTTTCTATTTGACGAACAGTAGTACCATCCAACGTAGGTTTACTAACTAATTGAGGAAATCTTGATAACAATTCAGTTAGTAGCCTCCTTTTCTGGTTTATGACTGGTTTTGATCTTACTATGTTCGGAGCTGGTTTACCATCAGAAATGTCGTTTGATTCCAAACTTGTAGGTAGTGATGTTGTAATTTTGGTCGTTGATGTTATTGTTTCTGCTTTATTTGTCGTTGATTTAGACGACTTTAGGATGCTTCCAGGTGTTAGCGTTGTTTTTCGCGTAACTGGTATGATAGTGGTTGTGGTTAACGACTTTACTGTATCAGTTGACGATGTTATTAGCTCAATTAAATCTATCATCGTTTTTACACTTTCTTTATTCGTCTCTTCAGCTTTCATTACAAGTTTACCCAATGCAGATTTTAATAATTTGTTCTCAAGATAATCAGTTTTCATTCTATTTAATATAATAGATGGAGTGGTTGGATCCGTTATCGCGGCAGTACGCGTTGGTGCTTGTCTTGGCAGGGAGTCGTGATGTTTATGCAAATGGTTATGGTGGTCTCTGTGGGGTTGCACATTATGTTCACTATTTTCACCGTGATCACGATTTTTGATCGCTGGATTTCTTAGTTTTGTGTAAATATTTGGATTGTCATATCCACATTCTATTCTATCACCACGTGCTCGACATCCATCGCCAATGTCGAACATCGTGTAGTCATCTAATAGGGTTCCTTTATTTTTTTCATAGCCACATAGTATCCTATTGTTAAACTGTATACATCTGTTATTTATAGATTCCTCCGGGGATATGTCTTTCCGCAATATAGATACTGCCATGTCATTTGAAATGTAGCCGTCGGATGACTCGTTTTCATTGGATATTAAATGATCAAATACACCATTCTCAAAGGGAGCAGAATCAACGGCTGGCATCATTTTAGTTATGACCCAGTATATCTGCAAAACAATTAGGTGGTTAGAAATAGTTATTTAGTTAGAGAAAAGTTGAAGTGGGGCCCGGTGGGGCTTATAAGTCACTTGTTCGAACCGAAGTCGAACCAAATAAGAAGTAAAAATACTCCTGTATTTAATAGCATTAATCGATAGGGTCAATCGTAAATAAGTAATGATAAAATCTATATAAACCTTCTCTGTATCAGAAGAGACCTTTGCCCTGCAGTGAGACAGTAGCAAGCTGGTTATTTAACACTTGTTTCGTTTGTGCAACCAAGTCCAGACTAGTGAACCATTTTGCAAGCACTTCCTGGTATCCGATTAAGCTAAATCTTGGAATACCTATGTAGCTACAGTGTCAATGCATTAAATCGTTGTCCACACATTTCCGGATTCCTGTCACTGACGGAACACTTACAAACGATTTGTATGAACGTTCGGATCCCCCTGATATGGAGATATGTGAACAAGTTCGTACAGATCGTATGTAACCGATTCCTGCCGTGTTCCGTCAGGGACGGGAACGCGGAAATGTGTGGACAGCGCTTAATATGTTGCTGGTTTGATGAAGAAACGGAAGGAATAAGAAAAAAAGTTTAATTAAAAACTGTAACCTAACTTCGGATTTTTTTTGCCTATTTTAACCGGGTCATAATAACGAATTGATTTACACCATATTCATCGAAATCGGATGAATATACGTAAATACAAACATACATACATACATAGACTGCTAAAATCCCTTCCTTTTGGCTTCACCGTAGTCGGGTAAAAATAGGCAGTCATGGGGACTGACAACAAAAATGATAACTAACTTTGGAATAACTGGGCGATACTAAACAGGACGCGCAGCGGCAAAACTTTGAAGTTTTCACTGACGTAACAAGTCAAATTATCATGTCGGTGACGCGAACCCATAAGTTTTACCCCTACCAAAAATCGCTCAACGCGGCTAAAGTAGTTCAAGAATCCTCAACAAAATCAAATAGCCCCGTAGTGTCTTGGTTCGTCAGTTTCCTCTTGAAAATAAAAAACACAGCCATCAAATTGAGTTATACATAAAACTACCTTACCAGTAATAGTATTGACATTGTATATGCATAAATGCGAGAATACGTTTATTAATTGGATTTGTTTAATTTAATTTTATGTTTATAACTTCATTCGTTTCGTAGTACGGTCTGCAACGTTTATTTGGAGATTTTTTCTGTATTTATTTATTTCAAATATTTATTTGTGGTTTGGTGTAAGATTAGACAGTAAGAGCCACAAGTTGGTTGATAATTTTGTATTAAATAAAATGATTAAACTGACTAGTTTTTTTTTTGTTGATAAAAAAACAGTCAGACTGAGTTCATAAGACAAAGGCATAGAGGAAAGTAACATATGACAGAAGTAAATCTCTGTGTCATATCTCTACTATATAAAGACTATATAATAGTAGTCTATGGTGTTATGTGTCAGCCTGCCAAACGAATGTTAGCAAAATCTGTTATAGAAATAACGCAACATGGATCAGCTGACAATATAAATAAAAAAATCAACATAATTTTCATAGCAAGCCGACCTTTACACACACACATACACACAAAACTAATTTCTGTTAAAATGTTAAAAAGAAATAGCATGCCCGCAGCCACAAGTCTCGAAACATTAAATAATAATATGAAATGGGCATCCGCAATAGTGAGTAATCTTCATTATAAGTACTAGGTAATTACATGATTTGAAAAGACCTACGTTTTAAGTATAAGTCTATTGCTCCTGTTAAGAACGGTGGGCTTTTTCCTAAAATATTATATATAGATGTTCCTTATATGTACAGAGACGAGGTTAAATGTTTCTCTTCGATAATATTCTAACCTACAGGAAATACGGAGACCCAAGTTCCAACTAAAAAGAAAAAGAAAAGTTATAAACTGAGGTGCCTAGGATGGTGTTGTAGAAAACTTGGAAATTGCTTGAGATGGTGTTGTATAAAAATTGTAAAGTGCATTGGAAGGTGCTTTGGATGGTGCTGTGGGAGATGTGTAAGAGGCTGCAAGAACTGGATTTGTGGAAATCTAAAAAGATGCTTGCAGAAAACATATTTTGGAGATGTTGATCCGAAGCTATCAAATATATCGTTTTTGGGAATAAATCTAGGCAGAATACGAGATAGACTAAAAAAAGCGTTCACGGGTAAAAGCAAAATAAAACTATCTAAGATGAATACTGATGATATGGAACAGATTAGGGCACTAAAATACAAAGATTTAAAGAAACGTTACTCAATAACGGGATCTCAACTTAAACTCTTAGGAGGAATGGTTGAAGATTACAGAGAGGGAAACGTATCCTTATCAAAAATGTCTCGCAAAACTCAACGAAAGCAACTTAGTAAAGAACGACTTCATGAAATATTGAAAACATATGAAACCGCAAAGAAAAAGAGAGACATTGAGGTAATCCAGCATAACGTTAAAGATTTAAAAAAATTAAATCTGTCTAGGTCCAAAAAACAGGTGTTGGACTTAATTTTGGATGATTTGAAAAAAGGCAAACTCGAAAATATATCGATTATCAAAAATGAATTAAACCCAAGAAATCTAAACATGGAAGAAACCAATAATATTTTGACTCTGTATGAAGACGCGAAGCAGTGGGGTTCAGGCATTTCTTTTATAGTAATGAAAAGAAAACTGACCTTCCTTCTGTACAAATACAAAATTATGGGGTTGTGGGACAACATAAAACAAATGCGAATTTCAGAGATGTTGGACAATAAAATAATCCCAAGCGCTCTAAAAAAATGATAAACGTATTTTTTGTTATTTGATTTACAAGAAATAATTCAACCTAATACTAAAAAATGCCATAACATAAACGCAGAAAACGATGCAGGTCGTCGATGGGTCTACCTTTTATAGCAGAACTTTTTATGTCTTAATATTATTTTGCATAACAACGGATAGCATAAACTTCTTTCTGCAGAAAATCGTTTGGCATACACTCATTTATCATACATTCAAAACTCATAATTTTGTAAGTCAGAAGATTCAAAGATGATTCTTTAGGCATAAATTTCATATCGATATTCATTAAAAGGCAGAACCATCATATTGCAGAAAGTTCACAGTCAGAATCGTATTTTGGCATACATTTCATATCCCTAATAATTGTAATACTCATCTATCATTACAAAAAAATATAGTTCCTTCAAAAAAATCTATTTTATTTATAGAAATCCTTAATAAAATTAGGCATGTATTTAAACGATCGTTTGAATTTTAAAAACAGCAAGCAAATAAATCTAAACGGTCATCTTTTTTAATGATTGATCATCTTTCTTTGAGACAAAATAAATTAAATCAATCGATATTTTAATATGTTTAGAACTACGCAAAAAATTATTGAGATGTGGAAATTGGGTCTACCTTTTAAAGCAGAACTTTTTATCAACGGATAGCATAAACATAATTTCGCAGATAATCGTTTGGCATTCAAACTCATAATTTTGTAAGTCAGAATCATCTTTAGGCATAAATTTCATACCGATAGTCATTTAACACCACCAGAGAATAGGCTGCTGCCTATTCTCTGGTGGTGTTAAATGACTATCTGACGTTCTCTATGCACTTTAAGAAAAACTGCGATCGCCAACCCGACTGCCAAGCGTGGCGATTACGGCAAACCCCCCCAAACCAAAATGAAAAGCACTAAGAAAAAACGGCCCTGAGTGCCCGGCAGCCCGACCACGGTAGCGGTCGAGGCGATGGCGTGGCAAGGGGTGCGAAGAATCCGCGGAGTGGACCCCGCTACCCCAATAAACACCGATGACTGGGCCTGGCAACGTATAACACGCGATCACTCCGGACAGACGAGAAGATAGCCGAACTCGAGGAAGAATTGAGCAGGTTACGATGGAGTATTATAGGATTATCTGAAGTCCGAAGAGAGGGGGAGGACTCGATAATTCTCGAATCGGGTAACCTGCTCTATTTCCGAGAGGGTGACCGGCAGTCCCAGGGTATTTATCGTCCACAAGTCCTTTGTGAACACCGTAGTGAAGATCGAGAGTGTGTCGACCAGGATGGCGTACCTTATACTCAGAATTTCTTCAAGATATTCGCTGAAGGTCATACAGGTGTACGCCCCAACCTCGGCACACCCCGACGAAGAGGTAGAGACCATGTATGAAGATATCTCCAAAACCATGCATGGTTTCAAAACTCACTTCACCGTTGTCATGGAGGACTTCAACGCGAAACTGGGTAAACGAGACGAAGATGAGCTGCAAGTGGGGAAATTTGCAACACGGTCGGAACGTCGGGTTAAATAGGTAGAAGGGTGCCCGAAGCTAACGAGCTCGCTTCGCTCGCTCTTGGACTGATTCATTGACCATAATTATCAAATTGCCCAACCGTTACGTAATACATAATTAAAACCGGCCAAGTGCGTGTCGGGCCACGTGCATTTATAGGGTTCCGAAGTTGCATAATAATGCGGACTAAGAAGAGGGTTTTTTGTTATTACATGAACATTATGGGCCCACATAGGACGATGGTAACTGAGGGAGTTATATAATCCAACCTCACAGGTAAAGTTAGAAAAAAATACCACCGTGGGTAGAGGCAAGCGTTTGTAATAAAGATTTATAACCAGCGTCACTTAATAATTTGAATACTGCAGTATTGCCGTTACGGAGATAGTCTTCGTTAAAATCTCCAAATATTTACAAACCGAAAACAAATATTTTAGTATGAGTATTTTCAAACAACCTACTCAACTATCAAAAAAGGAAATCAAGTATTCAATGATAGTAACAAACAGTCAACGTAAATAAGCTGCAATATATAATTTATATGAAGGACGTAAATTGCGAAAGGCGCCGATACGTGCTCGCATTAGAGCCACGGGCAATGGTATGGTTCGTTCATGGATCCTCGCGCGCACGCTTCTTGTTTATTTCTCTTTCGGAATTTTGAAATTTTTTATTTATTAGGGTTCCCCTTCGCGAAGCCCTTCGCGGCGTCGTCGTTCGCGTCGTTCGAGGCTCGTAAGTCGGTCCACATTAAACAAAGTGCTCGGCTATTGTTCGGCTCGTCTAGCGTAAACGCAGCTTGAGGTATTCACTATTTTGTTCTTGAAAGTTCTACGCTACTCAATTAGTGATGTAGTCGGGTTGAATATTGACTTTATATATCGTCAAAAGGAAATAAATGTCTTATTTTTTCGAATTAAGGAATCGGGTATCTATCGATATCGATAATGTAATTAAAATTGCAATGTGTTATATTGCACCGATGTGACCATGGTTGAGAAATAGGAAATATCGACCTATGACACGAATGTCAACCTTACGACAAACGCAATTAAGTTTATAATTGCAACCACTGAGAATACCGCCATCTATGTTCCAGTAGCGGAATTTGCTTGGCAATCGAATCTAATTTGTCTTTAGATTACAATACGTCGAAAATACTTCTGCACTAACACAAAATAGACTCCCTCACGCGCATGCGCCGTATGGACTACAGACCGGTACTGCCAACGACTCCGCCCACTCCAATGCGTTATTCGAGCTTAAACATTATTAATTTCGAATAGTATATGATGCAACTAGTGAATAAAGGACGGATTTAAAGCGAGAACTATAGATGAATCACGAACAAGTGAAGGATTGTAACAACTGAATCACGACCGTAGGGAGTGATTCAAGTGTTAGAATCCTGAGCGACGCGAGTGATTCATGGCCCTCGAAATAAATCCGTTTTATTCAAGAGTTGCATACTATATTTTAATACCATGACTTCGATAAAAAGAAAGATTTAAGCGAAAAGCACAAGGAATAATAATAAATCAATATTGAAGATACCTTCAAAATTTACAAAAAATGTGAAAGCTCAGGGTTTCACATTTTTTAAGTAAATTGAAGCTGAGCTAGGTAACAGTACCTGTGTTTCAGGGACCAGTGACCACTTCCGTTACGTTACATAATTATAATTAATAAAACACCAATGCAATTAATATTAGAATTGACTTAAGATCCTATGTCCCCTAGCTGGGGCAGAGGGCTTCCACAGTAGTCCTCCATCGAGACCGGTCTTGAGTTTCACGTTTCACCTCGCTTCACGTCATGCCGATGCTCGTCGCTTCAGCTAATACGGTACGTCACCAGGATTGACGCGGACGGCCTCGCTTCGTTTTTCCTTGAAGATTCCAATCCAAGGCCTGTTTAGGAATGTGATCGGGATCCCTCCGGAGCGTGTGACCAATCCAACTCCATTTACGCCTCTTGATCTGGCGGTCGATCGGGGTATCGTTGCATCTCTCCAACAGCTCTACATTAGAGATGACCTCGGGCCAGTAAATGCCGAGGATGCGACGAAGACATCGGTTGACGAAGACCTGGATTTGGCACGAGATGTCCTTTGTTACCTTCCAAGTTTCGCACCCGTAGGGCAGCAAGGATTTGACATTGGACTGCAGGAACACCGAGCAACGAGACGCCTCGGTGGTCACTGACAGAAACGACATTTTCAAAACTTTCCGTACTAACCAAGCCTCTCATTGCCCTGTCGTACTTTGAGGAGCCGTCCTATTTTATTATGGTTGTTCTATTTCACGAAAGCGGGTTACGTGACTTTTATGACGTTAAAATTAGAGTCATTTTGTTACGATTCATCCGCCTTCATGATATGGTTGTTCTATACAAGCTTTTATTTAGTTTCAACTGTCCCGGTTAATTTTGACCCACTTCCCGGTGTTCAATTGAGACGAAATTTCGCACACACGTTTGTTTCTTGTCACAATGCATTTATTAATAATCTTGTTGAAAAAAGAAAGTACTTGTTTAGAAGATAGTTCTTAATTGCAGTCAACATACATCAATATAAATATGTCGAAGAATAATTGAATAAAGCATTTTTCTTAATTAACATACCTGTAGGTTGGAAGATGTGGATTTTGGTGTTGGAGAAACTCGTGGCTAAATGATAACAGCCACACGGGTCGATCTTCAAGGTTAAGCAACGCTTGCCAAGGTTGGTTCGTGGATGGGTTACCATCTTCACACAGCGAGTTTCTTCCGTGCCTCGTAAAAACACGTTAAGCCGTTGGTCTCAGCTGTCATTTGAAGATCTTTGACTGTCGTTACGGATAGTCAGAAGCTTGATCTGACACCAGTCTTGCCAAGGTGTATCGTGTTACCCAGTTACTGGGTTGTGGAGGCCAGATAAGCAGTCGCTCCATGTAAAACACTGGTATTGGTTTTTTCCAACATAGTTGGGAAAAGCCTAGGCTGTTGATGATAAGGTTGGTAGATGTTAATTGCAGTACACCACGGACTACCTGTATTTTTTATATTTATTTAATTTAAAAATTTTGTGACTGCCAATTCATCCAAAAGTCATGTAATAGATATTGCTACGGTACCGTTACCGTACGCAGTACCGTGCCGTTGGAAACTTAAAGCTGCGCCTACGCTAAACGAGCCGAGCACAAATTCGTTAAATGTGAACCGACTAGAGACCAGCCGCGTTGGCCGATTTTGATGATTCTTACGTCAATCGATTCGTCTTAACCTTGCGAGTGTCACTGGCTACATTAAAATTGGAAAACATGGCGGACGCCGCGAACGGCTCCGCTCGTGGTCGGCTCGTCTGGCGTAGACGCAGCTTAAGACTTTGGCATTGCTTGCAGTGCTTCTTCAAATTTCTGGAGTGGCGATCGTGAACTTGAAGACTCTGCCTTGGAAGGCCTCCCACTAGGTGGACAAATGACCTGGTGAGGGTGGCAGGAATACGCCGGATGCGAGTCGCACGGGACTGGTCAATGTGGCGACACTTGGGGGAGACCCATATTCAGCAGTGGACGTCTTTCGGCTAAATTGATGAGATTTCGCTATTTATGATAAGTTTATAATTCTAATAAAGACGATTTATATGAAGCTGATATTGAACGACATGCACTGATTAATGCGCTGATTAGTTTACATTCGAGTCATGCGCTGACCAGAATAAAGGTGTTTAATTGAGTTTTATTATATTTGCCGTATTAAAGACACTATATTTTTTTCAATAATCCTGATCCTCGTGCCATTACAAAACGCGTACTTATTTTCCAATCCGACCATTTGCAAAACTACCTCGACTTAAAAAAAACCGTGACTTTGACGTTACAATAAATGATAAAATATGTTTAAGTAGGTACTAGCAATTTATTTATTCAAATTACAGAATAATGGTTGATAATTAAAATATTTATAAAACCTGATTTATATTTTGTTGACAGGTCCTAGCAAAACACCGAGAGAAATGGCTACCTTCTATACGAGACAGAAATGATTTCTATTCACGAATTTTGCTTTATACTCCATTACCACCCGTTTGGGCTCTGCCGCGGGTAAAAATGGAAACGAATTAAATGCGAGCGAAATTAAAAATGAAATAGCACTCGAAATGGTTTATAATATTAAAAAAGCGGAAGTGGTGAATCCTAATTGAATGAAAAAAACTGGCCAAGTGCGAGTCGGACTCGCGCACGAAGGGTTCCGTATCACTAACGCAAAAAACGGCAAAAAAGTCAAGTTTGCTGTATGAGAGCCTCACTTAAATATTTATTTTATTTTGTTTTTAGTATTTATTGTTATAGCGGCAACAGAAATACATCATCTGTGAAAATTTCAACTGTCTAGCTATCACGGTACATGAGATACAGCCTGGTTAGAGACGGACAGACAGAAAGACAGACGGATCGTGGAGTCTTAGTAATAGGGTCCCGTTTTTACCCTTTAGGTACGAAACCCTAAAAAGGAAAGAAGTTTTATCATAATATAACAGACAGACAACCTGTAGTACCCACATTTCGCCAGATATGTTTTAAGTCCCATGTAGTTGGGCGACCCCCAAGTAACATGGGATAAGGGCAGGCAGATGATGATGATGTAGTTGGGCGCGAGCCTATTCGCATCAGCTGGGCTCAGTCCAGACGCCCGGGCTACTGAAAATAAACCAAATGGTAAAACCCCTTAGTACCGGATCCGGGAATCGAAATTATTTTATAAAAAATATTATGACTTAATGTCCTATGTCCACTAGATGGGGCAGAGGGCGTCCACAGAAGTGCTTCACGCTTCACCTCGCTCCTGGTCATTCTGATGCTCAACACGGTGCTACTCCAGGTTTTATGGGGGCGACCACCCTTTCTTTTCTCTTGAGGATTCCAGCCCAAAGCTTGTTTGGGTATATGATCAGGACCCTTTCGGGCTGATCCATCTTATCTTGCGAAGCTTGATGTGGCGCTCGATCGGGTTCTTATGGCATATCTCCAACAGCTCTACGTTAGAGATGGTCTTTGGTCGGTAAGTTCCGAAAATATGACGAAGGCAGCGATAGACGAAGACTTGGATTTGGAGTGAGATGTCTTTAGTGACCTTGCAGGTTTCGCACCCATGGAGCAGCAAGGACCGATTAGGACCAATGTTTATTAATTGTGCCTGGCCCTAACGAATAAATAAGTGTTTTTTTTAATGCTCTCTTTTGTTCCGCCCGAAAACCTACTATTCAATTTATCACAGTATTCTCGTTCATCGAAATAGAGTAAGAAGAAAAAAAATGTAGAACTGTCTCACAAGTCTGCTCATTCGCAAATTGTATATTAGTGGGACCGGTAAATGTGGCGATGCTTGAGAGAGGCCTTTGTTTAGCAGTGGACGTCTTTCGGCTGAAATGTTGATGATATTAGTCTTCAGTTTCCAGCCTGGAATAGTGTAAAACAGCCTTTAATCACATGTACGCAGCAAATGTATAAAATTAGATTGCGAACGATAATAAAACTGGGCACAAATTCTCGTGTATTCCCGTTCGTCCCCTTGACTTCGTCCCCCGAGGGGGACGAACGGGAATTCGTTATTTATTTTCCCGATGGTCCCACTAAATTTTTTGGGGGGACGAACGGGAATAATTTATTAATTCTTTTTTTTAGGGCTATTGGTCCTCAATCAGTCATTTTTCGGACGCGGCTGACGGACGCGACTGAAAGCCGCGACTTATAGGGTATCTGGGTAATGAATATACATTGCATTGTGCAATGTATATTCATTACTTGCTACTATCGGACGTAAGTCGCGGACGTGACCTTGGCCGTTCGGACGTCCGATAGAAATCTGGCCCGCTGGATGTTTTTGTCAGCCGAAAACGTCACCGGACGGTGTGCACTGGGTGCGGGACGCGTCCCGACGTCAGTATAACTCAGACTACGTGAAATCTCGCACGTGCGTGCGAGTTTGTAAATAGAAATGGAAGAAAAGCTTATCGAGTGTGTTCGCAGCAGAGAATTGCTTCCTCACTTTTACTACTCGACATATTTCTATGTAAACATAATCATCGTTGAAAAGGCTATAGATATTATCTATGGAATAAGCGCTTGGACGCATCCACAAGCCACGTCCCAAACGACTGTGCACACATATCAGTCGCGTCCACAGACTACTTAGAGATACTACATATCCTGTAAGTCGCGTCCGTCAGCCGCGTCCGCTAATTTGTTCCCAGCTTAAGAAATCAGACAGACTGACTTCTTATGTCAGAAATAATACAATTTTCCATGTCACACGCAGACGTTAGCTTGGAAAAAAATATATTGAAATAAAGTAACATGGATCAGCTGACAATATTAATAACAAAATCAAGATGATTTGCATAGCCTAGAAGCCAGCCGTATGGCTGGCTTCACACACAACTATTTCAGTAAAAATGTTGAATAACGATAGCGGGTGTGCTATCGTTTTATATATATATATACGTATCGCAGCCGCATGTAATAAAACATCACATACTATTAAAAATGTGTATCCGCACCAAAAATAGTGAGTTATTTGTATTGTATTAAATACGTTAGTAGATACGCTTCGATCGACAATCTATCGTACACGTAATTATGAAAAGATATCTTGCGAAAATACCCGGACTCAAACAGTAAAACTCCCATAACTTTTGAACGGCTAAACCAATTTTCATGAAATGTAGCTAAAAACATTCTCGATAAAGTCACCTTTCAAAGAAAAAAAACAAAACCAAATCGGTTCATCCATTAAGGAGCTATGCCACAGAAAGTTACATAAATCCACTAACACCCCACAAACACATAACACAAACAAACAAAATTATAACACCTCTTTATCCGTCGGGGGTGAAAAGTAGTTATTTATAGTGACAAGCTTTAATTTTTCTCGCCGATAATTTATTCATTACCAACAGGAAATACTACGACCGAAAACCCAATTAACGAGAACAAGAAAAGTGGTAAACACAGGTACCTACTTTGGTGTTGTGGAAAAGCTGGCAGATGCTGCAAGAGATTGATTTCCAGAAAAAGCAAAATAAAACTATCTGAGATGAATACTAGTGATATGAAACAGATCAGGGCACTTCAATTCACTGATTTAAAGAAACGTTACTCAGTAACGGGACCTCAACTTAAAATATTAGGAGAATTGGTTGAAGATTATAAAGAGGGAAATGTATACTTATCGAAAAAGCCCAGCAATTTTTCTGAGCGTAAGCAACTTAGTAAAGAACGACTAAATAAAATTTTGAAAACATACGAAGCAGCAAAAATAAAGAGAGACGTTGAGGAAATCCAGCATTACGCTAAAGTATTAAAAAAAAAAGTAAAATCTAAGAAAAAGGAACAGGTGTTGGACATAATTTTAGATAATTTGAATAAAGGCAAAGTTTCCAATGTCTCGATTATCAAAAGTAAATTAAACACAAGAAATCTTAACAGCAAAAAGCTGGCAGAAATCAATAGTTTTCTTACACTGTATAAAGACGTGAACCAGTGGGGTACAGGCATTTCTTTGTTTGTATCGAAAAGTAAAATATCAGTCCTCCTGAAGAAATTCAAGAGCCAGGGGTTATTGGAAAAAATGAAGCAAATGCGTATTTCGGAGATGTTGGAAAATAAAATAATTGCAAGCAAGTTCCCGTATCAAAGACGCAAAAAAAGATTTTTACTCAAACATGCTAAACAGAAAGCTTAGCAGGTACTTGTAGTAATAAGATGTGAACAAGATGTGTATCTTAATTTATTTAATAATCCTCACGGCACCCAGTACTTACCAGTACCGTAGGTTCGGCGATAAACACAGAGCAACGAAGTGCATCCGCGGCCACTGCTAGGGATTGAAAAACCAAGCTTGTCTGTATAGTACCCTGTTGCACTCTGAGGAGCTGACCTATTTTTAGAAGGCAGTTCTTAATCGCAGTAAATATACATATGTCGGGTTTAGTCAATAGTACGGACGTCAAAGCAAATCGCAAGCACGCCATCTGGCGGCAAAGCAAGAACAACTACGCATTGGCATGCTTTTTATAAGCGGTTGCGTGGTGGGGAGGAAGGCAGTTGAGTACTGACAGCCGTAGAGCTAACACGTCGTAGAATCAGTGTCGATCCGTAATATTAGTAAGCAAGAATGTAACTTGTGTCTATTTGAATATACTCAGTGTATCGAATAATTTGTGTGATTTCATTTTCACGATTGTACCCAACGACCTGCACACACACGATGTCTTAACCTAAGGGAATACATCCTGACTTCCCGATGGTTTGCATCTATCGGCCAGCCTTGATGCGACATCAGAAGTGGGATTCGGTCGTGCTAATGAGATCACACGTAAAAACAATGCTAGTGAAAGTGGCGGTTACATTCTTGCAAAAAAAATCGCGAAGTCAGTTTAGACTACCCTCAGTCTTGAATAATAAAAAACCAGTCCGGAGCGGAGCAGCAAGGAGGCTAGCAACAACCAAGGAGCTGGACAGGTCAAGGAGGAGCGTGTGGACGTGTGGAAAGATCCATACACACTGATCTTCATGTCAATCTGGTGAGTCGTTTTCATTTTGTTATAACTATGGCCAAGAGTGTTCATTATTCAAAATTCTGGTTTTGTGTCGGTATGGCGGTCAGTGGATCGTCGGGGTAGCCCGTGTCGGGTCATGGTCTCATCTTAGTTATCCATGGTCAGGTGTTGGTGTTGTTGGAGAGTTATTATTCTACCAACACTGGCAATGACCCTTGACTAGCCTTGTCCGACTATTATTGCGACGCCGACGGCCTTAGAACGATATGGTGCCTACCTCACACTTTAGTCTGGAAAATAACGTACCTACCTTACACTTCAGTCTGGAAAATATTATAATTCCAAATGAAATATTTTGATTAGTTTTGTAGTGTGATAGTTCTATGTAGTGAGAGTTAGCAAAGTTTGAGAAGAAGCGTAGTATTCTTCTTTTGTGGTCGTAGGGCCAAACTATCTTAAAAGTGGTAAACTCTACCAGGCCTCGTTAATTGCGACTTAAAACGCTATGGCATTCATTGGATTCTCTAAAGCCCATCGACTAGCGACAGCGACTTAAAACGCTATGGCATTCATTGGATTCTCTAAAGCCCATCGACTAGCGACAGCGACCTGGGCACTTGGGACGCTAATGTGTGGTTCATGTTTTGGACAGGAACTCTGCACTCAAATTCGGTGTCCATAATAACCTATTTGGCCATGCCGGTTTAGGTAACTACTACTACTAGAAGCTCGTGGCTAAATAATAACAGCCGCACTGGTCGATCATCAAGGTTAAGCAACGCTTGACGAGGTCGGTCCGTGGATGGGTGACCATTTCAACATACCGGGTTTCCTCCGTGCCTCGGAGAGCACGTTAAGCCGTTGGTCCCGGCTGTCATTTGAATATCTTTGACAGTCGTTACGGGTAGTCAGAAGCCTGAGATCTGACACCAGTCTTGACAAGGGGTACCGTGCTACCCAGTTACTGGGTTGTGGAGGTCAGATAGGCAGTCACTCCATGTAAAGCACTGGTACTCAGCTGAATCTGGTAGGACTGGAAGCCGACACCAGTGTAGTTGGGAAAAGGCTAGTTGGATTCATTAGTTTAGGTTACTACGAGTACACCGGTGCATCGATTAATTTCCATCAAAGCTGTGTATGGTTAAGATAACCGTGTGAACATATACTCTCGTAATGTTTTTCATGTTTCAGATACCATATTGTGTCGCAGCCTGAAGCCTCTGCTGCAGGCTAGCGATTCAGATGATGAGCGCGAAGGTTGACGTGTCAACGTCTGAGAGGTTAAGACCGATGGCAGGCTAGCAGTTCGCAGGTGGTAGTCGAACGCTATGACCACAGCTGTGATGTCGGGAGCGCGCGCAAGTTTGGAATGGAATACTCGGTGAGTCGCTTCCATATTATTTCGATAGTGAGGTCGAAGGTTCTCTAGTGAAGAGATGCTAGTTCGAGTTTTAAGTTTTCATGTTTGACCATTGTATTGGTCGTGGTTATATCGTGCACTATCACTAGGTAGTTGAGACACACTTAGTAAAAAGCAAGTAGCTAATGAGTTTCCTATTGGCTAGTTAGTACTTTCCTAGTTTCAATATTAGGTTTAGTACGAACCTTAGGATGACATATCCCATATGAAGGAGTTGAGATATCCAAAATGACTGAATAACTAGTAATTTTCAGTGGCAAAGCGAGTCTGTAATGTCGTGGGGTAACGAAATTGTATCGAGTTAGTAACGGTACTGGTCATTTACCTGTACTCAGAAAGGATCTTGTTGCGTAACGATTAACAACCACCGTCTTCAGATCTGAATTCACTTGCTTACTTTCAAAGTAATATTATGATAGCAGTAGATCTGGCAATCGTCGCCTTGCATAAAAACTGAGTTAGTGAGCGATAGTAAATAGTTACTGTTGGTATTTGATTTTAAAGATTTTGATCAGAGTTAATTCGTGAAGTTCCTTCACACGGCTTCCTTGGACATTATCAGGCTTAATTGTTACTATTACTTTTAGTTGTTGAACTTGTTGATCGTAGGACACTTTTTTCTAATGAATAGTGTTGTGTGGGAATCTCTAGTACGAAAACTAAATAGGCCCTGTATTAAGCCCGCGATAGGTGATTATGACAGGATGGTGAGCGTTATACACCGAAAGCTTTAAATAGGTACGCTTAGGACCTACAAGTATGCACACTGTAGGTTAAGAAAGATACCAGCGGGTTATGTACCAGGCGATATTGATGTCAAAAGGATTTTGATGATGAGCAAGCTTAAGGTGTCGAGTAATTCAGTCTATCGAACGTATTATGTTTGACCATACCAGTGGATACCAGAATCCAGGAGGTCAGAGTCTAGAGACCGTTGTGAGAGCAATACAATTGCTGGTCGGCTAGAGAGCCGTGGCGTTGGAGGTTTTACTCGAAGGTTTCTGTAAGCTTGGTAGTTTTTGCTGCAGTTGAGTTTTAAAGTTTGTTTGGAACGACTAGCGGTACATGGCCCAGGGTAATGATTTAGTTAAAGAGTAGAGTTCTAAAATTTCCCTATTTTCACGAACCCAATAATTTAGTTTGGTCAGGAGTAGCCGAGCGTTGTGTGGCAACTGTTGGCCTGTGTGGCAACGGTAGGCCTTTATGGCAACGGTAGGCCTGTATGGCAACTGGAGGTCTTTATGGCAACGGTAGGCCTGTATGGCACCTGTAAGTCTGTGTGACACTATGTCTGGTGTGAAAATTCATGTTTGTGTTAGGAACCTTACAGAAAGTTCCTATTGAGTCATGAGGTTAAAAGAAAGTAAACTCGCAACCATGCGTTTGGTGGGGTCACCATGATAGTTTTGATGATGTTCGAATCGTCAAGCCCTCATTACGAAAATTTAAATAATGATAGTTTTCTAATTTTGATTACTTTGCGTAGATCGTATTAGTAAGACACACAGAGCTCAAGTACCAATTGAGATAGTAGATGAAGTAGATAATGAATTGACGTAACATAGGACAGACTAAATCTCTGTGTGAACAGGTTCTGAGTTCAGAGAGTTGAGTTGACTCGACATCGTGGAGATGTTCGAGTAGAGCAATTGTGATTGCTAAGAGAGTTATAAGATAGCTAAATATCGTGAATCAGTTATCTGGTGGTTTCTTTTGCTGGATTTAATTTGAGATTAATGACTATCAGTGGTACTTGGACTTTGTAATCACTATGATTGGGTGCTTTTAGGTACCAAATCGATGATTGAGTTACTATTTTCTTTAAGTTGGAAATAGAATTACTCTTTCCTTGCAAAGGTGAAGGGAGACATTTAAATGATCATACTTGATTGATTCAAAATGTTTCCTCACTCACCTAGCGTATGCGTCAGGATTGGACGAGTGAATACTGTTTGGAAATTTTGTGTTTCAGAAAAACATCCCTTGTATGATGGGAGACTGGCGGGTCGGAGTAGACTAAGAGTACGTGTGGCGCAACACGACATGAGGTGGCATGGAGCAAGGACAAGAAGATGATGCCTGCGGGTGATAGATTTGGGGATCTGTCACCTGAGAGAGGCCCGAGAAGGCGACGTGTGTGTTCCACGCTCGCCTCTCAAGAGAAACTACGGCCTAGAGAACACCATGTGGTTTTAGTCAGTAGGAGTCTGACAGACCCCTCAGCTTTCCCCAAGGGCTGAGGACATCCATTGAGGATTTCCACATGATTCGATACACTGTTAAAACCTGACAATGAGGAACAGACGAGGACGCCTGTCTCGCAGGATGGCCGTGTCGGGTTTAGTCAATAGTACGGACGTCAAAGCAAATCGCAAGCACGCCATCTGGCGGCAAAGCAAGAACAACTAAACGCATTGGCATGCTTTTTATAAGCGGTTGCGTGGTGGGGAGGAAGGCAGTTGAGTACTGACAGCCGTAGAGCTAACACGTCGTAGAATCAGTGTCGATCCGTAATATTAGTAAGCAAGAATGTAACTTGTGTCTATTTGAATATACTCAGTGTATCGAATAATTTGTGTGATTTCATTTTCACGATTGTACCCAACGACCTGCCCACACACGATGTCTTAACCTAAGGGAATACATCCTGACTTCCCGATGGTTTGCATCTATCGGCCAGCCTTGATGCGACACATATATGTTGCTAGTTGAAATTATATTATTTAATGTACAAAATAAGCTTTTATATTAAAAATGACATTCCGCTAATAAAAGCTAAACAGAAGTATGGACGACAGCTAGCAATGTATAAACATTGTACCTAGTAATATGTAATGCTTAGTAGATGAATATTAGTATTAAGTATCTTAAAAGTTTCGAGAACTCTTGATATTCTTACAATCCTAAAGAAAAAGTCGTAGAAACTCCTACATCAATAGGTATATAAATTAAAAAAAAAAATTGCTATGATACTTTAGCGAGGCATTTGTTTGCAAACGCCTTTACTACACAAATAGGGTGGGTGAGACACCAGAAAGCATTGTCTGCGCCGGCTTCTTTTTTAGGGTTCCGAAGTCAACAAGGAACCTTTATAGTTTCGCTCTGTCCGTCTGTCCGTCCGCAGCTTAGCTCAGAGAATCTAGTACTAAATAGCTACAATTTGGCATGGATATACATATAAATAATTCCAACAAAGTGGTAAAATAAAATCACGTTTTTCTTTTTTAGACTTTCCTCCTGTAGACGTAAAGTGGGGATGATTTATTTCTCTTCTATCCCATGGTGTGGGGTATCGTTGGATAGGCCATTCAACAATATTATGGGTTTGTTAAAACCATTTTTCGATTCAGAGATCCATTTGCGTAAAATTAAGCTTTAAATTGCAAGTTTATGTTAGAGTCAAGTGTGTCCCCCCCCTGCCAGCGAAATGGATGCTCTTGGCTATGTGAAAAAAATCACGGCAGTAGTAAATATAACGAAATTAAAAGGAAAACTATCACAGATAAGTAGTCTTTAAAAGTTTACGAGTAATAGTCGACCCACTTATAAAACGTACTTGGCACAGTAAAATTTATGTACAGATGCCATTGAAAAATTACCTAAATAACGTTGTTAGTTGTGTAAAACAGATAGTAAATATATGCTTATGAACCATGTAAAAGTATACAAAAATAAAATCATAACATCATTAATAATAATGATTTCTAAATTAATAATGTTTAAGCTCGAATAACGCATTGAAGTGGCCAAAGTCGTTGGCAGTACCAGTCCGTAGTCCATAGGGCGCGCGGCGCATGCGCGCGCTCGTATCGGCTCCTTTTACAATAAAATTTGCACTCGCGATGGTACTCAAATAGATAATATTTTTCTAATTTCAGTTGCGAAGTTGGATTTTATAACTCCTTCCTCAGTTACCAGTAAGTCCTTCTTTAGTTTAAGTCAAGAGTGAATAGGTTACTTCAAGGCAAGCGTGCTTCACCACATGTACCACACACCACACATAGACCACATCATCGCTTACCATCAGGCAAGATAGTGGTCAAACGCGAGCATATAGATTAAAGAAAAACATCATGTGGACCCGTTTTTAGAGGTTGTGTGCCGCTGAAACCGTTTTAATGTTCATGTAACAACAACAAAACCCTCTTTTTAGTCCGCATTATTATGCAACTTCGGAACCCTATTACGGCGCATGGCCCGACACACACTTGGTCGGGTTTTAGATAATGTACTTGTGAGATTAACAGAATAATAATAATTTGTTCACAAATCACTTTTACTTCATAATAAATAATGAATGTACCTGCATAATAAATGAATAAATCGTTGTTGTTATTTTATTTTAATACTAGCTTCTGCCTGCGGCTTCGCCCGCGTGAAAAGTGTTTTCGTATCCCAAGGAGACATTATACCGGGATGAAAGTAGCCTATCTCCTATTCCAGAATAAAATCTATCTTCGTGCCAAATTTCATCCAGCGGCGCGTTAACATATACATCAATTTGTATTGAAACTGGATAAGCGCCGTCTGGGGACGGTAAGGAGAAACTTCTTTTATGTATACATTTGATCGTTTAAGTTATTACGAGTGAGTACGTTAAAAAACTCGAAATAAGCACACAGATCTGTTCAGCCGTTCTGGCGTGATTGAGTAACAAACATTCAACCATCCATCCAAACTTTTGCATTTATAATATTATTAAGATTGTATATATAATATGAATGCGAAGGGTGATTTAAATTTTTTTTTTTTTCTTATTTAAGTTACAACGTCTAATAAATCCCTCCGGAGCAACAAATCGATGCATACACAAAAAAATCTCCCGTTACGCTCATTGTAACGTTACGACTGGAGAGAGAGCGCTACACGACCTAGCGAAAGGCACGATCGGCTTGAGCGTTCGGCTTTCATCAATGTTTTGTTATGACGTTGTTACGTTAAGCTATCGTCCGTAAACAGACTACAGACAACCGAAAAATTGGTTAGCATTTTTGGAAATTCTACCCCTAAGAGTTAAAACTCCCTTTCAACCCCCTGTTGAAAGTTTGTATGAAAAATCTAATTCCTTCGGCCAAAATACCTAAAACTTAGCACAAATAGTACTCTAAGAAAATGATAAAGATTGACATTATTAGTTTTTTGAAACTACCCCCAAACGATGGTTTAGGGGGGTTTTTTTTTTTAATCTATTATAGGCTCGCGCTTGACCACTATCTCACCTGATGGTAAGCGAAGATGTGGTCTACGATGGAGCACGCTTGCCTAGTAGTAACCTATTCACTCTTGACTTAAAGACCCCTAGATTGTAGCTATCGGGAAACACAGACTCCGGCAGGGAATTCCACTCCTTAGCTGTACGCATAATAAAAGTATTCTCAAAACGTTTAGTGCGTATGGGTGGGATGTCCACCATGTACCGATGGCGCTTCGCCGTACGTCTGGTAGTTCGATGATGAAACGGGCTGGGCGGAATTAGATCATGCAATTCCATCGCACACTCCCCGAAATGTAACCGATAAAAAACCGACAAGCTGGCAACTCGGCGACGATGTTCAAGGCTCTGGAGCTTTGACTTAACCAGTGCCTCATCGCTGATGAGCTTCTTGGCCCGCTTTTCAATCGACTCTAGTGCATCAAGCTGATATTTGGCTGATCCGTCCCAGAGATGAGAACAGTACTCCATGCATGATCGAACTTGCGCTTGATACAAACTGAGCAGCTGTTCTGGCGTACCTTCTCACCTTTGCAAGGATCCCCAGCTTTTTGGCAGCCAGTTGAGCCTTTGCCTCAATGTACGGGCCAAAATTGAGCGTCGATGTCAACGTAACGCCAAGAAGCTCAAGATGGTCAGTTATTGGCACGGTAACATTTCGGAAAGTTGGAGCCGGGTGAAATTGGCTCTTTAGCCGCTAAAGTTGCTGAGAGCACCGACCCCTGAGGGACCCCGGCATTAATATCCAAGCGGTCCGACGAGCAGCCATCGATAACCACTGGAATGGACCGATCTCTCAGGAAGTCTGCAATCCAATCACACAGACCACCGGGCAAACCGAATGAAGGAAGCTTACCAATAAGGCTTTCGTGCCAGACCCTATCAAAAGCCTTCGAGATGTCTAGGGAGACGGCAAGCGCTTCCCCGTGCCTCTCAATGGCCTCACTCCAGATGTGAATGGCATACGCTAGAAGATCCCCAGTAGACCGATTTCGGCGGAAGCCGTATTGGCGGTCACTTAGGATATCGTTTGCTTCTAGGTATGCCAGGAGCTTAATATTAAGTACACGTTCCATACTCTTACAGAGTATGGAGGTTACAGATATGGGTCTGTAGTTGGCCGGGTCAGCTCGACTTCCCTTCTTGGGCACGGGCTGTACGTTAGCCTGCTTCCAAGCATTCGGCACTTTTCCAGCCTCATACGAAAGGCGGAATAGGCGTGTCAAGATCGGAGACAGTTCAGGCGCACAGGTTCTAAGAACAATTGCTGGTATTCCGTCAGGGCCGCTAGCTTTGTTCACGTCGAGGTTGCGCAGCACCCTACGGACGTCCTTCCGATGGATACGAATTTCCGACATACTCGTCTCGCATCCATCAGAAGAAGGAGGGGGCCGCGCGTCACCAGGATTTAGACGTGAAGATTCCGCAAAAAGAGAGGCAAATAAATTTGCCTTCTCCTCAGCGGAGTGGGCCAGCGACCCGTCGGGTTTCAGCAGTGGTGGCATAGCATGCGAAGAAAGATCGCATACCATCCCAATCTGCTGACTTGTACCGCCAAACCCGCCGGGTGCCTCTTGGGCTGGGATCGGGCGGGGAATAAACGGACACAGACTTCACCAGACAGTGGTCAGAACTACCTAAAGGTGAAGCTATCGACACAGAGTATCTGTCTGGATCTGTTGTCAGCAGAAGGTCCAAGCAATTCGCCGTGTGCGAATCAACGTCCGGTACCCTCGTTGCCCCCTGGACCAGCTGGGTGAGGTTTAGCGCTAGCGAAAGCTTACGCATCTCCCGTCCAGCATGGTCAGTGCACTGGTATGGGAAGAGCCACTCCTGGTGGTGGGCATTAAAGTCCCCCAGTAACACTAATTGGGCGGAAGGATACCGCTGCTGTGCCGCGTCAGCAGCCTCACTGAGGTACTCTGTGAGCCTGGTTGTCTCCTGATCTCCGCTATGCGAACGGTAGACACAGGCGTAGATAATTTTATCCAAACCTGTGTCCACTAAAGCCCACAGCGTTGAGAATCTGGAGTCCTCAAGGTTACGGAGACGCCGACAGCAAGTATCGTCACGGGCGTACATACACACACCCGCGCGCGGTTTAAAATTGTGCTCCAGGGTAAACCCTGGGTAAGACAAGTACGACACGTCTGACGGACTCGCTATCTGCGTCTCCGTAAGGAAAAACAGCGCTGGTTTCTCAGTCTCCAGGTGGAAGTGGACTGCAGAGAGATTTGAGTGCAGACCTCGAATGTTGGTGAGGTGCACTTTGTGGGGGAGGGGGTGCAGCCGCTGTTTAACTCCAGTATTATTTTTCTTTTTCATAAAATTTTATATAAGAGTGAAAGGAGTAGAGGAGAAGGAAGTGAGACGAGGTTCTACGCTGCTAACCTTCAGACACGCACTGAAAAGACGACATCAATGGGGAACTAGTCCGGAGACTGCGGGGACGCCCGAGCCCCCCCGGAATGTCCATCGGGCCCTCCCCATCTGGTCGCCAACCAGCACGATGATGCATTCCGGGATTTTTCGACAGTTGGCGGGGCAGCCTTTCATGTGTGGCTGGCACACTACTTGGGCCCCCAACTACCTGCGGCCGGCCAGCGGCGCACCGTGCCTCGGATCCCGCTACCCTCCGTGACTAGTCTCCCGATACGTCTATAACAGCGCGCGTCAGGCTGGTCTGCCAGCAATAGAACAGCTGTCTCGACCCAACTCCTCTAGTTGGCTACACCGAGCATCGTAACCGGAACACGGCTAGGCCGCTTGGCGGTACGTCTTTGCCCGGTGGGTGGTCGCAAGCCTTCGGCCGAAACCTACCACCAGTTATTGTCACCTGATTTGCACCACCCGGGGACCACGTGTAGGGAATCAGAGGGTACACTCCTACGGACGTGGGTGACTCGGCCCCCAAAATACCTAAAACTTAGCACAAATAGTACTCTAAGAAAATGATAAAGATTGACATTATTAGTTTTTTGAAACTACCCCCAAACGATGGTTTAGGGGGTGTTGAAGTTTGTATAGAAGAATCTGATTTCTTAGGTCGACGATTTATGGGTGTTAAAGCTTTTTTGAAGAATCTTTATAACTTCAGTTAATAAACTATATAAAAAGTATATAGATGATTGTGAAATTAATAATATCCCGAATATTTATAGTTGTGCGCCTAATCACAAATGATACAAAACATTTTGCTATCACAAAATAATCAGACGCTTTCTATGAATTGTTAGCAAAGTTTTAATAAATAAAACCACTGTCTTATAATGGTATTTTTCAACACGTACGCAATAAACACTATGCATACAACAGTCTTCATCCAAAAACAGTAGCATTTATCTTTCCTGAGTATATACTCTGTGTGGCTCTGCTAGAGAGTATGCTCTGCAGCAGAGCCACAATCAATGTCTTTTTTTATCATTACCTAAGGCACGTACAGCGATAACGGTTTACGTACATTGTGTTAATTTGACGCAAAACATTTAAAGATATAATACATCGATTTCTAAAATGGTGGCTCTGCGGCAGAGCATGGCATATTTTTACATACATGCATACATAAACTCACGCCTTTTTCCCATGGGGGTAGGCAGAAACTACATTGACACATTTTTTTTCATACAAAATACATTTCCGATTTACGATTCAGCTATTCAATATTAAAAATATATAACTAGATACAATGGCATTGCCAGGACAGTCGTCCATATTTCTTAGGCCGCTATCCCACTGGCGCTTTACGAGCGTTGGCGTTGCTCCAACGTCTGCGCAGCGTCGACGTTGCGCAGACGCGACGTTGACGTCGCGTTTTACGAGCGTTGGCTTCTCGCCAACGTCTGCGCAGCGTCGACGCTGCGCAGACGCGACGTTGAGGTCGCGAGTCTCTAGTGGCAAGCGTTAACGCAACGTTAACGTCGCGCACATGCTAGAATTTGAGGCATACAATCAGAAACAAAATGAACACTACTGTTGCCTTTGCTACTTCGACGAAAATTACGTAAAAAAAAGGAAGTCTCATCGTCAATTTTGGGAAAACCCTTTATGGTCCAATCGATTACAATAAAGTGAATATTTCGCAATGTACTCTAATAATATTAAAAATAATGAATCGGAATTTTATAAATATTTGCGAATGCCTTGCCTGCCGGAGAATACATTTATTAACGAACTTTTAGAAGTGATTCATAACGAAAATCAATATATAGACCAGAAGAGAGGCTTGTTATAACTTTGAGGTATGTATATAAAACGCATTTGTGTATATTTTTCACTATTTGTCTTATTTATCCTGCACAGATCTAGTACTGATATATGTCTTTAGATAAGTATCTATAGCATACTCGGCCATACTGGTACAAAAAATGGCATAGACAAAAGTATATCTATATATTATCTTTTTGCCTTTGACGTTATCTATTAGTGCGAAAGTAAATACCGATATTGAAATTGCGTCTTAAATATGTTCCGTCTAGTTATAAAATGTCTGGCTGGCCGTAACCCCCGCCTGTGTGTGATTGTACCTGTTGCCAAAAAACGTAACGTTACCGTCGCGTTGACGCGTCTTTAACGTTGTGAAGTCTCAGCGCTTATGTTTGTCAACGTCACGTCTGCGCAGAGTCGACGCTGCGCAGACGTTGGAGAGATACCAACGTTCGTAAAACGCGACGTCAACGTCGCGTCTGTGCAGCGTCGACGCTGCGCAGACGTTGGAGCAACGCCAACGCTAGCAAAACGCCAGTGGGATAGCGGCCTTAATAATCTTGAGTTCTCCTTGTCAAACAAAAACATAATATAGAACTTTAAATTATTTGATTAATTCACTAAAGTTCTAGGAGATTAATAAAACCGTTATAATGAATTAATGAATGTTAGACCTGGCCAGACCTGGCCCTATGGCCAGGTCTGAAACCAAAGAGTGGTCACAGTACTATAACTGTGACCACTCTTGTCAAAATAACTGACGATATATGACTGGCTATGGATAATTCATATATTACTGTATTGGTTCTACTGAACTTCAGCAGTGCTGTTAACTCAGAAGACTTTGATATACTCTTAGGAATTAATGTCTCTGCTTCGGTAATTGAGTGGTTCAAATCTTAACTTTATAAGGATAGTCCTCCTGAGACCGTTGGAAGCAGACGTGTGCTAAAAATATTAAAATTTTAATAAAAGCTTAGCAAAGTAAAGTGATCCTTATAAGTTCAGTGTTTAAGTTAAATTATCATTGTAGCTGTTTACTCACTCCGGTCCTTTTGAGTCTCTCACGCAGAACTAAGCCGGCGCGTGTGCAGCACCGCTCACCCCCGCGGGAAAGAGAGCGTCCGATATTTTTCCATCTCCTCGCACGCACTCGGAACACAACAACATGAATGTGGAGAGAACGCCGCCCAGTACTTCACTGATAAGCGGCAGCGAGAGCGGTAGCAGCTCGGTTCCAAACTTATCCACTTTCAGCGATGAGGACTTACATGCTAACATTACTTCAAGAAAGCGGAAGGAGCGTACAGAAGAAAGCGATTATAAAAAGGACTTCACGGATTTCCGTAAGGAAATTGTAATGTAGGTATATCGAAATATATCTGTAAGTAGGTAGGTCTGGTGCCGGCAGCAGCCGTCAGTTCGCAATATACTATCTCACCAAGTGCCCGTGTTTCATTACGTCTTCCGCCGGTCCTATATATCACAGTGGCGACGAGGATTATCAATTGGAATATTGCGTGCGTACTAATTTCAACAATATTCAAGATGTCGGTTGGGAAAATTGGCGAATTTGACGTGAAAACGGGACAGTGGTCATCATATGTGGATAGATTGGAAATGTACTTTCTAGTTAATACAGTGGCGGAGGAATTGAAGTTGCCCACATTGATTTCTACAATCGGAGACGAAGCGTACGAGTTACTTGTCAACCTAACGAGTCCAAAGAAACCGTCGGAGCTAAAGTACAGTGAAGCCATTAGTTTAATGAGTCAGCACCTTCAGCCGACGCCATCTTCATTAGCGGAAAGATATCGTTTTCGTCAAAAAAGACAAGGGGCGGACGAAAACGTGGCGACCTACGTCACAGAGTTAAAAAGATTAGCTCGTCACTGTAAATTTGCAGGAAATTTAAGCGAGAGCTTGCGTGACCAATTTATATGCGGACTCAAGAGTGACGTCATCAGGCAACGTCTGTTTGCGGAGGATGACTCTGTAACATTTTTACAAGCGGTGAAGTTAGCGAACGCTTTGGAGGCAGCAGAAAGAGACGCGGCAGTAGTGGATGGGACGTCCACATCTAGTCCTCAGGCGGAAGCGGTGCATTCGGTCAAATCGAATAAGGGGTACAGCAGCGGTGGCAGCATGAGGACGCGCGGCCGCCGCGGCGGCGGTGGTGGCGGCGGCGGCCTACCCGCGAGCCGCGTGGCGCGCGCGACTTCTGCCTCGGGGCATTCGGGACACAGCAACAACTGCACAGCTTGCGGAGCCGCTAACCATAGTGTGGCAAGCTGTCGCTACAGGGAGTTCGTGTGCAGCAGATGCCACCATACAGGGCACTTACGTCGGGTGTGTCCGGCGAATGTTGAACAATCGTCGCGAGAAAAAACTTCATATCATCGCAGTCGGCGGTATGGAAGTATGTATTCCGCGGAGGCCGTAAGCGAGTCCGACGTGGAGGACATCGAAGAGAGTTTGAACCTTATTGGACTCAATAATTATAAGCCAGTAAGTTTACCTATTTTTGTAGATGATACCGTACTAAATATGGAAATAGATACAGGAACGGCGATATCATGTATAAATAGTTGCACCTACCTACGTTATTTTTCACATCTGCGTCTTGAGAAGGACGATACAATTTTAAAATTTTATGATGGTACTAAAATAAAACCATTAGGTATAATTCGCCCACGTGTTCGATTCCGGGGACAGGAAAAACAGCTAGAATTATTTGTAATAAAAAACGGTACTACATCTTTGATAGGTAGGCAATGGTTAGCGGAGCTAAAAATAAGAATACCTACGTTTTCATGTAAAGCTATGAGTAACATGAATTGTATGCAAATTAATGAAGGAATTGTAAATATTCTCGACAGGCATAAGGTGCTATTCAGCGGCGGACTGGGTCGGTACAAGGGTGGTAAGGCAACGCTGCGGGTGCGCCCGGGGGCGACGCCGGTGTTCCAGCGCGCCCGGCCCGTACCATACGCGCTGCGCGAGCGCATCGACGCAGAGCTCGACGCCATGCTGCGCGACGGCGTCATCGAGCCCGTCGACTGCTCCGACTGGGCCTCACCTTTGGTGCCGGTGACTAAGGCAGACGGTACGTTGCGAATTTGTGCGGACTATAAAGCGACTCTGAATCCCGCCTTGCTGATCGATCGATACCCGCTTCCTAAGATTGAAGATGTGCTAGTTGGCCTGAACGGCGCACAGTTTTTTAGTAAAATTGACCTTTCCCGTGCGTACAACCAAGTAGAACTAGACGATTCAAAAAAATACACAGTCGTTAATACACATCGAGGTCTATTTCAATATAATAGGTTAGTTTATGGTTTATCGTCTAGTGTAGGTATTTTTCAACGTATAATGACGAATTTGTTAGGTAATATACCGAATGTGCAAGTGTTTCTCGATGACGTCATAATTGGCGGGAAAAATAAAAGCGAGCATTTATATGCACTCGAACAAGTCTTACAGCGACTATCTGAGAGTGGGTTAAAGTTAAAGCAAGAAAAATGTGTTTTCTTGGTTGATGAAGTAACTTATTTAGGTTATGTGGTTTCTAAAGAAGGGGTCAAAGCGGACAAATCAAAGATTAAAGCTATAAGTAAACTAGAAGCTCCGAATAATATTAGTGAATTACGTTCCTTTATAGGAATGGTAAATTTCTTTTCAAAATTTATCAAAAATTTTAGTACCATGTTAGTGCCTTTAAACAGGTTATTACGAAAAGGCGTAGAGTGGAACTGGGATGAACAGTGTGAGCGTGCGTTTACGCAGATAAAACAAGCTTTGATGGGTACCGAAGTATTAGCGCACTACGATCCCAATAAACCTCTAATTGTGACGTGTGACGCGAGCGCGCGGGGCGTGGGGGGCGTGCTGGCGCAGCCGGGGCCGAAGGGCGAGCGCCCGATAGCATATGCTTCACGTTCGCTCACCATCGCGGAGAAAAACTACTCGCAGATACATCGCGAAGCACTTGCAATTATATTCAGTATACAAAAATTCCATCAATATATTTACGGAAGAAAGTTCATTTTACGAACAGATCACAAACCCTTAGTATCAATGTTAGGCCCGCAAACGGGGATACCTAGAATGACGGCCAGTAGGATGCAGCGATGGGCAGTGATATTATCGGCATACAATTACGACATAGAATATATTCGCACAAATGAAAATTGCGCTGACGGCTTATCGCGTCTGCCAGAAAATAGTAGCGTTAAAAATGCAAAAGAGGAATCTATTCCCGAACAAACATACCTGCACTTCGCACAAGACGGATTGTTGCTCGATTATACCGAAGTTAAAAAACAAACGGAGAGAGATCCGTTATTAAGTAGAATTTTAAACTACCTGCGAGACGGTTGGCCAGATAGGTGTGAAATTGTGAACTTACAACCGTATTTTAATAGGAAAGCGGAACTGTACGAGGAGTTAGGCTGTGTCATGTGGGGTCACCGGGTGGTGATACCGGAAAAATGCCGGGATAAGATTTTAAAAATTATCCATGAGCCACACATGGGCATCGTAAAGTCCAAGGCGTTGGCACGCAGCTACGTATGGTGGGCGGGCATCGACGAGGCGGTGGAGCGCGAGTGCCGTGCGTGCAACGTGTGCGCTGCGTACGCGGACGACCCGCCGCGCTCTGCCCCTCGCCCTTGGCCCTGGCCCGTCAGGCCGTGGTCCCGACTGCATCTGGACTTTATGGGGCCCATGTGCGGGAAAACTTATTTAGTAGTAGTAGACGCAACATCCAAGTGGCTGGAAGTATTTCAAGTTCCCAGTACGGCAGCGAGTCATACGATGGTCAGGTTGCGCGAGCTGTGGAGTAGGTGGGGAGTCCCTAGGCAGATAGTCACTGACAATGGGCCGCCGTTCACTAGTAGTGAATTTGCACAATTCGTGCAAAGTGACGGTATCCAGCATATATTCACAGCACCCTATCATCCATCGTCCAATGGAGCCGCGGAAAATGCTGTTAAGACTTTAAAAAGAGTTATTAAAAAAGCTTATTTAGATAATAAAAGTGTAGAACAGGCTTTAAACACATTTTTGTTATATTATAGAAATACGGAACACTGCACTACTGGAGTAAGCCCATCAGTCGCACTTATTGGGAGACGGTTGCGAACCAAGTTAGACGTGATAAAACCCGATGTGGAAGTTAGAGTACAAAAAGCACAGAAAGGGCAGGTTGAAAGTGCGAGAGGGTCGGAAAGGAGGGTGAAAGTAGGAGACGAAATTTGGTATCGACAATATCTAAAGGGGGAGAAATGGTTGCCCGGCACTATAGCTAACTCGTCAGGGCCAAGCAACTATAAGGTACTAGACAGTAACGGTAAACAGGTGCATAGACACATCGATCAGCTTAGGCGTAGGACGAGGAGTTCTTTGGTAGTCCCCACAGAGTTGTCACGTTCGCCGGAGAGTCCAGCTCCTATGGTAGCACTAAAATCGCCCCTCGAGGGCCAGTCGGAGCGGCCGGAGGCTTCGTTGGCGTCGTCGTCACCGGCGTGGGAGCCCGCGTCGTCACCGCCTCAGAAGAACGATCTGATCGACCGAGATCAGGTGGCAGAAGAGTTCTCGACACCACCGTCCATGCCTGTACCGCCCCAGTCTCGTCCCATTAGAAAATGTAGGTTAAATAAAAATGTTAATTTTAAGATTTAGTTAAGGTTTTAGTTAAGATTTAATTAAAGGATTAGTTAAGGATTTAGTTAAGCACTTAGTTAAGCACTTAGTTAAGGATTTAGTTACGGATTTAATTAAGTTAATTAAGTTGTTAAATTTAAGTTTGTAATTAAGGTTTGTTGTTAATTAGTGGTGGAGGAATGTAATGTAGGTATATCGAAATATATCTGTAAGTAGGTAGGTCTGGTGCCGGCAGCAGCCGTCAGTTCGCAATATACTATCTCACCAAGTGCCCGTGTTTCATTACGTCTTCCGCCGGTCCTATATATCACAGAAATGATGAACTTCCTAACCAATTTTGGCAGAACACAAACTGAGAACCTAAACCAAATTAAAGAACAAATATCGGATATCAAGTACGAGATTAAGACAATAAAATTAACTACTGAAAAATTTTCTCAACAGCTCGTACATACAAATACAGAAATAGAAAATATCAAAGCAAAAACAACCGCCACCGAAGACAAAATAAAAAATATAGAAACCGAAATATCCCATATCAAAAATGAACAACATACAAAATGTGCGGCACAAAAATCGCCCGCCGAGTGTCACGAAAACCTCATCCTAGAACTTAAGGACCGATGCGACCGTGAGAAGAATATTGTGATTGTGGGTATATCGGAAATAAACGACAAAAACTGGAAATCGAGACAACATCACGATAATCAGGAAGTTAGGAAGTTAATAACAATGATTTCTGAAGACTGCCCTGAGCCGATTAAATCTATGAGACTAGGAAAATATGTGCTTAACAAGAACCGACCCATAAAAGTTTACTTCAAAAATTCCGAGACTGCGAAATACCTGTTAAAAAATAGAACTAAACTACCTGAAAATATGCAGATTTTTTCTGATCAAACCCCAAAACAAAAACAATACTTAGAATCTCTGAAGGAAGAGCTAATTAAGCGTACACAGGATGGTGAAAAAAACCTCACTATTAAATATATGAAAGGAACGCCTGCAATAGTTGCTGCGAACCAAAAAAACCAGTAAGTATGCCATTACGAAATGCCAAACCGACGGATAGTTCTAGGCAACTATGCCACCAAATAGTAAATAAATATGAAGACATTCCATTGCATCCGTCTTCACTAAGATTCCTTTATGCGAATTTGCGCAGCATTCGCAAGCCTGGGAAGTTTGATGAAATAAAATGCATTATAAAAGCCATAAAAATGACTACTCATCTATTGATTTTCACTGAGACGTGGATTAACTCAGAGTCAGATGCGAAACTATACCAACTTCCTGGCTATAATCATATCTATAACTATAGACAGAATTGTAAAGGCGGAGGAGTCTCCATTTATGTGCATGACAGTATTAAATATGATATAACGGAAGAACTATGCGAGAACGGGAACCACTATTTATGGATATATATAAATAAACTATCATTAAATATTGGAGGGATTTATAAACCAGGGGATACCAACGTAAACAACTTTCTAGAAACATATTCATCCCAATTGGAGAGGCGAAGAAGATCAATAGTTTTTGGGGACTTCAATATAGATTTACTTAGTTCAAACGGTAATGTATCAAAATACAAACATGGGATCCAAGAAGCCGGCTATAGAATAATAAATAAAATCAACAAATCACACAGCACACGTGACACGGCCACAACAAACACAATACTGGACCATGTATGTACTAATATAAACAACCATTCTCTCAGCGTCTCGATAATTGAATCAAGTCTCTCTGATCATAAGCAGATATATCTCCAAATAGGAAGTTTGTCTCCTCAACAAAACAAAAAGAAACATTACAGAGCATTGGATTATGAAAATCTGTACAACAACACACTAGAAGCAAAACACAGCAATGATGACCACGACTACAACCAACTAGAAATATTTATCTCAGAACAGATAGACAAAAACAAAATAGGAAAGATTAAAATTCTAAACCCACCCCAAAAAGACTGGATTAATCAGAACATTATAAACGCAATCAATACACGAAATAGGTTATGGCAACAAACCAAATTAGACCCAGATAACGACGACTTGCGGCAAAGGTTCCAGGAAGAAAAACAGAAAGTGAAGGTGCTAATAAACACGCAGAAGAAAACCTATTACTATAATTTGTTTCAAAACTGCAGAAATCAACCAAAAAAAATGTGGGACCTGATTAATAACTTAGGATTAAATAAAATTAAAGACAGCCCTGCTCCCCCCAAACTGATGTCAAACGCTGGACTTCTAACGGAAGGTAACTCGATATGTGACTTGTTCAATTCTTTTTTCTCATCTATCGGTGCTGACTTAGCAAAAAAAATACCAGACTCATATCACACAAATACAGGCAACACACTAATGTATGATCATGACCATACACATGATATAACACTGAACGAACTAACGCCTTGCACCACGGAGGAGATAATTAAAATCATTGACGACCTGGATAGCAACACTAGCACAGGTCTGGATGGTATTAGTACTAAGGCAATAAAATGTTTGAAAAATATAATTGTTGAGCAGCTAACTAACTGTATAAATGCCTGTTTACTACATGGTACTTTTCCCGATACCCTCAAAGTGGCTAGGGTCAGTCCTATTTACAAATCTGGAAATAGAACTGACCCAAGCAACTACAGACCAGTGTCAGTGTTACCTGTAATGTCCAAAATATTTGAACGCGTATTATATAGTCGCCTAAATAACTACTTGATACATAAAAAATTTCTAATAAACGAACAATATGGCTTTCGACCTAAATCAAGTACTCTCTCGGCTGCAACGGATCTAGTTACCAAAATTAAAACCAATATAGATCAAGGGAACTATGCCTTAGGCACATTTATCGATTTAAAAAAAGCATTCGATACCGTGAGTCATCAAAAACTGCTACAGAAGCTAGAAAACATAGGGGTTATAGATACAGCACATAAAATGTTCAGGTCGTATTTAGAGAACAGGCGCCAAGTTGTTCAAATAGGAAATACTCACACTAGCTCGGTCCAAAATATTTCATACGGCTGTCCTCAAGGCTCTATTGTCAGTCCATTGCTTTTTCTAATTTATATAAATAATATTAATAAAATAGGTCTAACAGGACACCTAACACTTTATGCAGACGACACCTGTCTCTTTTACTTTAACAAATCAATTCATAACGTTATAAATGACGCTCAACATGATCTTGACCTATTAAACGAATGGTTAAAGTACAACCTTCTTACAATTAATACGTCGAAAACCTCATTCATGATTTTCACCACTAAAAATAAGCGTATACCGGACTTCTCACCTCTTAAACTAAATAACGAAACAATAAAAAGATCAACTAACGAAAAATATCTTGGATTAAGGGTAGATGAGAAACTAACTTGGAAATTACACATTGAGCATCTCAGAATTAAATTAACATCGTTTTTGGGAGCATTACGGAAAGTTGCAAACTGTATTCCAAGTAAAGTGCGCACTTTGATTTATAACTCTTTAGTCAAATCGCATTTAGAGTATCTGATTGAGGTATGGGGCTCCGCAGCAGTTACTAATTTAAACTCACTTCAAAGAGTTCAAAATAAAATAATTAAAACTCTGTTCCACTATCACTATCTCACTCCAACAAAGACCTTATACGAAAAAACTAAACTATTAAATATTAGACAGCTTTACATCTACTACACCTGCATTCTTATTAAAAGCATAACTACAAACTCAATACAAACTAACATACAAATAAAGAAAAAAACAATGTCATATAACCTGAGAAATAGATATAAAAACAAACTAGAAGTCATCAGCGTACGCACTAATTACGGTAGAAGGACTATATTATGTGAAGGAGCACAGCTGTTCAATGAATTGCCGGACGATATAAAGGAGTGTCATAACTTAAATACATTTAAAAATAAGCTTAAGAAACATGTATGTACATTATAACTTCTAAGGCTCTGGAGGAAATTGTATTTTACTGTATTATTATAATTATTGCTCTGTATCTCATTATAAGCGGACTGTAAGTTCTTATGAGAAATAAATTTCTTTAAACCGAAACCGAACTTTGGGGCCGCTCGCTGTCTGTTCAATCCGATGAGGACTCCTATGAATGGTGCGACTTGACTGCGGGTGTTCCTCAGAGTGAACGCTTTGAGTACTTTGTCCCGAGGGGTAAACCCTGTCTCACTTCCACTTCTCTTCGCCTTCGTACCCTACGTCACACTTCCAGCCACTATCATGGCTCCTTCTTTGTTACTGAAGTGCGTCTCTGGAACTCTCTACCATATTCCCTACACGACAGCCCTTCTCTGAATGGCTTCAATAGGAAAATAGAGGATCATTTTATTTCGGAATGACATAATATTAGTATATGTACATAGGTATATATATATATATTTTACTTATGTATGTATGTATATTTATGATTTATTTTACTGTTCCTTTTGTAAACTCTCTAAGGTTTGCTGGTAAAAAACTCTTCTTTGAGTTAAGCTCACCTTTGTACACCAACTTTATAATGACTATAAGTTGGATGTGTCATTTTTGTGAACAATAAAGAATTAAAAATAAGAATTAGGAATCATTAATATATGTTCCCTGATTAATAAATAATCGGTTTTAAAATTAGAGTCAATATAGGACTCTAGGCCGTCCTAAAGAGACTAGTTTTTTTTGCAAAATACTTATGCTCGTGTTATTACAAAATCGTTCTGCTTTTCCATGAAGCCGAACATTTGTAAAACTTCAAGGATATTTAAAAAAAAACCTATGGCATTGACGTAATGATAAATATCGTTACCATTTTTTTTATTTATGTTACCGAATGGTGCTTTATCTAAGTACCGAATAAATTCTAATTAGAATACTTTGTTTATTTATTTATTTATTTATTTATTTATGTACACACAAAACACTTAACAGAGAAAATAAATAATACATATACTAGAGCACAAAGGTACTGCTTATTTCAAAAGAAATTTCTTCCAGCAGACCTGCGACAGGAAAGTTGGATGATATACGAAGACACAGTGTGTAGAAGGAAATAAGGAAACTTAAAATAGACTAACAACTATATAACTATTTATCTTAACTAATTATGTATAAATAACACATATACCTTAAATAAACATATAGAATATAAAAATACATACATAATAATATATAATAATTACAATATGGTGGAGAGGTAATGATCTTTGACTTGTTTCTTGAATAGATGTACATTTTGGGAATCACGAATTTTAGGTGGAAGTGAGTTCCACAGTCGTACTGCATGAACAGAGAAGGAGTGGGAATAGAAATTAGTACTATGGGATGGGAAGTTTAGGTGATGTTTAAGGTGGGATCTACATGGGACATCGGCAGGGCGAGTGAAGGAGAAGTGATCGCGTAGATATTTAGGGTAAGTAGGGTTAAACAGAATGTTGAAGAGGAGACATAATACTCGAGTGTTCCTGCGAAGGCGGATAGGGAGCCACTTGAGATCCTTGCGGAACTGAGAGACATGGTCGTATTTCCTCAGACCAAAAACAAAACGGATGCACAGGTTTTGCAAGCGCTCAAGCTTATTTAAGAGCTCCTCCGTGGCATCCAGATAGCAGGCATCAGCGTAATCGATGATCGGCTGAATTAGAGTTTGAGCTAGATAGATTTTAGTTTTAAAGGGCAAGAGGCTTTGAAGGGATTTTAACGAGTGAAAGGAAAAGTGCACCTTACGACTTACCTCATTTACTTGAGCTCGCCAAGAAAGATTACTGTCTATTAAGACACCAAGGTTCCTAGCAGTTTCAGTATAAGCGATGGTCGAACCGTCAAGAGATAAAGGCGTTAAGTTGGATATGTCAAGCGCAGTGCGATAGTACCGACTGCCTATGATCATAGCCTGGGACTTGGTTGGGTTGATTTGTAATCCGTAGGACTTAGCCCATTTACTTATACTCTCCAGGTCACGATTCATGGCGTCGATCGCTAAGTCCACATCTGCAAGCAAGAAGTGTCGGTAAAGCTGCAAATCGTCTGCGTAAAGATGGAAGTTGGAAGTGATAACTTTGGTAACAGTGTTTATGAAGATAGAGAAAAGAAGAGGAGAGAGAACGCCACCCTGAGGAACACCAACAGTGAGATCACACCAATCAGAGAACATCTCTTCAAGGCGAACACACTGCGAGCGACCCCGAAGATAAGAGTCAAACCAGGCTAATGCAGAGGAAGAGAAGTTAATAGACTGAAGGACCCCAAGCAGAATGTCGAAGTCCACTGAGTTAAACGCACAACTGAAGTCAAGCAGGACTAACACGGTGAGAGATTTATTCTCCATAGCCCAGCGGATGTCGTCAGTGACCTTCAGAAGTGCAGTTACAGTACTGTGACCTCTACGGAAGCCAGATTGAAAAGGACAGATAAGAGAATTAGACGAGAGGAATCTGTAAATTTGACCATGAACGATGTGCTCGAGAACTTTAGAGAGGAAAGGAAGTATGGATATGGGTCTGAAGTGAGATAAAGAAGAAGGATTGTTTATTTTGGGAAGGGGTATTATGTGTGCCTGTTTCCAAACTGATGGAAATGTGCCAGAGAATAAAGAATAATTAATAATGTGAGTGATAACGTGTAGGAGTTCCGGGAGAATAGGTATTATCATTCTCGAGCACAAATTATCATGGCCAACAGCAGAGGAGGAAATAGCAAGAAGAGATTTTTTGACATCGTCATCCGAGACAGAATTTAAACTAAACAGTGGGCAATTCGGTAACGGCAATTCGGAGAGTTCAATCAAAGTGGAAGTTTTGACACTAGGGTCCAGAGAGACAGGTGGAAGAGAAAAGTGCCTATTAAGAGCCGACAAGTCGACATCTTTACAGGTATTAGTGGGAGCTTTGCCAATACCGACAGACCTTAGAAATCTCCAGACATCAGAAGGCTTCCGATCGACTAGAGATTCGTGGAAATAGCGTCTCTTAGCATCTCGACACAGACGATTGCAGTGATTACGTAGAGCTTTGAAATGAGCAAGATTCTGATCCGTGGGTCTACGCTTGTACCTGCTCTTCGCCTTGTCCTTACGAGCAATAGCGTCTTTAATGAGAGTACTCATCCACGGAGCAGGATCCCGCCTAACTTTAACTCGCCGACGCGGTGCATGCTTGTCAAATAATCCCAGCAGTTTGGAATTAAAATAATTCACCTTTTCATCAACACTGGCGCTTTCGAAGACGAGAGACCAGTCGACATCACCTGCATCACGCTTCAACGCCACCAGATCAATACCATTATAATTACGCAAAAAAAAGACTTGAGGTTTGCGTTTAGGAGGCCGGATACGATAAGAGAGATAGATGAGGTCATGGTAAGAAAAGGTTGCAGTAAGTTGCCCAAACTCAGCAACATTTTGAGGGGAAGAAACAATCATAAGGTCAAGAAGAGAAGGCGTGCAGTTGGGAAAGTTATGTGTCGCAGAAAGAGGTAGAATTTCAAGATTAAAAGAAGATAAGAGGGAACGTAGTTTTTGTGAACGTGAGTCATTTTTTATTAAGCATGTATTAAAGTCACCCATCAAAATAACATGATCGTACAATGGGCAAAAATAATTTAGTGACGATTCCAAAGAGTCAAAATAGTTGATGTGAAGATTAGGAGAATAGAAGACTGCAAGTAATATTTTGGCATGATTTAAGATAATCTCTAGGAACAAGAATTCAGCCGACTCAGAGAACTGAGATGGGGATGCACTAACAACTTTGTGCGGTATATCAGCACGTAAATAAATAGCGACACCACCACCACCCTTGCCGGTCCTGTCATTTCTGACCAGAACAAAGCCAGGAAGTGCATAGTGCGCAGAAAGGAGAGAAGGCTTAAGAAAAGTTTCAGATATTAGGAGTGCATCAAGATGAGCACTGCTAAAGGATGCCAGAAGATCGGAGTGGTGACCAGGAACACTCTGAGCATTAATATGGGCTATGTGGAAATTTTTAGGATACTTGGAGAAGACAGTGGATATGTTTTCATGCAAAGTTTGAAGCGGGGACTCACTTCCCGCACTAATAAAACTACAAGTCGAAGATGAACATGAGAAAAAACTGTCATTTAGGTCGACAGGGTCATCCATAGATAAATATAAATACGTATATAAAATAAATACAATAAAAAGAAAAGAATACAACAATTTTTATACAAAACAAAACTAATTACTACTACACGTATAGGCTGGTTGATTTTAAAATAACCACCCTAACTCACTGGTGAGTTGATTATCATTCAACCAAAAACAAGTAACCAAAAAAAAAAAAAACATAAACATGAATTTCTAGAACAGCGTAAAACGAAACGCATAAGCAAACTGACAACTGTCAGACTGCTGTCAACAGTCAAATTGACAATGACAGTCCAGACGATATGATTATGTTGTTCGGATGACTTGTTTCAAGTGCAATAAACCTATTATAAATAAAATAATGATACCGACATCGTAATTACCAACACAGTGAAAGAATGAAGGTGAAGCAGAAAGTATCAAATATTAAGGTACCGGCACAGAAATAACTAAAAGTGATAAGTATATACTACACTTCGACATAATGAAGAGTAGATTGGCAAACGGACAAGACAACAATGACATTAATTACGCCTGCGCGCCCTCCTTTGGTCCTTTGAGGGTGTAGCAGTAGACTCAGTCGCACTCACGTTCTTTGAATGATGATCCACAGACTGCGCAGAGTTGCCACATCCACCAGAAGCCTTGGGGAACCGCAACACCAGAGCTTGAAGTTCGCCCGGAGTTTCAATTTTGTGGCGCTTGGTATCCGGTGTGATGATTACTATCCGCCCCTCTACCGACCAGCAACTCTGCATTCCAAAATGCTTGCGCGCGTCCATAAAGGTGCGGTGTCTTGTGTGCGTGAGAAATTCGGAGATTGTGATACCTGTACCCTTCAGAGACTTTTTGCTCTCCCAGATCATGTGACGGTGCTCAGTGGTGTATAGTCTGACCAGTATAGGCCGAGCTTTGCCCCGCGTCGAACCTAATCTATGGCAGACATGAATGTTGTCCTTACTTATCTCAGGCAATCTCATTCTATCTGACAACACCTTGTGAACTACTTCTGGCAACTTTTCACCGGGATGCTCAGTTACACCGTGGAACAGGAGTACCTTCCTCCGCATCAGGGTCTCATGCCTATCAAAACCAAGAGACAACATCTCTATTTGGCATTTAAATTTGGAGAGTGCTTGCCATACGAATAGTTTAAAATCTGCGAACTCACTTGCAAGCGCTGTTATCTCCATGGTAGGCCGAGTTTCAGATGCTGCATTCTTGAGCTTCTTCTCGTATTCTGACATTCGCGAATTGAACAGGACCTCCAGATCTTCCAAACTAGTCGCCAATTTAGAGTCCATGATGTGTTTGAAGAAAAGTAAGTAGGTAGAAAGAAGTATGAGGTATCAAAATGATTTGGAAATATTGTATAATGAGTATAGGGTGGTAAGTATAAATACTAAATAATTAAAACATTAAAAATACTATTAAAAATTATTTAAAATAAATTAAAACTGGGAGCTGTATAAAAGGCGTGTTTACCCTGCGTCTACCCACAGAGGAAAAACCACAGAGGAAAAAACTTTGTTCACAGATCGTAGCAAAACATCGAGAGAAATCGCTACCTCCGTTACGAGAATGACAATATTTTATTCGCGTTTGCTTTAAATACTCGTTGCCCCCAGATAAGCTCCACTGGAGGCGGAAAAAATGAAATCGAATTAAATACGAGCGAAATCAAAAAAGAAAGAGGTCAACCGTCGAATCCGACTCGGCTGGGCAGCATTCGGGAAGTTGCGCGGTATCTTCTCGTCCAACTTACCACAGTGTCTCAAGACGAAAGTCTATGACCAGTGTGTGTTGCCAGTGATGACATATGGCTCTGAGACGTGGTCGCTTACAATGGGCCTCATCAGAAAGCTTACAGTCACTCAAAGGGCAATGGAGAGGGCTATGCTCGGAGTTTCCTTGCGTGATCGAATCAGAAATGTAGAGATCCGCAAGAGAACCAGGGTTACCGACATAGCCCGAAGAATTGCCAAACTCAAGTGGCAGTGGGCAGGGCACATTGCTCGCAGAACGGATGGCCGATGGGGCAGAAAGGTTCTGGAGTGGCGACCGCGAACCGGAAGACGTTGCGTTGGAAGGCCTCCCACTAGGTGGACCGATGACCTGGTGAAGGTTGCGGGGATCCGCTGGTTGCGAGACGCACGGGACCGGTCAATGTGGCGACGCTTGGGGGAGGCCTATGTCCAGCAGTGGACGTCTTTCGGCTGATATGATGATGAAATAAAAAATGAAATACCTCCCAAAAAGGATGAAACAGAACATTGAAAAAAAACTTTTTCACAAAAAAATAAACCGATTTCAAAAGCAAAACACTAAAAAGTGCAAAATAACTTTCGTTTTGGAAGTCGGTGTAGAAAAACAATAAATAAGAAGTACCAAAGACACCGGCTTCGGAAACTAAAGATCGAATTCAGGTTTTTTTTTTTTGGAAAAGGTGTTTATTTCTTTCTTTTTAGTTTTAGTACACTACCACTAAAAAGTGAGCAAGTGCATAGTAAGGTACCTGAAGGATTGACAAAATACCTATAATAGCTCATACATTCGTGCGGTTATCGCTAAGGAGTTCGGTTGTACGTTCCTTAACTAGAACCGATTTTGATGAAACTTGCACTATTCCCTAAGTTGAGATATACCTAATCCAATAAAAAGAATAGTCACTAGCCGATAGGTAGTTGAGAAATGCGTGGACAAACATACATACACTAAAGAAATTTGGCACACATGTTTAGAAGCCCAATTACAGTAACATATGTGAATATTGGGCAATTCCAACAATATTTCATACATACGTATCGAATTGATTACCTCCTTTTTTTGGAGTCGGTAAAAAAGCAAGAAAAATATATCTAAAGTAACATACCCTAACATCTCGCCTGTTTTCCCGGAAGGGTTGAGCAGATCTGCATCTATCGTACACCCACATTATGTCAGATGTTTTAAATCCCATACAAAACACGATGGAAACTTATTGCCATCAACCAGGCACATGTCCAGACTCCAGGCTAAGAGAAATTCCAGTTCCTAAAACCCAATAACACTTTGCCGGTGAGTGGTGACCCATGAAATCATGTCGACTTACTTTGACCTAAGCCAGGGATACACTATGGGACAAATGTACCGCGACACGTGTCGGCGACATTTCAAGCGAAGTAAAGCGATTTCGCTTGACCTATTTGGCGACACCGCGTGGCTTATGTCGGTAGCGACGTCAGGCGAAGTCGTGCTACTTCGCGAAACTTCGCCTGACATATGTAACCACATCACGACATTGTGTTTCACAAGGCAGTCAGTGCCACAACTGTTCATGCTACGCTGCAATACAGGATAACCGAGCGATGTTGCCAGACAATGTCAACTGGAGTCCGGCAACGTCGCACCACTTCACATGACGTCGTTGGCGACACGTGTCGCGTGATGTTGCAAGACAAGACGAGCGAAGTCCGGTGACGTCGCTGGCGACACGTGTCGCAAGACATTTGTCCCCTAGTGTATCCCTGGCTTTAATGTCTACCTATATGTACCCTAGATGGGGCAGAGGGCGTCGACAGAAGTCCTCCATTGCGATCGGTCTTGAGGTTTACGTTTCATCTCACTCCAAATAATACCGATGCTCGCTACTATTACCACCACGGTTTGACGACAGATGAAGAAGATACAGATGATTGAAGACTGATTGAAGATTTGGCACAGCCAATTTTAGAAATAAGTATAATAATATATAGAATTTTAATAATACGTATTAAAATTTTAGGCTCTATGAAATACTCTCCTGACAGTCGTCATTTTGATACATGAAAAGTTTGAAACGCTGGATTAGTGTAAAACAGCCTTTATTCACATTCAATCTACGCAGCTAATGTATAACTTATCTATAGTTTGTAAAAGGACATGGCTAAATAAAGTATGGACGACTGCCCTAGCAATGAATAAACATTTTAACTAGTAATATGTAATTTTGAATAGCTGAATATGAGTATTTCGTATGAAAAAAGTTACAGACACTTTTTATATCGTCACAATCCTGAAAATAAAATCGTAGAAACGCCTACATTAATAGGTATACAAACTTGTAAAAGAATAAGATTTTGCTATGATACTTTATTAAGGCGTTCAGAGGAGCTCGTGGCTTAATAATAACAGACGCACAGGTCGATCTTCAAGGTTAAGCAACGCTAGCCGAGGTCATCCCTGTTACAAACTCATTTTATAATATTTTCATATCATAGATACCGGTCACAGTGTGGACTCTGTCAATGGTTGATTTGTCAATGTCTTTAAATAAACTTTAATTTATAAACTTATCGACGATTATGCTATTCTTATCAGTGGCGACGAGGATTAAAAATGAACAGTGAGCAATTTGAAAAATTCCTTATATTACAAGCATCACAACAAAAACAAATTTCGGACATTTTACAACTGTTACTATCGCAACAACAAAATGCGGCTGTCGCGACTCCCACACCAACTACAACGACTGGCACGGAGTTACCCAGCTCATCGCACTCTAACACCTACAGAAACAACATCTACAACAGTTTTAAAGGTGACAAGTGCAATCCTAGCGAAACCTCAGTTGAGAATTTTATTGACTATTTTGAGTCTAAATGCGGACTTTGGGGAGAGGATGCACGAAATATACAGAAAGAGCTTTTATTCACCTGTCTCTCTCCTGAAACCTTTCACGACATGAAAGTTGCCCTGACACCACGTTTCGAAAACAGTACGTACACAGACATTCGAGAAAAACTCCTCGACCTGTACAGAATCAAGCGCACAAGATACAGGGCGCTGTCTGATTTCTGGAACTGCATACGCACGGACGACGAATCTATGGAGTTCTACGCTAATAGACTAAAAGAAATAAGCAAAGATTGCGGCTATAACGACGATCTATTAGAACGACAGTTACGTGACCGTTTTGCAACTGGGCTCAACCACCAGCAGTTGCAGATCGACTTGAAACAAAAATGGCCCGACTTACAAGAACATCAAGACGGAAAGATGAGGGAAGTAACTTTTGCTCAGATTTTCAGCGTTGCACAATCGCGGGAACGAGCTGAAGGCGACGATACACCAAATGTAAAAGTAAATAAAATTAAAAGAAACACTAAATCTTACTCGAACACGTCTCCGCGCAGATTCCGGACTCATCAATGCCTCAGATGCGGTGAACCTGAAAGACACCCGTTAAGCCAATGTACCGCCAAAACTCACATATGTAAAGAGTGCAACACGCCAGGCCATTTCGAAGATTGCTGCATCAAGTCAGGCAAAGCATGTCTGCCCAATCGGAATGATAATAAACAAAGAACATCTACGAAAAGAAACAAGCTATACAAGCTAAAACATGACGGAAATAGCAACAACTCTTCACAAGCGTCCTACTCAGAAGACAGCGACGACGAACCAGATACGGTTTGTCTAATAAACAGGTCGAAAGGCAAAGGCAGTAAGAAAATAGACGTCCTAATTAATAACATTCATTGTACGTTAGACTGGGATCCCGGCTCAGTCTATTCAATTATCAGCACCAAGTTCTGGCAGCGTATCGGCGCTCCACCTCTCACGAAGGCTCCAGGTCTACGCGCCTATGGGAACGTAAAACTTAGACCAAAGGGCCTAACGGATGTAACGGTACGAGTTCAAGAGGAGGAAAAGAAACTACCTGTTGTTGTCATGAAGTCAGCTGACCCAATGTTGTTCGGCCTACAGTGGAGTGAAATGTTTAACATGAACTTTCCAAAGGCAGTCTACTCGATTAAGAACACACGACACGAAGTATTTAGTCTGCAACAAGTCCTGGACAAGTACACTGCCCTTTTCGACGGCAAACTTGGAAAAGTCAAAGATTACCAAGTAAACATTCATATCAAGCCCAATGCTCAACCGAAACACATTCCAGCAAGATCAATTCAATTTTCAATCAAAAGAAACATTGAAGTTGAACTAGATCGTCTAGTTGAAGAGGGCATCATAACTAAAGTAGACCCAAACATTACACCGATCCAGTGGGCGACACCGACAGTCAACGTAGTCAAAACAAATGGCCAGATCAGAATTTGCGGCGATTTCCGTAGCACGCTCAACCCTGTATTGATAACACACGCACACCCAGTTCCTCTGTTCGATCAATTACGCCAGAATCTTGCAGACGGTGCGAAATTTTCAAAAATTGACCTGAAAGATGCTTACCTGCAATTTGAAATAGGCCCGGACTCTAAACAGTTTTTAATAATATCTACTCACAAAGGATACTATCAATATAACCGCATGCCATTTGGTATTTCCACAGCACCATCAGTTTTTCAGCATTACCTTGACAAACTCCTCGAAGGAATACCGAATGTGGCAGTTTACTTTGATGACATTGCGGTTACAGGTAAAAATGACAAGGATCATCTCGAAACGCTACGTACCGTTTTCCAAAGACTTGAACAAGCCGGATTAAAAGTTAACTTGAAGAAATGCAGTTTCCTTACCCCGGAAGTCGAATATCTCGGACACACAATTGATCGTAATGGTGTACGTCCAACAAAATCGAAGATAGAAGCGATTTCCAAAGCTTCACCTCCAACCAACACCAAGGAACTAAGATCATTTCTTGGTTTAGTCAACTTCTACGAGCGTTTTATACCACACCTACACAGTGTCTGTGCCGACCTTCACGCACTAACAGGAAACAGGCTAAAATGGCGATGGACCGACAATGAAGCTAAGGCATTTGAACAAGCAAAGACCTTAATTGTACGTTCAAAACCACTAGTAGCTTTTAATGACAAACAGCCACTGTACTTAGCCTGTGATGCATCAGAAAAAGGCGTGGGAGCGGTGCTTTTCCACAAAACCAGCAATATGGAACAGCCAATTGCGTTTGCATCAAGAAAACTTCGACCAGCAGAATCAAAATACTCTGTCATAGACCGCGAAGCTCTTGCAATATTTTTTGGTGTAAAAAAATTCGATCAGTATCTTCGCGGCATCAAATTCACTCTAGTAACTGATCACAAACCTCTCATTCACATTTTGGGACCTGAACGCAATTTACCAAAACTCGCTAATAATCGTTTAGTAAGATGGGCTCTAATAATTGGAAGCTACGCTTATGACATCGTGTACACAAAAGGCTGTAACAACATGATCGCGGACTACTTATCAAGGATGCCTAACCCTGAAGAGCAACCTTCCAAATCTGAATTAGCTGTTCACAGACTTGTAGCGCGCCTACAGGCAGATAGGGTTGGTGACCTCATCCTATCAGAAAATGTCATACGAGATGAAACAATAAAAGATGCCACACTGAAACAAATATCACAGTTTATTAAGACGGGTTGGCGTGAACATCAATATACAAACGATGTAAAACCATACGCTCGCAAACGCTGTGAGTTGTCACTAGAAAATAAGATCATCATGTGGCAGGGTCGCATGGTTGTTCCTGATACTCTAAGGAAAGCGACCCTAAAATACCTACATCGTGGACACCCAGGGATATCAGCTATGAGAGCACTGGCAAGATTCTATGTATGGTGGCCCACCATTGAAGAAGACATAGATTCACACGTAAAAACTTGCCACAAATGCCAGGAGAACCGGCCTAACACCTCGGATTTGCCAATTTTCTCATGGTCCATGCCAGACCAAGCCTGGGAAAGAATTCACGTTGATTTCGCGGGACCGTTCGAAGGCTTGTATTGGTTGGTTCTGTCTGATGCATTTTCCAAATGGATCGAGATCAAGCCAATGGCAAAAATTACGACTGCCAAACTCTGTGATGAACTGGACACAATTTTTACCACTTTCGGCCTTCCTCGGTTTTTAGTCTCAGACAATGGCCCACAATTTACTTCTCAGGAGTTCCAAAATTACTGCAAAACTAAGGGAATTAAACACATCAAATCATCGCCGTATCATCCGCGGACAAACGGATTAGCAGAGCGGACGGTTAGAACTTTCAAAAGCAGAATGTCTTCAAGTACAGAATGCCTCAAAAAACGGCTAGAACATTTCCTGTTTGCCTATCGCATCACACCCCATAGCACCACTGGCAAAGCCCCGGCCCAGATGATGTTTGGACGGCAATTAATTTGTGAGCTTGACAACGCTCGACCAAGTGCCAAACGTTTGTTACAATACAAGCAAATACAAGCGAATGTTAACTCTGACAGCCAGACGCCCAATTACAGACCAGGTGATACTGTGTACGTACGAGCCAGAGATCAGTCGCGATGGGAACCAGCCACGGTTTTGCGGCGCACGCATCGATACTCGTACGTCATTAACACTCCAATTGGCGTGGAAAGAAGGTACCACGCAGACCATATCCGACCTCGTATCTCCGAATCAGTTGAGTGCCCATTGCCTGGAAGCGCAGAAAGCACTGGAAGCGCTTCTCGTAATCTTATGCATCCAATCGCGTCCTCGACTCCAGTACTGGAAGCTACAGGATCACCGATATCATCTCAAGTAGCAGAAACCCAAGTAGAAGCTGCCCCCGAAGCATCCACATCTCCCTTGCCACAGAATGTGGTCAACTTGCCGTTTACGCCTATGGCACCACGCCGAAGCAAGCGTACCACTAGACCACCCCGACGCCTAATTGATGAGATGGAGGTGTAACCCCTGTAGGGCGGACGAATGTTACAAACTCATTTTATAATATTTTCATATTATTATCATAGATACCGGTCACAGTGTGGACTCTGTCAATGGTTGATTTGTCAATGTCTTTAAATAAACTTTAATTTATAAACTTATCGACGATTATGCTATTCTTATCAATCCCGTGGTACTATCGTGTAACATCTTTACATAGCGAGTTTCCTTCGTGTCTTGGAAAGCTAGTTAAGCCGTTGGTCCCGGCTGTCATTTGAAGATCTTTCATTTGTTGCTACACCACAGTTTATGCATCTTATGATGAATCAATACGCAATTGAAACGTAAGACCATACTAGTTGGCTCTGTATTAATACATAATACCCGGCGAAAGGTACTTCGTTCAAAGTGAGTTTCCATGACACCCCCAACATGTTTTTTTTTTAATTTGGTTCTAATCGAATCGAACTTTTTAGTGTCAGCACTATTTAAGCGCCGTTGCTTTCCAGATTTTGTCAATAATTTCTAGAAATCACATAATCTCTAAGGTTTTGAGATGTATTGCGAAAGGTACAAAAATAAATAATAATGAATACTGTTCGTTTCGATTTACGCAGATGTCTTTAAAAGTAGGTTTATTGACTACAATTTTTCGTAGAACGGAATCTTATGTTCTTCTTGTCAAACATAAACATGAAAAAACTTTTAATTATTTGATTAATTCACGAAAGTTCTAGAAGGTTAATAAAACTATAATAATTCATTAATGAATATTTGAATGTTACGAGCTAGTGAGAAATTTCTAGACGTGCTAAGGGCAGTTGTTTAGCCATGTCCTTTAATCACAAGTTTACGAACGATGACAAAAAAATCAGGCAGACTGACGTTATAAAGTCATAAGACAGAAGTAGAATGCCAGCCAAACGAATTTCTGCAAAAACAGGCAAAAGTTATATTGCAATAAAGCAAAGGGATCAGTTGACAACATAAATAACAAAATAAAGATGATCTTCATAGCCTAGGAGCCAGCCGAAGGGTTGGCTTCACACTCAAACCATTTTAGTTAAAATATAGAAAAACGATAGCACTCCCGCAGCCCCAAGTCCCGAAACATCAAATATTAACAAAAATGTGCATCCGCACTAAAAACAGTGAGTTATCTACATCATATTTATTACTTGATTTGCAAAGACCTACTGCTTAAGTAGGTAAAGGTCTATTGCTCCTATTAGGTACGATCGAGGTTGATCCTAAAATAGTAATTTATAGTGTCGAGATTTATTTTTCTCTCCGATAATGTATTCATTATTTACAGGTAATACGAAGATCCGATTCCCAAATAACGAGAACAAGAAAAGTGGTAAACACAGCCACCCTTTCCAGCTTGCCAGTTTTTCCGAGAGATCCAAGAGATGGATTTCTGGAAAAAGCAAAATAAAACTGTCTGAGATGAATTCTAATGATATGAAACAGATCAGGGCACTTCAATTCACTGATTTAAAGAAACGTTACTCAATCACTGGAACTCAACTTAAAAGTTTAGGAGGATTGATTGAAGATTACAGAGAGGGAAACGTATCGTTATCGAAGTGGCCTCATAAATCTCAACAAAAGCAACTTAGTAAAGAACGACTGCATGAAATGTTGAAAACATACGAATCAGCAAAAATAAAGAGAGACGTTGAGGAAATCCACCATAACGTTGAAGTTTTAAAAAAAAAGGTTAAATCTAAGTCCAAGGAACAAATGTTAGACATCATTTTAGATGATCTGAATAAAGGAAGAGTTTCTAATATATCACTTGTCAAGAGTACATTAAACCCGAGAAACCTTAACAACAAAAAGTTGGAAGAAATCAATAATTTTCTGACACTGTATAAAGGCGCGAAGCAGCGGGGTGGAGGCATTTCTTTAATGATATCGAAAAGTAAAATATCAGTCCTTCTGAACAAATTCAAGAGCCAAGGGTTATTGGAAACCGTAAACCCAATGCGTATTTCAGAAATGTTGGACAATAGAATAATTGCAAGTAACTTTCCGTCTCAAAGACGCAGAAAACGATTTTTACTCAAACATGCTAAACAGAAGGCTTAACAAGTTGTCGTAGTCATAACATGTGTATAATTATTTTTTTTCTTTAAATACATTCACCCACAAATAAGGCATTTTAAAATTTTGTGCCTAATATCTTCATCCTCTGAAGATTTCCATTCCTCATCCCGCGATCTCCAGGCCCTAAGAAACTACTTAATGCTCTGCGAAAATCAGTTCAGTACGATCGTAGATCTGAAACAATTAGAGATGGGCCGATGGGTGGGAAAGACTTGGCCGACTAGTCGATTACGCGTTCGGATGACTGACTAGTCGCCGACTACAATGCGGTATATGTATGAATTATATGATTATAAATACAATTATTAAACATAGTTTATAACTACATACTTAACACATATTTTTTTATGTTTTTATAAATATCGCTTTCGCCGTCCGCAAGAATCGAGCTGCGACTCCCGACGGGGGTTCCTCCTGCAGTGGCTAGGGGCGTGAGGCCGTTGCATCTTCCTCCGTTGCATCTTCCTAATGTGTTCCGCGTCCTCCTTCACGATCATCAGTGGAGTCGCAATTCAGCAAGGTGCATATTACTTTGAAAGTGTGTCATACAAGAATTATTTATGGCTGTCGAAACGTCGAGGGTGTCGAAACCCTCGTTCAAGAAAATCAGGGGATTATGCAATTTGAAAATGCGTTCGTAAAATGTGTGTTATTGAAAGGGAAGTAAATTATGATGCAAGGATTTATTGAGCGAGCAATGTCAGTATAAGGCTCTGGGCCAGGAAGATTTCAAAAGTATGAGTGCGTGACGAAGTTCTCAGCGATAGAATATTGAGAGAATTTTTTTTAAAACCTAAATCCTTTTTATAATTATATTTCCGATATTCCTTCTCAAAAGGCCATTCTTCTCATATGCAGACATTCTCATTCCTCTTCTTTTTACCGTAGTATCGTCTCGCCACTCACAATTTTTGTCAGGTCAAATAATAATGGTACAAAGGGCTTTCACAGCAGCTGTCAAACTTGTGCCTATAAACAAGTACCTATGTACTTTACCCCACCGTAAAGTAATAGAAAGTATAATAAATTAAACATAATTTACCTACAGAGAGTAAAATAAAAGAGATATAATACAGATATATATTGACTTAACTGCAGAACAATTATTGAGTGGCCTAACCATAATTATTCTGCATATAACAAGGAAAAAAATTAAGTGGGACCCGGGGAGTCTCACAAGTCTGCTCATTAGAAAAATTGTATTTTTTTGCATGGACTTAAACGCTAGATCAGTGTCAACAGCCTATTTATATAGATATACAATCTTCGCAGCAAATGTAGAACTTACCTGTACTGTACTTATAAGATTTCATTTTAAGTTTCCGAACGATGATAAAAAAATCAGTCAGACTTACTTCTTATGACAGATTCTAATATTTTTTTCTGTGTCACTCATCAGCCAGCCAAACAAATTTCTTCAAAATCATCAAAAAATGTTATTGAAATAAAGCAAAATGTATCAGCTGACAACATAAATAAAGAAATCAAGATGATTTTCATAGCCTAGAAACCAGCCATTCTTTACACACATACACACAAAACCATTTCAGTTAAAATGTTGAAAAACGATAATACCCCCGCAGCCCCCAGTCCCGAAACAACAAATACTAATAAGACATGTGCATCCACTCTAAAAACAGTAAGTTACCTTCATTATACTTATTACTTGCAAAGACAAAGGTTTATTTCTCCTATTAGGCACGGTGGTGTTGTTCTTAATTAATAGTTATATTTAGTGATGAGGTTTGATTTTTCTCTTCGATAATATTCATTACCTACAGGAAAGACGAAGACTCCAATCCCATATAAAGAGAACAAGAAGAGTTGCAAATACAGGTGCGTACGTTGGATTGCAGGAAAAGTTGGAAAATGCTTCAAGAAAAAATATTTTGGAGATATACATTTATCACAGTTTTCGTTTTTGGGAATAAATCTAGGCAGAATTCGAGATGATCTAAATGAGGATAACTTTGATAAAAAAACTCTTGCAGAAAAAAAGATAAAGCTATCTAACATGAATACTAACGATATGGAACAGATAAGGGCACTTAAAGTCAATCATTTAAAGAAACGTTACTCAGTAACGGGAACTCAACTTAAAATTTTAGGAGGATTGGTTGAAGATTACAAAGAGGGAAACGTATCATTATCGAAAACACCTCGCAAATCTCAACAAACGCAACTTAGTAAAGAACGACTGCATGAAATCCTGAAAACATACGAAACAGCAAGGAAAAAGAGAGACGTTAAGGAAATCCAGCATAATGCTAAAGGTTTAAAAAAATTGGTCAAAACTAAGTCCAACAAAAAGGTGTTGGACTTAATTTTAGATGATTTGAATAAAGGCAAAATTTCCAACATCTCGATAATAAAAAATAAACTAAACCCAAGAAATTTAAACAAGGAAGAAATCAATCATTTTCTGTCACAGTATAGTGACGCGAAGCAGCGGGGTAGAGGCATTTCTTTTATAGTATCAAAAAGTGCACTGTCATTCCTTCTGGCCATACTCAAGGCGCAGATAAAGGAAATGAGAATTTCGGAGATGCTGGAAGACAAAAAAATTGCAAACGCTCTAAAAATGTGACGACTACATAGTATTTTATGTGACAACAATAATACATCTTATTTTTCTTTTTGGTTTAGAAGAAGTAATTCAATCTGGTCCTAAAAATCAAAGGGTCCAAGTTCCAGAGCATTGAAGTTGCCAGCCTCTCGGCTTTTTATCAGTTACATTTCAGGGAGTGGGCGTTAGAGTTGCACAATTTAATTACACCTAGCCCGTTCCACGCAATATCCCAACTACAGCAGATAAGAAAGAACGCAAAATATCTTGGAAGATGAAGATGAAACTGATGAACTCCTCAGTGTTCTCCGTCTTTAACTCGTAAACATGGACGCTAAGGATGGCCGACCGTGACAGCATTGACGCTTTCGAAATGTGATGTTGGTGACTCGTTTTTGCGGAATTCAGTCCGCGGAATTTGAAGCATCCTTTGCTTCAAATTCCGCGGACTGCATTCCGCACAAACGAGTCTATCCTTGGTCAACTCAACATTTAAGCCAGATTTTCACCTGTCTGCTAAGAATCCTGGAATTATTTGGCCACATTGCCTGAAAGAAGGTCATGACCTCGAGCAGTTAATGATAACTGATAAGGTCAATGATAGGAGGCCGTGGGGTCGCAGCCCTATCAGGTGCTCTGACCAAATTCATTTAACGTTCAACACCAAAGTCGTCACCGGAGTCTCTATTTCCTGATAGCTACAAACTTGGGATCTTTAAGTCAAGAGTGAATAGGTTACTTCTAGGCAAGAGTGCTTTACCGTCGACCACATTATCGCTTACCATCAGGTGATATAGTGGCCAAACGCGATCGCATCAATAATAAGAAGGGTACATTTTCTTGAATATATGAAACAATGAATGCAAGCAAAGCACACGTGCGCCATTCTTTGAAGTTACACAATTAGGGTGCAGAATATAGGTAATATAAATTGAGTCTTATATTTGCCGTCATATAGAGATTTTTGCAAAAAATCTCGTTCTATATTTACATGTAAGAGCAGTGATGGCCCAGTGGTATCGGCTGCGACTTACAAGTTGTAGGTCGTGGGTTCGAGCCCAGGCAGGCGTTTTACTTTGTGTAAACTATTTCATCACCACTGCTCTCAAAACGGTGAAGGAAAACATCGTGAGGAAACCAGCATATCCTAAAACCAAAAATTCTAAGACATGTGACATCCACCAAGCCTCACTGGGCCCGCGTGGTGGATAACGGCCCATTCCCTCTCACAGAGAGGAGGCCTGTGTCTCAGCAGTGGGAACATTAATAGGCTGATGATGTGTGATGTGATATTTACATGAAACCGAAAAAAAAAAACATTTATCCTGCGGCTTTGACCTAATAACAAACGATAAATGTTTAGGTACCTACTATAGTTAGCAATTTGTTTATTCAAGTTACTGAATATTTTGTTGACAGGTCCTAGCAAAACACCGAGAGAAATTGTTACCTCCTATAAGAGAAAGACAAGATTATGATTCACAAAATTTGCTTAAAGCTCCATTACCCCCCATTAGGGTTCCACTGCAGGCACGTAAAACTGAAAACAGATTAAATTCAAGCGAAATTAATAGTGGAATAGCTCTCAAAAGGGTTTATGATATTGAAAAAGCGGAAGTAGTGAATTATAACTTAAAGAGAAGAGGAAAGATAGATAATTCTAAAGATAGAAAACATCATAGCCGACCTGACAGGGCACAATACCGTGAGCAAATTAAGAAAACACAGAGAATTACAAAAAATCCACAAATACAAATTCAAGAGAAGAACCTTACCCCACAACAAAAACTTGAAGAGAAACTAAGAAAAAGAGCTACTGCAGAGAAAGCTTTGAACGAACGTAAAGCACCCAGCCAGACAGTTTTTTCAAAACCAAACAGCCAGCCAGCTTTTTCAAAACCAAGCACCCAGCCAGGTTTTTCAAATCGAACCGGCCAGCCAGCTTTTTTAAGACCAGCCAGCCAGCCTGCTTTTTCAAATCCAACCAGCCAGCCAGGTTTTTCAAATCCAACCGGCCAACCCGCATTTTCAGATCCAACTATACAGTCAGATATTTCAAAACCAACGCCAAGTCCTTCGGATCAAAAAAGAAGCTTAGAAAACCGGATAACTAGAAAGATTTGGCAAATACTGAGTCGGGATATATTTCTTTTGGATCATGAGGAATTTAACAACCAAATACAGGCGACAACTTCTGAGACGAAGAATTATATTATATCTGTGATTAAAAAGTGTAATAATAGAGAGTGTGAAAAACTGAATCGACCGAAACGAACACAAACGATGAAAGAGAATAGTTTAGGCAAAAGTTACCGGGCCAAGAAGAAATCACTGAAAATTGCTGTAAGAAGAAAAGTCTGGGCACTGGCAAAGGCTTCTATAAAACGAAGTAAACATTGGACTCAATTTCTAGCTGAAAACCAAATCATAGTAGAAAACATTAACATCGATAAGTTTGACCTCAGTCTCATAGATTTGGAAGCATTGGGAATCGAAAACAAACTACTGAAGCGAACTGTAACGTGGCTTTTCAATTGAAACAGTACTTCAATAGACAGCTAATTAAAATATGTTAAGTAATAAAACTTGAACCGTACCAACATTTTAGTTTTTCTGCCTCAGACTAATAAAATTTATAAATGTGTCACGGTTAATAATGTGAACTTGTTTGCATATATCGTACCGTACTGTAACCGTGCTTTCTTTTATTAGTTTAAACTTCATGCAACACATTTGTAAAAAAATACAAATTTAAAAAACCCCCGATTTTAATTTCTATTTCATGCTTTTTAAACTACATATAATATACCTAGTGGCAGACACGCTTCAATCGACAATCTATCGAAACACGTAATAATGACACGATATCTTGCGAAAAAAACCAGATTCAAAGAGGAAAATGCGAATAACTTTTGAATGGCTAAACCGATTTTATTCAAACATAGCTAAGAACACTCTCGGCAAAGTCACCTTTTAAACAAAATCGGTTCATCCGTTTAGGCGCTATGATGCCACAGACAGACACACAGATACACAGCAACACACGTCAACCTTATAACACCCCTCTTTTTCCGTCGGAAGTTAAAAATAACCTTTTTCACAAAAAATAAACCGACTTCTAAAGAAAACACAAAAAATTGCAAAAATAACTTTCGTTTTGGAAGTTGGTCTTTGGTACCTCTTGTTTTTATGGTTTTTCCACACCATAAAAACAATGAAACGATAGTTAACTCCAGGAAAACAATAAATTGTGCAAAGATTTTTGACCCATGGTCTAAATCGGAACTAAATCTCCCGTGAGAAATCCCGTAACAATAAATTCGCTTGAGATAGGTCAGCATTGAGGTGCACAACTGCCAGCGCTGCGCATGCGATATTATTTCGTGACACGGACTCTACTCTTAATCTTACTTGTGGAAAAGAAGGCCTCCGAGCTCCAGAACGCATTTGATTTGTGGCTGTCTGAGATTTAAAGGCACGGACTTCGGATCAGCCGTACTAAAACCGAATATATGGAATGCGATTTTGGCGATGCGGTGGCAGTGGGCTGTGACCTGAAGGTGCGCGACATCAACCTACCTAAAGTGTCCTGATTTAAATACCTTGGCTCTATGCTGACTGCTGACGCTCGTATAGATGAAGATGTGATCCATCGAGTTAATGCGGCATGGATGAAATGGAGATCTCTTTCGGGCGTCCTATGTGACTCTAAAATGCCGATCAAAACAAAACGGAAAAACTATAATACTGCCGTTAGACCTACTATGCTGTACGGCGCTGAAAGTTGGTCAGCCTTGAAGAAGCACGAACAGCTACACACAGCGGAGATGAAAATGCTCCGCTGGGCAGGGCGCTTGGATAAAGTGCGGAATGAATACGTAAGAAGATTATTCAAGGTAGCACCAATCGCCGACAAGATCAGAGAGAGCAGACTTAGATAGTATGGGCACATTATGAGACGTGAAGATAGCTATTCCGTGAAGACAATACTCAAAATCAACACCAAGCAACGAACATGGGGCAGACCACCAGCCTCTTGGCGGACCACTGTTGAGAGGGATCTTAAGGAGAAAAATTTGCCGCCATCGACAACCCAGGATAGACCATCCTGACGTAGACGCACAAGGAGGCCCGACCCCAAATAAATTGGGAAGGGGGCAGAAAGAAGAATATAGTCTATGATCTCGTATTTTCGAATTTTTACTACAATTTCCACAGACAATTAAATGTTTATCAACTGTGCGGGTTCGGACTCACATATAGACTAAATTCAAGCACTAAAAGACTCTTGTACAGTCACCGTCAGATACATTGTAGCCGGCAAGGTGACCAAATACTTCAGAACAACTTAAAATGTCAATAAGTTCTATACACTATAAGTTACCATTAATATCTGAACATTCATTACTTCATTAATATCAATAATTTCTATATACACAACTAACCAAAAATATCTGAACACTTACAACGTCAACGGCAGAAGAAGCAGACAAACACTGAGCTTACGTAATTCGTTACTGCGTGATATAAAGGACGAACCAAAAACAAACACTATCTGTGGTCTAAATACGATGAAAAGGAAATAAAAATTGTATGGAAATTCATTTGTATGGGATACAACTTATATGATAGGCTCGGCGCAAACAGGCCACCTAAAACAGCCACCGGTAGCCAGTGACAGCGACTTAACACACTTTTCCAACTTTTCTTAACATATTTTGTATAGATGCATCGCACTCGTGTAGACGGTGGCGGCCACTCGCTACAGCAGTGTCCGCGACTCGCCACTTGTGGTCGCTGCGGGCCTCACAAGACTTCGACACCTGCCTCTGTCACGCTGCTCCACCCCCCGCGCAGTTAGGTGTTAGGCGACCTACGCATCTCACGCGTTACCATGGAGCACGACGACGATGCCTCCATATGGGTATCGATATTTTCATATCGGACATACTGCTATTTGAGATTCACATTCTGATATATACAGCAATAGAAACGTGGCGGCTTCCGAACACCGGTGGCTGTCGTGCACTTCTGCCGCTGTTATAAATGTGGCGGTAGCGTGCGACAGCCACCGACGGCTGTAGTCGGTGGCCCGTTTGCACCGAGCCTAATTGTCAAACTACCTATTGAGAGAAAATTGATCATGGTCTCCCATATTATTATTTAACTCTGTGTTTTGGTTTTGTAATGAAATTAAAAATTATTGTAATTATTTTTTATTTGTGACAACTGACAACATAGATAAAATATTAATATTTTGTGTAACCTCTTTCTGTATTTAATACGTCCTTTAACCGTTTTCGCATAGAACCAACAACAATCTCGCAAAAATTTCGTCCTCTGAGTGATTCCCAAACGTTATTTGCATGTAGTCTTAATGCTTCCTTTGTTCGATATTGATTCCCATCCCACTTTTGCACCATTTTACCCCATAAGTTTTCAATCGGTTTGAAGGCTGGACTTTTTGGCGGTAGTTTGATTAAAGTAAGTTCTCTCTGTTAATTAATCCATGCTTGTATAGTACGTGCATTATGCACTGAGCTGTTGTCTTGAATGAATGTTATGTGTTCATCTTGATAAAATACTTTAGCAGTTGGAACAAAAGTATCTTCAAGAAGTTCCTTATAATTAATTGAATTCATTCGTCAACTTATTTCTACAAGCTCACCAGGGCCATTTTTGCACATCACATTTATGTAGAAATTTACTGACAAGTATCTGCTCAGATATTAATGAAGTAATGAATGTTCAGATAATAATGGTAACTTATAGTGTATGGAACTTATTGACATTTTAAGTTGTTCAGAAGTATTTGGTCCTCTTGCCTGCTACATTATATCTGACGGTGACTGTACAAGCACTCTAAAAATGTTCTGTGGCTCTGTAGCACTGTAACAATGTAGTCGTTACGTCAAGGCCAATTTGTCACCTGTCTAACAATATTTTCACAAAAATCCTATAAAAAATTAACATAATGAAATGTTCAGACGTAAATACCGTGAGTAATTTCAATCGAAGTCTCAATAAAAATCAGCTAGTTTTAATATTATAACAACGCCTGTGACGCAATATGCATTGGTGATTGAAGTATTTATGTGTACCCAAACTCAATGTTTACCAGGTATACCCTTCACATCATCAATCAGTCGGCCTTAATGTTTCCACTGCTGAAACATAGGGTCCTCTGTGTAAGAGAAGGCATCGGCCTTAATCCACCACGGGGGACCAGTGCGGTGTACCCATAATACACATAAATATGTCAACAAAACGTTTTTACTTATATTGAAAAAAATGTAGTATATAATAATTAATATAAGGCATTATTTACCGTCCATACAGGTTCTGGTAGAGTAAAAAAAGGTGGGCTTTTCAAACGATGGTTTAAAAAAATTAAAACCGTATTGAGGATGCAACCTAAAGAAATTACGCCCAGACCTAGACCAAGGAAACTTTCACTCTCTGATAGACTTAAAAGATCTATGAGAGGCTATAGTTCTGGTAATGGTAGTAGAAGAAGAGATTACGAGGAAGTAAAAAGGAATGCCAGAATTTTGAAGAGGAGATTTGATCTGAGTGAATCCCAATCTGTCATGTTAGATAAATTTGTCGCTGATTCAAATAAAGGAAGAGGTTCTAAACTGCGTCTGGTTAAACGTGTGCTTGATCCAGAGAAACTTACGAAATCGAAGGTTCAAAAACTTATTGATCAATACGAGGAAGGAGTGAGAAGACACAGAGGACTTTCTTTCATGATGACTAAAAGTAATCTCTCACTCGTTGCAAATAAACGTAATCTTGATAATTTGATGGAAGATATGAAATTGGTCGATAAAAACCTTTCAGGGATATTAAGGCAGTACAAAGATTTCTAAGGGAGGTGTTTTGCGCTCTCCGTTTTCATGATTTTGTTCGAATATTAGAAGGTTTTTTATTTGATACAAATTATTTAAAGTATTGCTAGCTGCAGTTCATTAGATGCCTTATAGCTCTGCTTTATACAACAAAAATATATGAAAAAAACCCTCTCCAACTGCAGCATACATAATTATATCATATTACAATTAAAGGTTTCTTGTTTATACGGCTGAATAAATAAATAAATAGTTTGTAAATAGTTGTTAGATTTTTAATAGAAGAATAAAGAAAATGAGTTTATTTCCACCTAGTATGCCTCATAAAATGCCGCTTCGTGGCCTAGTTGAAATAAATACATTTGACTTTGACTTTATCATGCAAAAAATAAAACACAAATGGAAAAAAGTTATAGTTAATATAAAGGAACGTCCTCACAGAGCATTCACGTGTAATGAGCATTCGACAAAGAGTAAAATAATAATATGGGAAGCATTCGACGTCGAATATTCGAGTGGTGTGGACGTTGAGCCGAGCGTTACAAAACCTACATGCAAACGCGAACTTCGGCCGGTGTGGACGTCACAAGGATTTTTGCCGAAACGGCTCACATTAGAATGTTTACGCAAATAAAACGCTCGAAAGCGAGTACTCAGATAATGAAATCAATGACCATGTATGTAGGAATATTACTGGCCTCGTGTAAAGCAAGGAATAGTTCCTTGATCTTAAGTGTTTGTGACTTTCTTGGTTAATCGTATTATCGAATGAGTGACATTTAACGAGATCGTATTCGAATGCTCCAAGTTTGCAAGGGTATGTTTGACTCGAACGTTCATAGTTTTGCTCGAACGTGAATGCTGGGCTCGCTGGGAAGCATTTGTTGCTCGCCTAAGATTGCTTGTTTACAAATGCTCACGAAAGAATGCTCCCAGTGAGGACGCTCCTTAAGAATAATTTTCGTTTTGACCATATTTATTATCATAGTGAAATTAAAATATGTTTTAAATTAATAATGTTTTCGTCATGAGGAGTGCATGTCCAATGAGTTGAGGGCCAGAAAAAAAATATGTGGCGTCCTGACACAACCAGAAGGCGTCGCGACAGGCCACATAGAAGATTAGAAGATACCAGCTAGTCAAAATTAATAACTTCACATTAGCCCTGGACTGAAACAGCTGGAAGCAGTCTAATTTCAACATGAATGATCTAACCAACACTTTTTACCCGACTACGGCAACGCCAAAAGGAAGTTGATTTAAAATCGTGTCCGTAGAATTTCTTGCACTTTTGCCTCCTTAAAGGTACGTTTTAACGTTCCAATTAACCGATTCCTTGACAATACAAAAGTACCAATGATGGTTTAATTTAATATCATAATTATTATTTTATTACATGCTTAGAGTTTTGGTTTGACCCCATGCATGGAGGCCATTCCCTTGATGTGGAATGATACAGGTTAACGGTAATCGGTGTTATTCCTAACCTTATTGTTACTGTGCAAGGTAAAATTCTCCTTACTCTCCTTTCATGCAGAGCGGTAGTAGGGATATGTGAGGGTGTATGTACCATAAATTGATTCCATATCACTTTCAGGCTAACTGAATCGGATTGGTCGCCTGGTAATGTTTAGGCTTGATCTTCAGCCACCATAGATAAGGGGGTCAACTTGGGACTGGTTCTTTGCTAAATCAAAATAAATTTATCTAAATATAAGTCGAATGTTTGTTTGCAATTTAAAAGACTGAATACGTATGGTATGGTCTGTGGTTCCATTATAATTGTAAAAATGTAGCCGTCACATCAGATGTGTCCATGTGTCAAGCCAATTTGTCATCGTTTTATTAATATAAATTACAATTTCTGTTATGAATTCCCTTTAAATGTAAACAATAAAATGTTCAAATGTTGTTCGGTATTTTCAAACAAGGTAAATATCATAGTAAAACAAATAATTTCCACAGATCAGATTATGTATATTTAATTTAATGATTACACCATAATAATTTACAATGCTCAAACCATAGGCTCAAAACAAAAGCCTCAGATCAAATAGAAATAAGATATTTTATTTGATCCAAGTTTACTACTAACAAACCATCCACGTATTTTTAATTAATGACATGTGAAAGAAATCCACGTTTTTCCCATTGAGGTAATAATGTACTACATACATTGAGGTATTAATGACTACATATTATGTCAATGGTTTTCCCTCATTTTGTTATAATGACAACTATTGATAGTGTTACAACATATATTATGATTAATGATAGCAGTAAGTACCAAACGCAAGGAGCACTCATAAATGTGTCAGCAAACTGTTTCCTCCTATATTGACCATATAATATCATTGCATTCTTTACCGACCGTGTAGGTACCAGAAAGCGGAAATTTAAAACTCAGAAACACAAATTGAAAATTAAGAAATATCGAAAGTTCAGTTTCAATCAATGGTTTAAACGCCTCACAAACGTATTTAGCAAGAAACCGAAAGAAATCACGCCCAGGCCTTCTGTGAAACCTTCCATCGCAACCATATTTAGGAATAAAATAAAAAAATCCAAAATAACTGTTAATGATATTGAACTGATAGATGGTATGGATGCAAGTGAATTAAAAAAACGATTTTCTGTGAATGGATCTCGAGCGAAAATACTAGAAGGGATGGTTACAGATTATTACCAAGGAAAGTTGTCATTACCTGGATTATCTCATCATTCAAAATTTGAAGCTAAGTCACTTGATAAGGTCCGGTTAAATAGAATGATTAAACAGTACGATGAAAGAAAAAGAAAAATAAATCTTAAAGACGCAAAATGTAATGCTGAAATGTTGAGAAAGAAATTTAATATGTCGTATTCCCAAGCAAGCAAATTAGAGAAAGTGATTGCTGAGTTAAACAAAGGAAAAGGTTCTAATGTGCAACTGGTAAAAAATTTGCTTGATCCGGAAAAAGTCACGAAACAACGTTTACAGAAATTTATTTCACGATATAAGGAAGGAGAGAAGAAAAATAGAGGGCTGTCTTACATGAAGATTAAAAGTCAATTCTCACTTGCTCCATCTAGACGTACTTAAAGCTCAGAGTTTGTTGAAGATGTGAAAGATTTTAAAGGCCTTCAGGGAGACTACTACTAACGAGATATTCATAGAAGGGTTTATCGTATTTCTGTTTTTTTTTGCCATTTATCATGTTTTTCTTCGAAAATAAGAAGACTTTTGATTTAATACATGTTATTTAAATATACATATCGTCTGATACTATCCTTGTTAATTCAATACAAAACTAAAAAAAATTGTAAAATGCAATTTGAGATTGTTTTATGTTCACACGACTGATTACAATATCTAGTTTGTAAATATTTCTTAAATGTTTTTAAAGATAGTTTTCGTATTAATAATATTGTTTTATAAAAGTGTAAATAAAATATTATAAATTAATTGTGTTTTGTCATGAGGAGTAAGCATGCTCAGTGAACTGACTAAATTTTGCCCATAAATTAACCAATATACACTGTTACCGCCATATAAATCGCTAATATCCAAATCTACCTATTTCAAGTCTTTTTAACTTTTAGTTATATCAGAATGTGGCGGTAGTTTTTTTTTTTCATTATGTTGTAACCGAATGGTTACCTCATAACAATTACAATCTAGCCTTGAGGCTAATAAGTAATTTAAATTTAACTTAATTTCCTAGTAAATGTATAGGTACTAAAGAATGTGTCCATTGGCACTTTTCTTATTGTCTCTATTATGAGGGAAAGACACTTAGTTCTTGTGTTTTTAAAAGGTAGCACTCACTGCACTCCGTAACAATCACTAAACTAATTCAAAAGGCTTAGTCCTTTTCAGTCTCCTTACTATGTCCGTGGTGTCAAGGAGCTGAATAGCCTCGACATTCACATGAAAAATGTGGAACGTTTCACGATTTTGCGTGTCATCCTTGCGCAGGGGCCATGCTAATCTTCTCTGTATCGTTCCAATTTTAGTATATGTACTGCCGAAGCAAATACAAGCAAATATCAGAATGTGGCGGTAGTAGTATTACATTTCCCATCAGTGACCTTCCTTCCTATTCATTCCTGCAGCGTCTACCATAGGTCAGAGCGAGACAGCCATACAAGGCTAGAAGAAGATTGACCGTAACGGATGCCATATTGAAAGGAGTGAAGTTCGTTCTAATCCGCTGCCGCGAAAGCATCTCTCCATAGCTTTTACCGCTAATATATCTGGATTTCGTGATAAATCCAGGTTTTCGGGTCTATATATAGTCTAGACCTGCCTACTTATCAAGTTACATTGATTTGAAGTGCTGTGTAAGAAATAGGAATCATCAGTGAGACCACGCTGGCTTGCCGCGTGGTTAACCACATCGAGGACATACAAGGTGCTAGCAGCAGGAAAGCGACTCCAGACCTCAATAAAGGTAAGGCGCTGCATCCTGTGTCCTTCTCTTATTCCTGTTTTCCCATACCAAAAAATAAACTCATTTCCAATCAATGACTGCTGCCACATAAATTTTATTACAGTCCACAAAACCGCCGATTCTCATAGCAAGGCTTTGAATCACCGCTCCAGTCTTTTAAAAGTCTGGAAAGGGCTATATAAACAGTTCTACCCATTTCAGGGTAAATTCCTCGCACCGCCTCATGTTAGCGTTTAAGAACCATTCAAAAGGCTCGCGGCGCTAACATACACCGTTAAAATGTTGAATGTTGATCGTTTTAAATCTCATGGAGGGTTCATCCGGTACATTAAACAATATCAATTTAGAAGTTAAAAATAAAATATCACAAAATAATAAACTATCTTCCAAAGCAAAACACTAAAAAGTGCAAAAATAATTTGCGTTTCGGAAGTCGGTGTTGCAAAAAGTTATAACAAGAGGTACTAAACACCGGATTGACCCTCGACGGGATTTAAATGACCAAATTTATCGGTGTATATGTTATGGACTAAATGAGTAATACGGCACTATATTCATAACGCCCAGAAATTTGAAATATGCCCGCATATAGGCAATTTGCTAAAAAGTATTGAAATAATAAAAATATCCGGGCTTTCTGAATAATGACCATCACTTATTGGGCAGGGTAATCAAAAGATGTATTTTATTAAATTATTTTAATTTCGTCATTGATTTTAATATGGAATCAGTATGGAAAGCAAGTACAATTACTATTTAAGCAACAATGTCAACGGCATTTTTTTTTATTGTAGATAGTCTTTCGCCTGATCCTTATCTCACCTAAGCGATGATGTGGTTGACGGTGTAGCAAGCTTGCCTAAAAATAACCTATTCATTCTTGATTTAAAGACCCCGTGGTAGTAGCTATCGGGCAACTCAGTCTCCGGCAGGTAATTCCACTCCTTAGCTGTAGGCATAAGTATTTCCAAAACGTTTAATTGGCGCATCGCCGTATGTCTTGTAGTCGAGTGTCATTCTGAACTTCGACAGTTAATTATTTTGACACAGTCTCAATTTCGAAAAACAATACTTCGACTAATCATTGCTTCGACAGAACATATATTCGACTAGCATTAGTTCGACAGATTATACTTCGACAACACACATCTTCGAAAAACACTACTTTGACAGAACCCTTCTTCGATATGCACTTATTCCGCGGATCTCTATTTCGACGGAACATATCTTCGACATAATACTGTTTTTAAATGTGTCAATATCGAAGATATATGATAATATCGGATGAGAATAAGATCACGTGTCGGAGTTTCGGAATAAATTGAAGTGGCTGCCGATTCGGCGTCGTCGAGATACCCATATCCTATTTCTTCTCTATACTATCCTACACAATCCAAAGCCCCTGTCGTACTTCCACTTCTCTTCTCCTTCGTACCCCACGTCACACTTCCAGCCGCTATGATGGCTCCTTCTCTGTTACTGCAGTGCGTCTCTGGAACTCTCTACCACGTTCCTTACGCGACAGCCCTTCTCTGAATGTCTTCAAGAGGAAAATCAAGGACCATTTTCCATCGGAATGACATAATATTAGTATATGTACCGGTTAAACGGGGTTACATTGAGATCTGGGGTAACTTTGATGATAACTTTATTTTTTTAGGTTTTTAAAGCTAACTCCGTGAAAACGGAACGCATCTCAATTTTCTTTTTTAAATTTGCAACACTGACATGTCAGCCATGTTTTGCATTAACCTCAGCGCAGGAATAAGTTTAATTGTTGCAGAAAAAATATTTTGAATTGTACAGTGTGAATTCACTAAAAATACGTTTTAAATTGGGGTTACTTTATATTGCAATGAAAAACAATGGGGTATCAAAGTAACCCCATTTTCATTTTAGCGTTCAAAGGCTCGTTTTTTTTTATTTTCTCCCAAACTATGGAAGTAAAAAAAATAATTATTAGTGAATATAATTTCTTTTGTGAAGTCGCCAACACTGCATTTTATTCATATTTTTCAAAATATAATTGAACTAGTTATGTCAATTTTAATTTCAAAATTAATCAATTTAACCTCGTTTTACGGTAAATCAAATTTATAATCAATATATCAATCTTTATTTGTCAATCAATTCATTACTTGACAATCTTTATTAATCACTCTATGTTGTATATGTAATTTTTTGTGTACAATAAAGTATTAAGAAAAATTATTGAATATCGCTAATAAGGTTTTAGGTACAAAATAAAAACATAAATAATAATCAATTATGTTTTTAATTATAATGTCACAAATCTTTGTACAGTTTAATAATTTCTTCAGATTTAATCAGCGATAATTAGCTATGTACATTCAATCAATTCATCCAATGATGAAACGGCCTAGGCGCAATGCCATCGCACACTCCCTGAAATGCAACCGACAAGCTGGCAACTAGGTGACGATGTTCAAGGCTCTGGCGCTTTGACTCGACCAGTGCCTGCTGGTATTTGGCAGATCCGTCCCAGAGATGAGAACAGTATTCCCTGCAAAATCGAACTTGCGCTTTATACAGGCGTTAAAGCAGCTGTTCTGGCATGAAATACCGTCTCACCTTCGCAAGTATCCCCGACTTTTTGGCAGCCAACTGAGCCTTTGCCTCAATGTATGGGCCACAATTGAGTGTCGATGTCAACGTAACGCCAAGAAGCTCAAGGAATTGTACTAATTTGTTGACATTATCTACTGCTAATCTTGCTGACCAAATAATATAATTTAGAAGTGGAAAAAAAAAATATGCACCTAATTCTTGCTGACCGAAAATTTAAAATAAATATCATACTAATGTACATCGAATAGTAACGATTGATGAGATGATTAATAATTAATAAATTCCTAGTGTGGGACAATGTTTTAAAGAAAAATAAAAATAAATAGTGTTCATCGTCTACATACCGTGCGCTACTGCGCGGCACAACGTGGCACGCTCTGTCCCGTGCGCAAGATCTTGTACCGCGCGTTGCTACGCGGTACAATTATTTTCAAACATGTCCATCTCATTAGCGGTTGATATATTTTAAGCTTAAATAACAGAGTTTCGGTACCGAGACTCCGGTTTAAGAACCGGAGCTTCTGAGGGAGATCGAGAGATTACATGAGCAGTTGTACACGGCAATCAATCCCACCATTATACATTAATCAGAAAAGTATAAATGAAGAGTAGGAAAACAAAAACATAATTTCCACATCCCTCCATATCAAGCAGGAGACAGATCAAACAAGGCCAATAGGCACAAAGGGTCGTTTACAACTGGAATAAGCCTAGTTGCCTAGCACCACGAATAAAAATTAACATTAATATTAATGGATCCTAACATTGTGATCTGTTATATTTGATTCCTATAATAAGTATAGCAAAAATGCTTGAACGCACGTAAATTTGTTCTAGTTCCCACAAGGTCCGTATAGTTAATAAATTCGGATGCAGCCTGAACATTATCCAACATAATATTGCGTTCATTCTGCCAAAGAATACACGCCCATAAGATATGATGTGCAGATATAGTTATAGAATATTCGCAGTTAGATGTAGAAAATTGACATAAAGGTGAGGCGACAAGCTCGAAGGAAAATAATTTCCTTTTAAATTACCATGTCCTGTGAGAAATTGGGCAGCACAGTGATCCATCTCCAGCCACGTCCTGTCCAGCCTCTCACGAACGGATGGAAAGAATTGGTGGAGGTGTCGGCCCTTGATGAAATTTTCCCACCTACATTGCCATTCGGATAAAATTTCCTCCCAGACGTCATTCTGTGATTTAAATAATTTAGATATTATAACACGATCATTCTGCGTTAAAAAATTCGCGTCCATGGTATCTCTTGCGGAATAGTACATTGCAGCGCATCGCTGCAAATCAACTTCGACCGGAAGTACGTCAGCTAAAACCGGTAAGGCCTCAGTACTAACCGTCCTGTACGCTTTGCATAAGAATATCAAACTGTTTACGACGTAAATTACTTCAAAGTCAGCGTTTAGACTTTGAAGTAATTTACGTCGTAAACAGTTTGGGCCCTGTCGGCCCAATGGCACATACAACCCAAGTAAGTAGTCACATAAATAGTCTTTAAAGTAAAAATAGACAGACCCAACGTAGGTTTAGATATTCTCGTTAACGCATAGAAGTTCTTTTTTGCTTTTTCACGGCAATCAGTAAACACGTTGCAAATCTATCAAACGACCCCAGAGCTAGATTGACCTCAGCCTGTCCGAGATTAGGATGGTTCTGAAACAACTAAGAAAAATAAGGTGCCGGGTGATTACGGAATTACGGCCGAAATCCTGAAGGCGGGTAGAAAACCAGTACTTAAGGCCCTCCAGAAGCTGTTTGGTTCCATCAAACTCGAAGGGAAAACGACACACGCATGGTGCAGGGTGTGGTGGTACTCTACTTCAAGAAGGATGCCCGGTTGAAGAATTCTATCTCACTTCTTAGCCATGTCTACAATTTGTTTTTCAAGAGTCATCACGAATCATCTCGCGCACAGGTTTGACGATTTCCAGCCTCCTGAACAAGCTGGTTTCTGGAAAGGCACCGTAGACGACATACATACGCTTCGGCAGGCTATACAAAAGACCGAAGAGCCCCTCAGCTTAGCATTTGTGGACTATAATTAACCTGCGGGAGTCCGGTGGATGCGAGACGCACAGGACCGATCAGTGTGGCGACGCTTGGGGCAGACCTATGTCCAGCAAAGGACGTATTTTGGCTGAAATTATGAATGATAAAAAGAGTTTTGCGAAATAGAACCTTAAATTGTATATAATTGTAGCATACAGTCTTTCTTAATACTCGTATTTATCTATTTGTTGTTGAATTAAATGGCATTAAATGATTTTTTAAGTTTATTGAAATTTTCGCGCAACAAGTTAAAATTAATCTTGGCTATTACTATTAGTTTTTGTGCCAGCAGTACGCGTATGGACACGCAGAGATTGAAATGCACATGCATGCATTTAAGATAAGGGTGATGTTAAGATTTTGCGGCAGTTCGTACGTTTTATTTACGGTTAGTAAATATTTTCAATTTTTGCACATTTTACAATGTATGCTGTTTATTTATTATTATGAGGTTTATTTATTTATTTACTTTAACATAACACGGCCAAAGGCCAATTACATTAGTTAAAGACATGTTTACAAAAAAAGAAATAAGCATGAAATAAAAATAATAAAAACAAAAATAAAGAACAATGATAATATATATAATTACTCGGCAGTCATACGCTCATCTCACAATACTCCAGACATACAGACAAAATCTTCTTCCATTCATCCGCGAACACATCACAATCGGGCTTAGCATCCAAGAGAGCGTTGAGCGCGGAGAGAGTACGAGGGATTGGAGACTGGGCTCGAGCCACCACCGTCTGTCCGTGCGCCGTGCGTGTCCGTGGCTGTACCACCGTCTTTCTCCCTAGCAATCTTCCTCTTCCTCTTCAATCTTGTTCTAATCCCCAGTGGGTACAATAATTTTGGTTCCTCTGTGAAATATGAAACGTTCTAAATAATAACAGCCACACGGGTCGATGTTCAAGGTTAAGCAACGCTTGTCGATGTCGGTCCGTGGATTGGTTACCATCTTTACACAGCGAGTTTCTTCTGTGCCTCGGAAAGCACGTTAAGTTGCTGGTCCCGACTGTTATTTGAAGATCTTTGACATTCGTTACGGGTAGTCAGAAGCCTGATATCTGACACCAGTCTAGCCAAGGGGCATCGTGTTACCCAGTTACTGGGTTGTGGAGGTCAGATAGCCAGTCGCTCCATGTAAAACACTGGTACTCAGCTGAATCCGGTTAGACTGAAGCCGACCCCAACATAGTTGGGAAAAGGCTTGGCAAATTTATTCATTGTATGTGAAATATGAAACTAGTCAGAAATCCTTGTATTGAAAAAATATGTTGCTTTTTTAATAATTATTTTAACTTTTTAACCATGTATATTTTTGTATTTATCTAGTTTTTCTTATCTCGGATTTTAATTATTGTAAATCCAAACTAAATGATTATTACGCAGTGAGCAAAAATTTTGAACCAGTCAATGTATTTAAGCAGTTTATTTTGGTTATACAGTAATTCAAATCAGACTAAGACAAATTAGACTTATATATCTAAGATAATAAAAACGCTTGAATAAACTTTAATCAAAAAATCATAAAAAAATATAAGTGCATATTAGGTATTTTTAGCGATGTATCTACGATAAAATCGAACTTTACACACTTGTAACTGCAATAGATAGGCGTCTATTATCGGACCAATCTCGGCTAGCGTTCGTTCGATGATCGTGAAGTTCGATTTATTATCATCTAACTTTAAAATCAAACGTTCTAACATAATAAAATACTGGGGGGATCCAATAAAACACAGAAGCAGAAACTAAAATCCAAACTTTATTTAGTGCTATAAACTCTATATTTTTCTCAACATCGCATTCAAAATTGATAATGAATATATTTTTATTATTTTAAACAAACGTTCTAACATAATAAAATACTGGGAGGCTCCGATAAAACACTGAAGCAGATACTAAAAACCAAAATGTATGTAGTGCAATAAACTCGATTTGATATGTTTCTCAACATCGCATTCAAAATTGATATGAATATTTATTTTTTATTATTTTAAACCTACTTATTTTCTAAAATTTTTCACGTGAAAGTTAAAATTATAATATGTAATTGAAAAGGTGTCTGTTCGCGTCACTAGCTACTCGTATATAAATAGCAACATGTTGTGTTTTACCGCGTGGCTATTGGAAATCGCAAGGAGTTTCGATATTCATCGATTTATACAAGTAGAGACCGCAAACTTCTTGTTTATTTTGCATGTGCAACGTGCTAGCAATCTAAATATATACTGTTAACCTGCATTCCGTCTACTGGACAAAGATCTCCCCCATAACTTTATATATATATTTTTTCAACCTATATTATCCAACTGTTAACTTTATATTAATTTTAGAAAATTAAATATTATTATTCTTGATGAGCGGGTGGGTGCTGCTAAATAAAATAAAAACCATCGCAGAAAAAAGTTTTAATACGCGGTCAGTGAGGGACAAAATCCGACAATTTTTATATATTAGCCAGCCACGAAAACGTATAATCCCTTTTTCGTCTCATGACCAAAGTAAAGCATACTTGCGAATTCACGGATAATCGCGGTTCCAGATATTTGCGGCTACTACACCTGTCGTCACCGCAAAACCCTGCGGCGGAAATTGCATTCAAGGTCAGCCGATTCACGATACCCGTCGAGATGGACAGAATGTATTATGTAAAAGAAAAAAACCACAAAACAATGGTCAAAACCAAGAACTTGAGCCGCAATTCCCAGAGAGCCCCCAAAGTGGACGTTGGCCATACGATTTTTATGGAAATAATTGTAAAGTTGTGGACGACAGAATACTGTGTGGATATAACAAGAATTATGGACAGCCTGAAAGTAAAAATTCCGCAGTCGAAACGCACGGAGGCTGCAGAATTCGTGGCGGAAGGTTAGAATGTGGCTACCACCGTGGTCCGTTTACTAACCCAAGAAGGCCAACCGTTAGGAGTTATCAGGATCAGTTAGGCAACCGATTTGCTGTTGAAGACTATGAAAACGGTCCGTCTAATCGTCATCAATCCGGTGAGCACCGAGTTCCCAAGCCTACGACGAACCCGTTCTATTTTGTGACCAAATGTTTAGAACTAGATACCCGCATTGTTTGCAGTAGGTTGCTGAACTGAAGCTGAGCTTTTATCTTCCAATTTAGGAACGTATCTGTTTTGTATAAACATCCATTTTAATATCACGATTGAAATTGTTTGTAATTTTATTTGTTGTTTTCTTTTATATTATATTTTAAACGAAGGTACGTTTACGGAACAATACGTATTATTTAAAATCATCAAGCTAAAAAGGCATGCTTTCAACAATGTTTTCAAATCCTATCTTCTTCCTTTCACATCCATTGAAAAAGTGGCAGTGGACAGATCATACAAGCAGAACAGAGAAATTTTCCAAAGATATAACTGAAAGGTACCCCATAAGGAGAAGATGCGTAGTAGGAAGGGTGATGAATTCGACAGCAGGCGCGACATATAGACCGTCACTGAATTATTGAAACACCGTAAGTTTATTATAACTCGCGTAATTTTTATACCATCGAATTTCGATCGGTTTATTGTATTTTTTTTATATTCTTTATGTCAAATGAATAGGTTACGTCTAGGCAAGCGTGCTACACGGTCAACCACACCATCGCTTACCATCAGGTGAGATAGTGGTCGAGCGCAAGCATATAAAAAAAAAAAAAAAAAATTGTTCACAATAAGTATATCAGAATTTGTAATCTCAGAAGATTTATAACAAACTTAAGGTGTTTGTAATAATCCGGTTATATGGTTTGTATAATAAGTATGTGTAACGAGGGCACAGATAATAATATAATACTAGCGTAACGAGAGCAAGCAGATAGGTAATTGACTGAGCATGGGCCTTTCACCATAATAATTAACATTACTGAAGTTCATAAACCGTGAAAACACCAAGCATTGCATTGCAACAAAAACATAAGTCGGATTCAAAGATATAAGTTTGTATTATCTAATCTAATACTTTTAAACGAGCAATTTTTGTATATATATATAATCTGAATCTCGGAAACGGCTCCAACGATTTAATGAAATTTATTATACAGGGCCTTTCGGAGGCGATAAATCAATCTAGCTAGATTACATTTTTAGAAAACGTCGTTTTCTCTATTTTCACCCGAGCAGAGCTCTGTCGCCCAGGTACTGTATATAATATTAAACATGTGACATTTTTTAACTTAGACCAGCAATAATACAACTGTGGAAATTGCATCAAAAAACCGGGCAGTTGTTTTTACGGGGGGACCCCCGTACGCATACAATTTTCTTAAATATCTTCAAAACACAGACATCGCCGTGTTACAATTTTATTATATGATGAGTATAGATATCGAGCTTGCTTCCAAAAGCAGGCTATGGCTACTGATTTAATTATGTATTTGAAAAGAGTAGCGACAAGCGACGGTGACATACATATCGTCATAGAAATTCAAAGAAAATGTAAAAGAACCAGTGTTTCGCTTGTCGCTCCGGCCTCTTGCTCGCGCAGTCGCGCTGATGTTTGTCACTGGCGACTGCCTTTAATTACACCAGCTTACTGCGTCCTCGAGATTTGCAATACTATCACAAAATACAATTTTAGAGTTTTTAAATAAATAGCGATTATTATTTATCACAGATTATCTAATGCGATGATGGTTTGTCAATAGAAGCCGAAAAAACACAAATGTTTATGATAAAAAGATGGATAAACAATAAAAACATATTGTGATGTTATTGCAAACAGACATAAAGGTACATAAGCATGAAAACATGATTAATTCTTTACCTAAACTCATAAATAATAGCCTAAAATTATGACCTTAGTAACCATACGATATTAGAATGCGCCAAGTTTATAATAATGAATTTATTAATCTAGTTTTTAATTTATTCACTGTTACAGATATTTGCGGCCTCAACAGTAATTGTGGTTGCCGGAAGAAACTGCAATGGTAATTACGAGAACGTAGACACAAACAATGACCCACTACGCAGTAGAAAAATAACTAAGAAGACCCAAGACCAGAAAGGGCTACCCAACCCCTCTATCCCGTCGATAGACCCATCGAATGTTCCATCGAATGGCACCAAAGTCCGAAATCGGTGCTGCCCTTACGATTTTGATAGCAGTTTATGCAAAATTGTGGACGATAGAGTTCTTTGTGGATACAATAGGAACGCAGGAAGGCCTAAAACCAAGGATACGGTGGTTGACTTACATGGAGGCTGTAGACTACGGGCAGGGAGGTTAGAATGCGGGTACCAGCATCCACCATTCACCGCGCCTAGGCGGCCACCATCTTGGAACAATCCACCTCCAGACATTAAAAAACACCATCTGAGACCATAATGCCATCTGCAGCCATAACGAGGACAGACAAGAACGGTTTAAATTATTGTAAAGAATGAATACTAACTATTTGAGTTGTATATTTATTTATTCCAAAAACCATGGGAAACTGGGCAAAATCTGTAACCTTCACACTGTACTTTTTATGTTTAGTTCAGACTAACTGTGCCCGTGGCTTCGCTCCCGTCAACTGCCTATATAAAAGCAAAAGGAGATAGTGTAGTTATGTGGGACTCTAACCCACTAAAACTCCACGGTGACCTCCTGTGTCGCTTATGGCGGCAACACGCGTTAGCACTCACCGCAAACCCGCCGCGGCCGTCTGTCACTGGACGGCAGAATATATTGTACGCCGTGACCACCCCAGGGACCAACGCACATGTACGCCAGCCGATCCCGTGTATGACAGCCTTGGTCCCCCTGTGACGGGTCAGGTCAGAGGCCTGCCACCTACCATTTTTCGGCCGCAGGGGATGGGGCAAGCTGCTAACGCTATACCAGCATTGCTCCTCCCTTGCGGCCCCACCGCGATACCGGCAGTCTTCTCCCGCCGCGATGCCCCCTATACAACATCGCGGCCCACCTCCACCAGTTGCAATGTCACCTCTGTCTGTCTGTCTGATGTATATCTATTGCCGCTATAACAACAAATACTAAAAACAGAATAAAATAGATTTAAATTTAGATGGGGCTCCCATAAAACAAACGTGTTTATTTTGCCATTTTTGCGATAATGGTATGGAACACTTCGTGCGCTAGTCCGACTCGCACTTGGCTGGTTTTTTTGGAAATGTTTTCGATGTACAAAATCAACTTTTCAACAGATTTATTATATGTACATATTGATATTGCTTGCCCAATTGAATGTTGCAAAATAAAACACAGCCTTTCTCCCGTATTTAGTATGGCGAGATTGACAACGACAGCATTGATCTGTAAGCTTTCTAAGAGAAGAAGAGATATGTCGTCTAGATTATCACCAGCACAAGTATTTCTGGCAAAGATTCAAGATTTCATCGTTTTTTTTTTATGCTCTAAACTTATTTGTATATCAAAGGTTAAACCTATGATATAAACGATATTTGCTTGCTCTGCTGGTACTTTAGACACTATACTACAAAAGGTACTTTAGACAAAACGATCAGCGATAAAGATTAGGCGATTAGTCTCTAATACATGGGATTGACATATTACCCGGTTAACCCTAACACCGATAAGTTTTAATAATAATTATCGCTAATATATTGTCTATAATCCCAGATCAAGATGGTAAAGTCTGTAGCGGCATCTATCTGGACTAACCCATACGAACTTCAAAATTTACTACCTTGTTTATTCTGAGGACCATTATTGGTACGTACAAATAACTGTGATAGAGATGTCAGACAGGCAGCCGCGCACGTAAATTCTACTGCACATATTCACCTGCCACCGTTTTATTGGGAAAAGAAAAAGGTTATCTGACTAAGCAGATGATGAAACAATGTGTTATATGTACTATTCCTATCCTGATAATATTAGAGATAATAGTAGAAGTATGTATGTTTGTTAATACCTAAATCTCATGTCAACGGCTGAACGTGAAATAGTAAACTAATAACATTTTAACTATTTGGAATAATATAGCGCCGTATCCTTCAAAGATATACCTCTATATGTGAAACTTTCTGTGGATCGTGTACAATCAAAAATCTTTCTAGAAGTTGAGTCATGACGCGAGACAAACTGCCGAATATCAGAGAGAAAAGTCATTAGGCTCTCTTTGTAATAAATGGTATAAGGGCAAAACATAGAGTAAGATTATGTTTTGTAATGTCGTCACCGTAATTCGCACGATTGGATATCCAGAACAAGGTAGACAAGGTGTGTTGTTCTAAATATGTATTTTAATAAATACTTTCTTAAGGGTACACTAGTCGAAAATTCTTCCATACAAACGTAGTCTGGCTTTTACTCCACTGTTTGACGATGTACGTTCAAAATAAAAAATGATGTCAATTTGTCTCATCATTATCTAGCCCTGTATGGAAGCAAAAAAGTAAAAAAAAAATTACTTGAAAGTTAAGAGCTTCGAAAGTTCCATATTTCAACACTAATTTTAACGCTTCTTTGGGCGCAAATAAGTACCATAAGAAGAAGGAAAATTGAAAAACGGTCTCCATACAGGGATAGATTAGTAGTTCAACAATGCAAATAATTTTATTTTGAACAGATACATTTAGTCGTTTTTTCATGATATCCAGACTCCTAAAGGTCTGTTTATAAAATTTCGCGCGCTCGTTTTCGTTCTAAATCATCATCCATTTCGCTACAAATTTGCAAAAGTGTGTATTCGTACGCGAACTAGCTTCTTACTGCTCATAACAACATCTATCTATTCCGCACGTGTTGTCGGTCGATATAGCATGCATTTTAACCCCGCGCACATAATAGTTCGTGCCGTCGACTAGTGTACCCTTAATATATAATATTATAAAATGTGAATGTACCTCTCTCTGTGTTGCGTTTTAACAGCTGAAAGGATTTAAATTAAACTTGGCATACGAAAAGACAATGTCCTGGATTAGGACACATTTACACAACTTACTTATTATAAAATTCACTCCATAGTATAAAACAAAGTCGCTTCCCGCTATCTGTCTGTCCCTATGTATTCTTAGATCTTTAAAACTACGCAACGGATTCTGATGCGGTTTTTTTTAATAGATAGAGTGATTCAAGAGGAAGGTGTAGCGGCACCAACGCCGCCACTTACGAACAAATGACATGACGTCACACAAATCCTGCATCGCGCAAGCAAAGTTTTCGGCGCGATTTGAACTTATACAACAGTCCGACGATAACCGTTGGGCAGTTGCCCGGACCAGACACAACACCCGTCTGGTCGGAGGATCCTCCCTTTTCTATGGAGGTTTGTGGGACTTTACACCCTGTTCCACATACCTCCAAAAAGGTTTATATGTATAATACACGCGGGCAAAGCCGCTGGCAGAAGCTAGTTTTATAATAAAAATTTCACGCGGGCAAAGTAGTAAACAATTAAGTCTTATCTGGGTAACTGCCATTGGTGGGGAACCTACGTTACGAGTACTGGCACCCGAACAATCCGAACTGGTAAGTGATAATTATTACATAAGTTATGTAAATAATGAAGTAATCATGCTTTAAAAAGTACCGTTAATCTTTTAGCACATTTTTCGCCTAAAAATTCAACAAACCTGAGTCAACAGATTACGGTTTAGCGTTACGAAATATACAGGTTTATGCAAATTACAAGAAAGTTCAACAATCAATAACTTTCTAATAGGTCAATAATAATAATATACCAGTTATTTCGGCATATCCCAGAAGGTACCACATATGATTTAGTGAGATCAGAACTAGATGCAATTAACCTAGATTGTTATATAACTGTATAAGAATCGGTGCTCATAGGATAGGCATGCAATGCGGAGGAATGAGACACTGTTATCGTTAAAAGTAGAAGAAGACCAAAAAAACGATGGATGGATTGTGATTTGTGTGTACGATGATATGGCTTATAAAGAGGTGACCATTGAAATGAGATGACTGCAAATAGAGATGCATGGAAGAAGAAAATATGCTGCGCTGACAAGTAATCACGTAAATAAATTGGAATGACAGAAGGATGATTGGACCGCGGATCGAACGCACCGCAGATAATTGCGATAAACTGGTTTTGATCGAAAGGAATGGCAAGCGATTATGGATGAAATGAATCAGCCTAATATCTCGCTATTTCCTCCTATCCGCACATACGTTGCAAATACATATTATCGACATTGGCGCAAACAATTATAGTCTATAGGTGAGTCCAGAATATATGACAAAACATGTTATAAAACATAGTTATATAACATATTTTATTAGTGTAGACCAGCATATTTTTATTAAAGTAGAAGTGTTATATAGCATTATTTATTTAACAAGTTACTTGATGTGGACTCACCTCAAGGGCTGTTGGGTGAAAAGATCCCAGCAGCGAATTCGCGTTACAATTTTCAAAATTGCCGATCCAATGCTACATATTTGAAATATCGTTTACTCGACAACGTAAAGAACGCTATAAAATATTGACAATTCAAACAAAATTAATGGTTTTGCTATTCACTATGTTTTACTCAATTACCCAGCAAGGCGAATTGATATGACCGCTGGGTAACAATAAAGCAACCGAAACAAAATAGTCGAAAATCCATTAGATACGAGAAAGTTCAAGAATTATGAGATAGGAAATTACCTAGAAACCACCATAAAATATTAATTTTCTCTAAAATACCATATTGACTGGCTTTGATTGCTATTTTATGAGGAAATTATTACTTTTGCATAGCTTTCAAAGTAATCAAATGATCTAAAACATCAGCCAGTTACAATGATTAATTTTAATATTAATAAAAAATATTACGACATGACATTATATTAATTTATCAACGCCTGGGGGAGGCCTATGTCCAGCAGTGGACGTCTTTCGGCTGAAATGATGATGATGATTACGACATGTGAATTTAGCATTTTGAAGAATCATCTTGTAGCTGCATTAAGTTTACAACTTACAGATGCATTATCGTCATTTGATCAGCTATATTACTTAGTGATGTTGTAGAAAATTAAAATTCTGGTAAAACTGAAAGTTTTTTTGTCTACAGAAGTTTTGATGGACTCTGTTCGGGCAGGGCAAGAGCTCTGTTTTTTCGTTGGTAAGCAAAGCACTTAGAACTACAAGACCAATTTGGTTATTTATTACGAGGTAATTTTATTAATAGTCCGAGAAAAACCTTATAGAAAGAAAAATTGGTAGAGTTTACTAGAAAATATTAAAAACTGAAGGTCTATTTTCACATGCGACTTTAACACACCTATAAGCTCAATTGTACAGGATTATGCCTCTGCTGGGTCAGCTAGTAGTGCATACAATTCGCTGTCAAGAGCGCACAGCGTCAGTCTGAGGGCGAGAGTGGAAGTGTCACGGTGTGTGTGTGATTCTAATTAAAGTGCGTGCCAAGCCTATGCAACTAAACTAGAATAGATAATAAAGTGGCTACGAGAAAAGGAAAGTACCAACTTAACGACCTGTCCCAGCTTCACACGGTTATTACGTGTTGACAAAATATCGAGATTTAATTTTATGTAAGTATAATATTAATTAGTTATACTCCTAAATCTTCCGAAATAAATTGTATATTTGATGGTAAACAGCTTCGAAATCGGTTGCATATGCGAAACAGGAAAGGGATGTTATTTTATAATTATTGTCACAGGATTATCGCAAAAACCGTTTGTTTGTATCGGAAATTTTGCAAGATTAATTGTATTTTAAACAGATCATTTCTTATAAGTATCATACCATCAAAATTTCTATACTTTATAATATGTCCGTGTCATATTGAGAAGAAAGAGTAAATAATCTCGCAAATTTTATTATAAACTTACGGTGTTTGCATTAACCCGATGACACTTAGATACTCGTACTTAGATATGCTACAAATTAGCTTAGCTATGCTAAAATTAATCCCAAAATTCTAAAAATTTCATCAATGCGTAAATCTGGAGTCAAATCAAAGCCGTGAAACTATATCTCATCAGTTCTCCCCGTGCTGTCAAAAATATTTGAGTGGGTTGTATATATAACGAACCGAAAAAAAAAATACAACTTCAACTACGATAAACAATATGATTTAGAACGTATTGGAATACACTCGCAGCAACAATAGATAGTGTGAAGAATATAAAGCATTAAATTTGAAGAAAAAGACTAAGTGTTATTGATCTAGAAAAGGCGTTTGGCACAGTTAGCCAGGAATTGTCTAACATGTTAAAGAGATAAAATTGATTTTTTATTATGTTAGTAAAAGGTAATCTTTGAAAATTATATTCTACTGATATAAAGCCACTGCCGTTAGGTATAAACATTAGTTTATACTGGAAATTGTAGGACAAGCCACTGGAGCGAAAACGCTCGAAAACGCAAGTTGTTTTAAACTCAGTGAAATCGATCTAAAAGGCACTGCCCTTATCTTTCAAACCGGTACCCCGGTACTAAGTTGGTAGGTGAAACCCATGAGTAATCACAGAATTAAAATATACGGTGTACTCCAGGGCTCAATTTTGGCACCCTATTATTCCTGCCATACATAAATAGTGCTAGAAAGTAGGTAACTATTGGTATGACTACAAATTGTACGTGCAGAAGAAGAAAATATACTGCGCTGACCCCAAAAATGTAAATTGGTTTAAGGATAGGAGGATGATGATGATGACAAATATAGTACACCCTATGGTGTATAGTATAGTATAGGGTGACTTAATATTTTACGTAGATTAAACATGTCTAGTCTACTTGAAAACTGCATATGAAGCAGAAAATAATTTAACCCGGCGAGAATGTGGTACAGAAAGTGTACTTTGAGTTTTTGGAAGGTCCTAATGGTCCTGATATTCATTTATTTTTACTCTACATTAGCTTTACTACTCAAACTTAAAAACTACATAATTACCTACGAAGAATCTCAATTATTTAGTAATTTACATTCTCACCACACTTAGTCGAAACTTGGCTATAACAGAGATGTCCGTTTTTTATTACAAGCTTTTATTTATTCTCAAACAATTTACATTGTGTCGAACATCACATAATTAAAATTGCAAAAAGAAAATTGAGTAACATTAATTTAAAATATACCTATCAAAAATGAGTTATTTTGTCAAGTTATTACAATAGTCTCAAGAAATTACAATATAGTATATCACAACTAATAATTATAATGTCCAGTTAATATATAATATTAAATGTAACAAAAAAAAAACTTAATTTAACTTGCAATGTATATAAGTATGTAAGAATGTTCAGATCAAATCTTGCAACTGAATTTTAAAGCAGTTGTTCTCTACTAATAAAATAATATAAAATACTTAATTAACAATAACTACCTATATATACACTTAAATAAAAATAAAACTACGAACCCGTATAAAAGGGCAGGGGTCATTGGGCATCAAAAAATTAGTCCACATCGCTGTCAACGTGAAAAGTGCCCAAAACGCTGGCAGCATTGCCACGTTGGATGGCAATGCTGATTCTCTGGCCAAGGAAAAGCCCAGCCCTCTGGTCACGTGGAGAGTCGACTAACCGTTTGCTTACATCTCGAAACACTCGATGAGCACTCCGACCCCATGGACCTAATGTTTTTACTTTCAACCCCAAACGGCTCAAATATATAGTTGCCAATAAGGCTGTTGTATTTGCGCCGTTTGAGGTTTTTTGCACCAGCAGCAGCTGCCCCAGCACAGCCCGCCGTGCTAAGAAGATGGGATGGAAGAAGGGTGTCGACACATGTTGCATCCCATACCAAAGGCCTACCCACCTTCCAAGGCACTATGGTCATCCCGTCTGGTCTCTTATCACTGTCGAGGGCCAAGCCAATGGGTTCTAAAACAACTGGCAACTGGCGGTCGAGTACGGCATTTCACAGTTAACCAGTGATGGCAACAAGATTTTTCTGGTTAACTTTTCAGTGCTGTGGACTGAACACAGTAAGTTGAACCCACCGAAGCGAATGGGTAGTGTGGCTTTCAGCCACGCTCGGTCATCATCGTGAACTTCTTTCTGCAATTTTGATCTCTGGTGATATTGTATTGATTTTTTGAAGAGTCGATTGTCTGTCCATATTGTCACAGATGAAAATTTTGCAGTTGGAGTGGTTGAGTTCTAGGCCTCGACTGGAATTGCTGCTTCATAAATTGAAAATCTTTCAAAACTGTATCTACGTCACCTCCTAGTGTGCCATCATCTAGATACCAGACGTTGAATTTTGAATTTAGGTGTTTGATGATAGGATGAATAGCCAAACTGAAAATGACTTACCTGAGAGGATCATCTCGTTAGCACCCTACTGCAGATTCCAAAAGATTTTCTTTATATAATAATTTAAAAGGGTGCCTGTAACACTGAAAATTTCAGGAAGTTCATTTTTTACCTCCGCCAACAGTGTCCCTGTTAACAGAATTAAATGCGTTCTTATCGTCAACTTTGAGGGTGACCTCAAAGTTGACCTTGACAGAATTTAAAAAAGTAGAAAGGGCATATACAGCAGCCTCACAGCCTCCCCTAGAGCTAAAGAAGCTGTAGGGGCTGGAACTTATTTGTGAGCCTTTGGCCGTAGAGTTTATATCAAATTTTGGCTGCCATACGCCTGTAGGTACATCCAACGGCAATAGGACGAATGCCGCCATCCCTCTTGCTCAGGGCACATAAGTTGACCCCGTACAAGACATCGACGAAGGCATCGTTTGTACCGCCGGAGAGCATTAAGTTGATTAGAGCCGCAAGCTTCTTCAAAAGAGTCTCACCAGCGTCCCCGGCGCCTGAACTTGAAAGATCCTTTAAATGTTGAGGAGTCAGACCGTCGAGGCCGCAGGCGGAACCACATCGGACGGAGCACACGGCTGCAATCAACTGGGGAGCTAAAATTATGTAAAAGGATGAATTCAGATCGGGTGGGTCAGGAAAGGTAAGATCCTCCGCAGGCGCTGGATGTTTTGTAGCCTACTTTTTCTGGACATGCAGAATCCTATAAGGGAAGGTGAGCATTAGTGAGCAATTCCTCCCAGGCGCTTTGTGAGTTCTCCTGGGTTGCAAGACGGAACATTTCTCTACCGATTAAGATGAAATTTTGCAAACAAGTTTAGTTTAGATGACATTGCATGGTTGGCTAAGTGACATCATTCTTAATCCAATATAGCGGGCGGCCCAAGATGGCGGACTAGTTGTTTTTTGCACTGCCATGATATGGGTATCAAATGAAAGAGTTTGCTGAGTAAAATATGAAAAAAGCTTGTTTTAAAAAAGATTTTATTTAATTTTTTATTTTCTCATCAATGCAGTTGGCGACTTTTTAGGTCATCAGAATATTTAAACTGTGTTAGTATATTATAGAATAAATATCATAAATAAATTACTTTCTTCGACAAATTAATATGTATTTGCGTTCTAAATACATAAATATTCTGTTTGCTAAGAGGATTTTAATATACTTAAGAGACAATGCGGGCAGAGAGCTTCGACTGAATTTCCTTAGTAAAAGTCATAATTCGAGGTTTGGCTCTCACCTATTTCCTCCTCCAGTAATGTGCAAATTTAAAAGATATTCCATAAATTGAATATAAAAGATATATGTTGGGCTTCTATGTTTTTCCTTTTTTATTTATAGTTCTCAAATTTATAGACTAGGCCTCTGTTGACAGCGCAATTTTGAGCGTTTTTGAGGGTTCTAGTGCTAGAGATAATGCATCATCAAAATTGAAATCAATTTTTTATATTGTTTTAATGTAATAGCAGTACACCGCAGACTACCCTCTTCTTTTATTCTAAGTTATTTCAGTCCATCCGGTCAGTCTGTCAGTTAAAGGATTTCTGATAGATATCGCTATCAGTGATAAGACCGCATTTGTACCCGTTCAAATAAGTTTTTCTTGTAACAGAGATGTGTAGCTTTTATGGTGTACAATAAAGTATATTCTATTTTATTATATTCTCGAAAAATAACAAAATCCGCGAGAAACAACAAATTTTTTATTAAAACAAATTTTATTTACGTTTCATTAATTTCTTGTTTCTTCGCAACGTCGCGTGTCGGTTTATACGCTCAAGCATTACTAATTGCACTTTCGGCTTCATAACATCAATCCCGCCTCGATGGTAATGGCGGATTTCACCCACTTGGCTCAAGATGTACCCACATTATGTAGTCTAATTACGAAATAAGATATAGTAACTAAAAGACAGGCTTACACAACGTCATACAAGTAGTATGTAATTACTAACACGCACTAACCAAAAACTTTCGTCTTGAAAAACCCGGTATCCGTTTTTAGAGCGACAAGTTACGCGTATTATATAACTTCCCCAAAACTGACCAGTCAAGTCGTATGCGAAATTTTTATGCGTCTTAGGTTAACGTAATATTTAGATAACATACAGTAGGATTTGAAAGTGACACCAGTGACAGAAAAGTTGAAAGGGAATCGTTTGTCTGGGTATGGTCATGTGAAGAGAAGGAAAAAATATAATGATACATAAGAGATATGACTATAAATATAGATAGATAGACAGGTAGAGGGAGGTAAAAAAAATGGTTGGATTGTGTGAAGAGTGACATGAAAGACAAGGGAATCAATTTATCTATTTTTGTTTCTTTTTTTTCAAATATACTTAACCTATTTTACGTTTAGTTTTAGCCACACAACAAAAAACTCACAGGGCTTAACTGTGTGATGGCGAACAGTTTATTTTAAACTAAATTACAAATTGCAATGCTGAGTAATAAATTAACTAAATTACACATTAAAAAAACTTTCATAATTATACATTGGTAAATTTTTATGAAAGATAAATTAATTGAGGTAATTTACTGTCTTCTGGAAGCTTATTAAGAAATAGAGGTATTAAGTATTCTGCAACCCTCATCCCGTACACATTATTATATTACAGTATTTAAAAAGATCTTCATCATTATTTTCGAACTTCTTTTTTATTATGTTTAGGCGTAATTACTTTTAATATTCTTCGTTGTAGCTTATACATATCTGCCAAGTATGTATGATAAGTTCTCCCATAGCTGCTGAGTCCGTAGTTGATAACCAAGTCTGCTAGGGCCATGGATAACATTCTTAGCATTTTATAAGGCAGTTTATATTTTAGTATGCTACGTTTACCTAGGATAGACCTCAGTTTGTTGCATAAGTAGTCTTCGTGTGGTCTCCAACAGAATCGGCTATCAACTATTAGACCGATGTACATGTGTTTATCAACTACTTCTAAATACGGACTGTTGCAAGTTTTTAGCGAGTAATGTAGGCAAGTGTGTTCTTGTGCTATAACTATAGGTATAGTGCAGCATTTATTGTGTGATGAATGTATGTGTGGACAATTTTAGTTTTAGATGCGTTTATTACCTACGTCATGAGCCCATTTACACATTTGATCGAAGCTACTTTGTATGGATTCCTGAGCAGCTTGAATGTTTTTATTAGCGACCAAAATACACATGTCGTCTGCAAATTGGTACATAGAATCTGACCGTATAGCATTACTCATATCATTAACATAAATTAAGTATTCTGTCGCATCTATAATTGAACCTTGGGCTGTTCCTTTGTGTTGACGGAAGCTTAGCACTGTATTCATCTTTTATTTTAACCGTGTTGTATCTGTTTGTGTGATAGTATTTTAATAATTCCAATAGTGGCCCTTGTATCGCATTTTGTAACAACTAGTCAAATAATGTATTGCTACGGAGCATGTCGAACGCTTTGCTAAAATCTATAAAAAGTGTCAAGACATGTTTTTTTCATTTAAGTGTCTATTCAACAATAGTGTCGTACTCTTATTTTTCTGAAATCCAAATTGTTTATTGTTGATTATTCCGTGTATATGCAAGAAGTTATTTATCTCATTACCAACATAACGTTATAAGATCTTATCAATACAAGACAATATAGTGATTGGACGATAATTATGAACGTCAACACGTGAGCCTTTTTTGTTTTGGACGTATTACCCCTATCTCCAATAGGTCGGGATATATACCAGACTGTAAGCAGCAATTGTTCAAATGTGTAATAACTGGGACTAAATTAGCTGAAGCATACTTAAAATCTTTATCTCGTAAAAACCCCGGGCTTTTCCTATCGTTCATTTGTTTGATGATGAATTCAACCGTATCTTCTCGTGCAGGTTTTGCTCTCATCGACCTATCAAGAATTATCTCGTACATCGATTGTCTATAAGAGGCACATCGCAAGAGTTGCTTAGGTTAATGATATTTGAATTAAATTCAGCTATAAAAGAATAGGCCTATGTGAATAGATTCGTTCGAAAAGTTCTAAGTAAAATATGTTCAATACATTGCATAATTTTGCCGGTCAAACTATTCACAATGCTCCAAATCATTTTGCTGTTTTTGAAATTTTGAGAAACTTTTATCTTCTATCGAGACAGTGAATAGGACGGAATGGTAAAAGAAAATGAAATGCGCCGACCCAAATTAACATAGCACAAGGAAGATAATAAGGTTAATATAATATAAAATAAAAATATTAACCAACACTTATTAGATAAGCTAAATAAAAATACCTAAAAAAATATTATCACAAAATCAACTGAACTCAGAAAGAAAACAACAAAGCGGAAACAACACACGGGAAAGTGGGTTCAATACGTGCAACGAATATGAGTCCTAATGAATAATTGTAACAGAACTGAGTAAGAATATAATGGGTTCCTATTAATATGTATTAAAGGTAACAGTTGACTATAAATTCCACGAAGTGAACAGGACCTATACGGATATAGTACCTATGTATTCAAACTATAACTATCTTCTGTAAGTCAACATTAACTAAATCCTTCCAAAAAGAAACATTTTCAAAAAAACCACTACCAAATAAAAAGTAACTTTAATTTCGGAAGTTGGTGTCTTTGTTATTAGATTTTGCTACCGACTTCCGAATATAAAATTATTAATCATATTACCTACTATCGATATTGGTATTGGCATTCAGGTACGTATAATTATGGTGCACATAAGGTTGCAATCAGCATAAAACTGAAGAGCATAATAATTTAACTATTGTACCGTTCATTTTATGATCTGTTCTGAATTTTTACTAGGTAGTGGAATGCCTACTTTCGCTTGTAGTATAAAAAATTTAACGAGTATTTTATTAATATTTTTAGGCACTCATGAGTCGTTGTATAACTGATTAAAATGTTTATTTTAAATCGCATGTATTTTAGAATACTTTTTATGTTAAATTTCATTAGTAAGTAGAAGCATACCGAAATTTACGGTGTTTTATATACAATACTTTCGTTTTAACCCACATTGGTTTTCTCGATCATTTGAAAACCTAGATATCTTCTAAAAAATCTAAGCTACTAAATTTTATAATAGAAATCAGAGCCTTAATTCGAGATTCCAAAAATTTTATCGTGTTTTATGTAGTTTTATAGATTGGGTATTCTAGATTCAAAATCGTGTTTTTTTAACCTAACCTAGACTAACATAAAGTAGAGGATCCGTGTAAGGAGCGATCTTCACCCATCTGTTTAATGGATGCAAATCATCAAAAGCATCAGTTTATATCAATATATAAAAAAAATATCGCGAGTATCTGATAAATTCCTTAATATAAATAATTAAAAATGAATTGAAAATCAGTTCGAAACTGAGTTAGAATTAATGGTAGCATTTATAGCATAAAATAAAGAACTACAGAAAGTCTTTCAGAAAATATTAGCCTATTTGCTGTTAACTCATCGAATAATCCCGATTTGAGTTTACGTTAATATTTTTGAACTGGGATATAACATAAGAACTTGAGATAACCGTTCAGAAAACCTTAGTCTCATTGCTGTTTGTTACTTGGTTTATCTTAACTCATTGAATAATGCCAGTTACCCCAACATTTATAGCATAAAATGTAGTAAATAAAATGCAGCCCTTTCAGATAATATGAATCTCATTACTGTTGGTTACCCGGTTTGCTTAACTCATCAATTATTGTCTTGACAGGCATTTTCTGACAACCCACTCGCGAAATACTTTTTTACATATTTAATCTATACTTCTATACTAATATTATAAAGGGGAGATTTGTATTTTTGTATGTTTGTATCTTTGTATGTAACGAATAAACTTAAAAACTACTGGACAGATTTCAAAAATTCTTTCACCGTTGGAAAGCTATACTATCCCCGGGTGACATAGGCTACTTTTTATCCATGTATTCCCACGGGAACGGAAACTACGCGGGTGAAACCGCGAGGCGTCCACTAGTTTTATATAAAATGCTTTTCATCAATAAAACAAATGGGTGAAGGTTACTCCTTACTCGGATCTTGGACTAATAATAAAACACGCTTTTGAGCCAATGACAGGCTGGCTTTTTTCGCTTGCCTGTTTTCTTAGTCGTCTGACAGCTTCTACTCAATTTCATATTGATTGAAAGTGGTTTATTATATGGAACATATTTTTAGATCGTTATAATTCTCGTTCTTATAGTTCAATATTAATATGGCTACTAGTTGCTTTCTGAAGCATCACTATATATGGACGATGCTGCGAATTCTGATATAACAATATATTAGGTAGATCGACGGGCTGTTAGATTGTGTTTTCAAGCTTTTAATGCATGGAGTATCATACTAAGACAAATACTCTCAAAAAATCTCAGATTTATATTTTCAATAAAAGTCCATTTAAGATTTTTAAAAATATACTTATAGATATAATAAATAAGGTAGCAACTGTCTATTAGAAATGCTGCCAGATTCATGTGAAGAAAAATAATCGGCAGCCATGTAAGATTAAAAAAAACGGATTAAAAGATAACGTTAATGGCAACATAATTTATATTGACGATTTAATACTAAATAATGGACTAAAGAGGTTTTTATAAATTAATATAAAAAAATTTGCAAACAATAGTTAAGTTATGGTACTCATGAAAATTATTCAAGTTTTCAAATCTTTTATGTATCCTTCTACTCTTCTGGTTTTATTTCTAGATAATTAGGTTTAATCTACTACTTGTCATTTATCTTCTGCTTGGCGCACGGTTGGCGCAGTGGTTGAGCGATTTACTGCTACGCTGCGTGTAGCGGGTTCGATTCCCGCACGGAACATGTATTTGTATGACCTACATATAGTTGTTGTTGCGAGTTTGGATGTTTGTAAACGAACTCCCACGATACAAGCGAAATTCCTAGTGTAGTATCTGTGAGTAAAGACGGTTAAAAAAAAAACTATTTTTGGTGTCTTCCTTCATTTCAAACATATCATTTTTTGTTTCATTGTTAATGCATGTTTACTAGCTTATTTTTATACAATCCATGATTACAGTAGTGTTCTTGAATTCTTTGTAAAACTGATTATGTTAGTTGTTAGTTTGATATCAGTAGTGAATAGCGCCCTCTGTTAGTTATGTGGCGAACTAGAGAATCTGGTTTGCTCGATCGATGTCAGATGTGAGGTCAATGTATCTCATGACCGTACAAACTTACGAGATACACACTATATAACCATGTAGTTCTTAAGTTCCCGGGTAGATAGCGCTAGTTGTACTGTCTTGAGTGACCAGCGTCCTAAATTGACATTTTTTTCACATCTTTTTTAACCAACTTCAAAAAGGACGAGGTTATTTGGCAGCTAGTTGAGCCTTTGCCGCAATGTATGGGCCAAAATTGAATGTCGATGTCAACGTTACGCCAAGAAGCTCACGATGGTTCGTTATCGCCACGGTTACACCTCGGAAATGTGGCGCCGAGTGAAATTGGCTCTTTTTAGCGGAGAAAAGACACGTCTGTGTTTTAGCGCCATTAAACTTGACCAAATACGCATCGCCCTGTTCGAATACTGCCTCCAAGGACTAGTTCAAACGCTGCACCATGGCCTCACGGAGAGACTTGATCTGAGGCCCAGTAGCCCGTGCGTTGGACAAGTATTTCTCAGCAACAATACTGTCGTCTGCATACCCAAACGTTTTAGCAGTTCGATTATGTGCATCAATATGTTGCTGAGAGTACCGACCGGTAGGCTTATTACGTAACTTTTGCAAGAGCAAAACGATAGCGATTTTTGAGCAATAATTGCACTTCTATACAAAAGTTTTAGAGATGTTGGTGTTTTTTTTTAAATAAGTGCATTTGACTAACAGCGAGCGATTAGCAAACGATTGTGTAGGACCTACCATACCTACACTGCAGGTAATCCCGACTTTAATGACTTAAGGCGTTTGATCGCTATCGTTTTGCTCTTGCAAAAGATACGTAATAAACCTACCGGTCACTAAAGATATCGTTAGCTTCCAGTTAGAGATGGGTATGTCTTCTTGGGCATGGGCTATACGTTGGCTTGCCTCCAAGCATTCGGCACTTTTCCTTGTCTCATACAAAAGGCTAAATAAGCGTGACATGAAGCTTGTTTAAAAATGAATGTTTGTTTATTAAATTAATTATTTAAACTTTTAACCCTCTAGGTTAGGTAAAAACGGGACCCTATTACTGAGACTTCGCTGTCCGTCTGTCTGTCTGTCTGTCTGTCTGTCTGTCTGTGTGTCTGTCTGTCTGTCTGTCTGTCTGTCTGTCTGTCTGTCACCAGGCTGTATATGATAGTAAGACAGTTGAGATTTTCACAGATAATGTATTCCTGTTGCCGCTATAACAACAAATACTAAAAACAGTATAAAATTAATATTTAAGGGGGGCTCCCATACAACAAACGTGATATTTTTGCCGTTTTTTGCTCGATATTAATAACGGCAGAAGGTAGACGCTTGAAATATTCGTAGAATATTTAGTTGTATATTCTCTTCAAAAAATAATAATTATTAAATTAAAATAAAATAAATTAAGGGGGGCTCCCATACAACAAACGTCATTTTTTTGCAGTGTTTTGCGATAATGGTACGGAACCCTTCGTGTGCGAGTCTGACTCGCACTTGGCCGGTTTTTTTTTAATTTTGATTGACAATTTTTTTGTTAATTTACGATTGATTGTTTTACCCATTTTATAAACGAGTCCTGTCACTAAATTATTATCTACTTTTAATGCCTTAAGTTACAGGTTCAAAAAGCTCTAATTACAGTTATACCTAAATATATATTTTTAGTTCATCCTTTTGGGTGCATGTTATTTTTAATTTATTAAAATATTTCAAAATGTTGTATGTAGGTAACATTGATAAATAATGGCACTGAACTCATTTTTAGTCATGGTCATGTCATTGTCTGAAAGCCGGGTAAACAATGTCACCTATAGATATTTCGTGAATATCAAAATTACATTATTGTTAAACTGACCTATTTTATTTCTCTTTGTTTTCAGAAACATGCATCACAGACTACTAATAGCAGCTGTAACAATCACAGTATTATTTACATCTTGCGACGCTCTTCAACATTGGCTCCAAAGGAGATCAAACGAAGCTCATGAAGGAAGAAGTATGGCTTCCGCAGTTATGGACTTCTTGGACCTAGTGTACCCGAAAGATGACTACGAATCCAGAACACTGAAATGGGTGTTCAATATTCTAACGGACAATGAAAGTCTGTTGGGTGGGATGACAGAATTGATGACGTAGACATTATAATTATGTGCAACGATAGGTTGCTTTGAACCAACTTTGACAGTTGGTTGGAGTTTGACAAGAAGGGTTAGGGCAGTGACAGAAAGTTTGGCTTCTGTAGTACAGAGGATTTACTCTGATGTGTCACAACTATCATGGTTTCACTGTGAGAGAGAAACGGAGCTATACAGGACGAAAAGAACTATCCTTTTTCCACAGCGGAATCATGATGGCGATGACATGTTATGGTACGGCCTAAATAGGCGGATTTTCTTTAAATATTGAACAAAACCTTTATGTTGTTTTAAACGTTCGAAAAGTCGAAGGAATTGAAGAAAAAACATGAGTAGCATATACTTATGATTTATTTAACGTTTTGCAAGTTTGTAATATGTTTAACTGTTATAAATTTTCCATATCCAGATCTAGTAGGTTAAATACTTACATACTTTTGGATATTAATTTATATTAGAATCTGCCTTGTAATGTTTTATCGAAATATCTCAGAAGATGAACCTAAAAATAAAGGAAATAATTTAATTATAATATTAAATTATCTAATAAAAATTTAAGTAGCACTAAGTAGTTACTACAACTAACACAGATGTTAATTAAGCTAAGACACGTAACTTTACTGAATTATATATATAAAGTAGTCTGATTCTAATGAATTTGTTATTTTTTGGCTTTATGAAATATATCTTTACCTAAAACTATAGCTCGTTATTATATGTAGGTTCTCTGGTTCAAACAAACATTCGAAAATATAAAAAAAAAACAAATTTAAATACTTACAACAGATACATTCCTCCAGATTCACAATCCATGATTAAAGATACTCCAAATACTTTTAAAACTGACACTACTTTTTTTTTACCTCGATTTTAAACAACGGTCAACATTATGTCAGGAGAAGTATCGTACTTTGTAATAAGAGTATATCCACCTGTGTGCGGCCCCAGGACGGGGGTCATCTCACATATAGAACAAATATTTGTATTGGATACAGACAGTTGCTCCGGTTTTGTTTGTGCATGTGAATTTGGTCAGTAAATGCATCAATATTACTGATAAGTTAAATCATTATTTAACTTTATTTATAGATTAATATTACTATATTTTCAGTCTTCTTCTTTTCGTGTGAGGTGTGGCCACCTCTGGTGTCAGAGTTAATTAAGCCGCCTCTGGGAAACCCCACAGGCCTCTGACTTGGCTATTTCAGACTTACATTAACTATATAAGTCCAGGTTTACTCACAATGTTTTCCTTCACCGTTGCCTGTGATGTCCAAAATAAACTAAGAAAGTACATATGAATTTGAAAAAGTCACATAGTTACTTGCCCGGATTCGAACCCACGACCTCAAGCACGAGAGGGGAGGTCTTAGCTAATGGGCCACCGCGACATTTTCGTTATGACTCGGTGAGATCAGTAACACATACTTAACTACTTTAATCCTTTGATTACAATGTGACACATAATGTAATTTAAATTGTAGTATAATAAAATGACGTAGCATAATTTTTAACAATAACTGGTCTTGACATAATTATCACACTAATGATCGCTGATCTGTGCTGTTCTTATTATTTTGATGACTGTATCCATGTATTTTTGTATTCTGTTAACATCAACTTTTAGACATATTTTATCACTATATTTTATTGTAGGTGTATTTAAATTATAGTAACTACTCTTTGTTGCATTATGACCTCATGCTCACTTAATTCAATTTATGTTAATGTGTCTTACAAACTCAACGACCAACCAACAAAGTAGTTTGCAGTGTTTAGGTACAAAAACCGACAATTACAATAATAAATTGTTAAATGTGTGATGTGCATGAGAGCAAATAATAAGAAAAATATATATACACCAGTATAAATACTATAGTTATGTGTATAGATATTAGATACAGCAAGGTTAGAGGTAAGACAAACTTGATTCGAAATTATTATTGTAAGGCGGTTAACACACTGCCACGCATCACGCTGCATGTTGAGTGAAAACGCACAAACGCGCGTCCTTGCATGTACGCACGTAGGTGCGTTTTCATGCATTTTCACGCAACATACAGCGTGATGCGTGGCAGTGTGATAATCGCCTTATAGTTATACGTTTAGCAAATGAACATAGAATAGTTAAAAAATGCAATGCCACGATGAGCCAATTATGTAACTAAGACAACAAACAAACATTCCGTACATAGAGTACGAGCAAACCGGTACATAGCCATTGTATTAATTTTATGCCGACATAGACAGCAGCCTTCATTCACCAATACCACAGATAATATAATACTAGCATACAGATGTCTCATCCCATACAAAGAAACCGTGCCGACGTACTGTACTGATTATACTGATAAATTTTGTACATCGATCGCATTCGGTTTCGTTCCACGGGTATAGATGGTGATCTATCTATCACCGTGGAAAAGAACCGAACGCGATTAATTTACAAAAAATAATCGGTATAATCAGATGAAAAACGCTCGTTACGTCGGCACGGTTTCTATGCATGGGATGAGACATCTGTATGCTATTATATTATCTGTGCCAATACCATTGTTGATCGAAGGCTGCTATACACAAAGCTTGCGAGCGAGTTTTGTGTTATGCTATGGCAGCATAACACAAAACTCGAACATAAAAACTCGAATTAATAAAACTCGGACATAAGTACTTAACTTGAGTATTTGCAGAGGCTTTTGTCCAGCAGTGGGACAGTCAGGGATCTTCTTGTTTGCGATAGGCGTTATTGCGTACGTATTTTCTAAGAAATTGCGTCCATGTGAACGTTCGTTTCGCTTATTAAAAATAGCTCATCGCTGTGATATAAATCATATCGCGTCGAGCTACCAGAAAGTTGCTTACGGTCTGACATTATGTGTATTTTATTATCATTGCATTATTTCAGTATGCGATCAATGCATAGCATTTTATTGGGCGCCGGGAAAAGTATACAAGGTGTATTTGCATCCGCCTGACTATCAATAAAATATACAAAAACATAATTAAAAAATCCGGGGCTAGGCTAAATAATTTTCGAGTTCGTTCTGCATTCTCTTTCTTTACTGCATAATTTGATAAAGTTTTATCTCTGTACCTAAAAAAGGAGAAAATAAATGAAGAGGGTGGCTCTTCGAGGCGGATGCACCCCTCAGAAATAAGTCCTGCCGGCACCCATATGGCTAGCCCATCAGGGTGGCAGCAGGAATAATTTTTATCAACAAGTAGCTTTCGCGAGTTGATCTTTTAATTTTCTTCTTTTTATTTATGCAGTAAAATGATAATACTAACATAGTTTTTAAGCACTACTAACAAAATAATAGTATTGTGGACCAAAGACGTCTGAATAAATAAACAAATATATGTTTTATTTTTAATTTATCATAGTTTTGGGTGTTTATACTTGAACTATCAATACACAAGTTAAACTCTATCAGTTTTGTCATTTAAATGCACCTTAATAATAAATTAAAGACTCCACGATCCGTCTGTCTGTCTGTTTGTCTGTTTGTCTGTCTGTCTGTCCGTCTGCCACCAGGCTGTATCTCATGAACCGTGATAGCTAGACATTTGACATTTTCACAGATGATGTATTTCTGTTGCCGCTATAACAACAAATACTAAAAACAGAATAAAATAAATATTTACAAAAGGGGCTCTCAAACAAAAACCGTGTTTTTTTTGCCGTATTTTGCGATACTGGTACGGAACCCTTCGTGCGCGAGTCCGACTCGCACTTGGCCGGTTTTTCACTTTGTAGTACACTGTTCTTTCTGAAGTCAGTAGCTTTTTTTATACTGTATTTTTAAACTTTTATTTACATTACACCAGCTCAAGTACCACTATGTTCACAACTCACTATGTAAATATATTACATTATCGATCAACAGTGAATTAGCAAAAATGTATTATTGAAGATAACTCAAAAACTACTCAAGTAAAGTAAAAATAGAAGCTTCTAGAAAACGACAACATGTGTTTTCTAGTGATTGGTACACACTTAACAATCTTTATTTCAAAAAATACACGTGTTATTTGAAAAATAGGAACTTAATCCAATCAAAAAGAATTATTGCAATCTAATTTCTAACTTGATTTGTTTGAAACTGCATTCATACAAACATACATAAACAATTAAACATATTAATGAAACCTGACACAATTGTTTAGAAGCCCATATATAGTGACTTATACGAAATAATACAAATATAGTGCAATTCCAACAATATTTCATTCATACGAGCTGAATCAATCACCGTAAAAACTTTAATCGACTTAATCAATATTAAGATTTAATGGATTCAAAAGATAAACTAATTTTGGTGTATGTAGGTTTGGAACAGGCTCCAAAAAAAAGAGATCTGCTGTTTATCTACTGGCAATTTCCATTAGTGAAATTTTTCTTTTAATATTTGTTTGAGTAAATAGCTGACAAAATATATAATTGTTAACGCAAATGCATGTATTGCATCATCAGACCATTTTATTTTGTTTTTTTATGTAAGGATCATTCACTGTTTGGGATATAGAACAAATCAAATAGCACTTAATCTTCAAAAGGTATCTAACACTATAAAATAAAACCCAGTCGTTATGCTTAATTATTATAATTTAACTAAACTTTAAAGATATCATCACAGATGTCAATACCAATGATCATTGACTAATCAACGTCCCCAACCGCCACCGCCTCCGTAGCCGAATCCGCCACCGCCGCCGAATCCGCCGCCGCCACCGAATCCGCCGCCGCCACCGTATCCGCCGCCGCCACCATAACCATAGCCGCCCCCTCCTCCATAACCGCCCCCGTAACCGCCCCCGTAACCGCCCCCGTAGCCGCCCCCGTGGCCATAGCCGCCTCGTCCACCACCCCAGCCGCGTCCACCACCCCAGCGTTTCTTATGGCCCCACCTGGACTCTGCAGGCTCCAGAGTCTCTTCGGTTTCCACTAGTGCTACCGACGCAGGTGCGGCGTCATTGGATATCGCCAACTCCACAGGAATGGCCCAGGCGTATGCCACGCACGCTGTTACCAGCAAACCAGTGCACAGCAACTGAAATTGAGAACCACGGTTAAATTCTGATCGCCCCCGCTTGTAGATTTGGCTGCAATGCTAGAATGAATTGAAATGTTATGTGAACAATACGACAGCAATAACGACAGAGTAAAAGAGATAGTCACGAAGTTCAACCAAAAATTGCGATGGAAGCGCTGCAAATGCCTTTTATAAATGGTTTTTCTCAAACATGCTTCGAAATTAGAGCATTGTTTTAACAACCTTCTTCGAGATAAATCGGAATTGCTGTACTTGCCAAATACATGATTGCAGCGGCCGGCAAAAGTTGTATGAAAATCCATATCTGTCGGGGTTTAGCTGCCAAATAAATTACATAGTAACCTAATATCTGTCGTGTAATTTTAAAAAAGCGCGTTAATGCGTGCGATCTTTTACTCCGAAATATGGCAACCATGGAGGAAACAAATCGCCATCAAAGGTTTGATTTAAATTTCGAACTGGCTTGCAAATAGAAAGAAAATGTTTATTAAAAAAAAAACAAATGAACTCTTTAACGCGGGCATAATTATTGATGTTCGTTGTTCGTCATTGATTTTGAAAAGTAATTGTATTTGTCAAAATGAGTTCTAGGTACTACTTAGTTTTAATTGCCGCGCATTATTTAAGAAAAGTCCTATACAAGCCTTGGCCACAACTGGGCATTGATGGACTTACGTATGTAAGTCCATCAATGCCTCCTTTGCTGGCAGCTGCAGTAACCACGGATAACCTGATAATAGTAGTTTATGAAACTGTTGCATAATAAGGGGTATTAAAACATGAGTGTGTATAATAATGAATAGTATGAGTGGGAATAGTATTCACACGAATGTTTTAATACCTAGTTATGTGCAGTTACATACACTATTTTATCTACACTCATACATTGGGATTGAACTTACTAAATACCTTTTTTGCATTTTCCATGCCATAAAGTCGTGATAGCATTTATTATATAATTTTCTCGACTTTGTCTGATTATGAGTAATTTCCTTTGCCGCATCTAAAATATCGGGCGAAGTCAAATTTTCTTCAAATTGACTGATATCAGACATTTATAAGCAAGAATTTAAAAAACCCCATGAAATTCAATACTGCAAAACCTGCAAAATATGAATGGCGCCAAAACCCAGCACATCACCGCGTTAACCGCGCATGCGCTAAGATTTAGCACGCACTGCGATTATTATTTGCGCAATTTTTTTCCACCTATTCTGCGACCTATGGAATTTTATGAAGCTGCTCGCATTGCGGTAAAAAAATCGTGCATAAATAATACCGCAAGAAATCCGTGTAGCACACGTGTGAACTTTAATTTTACCTATCCATGAATATAAAGTATGTGGTTTACAATATTTTTTGAATTCATATTTGGAACATTACGTTGTGAGTGTAGATAAAATATTTTTGTAAACTAATGATTACATAAAATACAGATTGACAGAAATAACTTTACTATACACCAGATTATTTATACAGCTAACACCACGCCTGTATTCCATGAAGGGTTAGGCAGAGATGTACCTAACAGAACAACCAGATTTCCCCCGTTTATGGTTAAGTCCCATGTATTATGGGGCGAGCCTATCGCCATCAACCAAGCACATTTCCAGGAACCTGGCTGCTACCGAAAAATCACAATAGCACTTTTGTACGATCCAGGAATTGAACCAGGACCTCAACACAACACTAGACCGACGTGGCAATCACTGCACTTGACAACGAGACATGCAAAACAACGTAATATTATATTATTAAGATTTATGATGTGATCGTAATTACTCACAGTCTTCATTGTCGCGGACTCTGTGTGGTAATGTTGGTGGTGCTCGCGTGTGGACAATATATATACGTGTTGGAGACGCGCTTTGCTCCTCTGACTCAGAACGGGTAAATAACCGCAAAACTGACTCATTATCAAGTAAATCTTCCAATAGATGGCATTTCTAAATTGACCACTACACTTTTTTAGAATACCGTAGTTAAAAAGGAACCCTTATACTTTCGCCATGTCCGTCTGTCCGTAGCTTAATTCAGAGACTATTAGTACTAGAAAAGCCGACAAAGTGGTAAAATAAAATCATAGAAAAAAAAATTGTTTTATGGTTCCTCCTGTAAACGTAAGGTGGGGATGTTTATTTTTTCTCGCCCGTTGTCTGGAGTATCATCGTCGAGTATACAGGCCATTCAAAAGTATTTCAGGTCTGTGAAAAACATTTTTCGATTGTGAGATTCGATTGCGTTAAATTAAGCTTTAATTGCAAATTTTTGTTAGAGTCAAGTGTATCCACCCTCGTATGTCAGCTAAATGGTTGCTTTTGGATATGTGTAAAAAATCATGGCAGTAGCACAAAATAGCGCGCCGCCGTTTACGTACTTTGTGGCAGTAGTATACAGAGGGAGGTTTTTAAGTGGATGTGGATGGCCAAATCCGAAACTATGAGGAGTAGTGAAAAACTCTCAAAGGAGTCACGAGGCCGATTTTCATGAAAACTAAAATTGCATCATTGAATTTTTGAAAAATCAATATTCCTAGCCAGGAATCGAACCACTTGATTTTGAAAAAAAAACATACTGTATTATTATATCATTAGATAGTGTCGCTAATAAGGATCAAATTCTGAGAAATAATAGCATATGTCAAACTTGCGGAAAAGGCTCATTTTTAACAAAATACATTTACAGACAAACAAAGAGAGATAATTAAAATGAAAAATAATTCAGAAATATATTTACTTAACTAGATGACAAGTAAAGTTGGGTGCATATAAAGAAACAAAAAGATAAGGTATTTAGACACACACACTTAAAAACAAAGAAAGTCGAAATTGTACTATAGGTAAAACTACCTTGCCCAAAAACATTTTTGTGGCTTCTAGGATTTCTTGGTTCATAAAACAAACCGGCTCCATAAAACAGTAAATCACGTACTGAATCTGGCAGGAACAGTTTCATGGAAGCAAAAAAATAAGACTTATCTTCAAGTGCTCTTCACCTCATCAAAGGGTTCGCCGATGTACTTTATGAAACCTCTGTAACAACTCAGCTATGCGCTGGTCAGATCATATCCGAACCTCGATGAACATTAAATCCTCAAAAGCCATGCATGTTGCTGAAAGTAGGAGTGGCAAGTGGAGAAACTTAGTAAAGGAGGAAATTATGAAACATGATGTGGTCACGACCCCCAGTATTGGCGAGTTGACGCAAGGAGGAGGAGGAACAAGTCAGCTAAAACCTTGCAGAGGCGAATGCAGTGGTGCGTTTTCTTGCGCCAATACCGCATTTGCCGAAACGGAGGCAAAATTCCAATACAGCCCTATTTCAGAGTTAACAGGTTTGGTTTACATTTTGACATTGTAAGTACTCTAGAAAGTACTGGCCAGCCTAAAGGAACTACTTTTAGAATCAGGCTGACCCCAACCTTGATCCTAAGGACAAAAAATAAGTAATTAAGACTTTGACACGTGTGAACAAATAATTATTGGAAATACCGCGGAGACACCGGCATGAATATAATTATATGCCACATAATATTTGTCATCAAACTATTTGTGTAAAAGGGTATTTACTTTGCTTAAGGCTACCTCATTTGTTGATACGGAAATATTACGCTGGTAAGTATATTTAGTAAAGCTAATCAGTGATGAGTACGAACACTAAAAAAAAATACTAGAATTTAGTTTCTATGCTGCAACGAATTGGATTAAGTTTAACTGCTTGTAATTTTGCAATCGTAATCATCACCCACAGGCTGACTTCGGTCACTGCTGGGGACATTGCGTTTTTGTAAATGTTTCCCGAGTGAGAAAGCGAAAAATATGATTGCACATTGTCACCATTTTGATAGATTTGATATCATGCTATAGGCAAGGGTTTGCCTAAAAAATGTGAGTGTGCCACAGCTACATATCGTACTGATATTTCTATAATTAATACCTTAAAAAAGGGTCAACAAAGTACATATTGATTTATTAATGTAATTACACATATTGATTCGATCGACAGCAAAAATACATCTGCACATAAATAATGCACCTATCTTTAAAATTTTATCGATTATGTGCGAATTTCTTAATGGAAAATCCATTTAATTCACGGTCAACAGTTGGATTTGCGGCCACTAGACAAACAAAGCAGTCATTTATTAAATATTCTATTCTAATAACTAATTGGGAAAAACACACATTCAAGCGTATGACGATATATTAATATGCACATATAAGCGTCATGGCTGTTTGTCATCATGAGTAAGTAGGTATCTAAGTATACCAAGGTAAAACAAATATGCGCGAATATATTTTAGTCAAAGAGTCATCTTGAGGATCCACCTCGTTTTCTTAACATCGTTCTTATTCATATTATTTATTGTACTTACACAAAAAGTTACTACACGGTAACAGGATACGCGAGGACAAGGTAATAAAAGCTTATGAGCAAAGGCGAGCTTTACTCAGAATTAGACTATCTCAGAAACCTCGGTACGATAGTGATTTGCAAAAAGGATAACAAATAGGCTAAGTTGTTTTTATAATATTAGTAGGATCCTCAAGACAAGTAGAAGAAGAAGGTTACAACGATGAAAATGTGTACATAATTTGGCAATTTTTGGTTTAGTACGTTTTTGGTACGGGTACAATCAAAATAATAAAAACAACATGGATTAGTCCCGCTAGCGGCTTCGCCCGCGTAAATGTCGAAAAATGTCAAAAAGGAACGTATGCCCGGGAAGTATACTACTAGTCTGGAATACTCGTAGCAGTATTCCAGACTATAATAAACTTTCGCCTTTCTATACTTCTATACTATATCGCACCTCCGATAAAATAGGGTTACAACTCGAAAAAGTCGAATTTTGCGTTAAATATACAGAAATACTTAAAATTTTATTAACTATCTTCTCCAAAATGGTTACATCTGTAACTCTAAAACTCGCCGCTAGATGGAGTTGTAACACTACATGACTAAAGCATTTTGACTCCAGAATGTTCTCAATTAGTGTTACATTTAGTTTTATGAAAGGTGGACGTGCGTTTGTTGAGACAAGTAGTGTTACAAATTAAAATATAACAGTGTTTCAGAAAGGCAAAATCTTGTTGCTTACATCAATTTGTCTAATAAACCGTTACAAGTCGAATTATTACAGTTTATTGTTAAAGGATTGAATTAAATTAGTTCAATATTTCTATAATAAAGTGATATATTTTGTATTGTATCAGTATTTTAGATAGGATTTATTGTAATGTAGTGTTACACTTCACGTTGTAACGGTATTTGACGAAAAATGTGCATGTTTTGTCTGAATATTTCGACTTGTAATCTTGTTTTATAACAACGTTCAGGTATTTTCGGATTATTTGCTTGGAATTGGATTTATGATTCTAGGGTCAAAATGAAACGTAATGACGCAATTCTGCGTTTAGCCCTAAGTGATAAAGAAAAAACACCCGCCGATGATCGTCAAAAGATTGGGGGATCAAACTTGCAAGGTAAGATGCCTACTATACTTACCTTACCTACTTGTTTTTACCAGGTAACTTTTTCATTCTAAAAGTTAATAGCTAAGTTATTCTGAATGATGATCTTATTTTAGTAACTTTATGTAACCAACTTAATTTTATCATGTTTGTAATTTTTCAGAATCAGGAGAAAAATCGGATTTTGAAATTATTGAAAATCTGCGAACCGGGAAACTTTGCGCCGATAAACCCCAATGTATCCTCGCCAGAGACAATCAAGATTACATAGCTGATACCGAAGCTGAAACCTACAAAGGTTTTATTTATTTTCATTTTATTTAATTGAAAGTTGGCTCTAAGTTGAGTCGTCATTATTATTGTTGATTTAATTTTGCATTTACAGATATAACAATAAGTAATTCTGCCGCTAATAACACTGAAGCAATACCATCTACAAGTTCAATCGAAGTTAGAGAACAGAGCTCCCAGCAAATTCGCAACCCTATTATTGATGCCTCAGCTGATTCTTCTTCAGATACAGAAAGTACATCTTCCTCAGACTCTTCCAGTTCAACTTCAATTGAGGACAGTGATGATTCGGTGAAAGACCCCGATTTTGAAATTGAGCAACGTCGTTCCATTGAAATGTCTGACGATTCCGAAACTGAAGGACCAGCTGTTGACGTACTTCCATCGTTGAACTCAAATCCAGATGACACACCAATACCGGACACGAAAAAACCAAGCAGAAAACGTGTAGCTAAACCGACAGAATGGTTACAAAATAAATGTAAAATCCTTAGAAATGCCGGATCTGCTTACGTAACACTAAAAACAAAGGTGCAAAAGGATGCTAGAAAAATTAAGCCACCGTGTAGCGAACGCTGTCGGTTGAAGTGCAGGGAAAAATTTTCAGAAGTAGATAGAGAAGCTGTTTTTAAAGAATTCTGGGAGCTTAAAGATATTAACCGCCAAAGAGATTTTGTCAGCAGGCATATGGCGCCAATAAAAAGAAAATATAGATACACGACTACTCAAAAAGGAAGACAATTAAATAATGCATTTTACTTAACAAAAATGGGAAGTAAAATCCAAATCTGCAAGACATTCTTCATGAATACAATAGACATCAATAACAGAGTAATACAGACTGTAGTCAAGAAGAGGACATTTTCTGGTTCCGTTGAAGAGGACAAGAGGGGCAAACATCACAGTCATCACAAACTACCTGATTGTGTAAAGGAATCCATTCGAAAACACATAAATTCAATCCCCCGCATCGAAAGCCATTATTTGCGACAGCAAACTGAAAGAGAGTTCATCGAGGGTGGAAAAACGATAGCTGATCTTCATCGTGAGTACGTAGAAGAATGTGAGCGCAATAGTGTACCTCACAGCAATTATGTCATGTATGCCAAAATTTTTAACACAGAGTTCAATTTAGGTTTTTTTGTGCCAAAAAAGGATCGCTGTGAGCTGTGTGTTGCTTATGAAAATGCAGAGGACAAATTACTTCTTCAACAGAAGTATAATCAACACCTTAAGGAAAAGCAATTGTCAAGACAGGAAAAACAGTGCGACAAAGACCACGCTTCTGAAACAAATATAATAGCGGTTTATGATCTGCAAGCTGTTCTGCCAGTTCCAAAAGGTGACGTATCTGTTTTTTACTACAAAAGTAAATTAAACTGCTTTAACTTTACGGTGTCCGACCTTGCAACAAAAAAAACTGAATCGTACTTCTGGCACGAGGGCACAGGAAATCGTGGTTCAGATGAAATTGGAAGTTGTATCCTACAGTTCATAGAGAAAAGATTGTCTCAAATCAGTGATGGTTCTGCCATTGATATAACTTTTTATTCGGACAACTGTGGAGGACAAAATAAAAACAAGTTTATAATGGCTCTATACGCCTATTGCGTACTCAAATACGATAAACTGAAATCTATTACACACAAATTTTTGGTGACGGGACATACTCAAAATGAAGGCGACTCGGTTCATTCGGTAATTGAGAAATGCATTAAAAGAAGTTTAAAATCTGGCCCAATTTACGTGCCTTCTCAGTATGCACAAATTATAAGAACAGCCAAAAAAACTGGACCCCCATACTCGGTGAATGAGGTTTCCTATAGTGACTTTTTATCCCTGAAGAAATTACATGCAGAACTACGCTTCAGTACGGGTAACATGAAATTGAAAGACGTCAGAGTTGTTAAATTCATGAAAGAAACTCCTTGTGTTCTGTATTACAAGAATTCTTATGAAGACGAAGGATTTTCGGAATCAAAAATTTGGCGAACACACCCTGAGGTTCTGCCTGGACTAAAGCCTGCTTACGTCAGACAGCTCTCAATAAGCGAGAGGAAGAAAGCTGATTTGATGAGTTTGATTAATAGTAATCATATACCACGGTTCTATGCGCCTTTTTACAACCAATTGTAATTGAATATTGAATTACCTAATACTAATACCTACATTTTTTTTAAATTATATGCCCTAATTAAGAAATGACTGTAACTAAGACATTATCTGTGATTTTGATTTTTATAGTGATGATTATAGTTCCTACAAAGTATTTAACATTATTTTTTTAAGGAGAACATTAAAAAAATATTATTTAAGCGTAGCTTAATTATAGACTACCTCAACTTGTGTTGTAAAGTGATTCATTGAAATTGTGATGGCTAGAATTGTTTATATTTTTTATTAATTAGAAGTTTTGAATGTTTTTGTTAAAGTTTTTTGTTCTACAGCTGTATGAATACTTATTAAGTTCAAAAAAGTTTAAAGAACTGCTTGATTTTTATTATAATAAGAATTGTTACATTTGTCATATTATATTTTTGTTAGTAGAAGTTCGAATAGTTATCTAAAATACTGTTACAATTGGGAATTTTCAGGTTTGTTTTCAGGAAAATTTAAAAACAGCGTATACCATTAAAACGTATTTTTTGTAAGCTTTACAAATATGTATAATTTGTATCACATAATAATAATAATTTAAGAATAAAGACTGATTAACAAAAACGCGAGTTTATTTTCGCTTTTCTGAAAATCCAGGTTTTTCGACTTGTAACCCTATTTTATCGGAGGTGCGATATTATTAATAAATAAATTAATTAATAATATTATAAAGAGGAAAGATTTGTTTGTTTGTTTGTACCGAATAGGCTACGAAACTAATAAACCGATAAAAAAAATTCTTACACCAATAGAAAGCTACATTATTCCTGAGTGACATAGGCTATTTTTTTATCCCGAAAACAGGTCCTGTGGGGTGGTCCACGGGAGCAAAGCCGCGAGCAACAGCTAGTAAATATTATATAAAAAATAAGTAGGCAGATATTATACAGGCGATACAATATATATACAATACATTTATTTATTTATTTATCAAGGGACACCAACGACTCATTTACAAATTAATATCAGAAAACCAACTTTCAGAATAGATCCTGTGTAAGCAAGTCACTTACAGGCATGCACATCATTGACATAGTAGGTAAGTCACATAAACTAAAATAAGAATTTAAACAAACATAAAGTAAAATCAGAACACAAAAAAAAATAGAATTACATAAATTGAAATTAAAATTAAACCAAAATAAAATAATGTCAAAATAAAATCAAAACAAAATAAAATAAGATTTAAATATGTCGTTGATTAAATTGATATTCAATCAAATTTACTTTAAAAACGAAATTATATTATATTATTAAAATAATAAAATAAAATAAAAACAATATGGAAAGTATGACATTATAAATTAGTAGCAGGAGTAGACAGCTGATTACAGATCAATATCCACGATTTTAGATTTAAATTATGGCTGAGTATCAAAGTAGATATCGATGCTGTTTTGGACAGAACATACACTGTTATACAAAGTCAACATTCGGTTTAGTGGAGCATGGTGGCCCAGATTCGTGCGACATGGCTCAGTAACAAATACTCTAGTGGTGCGCTTGGACCTGACATGAGAGTAACGAGGGACTTCTAGGCTAATTTTGCCAAGTAGACCTGGCGTTGAATTTATCCCGTTTACAGTTTTATAGAGTAACTAGCTGACCCGGCAAACTTTGTTTTGCCATAAAAATACCAAACATCATTCATCTACCCTACCTACCCTACCTACCCTACCTACCCTACCTACCCTACCTACCCTACCTACCCTACCTACCCTACCTACCCTACCTACCCTACCTACCCTACCTACCCTACCTACCCTACCTACCCTACCTACCCTACCTACCCTACCTACCCTACCTACCCTACCTACCCTACCTACCCTACCTACCCTACCTACCCTACCTACCCTACCTACCCTACCTACCCTACCTACCCTACCTACCCTACCTACCCTACCTACCCTACCTACCCTACCTACCCTACCTACCCTACCTACCCTACCTACCCTACCTACCCTACCTACCCTACCTACCCTACCTACCCTACCTACCCTACCTACCCTACCTACCCTACCTACCCTACCTACCCTACCTACCCTACCTACCCTACCTACCCTACCTACCCTACCTACCCTACCTACCCTACCTACCCTACCTACCCTACCTACCCTACCTACCCTACCTACCCTACCTACCCTACCTACCCTACCTACCCTACCTACCCTACCTACCCTACCTACCCTACCTACCCTACCTACCCTACCTACCCTACCTACCCTACCTACCCTACCTACCCTACCTACCCTACCTACCCTACCTACCCTACCTACCCTACCTACCCTACCTACCCTACCTACCCTACCTACCCTACCTACCCTACCTACCCTACCTACCCTACCTACCCTACCTACCCTACCTACCCTACCTACCCTACCTACCCTACCTACCCTACCTACCCTACCTACCCTACCTACCCTACCTACCCTACCTACCCTACCTACCCTACCTACCCTACCTACCCTACCTACCCTACCTACCCTACCTACCCTACCTACCCTACCTACCCTACCTACCCTACCTACCCTACCTACCCTACCTACCCTACCTACCCTACCTACCCTACCTACCCTACCTACCCTACCTACCCTACCTACCCTACCTACCCTACCTACCCTACCTACCCTACCTACCCTACCTACCCTACCTACCCTACCTACCCTACCTACCCTACCTACCCTACCTACCCTACCTACCCTACCTACCCTACCTACCCTACCTACCCTACCTACCCTACCTACCCTACCTACCCTACCTACCCTACCTACCCTACCTACCCTACCTACCCTACCTACCCTACCTACCCTACCTACCCTACCTACCCTACCTACCCTACCTACCCTACCTACCCTACCTACCCTACCTACCCTACCTACCCTACCTACCCTACCTACCCTACCTACCCTACCTACCCTACCTACCCTACCTACCCTACCTACCCTACCTACCCTACCTACCCTACCTACCCTACCTACCCTACCTACCCTACCTACCCTACCTACCCTACCTACCCTACCTACCCTACCTACCCTACCTACCCTACCTACCCTACCTACCCTACCTACCCTACCTACCCTACCTACCCTACCTACCCTACCTACCCTACCTACCCTACCTACCCTACCTACCCTACCTACCCTACCTACCCTACCTACCCTACCTACCCTACCTACCCTACCTACCCTACCTACCCTACCTACCCTACCTACCCTACCTACCCTACCTACCCTACCTACCCTACCTACCCTACCTACCCTACCTACCCTACCTACCCTACCTACCCTACCTACCCTACCTACCCTACCTACCCTACCTACCCTACCTACCCTACCTACCCTACCTACCCTACCTACCCTACCTACCCTACCTACCCTACCTACCCTACCTACCCTACCTACCCTACCTACCCTACCTACCCTACCTACCCTACCTACCCTACCTACCCTACCTACCCTACCTACCCTACCTACCCTACCTACCCTACCTACCCTACCTACCCTACCTACCCTACCTACCCTACCTACCCTACCTACCCTACCTACCCTACCTACCCTACCTACCCTACCTACCCTACCTACCCTACCTACCCTACCTACCCTACCTACCCTACCTACCCTACCTACCCTACCTACCCTACCTACCCTACCTACCCTACCTACCCTACCTACCCTACCTACCCTACCTACCCTACCTACCCTACCTACCCTACCTACCCTACCTACCCTACCTACCCTACCTACCCTACCTACCCTACCTACCCTACCTACCCTACCTACCCTACCTACCCTACCTACCCTACCTACCCTACCTACCCTACCTACCCTACCTACCCTACCTACCCTACCTACCCTACCTACCCTACCTACCCTACCTACCCTACCTACCCTACCTACCCTACCTACCCTACCTACCCTACCTACCCTACCTACCCTACCTACCCTACCTACCCTACCTACCCTACCTACCCTACCTACCCTACCTACCCTACCTACCCTACCTACCCTACCTACCCTACCCTACCCAATTGCCCAAGTGCCAATTTAATTTAAAATCGGTTATGTAGTTTAGGAATCCATCGCGGACAAACATCGTGACAGGAGATTTATATATATTAGATAACAGATCATTCAGAGCCCTTCGTCGATGCAATGTGTCTAACTTGAAATAACTCATTCGTTTTACATAATCGGCTCTATGGGGGTACTTGTGGTCTTTGAACCGCAAGCATCTAGTGAACTTACATATATTATATATAGTAATAGCCCGAGCTCTGCTAGGGTGATAATAGGGAAAACGACGTTTTCTAACAATTAATCCTAACCTAAACCCCCTGCATACAAAATTTCATGAAAATCGTTAGAGCCGTTTCCGAGATTCAGATTATATAATATATATATACATATACAAGAATTGCTCGTTTAAAGGTATTATTAGATAGATTAGATTAGATAATGTCCAGCAGTGTACGTCTTTCGGCTGAAATGATGAGATATTATATTGTTTATTAACACATAATTATAACACAGTCCTCCTTCATAATATCCGACAATTAAGTATCAGATGGCACCAACCCTGATTAATATTTTTTTCAATCGAAGGCTCTTCGATGGGTAGCAAAGCCGGCCAGTCATAAAAAAATGCATTACAAAAGTCCACAATCGTCATTTGTTGGTCAATCACAATTGCAATCAGGGGGGTGACCATACGCTCTTAGAGTAAGGTTATTTTGAGTGTGTGTAAGGGACATATGTATGTCGGAGTTGGTTATCAATTAAGATTACGGCCGTAGTCAACAGAATTTGTAATAATTAATATAAAATATTTTATTATTAAATTTAATATAAAATATTTTAATACTAGATTTTTGATTTTGAGAACGTGAATGGAGCTTAGACAGGTCCATACTTAAGTAGTCTACTCTCATTTTAATGGATTCTCACTTGTCAAACGTAAAAAACTTAATCGCTTTCCAAATTATTTGACAATAATCAACAGATTTTTGTTGCTTTACAACCGGCCATAAAACTCGGACATTAATACGTAACTTGAGTATTTGTAGAGGCTTTTGTCCAGCAGTGGGACAGTTAGGGATCTTCTTGTTTGCGATAGGCGTTATTGCGTACGTATTTTCTAAGAAATTGCGTCCATGTGAACGTAAGTAAAAATCGCTTATCGCTGTGATATAAATGGAATCGCGTCGATCCATCAGGAAGGTTGCTTACAGGCTGCCATTATGTGTATTTTATTATCATTGCATCATTTCAGTAAGCGATCAATACATAGCATTCTTTTGGGCTAGCATGGGTGCCGGGCAAAGGCCCTGGCTATCAATAAAATATACAAAAACATATTAAAATCATCCGAGGCTAGGTACTATAATTTCCGAGTTCGTTCTTGAATTCTCTTTCTTTACTGCATAATTTGATAAAGTTCTATCTCTGTACTTACAAATGGGGAATAGAAAATCCACCTCCTTCGAGGCGGATGCACTTCCCAGAAATGAGTCCTGCTAGCGCACATGTGGGCTAGTATCAAAAAGATGCTTTCGGGAGTTGATCTTTAAGGGCTTATTACACTACGCTGTATTAAGGGCCCTAAACCCTAATTATGGGGTAGTGTAATAAATGTTAGGAAGTTAGGGTTCTCAAAATATCGACCTTATTGACTCGGAATGGTGAAGTGACCCGGTATTCAGGGCCCTAAATACCGTGTAGTGTAATAAGCACTTTAATTTTTCTTCTTTTTATTTATGCAATGATAAATGATTTATTTCTGTAAGTTGGTTTGTACAAACACTTTCACATGTCGATCATATTTTTTTAAACTAGATGAGGTCGGCGTTTCCTGTCTGACTACTCTGAGAAGAAAGGCCGAAACAAAAACAGAGGTCACAGTCTCTTTTAAAGTCCAGACAAAATCTTGCTTAGATCATGTGAAGACCATGTAGACTGATGTCTGAAATGGTCTTTTGAGAAAAGAACCAGCCAGATTAATTGGACCTGTCCAGTCAGTGCACGCATTTGTCAATAACCGTGCAGCTCAACTTAGAATTTAAGGAGCTCAACGAATTGACGAACAATACCAAAGAAAGGACATTTGGGTAGGCCGCATAAATACTCAAACTGCCAGACCATGATTAAAAACTAACTAAGATAAATTAAAATTAAAAAAAAGAATGATCCACATAGTCTTCACATTCACAATAATTAAAATAAAATAATATAATACTTTAAAAAGTAAATATTCTTGTCATTGCAAGAAAAATAAAAAATAAAAACTAAATTCACGTAGCAATATTTTGCTAAAAATAAAAAAAATAAAAAAAACGAAATTAATTGGAGCAGCTCAATCCCAAGCCTTTTTGTCCTCAACGTAATCTTTAATTTTTAAACTGTCATGGTCACTAACACTAACATTCACATTAGAAACGGGATATTTACCATGTTTACTGTTTGTTGTGAATTTCCGATATTTCGGTGCTGTTGCAAGCACCATGATCACGGATAAACTGAAAAGTCATTGCCAGAACACCCACCCGGTGTTTATGAGGAGACATATCGGTCTACCCTCTTTCTTGTTCGTTTTTTTTTTTTTAACTCACAACAAACAGTAAACATGGTAAATATCCCGTTTCTAATGTGAATGTTAGTAATCTTTAATGTTATAAAACACTTTCTGGCACAACTTACGTTTAACGAATGATTTGAATTTATTAACACTTAGACCTTGTACGTCGCTTGGAAGCTTTTTATAAAAGCGTACACATTGACATCTAAACGAGCCACCTATTTTCTTGAGCCTTGTTGTAGGTACTACAAATTTCTGTTTGTTCCTAGTATTTATGTTATGAATTTATTGAAACACTGTATTTTTTAAACAATTTTATATTTTTATGGGCATATAAAAGATTTTCATAAATATACTGAGAAGGCACAGTCATTACATTAATCTCCTTAAATTTCTCTCTGAGAGCACTCTCTCGGGCTTAATTTATAAATTGGTCGAACAGCTCTTTTCTGCAAAACAAAGATAGTCTGGATGTCGGCGGCATTTCCCCACAACAGAATACCATACGACATTACACTATGAAAATAGCTATAGTATACTAAACGGGCTGTCTCTATGTCAGTTAAATTACGAATCTTTCTAACAGCATATGCTGCGGAGCTTAGCTTCTTTGACAATTTATCTATATGTGGGCCCCACTGAAGCTTAGCATCCAAAGTTAGGCCTAAGAATACTGTGCTATTTTCAGGATTCAATTCTTCGCCCTTTAACATCACATCATTTTTCACCTGCCTAACGTGAGGTAGGGTAAACTTAATGCATTTGGTTTTTTTTTCATTTAGAAGTAAATTATTAACATTGAACCAGTGAACTACTTTTGAGATCGCGCTATTTACATCGTCAGTAACTAGCTGCTGACGTTTAAGTTTAAACAAAAGTGAAGTATCATCCGCAAACAACACTATATCATGGTTATCCTTTATGAGATAAGGCAAGTCATTAATATAAATAAGAAACAAGAAAGGGCCAAGAATTGAACCCTGTGGGACTCCCATTGTTACTATAGATCCGGGAGATCTTTTTCCATTAACGTCAACGCTCTGAATCCTATTACTCAAGTATGAAGTAAGAAGAGCCAGAGCGCAGTTCCGGATCCCGTAGTGGCGGAGTTTCCTGATTTGCGTTTCATGAAGAACACAATCAAATGCCTTGGACAAATCACAAAATATTCCCAAGGCATCGCACTTATCTTCCCATGCATTATAAATATGTCCTAAAAGCTCAACACAGGCATCAGTAGTTGAACGATCCCTTGTAAAACCGAACTGTTTGCTATGTAATAATTTATGTTTATTAAAAAATCTTTGCAATTGCTCTAAAATTAATTTCTCAAATATTTTACTAAACGTAGGTAGTACTGAAATAGGTCTATTATTTGTAGGGTCTGAAGTACTACCTGATTTAAACAAAGGTATTATTTTACTATTTTTCATTAGGTCAGGCAACTCCCTACCGTCGATACAATTATTAAAGATAATAGCTAAACTAGGTGCGACAATGTCAATAATGGACTTAGCAACTTCTACAGAATGTCCCCACAGATCTGCAGTAGCATTGCATTTGCTTTAACATTTAAAGTGTGAAAGGTTTTAATTATGTCTCTACAAGTAATATGTTCAAAAAGAAATTCCGAATCGCAAACATTAACATTTTCTTTTAGTATAGACTTAGCAACAGAAGGTGATGAGTTTAGGGATTTAGTAGTTGAAATGGGAATATCTGAAAATAAATTTTCAAAAGCCACTGCGACTTGTGAGTCTGATTTTATGATGTTGTCACTAATAGATAGGCTGTAGTCAATATTCCGGTTACCAGATCTTCCCGTTTCACTATTAATAATATTCCAAGTCGTTTTAATAACATTACTACTGCTTTTAATCTTCGAACTCAAATAACGCGACTTGGCCAATCAACAAACTTTTTTAAATAATTTTGAATAATTTCTAACATATAAATTAAATTCAGCAGTGTTTACATTAGTCCTGTCACTGTACAGCTCATAAAATGAAATGAATTAACTTGTTTTTAAGCACTACTAACAAAATAATAGTATTGTGGACCAAAGACGTTGTTTGAATCCTCGAGAAAGCCAAGCATACAATCATTTTATCAACATAAGGTACCTTATCGTTTGCCAAGCTTAGTCGACGAAGCAAAGAATACACAATCGAGTAGGATTCATAGAAATATCATAGATATATTTTATCAAGCTTTTATCACGGAAGCTACGTCAGCATCTCCGAGAAGGAGGAACTACTCGAAAATCAGAGTCAGATTATGCAGGGCATATTGCAGCTTTTGCGCAATTTTAAAAAAGATGGACTTTTTTTTAAAGAAAAACCTCTATTAACGTCAAAAAACGTTTAGAGCTTCTCGAAAAATATTGGGAAAAGTTCCAGTCTAATCATATTCAGTTAGCAGAATCTGAAGAGCGTGGCTACTGTTATTTTTCAGAATTTTAGTATTAGAAAACTAGGAAATTGTATAGCGAGGCACGTGCATATATTCTGGAGTACAAGGCCACCATGACCAATCCCAAGATTGTCGAAGCACCGAGTACTCTGCAGCCACCATTGCAAGCAGCTGAAGCGGACTGTCAAGGGCACGAGAGGGAATCTACAGATCACGATGCAGGAGACAATCAACAGTAATCAACCAGCAAGGTTAGCGCCAAGTCTCCGAATTTTTACACTTCGCAAGGTAACAGCAGTAAGCTAGAAGAGCTGCTGCGTAAACAGAAAAGCCATTTTAAGGCATTCTCGCGTACCATTGATTTAGATAAAATATCTTGTAAATGGGAGTCCAAAGATATTTTGCAGAGTATTCAATCAAGATGCTCAACAATAGACTTGTTACATTGGGAGATTGATAGTGAGTTGTTTGAAGAAAATGAAGAATACGAAAAGTCGTTGGTCAAATACGATCAACTTTATCTTCACATCAAGAAATTTATCAACAGTAAGATTTGGTCTGTCTATCACCGTGAGAAAAATACCCCAACGATGGACATTCCAGCATTTAACGGAAACTATCATCAATGGGTAGTGTCTATGACACATTCGCTGTCGATTCTTAAACTTTCATTCTTCAATGAACTTCATTCCTACCTACATTCGTTCAAAAATCATTCATACAACTCTGTACGTTGCTCGTTTAAAAATTATAAAAAAGATTGTAAGGTCTTTAGTAAACCTATTTATTTCTCCAAAATTCTTTGTTTAATTTTTCATAAACAAAATTGGCGACCGTGACAGGACCTACAATCATCGGATCGAAGCTAAATATCCACTCAGATTATTCCCGTGCCATTTATTTACTTATTTATTATTACAATTACTCTCTGCACTTACAGTGTTAACCAAAACGTACAGAGAGTCAATAATTACATTATTTAGACATCACAGAAACATAAAAAAAAAAAATATAAAAATTAAACAGACAATTCCCTAACTAAGACATTAAAATGCATAAATAATTAAAAAAATAATAATTTAAAAATAGCTATTTAATAATCAAATGATACTCAATATTAATTTTAGTTATAATCATCGTTCATTAATTTACCAATAATCATTTAATAATATAATCGATCAATTCATTTATGTGCTAAAACAATCTTTGCATTTGTAGTAGTCGCGTGTACTGAGCCGGCGCTGACAGTCCAAAGCGCGACAAAGTCGCAGGGTTGTCAATTTTGCCGTTAAGCAGCAAAAAATAATGCAAAAGGAGCGCACATTTACGTCTTAGCTCGAGGGTATCAATACCCACCATTCCTGAGACGAACAGAGATGGATACAAGTATGGGTAATACCCATACATTTTCTTGTAAAGGTACCGGCAGAACTTACGCTGTACCCGCTCCAATAGGAGATTGTACTTTGTCTCGTGTGGATCCCATACAATCGAATTGAACTCAAGCCTACTGCGAACAAATGCGAAGTACAAGGCAACAATTGCATGTTTGTTGGTAAACCGAGCCGACTGCCTCATGACGAACCCGAGAGATTTGTGCGCTCGCTGACACAAAGCAGATATGTGATCATTAAAAGTCAGCTCGGTGTCCAACAGTACACCAAGATCCCGAATATTTGTGACGCGCTCCAGGGGGTGCCCGACACACTGTACGTGTACACATGCGGCGAGCGACAGCGAGAGAATGTAATGGTCTTACACTTTGATTTATTAAATTCCAAGCGGTTGCGGTTGCTCCAGGCTACCACATTGTTGATGTCCCGCTGAAGAGCATCACAATCAGCCACAGTCCCCACGCCCATGTATATTTTGAGATCATCAGCAAACATGAGGCACTCTGCCGTCTGAATGACCTCCGGCAAGTCATTGACCATGACAAGGAATTGGGTTGGGCCAAAAGTGCTTCCCTGACTCACTCCAGACTGGGTTATATACATGTCAGACCGATAACCGGCGAGTTGAACATATTGCCTACGATTAGCAAAGTAGCTACAAAACAATTTTAATAGTTTAGGTGTAAATCCTATGGCCGAGAACTTACTTAATAGCACGTCATTATGCACACGGTCAAAAGCTTTCTTAAAATCAAAATATGCTGCATCTACCTGCCTATTCCTATCCATTTCAGTGACAGCATAATCCACAAGATTGACTAGATTGGTTGCAGTTGACCTACCGGCTCTGAACCCATGCTGACACTCGCTCAGTAGTGGTCTGATCTGTCCGGTTATGTGTCGGTTCAAGATAGTCTCGAACAACTTGCCGAAGGCCGACAGGACTGCAATAGGCCTGTAGTTCGAAATGTGAGACTGTAAGTGTACCTTCTATGTACGTGTTGTTGGGTGTTATGAGTCATGTAAATAAAACAACTGGTTTCGGTGAGCACTTGTACACAACTGCATATATAATTATTTATTTGACCATTATCATATTTGCTGTGCATGCGACATGTAATGTGTCGATGCACCACATTATTTCCCCCTTTAAAAACAAATAAAAAAATCGAGTACACTTACATAAAAATAATTAAAAAGTTTAAATAAAAAATAAGACAAAAGAAGTATTCTTTCTACACGAAATATAGCCATACACGAACAACAAAAAAAAAAATATCGAACTTAATACTACGCGGTTACACTTTTCTTCTGTTTTTCGGCGGTATTGTAAATCGTACCACCGGATGTATGACGCGGCCTGAGCGTGTTGTGTTTGGTGCGGTCTTATTAATTTCTGCTGGCTTAACATTTTTGTCGTCGTTCACTTCGCTACTGCTACTTTTCTGGCGTTCTAAAGGTTCATTTACCTTTCCGTCCATTAAAATGTATGCTGGTTTTAATCTGTCCACCGTTACTATTGATGTTTTCTTCGGCAATTGAATCTTGAAATGTTTCTCTTGCTTCTCTAACACTTTATATGGGCCTTCGTAGGCTGGGGTCAGTGGTTTCTTCACAGCATCCGTTCTGACGTATACGTATTCGCAGCTTTTCATGTCTGGATGTATGAACGATTTGTGACTGCTGGCGTGTTGGTTGTTGCTAAACGGGCTTAGCTTTGCCATTGTCCTCTGGAGTGTCTGTGCAAAAGTCTCTGGTGATGTTACTTGCGTTTTCGGCTCGATAAACATTCCTGGCAGACGTATGTTAGTTCCGTATAACATCTGTGCTGGACTTGTATTCTCTTTCAGTCGTAGTGCTGCTCGTAATCCTAGTAGCACTATGGGTAGTTCGCTTGACCAGTTCGTTGTATTTCCGCGCGCGACTAGCGCGGTTTTCATTGATCTATGCCAGCGTTCAACCAAACCATTTGACTGTGGATGATAACTGGTGGTTCTGGTCTTCTTAATACCGAGTGACTTGGTCAGAGTGATAAATAAGTCTGACTCGAACTGTCGTCCCTGGTCCGTTGTTATGGTGTTTGGGCATCCGAATCTCGCTATCCAGGTGCTTATGAGAACTTCCGCTACAACTTTTGCTGTTATCTCTGCTACTGGTACAGCTTCCGGCCATCTCGTTTCTCTGTCGATCATTGTCACGATGTATCTGTTTCCGTTGGATTCTGGTAGTGGTCCGACGATGTCTACGTGCACGTGGTCTAATCGTGCTGTGGGTGGGAAAATTCCGATTGGGGCCGAGTTGTGCCTATGTGTCTTGCTTTTCTGGCATGCCTGGCATGTTTTCGCCCAAATGCCGACGTCAGTATTCATGCGTGGCCAGAAATAGTGCTCGGAGATCATTTTCTTCGATAATCTTATTCCGGGATGTGTTATGTTGTGCATGGTGTCGAATACTTGTTTTCGAAGTGATTTCGGCACATACGGTCGTAAACTTGGTTTTGAATTTTCGCAGAGTAGTTGTCTTGTTCCTGATAATGTCGTTGTTTTCCAGTTAAGGTTGTAATTTTTTAACAGCTGAGTGAGTTCAGTGTCATTGCGTTGCATATCTGCTAACTCAGTCCATTCCACAGGTGTGGGGCAATCTATTTGCTCGAGTCGCGATAACGCGTCTGCCACCGGGTTCATGTTACCGGATAGGTGACGTATGTCTGTCGTGAACTGTGCGATGAACTCGAGGTGACGTAGCCGTCTTGGGGCTATCGTTTTACTTGTGCAGGTTTGTTTTGTAGTGAAAGCATGACATAACGGCTTATGATCGGTGTAAACTATCAACTCTCTTCCCTCGACATAAGGTTGAAAATGCGTTACTGCCATGTAAATGGCTAGCAATTCCCGATCATACGTGCTGTACTTTGACTGCGTTTCACTCAGTCCCTTTGAGAAAAAGGAGAGTGGCTTCCAGTTTCCGTTTTCATACTGTTGTAAAACGGCGCCCACGCACGTTTGAGATGCGTCTGTCATTAGTGATAGCGGGCAATGCGTTGTTGGTGAAGACAGTGTAACGGCGTCGCTTAGACTTGCTTTACATTGATCGAATGCTTCTAATGCCTCTGGAGTCCATTGTATTTCGGTTTTGTCATTTTTCTTCGATCCAATGAGGTATTTGTTTAACCGAGCTTGGTGTTTGGCTGCTTGTGGTATATTGTTCCGGTAGAAGTTGATCATGCCTAAAAATCTTCGCAAATCTTGTACGGTTTTTGGTATAGGGTATTTGGTTATTGCTTCGACCTTGTCTGGTAATGGTTTGATACCGTCTTTTGAGATCTGATATCCGAGGAACTCTACTTGCTGTTTGCCCAGTATGCATTTGGCTTGATTTATTGCAATGCCATGTTCGTCTAACCGTTTGAACGTTTCTTGTAAATGTCGACGGTGTTCGCTGGTTGAAGATGACGCCACTAGTATATCGTCTATATATACGAATACGAAGTCAAGTCCTGCTAAGACTGTGTTTAGGAATCTGACAAAGGTTTGCCCTGCGTTTCGTAGTCCAAACGGCATTCTTGGAAATTCGAATAAACCGAACGGGGTTATTACTGCAGTCTTTTCTACGTCTTGTACTGGAATCTGATTGTAAGCTCTTTTTAAATCGATCGTTGAATAAATACTGGTTCCTGGTAGCAGGTATGTGAAATCTAGTAGTCTCGGAATTGGGTATCTGTCCGGTACCGTGATCGCGTTCAATCTCCTGTAGTCACCACATAGTCGCAACTCGCCGTTTTTCTTCGATGTCACGTGCAAAGGACTTGCCCACGGACTCTTGGAAGGCCTGCATAACCCTGTCTCTAGCATGAGTTCTATCTCCTTCTTCACTCTTAGGTATTTGTCCGCTGGCAAAGGTCTTGCCTTGGAGTAAACAGGATGTCCATTGGTGATGATTTGGTGAACAACGTCGTGCTTCGGTCGTGACTCTGTATCGAGAGGTTTCAAAATGTTCGGGAAATCTGCTAAAATGTCTGCGTAGTCTTCGGTTAAATTTACGGTCCGAAGTGTAGGCGTGCTTGACTTCATTAACTTTGCGTTACTCTGAAGTCCAGTTGTACCATCAATCAAACGTTTATTCCGAACATCCACCAAAATGTTGTTTCTTTCTAGAAAATCGGCTCCAAGTATTGGTTGCGTAATGTCAGCTACGATGAAAGTCCAACGGTACGGGCGTCTCATATTCAGATTCAACGTCAGCGTTTTGTCGCCATATGTTTTTATTTGTGTACCGTTTGCAGCGTATATTTTATATGTGTCGTCAGCTTTTAAACGATTCCCTCTTCTAGGTATGGCTGAAATGTTAGCGCCTGTATCTACCAAAAAACGATACCCACTTTTTCGGTCGGTAACGCAAAGGCGGTTTGACGGTATGATAGCGCTGACGACCGCCTCTGTCAACGCTGAATTTAGTTTTCCGACGGTTTCTTCCAATTGCATGGATTTTCACAGTTCCGGGCTCGATTCCTGTACCGATGATGATACCTACATAACCAGTTGGGACTGTCGGGTGTAATCCTCGTCCTGGAGTGGGATCTTGTGCGCGGCTGGCTTCGGTTGCGCCTGTAACTACGGTGTCTACCATTATTTGCATTGGATTTTAAGGCTGCTATTTCTATGGTTAGCTTACTCATTTGGTTGACTAACTCAACCATAAGCTGTGTTTGTCCGCTTGATATTTCCGACACTTCGCCTGATCGTCCTTCCAATATCTTGTCTGCTATGGCGGCGAGGTTGTCGAGTTTCTGATCTTGACTGACCGTTAACACTGCTCGAACGTGATCAGGGAGTCTTGATATCCACAAACCATGGAGGGTTTTTTCGGCCACCTGACTCTTACGTGCCAATTCCCTCATTCGTCTCAACAGTTGCGACGGTTTTTGGTCGCCTAATTCCACTTCACTGACCAGCTTTTGAAATTGAGAGGAGCGGCCTCTGATTCTTCGTACACGGCTAGGAGTCTTTCTTTAATAGCACCATATTTATTAGTGGCGGGGGGTGACATTATTATGTCGGCCACTTGACTTACTGCGTCTTTGTGGAGCTTGGACAGTACGACTCCGTATTTTACTTCGTCACCCTGTTTTTGGGGAGCCATCATTGTCTCAAACTGCGCGAACCACACCCTGGGCATCTCCATCCAAAAATCCGGGATCTTCGAGGATATTCCTAATGCTGCGACTTCGGCCTGACTGTTGTCCGTCGCTCCGCATGCTGGTATCACACCACAATTTCCACTTGTGCTCATGTCTTCGGTAACCATATGCCTCTTGAAAACCAAAACCAGTGAGATCCGCTTGTGGAAGGCTGGTAAGGTTGTGCAGTGCAGTTACCACGACACGAGGAAATCACTTTAAATCGCGGCGCGTGTTAATTCAAATCGGGGTCACCAGATGTAAGTGTACCTTCTATGTACGTGTTGTTGGGTGTTATGAGTCATGTAAATAAAACAACTGGTTTCGGTGAGCACTTGTACACAACTGCATATATAATTATTTATTTGACCATTATCATATTTGCTGTGCATGCGACATGTAATGTGTCGATGCACCACAAGACCTTGAGCCATCCTTGTGTATGGGAGTCACACGAGAAAGTTTCCAAAGCGCTGGATAAGAAGCGCTTTCGATAGCAAGATTAAAAATAAAAACTAAAGGTACCATAAAAGCCGTTATGCAGTCCTTCACAATAAACGGAGGGATGCCATCTGGTCCAGTTGATGACTGAGGTTTTAAGCGCTTGACAGCTAGCAGCAGATCTTTACTGCTTATGCTGTCCAGCGCAATACGAGGCACTCGAAGGACATCGTCGACACCGGACGAAATATACCAGTACTGTTCGCGACGAGTCTCACCAACCAATTGAATGGTTTTTGTAAATAAAGTATGTATTAGAGTCATACGTCTGCTCGCGCCCGAGCGCCATGTAGGAATGAAAATGTTGTATTTTTTTTTTTTTTTTTTTAATACGTGGCGTCTCGCAACTCAGTCAAAGTGACTGGTAAGCTTAACCGGGCTTTCCTACGGAGACTAAACTATATAGCCTCCAGCTAGGCAAAACTTTACTAAACCTAAGCGACAACGCTGAGGGCTACCCCAGTTGGGGTCGAACCTCGGCTCAGGGCGTCGCTGGGGGGACAACTAAGGCTGGATCTAATAAAGTGATTCTACCATCCGTTCGGAATAAGCCTACGTGGAGAAGAACGGACAAGAAACTCCAATTAACTAATTAGAATTAACTATGGCACAGCTATTCGCGGGCTGGCTACATAAATAATGACTGGGACTTCGCGGCGGGGCCTCGGCGGCGAGGGCGGACCAATCGGTATGTATGCTACGTTTGTACTATTTACGAACCCATTGACCGTCCTTGTAGACAAGGCTGTCAAGTTCCCTTGTAATGCACTCGTACCTCGAGAAGAGGGCACTGCATGAAGCGGGGGTGAGAGAGCCTGCATTCCGGATTTCTGCATCCAGAGCACGGGCCTGAGGGGTCATCCATATGGAATACGCGCTGATGATATTCTCAGCGACGCTCAAATATGGCTTGTGCCCGGAGGGGGCTACGCGAGCTACTACAGCACGCAGCTGGGAGGCTCCGTGCACTGTGAGCGGTCTTTAGGACGGGGACAGTCCTTAGTGCCATGATCACCCATGCACTTAACGCACCTGGGTGTTGCATAGCAGTGGGCCTGAGAATGGCCATAAAGTTGACAGTTGTGACACTGTCCTACAAGATGGGGGCGGTAGGGTTTCTCGATCGAGATGCCCGACAGGGAGCACACGGTCTTTATATTGAAGATCGGGTTGTAACCCTCAGTAGGGCTACAGACAACTAATACAATATCGTACTGTTGTCCGCCTCTTGCTTTATGCAAGCGGTGGACTTCAGTGACGGGGACATTTTGGTCAAGAAGGTCCTTACGGATTTCCTCCGTAGGGATCTCTTTTGGGATTCGCCTAATAACTACTCGGACGGGCTTTTCCTCTGGGAGGGAGTAAGTATGGAACGAGATGTTCCTATCTTTGAGGTACCGGGTTAGATTCCGGAAATCAGTGGGACTGGGGAGTTGGATTCTGATGCCTTGTTGGCATGCAGTGGCTTTCGTGTAGTTGATTTTCCGCTCAACACAAGCGCTTGAAACATCGTTCCACTTGACTTTATCCTGAAGATAAATAGGTGGAGGGGGACGGAGCTTCTTATTGGTAACTATTACCATGGGACTGGGGCTGCGGTTGGACCGCTGAGAAGAAGCAATGTCAGGGGTGGGGGTGATTTGCCTTACGGGCGAGGCCGGTGGCAGAACAGACTGAGGAGAGGTTTTTGGTACCGCCTTTTTGGCCTTGGTAGCATTTATGGGACTACTCCTCTTTTTCCTCTTTCCTCCAGAGCAAACTACGGAGTCACCGTCGGAGGAGACGGTGTCGTAGTCGTCTGACCTATCGGGGACATTTGGGTCTAATGGGTCGTCAGCGACTGAGTTAGCTTGGTCAGCCAAAGCTTCCCATTCCTCGTCAGTGCTGAGGGTTGCTCCCTCTTCCATGGGGGAGTCATCATCGTCCGCCCAGATGGTCTTGGACTTGGACTTGGGTCTGAATTTATGGAGGGCGGCTATGCGCTCTTTATAGCTTTTATAAGCTTTTACTTGAGTAGCTATGGGAGAAGGAGGATCTCTCCAAGATCGGGTTTTCTTAGGCTCGACGGCCGGTTGAGAAGAAGTTTTAGGAGAAGGAGGATCTCTCCATGAACGGACAGTAGCTTTAGGCTCGACGGCCGGAGCTGGGGGCTTAGGTAGAGTCGGCTCACCAGTCCCAGAAGTGGGCCTGGCTGCCGGGGAGGGCGACCTGGGCGAGACCTGGGCTTCGCTCGGCACAGGTGCCTGGCTAGGCCCAGGGGCCCCGGTCGGGCCCGAAGCGGGCACATAAGAGGCTAAAGCCTGACTTACAGCATGGCTGTATTTTTTGGAGAGTTTCTCCTTCTCGAGAATCTCGTGAAGGAGTTCAATTACTGCCGCGAGCGACATAATTGAGAATAATAGATCCGGTGAAGCCGGGAGAGGGTATCTTCCCCGGGTGGAGGGGCCCGGGGATGTGTGCAATCCTACCCTCCCAGTCGGGTTAGACTGGGAGGTGAGTATCTGGTGAGCCCTAAGCTTGTCTACCTGCCACCAATCTTATTGGGTGACAGGGCCCTAAGGTACCGGTAAACCCACCGAAGGTGGGCCACCCACCAATGTGTACCGAAGAAGTCTGGCACGTCGGGGTAGACACACCCGACCGTGCCAGGTGAATGCTGTGGGACGAAGCGGGGGTTGACTAGGCTATCTACCAAGGCCAACTGATCCCGCTCCCGACTCCAATGACTGCCGTGTCCTTAAGGGACTTGGCGGGTGCTTGGGGCACACCCCACTGGCTTGTTAACACCGCTAGGTTTCCCGCCAGGGACCACAAAGAGTGGATTTGCCCGGAAGGGCCAAAATAGCTGCCACTACTAGTAACCAAAGTTACTAGTAGCGACACCTTTGGAGTGGCGTGCGGAGACGCGACGGCCGCAGTGACGTCACGCAGAGGGGCGCGACGAGACGGAGAGTGGGGGCGCCGGAGAGCGCGGTGGGGCGACGTGCAGCGAGACGTCCGCACGGAGCGACGGCTGGCGAGCTACTTGAAAATGTTGTAAACACGTCGGTCCTATTTATAAGCTCGATTTGTAATGGTATTTTGAATCGCATTTTTAAGGTAGTAATATAACGTCCTTAACGTTTATTTATGCGTATTGGGTTTTAGTAATACCAGATTAATAGAATGGAAGCATTAAAATATATAAATATTATAGTTTTCATACTTAAAACGTAAAATCAATTTCATGTGAATGCGTGCGTTCGCTGCGCCCGCCTAGTTCCGACTGATGCGCCAGATGGCAGCAAGTAGTTTTATATGTTAGCGTTTTGCGTACAAAAATTCTTGTAAACAAACAAAATTGTTGAAATGTGTAGACCCTTCAGGTCGAATAACTCCCTGAAGGGAATAGATGTACTTATTATAGAAGTACTTTCGGATGGCCCGTTGGACTAGCTATCAGGCCATCCCTTTAGAGCGAAAATCGCTCATATAGTTTGGGCACAAATCCAGACATAGTAATCTGGACTTGTGATTTTTGGCCCGTTTTTTGGCATTCCCAGGGACTATACACCCCTGAGACTTCCAAAAATAAGGAATTTTCGGGGACTTCCCGATGGCCCGATAAACGCGCCATCGTGTCGTCCCATAAAAATATAGAATCAGTTAAGTAGTTTAGGAGATAGCTAGACACAAAGGGAGTGACTGGCTATCGAACTAACACTTTTTTGGGTACATTATGTACAAAACGTATATATATACTTATGGAGGCACTAGAACTGTAAAGTGCTCTCCCTCAGACACCAGGCCACCCATATTCGGTGGTGATAGCTTGGATGGTCTGAGTAGAAATTAAAGTAATAGAATAAATTGTCTAAAACTTTAAGGAGCGTGTATTTAAGGGATGATATCCCACAATAAACGTCCGAAAATAAGCTTTTTTAAGCCGCCCATAGACGACTAGCTGAATTTGTCAGCAGGTCACCCCAACCTATAGTACATTTCTGGGCTAGGGATGTTGTTATACAACTTTCCGACATGAAAATAAGGGAACTTGTCCCTTTTTTCTATAGATATAGCCTAGGGACGCTATCAATGTCTGGATATAAATGTATATGGATTAGATACACCAATAGGGGGTGTTACTGTGCTACAGTAATCAGAAATCCAGGCGTTGATAGCACCATGGAAGGGATAGTACAGACCTAAAACCCACTGTCGGGTAAGGGATTTTTTTGGTAAATAAAAATTATTTTCGGCACAAAATCGCGGGGCTCTCAATAGTAGTAACGACCGAGGGTATAAAACACCCTCGGTCCAAAGATAAAATCGTAGTCATCGGCCATAGCCACTAGAAACAAGTCACTTGAACTTAATTAGTAGTTGCTTGTTGAGAGCCCTAAATTCGTCGCAAGTGTCAATCAATTACGATTGAAACATTTATTGGTCCTATCAAACCGGTTTTGATCAGCTGCTTGATTAGAAGTCCTGGGGCGGCATTCCGCAGAGGTTACCAGATCCAATCTGAGAGTCAATGTTCTTCGGGCGTCCAGCGCGCCATCCGGGAGATTTACGACCTCCCTTCTCGGGGAAGGCGATCACGCTACGTCCGCAACAAGTACCAACGGAAAGCTGTGTTTATAATCCAAATCCGCCGTGCCTGTGGACAAGCATCCTACTTCTACCCGGGTCGAGCACCCATAACTTCAAGAAGCCATTCTGGGAACTCTGCTGGGACTACGGAACTCCGATCAAGCCAAGTCCGTCCTTAGAACGAGTCAGAGGTATCACTACCCACCTATCTACGTGCTCCTGTCTACAAAGAGACTGCTGGGATTAGCTGCCTGCCTATTTAAAGTGAGCCCGTTCCATCTTACTAACATACCTACCAAATGTGTTACCCTTCAGTCTGTGTATTTAGCGGATTAAGTTTCTCGAAGTCAAGGGCAGTTCCTAATTTATATTTGTGTCTATTGTGCATAACCATAATTGCTTTCGAAAGAGGTCTAAATAGGATAGGCAAAGCACAAATTGGCCTAATTAATTTTACTTTTCGACCTACCGACCTATCTTAAATTATTAATGCACATTTAATTACAATACAACTTAATAATTTCTCATAACGTTACTCGATTATATAAATTACTCTACTATTATCGATTATTTATTGAGCGGAAACAAAAAAAGTAAAAATAACGTACAGTTGAAAGTTATGAGCGTCGAAAGTTACATATTTCAACACTTATTTCAACGCATCTTTGAGCGGATATTAATACCATAAAAAGAAGGAAAATTGCAAAAGATTCACCATACAGGGATAGATTAGCAGTAAAAAAATGCAAATAATTTTATTTAAAAATACATCTAATAGTTTTTTCATGATAGTCATACTCCCAAAGGTCTGTGAAATTTTATAAATTTCGCGAACTCCTTTTGGTTATAAATTATCATCCATTTATTATTTTTATACCATGAGTGTGTATTTGTACGCGCACTAGCTTCTTACTGCTCATCATGCATTTTAACCCTGGCCACAAAATAGTTCGTGCCGCCGACTAGTGCAACCTTAAACGAAGTTTCTCAACACACTCTAAAATAATTATAAAATTTCAAAAACAAATTATTTACTTTTTTAACCGACTAACTAAAAAAAAGTTAATTAAAAACATCAAAAAACCCGACTGCTTGAAAAGTATTCGTGAGCTGGCTGCCCAAAACCAAACGTATCCTCCGATTGCACAGCATGATTTTCTCCTTGTTTACGTCTTTTTAGTTCGCTTTTCAAGCAGTCGGGTTTTTTGATGGTTTTAATTAACTTTTTTTATTTATATCATTTTAGTTATTTTTTTTTCGAATATTTTTCATTTAAACATATAAGTGTTATATATTTTTGAAATCAGTTCTAAAAAACCTTAATTTTGATACCCCACACGACAGGTTGGGAAGAAAAAAAAAATTTGGCCCCCCACAATATGGCGCCCAAGAACCGCCATTTTTCTATTTTCCAATTTTAATGTAGCCAGTCACACTCGCGGGGTTAAGACGAATCGATTGACGTAAGAACCATCATAATCGGCCCACGCGTTTGGTCTCTAGAACGCCACATAGGAAGAAACATACATACATACATACTTACATACATACATACATACATACTTACATACTTACATAGACTGATAAACACATTACCCTCCTTTGGCAGTCGGGTAAAAAGGTTTTATGTTTGAAAGTGTGTTCGAATGCGTTTTCACACTAATATTATAGCTAATGCGAAAGTTTGTGAGTGTGTTTATATGTTTGTTACTCTTTCACGCAATAACTATTGAACGGATCTGGATGAAATTTGGCACAGAGATAGTCTGGAATAGCACATAATTTTTATCCCGGGAATATGTTCCCTTGGGATAATTTTCGTCATTCACGCGGGCGAAGCCGCTGGCAGAAGCTAGTTGTGTTTTAAAATGAAGTGTCGGAACATACTATCTCCTCGGTCGTTTAATCTTGTCGTATTGTTTGATGATGTAAGCGATGTGTTCTGCCTTATAAGGGTCGTCTCCCACGAAGATGCCCATCTGCAATAACAAGTATTCTATATAAGTTTTTAAACTGTCATGGTCACTAACATTAACATTAGAAACGGGATATTTACCATGTTTACACCCACCCGCAATGACTTTTCAGTTTATCCGTGATCATGGTGCTTGCAACAGCACCGAAATATCGGAAACTCACAACAAACAGTAAACATGGTAAATATCCCGTTTCTAATGTTAATGTTAAGTATTCTATAGTGTAGTTAATTCTAATGCTTCATGTGAACTGTGTCTAAGTCTGTAGGCACGAGCATTTAAAGTCCAGCTACTAAGTTGCGTAACCTTTTCGACAGCTCAAAACACGAATTTATGCCGTGCTGCCGTGGTATTTAAACTAAAATGCCAAATAAAAATATAAAAAACCGGTCAAGTGCGAGTCTAAATCGTGCCCCGGGGGTTCCGTACCTACCCATTATACCGCCATAATAAAATTGGTATAATTTTTATTGGTGACTAAGTTTTAAAGATATGGGTTTTTTTTTTTTGCGAAAACTTGTAAGTACCAAAATTTACCTTAATCTTCAACTTTTTTTTTTGGAGTTTCCCTTTATTTGTTATATAAAACCTTACTTTTTGCAAAATTTCGTGATTCTAGGTTAACGGGAACTACCATTTAGGTTTTCAATCCAAAACCTATAGGGTACTTCCGGTTGACCTAGCATTGTCAATTTTGGTTAAAAGCGAGGTCTTTGATCGAGGTCAAACACCTTATAGGGAATATTATAGACCTCAACATCTGGTATAAATTTCAACTTGCTAGGTCCTCCCGTTCCTGAGAAAATCGGTGGTGACACACGGACAGACAGACGGACAAGAGAGTGATCTTATAAAGGTTCTTTTTTTACCTTTTGAGGTACCCTAAAAATCGACCACATGTCGGATAACGGCATTTTAGTTATACCACGGCAGTGAGTGTGTAGTGCTGTTCATACACGATATCTGGTCTCTCTGCATATCATCAGATAAGATATAATACGTATTTACTTCTAGGGCGTACAGAGGGCATACATAGATCATATCGGTGATCTCGCACCGTTTCTACTCACGTCAAACATACAAGCCACACTACTGACACTTGACATACCTGTTTCGAAGCCTACATAGAGTGACATAAACGAATATAGTGAAATTCCAACAATATTTCATCCATACGAGCTGAATCGCTCGCCGAAAAATCTTTAGTCGACTTAATCATGATTAAGATTTAATGGATTCAAAAGATGAATTCAATTTTGGTGTATGTAGGTTTGGAAAAGACTCCAAAAAAAGAGGTATTGCTGACAAAAATATCTAGTTTTTAATGCTAATCGATTCAGCTTTAGGTAAGGATTATTTCACTGTCTGGGATAAGGAAGAAACTGTACTTGATCTTAGGTAGCACTGTAAAATAAAACCACAGTTGTAATGCTTAAATATTATAATTGAACTTAACTTTAAAGATATCATCACAGATGTCACCAATGATCATTGACCGACCAGCGTCCTTAACCGCTACCGCCGCCACCTCCGCCGCCGCCGCCACCGCCACCGCCACCGCCGCCGCCGCCGCCAAAGCCGCCCCATCCAGTACCCCAGTAGTTCTCTGCAGTCTCTAGAATCTCTCCAGCTTCCACGGCTGCTACTGGCGCAGGCGCGGCGTCATTGGATACCGCCAACTCCACAGGAATGGCACATACGTATGCTACGCATGCCGTTACCAGCAAACCAGTGCACAGCAACTGGAATAGAGAACAACGCGACAATTAAGTATTGAACAAATTATTGAAAACTTTAGTAAAATTGTACGGCTGGAATCACGGAATTGAAATGTTATGTTATTAATACTTTATTTGATGAATTTCTTAGGTTAAAAACACAGATAACTTAAAACATTTTTGTACTTAATTTCTAAACTATTTAAAATTTACCATTCCTGTATTTCCCGAAGAGGGCTTTATAGTTGTCGGCACGTATCTTGGCAAGAGCCGTTAGATGAGCACAAGTCGTTTTTTAGGTGTCTTTGGGTTACCAAGCGGGACACGGGGAACGTTTAGCATCGTTCCGAGCGCGCGATTGGTTGGTCAGTTGACACAAGGATCGACTGACCTAACGCGTCGCGTCCACGTTCCATTCGCTCTATATGGTGAATGGTCAGTTCGCGCACTACGCCTACTACGTCAAAACTTGCCAAGTTACATGTCGGGACTATACCTACAGTACACCAAAATTCTGCCATTTATGTAAGTCCCATGATGCGAGCCTATCGCCATCAGCTAAGTACAAATTCAGACCCAGGGCTGCTACTAAAAATCACGGCAGGAAAAATCACAACAGCACTTTTCCACGATCCGGGAACTGAACCAGGGCCATTATGCTCAACCGCTAGACCAACGAAGCCGTCACTGTACTCGACAACGAGACACTATGCAAAACAACGTAATATTATATTATCAAGATTTATGATGTGATCGTAACTTACAGTCTTCATTGTCGCGAACTCTATGTGGCAATGTTGGTGGTGCTAGTGTGTAGACAATATATACGTGCCCGAGTCGCACTGTGTTTTTCTAACTCATACAAACCTGAATTTCTTGATTGACTATTACACTTTTTTGTCTGATAAAAATAGCTTTAGCAGTATTAGTCTCGGTAACTTTTGATCATAATTTGTTCATCACAAAATAAACCGTAATTTACGACTCCGAATCTAATTTTGATTATATAGCCGGAAGTTAATCTAAGTTTATTAAGTTTCATCGATTTCCTGAGTTAGAATGAAATAGAGGCCATCCCAGCGTAAGCTGAGGCGAAGATGCGGAGCTTAACCTCCGCAGAAGTGTAGGTTGACGAAGGCGGAAATGGCGTTGTGAAATAAATAATAAAAAAACTTTTTTATAATAAATAAACCGACTTCTAAGGAAAAACACCAAAGTATGCAAAACTAACTTTCGTTTCGGAAAAACGATAAAAACAAGAGGTAATAAGGACACCGACTTCCAAAATGAAAATAATTATTGCACTTTGGGTATGTAGACAACAGCACTTTTGCTGAGAGATACTACTACAGATTTCTGGCGAACGAAACTATGTCGACAATAGTTAAATGCGTTTCCTGTAACGTAGTTATAGATGAAATGTTGTCGTATATTCAAAACAAAATATCAGTGGTCGATGAAGACACGTACTGCGTATATATACGTCTACCGTCTACGTTTACAAGTGAAGGTATCGAAAAATCTAAAAAACTGCTATACGAATCGGTTCCAGTGGAGAAGGCGAAAATAAGGAGGAAAAACAAAGGCAAGGAACAACGAGATCTAGTGAACTTAATTAATGTTTTTAAATCAGTGGAGCCGGATCAATTCCCAATTTTCGTAGCAAGGGACTTGGAAAAGCTACCTCGAATAATGTTTGACCACCTTGATTGCACTAAACTTCTAAAGGATTTGCTTAGAATTCAGAATGAAGTCAAAGAAATTAAAGAAGTATATGTGACACAGACACAATTGAGAGATTTTAAAACGGAGATTTTAAAATTACAAAATGACTCATTATTCTCTCTCCCACTGAGTCGCTGTGATGCTGTACCATCTGTGTGTAAAGTGAACATGAAACGAGGCGGATGGCTTATGCAAAGTTATAGATGACTGCAATAATAGTATCGATGAATCTTCGTTACAAATCCTAGAAAATAACGAACAATCATATAGGAAAATAAAGGAGGTAGATGCAAAAACTTCCGACCGCGGTAGTCAGTCAGCTGTCTTGCCGCAACGAGCGGCCGAGTGCGGGCCCTCTCCCCCTCGCGTCGCACCCACCCCTGCAGGTGCCTGCGCTGGCGCTAGCTTAGCTGCTTCGAGGCCGAAGGCCGTGACGTCACTGCAGCAACGGACGATCTTGCATGCGACTGTGGAAGCGATCGCGCCTATTGTACATGAGCCGGTGCAAAACAATAATAATGACGGATGGGAAAGAGTTTCATACCGCAAAAAGCGTAATATGAGCTACCAATACTTGGGCACCGCTGGTACCGCCAGGGAGAATGAAGGGAAATTCAAAGCTGCAATAAAAACAGTGCCAATCTTCATTGCTAAAGTGCATAAAGACACGACGGCGAAGGATGTTGTTGACTATGTGCGTCATAAAACGGGCGAGATGATCACGCTTGAAAGTATATCGTTTAAACATCCTAAAGACTATAACGCATACAAATTCTTTGTTTCGGAAACTAAAATGGAGATGTTTCTTGATAGCAAACTATGGCCTGAGGGAATTATTTTCAGAAAATTCGTAAATTTTATAATGCGGAATTACACGAACGGTACAAACCCGGTAAAACGCCGTGAAGGGCGTTAAATAAATATTAATGTATAACATACTAAGCTACAATTGTAAGAGTATAAAACGCTCGGTGGAGAGTGTTAGGCAACTATGTAGCACTTCAGACATAATTGCCTTGCAAGAAACATGGTTGCTGCCCCACGATATCTCATTCCTGAGCGAGATCTACGCTGATTTCGTACACCGGGACGTCGGCGGTGGACACCACGGCCGGCATGCTACGAGGACGGCCCTACGGTAGAGTTGCACTGCTGTGGCGGAGAAGTATTTTTAAGAACATTTCGGTAGTGCAGTGCGATAACCCACGAGTGTGTGCCATTAAAGTGTGCATGGAATCAAAGTCATTTCTAGTGTTCAGTGTATACATGCCGACGGATAATAGTGCGAACTTAACGAATTTTACGCATTGCCTTAGCCTGGTGAGTGCTATAATCAATAATAACTATATTGAGACTGTTTTTCTGCTCGGGGATTGTAATTCGCATCCCAATGAAAAAAAATATTTTGAATTGGTTTCTTTTTGTCGTGAATCTGAGTTACTATGTGCCGATGTTGAACTGTTAGGAGTAAACTCTGACACTTATACTTTTATAAGCGATGCGAGCGGCTCGTGGCGTTGGCTCGATCACTGTGTTGTTACGAAAGCAGCCATGTGCACTATTATTAATGTAAATGTTAAATATGATGTACTTTGGTCCGACCACTTTCCTCTTCTAATACAATGTAACTTAAATTAAATCAAACCAAAATTGTACATTTCAAATGATAATAAAAATCTGTTATTTAATTAAATAAAATGGGGTGATAGAAAACCTAAGCAAATTGACATTTATGCAAAATTTTGTAATGATAATTTAAAATATATTGACTTTCCAATTGAATTGACTGCATGTTGTGACTATGTTTGTACTAATTTGGACCACAGAATTATTATTGATAAAATGTATAATGACATTGTTAATATTTTATGCCAAGCAGCTTCTAAGGGTTACGAATTGAACCATGTGCGAGGTAGGAGGCCAGGGATCGGGTGGAATAAGCACGTGGGTGATGCTCACATGATGGCGTCGTATCATTCTAGGGGTGACTTTCGCAGTTTTTGGAAGTCCACTGATAAACTCAATAGTAGGCCGGGCCTGCCGGTGAGTGTCAGCGGCACTGCTGATGTCACGGGGATTGCCGAGCTATTTAAGCAGCACTTCGCTGTTTCGTCGCCACTGGGGCCTTCACAGTCTACAGGCATTGCTGGTTGTAGTGGTCAGGAGATCGGTGCCCGGTTTACGGCAAAAGAGGTAAGACATGTCATTATGTCTATGTCGAGGGGCAAGTCTCCAGGCCACGATGATTTAAGTATAGAGCACCTGAAACATGCTGGTCGTCATCTGCCCAGAGTCTTAGCGATGTTCTACTCCTTGTGTATAGGACATTCGTATCTGCCTGAGCGGATGATGAAGACTTTGGTGGTGCCAATTATAAAGAATAGGACCGGTGATGTTAGCGATAAGAACAACTATATGCCTATTTCATTGGCCACTGTTATTTCGAAAGTGCTTGACGGTTTGCTTAACACTCGGCTAGATAAATATTTGAGTTTACATGATAACCAATTTGGTTTCAAATTCGGTCTATCTACAGAAACAGCTATATTGTGTTTAAAGTAGAAGTACACCTGTGTTTGCTTGCTTCCTCGACTTGTCGAAGGCATTTGACTTGGTTTGCTATGATCTGCTCTGGCAAAAACTACAGCAAGCGTTAGTACCAGATTTTTATTTTTTATTTTTTTTATTCTTTGTTAGTTAGAACAAAATTCTTAACAATTAATTACGATCTAGCCTAAAAGACTAATAAGCAATTTAACTCTAACTTAATATGTTACGTTATAGATTATGTTAAAACTAAGAATAGTGTCCATTTGCACTTTTACAGAAGTCCGTAGCACTTTCTTAGAGTCTGATATAATTTATAAAAACACTATGTTCATGTGTTATATGTATAGCACAGCGTTGTCACTATTATTCATTCACTTTACACTACACTTATTCAAAAGGTTTAGTTCTTTTTAGCCTACGCACTAAGTCTGTATTGTCTAGCAGCTGAATAGCCTCAACATTAACGTGTCGATGAAGTGTGTGTTCGTGGGCTTCAGCAAATTTTTGGATGATGGTGGTGACGCATTCCGTTTTAAGGTCACGGTGAAGATCGTCATTTCTTATGTACCAGGGTGCATTTACAGCATCTCTGAGCACTTTATTTTGAAATTGTTGAATTAATTTTACGTTGCTTTGTGGCACTAGCATGCCATTTATGTAGATTGGGTGATAGTCCAAGTGTTTATTTGTGAAGTCAATGTGAATAGTGTTAGTGCCAGATGAACTGATCCATATTTTTCAATTCTGGTACAACAATCAGGTCAATGTTGTTCGATGGTCGGGGGCTTACTCGACCCCATACAGGTTGGAGTGTGGCGTGAGGCAGCGGAAGCTAACCTCACCGAAGCTCTTCAACCTGTATGTTAATGCGCTGATAGAGAGGCTCAGCAGCACGCATGTCGGTTGCCATATTGGAGGTGTGTGTAAACAATATCAGTTACGCTGACGACATGGTGTTGCTGAGCGCCTCTGTCTGTGGTGTGTCAAGGCTGATTGGAATATGTGAACAGTGTGCTGAAGAACATGGTTTGTTGTATAACTCGAATAAGAGTGAGTACATGGTCTTTTGAGCCAAGGGCAGGTGTCCTGATTATTTACCGGCAATTAAACTTAACAGATGCCCACTTAAACGAGTTGACACGTTTAAGTATCTTGGACATAATATTAACCTCTGGCCTGGAAAACGATGCGTAGATTGAAAGGGAGCGTAGGGCGCTGTCTGTTCGTGCGAATATGATAGCTCGCAGATTTGCTCGGTGTTCGAGGGGCGTCAAAATAGCCCTATTAAGGGCATTTTGGACGTCCTTTTATGCTGGCAGTCTGTGGGTCGATTACACGCAGAAACAGTACAGCGCTCTACGCGTCCAATACACTCTCTCTCTCTCTTTCTCTCTCTCTCTCTCTCTGTCTCTCCTAGACACTTAACTGTACCTAGAATGTTGCTGTGCCCGACAGGGTCCATAATTGTTTCTGTAACTAATATTTTATTTTACCACCTGTATGTACATTATGGATGCAATAAATTTAATTTGAATTTGAACAACGCGTTCAGGATGCTCTTGGGGCTTGGGGCTGCCTCGCTTCTGTAGCGCGTCGGGGATGTTTGCGAGGGCGCGTGGGGATTGTTTCCACACAATCATGCGCAATCGGTGCACATCCCTGGTGTGTAGGGTGCGGACCAGCCGCAACAGTATCCTGAACGCCTTTGCAGAACGTTTTGACTGTCAGTATGTGAACCATTGCTGCATGGTTCACGTACTGGCTAATTTTAAGATATTGTTTGGTCATGAATTTTTATAAATAAATTACAAGGTAAAACTGTGCAAATCCCTGTGAAATATGATAGCTTATTTCATAACGATTCTAACAACAAAACATGGTCCCCATACAAAAAACCCAAAAAATTGGGTTTTTTACTGAGACCCCGGGTCGAAACCGCAAAATGGCGCAATGTTCTATGACATTTGGGCAATGTTCGGCCCAAAAGCTTGACAGCGGAGAGGTTAGTGATGTAGTCGGGTCGAATATTGACTTTAAAGATAGATATCGACAAAAGAAAATAAGTAATTTGCTTGGCAATCGAATCAAATTTGACTAAATACTTCTGCACTAAAACAAAATAGACTCCACCACGCGCATGCGCCGTATGGACTACGAACCGGCACTGCCAACGACTCCGGCCACTCCAATGCGTTATTCGAGCTTAAATATTATTAATTTAGAAATCATTATTAGTAAGGATGTTATGATTTTATTTTTGTATATTTTTACATGGTTCATAATCATATATTTACTATCTGTTTTACACAGCTAACAACGTTATTTAAGTAATTTTTCAATGGCATTTGTTAAAAAAAAATTACTGTGCCAAGAACATTTTATAAGTTGGTCGACTATTACTCTTAAACTTGTAAAGCCTGTTATCATTTTATTTTTGTATATTTTTATCAGGTTCTTAAGCTTATTATTTACTCTATTTTACACAGCTAACAGCGTTATTTAAGTAATTTTTTAATGGCATTTCAAACTGGATAAGATTCTATGTTTTACTAATTATTCAGCTGCTGAATAAATAATATTATTTATGTTTTTATTAAGCTTTTTCCTGTTTAATAGAGAGTTTGAAACTAACTTATTCAAATTAAAGACCATATGTATGTTGTTATAGCGCCCATAGCTTAATACCAGCTTAATTAAAATATTATTGACCGTATTTATTTTTTGCGTTATTTAATATGAATCGAAAATCGTGGAAAAAACGTAAGAGAACTGGTTACATCAAAAGAAAATTGTTAAAAGAATATTTAAATATCAGCAATAGTAAATGTCCAAGTGTTTCTGGTCATCAAAAGATTTATGAAAATAGTTTGAACAAAACTGAACCCGGTCCCAGCCAGCATGCGTGGTTGCCGTGCAATAAAGAGGGTTCCGTCCCCCAAAAAGTCAAACACCATTGCGATTCACACAAGATGAGAATGCATCTGATGGCAGTGTACAGATATCGAAGAAGAACAATGTAGATACATGAAAAATTTGATATTTCCATTTCATCACAAATCCTCAGCAGGAAACTTTGAGGGAACTCCTTAATCTCTGGCCGAGATTGGACTTGTGTTGAACAGTCCCCCCTACCCTTTTCAACCCCCCCCCTCCCACTTTTAATATTCCCCTCCCCCCCCCCCCCTCCTCCCGCCTTTACCCCCCCTGAACTTCAGTATTTATTCCCCTTCCAACCCTCCTCAAATTACCTTACCCCCCTAGGGTTATCTCGGTCAAAAATAGTGGTAGACCACCCAAGTTGGGGTCCATCGTGACCGGCTTGAGGAACCCTATTTTTTGGGCCCAATAGATACCACCCCTCAAACCCCCCCCCCCTCCCTCCCCCGACTTCGCCCCCTCCAAACTTCGGATATTGCAAGCCCCCGCCCTCCCCAACCCTCCTCAATTAATTACCTCAACCCCCTTGGGTTATCTTGGCCCAGGATAGAGGCAGGAAGAGCGGGAGGCCGTGCGGCGGGAGGCGAGGGACGCCATCGTCCTCCATTGGACGGAGGACCTCGCCACCGCCGCCTTTGGCCGCCGGACGTTGGACGCGCTCGGTCCAGTCCTGCAGGGCTGGCTCGAGCGGCTACACGGTTTCCTCTCGTTCCGTCTGGTGCAGGTGTTGTCCGGACATGGTTGTTTCGGAACGCACCTGCACCGGATCCGGAGGGAGGAAACCCCGGCGTGCTATGACTGCGGAGCAGTAGGGGACACGGCGCAGCACACCCTCGAGGTGTGCCCAGCCTGGGCTGAGCTGCGCCGTGCCCTAACAAGTGTGATCGGGCAGGACCTCTCGCTCCCCGGCGTGGTCAACTCCATGCTGGGGAGTGAGGAGGCCTGGGCGGCGGTTGCCTCCTTTTGCGAGGTCGTGATGTCGCAAAAGGAGGCGGCGGAGCGTGCGCGGGAAGACGATCCTCTCGCGCCACCGCTCCGCAGGCGGAGAAGGGGAGGGAGAAGGCGGTTGTATAATCGTCTCCTCCCTCCTCCTGGTGGTGATTAGCGGACGAATGGTGCGGGGGCACCTTCGTCCGCATTGCACCAATCACCACCCTCGTTGGGCGGGAACGGCCGGGCACTCGCGGTCGTTCCCGGGCCCCTCCACTAAGGGAGGGGCGTGAAGGCCCCGCTGTAAAGGCGGGCGGTCGTCGGCGGAGGACTGGAAGTAAAGGCTGTGCCGGTTTCCCAGTCCTCCTCCACTCAGACGATGCGGGAGTGCCGCTGGGTTATTTTAGTGGGTATACCGGGTCAGTCAGCCCGGGGAGTCCCACATAGCCCCCCCATCCCCCGATGGGCGGGTATGCGTAATGCATTTTTTCCCAGCGAAACAAAAAAAAAAAAAAAAAAAAATGGATAGAGGCAGACCACCCAATCTTGGGTCCACTGTGACGGGCTTGAGGAGCCCTATCTTTTGGCCCCAACAAAACCCTCCCCCAACCTTCTTTTAGTGTCTAACCCCCTCCACCCCCCTTGTCCTATCTCGGTCCAGGTTAGAGTTGGACCACCCGAGCTTGGACTTATCCTGATCGGCTCGAGGAGCCCTTTTGACTGGCCCCAGCAGAAGACAACTTTTCTGCACCAGCTCAGCCATACCTGACAAAAACTTCCTCAACGGGTAGTTCACTGACATTGGACAGACTCAATTCCAAACGCCCAGACGCGGACGACATCAGTTGCTGAGCAGTACCAGACCTTGATTTTAAAAGTTTTTGTAATAGGATAAGGACTTATAGCAGCATTATTGTGCTGCTATACTTAGGCTAAGACTTTTTTAAGCGTTATTCGCTCAATAAGTAAACTTTTAATTGGTATAGTACCTTTTGCTACTATACCAAAAATAAGACTTCAGCATTTACTGCAAACTTAAATTGTAAAATTCTTAGATTAGGACATATAGCAGTACTATTGTACTGCTATACTATAGGTTAGGACTTAATTATTAGATTTTAACTCTGTTAACTAGTACCCTATTTGAGAAGGGGAACCTCAACACTGACACACAAAGCGGGGTATCTTTTACAATACCCCCCTTTTCATTTTATTTTCATTTTACACACAATTGGGGTGCTTTTTACACCACCCCTCTTAGACGCAACACTAATCCCCATAAAACTCCAAAGTCAGGATGAGCGGAATGCCCGGAGTGCGTACGCCTACTCAGCGCCCGGCAACAATAAAACCCCTGGAAAAAAGCCCAGAGAAGACACCCGAGGTGGCAGGGCCTTCGACACAGTGCGTTAGGAAGAGCGTGGGTAAATGGGAGGCGGGCAAAACAATAACCAAAAGAACTCCCCCGAAAAAGCCAGTCCAAACACCACCAGCGACGGCAAGGGGGGCTATATCTTTTGAGGTGGGAAGCCCGCCCATCCAAAAAAGCAAAGTTGCCGAGGCAAGAAATTGCTCAAACAAAATTAAGTCGTTAATGACAACGTCTAAAACGTCAAAAAATGAAATAAAGGCTGAGGTAAAGGCACAGGCGGACCGACTATACCAGCTCGTTAAAGAGCTGGAAAATGTTAGACAACCCCCAACCAATAAGACCTACACCCAAGTCCAGGAGGCGCAGAAGACAAGGGAAGCTCCTACTCCTTCTCCAGAGGCCATTAGAGTCGTGGACACTGAATCCCTTAGGAAGGCCTTGGAGGAGCACAGTCGGAACTTGGCCGAGAACAGCGCAATAATGGACAGGCTGAAGGAGGCACTACAAACTGGCCAAGAGCTTATGGAGAAGCTCTCCTACGCCAGTGAAGCGGCAAGTCGGCCTGTCATACAAACGCCTAAACTTTCGGCACTGCACTCGATCGCAGTGACGGCCAAGGACGAGGAGGAAAGCAGTGAGCAAATCCTGGACAGGATCCGAAAGGTGGTGAACGCAAAGGAAGGGGGAATTAAAGTCGACAAAGTTCGCAAGGCGAAAAATTGAAAAGTCATAATGAGTTGTCGCACGGAGGGAGAGAGACAAAAGCTGCGAGAAAGACTGAGTAAAGCACCTGAGTTGAAGACAGAGGATATTAAAAACAAGAATCTTCAAGTCGTGTTAAGGGACGTTGTGCAGCTTAACAGCAACGACGACATGATGCAAGCTCTTAAAAACCAAAACAACCTCATCTTCAAAGACTTAAGTGAAGAACAGAAGATAGTGGAAGTTTTATATAGGAAACGCCACAGGAACCCGCACATGTGCCACCTAGTGTTGAGGGTCGCCACAGAAGTCTGGCGGCGCATGCTCGAGGATGGGTCGGTGCACTTGGAACTTAAGCGGGTTAGGGTCGAAGACCAGTCCCCGCTTGTCCAGTGCTCGCTCTGCCTCGGGTATGGGCATAGCCGACGCACTTGCACGGATACCGTGGCAAAGTGCAGCCACTGTGGCGGACCTCACATGAGGACGGAGTGCGCGGACTGGAGCGCCGGGCCACCACCGACCTGTTGCAATTGCATACGGGCCAAAATTGACAGCACGCATCATCACGCCTTCAGCTCAGAGTGCACAGTCAGAAGGAGATGGGATGCTATAGCCCGCTCATCCATAGCGTACTGCTAAGGGCGCCCCGGGGACTCCTGCCCAACAAACAGCAAGACCATACCGAGTGGCCCAAGCGAATCTTCAACGCAAGGAACTGGCGACCACCAAACTCTTTATAGAGGCCAGTGAACGGAAGATCTCGTGGGCACTGATTCAGGAGCCGTATGTGGGAGGAGCACGAAGTATGAAGAGCTACCGTGGAGCGAGAATCTACCAGTGTGAGGTCGATGGAAGTGGGAGGGTTAAAGTTGCGATAGCCGTCTTTGATCATGACTTGGACGTCATACCCTACCCGAAACTCACCTCAAATAACATCGTTGTGGTGTAACATGGTTGTGGGACTCCGAACCAAAGCCTGGGAAATCGCAGTAGTCTCTTATTACTTCGAGCCAGACCAACTCATAGGGCCATACTTGGACCAGATGACCCGGATCAATGCGGAAGTGGCCAACGGTAGATTGCTGATAGGTGGCGACGCGAATGCGAAAAGTGCCTGGTGGGGCAGCATCAAAGAAGATCCCAGGGGAGAGGAAATGTCCGCTACCCTGGACGAGTTGGAGCTTCAGGTGCTAAACGCTGGTGACGCTCCCACCTTTGACACCATCAGAGGTGGTAGAGCGTATAAAAGCCACGTGGACGTCACGGCATGTTCGCTCGACCTTTTTGACCTGGTGGATGGCTGGCGGGTCGACACAGGAGCAACATCCTCGGACCACAACACGATATTTTTTAATGTCAATACGAAAAGGGAAAAAGGTGTTAACATCACTAGAACTACTAGGATGTTCAACACCAGAAAAGCAAATTGGGAAGACTTCAAGATCAAACTACAAGAATTTAAAATTAGAGATAATATCAATTTAGAAATAATAGAAGAAATAAACAGTAAAGTAAAATTAGAAGAAACAGTTGTAAATTATATAAATAATAGAGTCTGGCCAACGAAAGTGTGATCTGAAAAACGCGGCAAATTCAAAAAATCTTAATGTGGTATCACCAACTATACCACTAGTTAAAAGTTTTGATACTTGTATTATTTGTATTTATTATAATTTATTTCTTTATTTATTGGCTCCGTTTGGTGAAGTGTGACGGAGCCGTGACTGTCATGGATGTGAGTTAAAAAAGAGTGTGTAGATTTATTTATTAGTATGTACATAATATTAACCCACTTTACATTTAATTTATTAATTACTTAATCATCATACTCAAAATCATAGTCCGAAAATTCATCCTCTAAGTATTCATCTGTATCTGAATCATCATCTACACTTATAAAAAAAAAATCCAATACTTCTTCTGTTATGTGATCTCTTTGTTTATATTTATTTGCCACGGTTATTACATGGTCCGTCAATTTTCTAGTCTTCTGCAGTTATTCGGCCAATGAGGAACATTGAAACATAAACATAAGAAAAGGTATCATCATATCGTAAATATATAACAATCAGCCAACATGGATCAAGATTACTAAGTCATACTAACAATCGCAATCACAGACAATACACAGATTAATAATGTTGCCATACCCCAACTTTGAAAATACCCCAGATCACGCTTTCGTTGGCCAGACTCTATCACAGAAGCTAGTAAGAGTGCTATCCCAAAAATAAATAAGAAAACTAAAATCACCTGTCCGTGGTGGTCCGAGGAGCTCACTGTGAAGAAGAGGAGAAGAGGGAGGTGATGACGAAGAAGAACCGCATCCGCAATGCCGCGCCGGTCCGGCGAGCGAAGGTCGTTGGCGAGTACCTGAAAGCAAAAGAAGAGTATGAGATGCAGGCGAAGAATGCCCAAATCGCCAGTTGGAAGGAGTTTTGCCGGAAGCAGGATCGTGAGGGAGTTTGGGCGAGTTTCTACAGGATCATCGGTAGGACCGCCAAAAGGCAAGAAGAACTGACCCTTTGCAGCGATGGTGCATTCCTCAATCCGAGTGAATCAGCCGCCCTACTAGCGGATACGTTCTACCCCGAAGACAGAGTAGACCAGGACAACGCTGACCACAGGCGAATTAAAGAAGCAGCCAGCCGAGTAAATGAGTGGGCCCATGATGAACATCATGATCCGTCCGGAAGTCCGCCGTGGCGGGTTTTAATCCCAAAAAGGCACCAGGAGGGGATGGACTGACTTCTGATATCTGCAGTCGAGCTATCCACCAAGAACCGGACGCTTTCCTTGCCCTCTACAATAAGTGCCTCGAATTGGCACACTTCCCGACCACCTGGAAGGAGGCTACAGTCGTAGTCCTCAGAAAGCCGGGCAAGGATAGCTATACCACCCCTAAGGCATACAGACCAATCGGTCTACTGCCTGTTCTGGGGAAGATCCTGGAGAGGAGGAGCACCGAGGATGCCCTCTATACGCTAGGAAAAGTGCCCGGTCAACGTCAGGAGGCTGATAGACAGCTATCTCGACGGTAGGAAGGTCAAGGTTCGGTATGCCGGGGAGGAATGCACGCGAGAGACTAGCAAGGGCTGTGTCCAGGAGTCGATCGGTGGTCCAATCCTGTGGAACATCGTTCTCGACCCACTACTGCAGGACCTTGAGCAGCGTGGAATTTTCGTGCAGGCGTTCGCGGATGATATAGTCTTGGTAGTGGATGGGGACACGGCGACTGAAGTCTCAACATCTGCCAATGCAGCCCTCACCCATGTTCAGGGTTGGGGCGTCCGAAATAAGCTGAGGTTTGCACCGCACAAAACCTGTGCGATGACCATAACCAATAAGCTTAAGTACGACACTCCAATACTGAACATGGCCGGGGTCGGCATCGGTATGGTCAAGAAAATGAAGTTGCTGGGTCTAACCATAGACGAAAAGCTCACTTTTAATGAGCATGCCACGAACGTCTGCAAGAGGGCAGCTAACGTATACAAGCGACTGTCCCGAGCCGCAAAGGTGAGCTGGGGTTTAAACACGGAAGTCATACACACAATTTAAACAGCAACGATTGAGCCCATAGTAACGTACGCAGCCGCAGCCTGGGCACCCGCTACAAAAAAGTTGGGTATACGGAAGAAGCTAGGCTCTGTTCAACGAGGATTTGCTCAGAAGCTCTGCAAATCTTACCGTACTGTCTCTCTGAACTCGGCACTGGCGCTGTCTGGGATACTACCTCTAGACCTGCGCATATAAGAGGCAGCCGCCCTGTATGAAGCGAGAAGAGGGTCATCACGGTTTGTGCCAGGAGACAGGGAGATCGAGAAGGCGGTAAGGTTTGCAGAAGCCCCTCATCCAGCTACACAATTGCCCCTGGAGTTCATGTGCCTGGAAGATCAAGAGTTACTAGATAGTAACAATGTGCAGGCGGTGCGAATCTTCACTGACGGCAGCAAGATTGAGGGGAAGGTCGGAGCTGCATTATCCATTTGGGATAATGAGGGTGAAGTCCGGAACCTTAAACTTAGCCTTGCCGCGTACTGCAAAGTCTACCAGGCGGAACTCCTGGCCATTTGCAAAGCGACCGAAGTGATCCTCAAGCGGCAAGAGGCGAGCTATGGTTTGTACAGTGACTCAATGTCCGCATTGCAGACGCTTGCAAACCATGGCTCTCTCTATCCCCTGGCGGTTCGCGCGCGCGCCAACCTGACTCACGCCCTGGGCCAAAGCAAAGCTGTGTCTTTGTTCTGGATCAAGGCCCACGCGGGCCTGCCGGGGAATGAGCAAGCGGACGAGTTGGCTAAAGAGGCAGCATTGTCGCTGCGGAGGAAGCCGGACTACGACCAGTGTCCGGTTTCATTTATCAAGCGACAGATCCGTTAGGAATCGCTTGATGAATGGAATCAAAGATATGTGTCGGGCGAGACCGCTTCCGTGACGAAAATGTTTCTTCCGGATGCAATAGCGGCTTTCCGTATTGTACAACAGGTGCGGCCTGAAGGCGTCCTCACGCAAGTTTTGACGGGGCACGGCGGGTTCTCTGAATACTCGAATCGCTTTAAGTGTAAGGACAGCCCATCGTGCGTCTGCGATCCAGGCGTGGCAGAGACTGTCCAGCACATACTTGTAGAGTGCCCGTTATTTATCAGGGAACGCTACCAAATTGAATGAGAGCAGGACAGGAAAATAACGAAGGAGAGCCTGCATGGGCTCATGGACAAAGAACACAGAGAAAAGTTTTTGGAATATTGCACTAGAGTAGCCACTGCGGTTATACGTCGGAATAAAACCTGAGCGCACCGTGCTTCATTAATATTTCTGTATGATATTTAAATGCAAGCACGGAATGCAGCAAGGACATGTATAGCCGGCAGTATTTCATACTAGTACCTAAGTTAGTAAATTGTGTAAGATTGATTTTTTTATGATAAACTGCACTTTTGTGTTTTTATATCCTTAGCAATAATGTACTCTTGTGATAGAAAGCACCTTTTGTATTTTCGTATTTCCTGTGATAAACTGTACTTTTGCACAATTTGTGATAAATAGAACCTAATATTCTGTATTTTTGTTAATCAGCACTAATTGCACAATTGTATTTCTGAGATAAACAGAACTCTTGTATATTTTTTGGATTTTTTTTTTTTTTTTTTGATAAATAAATAAAACATGCCCGTAGTTATTGAAATGAACCCACACAGTATACAAGAGGATGAATGCAAGATGAACCTTGGTATGAAGGATAAAAGTGCGAGAGGAATGAAAGAGGAATGGTACGAATGTGTTTGCAAATAATAGGCGCCAATTTAGTTGGCCCCACCAACAAACACAACAAAAAAAGAATGAGCGAAATTGGATCAAAATCGAAATAAGCATAAAACGAAATGCCATCATGGATGGTATTAAATGAAAATTATTTTGTACTAGCTTTAACCCACGGCTTCGCTCGCATAAAACGTAGAAAAGGAAACACAGAGTAGTAGTACAAAAATAGTGTATTGTGCGTAACATAAAATGCAGTAGGTACTAATTTGATTTTTGATTCTTATAAATATTGTTTAGGTCGTCAAAAGTGTGGAAATAGGTTGTGAGCACGGAGTTGTAATTTTTAATAACTTACATTAACACAGTCATGTAAACAATATTTTAGTTTTACCATCTTTTGCTAAAACATATTGATTATGTGGACTTGATACTTGTGAACACGCTACATACAGTTACCCATGGGAAAAACAGTTTTTTTTCTAAATTCACTCCTGCAACTTTCAGTGTTTGCCCTTGAGCTTTATTTATGGTAATCGCGAATGTCGCTTAAAGGGGAAATTGCAACGTTTTAAATTGGAATGGCATATTGGTTGGGATTATCGGAATACGTGCAATCATTACATCTTCTCCCTTTGCTATTCCTGTCATAATTGTTGCCCTTACTATATGGCGTCCTAGGTGTGTTATTTGTAGTCGGGTGCCATTACATAATTTTGGTGCGTCCAGATTTCTCATTAACAGGACTGGGACACCAACTTTCAGCCTCAACGTATGGGCCGGCACCCCTGATAATTCTAAAGAGTTAAGAAACTCTACAGGGTAGAGTTTCTCACCCTGTAGTTTCAGGGTTAGTCACTCTGCTGCCACTTGCTTCAAGCTTGCTTGGAAGGATGTATTATATTTTCTTATTCTGCTTAAAAAACGGCGCGATTCATCACTGTCATACAAAAGCAAAGACTTGAGTGGTTCTTCTGGCTCACCAAGCGTTGGAACTGAAACTTTTCCACCAGAGCAACATATACCCGGTGTCTCATCATTCCACTTGAGTGCTTCACAATATCTACATTTTTTATCCATGTTCCCTATGAGAACTAATCGATGGTTAGTGTAATCAATCAATGGGTCATAATCAGACGCAGCGTTGTGGAACGCCTCCCATGTATTTCTTGCAAACGTACGTCTCCTTTCAGACTGCCGTTGAGCTCGTAAAACACGCCGTATTTGGGATTGTTCAGGCGTCTCAGCAGCTATCGATGACGCGTGACTTTCGGCATCTAAAATCCGAAGGGCCTATGTTTGCTCAAAGGTCTCACCAGCCCTTTGAGTTTTTGTGACGCTCAGCATCTGCGTGTTGACGAACCTGAATCTGGTCTAAAGTCTCACCAGCCCTTTGAGTTGCGTGACGCTCAGCATCTGTGAGTTAGTGAGCTTGAATTTGGTTGAAAGTCGCAGCAGCCCTTTCAGTTGCGTGACGCTCAGCATCTGCGAGTTAGCGAACCTGAGTCTGGTCTAAAGTCTTAGCAGCTCTTTGAGTTGCGTGACGCTCAGCATCTGCGTGTTGACGAACCTGAATCTAGTCTAAAGTCTCAGCAGCTATTTCAGTTGTGTGACGTTCAGCATCTGCGAGTTGGCGAGCCTGAATCTGATCGAAAGTCTCAGCAGCTCTTTGGGTTGCGTGACGCTCAGAATCTAAAATTAGACGGATTGAGTCTGCTCCTCTGTTTCTTAGCTTCTAGCTACTCTCGCTGTTCGAGCTATGCTAGAGCTACGACTCAGAGGAGATTTACGCTTGCAAGGCATATCCACAGCATAAAAATATCCCCATAATAAAAATAAGCAGTAGAATATTTTAAAGTTTTGCTTAAATGACCACTTTCACGGACACTGACACTGACTTTTTCAAATTGACACTCAAATCTTTCATAAACAATTATATCATATAAGTTTTTAAACTGTCATGGTCACTAACACTAACATTAACATTAGAAACGGGATATTTACCATGTTTACTGTTTGTTTCGAGTTTCCGATACACACACCCACCCCACAACACCCACCCACCCGCAATGACTTTTCAGTTTATCCGTGATCATGGTGCTTGCAACAGCACCGAAATATCGGAAACTCGAAACAAACAGTAAACATGGTAAATATCCCGTTTCTAATGTCAATTATATCATGCCTACAGCCGAATAAGAAGGACGCCATAAAAAGTTTCATATTATTTTCATATTGTATAACTGCTCCACCCCATTTCTCCCGCACCTTGTTTTATACAAAAAAGTAGCCTATGTCCATTCCAGGATCTCGTACTATCTGCATACTAAATTTCATCTAAATCGGTTCAGTGGTTTAAGCCATAATAAGATGTTTCATACAAATCTAACCCACCCCCCTATTTCTTCCCCTTTGTGTTTTATGAAAAAAAAAGTAGCCTAAGTCCTGCCCTGGGTTTCAAACTATCTTCACACCAAATTTCATCTTAATCGGTTCAACGGCTTAAGCCATAATAAGAAGTTTCATTCAAAATTAAACCCCCTCCCATTTCTACCCCTTCGCATTTTTTGAAAAAAAAAGTAGCCTATGTCCGTTCCATGGGCTTAAACTATCTTCTTACCAAATTTCATCTTAATCGGTTGAGCGGTTTAAGCGTGAAAAGGTAACAGACAGACAGACAGACAGACAGACAGACAGACAGACAGACAGACAGACAGAGTTACTTTCGCATTTATAATATTAGTATGGATGAATCATATTGAAACAATCCAAGCCATCCATTGGTTTTTCACCGCAGATTCGATTGTTGTAAAATGGTCGTAATAAGGTCTACATCTCTTTCGGGTATCTCTGAACTTGTGTTTTGGCTTTCTTTGTGCATGGAGCCTACCCTCCGCTGCAGCGTCATCGGGTTGATTATCAGTGCTGGGCTTGCTAATCATCTCTTTTATAATTTGTTCCCGAAATTCTAAAATACTTTTTTTTTTTTTCCTTTTCCAAATTTTTGGTGAATAACCCAAGCATTTACTAACATTGTGCCACAGACAATCTCAATGATCAGCTTGCGGTACCACTTTAGGGTTTTCTAAGGCTGGTATAGTACGACGCCGTCTGATCAGAAATATCTACCCCCTTTTTCGCATTATTATAATCCAAAACAAGAGAGAGAAAGCATAATTCCTGTCCGTGTCTACCGGTGGCGCACCCCGTCCGGGCAAGACTTTTGGTTCATGGGGCGGTGATGTACCACCGGTGGCCAAATGAAGATTTGCGCCGTAGGATACCAAGTACCTACTCATGAGGTGCCAGTCTGATCGTGTTCATAAGGCTCAAGGACAAACTCTGACGTATGCTGGTGTAGATTTGAGGGAGAATTGCTTTTGCCACGGACAGTTCTATGTAGCGTGTTCACGTGTTAGCACATCAAATAGTCTGGTGATATTGGGGTGGACATGCAAAATGGTTTAAAATATTGTTTATAAGGAAATACTTTAATTTAATTACTTACTTATGCGTATGATTACTTATTATTAGTCATGGATAAACACAGAAATAGTGAAGGGATAGGGACGGGACAAGGATAGAGCGTATTGATGATAAAGTAGGTAAGTATAAGTCTGTCCTAAGAAACACTTTCGCATTACATTATTTTTTACTTTTTCTCTACATAATGTTAAAATATGATAAGGAGAAGCATGTAGTCTACGCGTGCGAAGCCGCGGGCAACAGCTAGTCTATATATAAAAGCGAAAGGTCACTCACTCACACACACATCACGAAATATCGAAAATCGCTTGAAGTATAAATATGTAATTTGGCAGGGAGATGCCTCAAGTGACGTAAATGCGCACTAAGAAAAATTTTTTGGATATTCTGTCCCTAAGCGGGTAAAAGAGGGGTGGAAAGTTTGTATGAAGTTTCTACAGTTTGTAAATTGGACACGAGAAATTTTACATTCACGCTCTTGCTAAGAAGAATTCCTGTATTCATTGGTTTTTGGAAATTCCACCCCAAAAGGAGTAAAATAAGGGTTGATAAAATTTAAATTAAATTCCACGTTATATTTGTCATTAAACTATTCGTGTAAAAGGGTATTTACTTTGCTTAAGGCTACCTCATTTGTTGATACAGAAATATTAGACTGGTGAGTATACCTAATCAGTGATGAGTACGAAAACGAAATGATTATTTCTAAGATTTTGTTTAGCTCAACTGCTAGAAGACTTTTAATGGGTTTTTTAATGTTTTTGGGCCCTAGCCCCTACGACAAGTTAGAACTACAAATACAAATACTAAAAAGAATATATAAATCAACATCATCATCATCATCATTTCAGCCGCAAGACGTGAAACACACAATCCGGTTCCGTACAAACCTCAGTTAAAGGTATTATAGACCTAAGTATTTGAAATGAATACCTCTACGCATTCATGAGGAAAGGGGTAGTAAGTTAAAAATATTAAAATATTTTTATTATATGATGTAACCAAAAACGGTACGGCTTTCGCAATTTTTCCTTTATCTGTGCTATAAGACGTTGCTTCGTACCAAATTTCAAGATCCTGAGTTTACGGAAAGTCCCCTGTAGGTTTTAATTCCCTTTCGATAATCGAACATTTGCGGCAATTGGCGGTATGAACGGATGTATATTTTGATTGCGTTGGCTTTTTTCACAGCTTTAAGGGACAGTAGACCTAAGTATTTGATATAAATTTCAGCTTGATAACTCCACGCGTTCCTGAAAAAAGGGTCTTGACAGACAGACAGTTTTGGGGGCCGAGTCACCCACGTCCGTAGGAATGTACCCTTTGATTCCCTACACGTGGTCTCCGGGTGGTGCAAATCAGGTGATACTTACTGGTGGTAGGCTTTGGCCGAAGGCTTGTGACCGGGCAAAGACATACCGCCAAGCGGCCTAGCCGTGTTCTGGTTACGATGCTCGGTGTAACCAACTAGAGGAGTTGGGTCGAGACAGCTGTTCTACTACTGGCAGACCAGCCTGACGCACGCTGTTATAGACGTATCGGGAGACTAGTCGCGGAGGGTAGCGGCATCCGAGGCACGGTGCGCCGCTGGCCGACCGCAGGTAGTTGGGGGCGCAAGTAGTGTGTCAGCCACACATGAAAGGCTGCCCCGCCAACTGTCGAAAAATTCCGAAATGCACCATCGTGCTAGTTGGCAACCAGATGGGGAGGGCCCGATGGACATTCCGGGGGACTCGGGCGTCCCCGCAGTCTCCGGGCCAGTTCCCCAAAGATGTCGTCTTTTCAGTGCGTGTCTGAAGAATAGCAGCGTGGAACCTCGTCTCACTTCCTTCTCCTCTACTCCATTCACTCTTATAAAATCATGAAAAGGAAAAATAATACTAAACTTGAGTTAAACAGCGGCTGCACCCCTTCCCCCACAAAGTGCACCTCACCAACATTCAAGGTCTGCACTCATATCTCTCTGCAGTCAACTGCCACCTGGAGACTAAGAACCAGCGCTGTTTTTGATTACGGAGACGCAGATAGCGAGTCGCCCCATTCGGAGACTGCCTGCAAGGACAGGTTCAAGCGCTCCACCATGGCCTCTCGGAGAGACTGGATCTGAGACCCGGTAGCACGAGCGTTGGACAAGTATCTCCCAGCAACTGTGCTGTCGTCTGCATACCCAAAGCTTTAGCAGATCGTTAATGTGCAGCAAGAATAAAGTTGCTGAGAGTACCGACCCCCGAGGAACCCCGGCATTAATATCCAAGCGGCCCGACGAGCAGCCATCGATAAACATTCGAATGGACCGATCTCTCAGGAAGTCTGCAATCCAATCACACAGACCACCGGGCAAACCGAATGAAGGAAGCTTACCAATAAGGCTCTCGTGCTAGACCCTATCAAAAGCCTTCGAGATGTCGAGGGAGACGGCAAGCGCTTCCCCGTGCCTCTCGATAGCCTCACTCCAGATGTGAATGGCATACACTAGAAGATCCCCAGTAGACCGATTTCGACGGAAGCCGTATTGGCGGTCACTTAGGATATCGTTTGCTTCTAGGTATGCCAGGAGGTTAATATTAAGTACACGTTCCATACTCTTACAGGGTATGGAGGTTACAGATATGGGTCTGTAGTTGGCTGGGTCAGGTTGACTTCCCTTCTTGGGCACGGGCTGTACGTTAGCCTGCTTCCAAGTATTCGGCACTTTTCCAGCCTCATACGAAAGGCGGAATAGGCGTGTGAAGATCGGAGACAGTTCAGGCGCACAGGTTCTAAGAACAAATGCTGGTATTCCGTCAGGGCCGTTCGCCATGTTCACGTCGAGGTTGCGCAGCGGACGTCTTTTTGATGGATACAAATGTCCGATATACTCGTCTCGCATCCATCAGAAGAAGGAGGGGGCCGCGCGACAACAGGATTCAGACGTGAAGATTCCGCAAAAAGAGAGGCATATAAATAATAGGGGTCTTTAAGTCAAGAGTGAATAGGTTACTACTAGGCAAGCGTGCTCCATCGTCGACCACTTCATCGCTTACCATCAGGTGAGATAGTGGTCAAGCGCGAGCCTATACTAGATTAAAAAAAAATAAAGACAGACGGACGGACGGACAACAAAGTGATCCTATAAGGCTTCCGTATTTCCTTTTGAGGTACGGAACCCTAAAAATGTCATGACTTCTACAGAAGCTAAGTTTAGTTTAACTTTTGTCACCGACTTCTGAAACTAAAGTTATTTTTCACTTCGTAGTACGCTGTTCTTACTACTTAAGGGTACACTAGTCGAAAATTCTTCCATACAAACGTAGTCTGGCTTTTACTCCACTGTTTGACGAAGTACGTTCAAAATAAAAAAATGATGTCAATTTGTCTCATCATTATCTGTCCTGTATGGAAGCAAAAAAGTTAAAAAAATAATTACTTGAAAGTTATGAGCTTCGAAAGTTCCATATTTTAACACTAATTTTAACGCATTTTTGGGTGCAAATAAGTACCATAAGAAGAAGAAAAATTGAAAAACGGCCTCCATACAGGGATAGATTAGTAGTTCAACAATGCAAATAATTTTATTATGAACAGATACATTCAGTCGTTTTTTCATGATATCCAGACTCCCAAAGGTCTGTTTATAAAATTTCGCGCGCTCGTTTTCTTTCTAAATCATCATCCATTTCGCTACAAATTTGCAAAAGTGTGTATTCGTACGCGTACTAGCTTATTACTGCTCATAACAGCATCTATCTGTTCGGCACGTGTTGTCGGTTGGTATAGCACGCATTTTAACCCCGCGCACAAAATAGTTCGTGCCGTCGACTAGTGTAACCTTAAACTTCATATAAAGTTTGAACAAGTATAATTTAAAAAATATCCGGCAATATTTTTTTTAATGCTTTTAGTTTATTTAGTATCTAGCAGACAGGATACGTTTCAAGCGAATATCTATTGAACACCTAATAATGACATGATATCTTAAGAAAACACCCCGATTCAAACAGTAAAACGCCCATTACTTTAGAACGGCTCAACCGAACCGAACCGAACGAAAGCAAAATCGGTTCAACCGTTTCTTAGGCTACGATGCCACAGACAGATACACAAACACACAGGTCCCACGTCAAACTTATAATACCCCTCTTTTCCCGTCGGGGGTTAAAATAGGTACAAGAGAATGATTGCAATTCAATTTCGGACAAACTGCATTCATACAAACATACAAGCCACACTTCTGAAACTTGACACACCTGTTTCAAAGCCTACATAATGTGACTTATACGAATATAGTGAAATTCCAAAAATATTTCATTCATACGAGATGAATCGCTCGCCGAAAAATCTTTAATCGACTTAATCAAGATTAAGATTTAATGGATTAAAAAGATGAATTCAATTTTGATGTATGTAGGTTTGGAACAGACTCCAAAAAAGAGATATTGCTGACAAAAATATCTAGTTTTTAATGCTAATTGATTCAGCTTTAGGTAAGGATTATTTCACTGTCTGGGATAAAGAAGAAACTGTACTTGAACTTAGGTAGCACTTTAAAATAAAACCACAGTTGTAATGCTTAAATATTATAATTTAACTTAACTTCACAGATGTCACCAATGATCATTGACCGATCAGCGTCCAAAACCGCCACCTCCGCCACCTCCACCGCCGCCACCGCCGCCGCCGCCACCACCTCCATAGCCGCCTCCATAGCCGCCTCCATAGCCGCCTCCATAGCCGCCTCCATAGCCGCCTCCATAGCCAAAGCCACCCCCTTTACTATAGCCGCCTCGTCTGCCACCCCAGGATTTCTTAAAGCCATGGCTCTCTGCAGGCTCTAGAATCTCTTCAGCTACTACGGCTGCTACTGGTGCAGGCGCGGCGTCATTAGATACCGCCAACTCCACAGGAATGGCCCATGCGTATGCTATGCATGCCGTTACCAGCAAACCAGTACACAGCAACTGAAATAGAGAACATCAATTAAGTATTGATCCAATATTTAAAAAATTTAATAAAATTGTACGGCTGGAATCACGGAATTGAAATTTTATGTTATTAATACTTTATTTGATGAATTTTCTTGGTTAAAAACACAGATAACTTAGAACATTTTTGTACTTAATTTCTAAACTGTTTAAAATTTACCATGCCTGTATTTCCCGAAGAGGGCTTTATAGTTGTCGGCACGTATCTTGGCAAGAGTCGTTAGATGAGCACAAGTCGTTTTTTAGGTGTCTTTGGTCACCAAGCGGGACACGGGGAACGTTTAGCACCGTTCCGAGCGCGCGATTGGTTGGTCAGTGGACACAAGGATCGACTGACCTAACGCGTCGCGTCCACGTTCCGTTCGCTCTATATGGTGTTCGCGTTCGCGCACTACGCCTACTACGCCAAAACCTTAATTTATTTAAGTCCCATGATGCGAGCCTATCGCCATCAACTAAGTACAAATTCAGACCCAGGGCTGCTACTTAAAATCGCGGCAGGAAAAATCACAACAGCACTTTGCCACGATCCGGGAACTGAACCAGGGCCATTATGCTCAACCGCTAGACCAACGAAGCAGTCACTGCACTCGACAACGAGACACTATGCAAAACAACGTAATATTATATTATCAAGATTTATGATGTGATCGTAACTTACAGTCTTCATTGTCGCGAACTCTATGTGGCAATGTTGGTGGTGCTCGTGTGTAGACAATATATACGTGCCTCGCACTGTGTTTTTCTGACTCAGAACGGACAATTAACCGCAAACCTGAATTTCTTAATTGACTATTACAATTTTTTTTCTGATAAAAATAGCTATAGCAGTATTAATCTCGGTAACTTTTGATCATAATTTGTTCATCACAAAATAAAACGTAATTTACGACTCCGAATCTAATTTTGATTCTATAGCCGGATGTACGCTTCAGTTTCATCGATTTCCAGAGTTAGAATGAAACAGAGGCCATCCCAGCGTAAGCTGACGCGGAGCTTAACCTCCACAGAAGTTTAAGTTGACGAAGGCGGAAATGGCGTTGTGAAATAAATAATAATAACAATAACTTAATAGCCACGAGCCTCGACCAACACCTTAGGAGGCTCTCGTTAGGCGGCTGGGTCAAGGGCCTGATCCAGAAAGCAGTATTGCTGGACACGGGTCGTATTGTTAGGAGGTTCCTCTCTCTGGAGCCCTGACCGCCGGTAGCTGGGACCCTGTTCCCGATACCGGTGGGCCTCTATTTTTTATATTTTTAAATGTTTTTCTTTTTTGTATGTGTTTTGTAAAAATATTTAAAAATGTAAAATAATAAGAAAAAGGATGAATAAACGAATAATAATAAAAAAACTTTTTTTATAATAAATAAACCGACTTCTAAGGAAAAACTTTTTTTTTTCCACGTCACGCTCGCACTTGACCACTACCTCACCGGATGGTACTGCTATGTGGGCGACGATGTAGCACGCTTGCCTAGAAGAAACCCTCTGGACTTAAAGACTTCCAGGTTGTAGCTATCAGGAAGTACAGACTCCGGCAGGAAATTCCACTCCTTAGCTGTACGCATAATAAAAGTATTCCCAAAACGTTTCTTGCATATGGGTGGGATGTCCACCATGTACCGATGACGCATCGCCATACGTCTTGTAGTCCGATGATGGAACGGGCTAGGAGGAATTAGTTCATGCAATTCCATCGCACACTCCCCGAAATGTACCTAACCGATAAAAAACCGACAGACTGGCAACCTGGCGCCTGTGCTCAAGGTTCTGGAGCCTAGACTCAACCAGTATCACATTGCCGATGAGCCTCTTGGCCAGCTTTTCGATCGACTCTAGTGCATCCAGCTGGTACTTGGCCGATCCGTCCCAGAGATGAGAGCATTACTCCATGCATGACCGAACTAGCGCTTGATACAAGTTGAGCAACTGTTCTGGCGTGAAGTACCGTCTCACCTTTGCAAGGATCTCCAACTTTTTGGCAGCCAGTTGAGCTTTTGCGTTAATGAATGGATCAAAATTGAGGGTCGATGTCAACGTAACGCCAAGAAGCTCAAGATGGTCCGTTATCGGCACGGTCACACCACGGAAAGAAGGAGACGGGTGGAATTAGCTTCTTTTAGTGGGAAAAAGACACGCCTGGGTCTTAGCAGCATTGAACCTGACCGGATTGGCATCGCCCCACTCGGAGACCGGATCTGAGGCCCAGGAGTGCGAGCGCCGGATACGTATCTCTCAGCAACAGTGCTGTCGTCTATATACCCAAAGTGCAAAAATAACTTTTGTTTTGGAAGTCGGTGTCCTAAGTACCTCTTGTTTTTATCGTTTTTTCGAAACGAAAGCTATTTTTGCACATTTTAGTGTTTTTCTTTAGAAGTCGGTTTATTTTTTGTAAAAAAGATTTCATTTCTCTTTTTAATTGTAGGTAAGTACCCTATCACTAAAAAGTAAGAATTTTCTATAGTAAAATACCTAAAGGATTGACAAAATACCCATAATAATTTCATTTAGACATTCGTTCTATTTGTCACTAAGGAGTTCGGTTGTATGTTCCATATCTGGAAAACTGCTGAACCGATTTTTATGAAATTTGCACCGTTCCCTAAGTTTAGAGATACTTAATCCAATGAATCCAATAAAAAAAGAATGATTACGATCCGATAAGTAGTTTCGGAGAAATGCGTGGACAAACATACATACAAACAAACATACACTTATGAAATTTGGTACACATGTTTAGAAGCCCATATAGAGTAACATATGTAAATGTAGTGCAATTCCAACAATATTTTTTCGAACAACAATTGTTTTCGAAGTCGGTAATAAATTGCTTTTATTTCTCCACCACACAATGTAAACAACAATTTCATAAAATATTGTACATGCTTACAACAGGTATCTTTACATTGGTATTGTGGAGACAGAAACCTGTAGTAGAAATACCTGTCTTAGAGGGTTGCAGGCCTCCAAAGTACCCGAATAAGTTACATTACATCTGTCGGAACAAACATTTACAAAGAGAGATAATTATGATTGCATGGAAAATAAATAAGCAGTTCAAAAACAAAGTAATTACAAGCAAAGTTGGGTGCAAATAAAAAACAAAAACATTAGATAATTAACGTATAAAAAAAAAGAAAAATCAAATTTATAATGGGTAAAACTAAATTACACAAAAAACTGTTTTATGGTTTTGTACTCTTCTAGAATTGTTATCATAGCACAAACCGGCTGCAGTGACGGGAACAAAAAATTATGATTTATTTTCGAGATATTGTGGTGTTCATTCCACATGTCTTGGTTTACTTACGTTTTATAATATATTTTACAAATTTCATCTTTATAACTTTTGAAATTGTATTAACTCATGTTTCCCATTTTTATGTATTCTTTATTGTTGATGTTTATACCTGAAAATCATACGATTTGTTTTAACATCCAAAACTATTATATTATTTTATACTCTGAAATTTTTTATCTGACATAACATTTGTCTGTTTTATTTTCTTAAACCATAGACATAAGATACCATACTCTATAGCTTCTTTAAGCTCGTTGTACATTATAATTTTCATAATAAGGGCAGCGGCAGACTGCGCCTCTGTAAACCGTTTTTTATTCGTTCATGATTTCTTAATTGATATTTGAATTTAAAATTTAGATACATGACAGAGAACGAAGAAAAACGGGAGTCACTTTTTTAGTTTGGAATCTGGACTGAACCACAGAGAAAAATAATATATAGGGTAGACTGAACTCTGAAAGTCGTTTTATTACTTAGTACTACGTGGTGTTCTATTGAATCTGAAAATCTCTTTAAAACTATTATATATAAGGCCTGTGAATCTACCAAATCTGCGAAATGCAATAAATATTATTTATTGAGTGTGGAACTTAAATGTAAGCATTTTTACTGGTTCTTCAACTTCGACGGTCACAGCTTCATACCAAAAGGGCTTGATTGATCAGCATATTAAGCCACAGCCCGACCTCCACACTCCTAGCTGCCTGTTCCTGCACCAGTGCTACTGCTACTGCTACCTGCCTGTTAGCCTGACAATTAGTTCAGCTGCCTTGACCTCTAGAACTATCTGTGAGCCTACCTATCTGATTGCCTGCTCATCTGCCTACCTCGGGCATTCCAAGCCTTCCTGCCCGTCCAGCTGCCTAGCTGTGAGATAGCTGCCCACGTCGTACGAAGCCGGACCTTCCTAGCTGCCCACGTCGTGCGAAGCCGGCCCATAGTTTTATACTCAATATCCTTTTAATTAATTTTAATTTATAGTTACCTTTATTTTTACTAACGTGGTTTACGAATAGCTCATCTCAGCTATACGTAAAGCTACAATATCTCTCCACCACATTAAATCATTTGCCGATGTTCTTTATTCCTCCTGATCTGACCTCCATAACAGACTTGTTACTGCTTGCTGCTGCTGGTTGCTGACCAGCAATGCGCCCCTATACGCTTGTAAGATCAATTTTTGTACATTAAAGCCTCAAACAAAAGCTCTGCATATTGCTGAAAGTAGGAGCAAGTGAAGAAACATAATAAAGGAGGAAATTATGAAACCATGACCTGGTTACAACCCCCAGCCTTGGGGAAACGACGCAAAGTGGAAGAGGAACAAGTGAGCTGAAAAATTGTAGAGACGAATGCAGTGGTGAGTTTTCTTTGCGCCAATTCCGCATTTACAGAATCGTTCCGTTACAGCCCTATTTCTGAGGTGACAGGTTTGGTTTACATTTTGTCATGGTATTGTAAGTACTCTAAAAAAAACTTTTTTGCAAAAAAATACTACCGACTTCCAAATAAAAAACTACAAAGAGATAAATAACTTTATTTTTGGAAGTCGGTGTCTTTCGTTGGCACCATTTTTTTGCGTTATGTACACCGACTTCCAAAAATAAAGTTATTTATCTTTTTGTAGTTTTTTATTTGGAAGTCGGTAGTATTTTTTGATTTTTTTTTTTTTTTTCATTGATCTTTATTTATAAATAAAATTTTACAAAAATGCACTTACCCTAAAACACATTAAAACATAGTAACACAGAACACTTTATGAGGCTACAAAATTCACCTTTCAAAGTTTATGGCAATGATTTTAACAGGAGCTGATTATATCATTAACTTTCAACTACATTATTATGGTAACTTATTAACAGTTTTACAAATTATTTAGAACACATAATTTTGCTGCTTGCATGAATATAACCGGTGAAATGAGAGATTTGCGTACCCCTTTCGAGCGTACTGGCGTGATGTTATGTCATGAAATGGTATAAACAACAAACATACATGCGATTGCAGGAATCCCGAGAGATTTGCCGTTATTTATTGAAGTGTTCTGTTGTATATCTCCGAAGTTCTTCACCAAATTAAAATGAGACCAATTTCAAAACATACTCTTTCAAACAAAAAAAGAATTTTCAAAATCGGTCTACAATTGGCGGAGATATCGGTGAAAATACAAAAAAAAACGTACATGAAGTCGAACATAGAACCTCCTACTTTTTGGTAAGTCGGTTAAAAATTAGGTACTGGTTGGTCGAAAGGAACTACCGTTTGAATAAAACTGACCCTTTCCGTGATGGTTAGGACAAAAAATAAGTAAATAAACCTGCGTCACGTTTTAACGATTAATGATTGGAAATTCCGCGGATGAACCGGATTTATTATGAATATTATTAAATTCCACATAATATTTTTCATTAAACTATTCGCGTAAATAGTTACTGAAAAATTTAGTACCTCACGGCATAAACGGAATTTCACGATAACACTGGTCCCGCCATTATGACGCGTCCATGTCTGTACTCCAAAACTACAACAAATTACATCATTCTGATCAAACCAGTATTTAGTACCCGATTTAGTACCTCCAAAAATCAGCAGTGGGTGGCGGAGATTTTTATTAGAAATTAATTTTTACAAAATTAATTTCTAATTTTGACGTTTTCCTACGCCTGAATAATGTGATTGCATCATACAGAGTCATAATGAGTATGGATGCCACTGGCCGCATTATATATATTATTATTATTTTATAGATTTATGTTGCAGATTGACCCTCACGTAAATAGGTATATATATTTAAATAGTACTAAATCGGGTACTAAATACAGGTTTGATCAGAATGATGTAATTCGTTGTAGTTTTGGAGTACAGATATGGTCTCGTCATTATGACGCGTCATAATGGCGGGACCATTAAAATAAAAAAATAAAAAGTTTTTATTTTTTGTCATACAATTGTTCTACAGCACAAAATTGAGGCAGCCCCGATAAGTTATAAGGATACTTGTAATGGGGTTACCTCGCAACTTCCCGTGGGTTGCTATCTACAATGTTGAGATATAATTCAACAAAAACAAAATTATTATTATTGAAGCATGTTCAAGTATGTGTAGTGTTAGTGTGTGAGTATGTATGTGTGGAAGATGTATGAGCGGGGTGTGTGGGAATGAGTAAGTGTGTGTGTGTTAATAAATGATTAACTGATGTATGTTATGATTGGAAACTGGTTCTTCTTTAGCATACTCTGGTAAATAAAAGTTCAATTTCATCGTACGTTTGTAATTTTAACCATTCCGTTAGGGTATTTTTACATTCGTGACACAACATGGGGTAAATATTCAATTTGAGATTTAATTTATTATAAATATAAGTTGATTGAGTACTATACTGACGTCTGGCGAAAATCGTACGGACCCGAGGAGAGTGGGCCACAATGTCTTTACGTCTTTTATCAAGTTTTAATGGATCAAATGAGAGGGTCTTATGCAGATGTATGGTTATGTTCAATATGTATAATTTACTAATCTTGTAGAGGTTGTCTGTTGAATATCGAAAGGGTTTAAAATACATCACTTTGATGAGAGACCTTTGGGCCCTTTCTAGGTCTAGAAATTTGGTTTTGGTGGCCCCTCCCCAGATCGGTATACAGTATGTGATGACCGATTGTGCCAGAGCAGTATAGATTTTATTAAGTAACAACGGTGGCATCACATGTCGCAACGTTTTAAAAATCCATATGTTTTCTGACTCTAGGCCATGGTATTTTCGATATGGGTATGCCAGGACAATCTTTGGTCTACTGTTATACCAAGATATTTGGTGAATCTGACTTGCTGTATGCTTTGATAATTACAGGGATAGTGGGGGTCTGCACACTCATGGATCACGATCCCGAATTCAGCACCTGGCTGTGTCCTCTGATTAGGTGTAAAGCAGATGAAGTTCGTTTTAGATACGTTAAGGGTTAAAAGATTAGCATTTAACCACATTGCTAGTATCGCTAATCCTCGTTCAGCAGTAGCACGCACAGTAGACCAAGAGAGACCATCTGCATAGGAAAATACTCGTCCGCCACTATTCCCGATATTACAAAACTCATTTATATAAATCAGGAACAGCGTCGGGGCGAGCACACTTCCCTGAGGTACCCCAAAACATAAAATTTTCTCATCCCTAATTAAGTTACCAACCCTAACCTGCTGTTTTCGGTTAGATAGGTAACTACCAAAAAGAGAGAGAGCCGTACCCCTTATGCCGATTGTTTCAAGTCTGTGCAGAAGGATGGGGACAGAAACGGTGTCAAATGCCTTTTTTAGGTCTAAAAAGACTGTAAGGCATTTCATACCTTTGTCTACACAATTTACAATATCACCAGTTAATGCTTTAACAGCGTCTTGTGTAGATAGGCCCCTTCTGAAGCCATATTGCGAGGGAGATAAAATGTTATATTTATTAAGATAACTAATTAGTCTATTATTTAGTAACTTTTCTAGAATTTTTGCGATGCTTGATATAACTGATATAGGGCGATAGTTGTTGACATCATTCCGGTCTCCCCCCTTGTGCACAGGCGTAACCATCGATCGCTTAAAAGCGTCTGGAAATATCCCGGTTCTAAAGCACAGGTTAGCTAGTTGGCTTATTAAAGGGACCAAGAAGTCTCTAGATATTTTCAAAAATTTTGTAGGTATGCCGTCCCAGCCAGGTGAGCTTTCACAATCGAGACCCATAAGCAAGCCATCAACTTCCTGAGGGTCAGTATCAAGCAATACGAATGATGTAGTATGCTGTTCACTCCGTAGGTATGAAGAGCTAGGATTAGGGAGATTTGATTTTTTTATTATCTCTTCCGCCAATGTTTGACCAATTGTAACGAAAAACTGATTAATACGGTTTAAAGAATCGAGAGGGTGTGGTGTGATTTTAAGAAGATTGGAATTATCGGATTTAGATGTTTTAAATTGTGTAATTTCGTTAATTTTTTGCCAGAGCTGTTTTGGTTTGTTTATTGACATAGTTATTTGTTCTCTTTGTGATTTTCTTTTTAGTTTCTTTATTAAGTTTGTACAATAGTTACGAAAACGTCTGAAGGTGATTTGTAGTATTATATTAAAGGGATCTTTCTTAGTTTGTACTTGCATTTTGTTACGGAGATTAATACATCGAAGTACACCAGCAGTCATCCAAGGCTTGACAATCCGCCTACCATTTGAGACTGACTTAGTTGTACTATTAGCTAGTAGTGAAGTTTTTATTACGTCTATAAATCTATAAGCTATGATCTCAGGGTCATCAAATGTATTAAAAAATAACATGTCAGTACTTATCAAGTTACTGTAGGCATCATCAAAGTTAATTACAGTTTTGTTTTTGGCGGTCTTTTTAATTTTTATTGATTGGGTTTTGTTTGTTATTACCATTGCGTGATCTGTGATTGAGGTATTAATAACACCCACAAATGCTGAGCTTAAAGTTTTGTCAATTTTTATAAGAACATGGTCCAAACAACTTTGTTCTCTGGTAGGTAGACAGTGTCCTGGTAGTAGTCCGTGTGCCGCTAACATATTTAAATAGTTTAATCTGTTCCTGCGTTGTTGAGATATTTCAGAGTTTTTGATTATTAAATTAATATTAATGTCCCCGACAGTTATAATATTTTTCTGTGTTTTAATAGAGTCAAGGTGAAGATTTAATGAACTAATAAAATTATCAGCAAATAGGTTAGAGGGAGAACGGTATATGCCTATGATGATATAGTTGGAAATGGATACCTGGATAGCTGACGCGTGTGTAATATTGATTTCAGTTACATGTGCCAGATGGCCATCTCGAACGTATGCAACCACACCGTCATTTTGATTAAGCTGATTTTTCGTATAGTAAGAATTGTAGCTATCAAGCGATGGTAACTCTGTGATAGTTAAGCCTGCACTCCGTTAACATCAACACGTCTATATTTTGTTTTATTTGGGATAAGTTGAGCTGTAAGTCTTCAATGTTAGAATAGACACTCCGGATATTTTGAATTTTTACCATTGTTATCGTGAAATTCCGTTTATGCCGTGAAGTACTAAATTTGTCAGTACAGGCACAAAATAGTACTAAATGGGTTCTAAATATACGTGGTAAAATATTTCAATTACAAGATTTGGTCCCGCCATTATGATGTTTATAAGGATTCTATAATTGAGTCACGAGCATAGTGAGTGATTCTAGGTTAGAATCCTGAGCGCAACGAGGGATTCAAAGACACGACATGCAAATAACTTTGGTCTCGTGAAACACATACTACTTTTCACCTCAGCAGCGAGAACATATTACCTAAAGGTAAAAATTCAACCACATGTATATTTGTAAAACATAAAAGTAAAATTATTACAGTTGTGCAAATCAAAAATAACCGTTTTGTTTGGAACCGATATTGTTGTATTAGCGATTTGAGTTTGAGTATTCGCTGAGATTACGGCTTCCATACTTGTGGATTGTGACGGGAGGATAGTAAAAGTAGGTGACTCAGCGCATTCGTGACTCTGGAAGTAGACGGGCGAAATCAAAGATCTGAGGTCTGTTTCAAGCTTATGGTCTCTACTATACGCTTACAGATTTTAGATTTATTTTGGATCGAATCCTCAATATATCTTTCCGCAACCGTATTCCACCTCCATCCGCCGTGTCGTTTTAATGTAGTGAGGTCGGCTCCTGAATCAGCCAAAAGCGTGGCCGAAGTTAGCCGAAAGAAAATGTCCAGTTTATAAATAAATGAAAAAAACCGGCCAAGTGCGTGTCGTGCCACACGCAGTGTAAGGGTTCCGAAGTTGCATAATAATGCGGACTAAGAAGGTTTTTTGTTGTTACATGAACATTAAAACGGTATCTGCGGCTCACAACTTCTAAAAACGGGCCCACATAGAGCGATGGTAACTAAAGAAGGAGTTTTAAAATCCAACTTCGCAAGTGAAGTTAGGAAAAATATTATCTATTTGAGTACCACCGCCGGTAGAGGCAAGCGTTTGTAATAAAGATTTATAACCAGCGTCACTTAATAATTTCAATACTGCAGTATTGCCGTTACGGAGATAGTCTTCGTTAAAATCTCCAAATATTTACAAACCGAAAACTAATATTTTAGTATGAGTATTTACAAACAACCTACTCAACTACTTTACAAAAAGTAAAATCAAATTATTCAATAATAAGAACAAACAACCAACGTAAATAAGCTGCAATAAATAATCTATATGAACTACGTTAGAGCCACGGGGAATGGTTGGTTCGTTCCTGGATCCTCCCACGCACGTTCCTTGGTTCTTTCTCTTTCGGAATTCGTTTCGTTACCGAAAGTAATATCTAAGTAATTTTTCAATGGCACTTGTACAAAACTTTTACTGTTCCAAATACATTTTTTTAAGTTGGTCGACTATTTATTACTCGTAAACTTGTAAAGCCTACTTAGCTGTGATAGTTTTCCTTACATTAATTTCGTTATATATACTTCTCCCGTGAATTTTTCACATAGCCAAAAGTAACCATTTCGCTGGCAGGGTCCCTCCCTTTTGACTCTAACAAAAATTTTCAATTTATAAAAATGGTTTTAAGAGACCATGGGAAAAAGAGAGAAAGACAAAAAACACCTCCACTTAACGTCTATTGGGAAGTGGACGTTTTGGGAAGTGTTCGTTTTGAACCTAAAGGCAATCAAAAAGAAAAATATTTTTCTTGATTTTATTTTACGACTTTGTCGGAATTATTAAAATGTATATCAATGGATAAACCCCCCTAAATAAGCAAATACAGCTCCTATAGATAAAACAATGAAAAAAAACCTTTTTTGTAAAAAAATACTACTGACTTCCAAATAAAAAACTACAAAGTGAAAAATAACTTTATTTTTGGAAGTCGGAGTCCATTATGCAAAAAAATGGTACCTACCAAAGACACCGAATTCCAAAAATGAAGTTATTTTTCACTTTGTAGTTTTTTATTTGGAAGTCGGTAGTATTCTTTTACAAAAAAGTCTTTTATTTTTTCACTTTTAGTTGTACCTACCTAATAGGAAAGTTGTTTAGTAAGGTACCTATAACGCCAGAATAGGTTACCCGAATATCATGAAACTTGAACATAACCGGTGAAATGAGAGACCTGCGTACCCTTTAAGAGCATACTGGCGTGATGTTATGTTATGAAATGGTATAAACAATGAACAGACATGCGATTGCAGCAATCCCGAGAGGTTTGCCGTTATTTATTGAAGAGTTCGTAGTATATCTTCGAAGTTCTTAATTAGCTCTTCACCAAATTAAAAAGGGACCAATTTGGGAGCATACTCTTTCAAACAAAAAAATAATTTTCAAAATCGGTCTCCAAATGACGGAGATATCGGTGAACATACATAAAAAAAAAAAACATACATGAAGTCCAATATAGAACCTCCTACTTTTTGGTAAGTCGGTTAAAAATGAGATACTTGCCAAATTATAGCTCAGAGACACTTAGTACATGTCTCTGAGCTAAGCTGCGGACGGACAGGCGGACAGAGCGAAACTATAAGGATTCCTTGTTGACTTCGGAACCCTAAAAAGGAAAAGGTTTGGTTACCCGAAAATGTTTACTAAAAGCTCTGCAATTTCTAAAATTATGTTATTGATTATTTAAGTTCCAAGGAAAAAGAATCAGCCAAGTGCAGGTAGGACCATGCACAGTAGTCCACTAGTTCGTCTATAATGTGCATGTCCTTATACATATTATAGACTAATCGTCTGCAGAATTACCTACATCTGCACATAAAATAAAATAGTAAAATTTCATTTAAAAGAAGAAATAAAAGATAAAATAATGCGAATTTATTAAAAGAATATCCATTTAATCCACGGCCAACAGTCGTACTTGCGGCCTTTACGTGTACAGGAGGTAAAGAAAAATAATTATTTTATTTTACTACTTAGTTGGCGTGATTAATATGTATATCAATGTCAAGTTATAGCTTTCTAGTACTAAGAGTCTCTGAGATAAGCTGTGGGCAGACTGTTGACTACGGAACCCTAAAAAATACACGGTAACAGGACAGATCAGGACAAGGTAGTAAAAGCATATGAACAAAGGCGAGACTATCAGATAAGATAAGATAAGGCGAGCCTAACTCTGAACTAGACAAATCTTACAGAAAACCTCAGTAGGTACGATATAGTTTTGCAAAAGACGTAAACAAATAAGTGTAATGTGTTTAAGTACCTTTTGGAGGCCCTGGGCGTCTAAAGCGTTTTGGTCAGTAAAAGTCTGACACGCCGTCTCGTTTCACCCAGAGCTTGATGAGTCATTGGATGATATGCCAAAACAAAAAAACAAAAAATAGTGTCTTTCTAAAGCCCGATATTTTGCTTGCCAAAACATGAACCACACATTTTAGGGCTCCAAGTGTCCTTACACCTGAACTTTAGAAGAAAAATAATGAATTCTACCGATGCTGCAGTTTACGTAGCCACCTGATCATCATCATCATTATATGAGCCGAAAGACCTCCATTCTTTAGATTCCCGCAGCTTTAACCAGGTTGTCGGTTCACCTAGAAGCCTTCCAACGCCATCTCATGTAACCACCACTGGGCTAAAACTATCTAAAGAGTTTGAAAAGAAGCTCGACATAAGTTTTTAAACTGTCATGGTCACTAACACTAACTATTGCGATCACGTTTCTAATATAGTGAAAGCAATATTCTAGTGACTGGCTGATTTCTGCACAGATGCTTGCCCTACCAATATTATGTAGGTGGGGCAAACTTTTTCATAGCTTTGATATATGAGTGTCCCATAAAATATGGAGAAATAATTTGAAATTAGAATAAGAATCTTTATTTGTAAACATAGGTAGTTACACGGTGTGCGGGATAGAAAGAAAAGAAAGAAAGAAAACATTTTTATTTGTGACCCGCACAGGAGACACGAGATAAGAAAAACACAAACAATAATAAAAAATAAATAAAAATAAATGGGATGGGATGGGGATGGGATGCTACAATACTAGTTAGATTCTCTATGTTTTGCCGCGAAGCGTACAAATATTATCACATATAAATACATTAATTTATATTCAAGTAATCAGCAAGTGCTCCATGAAGTTATTTTTAATTATAATAAGAGCTGGACTTTTAGAGTACTATTTATACATAATTATTTAGAAAAACATTAAATAAAAATATAAATTGTATCAATTAATCAAAGAAATATTAAAAATTCGAAATCAAATAATGAATTATCTATTAATTAAAACGAATAATAATATAATTAAAGATTAGATGTCAAGTAATAATGAATAAGTATAAGTATTATCATTAAGTACCCAACTGTATGTCAAAATTATCTTGCAATTAAGTAAAAAACAATTAAACAGAGGTCAATATAAAAATATCACTAAAGTTAGATGGCAAATAATAAAATTATCAAATAATAGCAAAAAAAAATATTATTAAAAACTTTGATGTCAAGTAATAAAGTAACAACAGTTAAACAGAGGTCAATAAAATAAAATAAAAAATACTACAAATGTCAAAGATGAAATCTTATTTTGTCAATATAGTTATATAAGTATTATCAATACGCAACTGGATGTCAAAACAATAATACAATTAAACAGACAAGTCAATAATTGTGAAATTATAGTGATATTCTATCCTTCAGAAATTCAGTAACATTATAATAAGATCTACTTACAAGAAAGTTCTTTAAATGTTTTTTGAATAGGTGAATATTCAATAATTTAATTGACTCTGGTAGTTGGCGCCATGCAAAAAACACTATTATGCGTCAGAGCTGTCTTGGACGGTCTCGAACACAACATATTAACGGTTCGTCGAATCCGGTCATTTCTATCCGACAGCTTGGGAAATCGATATCGATTAGAATCGGGATATTTACCATGTTTACTGTTTGTTGCGAGTTTCCGATATTTCGGCACCGAAACATCAAAATACACGCACCGAAATATCGGAAACTCCCAACAAACAGTAAACATGGTAATCCCGTTTCCAATGTTAATTTTAGCTCGACATATCATTATAGAAATGAAAAATATTAGTCGACACAGACACAACACATGTGATTGTTCCTAAATTACCCAAGTTTGATAACATTTTGGGGGTAGGTGGAACAGGGTATAAAGTCCCACAATCCTCCATAGAAAAGAGGGGATCCTCCGACCAGACGGGTGTTGCGTCTGGTCCGGGCAACTGCCCAACGGTCATTGTCTGGCTGTTTTTGTGTTCAGATCGCGCCGAAATCTTTGCTTGCGCGATGCAGGCTTTGTGTGACGTCATGTCATTAGTTCGTAAGTGGCGGAGTTGGAGCCGCTACAACAATTTAGTTCCAACATTTAGCGTTGAAGTCCCACCCCTTTGGGTAGGAACAGTGGTCGGCCTTCCGCACTGCTCTGTAAGATTCGTCTCCTGACTTGGTCATCATCCCACCGATTATGATGTAAACCCCAAAAGAAAACTGTACAAAAACAACAAACGATAAACAAATTAACGACCAGGCCAGGCCAGTATGTTAATAACCTTATAATTTGTTATTAGATCAAAAGAGAGAGACCCGTTTAATTTGTTTCTTTTATTTGAAAATTTAGTTTCTTATTACTTAGTGTTTTCCTATTGCATAATATGTCGCAAATGACTTACGTTTTGACATCATCACTACACTACTTGTCTAGTCATCTGGTTTGAAGAATAGTGATATCAATAATGAACAATTTTGTTGTCGTAACGTTACGAAGCTTTAATACAAAGTCATAGTCAAAGTCATAACGTTTATTGCGAACTAAGTGTATAATGTTGGTGTTATGTTATGTTTGTACTTATGACTAAGCAGCAGCTGTACATGAAGTACAGTGTGTATGTATGGTCATTATAAGTCTTTGACCTCTGATTTAGTTTTGGGAAATACCAAATTCACGTACTTTAAAGAACAAAAAACTGACTTGTAATTAAATGTTATTTCTTAACCAATTTACTTAGCAATTTAGAAATTAAGTCTAGGATCCAAAAATGAGGTATGTTTATAGACAGTTAGACCGCCGAGTCGGCCACATGGTTGATGAATACCAACGGGAATTAATTGCTCATTCTTTTAGGCGCTTTGGCTAAATATGTAGCTCATCATCATCATCAACAGCCTTTTTCTAAATGTTCCCACTACTGGGACTCAGGCCACATATCATAAAGAGGGAGTGGGCTATAATCCACCACGCGGGCCCAATGCGTATTGGTATATATTACCAATACGCATTGGGCCCGCGTGTCTTCGAATTTTTGATTCTAGGACATGCCGGTTTCCCCACGATGTTTTCCTTCACAGTTTTGAGAGTAATGGCGTTGAAATAAATTACAAAAAAAGTAATGCACTTGCTCGGGTTCGAGCCACTGCGCAACCACTGCTCGTAATATGTAGCTCAGTTGAAATCAATATAGTTAACTCTAGCATTGGTTGTCATTGCATTGAAGTTCATGCATGTGTTTCAGTCCGTGGATGTGTGTTCACACATTAGGTACACACCGGGACCCCTTCGTGTCCCGGAAAGTATAATATTATAATAATTTATTCATTCATCAAGCCATACAAAAAGTTTACATATAATACTGACTTCTAAACTAGGCAGATGCCTGTATCTTAGAAGTCAGTAAAATGTAAAAACTATGTGTGCTAAGCTGTTGGTTCTAGCTGTCACTTGTAGACCTTTGTCAGATGTTACAGGCAGTCGAGAGTTATAAAGTCAGACAACCGGTCTTGCGAAGGGGTTTTTGTTTTATTATTCACGTTGGCTGGCGTTTGACCACTATCTCGCCTGATTATAAGCGATGATTTGGGCTACGGTGAATCACGCTTGCCTAGAAGTAACTTATTCACTCTAGACTTAAAGACCCTAGGTTGTATCTATCAGGAAACAGGTATCGGCAGGGAATTCCGCTCCTTACCTATCATTGTATTATAATATTTTTGTATGTATCGAATAAACTTAAAAACCGGGCAAGCACGAAGGGTTCCGTACCATTATCGCAAAAAACGGCAAAAAAATCACGTTTGTTGTATGGGAGCCCTACTTAAATATTTATTTTATTCTGTTTTTAGTATTTGTTGTTATAGCGGCAACAGAAATACATCAGAAATTTCAACTGTATAGCTATCACGGTTCATGAGATACAGCCTGGTGACAGACAGACAGACAGACAGACAGACGGACCGCGAAGTCTCAGTAATAGGGTCCCGTTTTTACCCTTTGGGTACGGAACCCTAAAAACTACTAGACCGATTTCAAAAATTCTTTCACCATATAAGTTTTTAAACTGTCATGGTCACTAACACTAACATTAGAAACGGGATATTTACCATGTTTACTGTTTTTTGTGAGTTCCCGATATTTCGGTGCTGTTGCAAGCACCATGATCACGGATAAACTGAAAAGTCATTGCGGGTGGGTGTTTATGAGGAGACATATCGGTCTACCCTCTTTCTTGTTCGTTTTTTGCACTCGGTACCGCTACCACTGTCACTCACAACTCGATTCTGCTCCCGACACACGAAACTCACTGTGTCCGCTCGCGAACTTTTTTCCGCACTTTTTCGGGTTTTACACAGCTGAACCACTGGATTCCAAGCTCTCGACAGTTGAAACCCATCCTCCCGGTTGAAATTCTTACATTTAGTAATCTCTATAGCTTCCCTCACCAGTCTAGGGATATAGTGGCGTTCTGTCGAAATGACCTGAGGGTTATGTAACTCAATCCAGTGGTTCAATCCTGATTCCAAAAGATGTTGAGCTATGGCCGATTTTTGGGTGTCATTGTTCTTTACCGCCCTGATATGCTCTGAAATTCGACAAGCAACCGTACGCTTCGTCTGACCGATGTATGACTTGCCACAACTACAATCTACTTTATAAACACCGGGCTTTTCCAGCGGAAAGTTGTCCTTCGGCGAACGCAGCATCTGTGACACTTTTCTGAAAGGAGTGAAGACAGTCTTTACGGCGTATTTCCGAAGAATGTTAGCAACCTTATCTGTCACTCCCCTCACGTACGGTAAAAATGCTGGCTGCCTCTCAACCTCGCACTTCCGATGCTTACAACCAGTTTTTTGATTAGGTTGTGCAGTCTTCCCCGTATATCCGTTACTCTGTAGGACCCTCTGCACATGTGTTAGCTCAGCACGTAAATGTTCCTCGTCGCATAGATCATATGCGCGGTTGGTAAGTGAAGTCACTACAGAGTTCAGTTGTCGAGGATGGTGGTGAGAATCAGCGTGCAGATATCGATCCGTGTGAGTCAATTTTCTATACACTGTGTGACTCAAAGAACCGTCAGCACGGACCCCTATTTTCACGTCCAAGAAAGGAATTTGCCTCTCATTTTCCATCTCGTAGGTAAATTTGATTTTACTATGTATGCTATTAAGGTGTGCCAAGCATAATTCTACCTCATGTTGGTCTCCTTCAATGATGCCAAAAACGTCATCAACATACCTTTTCCATAGTTTGATAGGTGTAGGGGCAGTGGAGACCGCCAACTCTTCAAAATGTTCCATCCAAATGTTGGCCACCACTGGAGCCACCGGACTACCCATCGCTACACCATCAATCTGCAGGTAGTATTGACCTTGGTATATGAAGTAACTGGTAGATAAACAGTGATGAAGTAATTTCACGTATTCTACAGGGATGTTATTTTCTTGCAATTTCATCTCAATCACCTCCATGCAGTCCGCCACTGGTACATTGGTAAATAAGGACTCAACATCGAAGCTGACCATTACGTCATTAGCTTGGAGATTGATGGATTGCAAGATGTCAATGAAATGTCGAGAGTCCTTTACATAAGATGTTGAATGTCCAACCAATGGTTGAAGAACAGAAGCTACGTGTTTCGCTAGGTAGTATGTGGGCGAGTCAATCTGACTGACTATGGGTCGTAGCGGAACATTTTGCTTGTGCACTTTAGGCAAGCCATATAGTTTTGGGGGCTGTATATTTCTTGGACGGAGCAAGTACTTAGCTGTATCATCCGTGATAATATGTTGATACTCCTTTATTATTTTACGTGTACTGCGGTTCACTCGTGCTGTCGGGTTGTAGTTCACTTCCTTGTAGGTGTTCACATCACTCAATAAGTTCCGGATCTTATTATCATACTCAGTAACGTTCATAACCACAGTAGCATTACCTTTGTCCGCTTTAAGTACAAGTACGTTCTCATCCTTGCGGAGGTCACGTAGTGCGGCCAACTCTTCAGCAGTGATATTAGATGTTGGAGGTTTAGCGTGACGTAACGCTACGGCGGTATCCTGCCTCAGCACCTCGGCATCACTCGCGGGTATCATATTACGTCTTATCGCTTCCTCTACACCCCCAATCACCTGTTCGTAAGGTATGCGTTTAGGAGTAGGAGCAAAATTCAACCCTTTCTCAAGGACCCTAAAAGCACTCTGCGATAATTCCTCGCCAGACAAATTGACAACCGTTCGAGAATAATGTGAGTTATCATTGTAGGGGCTCACCGGTTTTTGTTTTTGAATTAGTGATTCATATTTTTGTTTCTTTGTCAATGCACCAATCTCTCGTGAACGTTCTGCTTGTAAGTAAGTAATACGATCACAAACATCGAAATCACTAGCTGTCAACAAAGCACTGCATTCAAGATGTAAACAATATAACTCACGGCGGATCACATCCAAATGATATCTGGTATTGCGGATAACCTTACGCAACAATTTAACACTCGCGTTACGTAGAATGCTCGCGGAGCCGTGGATGTCCTGACGAGGTTTCAGTCTCACACACACTGGGATAACATTCGCATCCCTGCATTTTATCAGAAAAGTCAAGGACTCCTCCAAACAACCACACTTTTTCCGCGCGCGTTCTAGATGTTTCACTAGTTTTACACCATCCGGCCCGTACCGGTTCGCGATATAAGTTTTTAAACTGTCATGGTCACTAACACTAACATTAGAAACGGGATATTTACCATGTTTACTGTTTTTTGTGAGTTCCCGATATTTCGGTGCTGTTGCAAGCACCATGATCACGGATAAACTGAAAAGTCATTGCGGGTGGGTGTTTATGAGGAGACATATCGGTCTACCCTCTTTCTTGTTCGTTTTTTGCACTCGGTACCGCTACCACTGTCACTCACAACTCGATTCTGCTCCCGACACAGGAATCAGGATTGAACCACTGGATTGAGTTACATAACCCTCAGGTCATTTCGACAGAACGCCACTATATCCCTAGACTGGTGAGGGAAGCTATAGAGATTACTAAATGTAAGAATTTCAACCGGGAGGATGGGTTTCAACTGTCGAGAGCTTGGAATCCAGTGGTTCAGCTGTGTAAAACCCGAAAAAGTGCGGAAAAAAGTTCGCGAGCGGACACAGTGAGTTTCGTGTGTCGGGAGCAGAATCGAGTTGTGAGTGACAGTGGTAGCGGTACCGAGTGCAAAAAACGAACAAGAAAGAGGGTAGACCGATATGTCTCCTCATAAACACCCACCCGCAATGACTTTTCAGTTTATCCGTGATCATGGTGCTTGCAACAGCACCGAAATATCGGGAACTCACAAAAAACAGTAAACATGGTAAATATCCCGTTTCTAATGTTAATTCTTTCACCGTTGGGAAGCTACACTATCCCCGGGTGCCATAGGCTATTTTTTTCTCCCTGTATTCCTACGGGAACGAGAACTACGCGGGAGAAACCGCGAGGCGTCCGCTAGTAAATAATAAAACTTTAAACCGACTACGGTTTTATTTTCCTATATTACCTACCCGGGCCATAATAACGAATCGATTGATACCTTATTCATCAAAATCGGATAAATAGTTTAGGCGATACGGAAGAACATACGTAAATACAAACACATACATACATAGACTGTTAAAATCATAACACTTTCTTTTGGCTTCGCCGTAGTCGGGTAAAAACGGCTAGGAAGATTGATTTATTGTTTTTATTACAAACTATTTTAACCTTTTCGTATGTGTGTCCTGCAACTAGTAATCTATTTTTCAAGCACTTCCTGTCATCCGATTAAGCTGAAACTTGGTGTACTTATATAACTTTGGATCATCATCATGATATCAGCGAAAGACGAAAGACGTCCACTGCTGGACATAGGCCACCCCCAAGCGTCGCCACATTGACCGGTCCCGTGCGTCTCACAACCAGAGTAACTTTGGATACATTAAAAAAATATGGTATGAGCTGGTCTCATGATGGAGCCGGAAGGTGGCCACAGCAACTCCTTAACCAGACAAGATAGCACCATCGTGTTTGGGCTCATTGGATATTTGATATTACATTTAGTACCTTTCAGTTTATAAAGTTTGTTTTAAAAAGATGTTTTACTCAATTCTTATTCCTTGTTAGCAGGTTCTTAAGCAAACTTGAATTCAATCAAAAAAATCGCACATTCCGCTGACATTTTCATTGCGATAACAGGTTGATATCAAATTACTATCGATTTCTGGTATCGAGTCAAACAACTTTTTTTTTTCTTGAATATCTACAAGAATCAGAACAGGTTTCACCTACTAATTACTTATTTCTCAGTCGGATTAAAACACATAACAAAATTACTCACTAATAAAATTATTATCTTCTATGAAAATCTTTTACCGGTTTATACGTGTAACAGAGTAAACGAAGGGATCGTTGTGATTCGTTGTGACACGTTGTATATTACTTGAAAACGAGGTAGAAAGATTTACACTTTTGCACGTTAATTTATTACCCGACTGCCGAAGGTCGGTAATGTCCATCGTCATGCGTTAACGCTGTGACTGATGTGTTGCGTCGGGGGATGGAGTACTATATTCCATTCTCTGACGTAGCAATGTCTAACGTCGACCGACCATGGTTTGGAGCTGAGTGTAACCACGCCAACGCGGTAAAACACAAGGCATACCAGCCATGGGTCGACGCTCGAACGTGCAAGGCAAATGACGTGAGTCAGAAGAAGAGAACCTTGAACCACGGCTGCCAAGCCGTGTTGAAGTCCTGCAAAAAGGGTGATGCGAAGAGCATGGTTTGACCACATTAGCAGAATAGGGGACAAACTTGATCATACCCAGCAGGTAGCAAAGCGTTTTGGTCCCTGGCTAAGTCAGTCAAATCAAATTTCTGTTGCCCCTCACTACCACCACTGCTGAAACCTGACGGGTCATTGGCCCACTCCGCGGAGGACAAGGCAAACTTGTTTGCCTCCCTTTTTGCGGAATCTTCGCGTCTTAACTCTGATGGCCGCGCAGCCTCCTCCTTCTCCTGATGGATGTGTGACGAGTATGTCGAACATTCGCATCCATCAGAGAGAGGTCTGTAGGGTGTTGCGTAGCCTTGATGTGAGCAAAGTGAGTGACCCCGACGGGATACCGGCAATTGTACTTAAAACCTGTGCGCCTGAATTGTCTCCGATCTTGACACGCCTACTACGATAACTGGATAATTCAAGTTTTTGGTCACATCAAACACATAAGAATCACCCGCTACATTAAATAACGTTCTTTAATTTACAGTCAATGTCCTTTAGTATGGCAAAGGCTGATGTGGAATTCTGTTATAAGTTACACACCTATCATTATCATTTGGAGTTAATCTCGCCTTTTTACATGCATATTGTTTTTACCGACTTCAAAAAAAGGAGATAGGTAACCAATTATTCGAGTATGTATGTCATATTGTTGGAATTGCACAATATTCACTTATGTTACTCTATATGGGCTTCTAAACAGGTGTGCCAAATTTCATAAGTATATTTTTATTTGTATGTTTGTCCACGCATTTCTCTGAAACTACTTATCGGATCATGACCATTCTTTTTTTATTGGATTAAGTATCTATCAAATTAGGGAACAGTACAAGTTTGTACTTTGTATAAATCAATTATCTTGGTGTACAATAAAGAATAAAGAAACTGTTATTCAAATGACTAATGTCATTATCACCGTATGATAACTCTGGGATACAACATTCTCAACAGGCATACTACGGGGTCAAAAAATCATCAACGTAAAATAAATAGAATCTACTATCCTACATTGATTAAAGATCATAGAAATAAAGACTGAAAATCTAGACACACACGGTACTCAGTGCCCTGAATACCGGGTCACTAAATCATTCCGAAGCAATAAGGTCGATATTAGGACTATGAGAACCCTAACTCCCTAACAGTTATTACACTACCCTAAATTAGGGTTTAGAGCCCTGAATACCGTGTAGTGTAATAAGCCCTATAGACATAAACAATGCTTCCAATGAATTCCACAACAACTTCAATAAAAAATAACACTAAAGAAATGAAAAGTAGGCGGTAGTTTCTTATGGAGAGGTATGGACAATAAAACTCTAACTTCCACACCCATTTCAAATAACTTCTTGAATATTTTGAATGTAAAGATGAAGTTATTAGAATTAAATTACTATTGTACAATAGGTACCACGCATAACAAGCAACAAACAGCAACAGGGGCATTAAGTATATGTTGTTATATAGGTACGTACAACATGGTGCTCACCTATTTTATTATATCATTATTATTCTCAGCAGATTCAGAAACATAACATTAAAGTTAAAAAAATATAGAATAAATATAATAAACATTTATCTAATATTGATGTAATTAGATTAAAGAAATTCCAACAATTCGCAATCAAATTAGATGACCTCTTGAATTCTTACGTGTCTCTAAAACATACCTACGTCTTTTGTTCCTTTTCCTATCATAATTGATTAGCTGCCGTTCGTTCGTGCCGTTCTACCGTCGCATGAGCATGCAAATAATATTCAATTTGAAAATTAAATCAAATAAAAAAATACAATACGAATAAAGATAAATGTCAAATAAATGTTATGTTTAAATGTCAGACTGGTTACGCTAGTTAAATTTATCACAATGATGTCAAAACAAAATAATAAGTAGGTATGTCAATCAGCATACTTGGTAGCAGCTATAACAACAATAAAATAATTCAAACAGTCAACGATTTGTCATTAAGGAAGTCGTCAACTTTGTAATAACATTTCTCAATTAATATTTCGGTTAGCGACCTTTTAAATTTTATTCCAGTCATATTTTTTATTACATTAGGCACTTTATTATAAATGCGCGGGGCAATACCAAAAAAACTTTTCTGCATTAGCGCAGTTTTACATTTCACATGACACATGGTTTAGATATTGAGTCCGTATTGGATTTCTTCTAACTTCCGACAGTTTCTTCAATAATTTTGGATTGTTTTTTACAAACAAAGCTGTTTCCAAAATATATAAGGACAGAAAAGTTAAAATTTTTAAAGATTTAAAATAGGGAAGACAGCTATCTGTTAGTTTTAGACTTAACATTGACCTTATACATCTCTTCTGCACCCTAAATACCAGTTCCTTATCGGTAGACTGCCCCCAGAAAATAATTAAATTAATATAAATTATACGAGTAGCCTATGAATTATTCTGATGTATAGTAAGTAAGTAAGTATGTTCTGTATATTATTCTATGTATGTATATATATGTCCAGGCTGCTCGTCTGTGGAATGTATTGCCTGTCTTTAAAAGACTTGTAAGAGACCATTACTTGTCTCTGTGATCCTGTTATTGTTTAAGCTGTATTGTTAACCCCCGACGAAAAAAGTGGGGTGTTATAAGTTTAACGTGTGTTGCTGTGTATCTGTGTGTCTGTCTGTGGCATCATAGTTCCTAGACGGATGAACCGATTTTGATTTAGTTTTTTTTTTTTGTTTAAAAGGCGATTTTGTCGAGAGTGTTCTTTGATAATAATCGGTTAAGATGTTCAAAAGTTATGGGCGTTTTACTGTTTGAATCGGGGTGTTTCCGCAAGATATCGTGTCCATAATAACATGTTCGATAGATTTTTGATCGAAGCCTGTCTATTACTAGATAAATTTGGCAGTTTAAAAAGTGTGAAATACAAAAAACGTGGTCCGGGGTTTTGAAAATTTTTAATTTTTCCTTTTTTTCTTGTTTGTATATTCAGATGCATGTATATATTTATGTATATATTTTACTATCTTGTTCTTAGTACCTAATTGGTAAAACTAATTGTTTGACTTAAAAATTTCCTCCAAGCGCAACCCCATATTGTGTCCAGGCTATAACTTTCCATTCTAGGTTGACTGGAAGAGATTGAAGAACGCGATAAAGCCGCCTGTTGTATGTTTGTTTAAATTTTAAGGTTTCTTTATGTATTCCTTTGTCTTGGTGTACAATAAAGTATATATAAAAAAACCGGCCAAGTGCGTGTCGGGCCACGCGCAGTTATAGGGTTCCGAAGTTGCATAATAATTTGGACTAAGAAGAGGGTTTTGTTGTTGTTACATGAAAATTAATAATTAAAATTATTTATTTGTGCCGCTGTAAACTTGTAAAGCCTTCTTATCTGTGATAGTTTTCCTTTTAATTTCGTTATATTTACTACTGCCGTGATTTTTTTCACATAACCAAAAGCAACCATTTCGCTGGCAGGGCGGGGGAGGGAGGGGGGCTCTAACATATATTTGCAATTTAAAGCTTAATTATATGCAAATGGACCTCTGACTCGAAAAATGGTTTTTAAAAACCCATAATATTTTTGAAAGGCCAAACCAACGATAGACCACACACCATGGGAACACACCATAGGATAGACGAGAAAAAAAACATCTCCATTTTACGTCTATAGGAGGAACCCCATTGTAATAAATTATTTGAATTTGGGTTTGAAATTTATATGACTGGGCCCAGAGTGAGGCCTAGGGTCCCACCGCCCAAGACCCGAAAGGGGTTTACCACTATGATTTTTGAACTTGTTGTGCTCGTTCTCTTGCCGCCCAATTTTTCTTCATTCTTAGCCTTTTCAGTATGCATATTATGTCCAACAAAGTCACTCCTATTTCTGTAAAAATAGTCAAAAGAAAAACTAACTCATTCAAGACGAATACTTATATTTTCAAACTCCATTCGCTTGCATTCTGAGTTACAATTATTTCTGTGTGAATAGACAAAATAAAATCTGTCTCATCCTAGGCGGGTACTAACATTTTATCACCTTTTTTCTTAAGACGACGACGTTGAGAGAACAAAACGCTCACTCGTTTCACACCCGCGCGGCCCAAAATTTAGTAGTTTATTGTACTTTCCTTATTATTCTACGACTTTAAAAAAAAAAGCCTCAGATCAAAATGTAGATAATTAAATTGTCTTTGAGATGGTGTTGATTTTATTAAAATACGCCCAGCGGTTTTGGTGCGATTGTCGTGACTCGTGTTTTTGTCCATTTTAGACATAACTTTACAAATTTATTACACTATGTTATACGAATAAAAAAAAAATTGCTTAGATCAAATTATTAAGAAAATGGGCTAATATAACATATATATTTTTTTCCAAAAAACTACGTTCTATGTTCGACTTCATGTATGTTTAGTTTTTTTTCTCTGTTATCTCCGTCAATTGTGGATCGATTTTGAAAATTCTGTTTGAAAGAGTATGTTTTGAAATTGGTCCCATTTTATTTTGGTGAAGATCTGATGAAGAACATCGGAGATATACAACAGAACTCTTCAATAAATAACGGCAAACCTCTTGGGATTGCTGCAATCGCGTGTCTGTTTATTGTCTATACCATTTCATAAGATAACATCACGCCAGTACGCTCTAAAAGGTTACGCAGATGAGTACAGTTCACCTTGGTACATTATTATTTCACCGGTAGGGTTCAGTTTCATGATATTCTGGCATTATAGGTACCTTACTTAACTCTTGCTTATTAGACGGGTACAACTAAAAAGTAAAATATAAAAACTTTACCAAAAAAATACTACCGACTTCTGTCTTTGGTAGGTACCATTTTTTGCGTTATAGACACCGACTTCAAAAAATAAAGTTATTTTCACTTTGTAGTTTTCTTATTTGGAAGTCGGTAGTATTTTTAACCGACTTACTAAAAAGGAGGAGGTTCTATGTTCGACATTATGTTTGTTTTTTTGAAAAACCGTTGTTTTGAGTCTGTCTAATCTGTCACAGCTTCTTTTTCCAGAGACTCCAGACAAGTGAGTTCGATGTCAGCAAAGGCGACAGTCGAAGTGTCAAAATGTAAGGGATTGATCATTTCATTTACGAAATAAAGCTTTTGGATAAGTATGACGAAAAAAATATTCATAAAGATAACATCCACCTATAACCATCCATGTTCATCCATGTTTTGTTTTGCAAATTTCCGATATAAGGGGCAGCTTATCTCCGAAGTTTGCAAAACGAAACATCTACAAAAAAAATCGTGATGGAGTTTTATGCGCATATTTATTAGGTACAAGAAAAATCAAACTATGTGTCTGGCACAGTTTTTTTACTCATCATCAAATATACCTTAGGTATAACCACGGGGTCTCATTGCTAAGAAAGAAAATGTGGTTCAAATAAATCTCACTAGATGGCGCGACGTGTACATAATTGTGTGTAAAATTAATATTTTCTGGAATTGAACATAAACATTGTATGTTCTTGTTTAATCAACTCTACTAAGTACAAAATTATGGAATATTGGGCTCTTAATTCACATTTCAAAGATTATTTGACCGGATCATTTAAAATTGATGATAATAGATGGCGCATTTTTAAATTTCTGAGGCATTCCACTCGATTATTAAAATTTGCATTGTAACACATTTTGGTGCAAATAAAACTGTAAATACGTGCAAAAAAATACTATAAAACGAACCGTTACTGTATTTAAAGAAAAAAATATTCACGAACATAGTAAACCCTTTTTACTTGCAAGTCGCTGCTAACACCATCTATTGCCGTGAAATGGGATCGAACGTGATTGAAGTACTTACAAAAATTGCAAGAATAAGCAGATGAAAAACGCTATTTACGTCGGCACGGTTTCTTTGTATGGGATGAGGCATCTGTATGCTAGTATTATATTATCTGTGGTATAACTAATAAACTTTGAAGAAATAAGGTTATAGTTTAACAAGATAAAATAACAAATTTAAAAACCCCCATCAAAATTTTTATTTCATGCTTTTTAAACTACATATAATATACCTAGTAGCAGACACGCTTCAATCGAAACACGTTATATTGACACGATATCTTGCGAAAAAAACCAGATTCAAAGAGTAAAATGCGAATAACGTTTGAACGGCTAAACCGATTTTATTCAAACATAGCTAAGAACACTCTCAACAAAGTCACCTTTCAAACAAAAAAAAATTGAATCAAAATCAGTTCATCCGTTTAGGCGCTATGATGTCACAGACAGACACACAGATACAGAGCAACACACGTCAAACTTATACACAGATACTCTTTTTCCGTCGGGGGTTAAAAAATTACTGCCCACCAATGTACGAAACCCTCGATGAGCGAGTCCGATTCGCATATTGCCGGTTTGTTTCTTTGATTAATTCACAGTTACCATAGAGAAACAGGAAATAAGTTATTCCCCTATTATACTAGCAACAATTATTATGGGCGTGTTGTTTTCGTAAATTGCGTTCGTTGCCGCAAAAAAATTAACATACTATAAAGACAAGTTCAGTAACATAAAATTGTTGAACAACCAGTTGTGTTGTTTGTGATTCTATGACTAAGTTCAAGTTTAAAACTGTTAAGTAAACAAGTTTTTTACGTAAACATGCGTCACTAACGGATGGGTTTTCACTATAAACGTTATTTGCATATAGATATATACACGTCATAAAAATAAGTTGTTAATTTGCATAGGAGATGGCTCTCCGTTATTACATTGTTCGCCTAAGACAGCCATGCCATGTAAATTATATCCTAAATTTTAAATGATGAATACATTCAACCTAAATTTAAATCAAATCTAACAGAACCTGATGGAGAGAGCTCGTGAGATAAGCTTCAAAAGCACCAGCGATTGGACAAAATGCATCGTTAGTTTTTTTTTTATTGTTGATAGGCTTGCGCTTGACCACTATCTCACCTCGTTCGAGGAAAACGAAGAACACACCACTTGATATATTCAAATCCAAATAATGTTATTATTCATTTCATCAGGTGGTTTCATTTTATAGGTTATTTTTTTTTTGGACTTATTCTCCTGTTAGGGGTTGATTTTCGAAAGCCCAATACAATTTATATATATATATATATTATACAAATACAACAAATGGGGTAAAAGTCGCCAAGTTGTCACGCTTTTTGAAGTCTTAGTACAAAAATAAAATTAATTTAAAAAATCAAGAAACCCGACTGCTTAAGAAGCGAACTAAAAAGACGTAAACAAGAAGAAAATCATGCTGTGCAGTCGGAGGATACATATTCGCGAGCTAGCTGAACAAAACCAGATGTATCCTCCGACTGCAAAGCATGATTTTCTTCTTGTTTACGTCTTTTTAGTTCGCTTCTTAAGCAGTCGGGTTTTTGTTTTTTTTAATTAACTTAATTTTATTTATAACTTTTTAGTTACTTTTTTTTTCGAATTTTCTGAATTGTTCTATGTACCAAACATAGAAATATATAAGTGTTATATATTTTTGAAATCGCCTTGTAAAACCCATTATTTTGATACCCCCACGATGGGATAGGAACAAAAAAATAATTGGGCCCCCATAATATAGCACCCAAAAGCCGCCATTTTTCTATCTTACAATTATAATATAGCCAGTGACACTCGCAGGGTTCAGAAGAATCGATTGACGTAACGTAAATCATCAAAATCGGCCAACGCGTTTGGTCTCTGGATCGCCACATAGGAACAAACATACATACATACATACATACATAGCCTGATAACCACATTACCCTCCTTCGGCAGTCGGGTAAAAAGCAAAATACTTTATTTGTAATACTAAACTAAAATTTATGTAAAGTGAAAAATATTTACCTTAAATTACCTTAATATTTCCAGAGTATTAGCGATTTTTGCAGACCTCTATATTTTTTATCTATTCTACATAGGGGATAGCTATCTGATCCATGTATATTACGTTTAGGAAATATCGAGACCTCATCACCGAGAAACAGGACCTCTAACCCGCAAAAACTTTGATCGCATTTAGCCTTCCCATGCAATCGCACAGAGACATGAGATACGGTCAACTAAGTGGTAGTTGGAGTATCTTTCGATAGATTAATAAAATATCATGCGATTCATCCGCGGAACTAGAGTAATTACAATCGGGGCAATTATATTCCTGGGGCAACTATCCTGGTTTTATCCTACGTTAAGTTTTTTTTTGTCTGTTGTATTATTACTGAGTATTTTCAAACAAAATTTAGCTTCTTTTTTTACCTCTTGAATAAGTAATTTTGAAATGGTAGTTTGTCTTAGCGTATTCGTGCTAAGTTTTAAGAAAATCCGTTCATAAACACTTGATCATCCTATAGCTTCGATCTCCCAATGATTTAAGGGTGAATAACCCTTCTATTCCATATAAGGAATCTATTAGGCAGCTTGCTCGCATCAATATTCCTTTATTTTCATAATATCTAATCATTTGGTTGGCAGGTGCTAAACAGTTCAGATTTTTATTATGAATAATATAATCTATCATATTAAGAATATTAAGAAAGAAAGAAAAACACCATTCACGATGACACTGCTAACAATGACTGACGACAGGATGGGAACGGGGCGCTGGCGCAGCCAAGCTGGCGGTCTGGGGCGCTGCGACTATAGCTTCGACGCCTGACCTGACGAAGGCATCTCGGTGCCGCCCTGTCAACCGTTGCCGAAAGAAACAGAATGGCGCGGTGTCGCGTCGCTTCGGTAGCAGCCCCATCCTGACAGCACTTCGGCAACGAGATTTTCTTTCATTTACTTAAGAAGCTTAAGAAGTCTTTTTCGCTTCTGACAGATCATATAATGCTTCTGATACAGATTCTTTTCTATTTCTATTATTTCAAAGCGCCTGGAAAAAATGTAAAAAGCAAACCGTGGGTCTGCCACTTAAACAGTTTCAAAAAGAAACATAAAAAAAAGAAAGATTTATTCCGCGTCAACAAATATTATAAATGCGAATATTTATTTGGTTGTTACGCTTTCACGCTTAAACTGCTCGACCGATCATCATCAAATTTCGTGTACGTAAGGGATACAAGGGACGGAGGCTATAAATTATAACGATATTGAGGAAGTTATTATAAATGCGGGTGGGGCCGCAAGCCGCAACTAGTTTATAATCGCATACACGTGGTCCTGGTCAAGGGTACAGATAATAATTGCCTTTAAACTATAGGATACTAGCTATTGCCCGCGATTTCGTCTGCGTTGCTTTAGTACTTTGATGAATAGCCTATTTTTTATCGCGTCATAATATTATACTTCACACAGGACTTGAGAAATTATTAGTTCACCATACAAACTTCTAGCCTCCTGTCCACCCCCTAAAGATTGATTTCCGGGATAAATGTCCTTCCCAGGGTCTCAAACTATCTCCATACATTTCATTTCATCTAAAGTGCTCTAAAGATTTGCGAATTAAAATTGTCTAAACGTAATTGAAAATCATCTGTAATCCACCACGCGGGCCCAGTGCAGGTTGGTGTCACGTGTCTACGAATTGTTGGTTCTAAGACATGCCGGTTTCCTCAAGATGTTTTCTTTCACCGTTTTAAGAGCAGTGGTGATGAAATAATTTACACACAGTATAGCGCCTGCCTGGGTTCGAACCCACGACCTACACTTAACTTGTAAGTCGTGGCCGTTACCACTGGGCCACCACTGCTCTTGAGAAACTCTACTGGTTTCTAGGGTTCCTTATCCAAAGGGTAAAAACGGGACCCTATTACTAAGATTTCACGATCCGTCTGTCTGTCTGTCCGTCTGACACCAGGCTGTATCTCATGAACCGTGATAGCTAGACAGTTGAAATTTTCACAGATGATGTATTTCTGTTGCGGCTATAACAACAAATACTAAAAACAGAATAAAATTATTATTTAAGTGGGGCTCCCATACAACAAACGTGATATTTTTGCCGTTTTTTGCGATAGTGGTACGAAACCCTTCGTGCGCGAGTCCGACTCGCACTTTTTACAAGATTCATATTACATTGCATTCGTACGTGTGTTCGGCAACTAGTAATCGATTTTTCAAGCACTTCCTGGCATCCGATTAAGCTGAAACTTGGCATATTTATGTAGGTTTTAACATTTAAATAATATGGTATTATGGAGCTGGTCTCATGATGGAGCCGGAAGGTGGCCACAGCAACTCCTCAACCAGACAAGATAGCACCATCGTGTTCGGGCTCATTGGACGTTTACAAGATTTAGTACCATTCAGTTCAAAAATTGTTTAAATAAAATACCTGTCAAGTGCGAGTCGGACTCGCGCACCGAGGGTTCCGTACAAGCAGCTATATTCACCAACATAGTTAGGTAATTAGGTCAACGGGAACTACTATATAGGTTTTCGACCCAAAACCTATAGGGTACTTCCGGTTAATCTAGAATTGTCAATTTTGGTTAAAAGCAAGGTATTACAGCACAAGTAAAGGGAAAAATCCGGAAAATAAAACACGTTGAAAATTAAGGTAAATTTTGGTACTTACAAGTTTTCGCAAAAATCTAAATTTGCCCATATCTTTTTATCGTGTTGTTTCAGGACCGATTTTTATACACCTAATAGGGACTATATACCTCAGTATTTAGTATAAATTCAACTTGCTAGGTCCACTAGGTTCCTAAGAAAATCGGTGGTGACACACGAACAGACAGACGGACAAGAAAGTGATTTTATAAGAGTTCCTTTTTTACCTTTTAAGGTACGGAACCCTAAAAACAGTTATACTTAATATTATGTTTAATAATGCCAGATCAAATGATAAGCCTGCCTCCTTGATCTAGCAGTCGCAAGTGCTACTACTGAGCATAAGGTCCTTAGGTTCCATACACGGGTCCAGCAAAAACTTTTTGCGTTTTTCCATCGAGAATTTCTCAGTACTAGCCCGCGGTCTGGGTCCGTGCGCGGTCGATGTCATTACTCATTAGGCTCGCCCCATAATACATGTGACTTAAACATGACTGGCGAAATGTGTGTGTGTGTGTGGGTGTGTGTGTGTGTCGTATAAGTTCACCTCTGCTTAATCCTTCGACGAATACAGGCGTAATGATAGATGAAATGATGCTGGATCTGGCAGTCCCAGATAACTTTATAATGAATGTTTCTGCCGATTTAGATAAAGATAACCTTATGTCTTTATCCTGGTCCGTACATTACAAGAACCTAGTACACCTGCGTGCAAATAAATAACGCTCAGTAGGATCTGTTGCTCAAATTGTAAAATATAAGAATTTATAACAAAAAAAACACAACGGATTTTTATTTATTTAATTATTTAGATTTGTAACGGATGTGACATCAGCCTACTTGCAACCGACCAATGCCCGCCGAGCCTGCCGAAGCTAAGCCGCCATATTGAAGCCTTCCCTCCAGTCAAGCCATGTTAAGCAGTGGGGATGTGTCAATAAGCGATTGCCTGTCATTTATTTCTCTTTCGATTGTGAATACAAGATCTGAATAAAGCTCTGCCTGGTTTTTATTTATCCGTTTCAGACTATAAAATAGTTACAAGTGCAGTCTAACTTTAATTTTGGAAATCATCGCTTTGATCTAAATCCATGGCCTTTGTAGGTATGGTTTTTTATGTTTTTGGATATAGTGTAGCTATTATATAAATAGTGTTTAGCCTAGTAGTAGCAATCGACACTGAATAAAAAAAGTTAATTAAAAAAATCAAAAAACCCGACTGCTTAAAAAGCAAACTAAAAAGACGTAAACAAGAAGAAAATCATGCTGTGCAGTCGGAGGCTACATATTCGCGAGCTGGCGGACCAAAAGCAGATGTATCCTCCGACTGCACAGCATGATTTTCTTCTTGTTTACGTCTTTTTAGTTTGCTTTTTAAGCAGTCGGGTATTTTGATTTTTTTAATTAACTTTTTTTTATTTCCAACTTTTTAGTTATTTTTTTTTAGAATTAGGTACATTTAAACATATAAGTGTTATATATTTTTGATATCGCCTTTTAAAATCGTTTATTTTGATATACCACACGATGGGTTTGGAAGAAAAAAAATTTTTTCCCCACAAAATGGCGCCCAAAATCCGCCATTTTTGTTTTTTCCAATTTTAATGTAGCCAATGACACTCGTCATTGGCTACATTAAAAATTTTTTTCATTAAAATTTCATATTTGACAATCATCAAAATCGGCCAACGCGTTTGGTCTCTAGAACGCCACATAGGAACAAACAACATACATACATAGCCTGATAACCACATTACCCTCCTTCGGCAGTCGGGTAAAAAGCAAAATACTTTATTTGTAATACTAAACTAAAATTTATGTAAAGTGAAAAACATCACCTTAAATATTTCCAGAGTATTAGCGATTTTTGCAGACCTCTACTGAATAAACATAGACTGATAAACACATTACCCTGCTTCGGCAGTCGGGTAAAAAGGCTAAAATCGCAAAGCATGTTGTAGTTCTGAATTTTTATGTTGTATGGGCCAAATGATATTCCAAATTTCCAATTTCGAAAAACGTGTGCACACTCTGCAGCACACGAAAAACTGCGAAATTTTGTCAAAAGTCATAAACGTGTTTTTCGACAAAGTAGCATTTTAGTGTAATTACATTAAAGTAGTATTTTTTTAAATTTCATTAAATTTGAGCCCAATTGCAGCTCTATAAAACCTATCTTTAAGAAAATACCGAGCATTTCAGCCCAGCTCTCAGGCAATTACACGCTCCCCAGCATCCGTTCTTACATTTGCCGGCTATGATTTTGAGAAGGTGTGATGGGCTGGCTCGTTGTTAGTTGCTAACCCAATCCTACTCGATGGGTCCTTCTCTACCTCAGCTATTTTTGCACTTGGTGGTAGGTGCGGAACGCCTGGAAATATTCGAAGGACCATACCTTGTTCCCTATACATTTTATAGAGCTGCGGTTGGACTTAAAATGTAGCAAAAATTTCAAAAAATTTGGCAGTTTTCGCGTGGTGTGCAAACGTTTTTCGAAGTTGCAAATTTGGCCTATATTAAAAATTCAGAACTACATCTAGCTTTGCGATTTTAATGTCGATTTCTACTGGGCTATTTTGTTTTGCAAGCTTGATTTTTATTTACTTGGTACAAGAATTAGATTTTTCTCACACTCAAATTACTGCATTAAACGATCTATATGGGTCTATATTTAAAATGAAATGCTGTAAGTTGGTTTGGGAGGCACTTGACGTTTATAATAGTCCGAGCAAGTTTCTTACAGAAAGTAAATACCAGTAAAATACTATCTAAGAAGCTAAACGATACCGATTCAGAGTTGACTATACGCTGTGTCCCCTGGCAGTTGAGTGTGTCATGCTCTCTTTAATTTCTCTCTGATGGTGGCACATTTGTTGGATCATTCGGTTCCCTTCATGATGGTTGAGCTGAGTGGTGCCGATCCATGCGTCATGTTCGTGAACGGGCGCCATCAGTTGGGATTGGTCATAACTTAGCTGTCTCGGCCTGTTAAAGTGTTTTTTTTTAATTATTTGTTACTCTAGACGCTTTTACGTACACGTCTTTTTACATCGTTCTCACATATATGTATTTTTTCAACAAGAATGATGTAACCAAAAACTTGTAATTAAAACTGATAGAAAAGAGTGTCCGGGGAGTTTCTTGCAAATTCTTCTCCATTGAGACCTACAGACGCTTGCGAATTTGCAACTAGAGTCATCTTTTTATAAATTTTTTGTTTGACAATTCAAAAGTACTTCTAAAGTTTACTTGAAATAAATACCTTGATTTTGATTTTGATTTTGTTCAAACGGTTTTGTGGGTGACGCCCTGACAACTACGGTACTAAGGTAATAATTTTAACAAAACCGCACACTTAATTGTACTTACACATTTGTTATGATTTTCCCGGTAAGCGTAATGATATAGTCATTACGCTTAATAGTACAGTAAAGTACACCTGAGTAATTGAATAAAACTATTCACATAAAACGTGCTATGCGATGCCCTCATCGACCTCATAATGAGTATATAAAGATGTCCCGTCAAGTTCTAGCACATAGTATTACAAGTACAGCCACGATGAACACAGTAAGTACATTTAATTAATTCCAATTATTACCTTTAATGGGCAGTCAGTTCTGGCAAAGACAAATTAAAGCTTCTATTCATTCATAGGCAGAGACCCTTTTGATGTCTTCAAAAGTAACTAAGAGGATGCTGCCATGATGAGCAGCATCCTCCCACAGATTCTCAATTAAAGGGCAGTTGGTTCTTGCAAAGCTTTTCTTCATTCATGGGAAAGGTCCCTTTTGGTTCCATCAAATGTAACAAAAGTGACCTAAATAAAAAAATGCAATTTGTGTTAGATCTTCAAAATAAAAAAGGATCTTAAAAAAAGTTTAGTGTTCAGTACTAAAGTGACCGACAATGTATGTGGACTGTCCTTTTCTTTCTTATAATTCAGGCTCTTTTTCACCACGGGGTATTAGAGTAGGCTTTTTATATTTTTAAAGCAAAATCAAGAATTAAAATGGGTAAATGGTATTTTGAAATGGGTAATTTTCATTATAAATGCTATCAAGACGAGCAGCATCATCCAATACAGCTTCAGCTTGTATTGCCGCCTCACATTGTAAACATCTAATTGTGTTTGTTGCTCTAACACTGTTCTGGCTCCTACCTTAAAGTGACTATTATGGTTTTTCTCACTCCGCTGTTGTTCTTTTCTGATTAACTTCATTGCGGTTCCCGAAGATAGTTGAATCGTTTGGCCGGTACTCGTCGTGCTTCATTTTCTCGGTGCTATTCTGGCGGGCGCCACTGTTGATTCTAGCCTTCAAGAGTTGTTGGGGTGCTCATTTTGTGTCTCCCAAATTTTTATTTTTTGCTTCCAAGAAGCTGGCCTGAAGCAATGTTTTCTTTGTTAGCGAAATTATAAGTATCTAATACCTTTAAACGAGCAATTCTTGTATATATGTATTGTATATATATAATCTGAATCTCGGCAACGGCTCCAACGATTTTCATGAAATTTAGTATGCAGGGCCTTTCGGGGGCGATAAATCGATCTAGCTAGGTTTCATTCAAAACGTCGTTTTCTCTATTTTCACCCGAGCACAGCTCGGTCACCCAGGTAATGAAACTTATGTAATTATTGAGCACTCTGGACTGTCTCATCTATCTGTAAAGACTGTTCTTGCTTTTTAGGGTTCCGTACCCAAAGGGTAAAAACGGGACCCTTCGTGTGCGAGTTCGACTCGCACTTGGCCGGTTTTTTAGGATTACAAGTTATTCTCGTTTTAATTTCTATCGTAGAATCGTTGGGAGCCTTACCTGACTGACAAGGGAAGGTTATGATTTTCGCGCGTATCTTGTATGTTTGTTATTTTTTAGGGTTCCGTACCCAAAGGGTAAAAACGGGACCCTATTACTGAGACTTCGCAGTCCGTCTGTCTGAATAGAATAGAATAGAATAACATTTATTCGCATAAAACATGGTATAGAAGGTGGTACAAAATTAAATACAGAGCATACATGTTTTGCTTAACATTATAAGCGTGCAAATTTTTCGTACATACAATACAGTCATTTAAATTTTTTGTCAAAGAACTCTTTTACACTATAAAAACTATTAGTGGACAGCCAATTATATAATTTACTTTTAAATAATCTGGTACTTAGAATTTTTAGGTCGCTTGGTATCTTATTAAATATTTCTACACACATATACAAACAGCTTTTATTATATTTAGTAAGCCTTGGCATGACATCCAGTACGAGCCTGTGAGGGTCACGCCGGTTTCGAGGATGTACGTCATCTGCTTTTGTAAATAATGCCTTATGCTTCCACACAAACATACATATCTCATATATATAAAGAGACGGTAGCGGTAACAAACCAAGTTTCTGAAATACCGGCCGACAAGAATCGTCGGATTGAAGCCCGTATATTGCTCGAATGCATTTCTTTTGTGCAATAAATGCTCTATTCTGATCGGTGCTATTGCCCCACATAATCAATCCATAGCGTAACACCGATTCAACATATGCATGATATGATGTTATTGCCGTTTGGACGTTTGTTATATTCCTAATTTTTTTTAACGCGTATACAAACTTATTTATTCGTCTCGAGACAGTATCGACATGGGTTTTCCAGTTTATGTCTTGATCCAGAGTAACGCCTAGAAATTTAGTATGCGTTACCTCACAAATTTTATTTATATTCATTTTATTATTAAATTTAGAATTATTTGATCGGTTAAATTGTATATAAACAGACTTTGCAAGATTTAATGATAAATTATTTTTATTAAGCCATTCAATCAGTATGTCAATAGTGTTATTAATGTCAGTTTCATGATCGTCAATTGTATTATATTTTTTATCAGATGTCACAATAATGGAAATGTCATCAGCAAATAATATACATCTATGATTAGTTATATTAGTAATAGAATTAATATACAATATAAATAAAATTGGGGCCAACACACTTCCTTGCGGGACGCCATATTTGTTGCATTTAAGTTCAGAAGAGTGTGGTGTCATGTCATTATGTCTATTTACTTTTGTAATTATAACACGCTGTTGTCTGTTACTTAGATATGTCGATATCCATTGAAGTGCAATGCCTCTAATACCAATTGCCTCCAATTTCTGTAGTAACAGGTCGTGAGATACTAGGTCAAAGGCTTTAGATAAGTCAAAAAACAACCCTGTAGTAAAGTGGTTTCGGTTAATATTAGTCAATATGGTTTTTATAAGAGTGAAGATGGCTAGTGTTGTGGATTTGTTTTTTTGGAAGCCAAATTGCTCTTTTTTAATAATGTTAAATTTATCACAGTAGTCAATTATTCTCTTAGACATACACTTTTCGAAAATTTTTGATATTATAGGTATTAATGTTATTGGGCGATAATTATTAATATCAGATTTATCACCTTTTTTAAAAAGTGGCTTAACAATTGACACTTTCAATGATTCCGGAAAAGTGCCAAGTGCAAACGATTGATTTATTAAATATGTCATAATACTAATAAGTTCATTAGTGCATGCTTTTATAATCTTCGTATTAATTTCGTCATAACCTGCCGAATTAGTGTTTCTTAATGATGTCATCTCCGCTTTGACTTCATTCTCGGATACAGGTTTCAGAAACATCGAATGCACTAGTGAACCTTCGTCACAGTTCCTCTTTGTACTTGTGCTAGAAGAGTGTGCCGTGTTGATATAGTGATTATTAAACGCAGTTGCTATTTCCACGGGGTCTGTAATTATTGTATTGTCTATTAGGATATTTTCTATATCGTTTTTAAAGTTATTTCCCATAATTTCATCCTTAATTACTTTCCATACCGCTTTGCATTTGTTTTCACTTTTGTTAATAAACTTGATATTTGCGTTCTTTTTCGAATTATAAATGCATTTCTGTAAAAGTTTCGAGTATTGAATATATTTTATTTTATTTTTTATATTTTTATTCTTATAATATTGATAACGTAAGAACCGTTTCGTTTTACAACTTTTTTTAAGCCCCTTACTTATCCAGTTCTGTTGTTTTTTATTTTTGGTGTTTACCTTTAGCTTTATTTTTGGGAAGCACAAATTAAAGAATAGGCACAATGTATCATGAAAAGAACTAAATGCTTTATTTATGTCCTTCTCAGCGTAAATTTCGGACCAAGACATTTTTTGTAAGCATTCTTTATACTTCTGAATGTTAATTGAGCTGAAAACTCTTTTGTAGGCATAGTACGTCGCTTGATTTTTTGTGGTATGTCTCACAGGGAAGCTCAACATTTGTGCTGTGTCGTGGTCGGATAAATGTAGTGGCATTACTGTACCAATAGCATCAGGAATGTTACTAAGAATATGGTCGATACAAGAAGATTTACGAGTTGGTTCATTAATGTGCAGTTTAAGATTATAATTGTATGCTAGATCTTGTAACTGATTTGTAATATTACCTCTTTTAAGAATGTTAATGTTAAAGTCACCTGTTAGAATCACGTTTGTTTTCGAGTTGTATTTTTGGAATAACTGGTACAGAAGACTGTTTAATTTTATTAAGAATTGGGTGGGGTCGGATTGAGGTGTCCTATAAATACATATAATTACCAACTTATGACAGGTAAGTTCTATGCCACATACTTCGAACGTATTTTGTATTGCATGGTTATATACAAACGGTAGAACCCTGTAGACAAGGTCACGTCTAACGAAAATGCAAGTCCCGCCTCTTTGTTTTTCCCTGGAGAAACTGGCAGCCATTTCGTAACCGTGAATCTGAACATAAGTTTCATTGCCTTTTTTTAAAAATGTTTCGGAAAGGCATATTACATCTGGGCTATTGTGTTCTTCGCGTAGTTCCTGTAAGGTTAATTCAAGGAGTTCTTTTTTGGATAAGATGCTAGCAATATTTTGATGAAGTATTTTAAATTTATATGTCTTATGCTCGAAAAAACGTCAAGTTCCCCTGTGTCACAGGAAAATAATAGGGAATAGTTCCCTTGAGTGCTTTTTCTGTAGGACTTATAAGGTCACTAGTTTTTTGTGTTTTCAATTTCATGCGATCAAAATAGAAGGGAATTGTGCCTCTCTTGGGTTCATTAATATTGTTACATACTTTAAAACTTGATCTGTTACTCGCTATTCGCTTTACAAGTTCCCTTGGGTTTAAATAATTCTCGTTATAATCATTACAGTCAATCAAATAATTAATTTTAGTGCATAGTTCAGATAATTTCGATGTTTTGCATTCTAGAAATTTACATTTTTTATAACGCATACATACATTTTTGATACGATAATTAAGCTCATCAACATCTAAGTAGTAATTTTTGAAAACATTTAATACAATAATCATGTTATTATAAAAATTATCCAGTACAATTTGCAATTGGGATAAAATATATTTTAAATTGTGATCATTTTCTCCTATACAAATCACAAGTTTATCGTTCAAGTTTAACTTAGCATGACGGCAACTCATTATTATTTGGCTACTGAGTGCGTTTGGTTTAGTATCCGCGACAATCTCATACCTTTCATACCTTGTATTTCGTCTTGAATCTATCATGGTAGCTGCTAGGCCGACACACTGTTGCGAGCCGAAAATAAGTATCCTATTTGTTGATTCATGTTTTTGCTCCTCGGTACAAATAGGCGTTTGTGTGCGAATATTTGATACCTTTGAATATTTTGGTAGACTGTAGTCGCGTTTTAACGTATCTATCTTCTGTTGAGCGTCTTTCAGTTCACGTTGCAGATCCGCGATTTTTTGTTGAAGGCACAATATTTCAATGTTTTTATCATTGTTGACAATCGACTTACTCGCCAAAGGAGTAGAAGGCGTGGAGAATGCATTTTGGTCAAGAAGCGATTGTCTTTTCCTTTTATATTTATTTGCTGGACTATTTCCTAAGGTTGCCGGAGATTGGCACAATGATTTTAGCATTTTTACTTCCGCACTTAACTTATTTATTTGATGACTGAGATTGTTATTTTCTAGTATCATATTCTCTAATTCATTCTCTGTACTTTCCAGCTTGTGTGTGAGCTCCTTTATGCTGTCCTTCATTTCCAGTACTGTTAATGTCTCAGATATTGTGCCGTCTACACTGTGAGATAGTTTACTGGGAGTATTATATGAATCGTCTGAATTTCCGTATTCAGACAATATGTGAGAGTCCAGGATATCAGATGACTTCAGAATGGCGGGCGTCACAGTTTCGAGTTCTTTATTTTCCTGGATATTTCCACTTGATTCTGGAGAGGAGCAGTTTCGGTTCAGGTTTGCCTGTCTCCTCGTTGTGATATGAGGTACATGGCTAGTGTTTGAACTTTTCTTACCTTTGCATGTCTTACATCTCCACTTGCTTTTAGATTCCTGGTCCATCAGACGGTATGTTTGTTCTGGGTAACCATCGCAATCGGGTTCATATCGATTGTTACACATTGAGCATAAGGCTGTCTTTTTAATGTCTACTGGTCTCTTGCATTTAAAGCATATAGCTTTCTCTGACGTCTTGTCACTTTTTTTACCAGTTTTAGAAGACATCATAACACTATTAATCGTCCTTTAAGTTACTTCAAAAAAATCAAAATAACAAAAGATAACAAATACGAATAAAAAAATAAAAATGAATGAAAGAAAACAAAAAAAGAAAACACAAAAAGTAAAGTCTATGAAAGTCTCTAAAAGTAAAGTCATTCGTGGGGATCGAACCACCGTCACTCGTATCCAGTATTAGATCAGTGTCGACCGCTATGTAAATGCGCCACTTGCACTCTCAGTTCATTGACAAAATTACGGTGTATATAAGATTTGAACTTTAAAACATAACGAGTCCGTTGCAAACAGATTTAAATAAGAAAGTTCAAAGTCCGTTTCTTTGTTTGAAGAACACTATTTTGTTTTGCTTTTCGTTTCGCTTTTTCACTGTTATTGCACTTCTGTTGTTTTATTGTTTATATTATGTTGTTCAAATTGCACATATAGCACCGTTTAGGTAATTTCTACACATTTATAACTTTGACACTGCTGGATCAGTTTGTGGAAGAATATCTTCATTAATAACGTCCAATTAAGTCATTGAGTTTTGATAACACTTGCACCAATGTTTTGCACTTTTTACTTTATTTTGGTACTAATTACAACACAAAATAGGTGGTATAAATATTTTTAAACATTAAGCGATACGGAGCTAAATATTATCGTGGCGGTCGCGTCGCGCGCATCGCATCGATGCTGTCTGTCTGTCACCAGGCTGTATCTCATGAACCGTGATAGCTAGACAGTTGAAATTTTCACAGATGATGTATTTCTGTTGCCGCTATAACAACAAATACTAAAAACAGAATAAACTAAATATTTAAGTGGGGCTCCCATACAACAAACGTGTTTATTTTGCCGTTTTTTTACGATAATGGTACGGAACCCTTCGTGCGCGAGTCCGACTCGCACTTGGCCGGTTTTTTATTACTCGTATCTTTCAAACGGCTGGATGGATTTTGAAAGTTAAGGGATCGGTATATTCGTCTTAATAACCCAAGTTTATTTAGATAGATGTTTATAAAAAAAAATAGCAGTTTTTGGCGCCATGTAATTGTATTTTTTCTTTTTCAAACCCATCAAGTGGGATATCAAAATGAAGGGTTTTAGAGGAGATTACAAAAATCTATACCACTTATATGTTTAAAAGTCATTCGATAATAGTTAATAAAATCAAAAAACCCGACTGCTTAAGCGAACTAAAAAGATATTTCAAGAAGAAAATCATGCTGTGCAGTCGGAGGATATTTATAGTTTTGGCCAGCCGAATATGTATCCTCCGACTGGATAGCATGGTATTTTTTTGTCAATTTAAGTGATGTTTCAAAGTCAAATTCAAAGTATTTATTAGTATGTTTTTTGGTCATACAGTAGGTCTAATAGTTAGCTTATGGTGACTCAAAAAACTATCCATTAGGGCATACACTATTTAATAATATAATAATTAAAAATCGATATTTCATATTCATACAAATTAACAAAATTTCAATATTTACAAAACAATAAATTTTTATAATTAACATTTATAATACAATTAATTATTATAATAAATATACAGAATACCTACAATTAATAAGTCAAGTTTTTGAATTGACAAGCATACATAAATAATTATCATTTAGTTTATTACATTTTGTCAAGAAGGAATTCGTCAATGGTGTAGTAGCATTTTTCAATTAAAATATTTAGTCTTCGTTTAAATTGTGTCAAGTAAATCTAAATCTTCATTGCCATTTGGTTTTTTATTGAATATTTTCGGAGCCCTGCAGGGGATGCTTTTGTGCATAAGGGCACAAAAGCATCCTTGAGGCTCTTAGACATAATAATTCATGACGATATTCTTGTCTTGTCGATCTATAGCGTTGCTCTGAAGCTTTTAAGCAGTTCACTATTTTTCTTGACAAACAATGCGGTTTCGTATATGTAAAGACAAGGTAATATGAGTATTTTAAGAGATTTAAAATGCGATTTGCAACTTTCCATTGATTTAAGACTACATATCGATCTAAAGCACCTCTTCTGTGCTTTAAAAATTTTATTTTTCTTGCAGGTATTTGGCCAAAAAGTTACAACGTAACGTATGAAATCTACATAGCCATAATACGCAGCTACAACAGCTGTCTGATTAACTATATTTTTAAGTTTATATAGAGCAAAGGAGAACCTACTTAATTTTGTTATAAGAATTGATGCATGTTAAGTCCTTTTTTTTAGAAATTTTATATGCTCTACTTCTTCAAGTCTGTTATCGCCAAAAATTTTATTTATGTCAGTAGTGGTCATATTTTGTCGAAACTGCATTTTTTTATTTAATTTTAAATTATTATGATCTTTGATGTCACATTCATAGTTTCTATTTTTATAATTTCATACAATTATATTGCTATAATCAGCAAAAATAACCATAGGAAAAGCGACGTGTTTTGGAACGTCATTTATGTAAGCTAAAAACAACGGCGGACCCAATACGCTGCCCTGTGGTACGCCAAAATTTATTTTACGTTTGCCTAAAATATATCAGTTATTTTTTTCCCTTTTTAGAAATACGTCTAATAGCCGTACATTGCGTTCTAATGTCTAAATAAGACTGTATAAGAGCATTGCCATTTATTCCACATGCTTAATGCATGTGGAATAAATGGCAATGCTCTTATACAGTCTAGTCAGTCTAGTTTCTGTAATAGTATATTATGGTCAACTTGATTTTCTTTATGCTAACCAATATCCAATCTTTCTCATTTATTTTACTGACCTATATTTTCTTTCTGATTCCAGTTCACTTTCTTCGCCCTGGTCATCTGCGCCATCTTCGCTATGGTTAGCGCTGGACCTAACCCGATGGCGCCAGCTGAGATGGCAGTGAATGGCCCAGCCCCAGAGGCCATCCCTGTAGATGACATGTTCGAGGGGTTGGAGTCCCGGGGCTACGGTTACAATAGGCGCGGGGGCGGCGGCGGCCGCGGCCATTATGGACAAAACTATGGACAAGGACACGACTATGGACGAGGACACAACTATGGTCATGGATACTACGGTCGTGGGCGTTGAAACTCACAGAAACACTGACCAGAGATACCCTATGAAACAATGTATAATAATCAATTTGTAATAAATTAAATTAATATTGGATTTAATGTCACTGTTTAATTTTTGCATCTGTTGTACCCACATTTCCATTCCCTTTGTCAAGAACCGGCCTAGAAGCCATTCCTGTAGATGACATGCTCGAGGAAGCGCAGTCCAAAGTTTACACAACTACGTACATGGGCATCACGGACACGGGCGTTGAATTGAAACTCACTGTAACTTTGATTAGAGATACCCGATGAAACAACGTATTAATCTTTTGTAATAAAATAAATAATAAACATTGAGTTTATTTATTTATTTAATAACAATTGCTTGCTATACTAACAGTTTAATAATTTAAAGTTGTTGTATTATTTTTGAACCTGTATTACTTACAGCACCCTCATTTATATTTCACTCCCTTGTAATAGGAGGTGACTGGAACGAGGCTATTACAATCAATCGGGCACAAAGCCAGACTCCGAGATAATCAAACCTTTAATGTCACCATATCTTGCAACTGTTCTGCTGACGACGCAAATAGAATTTGATCATCTGCGTAGAGAATTCATTTGAGAGACAACTCATTCAACCTCAATCCACACTCACGCTCTTACAAATCTGTAAGACAACTATCCACGTTGGTACGATTTTAACAACCGGTGACGCTACACAGCCCTGTCTAACAACCATTGAGATAAAAAGCCCGTTCGTGTATACTCCAGTAATCCTAACATAAGCACTGGAATCCCATCATCAGCCTTTTATTGTTCCCACTACTGGGACACAGGCCTCCTCTCTTTGAGAGGGAAAGGGCCGTAATCCACCACGCGGGCCCAATGCGGGTTGAGGGATGTCACATGTCTTTGAATAATATATAATCACACTAATATTATATAGGCGAAAGTTCGTGCGTGTGTGTGTGTGTGTTTGTATCTTTGTTACTTATTCACAGTCAAACGGCTAAATGGATCTGGATGAAATTTAATACTGAGATAAATTATAGGATACTTTAGCACATGGGGATACTTTTTATCCCAAGAATATGTTTCCTTGCAATGATAAAACACTTTTCACGTGGTTGAAGCCGCTGGCAGAAGCTACCTAGTACCTAAACGAATAAATTAATAGTTTATATTAGTGTTTTTTGTAAAAACCCGTGTCCCATTGAACAAAAATAAAAGAACTCAAATATAATTTAAAAATATTATGCAATAAACTAGTCTCAGAAACCTGTGACTCTTTAATTATTCCACGTTTATCTTAGATTAATAATTCAAACAGAAAAGTCTAAACCGCAAAAATAATAGCATTGGCATTTAATATCAAGTATTTTATTTTTTACCTAATACTAGTATAGTAGTACTTACCAACAATACCAACCACATTTCACCATCATCATCATCTCAGCCAAAAGACGTCCACTGCTGGACATGGGCCTCCCCCAAACGTCGCCACACTGATCCTGTGCGTCTCGCATCCACCGGACTCCCACAGCCTTGTGATTTATAGAAGCAATCTTTTTATGAAGGTTAGCAAAGTTTTTCATGTCAGAGGAGCTCGGGGATAAGTAATAACAGCTGCAGGACCGCGATCTTGAAAGTTAAGCAACGCTTTAAATGTGTTCAGACAACAAGCGACCGCAAGCTCACGCCACGCTCTTCAGCACCCGCGTCTAACTTGCTTTGAAATTTGTTGTATATAATTTGAGTCTTATGATACATTAATAGATCTCAAATTGCATTTATCGAAGTCCAACCGCAGATGGCCACGCGTTTCACCCACCCAACGTACGCAATTTGAGATTTATTTATTGTGTCATGACTTCAAACCGAGTTAGACGCGGGTACTGACGTGCGTGGCGATGGCGTGAATGCGCTATAAGAGGTCGGTCAGTGGATTAGTCACTATCAATATATTCCAAGACCCCTCCCTGCTTCGCAAGGGATATCGTGTCACCAAGTTACTGCATGGGTTGTGCAGATCAGATAAGCAGTCGCCCCATGAAAAATATTGGTACTCAGCGGCATCCAATTAGACTGTAAGCTGACTCCAACATAGTTGGGAAAAGCTAGGTAAAAGATGATGGCGTAAAAGAAAGAAAGAAAGAAAGAAATAAAGAAAGAAAGAAATAAAGAAAGAAATAAATAAAGAAAGAAAAAATAAAGAAAGAAAAAATGTTTATTTGTGACCCGCACAGGAGACACGAGATAAGAAAAATACAAACAATAATAAAAAATAAAAATAAATAACCCCGTGCGAGACCAAAAAGGCTCCTATCTCAGCATGAAAAAAAAAGGATCCAAGGGGGTAAAGACAATGACGAGAGATGAAAAGAGGTTGAAATGACAATAGCTCACAGGAAATTTAGACGATTTTGTGCTTAAATTTATATAGTATGCCACAGGCAGCAACCCTGCCTCGTGTAAATAGGTCTTAATACCTGCTTACCAGTTTAAAAAAGGTTTGACACCTTAATTTATTATTTCTTACACCTACTTAGTTTCTTGTCTTCATCACAAAAAATCAACAACACAATGTCAAGCGTGTAAGGCAATGTTTTAAAAGAAAGAAAAAACTGGCCAAGTGCGAGTCGGACTCGCGCACGTAGGGTTCCGTACCATTATCGCAAAAAACGGCAAAAAAAAATGGGAGTATGGGAGCCCCACTTACATGTTTATTTTATTCTGTTTTTTTGTATTTGTTGTTATAGCGTCAACAGAAATACATAATCTCTTAAAATTTCAACTGTCTAGCTATCACGGTTCATAAGATACAGCCTGGTGACACACAGACAGACAGACGGATCTTGGAGTTTTAGTAATAGGGTCCCGTTTTTACCCTGTGGGTTCGAAACCCTAAAAAATAATTAAATCAAAGGTTATCATTGTTTTATCTATTCTAAATTATTCTTATTCCCCTAACAAAAAACATAGAGCATAAGTGCGAAATATCGCTATAAGGTATAGTATTACAAAAACATGGCTACACACACACATACACTAGGCTATTCATGTTTATGTTGGTAATAGTTCCAACTTCCAAAACTTCCGTTTCTCAATTTTGTCACTGAGATAAACCTCTATTTCATATATACAAAAAGTACTTACGGTACCTGTACAAAGTGAGTGACATGATAAGAGTCTTTGTAGATTTCATACAAAAAAAATGTGTTGTGTTAAAAATCAGCCTTTTCCTTAAGTTTGCCTTATGCCATTACTTCCCAGAATTTGGTCCTTGTTAGCGATACTATCGAATAGTGTAATAATACAGCATGCGTTTTTTTAATTCAAAATCAACGGGTTCGATTCCTGGCTAGAAATATTGATTATTCAAACATCCAATGATGCAGTTTTAGTTTTCATCAAAATCGACCTCGTGACTCCTTTGAGTGTTCTCCGCTATTCCTCATTTGGCCATCCACGCCCACTTAAAAACTCAGCCTGTATACAGAGAAGCACACAATATTTCTCGAGTAACATTAATCCATTTTGATACCTAGCTTTCTTAAAACTACTTGTTTTCAGCGTTTGATGTTATGATGGCTTAGTGGAAAGGCCTCACCTCATGCTTGAGGTCTTGGGTTTGTATTCATCAAGTACCAAAGTGACTTTATCAGTTCATCTGGGTGTACTAGATAGGATCTCCTCTGTCTAACGTTTCTGGGATTACAAGGGAGACTTCATAGGTAGTTAATTATAAGTTTGAAATTAACCTGCCTTGTCATCGGTGTATGAGCATGCCACGATGCGATTTTGGAAAGCGTGGTACAATATTATTTAAATACTTTACAGAATAGAAATAAATGGTATCAAACCATGCCTTATGTATGCGCACTTGTACTTCTTAGAGAACCCATCAATGTTCCTCCTTTAGTGTGGCCCATGGCACGTGTAGTGAGTGTGTTCCCTGGAAATGAAAGAAAGGAAAATTCCCGGTAAGGTTTGAGCCTTGCAGGCTTTTGCCCTCCAGTAGTACAGTTTCAGACCAGTATTTTAAGTGTGTTCAAAATATAAACAGTCTCTTATAAGTTGACACATCAAAATAAACTATAAAACTAAGTGAATCCTGTTTGTAAAGAGGTAAATTTTCAAAAAAATATTTTTTAGAAATAAACGGTACCAATCCATGCCTTATGTATGCGCACTTGTACTTCTAGAGAACCCATCAATGTTCCTCCTTTAGTGTGGCCCATGGCACGTGTAGTGAGTGTGTTCCCTGGAAATGACGGTAAGGTTTGAACCTTGCAGGCTTTTGCCCTCCAGTAGTACAGTTTCAGACTAGTATTTTAAGTGTGTTCAAAATATAAACAGTCTCTTATAAGTTGACACATCAAATTAAACTATAAAACTAAGTGAAACCTGTTTGTAATGAGGTAAATTTTCAATAAATATTATTTTTTTAATAACCTACCAAAAGAAGATTATTGAACTCTCGACCACTGTGCAAGATTTTTGTTTTTATTTTCCCGTTGTGTGTCACCAGATTCGTATAAAAGGTCCTGCCGGCACTAACAAATGATTGTACAAGATTAGCTGTTGCAATGAAAACCGTGAGTAGCTTATTTTTATTACTAGCTAATATATTAGTAATTAATAATATCAACAATGAATAATTGATTTAAAATCATATTTTCAAAACACTTACTCTTAAATTGGCTCCTACCCCAATGTTATTAGGCACGACATGAAGTGTATTTCGTACTCGTGCGGATAAGAAGTTGGCCAGCCCACATCCATTCATTTTTCCCTGTATCTTTGAAAGTATTTTTTTATTTGGCCACAACTTTACAAATGTAATTTGTACAATATGTTTTTTTTTACTAAAAATAAAATAAGTCCAATGTACTTCAATTCGTATGGTCAGAGGTGAGCGTTATTTAATCTAAGCAAAGAGGCGCATGCCTTTTCTTAGTTTTGTAAATAAGTATAATTAAACTGTGATAATAAATTGAATATCATAATTAAATATTAGGTTCCTATATTTCATCAAGTTTTTTACTTTTATCAATAAATAAATTATCATTTGTGTTCTTTATACAAAAAAAAACAATCTGCGAGTCATAACCATTTTCTACAATAATTTGTGTAGGTACTAAATATATTTAATGAAATATTTTTTATGAGTAAGTGTGTTGAAAAACTTCGTTTCACATTTATGGTATAAGTATGACAAAGTATTTCCAGTTGTATCAAATGACATACTGCCCTACAAGGATCATTTGACATATGGCCAATATACGAGCCATCGCCCCTATTTCCCCCAGGAAAATAACTATAATTTGAGGCCAGACTGTAAAAAAATCCTAGTCATGTACTTTCATCGGAATTACGTTTATTAGAGTAGTAGTAATGTTGCTTAAATAGTCCATAAAAATCCCAACACAGCAAAAAAAATAGGTCGTGAAAGTAAAACACAGTTTGCTTAATTCTCGTAAGGTTTTGAATCTACTGCAATTTGTGCTTAGGGCAAGTTTATTCCATAATAAACTGTGAACAAGAAAATAAGATGAAGATAAATAAATAAGAAATAAAATAATAATAATTAATTAAATAATGACCATTATTAAATAAGATTTAATAATGGTCATTAATTTTCAAGATATAAGCCAAAATAATATTTCTTTTGTGTTTATTTTGTATACTCTTTTTATGCTCAAGAGAGTCATTTAACATTCAAATTGTCATTTTCTGGACAGTAATATTATCTATTTAGGGTACTTAAAATACGGCAACCATTAACGGTACTGAAACATACCCCATAGCAATGTTTTCCACTGACATTACTATATGAATGAAACAGTTTCGAACATAATGAAATGTGAGAAATAATAATAGAAAAATAAATATAATGGGATGCTAATCTGTGAAAATGATTCCAAGTACTTTTTCTGGAGTTATCTATCTAATACCAATAAACGAGCAATTCTTGTATATATATATAATCTGAATCTCGGAAACGGCTCCAACGTTTTTTATGAAATTTTGTATGCAGGGGATTTCGGAGGCGATAAATCGATCTAGCTAGGTTTCATTTAGAAAACGTCGTTTTCTCTATTTCCATCCGGGCAGAGCTCGGTTGTCCAGGTACTGTTTATTATGCGAGAAGTAATGTTGTCTGAAAGGTCCATAAAAAGCAATAGGAGAAAAAATTATTGTCAGTCCTAAAAATCTGTTATTTACTTAATTCTCATGTTTTGGTTTTACTGCAGTTTATGTTAGTTCAAGTTTAATCCTTTACAAAAATACATTAGTTTATTAAAGATACGATTTAAACACAAATAAACTTAAAAAAAAAAAAATTGTGATTCTATTTTTATTTTTTAAGAGTTTATTTTTAAACCACATGAAACTGGACAAAATACAAGGTTTTTTATTCTTTTTTAATAGTCCATGAATCATGTCTTTGATTAATATATATTTAATGCCTGGAATAATTTGGGTTGTAATTTGGAGAGTATGTTGTATAGGAGAAAAAAAAACAGGATATTTTTTGTTCCGAACCAATACGATAAAAAATCAAAGGCAAAGGTTAAGTCTTACTGTCATCAGTACGAATTGTCTGGATAAACTTTGGATGGTGTTAATATCCCGTTGTTTTATCCAGTAATAATCTGACATGTTCGTACGCCTGCGTATCGTACCTTCGTACGTAATGAGAAGCGTTTAGAAGAAATGCGGGCAGAGAGCTTCGACTGAATTTCCTTAGTAAAAAGTCATCATTCGAGGTTTGGCTCTCGCCTATTTTCTCCTCCAGTATTAGACCAGTTTAAGAGATATTACATAAATTGAATAAAAATATATATATCGTGTTTCTCTGTTTTCTTTTTCATTTAGAGTTGCCAAATTTGTACACTGCAGCCTTTGTTGACATCATATCATCAAAAAGGAAAACATAGGGGCACAGTATATAACTTTCTTTTTCAGTTCGAATGACGACTTTTTACTTAGGATATTGAATCGGATGTCTGCGACCGTTCAATGCAGGCAGGCGCTCGGGTAACCTTGCCTGCATCAACTTTACATCAAAATTCATTATGCTCATAGTTATTCATTAATGAATACTGAAGGATTAATGATATTCTAGTACTTAATTTTATAATATTAACTATTTTACGTAATTTTTCAATTCATAAGTTAAGGACCTACATATTCACATTATGACATTATTTTATGTGCCTATCTATTTCAATTACCCACGTCCGTGTGTCACTAGCGGGGTGCCAACTCAAAACCAGCGCTGGTTGTCTGACGCCCAGCAAACGCTGAGTTGGTAACCCTTTCGGTATGGGCACTCTTAAAACTTGTTTGTACTTTTTTACTATACGAGTACTTCTGTTACTTTGTGATCGTTGTTTTTGTGTTTTTTCTGTGTCGATTTTTTTTCTAATTGTTTTCTATTCCATTCAATAAATAAACTTTCGTTTTTATTCTAGTTCACTTTCTTCGCCCTGTTGGTGTGCGCCATCTTGGCACTGATGACGTCAGTGCAGGGTGTGCCTTCGGTTGACCTCGAGACGGCCGAGAGTCGTGGGTACGGTGGGAATCACGGCGGACACAATGGCGGACACCATGATGGACACCATGGCGGACACCATGATGGACACCATGGCGGACACGACTGGCACCATAGCGGACACCATGGCGGACACGACTGGCACCATAGCGGACACAATGGGGGAGGACATCATCATTGATCGGCCAAAGACAAAAATGTTTATCATGTAGGAATGAAACGTATTTAATACGTAAAATAAATTATTTTGCCACAATCTAAAGATAGGACCGGAGCACACTTGCCTAAAACCGGTATTACGGATTTTGATACAGTTTTCAAAGGGTTATACAAATACATATTCATATTAACATATCTAGTTATTTTTCATGTGTTAAAAACTATATGAAAAAGCCCGGGCAGGGCGATAGTATTTATATAATAAAAATAATAATATCAACACAACCTGTTTTATTTACATTCATATGTAAGGCCACGGTCAAAAGTGCAGTAGTCTCGCAAAACTATAGCACAGTAAAACAGTCGTACCTAGAATCTTCTATAATGCATTTTTATTTATTTTTGTATGTGGGTACATAAATAAATAAATAAACACTCACGAGAGAAAAGAAAGAATACTGTTAGTAGAGCACAAAGGCCTGCGACAGGAAAGTAGGATGAAAGACAAAGCCACAGTGTGTAGAAAGAAAAAAACAGACATCCATACAGACTCTCTTAAGTATTCCAGTTGCTCAGAATTGCTCTATGCACCCCTGTGGTCGTGGACCAGCAATTAGCCAAGCAATTTTGTCAGCGATGTAATTCCTAAACTAAAAATTTTGTCTTATCTCATATAGTTTTGTATGTGTGAAAGAATTTTATTGTAACATTTTAAACAGTGCCCAATGGAAGATGAGAATAATGTAGCCAGTGTGAAACCAGATTGAAACTATTAATTCTAGGCGGTATATCAATTATGTCTATTAGGTACCTCACCACCTTTTACTAAAAATATGTAGATTTTTCTAACCTACATGACGACTTTAGAAATAGGTTAAAACGATTCAACATTATTTACTTTACATATGACATTTGTGATCAAAAATCTGATCATTGCGTAGGTATATAACAATTTTGTGAATCTGGTTAGAATTAATTAAAAATCAAACGTCTTAAATGGTTAAAATTTGTCTGGTATAAACGGTATTCACACATATCATATACATACACAGGCCTCCCCCAAGCGTCACCACATTAACTGATCTTGTTCTTCTCGCAACAAATTATTAAATCTCAAACAACTGTACACATGCGGTACCTGCATTCTAATAAAAAAAATCACAACAAACAGCGTACAACCAAAGCTAAAATTCCACAAAAAAATAATATCATACACACTAAGAAATAAAAATCAATTACAACGAAGACAAGCTCGGACAAACTACGGTAAAAAAACCATATTGTTCGAAGGAGCACAGCTGTTTAACGACCTACCAAATGACGTAAAAGATTGTGATAATATTAACAGATTTAAACTAAAACTGAGAAATTACGTTTATGAAATGTAGTCATACCGCATATTAAATGTTAGCAATTACATACTTCCTATATATTTGTATTGTATGACTTCACCAACACGCATCGGAGGCAAAATGTAATTATTTAGATATAAACAATTACTTTGTATCTCATTGTAAGTGAACCTATGTATTGTTCTTATGAGAATAATTTTTTTAAACCGAACTAGCGAATTCTTGCGGCCTTTACACGTTCCTCAGTCCACTTTGTAGAAGGTCTTACAACGTTGAATACGATTTTACGTCACTAATCCGGCGTAAAAATATTTTCTCTTTTAGCTCTTGATCTCCATCAAATAACGGGACGACGACGCTAGGTAGTAAGAATGTTACAGACCGAATACTTTCCTATAGATTTCCTGTTACGTCATATATCCCGCATTACTCTTCGGATCAAGACAATTCGCAGAACAAGTGATTTGTCCTTAAATAGGGAAAAAATGTAGACACATCTTACCAAGCCAGAACACAGCTTTGGACACTTTTATTGTAAAGACGAATCAAGTGACATTTACCAAAATCTGATCTGCAGTTTTCTGCAACTATGATTGAACATGCATACATAATTATATAAACTCTCAAACTTATAGATAGTTGGGTAAAAATTAAGCTGGGGAACTGACTAGTAAAATAATAATTACGTATCAGATGGTGAACAATGCCTTAAAATCCTGTTCTTTACATTTATTTATTTACTTGCTTCTGCATGCGGCTTCGCCTGAATGTCGAAAATTACCCTATGTGCTATTCCAGGCTACAATCTATATCTGTGCCAAATTTCATCCAAATCCGTCCAGCTGTTTGAGCGTGAAGAAGTAACAAACATACACAATCACAGACTTTCGCCTTTATAATATTAGTGTGATTAGTGTGATATTGTGATTTATTACTTCACGAACACAAACGTACAGAAGCAGACTTATTTATACCAGTGGAGCTTTGGGTGATACAGAGACAAATCGTGGTAGGTGCAATATTGAAAGTAAACCACGATAAGGTAGATGTATTCAATTACAAAGAATAGAATAGAAAACATTTATTCGACATAGACACAACACAACAACAACAATCACAAAGTAACAGAGAAGAATAGTAAAAAAAGTACAAACAAGTTTTAAAAATTATTGCGCCGGGTGTGCCCATACCGAAAGGGTTACCAACTCAGCATTTGCTGGGCGTCAGACACCCAGCGCTGATTTTCAATTGGCACCCCGCAAGTGACACACGGAACCAAAGCTATACGAACATACTATAAATACATACAATATACAATAAAATGATCATACTGCATAAATATAGGTACTTAAACAGTTAGTGGTAGCAGATAATTAGAAAACATTATCGCTGTGACGATACTATAGTGCCAATCGGTTGGTTCCCATCCTGATTTCTTGGGGGAGCCCATTCCATAGAGAAATAGACTAGCAGAAGAAAGAACAGTGAATGAAGTCAGTGCGGTGAGTGATACATTGAAGAAGACGGTTATGGGAAGAGCGAAGATTTTCACTAAAATTCTTAAAAACTTTTCCAGAGGTACCCTTTATAAGGTTCTGTTTTTGACCGCCCTGCACCGAATGCAATAACAGAAAAACATCTCCCGGTAAGGATAAATTTGTAACAGTAATAAAATTATTTGAATAATTCCTAAAAGGTTTCTCAATTAAAAATCGATCGTTATTGCCAATCTTAACCAATTTGTGGTTTGCATTACACTAATTCTCATTAATAAGGAAGCATATAACTTGTTTGGCAGGAGAATAAAATCTCCACAATTCTGTAGACTTAATACATTATAATGGAAAAACTAGAATGTTGACCTCCATCTTGGCTTGTATAAAATGTGCACGATGGACCAAAAATAACGTATTCGACTTGAAACAGACACAATGAAAACCGTGAGTTCTGCTTTTCTTCAAATTAAGTTAAATATTTTTAACATTGAAAAATGCCTTTATAAATGTTTGAAATAAATACTTTGTACAGTGTTATCTTACCATAAATGCCTACATAGAATTCCATAAAAATAGTGAGTTTGAAAGAAGGCCTGGTGGGTGACCATAAGCTCTTAGACTAAGGTTATTTTGATTGTGTGTAAGGAAACAGATGTATGTTTAAGGAAACCTAAGCTAGCAGTGGCACAGTGTTCTCGCATCACCTCATCAATCGATTTTCGATCAATCGAATTCGATAGGAAAAAGGACGAGCCGACGTTAATCCATTATTTTTATTTTCAGTTTGTATTATTCACACTGGTGGCGAGCGCCATCCTAGCGCTGGCGAGTGCTCAGCCTCACGGCGGCCAAGGCGGGTACGGTGGAGGGTATGGCGGACACGAATACGGCCATGGACATAGCGGGTTCGGCGGCGGTTATGGACATGGTGGCGGCTACGGACATGAACACGGCCACGGACATGAACACGGCCACGAATATGGCGGGTTCGACAGCAGTTATGGACATGGCGGCCACTCCGGATATGAACACGGCCATGGACATGGCGGGTTCGGCGGTGGTTATGGACATGGCGGCCATTCCGGACATGGTGGCGGCTACGAAGGTGGTTTCGGCGGACACGGTGGACATGGACATGAACATGGACATGGACTTTTCTATTGATATGATCACGGGACACTGCCACGCTGGATTGAGTGATTGTATTTATATTAAATTATTAGTTTCAAATAAATAATTCGTAAGTTATTGTTTTGTATTTTTTTAAACCAAAATCGAATTGAATCATAACCCGTATTGTTTGAATCATCAAAAGATTTAATTATGCTAGATTTACTGGGCCTGCTTTACTTAGGGCGTTTAAAACATATAGAAACTGTTCTAATATGGGCCAGAAATTTGTGCTACTCGTATTTTGATCCTTTTGTAAAACTTTAAACATCACTGCACAAAGGAGGACTTGTTAATTGTATTCCCAATTATGATTTTTGATTTCGTTTGAAATTAAAACTCGTCTATTTTTAGGTTTCTGTACCCGAAAGGTCCAAACGGAGCCTATTGCTGTCGCTCACTTGTCCCTCTGTATGTCCGTCGTCTGTCACAAAGGTTTTATAGCCAAATGGTTGGAGCTACAGTCTTCAAATTTTCACAGTATTAATCTTGTTTACCCAAAACCATACAAATTGTCGAACAATATTTTTTAATGTTTTTAAGGAGAGCTCACATATAGCTAAAAGGGGGCGCTTTTGCCCTACCATATCGAGTGGCGTATCGTTGTTTAGAACTCGTGTATTTTTTTGTTTGTTATAAATATTGTAAAACAAATCAGGAAGTCAGTAGTCCAGTCACACAGACCACTAGGCAGACCGAAGGAAGGAAGCTTATCAATAAGGCTCTCATGCCAGACCCTGTCGAAAGCCGAAGCCGAAGATGTCAAGGGAGACAGCAAGCGCCTCCCCGTGCCTCTCGATGGCCTCACTCCAGACGTGGATGGCAAACGCTAGAAGATCCCCAGTTGACCGATTTCGGCGGAAGCCGTATTGGCGGTCACTGAGGATGTCGTTGTCTTCTAGGTATTCTAGAAGCTTATTGTTAAGCACACGTTCCATACTCTTACAAAGGATGGACGTTACCGAGATGGGTCTGTAGTTGGCCGGGTCAGCCCGACTACCCTTTTTGGGCACGGGCTGAACGTTAGCAAGCCTTCGGCATCTTTCCAGTCACTATTGAAAGGCGATATAGGCGTGTCAGGATCGGAGACAATTCAAGCGCACAAGTTTTTAGTACAATTGCCGGTATCCCGTCGGAGCCTTTGGCAGGCTTTGTTCACGTCGAGGTTACGCAGACCTCCCGGTCTGTAGGGAGGGTCTGTATGTCGGATATTCGCATCCATCAGAGGGATCTGATGGATGCGAATTTCCGAGCCAGAAAGGCAGTAGCGGCTCTGCAATGATGCAAATTAATTTGTACACACCTTAGTCCCTCCATCTTGGATGATTTTGATGGGCCTGTGTTGATATAGGAGGGCCTTAGTTTTGCGGCCCCTCCTCCATCGCCTGGCTCTCCTCGAGAGCAGTCGGTGACTCAATCCCCAGGGTTTCGGAGTCCCCGAGGATGTCATCCTCGTGGTCTGCCTCTGACGCCCTGGTCCCAATCTCTGTCTCTTGCGCTGCGTCGTGAGCAGAGATTTCGTCGATTGCCTCCTCACGATGTGGTGGTCCATCTTCGGAGGGTTCCGCATCTGCTTCCACAGTGGGTGCCTCTCCCTTGTCTTCTTCCAAGAGGTTGAACGAGTATCGTTCAATTCCTCCTGGAAGAGAGTAGCCCACGGACTTGATGACCCCAGCGAACACCTCGTCCATGTAGACGATACGACGGATGCTCAGTGAGAGTATTCACGACCTTCCAGTCGTCCGTCCTCAAGGCAGGGTTAAGCCGCTGGAGCAGTCGAATGGCCCGGGCAGAGTCGCTCAACGCCAAGTTGCGACTCTTCCATGCTATTTTGACTGGCTTTGGAAGGTCCTTGGCGTCAACGACCACATTGTGGATGGCACCCCGAAACCAGCTAGCTGCATCAGAGTTGTCGCAGGATACATGTGCAGCACCCGTGACAACTCCGGGAGCAACCGTGGCGGGGCAGAGGATCCGGCGCCACTTCCAATTTCTCAATTATGAGCTCCTGGATTGGCACCAAGTCCTCCGCCTTCAAGTACTCCTCCGGGTACTTGACTGTGACGACAGCGAGTTTCACAGCCGCCACCGCATGCCTTAAGGATCCGGTTGAGGATTATTGCCCTTGGGTCTTCATCCTCTTGGTCACCATGTCCCCGCTGTCACCGCTGAGAACAGCACGTGGTCTTTTTGTTGGGCCCTCCGTAGGAATCCCCTCTAGAGCCGCCTGCTGTCTCAACTTTCGGCGCTTTTACCTCTGCGCCCCAGATCGTCCAACCGGAAGCCAGCCTGATTCATGCCGGCCGCCGGGAGACGACGAAGTGCTGTCTTTGTCAGTCGCATCCGGGGCTGCAAGGTCCAAGGTCATTCGATCTCTAACGCAAGGGTCCCGTGTCTCGCCAGCTTTGGCAGCACCTTTATGCCGGGTGGGCCGGTTTGCAGTTCCGCCCTTCGGTGGTGCCACAGCAGTGCCGACCCTCGACAGTGCCGCAGCAGTACCGTCATTTGACAGTCCCGCCGCAGCCCCACCTCGAGACGATCCCATTGCAGTCTCGCCTCTGGGCGTTCCTGCTAGGGAAAATGCAGTCCCGGCTTGCGCCGGTCCCGCCTTCTAGTGTGCAGTCCCAGCTTTCGCCGGTCCCGCCTTTTGGAGCGCAGTCCCAGCTTTCGCCGGTCCTTTCGCCTTGTAGTTTTTTTTATTAATGATTAATGTAATTTCAAAAAAAAACATCTCTCGACTACCCCCACCCGCCATGGAGTTTCAGTTACGTCTATTTCAGAGGGAATTAGACCAAAAACAGGGCAGCAACCACGAGACATATAATCACCGCACTTGCCTTGAGGATCTACACGACAGTAGCGCCCTCCCTCAAGACGACGCCACCTTGCCGGCTCTGAAGGAACCAGGCAAGGTAGGACTGCATAAAGAAAGCCAAGCTTCCAAGCCAAGCAAGGGGCTTGTCGCTGACAAAAACAATCTTCAGTTAACATTCCAAGCAAATATTTAAGAGAAATTTAAGTGTCATCTTGACACTGCCTTGTGCCCATACAAGTAGGTCACACGTCCATGATATCAAAACTATACTATACATAATAAAATATGCCTTTCTATTGATATTCCGGACCTACTACACCTGGCCAACTCAAGGACAAAGTGCTATAACAGCGTACCAGCCCCAACAGGTTTGTACGCATAAGTGGGTTCTATTTTTATGCTTGTTCGTTTAGTTCCACACAAAGACATAAGAAGAGTTCCACTTCAGTTTTAATTCTCTCCGATACAGTAATTTTTAACCGACTTACCAAAAAGGAGGAGGTTCTATTTTCGACTTCATGTACGTTTTTTTTATGTATGTTCACCGATATCTCCGTCAATTCTGGACCGATTTTCAAAATTATGTTTTTGTTTGAAAGAGTATATTATTCTGAAATTGGTTACCATTTTAATTTGGTGAAGATCTGATGAAGAACTTCGGAGATATACAACAGAACTCTTCAATAAATTACGGGAAATCTCTCGGTATTGTTGCAATCGCATGTCTGTTTATTGTTTATACCATTTCATAACATAACATCACGCCAGTACGCTCTAAAGGGATACGCAGATGTGCACAGTTCATCTTGGTACACTCTCATTTCACCGGTTATGTTTAGTTTCATGATATTCGGGTAATCTATTCTGGCATTATAGGTACCTTACGTAACTACTTGCCTATTAGGTAGGTACAACTAAAAAGAGAAAAATAAAAAAAACTTTTTTGTATAATAAAATACTACCGACTTCCAAATAAGAGAACTACAAAGTGAAAAATAACTTTATTTTTATAAGTCGGTCTATAACGCAAAAAATTGGTACCTACCAAAGACACCGACTTCCAATTGTTGCAATCGCATGTCTGTTTATTGTTTATACCATTTCATAACATAACATCACGCCAGTACGCTCTAAAGGGATACGCAGATGTGCACAGTTCATCTTGGTACACTCTCATTTCACCGGTTATGTTTAGTTTCATGATATTCGGGTAATCTATTCTGGCATTATAGGTACCTTACGTAACTACTTGCCTATTAGGTAGGTACAACTAAAAAGAGAAAAATAAAAAAAACTTTTTTGTATAATAAAATACTACCGACTTCCAAATAAGAGAACTACAAAGTGAAAAATAACTTTATTTTTATAAGTCGGTCTATAACGCAAAAAATTGGTACCTACCAAAGACACCGACTTCCAATTGTTGCAATCGCATGTCTGTTTATTGTTTATACCATTTCATAACATAACATCACGCCAGTACGCTCTAAAGGGATACGCAGATGTGCACAGTTCATCTTGGTACACTCTCATTTCAACGGTTATGTTTAGTTTCATGATATTCGGGTAATCTATTCTGGCATTATAGGTACCTCACGTAACTACTTGCCTATTAGGTAGGTACAAATAAAAAGAGAAAAATAAAAAAATCTTTTTTGTATAAGAAAATACTACCGACTTCCAAATAAGAGAACTACAAAGTGAAAAATAACTTTATTTTTGGAAGTAGGTCCATAACGCAAAAAATTGGTACCTACCAAAGACACCGACTTCCAAAAATAAAGTTATTTTTCACTTTCTAGTTTTCTTATTTGGTAGTCGGTAGTATATATTTGTAAAAAAAAATTTCACCGTTTAATCAAAGTCATGTCAAGAAAATTCCTAAATCCCTTTAAAACAAAGGATAACGTATTTTTAAAATAAACTAGCTGACCCGGCAGACGTTGTCCTGTCCAACTGAGTTCATAGGTACATATGAAAATTCCATAGAAAAATGAGCTTTCTGTTTACCCGAATTTTCAGGTACAATTTTACTAATTATATTTCCCAAATTACTATGAAATTTAATAAAAAACGAACCATGTCCAGCCAGTCGTTCTCGAATGATGGCTTACAAACAAACAGTATTTAATTGTCAGGGATCCGTACCAAAATGGAATAAGCCCTGCTCGGAAAGCACGACGCTATGGTATGCGGTTTCGAATACATAATCCTCCTCACCGTTGACGTGTACCGCGATGAAACACAAAATACCCGTTTTCATATGATTATATGTATCACCGCATATCGCAGCGTTCCGAACTTCGTCTGTCTTTCTTTCAGAGATAGATATTTCAAAGAACTGCTGATGCTATTAACTTGATAAGGAATAGTTGTAAATGATACTTATCCATTAAAATAGCAAGTAATAAAAAAATCTTTTTAACAAAAAAAAACAAACAGACTTCCAAAAAAACACTGCAAGACGAAATATAACTTTCTTTTCCGAAGTCGGTGTCTTTGGTACCAATTGTTTTCCGTGTTTCGACAACGACTTCGGAAAATAAAGTTATTTTTCGTATTGCAGTGTTTTTTTGGAAGTCGGTTTGTTTTTTAAGTTTTCTTTTATCTCTTATTAGTTTTGTTAGTTACTTCCAATTGCCATAAAATTCATATATAGCCAAAGTACATCTCGTGACGATTCCAATAAGGCCATACACGACTAGGATACATTGTTTTATATCGGACTACCAGTGCCTACCTGCCGGCTTCATCATCAGATCAGTTCGATGGTACCATTTTCAACAGCACTATGTATTTATAATTATTTGCTTCATCATAGTCGTTAAACTATTCGAGATATCTTATAACCCATGACATACTTAGCATTAAGGAATTCTATTGGCCATCTGTGGTCTTCTTCACCAGTTCCACTTCACCAAATGTTACTTTCTGAGTGCAGATGATTGCATTGTTGATAATAATACCAAAATTACTATATGTATTATATATTTGAGGAGTTCCCTCTCCCTCGTAGGCGAGGTTTTTAATAGTTTTCACACGAATGTTTAAATACCTAGTTATGTAGTTTCATAGAGTACTTTATCTACACTCATACATTGGGATTGAACATACTAAATACCTTTTTTGCATTTTCCATGCCATAAAGTAGTGCCATTTATCATATAATTTTCTCGTCTTTGCTGGTAATAGATTATAGTAATTTCCTTCGCTGCATCTAAAATATCGGGCGAAGTCAAATTTCTTCATATTCACTGATATCAGACATTTTTAAGCAAGAATTTAAAAAAACTCATGAAATTCAATACAGCAAAATCTGCAAAACGTATGAATGGCGCCAAAACCCAGCACATCACCGCATTAACGGCGCATGCGCTAAGGATTAGCACGCACTGCGATTTTTATTTGCTCGAATTATTTCCGCCCATTCTGCGACCTATCGAATTGTATGAAGCTGCTCGCATTGCGGTAAAAATATCGTGCAGAAATAATACCGCAAGAAATCCGTGTTTTGTCACAGATCCACCGCACCGCGGCGCGAATTAAATCGCGCGAATATTTTGAGCTCTATGAACAGGTAGAAAGAGACAAAATTCGCGCGAATAAAAATCGCAGTGCGTGTTAAGTCTAAAGCGGGCATTGTCATAGACAAGTAAAAATTGGAATCAAATCTTTTTAAATAGGTACTATAAAAATGACATTACAAAAAAATAACTGATGAAAACGCCTTAGTGGTTAACTTCTTGGATTTGTCCTGTACCTTAATAGAAAAAAAATTGTATTATAGCATTATTTTGTTAGAGAAAAAGTGTTTTCTCAAACATGCTTGGAAATGTGATCATTATTTTGACAACCTTCTTCGAGATAAATCGAAATTGCTGTACTGGTCAAATACATGCGCGCAGCGGCCGGCAAAAGTTGTATGAAAATCCATATCTGTCGTGTCTAGCGGCCAAATAAATTCCATAGTAAACTCATATCTGTCGTGTAGTTTAAAAATGGAACGATGTTTTACTCCGAAACATGGCAACCAAGGAGGTAACTTATCAAAGGTTTTATTTAAATTTCGAACTGGCTTGCAAATAGAACGCTGTTTATTGAAAAAAAACAAAGGAACACTTTAACGCGGGAACAATTATTGTTGTTCGTCATTGATTTTGACAAAATGAGTTCTAGGTACTACTTAGTTTTAATTTCCGCGCATTATTTGAGAAAAGTACTATACAAGCCTTGGCCACAACTAGGCATTGATGGACTTACGTATGTGTGCCTCGGCTTCGCCTCGGACCACATTTACACGTTCGTCCATCAATGCCTATTTTACTGGCCGCTGCAGTAATGTACTATATAATAAGATTCTATTTTTAAATTTCGGTATTGTGTTTATAAAGTTTGTCAATATAAACGTTTTGAAGTTTATAATTCGAATATTACGATATGAGAGTAGATAATAGTACATTATGGTACAAGTGTGTAATGTTGGTGATTGCCGCTGAGGCGCCATTGAGACCCGAGCCGTCAGGTGAGGGTCTTAAGAGAGCCGAGGACGGTAATCATCAATACACACGTGTATCATACGACGTTTTTCAACACACGTGAAGAAAATAATACAAAAAATTTTTACAGTGAAATTGAGTTGTGAAATATTTTTTGCAATGGCGGGCAAAATTTATCAGTTTTCCTATGCGCGCGTATCTAACAATAATAATAATAATAAATATCTTTTATTTCAGACAAAGTCCATAGGATTAGTAACAATTTACTTAAAAACTAGTGTTAGTAGGTACAGTTATAAAATTAAAAACATATAACTACACTTCAGCGTGGAGCTGCATCCACCTCTGCATCATCGGTGAATCCCACCGATCTGCGAACACACTGAGAATAGTGTTGGTACTGCCGCGAACACGCGTCATCAGAGAGGCACATCTTTTCCTAATAATGGCGGCGAAACCATCAATGTTTGTGTCCGCAAACATCCCTGACGCACTGCAACGCCACGGCAGCCTCAACAGAACTCTCAGTGTATTATTATATTGGACGCGCAGGTCGCTGTATGCCCGCTGAGTGAAACTGACCCACAGGCTGCACGTGTAGAAGGACTGACAGTAAGCTTTGAAAAGCGTTACTTTTACTGGCTTCGTACATCGCGCAAACCTGCGGGCCAGCATGTTACAACGAACAGCCAGCGACCTACGTTCCCTCTCAATATCACAATTATCTTTAAGATCTTCGGTGACCCAGTGGCCTAGGTATTTAAACTTGTCTACCCTTCGCAGGGGTTCTCCACACAGTTCGACACTCGGAATACTAGAATATGTCACACTGCCTGCTTTGAAAACCATTAGTTCGCTCTTTGTGACATTATATTTGAGCCCATGACTCACCGCGTAAGATTCGCAGATAGCGATCAGTCGCCTCAGAGCACCGATTGATGGACTCAGCAACACCATATCATCAGCATAACTAATATTATTAATACACACCCCGTCAACATGACATCCGATATTGATGCTGCTGAGCTCAACGATCAGTTGGCTCATGTACAAGTTGAAGAGTCGGGGTGAGCTAAGCCCCCCCTGCCTCACCCCGCACTCCAGTCGATACACGTCCGAGTGCGAGTCAACCCACTTCACACTATTACTTTGACTACTATACCAGTACTTAAATATTGACACTATCTCAGGCGGTAAAGCAGTATCACATTGTAGTTTACGCCACAGAACATCGTAAGTTACGAGATCGAATGCCCTTGACAGATCCAGAAAACAGGCAAAAATGGGCGTCTTCCTGTCTGTGTAGTATTGAACACAAGAGGCACAAGATTGCACTCTCAGTTGACAGCCCAGGCCTAAAGCCGAACTGGGCATCATGCAGTTCTAGATGTTTTGCTAATTGTTTATCAAGCAGACTGTCCAAAACTTTTGCTATGACAGTGGCCAGAGAAATGGGCCTGTAATTGGAAATGTCAGAGGAATCCCCTGTCTTATTTTTCACAATAGGCACTACCATTGTATGCATAAGATCATCTGGTAAGTAACCGTGACTAATGCACAAGTTAAAAAACAAAGCAAGAACACGTGGAAGGTGTCCACCCGCATACTTCAGGTGCTCGATGCTGAGGCCATCATGGCCCGGTGATTTACCCCTCTCCATTTTCCTTACAATGGCCGCAATTTCTTGGGCCGTAAAAATAATCGATACATCCCCAGAGTTGGCCACAGCATCGACCGCCCGTACAGGTATAGTAAGAGGTGACTCAATCTTGAAATGACGCCGGAAAGCATTAGCTACATCTGCTGGCTCATGTACGCCCGCCACGCCCACAGGGGGACTCGACCTTGGATTCAAACTATTTGTTGATTTCCAAAATGATCTGAATTTCTTTTCAGTGTGATGTTTAGCCAAAATATCCATTTTTATCTGCTGTTGGTTATCTTGACAATATTTTAACTTGTTCTTAAAGGTTTTTCTCGACAGACACATTTTATTGTAAACATAACCACTAGCAGGTTTACCATAAAACAACCATGTTTGGTAACACAGTCGAGCCTCTCTGTGAGCGTCACGAACATACCTATTCCAACCAGCAATGTACAATGTAGCAGCAGTGTACAATGGCGATCGGCCATAGACTAAAAGAATGAGGTTTCTTTTTTTTTGGCTTTTCGCGGATAGCGTTTTAGCCACGTACAAAATGGGGAATTTCAATTTTTCTTTATTACAGAGAAAACAAAAGTTATATTTGAGTGAAAGTTTTATTTATTAAACACATACAAGTTGAAATTATCTATCTAAATACGAAGTTGCATGTAATGATAGGTAATTTAATTTATTTGTACTATTGTGCACGATCTTTTTTGTATCCAAACTTTTTTAAGAACTAAGCAACTAAAACAATAAAATTTAAAAAAAACTCTATAACTTACTTGTGAATAATAGCAATGAAAAAGTACCAGTTTGTTTACAGGTGTCATTATCTGCCTAATTGCGGTGAAATTAGAGCCACTTTATGAGCAAGTGTGTTGAAAAAATGTGTTATAGCATTGTTTTGTTAGAGAAATAGTGTTATAATAAGATTCTATTTTAAATTTTCGGTATTGTGTTTATAAAGTATGTCAATATAAAGTTTTGAAGTTTATAATTCGAATATTAGGATATGAGAGTAGATAAAATATTATTCCTATTAAGGTACGGAACCCTTGGTGGGTGTGTCATTTTTATGGATATTGTTACTTTATGCTCGTGCGAAAACGAGATTTTGAACAAGTTTCGGTGATAAAAACCTGTTTCATTTCCAGACATTATAATATTTTGATGATTCGTAATAATAATTTGCAAAGACTTGTTTAACTGCTCGAAGTTGCTATTTTTTTACTGGTGTTATAGTGCTACATTCCCTGTTTACCTGTCAGCTGCATATTCCAGGGACTGTTAATGTTATCGACGAATGATCACATAACAATGTTATTCGTCGTAGTCAATGAGGTCTCTGCTCATTTGACCGGCACACGAAGTTTCGATCAGCCGGTTAGTATTTTCCAAGAAAGAGAGACGCACACACGGACCCTATGACCGTTTCGGCCCCATTTTATTGACATATGATAATTTCTATAAACACGTTTTTTATCACCGAAACTTGTTGACAATCTAGTACATACAAAATAATAAATATTAAAAATATTTTTAAAACAAGCTCCTAATGTACAAAAAAAATCGGAATGTAATATCGCTTGTCAATACAAGTCCATTGACCCCTCCTCAGCCCAAGACGTTGGTAATATTGAGGAGTTGCTATGGCCACCTTCCGGCTCCATCATAAGACCAGCCTCATAGTTGATCATCATACAAGCCGAAAGACGTCCACTGCTGGACATAGGCTTCCCCAAAGTGTCGCCACATTGACCGGTCCCGTGCTTCCCGCATCCAGTGGATCTCCGCAACCTTCACCAGGTCATCGGTCCACCTGGTAGGAGGCGTTCCAACGCAAAGTCTTCCGGTACGCGGTCGCCACTCCAGAACTTTCTGTCCCGTCGGCCATCCGTTCTGCGATCAATGTTTTTGCATAACGGGCTGTGTCGGCAACTCTTGTTCTCTTGCGGATCTCTACATTTCAGATTCGATCACGCAAGGAAACTCGAGCATAGCCCTCTCCATTGCCCTTTAGGTGTCTGTAAGCTTTCTGATGAGGATACATACACTGGTCATAGACTTTCGTCTTGAGACACTGTGGTAAGTTGGACGAGAAGGCACCGCGCAACTTCCCGAACGCTGCCCAGCCGAGTCGGATTCGAAGGTTGACCTCTTTCTCGAAGTTGGCCCTACCCAACTCGATTGTTTGTACCAGGTAAACATAGTCGCCCACAACTTCGAGTGTAGAATCTTTGACCTTGATAGAAGTGGGTGCAACACTCTTTCGGAAGCTCTACTGAGCTCATTTGTTTATGGGTATAATTTTGTGGGTTCGATACCCAGGTCGGTCAGCAGCTCGATGAATAGCTATGTGTTCTGTTTGGTTAAAGCCAATAGGCTTGTGTCTATTATGTGGAACTTAAACGTGATTGGCTAAATTGGAGTGTGCTTTTCACCTTCCCTTAGTCCTACTGGGCATCCCTATATTTACTTGCCCTTTGTTCTTGCCCTAACTAGCCTTCAAAAATAAATGATAAGATGATGAGTCGAAAGATAGATAGAATATACATATTTTAAGAATACCAAATTAGAAATTAACATGAAGGGATTTATTAATATTGTTTAGTCTGTAGTTTTACCCTTTTTAATCGTAGAAAAATCATCTCTTCGTTACATTAAACGAAGAGATGATTTTACAACGGATTAATAAAATAATACATACTAGTAATATTATAAATGCGAAAGTGACTCTGTCTGGCTGTTTGTTACCTTTTTACGCTTAAACCGCTAAACCGATTTAGATGAAATTTGGCATGTAGATAGTTTGAGACCCTGGGCAGGATATACTTATTTGCATAAAACACGGAGGGGTGAAATGGGGGAGGGGGCTAATTTTGTATGAAACTTCTTATGGAAAAAAGGCGTGTGTATGTATGTACTTCTTATTATAGTGTCCGACTTTTAATTGCGGCATTCGATTCGGTTAAAACTTAGGTATAGTTTATATAAGTTGCACCTATCATGATTAGTCTCTTCATCACCCAAAGGTAAATTCCAAAAACCTTTAAGGTGGTGAATAAGGGGAAATTTGTTTTATGTAAAAACTAATTCCTTGGGGATAAAGTAAATAATCAATATGACATAAATAGATTTTTAAAACTAGCCCCAAGATAAGTTTAAGGGGTGTTAAAGTTGTTTTGAGGAATCTTACTGCGCAATCTGATTAACATAAACAAAATATATAATGGAGAAGAAAAGAGTGAATAACATATTTGGGTTGTTAAAACTAGAGCCTCATCAGGGCAAAAAGGGGTTATTAAGTTTTTAAGAGAGTAACCTAAAATGTATTATAATTTAAGTCAAATAACGAATTATCCCAAACCAATTAACCCTAGATATCTACGATACCTCATTTTTATTTAGTAATAGGTTATTTTTGGTCGCCTATACTAACGCACATAAAAAAATCACATGTATAAAATACGAATTTACGCGAACGAAGTCGCGGGCGAAGTGCTAGTTGTAGATAAAATTTAAGATAGACTGGTATCTTTAATTAGAGGCAAAGTAGAACCTATGACTGTAGTTTATTTGTTTCCTTTTGTAACTATTTAACCTCAACCTGGAGGCCGACCATACGTTCATAAAGTATAAGGTTATGTTGAGTGTGCGTAAGGAAAGAAGTATACAAGTCATATATATCTGTCCCTTACACACACTCAAAATAACCTGACTGTAAGAGCTTAATGGTTATCCCCAGTAAAAGTCTTGAATTAAATAAATTAATTGTTTTTACCCGACTGCCGAAGGAGGGTAATGTGTTTATCAGTCTATGTATGTATGTATGTTTGTTCCTATATGGCGTTCTAGAGACCAAACGCGTTGGCCAATATTGATGATTATTTCGTCAATCGATCTGTTTTAGCCTTGCGAGTGTCACTAGCTACATTAAAATTGGAAAATAGAATAATGCCGGCTTTTGGGTGCCATATTGTGAGGGTCAATTCTTTATTTTCTTCCAAACCCATCGTGTGGGTGTAACGTTACGTTTAGCTCAAAGGAGCTAAACGTAAGCCACGTTATTTAAAATAAGAGATATTAAAAAAAAAGCTATGAAAAAGTATATTGGGTATAAAAAATAAGGGCCGGCTTCGCACGACGTGGGTTGCTCGAGGTAGACAGCTAACCAGGCAGCAGGACGGACAGGAACTTCACAAGACGTGAAATGCTCGAGGTAGGCAGGTGAGCAGGCACCACGACGGACAAGCAGGCACATGGGTAGGTAGGCAGTAAAGTAGGCAACAGAACGAATAGACAGGCAAACGGGTAAGTACGTAGGCAGCAAGGGGTGTGGAGGCCGGGCTGTGGCTACATACGCCAAACAGCGAGCCCTTTGATGCAAAGAGATGACCGTTGCGGATAAAGTTCCAGTAAAAATGCTCTCTTTAAGGTACCACACACACAATATATTTTAATTAGTGCACTTCAGAGATTAAACACCCATACACAAGCTGAATATAATACAGCTTAAAAGGGTATGTACATAAGAAAATACTCTTGGTAATTCTAGATAAGAATCAGACTATCGGCGTTCCCTGCCAGAACCAAACTGAAAAACTGACGCCCGTTTTTCCTCGTTCTGTGTCATATCTTCTGAATTTCAAATTCAAATCTCAATTTTAAGGATAGTAACCATGACCAGAACGAATAAAAAACGGTTTACAGAGGGGGCAGTCCGCCGCTGCCCTTATTTTGAAGATTATAATGTACAACCAGCTTTTTAGAAGGTCGAGAAGAAGAAGTGTCCATGGTATGTTATGTCTATGGCTTAAGAAAATAAATTGGACAGACAGATGCAGACAGATGCTGTTCAGATGAAAATGTCAGAGTATAAAATATTCTAAGATTTTACAAATTAGCGGTATAAAATAAGTTGTGGATGTTAAAACAATCGGAGATAACTAAAACTATGCTTTTCAGATGCAACAGTATCAAAGAATACATAAAAGGGAGTCACATGAGTTGATACAATTTCAAAAGATAATAAAAAGCTTTTTTACAAAAAAATACTACCGACTTCCAAATAAGAAAACTAGAAAGTGAAAAATAACTTTATTTTTGGAAGTCGGTGTCTTTGGAAGGTACCAATTTTTTAAGTTATGCTTTTTAGTTGTACCTACCTAATAAGGAAGTAGTTAAGTAAGTACCTATAACGACAGAATAGATTACCCGAATAACATGAAAAATGAACATAACCGGTGAAATGAGAGATCTGCATACCCCTTTCGAGCGTACTGGCGTGATGTTATGTTATGAAATAGTATAAACAATAAACAGACATGCGATTGCGGCAATCCCGAGAGATTTGCCGTTATTTATTGAAGAGTTCTGTTGTATATCTCCGAAGTTCTAAAATGGGACCAATTTCGGAATATAACCTTTCAAACAAAAAAAGAATTTTCAAAATCGGTCCACAATTGACGGAGATATCGGTGAAAAAAAATAAAAAAAAAATAAAAAAAACACCTAATGTCGAACATAGAACCTCCTCCTTTTTTGGTAGTCGGTTAAAAAGGTGTGGTTTGTATAATATTATAAAACGTAAATAGACTAAAAGATGTGGATCTTTACTATAGAATACCACACGGGGTATCAAAAATAAAGGGTTTTAAGTCGTGATAAGGAGGTGATGAATTTGTGCAAATAGGATTGAGCATGTAGCCACACCCTAAGTACAACATATTTCAAGCTTACATAAAAGAAAAGTGGTAAGTCAGGGCCGTTACCACTGCGTAACGGCCCTGACTTACGTGACGTAGATCGTGACTTCGAACCCAGGCAGGCGCTTTACTTTGCGTAAATTATTTCATCTTCAAACGGTTAAGGAAAACATCGTGCCGGAAACCGGCATGTCCTAGAACCACAAATTCGATGACATGTGACACCCACCAACCCGCACTGGGCATACGTGGTTGATCCGTGATCCGCGTGGCTGTTACCTCTCTCACAGAGAGGATGCCTGTGACCAGCAGTGGAAACATTATAAGGCTGATGATTTTACCTGGAAGAAATCTGTTAAATTGCAACATGCGTTTAAACACTAAAAACAACAGACTGACTAAATGATTGATTGATTGATAAACACAATTTCTCGTGTAGGTACTTAATCTATCTACCTAGCTGTTTCCCCTATGTTGGGGTCGGCTTCCAGACTACCGATTCCGCTGCGTACCAGTATTTTACTTGGAGCAATTGCCTATCTGACCTCCACAACCCAGTAACTGGATAATACGATACCCCTTGGCAAGTGACTTGCATAAATAATTAATGAATAACTTAAAGTACCTACAAATTATACTTATCTTAAAAATAAAAATATAAAGTTCCCTGACAAGTGTGTGACACTCTTCATTAACATGCGACAGTTTTCTTCTATGGTTCGACGTACGAGTAACTTCTTATATTCATAGGCTTCTAATTTTCAAAATATGTTATTATTTTCTATTTGTAATAATAATGTTTTCTTCAAGAGCTGGTTTTTAGCGTTCCGTACCCAAAGGGACCCTATTACTAAGACTCCGCGATCCGTCTATCTGTCTGTCTGTATGTCTGTCTGTCTGTCCGTCTGTTACCAGGCTGTATCTCATGAACCGTGATAGCTAGATAGTTGAAATTTTCACAGATGATGTATTTCTGTTGCCGCTATAACAACAAATCAGAACTAAAAACAGAATAAAATAAATATTTGAGTAGGGCTCCCATACAACAAACGTGATGTTTTTGCCGATTTTCGCTATAATGCGTGCGTCCGACTCGCACTTGGCCGGTTTTTTTATTATAATGCTTAATAGATAATTTACAATGAAGCCCCTTCTAGACTTTTAATTTCACCGGAATTCCAAAAAAAAACCGGTTCTGTTGACCTTTTAAATATTGTTATATAAAGGCTTAACAGGTATACCAAACCAATATTGTTCTACGGGAACTCACAAAAACAACTCACAATGAAATACGTAAGTAATTAAAATAATCTTGTTTATTTTCGTGTATTATATTATTTTTTTATTCTTATCCTTTCTCTGTTATATATTTGATATGTGTTATTATATTTTGAAATTGAATTTTTATTTATTTGCAAGAATATAGGTACTTACATAATAGCATGGTAAAATTATTTTGGTCTCACTATATTCGACTTATCAGTTGTGCAAATATTACAAGTAGGTACATGCATAATAATATCATGCAATTACATCAATGTCATTGATCATTAGTCACACACATCATAATCAAAATAAAATTAACAGTCTTGCTTCATTAATATTAGTTAGGCACATTATATTATAAACGATATTAAATTAAATTATTAGATTATATGTCACAATTAAGACAGTTCAACAATTTATTAATTATATTTATAAATAATGTCAATAATTATAATCTAAAGTGGTCGTTAGTTAAAACCTAAATCATGTCTGTTTAAAACTTAAATAATCATCTATTGAATAAAAAAAATTGTCACAAAGCCAATTGTTTAAACTTCTATTAAATTCTAAGTTATGCAATTTTTACCGCCATGGTGTAGCAATTTCTGTCACATAACTTTAATCTGCTTCGAGGTACTACCAGAGGTTTTTGTACTAGTTTCCTTTTAAATTGGGCCTTATCATCCAACTCAAAAATTTATAAGTGATTTCTAACAATTTTACACATTTCGAATACGTATAGGGATGGGAATGTAAGTAAACGTTTTTCAGTGAATACTGGTCGGCACGAATCAGTCCATTTGAGATCATAGATTGATCTTATGCATTTTTTCTGGGCTATAAGCTCTCTGGGCGTCTGTAGAGTTTCCCCATATGATTATCCCATATCTCAATACTGAACACACATGACTGTGGTATACCATTAATGCTGTTTCTTTATTAGTTATATTTTTTATTTTACGAAGAGCGTAAACGAATTTGTGAATTTTCTTACAAACAAGATCTACATGAGATTTCCAGTTACAGTAATTATCAATATTTATTCCTAGAAATTTTATTTCCTTTACTTCTTCAATTATGTTATTATTATATTATATTGGCAAGTATATTGTGTCTTTTTTATTTTTTTTGTTATTATATATCAGGTATCTCATGAATTTAGTTTTATCGGTATTTATTTCTAAATTATTTTCAATTAACCAGTCATGTATTCGCTTTAGAGCTTCATTGGTGGCACTTATCGCCTGATCAATAGAACCTTCTTTAGTTAAAATAGTAGTATCATCTGCAAATAATACAATGAACTGATCCGTCGATTCTGGCAATTCGTTTATATATGCTAAGAACAATATCGGGGCTAGCACAGTCCCTTGTGGTACGCCATAGTGATTCGTTAAGTATGGGGTTACCTGAGTGTTAGTCTCTAGATGCATTTTTACAATCTCTGTGTACTGTTTTCGACCCCTTAAATAACTTTCAAACCAATTGTAGGCAGGACCTCTTATACCGTACTGTTCTAATTTATTTAATAACTAGCTGTTCCCCGCGGCTTCGCTCCCGTAGGCCACCTCACAGGACCCGTTTCCGGGATAAAAAAATAGCCTATGTTACTCAGGAATAACGTAGCTTTCTACTGGTGAAAGAATTTTTTAAATTGGTCCAGTAGTTTCGGAGCCTATTCGGTACAAGCAAACAAACAAACAAATAAACAAACAAAAAAATCTTTTCTTTATAATATTACTAGCTGACCCGGCAAACTTTGTTTTGCCATAAAAACACCAAACATTCATCTACCCTACCTACCCTACCCTACCTACCCTACCCTACCTACCCTACCCTACCTACCCTACCCTACCTACCCTACCCTACCTACCCTACCCTACCTACCCTACCTACCCTACCCTACCCTATATCTCAAGTTGGACCAGACTGCTCACGGTGTGCCAATTTAATTTAAAATCGGTTATGTAGTTTAGGAATCCATCGCGGACAAACATCGTGACAGGATATTTATATATATTAGATTATTATTATAGTATAGAAGTATAGATTTATCATGGCATACCATATCGAATGCATTGGTCATATCTAGAAAAACAGCTATAGGAATTTCTTTTTTGTCTACTGAACTGAGAATTTCAGTTATTAATTTAAAACATGCCAATGTAGTGGATTTATTTTTAATAAAACCGTTTTGCTGTTTACTTATTACTTCATTTTTATCAAAAAAAAATAATACGCCTAGCATACATTACTTTCTCAAATATCTTGGAGAGAATCGGTACCAAAGTAATCGGTCTGTAATTCCCCACCACAGTTTTCGACCTCTTTTTATATATTGGCTTTACGACAGAGAATTTCAGAGAATCAGGAAAGGTTCCGTTTTCCAAGGACAGATTTATCAAATAGGTCAATGGCTTTAGTATAGCAGCTACATTATCCTTTAATATTCGAGTTGTAATACCATCATACCCTGCTGAATTTGTATTTCGTAACTCCATTGTTATTCTATAAACCACATTATTATCAACATTATTAACAACAACATTATCAACTGGTTAAAGATAGATGGAGTTTGCCAACCTTCTTCCCATTATTGGGTTATTTTTTAGGTGCTCGATGGATTTTGGTTTCGCCATGTTTATGAAGCAGTTGTTGAAATAGGTTGCAATGTCATCGCCTTTGTCCAACATGCATTTTCCATCTGAAATTTCCTTGATTTCATTGGTGACATTGCTTTGTTTTAATCGTTCATTTACTATTTTCCAAGTGGCTTAACACTTATTTTTAGCTTTTTCTATAGTATGTTTATTTTTACTACTTTGAATATTGGCAACACATTTCCTTAATATTTTACTATATGTTGTGTATTTGAGCTTGTTTTGTCTAGTTTTGTTTTTATAATATTTGTTTTGTAATTTTCGCTTGGTTACAAAAGACTTTTTTAAGCCCTTTGTAATCCATTTTGGATTTATCGAGTTTTGATTTATTTTGACTTTTATTAGTGGAAAACAAAGATTAAAAAAGAGACAAATATCATCATGGAACAAGGAAAACGCTTTATTTACGTCTGTTTCAGCAAGGATCTCTGAGAAAGACAGTTTACTTAGGTAATAATTAAACTTGGTCAGATTATCTCTACATAGGTCTCTTTTATATACAAATCAATGTTGTTTAACAAGATTTTGAACAATGTTTGCCCCGTGTTGTGGTCAGACAGCCCTAATTCGTGTACCTCGCTCTTTGCATCTTAAATATCACTAATTATATTGTCAATACATGTTTTTAGTCTAGTTGGTTCATTTATATGGAGTGTCAAATTATAATTATATAGAATGTTGATAAATTCATTTTTATTTTTAGTGTCAATTTTAATGTCAATATTAAAGTCACCGCATTTTATATTATTATATTTATTATTTTTGTCATGTATCCTATTTAGTACTATTTGTAGTTTCCTAAGAAATATGTTTTATTATTTTATTATTTTGCCATGCAGGCGCCAAAAGTTCGAATACATGTGACATCCACCAATCCGCACTGGGCCCGCGTGGTGGATTACGGCCCATTCCCTCTTTTAGAGATTAGGCATGTGTCCCAGCAGTGGGAACATTAAAAGGTTGACGATGATATAAATAAATAAATAACTGACCAACTCCTGGACAAAGGTCTCCTCTCATTCCTTCCATTTCCCTCGGTTCTCCAATTCTCAGAAAGCCGTCCAAGGCGACCTGCCATATTCTACTTGATTTCTCCTTGGGCTAAAATATCGAGGTTCATTTGCAGGTAGCCGATAACTTCATATTACAAGACTCTTAAACTAAATTAGTATTTTACTTACAGTTCGCAATCTTCGCTCTGATCGCCTGCGCCATCTTGGCCATGGTTGGTGCCAACCAGTTCGACGAGAATTTTGCTCCAGCCCCAGAAGAACTGGCGAGGCCAGTCCGTAGCCCCGGCTACTACAAGAAGGTTAAATACCACCACCACGGGGGACACGGGGGACACGGCGGTTACGGCGGTTACGGGGGACACGGCGGTTACGGCGGTTACGGCGGTTACGGCGGTTACGGCGGTTACGGACTCTTCTAAATGATACATGAAGTTTGGAATTAGTTATGATAATTGGTGCAATTTTGTTTTAGTGATAATAAACTTATTTAAGTCATATTTATTTTAAATTTATTCCTCTCAGGCACAGATTATATAATATCTACTAGTCCCAGGGCTGAATTTTCAATAGTCAACTTTTGGCTGGGGAATAAATATGACAGATAGAATGTTTTTTTTAAAATAAAAGATGTTAAGTCGCCATATTTATTCATCAGATAAAAGTTATCTGAGTATCGAAAAAACGGCCAAGTGCAAGTCGAACTCGCACACGTAGGGTGCCGTACCATTATCGCAAAAAACGACGAAAAAAATTACGTTTGTTGTATGGGAGCCCCACATTAATATTTATTTTATTCTGTTTTTATGTTATGTGTATTTGTTGTAATAGCGGCAACAGAAATACATAATCTGTGAAAATTTCAACTGTCTAGTGTCTAGCTATCACGGTTCATGAATACAGCCTGGTGACAGACAGACAGACAGACAAATGGACAGTGGAGTCTTAGTAATAGGGTCCCGTTTTCCCTTTGGGTACGCAAACCTAAAACTCAATACATGGCCAATGTTCAAAATCATGGACGCCCAGGTACACGATGGTAACACACAAATATTATACGTAATCCCGAATTTTTTTTTTTTTTTTTTAAAGAAACTTTGCCCCACACTAGGAATTTCTTCCTGTATCGTGGGTGCGTTTACAAACATACAAACTCACATACACAACACCCAGAGCCAGAACAACTATCTGTAGGTCATACAAATGTTTGTTCCGTGCGGGAATCGAACCCGCGACACGCAGCGCAGCAGTCAATCGCTCAACCACTGCGCCAACCGTGCGCCCCTGAATTTCTAAAAAGAAAGTTAAACAATCAACAATACCTTTGATTTTGACAATTGAAAACACTAATCCTACTATTTAATAAACGTGAAAATTTGTGTGGATGGACGGAAGAATATTTGTTACTATTTCACGCAAAAACTGCTGAACGGATTTTGATGAAACTTTACAGAAATATAGCTTATCAATCAGAATAACACATAGGCTATAATTTATAAAGATATTGACAGAAGTACTAGTTCCACGCGGGCGGAGCCGCGGGCGGCAGCTAATTAATGAATAAGTAGACAAAGCAATGTATGAATTCCCTTCAAAATATTTCATTCTGTGATATAAAATGTGTTACACTATTGTGGTACTGGGTCGTCAAATTTTGCTCTCTAATAACAAAACATTAATCTGTGTAACTCGTGTGTGTGAGCACTATTGATCGACATGTGAAAGTGTTTGTACAAACCAACTTACAGAAAATAAATCATTTATCTTCTTGCAAGACCACTTTGTAAAAGCATCGTGGTCGCATTCGACGAGCCGGCAGGACTATTAGGACCATTTTGCTATGTCCCGCAAAGCGTCCTGGCCTTTTGATCTCTGGTAATTTTAGCTGTGACCTCTTTCGATTCCCGGATTCTCGCTCGCCTGTTCTGCTAATCTGGGGGCAAGGAAGTGTCCCCGCCAAGTCGAGCAAAAAAAGGCATCACCGATTGTCATTGTGCGCGCCCAGCGTCAGTGCCAGACATGCCCCGGTGATCTCCCCGAATGTATACTTTAATTATTATTCTGAGTATCTTTTGGGGTTTGCCATAACTCTGTTGGTTTAGAAACTCCATTCCAAACTCTCACTTAGGAAACGATTTTAATTACTCATTAAATCAGTTCAGAAGTTTTTTGGCGTTCTTTTATTAGACAAAGCTTCTGCCTGCGGCTTCGGCCACGTGAATAGTGTGTTTCTTTTAATCCCAAGGGAACATTATTCCGGGATGAAAAGTATCCTATGCCTAATCTCGGTTCTGTCATATACATACATATTCAAGTTTAATCCAAATCAATTCATAATATTAGTTAGGATTACTTGCTTTACATTATGAGGAAATAAGAGATTCAACTGTGAGGGATTGTGAATACCTGGCATTTGACAGGGCCATAACATAACTGTCTTAGTGTTCAATTATGTCCCTGAAGATAGCAAATAAAGTCTACATTAACCACTACATTAAATCAGCTTGACAGGCAGATAGATAGACAGTCAGACAGACAGAAAGACTGACAGTGGAGTCTTAGTAATAGGGTCCCGTTTTTACCTTTTGGTTACGGAACCCTAAAAATGGCATTCTATCAACGAAAGCGTTGCGATAGCAATTGGATAAATGTCAAAAATGTTTGGGTTGCAAAGCGCTATCGAAATGTCACGTGATCCATTCCTTACATTTTGACATTCTTCGCTGACATCGAATGCCACTAGTCTAGAGCCTGTGTCAATGAGGATGATCTGATTAACGTCAGTTGCAACTTGGAACTTCCTCTAAGATCCATAAATTTAACTGTTAAACGTTTTTATAACGCGCACGGTATCAAAGTTTGAATTAAAATGATTTGTAATGACGTAGAAGTGCGATTAAATATAAAATCAATTATGCGCAGCCCCTTTTTATCGAAAAAAATGAGAATTACATTTTCCGAAACATAAAACTCTATTAGAGCAATGATTGGTAAATCCAGTACCTATCTTAATATTTGGAAAATATAAACAACAATAAAAAAATGTAAACAAACTCGCGCTGAAAGCCAAAAATCTATGCAATTTTATATACCGGAAACCTCACGCCACACCAGCGCCTCTAGCGGCGAATTCATTCGCGGTTGTGTTTTGGAATACGGTAAATGAAAGATCAATCAAATACATAGCCGTTTTAAAAGTTGCTGGGCCCTAACAGGGTCCATTAGTTTACTTAGCTATAAGCCTTTATGTAACATCATCAATTTGTAAAACTAATGAAATGCAATGTATGAATGTTAATAAATAACTCATTTTACAAAAAGTTATGTGCCGTCCAAGATTGTAAACAATATATGATGGGTTTGTCTATCAATAGATCATTCTGCGTTTTTCTTTTTATTTGGCAATTATAAAGTACCAGTTTCATCTAGGGTTGCCAGGCATCCGGATGAAGCCAAACATAGGCTAGGCATAGGCCAATGCATTTAGACGTGTGTCTGGCGAAATTACACAGTGTCCTGTCCGACTTCGCTTAGATTTTTTTTTACATTTTGACAGACAATTTGATTTACACTGAGAATTACATTAATGAAGAAAATTTATTATAATTTTTTGTTGCCAGTTCATTAGAAATTAAAGCAATTGTAGAATAAACGATTAATAAAGCATTTATCTGCAATATCTAATACTTACTTATTTTCTAAAATATCTATTTTTAACTAAACCTCAGTTTTCTGAAAAGTAATTTTCAACACGTCATCGTCACAAAAACGTTTGAAAAGTAATTTTCAACACGTCATCGTCACAAAAACGTTTGAAAAGTAATTTTCAATTCGTCATCGTCACAAAAACGTTATAAACAACTTATAAAAGTTTCATACAGCTCTAAAAAATCCATTCAACCCATCACAACCGCATCAGCAGTTGACAATTGGTCATATTAATTTTGTCATACTTAATTAATAATCGTTTCAGAGTTTGGCCCTAAGACAAAAAAACCTTGTAAGTCAAGGTGTTCTTTTTTAATCCGGCTTATCTGTCTGCTCGGTCCGACTTTGGTTGTTAGAACCTGACAACCCTAGTTCCATTGACCTTGACAGTGCATCTTAAATACGCGTCCATCAGACCGCATCCCACATAATTCTCCAGAAACTGCAAACTAAACTCAACATGAAACTGGTAAGTCAATATTCATATTTAACTTCATTTTATGTACTTTTGTTGTTGTTTTTTTGTTGTTTTGTATAGTAGAATTGAAATTGAGTTCTTGACCTGACCTGGGCCCGACCATGAAGTGTCAAAACTATCATGGTGTGATTGTGAAAAAGGGACAGATAATAAGGGTATACAAGTCATATACATCTGTCCCTTAAGCACAATGGAAATAACCTTGCTCTGAGAGCTGGTAGGGTAAAACCATTTATTTATTTAATACTTCATGCACACAAACGTACAGAGGCGGACTTAATGCCTTAGGCAATAGTGTTGCTCCAGGGATATAGTTGCCCCGATTTTAATTATTCTAGTTCCGCGGTTGAATCACATCCCATATTATTAATCTATCGAAAAATTCTCCAACTACCACTTAGTTGACCGTATATCATGTCTCTGTGCGATTGCATAGGAAGGCAAAATGCGATCAAAGTTTTAGCGGGAAATGTCCCGTTTCTCGGCGGGGCACCTATCTTAAACGTTATTTACATGGATAAGGCAACAATCCCCTATGTGAGATACATGTCCCAAAATATTGAAGTCCGTAAAAATCGCTAATACTCTGAAAATATTAAATATAATGTTTTTTAATTTTCATAAATGTTTTGATAAAATACCAAAGTACCGGCCAGTTTTACAAATAAATAATTTTTCTTTTTTTTCTGAGAGATATAGAGTGATTTCAAAAAGTGTGGCAACTACCCGGCTTTTACCCTAAACCCCCTTTTTTTTTTTTTTTTTTTTTGTGTGGGAAATCATCCAATGACTTCTCCCGCTCTGGGTGAAGCGGGAGGGCGTGTCAGACTTTTACTGACTAAAACCCACCTGTGTTCCTTCAGTTGTTTGTGCCAGGGCCGCGGTAACACTCTTTCAAATTTATCCGCGACCCAGACAGACATCGGCCCTCTCGGGCCCCGTCAATTTTGCTGACATCTCTTTGAGGCGCGTGTGGAACACTACGCGCCGTCGACTCGGGCCTGGTCCTTATCGGACGGCGAGCTACCCATTACTTGCCGTCCGCAAGCCCGCGCCTACGGTGGCCGGGAATCGGCTTGCGACTCCCGAACCCTAAACCCCCTGAGGGTCTACTGATGATTGTTGATTGATTGATGATTCAGCGATGGTGATTGTTGAAATGCCAAAATCATAATCATAATCATAATCATTTATTGGCACTAATTAAAAATGGTTACATCAAAGTTTAGTAAATAATTAGTAAATTTGCAATTAGGTTGATGCGAAACTCCCTGACCTCCGTACTAGTTATAAACTGTATTACGGTGGGCCAGTGGCAAAATGTAAGGGATTGATCACGTACCTTTTAGATAGCGCTTGAAAATCCCCACTAATCGCTGCCGTCACGCTTTTTTTTAACCGACTACCAAAAAAGGAGGAGGTTCTATGTTCGACATTATGTATGTTTTTTTTTTTTCTTTTTATGTATGTTCACCGATATCTCCGTCAATTGTTGGCCGATTTTGAAAATCCTTTTTTTGTTTGAAAGATTATATTCCGAAATTGGTCCCATTTTAATTTGGTGAAGATCTGATAAAGAACTTCGGAGATATACAACAGAACTCTTCAATAAATAAAGGCAAATCTCTCAGGATTGCTGCAATCGCATGTCTGTTTATTGTTTATACTATTTCATAACATAACATCACGCCAGTACGCTCGAAAGGGGTATGCAGATCTCTCATTTCCCCGGTTATATTCATTTTTCATGTTATTCGGGTACCTAATCTATTCTGTCGTTATAGGTACTTACTTAACTACTTCCCTATTAGGTAGGTACAACTAAAAAGTGAAAAAAAAAGCTTTTTTACAAAAAAATACTACCGACTTCCAAATAAGAAAACTAGAAAGTGAAAAATAACTTTATTTTTGGAAGTCGGTGTCCATAACTTAAAATTTAGTACCTACCAAAGACACCGACTTCCAAAAATAAAGTTATTTTTCACTTTCTAGTTTTCTTATTTGGAAGTCGGTAGTATTTTTTTGTAAAAAAGCTTTTTATGATAAATTGTCACTTGTCTAAAACCAAAGTTCCATTATATTAGCGACAACCATTTTCAAAGTTAAAAAAACTTTTAACAAAGAAATTTAACCAACTGCCAAAGCGAAAAACTACAAAGTGAAAAATTACTTTATTTCGTAAGTCCTTGGCACCTGTTTTATTTTTCGTTTTTGACACTGACTTCCGAAAAGTGAGTTATTTTTCGCTTTGTAGCGTTTTGTTTAGGAAGTCGGTAAATTTTATTTGATAAAAAGCTTTATTATCTCTTTTTAATTTATGTACCTTATATTACCATGAAAATACGCATTATTAAGGATAACTTAAAAACTACTCCTTAGATCTTGATCAATTATAAATGGGACCACATGAGAGGCACCAGCTTTGAAATAAAAAGAATCATCAAAATCGGTTCATAATTGGCGGAGTAATCACGTAACATACAAAAACATACAGTCAAATTGAGAACCTCCTCTTTTTTGAAGTCGGTGAACATATAATCCCACGTGACATTTCGATAGCGCTTGTCAATCTCATACATTTTGTACATTCAGATAATCGTTAGCGCTGCCCCCGTACCATGACGTGTCAAAACTATAATGGTTCGACTGTGAAAAAGGGACAGATGTATACAAGTCTTATACATCTGTCCCTTAAGCACACTCAAAATAACCCTGCTCTAAGAGATTATGGTCCTGATAGATTGTCACTTTTTCTATGACCCTAGCATTTTGTGATTAATTTACTCATTATCATGGAGAGCAGTGGTGGCACCATGTGGCACAATGGTAACGGCCGCGACTTACAAGTTGTAGGTCGTGGGTATGAACCCAGGCAGGCGCTTTACTTTGTGTAAATTATTCCATCACCACTGCTCTCAAAACGGTAAAGGAAAACATCGTGAGGACATGTCTTAGAAACAAAAATTGGAATACATGTGACATCCAGCAACCCGCACTGGGCCCGCGTGGTGGATTACGGCCAATTCCCTCTCAAAGAGTGGAGGCCTGTGTCCCAGCAGTGGGAACATTAATAGGCTGATGATGTGATGTGATGGTGTTAATATGTCTACGCAGTGCAGGCGAGGCCGTTTCTCTTGTCACCCTTATTCACCAACACTAAGCTTTTACCAATATTATCTTCTTAAAATTATCTTTAATTCAGTCGAAAATATAAGGACCCGGAACTGATTAGAGTAAGCTATGGATTGGTTACGTTTTAATAGAAATTAAACTTTCCAATATAAAAGAGTTATTTAAAACTCGCTCGTTCGCTCGCTCTGCTAGCGGCTTCGCCCGCGTGAAAAGCGTTTTCTGATCCCAAGGAAATATTATACCGGTATGAAAAGATGATAGATGAAGCCTATGTAAGCCTAGCTATTCCAGATTACAATCTTTATACACTAACGAGCAATTAAAAAGTTCCAGTTACATAGCACCAAATTACTCCTAAACGGGAAAGGCTAGCTTAATGACGCCGTCTGCAATATTGAAGTACATTTAACAGCGCATCAGAATATTACCAACTAAAAACGTAAATATTGTGTTCAAATTTTAAATTAAATTTGACAAAATTAAATTAAGGTGTTTGTGGCCATTTTGTGGGTCATTAGTCATTAGTCATTTATTCATGAACAATAAATTTGTATCTGAACATTTACACAAAATAAATAAAAAAAATCAAAATAGTCACAAAAACAAAAACCATTAATTTTACAATTCAATACGATTAGGTCCATAACATACATTCCATAAATTACACCACAATAAAAATAATAAGACAAGTATTCGTTAATTACTACATTATTTGTGTCAATTTAAATTAGATTCACAAACAATAACCATTAATTTTACATTTCATATTTAATACATACGTTCCATAGATATAATATTCATTAAAAAAATTCAAAAAAAAACAATAATAATATTAAGCACTACAATTCTTCAATGGCATACAGACATTTGTCCAATAGGAATTCCTTCAATTTTGTTTTAAAAGAACTAGTGTGAACCGTGCTTTTCAGATCCAAAGGCAACCTGTTAAATAATTTAACTGATTGGTAACGTGGACTGTGTTTTACAACATTGAAATTCGGATTAATCTTACATTTAAGGTCTTTTCTACGGGTGCCTTTCCGCATTTCTTGTTCTTCTGTAGTTTCGAATTCATGAAGGTATTTAGCCAAGTTAACCAAAAGCACATGGACATAAATGCTCGGAACTGTGAGTATGCCTAACTTTATAAAATATTGCCGGCAACTTTCTGTTTGGGGGATACGGACTATAGTCCGTATTGCGCGTTTCTGCAGAACAAAGGCTCTTTTGATATTATAATCGTAACTGTTTCCCCAGTGAAGTATGCTATATCTAATTTTGGATTCGACTAATGCAAAATATACCATTTTTAGTTGTTCTACACTGATTTCGCTTCTCAGAGCTCTCAAAGCATAACATGCGGATGATATTGCAGCATCTATCGCCTTTAATTCAGGTTTCCAATTAAGCAATTCGTCAATACGCATACCTAAAAATTTAACTTCACTGACGAGCTCGATTTTCTCATCATTCATTTCAATCTCCATGTCATCTTTATTTCGGGCTGTCGTTCTAAATAACATGATCTTTGTCTTTTTTAAATTAATAATTAATTTATTCGCAGTGAACCAAACATTAAAAGCTTGCAATGCTTTATTAACTTTATCTGTCAACTCTACTATGTCATTAGCTGCTACTATGGCATTTGTGTCGTCAGCGAAAATTACTATTCCAATGTCCGGTAAAATTGAATTCATATAATTAATCAAATCATTAATAAATAATATAAATAAAATAGGTCCAAGGATGGATCCCTGTGGGACGCCTGTGGTGATTTCTACCATTGCTGATTTGCATGCGTTTTTGTAGCCATTTTCTTGTATTTTGTCAATTTCAACAAACATTTTTCTGTTTTTTAAATAAGAGGGTGTAATTTTTTCATTGCTCGGTTTATGTGTCAAAATTCCTCCAGATCCGTTCAGCCGTCCTGGCGTGATTGACGGCAAGCAAACTTCCATCCATCAATCCATCCGTCTAAACTTTCGCATTTACAACATTATATATATAGTAGGAGTAGGTTAAGTAGGATGTTTCTGTTACTACACCGGTTAACCGAATTGGTCCCCTGCTAGTACAAATGATAAATGATTTATTTCTGTAAGTTGGTTTGTACAAACACTTTCATGTCGATCATATTTTTTAAAACTAGATGAGGTCGGCGTTTCCTGTGTGACTACTCTGAGAAGAAAGGCCGAAACAAACTCAGAGGTCACAGTCTCTTTTAAAGTCCAGACAAAATCTTGGTTAGATCATGTACCAAGCACCCTAACCCTATGAAAGGTAGTTGAAAGAATTAATCACATCATCAGCCTATTAAAGTTCCCACTGCTGAGATACAGGCCTCCTCTCTGTGAGAGGGAATGGGCCACTATCCACCACGCGAGCCCAGTGCGGGTTGGTGGATGTCACATGTCTTCGAATCTAAGAATTAATGTTAAGGGTCAAAAAATAAATCCTTAAAATATGTGTTACTTTATTTGCAACATAAAAGTACATAGGCGGTACTCTGTCGCGGTTTCCTCATTAACCCAATCATAATTTTTTGTAAATCTTTCGAGGGAAAGTGTTTTTGAGGTATTCTACCAAACCTTCTAATCGTAGCAGGATGCGTACTATATTTTTTCCCACTCCCATGAGAAAAGGCGTGAGGCGTATTTGAGTAATGTATCTACGATCATAAAAATTATAAGATTCAGATTGTGAGTTCACCCTTTTCATGACACGGTTTTCGTCCGATCAATGAACTGAAAACTAAGCCTATATTTTTTTCCAGTTTGCATTGTTCGCTCTGCTGGTATGCGCCGTGCTGGCCCTTGCCAATGCGAACCCCGTTGGTGCAGAGCTCGGCGGCGCTCAGCCAGCTCTTTCCGAGTTTGTAGACTCACCGGCCGCGCCGAGGGAGCCTCGTAGTGCATCCAAAAAAGGCAAAGGCTACTACAAAGGCTAAATCCACTCAAGTAAAATGTCTTAACGGTAATGGGTAGTTTTAGGACCTCTGTTGTTATCGACGCACGTTTCAAAATCGTGTTACTAAAAGAACATGTTATATATTATATTTTATGTAAAATTCTGTGATAGTGATCATATTTTTTTTTCTAAATAAAGTTACAATGTAGAAACTGAGTGTAATTTATTTTATTTATACATTCTACAATGAATGGAAAATCCTCAGCTGATGTCTATTGTGCAGGTACATACCTAACTAGACAGCTTCATGATTCATGAACAAGATCATCATCTGCCTAGCCTTTTCCCATCTATATTGGGGTCAGCTTCCAGTCTTACCGGATTCAGCTGAGTACCAGTGTTTTACATGGAGCGACTGCCTATCTGACCTCCACAACCCAGTAACTGGGTAACACGGTACCCCTTGGCAAGACTGGTGTCAGATCTCTAGCTTCTGACTACCCGTACCGGCTGTCAAAGATCTTTTAAATGACAGCCGGGACCTCCGAGGCACGGAGGAAACTCGGTATGTTTAAATGGTCACCCATCCACGGACCGACCTCGTCAAGCGTTGCTTAACCTTGATGATCGACCCGTGCGGCTGTTATTATTTAGACACGAGCTCCTTAGCTTCATGAACAAGATAAAATGACAAATTTAAAAATCCCCTGATTTAATTTTAATTTCATGTTTTTTAACTACATATAATATACCTAATAGCAGACACGCTTCAATCGACAATCTATCGAAACACGTAATAATGACACGATTTCATGCGAAAAAATCCAGATTCACAGAGTAAAATGCGAATAACTTTTGAACGGCTTAATCGATTTTATTCAAACATAGCTAAGAACACTCACGACAAAGTCACCTTTCAAACAAAAAACAACTAAATCAAAATCGGTTCATCCGTTTAGGCGCTATGATGCCACAGACAGACACACATATACACAGCAACACGCATCAAACTTATAACACCCCTTTTTTTCTGTTGGGGGTTAAAAAGAGGGTTTTCAAGGAAATTCACACCACCAGTTGGCGCGGAGGACTTTGAGGAGAGGTCTTCTCTTCAACTTGAAAAACGTAACATACAAAATATCTTGACATTGACGTCAATTTGACTAGTGTCAATAAACATAAGCATTTGACAGGTGTCTGGACCTAACGTCTCAGTGCCGCTAAGTACTCGCTAATATTTATTGACCGGGCTGAATGTGGCAAAGGCGCTCTGATGCGCAAGGCACGGCGCGCTGCAGTTTTTCTATGAGATTTACTACTGCGCAGACCTTGTAGCCAACTTCAGAGCGGCCGGCAGAAGTTTGGGGAGTACTTTAATTATGTACCTAGCGTACTCAATTTCTGAAAATCCTAATTTTTTATTGGCTCGTAAATTTTGCTGATATGACCGCTATGTCCTCCGAACCGTAATTAGAAATGACACATCATTAAAAGTAGGTACCTATTGCACACAGAACAGGACGGACGGTGACCCCAAAACTAGACATATTATTATGTCTGTATCTTGGGGGCTTCCATCAATAATACTTTTTAGGGTTCCGTACCCAAAGGGTAAAAACGGGACCCTATTACTGAGACTTCGCGGTCCGTCTGTCTGTCTATCTGTCTGTCTGTCTGTCTGTCTGTCTGTCTTTCGTCGTTCTGTCGTTGAACCGTGATAGCTGAGCAGTTGAAACTTTCATAGATGATGTATTTCTGTTGCCGCTATAACAATGAATACTAAAAACAGAATTAAATAAATCTTTAAGTGGGGCACCCATACAACAAACGTGATTTTGTTGCCGTTTTTTGCGATAATGGTACGGAACCCTTCGTGCGCGAGACCGACTCGCACTTGGTCGGTTTTTTTTTTTGTTTGAATTATGTCTATCGCATAATATTGTGCACTTGGTTTGCATGTATTAGATTCACATTGCCGAATGTCAATAGTAGCGAATGCGACATCTTATTGAATGGGGAAAAGCTGGACTATGTAAATCAAACAGTTTTCCTGGGAATCACTCTGGACGATAAGTTGCAATGGGGGCCTCACATAACATCTCTTGCGGGTCGCCTGAGCTCGGCCGCGTATGCTGTTAGAAAGATAAGACAGTTGACGGATGTGGAGACCGCGCGTTTGGTCTATTTTAGTTACTTTCACAGCATTATGTCATACGGTATTTTACTGTGGGGTTGGGCGGCTGACATTGAATCAATATTTATATTGCAAAAGAGAGCTGTGAGAGCCATTTATAATTTAAGTCATCGAGAATCTCTTAGGGAGCTATTTAAAAAGATTAATATTATGACAGTTTCTTGCCAATTCATTTATGAAAATATTATGTATGTAAGGAAAAATTTAAATCTCTTTAGTAAAATTAGTGATAGACTCTATGTTCTATGTTCTATGTTAGGGGGGTTTGGTTTCCGCACTTAGTCCTTCAAATGGACCTTTGTACGTGGGCCATGGCGGCCGTTGGGTGGTCATTCCAACCAGCCCACCTCCCTCCAGAAGTCAATTAGAGCTCCTGGTTTCCTCAGAACATCTGTGTAAGATCTGGGTGACCCGAGGGTTAGTGCTCTTATCTGTGTGACACCTGTGCATTCAAAGAGAACGTGCGCAACGGTTTCCTCAGCCTCCATGCATGCCCTGCACAGAGGACTGTCCGTTATGCCTATTGTGTGGAAGTGTTTATTGAGTGAGCAGTGTCCCGTGATGGTCCCCGTCACCAGGCGGAGGCCATTCCTGTCCAGGCGTAAAAGACGCCTGGTAAGCCTACTGTCCAAGAATGGCAGAGCTTCTTTGGATTGCCTACAGCCCGGTGCCGAGGCCCACCAGTTCTCCGCCTGTGTCTGGGTGAATTCCTGTAGCCACCTGCGTATTTGGTTGAAGGGGATGGGTACAACGGGTTCGGGTCCATAGACCGTCGAGCTGGATCCGCGCCTCGCAAGCTCGTCAGCCGCGTCGTTGCCCAGCGATCCACTGTGTCCCTTTATCCATTGTAGTGTCACCGTGTTACGGCTAGATACAGTTATCTGTTCCAGTGCGTTGTGACATTCTAGTATTAGTTTAGATGTAATGTAATTTTTTCGTAAGGATTGGAGGACTGATGCGCTGTCGGAGAGTATCCGTATGTGGGTGTCCGTGACCCTCCTGGCTTCTAGGGCACGGACCGCTTGTATGATGCCCACACACTCCGCCTGATAGACGGTGTTGAACCCTCCTAGCGGTCTGGATATGTTTATGTTGAAATCGTATGAGAAGACTCCGACTCCGGTACCTAAGTCAGTTTTCGATCCGTCGGTGTATATTCTCATCTCTTTCGGGCCAGAGTAGTCACATCTTTCCTCTGTGAGTGTTATGTTGTAGTGCCTGTGGAAGTGGTGTGATTTTGGGGCTTTGTCACATGGGGATGCTAGCATCGGTTTACGCTTAATCGCATCCTCCTTTATGCGTGTGTGCTTAATTCTGGAGTCTTTATTTAGGGAACCTGATAGGTAGAGTCTAAAGGTGGCTAGGGCTGCCTCCTCCCTCACAATTAAGTGCAGAGGTGGGAGTCCCAGCATTGCCTGTAGGGCGGCAGTGGGTGTGGTTCTCATACTACTGGTGATTGCAACGCAGGCGAACCTCTGTAGTTTTTCGAGATCTCTTTGGGCTGTGCTGAGGTCTGTCCTGGGCCACCAGACCAGCGAGCCATATGTGATGATTGGTCGGATGACTGTAGTGTATAGCCAGTAGGTGACCATGGGGCTAATACCCCAATTCCTGCCTAGCAGGCGTTTGCACTGCCACAGGGATATGCTGGCTTTTGTGATGATATGGTTCATGTGATTTGCCCAATTCAACTGTTTGTCCAAATAAATGCCCAGGTACTTGGTTCCAGTTGAAAGGCTTAGTGTTGTTCCGAAGAAACGCGGTAATTGCAGTGTCATCGGTTTTCTCTTTTTAGTAAAGAGAATAAGTTCAGTTTTTGCGGGGTTCACTGAGAGTTGGTGCTCGCTACACCATTCCTCTACTATTTTCAGGGCTTGACGCATGAGATTGCATAGAGTGTTTTCGTGGGATCCGTTTATTATTATTGTTATGTCATCCGCGTAGCCAACGGTGAAATAACCTTTATCGTTGAGTGCTTTGATGAGGCTATCGGCTACCAGGTTCCACAGAAGTGGCGAAAGAACGCCCCCCTGTGGACAGCCCTTCGCGACGATAGCCCTTGTAGTGTCGTTAACCGTGACTTGGACCGCTCTCAGTTTTAGCATATTGGTGATCCAGCCCCCTAGGGTCGGGTCTATGCCATGTCTGTCGAGGGCCGTGTTTATGCTGTTGAACATGGTCTTATCGAAAGCGCCCTCAATGTCAATGAAGACAGCCAATGAAGAGCATTTGTGGTCCACTGCGCATTCAATTTTTGAAACCACGTTGTGCAACGCGGATTCGGTTGATTTGCCTGTGGAGTACGCATGCTGCTGTTTGTGCAATGGTTTTTCTCGCAGAGGCCCATCACGGATGTGCCTATCGCAGAGTCTTTCGAGGGTTTTCAGCAAAAAGGATGTGAGGCTTATAGGTCTATATGCCTTGGGTTGTGTGTAATCAGTTTTTCCAGGTTTGGGTATGAAGATGACTTTCACCTCGCGCCATCCGAGAGGTATGTATCTTAGTGCTATGCAGGCCCGATAGATCTCTAACAGCCATGGCGTTAGATAATCTACCCCCCACTGTAGCAGGGCTGGGAAGATGCCGTCCAGCCCCGCTGACTTGTATGGCTGAAAGGTATTGATAGCCCATTTTATCCGGTCTACTGTTATTATATTGTGGGCTCTTGACCAGTCTTGTTCCGTCGGGGTCCATTCGGGTTCAGCCTCCCACATCCTGTCCTCCAGGACTTGACAGTCTGGGAAGTGAGTTTCGAGGAGGACCTTGCTGGTTTCATAGTCGGTTTGTGTGTATGAGTTGTCGGGTTTTTTCAGCGCGCCGAGGGATCGGTCCTGATCAGTTGATAGGATCTTCCGTACCCTTGCGGCCTCATTATTTGTTTCAATGGATTCACAGAATTTCCGCCACGCCATCCTCCTGGCGGTTCTAGTCTGTTTTTTGTATGCATATTGGGTCTCTTTGTATATCTCCCAGTCTTCCGGGAGTCTCGTGTTTTTTGCTCTGTTAAATTGCTTACGCAGCGTATCTCTGAGTTTACCAAGTTCAGCGTTCCACCAGGGGTTCCTCTCGTTCCTGCTTTGTGGCGCTCTTGATTTACAGCATGCGTGGTAAGCTTCTGTTATGTGTTTGGATAATTCCGTTACAGTGTGTTCTAATTGTGCTTGGTCCCTTACGGTTGCCAGTGCTAGATGCTCAGCTAAAAGTGAGGCCAGAAGGCTTTTGAACCTTGGAACGTTGGTACGCCTCGGGTTTCGCCTTGGTGCGGGTTTTTTGGTGTTTGTGGTAAGTGTAAAGCGTATCCTTCTATGGTCTGAGCAAGAAGGCTCGTCCGATACGTGCCAGTTTGTGATAAGGTTTGTCGCGTTTTCTGTGGCGAGTGTTAAATCTATGATTGTTTGTCCCCGGGCCGTGACCCAAGTGGGTTCTGTGCCGCGGTTAACAATGTTAAGATTAGTAGAGAATAAAAAGGTGGATAGTACCTCTCCTCTGGAGTTCGGTGTGACACTGCCCCAGAGCGGGTGGTGTGCGTTCGAGTCAGTACAGATGATCAGGTCCAAACCGGCGCGCTCACAGTGCTGCACCAGGTCAGCCAGCTCCTTTGGAGGGCAATCTGTGTCCTCACCTGGCATGTATGCCGAGGCCAGTACAACATCCGGAGCGCTAACTTCGGTATGGAGCCTGACAGTTGTCAGGTCTCTGGAACAGAATTGAGTTAGTGTCGTAAAGGGAATTTCTTTGGGTATATAGATGCAGGTTCTTGGCTTTCCTGAGCCATGTGTGTCGAGAATTATCTTACCTCCGATGTTACCGAGGCCACATATTCTATTGTTCCTGATCCACGGCTCTTGGATCAGTGCGATGGTTCGGTGTTTAACCTCCAGTGCCCTGCGTAAGCTAGCCGTGGCAGTCTGGCTATGTTGGAGGTTAGTTTGGATGATGTTGAGGGGGGCTGGTGGAGGGGGAGCAGGGTTAATCGGAGACAGATCCATCGGATAGTCCCTCCGTCTCCACCTCCCGGTAAAGCTCGTCGTCGTGCGTGTCCCCCGGTGAGGAGGCAAGAAGTTGCGCATTCCAGCCGGGTGATGCGGGCAGTATGGGTTCGGCGACCTCGGCCATTGTCGTTTGGGCCATGTACTCCTCGAGTTGGACAATGTCCGTGTCGCCCGTCTGTGTCGTCGTCGGTTCTGTCGCGTTAGTGTCTGTGTCGTCGGTCTGGATGTCAGAGGGGCGGGTCTTGGGCCAGAAGCGCACGTATATCGACCCTAGCAGGTACGATATACGTCGCTCCCGCCCCAGGACCTTTTCGGCTTCCTCCGGTGGCAGCCCCAGGGTTAGATACGTCCCGTAGCGGTCGCCACCGACGGCAGTCGCCCTGTATAGTGACCACCGGGCAATGTTGTACCAGGTATTCTGACGAATCAGAATACCGTGGAGCCTGCCCACATCACCTCTATAGCGAGGGACGAAGAGCGAGGCTCGGACCCGGGTGGGCACGTCAGTCTGTCGCAGTACCGTCAGCGTCTGGTCGTTGTCGGGGAGTTTTATGAGTGGGACGTTTTGGGTCAGCCAGGTCAGGGCGTTTTCGTCCTCACACCATATCTGCACCGTGCCTTCCGCTACCCGTGGGTATCCGCGGAAGGCCGGGAGTGGTGTGGACGGATCCGAGTCCATGAGTCTGTCTTCTAGGGCAGTCTTAATGAGTTCGGCCTCATCCCCAGTTAGCTCTCTACTGGGGTGGGGAAGGCAGATTGCTACCGCCAGCCGCGCAGGAATGTCCTTTGTGGCCCGCGCGTAGGTTCTCTGCCCTCCCTGCGCGGAGTGAATTCTCACGCGCTTGGCATCCCCCTGGAGCGTACTGGGTGAGGCCGTGTCGTCAGGGCGCGTCCTCTTCCCCGGCCCCGTCCCACCTGGTACAGGCTTCGGGTTTGAGGTGCCTGGCAGGGCGTCGGATGTCAGCAACGCCCGGCGTGAGGCATGAGAGCGCTTTCCCCTAGTGCGTTTCGGTCGTGTCTGGTTGTGGGTTTTGTCGGTGTCTTGGGGTCGGGCGGCGGCCCCGGCAGATGCTCTCGCTTGCGGAGGCTCTTCGCGCTGGGTTGCCCCTTCGCGTACCTTCCCCCGCTCGCTTAGGTCCGCGTCCGGCCGCTTTTCGCACTGGGTTTCCCCCGCACGTACTTGCGTCTGGTCGCGTGGCCCCGCGTCCGGTCGCTCGTCGCGCTGGGTTTCCCCTTCGCGTGCAAGCGGCCGATCGCGTGGCCCCGCGTCCGGCCCCTTTCCGCGCTGGGTTGCCCCTGCGCGTACTCGTGGCTGGTCGCGTACCCTCCCTTCAGCGTCCGATCGCGCTTCGCGCTGGCTATTGCCTTCGCGCGTGCTGCGCTTTCGGTCGCCTACTTCCTTCTCCCCGGCTGGGATTTTTCCGCGCTTTTCCAGGCGTACTTCATCGACATCAGCCGGGCGAGTGATAGAGCTGCCAGGCTTGTCGACCTTCCCCGTGTCTGTGTTGTCGTGTCGGTCTGAGTAGGTGGAGCTGTTCCGCACGATGCTCTGTTGCCAGAGGTTCGCGGGGGGCATGCCCCGTGTAGTGGGTGCTGGCGCGTGGGTCGCAGCCGGAGTCGGGTCTAAAGGCGCGTTAGTCGCAGCCAGGGTCGGGTTTGTGGGCGCGTTTATCGCAGCCAGTGGTTTGGGCGCTAGATCAGCAGCCAGCCGCGCAGAAAAGCGCGGCATCAGTACATCATTACTGCAGTTAGATGCTCCCCCCATATTACGATGGGAGCTGACCGCCGAAGCGGTGTGGGATTCCCCGGCTTGGCCGGGACCCACCTGGGTAGTTAGTTTCTCTTCCTGCATTGTTCATGATGTGGGGGGTGGGCTTTTTTGGAATCGAGGTTACCCTTCCTCTGGGATCGACGGGATTTAAGGAGAAGGAAGGAAGGAATTTGATGGATAGGGGAGTGGTCTTGGGGGGTCACCCTAGGCTTGGGAGTTAACCTCGGGATTTAGGGATCGACGGGATGTGTGCGGATAGGGAAAGGATGGAATATTTGGGTGATAGGCTCATGGGAGAGTGGTGTCTGGGTTACCCTAGGCCTGGGGTTTGGCTTTCGGGAACTTCTCTTGTCCGGGATCTTTATCAGATGCCCCGACCGCCGGAAAACCAACAGCGAGCGAAGCCGCCATCGGCTAGTACCGCAGCCGGGGTTGGGCTATCCGCAACCTGCCCACCCGCTCGGTTGCATGAGAAGAAGTGCCTGGCAGTCCGGGTCGCCCCACCACGGATGTACGTATACATTCGCGTTGGGTCGACCCAGCCTCCCGCGAGTAGTGATAGACTCAATTGTAATACTAGAAATAAAGATAAGTTAGATCAGCCATCTTATAGATTAGCGAAAGTACACACACCTTTCATGGGGTACTGTGTTAAATTCTATAACAAAATTCCTTCTGAGATATTAAAACTTAATGAAAGAAAATTTAAAACAATAATTAAAAGCACACTTTGTAAACAAGCATATTACAAATTAGATGATTATATTCAAGATAAGAATGCTTGGAAACATGCTGGTCCTGCTCCGTAGGACAATCTTTAGTGTAGAAACTATCAAAATGGTTAATTTGTGTACGGTATAATAACGTTCATAATTATTATAGTAACGCTTTATTTTTATTTATTTTCTTCTCTATTTGTTTAAAAAATTGACTCGCACACTGTTCCGTTGTTGTTGAATTAGGTAATTTACCTATGTTTGCAATATTTGTAAGTATGTGAGAACCATGTCCCTATTTTATCAAGTGAAGGGATTTACCTGTGAGTGCTTGTAATACTTTATACCTATATTTAGTATAGTAGTGCTGGGTGCATCGTTCTCACGTATAAGAATTTATTAATGTATGTACTATTTATGTTAATATTGTAAAAAGCCTTTATTTTTTTTTAAAAGAGTAAGTATGGAGTTTCTTGTGCATTCTTCTCCATATCAACCTACATTTCCGAATGCACGGTAGAATCAATTTTTTATAACATGTAAAATTTTTTTAACGTTCAAAAGTGCCGCATAATGGCCTAGTTGAAATAAATACATTTGATTTGATTTGATTTGCATTATATTGCATGCATTGTTAGGTTAAACCACATAACAGAAAAAAAAACGCCTTGGTTAAACAGTAGGTATATAAATTGTAGATGGGTATGGGCCTATAAATCCACACTAATATTATAAATGCGAAAGTAACTCTGTCTGTCCGTCTATCTGTATGTCTGTCTGTCTGTATATGTGTCTGTCGGTCTGCCAGTTTCACGTCTTAACGGATTTAGATGGAACTTGGCACACAGGTAGACCATGCCCTGGATTTAATACAAGAACATATAATAATATAAGAACATATGATTATTATCTACATATCATACCTCATGCCTTTATTTCTCAAAACAACAAACAATTCCTTGCACAATTTATCAAAGCTCTACGAAGCTTTGATAAATAGGCACGTAATAGGGTTGCAAACTTGCACATTTCTTCCAGGTTTACAGTTTGGCACTTAGAAAGTTTGCAAGCTTGCACAGTTATAAAAAGTTTAGTAGTTAGGCACTAAAAGGTTGAAAAACGGAACTGATTCATCCTGTTCCCCATACTAGTTTAAAACTGTACTACGGTGGAACAATTTGCCTCGATCACCGCACAGGTACCTTAAGTGTTACACAAGTGATAAAACATATTATTTTAGAAGAAAAACATTTCGTAGACCAAACAAAGTACAGCAGATTTTAGGGTAAATGTAAATAAATAAATGGAGTTTATTATTTATGTCTTTGTAGGTTATTATTCAAATTAACACAATATACGTAAAATATTTCGATGCTCTGTTTGTTATGTTCCATTGGGATAATCTTAGACTTTCATGCGCACGAAGCCTCTGGTAGAAATAAATACCAAATAGTAGTCTAGTACTGTTGTCGTATAACCCCTAAATCATTGATGGTTGAATGTTTTTGATTAATTTAGTGCAAGTGACGTTGGGAATTTTGAATAAAAAACATATCCTATTTGCACTGCTCCTAGTGAAGTATATAAATATCGCCGATATATCCAACAGTACATAAACAGATAAACAACTATCAAAATGAAATACGTGAGTCATCATTTCAGCCGAAAGATGTCCACAGCTGGTAATAGGCCTCCCCCAAGTGTCACTACATTGACCGATCCCGTGAGTAATTTTTTTCTATGTAACTGTCTCTTTTTTTGGGTTGGGAAATCATCCAATGACTTCTCCCGCTCTGGGTGAAGCGAAACCCACCCGTTGCTTCAGTTGCTTGAACCAGGGCCGCGGTAACTGTTTTTAAAATTTATCCACGACCCAGACAAGCATCAGCACTAGCGGGCCCCGTCAGTTTTTACCCGACTGCCGAAGGAGGATAATGTGTTTATTGCTGACATCTCTTTGAGGCGCGCAGGGAACAATACGCGCCATCGACTCGGGCCTGGTCCTTATCGGACGGTGAGCTACCCACTACTCGCCGTCCGCAAGCCCGCGCCTACGGTGGCCGGGTATCGGCTTGCGACACCCAGGGCGTCTCCTGCGGTGACTAGAGGCGTCTCCGTTGCTCTATTTACCTGTCTGTGGATCATCCATTATATACCGAGACGCCTCTGTGTCTCGTAAAGCACCTGTGTAATCATGTCAGCCTGTGTAGTCATGTCTTGCATGGAGTACTGCTCTCACCTCTGGGATGGATCTGCCAAATACCAGCTTGATGCACTTGAGTCGATTGACAGACGGGCCAAAAGGCTTATTGGCAACGATGCACTGGTCGCCTCAAAGCTCCAGAGCCTCGAACATCGTCGCCGAGTTGCCAGCCTGTCGGTTTTTTATCGGTTACACTTCGGGGAGTGTGCGACGGAACTGCACAATTTGATTCCACCTAGCCCTTTCCATCATCGGACTACAAGACGTACGGCCATGCGCCATCGGTATATGGTGGACATCCCTCCCATACGCACAAAGCGTTTTGCTAATACTTTCATTGTGCGCACAGCTAAGGAGTGGAACTCCCTTCCGGGGTCTTTGTTCCCTGACAGCTACAACCTTGGGGTCTTTAAGTCAAGAGTGAATAGGTTTCTTCTAGGCAAGCGTGCTTTACCGTAGACCACATCATCGCTTAACATCAGGCGAGATAGTGGTCAAACGCGAGCCTATAAATTATAAAAAAAAAAAAAAAAAAAAAATGTGTGTAGTGTAATCTTAGCTGCATCCGGTTAGAATGGCTCCCGACTGCAAAATTGTCGTGAAAAGGTTAGACAGATTGATTTTAACCGACTTTCCAAAAAGTTGGAGGTTCTATGTTCGGCTGTAGGTAGCTTTTTTTATATTCATCGATCACTTCGTCAATTGTGCACCGATTTTCAAAATTCTTTTTTTTAATGAGTCTATTTTCGAATTAATCGCATTTAAATTTGGTGGAGATCTGATTTAGAACTTTGGAGATATGGAACAGAACTTTTCAATAAATGACGGCAAATCTCTCGGAATTACTGCAATCGCATGTTTGTTTATTATTTATACCATTTCATAACATAACATCACGCCAGTACGCTCTAAAGGCGTACGCAGATGGGTACAGGTCACCTTGGTACATTCTCATTTCACCGGTTCTGTTTTCATGTAATATGTATATTCGGGCAACCTATTCTGGCTTAACTTTGGCCATTATAGGTAGGTATCTTACTATAGAAATTATCCATCATTTACTAAAACAAAAAGTGAAAAATTTAAACTTTTTAACAAAAATAATTACAACCGACTTCCAAATGAAAACACTGCAAAGTGAAAAATAACTTCAATTTTGGAAGTCGATGTCAAAAAAGATAGAAATAGATACAAGAACAACGACATCGAGTGTTAAACTTTTTTTTAATTATTAAGATGCGAACAAATCTACATAGATACAAAGCGCAAGCGATGAGCATGTAGTAAAACCGGTAGAGCAAGACTGCGCTCATGAATAAGCTTTTTATTGAAAGATGATAGTATCAAGTAAAAGATCATGATCCCTATTGCAGCAATTTTGATTGAAATATTTTACTATCTCGTTTACCTACTCTGTCTTTCCTGATCTTGTGGTGTGTCTATGTCGACTAAATGTTTTCTATTCTATTCTATTGGAAAAGGTGACAAAAACCCTACGTCTAGAAAAAAGGCGTGCTCTTTAAGGCCCTGCGCCGCTGGAGGCGCGGCGGAGAGCAATTGAAGACAACAATTTAATATAAACCTTAACTACCTTGACATACGGTCAATATAAGATCACTGTGTCGTGCGCCGCTCGGCTCGTTCTTATTTATCTTTGCCATGACATTTTCAACTTTATAACATAAGAATTAGAGTCTAATTTAAATTGTTATCTTCTCAGTATCTTCGCCGCGCCTCTCCAGGTGTGCGCTGGGCCTAACACGGCCACTGGATGATGCGACAGAGTAGCTGACGAAATTAAATTTATCTAACGTTTACACAATTTACAGATCTTAATTAGGTTGTTTTACTTGACTTAATATCCTATGTCCCCTGGATGGGACAGAGAGCGTCCACAGTAATCCTCCATCGCGATCGGTCTTGAGCTTCACGCTTCACCTCGCTCCACGTCATACCGATGCTCGTCGCTTCTGCCAACGCCAGGTTTGACGGGGACGGCCACGCTTTCTTTTGCCTTGGGGATTTCAATCCAGCGCTTGCTTGGGTATATGATCAGAATCCATTCGCAGCGTGTGGCCAATCCAACTCCACTTTCGACGCTTGATCGAGCGGTCGAACGGGCTCTTGTGGCATTTCACCAATAACAGTTCTACGTCGGTGATGGCCTCGGGCCAGTAGATTTCGAGTATGCGACGAAGACAGCGGTTAACGACGGTAATAATCCTACGTTAAAATATTAATAGTCTATTTTAACGTAGGATAGTTATAAAAATTACCACGAAAACTTTCAAAATAAGAAATCATTATCATCTGCAACCTGACTTCCGCCTACAGCTTGGCATTATGCTATCTTTTCTTGTGCCGATCCCGTGTGAAATTAGAATTAGCAGATGATTATATGAAATAGTCATTCAATCAGGTAATTTGACCAGGTGATTTGAGAGTTGAATTGAAGGTTTTAATTACTTACATAATATATATCGGTACTGTTGTAGCCAGGGAGCTACGTATTAATACTCTGAAATTACTTTTATCAGATATATTTTAGCAACATGCCCCAAGGCGGCTTCTCTAGAATTGCCTCGAACTCTGGACAATAAAAACCTAGCAAAAACATCTTCACTTATTTATTTGTTCGAATTTGAATTCCCTTTCAAATCTATTTGGTTATCAGATGCCAGACTTATTATACGCAAACGAGTTTGCCTTTTAGATAAGCAGTGTCCTCACAGTACCTTCTTTAATAACATTGGTATGTCATAACCTGTCTTAACCTATCTGCAACCAAATAGATATCTACGTGGTACACTTTCGCGAAATTCCCATCCAATTCCTACCTACCCAAGTACAAAAAAAAATCTTAATACAACAATTTTACAGAAATTTGTATTTTTTCAGTTATTCTTCATTCTGTTGGCAATGGCATGCACCATCTTGTCAATTGCGAGCTTGGGTATGACAGCGGATGCGCCAGATGGCGGCTCATTCGCAAGCAGCAATGTGAGGGTGGCTCGCGGCATACCCGGAGAACACCACCGGCACGGATACGGTTACAGTGGTGGGAACAGAGAGATAAACGGCACGGTAGTGACTTGGGGCAGAGACTTACAACACACAATTTCGCAGAATCAAAATTAATTCTTGTATATTGAAAAGGTTGTGGATTAATAATGACATAATGGCTTGATGAAGTTGTTTTATTTATACACCCTAGCGTTTTTCATTAATTCAATACTGCCTGTTAGCATTCTTCACTGGCGTACGCCATCTTATCAATGGCGAGCTCGGGTATGATAGCGGTTGCGCCAGGTGGAAACTCACTCGCAAGCGACAGTGTGAGGGTGGCTCACAGCATACCCGGACAACACCACCGGCACGGATACGGTTACAGTGGTGGGAACAGGGAGATAAACGGCACAGCATTGACTTGGGGCAGAGACTTACAACAAACAGTTTCGCAGAACCAAAATTAATTCTTGTATATTGAAAAGGTTTTGGATTAATAATTACAAAATGGCTTGATGAAGTTGTTTAATTTATACACCCTGGCGTTTTTCATTAATTCAAAACTGCCTGTTAGCATTCTTCACTGGCGTGGGCCATCTTGTCAATGGCGACATCAAATGCATCAAATCGCGACTCATCAGCAAGTGGCAATGTGAAGTTGGCTTGCGGCATACCCGGACAACACCACAGGCACGGATATAGTTACCACGGTGGGAACAGAGTGATAAACGGCACGGCAGCGACTTAGGGCAAAGATTTACAACACCCAGATTCGCAGAATCAAAACTAATTCTTATTTATATTGAAAAGGTTTTTAATTAATTAGAAAATGGCTTGATGAAGTTGTTTAATTTATAAACTCTGGCATATATTTTTTTATAATTGATTCTAATCTGACTGTCTGGTCTGGTGATTTCAAGCGCTGCTGCTGATTGCGTGCTCGGTTCAATGCCCGGGTAATATAAAGTATTAGTTGTTGAGTTATATCGTCTGGAATTTCTCAGGAGTCTGAATTTTTGCCTGGTTAATAGTAATAGGCCCTAATAAAAGAGACTTAAACATAACTTGTGAAATGACCATTTACCTACTATGGGAACACTAATAACTACCGAACACTTTGAGGAATACCTCCAAGCGATATGTTACATTGACTTAGATTGACTTCAGACACCTACATAGCTAAGACCAGGTTTAGTAAAGTATCGGTTAAACGCATATGCATTGTATTCATAAACGTCAACGCTTGTTAGCACAGGCAAACCGGCAGGCTTATTACGTATCTTGTAAGAGCAAAACGATAGCGATTTTTGCGCAATAATTGCTCTTCAATACACAAATTTTAGAGAGGGTTTTGTTAGAAATAAGTGCATTTGACAAACAGAAAGCGATTAGCAAACGATTGTGTAGAACCTACTACACCTACACTGTAGGTAATTACGACTATTATGTCATAAAGCGTTTGATCGTGCGATGATTGCTGATTGCTGAAGCTTGCGGCACCAGCTACACAATTTCTATGTATGTATATCAATAATACCGCCGAAATTGATTTGTCAAACATAATTTTAATACTTTCAAAACAAAACAAAAATTGAGTATTCATCCTATTAATCCGAAAAGTTAAGTTTACAGGCTCCTCAGCCTCAATCTCAATGGTTGTTATCGTGCCCCTAGCCGCCATAACCATCCCTGGAGCCGCCCCCGTACCCACTGCCGCCCCCGTACCCACCGCCGCCGCCGGAACCACCTCCGTACCCACCGCCGACCCCGTATCCAACGCCGCCGCCGGAGCCGCCCCCGTAACCAACGCCGCCGCCGGAGCCAGCCCCATACCCACCGCCGGAGCCGCCCCCATACCCACTGCCGGAGCCGCCCCCGTTCCCACCGCCAGAGCCATCCCCGTAGCCCCCGTCGAAACCGCCCCCGGAACTACCACCGTGGCCGCGACCGCCTTGGCCCCCGTGGCCGTGGTGATCACGGTGATGATGATGTTTGCGGTGACCCGGTGCTGGGTCTGGCATGGCTACAGGACTGCGCTGAACTCTCCTGAGAGGCTCGCCACACACCAGGGCGAGCAGAGTGCACACGAACACGGCGATGAAGGCAAACTAGAAAATTAAAACATATTTTGGTGAGATTCGATCTTGATTCGATTCATGGTTTTTATTTGTTGGGTAATGGCTTACTGAACTAAAATAGACTAAGTTACAATTTTTTACCAAGATTGAGATTTCCACAGTTTAGAGCTGTCAAAATTAATAATCACATGTTTGTAAGGATGAACCAACGGCTGACCTAACAGATCACAAAACAGTGTTTGTGAGGACTTACAGTTGTAGGTAAAGTTTAGACAACAGAGTAGAGTAGAGACAAGGTGTATGCGATCATTTTCCGAAGAATGTTCTTTTTTATACACTATAGGCTCGCGCTTGACCACTCTCTAAAGTTCTCATGTAATGGTCCTTTATCTCTAAATATCTCGCGAGACTTAAACCTTAAGGGCTTATTACACTACACGGTTTTCAGGGCCCTAAACCCTAATTTAGGGTAGTGTTATAAATGTTAGAGTGTTAGGGTTCTCAAAATATCGACCTTATTGACTCGGAATGGTTAAGTGACCCAGTATTCAGGGCCCTGAATACCGTGTAGTGTAATAAGCCCTTAAGTTAACTCAAGACATTTTTATAACAAACAGTTTGTAAGTAACCTTAAACGTTACCCGCAACTTTCAAAATAAACATAGTTTTCATAGAATAAAGTTCCAATTGGTTCAACAAAAGTTGTCACACCACCAATTTATTCCTCAGATAAAAAAAAAATTAAACAACAAAATGGCAAATAAAAGAAAAGTGAAAATTTAGCAAAAGAATATTCCAAATAAATACAATCAGGAAAGATTACTTACGAATTTCATTGTTGTAATTTGCAAAGTACCTACACAGGTACAATTATTATTATTTTCTCTCTCTATGGCGACTAAACTAGAACCTCCAGCCAGGCAACTGGTACAACTAACGCTTTATGCACCTTTATATACTAAATGATTGAGGGCGATGGAATATGTAGGTCACCCCAATCATGTAAAAACTATAAAGTAATTATAGGATCTGTTCAAACATGACAGGAAAAAATTTACGTGTTACTGAACTCACTAAAACATGAAGGTGATACTTGTACGAACTATTTTGTAAACGTACTTAATGTCCTCGTCTTAACACGTTCACTGCGTTACCAGATACTTGAGAACTGGTACGAACCTTGCATTCAGTGCAGGGGCGAAAGAGACAAAACCGCTGGTGCAGGATGATGCTCCAAGGAACTAAAAGGTATAGAAAAGACACAAATATATTTTTATTGGAAATTGCGCCCCGGTCACATTGGGTCAGGACACTCTACCACAGTGTGAAGTACCTGGGATTCTACTTGGATCGTAGGTTGACATGGAAGGTTCACCTGAATAAAAAAAATAACAGAAATAAACGTCCGATTCAAGAACTTGCTCTGGTTACTTGGTAGACAATCTTCACTCACCCTGAGCAACAAACTTAGAGTTTATTGTTCCATCATAAAACCAATATGGACATATGGGATTTAAATATGGTCTTCCGCAAACAAATCAAACATCATGTGCTTTCAAAGGAGTCAAAACAGTATCCTGAGGGTCCTAGCTGCGGCGCCCTGGTATGCTCGCAACTCAGAAATACATGAGCACCTGGAAATCCCAACAATCCTAGAAGAAGCGAAGAGCTATCTAGAGAAATAAAAAGTTAGATTAACCAACCATCCCAATCCCCTTTCACGGTCGCTATTGATGCCAAATCCTACTAAGAGTCTCAAAAAAGCTGATATTGTGCTGCCTGATTAAGTAGAATTTGGACACTGGTCCTGATTCTACAAAAATGTGATGTGTCCACACGTCTGATTATAGTCAGGGATGACTGTTGGCAGATGAGAAGAAAAAAATAATAATATATATTTTTGGGATTCGTCAATTATAACTAGATTTATGTAAAAACTTATACCAGGTTAGACCTGACTCGGATAGAAAGTATTTTTTATTTTTCTTGTGTTGGTACCAGCTCTATTAGAACTGGTATCAGAAACCTGCATGGTACCGCACTGAAAGTTGGGTTTATTTGCAACAGTGATGTACTCAAGAGAAGTTGTTTTTTAATAAGGTAGAAAATACGTCTATCTACCTATATCGTGTTTTAACGAGGCGCGTTAGAAGCATATCGAAGCAGCTAGTCAATTATAAATAATACGCTTTGTGATAAGAAGATACATTCCAAATCCAAAGTGACTGTTAACATTCTTCACTCTGTTGGCGTGCGCCATCTTGTCAATGGTAAGCTTGAGTTTGACAGCGGATACGCCAGATTCAGACTCACGAGCTAATGGCAGTACGAGGGTGGCTCGCGGCATACCGAGATAACACCACCGGTACGGATACGGTTACCGTGGTGGAAACACAGATTAACAGCACAACAGTGACTTGACTTGGGGAGAAACTTACAACATACAGTGTCGCAGAGGCAATATTAATTATTGTTTATAATGAAAAGGTTTTTGAACAATTACAAAATGACTTGATGAAGTTGTTTTTTCCAAACTGACGGCGTCATTGGCTTAGTAGTCGTAAGCGCTATTGCTGAAAATGAGGTCCAGGATTTGATTCCTGGTTTGAGAAAAATGTTATAAGGGCTTTCTTTCTGAAATTTCCCAGTAGGAAACCGAAGAGGCGTGTGGCATCATGAATATCACAAGACACTCAATGGCATGCTTGGATTTGACAGCTTAAGCGCCAGATTGTGGCTCCCGAGCTAGTGGCAGTGTGAGGGTGGCTCGCGTAATACCCGGACAACGTCACCAGCATGGACACAGTTACCGTGGCGGGACAAATAGATTAGCGGTACGACCGACAGTGACTTGGGGCAGAGTCTTACAACAGACTGTGTCGCACTTCTAAAATTAATTCTTGTTTATCAGCCGCACGGGTCGATCATCAAGGTTAAGCAACGCTTGACGAGGTCGGTCCGTGGTTGGGTGACCATTTCAACATACCAAGTTTCCTCCGTGCCTCGGAAAGCACGTTAAGCCGTTGGCCCCGGCTGTCATTTAAAGATCTTTGACAGTCGTTACAGGTAGTCAGAAGCTTGAGATCTGACACCAGTCTTGCCAAGGGGTACCGTGTTACCCAGTTACTGGGTTGTGGAGGTCAGATAGGCAGTCGCTCCATGTAAAACACTGGTACTCAGCTGAATCCGGTAAGACTGGAAGCCGACCCCAATATAGTTGGGAAAAGGCCTAGGCAGATGATGATTGAAAGTGTTTTTGATTAATTACAAAATGACTTGATGCAGTTGTTTAATTAAGACACCCTGGCCAGTCAATAATAATATAAATGGGAAACTAACTCTGCCTGTCTGTCTGTTACCTTTTCACGCTTACAGTGCTGAACACATTTAGATGAAATTTAAGATTTTAGATGGAGATATTTTGATGAGACCCTGGGAAGGACATAGGATAGTTTTTATCCCGGAAACCAGCCTTAACGGGGGGTGGAAGATTTTATAGTGAACTAATAATTTCTCAAAGAAGGTGGCCCATACACCTGCAATATTATAGCGCGATATAAAAAAATAGGCTATTTGAAGTACTAATGCTACGCAGACGAAGTCTCGGGCCACAGCTAGTTCTTTATAATTTATTTTATAAATCTTTATCAGCTGTGAGCGTATGTCTTTGGTCAAGTTTCGTAAGCACTACCGATAATCTTAAGATCCTGCAGGATTCGATTCCTGCTTTCGGAAAACTTTTATTAGAGACTAGCTGTGCCCGCGGCTTCGCTACCGTCAACAGCCCACAGTGCCTACTAGTGGGTAGGTAAGTACCTACCCTATCTACTCTACCTTACTTACCTACTTACCCTATTTACCTTCCTGCCAGCCCTACCTACCTACCAATTTTTTCTAGGGTCATTACTCCGCGGAGAATATTAACACCGCCATTCAGAAAATGACGTCAAATGCACAACTACATATATAGAATATGGTGTTAAAGGTCCAAGTATCTGAATTGCGTGAGTTATGATATTTAACTTCTTGAACTCTTTAAATTTAATAATAATAATTATTTATTTGGCATAAATACAAATTACACAGAACAAATGGTCATGAAACTCTGGTACCCGTGGTAGGTAATAAGAACCTGTATTACAGGTCACCAAAATTCATCTACAATGAAGTGAACCGTTTGCGATGAAACAAATACTAAGTAATACTTCAAGTTCCGGAGTCTTTGTTCCCTGATAGCTACAACCTTGAGGTATATATATCAAGAGTGAATAGGTTACTTCTAGGCAAGCGTGCTTCACCATAGACCACATCATCGCTTACCATCAGGCGAGATAGTGGTCAAACGCGAGCCTATCGATAATAAAGAGAAAAAAAAGTTACGCACAATTTTATGTATAAATGTTATCTACATTGGTTTCGTTTACGTGATGCGTGCTCAACTAAACAGACATACGGATAAACAGACAAACAGGAAAAAAAACCAAGTTGGTTATCCTTTAACACCCTGGCAATTTTTTTGGAAATAACAACCTAATTACTAAATTAAATTGTTGTTCTCAAAAGTGGTTTTAACTAGTGAAATAGTGATACAACACTATTACCTGGTGGTATCGTTTAACTTTAAAATACCCACCGTACCACCAGGGGTACGGCCAGGGGTACGGAGGGTGATATTTTCTTTGTACAAAAACAGCATTTCTACAGATTTATTATAATTATGTATTGATTTCTATCTAAAATTAGTAGGAAACTGGAGTTTGGGTTTGTTCTCAATATGTATACTTGGGACTTAGACATAATTGGAGAAATGTGGGTGTAGGGACAATAGGTACACCACTGATCGAAAACTCGCGCGGCCTCCAACATATGAAGCAATATTGCATATCTTGCGATATTTATGATGCCAGGCAATAGGAATTTTCAAGATCCTCGCCAAGGTTTTTGACACAAAATGGTGAGGACTCCAATTATGTTGTGCAAGCTTAAGACCATAAGAATAAGAGGCACCCAGCTGAAACTCCTTAAAAGTTATTAAGACCGTACCCCGTGCGTGATTGGGAATTTTCTCAGCACTGATAAAAACCACGGCCTTTGGAGTTCCCCAAGGACATATTTTAGGGCCCACTTTTTTTTTACTAGGCCAGTTGAAACAATCACAAAAAAAAACAATCGACGAGATACTGAAACATAAGTTTATTATTTCCAACAAAAAACACTAATATTGAGTAAGTATTCAATATTCATCACATTAATCAGAAAAGTTTATAGACGCCTCAGCCTCAACTTCAGTGGTGGCGGTGACCGTAGCCGGAGCCGCCCCTATAACTACCACCGTGGCCGTGGTGGTGATCATGATCATGAGGATCATGGTGATCATGATCATGATGATCACGGTGATAATGATCATGAGGATCATGGTGATCATGATCATGCTGATCACGGTGATAATGATCATGATGATCACGGTAATGATGAACATGATGATCACGGTGATAATGATGATGGTGACCTGGTCCTGGGCCGTGGCCGCGATTGCCGTGGCCGACGAAGGAAATGGGATCTGGTGCTGGGTCCAGCATGGCTACAGGACTGCGCTGGACTCTCTCCAGAGGCTCGCCACCCGCCAGGGCGAAAAGTGCGCACACGAACACGGTGATGTAGACCAACTGCAAAAGTAAAACATGTCTTTGTGGGATACGATTGATGAGTGTTGTTTACTGAACTAAGAAATGAAGATACTACTCAACAGTGCTCAAGTTATTTCGTATTAAAGGTTTCATGTAATGGTCCTTCGTCTCCAAATATGTCGGCAAAGCGACACTTAAGTGCGCCATATTTAACTCAAGGCCTATTTTGTTTTTTTGTTTAAGGCCCAGTTTTTTATCAGTGGTTAACTCAACGAATGGTTTACAAAATTCGGTAAAACACGTTTATTCACCAATTGTTAATCTAACAAATGGTATAATTTAACTTTAAATAAAAAGTTTAAACTTTAACAGTTATATCGTCCGTCACAACTTTCAAAATGACTATGCATAGAAAAGAGAAAAGAGTCCAGAATTTAACAAAAGCTGTCCTACCACCAATTTATTCCTGAGATAAAAGTTACCAGACGAATATACAATGGACCCTAAGTGAACATTAAACAAGTAAGTTGCCAATAACAGAAACGTGAAAATTAATATCGAAAGAAGGTTCAAAATAAATGCAATCAAAGATTACTTACGAATTTCATCGTTGTGATTTGCTAAGTATACTGATAAAAGTATTCCTTTATGCAACTTTATATACTAAATCATTGAGGACGTTTGAATATCTGGGTCACCCCAATAATGTGAAAAACTCTGAACTAATTAAAGGATCAGTCCAATCTTGAAAAGAAAAAAAAGTGTTATTGAACTAGCTAGTACCATATTTGTAAACGTACTTAATGTCCTCATCATAGACTTAAAACAATTTTATAGTGACAAAAAGTGTATGTGATACAAGTACTTATATAAAATTAAATGTCTTTATTACAAATTTAATAATAAAAATTACAGTTACACCACATAACAATAAATAAGGTGAGTGTGACAATAAATGAGGTTAGGGTAGGTAGGCTAATGCGTCATATTATTGAGGTATTCATTGCGGCCATAAGACCTTTTGCTGCCTTTTGTTTCTGACTACCCGTGACGACTATCATAAATCTACAGACTCTATCAACGAAAGTGTCGCGGTTTGCAATGAGTACAATGTCAAAAAATGAGAAGATTGGCAAGCGAGATTGGCATTTTGGCATTTCCACAATTGCCATCGCTGTTCGAATAACAATTTATCTAGGGTTTCTGGTTGCAGTCAAAAAGGATGATGATGGCTGGTTTTGGGTCTCGTAAGGGAACAGGATTGCGTTGGACGCTCTCCAGAGGCACGCCAAGAACCAGCCTCGACAGATTGGGACATCTGTGACGCCTTTACACAGATGTGTACTTTTTTGTTATTCTCAGCACTGTGTTTGTCTCTGATTATGCTATCGAATGGTCTAATAGATGTTTGGCAAAAACTACGTATCTTCAAGATATTTGGCTTTAAAACTTACGGTATATAATAAGAAAAACATATCTTTAGAATTATTTTTTTTTCACTAAATATCTTATTATTTGTGATTATTTATGAGGAGCTCGTGGCTAAATAATAACAGCCGCATGGGTCGATTTTCAAGGTTAAGCAACGCTTGACGAGGTCGGTCCGTGGATGGGTGACCATTTCAACATAGCGAGTTTCCTCCGTGCCTCGGAAAGCACGTTAAGCTGTTGGTCCCGGCTGTCATTTGAAGATCTTTGACAGTCGTTACGGGTAGTCAGAAGCTTGAGATCTGACACCAGTCTTACCAAGGGGTACCGTGTTACCCAGTTACTGGGTTGTGGTGGTCAGATAGGCAGTCGCTCTATGTAAAACACTGGTACTAAGCTGAAACCGGTAAGACTGGCAGCCGACCCCAACATAATTGGGAAAAAGGCTAGGCAGATTGATATATCTTATTATTTATAAATATTATTATCTTTTGTGTAGTGTTATCTTTTTAAAATATGTACAAATTAAGTTTTTTAAGTTTTGTGTTAAATAACATTCAATTCAAATATGTTGATTTTGTAAATAATCCTTCAATTATTGTCGTTATTGTTATTTTGAATTTTTTTCTATTTAGTTTGAGAAGGCGTTTAGATAATCGCGAACACACACATGATATTTTTTACTGCAAACTGAATTATCTACGTCTATTGCCCGGTTGCCCGTAAACTAGGGATGTAATGGATATGAAATTTCGGATCTGGACACGAATACGGATATAGAAATAATATTTTACCGGTTTCAAATACGGTTACGGATATGAAATTATTTCATATTTTCTGTTAGTTCCCTTCGGATAGTTTCGGTTACGGATACTAGATTTACAATAAACAAACATGCAAGTGACGCGAGCGGCTAGTTGTGTCGGCTCGGGCAGCAAACCTCCAATGGGCCTCAACCTGTCATAACATGTCTCATTTAGACTCGCCCCTTTCCGAAATTATCTGAAACTTTTATATCGTTTACGGTTATGGTATTTTTATTTCCGATAGTTTCAGTTACGGTTAACACTCCTTAATATCGTCGTGACAATTTATGTTGTTATTTACACAAATGTAATATGCAGGGTAGTTTTTTCTAGAGGAGGCGTGGGCAGAAACGTAGATATAAATATCTATGAGCTAATAACGGCTGAGGACCAATTATCCACTCATTCTCACTTATTTTTTCACTTGGTATCATATGGACTGGTTCTGAAATAAATGAATTTTAATTTAATTTTTAATTATTGTTATCAGAAAATATTCTTTAGGATACTTTTCTTAATTTTTGGAGTAATCGCAAAAAGCATTTGCAAATTTTGAAAAAAACATATTTGTTCGGCGCGAAAATTAAGAACTTTATACAATAGTACAAGCGACTTTCCTAATAACTAGATGCGATTCGATTTATATGACACCGATAAGCGATTTTTCAAAGCAAAATTGCAAGTACGTTTACATGGACATCATCATCATATCAGCCGAAAGACGCCCACTGCTGGGCATAAGCCTCCCCCAGGCGTCGCCACATTGACCGGTCCCGTGCGTCTCGCATCCAGCGGATTCCCCGCAACCTTCACTAGGTCATCGGTCCACCTGGTGGAAGACCTTCGAACGCAACGTCTTCCTGTTCGCCGTTGCCATTCCAGAACGTTTCTGCCCCACCGGCCATTCATTCTGCGAGCAACGTGTCCTGCCCACTGCCACTCTTTACATGGACATGATGCGTTACAATTCGATGGATTTGCACTTGAAATTGTCATCTCGAAATTTCGCCTATCGACATCTCGCATACTGATGAGATGAGATCTTAGGGATCGTTGACATCCAATTTATTTTTCGCTCATTAGGTCTTTACTGACTTTTTACACAGCATTTGGCGGAAAAACGCTAATTTGTATGTTAAACGGCTGAAAAAATACATAATTTAACTAGCCTAAATTGCTAAACGCATGGATTTAGTACAAAAAATAAACACAAAAAAAAATATTTTGGCTCATACCTCGAAAACTAATGAACATTAGTGAATCCCATAAAAGACTTTTTTGTGACGTTTTTTGCTCTGAGCACAAAATGCAGTGAAATCAAAACTTTGCGAGAATTAATCCAAAAACCGGCCAAGTGCGAGTCGGACTCACGCACGAACGGTTCCGTACCATTATCGCAAAAAACGGCAAAAAATCACGTTTGTTGTATAGGAGCCCCACTTATTTATTTATTGTATTCTGTTTTTTGTATATTTTGTTATAGCGGCAACAGAAATACATCATCTGTGAAAATTTCAACTGTCTAGCTATCACGGTTAATAAGATATTGCCTGGTGACAGACAGACAGACGGACGTCGAAGTCTTAGTAATAGGGTCCCGTTTTTACCCTTTGGGTACGGAACCCTAAAAACTGTTTTATTTTGTGTGTATTTTTAACGATTACTCCGTCAATTATGGACCGATTTTGAAAAATTTTTTTGTTTGAAAGAGTATGTTCCCAAATTGCCCCCAGAAACTTTGGAGATATACAACAGAACTCATCAAAAAGTTACGGCAAACCTGTCGGGATTGCTGCAATCGCATGTCTGTTCATTGTTTACAGCATTTCATAACATACCATCACGAAGGTATAATATGATCTAAAGAGGTACACAGATTAGGTGTATACAGTTCACCCTGGCACAATATTATTTCACCGGTTATGTTAAAATTTAATGTTATTCGGGAAATCTATATCTACTGGCATAACTTTGGGCATTATAGGTATCTTACTATAGAACTGGCCCATTATGTACCACAACTAAACAGTGAAACATAAAAACCTATTTACTAAATAAAAATAGTACAAAAAAAATATCTTCAATTGCGGAAGTCGATATCAAAAACAGGAACACCAAATTCCGCAATTGAAGTTATGTTTCACTTTGTAGTATTTTTATTTAATAGTTCCGTACCTCAAAAGGTAAAAAAGGAACCCTTATAAGATCACTCACATGTTCGTCAGTCTGTCCGTGTGTCACCACCGATTTTCTCAGTAACGGGTGGACCTAGCAAGTTGAAATTTATACCAGATACTCTATCAGGTCTATAGCCTATAGATATGAGTAAATTTAGATTTTTGCGAAAACTTGTAAGTAATTTACCTTCATTTAAAACTTTTTTATTTTTCGGCATTTTCCCTTTACTTGTGCTGTAAGACCTCGCTTTTAACCATTATTGACAATTCTAGGTCAACCGGCAGTACCCTATAGGTTTTGGGTCGAAAACCTATACGGCAGAACAGTTCCCGTTGACCTTCACGAAATCCAGAGATACACACCGAGGTAAGTCCAGGGTTGGACACCGAGCCTCACCGAGGTCGGTCCAGGACTGCATACCGAGGTTGGTCCAGGACTGCATACCGAGGTCGGTCCAGGACTGCATACCGAGGTCGGTCCAGGACTGCATACCGAGGTCGGTCCAGGGATGCATACCGAGGTAAGTCCAGGGATGCATACCGAGGTCGGTCCAGGACTGCATACCGAGGTCGGTCCAGGGATGCACACCGAGGTCGGTCCAGGACTGCATACCGAGGTCGGTCCAGGGATGCATACCGAGACTCCTTTTTTTCTCGGAAAGCACATGAAGCCGTTGGTGCCGGCGCTCATAAGTAGATCTTTAAAAATATTTACGGTAGTCAGAAGCCAGAAAATTTGACACCAGTCTTGCCAAGGGGTATCGTGTGACTGGGTTGTGAAGGTGAGATAGGCAGTCGCTCCATTTAAAATACTAGTACTCAGCTGCATCCAGTTGACTGGAAGCCGACCCCAAGATAGTTGGTAAATTTATACCTACCATCGATAATTCGCAAGATGAGGACATTAGCATTTACTAATATGTTATATCACCTTCATGTTTTGTAAGTTCAATAACACTTAAATTTTTTCGTCCATGATTCCATTGATCCTTTAATTATTTGTGTATTTATTTCCATGATTGGGGTGACCTAGCGCCTCCGTCGCCCTCAAATGTTTACTATATAAAGGTGCATAAAGTAATATATTTATCAGTGTACTTTGAAAATTGGGACAATGAAATACGTAAGTAGTCCTTGTATTTATATTAAATATGCTTTTAGTATTTATTTTTTATTTTTGTTTGTTCACCATTTATTCGATTAATGTCCATTGTAGATTTAAGAAAGATTTTTTTTGTATTCGTCAGCTATACATTTTTAATGGAAGAATAAAAATGGTGAATTATCATCAGCTGATTGTATAGTCTAAGCTTAAATCTGAATTATTTAATTCTAAAGTTTTTAAGCTATTTGGCCCACACACACACGCCCTCGACGGTCTTTCACATATCTTACTTCTTATTTAATAATTTATTTTACACCAATAAGTACAATATCGCGCATAAACACTGCTAACGTTTAAGAAAATGTTACAGGAGCATTACCTTTCACTATAATTTTTTAGTATTTTCCTTTCTCTGTCATATATTCAATATTTATTAGTATATTAGATATTGTAGTATAGTATGTATGTATTTTATGTCACTATGTATAAGTAAGTTATATTATTTAGGATCTATAGTACACTGACAGCCGTTAATTCTTCTCCTATCGTACAGTCCATCCAAAGGATGTCTGTAAGAGATTGCCCTGCGCGATAAGACCGCCCATTAGTACACTTTGTTTGAAAATGTTTGTAATTTTTATGGTGTGTAATAAATAATATAATAAATAATAATAAACATCTTAACAGTATTCCAAGACGATGTTATGCCACAGAATAAATAATTTTAAATATATACACCATATTTAAACATAAAAACTTAACAACATAAATAAAATAACAAAAATTGAAAGAGAAACAATTCAAATTTGTATGCCTCCTTCAATGCACCTTTGTGCTCCTGACACAAATTTCGGCAGGCAATGGAACACATCTTCCGATGGTAAATTATTTATAATACGCGCGGCCCTTGACAAAGATGCAAACTTTAATAAATTTGTCCTAGCTTTGGCACATCTAACAAAGTGGGGCGGCGGCGGGCACCCACATACCCGTACGGGACATGCAGCCGCAGCGCTTCCAGTACATCGGGGTTATGAAACAGCCCGCGTATCACTCTCGCCACGTATTTTACTAAAGCGACGTCCCTCCTAACCGCCAGCCTGGTGTACCCGACCATGTCCAACACAAACAGACTCGGATACATCAACGTATACCTGGTGAATTTATTTTGATTTTTTTCGACCAAGAGACTATATTTGTCCTCATGCGGATTCCATATAATGGCACTTGTTTCGAAATGACTACGAACCATAGCATTATAAAGTATTTTTACCACTGCTATACTTTTAAAATCCGTACATTGTCGTGATATAAAACCTAAATTTCTAAAGGATTTGCTACACAAATCTATAATATGGTTGCGAAACATCAACTCGGCCACCAATATGAACCCCAAGATCCCGCATTTGCGTGACACGCGGCATCACTATGCCGTCCATCTCATAATGATTTTGTGGTCTTTTATCTTACTAATATTAAAAATGCGAAACATGAACGACTGAATGGATCTGGATAAAATTATAGAGATAGATTATAGCCTGGAATAGCACATAGGCTACTTTTTATCCCGGTATGATGTTCCCTTGGGGCGATAAAACGTCGGGTTGACGGGTGTTGTGACTTTTCACGCGGGTGAAGCCACTGGCTGAAGCTAGTAGTACCTAAACCTTATAATCCTCAAATCTTTCGTCTTCATAATTCTTCTGTTTTGTGATTATATATTTGGGTCAGTTGTTTAGCCTTATAGACTTTTATTTATGTTAGACTACTCTAAGCTGCGGAACTCTTTACTTAGTAAAACATATATCTTCTCGAATTTTAATAAATTTCAAGTAACAACAGCCATCTATTGAATCCAATAATAAGACCGTTTTACTTTTCCAGTTTGCCTTTATCGCCATGTTCGTGTGCACCATCCTCGCCCTGGTGGGAGGCGAGCCCCTGGAGAGAGTCCAGCGCAGTCCTGTACCCGTCGCAGACCCAGGACCAGATCCCCATTACCGTTATAGCCACGGCTATGGGCACGGCTATCGCCACTACGGCCATCGCCACTACGGCCATCACCACTACGGCCATCACCACTACGGCCATCACTACTAAAGCCATCACTACCACGACCTGATGGTGATGGTGATCCATCACGGCCACGACGATGGCTGGGGCATCTAGTTTGGATAAACTGAGAACGCGATGAATATTCCTTACACTGTTTTACTTTTCACCTGAGTTTTGTTTGCAAATATTAAAATTATATTGAAGATTAATTTTCGGGGTTTTTTTCCTGATTTTTCAACTGGTTTTGTCATCAACACATACGTTTATACGAGTATTAGGATGCTTTGCCACCAAAGCTATGTGATACCTCACACACCTGCGAGATGGCGTGCGGAAAATTTTCACTAATGGGACCACTTCATTTTAATAAAACGTAAAGAATACGGCCAATCCCTCCGCACTATTCTCAAACCACTGCAACTCCTGAAAGCCAGAATCAACATCAACAGGGCAATGAAGGTCGATGAAGTCCCGGAGAATGAATTGAACGAATACGGCCAGTAAAACAGTTGATATTGTACGGTCTCATCACCGTACATTTTTCTGCATACTGGCAACCTACTTTAGGCCAACGATGTGCGTCATAATTTGACCGTATAAAACATCAAACAAAGCAACCAATTTAGATAGTGATCTTATAGCCGTGTTGCTATCCAAACCAAGAGTGAGAAATAGTAGTGTTCCGTCTAAGTTATACTGTAATTTACTTAACTCAAATATATTTAACTAGTGGATCTAACTGTGACGTGTTTCTCTCCTACCAACTAAAGGCGAATCCGTGTACGGACTTACGCACCCGTGCAGATATTCTGTCTTAAACAATTTGCCTAGTGATTTTGTTGCATTATACGGTACCTGTTTCTTTTATACCTCATACGGTGGAGAAACACATCGAATATTTCTTTGAATTTTGCGGAGCAGAGGAACGTATGTAGTATGGACTTATGGAGGTACTACACGGCCAAAATAAATGAGCACCCGAAATGTCTCTCTGAAGTTCGATTCGACGCTCGCTATTGGAATACGAGACGAACGCGGGGCGCCGCGCGGGTAGGCGGTCGGCGAAGTCGGGTCGTTTAACTTTTTGGGTGCTCAGTTATTTTGGCCGAGAGTTATTTGAGTATTTTTTTTAATTGGGACAATCCCACCGCACTATTCCCAAACCACTGCAACTCCTGAAAACCAGAATCAACAGTGGCGACCACCAGAAAAGCGCCGAGGCAATGAAGCTCGACGAAGTCCCGGAGAATGAATTTAACTGTCTTGGATCCCGCAACGAAATTAATCAGAAAAGAATAACGGAGGAGTAGGAAAAAACATAAATTTCCACTCCCCTCCATATCAAGCAGGAGACAGAACAAACAAGGCCACTAGGCACAAAGGGTCGTTTACAACTGGGATAAGCCCAGTTGCCTAGCACCACGGATAAAAATAAGAATTAATATTAATGGGTCCTAACATTGTGAGCTGTTATGTTTGATTCCAATAATAGGTATGGCAAAAACGCTTGAACGCACGGCAATTTGTTCTAGTTTGGAAACTAGTCTCTCCTGACTCCTGAGGTAACCTCTACATTATTCAACATAATATTACGTTCATTCTGCCAAAGAATACACTCCCATAAGATATGATGTGCAGATTGTACATATTCGCAGTCAGATGTAGAACACTGACATAAAGGCGAGGCAACATGCTTGAAGGAAAACAATTTACTTTTAAAGTTACCATGCCCTGTGAGAAATTGGGCAACACAGTGATCCACCTCCAGCCACGTCCTGGCCAGCCGCACGCGAACGGATGGAAAGAATTGGTGGAGATGTCGGCCCTTGATGGAATTATCCCACCTACATTGCCATTCGGATAAAAGTTCCTCCCAGACGTCAATAGGTGGTTTAAATAATCTAGAGATTTTCTCACGGTCAGTCCGCGTTAAAAAGTTTATTTGAGTATGCGGAATAGGGTAGAAAATCTTGCAAACCTCTAAAGAAAAGAGAACATCCTCCGACCCAGTGGCGTATCAATTCCTATAAGGGCCCTGTTTCAAAATATTTTTCGGGCCCTTTTTATCCGATAGCAGCAAGGAACTTTGTTGTTAAACAGCGGATCGAGCTTTAAAATAAGATTCTTAACTGGGATAGGTTAAGATCACATTGTGATTTTACTAAAATAATGTAATCACGGACCTCCTTTCAAAAGGATTTGAGATTATGGATAACATTTTAGAAAATTTTGTTTTCACACGGCGGGCTCCTGAATCTTTGGGGTCCCGTATCATTGACACTGCTCAAAATCAAGTGTCGATGTCAACGTTACGCCAACAAGCTCAAGATGGTCCGTTATCGGTGTGGTTATCAGCCATCGATAACTGCTCGAATGGACTGACCCCTCAGGAAGTCTGCAATCCAGTCACACAGACCACCGGGCAGACCGAATGAAGGAAGCTTACCAATAAGGCTTTCGTGCCAGACCCTATCAAAAGCATTCGAGATGTCGAGGGAGACGGCAAGCGCTTCCCCGTGCCTCTCGACGGCCTCACTCCAGATGTGAATGGCATACGCTAGAAGATCCCCAGTGGACCGATTTCGGCGGAAGCCGTATTGGCGGTCGCTAAGGATGTCGTTAGCTTCTAGGTATGCCAGGAGCTTACTATTAAGTAAGCTTTCTTACAGAGTATGGACGTTACAGAGATGGGTCTGTAGTTGGCCGGGTCAGCACGACTGCCCTTCTTGGGCACGGGCTGTACGTTGGCTTGCTTCCAAGCATTTGGCACTTTTCCAGTCTCGTAAGAAAGGCGAAACAGGCGCGTCAAGATCGGAGACAATTCAGGCGCACAGGTTCTGAGAACAATTGCTGGTATACCATCGGGTCCGCTAGCATTATTCACGTCAAGGTTGCGCAGCACCCTACGTACGTCCTTTTGATAGATGCGAATGTCCGACATACTCGTCTCGCATCCATCGCCACCACCTCGGGTCCTGATGTGTGGGGGGCGACGGACGTCCCCGAGTCCGTTGCCCCTGGACCCAATTAGGGCTGGAAGAGGGTGTTGTTCGCCCTCCACCGACGCCCGGGCCGTCATTAGGGGACTGGTCTGGAGACTGCGGGGACGCCTGAGCCCCCCGTAAATGTCCATCGGGCACTGTCTACTGGTCGCCAACCAACAAGATGCGCCATCTTGTTGCCTGCAATTCCGGGAATTTTCGACAGTTGGCGGGGCAGCCTTTCGTGTGTGGCTGGCACACTACTTGGGCCCCTAACTACCTGCGGTCGGCCAGCGGCGACCAGTCTCCCGATACATCACTAACAGCGCGCATCCGGCCGGTCTGCCTGCAGTGGAACAGCTATCTCGACCCTACTCCTCTTGTTGGCTGCACCGAGCATCGTACCGGAACACGGCTAAGCCACTTGGCGGTACGTCTTTGCCTGGTGGGTGGTCACAAGCCTTCGGCCAAAGCCTACCACCAGTAAGTGTCACCTGATTTGCACCACCCGGGGACCACGTGTAGGGAATCAACTGGGGCACACTCCTACGGACGCGGGTGACTCAGCCCCCAAAGACACAAAAAACGACTATGACATAAAAAAAAGCTTTTGATCAAAATGTGAAAGATTAAATTGTCTTTGAGATGGTGTCAAATTCATTAAAATACGCCCGACGGTTTTGGTGCGATTATCGTGTTTTTGTCCGTGTTAGACATAACTTTACAAACAATTACACTATGTTATACGAATAAAACTCAACATTTTCTGAAATCAAATTATTAAGAAAATGGCCTAATGCAACATATATACGAGTATTTTCCTAAATATTACGACTAGCCGTTTAGACGTGATTCTCATTATAAAATCATCTACTGAGGAGTATCTGCGCCTTAAGTAGCTCTATCAGAAATTATGAGCATTGTCAGCGTTGGTTACGCTGTTCATATGACAATCCAGCATGTGTGCTATATTCTGCAAACAGGCACCGCACTCACACTAGGTATCAGACGGGTCTATACGGGTCTTGGGTAGGTACGCAAACGAGTACACTCAGTAAACCAGTTGATAAAACAAGAACAAAATAAAGCCGCCGAAAATTAATCGTGAAGTATAATTGTAACTATCTGTGCCCCGTCGTTTAACCCGCGTATAAACTAAATAAAACAATAAGAGCAGACTCAGCCAACCGCCCCCCGTAGCGCCGGCGCGCCGCCCGCCCCCGTTCGTTAAAGAGTAATGTTGAATTTAATTATTTTAATTTTACATTTTCCCTTTCATAAAATTGCTTGATGGTGAAGTAACTTGCTCTCGTAAAGATTAATATGCCTAATAATGATGCTCGAAAATCCGTTTGTTCGTGTCGAAAATTATTTGACCCAAAATGCCTTATTGTGGCTTATTTATAAGAGATAGATAGTGTACCGGACTTTTTTAGATCTACTAAAAACCAATATCTTTGTAGTACATGGTACTAACATATAATTGGTCACTACCCCAGCACACGCGGATAAAGCGCTTTTTCTTCTGACTTACAGTACAAATTTCAAAATTTAAGGCTGACCAAGAACTTTAGCATAATCATAAACCTATAGCCTTCCTCATGAATGTGGTGTAGCGTTGTGAGGATCTCAACTGAAAAAAGTCGAGTGATACTAAATATCACAATTAGTGCTGCACTTCCTAGCTACATCACTAAAAACGCGAAACAACACATTTTTTTCCGGGACGCTATCGTTCGGTCATTTCTTTTCCGCTGGCTTAGCTGATGAAAGCTATCTCCTGACCCTCAGGACTCTGTGTGCCCCGATCTAGGGTAAGTTCCACATTAGTTAAGTAATTGTACCTGCTTCTCTGCGCTGGATAACCTATATCGATTTCATTACCTATGTATTATCTGATTTCGCGCTGTCATTGTTGGACGCGCGGCAAGGATTTATTCAGCGCACAGAAGATTGTAATGATTATGTATTTCTACTGCATCGAGGTGTGCCTCACAGTTTTATTGTAAGTGTTCACGTTTACCGTATGTTTATTAAATGCTTGCGTGTTCATACTTAAACTAATTTTGCATTTGTAAATGTGCTTGCTCTATGTTTGCAAGTTCCTTATCTGTAAACCGCTGCGATGTGCTGAGCTTTCACCTACAATGCTTCCCACACCGTTCTTTGGCTTAAGAAGGGGAAGAAGCTGGTACATCGCATGCGGCTTGATGCTAATTGCACCACATCTAACATGCGCACCCTACGGTGCTTCCGGGGCTCTTCGTACGGGCTGAGGGCTGGACCCCTTGCCTACTGCTGCACGCTGCTAGCTTTCTGCACGCTACTTACGGCCTACCGCCACGCGATCCGGTGCCTGCGCAGCCTACCCTGCGCCACCCTAGCCGCTACAGTTCCGGCGGCCTATCGCTGAGCCTGTGTTGACAGGTCCCCGTGTCAGCCACGTCCTGCCAAGGGACGGTACCGTTCTTACGTATTTACTGTGTGATAGTGATCGGAACAGAACAGAACAGTGACCTTACGTACCCGCGACCTAGCTGTGGAACTTCATTTACTAAATATATGTATTAACTTGTCCAGCTGTTTCACTACCATCTACCTAACGACCTACCTATCAGTTAGCGGCCTGCGCTGGCTACCCTGCGCAGACCTAGCCGTTACAGTGGCTATCATATACAAAAATATATTTTCAAATCCGACAGGTACTTCCAGAGATCAGCGCGTTCAAACAAACAAACAAACATTCAAACTCTTCCGCTTTATTATATTAGTATTATTATATTTGCAAACAAAACCCAGTTACAAAACAAAAAGTGTGTATTGAATGAAAATAGATGCCCTAGTCATAGTAGCCAAAGCCGTGGTGGCCGTGATGGCGGCCGTAGCCGCGATGTCCGTGATGTCCGTAATGGTCGTGATCGTAATGGTCGTGATCGTAATAGTCGTGTCCGCCATAGCCGTAGCCGTGGCTGAACAAGAAAAGGGGGTCTGGTGCTGGGTCCGGGATGGGTACAGGACTGCGCTGCACTCTCCCCAGAGGCTCGCCACCCACCAGGGCGAGGATGGCGCACACGAACACGGCGATGTAGGCGAACTGGAAAAATAGAACAGTGTTTTGTAGGATTCGGAGATGGTTATTTCGTCAGGTACTGATTAAAGTGTTGAGTAAAGCTTTTTTCAAAAGCCACGGTAGGGTCTAGAGCTCAACAAATTGCTGACCCAACTAATTACAAAACAGAGGTTTTTGTGTGTTATCGTTGAGAGATTATTATTTTGGCCTGTTCCGAAAATTGCATAAAAATCATTAATTGCAGGCTTGGACTATGAAATCAGTTAAGCTGTTAAAAGTTAAAAGAAAAAAGAAGGATTCCGGGGTACGTCCGAATGATAAAACCGGAAACACTTATAGGACCACTACGAGTCTACGGACCCGATTCAGTTAAAACGTACACATAATAAACAACTGTGACTCAAACACGGAGACAAAATTAATCAGACGATTGGAAAAAGTATATAACTCTACAATAACCAAAAAACTAAAATGTATATTCAAAATAAAACAAAGAAAAACTACTCACGAATTGCATTGTTCCAATTTTCAAAGTACACTGTTAAATGTATTCCTTTAGTCAGCTTTATATACTAAATATTTGAGGGCGACGGCGGCGCTAGGTCACCCCAATCATGAAAAAAATACAAAAGTAATAACTTTAGTATTTTCCTTTAATAAAAGGATCAATGGAATCATGGACGAATAGATATTAAGTGTTATTGAACTTAGCAGAACATGAAGGTGATACCAATTTGTATCCTACGTCTTCATCCTATGAATTATCGATGATTATAATATCATTTTGGGAGACTAAAAAGAATGAACTAAAAAAATACGTAATTAAATAGTTCGTCCTAAAAGTGTACAGAATATACATACACAGACATCGGAAGGTTGGACTTCTACTCTGTAACAAACTAATAAGCTAAATATAAAAAAATATCTGAATGACACTTTGCGAGACCCGAGGGCTGACTTGTTCTTTGCCCAAAGGTTCTTTAATTAGATTTAGGAGTTTCAGTCTGTTTTAACCGACTTTCCAAAAACGAGGAGGTTATATGTTCGACTGTATGTATTTTTTTTATTTTTGTTCACCGATTACTCCGTCAGTTAGGGACAGACACGGAATCGGTATACTCTCGAGGTAGTCCCTTTGTCACCAAGTCTGGTGACAAAGGGTCTGATGAGATCCCATTGAAATCGAGAGCACGCCTCAAATTTTATAGAAAAACACATAGCGATTTTGGTATTTTCATCAACATGGCAAGCATTTGCATTCAGAAAGTATCATTTGGTGAAGTGGAACTGATGAAGAAGACCACAGATGGCCACTGGAACTCCTTAATGGTAAGAATGTCATGGGAATAAGATATCTCGAATAGTTAAATGTCTGTGATCCTGGCTGTCCATTCACTTGCACCCTGGACGACCTGTACAGTGCTTCTGACGCTGCAATAAGCGTGGCCGCCTACTGGGTCCAGACAATCTAATTACATGTGCCATCGAATCAAAAAGAAGAAAAAGACTGTGATGAAGCAAATTTAAATAAATGGTTCTAATGAAAATGGTACCATCGAACTGATCTGGTGATGAAGCTGGAAGGAAGGCACGGGAACTCCTTAAGGGTACACTAGTCGAAAATTCTTCTATACAAACGTAGTCTGGCTTTTACGCCACTGTTTGACGATGTACATTCAAAATAAAAAATGATATCAATTTGTCTCATTATTATCTAGCCCTGTATGGAAGCAAAAAAATAATAAAATAAATTACTTGAAAGTTATGAGCTTCGAAAGTTCCATATTTTAACACTAATTTTAACGCATCATTGGGCGCAAATAAGTACCATAAGAAGAAGGAAAATTGAAAAACGGCCTCCATACAAGGTAGTAATAGTTCAACAATGCAAATAATTTGATTTTGAACGGATAAATTCAGTCGTTTATTCATGATATACAGACTCCCAAAGGTCTGTTTATAAAATTTCGAGCGCTCGTTTTTGTTCTAAATCATCATCCATTTCGCTACAAATTTGCAAAAGTGTGTATTCGTACGCGAGATAGCTTCTTACTGCTATAACAGCATCTATCTGTTCCGCACGTGTTGTCGGTTGATATAGCACGCATTTTAACCCCGCGCACAAAATAGTTCGTGCCATCGACTAGTGTACCCTTAATAAAACAATGTATTCCAGTTGTGTTTAGGCTTGTTGCAATAATTATGAGAAGCCCATTTGCTATAAATGTTTTTCATGGTAATATAGGGTGCCAAAACTAAAACAGAGAAATGCATGGGTCGTAACTCCGTACACTGATTCCACTAGTTAAGTATTTTTGAGTTATATTAGCGTAAAGTTACCGTATAACTTAGATGGAAGGTGACTATTTCTCTCTCTTGGTTTGGATGGCAACAGCTTGGTTTGTTATGTTGTTTTATATGGTCAAATTATGACGCAAATCGTCGGTCTAAAGTAGGTTGCCAGTAAGCATATAGTACACAAAAAGTCGGTGTCTTTGGTACCTGTTTTTTCGTTTTTGACACCGACTTTCGAAAAAAAAATATTTATCGCTTTGTAATGTTTTGTTTTGGAAGTCGATTTAATTTTTTTATCATAAACTTTTTGTTGTACTTTATTTTTGTGTACTACTAATTAATACATGGTGTGATACGGTGAATAATTTTATAACAACCGTAGCAAAGTAATAATATTACATCACATTTGAATAATACACAAATACACTAGCTGTTCCCCGCGGCTTCGCTTTCGTGGACCACCCCACAAGAATGTTTTCGGGATTAAAAAATAGCCTTTATCACTCAGGAATAATGTAGCTTTCTATAGGTGAAAGATTTTTTTTTAATCGGCCCAGTAGTTTCGGAGCCTATTCGGTACAAATAAACTAACAAACAAAAAAATCTTTCCTCTTTATAATATTAGTATAGATAGGTTCGCGCTTGACCACTATCTCACCTGATGGTAAGCAATGATGTGGCACGGGGTCTCATTGCTAAGAAAGAAAACTTGGTTTAAATAAATCTCACTAGATGGCGCGATATGCACCTACATCAGTTATTGAATGTGTGTAAAATTAAAATTTTCTGGAATTTAACATCAAAATTGTATGTTCTTGTTTAATCAACTCTCCTAAGTACACAATTATGGAATATTGGGTTCTTAATTCACATTTCAAAGATTATTTGAACGGATCATTTAAAATTGATGCCAAAAGATTTTTAAATTTCTTAGGCATTCCACTCGATTGTTGAAATTTGCAACACATTTTGGTGCAAAAAAAACTGTAAAAACGTGCAAAAAAATTCTATAAAACGAACCTTTACTGTATTTAAAGAAAACAATATTCACGAACATAGTAAACCCTTTTACTTGCAAGTCGCTGCTAACACCATATATCTATCACCATGAAACAGAACCGAACGCGTTTGATGTACCAAAAATTGCCAGTTTAAGACGACGACTAACGCCAACGACCTTGAGGGAACAAAACGCGCACCCGTTTCGCACCCGCGCGACCCAAAATTTAGTAGTTTTTCGTACTTTCCTTATTATTCTACGACTTTAAAAAAAACAGCTTCAGATCAAAATGCAGATAATTAAATTGTCTTTGAGATGGTGTCGATTTCATTAAAATACGCCCTGCGGTTTTGATGCGATTGTCGTGTCTTGTCCGTTTTAGATATAACTTTACTAATTAATTACACTGTGTTATACGAATAAAACTCAAAATGTGCTTAGATCAAATTATTAAGAAAATGGTCTAATGTAAGATATATTTTTTCCAAAAAATTTTGACTAGCCGTTTAGCCGTGATTCTCATTTTAAAATCAGCTACTCAAGGGAATCTGCGCCTTAAGCAGATGAAAAACGCGAGTTACGTCGGCACGGTTTCTTTGTATGGGATGAGGTCTCTGTATGCTAGTATTATATTATCTGTGGATGTGGTCAACGTCAACGGTGAAGCCAAGTGCCCAGATATGTCGTGAAAAGGAATATTTAATGATATAGCCAACTAACTACGAATAAATGAAATATTTCATGGTCACATCATGCATGACATTGACAATTTCACGATCTGGCTAAAACATAACAATCCACGACTTTGCTCATAAGACTGTGTATTCTATTGGCATTTCAATATTATAAAAATCGGCCAAGTGCGTGTCAGGCCAGGTACAGAGCAGGGTTCCGTAATCCCAAAAACCATGACGATAAATTTGCAAATTTACACTGACACCATGTTCGTCGGTTTGCTCAACACTTAGAAGAAATTTTTCAACCTAGTGAAAGGTCGATAGAAATACTTGAGAGTGAAAGATTGTCACAAAACCAAAGAAAAATATTATTAAAGGTTGCCCTTTAAGAATATTTAAAAAGTACCTTGAAAAATTACTAGTTTCAAAATGCTATTACTGTGTATCAGATTTCTTGAATGACAAGACTATTTAATTTGTAATATGTTGTATTATTAATTAGCTTTAAATAAATAGAATAATCTATAGTAGTATAAGTTTCAGTTTAATTGATTTTACATGTTATTCTAATTTAAATTGAATTTTCTTATTGATTGATTGTATATGTCGCAGGGATATGATGAAAACAGGGAATTGATCAAATCTCTAAGCGATTTGATCAAATCACGGAGGATGTTAAAATAATAACACGTTTTTATCATTTCCCTAAACAAATCTGGTGATTTGACAAATCCCAATAAAGAAATCTAGTGATTTGAACAAATCTCAAAATTGGTTCAGTGAAATGACAAAAATAACTTTTCTGTAGTAATTTAAAGGTTTATTTTGTACTAGCAACCCACCCCGGCTTCGCACACAAAATGTAATATAGATCTCAAAAATCACAACTAGAACATAATTATTTGAAAAAGAGAAACAAAAATGTATTAAAAAATAGAAAAACGTAACGTATGATATGCCTATTAACATTCAAATAATAAATGATGGTCAATGGATAAGTCCAAGAGCGAGCGTAGCGAGCTCGGGAGCTTAGGGCACCCCGACACGGACAGGTTAGGTTCGAAGGGGATGACGGGAGCTGAAGTGAGCGAGCAAAGCGAGCGAACTCAGCTCCCGTCATCTCCTTCGTGTTAGGTTACTTTAGACCCTGCATACAGAAATAGGAGCCCCGCGCAGCGGGGCTCCGTCGGCTCTGCCACACAAATGGCGCGGTAACTGACAAGCAAGCGCGAGCGCGACGTAAACAAGAACTGGACATGTTTTATTATCTTTTCACTGAATCAATTTAGGGGTTTGTTCAAATCACTAGATTTGCTTAGGGAAATGATAAAAACGTGTTGTAATTTTAACATCCTCCGTGATTTGATGAAATCGCTTAGAGATTTGATCAATTCCCTGTTTTCATCATATCCCTGCGACATATATATGTTTCATGCTGATTATTTCAAACGCAATGTAAATTTTTACTGAATAAATAACTTGAACTTTCTAAAAGATTTACGTGACATGCCATGAGGCAGAATATATAAGGATCCAAAATATTGTAACCCCTAAATGTATTATTTACCCGCATTATAAGCAAATAAATAAATCTATCTACACCCTTAGGGGTGGAATTACAAAAAAAAAATCTTAGTACGCACTTACGTCACTTGAGAAACCTCCCTGCCAAATTTCATCTTTATACGTAAAGCGGTTTTCGATATTTCGTGATGCGTGAGTGAGTGACCTTTCGCTTTTATATATATAGACTAGCTGACCCGGCAAACTTTGTTTTGCCATAAAAACACCAAACATTCATCTACCCTAACTACCCTACACTACCTACCCTACCCAACCTACCCTACCTACCCTACCCTACCTACCCTACCTACCCTACCTACCCTACCCTACCTACCCTACCCTACCCTACCTACCCTAACCTACCTACCCTAACCTACCTACCCTAACCTACCTACCCTAACCTACCTACCCTAACCTACCTACCCTACCCTACCTATCCTACCCTACCTACTCTACCCTACCTACCCTACACTACCCTACACTACCCTACCTACCCTACCTACCCTACCCTACCCTACCCTACCCTACCTACCCTACCCTACCCTACCTACCCTACCCTACCTACCCTACCCTACCTACCCTACCCTACCTACCCTACCCTACCTATCCTACCCTACCTATCCTACCCTACCTACCTTACCCTACCCTACCCTACCCTATCCTACCCTACCTACATACCTACCCTACCTATGTTGGCGAGGTACCAATTTTTTTTTCCAGTTTTTTTTTTACTAGAACCTTCTCCTAACAATAACAAACACAACAAAAAAAGAATAAACGAAATCGGTCCAGCTGTTCACGCGTGATGCCGTGACCAAGGGAATCAGGGATTCATTTTCATATATATAAGATGTAGTGTTCATCATACAATGTTTAGTACGAAAATTTTACGTATCCAAGTACGTTTTATAAGTTGGTCGCGTCACAGATAATATAATACTAGCATAGTCGCGTATTACACCAATTGGGCAGTTGAAATAAAAAACAAAGATTTTTTTATGTATTTTGTAACTTTACAAAACTCTTAACATTTTTTTTTACCCGACTGCCGAAGGAGGGTAATGTGTTTATCAGTCTATGTATGTATGTATGTATGTATGTTTGTTCCTATGTGGCGTTCCAGAGACCAAACGCGTTGACCGATTTTGATGATTCATACGTCAATCGGAAATGGCGGCTTTTGGGCGCCATATTGTGGGGGGGCAGTTTTATTTTTTCTTCCAAACCCGTCGTGTGGGGTATCAAAATAAAGGGTTTCAAGAGGTGATTTCAAAAATATATAACACTTATATATTTAAATGTACCTAACTCGAAAAAAATGTAAACTAAAAAGTTATAAATAAAAAAGTTAATTAAAAAAATCAAAATACCCGACTGCTTAAAAAGCGAACTAAAAAGACGTAAACAAGAAGAAAATCATGCTGTGCAGTCGGAGGATACATCTGGTTTTGGTCAGCCAGCTCGCGAATATGTATCCTCCGACTGCACAGCATGATTTTCTTCTTGTTTATGTCTTTTTAGTTCGCTTTTTAAGCAGTCGGGTATTTTGATTTTTTTAATTAACTTTTTTTTTCATTTAAATATTAGCAATTGAAAAACGATTTTTTTTTAAATAACCACGATTATTCGCCATGTTCGTGACGTCAAAATCCTCAAAGAATTCTTCGTATCTTAAAGAACGCTTTGAGTATCTTGTTCCGAGAGGAAAGCCTTGCCGCTCATCATCATCTCTTCTCCTTCGTTTTCCTCTCCACTCATCAAGTCGTTACGGTGGATCATTTACTGTTCGTGTTGTCCGCCTCTGGAATAATCTTCCTCATTCCATACGGGATAGCCCTTCACTAGGGATATTCAGGAGAAGAATTAAGGAACATTGCCTGTCAACATGACGCATAAATATGTATGTATTTTAGTTATATGTATGTAGTTAAAGTAAGTTAAGTTAGTTATTTTAGTTTATGTTTAGTTTAAGCATTATGTGCTGTAAACGTATTTGTGTAGTTTATTTAGTTAGTAAGAATTCAAATGTTTTTTACTATTTGTTGTACGTTTTTGTTAACTGTCCTAATTTTGTAAATCTCTCTTTAGCACTGAGGTTTGCTGTCAGAGAACCCAATTATGGGTTAAGCTCGCCTTTGTAAATAAGTTTTATTATTGTATTTTAAATGTTTATTTTGTGTGCAATTAAGAGTCTTTGTACTGGTGCATAAAGTTTTAATTAATATATACAAAAAAACGTTACAATAAAATTTAGTACTAACTAGAATTCCAATAATAATAATAGTGTCAACGTTCAGAATTAAGCAAATCAAAAATTGTCCAAATCTAAAATCAGACTAATTAAAAATGTCAACACTTAAACAATATTCAAATAAAACATGTCAACATTTAAAACTAGTAAACTTAAATAATTACATAAACACTATTTCACTAGAATTAGTCCAATTAAACCTGTCGAAATTATAAAATCAGTCAAATTGAACATGTCAACATTTATAAATATTAATATTATGACAGTTTCTTGCCAATTCATTTATGAAAATATTATGTATGTAAGGAAAAATATACATCTCTTTAGTAAGGTCAGTGATAGACACAATTGTAATACGAGAAATAAAGATAAGTTAGATCAACCATCTTATAGACTAGCAAAAGTACACTCATCTTTCATGGGGTACTGTGTTAAATTCTATAACAAAATACCTTGTGATATATTAAAACTAAATGAAAGTAAATTTAAAACTTTAGTTAAAAGCACACTTTGTAAACAAGCATATTACAAATTAGATGATTGATTATATTCAAGATAAGAATGCTTGGCAACATGTTGGTCCCGCTCCGTAGGGCAATCTTTGGTGTGAACAAAATCAAATTTGCTAATTTGTATTCCTATTCGTAGTTATTGTATTCTTATGTTATTTTTTATATTTTTCCAGAATTTGACTCACACACGGTTCCGTTGTTGAATTAGGTATTTTACCTATGTTTGCAATATTTGTAAGTATGTGAGAACCATGTACCCATCTATTTATCAAATTAATGAATTTACCTGTTAGTGCTTTTATTACTTTATACCTGTACGTAGTATAGTGTGTAGTGCTATTTTTGGGTGCATCGTCCTCACATATATGAGTTTATTAATGTATGTAGGTACATAAGTAAACATTGTAAAACATATTTATTTTTAAAAAGAGTAAGTATGGAGTTTCTTGTGCGTTCTTCTCCATAACAAGCTACTTTCCGAATGCACGGTAGAGTAAATTTTTATTACTTGTACATTTTTAATTTAGATTTAATGTTTGACGTTCAAAAGTGCCGCTTATTGGCCTAGTTGAAATAAATATATTTGACTTTGACTTTGACTATAACTAGTCGAATTAAATATGTCAACACTTAGAATCAGTCAAATTAACCATGTCAAAATTATGAAGTCAGTCAATCTGAACATGTCAACACTTATAACTAGTCGAATTAAATATGTCAACACTTAGAAGCAGTCAAATTAACCATGTCAAAATTATGAAGTCAGTCAATCTGAACATGTCAACACTTATAACTAGTCGAATTAAATATGTCAACACTTAGAATCAGTCAAATTAACCATGCCAAAATTATGAAGTCAGTCAATCTGAACATGTCAACACTTATTACTAGTCGAATTAATTATGTCAACATTTAGAATCAGTCAAATTAATCATGTCAAAATTATGAAGTCAGTCAATCTGGACATGTCAACACTTATAACTAGTGGAATTATATATGTCAACACTTACTATGAAGTCAGTCAATCTGAACATGTAAAATAAGTCAAATTTAATATGTCAACACTTAAAACTCACAGAACAGAGAAGGCGTTTTTTCGGTTCTGTGTTAAAACTAGTAAAATTAACCATGTCAACATCTAAAATTAGTCGTGATGGTCAACCTTTTTTAAAAATTATAATAGAGTTGAGATAAAATTAAAACAGAAATTATGCATAAAATGTCTCTGATTGAATCATAAGAAATTAAAATCACTATTAAAATAAAATATAGACTGGATTCAATATTGTATTGTTACAAGAAGTTATACAATAATTATGCTCGTATTTTAAACATATCGGTAATCAAAATAAATATGATTGGTATCATATTAACTTACAAGCTGCCGCCCGCGGCATGCGGATGTGTTATTCTGACATATAAGCTATATTTTTGTAAAGTTTCATCTAAATCCTTTCGGTAGCTTTTGCATGAAAGAGTAACGAATCCATCCATCCATCCTCACAAACTTTCATGTTTATAATAGTACTAGCTTCTGCCAAATTTCTTCTAGATCCTTCCAGCCTTTTGAGCGTGAAGAAGCAACAAACATACACACTCACATACTTTCGTCTTTATAAAATTATTGTGGTGATTAGTGTGATATATAAGTGTATGAAAAAAAATATCTTAAACGTACCTACTCACTGAATAATGCTAGTGACCTCCACAATTAGCCTAAACTAACATTATATGAAGCTCCTTAATTGCTCTTTCAGAAATTATGAGTTTGTCATTATTGGTTACGCGGTCCGTTTTCACGAAATGCTGCCATTTCATGCAATACTTATTACTCTAATTAAACTAGTTGAAACGATCAAAACAAAATAAAACCGCCGAAAAAATTATCACAAATTTATTTTTTAAAATTTGCAAACATCACCCAGTTACAAAACAAAAAGTGTGTATTGAGTATTCATCGCGTTAACGAAATAGATGCCTTAGTCACAATAGCCACCTTAATGGTCCCAGCCGTGATGGCCCCAGTGGTGATGGCCCCGGTCATGATGGCCCCGGTCGTGATGGCCCAAGCTGTGATGGCCCCGGTCGTGATGGCCCCAGCTGTGATGAGGATCTGGTCCTGGATCTGCGACGGGCACAGGACTGCTGTTGGACACTCGCGTGATAACACCGTGAAAAGGATAGATTAACACAGACTTTATCGCCGGCGGACATTTTTTCATGCGAGGCGTGGTGAGTCCTTCTGATCATCCATTCTTTATCCTGGTGGTGGCCCGACGATTCCCTCGCCCATTGAGCGAAGTCAAATTTACGTTGCGCGATGTCTACGTTGTAGAATCAGCCTTTCTTCGCGAGTATCCAACAACTGCGCTGGACTCTCTCCAGAGGCACGCCGCCCACAAGGGTGAGGAGGGCGCTCACGAACAGGGCGATATAGGCAAACTGGAAATGTAAAACAGGTTTTTGTAGGATTTGGTAGATGATTGTTGTTTGTCAGGTACCGGTTAAACGGGGTTACATTGAGTTCTGGGGTAACTTTGATGATAACTTTATTTTTTTAGATTTTTAAAGCTAACTCCGTGAAAACGAAACGCACCGCAATTTTCTTTTTTTTTTTTAAATACTGTATTTATTTTTCCTCCTTTGCAAAAAATATCTAAACGATTTGATTTGCACGTGACAGGTTTTTTTTTGCGTGTAGAAATGCTCATGCATACTGCACTACCACGGGGAGATAGTGCAGTTATGTGGGACTCTAACCCACTAAAACTCCACGGAGTCCTCCTGTGCCGCTTATGGCGGGAACACCGGCACGCGTTAGCACTCACCGCGAACCCACCGCGGCTGTCTGGACCCTCCTCGGGAGTACCCCCCATCACTGGCGCACCAGAACACACTGTACGCTACGACCACCCCAGGGACCAAATCGGCATATGGGTGCCAGACGACGCGGTGTATGGCACCCTTGGACCCCTGTGACGGGTCAAGATCAATGGCCCCGCCAGCTACCATTTTGCGGCCGCAGGGAATAGGAAGAGCGGCGAACACTATACCGACATTCCTCTTCCCCTGCGGCCCCACCGCGTCCACCATCAGACAGTGGCAACCACGTCTAGGCCGCGGAAGGCAGGGAGAGCGGCGCACCACAATACCGGATACCGGGTACTCTTCTCCCGCCGCGGCCTCCAACCCTCAGCTGCGATATCGTATGAGACCTAGGACGCTCCTTAAGACATCGTGGCCTCAGCCTCAGTTGCTATGTCGCCTGCTACCATGCGGCACCACAACCTACTAGTTGGCCGCTACGTCGTCAGCTTAATCTGCAAAAGCCCTGACGAGCGGCCCCTCCTCGGGTTCCTCTTCGCTTCACCGTGGGTGACCAAGCCACGGTTTCTGAGACCCTCCCGCCTCGAAAATGCGGGAACCCACCGGGGCGGTGCACGTGACAGGCCAGTAAATGAAAAATTACGCGCACTCAACAATTATACATTTTAGAATAATATTGAGGAAAACTTGGCCATTAGCAGACCCAAGATGGCAGTAGTCGGCAAAAATTAATTTATTCTTCATTATGAAGGGCCGCGGCACAATAACTGAAATAAAATGTTGCAAAATTATGTTAGAGTCAAGTGTCCCTCCCCTCCCCCTGCCAGCGAAATAGTTGCTCTTGGCTATGTGAAAATATTCAAGGCAGTAGTAAATATAACGAAATTAAAAGGAAGATTATCACGGATAACAAGGCTTTACAAGTTTACGAGTAATAGTCGACCAACTTATAAAATGTACTTGGCACAGTAAAATTTTTGTACAAATGCCATTGAAAAATTACTTCAATCACGTTGTTAGCTGTGTAAAACAGATAGTAAATATATGCTTATGAACCATGTAAAAATATACAAAAATAAAATCATAACATCCTTAATAATAATCTATACTAATATTATAAAGAGGAAAGATTTTTTTGTTTGTTTGTTTGTTTGTACCGAATAGGCTCCGAAACTACTGGACCGATTTAAAAAATTCTTTCACCAATTGAACGCTACGTTATTCCTGAGTAACATAGGCTATTTTTTATCCCGAAAACGGGCCCTGTGGAGTGGCCCACGGGAGCGAAGCCGCGGGAAACAGCTAGTGATTTATAAATTAATAATGTTCAAGCTCGAATAACGCATTGGAGTGGCCGGCGTCGTTGGCAGTACCAGTCCGTAGTCCATACGGCGCATAATTAAAACTTAAAAGTAAAGTCAAATTAGATTCGATTTCCAAGCAGATTACTTATTTTCTTTTGTCGATATCCTTCTTTAAAGTCAATATTCGACCCGACTTCATCACTAATTGAGTAGCGTAAAACTTTCCAGAACGAAATAGTGAATAGGAGATTAGAGGTGAATATATACAATTTCTTTCTAATTCCGAAAGAGAAATAAACAAGGAGCGAGCACGCAAGGATCCAGGAACGAACCAAACCATTCCCTGTGGCTCTAACGCGCGCTCGTATCGGCTCCTTTCGCAATTCGTACCCGCGGTGGTACTCAAATAGATAATATTTTTCTAACTTCAGTTGCGAAGTTGGATTTCATAACACCTTCTTCAGTTACCAGTTAGTCCTTATTTAGTTTAACTCAAGAGTGAATAGATTACATCTAGGCAAGCGTGCTTCACCGTAGACCACATCATCGCTTACCATCAGGCGAGATAGTGGTCAAACGCGAGAATAGATTTAAAAAAAACATCATCCTATGTGGGCCCGTTTTTAGACTTTGTGAGCCACTGAAACCGTTCTAATGTTCATGTAACAACAACAAAACCCTCTTTTTAGTCCGCATTATTATGCAACTTCGGAACCGCGCTGGCGGCTATTACTGCGCGTGGCCCTACACGCACTTGGCCGGTTTTGTTATTTAAATTACATCAACTTGTTTTTACGGTTTGGTACTGAACCCTAAATGTGCGAAGTCCGACACGCATTTGGCCGGCTTTTTAGTTCATTATAATTTAATAAAAAGATTTAGTTGTTTATATTCAATTTGTGTATGAAATTGTTTATTTGATTTAATTTGGAGTGTTCCTTTACTAACACTAGTTGCCCTCAATATTTAGTATATAAAGGTGCATAAAGGAATACATTTCATCAGTGTACTTTGAAAATTGGTACAATGCAATTCGTAAGTAATTTTTCTTGATTGTTTTATTTTGAATGTTTTCTCAGTAGTTATTTAAACATTTTCGCTTGTTCGCAATGTATCTACTTGTTTAACGGCTATTGTAGATTTGAATCTTTTCTCCAATACGAATATTATCGGGTTTATTATATTTTATCGGGTGTTTTTGTGTTTTCATCTATTTTTACCCGACTGCCGAAGAAGGGTAATGTGTTTATCAGTCTATGTATGTATGTTCCTATGTGGCGTTCTAGAGACCAAACGCGTTGGCCGATTTTGATGATTGATTCTTACGTCAATCTATTCGTATTAACCCTGTGAGTGTTACCCACTGGCTACATTTAATTAGGAAAATTAAAAAATGGCGGATTTTGGACGCCATGTTGTGGGGCACCAATTTTTTTTTTTCCGGGCCCATCGTGTGGTGTATCAAAATAAAGGGTTTTAAGAGGAGATTTCAAAAATCACTTATATGTTTAAATTTACGTAATATAAAAAAACAAACATTATGAATTTAAACATTATGAATTTTTGAACATTATGAATTACAAATATGTAGGTAGTCCCAAAACAAGCTCTTTAAGTTTGTAATACTTTTATTTTAAAGTTTTAATTTATCCCTCAAACGTGTCTGTGTATGGGTCACAGCCTAGATGTCTACATGCGTACGTTTCAACTGAACCGGTTGAGTAGATTTGGCGCAAATAAACGGTGACATTTGGACAGAGAGACACGAGTGATGCTATACGGGTTCCGTTTTATCATCCGGTTTAACAGCTGTAAAAATTAATGTCCAAACTTTAAAATCTGTTTATAAGCTAGCTGTTATAACGCCTAATGTTTTTATGCAATTTATGCATTTTTTTTTTACAAAAATATGCAAACTCACTGTGATCTAATAAAATATTTATTGTTATTTTATTGGATCACCTCAAAACTGTTTTGTAATCAGTTGGATCAGCAGTTTCTTAAGCTCTACACCTCTTAAACCACTACCGTGGCTTTCGAAAAAAAGCAATACTCATCACCCTAAATATTGATGCAACTACATTTTTTTATTTTGGCGATCTTTAACCAGCTTTCAAATCCCATGTAAAACTGTTTTACTTTTCCAGTTTGACTACATCGCCGTGTTCGTGTGCGCCATCCTCGCCCTGGTGGGTGGCGGCCATGGCGGCCACCATCACGGCCATGGCGGTCACCATCACGGCCAACATCACGGCCACCATCACGGCCACCACAAAAATTAAGGCTACCACGGCTAGTATGACTATCTGTTGGTTTTGTTTGCAAATATTAAACTATATTTGATGATTAATTTAGGGCGGTTTTATTTTTTAAGCCTCTATCGACTCTCTTTTATCGACGTTTATAGCCAGAGTACGTCTCATGACGATTCCAATAAGCCTTAACACTAACTAGGATCATTATCATCATCATTTCAGCCGAAAGACGTCCAAAGCTGGACATAGGCCTCCATCAGGCGTGTGAATATGGTGTGAATTCATTTAATTTGATCTTAGTTTATACAGAATGTAACGGCAAGGTGCGATCATAATCTAAAAACTGCTTCTGCCCCTGTTTATGAATAACTTTCTTCCCTAAGGAAGACACAGGCAAAAAAAAATTACAAAGTTGTCGTCAGCTGACCAAAACTAGTATGGGTGCAGAGCTGCCAACTTAGCGCTTTCAGCGCCAGGTATAGGCTTTTTTTGTTCATATTGTTTCATAATTATAATATGCAGATCTACTAATATTTATTCTGTGATAACACGGGCACGAAACACTAACATATTTAGAACCAGCAATGCTTATATGCTACTAGATTTCACAGGCTGGTATCTTAATGTATGATTTGGGATTCCTCGCTTACTATTCTGTAATATGTAGCTAACTTCGTTTCACGGTCTAATTGTTCTACAGTAATTTATAAATTTCCGTCTGTTATTCTGAGTCAGTTTTACGAATTGTGTAGTGAGACGATAATAAAAATGGATGTGCCGTTATATATATTTTTTTAATTTGGTGCCGAATACAGCGCTCTTTTGACAGCGACCGTCGACAGCGGGGTCGGCGCAGCACGTTTTCCTCTTCCATTGCGTCCTGCCACGGTATTACTGAATACTGACTCCCTTTTCTTTCAAAACACTTCTCACACATTCCATCCATCTTTTCTTGAACCTTAATGTCGCTCTCCATCCATCCACATTTATATACACAACTCTTTTAGTAACATGCGTTTCATCCCTCCTCATTACATGACCATACCAGGACAAACGGTTACCTTTCAACTTTTCGGTCACTGGCGCCACTTTCAAACTTCCTCTAATATACCTACTCATTTCTCACTTTATCAATTTTCGTCACTCCGCACATCCATCACAACATTATCATCTCTGCTACATGCAATCAATTTCGGAAGTCGGTGTCAAAAAATCAGGTTATTCTTCACTTAGTAATGTTTTTTTTGGAAGTTTGTTATATTTTCTGTAAAAAAGTTACTAAACTGCTTCGGCCCATGTATATGGACATTTTTTCTCAAAACATAAATTGTATCTCGCATACTATTATGTATTTCTTGTTAGCAGAATTATATTCAATGACATAACTCTAGTCAACAACGGTAACCAAGCAACACGTATTTAGTCTATGACACGCCTCCGCCGTGATTCTTCTGAATCTGAGCCGGGAGCAGCTGGTCGAGGTGGCGCATCCATGTGCGTCCGCTGTCGATCTCTATCTCATAGTGGAGGTTTCCCAGTCGGCGGGTCACTGTACCAAATTCCCACTTCCTTCCTGATATAGAGTAATTGCGAGCTTGCACTCTGCTTCCGACTGCAAACTGTCTCACCCCTTCTCTTCTGCCCCTATGTAGTGCCTTTGGTGGAGCTCTAAATCTTGGCTACCAATCTCGTTCTTACCTCTCTTCCGAACATGAGCATATAGGGCGAGTCCCCTCAGATGACTGACGTAGCCCGGAGGAGACTTTTAACTGTACGAACCTTGTGCAGTATCCCACCACTCTCCCCCTCTAATTTGTGCAGTGATTTCTTAACCGTCTGAACAAATCTTTCAGCTTGTCCATTAGTTGCGGGATGGTAAGATGCGATCGTTTTGTGAACAATGCCATTGCTAGTTAAGAACGTCTGGGATTCTTGAGAGACAAATTGTATTCCATTATCCGACACCAGCGTATAAGGTAATCCAAAGGTGAATAAATCGTCTAGTTTCTGAACACAGAATGCGCTCGTCGTAGTTTTTGTAGGGATTATTTCTACCCATTTGGAAAATGCATCTACGACAATTAGAAGCTGAAAGCCGGATATCGGACCTGCAAAATCGATGTGTATTTTTTGCCTACCTGCTGCTGCTACTGCCTTTGTTATTTTTTAAACCCCAGAAAATAGCTGTCGCCTCTTTATCGATTTGACTGTATTTCTTTTCGCTGCTGGTTAGGGATCTAGAAACAAATGCTATTGGTCTTTCTGAGCCATCAGGTAGTTTGTGACTTAGGACGGCACCAAGTCCTGAGGGTGAAGCGTCTGTGGCCAGTATAAGTGGTTTATTCTGATCGAAGTGTATTAGAACTCTTCGCTAAGTATTTCTTTTTTTATGTTCTTCAGGCTTTCTTCACATTTTGCAGACCATGTAAATTTTTCTCCTTTCTTCAAGAGTTCATTTAAGGAGGCAGTGATGGATGCTAGGTTGGGTATGAATTTGTTGTAATAATTTGCCATGCCTAGTAACGTTCTTAGTTCATTTACATTAGTTGGGCGTTGTGCATTTAGAATTGCTTTTATCTTGTCCTGATTTTTATGTAAACCCTCTTTGTCTATAGTGTGTCCCAAGTAATTGATACTTCTTTTGAAAAATTGGCACTTTTCTTTATTAACACGAAGGTTGCTGTCTTGAAATTTAAGCAAAACTTGTTTCAATTTGGATAATAATTGAGTTTCTGTCGATCCTTGAATTATTATATAATCGAAGAAGCACTTGACACCGTCAAGGCTCAGTAGTAATTGGCCGATGTATTTTTGCCAGAGATTTGTGGCACTTTGACTCCAAACATGAGTCGGTTCACTTTAAAAGTACCTTTGTGTGTACTCAATGTTTGCAGCAGGGCGCTTTCTTCATCCATCACCATGTTCAGGTAGGCTTGCGTGATGTCTAAGGTGCAGAAAAATTGTCCGCCGTTCAGTATTGTCTTAGTAAGGGTGTTAGGTCGAGGGTGAGCTATTTATTAAAGTGCGCGTCCAGTAATTCTGGAAGCATGTCTCGCTCAATGGCAGGGCACTTAGGCACAAAACTGTCCCTGTCTTAGGATTGTGTAAGACATGTTTAAGTTTAGGGAAATATGTATTGTATGGACCGCTGCTAATCCTTCCTAGGACTCGCATTCGAGGCCCTGCAGTACACGTATACGACGTGCTTGCTGCTGAATGGTGGCCCCACGTCACTTGGATGGGAATCTAGACTATTGTCAAGGAACTCATTAATGTATTTCTCAAAGCGTAGCGTTCCTTTCCTGTGACCTTCCGTTAGGTAAATAATGCACTTTGCAACTCCTTTGTCTAATTAACTTCATACATCACTATTGTTTTACCAATATAGTCCTTAAGGCTAACTAAGGGTGTCCAGGTCAGGAAGACGAACCTTACAAATCTGTGCGGCTGGATGGGGCCGACTTTGACACTAAATCTAGGGAATTTTAGAAAAAAAACCGGCCAAGTGCGAGTCGGACACGCACACGAAGGGTTCCGTACCATTATCGCAAAACACTGCATAAAAATCACGTTTGTTGTATGGGAGCCCCCCTTAATTTATTTTATTTTAATTTATTAATTATTATTTTTTGAATTAAATATACAACTAAACATTCTGTGAATATTTCAAGCGTCTACCTGTTGCCGTTATTAATATCGAGCAAAAAATGGCAAAAATATCACGTTTGTTGTATGGGAGTCCCCCTTTAATATTTATTTTATACTGTTTTTAGTATTTGTTGTTATAGCGGCAACAGAAATACATCATCTGTGAAAATTTCAACTGTCTAGCTATCACGGTTCATGAGATACAGCCTGGAGACAGACGGACAGACAGACAGACAGACAGACAGACGGATCGCGAAGTCTTAGTAATAGGGTCCCGTTTTTACCCTTTGGGTACGGAACCCTAAAAACGAAATTTGTATCAGCCTAGGGTCATTTAGGAACAGTCACATGTGGTGCCGTGACCAGGATTCTCGTCATTAAATGTACTGACTAACGTCAGTGCAACGAGAAAGAACAATTATGGGTTACTATAAAACAACACAACGTAAATAGAATATAATAGTTACAATAGACGATAATAGTTACAATAGTTACATAGGTAACGGTCTCATTATTTTATCTGTCTGTCTGTCTGTCTGTCTGTCTGTCTGTCTGTCTGTCTGTCTGTCTGTCTGTCTGTCTGTCTGTCTGTCTGTCTGTCTGTCTGTCTGTCTGTCTGTCTGTCTGTCTGTCTGTCTGTCTGTCTGTCTGTCTGTCTGTCTGTCTGTCTGTCTGTCTGTCTGTCTGTCTGTCTGTCTGTCTGTCTGTCTGTCTGTCTGTCTGTCTGTCTGTCTGTCTGTCTGTCTGTCTGTCTGTCTGTCTGTCTGTCTGTCTGTCTGTCTGTCTGTCTGTCTGTCTGTCTGTCTGTCTGTCTGTCTGTCTGTCTGTCTGTCTGTCTGTCTGTCTGTCTGTCTGTCTGTCTGTCTGTCTGTCTGTCTGTCTGTCTGTCTGTCTGTCTGTCTGTCTGTCTGTCTGTCTGTCTGTCTGTCTGTCTGTCTGTCTGTCTGTCTGTCTGTCTGTCTGTCTGTCTGTCTGTCTGTCTGTCTGTCTGTCTGTCTGTCTGTCTGTCTGTCTGTCTGTCTGTCTGTCTGTCTGTCTGTCTGTCTGTCTGTCTGTCTGTCTGTCTGTCTGTCTGTCTGTCTGTCTGTCTGTCTGTCTGTCTGTCTGTCTGTCTGTCTGTCTGTCTGTCTGTCTGTCTGTCTGTCTGTCTGTCTGTCTGTCTGTCTGTCTGTCTGTCTGTCTGTCTGTCTGTCTGTCTGTCTGTCTGTCTGTCTGTCTGTCTGTCTGTCTGTCTGTCTGTCTGTCTGTCTGTCTGTCTGTCTGTCTGACTGTCTGTCTGTCTGTCTGTCTGTCTGTCTGTCTGTCTGTCTGTCTGTCTGTCTGTCTGTCTGTCTGTCTGTCTGTCTGTCTGTCTGTCTGTCTGTCTGTCTGTCTGTCTGTCTGTCTGTCTGTCTGTCTGTCAAATGTTTTATTATTTTTTATTGGTTTTTCTTTTTATTTTTGATTTTTTTTTTATTAATTTCGTTTGACATTTTAAAATCTTTTTTATTTTGTTTGCTTTAAAATGTAGATATGTAGGTGTAATTTGATATTTGGGGTGGGTAAGTTATTTATTAAGTGATCACTATAATGTGTGTGTGAAAAAAAAGTGTTGAAAAGGGGCAGACTGTAAATCAGCGTTGACCAGCGTAATAGAATAATAATAATAATAATAATACATAAATAATACATGTCAACTATTAGAATTAGTCAAATTAAATATGTCAGCACTTAAAACTAGTCAAATTAACCATGTCAACATTTAAGATTAGTCGTATTAAACATGTCAACATTTTATAAAAAATATAATAGGGTTGAGATAAAATTAAAACAGATATTATGCATAAAATGTCTCTGATTGAATTATAAGAAATTAAAATCACTATTAATATAAAATATAGACTGGATTAAATATTGTATTGTTACAAGAAGTTAAACAATAATTATGATTAAGATGACTATGTACTCATATTTTAAACATATCGGTCATCAAAATAAATATGATTGGTATCATATTAACTTACTAGCTGTCACCCGCGGCTCCTCCCGCGTTGTATTAGTTCTTCACCCAATATCTTTAAAAATTGTAGCCTATGTGTTTATTCTGACAAATAAGCTATATTTCTGTAAAGTTTCATCAAAATCCGTTCGGTAGCTTTTGCGTGTAAGAGTAACGAATCCATCCATCCATCCACACAAAGTTTCACATTTATAATATTACTAGCTTCTGCCAGTGGCTTCACCCGCATGACTATCGAAAATGATCCCAAGGGAACATATTCCCGCGATAAAAAGTAACCTATATGCTAGTCCAGACTATAACCTATAACTTTGCCAAATTTCATCTAGATCCGTCCAGCCGTTTCAGCGTGAAGAAGTAACAAACATACAAACACACACACACACACACACTCACAAACTTTCGTCACTGAATAATGCTAGTGTACATTTACCTCCACAATTAGCCTAATCTAAACTAACATTAAATGAAGCTCTTAAATAGCTCTTTCAGAAATTATGAGTATTGTCATTTTTGGTTACGCGGTCCGTTTTCACGAAATTGTGCCATTTCATGAAATACTTATTACTCTAATTAAACTAGTTGAAACGATGAAAACAAAATAAAACCGCCGAAAAAATTATTAACTAATATAATTTTAATATTTGCAAACCAAACACAGTTACAAAACAAAAAGTGTGTATTGAATATTCATCGCGTTAACGAAATAGATGCCTTAGTCACAGTAGCCACCTTAATGGCCCCAGCCGTGGTGGCCCCAGCCGTGATGGCCCCGGTCGTGATGGCCCCAGCCGTGATGGCCCCGGTCGTAATGGCCCCAGCTGTGATGAGGATCTGGTTCTGGATCTGCGACGGGTACAGGACTGCGTTGGACTCTCTCCAGAGGCACGCCGCCCACAAGAGCGAGGAGGGCGCACACGAACAGGGCGATATAGGCAATCTGGAATATTAAAACAGTTTTTTGTAGGATTTGGTAGATGATTGTTGTTCGTCAGGTACTGAATTTATAATTATTATACTGCTAGTGTGCTTGATGTATAGCTTTTTTTATTAAATAGACCTCTAGTCTATTTTTTATTATTATTAAGAGGCTCTCGCTTGACCACTATCTTACCAGATGGTATGCGGTGATGTGGTCGACGGTGAAGCGCCCTTGCCTAGTAGTAACCTATTCAATTCACTCTTGACTTAAAGACCCCGAGATGCCTTAGACAAGTGTTTTTTTATCATAGAAGGTGATTGGAAAAATGTCAATCATGTATGGGAATGTCAAACGCTACACAAAAGTCACGTGATCAATTCTTTACAGTTTGGCATTTCGACCATCGTCATCGCTGGCATCGAATGACATTTATCCATATCGTCTGGTTGTAGCTATCGGAAAACAGCAGGCAGGCAATTTACCGTAAGGTTGACATTCATGTCATAGGTCGATATTTATTACTACTCAACCATGCCATATCAGTGCAGATACATTGCATTTTTATTACATCATCGATATCGATAGATACCCGATTTCTAATTAAAAATAAGACTTGGAATTATTATTTTTTAATTTGAAGGCTTATATATTTTTAATAAAAAAAATCTATTTGAAATTATTTACTAATTTAATAATGCTCATTGAGGCGGGCGGGCCTCTTTATAATATTATCTTATAGAAATATTAAATTACTTATTTTATTTTGTCGATATCCATCTATAAAGTTAATAACGACCCGACTACATCACACTAATTGAGTGGCGAGGAACTTTAGAGAACGAAATAGTGAAAACATTCAAATTTTTTCAAATTAAAGATTGTGGTGTTCATTCCACATGGCTTAGTCTACTACGTTTTCTAACATACTTTTCAAATCTTCATCATAATTTATTAAATTGTATAAACTCATGTTTCCCATTTTTTATGTATTCTTTGTTATTGATGTATACACCTGAAAAGTTTATGAATTGTTTTAACATTCAAAACTATTATATTATTTTATACTCTGACATGACATTTGTCTGTTTTATTTTCATAAACCATAGACATAAGATACCATACTCTATAGCTTCTTTAAGCACGTTGTACATTATAATTTTCATAATAAGTGCAGCGGCAGACTGCGCCTCTGTAAACCGTTTTTATTCGTTCATGATTTCTTAATTGATATTTGAATTTAAAATTTAGAAGACATGTCGGAACGAAGAAAAACGGGCGTTACTTTTTTATTCTTTACTGGACGGAACGCTGAAAGTCCGTTTTCTGTTTAATACTACTATTGTATCTGTAACAAAATTGCAAAAAATAGAAGTGCAATAAATATAATTTATTGAGTGTGGAACTTAATTGTGTGTATTTTACTGGTTCATAAACTTCATCGGTCACCGCTTCATAGTAAAGGGCTTGATTGATCGGCATATTAAGCCACAGCCCGGCCTCCAAGACCCTCACTGTCTGTGTCTGCACCTGTGCTATTGCCTACCTGCCCGTTAGCCTGATAATTAATTCAGCTGCCTTGACCACCTAACTGTGTGCCTGCCCATCCGTCCTGCGTGCGAGTCGGACTCGCGCATGAAGGGTTCCGTGTCGTTATCTCAAAAAAAAGGCAAAAACATCACATTTTTTGTATGGGAGGGGCTCCCACTTACATATTTATTTTATTCTGATTTTAGTAATTGTTGTTATAGCGGCAAAATACATCAACTGTGAAAATTTCAACTGTCTAGCTATCACGGTTCATGACATACAGCCTGGTGACAGACTAGACAGATAGACGGATTGGAATTTTCTTAGTTGGGTACTAATTACAAAACAGAAGATTTTGTGGTAATGTCATAAAATAATTTAAAAAAAACTGCCAAGCCAGACAGACGGATCGTTGAGTCTTAGTAATAGGGCCCCGTTTTTCCCTTTGGGTAAGGAACCCTAAAAATTATAATCGCTCATAAAATATTCTGATTTAGGCTTGAACTATAAAATCAGTTAACAGCTATTAAATTTCATTTTTAAGTTTTTACACGTCTGGATAAAAAACGGAAAACACTTATAGGAGCACTCCGAGTTTACTGAGCCGATTCAGTTGAAACCAATACATAATATCTGTGACCCAAACACGGAGATAAAATTATCAGACGATTAGACAAAACTCTAAATTTACAATAGCCAAAAAACAAAAACATGAAAATAAATACTGAATTAATATTCAAAATAAAACAATCAAGGAAGGCTACTTACGAATTGCATGGTTCCAATTTTCAAAGAAAACTGATATATGTATTCCTCTTTCGACCTTTATATACTAAATAATTCAGGGATATGGAGACGCAAGGTCACCCCTGTCAAGGAAAAAATACAAAAATAATTAAAGGATCAATGGAACCATGACAAAAAAAAAATGGTATTGAACTTACCAAAACATGAAGGTGATACCTGTACGTAAACATGCTTTTGTCCTACCTGACCTCATTAAGATTTTGTAAGCAATTATCGATGATAGCAATTTAGTTAAAAAACCGGCCAAGTGCGTGTCGGGCCACGCGCAGTAATAGGTTTCCGAAGTTGTATAATAATGCGGACTAAGAAGAGGGTTTTGTTGTTGTTACATGAACATTAAATAGGTTTCAGCGGCACACAACGTCTAAAAACGGGCCCACATAGGATGATACTTTTTTTAATCGATATGCTCGCGTTTGACCACTATCTCGCCTGATGGTAAGCGATGAGCACGCTTGCCTAGAAGTAACCTATTCACTCTTGACTTAAACTAAAGAAGGACTAACTGGTAACTGTAGAAGGAGTTATAAAATCCAACTTCGCAACTGAAGTTAGAAAAATATTATTTATTTGAGTACCACCGCGGGTGCGAATTTCGAAAGGAGCCGATATGAGCGCGCGTTAGAACCACGGGGAATGGCATGGTTCGTTCCTGGATCCCTGCGCGCACTCTGCTTGTTTATTTCTCATTCAGAATTTGAAAAATTTCGTATGTATTCACCTCTAATCTGCGTTATTTACTATTTAGTTTTTGAAAGTTTTACGCTACTCAATTAGTGATGTAGTCAGGTCGAATATTGACTTTTTAGATGGATATCGGCAAAAGAAAATAAGTAATTTGCTTGGTAATCGAATCTAATTTGACTTTAGATTACAAAATGTCGAAATTACTTTTGCACTAACACAAAATAGACATGCGCCGTATGGACAATGGACACTACTAACGACTCTGGCCACTCCATTGCGTTATTCGAGCTTAAACATTATTAATTTAGAAATCATTATTATTGAGGATGTTATGATTTTATTTTTGCATATTTTTACATGGTTTATAAGCATATATTTACTCCGTTTTACACAGCTAACAACGTTATTTAAGTAATTTTTCAATGGCATTTGTACAAAATTTTTACTGTTCCAAGTACATTTATAAGTTGGTCGACTATTACTCGTAAACTTGTAAAGGCTACTTATCTGTGTTAGTTTTCCTTTTAATTTCGTTATATTTACTACTGCCGTGATTTTTTTTACATAGCCAAGAGCAACCATTTCATTGGCAGGGAAGGGGGAGACTTCACTCTAACATAAATTTGCAATTTAAAGCTTAATTTTACGCAAACGGATCTTTGAATCGAAAAATGGTTTAAACAAACTCGTAATATTTGAATTTGAATGGCCTATCCAACGATACCCCACACCATGAGATAGACGAGAAAAAAAAACATCCCCACTTTACGTCTATAGGAGGTACCCAAAAAAAATATTTTTTATGTTTTTATTTTACACTTTGACGGAATTTTTAATATGTATATCCATGCGAAATTATAGCTTTCTAGTACTTAGATTCTCCGAGCTAAGCTGCGGACGGACAGGCGGACAGAGCGAAACTATAAGGGTTCCTTGTTGACTTCGGAACCCTAAAAAGACGAAATGAAATAGTTGTACCTGCCGCCAATGCTGCCAGTCTTTATTCTTATTCTTTATTGTACACAAAATATAAAAACATGCAAATACAATAGGACAGTTTATATACAAAGGCGAGCTTAACCCATAGTAGGGTTCTCTAACAGCAAACCTCAGTTGCGTAGAGAAATATGCATTTGAGGATAGTACATCCATGTGCACAACAAAAGCTTATTAAAAACTCTTAACAATTTTAAATACTTACTCACTAAATAAACTAAACAAATACGTGTGCAACACACAATGCATAAACATAATACATACAGTATCTATGTATACTATACTAATATTATAAAAAGGCAAAGTTTGTGAATTTGTGAAGTTGTAGGGGTACTCTCCGGATCTACTGAACCGATATTGAAAAATCTTTCACCAGTAGAAAGCTACATTATTCCTATGTGTCATAGGCTATAATATATTTTCAAAAATAATAGAGATCCTTATGAAAATTGCAATAATGTAACCCAAAGTAGCAACTGTTGCATATAAAATACATACTTTGTATAAAATTCATGCGCTGAGAAAACTATTGATGATACATAAAAATGATGTACTACATGATTAGGTAGTGTAGGATAGGTAGGCAGGGTTGGATGGTAGAGTAGGTTTTTTTTTATTGAAGACGGCGTCTACCTCTCCGCACACGCAAGGCGGAGATTGCGAACTAGGGAGGTGCCCCGGACATTATCCGAGACCCTAAGGTCTCGGATAATGTCCCTAAGGACTCATCTTTAATCTAAGATCAATTTTACACAATTCTTATTATCTATACAGTCTTTATATCTATCACATGATGAGTTCTTAATTTATTTATATTCTACAAATTTATTCTAACTTATTATACAGCATGTTCGTAATGATACTTACTTCTATTTTATCTACAGATTACATCATTATGTATGCTTCCCATTATATATTATCATATACAATTTTGCGCATTGTTGTTCTACTATTTATTTTTCTTTATTGTTTTCTGTATTTTTTGTCTGTTGTTAGTTTGTAAAAATTTGCCGTCTTAATCTCTATTCTTAACTCTTGCTCCAACTTATACCTCTCCAGGCCATAAGCCGGGCAGTCGGTCAACAAGTGTGTCACCGTCTCGTCAATGTCTGGGTCACAGGTACATGATGGGCTTCCCTTACACTTGAATCTGTTGAAGTATTCGGAAAACCCACCATGTCCTGTCATTATTTGCAATACACCTGTCGGCTTCAACTTCCTGACGGTTCTGTACGCGTCAATCGCGTCCGGAGAGAACAGCTTAGTGATCGCGGCTGTTTTGCCCATTCTGTACCGCCGTTCGTAAAGCGAATCCTTTCGGATTTTCCGCTTTACGAATGACACCGGGCAGTGGTCGTAATCCGGCCTCCTCTTCAATTTCAGCGCCGCATCTTTAGCCAACTGGTCGGCTCTCTCATTCCCTTCCAGTCCCGCATTGGCCTAGGGTAGGTAAGGTAGGTAGGGTAGGTAGGGTAGGTTGGGTAGGCAGGGTAGGCAGGGTAGGCAGGGTAAGCAGGGTAAGCAGGGTAAGCAGGGTAGGCAGGGTAGGCAGGGTAGGTAGGGTAAGTAGTTTTTTTTTTAATACGTCATAAATCGTAAACTGCAATTTACCAAGGAACCCTTCGTGCGCGAGTCCGACTCGCACTTGGCTGGTTTTTACTTTTTGAGGTACGGAACAAACAAATAAAAATACTACAAAGTGAAACATAACTTCAATTGCGGAATTTGGTGTTCCTGTTTTTGATATCGACTTCCGCAATTAAAGTTATTTTTCATTTTGTACTATTTTTATTTGGAAGTCGATTGTATGTTTTAGTAGGTAAGTTTTTATTTTTCACTGTTTAGTTGTGGTACCTAATGGGCCAGTTCTATAGTAAGATACCTATAATGCCCAAAGTTATGCCAGTAGATATAGATTACCCGAATAGCAAGAAATTTTAACATAACCGGTGAAATAAAATTGTGCCAGGGTGAACTGTATACACCTTATCTGCGTACCCCTTTAGAGCATACCTTCGTGATGGTATGTTATGAAATGGTGTAAACAATGAACAGACATGCGATTGCAGCAATCCCGACAGGTTTGCCGTAATTTTTTAATGAGTTATGTTATATATCGCCAAAGTTTCTGGGAGCAATTCGGGAATATACTCTTTCAAACAAATAAAATAATTTTCAAAATCGGTCCATAATTGACGGAGAAATCGTTGAAAATACACAAAAAATAAAACAGTTTTAGGGTTCCGTACCCAAAGGGTAAAAACGGGACCTATTACTAAGACTTCGACGTCCGTCTGTCTGTCTGCCACCAGGCTGTATCTCATTAACCGTGATAGCTAGACAGTTGAAATTTTCACAGATGATGTATTTATGTTGCCGCTTTAACAAAAAATACAAAAAACAGAATAAAATATATATATAAGTGGGGCTCCTATACAACAAACGTGATCTTTTTGCCGTTTTTTGCGATAATGGTACGGAACCGTTCCTGCGTGAGTCCGACTCGCACTTGGCCGGTTTTTTCTTATAGAAGTATAAAATTTCCATAACATTTGATTTGATTTTGACTTATTTAACTTAGGATCGACTTTTGACAAAAAAAGTCATATTCAAGCCTAAACTTGGCTTGGAATCTGGCGAGTTGACCAAAAATTGCAAAGAATTTCCAGAATTTTATCATGAAGATATTAATGCATGTGAGCTCAAACTAGCAAGACGTGCCAAGCGACAAAGCGCTGCCGCCGCCGCCCGAAGCACCCCCGCCACCGCCAATCGAGATAGAAAAAGAATTCATTCTCACATTCGAGTCCTTGCCAGAGTTATGGGATAAAACACGTACTTTATATTTTTGCGATAACTCCTCAACATATATACAAAAATTAAACCCGGGGCAACTCTTTAACTCTGTCCTGTTCTCTGGGAGAACTCCAGTGGCGTGGCAGAGAAGCGTGGTCGTTCTTTTCAAAAAGGGTGACAAGACCCTTTTGAAGAATTACAGACCCATTTCGCTTCTTAGTCAAAACAACTTATAAACGTATAAGTTGTTTTCGAGAGTCGTTACGAATCGTCTAGCGCGAAGACTCGACGAGTTTCAGCCACCGGAGCAGGCAGGGTTCCGAGGAGGATACAGCACCATAGACCACATCCACACAGTGCGGCAAATTATACAAAAGTTCGAAGAGTATAATCGGCCCCTGTGTTTTGCTTTTGTGGACTATAAGAAGGCTTTTGACTCCATCGAAACCTGGTCTGTTTTGGAGTCTATGCAGCGATGCCAAGTTGACTGGTGATACATCCAAGTGCTGAGATGTCTTTATGAAAATGCAACAATGACCGTCCAAAGTCAAGACCGGCAAACTAGGCATATCTCACTGCGTCGAGGAGTTAGACAAGGGGACGTAATTTCCCCGAAATTGTTTAGTAACGCAGTGGAGGATATGTTTAAGACGCTGGACTGGGATGGACGCGGCATTAACATAAACGGCGAGTACATCTCACACTTAAGATTTGCGGATGACATCGTCATAATGGCAGAGTCGCTGCACGACTTGCAGCAAATGCTGGATGGCCTAGCAGATTCTTCTGAACTCATCGGTCTCCGGATGAACTTGGATAAAACCCAGGTTATGTTTAATTCACACGTCACTCCGGTATCGATTGTGGTCAATGGCGGTGCTCTCAAAGTTGTTCGAGAATACGTTTACCTCGGGCAAACTTTGCAGTTTGGTAAGAACAACTTTGAGAAGGAGGCTAGCAGAAGAATACAGCTGGGCTGGGCAACGTTTGGAAAACTTCGTCGAGTCTTCTCGTCGAGCATCCCGCAAAGCCTGAACGCCTGACTAAAGTCTTCAAACAGGGCGTCCTACTTGTTATGACCTACGGTGCCGAGATGTGGACACTCACAATACGGCTGGTTTATCAGTTCAAAGTTGCTCAGCGAGCTATGGAAAGGGCTATGCTCGGAGTCTCTCTAAGGGATCGAATCAGAAATGAGGTGATCCGGCAGAGAACCAAAGTTGTCGACATAGCTCACAGAATAAGTAAGCTGAAGTGGCAATGGGCCGGCCATATAAGTCGTAGAACCGATGACCGTTGGTGTAAACGTGTTCTTGAGTGGAGGCCGCGAACTGTAAACGTAAGGTAGGGCGCCCTTAGGCTAGGTGGAGCGACGACCTTCGCAGGGTGGCTGGTAGCAGCTGGATGACAGTTACCGAAAATCGAACCAAATGGCGTGCAATTGGAGAGGCCTATGTCCAGCAGTGGACTGCTATGCGCTGATGATGAAACCCGGGGCAACTATAGAGGATGTCAAAAAAAACAACGTTTTACGGTCCAACTACAGGAGAGAGCTGAAGAAAATTATTCCATCGCGAAGATCGAGGTCTAGTACAGATGACTGATACTGTCCAAAAAGTTGGACTTTCGATAATTATAATAGCACAGGCTCTTTTTTTCTTCAAAATATCGTTTTCATTACCCATAATAAAATAGAAGATCATAGTAGAAAAAATTTAGTATAATTGGCTTTCTTTCTTTCCAAAAGGGACCCAAATTCTTGTGTGCCTATGGGCCCCGGCATAGTTTAGGCCCGGCGCACACCGCTGGAGGCGCGTTATGTATGTATGATATCATTGATAATCACTTATACAATCTAATGAGGACAAAAGCATATTATTATTACCAATAAGGAATCACCTTCATATTTTGGTAAGTTCAATAACATTATATTTTTTGTCATGGTTCCATTGATCCTTTAATTATTTTTGAATTTTTTACTTGATAGAGATAACCTTGTGCCTCCATCGCCCTCAATGATTTAGTATATAAAAGTCGAAAGAGGAATACTTTTATCAGTTTACTTTGAAAATTGGAACCATGCAATTCGTAAGTAGCCTTCCTTGATTGTTTTATTTTGAATGTTTCATTCAGTATTTATTTTCATATTTTTGGTTTTGGCTATTGTAGATTTAGAGTTTTGTCCAATCGTCTGATAAATTTTATCTCCATGTTTGCGTCACAGATGTTATGTATTTGTTTCAACTGAATCGGCTCAGTAAACTCGGAATGATTCTACAAATGTTTCCCGTTGTTTTGAAGTGAAACTTCTTTATCGACGTATGGGAGAAATTTTGTACGTAGAGTCCGTCCAACGAAAAAAGTCCCGCGGAAATACATGGAACTAACAAGATTTGTTAGAGGACAGCGTACAGTCGCATAGAAACTAGCGCCGCGTCTACGGGACTTCTTTCGTTGGACGGACTCTATCGTCACGTTTTTCGGTTACGCGCCATGTTGCTTTTTTTATCAAAGTTTAGTAAAAAGACTTATTCAAATTTAAGTGAATTTACAAGAAAAGTGAGTGATTATATTTTTCGTTTTATAAATTCAACACGTATGAGCATGATTTTAATATTTATAAATTAATTAATTTATAAATATATATTATAATAAGAACAATGATAAAATAAGTAACTCATTAATTGTATGCATGTCTATAATAATAAAATAGCTTTAATTTAATACGGAAAAAAATGTTTTTCTTATCTACCCCATTTTCGTGAAGTTGCAAATAGTAGAAAAATGATATGTCGTAAAGAAGTTTCACTTCTTACCTGTGTACTCTGGTACACACACACATTTTTTTCATTCAGACGTGCGGAAACCTAAAAATTAAATTAAAGTTTAACAGTTATTAACTGATTTTATAGTCCAAGCCGAAATCAGTATGTTTTTATGACCGATTATAATTTTTAGGGTTCGGTACCCAAAGGGTAAAAACGGGACCCTGTTACTAAGACTCAACGATCCATCTGTCTGGCTTGGCCGGATTTTTTAATTTTTTTTATGACATTACCACAAAATCTTCTGTTTTGCAATTAGTACCCAACTAAGAAAATTTTATGGAGCAGTTTGTTTAGTTCTACACCACAAGATGTATGGCGATGCGCCACTGGTACATGATAGACATTCTACCCATACGCACTAAAGGTTTTGGGAAAACTTTCATTGTGCGGACAGCTAAGGACCGAAATTGCCTGCCTGCTGTGTTTCCCGATAGCTACAACCAGAGGCTCTAGATAAGTGTCATTCTATGTCAGCTATGGTCGAAATGCCAAAATGTGCCAAAAGAATTGATCGCGTAACATTTCGATAGCGTTTGACATTCCCATACATAATTAACATTTTTCCAATCGCTATCGCCACGCCTCGATGATAGAAAGTCACTTGTCTGACCTAGAGTTTCAAGGAGTATTTAAGTCAATAGTGAATAATAAAAAAACAGACCTCTACCGTACCGTAAAAAGCAATAATTATTAGTACCTGACGAACAACAACCATCTATCAAATCCTACAAAAAACTGTTTTACTTTTCCAGTTTGCCTACATCGCCGTGTTCGTGTGCGCCCTCCTCGCCCTGGTGGGCGGCGAGCCTCTGGAGAGAGTCCAGCGCAGTCCTGTACCCGTCGCAGATCCAGGACCAGATCCCCATCACGGCCATAGCGGCTATGGTGGCTATGGTGGTCATCATCACAGCCATCACGGCCATGGCGGTTATCGCCACCATTACGGTGGCTATTATTAGGCTAATGTGAATATTCAATACACACTTTTTGTTTTGTAACTGAGTTTTGTTTGCAAATATTAAAATTATATTTGATGATAAATTTTACGGCGGTTTTATTTTGTTTTGATCGTTGCAACTAGTTTAATTAGAGTAATATTTCATGAAATGGCACCATTTTGTGAAAACGGACCGCGTAACCAACAATGACTATACTCATACTATCTGAAAGAGCTATTTAATAGCTTCATTTAATGTTAGGCTAATTGTGGTGGTAAATGTACACTAGCATTATTCAATGGTTTGAAGTTTAAGATATTTTTTTTTCATAACACTTGATCCTACTATACTATTATAAACGTGAATGTTTGTGTGGATGGATAGATGTTTGTTACTATTTCACGCAAAAGCTGGAGACTGGTTACTAAAAAGTAGAGGATCCTTGCAATGATGAGACGGTACTTCACGTTCAGTTGCTCAACTTGTATCAAGCGCAAGTTGCCAAGTATCAGCTGGATGCACTAGAGTCGATCAAAAAACGGAGCAAGAGGCTCATTGGCAATGAGATACTGGTCGAGTCTAGGCTCCAGAGCCTTGAACATCCGCTCAAAGTTGCGAGTCTCTCGGTTTTTTATCGGTTACATTTCGGGGAGTGTGCGATGGAAATTGCATGAACTAATTCCTCTTAGCCCGATCCATCATCGGACTACAAGACGTACGGCGATGCGTCATCGGTAAATGGTGGACATCTCACCCATACGCACCAAACGTTTTGGGAATACTTTTATTATGCGTACAGCTAAGCAGTGGAATTCCCTGCCAGAATCTGTATTTCCTGATAGCTACAACCTGGGAGTCTTTAAGTCAAGGGTGAATAGGTTTCTTCTAGGTAAGCGAGCTACATCATCGACCACATCATAGCTTACCACCAGGTGAGATAGTGATCAAGCGCGAGCCTACCAATTAAAAAAAGGGCTACCGGATGGAAATTGATGAAACTTTACAGAAATATAGCTTACTAGCTGTTCCCCGCGGCTTCGCTCCCGTGGACCACCCCACAGGACCCGTTTTCGGGATTAAAAAATAGCCTATGTCACTCAGGAATAATGTAGCTTTCTATTGATGAAAGAATTTTCGAAATCGGTCCAGTAGTTTCGGAGCCTATTCGGTACAAACAAACAAAAAAATCTTTCCTCTTTATTATATTATTACTACGAGTATAGATACATAAGAATAACACATAGGGTACAGTTTATAAAGAGGAACGAAGTTTAACAGCTAGTAAGTTATATGGTACCAATCATATTTATTGTGATTACCGATATGTTTAAAATACGAGTACATAGTCATCTAAATCATAATTAACTAGCTGTTCCCCGCGGCTTCGCTCCCGTGGGCCACCCCACAGGACCCGTTTTCGGGATTAAAAAATAGCCTATGTTACTCAGGAATAACGTAGCTTTCTATTGGTGAAAGAATTTTCTAAATCGGTCCAGTAGTTTCGGAGCCTATTCGGTACAAACAAACAAACAAAAAAATCTTTCCTCTTTATAATATTAGTATAGATGTATAAATTCTTGTAACAACGCAATATTTAATCTAGTCTATGTTTTATTTTAATTGTGACTTTAATTTCTTATGATTCAATCAATTACATTTTATACATAATTTTTGTTTTAATTTGATCTCCCCTATCTACCCTATTATATTTTTTTCAATGTTGAATATATAATAAAACTTATCCACTAGGTGCCACAACTCAAAAAAAAACTACCGAATTCCAATGTAGCGTTGTGAGGGTCTGAACTGAAAATAGTCGAGTGATACTAAATATCACAATTAGTAAGTTAGTATGGTTCCTAGCTACATCACTAAATCGCGGAACAAATCTAATTTTCCAGAACGCTATCGTTCTGTCTTTTTCGTATCCGCTGGCTTAGCAGATGAAAGTGGGCGCGCGGTGGGCACGCGGCGCCAGAACCCCATGCACGCGCCGCGCCACCATGCGCGCCCTGAGCCCTACTCGCGCCCGCCCAAGTAGACCTACTTGCCGACAGTAAGAAAGCGCTCCCACTAAACTGGTGAGTAATAAAGTTGTATTGGATCTAAAACCACAGGACAAATAAAAAAAAAAATACGGAAAAAACTGAAGACTAAAAAGCTAAACTCTACAGAAGAAAAACAATACAACTTTCAAGTACACAAAATGTTTTCCACTTCACTAAAAACTAATTATTTTATGGACTAAGCATAACACTGATTGTGTATTTCCCATTTGACAAAAATATATACTGACATCGTATAAAACATTTTAAAATATTATGTTGCAAAAGGATAACTTTTTTGTTTTGTAATACAAACAGCATTTAAGCATGAAATTGCTGCCAATTTAAAAAAATGTCAAATGCATATACGCATTCAAATAGGTGAAACGCAATAAATTGTAAAATTCCAAAAAAGCAATTTTATATAAAGATATCTTTGTTAGTAAGTAATTTTTAATAATATTAGTATTCTTAAAACAATTTCAACATGTTTTGAATTAGTAAACGTTAATGCACCATAGATTAGTAGACGTCGAGAGAAAGTTGCTAGCCGTAAAAATTACAAAAGTATCTAAAAAGGTTTTGCACTTTCTAAAACGAATAAATAAGATATATGATAGATATTGAAACATGTTGAACAAGAGAAAATAATTATAAATACCTGCTCCTAAAATATATGTCATTCAACCCGAATACTCTTTAACTCATCTATCTCTTGACAACTGGTAAAGTGGCCCGACCTTACCGACTTATTGAAGAGTTCTGTTGTATATCTCCAAATTCTTCTTCAGATCTTCACCAAATTTAAATGGAACCAATTTCGGAACATACTCTTTCAAACAAAAAAATAATTTTCAAAATCGGTTTACAATAAACGGAGATATCGGTAAAATACATTAAAACAAAAAAAAACATACATGTATTCGAACATAGAACCTTTTTGGTAAGTCGGTTAAAAAGAAAATAATTTTTCACTTAGTAGCGTTTTTAGCTTTGAAGTCGGTAGTATTTTTTTGTAAATAAGATTTTTTATTATGTTTTCGTTTCGGTGTGGTATTCTGCAGTGCTCCTAGATAACGCGCAGCAAAACTGTCTTTACTTTTTTTTTTGTATAAAGTCGATATTCTTCTCCCTAGACTAAATAATATTCTGTGCAGGTAGGTAAGTTGGGTAGGTAGATAGGTTAGGTTAGACGTAGGTAGGTAGGTAAGTAGGATAAGGTAGGCAGTTGAAGGGCCCCTACCGCCGGCCTCATTACCATTGAGGCGGTCCGGCCAGTGCTCGAGCGCTGGCTCGGGAGGAGGCACGGCTCCCTGTCGTTTCGAGTGACGCAGGTGCTCTCGGGGCATGGTTGCTTCGGGAAGTACCTGTGTCGCATAAACAGGGAGCCGGACGCCCGGTGTCACCACTGCGTCAACTGCCGGGAGGACACGGCGCGGCATACGCTGGCAGAATGTGCCGCTTGGGAAGAGCCACGCCGTGCCCTCATCTCTGAAGTAGGCAGTGACCTGTCGCTGCCGGCCGTAGTCGAGTCTATGGTCGGCAGTGAGGAGTCCTGGGACGCGGTGGTATCCTTCTGCGTAACAGTCGTCTCGCAGAAGGAGGCTGCGGAGAGGGAGAGGGAGATTTTATCCGCTAACCCAATTCGCAGCAGACGCGCCGGGCATCGGCGGAGGGCGGACAACGCCCTCTTCCAGCCTCCCTAAATGGGTCCAGGGGCAACGGACTCGGGGACGTCCGTCGCCCCCCACACATCAGGACCCGAGGAGGTGGCGCGTAGTGTTCCATGCGCGCCCCTCTGAGACGTCGTGGGGGGAGTCCAACACCTCACTTCCCCCCAACCCGAGGTCGTGGCCCGCGGAGGCGGGCCGGCACTAGCTGGGGGTGAGATGGAACACCGGGGTGGTTTTTAGTCAGTATGAGTCTGACAGACCCCTCCACCCTCCCCAGGGCGGAGGACATCCAATGAGGATTTTCCACCCAGGAAAAAAAAAAAAAAAAAAGCAGTTGTAGGGAGCGAAGCCCAGCACAGCTAGTAGATAATATTTTTTCTAACTTCACTTGGTAAAGTTGGATTTTATAACTCCTTCTTTAGTTACCATCCCGTGGGTGCGGGTTCCGTTTTTAGACTTCATGTAACAAGAAACACGGTGTTCCGTATGGTGACGGACGTAAAGAATTTCACCATATCTTCCCGTGGGTGTCGTAAGAGGCGACTAAGGGACACACCAGAGAATGGGCAGCAGCGTTCTCTGTGCACTTTATCAACAAACTGCGATCGCCAACCCGCCTGCCAAGCGTGGCGATTATGGCAAAACCCCCCAATCCTAATGATCAGCACACAGAAAATACGGCCCCGAGTGCCCGGCAGCCCGTCTACCCTCGGCTACGGTAGCGGTCGAGGCGATGGCATGGCAAGGGGTGCTAAGAATCCCCGGAGTGGACCCGGCTACCCCAATAAACACCGACGACTGGACCTGGGAACATATAACACGCGAACACTCCGGACCGACGAGAAGATAGCCGAACTAGAGGAAGAATTGAGTAGGTTGCGATGGAGTATTACAGGGTTATCTGAAGTCCGAAGAGAGGGGGAGGACTCGATAATCCACAAATCCGGTAACCTGCTCTATTTCCGAGAGGGTGACCGACAGTCCCAGGGTGGTGTCGGGTTTATCGTCCACAAGTCCCTTGTGAACAACGTGGTGAAGATCGAGAGTGTGTCGACCAGGGTGGCGTACCTTATACTCAGAATATCCGCAAGATATTCGCTGAAGGTCATACAGGTCTACGCCCCGACCTCGGCACACCCCGACGACGAGGTAGAGACCATGTATGAGGATATCTCTAGAGCCATGCATGGTTTCAAAACTCACTTCACCGTTGTCATGGGGGACTTCAACGCAAAACTGGGCAAACGAGACGTGGATGAGCTGCAAGTGGGGCAATTTGGAGTTGGACGCCGGAACCACCGGGGTCACCTACTGGCCAGTTTTATGGAGAAGGAGGGCCTCTACATGATGAACTCCTTCTTCAGAAAGCGTGAGCACAGGAAGTGGATCTGGCAAAGCCCCGATGCTGCAACTAAAAACGAGATCGACTTCATCATGTCAACCAAGAAGCAAGTGTTCAATGATGTCTCTGTGATCAATTCGGTGAAAACCGGGAGCGATCACCGCATGGTAAGAGGCAAATTGAACATTAATGTTAAACTTGAAAGGTCTCGACTGGTGAAGTCCACGCTCCGCCCAGCACAGATCCGGGTCCAAAACCCCGAGAACTTTCAGCTCGAACTCCAGAATCGTTTCGAGTGCCTAGGAAGCTCCGTGGACGATTACAGCGATGGGTTCGTGGAAGCTGTCCATACGGTCGGGTCTAAGTTTTTCAAGACCCGCCGTACAGATAGGAACAAAAAGCTCTCTGATCCTACTCTCAAGCTAATGAAGGAGAGGTGTGAGATGATCCTGCAGTCTTCAGACGATGCGTTGAAATACCGGCAGCTAAATAGACGGATCTCAAATTCCTTGAAAAGCGACCTCCGCCGCTTTAATACTGAGCGTATAAAAGACGCGATTGAGCGGAATAAGGGCTCCAAGGTCTTTGCAAGAGATCTGTCTATAGGGAAGAGCCAGCTCACGAAACTGAAAACCGATGATGGCAGGATCGTTTCCGCCAAACCAGAGCTTCTGAGGGAGATCGAGAGATTCTATGGGCAGCTGTACACGTCAACCAGTAAACCCGTCGCGAATCTAGCGAATGACCCTAGAACTAGATTGACCCGACACTATACCGAAGACATTCCGGACGTCAGCCTGTATGAGATTAGGATGGCCCTGAAACAGCTTAAGAACAACAAGGCACCGGGTGACGACGGAATTACGGCCGAACTCCTGAAGGCAGGTGGAAAACCAATCCTTAAGGCCCTTCAGAAGCTGTTTGATTCCGTCATACTCGAAGGGAAAACGCCACAGACATGGTGCAGGGGTGTGGTAGTACTCTTCTTCAAGAAGGGTGACAATGCCTTACTGAAGAACTATAGGCCCATCACACTTCTTAGCCATGTCTACAAGCTGTTTTCAAGAGTCATCACGAATCGTCTCGCGCGCAGGTTTGACGATTTCCAGCCTCCCGAACAAGTAGGATTCCGTAAAGGCTTCAGCACCGTAGACCACATACATACGCTGCGGCAGGTTATACAGAAGACCGAAGAGTACAACCTGCCTCTCTGTTTAGCGTTTGTGGACTATGAGAAAGCCTTCGATTCGATCGAGACTTGGGCTGTACTGCAGTCTCTCCAACGGTGCCAAATTGACTACCGGTACATCGAAGTGTTGAAGTGTTTATACAAAAACGCCACCATGTCAGTTCGACTTCAGGATCAGACATCGGAACCAGTCCTTCTGCAGCGAGGTGTGAGACAGGGAGAAGTCATATCTCCGAAGCTGTTTACCGCTGCACTGGAGGATGTCTTCAAGGTTCTGGACTGGAGAGGGCTAGGCATCAACGTCAATAGCGAGTACATCACTCACCTCCGGTTTGCTGACGATATAGTGGTTATGGCTGAGACCATGGAGGACCTCAGTACAATGCTCGATGACCTCAGTAGAGCTTCCGAAAGAGTGGGTCTTAGAATGAACATGGACAAAACCAAGGTGATGTTGAATGCCCATGTTACACCCACTCCTATCAAGGTAGGAGACTCTACACTCGAAGTTGTGGGCGACTATGTCTACCTGGGACAAACGATCCAGTTGGGTAGGGCCAACTTCGAGAAAGAGGTCAACCGTCGAATCCGACTCGGCTGGGCAGCGTTCGGGAAGTTGCGCGGTATCTTCTCGTCCAACTTACCACAGTGTCTCAAGACGAAAGTCTATGACCAGTGTGTGTTGCCAGTGTTGACATATGGCTCTGAGACGTGGTCGATAACAATGGGCCTCATCAGAAAACTTACAGTCACTCAAAGGGCAATGGAGAGGGCTATGCTCGGAATTTCCTTGCGTGATCGAATCAGAAATGTAGAGATCCGCAAGAGAACCAAGGTTACCGACATAGCCCGAAGAATTGCCAAACTTAAGTGACAGTGGGCAGGGCATATTGCTCGCAGAACGGATGGCCGATGGGGCAGAAAGGTTCTGGAGTGGCGACCGCGAACCGGAAGACGTTGCGTTGGAAGGCCTCCCACCAGGTGGACTGATGACCTGGTGAAGGTTGCGGGAATCCGCTGGTTGCGAGACGCCCGGGATCGGTCAATGTGGCGACGCTTGGGGGAGGCCTATGTCCAGCAGTGGACGTCTTTCGGCTGATATGATGATGATGATGAACAAGAAAAAGCCCTCTTATTAGTCAGCATTATTATGCAACTACGGAACCCTATTGCTGTGCATGGCCAGCACGCACTTGGCAGGTTTTTTATGTTTGAAACCATATTTATTTATTTATTATTAACACTTTATTGTACACCATAATAAACCATCATCATTGAATCATCGACTGACTACTATACGTGACGCACGCGTGGACGATAAGCTATATTATTATATATAAATTATACGTATACCCCTCACCTTCAAAAAATAATGTCTAAGTGCGATATATGTAAAAAAAATATAACCAAAACTTTACCGGGATTAGAGTGCAGTAAGTGCGAGAGGATAGTGCATTTGAATCTAAAATGTGCGGGATTGACGAATAAACAGATCGCTGCACTAAAAGCTTCACCCAGTCTAGAGTGGACATGCCAAGAGTGCCAGCAGGAATCCCCAAGGCGTAACTCATCCATCATTATACCTGTAGATGACGAGGAAGAGGGAGATGCACCAGTTCAAATAAATGCAAAAAATCTGTTAAGCAATATCACGAAAGAGGTTGAAAAAGCAATTAAAAGCGAATTGTCACAACTAAGCGAAGCCTTGCAGTTCCACAGCGACAAACTTGATGAAGCAATGGAGACTATGGAAGCTTTCAAGCAGACTATCAAGGCTCTTGAGCGTAAAAATGCGGAACTAATCAATAAAAATAATAACTTGGAAACCCGTGTAGGTGTCTTGGAACAACGTCTGCAAGAAATAGAGCAAGAGAAGCTTGCGAAGTATGTAGAGATTGCAAATGTGCCTAACCAAAATAATGAAGATGTCAGACTTCTGGTGGATAACGTCGCACTTAAGCTGAATCGTCCCAAAGAAGATATCAAAAGTGCACGAAGAATCCATGGATGGAAGGAGCAGTCGGCCAACATACTTGTGGAGCTCAAAGACGAAGACGTTCAAGAAAACTGGATTACTGCCGCCAAAAGTGTCAAGCCAACTGTTTCCGATGTTCTCCCTAGTGAAAGAAACAACATAAATGTCGTATATATAAGAGAAGCCATGACAAAACACCACAAGCAACTATTCTGGAATGCTAAGCAGGAGCTTAAAATCAATCATAATTTCAAGTACGTGTGGTTTAAAAGAGGACTTGTCAAAGCTCGCAGGGAAGATGGTGAAAAAGTTAGTATCCTACGCACCATGAGAGATATACACGGCCTGGCTATCACCAAACAGTAAGTCGGCATGTCTACGCAGTAAATATATAAATACATATGAATCAATGCATTAATCAAAAGTCTTCATGATAAAAATGGCGAATTCATTTGTTGATATTAATGAGATTAATAACTGTATAAATGTAAACGACTTTATTAACTGTACCCCTAATCATCAATTTAACTTATTGTGCATGCATATTAATATTCGATCATTAATCAAAAATTTCACCGCACTAGAACAAATGATGCTTAGTTCAAAAAAATGTATTGATATCATCATTTTAACTGAAGTTAATATATCAGAAAACAATAGTGTCCTGTATCAACTAAGCGGGTACCGAATGTACACGGCCTTGCGTAAGTCCCGAAGGGGTGGTGGCATTATAATGTATGTGAATAATAAACATAAATGTAGCATAATAAAAGTGAAAACTATACACTTTGAAAGTTTATTCTGTACCGTCACCACTCATTCGAACTATACTGTGAATCTGTGTGCGGTATACCGACCACCAAGCTCCAGTAAAATTCTTTTTATTGACGAACTACAAACTGCACTACTAAACTTCACTAAAAGCACAGAATTATTTCTATTGGGAGATACTAATATAGATATAAAAACAGATAATCCTGTAAGGCATAAATACAATAACATGTTATGTAGCATGGGCCTTTTGTGCGGGATCACTGAATACACTAGAATAGCAATATCTAACGGAATAGTAAGTAAATCTTGTATTGATCATATTTATGCGCGATCCCGTACACAAGACCTGTTTACGGCGACACTCGGTACCACACTGGCTGACCATCGCGCTGTAATGCTCGCTTGTTCTGGCGTGCGAATACAGGATGTCCCTAAATACAAGACTTGCATAAATAATCAACACCTTATTAAATGTTTCGATGAAATCCAGTGGGATAAAACACAAGATATAAAATGCCCTATAATCCTATATAAGTTCATGCATACCCAATTCAAAGAATGTTATAAAAAATCAGAATATAAAACCAAAGTTAAATGTAGCTCATCGCGTAGTAAAAATGAATGGATGAATAAAAAAATAATCAAAGCCTGTGAACATCGGGATAAATTGTTTATGAAGTGGATAAAAGACTCTAATAACGCAGTTTTAAAACAAGAATATAATCAATCAAGAAATTATGCAAACACTTTAATACATAAAACGAAAAACAATAAAATAAAGTCAGAAATTTTATCAAATAAGAGCAATATTAGGCAAATGTGGCAAATTCTTAATCGGATAACAGGCAGAATAAAACATTCTATTGATGAGACTATTCAAAATTCATTTAACAAAACTAACTTAACTTCTACAGATATTGCTAATAATTTTGCAGACACTTTCGATAACAGCGTGAAGCTAATTATTCCTAAGTGCTCGAATTCATTGTTAAATAAAACAAATTACACAACTCCAGCTAACGTTTCTATGCGTTTAAAACCTGCAGATCCTAACTCAGTTAAAAAAATCATTATGTCTCTGAATAATAAAAAAGCCCCAGGAATAGATGGAATTAGAGCCATGGATGTAAAAATGTTGTGTACGAGAATTACCGCAGTGATTTCTAACCTAATTAATCTATGTATACAAACATGCAAGTATCCATCGTCACTAAAAACAGGGATTGTCAGACCGATTCACAAAAAAGGAAGCAGGCTGGACTATAATAATTGCAGACCTATTACTATACTGCCTACGATTGATAAAATAATAGAAAAATACATTTGTAAACAAATTCACGAATTTTATGAAAAAAATAAAATACTAACAGACAAACAATATGGCTTTCAACCAAAAAAGAATACCACAAAACTGTTATCGGCGTTCACAGATAGTATTCATAATCATTTAGATAAAAAACAGCACGTTTTAGTGGTGTTTATAGACTACAGCAAGGCATTCGATACACTCAGACATGAACGGTTACTGGAGTGTCTTCATGACAGCGGAATTAGAGGCAAACTACACGATTGGTGCGGCAACTACCTTGATGGCAGGAAATACATAGTCAGAGTCAGTGACGCCACTAGTGAACCAGTCATCGTAACGGAAGGAACGGCGCAAGGCTCGGTCCTCGGACCGCTGCACTACCTAACTTATGTAAATAGCCTTGTTAATGTCATAAAAAATTGCGAGATTTATCAATTCGCCGACGACACCTGCCTCATAGCAGCTGGACGGAGCGTTAGTGACGCCCAAAGGCAACTACAAGAGGACTTCGACTTGTTGACTAAATGGTCTCATGACGCTGGTCTAGTATTAAACGCTAGTAAGACCAAATTAATGTATATCAGTTCCAGTCAAAATAGAAGCTCTTTATTGCCTAAACTAATAGCTCACTGTCATGAGTGTTTGCATGACAATTGCACCAATAAAGTAGCCATCCCTTGCAACTGTGACTCCATAGACCTCGTAGATAGCCAAAAATACCTAGGACTTACCATTGATAGCCGACTTAATTGGAAGGAGCACATTAACGGGGTGTGTGATAAATTGAGAAGCATGCTAGCTAAATTCTCTATTATTAAATGCAAAATTCCATATCAAACTCTATTAATGCTTTACAAAGCCCTGGTCGAATCAACTATATCCTATGGTCTTTCGAGCTATGGCAGGACATACAGGACACATCTTGATCAAATTTACGCAATTCAACTGCGTATATTGAAAGCAATTGTCCCTCACAACATTAAGAAGAAATATATACATGACTATCACAAATTATTTAAATTCTGTAACATATTACCTATACATGAGCAAACTAAATATGCACTGTTAAAAGAAGAATTTTTTAATGAAAATCTAAAGAAAACAAAAAGCGTAAGTAGTAATGAAATTAGGACTCGTAGCGTCATCAATGCCCAGCTGTTACTACCAAAGTACACGAATTTACACGGCAAGAGAGCGTTAAAGTATATAATACCTTACCTTATTAATAAACTACCCATATCATTGAGGGACAAAATAACCCAGAAAAACATAAAATACAAACTAAAGGAACATTTTTTACAAAATATATATACCTAAGATTTAAATATATATATGTATACATTCACAAAAAAAAAAAAAAATATTATCTGATTCATTTATAAATAAAGAGATCAAAGTAATAAAAAAGAAACATAACACAACAATATTATCATAACACAAATAAAGTTGAAAATTAACAATTACTGAAAACATAAGGTTTTTATTTTGGGAACAACCTGTATCAACTTAAAAACTTTCCAACACTTTTGTCTAAAGGATGGAAGGCCGGAGTGGTAATTTTGTGCGCTTGTTAGCATAAGATAATATTTCGCAAATACCCGCTGTGGTTTTTATTTGATAAAATTCTTGTTTTTTTTTACTTAAGTACCTACCTAAGTGGTTATTATTTTGAATATATTATGTAGTCGATGTTTTTGGTGCACGGTAAAACTCTAATGAGTTTATGTTGGCATCAACTTAAATATAAAAAATGTATGTACCTACTATTACTGAATAAATAAATAATAATAATAAAAACAAGAAAAAAGAAACTTAAAACTAAAGACATACAATGGGCGGCCTTATCCCGCGATCTCTTCCAGGCATCCTGGAATAGACAGAGATTACCTGAACATGACATCGTAACCCTCGTCGTATACTCTCGAGGAAATCCCATTGTCACCAAGTCAGAATCTGATTAAGGTATTTGATGAAAATCCAGGGAACTACTCAAATTCTAATTTTGGTATTTACATCGACATGGCAAGCACATTTAGAAAGTATCATTTGATAACGTGGAAGCAGATTAATGTTTCTGATGAAAATGGCACCACTGAATGGATCTGATGATGAAGTCGGAAGGTAGACACCGGAACTCCATAATAAAATAATGTACCCTAGTTAGCCTTGGAGTGGCCTAGATCCAGCTGTGGACGTTTATCGGCTGAAATGATGATGTTATTGGAATCGTCATGAGACGTACTCTAGCTATAAATGATTTTCGTCGATAGAAGAGAGAGTCGATAGAGGCTTGAAAAATAAAACCGCCGTAAATTAATTATCAAATATAATTTTAATATTTGCAAACAAAACCAATTAATAGAGTGTATTGAATATGCTTAACGTTTTATCCGAGATAGGTTACCAGCCGTGATGGCCGTGATGGCCGTGATGTCCACGATGGCCGTGATGGCCGTGATGGCCGTGATGGCCGTGATGGCCGTGATGGCCATGATGGCCGTGATGGTCGTGATGGAAGTTATGGTCGTGATGGCCGTGATGGCCGCGATAATGACGAGGATCTGGTGCGGGGTCTGGGACGGGTACAGGACTGCGCTGCACTCTCTCCAGAGGCTCGCCACCCACAAGGGCGAGTATGGCGCACACGAACACGGCGATGTAGGCAAACTGGAAAAGTATCACAGATTTTTGTAGGATTTGATATATCGTTGTTGTTTGTCAGGTATTGCACTAATATTTAGAGTTTTGAGTATTGCTTTTTTCAACGCCACAGTAGAGATTTTAGGGTTATAGAGCTAAACAAACTACTGACCCAACTAATTACAAATCATATTGAGGTGATCTAATAATAGAATAGAATAGAATAGAATACTCTTTATTATGTACACCATATAAGTTACAGAAAGTGTAGAAAAAGAAAACATTACACTGGGTGACACAATGGGCGGCCTTATCGCTAAAAGCGATCTTTTCAAGACAACCTTTGGATGGATTTTAAAAATAAAAGGAAAGACAGTACTGTAGGTACTCTTTGGTGTACTATTTATATATAAAATAAATAAATATATATATATTATATAGAAAAATATATACAGTAATAAGTATGGAACAAAAGCATAGAAATCAAGAAAAACAACTATTAAAGAGAGAGGTAATGATTCGTTATCATAGTTTTAAAAGTGGGCAGAGATTGAGCACGCCTTATTGACACGGGCAAAGCATTCCACAACCGCACCGCTTGAACCGTAAAAGATTTGTCGTAAAAGCTGGTGGAATGCATCGGCATCTCTAGTCTCAAGTTTTCAGATGACCTCAGATATCTATTATGTGTGTCATGAAGGAACTTAAAACGTTCTTTGAGAAAAGAGGGGGTTGTAGGATTGTATAGAATACTGTAAAGCAGAAATAAAATATGATAATAATTTTTATTTTATTAGGTCACCTCAAAGTGTTTTGCAATTAGTTGGATCAGCTCACAGTAATAACTCACACAGTAATAGCTCACAATAATTTTGCAAAAAAAAATGGTAAAGATTGCATAAAAATATTAGGCGTTACAACAGCTATAAACGTTTTTTAAAGTTTGGTCTTTAATTTTATAGCTATTAAACCGAATGATAAAAAGGAAACTTTTTTTTTTTATATATTCTATATGCTCGCGTTTGACCACTATCTCGCCTGATGTTAAGCGATGATGCGGTCTACGGTGAAGCACGCTTACCTAGAAGAAACCTATTCACTCTTGACTACCACTACTACTACTACTACAAAAAATAATATAATACTACAAAAAAGAGGTTTCTCCTTACCGTCACCAGACGGCGCTTATCCAGTTTCAATACAAATTGTCGTTTACGTTAACGCGATTGAGCGTGAGTAAAAACTCGCACTAAGGCCTCTGTGACCCAAACACGGACATGTTTTGGGGGACAAATTAGACAATTTAAATTAAAGGTATTTCAAACTTAAAGAGCTTGCTTTGGGGACAATTATTTTTTCATATATATTAATATTTATTAAAAAATATTAATGAAAATTGAAAATTTATTAATTTTTTTAATATTAATTTAATGAAAATTTATTATCCTCCGATTATCTCCGAAACTACTGAACTTTACTTGAGACTTACAGAAAAACCCAATAAAATAAAATTAATCCGATAATATTGCAGAAAAGATTTAAATCTATAATAGGCGTTAAACAAGTACATACATAACGAACAAACAAAAATATGAAAATAAATACTGAGAGAACATTCAAAATAAAACAATCAAGAAAAACTACTTACGAATTGCATTGTTCCAATTTTCAAAGAAGACTGATAAATGTTTTCCTTTATGCGCCTTTATATACTAAATATTTGAGGGCGATGGAGGTGCTAGGTCAAATCCCAATCATGGAAAAAATACAAAAATTATAAAAGGATCAACAATTAAAGAAAAATATTAAGCTTACCAAAACATGAAGTTGGTACCTATTTGTAAACATGCTTTTATCCTCATCTTACGATTATCGATGATATCAATTTAGTAGGATTATAATTGACAAAAAAACCGGCCAAGTGCGTGGCGGGTTTCACACATTAGGAAAAATTAGGGCATTTCAAAGAAAAAATCTGATTTATCAATATATTGGTAGTTGTTAGTAAAATATATGTAATAATAAACATTACAACCAAATTTTAAGTTTATAGGTCAAAGCAAAGTTAAAAAATCTTTGGAACAAAATTTAGTATTAGCAGCGAGAGCTGACTTTGGTGGCTAATTCTCATTCCTTTGTTTTCCAAGATGATTTAAAATAAAAAAAAACAGTATTTATCTACTCAACATGTTCTAAACAACATTACCCACTAGATAGGCTAGGTAATTTTTTTTCACGCCCCCTTTTGCTGTATGGAAGATTAATAATAATGGCTTTAGGTCAACAAAATGCATAAACTGTGAAAATTTATAGACTATAGCGTAGACCGTTTGGCTGTTAAACCTGTGGGACAGACGACAGACAGACACGTAAGAGACAAGTAAATAAAAATTAAAATTTTGGGCCAAACCGTCCGTAGGCTCCGTTTGGACCCTACGGGAACGGCACCCTAAAAAGACGTATTGAAACAGTTCGCACTTCTTCTTCGTGTCGCTGGCCAGCACGACGGTTTGTCCCAAAATTTTGGTTTTTATTTGCCCAAAAAATTTACAAAACAAGCTTTTACAGAATTTTAACCGTAAATCTGTAACAAAATAATAAACTTATAACCAAAATATCTGGAGAAAGGTTTTCTTCACCACGTTGAATTCAATAAGCGCCTCTATGTCATAGGAGTTTCAGACAGCCCAGCTCACTCTGCAGAGCCTGCATGCTAATAGTAACAGCTATTCATCACAGGGTAAAGTACTTTGGAAACCCAGGTACTTCTCGTGAGATAGTCAGTAACACCAGAACGCTGCTGACCTTCCTTGAGGAGCTGGGTGGATCGAATGATCACCAGCCCGTTATACATATAAATACCACGTTGAATGGCAATGCAATCGGCTTTGCTGCCGGTCTTTTGAGCACGTTTCCAGATGACAGCGATGTGGACAAAGACGTCTCCCCTAGCTAAAAGGCAATCGGTTTTCTCGATTGATGACTCAACCGTTTGAGCAAATATGTCTAGCTATAAGACCAAGTTATGATTGTTCCTTCACCTTGTCAATCATCTCTCATCTACTACTGTCTTAACTACCTAGCGTTTAAGCTCACACTCACGTAACTCTTTAATTTTGTAAGCTTATCTCATCAACTCATCTCTTCCCCTCGGGAGCATGTTCGAAGCAATTGTTGCAATCGACCACGTTTGGCTGACCCAGCGATACAATGCGGTCGCACCAAAAGCGCCGCGAGCTCAGTGCATTACGGACAGCAAGCGGAAGCTGTCATTTTCATCATTTTCTCATTTTAGCGATAGCTTAGCCTAAAAGTTACCTTGTTAGCTCTCAACAATAAACCTTTAAAAGTTCTTTGAGTGTTTGACTTAGTAGCGTAGCGAACCCCATCAGGTACCACTTAGGTCGCGCCCCTACAAATCTAACTAAATAACGCAAGCCCCTCCATCTGTATGAAAACCAAACGTGCTAATTTTTCGCACACAATTTATGAACAACTTTACTTACCGATGAAAGAAAATATCTCTTGTATTTTCTATACAATTTTTACAGCTGTATACGTCATAATAAGGCATGTATATAGATTTCAGTGGATATCCGGTTAATGAAACAGCTCAAAGTACGATTATTGATCGTACTTTTACTCCCTTTTTTGACACGCAAAGTACATACAATCGCGTCATCTAGTTAGATTTTATCTGTGGATGTGGAGGAGCACTTCAACGCCTAAGTGTCCTGGGGTTCTATTTACTTTCTGCCTTTTTTGTTACTCTGTATTTTTGTATACTTATATATTCTCTCTTTTCCTTTATGTGATAAAATTACCTCCTTTTTTAGGGTTCCGTACCCAAAGGGTAAAAACGGGACCCTATTACTAAGACTCCGCGATCCGTCTGTCTGTCTGTCTGTCTGTCCGTCTGTCACCAGGCTGTATCTCATGAACCGTGATAGCTAGACAGTTGAAATTTTTACAGATGATGTATTTCTGTTGCCGCTATAAAAACAAATACTAAAACCGGTATAAAATAAATATTTAAGGGGGGCTCCCATACAATAAACGTGATTTTTTTGCCGTTTTTTGCTCGATATTAATAACGGCAACAGGTAGACGCTTAAAATATTCACAGAAAATTTAGTTATATATTCACTTCAAAAATTATAATTATTTAATTAAAATAAAATAAATTAAGGGGGGCTCCCATACAACAAACGTGATTTTTTGGCAGTTATATTGCGATAATGGTACGGAACCCTTCGTGCGCGAGTCCGACTCGCATTTGGGCGGTTTTTTTTTTAATTGGTAAAAATACGGAAAACCATTTTGTAACGACCAAAGTAATCAAAGTACTTTCCCTGGCTAGCGAAGCACTAATCCCAACCACAAAATAGAAAGTATGCACCCCCGCTTATGTACTTTGTGTCAACCCAACGTTGATTTCATAATTGGGAGCATTTCTGGAAACCTTTTTTTGGAAGGGTCTTCAGTTATTGTGTCGCGGCCCTTCTTAATGATAAACTTAATTTTCCCGGCTAAGGCCATCTTGGGTCTGCTAATTGGCCAAGTTTTCCTCAAAATGATTTTTAAGTAAAATAAATAAATAAAATAAATTTTTTTCATCATTAATGGGTACAATTAATCTATCCTAGACAAAAACACTAAAATAATAAGGCTTGTTTGTTTTTAAAGATAGAGTGAACGACGATGTCTGTAGGTACTAGTATAAACTGTGTTACAGACACCGGCGCCTTCCTCCTACAGCTAAAAGTTACAAGTCAATCTACACTTTAGTTTATTGGATGCCAAAATTACAATAATACAAAATTACAATTTTAATTATGCTAATAGAGTTAATTGAATTTAAAATAATATATTATAATTTAATAATAATAATTTGTTACATGACAGAATAATTTAATATAATTTAATTCAATAAAATAATCGAATTTAATCAGTACTATGAACTTAATTTACAAGCATGCATGGGTATACAGAAATGTATATGTGCTAGCGCTTATTACCTATTACCTAGAGAACAGACTTTCAGTTTCGTCATAAGTTAGAGCCTGAAGATAATCATTCACAACACTCCTACACCTGTATTTTGGAAGTGAGTATATTTTGCAAGTCTCATTAATTACATTGTAGAGGTAGCCACTCAGGTCTACCTACGCGTCATTTTTCATTTACTAACCTGTCACGTGCAAATCAAATTATTTAGATATTTCCTTTCAACAACGTAGTAATGTTATCATTCATGACTACAAAACCGATCGTAAAGGAAGTATTTTTTGCTTGTAACCAAAACAGTGCAGAAATGTTATATGAAATCTCATGGTTGCACAGTTTTAATTTTTTTATTTAGATATAAATTTATCACAGAGGTTCAACGTCTTCCATTAAGTTTAATATAAAATATATGCATTAGATCAAAAATATACTGGCTGAAAAAAAAATCTGCTGAATAAAACCGAATAAGTAAAAAAAAAAATGGCGCGCATTTAGTAAAATTTAAATATTTAACAAGAAAAAAATAATAAAAATGGAAATAGACAGCGATAGCGATATGAATTCAACTCCAGAAAGTATAAAAACAGCTGCAAAAGAAATTTAAAGAAATCGATATACTGACTATACCTTCTCTTTATATTTTGGAATGTATTTTGTATGTACGCAAAAATCGAGGGCTTTTCAAAACTAGAAGCGACTTCCATAATTTAAATACACGCAGTAAGCATGAAATTGTAATACCCAAATTCAGATTAACGAAGTCTTTTCTTACAAACAGTTACATACGCTTTTATAACAAGTTGCCAAAGTCAGTTATAGAATTGACCGATGCAAAGTTCAAAAACTACATCAAACGTGTCCTTATTAAAAAAGCATATTATAAAATCAAGGACTACGTTGAAGATAAAAATTTTAGCTCCTTGCGGTTCTATGCGGCTTCCCTGGTAACTCATAAACGGCATAAATATGTGGATGTCTCTAACTATACTCAATCTCATTTTTTAATTTTTTCCTTCTTTTAATTAGACTTTTTACAATGATTTCAATAATCTTTATAGCTCTTTACTAAGAATAGTTACAGCACTGATAATATTTGTGCCACATGTTAAATTTAGTCTTGGTATATTTTTATTTATTTATTTTTCATTTGTATAGATTCATTTACCGATTGTTTTGTGAATGTGTGAACATGTAGGCCTTCTAGATTTCTAGATGCTTGTTAACAATTGGTAACTCTTTATCTCGTTTATACAAACTTTTTTTTTAGTTTCTTACCACTTATTGTCGGGGCTACGTTGTCCCCCCATATCTAAGCTCTAATGCTGTAACATGGAAATATTGTAAAAACAAACCAATTTTTTTAAAAGAGTAACCGTGGTGTTTCTTGCCGGTTCATCTCCACAGGAAACGACCAACCCGAACCGTGCATCTTTTGTCGACGTTTTATAAGTGCCCATGTAGGCCTATGTGAAATAAAAACATTTGATTTGATTGTTAACAATCTTTTGCCGCAAAAGTCGTGGGATAAATATATAAAAGCTTATGAAAATTGTATTAAGTGGAGTAACGAAAGACGTGTAAAATCACTGTCCGAAAGTGTGTTTTTAAAGTATTTCAGAGAGATGTCCAAAAAAAATGCGACCATCTTCATTGTGATCTATATATTCAATGTTAAAAAGCGCAGTTAATACCAAGCACAACGCGGATATAAAGGAATAATCTAAATTAACATCGCTTCTGAAGCGGCTATCAGATGGGTCATCATCATCATCATATCAGCCGAAAGACGTCCACTGCTGGACATAGGCCTCCCCCAAGCGTCGCCACATTGACCGGTCCCGTGCGTCTCGCAACCAGCGGATCCCCGCAACCTTCACCAGGTCATCGGTCCACCTAGTGGGAGGCCTTCCAACGCAACGTCTTCCGGTTCGCGGTCGCCACTCCAGAACCTTTCTGCCCCATCGGCCATCCGTTCTGCGAGCAATGTGCCCTGCCCACTGCCACTTGAGTTTGGCAATTCTTCGGGCTATGTCGGTAACCCTGGTTCTCTTGCGGATCTCTACATTTCTGATTCGATCACGCAAGGAAACTCCGAGCATAGCCCTCTCCATTGCCCTTTGAGTGACTGTAAGCTTTCTGATGAGGCCCATTGTAAGCGACCACGTCTCAGAGCCATATGTCATCACTGGCAACACACACTGGTCATAGACTTTCGTCTAGTTCACTATATCCTGAGCTGTGAGCACTTTTGACTTTTTACTCATATATCAGATGGGTATATGAGTAAAAAGTCAAAAGTGCTCACAGCTCAGGATATAGTGAACTTCTGGTTGTACTGTAACTTAGATTAATTTACGTGTATATCAATCTGTGGAAACTGTTTCTGGATTGTGTTGAACTATTTGTATGCTTATGTTTGTTATTGCATCTGTTTGTTTCCCAAATAAAATAAAATAAAATGTGCAAGTTTTTATGTGTACCTCTGTATTTCTCACACAACAGGCGGATTTTCGAAGTTTTTCGGCTGAAATGATGATGTTATTGGAATCGAAATGAGACGTACTCTAGCGATAAATGATTTTCGTCGATAGAAGAGAGAGCCGATAGAGGCTTGAAAAATAAAACCGCCGTAAATTAATTATCAAATATAATTTTAATATTTGCACAAAACCAATTTACAAAGCAAAAAGTGTGTATTGAGTATGAATAACGTTTTATGCGAACGTTTTATTCGTTTAGCCGCGGCCCAGTTAGCCTCGGTGGCCGTGGTGGCCGTGATGGCCTCGATTACCGCCATAATTGCCCCAGCGATGGGGATCTGGTGCTGGGTCTGGGATGGGTACTGGACTGCGCTGCACTCTGTCCTGTGGTTCGCCACCCACCAGGGCAAGGATGAAGCACACGAACACGGCGATGTAAGCCAACTGGAAAAGTAAAACAATTTTTTGTAGGATTTGACAGATGGTTATTGTTCGTCAGGCATTACAATAATAAATAAAATAATAATAAAATAAAAAACCCAAACCCGCGGTAGAGGTTATAGGGGTGTAGAGCTAAACAAACTACAAAACATTTTAGGGTTATCTAATAAAATTATAAAACTATTTTATAAGATCGCAGGATTATTTATATTTTATAAGATTCAGGACAGTTTAGGAGAGCAGTGGTGGCCCAGTGGTATCGGCCGCGACTTACAAGTTGTAGGTCGTGGGTTCAAGCCCAGGCTGGTGCTTTACTTTGTGTAAATTTTTTCATCACCACTGCTGTCAAAACGGTGAAGGAAAACATCGTGAGGAAACCGGCATGTCCTAGAACCAAAAATTCGACGACATGTGACATCGACCAACCCGCACTGGGCTCGCGTGGTGAATTACGGCCCATGCCCTCTCACAGAGAGGAGGCCTGTGTCCCAGCAGTGGGAACATTAATAAGCTGATGATGTGATGATAAGAACACAGTGATAGATAAATTTTTGCAAAAATATTAAGAAAAAAATGCATAAAAACCTTAGGCGTTACCACAGCTATAAACTGTTTTTAAAGTTTGGACTTTAATTTTATAGCTGTTAAACCGAATTATAAAATATTATTAATTAAAATCTTTTTTAAAAAAAGTTTCTTCGAATTCTTCTCAGCAAACCCTTACATTTGATACCAATATCATGGCAGCGCTTATTGGATTTAGAATGACGTCACTTAACTAACCAAGTATTGTCATCCAAACTAAACGTGTATGTAAAATGTCATCCCAATCGGTTGAGGGTACTTAAAATTCAGTTGCAAGATATGACCCGAACACACTTATATACATACATTATATACATACATTGCAAGTTAAATAAAAGCTTTTAAAAAAGAATCCTTATAGGATCACTCGTGTGTCTCTCTGTCACCGTCAATTATCGTCAAATCTAATAAACTGGTGTAGCTAAAACGTATGCATGTAGACATCTATGACCTAAACATGGACACGTTTGGGGAACAAATAATACCATTAATAAAATAAAATTATTTCAAACATAAAAAGCTGGTTTTGGGGACACATAAATTGGCATGGGTTACATAAATTCACTATGTAAATTTATTAAAAATAGATGGAAATTTATTATCTCCGAAACTACTGAACTTTACTTGAAACTTACAAAAACACGCGATAAAATAAAATTAACCCGATAATATCGGAGAAAAGATTCAATTCTACAACAGCCGTTAAACAAGTAGATACATTGCGAACAAGCAAAAATGTGTAAATAAATACTGAGAGAACATTCAAAATAAAACAATCAAGAAAAATTACTTACGAATTGCATTGTTCCAATTTTCAAAGTACACTGATAAATGTATTCCTTTAAGCACCTTTATATACTAAATATTGAGGGCGATGGAGGTCCAATATTTTTTCCATCCTGATCATGGAAAAAATACTTCAATTATAAAAGGATCAATGGAACCATCAAAGAAAAAAAATAATGTTATTGAACTTACCAAAACATGAAGATGGTACCTATTTTTTTTTAAACATGCTTTTGTCCTCATTTTATGATTATCGATGATATCAATTCATCAGGTTTATACTTAACTAAAAAGCCGGCCAAATGCGGGTCGGACTTCGCACATTTAGGGTTCCGTACCAAACCGCAAAATCAAGTTGGTTGTAATTAAAAAAATGAGGGAATTTCAAAGAAAAAATCTGATTTATCAATATATTGGTATTATTTAGTAAACCCAACAGGCACGGACCGCAATATGGCTACGCTTGGGGGAGGCCTATACTATCAATTTTGGCCCATACATTGAGGCAAAGGCTCAGCCGACTGCCAAAAAGCTGGGGATCCTTGCAAAGGTCAGAACAGGTGCTCAGCTTGTATCAAGCGCAAGCTCGATCATGCATAGAGTACTGTTTCCATCTCTGGGACGGATCTGCGATATACCAGCTTGAAGCACTAGAGTCGATCGAAAAACGGGCCAAGAAGCTCATCGGCGATGAGGCACTAGTTATGTCAAAGCTCCAGAGCCTTGAACATCGTCGCCGAGTTGCCAGCTTGTCGCGATGTAACTAGCCTACACCACCACCACTCAAAAATATTAATAATAATGAAATTCCTGTTTCGGCCGGATCGGGCGAAACTCATCGGCCGAAACACCTACTAAGCCCTGCAGGGCAAACACCTCTTGCTTTTCCACGGGTACACTACATAAATACGAAAAACTTTATTCCGTCAGTCACAAATACGAATTTCAAAATACCGATTTTCAGCATTCCGAATGGTCTTAATTCCGAAAATAACAACTCTGACTTATCAATACTCCTATTTTTATAAATCCTAAATTTCAATATTCCTAACGTTTATAATTACTATTCTCAAAATAACGAGTTTCAATAGATCGAATAACAAAAAGTTAATGATAACTCGAAACATGAAAAATACGAATGCCAATTATTAAAATACGGATTGATACAATTCATTATTCCATGTTGCATGCAAGCAGACACGCAGCATGCAAGCAGGCATGCAACATGCAGCAAGCATTGTTTCTGTCACGGCTCCGACGCTGCGGGGTTTGGGCGGCCCCACGAGAGCTTATCGTCGCAGATGGTTTTAACGCTCACCACCAAATAGACATTATAATTCTAAGGTATTATAAATTCGGACTTTTGAAAATCGGCACATCGAAATTCGGAATAAAATATTTCGGAGTATTTGAGTGTTCTCGCTTTTTCACACAACAGTTACACCGTTTTTATGATTCCGTAGTTAACAAGGAACCCTTATAGATTCGCAATGTCCGTCCATCCGTCCACCGTAGCTTAACTCAGAAACTCTTAGTACCAGAAAGCTTTAATTTGGCGGATATACATATTAATCACGCCGACAAAGTGGTAAAATAAAACAATGAAAAAAATGTTTTTGTCGTATCGGTCTGTGTTTTCACAGACCGATACGACAAAAACATTTTTTTTCATTGTTCGATTCAGGGTCCCGTTTGCGAAAAATTAAGCTACTGCAAATTTTTATTAGAGTCAAGTCAAGTGTCCCCTCATGCCAGCTAAATGGTTTAACGTTACGATCTGCTCAGAGAGCTAAACGTAAGCCACGTTAATAAAAAATAAGAATTATTAAAAAAAAACAAGCTATAAAAAAAAGATATCGGGTATAAAAACTTAGGGCCGGCTTCTCACGTCGTGGGTTGTTTGAGGTCGTCAGCTAGGCAGGCAGTTGGACGAACAGGAACTCTTCAAAGTCGTGGTATGCTCGAGAGAGACAAATGAGCAGGTAATCGGGCAGGTAGGCAGTAGAGTAGGCAGCAGGACTGATAGACAGGCAAACGGATAAGTAAGTAGGCAGCAAGGGGTGTGGAGGCCGGGCTATGGCTCAATACGCTAAACAGCGATGAGCGAGCCCTTTGATGCAATGAGATGACCGTTGAGGGTAATGTTCCAGTAAATAATGCTCTCTTTAGGGTACCACACACAATATATTTCAATTAATACACTTCAGTGAAAAAACACTCATACATCAACCGGTTATAACAGAGAAAAAACGGGTTTGCAAATAAAACCAAACTTTTGGTTCATCATCATCATCATATCAGCTGAAAGACGTCCACTGCTGGACATAGACCTCCCCCAAGCGTCGCCACATTGACCGGTCCCGTCGTCAACTTTTGGTTATTCTAAGTAAATCAATAGTCTTTCGGCGTTCACTGCCAGAACCAAACAACTCACGTCGTGAGAAGCCGCCCCTAAGTTTTTATACTTGATATCTAATTTCTATAATAATTCTTATTTTTATTAACGTGGCTTATGTTTAGATCTCTGAGTTAAACGTAAGGTTACAATGGTTGCTTTTGTATTTGTGTAAAAAATCATTGCAGTAGTATATATAACAAAATTAAAAGGAAACCCATCACAGCTAAGTAGGTTTTACAAGTTTACTAGTAATAGACGACCATCTTATAGTAAAAAATATGTACAAAATGGGAGTTAGGCAATCGTCTAGCGTGCGTCACTGCTGATCATGCACCGGATAGTTCTAATCCTAAAGTAAACATTGTATTTTAATTTTTTTTTTTTTTTTTAATAATTATCTTGTTCGCTGAAACTTAACTTGGGCCAAAAGAAATTGCCCTATTGGAAGATGCTCTCATTTTTGCAAATGGCTGCCAATGTCAAATCTGTTTTGACATTTGTAGGCTAGACAGATGCAGAATACAAGTAAACAAGCCATGGAGCGATACACTCCCCAAGAACGCGGCATAATCGCGGAATAAGAAGTGGACGATTTTTCGACCAAAATCATAATGAGCGATGAGGCTCATTTCCACCTCAGCGGGTACGTGAACAAGCAAAACTATCGCTTCTGGGGCACCGAAAATCCACGAGTGATGTACGAGGAGCCATTACACCCGCTCAAAGTGACTGCATGGTGCGCTGTTCACGCTGGAGGAGTCAACGGGCCATTTTTTTTCGAGAATGCTATAGGGCCATGTTGACCGAGTTTTTTCTGCCGCAATTGGACGAATTAGGACTGAGGGAGATGTGGTTCCAACAAGACGGAGCAACGGCACACACTGCGCGAGCCACAAACGATATTCTGAAGGCAGCGTTCCCGGGTCGCCTCATCGATTTGCACTGGCCCGCAAGATCGCCCGATTTAAGAGTTCCAGACTTTTTTTTGTGGGGTTTTTTGAAGTCCCGTGTTTACGTGAACAAGCCCGAGACTCTGAAAGCCCTCAAGGACGTTTATTCGACACGAGTGCGAGAATCTGTCACCCGAAGTTCTCGCCGAAGTGATGAAGGATAAAATTTCCATTATGGGCCGCTGATTTGGAAGTTCATATTTTTTGTATAGGTAGTACTCATAAAAAGAAAGCATTTTACAAATTTTCAAGACTCGGAAATTTTATGTATTTTTGTATGTTTTTCGTGGCGAAAAAAAATGAGAATTAGTCCAAGAGCGAGCGAAGCGAGCTCGGGAGCTTAGGGCAACCCGACACGGATAGGTTAGGTTCGAAGGAGATGACGGGAGCTGAAGTGAGCGAGCAAAGCGAGCGAACTCAGCTCCCGTCATCTCCTTCATGTTAGGTTACTTTAGACCCTGCAGACAGCAATAGGAGCCCCGCGCAGCGGGGCTCCGTCGACTTTGTTGCTTAAATAGTAATCTAAACTTTAACCATGGATATCTCCATAACCATGGGGTTCCGTGGGGTAGGGATGGTACAGTGAGGTAGCCCCTTTACCCCCCTTAACCCTCCCTCCCTCTGCGCCCCTTAAATCGTTGGTTATTTATGGAAATTTTAATTCTAACCTGAAAACTTTAACCATGGATATCTCCATAACCATGGGGCTCCGAGTAGTGGGAATAGTACTGGGGGGCAGCCACACCTCCCCCCCTCCCCCCACCACCCTCCCTGTGCCAAAAATCGACGGCCCATAATCGAAATTTTAACCGTGATGAAAAATGCCATAAAACGTGCCCGTATGGCAATCAATTGTGACGGCGCCCATTCGGCCGATATAATCTTCTCGACTTGACCAATTAAATTCTAACCCTCTTACAAATAAACGCGGTATAAAGTTATACCAGGTATAACAAAGGTATAACCATACATTTTCATAGGTTTATACTTGGTATAACTTTATACCGCGTTTATTTGTAAGAGGGTAAAGGTTCAAATAAACATAATCAAAAAACAGAATCGTAGTTTTTCATTTAGAAAAAAAAAGAGAGCCAAACAACATCGGATGACTTCTTTTGGCCCACCTTGTATATTAGTTTTTAAGCTGACATGGTCACAATCATTAGAATTAATATTTGTTTCGGGATATTTACCATGTATATTTTGTATTTCGTTGAGAGCTCGATATTTCGGCACCGTTACAAGCGCCATGATCACGAGAACTAAAGTCTTTGCGGGTGGGTGATATTTACGAGCTGACATATCTGTCTACCCTCTTCCTCACTCGTTTTTCACGCTCGATGCCGATCAGAATTTAATGAGCTCAACGATTCAACGAACAATACCAAAGAAAGGACATTCGGGTAGGCCGCATAAATTACTCAAACTGCCAGACCATGATTAAAAACTAACTGAAAAAAATAAAAAAGAAGGATCCAGATAGTGTTTACATTCACAATAATAAAATAAAATAAATCTTTTAATATTCTTGTCATTGTAAGAAAAACAAAAAAAAATACAGATTTCAAGATGCAAAAAAAAAGAAGTAAAAAATAAAAATTAATTGGAGCAGCACAATCCCAAGCCTCTTTGTCCTCAACGTAAGATAGAGATTACTTGAATAATTTTATCTTCAGGGTGTGTATGGATCTGGTCGTGGATGTAACCTGACATGACCTCACGCCCATATATAATATGTCATATTTCCTACAGAAATAAGGTTGGTTTTGTTGATTCATAGGATGTTAAATAAAAATCTAATTTGCAAGTAATTTTGCGGTCCTCAATAGTAAGTATTAAAAAAAAACATAATGTCGAACTTTTTACTCTAGAAGAGAAAGAGTATATAAGTATACAAAAATACAGACTAACAAAAAAGGCAGAAAGTAAATAGAACCCCAGGACACTTAGGCGTCGAAGTGCTCCTCCACATTGCTGTCATCTGAAAACGTGCTCAAAAGACCGGCAGCACACCTGATTGCATTGCCATTCAACGTGGTATATATATGTATAACGGGCTGGTGATCACAGTTCCACGTCCACGCGTATTTTGCGTACGGGCGGGATAAATGGGTCTTTCGATCCACCCCAGCTCCTCAAGTAAGGCCAGCAGCGTTCTGGTGTTACTGCCTATCTCACGAAATGTACCTGGGTTTCCAAAGAACTTTGGCCTACTGTGATGACTAGCGATGACTATCAGCTTACAAGCAGATGATATGCTGTCGAGTCCATCTGCATGCAGGCTCTGCAGAGTGGGCTGGCCTGTGTGCAAAAAAGTGTTAGCAAAAAAAATTAAAAAAAAACAATTGACTTGCATTTTGCAACAGTTTTTAAAAATGAATATATATTAATGAAATTTTTAAGGCTGGTGTTACATGCACTCTTGCTTTATACGTTGCCACCCAAAAAATAAAAGTACTTAATCTATTGAGTTATAACTCTTTTTTGAAAGCAACTGCTAAAAATACCTGCGTTAAACTGCAGTCTTTACCACCTACTGCAGATGCCGCTTTTGAACACTTCAAAAGAGTATATCTGCCAATTCAAACATGGTTCGGAAGAGAAATATCACCAGAAGAATGGGGTTGGAAATATGAATGCGGGATATTGATACCGCAAACAATGACGCAGCGACTAGCTCTAGAATCTTTACTAAAAATTATTTTTTGCACATGCAAAACAGGATGCGGATGCAGGATGCATCTTGTGGGTTCAGGAAAAGTGGATTAAACTGCACTGCTGTTTGCTTAGAATACAATGGTGATAGCTGTACTAATCCTTTAAATAATAATAATAATTACCTACAATCTACATCAAGGAGATAGACCACGACGACAATAATGATCAATAATGTATATAGTTGATATTTTTTTTATCAGTCGTTATTTTTTGCGAAAATATAATTAACATTAAAGTTACTATGCAAATATAATATACAAATATAAGAAGCTGTTTGATTCCGTCATACTCGAGGGCAAAACGCCACAGGCATGGTGCAGGGGTGTGGTGGTACTCTTCTTCAAGAAGGGCGACAATGCCCGGCTGAAGAACTATAGGCCCATCTCACTTCTTAGCCATGTCTACAAGTTGTTTTCAAGAGTCATCACGAATCGTCTCGCGCGCAGGTTTGACGATTTCCAGCCTCCCGAACAAGCCGGATTCCGAAAAGGCTTTAGCACCGTAGACCACATACATACGCTGCGGCAGGTCATACAGAAAACGAAGAGTATAACCTGCCTCTCTGTTTAGCGTTTGTGGACTACGAGAAAGCCTTCGATTCGATCGAGACTTGGGCTGTACTGCAGTATCTCCAACGGTGCCAGATCGACTACCGGTACATTGAGGTGTTGAAGTGTTTGTACAAAAACGCCACCATGTCAGTCCGTCTTCAGGATCAGACCTCGAAACCAATCCTGCTCCAGCGCGGCGTGAGACAGGGAGACGTCATTTCTCCGAAACTGTTCACTGCTGCGCTGGAGGATGTCTTCAAGGTTCTAGATTTGAAGGCGCTTGGCATCAACGTTAATGGCGAATACATCACTCACCTTCGGTTTGCCGACGACATAGTGGTCATGGCTGAGACCATGGAGAGCCTCAGTACAATGCTCGATGACCTCAGTAGAGCTTCCGAAAGAGTGGGTCTCAAAATGAACATGGACAAAACCAAGGTCATGATAAATGCCCATGTAACACCCACTCCTATCAAGATCGGAGACTGTTTACTCGAAGTTGTAGATGATTATGTCTACCTAGGACAAACGATCCAGTTGGGTAGATCCAACTTTGAGAAAGAGGTCAACGGTCGAATCCGACTCGGCTGGGCGGCGTTCGGGAAGTTGCATGGTATCTTCTCGTCTAATTTACCGCAATGTCTCAAGACAAAAGTCTATGACCAGTGTGTGTTGCCAGTGATCACCTATGGGACCGAGACGTGGTCGCTCACAATGGGCCTTATTAGAAAGCTTAAAATCACCCAAAGGGCAATGGAGAGGGCTATGCTCGGAATTTCCTTGCGTGATCACGTCAGAAATGATGATATCCGCAGGAGAACCAAAGTTACCGACATAGCCCGAAGAATTGCCAAACTTAAGTGGCAGTGGGCAGGGCACATTGCTCGCAGAACGGATGGCCGGTGGGGCTGAAAAGTTCTGGAATGGCGACCGCGAACCGGAAGACGATATGTTGGAAGGCCTCCTACTAGGTGGACCGATGACCTGGTTAAGGTTGCGGGATGGCGCTGGATGCGAGACGCACGGGATCGGTCAATGTGGCGACGCCTGGGGGAGGCCTATGTCCAGCAGTGGACGTCTTTCGGCTGAAATGATGATGATGCAAATATAATTTATTAAATATAAAATTGAAATCCTTACTATAAACATTTTGTTCCCCCTTCCTCTCATTTTCCAGTAAATTGTTGTTAAAAAAAGTTTAAAAAAAGTACGATCTCGATTACATTTACTCTATTACAACAAACTTGATTTTGTGGTTTGGTACGGAACCCTAAATGTGCGAAGTCCGACACGCACTTGGCCGGTTTTAATTGATACCATCAATAATCATAAGATGAGGACAAAAGCATGTTTATAAATCGGTACCATCTTCATGTTTTGGTAAGTTCAATAACATTATTTTTTCTTTAAAGGTCCCATTGGACCTTTTATAATTGTAGTATTTTTTTTCCATGATGGGGATGACCTTGCACCTCCATTGTCCTCAAATATTTAGTACCTCAGTTTTTTAGTATATAAAGGTGCATAAAGGAATACGTTTATCAGTGTACTTTGAAAATTGGAACAATGCAATTCGTAAGTAGTTTTTCTTGATTGTTTTATTTTGAATGTTCTTTGAGTATTTATTTTCATATTTTTGCTTGTTCGCAATGTATCTACTGGCTATTGTAGATTTAAGTCTTTTCTCCAATATTATCGGATTCATTTTATTTTATAGGATTTTTCTGTCTAACGTAAAGCTTTCGGCAGTTTCGGCGAAAATAGGGGGTGATAAATTTTCATTTATTTTTTACCCGACTGCCGAATGAGAGTTATGTGTTTATATCAGTCTATGTATGTATGTTTGTTACTATGTGGCGTTCTAGAAACCAAACGCGTTGGCCGATTTTGATGATTTTTACGTCAATCGATTCGTCTTGCTATGCAGTCGGAGGATACATTTGGTTTTGGTCAGCCAGCTCGCGAATATGTATCCTCCGACTGCTCAGCATGATTTTCTTCTTGTTTACGTCTTTTTAGTTCGCTTCTTAAGCAGTCGGATATTTTTATTTTTTATTTAACTTTTTTTGATAACTTTAACATTATGAATTACAAATATGTAGTCCCAAAACAAACTCTTTAAGTTTGTTATACTTTTATTTTAAAGTTTCTAATTTATCCCCCAAACGTGTCCGTGTATGGGTCAATGATGCGTACGTTTCAACTGAACCGGTTTATTAGATTTTGCGCAAATTGACGGTGACATACGGACACGAATGATCCTATACGTGTTCCGTTTTATCATCCGGTTTAACAGCTATAAAAATTTATGTCCAAACTTTAAAATCTGTTTATAAGCTAGCTGTTGTATTCTAGCTGTTATTACGCAATTTTTTTTTTACAAAAGTATTTCTCTCACTGTGATCTAATAAAATATTTTTTGTTATTTTATTAGATCACCTCAAAATGTTTTGTAATTAGTTGGATCAGCAGTTTGTTAAGCTCTACACCTCTTAAACCACTACCGTGGCTTTCGAAAAAAGCAATATTCATCACCCTAAATATTGGAGCAACTACTTTTTTTTTTGCGATCTTTAACCAGCTTTCAAATCCCATGTAAAACTATTTTACCTTTTCAGTTTACCTACATCGCCGTGTTCGTGTGCGCCATCCTCGCCCTGGTGGGTGGCGAGCCTCTGGACAGAGTGCAGCGCAGTCCTGTACCCGTCCCAGACCCAGCACCAGATCCCCATCACGGCCACCATTACGGCCATGGCGGCCACCATCACGGCCACCACAGATATTACGGCCACCACGGCTAGGATAACTATCTCGGATAAAACGTTATGCATATTCAATACACACTTTTTGCTTTGTAATTTGGTTTTGTTTGCAAATATTAAAACTATATGTGATGATTAATTTAGAGCGGTTTTATTTTTTAAGCCTCTATCGACTCTCTCTTCTATCGACGAAAATCATTTAACGCCAGAGTACGTCATATGACGATTTCAATAAGCCTTAACACTAACTAGGATCATTATCATCATCATTTCAGCCGAAAGAGGTCCTAAGCTGGACATAGGCCTCCCTCAGGCGTCGCCACATTAACCGATAGGGATGTGACCGATATATCAAAACGTAACTTATATCGGATATGGGGTTCGATATCATATCATATCGATATCCATATCAAAATGAATCAAAACTACTTGCGTTCGAGAACGAATAATTCAAAACCTAAAACCGTAACAATGCAAAAACCAACCAATTTCCGTTCAACCAATTTTGAGTTCTATCCCGTAAGTATAAGGATGGCATAAAAAGCAAAAACCTGTTACCAAAACTAACTGTTACAGTTGCCATTTGTCATATTACCAACGCAAAAGAAGCTATAAAATTGGATTATTTAAATGTACAATGTTATCTCAAATGACATTTATTATTCAAATCTTTTCTGCTAGCCCTAAGCCTAGTAAAGCTTAAAGGGAAATCGCCGTAGTTACAAGTAGCTAAACTGATAAATAACTTTAAATACCAGTAGTGTGAGTTTGCTTTAGTTCGCGTTCGTTTTCTCATCTAAATATCATGTTATTGTTTGCAAACTGTACTATTGACTCTTCTTCTACCCATCCTTGATTATGCTGATGCCAGCTATCTTGACCTTACTCAAGAACAACTAAACTTGGGCGGCTTCAAAATGTTTGTATAAGGTTCATATTCGGTTTGCGAAAATATGATCATGTTTCCGAATTCCGTAAGAAGCTCAAGTGGTTGCCAATTCGCCTTCGCCGAAATGCTCATATTCTTTCACTTTTATATAATGTGCTCTTCACTCCTTCCACCCCTCTTTATCTTAAGAAACGTTTTCAGTTTCTCTGCGATTCCCACACAAAATTTCTTAGGTCATCGGATAACTTACGACTTCAAATGCCAATGCATTCCACGAGTTTTCTGGATAAATCCTTTACGGTCCAGGCTACTCGTCTGTGGAATGCGTTGCCAGACTCAATCAAACGCCCCCAATCGTTGCCTGTGTTCAAAAGACTCGTGAGGGAGCATTACCTGTCGCTGTGATTATGAATTAATTGTCATAATTTTATTTATTGCCTTTATATTTTAGTATGTATGTATTTATGTATATATTAAATAGCATATGTATTATGTATCTGTATATCTTTTATAATATAATTTTTGTAACACTAGTATTGTCACACCAATAACAGCCCCACTTCGTGTCCAGCAATTACTGTCCATACCTGGTTGCCTGGAAGAGATCGCGGAATGCGATAAGGCCGCCCATTGTATGTGTTTTTAGTTTTAAGTGTCCTTTATAAATGGCTTATGTTTAACTTACCACCAGATATAGTAACATATAACAGACAAAAATAGTAAATGATCACCAAAATTAAACCCGCATCTTATTGTAAAATTATAACCAAAGTTTTAACATCTCGCTATCCTGTTTAGGAAAAATGACTCCAAATAAATCATTGTTAACCCAAAAGTAGTAAATGATCACCAAAAGTAGTAAATGATCACCAAAATTAAACCAATGACCAAAAAGATTATAAAATTTCTGGGAGCAACTTGGAAGTAGCGCTCGCCGGCCGCTGCCGCGGCACCGCTCGCTTTGCTCGCTCGGCTCGCGCGCGGTTGGTCACAGTTCTAACCTAACCTAACCTATTTTACAACATTAAATAGCGCAATAATTTGCTATTAAAATTTGGTGATCAATTTACTAAATTTGGTGATCAATTTACTAAATTTGGGTTTCATAGTACAATTTTAGGTAATAGAGGTTATGGTCACAAAGTAATTTTAGGTGGTCATTATATTTATCCCCTTTATAAATGTAACTTATGGTGTACAATAAAGTATATAATAAATAAATAAATAAATAAATACTGATATCGATATCTGAAAACCGTTTTTGATATCGATATGAAAACTGTATATCGGTTACGTAACCGTTTGCGCAAAAAACCGAAAACGCCCATCCCTATTAACCGATCTCGTGCGTCTAACTAGAATACATTGTTTTATTAACCCTACCTTCCGGCATCATCATCAGATCCATTTGGTAGTGCCATTTTCATCAGAAACTTTTTATTTGCTTCCATTTCAACAAAAATGTTGCTTCCTAAATATAAGTGCTTGCCATGCTGATGCAAAATCAAAAAAGCCATATGTGTGTATGTATAATATTTGAGGAGTTCCCTGGATTTCCATCGAATCCCCTAATCAGATTCTTACTTGGTGACAATGGGACCACCTCGAGAGAATACGGTTTCAAACATAAAAAGTCTTTATTAATGATGACAATATTGACGGAGAAATTGGTAAACATACACAAACCAAAAAATACAAACATATAGTCGAACAAAGAAACCCTTCCTTTTTGGGCAGCTGGTTAAAAATGATCTACGGTGGTAACCACATGCGCGGACGCACACACCAGGGACACATATTCGTAGTGGGTGCAATGCGACCAAATAAGGTGTGGCGACAATACTCGAACGTAAGTTTTGGACATTGTAGCCAACTACAGGGTGGCCGTGAAGTTTGGCGAGATCCTAACGCTAAGTAAGATCAAATTGTTGTAAGTTTGCATGCTGAATGAAGTAAGCGAAATGTGTGAATATGGTGTAAATTCATTTAATTTGATCTTAGTTTATACAATGTAACGGCAAGGTGCGATCATAATCTAAAAATTGCTTCTGCCCTTGTATATGAATAACTTTCTTCTCTAAGGAAGACACAGGCAAAAAAAATTGACAAAGTTGTCGTCAGCTGACCAAAATTAGTATGGGTGCAGAGCTGCCAACTTAGCGCTTTTAGCGCCAGATATAGGCTTTTTTGTTCAAAAGCGTGTTTTAGCGCCCAGCGCTAAATCTAGCGCTTTTTGCAATCATAATTATAATATGCAGATCTACTAATATTTATTCTGTGATGTGCGTAACACGGAAACGAATCACTTAAATTTTGATAAACAGCAATGCTTATATGCTACTAGATTTCACAGGTTGGTATCTTAATGTATGACTTGGGATTCCTCGCTCACTATAATCATCAATACATTATAATAAATCAATAGAAAAATCGATTTTGTACATCGAAAATATTTCCAAGAAAATTGCCCGGGTGTTAAAGAGAACCAACAAAACCCATTTCCAGCAAATTTTAAGTTTTTGTCTGTTTGTCTGTTTATTTGTGCACGCATCACGTAAAATGTATGAAGCCAATGTAGATAACGTTGTTTGTGCGAAACTTGAAGTATTACTTAGTTTTTGTTTCATCGCAATCGGTTCACTCTATCAAAAGGTAGATGAATTTAAAGTGTTCAAGAAATAAAATATCGCAACATAAACAATTATAGATACTCGGACTGTTGAACTCCATAATCGATAGATGGCGTTGTGCATTTCGTGTCATATTAAAAAAAAAAAAAAAAAAAAAAAAATCTGAATGGCGGTGTTAAGATTTTCGGCGGCAGAATGATCATAGAAAAAACATTGTTTTGGGGTTCAGACGACAACTATGTCAATTTTTTTTTGCCTGTGTCTTCCTTAGAGAAGAAAGTTATTCATATACAAGGGCAGAAGCAATTTTTAGATTATGATCGCACCTTGCCGTTACATTGTATAAACTAAGATCAAATTAAATGAATTCACACCATATTCACACATTTCGTTTACTTCATTCACCATGCAAACTTACAACAATTTGATCTTACTTAGCGTTAGGTTCTCGCCAAACTTCATGGCCGCCCTGTAGTTGGCTACAATCAATGTCCAAAACTTACGTTCGAGCATTGTCGCCACACCTTATTTGGTCGCATTGCACCCACTACGAATATGTGTCCCTGGTGTGTGCGTCCGGGCATGTGGTTACCACCGTAGATCATTTTTAACCAGCTTCCCAAAAAGGAAGGGTTTCTTTGTTCGACTATATGTTTGTATTTTTTTGTTTGTGTATGTTTACCAATTTCTCCGTCAATATTGACATCATTAATGAAGACTTTTTATGTTTGAAACCGTATTCTCTCGAGGTGGTCCCATTGTCACCAAGTAAGAATCTGATTAGGGGATTCGATGGAAATCCAGGGAACTCCTCAAATATTATACATACACACATATGGCTTTTTTGATTTTGCATCAGCATGGCAAGCACTTATATTTAGAAAGCAACATTTTTGTTGAAATGGAAGCAAATAAAAAGTTTCTGATGAAAATGGCACTACCAAATGGATCTGATGATGATGCCGGAAGGTAGGGTTAATAAAACAATGTATTCTAGTTAGACGCACGAGATCGGTTTATAGGGATGGGCATTTTCGGTTTTTTGCGCAAACGGTTACGTAACCGATATACAATTTTCATATCGATATCAAAAACGGTTTTCAGATATCGATATCAGTAGTACAGTTTGCAAACAATAACATGATATTTAGATGAGAAAACTAACGCGAACTAAAGTAAACGCAAACTCACACTACTGGTATTTAAAGTTATTTATCAGTTTAGCTACTTGTAACTACGGCGATTTTCCTTTAAGCTTTACTAGGCTTAGGACTAGCAGAAAAGATTTGAATAATAAATGTCATTTGAGATAACATTGTACATTTAAATAATCCCATTTTACAGCTTCTTTTGCGTTGGTAATATGACAAAATGGCAACTGTAACAGTTAGTTTTGGTAACAGGTTTTTGCTTGTTATGTCATCCTTATACTTACGGGATAGAACTCAAAATCGGTTGAACGGACTGTAAAAAGGGGTGTAAATGAGGTAGCGATATGGTATCTATCGGTTTGAAGTTTGCGTTTTGTTCGTACGTTTTTGCATTGTTACGGTTTTAGGTTTTGAATTATTCGTTCTCGAACGCAAGTAGTTTTGATTCATTTTGATATGGATATCGATATGATATGATATCGAACCCCATATCCGATATAAGTTACGTTTTGATATATCGGTCACATACCTATCGGTTAATGTGGCGACGCCTGTGGGAGGCCTATGTCCAGCTTAGGACGTCTTTCGGCTGAAATGATGATGATAATGATCCTAGTTAGTGTTAAGGCTTATTGAAATCGTCATGAGACGTACTCTGGCTTTAAATGATTTTCGTCGATAGAAGAGACAGTCGATAGAGGCTTAAAAAATAAAACCGCTCTAAATTAATCATCAAATATAGTTTTAATATTTGCAAACAAAACCAACTTACAAAGCAAAAAGTGTGTATTGAATATGCATAACGTTTTATCCGAGACAGTTATCCTAGCCGTGGTGGCCGTAATATCTGTGGTGGCCGTGATGGTGGCCGTGATGGTGGCCGCCATGGCCGTAATGGTGGCCGTGATGGGGATCTGGTGCTGGGTCTGGGACGGGTACAGGACTGCGCTGCACTCTGTCCAGAGGCTCGCCACCCACCAGGGCGAGGATGGCGCACACGAACACGGCGATGTAGGCAAACTGGAAAAGTAAAACAGTTTTACATGGGATTTGAAAGCTGGTTAAAGATCGCCAAAAAAAAAAAGTTATTGCTCCAATATTTAGGGTGTTGAATATTGCATTTTTTGAAAGCCACATTTTGGTTTTAGGGGTGTAGAGCTTAACAAACTGCTGATCCAACTAATTACAAAACATTTTGAGGTGATCTAATAAAATAACAAAAAATATTTTATTAGATCACAGTGAGAGAAATACTTTTGTAAAAAAAAAGAATGCGTAATAACAGCTAGAATACAACAGCTAGCTTATAAACAGATTTTAAAGTTTGGACATTAATTGTTATAGCTGTTAAACCGGAAGATAAAACGGAACACGTATAGGATCACTCGTGTCCGTATGTCACCGTCAATTTGCGCAAAATCTACTAAACCGGTTCAGTTGAAACGTACGCACGTAGACATCTTTGACCCATACACGGACACGTTTGGGGGATAAATTAGAAACTTTAAAATGAAAGAATATCAAACTTAAAGAGCTTGTTTAGGGACTGCATATTTGTAATTCATAATGTTAAAGTTATCAAAAAAAAGTTAATTCAAAAAATAAAAATATCCGACTGCTTAAGCAGCGAACTAAAAAAACTTAAACAAGAAGAAAATCATGCTGTGCATTCGGAGGATACATATTCGTGAGCTGGCTGACCAAAACCAAATGTATCCTCCGACTGCATAGCAAGACGAATCGATTGACGTAAGAATCATCAAAATCGGCCAACGCATTTGGTTTCTAGAACGCCACATAGTAACAAACATACATACATAGACTGATAAACACATTACCCTCCTTCGGCAGTCGGGTAAAAAATAGATGAAAATTTATCACCCCCCTATTTTCGCCGAAACTTCCGAAAGCTTTACGTTAGATAGAAAAAGCCTATAAAATAAAATGAATCCGATAATATTGGAGAAAAGACTTAAATCTGCAATAGCCGTTAAACCAGTAGATACATTGCGAACAAGCAAAAATATGAAAATAAATACTGAGAGAACATTCAAAATAAAACAATCAAGAAAAACTACTTACGAATTGCATTGTTCCAATTTTCAAAGTACACTGATAAATGTATTCCTTTATGCACCTTTATATACTAAACAACTGAGGTACTAAATATTTGAGGACAATGGAGGTGCAAGGTCAAGCCCATCATGGAAAAAAATACTACAATTATAAAAGGTCCAATGGGACCTTTAAAGAAAAAATAATGTTATTGAACTTACCAAAACATGAAGATGGTACCGATTTATAAACATGCTTTTGTCCTCATCTTATGATTATTGATGATATCAATTTATTAGGCAAAATAAACCGGCCAAGTGCGTGTAGGACTTCGCACATTTAGGGTTCCGTACCAAACCACAAAATCAAGTTTGTTGTAATAGAGTAAATGTAATCGAGATCGGACATTTTTTTTTTACTTTTTTTAAAAACAATTTACTGGAAAATGAGAGGTGGAAGGGGGAACTAAATGTTTATAGTAAAGATTTCAATTTTATATTTAATAAATTATATTTGCATAGTAACTTTAATGTTAATTTATTACATTTTCGAAAAAAAACCCGACTGATAAAAAATATCAACTATATACATTATTGTTCATTATTGTCGTCGTGGTCTATCTCGTTGATGTAGATTGTAGGTAAAGAATTAGTACAGCTGTCACCATTGTATTCTAAGCAAGCAGCAGTGCAGTTTAATCCACTTTTCCTGAACCCACAAGATGCATCCTGCATCCGCATGCTTTGCATGTGCAAAAAATATTTTTTAGTAAAGATTCTGGAGCTGATCGCTGCGTCATTGTTTTCTGTATCAATATTCCGCATTCATATTTCCAACCCCATTCTTCTGGCGATATTTCTCTTCCAAGCCATGTTTGAATTGGCAGATATACTCGATTGTAGTGTTCAAAAGCGGCATCTGCAGTAGGTGGTAAAGACTGCAGTTTAACGCAGGTATTTTTAGCAGTTGCTTTCAAAAAAGAGTTATATCTTAATAGATTAATATCTTTTACTTTTTGGGTGGCAACGTATAAAGCAAGAGTGCATGCAACACCAGCCTTAAAAATTTCATTAATATATATTCATTTTTAAAAACTGTCGCAGCATTTTGCAATTCAATTGTTTTTTTCAAATTTTTTTGTTAACTCTTTTTTGCCACGTTGGAAAAAAGCTGACGTCGTGTCGCAGTGAATGCATGTAAGAACAGAATATGCTGTTAACACTTTTTCTAAACTCTTAGAAGAGTACGCTTTTTGCGGTATTTTGACTTTAGATGGTTATAGAAAATAAATTTCTCCGTCTATTGGTGAGAGCACAGTCAATAAAACTAAAACATCCTACATCCTCGGACACTACAGCTATGTTTTCGTTAATGGTTTCAATTATTAGTCTATCAGCATCAGCTTCTGCTTGGCAAGAAAATATATTATTTTCTGTAAGTCTCGTAGCATATCTATAAGCCTACTCTTATTTTTGGCATTCGCTAAAAATTTCTTCGTTATTTTGGGAGGCATTTTATCAAATATTATGTCATAACATGCATTTTTTTTACAGCAACGCGTTGATTCCATCGATTTTGTGCAACTCTTTTTATGACCAATAAATACGACATAAATATTGTGTCCATAATTGTTATGTAGATATCTGATATAAAGAAAATAAAAAAATTATAAAAATATTTAGATAGCACAAATTTTCTTTATTAAATTTTTTCTATGTACTATTAAAAACAAATTTCCAAAGTTTATATAATGATTCATTGACTGGCCCTGGATTCCTAGGTATAAATATTACGGCGCTCCACTAAATATTTTTTAAACCTTTGATAGTCGTTATCGGTAATCCGAAGCCAAAATATCTGGCACCAGTTTTGCCAAGGGGTATCGTGGCCCAGTTCTGGGTTGTGGAGGTCGGATAAGCAGTCGCTCCATATAAAGTATCCAGCTGAAGCCGGTTAGACTGGAAGCCGACTCCAACATACATGGGAAAATTCTAGGCAGACTTTGGTGATAAATGAAGTTTGCAGGTAAGTATATGTACCAATAGTTCTCGCCAAACTGTTGGCTGCTCGGAAGTTGGCTACAATGGCTGCGCAGTATTAAATCTCATAAAAAAGCAGCAACGTGCCGTGCCTTGCGCATTGGAAAGCCAACTTCAGGGCGGCCAACAGTTTGGGGAGAACTATTGGTACATATACTTACCTGCAAACTTGGCGAACAAGTTTGGCGAGAGCTATAGGTATAGAAAATAGGTTGAATGTAAATCACAAAGGAAAATAATAAAGTCGAAATAAAACTAAAAATATATTAACACCAAAGCTTACAATGCAGTTCTGACATTTCTAAAGTGATACGAACTAGTTGATGGTCTATATCGAAGCTTCCTGTCATTTGGTATCTGTATTCGTATCCGTAGTTGGTGATGTGGTGTTTGTATCTATGAAGAGTGGGTTTAATACGGTGCACCGCCGCCGCCGCCGCCGCCGCCGCCACCACCACCACCACCGCCCCCGCCGCCACCACCGCCCGGGGCGACCGCTTCCAGCGACGCGCTAGTCACCGCCGCGATTACGCACACCAACATGACAAGGAATGCGAACTGAAACAAACAAAATATTCATTAAATTAGTTCGAATTGTAATTGTGTTAGTATTGCGTTTGTTTGGAAAAGAATGAGAAATTATTTTTACTATTCCATTACAAAATGGTGAAATGGAACCAAAGGACCGAACATCGTAGTGTGCCCTTAGGTGCCCTGTGCGTCTGCTGCGGTAGAGAGTTTGTGTCCATCTCCCTTTTCGCTGCTTCTTTCGCGACTGGCTGGCACTCCTTCAGAGTATGCCGCGCCTTATCGGTGAGGCAGTTGTGGTAACTGCCTCGGTGCTAGTGCTAGCGGTGGTAACCGGTCAACAGTTCCCGGCCTTCACGGTACAGGTATTTTGTGAAGCAACCATGTTTGGAGAGAACCTGACAACCGGAAAGTAAGGACACCATACCGTCTCACCAACCACTCCTTAGCGGGTCTTACTGTCGCTACTGCGGCAAGATCTAACACAAGTGAATAAAAGTAGTAGTACATAAAAGGAAGCTAGAATTTTACTTCACTATGCTAGTATTATATTATCTGTGACTTCACTAAGTTAAAAACAATGGACACTTACGTATTTCATTTTGACTTTGATCCCTCGATGGTTGCTAGTAGAACTGTGTTACATGCAACAATTCTAAGCCTTTTATACCAAGATCTGAACTATAAAACCGGTCTCTTTTTATTAACAAAATCAAAAATGTTTGACTGGAAAACACAAACAGACAAAACTTAAGGAAAACCAGAATGCTAAATTTATATCTGGTTGAGCAGGACATTTAAAACGAGAAAGAGGCTGTAAGAACAGCAGAATGGGACCCAGTAACTCATGACCATGGCCATTAGACCATAGAAAAGATGGTGTGATGGAATGAGCTTGATTAAAAGAACTGGAGGAGGATACATCTTCGCCAGCTGGCTGACCAAAACCAGACGTATCCTCCAACTGCACAGCATTATTTTCTCCTTGTTTACGTCTTTTTAGTTCGCTTTTCAAGCAGTCGGGTTTTTGATTTTTTTAATTAACTTTTTTTATAACTTTATATTATTATTTTTTTCGAATTATGTACATTTAAACATATAAGTATTATATATTTTTGAAATCACCTCTTAAAATCCTTCATTTTGATACCCCACACGATAGGTTTGGAAGAAAAAAAAAATTTGTGCCCCCACAATATGGCGCCCAAGAACCGCCATTTTCCTATTTTCCAAGTTTCATGTAGCCAGTGACACTCGCGGGGTTAAGACGAATCGATTGACGTAAGAACCATCAAAATCGGCCCACGCGTTTGGTCTCTAGAACGCCACATAGGAACAAACATACATACATTCATTCATACATACATAGACTGATAAACACATTACCCTCCTTCGGCAGTCGGGTAAAAAGGAGGAATCTTTGCCCAGCAGTTGGTTGTTAGATTTGAATCGGTAAGGCTAGATTATCTCCTAATATTAATTAATAAATGTATTGATTTTTCCTCCTATGCAACAACTCAAAACTAGTCATATTTGATTTGATTTACACGTGACAGGTAAGTTATAAAAAACCGGCCAAGTCCCAGTCGGACTCGTACACCGAGGGTTTCGTACAAACAAATAGCATTAATAGCAATAGTACTCATAAAAATCTATTTTTTTTTAAATTTAGCTTTCATCAAAATATTTAGGTGACATTGCTGAAGTTAAACAATAAAAGCACAAAACATTGCTATAACGAAAAGATAAACTGGATTGAGGGACAAAATTAACTTTGCCGTTGACAAACTGTTATCTTTACACGTCGACATAGGTTGCGGTCAGTTTACCAACTACAAATAAGTTAATAATCTTTTTTTTTTGATGTAGCTACAAATTCACGGTTTTCAGATTTTTTCGTTTTGTGCCATAAGACATTTTTTTTTTCCCAAATTAGATGATCCGAGTTAACTTGGCTAATTAGAATTTTATTTATTTCATGTAGGTATAGTCCAAGCCCTAAAGCACTATACAAGTGTACTACTACTACACGAGCTGAACCGAATATAACCGTATAGTCGAACGTCCAACGACGATCACTGTTAGCGAAAGCTGTGAGTGGCGTATTAAAAGATTTGGCGCCCCCGGCCTTATAGTGTTTGCCGCGCCACAATTACCAAAAACACCAACTGTTTAATGGAAACCCTAACATATCCGAGGCAGCGTGCTAAAAATATTCTCGTTTATGAAGATATTTTTTATATGAGTCGACACTGTAACTTCTACAAATCAATCAATCTGTCTAGCCTTTTCCCAACTACATTGGGGTCGGCTTCCAGTCTTACCGGATTCAGCTGAATATGATTCAGCTTAACATAGAGCTGATTCAGTTTAACATAGAGCGACTGCCTATCTGACCTCCACAACCCAGTAACTGGGTAACACGGTACCCCTTGGCAAGACTGGTGTCAGATCTCAGGCTTCTGACTACCCGTAACGACTGTCAAAGATCTTCAAATGACAGCCGGGGCCAACGGCTTAACGTGCTTTCCGAGGCACGGAGGAAACCCGTAGCCTTATTACGTATCTTTTGCAAGAGCAAAACGATAGCGATCAAACGCTTTATGTCATAAAAGTCGGCATTACCTGCAGTGTAGTTATCGTAGGTCCTACACAATCGTTTGCTAATCGCTCGTTGTTTGTCAAATGCAGTTATTTAAAAAAGAAACCGCCAACAACTCTAAAACTTTTGTATTGAAGGGCAATTATTGCGCAAAAATCGCTATCGTTTTGCTCTTGCAAAAGATACGTAATAAGCCTGCCGGTATGTTAAAATGGTCACCCATCCATGGACCGACCCCGTCAAGCATTGCTTAATCTTGATGATCGACCAGTGCGGCTGTTATTATTTAGCTACGAGCTCCTCTGTAACTTCTACAAATACAGATATAAAAGTGGAATCAGAATAGATTCATGGAAATAAAATTTGACCTATCCGAAGCGGGGTGCTAAAGTTTTCGAGCTCGCTACGCTCACTCTTTCATCCTCAGTTCTCTTTCTTTTATTCTTAGGTTAGTTGACTTCTGTTTCAGTCGGTTTCTTACCAATCAGAGACAAGATTTTTATATTTTTAAGTTCGCTTCGCTCGCTCTTGCAACATTTTTTAATAAACACACGATAGATACGTTGTTTTATTTTGGGGGTGCTCAATAGAAAACCGCCGCGGGTGCCAACCCATGCGACGCCTCCACTGCTTGAGCTTCTGGAGGTTTTATCCTTTGAATTTGTTGAATCTGAATGAATTCATTTCATTTTCATTCTGAAAAAAATAAACCAAATAAGTATTACTTACGTATTTTATCGTTTCAATTTTCAAGGAACAATTCTCCTAAATACTCGATCCCTCAATGCAGAGTGACAAAGATTCAGAGTATACTGTGTAAGTGTCGTGGTGGCCCAGTGGCTAAGACTTCAAGTAGGTACAGGTCATGAGTTCAAATCCGGGCAAGTACGAATGTGACTTTTTCAAATTCATACGTACTTTATAAGTTTATCATGGACATCGCAGACAACGTTGAAGGAAAACATCGTGAGGAAACCTGGACTTATATAGACAATATAAGTCTGAAATAGCTAAGTCAGAGGCTTCCCTTATATTGGGCTCCCAAAGGTGGCCCACACGAAAAGTAGAAGTGAAGAGGGGCAAAGTTTCAGTTTTAGAAAAACCAATTCACAGTGTGCCGTATTCAGGAAAAGCAAATTTGTATTTCATAGCGTTTCTCAAAGAAACTTTGAAAAACAAAGTTATTAATGCGGTTGTCCCTTTAGAGACGCATTTCTTACGAACTTGAAACAGACTTTAACAAAACTCAACTCGCATACGTACTAAAACAAGTTATACCACCGCTATTGTGGCATCCCTGATTCGGGCCAATACCTGGTTGGGCGAGCGTGGAAATGCGTAAGCACCATCCTGGCTGGAGGTAATTGCAGATTACCATGTGGTTTCATTCAGTTAGAGTCTGACCTTGGGGCCTCGGGCCCTCCTCTCACCTCGGGGTGGAGGACATCCGTGAGGATTTCCACAATTTATAAAAAACAAGGGACACCCGGATGGAACGAAGTCTCCTATCGTAATATTCTTTATTTTTTTGATTAACAGTTTTAGGTATTTATTTTGTGCATTTGTCTTTTTCCTTGATGTTATAGTTTGTACCTCAGTAGTGGATGCTTTAGTTGATTCGCTATTGAAATAAAAAAGCAAACAAATTGTACATATACATACACACACACACACATATATATATCTCACCAGCGGCACCATTAACTAATCCATCACTTACATCGATGTTTGTTGTGGTAAGGTAATACTTTCCTTTTACAAAAGTGATTTGGTAAGGTAATCCCAGTATCGATGACCGATTTTTTGTGTAGGTGTAATCTAATTGAAGCTTCTTGTTCTTGATTTTTAGATCCAATTATTATATCCTGTGCTATTGAGATGACTTGCTGCTTGCTTGCTTGTTGTTGTTGTTGCTGAGTTGTTTTTGTGTTGTTGTTGTTGAGTTGTCGTTGTTGTTGTTGTGTGGTTGTTGTTGTTATTGAATAGTTGTTGTAGTTGTTTGTTGTTGTTGAGTTGTTGTTGTTGGTTGTTGAAAATAACGAAACGAAAAAGTTGTTGTTGTTGAGTTGTTGTTGTTGAATTGTTGATGAGTTGGTTGGTGTTGGTTTTAATAGATTTCTCCAATGCATTTAATACCGTCGATCACGACATTCTCCTGGCCATCCTGTCTCAAATTGGGGTTTCTTCGTTGGCCCGGGATTGGTTTTCTTCATATCTTCGTGGTCGCCAGCAGGCGGTACGTGCTGATCAGAAATTCTCTGATTGGTGCGCTCTGGAAACAGGCGTTCCACAAGGCGGTATACTCTCTCCACTCTTATTTTCTTTATTTATTAACTCTATTACTACTATCCTCAAATGCTCCTACCATCTGTATGCTGATGACCTGCAGCTCTACGCGCAATCTGACGTTCACAATCTGGATAGTTGCATCTCACTGTTGAATGCTGACCTTCAAGCAATCGCTGACTGGTCTAGCAGATTTGGGGTTACTGTCAATGTCAGTAAATGTCAGGCTATCCTTATTGGTAGTTCGTATTTTCTACGAACCCTGGACACTAGCCTTCTATTGCCGCTTATTTTCGGCAATACTGTTATCCCTCTCTCGCCTCACGTTAAAGACTTAGGCCTATACATTGATGACAAGTTAAGCTGGAATAAGCAGGTCGCTCAGATTAGCCAGAGAGTCACATTCTCACTGCGGTCTCTCTATAGATTCAAACATTTTCTTCCGTCTAGCACTAAAACCACCTTGGTTCAGGCTCTTGTATTGCCTATAATCGACTATGCTGATGTTTGTTACTCTGATCTATCCCAAGAACTTCTTAACAAAATGGATCGACTTCTTAACAACTGTATTCGCTTTATTTTCGGGCTTCGTAAATATGATCACATTTCTTCCTACCGTTCTCAGCTTAAATGGCTGCCTATCCGTCAGAGGAGATCCCTTAGATCCCTCTGCATGCTCTTCAACATCATGAACGATCCTTGTACTCCTGATTATTTAAAACAATATTTTAAAGTGTTGGGCAGTTCTCACGATCTTAACCTTCGAGCTTCCAAAAACTTACTTCTCCATATTCCTTCTCACCGCACTGGGTTTCTATCTAAATCTTACACTGTCTCTACTATAAAACTCTGGAACGTCCTTCCCCTTGACATAAAAAAAGCTGAGAGTAAATTTTCATTTAAGCGTAAAATACGGAACTATTACCTGTCCTCTCTTACATAGCGATCTTCGTCATAGTTATTATTTAAATTTCTGTTTTATTTAGAATATGATATTTATTATAATATTTATTAGTCTATTGTTTTAGAAATTATTTATGTATTTTATTAGTTAGATAGTTTATTAATATCCGAAATTTAATTATTGTTCATTTTTATTTATTTTTTGTACTCCTACCACTATTGTGTCCTTTTTAACCCAAAGGTTGACTGGTAGAGAATGCCTTGCTGCATTAAGTCCGCCTATGTATGACCATTGTACATGAAGTTTAAATAAATAAATAAATAAATGAGTTGTTGTTGTTGTTTGTTGTTGATTTGTTGAGTTGTTGTTGTTGTTATTGAGTTGTTGTTGTTGGTTGTTGTTGTTGAGTTGTTGTTGTTGTAGTTGTAGTTGTTGTTGTTGTTGTTGAAAATAACGAAAATAACTGTCTTGCTTTCTATGAGAGAGAGAGAGAGAGACAGACAGAAAAACATGCGCACACCGCACGGTTTACAACTATAGCAAAAAGTGTCGTTCCAACTTTTGGTCTTAATTTTTTCCGTCTAGCCGCTTTCGCAACGCGCGATAAGGAACTTCGTTCCAATCGTTCCAATAACATAGGTAAAATTTAGTTCCAAATTCAACATCATCATTTCTGCCGAAAGACGTCCACTGCTGGATATAGGCCTCCCCAAGAGTCGCCTCGTCTATCGGTCCTGTCATGTGCATCTTGCATCCAGCGAATTCCCAGGTTCCGATTTACATCGACGCGCAACCGTTAAAACGGACAGGATGACCTGATAAGGCTTCCTTTTTTGCTATATATGGATTTACGGAACCCTAAAAAGAAGTTTCGAAGTTTTATTGATTGTAGGTAATATTCTAGCTTGAAGGTGACCCTGGTGCTGATTGTTTTGTGCAGAAACTAAATATCATTGTGAGCTTTTTCTTTATTTGTTTCACTAACACAACAAAACGGTGACGGACTTAGAATACTTATGATTAAAAACAAGAATTGCCCTTAAAGTTGCACTTTAAAACCAGTTGGTAACTAACCCCTTACATGCGTGATGTATAGTGCGGTTACCTAATCTTTGTAAGATTGACAGACGTTGTCATCTCTAACTTAGTTCTACTCTTTAAAGGATAGCTCTTTTTAAACTTGTGTAAGTATGTCATTGACATATATATTACTTGTGTAAGGACCAAGCCAACCGCGCGACTAAATGGCACCAGGGCGCTGGTCCTAAAATTGTAGTTTAGGACCAACGCGACGTGTTGACAGTGGTCCGTGTGCGTGTCTCTGACTAGTATATAGTTATCTGTGGCGGGAGTGAGTGAGTATTTGCTTGTCATAAGATATTCGGTTTCTATAAAATGTTCAGATGGGCGTATCCTTTATGTACTTTGAACTTAATATGCGTACGCTTATTTGCTAGCTTAGGCCGACGGACAATTTACAAATTGACCGTTGGCCCAAGCGTTTGTGTAAAAAGATTGTCAGAAACGTCTGGAGGCTCTGAGATCTTGAACCAATAAACAAATATTACGACACCCAAAGAGAACATTTTGAAAGCTCTCCGTCAAGGGCTTCCCATAACCATAACACTCCGTCTTTTATTATTAATGCCTCTACTAAAAAGTTTTTATTTTTGGAAAACCCTTTCCCCTATGTAGCTGGTTTGATGATGTAGGTAAAAAGTGCGTTTAGGAACCCTTCAACCGTGATATCATTATACTTGTCCTGACAAGCACTTTTTAACTCTACATGGAGTCTTCAAAATAAAACAACAAGCAGTCGATTTTTTAGCTTTTTTTTGAAAAAAAACGAATTGATCTGTTCACAATTTTCCTCCAGTTTACTTTGTATATTATCCTTAAAGTATTGTTGTATTTTTTCTAAGCTATTAAAATTATTTTATATCTAGAATTTAGTGTCTGTATCCGTAGCGGAAGATGCAGCGTTGGAAGGCCTCCCTCTAGATGGAGTGAAGACCTGGTCAACGGTATCCGCTGGATGCGAGACGCATAGGATCGATCGATATGGTGACACTCGGGCCTATGTCCAACAGTGGATGTCTTTCGGCTGAAATGATGGTGATGATGGTGATCCGTAGTGATGTTGTTCGTCGAGGTGTCTGTATCCAAGGTGGCTGCGATTATCCACATACACAGGCAGGAGCAGCTGGTCCAGCCGGCCCACCTGGTCCACCAGCCCCTCCAGCTCCGCCAGGCCCTCCCCACTGAGCGATGGGTTTCGGGATGGGTTTGGGGATGGGCGCCGCTGACGTGCTTCCTAGCACTGCCATGATGACGCACACCACCATAAGGAAGAATTTGAACTGAAAGATATAAGGCATCGTAAGTTTTGTTGGCTATAAGATTATATTATATAAGGTCTGATAGGTTTTATAATTGCATGGTTGTTTTGATAACAGTCCTTGTGGTTAAGTAAATAATTTGTTTCTAATAATCTCTATGGATTAATAGAATAGAATAGAATTTCTCTTTATTCGAGTATCCATGGCTCAAAAGACGGTTAGTAAAACTTAAAACTATGTTAGTAACACAGATATTAACAAACTAACAATACAAAAACAACAAATAACAGTGGATCACCTTTGCGACAACCCATTTGAGATGGCACAACAGCGACCCACGAAAACACAGTCTAGGCGATACGAAATCATACTTAGGATACTGTTGGAGCTGCCCCACATCCTGCGCACCATTAATGGAAACTGTTTCACATTGATTAGAAAACTTCAGTATTTAAACATTTGAAATCTTTAAAAATAAGTGACCAAGTTAAGCAACATAGGCAGAATGCACATGTCGATGATTTAGCGCTTCAGTCACCGAATATGCAACACCATGATGTGCTTCAAAACAAGAATCGCCGATATGGGCAAAAAAACTGCTAGCCATAAGTGCCAGAGTAGTCACGCAGGGGAACCCAGAAAACGGCATCGTCGCCAAGGGAACGCTCGCATGGTGGCTTAGAGGCGTTTTTGTTGTAAAAGGCAAACACCGGGAAAAATTTCGCTGTGAAGGAGACCTGTGTCCAGTGTGGAACTGCATACATTAAAAATAAATGTTTATAAGGAAGGATTTTATAATTTTACTGTACTTTACAGATGCGACATAGAAAAACGAAACACAACAAACTTTAAACACTTACATATTTCATTTTGTGTTTGATTCCTTATAGTCTCTACTAGAACTACCTATGTGTGATACGCAACATTGCAAATCTTTATATACCAAGATCAAACCAATTAAACCGGCTCTGTATCTAACTAATTGTGCCTAAAAGGAAGATAATGTTTTGGATTGGTTGTGTCAAGTAGAGCTAGGTATATGTCATGTGTCGTAGCCAGAGGCTGTTTAATTTGTTTTCGTTCATCTTTAAACTTAATAAGTATTTTCATCCGCAAGAGAACCGGGATACCGACATATCCCGAAGAAATGCCAGGGGCCAGAACACATTGCTCACAGAACGGATGGTCGATGGGGCTGGAGTGGCGACCGCGAAAGACATGCGTTGGAAGGCCTCTCGTTATGTTGACCTGGTGAAGGTTGCGGGAATCCGCTGAATGCGAGACGCACGCGATCGGTCAATGTGGCGACGCCTGTGGGAGGCCTATGTCCAGTAGTGGACGTCTTTTGGCTGAAATAATGATGATGATGAGTACTTTCTTTAGTCAAGCTTCATGATATAGCCAGAAATAGTGTAATAATCCACGAAATGCCACTTCATGAAATGGGTAATTCTATGATCTGGTCACGAGGTATGATATTGTTAAAGAGCTATGTCTATCTGTTATAGTATTCTCTGAAGTTGGCTCTGCGAACCATTGCGTAAGAAACAGTTTGACATCGAGTATACTGCACAGAGTAAGCGAGATAGAACGATGCGAAAAACTTAAGCGAGTAAAAGAGCCAGTTATACAATGCTATCTTTACCTTCAATATTGACACAAAAAAAAAACTACTGCGCAGGGTCTCGCAGCCAATTCAGAGACACAAAGATCCGCTGTGAGCTTTATTTGTGCTAACTATCTATCAGTTTACTGATTATTCTCTAGAGGCAAAATGAGCATATATATACTCATCAGTGTTGGGTGATTTTCAAAATTTACCAAATTATCAAAGTACCAGTACCACCCGCTGCAGTGCAAAGCCCGCCTCTTTCCACTTTTCCAGGTCGTCTGCGTTTTTGAGCCAATTCTTTGGGAAAGAGTCCAACTCATCTCGCCATCTCTTTGCCATTTTGTCAGAAGGGTAATCTGCAAAAATTCGCAAACTAAATACTCGTAGCTAGGTATTTGGTATCTGACGGTGAACATCCATAACTTCTTCCAAATAAGCCTTTCTTAATGGTTGGTTACAATGTACAGTGTACATTATACACCAATGTGTAGTAAGCTAGTAGTAGCCGATGTAGTGTCATATGTTAACGTAAATTGCGTGTAACATATAGAAGACTAGCTTTTGCCCGCGGCTTTGCACGCGTAGACTACATGCTTCTCCTTATCATATTTTAACAGTATGTAGAGAGAAAGTAAAAAATAATGTAATGCGAAAGTGTTTCTTAGGACAGACTTATACTTACCTACTTTATCATCAATACGCTCTATCTATCTTGTCCCGTACCTATCCCTTCACTATTTCTGTGTTTATCCATGACTAATAATAAGTAGTCATAAGCATAAGTCAGTAATTAAATTAAAGTATTTCCTTATAAACAACATTTTAAACTATTTTGGATGTCGACGCCAATATCACCAGACTATTTGATGAGCTAACACGCTACATAGAACTGTCCATGGCAAAAGCAATTCTCCCTCAAATCTGCACCAGCAAACTTCAGAGTTTGTCCTTGAGCCTTATTAATTGTCTTGGCGAAGCAGATTTTCCCGTCCCTATTTAATTCCTATACTTATGCATTGAGCCATTTTATAGTTACCAACAGACTTTAAAGTATTGAAAGTATTTTGAATATTTTTTTTTGTAAAAGAATTACTTTTTAATAATTAATTTGCGTTAGATTTTAATCTTCAGCCCAAACCCAAAATTCGAAGAACCTATCTTCAAAACTGGCCAACTTTCATACAAACTTTCATCGCCTATTTCACGCCCTTAGGGGTGGAATTTCTAAAAATGCTTTCTTAGTGCTCACCTACACTACCAAAGGAACCTACGTGCCAAGTTTCACGATTGAAGCTTCAGCCGTTTGGGCTGTGCGTTGATGGTCAGTGAGTGAGCCAGTCAGTCAGTCACTTTCTTCTTTTTAGATAGATAAGTTTATTGGCCAAATGTTTCAATCCGCAATCGAAGGGAAAACAATAAATTACAGGCAGTAAGATCTACCACGGCACTCATGCGGTCAGGGTTTCACATTTTTTGTAAATTTTGATGGCAATAAAACATTTATTATTATTCCTTGTGCTTTTCGGTTAAATCTTTCTTTTTCTCGTAGTCATGGTATAAAATATTGTATGCAACTCTTGTATAAAACGGATTTATATCGAGGGCCATGAATCACTCGCGTCGCTCATGATTCTAACACTTGACTCGCTATACTCGTGATTCAGTCGTTAGAATCCTTCACTTGCTTGTGATTCATCTATGGCCCTCGCTTTAAATCCGTCCTTTATTCACTAGTTGCATAATATACTATTCTCTTTACCATCAGATATTAATATTAAAATCCCTAAACCTATTACACAAATGCCCACAACTCTATTTAGACTACATCTAAAAATACCTGATAACCAAATGATATTATGGCTTAATAGAATTTTTAAAAGATCGTATTTAGCGCCTATCATTATGACATTTCCTCAATCTTAAAACTGTACCATTTTTTAGTTTTAAAGTTTTTCTATAGATTGTTTATAACCGACTGCATGATAGTAGGTTAAATAATTGTTTTTTGTTAATTATATAAAATAAAACGGTAAAAATGACCAAATTTTTTTTTTGTACGCCCTGAAAGGCAACACATGTAGATCCTATTACCAAATGTTATTTTAAGACCATGCAAATCTATTGTATACTCATGTTTTACAAAATAAATATCTTATCTTATCTTATAAGATAACTTGTATATTATTACACTAAGCTGCTGCGTCGGCATTTCCTTTTTTGCTTGAACTTGGCTTGACACGCTGCCGCGTTTCTAGACTAACGACACTTGGTTGGGTTATATTTTAACGCCGTAGCTGTCGTCCAATATTTTGTGTTACTGGAACATTCCAAGAGTCAGACACGTTCCAGTATCACAAAACATTTGATGACAGCGCTTTTTCTCGTCGCTACGTAACTTAGTAGAAGTTCATTATTTACAAAATGGGAGCTAAAACTCTTACTGAGTGGCATATATTATAGGCTATTTACTTTTTACCTCGCAAAAATACAAGGTTCCTTTGGGATTGGCTACGGGGCGAAGCCGCGGGTAAAAGCTGTATAAGTGAGTGGTTAATGATTACGTCCAAGTTTCCTCAAATCGTTTTCCTTCATCGATGTTATGATGTATGACTATGAAAAACTAATCAATATCATCATTCATTCGAAAGACAAACAACACCGGCCAAGTGCGTGTCGGGCCACGCGCAGTAATAGGGTTCCGAAGTTGCATAATAATGCGGACTAAAAAGAGGGTTTTGTTGTTGTTACATGAACATTAGAACGGTTTCAGCGGCTCACAAAGGCTAAAAACGGGCCCAAATAGGATGATGTTTTTTTTTAATCTATATTCTCGCGTTTTACCACTATCAAGCCTGATGGTAAGCGATGATGTGGTCTACGGTGAAGCACGCTTGCCTAGATGTAATCTATTCACTCTTGACTTAAACTAAATAAGGACTAACTGGTAACTGAAGAAGGAGTTATAAAATCCAACTTCGCAACTGAAGTTAGAAAAATATTATCTATTTGAGTACCACCGCGGGTGCGAATTGCGAAAGGAGCCGATACGAGCGCGCGTTAGAGCCACGGGGAATGGTATCCTTGCGTGCACGCTCCTTGTTTATTTCTCTTTCGGAATTAGAAAATCGTATGTATTCACCTCTAATCCCCTCTAATACCGCAGATTAGAGGTGAATCCTCTAATCGCCGATATTCACTATTTCATTCTGTAAAGTTTTACGCCACTCAATTAGTAATGAAGTCGGGTCGAATATTGACTTTATAAAAGGATATCGACAAAAGAAAATAAGTAATTTGCTTGGAAATCGAATCTAATTTGACTTTACTTTTACGTTTTAATTACAAAACGTCGAAAATACTTCTGCACTAACACAAACTAGACTGACTGGTACTGCCAACAACTCCGGCCACTCCAATGCGTTATTCGAGCTTAAACATGATTAATTTAGAAATCATTATTATTAAGGATGTAATGATTTTATTTTTGTATATTTTTACATGGTTCATAAGCATACACATACTACATACATGCATACACATACATGTATTACACCTACTCATACTGATCAACCTTCCATTTCCGTGGATGCATTGATTTTACCAACTCTCATGTCACATATGCCTTGTGTAACATTACCATTTAGGGATTGGCCACACATAAAACATTTACACTTGGCAGATCCCAAATTTTATCTTCCACAAGCGGTGGAAATGCTTCTGGGTGCGGATATTCTATCCCAAGTGGTATTAGGTCACGTGATCGCGGGTCCCTCCGGGTCCCCATTAGCGTTAAATAGTATCTTTGGTTATTTATTGATGGGAGATGTTTCCCTCAACCAAAATACGCCTTCTCTTCAAGTGTGTTTCAGTAGTTCAAGCTCATCCTCCGATGACGTCATGAATCTGAAACGGTTCTGTGAATTAGAGTCTCTTCCAGAAAAGAGAGTTTCCAGCCCTGACGAAGCTTTATGTGAGTCTATCTTCGTAGATTCACACACTCGCGACGAAATTGGGCGATATATAGTTTCACTTCCGTTTAAACCGGATGCACCTGCCCTCGGCGAATCACGAGATACGGCGGTCTCCAGGTTGAAGAAATTAGAGTATAGGTTAGAACGTAATCCACAACTTAAGGTTGATTATCACGCATGCCTCCAGGAATATTTGGATCTTGGCCACATGGAGCCCGTGGATTCCGCTTCTATAAATACCTATTACATTCCGCACCACTCCGTGGTCAAAGAGTCCAGTGAGACAACTCGTACTCGTGTTGTGTTTGATGCGAGTTGTAAAACTTCCAATGGCATTTCACTTAATGATATTTTATTAACTGGGGCAAAGTTGCACCAGGATATCATTGATGTTTTGTTGGGTTTTCGTATTCATGCCATTGCTGTCACTGCTGATATTAAGCAGATGTACAGAAACATTTTGTTACAAAAATCGGATTGGGATTATCAGCGTATTGTGTGGCGACAATCTCCAACCGAACCTTTGCGTGATTATCGGCTGCGAACCGTTACTTTTGGGGTCAGTTCATCACCGTACTTAGCTCTTCGTACTATTCAACACCTTGCGGATGACGAAGCCGCTCAATTTCCGTTGGGTTCTAAGGTCCTCCGAGACCAAGTTTTCGTAGACGACGTAGTCACCGGGACATGTGACGTCACACATGCTCTGGCTTTACAGCGGGAATTAGTAGGTATTTGTTCAGCGGCTGGTTTCGAACTACGAAAGTGGCAGAGCAATTCGCCAGTGTTACTCGCTGCATTACAGACATCAGAGGCTCATGGCGAGCGGCCCGATAATGTTTCATTTGCTTCAATAGAAAATGATAAGCAAACAAAGGTTTTGGGACTCCAATGGAACCCAAAATCAGATACATTTTCTTTCAGTGTACAAGTAACTTTAGATAAAGTTACAAAACGGTCCATATTTTCCCATATAGCTAAAATTTATGATCCTATGGGGTGATTATCTCCTATAACCATTTACGCAAAACATCTTATTCAATTGCTATGGATTTCAGGTGTCAACTGGGATGAGTCACCTCCCATAGACATAGTAAATTCTTGGTCTAATTTCATCAAGGAATTATCATTACTATCAAAGTTTCAAATTCCACGTTTTATGTTTCCAAACATAAGTTCAATTCAGATACATGGATTTTCGGACGCATCCGAGCGGGCGTACGCTGCGTGTGTGTATGTCCGTGTGACTGATAGTAGTGAGAACGTCAAAACATTTCTTTTACTGGCGAAAACACGTGTAGCACCGCTCATACCGGTTCTCACTATTCCGCGCCTCGAGTTGTGTGCAGCTGTTTTGTTATCACAACTAATTGATAGGATTATGAAGGTGTATGGAGACCGCGTAAATTGCAATCAAGTTTATGCGTGGTCCGATTCTCAGATCGTATTAGCGTGGCTTCGCTCGCCACCACACGAATGGAAAACATTCGTCTCCAATCGTTTAAGTGAGATTTTGTCACGGCTTCCTGCCGATTGCTGGAGACATGTTCCATCTGCTGATAATCCAGCCGATGCACCTTCGCGAGGAATTCTTCCTGCTAGTTTTATCGAAAATCATATGTGGGTCCAGGGGCCCTGGTGGTTATCCCGCGATTCAAAGTGTTGGCCAATTCCTAAAATGGTACCAACAGTTACCGAGGAAAAACGTAATTCGTCCCTATCATTATTAACACACTCGTCTATCGCGACTCCAGCGCCTCCGGATGCTGCGGACTACATTGAAAGGTTTTCTACTTTAGGTAAACTTGTTCGAGTCACAGCACTCCTATTTCGATTTTATAATTGATGCAAGAAGGTTCAAATTCAGTATCCAACCTACATAACTGTTCCCGAATTTAATTTTTGCTTAGATCGACTTATTCATTTAGTTCAACATTCGTCTTTTCCCGAAGACATTAAAAATATTTTAATTGGAAAATATCCTTCACTTAAATTACGTAGGTTGAAACCTTTCATTGATAAACAAAATAATTTGCGTGTAGGTGGGCGAATTCATAAGTCTCTGTTGCCATTTGTTTCCAAACATCAATTAATTCTGCCCAAAAGACATCATCTTACTAATCTAATTATTGATCATGTCCACGTGACTCACTTGCACCTAGGTCCACAAGCCGTACAGTACATTTTGTTACAAAAATACTGGATCTTGTCTAGTCGCGACGCGATACGTATGCGCATACATCGCTGCGTGCGTTGTTTCCGTGCGCGTCCCGCGCACCTCCAGCCATGTATGGGTCCGTTACCAGCTGCTCGAGTGCGTCCCGAGCGACCTTTTCTCAAGACATCGGTTGATTACGCGGGTCCCTTTTGCGTTCGGGCAAATAAGGTCCACAATGCTAAAATTGTGAAATGCTACGTTTCCGTTTTCGTGTGCATGTCCGTCAAGGCCATTCACCTCTAACTCGTATCTGTGTTATCAACTGATGCCTTTTTAGCGGCTTTGCGACGCTTCACGTCCCGTAGAGGTTTGTGCACCGATATCTATTCTGATTGTGGAAAAAACTTCGTGGGTTGTAATAACTACCTACAAGATTTGTATAAGTTTTTACGTGAAGATTCTGTTCAAGCTGCTTTAAACCGTATGACGTTAGAGCAAGGTATCACTTGGCACTTTCAACCACCATATGCGTCACACTTTGGTGGTCTTTTCGAATCTGGGGTCAAAAGCTTTAAGCACCATCTCCATCGTGTACTTGGTACCCAGACTCAAACTTATGATGAGATGCATACCCTTCTTTGCCAAATAGAAGCGGTTTTAAATTCGCGCCCACTCTGTGTGTTGAGCGCTGACCCGTTAGATCCTTTACCCCTAACTCCCTCTCATTTTTTAATAGGAGGTCCTTTGACGGCCCTACCTGATGTTTCGTTATCTGAAGACTCGCCAAACCGTCTCACTAGATGGCGTAGGGTACAACAGTGCGTACAGCATTTTTGGAGGCGTTGGAGTCGTGAATACTTACATGAGATTCAACAACGAAATAAGTGGTTTCAAGATCGCGGATCTCAACTCCGAGAGGGTATGATTGTTGTAGTGCGTGATGATAAATTGCCACCGTTACTTTGGCGACTGGCTCGTGTACACGCGCTTCATCCGGGGTCGGACAATGTTACGCGCGTCCCTTCAGATGGGCAATTGCTTTGTTAAACGGGCAGTAGTTAAAATATGTCCTCTACCGTTAGAATAAGTTTTTCTATTTATTACTGTTACGAATCTTAGTTAAGTACCTGCCTGTTAAGTATTGATAGTAAGTATACATTAGTCTTTAGTAAACTTTCATTGCTCTTAGAAGCTATTTCATTTAAGTAAACATTTCATCCCTTTTAAGTTAGGTTAAAAGAATTACATTCTTTTAAGGCGAGCGGCATGTTCCGTACCGTTCTTTGTATCAAGAGTAAATACTGCCCCCACTGTAGGGAAAATAAAATAATAATTTCAAGGGATTTTTCTGGGCTTTTCTTCACCTCACATCGACCATAATTTCATCAATTATGTATTGATTTATTGCAAATTGAGTGGATTTGAGTGGAACCGCCATTTTGGCTCTTAATCATTGGCCGAGCCCTCCGATTGGTGGACAACACCGCAGCGCCACATCTTCTCGCGTGTTTTTTCACTGAACTAATGGACTAGCGCGCGAAAGGGCTGTCTACCGAACCCTCGCCGGCTATTAAGTGAAATTCCTAGTTTTCCTCTTGCTCATCAAGTATTCTAGTGCTCCGGATAAGAGAAGTGAGTGATCAGCACCTGTGGAACTGTGCGTTAATTGCTGGATTCAAAACCTTCGCTGTCTGCACGTCGACCGAGCCCACGGTGCGCAAGGCTGGTGTGCGGGAGTTGAAAAGGTGAGTTCTCATTCGAATCCACACATGAATGCTTTCTTCAATACAATCCCGTAAGTATAAGGATGGCATAAAAAGCAAAAACCTGTTACCAAAACTAACTGTTAAAGTTGCCATTTGTCATATTACAAACGCAAAAGAAGCTGTAAAATGGGATTATTTCAAATGACATTTATTATTCAAATCTTTTCTGCTAGTCCTAAGCCTAGTAAAGCTTAAAGGGAAATCGCCGTAGTTTGTAACTAGCTAAACTGATAAATAACTTTAAATACCAGTAGTGTGAGTATGTGTTTGCTTTAGTTCGCGTTCGTTTTCTCATCTAAATATCATGTTATTGTTTGCAAACTGTACTACTGATATCGATATCTGAAAACCGTTTTTGATATCGATATGAAAACTGTATATCGGTTACGTAACCGTTTGCGCAAAAAACGGAAAACGCCCATCCCTATTAACCGATCTCGTGCGTCTAACTAGAATACATTGTTTTATTAACCCTACCTTCTGGCATCATCATCAGATCCATTTGGCCATTCTCATCAGAAACTTTTATTTCATTCCATTTCAACAAAAATGTTGCTTTCTAAATGTAAGTGCTTGCCATGCTGATGCAAAATCAAAAAAGCCATATGTATGTATGTATAATATTTGAGGAGTTCCCTTTTTTAAACAATTTTTCGATTCAGAGATTCGTTTGCGTAAAATTAAGCTTTTAGTTGCAAATTTATGTTAGAGTCAAGTGTCCCCCCCTCCCCTGCCAGAAATGGTTGCTCTTAGATATGTGAAAAAATTCACGGCTGTAGTAAATATAATGAATTTAAAAGGAAAATTATCACGGATAACTAGGCTTTACAAGTTTACGAGTAATAGTCGACCAACTTATAAAATGTACTTGGAACAGAAATTTTTTGTATAAATGCCATTGAAAAATTACTTAAATAAAGTTGATAGCTGTGTAAAAAAGAGTAAATATAATGCTTACGAACCATGTAAAAATATACATAAATGAAATCATAACAGGCTTTACAAGTTTACGAGTAATATCGAGCAACTTATAAAATGTAATTGGCACAGTAAAATTTTTGTACAAATGCCATTGAAAAATTACTTAAATAAAGTTGATAGCTGTGTAAAACAGAGTTAATATAATGCTTACGAACCATGTAAAATATGCAAAAATGAAATCATAACAGGCTTTACAAGTTTACGAGTAATAGTCGACCAACTTATAAAATGTAATTGGCACAGTAAAATTTTTGTACAAATGCCATTGAAAAATTACTTAAATAAAGTTGATAGCTGTGTAAAACAGAGTAAATATAATGCTTACGAACCATGTAAAAATATACAAAAATGAAATCATAACAGGCTTTACAAGTTTACGAGTAATAGTCGACCAACTTATAAAATGTAATTGGCACAGTAAAATTTTTGTTTTCAGTAATCTGCGGTATTAGAGGAGATTAGAGGTGAATACATACGATTTTTTTTTAATTCCGAAAGAGAAATAAACAAGGAGCGTGCACGCGAGGATCCAGGAACGAACTATACCATTCCCCGTGGCTCTAACGCGCGCTCGTATCGGCTCCTTTCACAATTCGCACCCGCGGTGGTATTCAAATAGATAATATTTTTCTAACTTCGGTTGCGAAGTTGGATTTTATAACTCCTTTTTCAGTTACCAGTTAGTTCTTATTTAGTTTAAGTCAAGAGTGAATAGATTACATCTAGGCAAGCGTGCTTCACCGTAGACCACATCATTGCTTACCATCAGGCGAGATAGTGATCAAATGCGAGAATATAGATTAAATAAAAACATCATCCTATGTGGGCCCGTTTTTAGACTTTGTGAGCCGCTGAAACCGTTCTAATGTTCATGTAACAACAACAAAACCCTCTTTTTAGTCCGCATTATTATGCAACTTCGGATTCCTATTACTGCGCGTGGCCCAACACGCACTTGGCCGTTTTTTGATTTTGCATCAGCATGGCAAGCACTTACATTTAGAAAGTAACATTTTTGTTGAAATGGAAGCAAATAAAAGTTTCTGATGAAAATGGCACTACCAAATGGATCTGATGATGATGCCGGAAGGTAGGGTTAATAAAACAATGTATTCTTGTTAGACGCACGAGATCGGTTAATAGGGATGGGCGTTTTCGGTTTTTTGCGCAAACGGTTACGTAACCGATATACAGTTTTCATATAGATATCAAAAATGGTTTTCAGACATCGATATCAGTAGTACAGTTTGCAAACAATAACATGATATTTAGATGAAAAAACGAACGCGAACTAAAGCAAACGCAAACTCACACTACTGGTATTTAAAGTTATTTATCAGTTTAGCTACTTATAACTACGGCGATTTCCCTTTAAGCTTTACTAGGCTTAGGACTAGCAGAAAAGTTTTTGAATAATAAATGTCATTTGAGATAAAATTGTACATTTAAATAATCCCATTTTACAGCTTATTTTGCGTTGGTAATATGACAAATGGCAACTGTAACAGTTAGTTTTGGTAACAGGTTTTTGCTTTTTATGCCATCCTTATACAAGGGCGGATTTAGGGGGGGGGGGCACGGGGGCACGTGCCCCACCCAGACGGTATTTTGTGTACTGTGGAGATTCCATCACAGTACATACTTAGAAGCAAATCAAATTACAGAGTTGTTAAAATATATGAATAAAATAACAGAAAGAAACTATTCACCGCTGCAGTGGAGGATGTCTTCAAGGTTCTGGACTGGAGAGGCCGATTCGCCGATGATTAAGCTGTCATGGAGGACCCCAGTATAACGCTCGATGACCTCAGTAGAGCTTCAGAAAGAATGGGTCCAAAAATGAACATAGACAAACCAAGGTGATGTTGAGAGCTCATGTCACACCCACTCTTATCAAGGTCGGTGGCTCCACAGCCGAAGCCGTGGACGACCATGTCTACCTGGGACAAACAGTCCAGCTAGGCAGGTCCAATCTCGAGAAAGAGGTCAACCGTCGAATCCTACTCGGCCGGGCAGCATTCGGGAAGCTGCGCGGTTTCTTATCGTCCAACTTACCACAGTGTCTCAAGACGAACTTATGGCTCTGAGACGTGGTCGCTCACAATGGGCCTCATCAGAAAGCTTACAGTCACCCAAAGGGCAATGGAGAGGGCCAGGCTCGGAGTTTCCTTAGAAATCTCCAAGAGAACCAGGGTTACCGACATAGCCCGAAGAATTGCCACACCTAAGTGGCAGTGGGCAGGGCACAATGCTCGCAGAACAGATGGCCAATGGGGCAGAAAAGTTTTGGAGTGGCGACCGCGAACCGGAAGACCTTGCGTTGGAAGGCCTTCCACCAGGTGGACCAAAAACCTGGTGAAGGTTGCGGGCATCCGCTGGATGCGGGACACACGGGACCGATCAATGTGGCGAAGCTTGGGGGGAGGCCTATGTCCAGCATGGACATTTTTCGGCTGATATGATGATGATAAACAGAAAGAACATGAGTGAAACTCTTGTCTTTCATAACCCTTCCTGTACATACTTGAACTTGTAGAAATAAACATGAAGTATGATACTTCAAGTTTATTTCTGACAGTTATTGTTGATTTTTTTGCCTGTCCGCCCCTTGTGCCCCTCCCAGGAAAAATCCTGGATCCGCCCTTGCTTATACTTACGGGATAGAACTCAAAATCGGTTGAACGGACTTTCAAAAGGGGTGTAAAAGAGGTAGCGTTATGGTATCTATCGGTTTGAAGTTTGCGTTTTGTTCGTACGTTTTTGCATTGTTACGGTTTTAGGTTTTGAGTTATTCGTTCCCAAACGCAAGTAGTTTTGATTCGATACATACAGTTTTTGTAATATCGGTTATTTTGATATGGATATCGATATGATATGATATTGAACCCCATATCCGATATAAGTTACGTTTTGATATATCAGTCACATCCCTATCGGTTAATGTGGCGACGCCTGAGGGAGGCCTATGTCCAGCTTAGGACGTCTTTCGGCTGAAATGATGATGATAATGATCCTAGTTAGTGTTAAGGCTTATTGAAATCGTCATATGACGTACTCTGGCTTTAAATGATTTTCGTCGATAGAAGAGAGAGTCGATAGAGGCTTAAAAAATAAAACCGCTCTAAATTAATCATCACATATAGTTTTAATATTTGCAAACAAAACCAAATTACAAAGCAAAAAGTGTGTATTGAATATGCATAACGTTTTATCCGAGATAGTTATCCTAGCCGTGGTGGCCGTAATATCTGTGGTGGCCGTGATGGTGGCCGCCATGGCCGTAGTGGTGGCCGTGATGGTGGCCGCCATGGCCGTAATGGTGGCCGTGATGGGGATCTGGTGCTGGGTCTGGGACGGGTACAGGACTGCGCTGCACTCTGTCCAGAGGCTCGCCACCCACCAGGGCGAGGATGGCGCACACGAACACGGCGATGTAGGCAAACTGGAAAAGTAAAACAGTTTTACATGGGATCGCCAAAAAAAAAAAATGTTGCATCAATATTTAAGGTGTTGAGTATTGCTTTTTTCGAAAGCCACGGTAGTGGTTTAAGAGGTGTAGAGCTTAACAAACTGCTGATCCAACTAATTACAAACGTTTTGAGGTGATCTAATAAAATAACAAAAAATATTTTATTAGATCACAGTAAGAGAAATACGTTTGTAACAAAAAAAAAATTGCGTAATAACAGCTAGAATACAACAGCTAGCTTATAAACAGATTTTAAAGTTTGGACATAAATTTTTATAGTTGTTAAACCGGATGATAAAACGGAACACGTATAGGATCACTCGTGTCCGTCTGTCACCGTCAATTTGCGCAAAATCTACTAAACCGGTTCAGTTGAAACGTACGCACGTAGACATCTTTGACCCATACACGGACACGTTTGGGGGATAAATTAGAAACTTTAAAATGAAAGAATATCAAACTTAAAGAGCTTGTTTAGGGACTGCATATTTGTAATTCATAATGTTAAAGTTATCAAAAAAAAGTTAATTCAAAAAATTAAAATATCCGACTGCTTAAGAAGCGAACTAAAAAGACGTAAACAAGAATAAAATCATGCTGTGCAGTCGGAGGATACATATTCGCGAGCTAGCTGACCAAAACCAAATGTATCCTCCGACAGCATGGCAAGACGAATCGATTGACGTAAGAATCATCAAAATCGGCCAACGCGTTTGGTTTCTAGAACGCCACATAGTAACAAACATACATACATAGACTGATAAACACATTACCCTCCTTCGGCAGTCGGGTAAAAAATTGATGAAAATTTATCACCCCCCTATTTTCTCCGAAACTTCCGAAAGCTTTACGTTCGACAGAAAAATCCTATAAAATAAAATTAATCAGATAATATTGGAGAAAAGACTTAAATCTACAATAGCCCTTAAACCAGTAGGTACATTGCGAACAAGCAAATATATGAAAATAAATACTGAAAGAACATTCAAAATAAAACAATCAAGAAAAACTACTTACGAATTGCATTGTTCCAATTTTCAAAGTATACTGATAAATGTATTCCTTTATGCACCTTTATATACTAAACAACTGAGGTACTAAATATTTGAGGACAATGGAGGCGCAAGGTCATCCCCATCATGGAAAAAATATTACAATTATAAAAGGTCCAATGGGACCTTTAAAGAAAAAATAATGTTATTGAACTTACCAAAACATGAAGATGGTACCTATTTATAAACATGCTTTTGTCCTCATCTTATGATTATTGATGATATCAATTTATTAGGCAAAATAAACCGGCCAAGTGCGTGTCGGACTTCGCACATTTAGTTAGTTCCGTACCAAACCACAAAATCAAGTTTGTTGTAATAGAGTAAATGTAATCGAGATCGGACATTTTTTTTTTACTTTTTTTAACAACAATTTACTGGAAAATGAGATGTGGAAGGGGGAAAATATGTTTATAGTAAAGATTTCAATTTTATATTTAATAAATTATATTTGCATAGTAACTTTAAAGTTAATTTATTATATTTTCGCAAAAAATAACGACTTATAAAAAAAAATATCAACTATATACATTATTGTTCATTATTGTCGTCGTGGTATATCTCGTTGTTGTAGATTGCAGGTAAAGGATTAGTACAGCTGTCACCATTGTATTCTAAGCAAGCAGCAGTGCAGTTTAATCCACACACACAACACTTTTCCTGAACCCACAAGATGCATCCTGCATCCGCATCCTGTTTTGCATGTGCAAAAAATAATTTTTAGTAAAGATTCTGGAGCTGGTCGCTGCGTCATTGTTTGCGGTATCAATATCCCGCATTCATATTTCCAACCCCATTCTTCTGGTGATATTTCTCTTCCGAGCCATGTTTGAATTGGCAGATATACTCTTTTGTAGTGTTCAAAAGCGGCATCTGCAGTAGGTGGTAAAGACTGCAGTTTAACGCAGGTATTTTTAGCAGTTGCTTTCAAAAAAGAGTTATATCTTAATAGATTAAGATCTTTTACTTTTTGGGTGGCAACGTATAAAGCAAGAGTGCATGTAACACCAGCCTTAAAAATTTCATTAATATATATTCATTTTTAAAAACTGTCGCAGCATTTTGCAAGTCAATTGTTTTTTTCAAATTTTTTTGCAAACTCTTTTTTGCCACGTTGGAAAAAAGCTGACGTCGTGTCGCAGTGAATGCATGTAAGAACAGAATATGCTGTTAATACTTTGTTAATACTTTTTCTAAACTCTTAAAAGAGTACGCTTTTTGCGGTATTTTGACTTTAGATGGTTTTAGAAAATAAATTTCTCGGTCTATTGGTGAGAGCACAGTCAATAAAACTAAAACATCCTACATCCTCGGACACTACAGCTATGTTTTCGTTAATGGTTTCAATTATTAGTCTATCAGCATCAGCTTATGCTTGGCAAGAAAATATATTATTTTCTGTAAGTCTCGTAGCATATCTATAAGCCTACTCTTATTTTTGGCATTCGCTAAAAATTTCTTCGTTATTTTGGGAGGCATTTTATCAAATACTAGCTGTTGCCCGCGACTTCGTCCGCGTGGTTAAGAAGATATAAAGTTTAATGATGTTTAACGCAAACTATTTTTATATTTCAGTCAACAGAACATGCCTATCACACTAAGCATCATTTTTTAAAGCCAAATTAGAAAAAAAATAGAGTATCACCAAATTCTTTCTTAGCCTACTCATAAACTCTAGGCTTGCTAAATTTCAGGACAGTAGTACAAAAAGACATCCGGACCTTCATACAAACATGCGAGAGCCCTTAAACCACCTTAATCCGGCCCTGTCGCAAAATCCGTTCTTAGCGGACGTTTACTAACTATTAACTACCTCCATGCCAAATTTCAAGATAGTAGTTCAAAAAATGAAGCACTTTCATATAAACTTTCGAGTGCCCTTAGACCTCCTTTATGCGGCCCTGTCGCAAAAGCCGTTCTTAGCTGACATCTACAAACTATAAACTAACTTCATGACAAATTTCAAGATTGTAGCACAAAAAATGAAGGACTTTCATACAAACTTGCGCGAGCCCTTAGACCCCTAAATCCGGCCCTGTCGCAAAATCCGTTCTTAGCGGGCGTTTACTAACTATGAACTACGTCCATGCCAAATTTCAAGATTGTAGTTCAAAAATTAAGCACTTTCATTTAAACTTGCGAGAATGGGCTCTCGCAAGTTTATATGAAAGTGACCTCCTTTATCCGGCCCTGTCACAAAATCCGTTCTTAGCTGACATCTTCTAAATAATTAACTATAAACTACTTTCATGACAAATTTCAAGTTTATAGCACAAAAAATTAAGGACTTTCATGCAAACTTGCGAGAGCCCTTAGACCCCTTAATCCGGCCCTGTCGCAAATCCGTTCTTAGCGGACGTTTACTAACTATGAACTACCTCCATGCCAAATTTCAAGATTGTAGTTAAAAAATGAAGCACTTTCATACTAACTTGTGATAGCCCTTAGACCCTCTAAATCCGGCCCTGTCGTAATATCCGTTCTTAGCGGACGTCTACTAACTATAAACCACCTCCCTGCCTAATTTCATCTTTATACGTCAAGCAGTTTTCGATATTTCGTGATAAGTGAATGAGTGACTTTTCGCTTTTATATAGATATAAATAAGATTCCTCAAAAAAACTTTAACACCCCCTAAATCGAATTTTGGGGGTATTTTTGAAAAACAAATAATTGCAACCTTTTGTTGCTTACTTAGGGCCTCGTTCACCATCTCCAAGTAAAGCGTTGATTAGTTACCTCCAAGTTAACGTTAAGTGGCACGTAAAAGTTACGAGTATCTTTTATCAATTTCACAAACGAAAACAGAGCTTCGGGTAACAACTTACTGGTTAAGTGAATGCCGTAACAAATCTTGCGTTTCATTCGTTCAATAATACGTCAATGTTGCTCGTCAAATGCCTTTGCCAGATGTTAATAGTCATTTGTAATAATTTTTAGTTTTTTTTTTTTTACGGTGTTCGTCGTGCCTGGCGCGTATAAACACTTTTTCTTCCTTTCTTTTTTATATTTATGGTGTTTTTGCGTCTGGTTTGGTATGCATGTGATTTTAATGTGATACTTTATTTAGCATAAATAAAGTTAAAATAAGAATTGATAGGTTATTAGTAAAACCACTTGAATAATGAAAAACATACCAATCATCTTACGATTTATGGATTATTTTAGGTTTTGTAAGTACTTATCATTTGGTTTATTGCATAATTCAATAGACGAAATCTAGCAAAAATTTGTATCATCTAGGTCCGTAAAATAATCAACACAGCATTTAAATACACCAATCCTAGTTACTCGTAGCGTCGTAGAATGTTCTAAATCAACCAATTGATGATCAATCAAGTCAAATAAATCCATTTTTATTAATAAACTGTAAAATAATCTCACAAAATGACAACGGACAACTTTTAACTAATGGGTAAACACGCTAATGGGCAGATGTCGGGGCAAGTAAGTTATGGGTCAGTTAATCTTATAATTAGTGCTACTCGAACGTCGTGAAATTCGTACATGACGTTACGGGTGACTTTGACTGGCGGTTAGTCTACTCGACACTTTAAATGTAGATGGTGAACGAGGCCCTTAGTTGGGTATTTATGCCAAGTTTCAAGTCTATTAACCTAATAATAAGATTTTTCAAAAAAACTTTAACACCCCCTAAATCGTCTTTTGGGCGTAGTTTCGAAAAACTAATAAAAACAACCTTTATTATTTATTTATTTTAGTATTTGTGTAATGTTTCAAGTTTAGTTACCCATGAAATAAGATTCTGCCATACAAATTTCAACACCCCCTAAATCGACTTGAGGGGGTAGTTTCAAAAAATTAATAATGTCAATCTTTATCATGTACATAGATTACTATTTGTGCCAAGTTTCAAAAATATTAGCCGAAGGAATTCGATTTTTCATACAAACTTTGCCCCCCTTTTTAACCCCCTTAGGGGTAGAATTTCGGAAAATCCTTTCTTATCGGATGCCTACATCATACAAAGAACACACCTTTCAAGTTTCAGGTCTCTACGTTCAGCGGTTTGGGCTGTGCGTTGATCCGTCAGTCAGTCATTCAGGACAAAGCATTTTATATATATAGATAGATTATGTCATAACATGCATTTTTTTTACAGCAACGCGTTGATTCCATCGATTTTGTGCAACTCTTTTTATGACCAATAAATACGACATAAATATTGTGTCCATAATTGTTATGTAGATATCTGATATAAAGAAAATAAAAAAAACTATAAAAAAATTTAGATAGCACAAATTTTCTTTATTAAATTTTTTCTATGTACTATTAAAAACAAATTTCCAAAGTTTATATAATGATTCATTGACTGGCCCTGGATTCCTAGGTATAAATCTGGGTCCGTGGCTTATGCCCCCAGTGGTCGACGCACCCGTGGCCGACGCCCCCGATTCAATTAATTTAATATAAATATTTTTTGTGCTTTTTTACTTAGTACAGTAACTAACTAGCTTGCTAAACAAAATTTATCTATCTAATAGCATAGAAAATAGATCGTCACTTAACCTTATCCTTACACACCTTTTTCTCCGTTAAAAGCATTATATATTATGTACAAACATCCAAAAAATCAAAAAGACTTCATATAAAATGTTAGTGAATGTTGTTAATATACATTCCTGTGAGCAGACGAAAGAACAACACAAGAAATAATGATAAAATGATTGCCCATTTGACTGAACAGTACGAAAACAAAAAAATTACCATAATCATGTTTTTAGAACAAATCCATATGTGGCAATCAGTCCAAAAAGTAATTATTTAACTTACTTAGTGAAAAGAGATGATTTTGCTAGTGTATAGTATACTGACTTTGAAGTTTTAATTTTTGCAATTATAATTTTTATATTTGTTTATGTTTTTACACTTGATAATTTTTTTGCTTAGAAAATTTTAAAACATTTGACATGTAAAAAATTGTTTATTATTTGATTTAAGCCTGATTATTTTGTTTTGTTATTGCTCTTGAAACTAACTGTTATAATTAGTTAAAATTATTCTCATTTGTTTATAGTTTCATAGTTTCATTGTTAGATAGTTTTATGTTTCATGTTTCATAGATTACGATTAATTATTATTGTTACAAAGATAAAAAGAACATTTCATTATGTAAAAAGTTAGTTGCTCTGCAGTAATTTTTAAGATTGACTATTTAAAATCACTATCTTATTTTATTACATTTAAGACTGATTATTATAATTAAGTTAAATGATTATCTTGATTATAGGTGATGAAAACTGTGATTTATATACAATTGTTTTACGAGATTTCTTATTGAGATAAATAAATAAATATTAAAAATAACTAAGACTTACATTTTTCAAAAGATACAACCAATATAATAGCATTTCTTTGTTATAAATATAATTATGATTTAATATTATACATATACTTACAATCAACATACATTTATTATTTTTGTACAATATTTTTGTGCCTGACAGTACATTTGATCAAATACTGCTTAGAAATAAATTAATCGAATCGGGGGCGTAGGCCACGGGTGCGTCGACCACTGGGGGCGTAAGCCACGGACCCATAAATCTTACGGCGCTCCACTAAATATTTTTTAAACATAAAATTATTTAACACAAATGAAGGACAATGTTTTTCTATTTCCTCGCAATCGAAATGAAAAGCAGAGTTTATAACTCGTCCACAAAACCATTTTATCCTCGACATTGCTATCAGCCCTCGCCTTCGGCTCAGGCTGCTAATAGTCTCGGATAAAAATGGTTCGTTTTGTGAACTCGTTGTAAAATCTACTATTCGTCGTCTATAATGGTGTGAGGTATTATAGCATTGGATAGGCCATTCAAAAATGTTACAGGTCTATGAAAACCAATTCAGGGATCCGTTTGCGTAAAATTAAGCTTTAAATGGCTATTTTTTATAAAGTGTCTCCCATGCCAGCTAAATGGTTGCTTTTGGATATGTAAAATAAAATGGGTCCGCTGGCTTAGGCCCCCAGTGGTCGAGGCACCTGTGGCCGATGCCCCCGATTCAATAAATTTAAGATTTATATTTTTTTTGTGTTTTCACTTAGTACGGTAAATGGGAAAAGTGTTTCACCATAATACAATATATTTCCTTGCTAAACAAAACTTATCTATCTAATAGAGATAATAGATCGCCACTTAATAAACTTTTTCTCCATTAAAAGCATATTTATTATGTACAAAAGTTTTTACACTTGATTATTTTTATGCTTAGAAAATTTTAAAACATTTCACATGTAAAACAATGTGTTGCTCTACGAGTACGTTTGTTTTGAAGCCTGATTATTTTGTTTTGTTATTGCTATTGAAACTGCCTGTTATAATTAGTTAAAATTATTCTCATTTGTTTAAGGTTTCATAGTTGATTATGTTTAATTATTATTGTTACAAAGGTAAAAATAATATTTTACTATGTAAAAAGTTATTAGCTCTGCAGTAATTTTTAAGACTGTGTATTTAAAATCACCATCTTATTTTATTACATTTGAGACTGATTATTATAATTAAGTTAAATGATTATCTTAATTATAGGTGATGAAAACTGTGATTTATATACGATTTTTTTTACTAGATTTCTTATTGAGATAAATAAATGAATAATGAAAAATAACCAAGACTTTGATTTTTCAAAAGATACAACCCATTTAAAAGTTTGTTATAAATATAATTATGTTTTAATATTATATATATACTTACTTAGCCTGGGACTTCGAGGGCCATCGGCCTCTGACAGAGTGCCCGCACCCGGTGGACGCGGCGCAGCGCATGCGATGGACGCAATCAATATACATTTATTATTTTTGTACAACATTTTTGTGCCTGACAGTACAATTGATCAAAAACTGCTTTGAAATAAATTAATCGAATCGGGGGCGTCGGCCACAGGTGCCTCGACCACTGGGGGCCTAAGCCACGGACCCATTTTAAAGCCCTGGGAAGTTAGTTTTTATTCCGGAAATTCTCCGTAAGAGGGTGAAATGGGGGGTGGAAGTTTGTATGGTAAACTAATAGTTTATCAAATAAGGCGGCCCACACATCTACAATATTATGGCGCGTTATAAAAATAGGCTATTCGAAGTATTAATGCTGCGCAGACGAAGTCACGGGCAACAGCTAGGATAAAATAAATATAGAAAAAGTTATTCACTTGAAATGTTATTTGAAGATGTTACAGTTTGAAAACAAAAAATTGCTTAGCGTTCAATGAATGGTGTGACAAAAATATACGCTAAATCATTATATTGCGACCAAAGTAATTATGATTACATCACAAATGAATTAATCTCCTTCAAAGTACTCTCCCTGGCTAGTGATATAAGTAACGTCGGGATCAGTGTATCATTAGCCAAGGAGAATCCTTGTAAGGGGATTAAATATACATTATTCACCGTATTTTTTATCATAAGTTTATCTTCATGTTGGTGATAAATAAAATTATTTATTGAAAAATCTTTTCTAAAAGAACCTTTTTTAGAATTCTTCTCAGCAAACCCTTTAATTAGATACCCATATCATGGCAGTGCACAAAAAATAATTACATCTCCATCTTGGGCCGTCCGCCATATTGTATTTAGAATGACGTCACTTAGCTAACCATACATTGTCATCCAAAATAAACATGTAAGCAAAATTTCATCTTAATCGGTGGACGATTACTGCTTTAAAATTCAATTGCAAGATTTTACCCGAACACACTTACATACATATAGGTACATACATTGCAAGTTAAATAAAATAAAAAATCTTGTCAAAATGAACTCGTCGCTAGGCTAAATAAGAACAGCCATACAGGTCAATCTTAAGGTTAAGCAACGCTTGCCGCGGTTGGTCCATTGGTGGGAGATCATTCATACTGAGACTCCTCCATGTCTCGGCAAGCGAGTTAGGCTGATGTTCGTTGCTGTCATTTGTATATCTTTGATAGTCGTTATGGGTAATCCGAAGCCGAAAAATCTGGCACCAGTTTTGCCAAGGGGTATCGCGGCCCAGTTCTGGGTTGTGGAGGTCGGATAAGCAGTCGCTCCATATAAAGTATCCAGCTGAATCCGGTTAGACTGGAAGCCGACTTTAACATACATGGGAAAATTCTAGACAGAATTTGGTGATAAATGAAGTTTGCAGGTAAGTATATGTACCAATAGTTCTCGCCAAACTGTTGGCTGCCCGGAAGTTGGCTACAATGGCTGCCAATGGTTTGGCGAGAACTATTGGTACATATACTAACCTGCAAACTTGGCGAACAAGTTTGGCGAGAGCTATAGGTATAGAAAATAGGTTGAATGTAAATCACAAAGGAAAATAATAAAATCGAAATAAAACTAAAAATATATTAACACCAAAGCTTACAATGCAGTTCTGACATTTCTAAAGTGATACGAACTAGTTGATGGTCTATATCAAAGCTTCCTGTCATTTGGTATCTGTATTCGTATCCGTAGTTGGTGATGTGGTGTTTGTATCTATGAAGAGTGGGTTTAATACGGTGCACCGCCGCCGCCACCGCCGCCGCCGCCACCACCACCACCACCGCCACCGCCGCCACCACCGCCCGGGGCGACCGCTTCCAGCGACGCGCTAGTCACCGCCGCGATTACGCACACCAACATGACAAGGAATGCGAACTGAAACAAACAAAATATTCATTAAATTAGTTCGAATTGTAATTGTGTTAGTATTGCGTTTGTTTGGAAAAGAATGAGAAATTATTTTTACTATTCCATTACAAAATGGTGATATGGAACCAAAGGACCGAACATCGTAGTGTGCCCTTAGGTGCCCTGTGCGTCTGCTGCGGTAGACAGTTTGTGTCCAGCTCCAGCTCGCTGCTTCTTTCGCGCCTGGCTGGCACTCCTTCAGAGTATGCTGCGCCTTATCGGTGAGGCAGTTGTGATAACTGCCTCGGTGCTAGTGCTAGCGGAGGTAACCGGTCAACAGTTCCCGGCCCACACGGTACAGGTATTTTGTGAAGCAACCATGTTTGGAGAGAACCTGACAACCGGAAAGTAAGGACACCATACCGTCTCACCAACCACTCCTTAGCGGGTCTTACTGTCGCTACTGCGGCAAGATCTAACACAAGTGAATAAAAGTAGTAGTACATAAAAGGAAGCTAGAATTTTACTTCACTATGCTAGTATTATATTATCTGTGACTTCACTAAGTTAAAAACTATGGACACTTACGTATTTCATTTTGACTTTGATCCCTCGATGGTTGCTAGTAGGACTGTGTTACATGCAACAATTCTAAGCCTTTTATACCAAGATCTGAACTATAAAACCGGTCTCTTTTTATTAACAAAATCAAAAATGTTTGACTGGAAAACACAAACAGACAAAACTTAAGGAAAACCAGAATGCTAAATTTATATCTGGTTGAGCAGGACATTTAAAACGAGAAAGAGGCTGTAAGTACAGCAGAATGGGACCCAGTAACTCATGACCATGGCCATTAGACCATAGAAAAGATGGTGTGATGGAATGAGCTTGATTAAAAGAACTGGAAGAGGAAATCCGCATTAGAGAAAGCAGAATAACTATTGTGTGAAAAAAAAGTTAATTAAAAAATCAAAAAACGACTGCTTGAAAAGCGAACTAAAAAGACGTAAACAAGGAGAAAATCATGCTGTGCAGTCGGAGGATACATCTGGTTTTGGTCAAACAGCTCGCGAAGATGTATCCTCCGACAGCACAGCAACTTTTTTTATTTATAATTTATAACTTTTTAGTTATATTTAGTTATATTTAGTTATATTTTTTTTCAAATTAGGTACATTTAAACATATAAGTGTTATATATTTTTGAAATCACCTCTTAAAATCCTTTATTTTGATACCCCACACGATTGGTACGGAAGAAAAAAAAAGTTTGAGCCCGCACAATATGGCGCCCAAGAACCGCTATTTTCCTATTTTCCAATTTTCATGTAGCCAGTGACACTCGCGGGGTTAAGACGAATCGATTGACGTAAGAACCATCAAAATCGGCCCACGCGTTTGGTCTCTAGAACGCCACATAGGAACAAACATACTCGGCAGTCGGGTAAAAAGGAGGAATCTTTGCCCAGCAGTTTGTTGTTAGATTAGAATCGGTAAGGCTAGATTATCTCCTAATATTAATTAATAAATGTATTGATTTTTCCTCCTATGCAACAACTCAAAACTAGTCATATTTGATTTGATTTACACGTGACAGGTAAGTTATAAAAAACCGGCCAAGTCCCAGTCGGACTCGTACACCGAGGGTTTCGTACAAACAAATAGCATTAATAGCAATAGTACTCATAAAAAACATATTTTTTTTAAATTTAGCTTCCATCAAAATATTTAGGTGACATTGCTGAAGTTACAAGTAGTAACAAGTAGTTACAAGAAGTAACAATAAAACTTTTTAACAAAAAATCAAACCGACTTCAAAAAAAACACTGCAAAACGAAAAATAACTTTCTTTTCTTGAAGTCGGTTTGATTTTTTGTTAAAAAGTTTTTTATTTATATCTTTTTAGTTTTGATAGGTACTTCCAATTGCAATAAACATCATATATAGCCAAAGTACATCTCATGACGATTCCAATAAGCCCATACACGACTAGGATACATTGTTTTATTTCAGAGTACCAGTGCTTACCTGCCGGCTTCATCATCAGATCAGTTCGATGGTACCATTTTCATCAGCACTATGTATTTATAAGTATTTGCTTAAACTATTCGAGATATCTTATAACCCATGACATACTTAGCATTAAGGAATTCTATTGCCCATCTGTGGTCTTCTTCACCAGTTCCACTTCACCAAATGTTACTTTCTGAGTGCAGATGATTGCATTGTTAATAAAAATACCAAAATCGCTATATGTATGCCTATAATATTTGAGGAGTTCCTACAATATCTCCAAGATCCCATCATCAGATCCTGACCTGATGACTACGGGACCAACTGGAAAGTATACCCTTTCAAACAAAAGAAGAATTTTCCAAATCGGTCCAGGCGTCTTACAGTGATCAGGGAACATACATAAAAAAAAAAAAAAATAGATTCCGACGAATTGAGAACCTCCTCCTTTTTTTGAAGTCTGTTAAAAAGCACAAAACATTGCTATAACGAAAAGATAAACTGGATTGGGGGACAAAATTAAGTTTGCCGTAGAGAAACTGTTATCTTCACACGTAGACATAGATTGCGGTCAGTTTACCAACCACAAATAAGTTAATAATCTTTTTTTTTTTGATGTTGCTACAAATTCACGGATTCCTGATTTGTGCGTTTTGTGCCATAAGACATTGCTTTTTCCCAAATTAGATAATCCGGGAAAACTTGGCTAATTATAATTTTACTTATTTCATTAAGGTATAGTCCAAGCCCTAAAGCTCTAGACAAGTGTACTACTACTACACGAGCTGAACCGAATATAACCGTATAGTCGAACGTCCAACGACGATCACTGTTAGCGAAAGCTGTGAGTGGCGTAAAAAGATTTGGCGCCCCCGGCCTTATAGTTTTTGCCGCGCCACAATTACCAAAAACACCAACTGTTTAATGGAAACCCTAACATATCCGAGGCAGCGTGCTAAAAAAATTCTCGTTTATGAAGATATTTTTATATGAGTCGACACTGTAACTTCTACAAATCAATCAATCTGCCTAGCCTTTTCCCAACTACATTGGGGTCGGCTTCCAGTCTTACCGGATTCAGCTGAGTATCAGTGTTTAACATGGAGCGACTGCCTATCTGACCTCCATAACCCAGTAACTGGGTAACACGGTACCCCTTGGCAAGACTGGTGTCAGATCTCAGGCTTCTGACTACCCGTAACGACTGTCAAAGATCTTCAAATGACAGCCGGGGCCAACGGCTTAACGTGCTTTCCGAGGCACGGAGGAAACCCGGTATGTTGAAATGGTCACCCATCCATGGACCGACCCCGTCAAGCATTGCTTAATCTTGATGATCGACCAGTGCGGCTGTTATTATTTAGCTACGAGCTCCTCTGTAACTTCTACTAATACAGATATAAAAGAGGCATGAACTGTAACTTCTACAAATACAGATATAAAAGTGGAATCAGAATAGATTCATGGAAATAAAATTTTACCTATCCGAAGCGGGGTGCTAAAGTTTTCGAGCTCGCTACGCTCACTCTTTCATCCTCAGTTCTCTTTCTTTTATTCTTAGGTTAGTTGACTTCTGTTTCAGTCGGTATCTTACCAATCAGAGGCAAGGTTTTTATATTTTTAAGTTCGCTTCGCTCGCTCTTGCTTTTTCGTTGTTTTATTTTGGGGATGCTCAATAGAAATTAATTAGGTAATTTCGGTAATTTGTTGAATCTGAATGAATTAATTTCATTTTCATTCTGAAAAAAAATAAACCAAATAAGTATTACTTACGTATTTTATCGTTTCAATTTTCAAGGAACAATTCTCCTAAATACTCGATAAAAGATTCAACAAAGAACACAAACAAACAAAGATTCAAAGTATACTGTGTAAGTGTCGTGGTGGCCCAGTGGCTAAGACCTCAAGTAGGTACAGGTCGTGAGTTCAAATCCGTAAGTTTATCATGGACATCGCAGGCAACGTTGAAAGCCGTGTCTAATAAAAGCTTCTTGTTCTTGATTTTTAGATCCTTTGCTATTGAGATGACTTGCTGCTTGCTTGCTTGTTGTTGTTGAGTTGTTGTTGTGTTGTTGAGTTGTCGTTGTTGTTGTTGAGATAGTGTTGTGTTGTAGTTGTTTGTTGTTGTTGTAGTTGTTTGTTGTTGTTGAGTTGTTGTTGTTGGTTGTTGAAAATAACTAAACGAAAAAGTTGTTGTTGTTGAGTTGTTGTTGTTGTTGTTGGTTGTTGTTGTTGTTGTTGAGTTGTTGTTGATGTTGATTTGTTGTTGTTAGTTGTTGTTGAGTTGTTGTTGTTGGTTGTTGTTGTTGGTTGTTGTTGAGTTGTTGTTGTAGTTGTTGTTGTTGATGTTGTTGTTGTTGAAAATAACTGGCTTGCTTTCTATGAAAGAGAGAGACAGACAGAAAAACACGCGCACGCCGCACGGCTTACAACTATAGCAAAAAGTGTCGTTCCAACTTTTGGTCTAGCCCCCTTTCACAACGCGCGATAAGGAACTTCGTTCCAATCGTTCCAATAACATAGGTACAATTTGGTTCCAAATTCATCATCATCATTTCAGCCGAAAGGCGTCCACTGCTGGATATAGGCCTCCCCAAGAGCCGCCTCGTCGATCGGTCCTATCATGTGCATCTCGCATCGACGCGCAACCGTTAAAACGGACAGTATGAAATGATAAGGCTTCCTTTTTTGCTATATATGGATTTACGGAACCCTAAAAAGAAGTTTCGAAGTTTTATTGATTGTAGGTAATATTCTAGATTGAAGGTGACCCTGGTGCTGATTGTTTTGTGCAGAAACTAAATATCATTGTGAGCTTTTTCTTTATTTGTTTCACTAACACAACAAAACGGTGACGGATTTAGAATACTTATGATTTAAAAAAAGAATTGCCCTAAAAGTTGCACTTTAAAACCAGTTGGCAACTAACCCCTTACATGCGTGATGTATAGTGCGGTTACCTACATAGATTGACAGACGTTGTCATCTCTAACTTAGTTCTTCTCTTTAAAGGATAGCTCTTTTTAAACTTGTGTAAGTATGTCATTGACATATATATTACTTGTCTAAGAACCAAGCCAACCGCGCGACTAATGGCACCAGCGCGCTGGTCCTAAAATTGTAGTTTGTATTGTAGTTTACAGTGGTCCGTGTGCGTGTCTCTGACTAGTATATAGTTATCTGTGGCGGGAGTGAGTGAGTATTTGCTTGTCATAAGATATTCGGTTTCTATAAAATGTTCAGATGGGCGTATCCTTTAAGTACTTTGAACTTAATATGCGTACGCATATTTGCTAGCTTAGGCCGACGGACAATTTACAAATTGCCCGTTGGCCCAAGCGTTTGTGTAAAAAGATTGTCAGAAACGTCTGGAGGCTCTGAGATCTTGAACCAATAAACAAATATTACGACACCCAAAGAGAACATTTTGGAAGCTCTCCTTCAAGGGCTTCCCATAACCATAACACTCCGTCCTTTATTATTAATTCCTCTACTAAAAAGTTTTAATTTTTGGAAAACCCTTTCCCCTATGTAGCTGGTTTGATGATGTAGGTAAAAAGTCCGTTTTCTCAAACGTGCTTGGAAATTTGAGCATTATTTTATTTTGATTATTTTCTTTGAGATAAATTGAAATTGCTGTACTGGCCACATACATGCGACCAAGCGGCCGGCAAAAGTTGTATGAAAATCCATATCTGTCGTGTTTAGCGGCCAAATAAATTACATAGCAAACTCATATCTGTCGTGTTATTTAAAAATGGAACGATCTTCTACTCCGAAACATGGCAACCAAGGAGGTAACTAATCAAAGGTTTTATTTAAATTTCGAACTGGCTTGCAAATAGAACGCTGTTTATTGAAAAAAAAACAAAAGAACACTTTAAAGGTGAACGCGCACCTAGCCGCACCGCAGGAGCCGCACGCGCCGCAGTCATCGCATTTTATAAATCTTTATATGAAATCGTATGCAGCCTCGCGCACCTGTCCGCGCCGCACGCGCCGCATTTCAGCAAAATGCTGTAGGTATACGGATTCCACCAGCGCGTGCTGATGACGTCATCAGATTCGGCGCGTTCGATGCTTGCGGCGAGTGCGGTGCGGGCGGCGCGGAGACATCATGCGTACAGTGATGCCAGCTTAGCTACTTTATAGCTAAATCAAGCTATTTCTCAGCTACTATTTGATAAAACTGGTAGCTAATTTATTAACTATAATTTCTAGCATTTTTTATAAGACATGAATGCTTTCGAGATTGTAGTGGGACACCGGATCTTAATTTAAATTATCTCAGGAAATAATGTGCGATACTCTCCCACTGTACCCATTTTAAGTTAATGTCATGAACCCATATTTTTTTCTTTCATTCCACCTCTTCTACCGCAAAACCGCCAATAACAGGATCAAGTGCCATAGTACACTACGTACGTTCGTTCTATACAGAAAATATTCTTATAATAAGATATACAGAATTGAATATGATTCTGACAACACTGTGCGTGCGGTACTTTCGGCTAGAGATGGGTCGTCGACGTAATTTTCGTTAACGAAACTAGACCGTCCATTTTCGTTGATCGACAAGTCGATCAACTAGTTGAATTTATGGACTAGTTCATAACGTAAACTTTGTTAAGTAGACGTTCTTTATAAACTTTGCGACGACGCGACGCGCGGCGTCTACGGACGGACGGTTCGACGATCGACGACAACTTTCAACTAGCCGATTGAACGTAAACAAGTACAAACCGGTTTACGTCGCATCGTTCAATCGGTCCATCGCTTGCACACGTGAAACTATTGGCGTCCTTTTCTTTTTAACATACACAATGCATTTTAACTCCAAAATAACATTTGGCCTATAGAAATATCAACTCTATAATTCTAGAGTTAGAGTTCAAATTAATTTGCTCGATGTTCGTCCGTTGTTGTTATTTTTTCGGACGTATGAACTTGTACTACCCAACTAAGTTCTCGCGTCGGTCGTCGCGTTACAAGTCGACATGAACGTAGTCGAGTCTCAGTTTAGCCGTCTACGAATTCAACTAGTTCGTTGATTATCGGTGAACCGTCGAATCGTTCATTGTACGTCGACGGTCGAATTAACTAGTTCGTTCATTCAACGCCCATCGCTACTATAAACTTTGCGACGACGCGACGCGCGGCGTCTACGGACGGACGGCTTGACAACTTTCAACTTGCCGATTGAACGTAAACAAGTACAAACCGGTTTACCTCGCATCGTTCGATCGGTCAATCGCTTTGTTCTTTTGCACACGTGAAAATAATGGCGTCCTTTTCTTCTTAACACAATGCATTTTTACTCCAAAATGGCATTCTGCCCATAGAAATATCAACTCTTTACGTCTAGGGTTAGAGTTCAAATTAATTTGCTCGATGTTCGTCCGTTGTTGTTATATTTTCGGACGTAAACTAAACTTGTACTACCCAACTAAGTTCTCGCATCGATCGTCGCGTTACAAGTCGACATGAACGTAGTCGAGTCTCAGTTTAGCCGTCTACGAATTCAACTAGTTCGTTGATTATCGGTGAACCGTCGAATCGTTCATTGTACGTCGACGGTCGAATTAACTAGTTCGTTCATTCAACGCCCATCGCTACTTTCGGCCATTCGGCGCGTTCGGCGCGTTCGGCGCGTGCGGCGCGTTCGGCGCGTTCGGCGCGGATAGCGCGGGGCCTTGAGAAAATGCGATGACTGCGGCGCGTGCGGCTCCTGCGGCGCGGATAGGTGCGCGTTCACCTTAACGCGGCAACAATTATTGTCGTTCGTCATTGATTTGGACAAAATGAGTTCTACCGTTCTACATACTACTTAGTTTTAATTTCCGCGCATTATTTGAGAAAAGTACTATACGAGCCTTGACCACAACTAGGCATTGATGGACTTACGTATGTGTGCCTCGGCTTCGCCCCGGCCCACATTTACACGTTCGTCCATCAATGCCTCTTTTGCTGGCCGCTGCAGTAATGTACTATTAGGAACCCTTCAACCGTGATAGCATTAGACTTGTCTTGACAAGCACTTTATAACTCTAGATGGAGTCTTCAAAATAAAACAACAAGCAGTCGATTTTTTTGCGTTTTATTGAAAAAAAAACGAATTGATCTGTTCACAATTTTCCTGCAGTTTACTTTGTATATTATCCTTAAAGTATTGTTGTATTTTTTCTAAGCTATTAAAATTATTTTATATCTAGAATTTAGTGTCGGTATCCGTAGCGGAAAAGTTCTGGAGTGGCGACTGCGTTCGGAAGATGCAGCGTTGGAAGGCCTCCCTCTAGATGGAGTGAAGACCTGGTCAAGGGTATCCGCTGGATGCGAGACGCATAGGATCGATCAATATTGTGACACTCGGGGGAGGCCTATGTCCAACAGTGGATGTCTTTCGGCTGAAATAATGGTGATGATGGTGATCCGTAGTGGTGTTGTTCGTCGAGGTGTCTGTATCCGTGGTGGCTGCGATTATCCACATACACAAGCAGGAGCAGCTGGTCCAGCCGGCCCACCAGGTCCACCAGCCCCTCCAGCTCCGCCAGGCCCTCCCCACTGAGCGACGGGGCGAGGGACGGGTTTGGGGATGGGCGCCGCTGACGTGCTTCCTAGCACTGCCATGATGACGCACACCACCATAAGGAAGAATGTGAACTGAAAGATATAAGGCATCGTAAGTTTTGTTGGCTATAAGATTATATTATTTAAGGTCTGATAGGTTTTATAATTGCATGGTTGTTTTGATAACAGTCCTTATGGTTAAGTAAATAATTTGTTTCTAATAATCTCTATGGATAAATAGAATAGAATAGAATTCCTCTTTATTCGAGTATCCATGACTCAAAAGACGGTTAGTAAAACTTAAAACTATGTTAGTAACACAGATATTAACAAACTGACAAATACAAAAACAAAACAACAAATAACAGTGGATCACCGTTGCAACAACCCATGAGAGATGGCACAACAGCGACCCACGAAAACACAGTCTAGGCGACACGAAATCATACTTAGGATACTGTTGGAGCTGCCCCACATCCTGCGCATCATTAATGGAAACTGTTTCACATTGATTAGAAAACTTCAGTATTTAAACATTTGAAATATTTAAAAATAAGGGACCAAGTTAAGCAACATAGGCAGAATGCACATGTCGATGATTTAGCGCTTCAGTCAGCGAATATGCAACACCATGATGTGCTTCAAAACAAGAATCGCCGATATGGGCAAAAAATCTGCTAGCCATAAGTGCCAGAATAGTCAAGCAGGGGAACCCAGAAAACGGCATCGTCGCCAAGGGAACGCTCGCATGATGGCTTAGAGGCGTTTACGGGTGATTGGCCGGAAAAGGCAAATACCGGGAAAAATTTCGCTGTGAAGGAGACCTGTGTCCAGTGTGGAACTGCATACATTAAAAATAAATGTTTATAAGGAAGGATTATATAATTTTACTGTACTTTAGAGATGCGACATAGAAAAACGAAACACAAAAAACTTTAAACACTTACATATTTCATATTGTGTTTGATTCCTTATAGTCTCTACTAGAACTATGTGTAATACGCAACATTGCAAATCTTTATATACCAAGATCAAACCAATTAAACCGGCTCTGTATCTAACTAATTGTGCCTAAAAGGAAGATAATGTTTTGAATTGGTTGTGTCAAGTAGATCTAGGTATATGTCATTTGTCGTAGCCAGAGGCTGTTTAATTTGTTGTCGTTCATCCTTAAGAATAATCAGTATTTTTATCCGCAAGACAACCAGGATAGCACGAACAAATGCCAAACTTAAGTGGCAGGGGCCAGAAACCATTGCTCACAGAACGGATGGTCGATGGGGCTGGAGTGGCGACCGCGAAAGACATGCGTTGGAAGGCCTCTCGTTATGTTGACCTGGTGAAGGTTGCGGGAATCCGCTGAATGCGAGACGCACGCGATCGGTCAATGTGGCGACGCCTGTGGGAGTCCTATGTCCAGTAGTGGACGTCTTTTGGCTGAAATAATGATATAGATGAGTACTTTCTTTAGTCAAGCTTCATGATATAATCAGAAATAGTGTAATAATCCATGAAATGGCAAATGGCCACTTCATGAAATGGGTAATTCTATGATCTGGTCACGAGGTATGATATTGTTAAAGAGCTATGTCTATCTGTTATAGTATTCTCTGAAGTTGGCTCTGCGAACCATTGTGTAAGAAACAGTTTGACATCGAGTATACTGCATAAAATAAGCGAGATAGAACGATGCGAAAAACGTAAGCGAGTGAAAGAGCCAGTTATACAATGCTATCTTTACCTTCAATATTGACACAAAAATAAAACTACTGCGCAGGGTCTTGCAGCCAATTCAGAGACACAAAGATCCGCTGTGAGTATTATTTGTGCTAACTATCTATTAGGTTACTGATTATTCTCTAGAGGCAAAATGAGCATATATATACTCATCAGTGTTGGGTGATTTTAAAAATTTACCAAATTATAAAAAATCTATAGGACCTAATCTACAAAATATATTTTTTATTATGAACCTGTACCAGTACCTCCCGCTGCAGTGCAAAGCCCGCCTCTTTCCACTTTTCCAGGTCTTCTGCGTTTTTGGGCCAATTCTTTGGGAAAGAGTCCAACTCATCTCGCCATCTCTTTGCCATTTTGTCGGAAGGGTAATCTGCAAAAATTACCACTCAGTACTTCGCAAACTAAATACTTAGAGGTATTTGGTATCTGACGGTGAACATTCATAACTTCTTCCAAATAAGCCTTTCTTAATGGTTGGTTACAATGTACAGTGTACATTGTACACCAATGTGTAGTAAGCTAGTAGTAGCCGATGTAGTTTCATATGTTAACGTAAATTGCGTGCAAGGGCGTCGCCAGCCGGTGGCCAAGGGGGGGGGCAAGTTGATGTGGAGAATGAGAAAAGTATGAATTGTAGGTAAAGTCAAGAGCACATGAAGCTTTTCACTTGTAGTACGAGCCTTAAATCTACAGCGATTGTAATAATAACGGTACAGAGTCCAACGACTAAAGCTTCACGAGTTCCTGACTGTACAATAAATTAATTTTATAAATAAGTTATTACTGTTAGAAAAATAGAATAAAAATAATTTGGGTTTTTGAATTTAAATATACCTACAGTGTATTTTTTTTGTAATCACGTACCAGATATTTAATATTACAGTGGTTGATAAAGATTCTTTTTTTGATTAGGTTAATTAAAACATAATCTTCGGGGGTTTTTTGAAAACTATTCAATCACTTTATTATGAAAATCTTGTAAGTTTCCATGAATAAGTTTCTGTGCACACTCATCATGGCCAGACTATTGCGGCGATTTTCACCCATAGTGCTTCTTAGCCAGGTTTTTAGTCTCCTGAAGCTGCTAAACGATCGCTCTACCGTAAGTCGAAGACCATTGGATTTTGGTTGCTTTACATTTGGCAACATTTTTAGAATCTCTAGGGGGGGGCAGCTGCCCCTCCCTGCCCCCCCCTTGGCGACGCCCTTGATTACGTGTAACATATAGAAGACTAGCTTTTGCCCGCGGCTTTGCACGCGTAGACTACATGCTTCTCCTTATTATATTTTAACAGTATGTAGAGAGAAAGTAAAAAATAATGTAATGCGAAAGTGTTTCTTAGGACAGACTTATACTTACCTACTTTATCATCAATACGCTCTATCCTTGTCCCGTACCTAACCCTTCACTATTTCTGTGTTTATCCATGACTAATAATAAGTAGTCATAAGCATAAGTAAGTAATTAAATTAAAGTATTTCTTTATAAACAACATTTTAAACCATTTTGGTTGTCGACGCCAATATCACCAGACTATTTCATGAGCTAACACGCTACATAGAACTGTCCATGACAAAAGCAATTCTCCCTCAAATCTGCACCAGCAAACTTCAGAGTTTGTCCTTGAGCCTTATTAATTGTCATGGCGAAGCAAATTTTCCCGTCCCTATTTAATTCCTATACTTATGCGTTGAGCCATTTTATAGTTACCAACAGACTTTAAAGTATTGAAAGTATTTTGAATATTTTTTTTTTGTAAAAGAATGACTTTTGTACACAACATATCATCCCCCATGATCCGCCCCTCCCAAGGACGGAATTCCCAAAAAATCTTAATTTGCGTTAGATTTTAATCTTCAGCCCAAACCCAAAACTCGAAGAACCTATCTTCAAAACTGGCCAACTTTCATACAAACTTTCATCGCCTATTTCACACCCTTAGGGGTGGAATTCACAAAAATCCTTTCTTAGTGGATGCCTGCACAGTATAAAGTATCTATGTGCGAGGTCGAATCTTCAAAATCACTGAGACACGTGTACAAATTATTTTTAAATCTTCAGCCTAAACCCAAAATATGAAGATCCTGACTTTAAAACTGACGGATTTTCATACAAACTTTCATCCCCTATTTCACGCCCTTAGGGGTGGAATTTCCAAAAATGCTTTCTTAGTGCTCACCTACACTACCAAAGGAACCTACGTGCCAAGTGTCATGATTGAAGCTTCAGCCGTTTGGGCTGTGCGTTGATGGTCAGTGAGTGAGCCAGTCAGTCAGTCACTTTCTTCTTTTATATGTTTAGATAGATAAGTTTATTGGCCAAATGTTTCAATCCGCAATCGAAAGGAAAACAATAAATTACAGGCAGTAAGATCTACCACGGCACTCATGCGGTCAGGGATTCACATTTTTTGTAAATTTTGATGGCAATAAATCATTTATTATTATTCCTTGTGCTTTTCGGTTAAATCTTTCTTTTTCTCGTAGTCATGGTATAAAATATTGTATGCAACTCTTGTATAAAACGGATTTATATCAAGGGCCATGAATCACTCGCGTCGCTCATGATTCTAACACTTGACTCGCTATACTCGTGATTCAGTCGTTAGAATCCTTCACTTGCTTGTGATTCATCTATGACCCTCGCTTTAAATCCGTCCTTTATTCACTAGTTACATAATATACTATTCTCTTTAGCATCAGATATTAATATTAAAATCCCTAAACCTATTACACAAATGCCCACAACACTATTTAAACTACATCTAAAAATACCTGATAACCAAATTATATTATAGCTTAATAGAATTTTTAAAAGATCGTACTTAGTGCCTATCATTATGACATTTCCTCAATCTTAAAACTGTACCATTTTTTAGTTTTAAAGTTTTTCTATAGATTGTTTATAACCGACTGCATGATAGTAGGTTAAATAATTGTTTTTTGTTAATTATATAAATTAAAACGGTTAAAATGACCAAATTTTTTTTTTGTACGCCCTGAAATGCTACACATGTAGATCCTATTACCAAATGTTATTTTAAGACCATGCAAATCTATTGTATACTCATGTTTTACAAAATAAATATCTTATCTTATCTTATAAGATAACTTGTATATTATTACACTAAGCTGCTGCGTCGGCATTTCCTTTTTTGCTAGAACTTGGCTTGACACGCTGCCGCGTTTCTAGACTAACGACACTTGGTTGGGTTATATTTTAACGCCGTAGCTGTCGTCCAATATTTTGTGTTACTGGAACATTCCAAGAGTCAGACACGTTCCAGTATCACAAAACATTTGATGACAGCGCTTTTTCTCGTCGCTACGTAACTTAGTAGAAGTTCATTATTTACAAAATGGGAGCTAAAACTCTTACTGAGTGGCATATATTATAGGCTATTTACTTTTTACCTCGCAAAAATACAAGGTTCCTTTGGGATTGGCTACGGGGCGAAGCCGCGGGTAAAAGCTGTATAAGTGAGTGGTTAATGATTACGTCCAAGTTTCCTCAAATCGTTTTCCTTCATCGATGTTATGATGTATGACTATGAAAAACTAATCAATATCATCATTCATTCGAAAGACAAACAACACCGGCCAAGTGCGTGTCGGGCCACGCGCAGTAATAGGGTTCCGAAGTTGCATAATAATGCGGACTAAAAAGAGGGTTTTGTTGTTGTTACATGAACATTAGAACGGTTTCAGCGGCTCACAAAGGCTAAAAACGGGCCCAAATAGGATGATGTTTTTTTTTTATCTATATTCTCGCGTTTTACCACTATCAAGCCTGATGGTAAGCGATGATGTGGTCTACGGTGAAGCACGCTTGCCTAGATGTAATCTATTCACTCTTGACTTAAACTAAATAAGGACTAACTGGTAACTGAAGAAGGAGTTATAAAATCCAACTTCGCAACTGAAGTTAGAAAAATATTATCTATTTGAGTACCACCGCGGGTGCGAATTGCGAAAGGAGCCGATACGAGCGCGCGTTAGAGCCACGGGGAATGGTATTCTTGCGTGCACGCTCCTTGTTTATTTCTCTTTCGGAATTAGAAAAAAATCGTATGTATTCACCTCTAATCCCCTCTAATACCGCAGATTAGAGGTGAATCCTCTAATCTCCGATATTCATTATTTCATTCTGTAAAGTTTTACGCCACTCAATTAGTAATGAAGTCGGGTCGAATATTGACTTTATAAAAGGATATCGACAAAAGAAAATAAGTAATTTGCTTGGAAATCGAATCTAATTTGACTTTACTTTTACGTTTTAATTACAAAACGTCGAAAATACTTCTGCACTAACACAAACTAGACTGACTGGTACTGCCAACGACTCCGGCCACTCCAATGCGTTATTCGAGCTTAAACATGATTAATTTAGAAATCATTATTATTAAGGATGTAATGATTTTATTTTTGTATATTTTTACATGGTTCATAAGCATATATTTACTATCTGTTTTACACAGCTAACAACGTTATTTAAGTAATTTTTCAATGGCATTTGTACAAAAATTTTACTGTGCCAAGTACATTTTATAAATTGGTCGACTATTACTCGTAAACTTGTAAAGCCTGTCATGATTTCATTTTTGTACATTTTTACATGGTTCGTAAGCATTATATTTACTTTGTTTTACACAGCTATCAACTTTATTTAAGTAATTTTTCAATGGCATTTGTACAAAATTTTTACTGTTCCAAGTACATTTTATAAGTTGGTCGACTATTACTCGTAAACTTGTAAAGCCGTGTTATCCGTGATAATTTTCCTTTTAATTTCGTTATATTTACTACTGTCGTGAATTTTTTCACACAGCCATTTTTTCACTCTAACATAAATTTACAACATAAAGCTTAATTTTACGCAAACGAAACTCTGAATCGAAATAGTACATTATGATACAAGGGTGGAAAGTAGGTTATTGCAAACGAGCTGTCATTAACAAGCCCGAGCCGAAGGCGAGGGTTTTTAATGACACGAGTTTGCAATAATCTACACACCCGTGTATCACACGACATTTTTCAATACAGTTGTGGGAAATAGTAAAACAAATCAAAGAATAAGATTTGTTTATTCACAAAAAAAAAAAAATATCTCGCGTTTTTGCAACTGGACATATTTTTTTTACAACGAAAACAGCCTACACAGCCTTTTCAATTTTTGACAAATGTTGATGTGAAAATAATTAAATTGAAACTGGTAATTAAATATATTAAACAACAATTTAAAAGACTTTTGAGAATTCAATGCTAAAACGTACGGAATCATTCATTTTTCCTCGTATAAAAGCTATTCCATTTTAGTCTATGTATGAAAACTCTTTGCTACTAAACTTTTTTAAATTGACTTATAACTAATGGCGCGTTTTTGCAACTGGACATTTTTTACAAAGAAAACAACCTATACAGCCTATTCGATTTTAGACAAATGTTGATGTGAAAATAATTAAATTGAAACTGGTAATTAAATATATTAAACAACCATTTAAAAGACTTTTGAGAATTCAATGCTAAAACGTACGGAATCATTCATTTTTCCTCGTATAAAATCTATCCCATTTTATTCTATTTATGAAAACTCTTTGCTACTTAACTTTTTAAATTGACTTGTAAATTTAAAACTAAACTGCAAAACTAATGATCGAGCTCGTAAACAAAAGTCACGACCGCGTAACAGAAAGATGCCTATGCATAAGATTTAATTTTCGAATCATAATTATAGCCTCTGAAATTACGCCATGTTTAACAACTGTATTGAAAAATAGTTTTAACAAACCCATAATATTTCTGAATGGCCTATCCAACGATACCCCACACTATGGGAGAGATGAGAAAAATAAAATACTTCCTCACTTTACGTCTATGGGAGGTACCCGAAAGAAAATATTTTTCATGATTTTATGTTACCACTTTGTCGGAATTATTAATATGTACATACATGCCAAATTATAGCTTTCTAGTACTTAGATTTTCTGAGCTAAGCTGCGGACGGACAGACGGACAGAGCGAAACTATAAGGGTTCCTTGTTAACTTAGAACCCTAAAAACTGCAGCTGAACAAAGAGCTCTGCCAAGTGTCGAAGCATCGACAGATTCTGTGCGTCTTGTATCCAAAGAATTGTTTTTTTTTATCTTTTCTCCTCACTTGGTATTTCTCCTGTATCGTGGGTGCAAACATATAAACTCACATACACAAACACAGCCGGAACAACTTTCTGTAGGTCATACAAATATTTGTTCCGTGCGGGAATTAACCCGCCGCGCAACGCAGCAGTCAATCGCTCAACCACTGCGCCCAATATTACCAACAAAAAGACTTATCAACCAAAAAAATTACGGATTAAAAAAAAAAAACCTACTTACAAAGCGAAAAATCTTTCTTTTACGAAGTCGGAGTCTTTGGTACCTACCTATATTATTTTCCTTTTTTTTGACACCGACTTTTGAAAAGAAAGTTATTTTGCGCTTTGTAAGTACCTAGTGTTTTTTTTGGAAGCCAGTTTTTTATATCTTTTACGGTTCAAGCGTTGGGTTTTAGGTTGTGGAATGCTTTGCCCATCCATCAAATCCATCCAAAGATTGTCTTGAAAAGATCGCTTTTAGCGATAAGGCCGCCCATTGTGTCACTCAGTGTAATGTTTTCTTCGTCTATACTTTCTGTAACTTATCATCATCTGCCTAGCCTTTTTCCCAATTATTGTTGATGGGGTCGGCTTCCAGTCTTACGGGATTCGGCTGAGTATCAGTGTTTTACATGGAGCGACTGCCTATCTGACCTCCACAACCCAGTAACTGGGTTACACGATACCCCTTACTTTCTGTAACTTATAGTTATATGGTATATATAATAAAGAGTATTCTATTCTATTTTTTTCCTCTTTTTAATTTTGGTACCTTAAATTACTATGAAAAGCATTGGGAAATTATAAGTCTAGCCACAAAATTATTTATTGGACACGTGATTAAACTTCTAATTTTATAACTAAGCAACGGGAAAATGACATAGCCTCTAATAAACTAATTCGTCTTTTTTGCAACGCCAACTAAATATTCTACAGAAAGCGTCAAGTAAAGATCATCAATTATTGTGACTTGTCCTTCTTATTTATACATTGCCACGTAATTTACTAACTCGGCCACGGATTTTACATCTTGTCACCATTTTACGTTTTACAGCTTCAACGCAATATCCTCAAAAAAATATAATTCAAGCTTCTACAGAAAGCATCATTTATTATAACTTAGCATGTAAAACAATACATCATATTCTTTTATCGTGAAAATAGCCACTGAATGATTTGGCGCGAGTACGCGAGACGACAGCGGCCGGCCATTTGCACCAATCAGAGAGCGCCATTCGATTCATGTGACGACGAGTTGAGTTGATCAAGTAAGTCCAAGAGCGAGCGTAGCGAGCTCGGGAGCTTAGGGCACCCCGACACGGTCAGGTTAGGTTCGAAGGGGATGACGGGAGCTGAAGTGAGCGAGCTAAGCGAGCGAACTCAGCTCCCGTCATCTCCTTCGTGTTAGGTTACTTTAAACCCTGCATACAGAAATAGCTCCGGCTCCGTCGACTCTGTCGCATAAATACTAATCCAACTTGCACCTATTCTATATTAAAACCAATAAATAAAAAAATTATTTGTGTATATTTATTAAATTGAGTTATTAAAATAACATTTACTAGCTAAAATTTGCTAAATTTTTAGCAAATTTTTTACGATCAATTTATATGGGATGAGTTACATTTTAAACGTACTGAGTTAAAAAATTAGAAGCTAAATAAATATATTTTTTGATGTCATTTAATAGTATTTTAGAAATTTACTGTTAGAAAGCATGTTAAAAATTTAGATGCTAAAAAATAACCAACATGCTGAGTTGTATTTAGAGTGGTTTACATAGAAGATAACTAGTGGCTAACATAGTATTATTTAGATGCTCGTTAATTGTGGCTGACTTAGTAATTTAGAAGGCAACATACATTTTTGGGGGCGAATAATGATATTAAAAAGAAGTCTGTTTAATTAGCACCCAAAAGCATTTATAGTCAAAGTTCATCTCAAGATAATTTCAATAAAACCAAACACGACTAAGATTCATTGTATTTTGGAGTTCCAGTGCCTACCTTTCCGGCATCATCATCAGATCAGTTTGATGGTACCATTTTGATCAGTATAATTTATTTATAAGTATAATTATTCTTCATCATAGTCGGTTAATTATTCGAGATATCTTGTACCCGTGACATACTTATCATTAACGAGTTTAAGTGGCCATCTGCGGTCTTCTTCACTAGTTCAACTTCACAAAATAGTACATTCTGAGTGTAAATGATTACATTGTTGATTAAAATATCATAATTTTAGGAGTTCCCTCGATTTCCATGGGATCCTATCATCACATTCTGATTCGGTGACAATAAGACCACCTTGGGAGTATACACTTTCAAACACAAAAATAATTTTCAAAATCGGTCCACAATTGGTGGAGTAATCGCGTAACAAACATTAAAAAAAAAACATACAATCGAATTGAGAACTTGCTCCTCTTTGAAATAGGTTGAAAATAATAAAAAGAACTATAATCATAAAACTCAGACCGAATTAAGGTCTCTTAGTTTATTCAGAATGCTTTATAGATTTATTTCATCAGAAAATATGCATGGTAGAGCAAAGTAGATAGTCTAAGGTTTTAATAGCGGCCGCCAATTAAAAATGTAATCAATTTTGATAATTGGCTGGTGTGGCTCTAGAATCAATATAAATAAATACAAAAGATTAAACTTGTTCGACTCTCACATGAAATGGGTTCTGTACAATTTATTTAAAATGATAGCTTGCAGGTATCAAAGGCGTTAAACGATCAATTAAGCCTAGCCTAGCCGCACATGGGCCTCGACTACAGCTATAGGTTAATTCAAACTTATTGGCGGCTGTGTGGTGAAGTGTGCTTTTTGCTGCGCACGCTGTCACATAAATTTGCTACAGGGTAGCCACCTCCTCGAGCTCCGATCCACCGTTAAGTTTGACTCTACAAAACGCCGCAAACGCGCTACTGACTACACTTTATCTGAACACGGTTGTCGCCAGAAGTCGCACTCCAGGACTCGCCACACGCCACGAGGAATCAATTCTCGTTCGGTCCGACATTAAATAAAACTGTGGGACTCCATTATGATGCTGCAAGCAATGGTAGAAGTAGCGGCCGTTGACCGTTTTTAGGGTTCCGTACCCAAAGGGTAAAAACGGGACCCTATTACTAAGACTCCACGATACGTCTGTCTGTCTGTCTGTCCGTCTGTCACCAGGCTGTACCTCATGAACCGTGATAGCTAGACAGTTGAAATTTTCACAGATGATGTATTTCGGTTGCCGCTATAACAACAAATAGTAAAAACAGAATAATATATATATTTAAGTGGGTCTCCCATACAACCACGGAACAGAAAAAACAGTAGAAGTGCAATGATGATCTTGAAGTTATAAAGGAAACTGTATTCTTAGGGATTACTATCGATTCAAAATTGCAGTGGGGCGCGCACATTAGAACTCTTTCGGGTCGGTTAAGTTCAGCTGCATATGCAGTAAGGAAAATAAGGCAGTTAACCGATGTAGCCACAGCAAGGTTAGTATACTATGCTTATTTCCACAGTATTATGTCTTATGGCATTCTGCTGTGGGGATCAGCAGCAGACGTTGACTCAATTTTCATCTTACAAAAGAGGGCAGTCCGCGCAATCTATAAAATGAGTCCACGAGAGTCCCTCAGAGAAAAATTTAAAGAGATCGATATACTGACTCTACCTTCTCTTTATATATTGGAATGTATTTTGTATGTCCGCAAAAATCGAGGGCTTTTCAAAACTAGAAGCGATTTCCATAATTTAAATACACGCAGTAAGCATGAAGTTGTAATACCCAAATTCAGATTAACGAAATCTAGCAAGTCTTTTCTTATAAACAGTATACGCTTTTATAACAAGTTGCCAAAGCCAGTTATAGAATTGACCGATGGAAAGTTCAAAAACTACATCAAACGTGTCCTTATTAAAAAAGCATATTACAAAATCAAGGACTACGTTGAAGATAAAAATTTTAGCTCCTTCTGCGCATGCGGCTTCCCTGGTAACTCATAAACGGCACAAATATGTGGATGTCTCTAACTATTCTCAATCTCATTTTTACTTTTTTTCTTTCTTTTAATTAGACTTTTTACAATGATTTCAATAATCTTTATAGCCCTTTGCTATGAATAGTTACAGCACTGATAACAACATTTGTGCCACATGTTAAATTTAGTCTTGTTATATATTTTTATTTATTTTTTCCTTTGTATAGATTCTTTTACTGATTGTTTTGTGAATGTGTGAACATTGTAGGCCTTCTAGATTTCTAGACGCTTGTTAACATTTGTTAACTATCTCATTTATACAATTTTTTTTTAGTTTCTTACGACTTATTATCGGGCCTACGTTGTCCCCCCATATCTAAGCACTAATACTGTAACGTGGAAATATTGTAAAAACAAACCAATTTTTTTAAAAGAGTAACCGTGGAGTTTCTTGCCGGTTCTTCTCCACAGGAAACGACTAACCCGAACCGTGCACCTTTTGTCGACGTTTTATAAGTGCCCATGTAGGCCTATATGAAATAAAAAACATTTGATTTGATTTGATTGATTTGATTTGATTTAATGCAGAAAAAATATTATGGGAACCCATCATACAACAAACGTGATCTTTTTGCCATTTTTTGCGATAATGGTACGGAACCTTTCGTGCGCGAGTCCGACTAGCACTTGGCCGGTTTTTTTTCGACAGAGCACTGGCTGTCCACGTATATACCACGGCCATGTCACGGCCTCGCGCGTTGTTCCGTTCCGTCCGGGATTAAAAAACGTTACTTATATAGCGGCCTTTAAGTTAACCCCGCAGTGGAAAAATATTGGCCATCTTTTTTCATCTTCTAAAGGTCCGGGACAGCAGGATTTTCCTTGTTAGTGCAGGTGTCAGTATGATTTTTCGGTAGGTCCGTAAAAAACATAAGTAACTATAACACTCACATCTTTGTGTCTCTGAAATTTACTGCAAGCCCTGCGCAGTAGTGATTTTTGTGTTAATGTGAATTGAAGATGAAGATAGCATTGTATAACTGCCTCTTTTACTCGCTTACGTTTGTCGCATCGTCCTTTCTCGCTTACTCGATGTCAGTTTCTTGCGCAATGGTTCCTGGAGCCAACTTCAGAGACACAAAGATCCGCTGTGACTACTATACTTAGCCCTTAGATAAAGTACCTATAGATTAAGCCTTAAAATGAGCTTGACTGATAGAGCGAGATGGCTAATTGGCAGCTCCATGTAAATGATAAGGACAAAAGATTATTTATTGTCTTTGTCACCATGGCCGGTTACTGTTGTTTGTCAAACTCTAATATGCAGGTTTGACAAACAAACTCGGTTTTGTTTGATTTTCTGTGATTTCTTGGTATTATGTGTTAATTGAGACAAGGAATTTGGGTTATTTATAGATAATAAGTGTCAGTGCGATGGTGGGTTGTAGTGTTCTTGTTCTTGTTGTAACACCAGGGGGATGACCATAAGCTCTTAGAGTAAGGTTATTTTGAGTGTGTGTAAGGGACAGATGTATACGACTTGTATACATCTGTCACTTACTCGATCTCAAAATAACCTTACTCTAGAGCTTATGGTCACCCCCCAGAACTAACTATTGTTGTCTCATGCGCGGCCACGCCAGGGCTTCATCTATAGGTACTTTATCTAAGACTCAGCCCATTTTTCATCCGACATGCGATAGACTTGTCTGACCCAATCCCACTTAAACTTACCGGCTTTGGGTAAGTTTACGTCCATGACATTGGTAAGCGTTGTTTTTATGCGTCTTTTACTTTACATAATCTTAATAAATATGTAACCACAAGAACCAGTTCGTCGAGAAACTCGATGTATTGTTGAAACTCTTTAATAAATTTAGTTTTATTACATGACATAACAGACTCGCCTTAATATTGACATTGAACTCGAAAATCCGGTTGATTTTGTTTACAAAATCTACATAATTATTATTTTCCTTCATAAAAACTTTATTTGCGCGAGCCATGGCGCATACCATAAATTGGTAGGTTTCGGTAAATAAATGATTTCTATTTCTAGGTTTTTTTATTTAGCAGGCTGACATGCTAATTTATATTTAAATATCTTATGTCCTAACCGCAAGACAAAACAATGTTCGATTAAGGTTTTATTTGTTTTTTATTTATTTATCATATTTGGTCAAGTACCTGGGTGTTAAGGACCAATGATCAGGGGGTGACCATAAGGTCTTAGAGCAAGGTTATTTCCAACTATATTCATAAGTTTCAAAGCCACATAAAATCTAACGTAGTAAATATTCTAGTTACCTAGTACCGATATTACAAGTAAGTAGGTACTCATAGGTAGTCATAGTATGACTGACTCGCGCACGAAGGGTTCCGTGCCATTATCGCAAAAAAGGCAACAAAAAAAGTTTGTTGTATGGGAGTCCCATTTAATTATTTATTTTATTCTGTTTTTAGTATTTATTGTTATAGCGGCAACAGAAATACATCATCTGTGAAAATTTCAACTGTCAAGCTATCACGGTTTATGAGATACAGCCTGGTGACAGACAGACAGACAGACGGACCGCGGCGTCTTAGTAATAGGGTCCCGTTTTTACCCTTTGGGTACGGAACCCTAAAAATAAACTGGTTCATGTCCGTCAGTGTAATTTCTTATTTCTCGCATTAATTTTACATATTATGTTTTATAATAGCAAAATAAAAAATACTCGGTACTTAATCATTACTAATTTATTTTTATAGTCCTTGGTAAAAAATGTCAACAGTTTCCTGACCCCACTTAACTACTTGCCTACACCTGGCGGGCGAGCTTGGCATACTGTGACAGGCTTCAGTCACACTTTTTTATGGGTTATTGGACGATTCGCCCGAATCGGACGAATCGACCACTATTAAAAATATTCATTTTTCTGTGTCGATTCGCCCGAAGTTAATGTTAGAGATCAAAAAATAAAATGCGGGCGAATTGTTCAATAACCCCTTTTTACCCGACTGCCGAAGGAGGGTAATGTGTTTATCAGTCTATGTATGTATGTATGTATGTATGTATGTATGTATGTAAGTATGTATGTATGTATGTATGTATGTATGTAAGTATGTATGTATGTTTGTTCCTATGTGGCGTTTCAGAGACCAAACGCGTTGGCCGATTTTGATGATTCTTACGTCAATCGATTCGTCTGAATCCTGCGAGTGTCACTGGCTATATTAAAATGGTAAGATAGAAAAATGGCGGATTTTGGGCGCCATATTGTGGGGGCCCAAATTTTTTTTCTCGTCCTATCCCATCGTGTGGGGTATCAAAATAAAGGGTTTTACAAGGCAATTTCAAAAATATATAACACTTATATATTTCTATGTACCAAATTCGAAAAAAAGTAACTAAAAAGTTATAAATAAAAAAAGTTAATTAAAAAAATCAAAAAACCCGACTGCTTAAGAAGCGAACTAAAAAGACGTAAACAAGAAGAAAATCATGCTGTGCAGTCGGAGGATACATCTGGTTTTGGTCAGCCAGCTCGCGAATATGTATCCTCCGACTGCACAGCATGATTTTCTTCTTGTTTACGTCTTTTTAGTTCGCTTCTTAAGCAGTCGGGTTTTTTGATTTTTTTAATTAACTTTTTTTTTATTACAGTATGAGAGCAAAAACAGAGGCCCTGCTCGCCCGGCTGGTATAGAATATCACTTGTGTAGAACCCAAGAACAAAGCCTAGAGCCTAACTAGGCATACATAGGTTGTTTAGGTAGATAGGTAACTCAATAGGATAAGTCCGATAGGTGAACCTTTTGACTCGTTTTGAACCCAAAGGTCCGACAATGCATTTACATTAATAATGAGTACAATGTAAACAAAACAAAAATAGTAAGTATGTAGGTATCGTAGGATGGCGAACCGTCATATCTACCGACCACCATTGGAATAAGAAGTAAGTTTTTGTATGTATGTACGAATATGACTACAAAATATCTGGGTAGGTATTTTGTAGTCATACCGGTACATAATTCACACATCATCACATCATCAGCCTATCAATGTTCCCACTGCTGGGACATAGGCCTCCTCTCTGTGAGGGAATGGGCCGTAATCCACCACGCGGGCCCAGTGCGGGTTGGTGGATGTCACATGTCTTCGAATTTTTGGTTCTAGGATATGCCGGTTTCCTCACGATGTTTTCCTTCACCGTTTTGAGAGCAGTGGTGATGCAATAATTTACACAAAGTAAAGCGCCTACCTGGGCTCGAACCACAGATCATAGAAACTGTTGTTTCTATGATCTGTGGCTCGAACCCACGGTCTACAACTAGTAAGTCGCGGCCGATACCACTGGGCCACCACTGCTCTATAATTCACATTAGGTACGAAATAACCAGGACAAGTCTGGGCCCAGCTCCATTAGGCACGCTGACGCAAATACTACCTTTCAAGACACCGGTACTTGAGCATTTTTTGCGTCGGATCTGCTATGGTACTCGTACTTGTTATGGCCATCGGTATCATGAATCATGATGATTGGATCAAAAACACTTCTATCGTAATTCGAAAAAATATACCTGTTTACAGAATATTTTCAAATATTTTCCTTAACCTGGCATTACCAGCAAGAATTAACATAAATAACAAATGAGTTTTTAAATTTTAATAAAGTTTTGAGGTTGTCGTTCTGTAGGTTTCTAAAAAATATCTATTTAATAAATCTTGAAAAGCTGGTTTAATCCAACATAAATTGCCTTCGTTCCAACATCCAATTAAATAAAAAAACTAAAACTTGAATGTTTATGATCATATTGCATGTTAGGATCGGTCATTGACTTAGCTCTCACTTTCCTAAAAGGCGACCTTGACCAGGGCCATTGCATTTAGAGGCCTAGAGTGGGAGAAAGCCCTTCTAGTTACATAACTTTCCGTGCCCTTCAAAAAAGGTCAGTGCAGTGCATTTCTTTGAGTGGTGCAGTTACAAGCTTTTGTCAGAATTAGAAAGACATGATGGCTACGTTCGTAAGTAATTTTTGAATATTTTGACCTACGAAATTCAAATTAGTGCCACGTAAATAATGTGGTTTATTGATTGGCATCTAATTGGCTGATTTATTTGTTATTTAACCGACTTTTCAAAAAGGAGGAGGTTCTATCTTCAACTAGACTACTAAAAGGCGTTTTTTGTGTATGTTCACCGATTTCTCCGTCAAATGTGGACCGATTTCGAAAATTCTGTTTTGTTTGAAAGAGTTTTACCAATTAAATTTGGTGTAGATCTGATGAAGAACTTCGGAGCTATACAACATAACTCTTCAATAAATTATGGCATATCTCTCGGGATTGCTGCAATCGCATGTATATTTATTGATTATTACATAACATCACGCCAGTGCGCACTAAAGGGGTATGCAGATGTGTACAGTTCACCTTGGTAAACTCTCATTTCACCGGTTATGTTCAAGTTTCATGATATTCGGGTAGGTAATATATTCTGGCATTATAGGTACTTTACTATAGAACTCGCCTATTAGGTACCACAACTAAAAAGTGAAAATAAAAAACATTTTTACATTAAAATACAACCGCCTTCCAATTCGGTGTAAAAACGAAAAAAATAAAACAGGAATACCGACTTCCTAAAAAGAAGTTATTTTTCACTTTGTAGTGTTTTTATTTGGTAGTCGGTTGTATTTTTTGGAAAAAAGTTTTTTAGAGTGAATTTCGTAAAATTTTTGCAACACTGATAATTTGGGATATCTATCTAGGATTTTAATCTGAAAACATTTTCTATACTCAAGGTCTCTAGTTCTCTACCTGTTAAGTATTCGTTTAAACCCTTACCTACCTATTTTTATAGTAGGTAATAATTTTACCTTCGTATATTGTAAGATAAGTGTTTTGTAAACATAATAATAAAATATTGAAGTCAATGGTATGGTCTTGAAGTGTAATTGCGATAAAATCATTTTATAAGACACGTGTAAGCATCTATTATATACGAGTAATTCTTCCTCAATTACAAAGATATCTAATAATAGTTGAATGCACACGTCAGTAACTATTTAATTAATCACTGTCGCTCTTAAGGCGCCCTTAATTGGTATTTACGCTGTCGTTTTATTTTTTCCTTAATTTTTTTTCGTTGAATGTGATTTTTCCGAACTTTAATTTTTCCTTTGTTTTTTGTCGCATAATCCCTCCGAAATTAATGACCAAAATTTTTAATTTTTGGACTTACTCTCTAGTAATTACAATGGTATCCCACTTATTCTCTAATTACATTTACATGTTAGTTTATTGTGAAGGATGCTGTTTATTTTTCATTTTCAGAGAAAAGAACCCTTTTTTAAATGAATAAACTCAGGGTTATGATTGAGGGGGAGATTGCCCAAACACATGTCTCTTATGAGGTATCGTGTACCTGATTTTAATATTATCCTAAAAGATTCATCAGATTATTTTTTTTGTGTTCATGACATTTTTACCCAATTTATTTCCATACGTCTCCTTTACGTTTAGCTACTTCACTTTGAAATTTGTATGCACCTTATTGCATTGTGATAAGGATTAATATCTACAACAGAAAATGAATTATATCTTAAGAACCTGGGTGAATAAATTACAAATGATTTCTAATAATGAATTCAACATGTTTTTTCTACTATATACAAAAAAAAATCTTCAGGACACAAAAGTTTTTCAAAGTTGCCTTACAAATTGGAAAATCTCCTTTCGGCCAAAATTCTTCTGATTTGCTCCTCACGTTACGTTACCTTGCGCCTTAACTGGTTATTAACTCTTCTCAGTTGAACGTAGTTTATATAAAATTAATGCATAAAACGATATGAATCATCCTAAATTACCTACCAACCGCCTTTGAGTAAAGCCAGGTTATCGAACTAGATAACTTGGCACACTTGCGATTGCTGTCACGAGGTTAAAATGTCATACCTAGGTACATAATGGGCCCGTGTTAGCTCGGAGTTAGTAAGATAACCCAGGGTACGGCTACGGGTTGCGTAAACGGACCTAAGTCTCCGACCAGCTATTCTTCGGCTTAAGGTTACACTAGTCGATCATTCTTCCATACAAACGTAGTCTGGCGATTACTCCACTGTTTGACGATGTTAAGTATCAATTTGTCTCATCATTATCTAGCCCTGTATGGAAACAAAGAAGTAAAAAAATCTATTTAAAGTTGTGAGCGTCGAAAGTTCCATATTTCAACACTAATATTAACGCATCTTTGGGCGGAAATAAATACCTTAAGAAGAAGAAAAATTGCAAAACGACCTCCATACCGGGATAGATTAGTAGTTCAACAATGCGAATAATTTTATTTTGAAAATATAAATTTCGTCGTTTTTTCATGATATCTAGACACCCAAAGGTCTGTTTATTAAATTTTTCGTCCTAAATCATCATCCATTTCGCTACATACTTGCAAAAGTGCTAATTCGTACGCGAACTAGCTTCTTACTGCTCATCACAGCATCTATCTCTTTCGCACGTGTTGTCGGATGGGATAGCATGCATTTTAACCCTGCGCACAAAATAGTTCGTGCTGTCGACCTTACGGACACGGGCAACCTTAAGGACAGCTTAAGTTTCCCGTGATCAATATTGTACTGAAATAGGTTCTACGGGTTTAAAAGCTAAGTGCAGTGCCCTATTAAGGTTTGACTTCTACAGCAACCCATCATTCGGTAACACAGAGAGTTCATACCTCTAAAAACGTTTAACATCAAAATTCATTAGTTTCAGATCGCATCACTATGCTGCCTCTACATCTTGTCGGCGGAGAGTACAGTCCTGGACCCTTCCCTGTACCTGTCGCCGAGCCCACCTCTAACAGACACGAGGGACAGTATTCCTGCGGCTGACCTATGGAGCATGCCTGTAGACAGCAGAGTGGCTCGCGAGGCAGGGGATGTCGTCCCTCAAGTGATTGGAGAAAGTAAGCGCATGCCTTTATAACCACGGCACAAATGCCATCAGCATCAGAATGAAACTGTAGTGCTACAGCAGGCTACAAGGATTTTTTCACGTTTGAGTGAAGTTATTGTTTAATTAAAAAGCGAACTTAAAAGACGTAAACAAGAAGAAAATCATGTTGTGCAGTCGGAGGATACATGTCATATTCGCGTGCTGGCTGACCTAAACCTGAAAAAAAAAAATCCTTCCCAAAATGGCGCCCAAAATCCGCCATTTTTTTCTATTCCAATTTTAATGTAGCCAGTGACACTTGCAGGATTAAGACAATTCGAATGACGTAAGAATCATCAAAATCGGCCAATGCGTTTGGTCTCTAGAACGCCACATAGGAACAAACATACATACATACGGGCGCACGGTTGGCGCAGTGGTTGAGCGATTGACAACTGCGCTGTGTATCGCGGGTTCGATTCCCGCACGGAACAAATATTTATATAACCTACAGGCTACAGATGGCTTCGGCTCTGGGTGTTGTGTATGTGAGTTTAAATTTTTGTAAACGCACCCACGATACAGAAAGAAATTCCTAGTATGGAGCAAAATTACATTTAACAAAAAAAAAAATACATACATACATACATAGACTCGACATTACCCTCCTTCGGCAGTCGGGTAAAAAAAGGAACACAACCACGAAGAGATCCTTGTGGGTAGTCCTGTAGGGCTTGTGGCGGTTTATCTACTACTTTTTTTTATTTATTTTTTTATTTTGAAAAGGATCTCCAATGATGACAGATACATATTTATTATTTAGTATTTCAATGCTTTGGGTACCTAAATCTTAAAAACACATCAATTAAATAAAAAGGTCGAATCAACAACAAAAAGTTTGAGGAAAAACATCAACCATTGGTAGTAGGTACACTAGGTAGGTATTTGTTGGACAAGTTTGTGTTCAAAGAGGGGAATCCAAATCGTTTAGGTACCTAACTCATAAAAATTACACACAAAAACGTGTCCAACATCAATATTACTTAATAGATTTACTTGATTTTACCTGTTTGTTGTTTTTTTCGAATTGCGCAACTCAATAATCTCAAATTCTCAACATCAGAAATGATTTTACGACGTCGGGTCTACAAGTACCTACTAATAGGCACCTAACTAGATATTATAACTCTTTTAAGATTCTGTATATAATAATTCAGCCTTAAGATGTAGGTAGCAATTAGGTTTTTTATCGAGATATAGATATCGCACGTATACCTAGAACATTAATCTACCAAAGATAAATGCGTAAAACAAACAAGCCAAACATATGGGCCGCTCTGAAGTTGGCTTTCCGATGCGCAAGGCGTGGATTGGTGCTGTTTTTATCCAACTGCCAAAGTAGGGAAATGTGTTTATCAGTCTATTTAGGTATGTCTGTTCCTATGTGGAGTTCTAGAGACCAAACTCGTTGGCCGATTTTGATGATTCATACGTCAATCGATTCATCTTTACCCTGCGTGTGTCACTGGCTGTATAAACTGCTGTATAAATTTGAAAATAGAAAAAGGCGGCTTTTGGGCGCCATATTGTGGGGGCACAATATTTTTTTCTTCCAAACCCATCGTGTGGGGTATCAAAATAAAGGGTTTTAAAAGGTGATTTAAAAAATATATAACACTTACCTATATTTTTAAATGAACTTAATTGTATCCAACTTCAGGGCGGCCAAGAAGGTTGTCGAGAATTATGCTTAGCTACAATTTTACGATATCAAAAAAAAATATTTTTAAGTATAGCAGTCTATGGCACTCAACGATAGTGAACTTTTATCTCAGAAAGACCTTTCGAAATCAGATCAGTATCTCCTTCCACAGATTACCTTTTACAAACGTAGGTATCAAGTATCAATGTAAACATTTCTCTCTACCAGATTCTAATACATAATCAAATTAAACCAATTTTGTATTCCTCCCCAGAACCAGCAACAAAAAGGAAACCACAGCCAATGGAAAAGGCGAAATTCTTTTGGCCCTCCCTTCGATCATCGACCTATAGAGTCGGCACAGGCAATGTCCAAGTTCCTTTGACATTCAGCCTATCCGGCTTATACGGGAAATATTCTCCTGGGTCTATGGGGACATCAGGAGTTATTGGCAGCACTTATGGGACGGTGTCAGAGATCGGAGGTACTGTCGTCTCGAGCCTGGCTGGAACCGGTTATGGGAAATATCGGACCTATTCTGGATTGAGGATCTACGGTGGGGAGAATGGGCCAGCGTGGAGCGGCTGGGGCAATGGCAAGTGGGGTCATTATGGTAAAGGATAAGCTCAATTATTGGATATGAAACTGTCAAATAAATATTATTTATTAATGTCTTATGTTATTTTATTCATGTTAGTTCCCGTACATCCCACAAGTTACCTTCATAATATTTATTGTGGAGGTAACTTATGTGGGATTTATTTACTAAACAGTATTTACTAAACAGGTATATTATGTATCTATATACCTAAGTAAGTACTTTATATCATTCACGAAGGGCAGATGATGTCAAATAAAAACCGGCCAAGTGCGAGTCGGACTCGCGCACGAAGGGTTCCGTACCATTATCGCAAAAAACAGCAAAAATATCATGTTTTTTGTATGGGAGCCCCACTTAAATATTCATTATATTCTGTTTTTAGTATTTGTTGTTATAGCGGCAACAGAAATACATCATCTGTGAAAATTTCAATTGTCTAGCTATCACGGTTCATGAGATACAGCCTGATGACAGACAGACAGACAGACAGACGGACCGCGGAGTCTCAGTAATAGGGTCCCGTTTTTACTCTTTGGTTACGGAACCCTAAAAACCACTTCTTTGTCTCTTTAATGCAAACAGGGAAAACCATCTGCGTGTCTACCATACCTTCTAATAATAATACCTTACAATAAAATTTTGTTAGCATTATTTTTACCCAAGCTATGTCTGCTTAGTTATAATAAAATTGTAGGTACCTACATAACATGCATGATGAATTGATGAGGCAGGCAAGGCATTGTGTATTCTGGAAATCGTAGGTAATTGCATATGTCCGCATTGTTATCAATGACCAAATTGTTGCAATGAAAAGAGTTCACAGGAATATCACAGCTGCTGACAGGCACTTGTCAACTATAATGATCGAGTTTCCTGTACAAATCCAATGTATATATGCACGGTTGCGATGAAAGCCTTTAGTCTGTACAATGGTGGGTGTGGTGGTACCGGTAGTACTCCTCACGCTCCTGCCAGCCTGGGTGGCGAGCTCCGGAGAAGGAAACATCAAGATACTAGAAGATGAAGTAGCCGTGGCTTTGAAAGCATGCTCTTACCCAGACGCTGTTGTGTCTAAAGAAACAACAAGCAAGGAACGGAAGCGTCGTTCCGAAGACTACGATGGATCTCCTCGAATTGATAACAACATGAAGGAAGGGAACCGATTCAGCCATGAGAGAAGGAACACAACCGACAGTGGTGACCAGATCATGGTTATGAACGCTACGGACTATGATTACGAAGGCTTTGGCTCCGGAAACATGGGCGAAAAGCTGTTGAAATCAATCCCACGTCCTGCATCCCCTAATAACAACGTGAACAATAATAATACAAGTCGGACGAAAAGAAGCGAACCGCTTTTGAACAAACCAGATTCGGATCAGGTAAAATACAATTATGTCATTGAATTTTAAATAGGACACAAAAAACCTGTTGCGCTGCCAAGCGCTACAGGTTTCCAAATGATCGTCTTAGCACTTGAATACCTACATCAGCTTTAATTAATGGAGTAAATCCCCGAGTGAGGAGAGTGAGGTTTTCAAATACAAAAACATAAGCCACTCGCTATTAAGTATGACACAACCTAAAAAATCTGGCCTCTCCTCAAAAATCTGGTAATTCGAGTCAGTCTCTCTCTCTGAAGAGTGAGACTGACTCGAATTACGTTTCCGTTATATAATAGTTTCGATAAAAACTACAGTAAGCAGAATTAAAGTAATTGAATTATAGAAGTTCATAAATTTTAGACAAATTAGATCTACTACTCTACTAATTAAATGGTAGGTCAGCAGCCTAAGTGAATTTGGAAAAGCAAAGGGTTTGACCGTCATCAATCGACAAATCACTTAGACGGAAATCCACATCGTTCGTCTCGCATGTGATTGGTCGATTGAGGCGATTATACTCTTTGCCTTGCCGAATTCACTTGCGCAATTAGGCTGCAGGTACCTAAGTCAGATAGTAGAACAAACTTTGTTCTCGCGTATATCGGTCTACAACACGGTCGATACTCTAGTAGCAAATATACTTTTCACAGCTTTATTTCGTTGCGGGATCCAAGACAGTTAAATGCATTCTCCGGGACTTCGTCGAGCTTCATTGCCTCGGCGCTTTTCTGGTGGTCGCCATTGTTGATTCTGGCTTTCAGGAGTTGCAATGGTTTGGGAATAGTGCGGTGGGATTGTCCCAATTAAAAAAAATACTTTTCACAGCTCCAAGGGATCGTAAACCTATTTATGTAATTGATAGATATTCATTTCAATTTGTTCATATTTATTCTGTGATTTGATACCTAGATGCATCGTGAGATACTTGAGAAAAAGGATCTCGATACGAAGTGATCGTTTTCGGCACAGTAAAATACGGGATCCTTTTTCCTTTTAAAGTAGGTACTAAAAGCTTAAAAATTATACCTAACCATCAACGTTTTTCTACAAATTCGTTCTTGTCATACCTATTCAGTATTCTGCATACATTTTGCGGTTTAATAATCATCTGCACATCTTCACAAAAAAACAAAGCCAATTAAATTAAATGAATAAATAAAATGTTTGCAGTGCCTCAGCCAGTGTGTGTTCGCCAATTTACAAGTGGTGAGTACAATATGTCATTAGTGTCATGTTTATGTAGGTACACAATTACACTTAAGTAACTAACGAGTCACCTGTATGTATTAGGTTGACACCCGGGGAATACCACGCGAGGCTGAGCTGTGGAACAAAGTGCAGTCCTCTGTGACATCCCAGCAATCTCGATCATCACTGCACGATCAGATACGAGCATGCTTTCAGGAGCTACAGTCAGGTACCTATTCATATGTTTTTATGAGCTAGACTACTTTTTAGGGTTCCGTACCCAAAGGGTAAAAACGAGACCCTATTTTTAAGATTCCGCGGTCCGTCTGTCTGTCTGTCTTTCCGTTTGTCACCAGGCTGTATCTCATGAACCGTGATAGCTAGACAGATGAAATTTTCACATTATGATGTATTTCTATTGCCGCTATAACAATAAATACTAAAAATAGAATAAAATAAATATTTAAGTGGGGCTCCCATACAACTAACGTGATTTTTTGCCGTTTTTGCGATAATGGATAAAGGGTTCCCCCCTTCGTGCGCGAGTCCGACTCGCACTTGGCCGGTTTTTTAAAAGATTGGCCTGCGATCACAGTAGGTCGGAAGGAGGAAAGGGAGGCCTGCGATGAGAAATACCTGCAAGCTTGTAAAAAATTATAAAACTTGTAGGGTTCCGTACCAAATCGCAAAATCAAGTTGGTTGTAATAGACAAAATGAGGGAATTTCAAAGAAAAAAATTTATTAATCAATATATTTTTGATTAGTTGGTAAAACTACGGCATTACCACCAAATTTCAAGTTCGTAGTTCAAAAGGGAAGTAAAAAAATTCTTCGCAACAGATTTTTTATTGAAATGGCTTTGGTGGCTTCGCATTCCTTTTTACCCGACTGCCCAAGGAGGGTAATGTGTTTATCAGTCTATGTATGTATGTATGTATGTTTGTTCCTATGTGGCGTTCTAGAGAGCAAACGCGTTTGCCGATTTTAATGATTCTTACGTCAATCGATTCGTCTTAACTCGGTCACTGGCTACAATAAAATTGGAAAAGAAAAAAATGGCGGATTTTGGGCGCCATTTTGTGGGGGACTTTTTTGACACCGCACCACACGCGACACGATTTACAAACGGATTTCCGGCTATGGCGTCGATGCCGCTATGTCATCGCGACTTTTTTGCAGTGACGATTTAGCGGCTGTACAAAACAAGTATGAGCTTGTTGACGACACGAGACACCGCACCGCACGGCTCACGCGTGGTTCTTCACTCATGCGCTTAGGCAGATCCCAAAATAAATGAAACAGCCATTATATTCTGTAAAATCACGCCTTGAAAACATAGGTCAAGTACACAGATACATATATCAATCCCTAGCTTCAGGTGGTGGCTCGATTCAAGTTCACCACTTCACCTAAGCTTCCAAGGTGAGATTTTTACAGGGAAGAACATAATCCCAGTATCGTAGTTTGCCTGTAACTACAAGTCAAGTTCAAAAGACTAATATCACTAAACTGAACACGCGTCTAAAGTCTAAACCCCGTTCATGAGCGGGACAATGTCATCTTGGAATGGAAAATAGACAACTCTTGAACCAGTTTTGTGCGGTTCAAATTTGTTGATCGCGTTCAGTGTTATTTGTGACATTGGCCCAAGTTTATTATGTAATACCTAACGTTTTCTGTGCAACTTATCCACAGAGGCTGAAGACAATGGGTGTTCTTACTCTAATAAGTTGGAACGATGCTTGATGCTCCGCTTCGCTGATCGGAAGGTTGACGGCAAAGCAAGCACTCGGAAACCAGCCTCTAACGAACAATCATGAACCAAACGGTTAGTAACTATAGCCCTCGCCAAACTTCTGGGCCGCCCTGAAGTAGCAGTAGTGTAGTTAGTTTACCGGATGCGCGAGGCACGAAACGGTGCTGTTTTTGTATGAGATTTACTACTGCGCAGCCATTGTAGCCAACTTCAGGGCGGCCAAGAAGTTTGGCGAGAACTATAGCTAAAAGCATATTAGGTAGGTACCGCAGGGCCCGATCTAGCAATTTTGTCGCTCCGGGCATAGACAAAATATTTGCCGCCCTTGGCATCCTTTTCAATGACGCCTTAAAAGGAGGTAAATGTTTCAAGATATAATCTATTGGAAAAAAAATGCGGGTTTTAACCATCGCATCGGATACAGCATGGATAAAGCCGGCTTTTTTGACAACTTCGAGCGAAGTGAAAATGAAGTGAGCTCGAAAATTTCACCTAAGAATTTTCGCAATTTTATGAATGCTGTTAACCCCTCATTTAGCCCGCTCTGGGCCATTTGCCGCGTTCCCCTCCCCCCCTTCTACCCCCCCCCCCCCCTTCCTAGATCCGGCCCTACCTACCTACCCTTTACAAAATAGGTATTTCAGTAAGAAGAGAGAATTATTGGCCCTGAGATTACGGTACCAACTTAGGGGTTTTGGTTTCTAAGTACGAAATCAGGCTAGAAATTTATTTGGGTAAATAATTTATTGCAAAATTACTGCTCTAAAAAGGGAAAGGAAAATATCGTGATGAAACTGGCATGCCTTCGGCCCACAAAAACGAATACATACTTGGTTAGCTACATCCACAGACCCGATTACTCTCTATTAAAGAAGAGACCAGTGCCCAAGCATTGGGACCGTTATAAGAAACTTATTTTTACTCTGATTAATCAGCCTTTTAATGCGCCCACTGCTGGGACACTGGCCTCTTCGCTGTGAGGGAGGGAATAGGCCTTAATCTACCACGCGGGCCCAGTGCGGATTGGTGGATGTTACATGTCTTCGAATTTTTGGTTCTAGGACAATCCGATTTACTTACGATGTTTACCTTCACCGTTTTTAGAGTAGTGGTGATGAAATAATTTACACAAAGTAAAGCACCTGCCTGGGTTCGAACTCACGACCTACAGCTTTTTAAGTCGTGGCCGTTAACACTGAGCCACCACTGCTCTCTAGAGCAGAGCAGTGGAAACGTTTTAAGAAACTTATTTATACTCTGATTAAATTATTATTTAGGTACTCATTTATTTAAAACTTAATTTGTTTATCAATTTCCAGACAAACACACGTTACGACAAATACTTAACATGGACATAAGGACCAAACAAAATAAAGGACCCACTGATTAAAACCTTATTTATGTAATTTGCAATTCAGAATAAAGTCTGACCAAACACAACTGAATTTTATTTCAACAACCTGTATTATTTATGGGCATGAAAAATTGGTACAGGTAGATTCAAACTTAATAGCGGAGCGAATACATCGCGAGTCACTGCGCAGTAGCAATTTAATATGACAGAGAAGTTACTGCGCAGCGAGTAGTCGAACTTTAGAGCCGCCGTTAATGTTTGTATCGAAATGAAGGCCCAGTACTTTTAGTCATAGAATAAAATGCGTTAATGAATTCGACAAGACAAAGGGTTTGACCCCTATCAATCGACCAATCACATGCGAGATGAAAGACACGATGCAGATTTCCATCTATGTGATTGGTCGTTTGACGGCGGTGAAACCCTTTGCCTTGCCGAATTCACTTATGAAATTAGGCTGGGCCTATCCTTTGTTGACATCCTCACAGCTTCGCCCTGGGCCAAACAGGTTATGCCCTGAACATGTTATCGCAAATACACGATAACGGGGTAGCCAGGGAATGAAAATGGCTGAGGGTGATACAGGATAGGCTTAACCAAACTCTTTGACTTCAGCTGAGAAGGCATGATCTGTGTCGGGAGCGGAGGCAGCTTCCGTACTCCTTTAGAACCCTGTAATGGAAATCAATTATTGCAATTCATTAGAGAAACTTAATCCTTACAATTTGTCCTACCGAGGGATGGCTATGATTTCGGAACGTTAATTTTACACATTTATGTCGAATCTATTCCCGAGGGAAGGCTGTCCTTTGATCTATCACATCACTCTTGTGAACAACCTTCTTTTCGTAGTAATCGTAGAAAAGCTATAAGTATCGCCATCTGTTTGTGCAGAAAATCTTTAAATTTCTGTTCCGTGCTTTCCTCTATGATGTACACGCAGTGCTTACTTGACGCTGTTCCTCTGTTAGTTCAGTAAGGTACTTGTTAGTTCACATTGATGAAGACAGATGGCGATATTTATAGCTTTTCTATTACAATACATATACAAATTTAAAGATTTTCTGTTTCGTGGAGGAAAGTAATATGTCTACATCTACATGCACATCTAACATCCTACTACTATTATAAACATGAAAGTTTGTGAGGATGGATGGATGTTTGTTACTCTTTCACGCAAAAACTTCTAAACGGATTTTGATGAAACTTTACAGAAACAGCATAGGTACATCGCTATAGATCAGAATAACACATAGGATATTGGGAGAAGTACAAATAACACACGGGCGGGGCCGCGGGCGACAGCTAGTCTAACATAATTCAAGATACACCAAGGGGCCTTATATTGACATTGTTAAAATGTTGTATCTCTGGATGGATTAAACTTTCTTTGGTCTTAACAAATCATCATCATTCCAGCTAAAATACGTCCACTGCTGAACATAACATAGGCCTCCTCCAGTGTCGCGCCTCCTCTTAATAAATAAAACAACGAAATCAGTTATCAGTAAAAATTGTATTATAATTGCAAAATAAAAAACAAATACATAATGTACTTACACTAGTCATGGAAAAATAATATGCAATAAAAACAATAATTAATATTTTTAACTTCTTGAACACAATCATACTGAAGGTTTCCAAACACTTTAATACTTTTACAGTCTTAATTTTTTTTTATTGTTGGCAATTAATGTTCAATTAGGAGTTTTATAGGTTTGGTACTAGTTTCCTAATAAATTCTAGTTATGATTAATGTACTGCTGGGGCTAATATTGAGAGATTCAAGGTATTCAGTGTAAGCGGGGGCTGGTTGGTACAAACTCTTGGCTGCGCTTGGATATGCTTTGTCCACCTGCTCACATTTAACAGGGATTCCAGCTCCGTCACTGACAGCCTCTTCTGAAAAAGTTTAATTAAAATATTGTTATATTTAATATATGTAGAATAAATAATAAAAATACCAAAAATAGGTGTTTTACATAAACGCCTTTTGACCAATGTGATATCTATACTAATATTATAAAGCTGAAGAGTTTGTTTGCTTGTTTGAATTTGTGTTGGATAGTCCATTTATTGAGGAAGAGGCTATATAACATCAAGCTACAAAAGGAGTGGAGCATAAATGAAAAATGTTGCAAAAACTTGAACAATGATTCCTTTTTGAGATCTTCTGTTGTGTGCGCAGCGTAAATATTTAAAGTTACGCAACATTCATAGCCAGGCGCAAAACCGCTTACGACAGCTAGTTAAAGTTATAAATATGTTTAAAGTATAATTTATTTGATAAAAATTAATACTATTGAAGCTGATCAATCTTTTCCTTAATTAAATGTGCATATTTAGAAAGAAGCATATGGTTATTAAATTAAATGGCAATCCAGATATTGTTCTACAGACTGTTTAAAAGTAGTTTGGTTTGGAACCCTATTTTCTTGAGCCCGATTTGCTCTTGGCCAGTTTTTTATACTTTTGCTCAACAAATTCCTCAAGAGCCATGGAACAATGCTGACAGAAGAAGGGTTTACTTACAATTATAGGATACAACACATAAAATGCGGCAATATCTGTGACATTTAAGCTCTGTCCAGTTAGGTACGTATTCTTTTCTAGCGCCTTGTTTATGTCCTGAAACATTAGAGAACAAATTAAGGGGACTTGTATAGTCAAAGGGCAGAATTAATTACAATGAGAGGATTCTACTTTATATTTTGTAGCGTACTGAGAAAAGATTGGTATATTGTAATGATTATTATGGTTGGTAATTGGTGATAGGATAGGATGGGATATGGATTGAGCTTGGAAGATTGAGACGGCCATAGCAAAAAGAGAGTTATTTATATAGTCTATACTAATATTATAAAACTGAAAAGTTTGTTTGTTTGTTTGAACGCACTAATCTCAGGAATGACTGGCTGTAATTGAAAAATTATTTTTGTGTTGGATAGTACATTTATTGAGGAAGGTTATAGGCTATATAACATCATGCTACAACCAATAGGAGCGGAACATAAATGAAAAATGTTGAAAAAACAGGCAAAAATATTCCTTTTAAAGAGCTTCGGTTGCGTGAGCTGTGTAAGCGGTTAAGTTACACAACATTCATGTTTGTAGGGTAGGTAGGTAGCCAGTTGACGGGAGCGATGCCGCGTGTTACAGTTAGTTTAATATAAAAGTGATGTGAAATTACCTTTAAAAATCCTACTGCAAAGGAAGGGTTAGCCGCAGCCTGGTTAGCATACATAGCAAAGTGTTCCAGCCATTGGTAGCTGAGTAGCATCTGTTCCTGACTCATTTTAACTCCTGCACTCGACGCTAACTTTAATACTATGGTAGCAAAGCCTTCTATGCTTTGTTTATTAAGGACAGTTGTAAGTACCTAAAAATATAAAATTGGCATTGTTTTAATAAGAAATAACAGTGTTGTTGGTGATAGGGTCATCTAAGGGCGAGTGTACTTTTACTTTGGATTAGTATTCTGTCATTAAAATAAGTAAATAACTAACCTTATCAGTATTGTAACATACGGTCCCGACCGGTACATTGTAATATCTCCCAACTTGTTTAATTACTTCAACGTTACAGGCACTCATTGTAGTATTTTTCTATATTATGATCGTCACCGTGTAATACTGTACAAGTCTAAAAAATATTATATTCACAGCTGAAAACGAACGGTTCACCAGCTCAGCAATATTCCCAAATTCCAATCCCACCAGCCCATTCCATGCATTCATGCAATGACATAAAAATGACAATTGACATTGATTGACATTGACAATTTGAAATTAAAAGTATCGTCTAGTGTCTATGGTAGCTAATTAGTAAAGCATAGAGTAATACTAATTCCATGCACTGGAGATGTGGTGCTGGAGACGTTTGCTGCGGATTCCGTGGACTGCTTACCGCACCAATGTATCCTCCTAAAAGAACTTCACATCAACGTCGACTGTTTAAATACGAATACTTAGTTCTTTGGGCATATAACTCGCAATGAAGACTCAATGGAACATCTTGTAATCCAAGGCAGAATGGAGGGCAAGAGATTCCGGGGTCACTCTCCGACCAGATGGGCAGAATTCTTATTAAAAACATCACCAAAGCTACGATGACCGACCGTTTCGACATTGCGTCCAATAGAACTGAATGGCGACGCATGGCAAGAGCCATCATGCATCAGGGCCCACCCATGATCACGACCACTCAGCCAAGAAGCCTGACTAAGAAGAGAAGATGAATTCCATGCAAAAAGAACACTGCGCTGCACTACACAAGACCGCGCTCACTTAATTAATCGGTAAATTAATTCCTTACATAATGGGTCCCAAATACCGGTAAATAAAAAGTAAGACATAGAGACAGGACATGTTATTAATTTTACCGGACTCACTATATCCTAATCACACTCAATACTTTTGTTTATTTAAAGTAGCAACATTAGTTATTCAGTAATCAGCCATTGAATGAAATAGTTGTTGATTTGTTGATACTTCGGATTGGATTTGATTGTTCGTTCGATCTTCATATTTCGTATGTTGTATCGGAATTTAACTGATAAAAATCGGTCATATAACTTGTAAAAAAAGACACTATCACCAAGGGCTGCTGGGATCGTAACTCTACTCTGTAAGGACGAAAATGCTACCGTAAACACATGTGAAAATATGATCCTGACCAATTCAGTAAAGTAACACAAATAATTTACTTACTTACCGAATATCTTTATTCGTCTTCATGTTGACTTTGTGCCACAATTATTTTCGAGTTACGAACAACAACAAAAACACTAAAGATGTGCCCCAGCGCTTTAACAAGAGGAAGTTTGCGTTCGGCGTTTTCATTCTGTTATTGGTCGTTGTACTGTGGGTGGTATCTTCGGAGATGACAAAAGTAAGTCATAAAATCCATTAAGATAATCTTTAACATGTTTTTGTTCTTTTAAAAGTTAAATGAATATATCTGTATTGTTTTTGTTGACAGTATTTGTACATAGAGAAACATATAGAGAGACCATTCCTTGTGACCTATGTGAGGACTTCGCTGCTGTTTATTTACCTATTAGTACTATGTTTTACACCTCCTGCGAGGGATCCTTGTCAACCTGCTGATTACACAGTAAGTATATTAAATATATAAATCAAACAAACCAATAATGGGCATGTTTAGCAAAGCTTAGCTGTAAAATTGGTTCTCCGAAGGATAATACCTATACTGTTTAGATAATGTTTTATATACCTTGAGATAAAAATTGTTGTCATTGATTAAATAAAACTTTGGGTCACTGCTAATCTATACTAATATTACAAAGAGGAAAGATTTGTTTGTTTGTACCGAATAGGCTCCGAAACTACTGGACCGATTTAAAAAATTATTTCACCAATAGAAAGCTACGTTATTCCTGGGTAACATAGGCTATTTTTTAATTCCGAAAACGGGTCCTGTGGGGTGGCCCATGGGAGAGAAGCCGCGGGGAACAGCTAGTTAATAATAATATTATATTAAATTATATTGTTATATATTTAACCCATATAAGGTTTTTGAATGTACCTAACACAGGCGCAATTAGTTTAAGTTGAGCAATATGATACTTTTATTATATATCTTTGTTCTAATGTGTTCATCATATCTTGGTCAAGCATATTATAGCCCCTTTTGTTCATTGTAAGAGTGTGCAATGACCTATACTTAACAGTCCATGCACAAAACGCCAGATATTACTGCATATTGCAATATTGAATATTGTATAAAAAATTTAAACAAAATAAATGTCTTATTTTCAGCAACTACTGGAACAAACAGGAGAAACAGATGATGAAAGTTATTTCAATGAATCCACAAATAGTTTGGTGAGTATTTTATTTACAAAAACATTAGTAAAAAGCCATACATCCCTTAAACACACCCCTAATCTTTGATAACCCAGGATGTATTTTTAAACCATAGCAATATTAAACGTAAAAATTGACCTTGAACTTGATAATGCTATTAAATTTGACCTTGACATTTAAATTGTCATGTTCACTTTCCTTGTGGTTATTTTTGAATATTGTTGGTTTCATTTATGAATGTCATTATTGGTGCAGTCCACTTTCATGTTAAACTCTATACATGCAACAATGAAATACCTCTATAGTCCTTGACTAAATTGTACCTGCAAGGGTAAGATGTTTTATTATAACAACCTTTTTGTATTGTTTTAGGTTCAGAATCAGGTAAACAATCAACATTATACAATATTGCTTGGGATAAAAAAATACAACCTGTATTTTGATGCATTTTTCAAGGCTTGGAAATATTATATGGATAAAATGATAAGAAAAAGCCTTTTGCTTTATGACTTTTGGAAATAGTTAAACATAGGCGATTTGGAAGGTAGTATAATATTTCCAGAAGTCTTGGCACTATACTCCATAAAAGATAGCTTGATCTCTGCGACAGCTGTCAGTATCAATACAGTAACAATAGCGCTTGACAGGCTATCCCCTCAACAGTTGAGAAACCTGAATCAGGTCTGAAACAGTAGAAAATCAATTGTTTCCTAATTACGATTGTTAAGCTCTTAATGTAGGTTTATTCAAATATTAAAATTTTTCATGGTTTATTAAAAGAGTGAGTTTTATTGCTTGGTCATATTTTAGGGAGACTCCACGTTTGTACCTGTTCGGGCTGGGGAGACAACTGACAGTGACGATGCTGCTCCGAGAGCTGTGCGGTTCAATAAAGTAGCTGAGGTAATTATTTTTTAGCTTTGTGCCTATATGTATGATGCAGCTAGAAACCGATCCCAACATAGTTGGCAGGACCTACAAATGACATACGGGACCAACAGCTTAACATGCTTTTTGATGCATTGAGGAGTCTCGGTAATGATGGTCACCTATCTATGGACTGACTGCAACAAGCCGCACAGATCGATCTTTTAGTATCACTCAAAGATCAATCCGTGCAGCAGTTTTTATTAAGACTCAAGCTCCCCGTAAGGTTTTAAGTGGAATACAGGGATGATGTTTTGTGTGTCGACAGGTGCGTGTGATGTCAGCGGCTCAGGCTAGTGAGGCACTACTGGCGAGATTGTCGTGGGCGGCGTCGGTGCGCGCCACTGAACACGCGCAGCGCCGCGCCGCTGCCGCTGCCACCCGCAGACACCTGCGTCTCGCGCTGCTCTTCACGGTGCCTGTGAGTATACATACACTGTAGTATGTCACTATACCGAGCGAGGGGCTACTGGCACAGGATAAATATACAAACAGTATGGAAACTACCAACAAACGCTCGAAACGGCACACTCACACAAACATGCGCATCGACGAGACCCCTAAGCGGCTCGCACTACTGACAGCACTGCAGAAGTACAAAGCAGACAATACAAATTCTATTTCATTTGCTATCGAGAACAATAGCGCCCATGGCCATAGATCATGGTAACCCGAAATAAATAATCGATCGAATACTCTTTATTGTTACACTAGCTGACCCCCGCGGCTTCGCTCCCGTCAACTGGCTATCTACCTACCTAACCTACCTACCCTACCTGTCGTAGCGTGATGTTATATAGCCTATAACCTTCCTCGATAAATGGAATATCCAACACAAAAATAATTTTTCAATTCCAACCAGTAGTTCCAGAGATTAGCGCGTTCAAACAAACAAACTAAATAAAGGGTCTTTCAACAAGGACGGTTCGATGTTAAAATTGAATAAAACAAGATGTGTGTGAGATATTAACGAAATGTATTTTTTATTTAAAAGGCCCATTTATGCCATTATGGATGGAATATGACATCGTTCAAATGTCCGCCGCGGCTTCGTATGGTGGCACGAATCCGAGAGGTCCAATTTTTAATGACTCTGCTGCATAGATCCGGCTGAATCCGAGCGATGGCCTGCGTTATGTTGGCTTTCAGGGCAACGGTCGAATGTGGTTTATTGGCATAGACCTGCGATTTCAGAAAACCCCACAAGAAAAAGCCTAGCGGAACTTTAACTCTACCCTCAAACCGTTCATGCAGAATGTCGATTGTGTCGTTCGCTGTGTGGCAAGTAGCGCCATCTTGCTGGAACCACATGTCGTTCACGTCCATATTGTTCAATTCAAGCCAAAAGAAATTGTTTATCATTGATCTGTAGCGCTCGCTCGATCTATGCAGCAGTCATTAAAAATTGGACCTCTCGGATGCCACCATACGAAGCCGCGGCGGACATTTGAACGATGTCATATTCCATCCATAATGGCATAAATGGAAGGCCCATTTATGCCATATACTAAATAAAAAATAAATTTCGTTAATATCTTGCACACATCTTGTTTTATTCAATTGTAACATCGACCCGTCCTTGTTGAAAGACACTATATTGGTATAGAAATGACAATCTAGTATAAGTCTTCAAATTAAATAGGGTAACAAAAGGCGGTCTTACCGCTAAAAGCGATATTTTACAGACATCCTCTAACATAGACTATCACAATGTATTATATTGTTGGCACACTGTTCATAGGCCTTTTCTGTATAATTTCAGTGGTTCATATCAAACTATCTCTACCGACTAAGCCTGTTGCACACGACGACGGGCTCGGCCACGATATACACGTCGACGGCGGGTGCGCTGGCGCTGTCGTTTGGTGCCATATTCGCGCAGGTGCCCAACGACCGGTTTACCCTGTCCAAGTGCATCGCTGTTCTACTTACCGCTGCTGGACTGGTAAGTTTGGTCTACGCCCTAGAATTTAGAGGTTCTAGGCGAGGGGGAGAGCTCTTTTCATGACAAGTTCCTCATTTCTATGTATGACAGCCCAAACCATGAAAACCGAAGTCCATGTCATGGACCAAGTGATTCATCAGGGCACTACATATAATGCCCGGACATTATGAATCTAATCTAGTCTATTTATCACATTGTCTGGTCATTATGAATATTGCTACGTAACGGTTGGGCATTTGAAAGAAAGAAAGAAAAAGTGTTTATTTGTCACAAAACGACATACAATATAAGAACATACTTAAGCTAAACCCTTAAAATAGTATTAATAGTACTTAAATTAAGTTAGTAAAGACGAGAAATAAATCAAACAATAATAATATATACGAGTACTACCCACATTTTGATTGTAACAGAAAAGAAATAGGGTGAAAAATATAAAAACCGGCCAAGTGCGACTCGCGCACGAAGTTCCGTACCATTATCGCAAAAAACGGCAAAGAAATCACGTTTGTTGTATGGGAGTTCTACTTAAATATTTATTTTATTCTGTTTTTAGTATTTGTTGTTATAGCGGCAACAGAAATACATCATCTGTGAAAATTTCAACTGTCTAGCTATCACGGTTCATGAGATACAGCCTGGTGACAGACAGACAGACGGACAGCGAAGTCTCAGTAACAGGGTCCCGTTTTTACCCTTTGGGTACGGAACCCTAAAAAGTGAAATAAAAGGTGGCTCTTAGATCTTAGTGAAATAAAAGGTGAAAAATATGTAGGCAGATGCATGTCGTGATTGTGACAATAAGGCTTCCACTCAGCATAATGCTGTACCGTGGGGGACCCACAGCACGGCGCTGATTTTCAGTGGTCGATCAGTATGACCAATGAATGACAATTCATTCAAGAGTGAGCGAAGCAAGCTTAGGAGCTAAGAGCATCCCGACACGGATAGGTTAGTGTACGAGCCAATAATGCTCATACAGCAAAAGTACGCCTATTAAAGTACTGCACAATATTAAGTAAATCAGTCGTAACTAAAACACCGACACACGCTAATTTGCGCGTTGACGTAACTCAACATTAAGTGCGACTGAGTTTACTACTTCATTTTATGCCGCAAATTTTCGACACTCGCAAGTGAATCAAAACCTACAGGGTACTTCCCGTGAACTCAGAATCTTGAAATTGGGTACGAAGCAACGTCTTATAGCACAGATAAAGGAAACATTGCGAAAACCGTAAATTTTTAGTTACATCATATAATAAAAATATTTTTAATAATTTTAAACTTACTGCCCCTTTACTCATGAACGCGTAGAGGTATTAAATTAATATTCATATCAAATACTCAGATCTATAATACCTTTAAGCTGTAACAAACCACCCCCACAGGACCCGTTTTTTGGATAAAAAATAGCCTATGTCACTCAGTAATAATGTAGCTTCCTATTGGTGAAAGATTATTTTAAATCGGCCCAGTAGTTTCGGAGCCTATTCGGTACAAACAAACAAACATCTTTCCTCTTTATAATTTTAGTATAGATTCTATTAACAATCTCATATCAGCTGCGCGCAATTGGGTAGTTGACAAAAAATATCTTTTTAATCCGTCAGTTCAGTGCGTTGAAATATCGTGTGACGTCACTATGTGCTACACTTTATACTGACAAAGTGACGACACAAGTCACCACTCCTGAACTTTGATGCGCTTTATGTTTGTAAATTTTTTAAACCCCGACCACGGGGTCTCATTGCTAAGAAAGAAAATTTGGTTCAAATAAATCTCACTAGATGGCGCGATATGCACCTCGATCTGTTATTGAATGTGTTTAAAATTAACATTTTCTGACATTGAACACAAAAATTGTATGTTCTTGTTTAATCAACTCTCCTAAGTACAAAATTATGGTATATTGGGCTCTTAATTCACATTCCAAAGATTATTAGACGGATCATTTAAAATTGATGCCAATAGATGGCGCATTTTTAAATTTCTGAGGCATTCCACTCGATTGTTAAAGTTTGCATTTTAACACATTTTGGTGCAAAAAAAACTGTAAAAACGTGCAAATAAATACTAGAAAACAAACCTTCACTGTATTTAAAGAAAAAAATATTTACGAACCTAGTAAACCCTTTTACTTGCAAGTCGCTGCTAACACCATCTATCTATCACCGTGAAACAGAACCGAATGCGTTCGATGTACAAAAAATTGCCAGAAAGAGAAAAGAGCAGTCGAAAAACACTAGTTACGTCGGCACGGTTTCTTTGTATGGGATGAGGTATCTGTATGCTAATATTATATTATCTGTGCCCCGACGGAAAAAGAGGGGTGTTATAAGTTTGACGTGTGTTGCTGCGTATATGTGTGTCTGTCTGTGGCATCGTAGCGTCCAAACGGGTGAACCAATTTTGATTTAGTTTTTTTTGTTTGAAAGGTGATTTTGTCGAGAGTGTTCTTAGTTATGTTTGAATAAAATCGGTTCAGCCGTTCAATAGTCGTTTTACTGTTTGAATCGGGGTGTTTACGCAAGATATCGTGTCATAATTACGAGTTCTATCCATTGCCGATCGAAGCGTATCTACTATGTACTTGATAAATTATGTAGCATGAAATAAAAATGCATCGGAGGTTTTTTAAATTTTGAAATTTTACTTGTATTGATTTGATAAAACAAAAAAATACGGGTCGAATATTATTTGATAATCTCACTGACGGACTAAATAGAATTATAATTTTTCTACCCAGGAAACATCCCTAGTGTCCACCATGATAACGTGTGACCGCTAAACAGAATTTTCATTTCTTAATCTTTGTTCTTTTCAGGTGGTATTGGGCATAGCAGAAAGTCATCAAACAAATTGGATAGCAGTGTTAGCCGCGTTGGGATCAGCTTTATGTTATGCAGTACATTTACTTTTATTTAGACAAGCCTTAAGAAATGGCGACGATATCAACTCGTCCTTACTTGTCGGTAAGTAAAAAGTAAGACTTATAGCAGGGGGGTGTCACTCCGCAGTTTAGGTACGATCGGCCGGCGATACCCTCTAGAGGGAATAACGCATTAGGTTGCCGCTTACCGCTCGGCTCGCACCTTAGCCACGTTATTAATTCTATGATTTATGCAGCAAAGAACAATGACTTCTAAACGTACTTCTAAGGCCTTTAAAAGATATTGTTATGTTTACGGGTGTTTAAATAAAGCAAAGAACAATGAATCGATATTAAGTTTTTTTAAAGTACAAATTCAAATTCAAATTCAAAATATTTTATTGTGGGCATATGTTAGTAATTACAGGTCTTAAGAATAAATTAGAGTTCCAATATGTCCTGCCTAATAGGCATACAATAATTATGTACCTAGTGGAATTACATAAAACCGAAAGATTACCGAAAGATTTTGAAAGGTAAGCTATTTTATTGTAGCTATTTTTTTTGGTACCTATTTAAATCATTACATAAATACTCTGTAACTATCGGTAGTAGGTACATAATGAGTACGAGTTTTGTATAAAAATTTAAGCATTTTGGTGTTCCTAAAAGAATGAATAGGTGTGTGAAATACTAATAATTAGGTACCTACCTACTTAGATATTTTAGATTTTCGTGTTGTTCACAAATATAATTTGATTTCTTTTTTTATTGAATAGTTACCGTTTTGTGACCCATCAGTCTATCATCCTTTCTCTTAAAAACTCTGGAGAAACTGGTAGACAGGTATCTAAGAGAGGGACCACTGAAAGTATTCCCTCTAGATAAACTACAGTGCGCCTACAGCCCTGGCAAATCTACTGAAACGGCATTGCACTATGTTGCGAGTCGAGCTGAGGTTGCGCTAGAGGGAGATCTGTGTCGGGGCTTTCCTCGACATAGAGGGTGGGGAGGGAGCCTTTGACAAAACAACATTTGAGTCCATACGCATTGCTGCAAAGGAACATGGCATCAACGATGCCACGTGCAACTGGATCGACCATATGCTGAGAAGCAGAATAGTCAGATCGGAACTGATGGGAGACAGACTTAGTGCAAAAACAACAAGAGGTTGCCCGCAAGGCGGGGTGCTGTCACCATTATTGTGGTGCTTGGTAGTAGACTCGCTACTCACCAAACTCAATACCGGACCATTCTACACAGTAGGCTATGCAGATGACATAGCAATAACGGTCAATGGTAAATTCCCGAACATAGTGTCTGGAGGATTATTACAACAGGCATTGAGGATGACAGAGGAATGGTGTACAAAGAACCACCTCTCTATCAACCCAAGCAAAGCAGTCATTATTCCATTCACGAGGAAGAGACAACTAGAAAACCTAGGAGAGCTCTCCCTCAATGGAATAAAGCTGCCCTGGTCCACCGAAGTTAAATATCTGGGTGTAACGCTTGATAAAGAACTCAGGTGGAAAACTCATGTGGAAAATATAACGACAAAGGCCTTACGAGTGTTCGGCATGTGTCGTTCCACCTACGGTAAAACTTGGGGGCTAAAGCCCAAAGTGATACGATGGCTGTACCGGACAATGATAATACCTATTATCACATACGGAAGCATAGTGTGGTGGCCTAGAACAAAGCTTGCTTCGTGCAAAGCGCCACTCACCAGGTTACAAAGAACAGTGTGTCTCGGCATCACGGGTGCTTTCAGGACAACACCTACGGCAGCGATTGAGAGATACCTCAATATCCCTCCTCTGCATATGAAGGTTGAATTCGAGGCAAGGAAGGCATTACATCGTCTTGCTATTGCTGGACTATGGGATGCCTCCAAGCCAAAGACTAATCATACAAAGTTTGATGAGAATGAAGGCCTGGATCGGGTAACAAGCATGTTATCCGATAAAATGCAACCTATATTTGTGTTTGAAAGGTCTTTTAAGGTCCAAATCCCTACAATAGAGGACTGGAAGAAGGGACTCGATCCACCAGAACAAAACAGTCTGGTGTGGTACACTGATGGATCCAAAATGGAATCAGGTACAGGAGCGGGCATATACGCAAAAGGTTACAAATGTAGCAAAAGCTTAGGGAAGATGGCAACTGTATTCCAAGCGGAAACATTTGCCATAATAACCTGTGCTCAAGAGAATATAGATAGAGGAACCAGAGGTAAATCCATATATATTCTTAGTGACAGTCAGGCTGCAATTAAAGCCATGGCATCCTACAAAGTGGACTCCGGGCTTATTCTGGATGCTATCCAGGCCCTAAACAGGCTTGGGAAGCACATCAGGGTAAGACTGATGTGGGTCCCTGGACACAAAGGAATCCATGGTAACGAAGTGGCTGATGAACTGGCAAGAGAGGGCTCAGCAAATGACTTTGTGGGTCCAGAACCATGTGTAGGCATTTCGACGTGTCTCGTAAAAGCCGCATTTAGGGAATTTGTAGATCACAGACAACGAACTTATTGGCTGTCTAATACCGGTCTGCAACACTCCAAGAAATTCCTAGGCTCTACGTTCAGAGCCCGGGAATGCATTTGGAACATGAGCAGGGGGCAAATCCGCTACCTGCTAGGGGCCTTTACTGGGCACTTTGGAACCAACGACATGCTCATGAAGATGGGTCTAACCGCGACACCAATGTGCAGGTTGTGTGGAGAACATACGGAACGTATGGAGCACCTTCTGTGCACATGCGATGCACTGGCTGGTAAGCGAATGAGTCTACTAGGGGTTGGATATCCAAAACCAGAAGACTATAGGCTCATATCTCCTAGTCTCGTTGTAAAACTCATGAAAACAGTTTTCAACGAGATTGGGGATGAGTAAGTTATCTAGGGGACCACAATAGATCCCAATGGGTCGAAGTGTCCGAGATATTTCTCGGCCCCTCCATAAGATAAGATAAGATACCGTTTTCTATACTATAATATTATAAAGAGGAAAGATTTTTTTGTTTGTTTGTTTGTTTGTTTGTACCGAATAGGCTCCGAAACTACTGGACCGATTTAAAAAATTCTTTCACCAATAGAAAGCTACGTTATTCCTGAGTAACATAGGCTATTTTTTAATCCAGAAAACGAGTCCTGTGGGGTGGCCCACGGGAGTGAAGCCGCGGGCAACTGCTCGTGTTAACATAAAAATAAACGCTTTAGTTTAAAATTAATTATATTTGCCTAAGTAAGAAGTTACCTACTTAGCCTAAGAATTTAGCAATAGCCTAAGTAAGTGTATGCACTTGTTAACTTTAACGTTTGTAAATAAAACTAGATACTTACTTATACCTAACGAACAAACAAACCATATTTGCTAAGAGTTCTTCAAGCCAACTTTAAATAAACTAACAAAAAATATCACTAAAGAGTAAACAAAGAGGTAGGTACCTATACTCAATTTGAAATAACATTAGACGTCTTTACAACTCGTTTTACAGTCCGTTCAACCGATTTTGTGTTCTATCTCGTACACATAAGGATGATATAAAAAGCACAAATTTGTTACCAAAACCAACTGTTTACAACAGCTTCCATTTGTCTTATCACCAACGCAATAGAAGTCAAAATCGATTGACCGGGCTGTAAAATGGGCTTATTTAAATGTCTAATGTTATAGTAAATGAAGTTTAGGTAACCTAGTTTTCATTTGTTAAGTACCTAACAAAATGACGGTCTATAATTTTCATTGTCTATCTACCTACTTCACCGTGTAACCATAGGCATCAAACATTAGAAAGATTACGCGGTCAAGTAGGTAGATAGTGGATGTAAGCGAAAGCGGCAAGTCGACAACCCTTACGAGCAGAGTCAAACCGCGCCAGACAGCGACGGAGATACGCGTTAGAAGAGAGCGGCAACGTTTAGGTGAATATCACGTTAGGCACTGAGCGCTTATGCGAGTTGAATTGCACTTTGTCGCTTACTAGCAGGAGTCTCTATTTCAATGAATTATTGTACGAAGTCACTCTTCTGTACTTGTACTATTATTTATTCTGTGCTTATAGTTTATTTTTTGCCTGACCCAGACAAGGTTAATAGATAATACGATTAAAACATCCAAATATGAGTACTATTGCTATAATTTGAAGTTGTAGCGCAAACAGAATTGTGGGTTTTATAGGTATTTTTCCAATACATGTTTTCCTTAAAATACATCAACTTTTCAAGGAAAATATTGCGCGACCGTTTGGTCCGCGTATTTGGAAGCAAAAATGGCAAACGCAGAATTTGTCGTTTTCGATCAAAAGCTATAGCTTGCTGTTAAAGCATTGTAATCCAAATATTACCAGCACTTCATATACTAACAGGCGACGCGAAAAAAAAACATGGTTTCAGTACATTCTGGACCTTTTCGTCGGAATTTGTCGTTTTTGATCAAAAGCTATAGCTTGCTGTTAAAGCATTGTAATCCAAATATTACCAGCACTTCATATACTTACAGGCGACGCGAAAAAAAAACATGGTTTCAGTACATTCTGGACCTTCTCGTCGGTTTTAATTTTTTTAAACTGCTGACTATACCTAGATCCAGCAGTGCTGCATTAGACGCCTTTCGGCTGAAGTGATGACGATTTTAATGAACGAGTTTTGAATGTTTAAGGTCTAGTGGGCTGCGCATGTGGCTGCTTGACGTGGGTAGTGGGCGGGCTGCTGGCAGCTTGGGGCGTGGAGCGCGCAGAGCTGCCGCCGCCGCGCCAGTGGAGCTGGCTGCTGCTTGATGCGGCGCTCGGGCCCCTGCTCATCGACTCGCTGTGGCTCTGGTAACTATCACTCTCATAGCTCTGCTGGCAGCTTGGGGCGTGGAGCGCGCAGAGCTGCCGCCGCCGCGCCAGTGGAGCTGGCTGCTGCTTGATGCGGCGCTCGGGCCCCTGCTCATCGACTCGCTGTGGCTCTGGTAACTATCACTCTCATAGCTCTGCTGGCAGCTTGGGGCGTGGAGCGCGCAGAGCTGCCGCCGCCGCGCCAGTGGAGCTGGCTGCTGCTTGATGCGGCGCTCGGGCCCCTGCTCATCGACTCGCTGTGGCTCTGGTAACTATCACTCTCATAGCTCTGCTGGCAGCTTGGGGCGTGGAGCGCGCAGAGCTGCCGCCGCCGCGCCAGTGGAGCTGGCTGCTGCTTGATGCGGCGCTCGGGCCCCTGCTCATCGACTCGCTGTGGCTCTGGTAACTATCACTCTCATAGCTCTGCTGGCAGCTTGGGGCGTGGAGCGCGCAGAGCTGCCGCCGCCGCGCCAGTGGAGCTGGCTGCTGCTTGATGCGGCGCTCGGGCCCCTGCTCATCGACTCGCTGTGGCTCTGGTAACTATCACTCTCATAGCTCTGCTGGCAGCTTGGGGCGTGGAGCGCGCAGAGCTGCCGCCGCCGCGCCAGTGGAGCTGGCTGCTGCTTGATGCGGCGCTCGGGCCCCTGCTCATCGACTCGCTGTGGCTCTGGTAACTATCACTCTCATAGCTCTGCTGGCAGCTTGGGGCGTGGAGCGCGCAGAGCTGCCGCCGCCGCGCCAGTGGAGCTGGCTGCTGCTTGATGCGGCGCTCGGGCCCCTGCTCATCGACTCGCTGTGGCTCTGGTAACTATCACTCTCATCACTGAATTTCGGACATGATCTGTGAGAGGTCAGGCGCCGGGCCAACGACTTTACATGCTTATCGAAGCGTGAAGGTGTCAAACCACCTACTTTCAAAACCTGAACTGTCCAATCGGAAGAAAAACAAAACTGCAAGCTCTTAAGCCATTTCTCACAAAAACGTAACAAAATATGATTACGGAGGGTTATTATTTTGTTCTTCGTGTGTGTTTGTAAGTGTGTGATGCCCGAAGAATGGGCAGGGCGCATTGCTCGCAGAACGGATGGCGGATGGGGCAGAAAGGTTCTGGAGTGGCGACCGCGAACCGGAAGACTGCGTTGGAAGGCCTCCCACCAGGTGCACCGTTGACCTGGTGAAGGTTGCGCGGATCCGCTGGTTGCGAGACGCACGGGACCGGTCAATGTGGCGACGCTTGGGGGAGGCCTATGTCCAGCTGTGGACGTCTTTCGGCTGATATGATGATGATGATGAAGTGTGTTGAAATATATCGTTTGATACTCATGATCGTTTGTCATTGCACACTCGACTCCATAACACCCTTACCTTCGACTTGGGTGACATTCCCGCTACGGCTGCAATGACCAAACCACACCCAGTACACGGGCACCCAACGCGAAGAAAGAATATTTGGTTTAAATAAATTGCACTAGATGGCGTGGCGTGGCTTTGCTTTATTATTAAGTTTTGTGAAATATTAAGATTTTTAGAGACAATCATAAAAAAAATATGTTCTTGTTTAATTAAATCTCCTAAGCACAAAATTAAGGAATATTGGGCTCTTAATTCACATTTCAAATATTATTTGAATGTATCACTTAAAATTGATTCCAATAGATGGTGCTTTAAGATTTCTAAGGCATCGACTCGACACATTTTGGTACAATGAAACTGTAAAAAGTAAATAAATATATAATAAAACGCTACGATTTCGCTGTATTTAAAAAAAGCTTTCACGAGCCGAGTAAACTCTTTTAGTTGCAAGTCGCTGCTAACACCGTCTATATCCGTGGAACGGAACCGAACGCGATCGATGTTTTTAGAAAAATAATTAGTTTAATCAGACGTTAACGCTAGTTACTTCGGCACGGTTTCTTTGTATGGGATGAGGAATCTGTATGCTAGTATTATATTATCTGTGCCCAGTATATCAATGTACTATTCCCATTCCAGGGGCAGATCACTGACATCCCCACAAGCCGCTACCAGCATGCTAGGCCTCGCAGTCCCGCTGTCGCTGTGCGTGGAGGCGTGGCGTGGCGGCGCGGGCGCTAGCGGCGCGTGGCGCGGCCTGGCGGCGGCGCTGGCGGGCGCGGGCTGGGCCTTCGCCGCTGCGCAGTTGCCGAGGGACTTCGGGTTGTTTACCTGCCTCACTGACCGGCTGAGAGCCGCTGAGGGCTTCACGTGAGTACATTTATCTGTTGATTAAACTCGCGATACCAGGGGCCTATTTAATCCTCCCGGGTGGGTTCCCGCATTGTCGAGGCGGGGGGCTCAGTAGCCGTGGCGCTTGGTCAACCACGGTGAAGCGAGGAGGGGCCGCTCGTCAGGGCTTTTGCCGATAAGCCGACGACGTAGCAGTCAACACTAAGGTTGCGGTGCCGCCTGGACGACATCGCAACTGAGGCGGGCCGCGATGTCGTATAGGGCCACCCATACCCATAGGATATCGCGACTGAGGGTTGGAGGCAACGGCGGGAGAGGAGTGACGGTAATCCTGGACGGGGTCGCCACCGTCTGATGGCGGGCGCGGTGGTGCCGCAGGGGAGGAGGAGTGCCGGTATAGCGTTGGCCGCTCTCCCTATCCCTTGCGGCCGACCAATGGTAGGTGGCGGGGCCATTGACCTTGACCCATCACAACGGGAACAAGGGTGCGATACACGGGGTTGTCTGGCGCTCATGTGCTGGTTTGGTCCCTGGGGTGGTCGTGGCGTACAGTGTGTTCTGGTGCGTTGGTGATGGGGAGTACCCCCCAGTGGAGGGTCCGGAGACGGACAGCCGCGGCGGGTTCGCGGTGAGTGCTAACGCGTGCCCGTGTTCCCGCCATAAGCGGCACAGGAGGACACCATGGAGTTAAAGTGGTTTGGTATCCCACATAACTGCGCTATCTCCCCGTGGTGGCGCAGTATGCATGAGAGTATCACAAAACAAAAAAAAAGGGACCTATATTTAATAAACGTGACAATAGACAATTTTATCAGTTTTTGACAAATAATTCGAATTGTCGCGACAAATGCGACAGCTAATTTATGACAAAAATGTCAAACTAAAAACATGTCGAGTCTCTAAGAGTCTTAATTATTGTCATAGTAAAGTACAATGGCAGAAGCCCATACATTGTTTTAGCTGAGATTAAATTCCTACGTCATTAAATGAAAAATATCTGTTTAACTCAGGGTGATGTTCTGAATTAGTTTGAGCAAGAATTTTTGTTTGAGAACGCCAAGATTAATGGATATTCAGTCATGAACTTTTGTAGGTTATGTCTGGGTAACATTTAATAATTTTAGCACCAAGTACACTCATCACTTAACCATGTTATTTCGCAGGGTGATAAGAAACATTCCTGACCTGGACGAGCAGTCCGAAGCGTTGATGTCGTCAGACGAGCCCACGTAGCGCTACACAAACGAGTCCTGCCACGAGAGGAATCACTTCAAAGTCTGAGCCGCTCCCCCGTCACCGAGAAACTTCGCGGCTATTACTTTACCACTTTAAGTAGACATAAGTATAGGCCATAGACATAGAGGGATGGACTTTGGGATTATCTAACTTAGACCCTATTGCTAGGCAAAGTTACCACCGTGCTACGATCTTCGTCGAGCGTTCCCTATGTGGCTGTGAAATTAATGTAAACCCATTTTTTAAACTAGGAAACCTACTATTGGCATTTGTAGCTAAAAAAATATCACGTATGTTACAATTACATCACAGTAAAAATATACAAACAGTATGGAAACTACCCATAAACACACGAAACGGCACACTCACACAAACATACGTGACCACTCGTCGCGACGCGGTGCTCAGTACTGACAGCACCACTGCGGACGCTGCACAAGGGTCTCGTCGGCGCCTATGTTTGTGTGAGTGTGCCGTTTCGGGCGTTTGTGGGTAGTTTCCATACTGTATGTATATTTTTACTGTGATTACATGCTGTTGGTTAACCAAAAAGTAAATGAACAAATAAATTAAGTCAAGAAAGTGCGAGAGATGTCTCTCTATCTAAGCTATGAACCAGTCCTCAGTAGTTGTCTCCGTCTAGATTTCGGACCGGATCACGTCAATAGACAGACATGTTTTGGCCCCATAGTAACCTTATCTCTTTCTCCAGTGTAGTCAATTTTGTGACGGTACTGCTCATTCCATTGCTCTATGTCTATGGTGGAGTATATCCGCTCAAACAATGACGGTCGACCCAATCAAGAATTTAACGTAATAGAAAAATATTTAACATAATAATTTAACCTTTTTCTTACGAATGGACAATGTACATGACGTGATAATTTCCAAAGTGTTGCCATTATTTGAGCGGATGGACTTGAGACGTGTCTCTCAACGACACTCGTGACTTCATTCATTCCGTATAGTATAGACGACTATTTATTTTAAGTGCATCACCTCTTATGAAACCCCTTGGCCGTATGGCCCTCAAAAGCCTGTGATCTAGATCAATTATAAATATGTAGATTTTCAGAGCTTGAATTACCATAAATTGTAGTAAAGTGTTTATGCCAGGGGCCTTACCAATTCGTGTGAAAACTATCATGATTCCACTGTGAGAGAGAGGTGGAGACTTACAAGCCTATAACACTGTCTGGAGCAGTGGTGGCCCCGTGGTATCGGCCGCGACTTACAAGTTGTAGGTCGTGGGTTCGAACCCAGGCAGGCGCTTTACTTTGTGTAAATTATTTCATCACCACTGCTCTTAAAAACGGTGAAGGAAAACATCGTGAGGAAACCGGCATGACCAAAAATTCGAAGACATGTGACATCCACCAATCCGCTCTGGGCCCGCTCGGTGGATTATGGCCCATCCCCTCTCAGAGAAGAGGCCTGTGTCCCAGCAGTGGGAACATTAATAGGTTGATGATGTGATCTAACACTGTCTCTTTTTCAAAGTGGTACCATGATAGTTTTTTGACATGTCATGGTAAGGCCCCTGTTTGTATTATAATATCTCTTACGGTGATATTAAAACCGTAATATTCTGGCACTGTGCATATTGTTTTATGCTTGAGTTTGTGGTGTGTAGCTAGTCTGGTGTCAACTTATGTAATAAACGCACCTTGAAGTATTTGTGTGGTCACACCTTATTTTTACCTAGTCTTATTTATATCTAAATTTCTAGAATTAAATTATAAAGTTTGTTTATATATTTGTAATATAAAAACTAATCACTGGCAATACTGATTACAAATTGTTTTTTTTTATTCTACATTTTATCCTGGAAAAATCACGGCCCCAGTGGGATGGGCCACAGGAGCGAATCCGCGGGAAGAAGCTAGCTTAAACTAAAAACAACTATTAGGTGTTACCGTTAACTACTGTAAAAATTCTGATATAGTGCCCGGCACGTAAGTTGGCAAGATTTTGGCGTAGTGGGGTAAGTTCGCGAATATTCCGCGAACTGATCAACCACCATATAGAGCGAACATAACGTGGACGCGACACGATTGGTCAGTCGATCCTTGTGTCAACTGACCAACCAATCGCGCGCTCGGACCGGTCCTAAACGTTCCCCGCGCCCCGCTTCACTACCAAAGATACCTAAAAAACGACTTCTGCTCATCTAACCACTCTTGCCAACTTACGTGCCGGGAGAACATTTGAAAATTATGTATAAAAAGTTATGAAAATAAAAATTAACCTAATCATTAAATCATATTTTTTAGAAAGATCCTAAAACTTAAATCTATACAGAAGATGTTGTAAATTGTATATTTTAAACTAAGCTATCTGTAGTTTGTGATTAAATTCTTGTACATCTGTAAACTATATTACATTTTGAAGTAAACTCAACTATCAGATGATTACCCAAGTTGTAAAGACTTCGAAGGGTCAGCTCAATACATATAGAACTTTATTTACTACATAAAAAGGTATATATTTCTGAGAGCGAATGCCAAGTAGTGCATTCAAATTCTCTCAATAAAATATGTACCTTTTTGTGTAGTAAGCATAGTTCTATATTGCATCACTGACCCTCATGTAATTATCTAAAACTTGAGTACCTACTACTGAGTCCATATGTTAGGGAGGTTAACTGAAAATTTGTTTTTTGTCTGTCAGGTAGATTCAAAAACATTGGACAAGTATTTTTTTGGACACGTAACCATAGAGTGACGACGACATATTGAGTTGAAATATCGTGTGATTTCACGCCGTTGGTACACTTTATACTGACATAGTGACGTCACAAGCCGCCACACCTGAACTTTGATGCGCTTTATTTTGTCAATTTTTATTGATCTGGTAAAGCAAAAAATACTTATCCAATATTATTTGATAATCTCACTGACGGACTAAATAGAATTGTCATTTTTCTACCCAGGAAACACCCATATTCCTACAAAGTAAATAGTAAGTGATATGTTTCTATTTATTCACTAGCGGTGCCTTTAATCTCTATGTTTATTAGGGGTAAAATTAAGGCTTTATTCACCGTAACATTGGTTCGAACTTGTATGTTTGTAGTACTTAATTGATATTGGTATGTATCTATATATTTGCATTTATATGACATATAATTTCAAATTATACATTGGAATTAATATTTGTTGTTCCGTGTTTTCTGCTGTTACTCGATACAAAATTGTTTCGTCTTGTTTTCTTGTTGATTTATCTTCCTATTTTTAATAGACTATTTTTCGAAGTGATGTAGTTAATTTCTTAGATAATTTTCTTCATGTTTCTAGAATGATTTTGACTGTTTAATTCTTATTTGAACTATGTACATAGGTAATATTAACTGCTGTATGTAATTATAAATGTATACTATCTACCTGTTGTATATTGTGTTCTTATTATAATTCACACAGTATTATGTAAGTGAATTATTTGTGTTATGAAACTAGTAGCAATAGATTTTATATACATATTACAATAAGTTTTATTAAACCAAAACAAGAGTAAAAACCCGGCCAAGTGCGAGTCGGGCTCGCGCACGAATGGTTCCGTAAAATTATCGCAAAAAACGGCAAAAAAATCTCGTTTGTTGTATGGGAGCCCCACTTAAATGTTTATATTATTCTGTTGTTATAGCGGCAACAGTAATACATCATCTGTGAAAATTTCAACTATCTAGCTATCACGGTTCATGAGATACAGCCTGGTGACAGACAGACAGACGGACCGCGGAGTCTTAGTAATAAGGTCCTATTTTTGTGTACGCTTTTTCTTTTGTCTACGCAGCTGATTACGCACTAATAATACGTTCCACTCATATCACTCTAGCAGCCACTTTCCAGTTAGGGTAACGTTCACCGGTTTTTACCCTTTGGGTACGGAACTCTAAAAATGATTGACTTCGAGCGGAAGTCTCTCTCTGTCGTCTTCTTAATATGAAGCCAACACCGTCGCCACCTTTACAAGGATTATAGGCGCGTATTCTAGATATAAACTTTTTATTATATCTTTGAATGAAATATTAGAATATATTATAGATAAAAAAATTGCGCTTACGCAACCACATCTTTGATTTAAGAGATGGAAAAACTGCTTGCCAATACTTATAGGGTGCTAGCGTCCTCATCTAGCAATTTGTATAATCCAAGTTACGGAACCATATAAGCCGGCTTTTTACAGACTTCAAAAAGAAGAAGGATCTAATGTTGTTGGAACTGCCCAATATTCATATATATTACTCTAATTGGGCTTCTAAACATGTGTGCTAAATTTCATAAGTGTATGTTTGTACGTACGTATGTTTGTCCACGCATTTCTCCGAAATTATAGGATCGTTACCAATATTTTTTTAAATTGGATTTTGTTCAACCGATTTGGATGAACTTGGACTATTTTCTAAGTTGAGATACCTATATCTCCTTAGTGACAAGCAGCACGAATGTGTAAATTGAATTATTATGGGTATTTTGTCAATCCTTTAGGTACCTTACTATGGAACTTGCTCAGTTTTTAGTGATAGTGTAATAAAAGTAAAAGAGTGAAATAAAAACATTTTCACAAAATAACTTCAAAACATTAAAAAGTGCAAAATAACTTTCGTATCGGAAGTCGGTGTCGAAAAACGATGAAGAAATTTGGTTAGCAACACTATACATAACCACGTTATCGTTTTATTTTCTCTGTGATTCCGATTAAAATCATGCTGTGCAGTCGGAGGACAGGTACATCTGGTTTTGGTCATCCAGCTCGCGAATATGTATCGTCCGACTGCAAAGCATGATTTTCTTCTTGTTAGTTCGCTTTTTAACCAGTCGGGTTTTTTGATATTTTTAATTAACTTTTTTTTTGCGATGTTTTCTTAATCGTCTCATGACATCGTAGTAACCATTTCTTACAGCTTCCATGTTGTTGAGAAAAATGACCAAAAATTATACCTGATTATCTGGATTTCAAAAAGGTTTGATAAAATGTGAAAAATTACGTTCTCCTTCACGAGTGCATTCTATGATAGACATATAGACCTGTTTAAGCATTGCATGCATCAAGAAATCGCATCTGCGAGTTTTTGGCGGGATTTTTTCGAGTGAAGTTCAGTGGGTGTTAAAATTATTTGTAAATTGATTCTTAGTGGATATTGTGATATAAAATTGGTGTAGTTTTGTGCCTCAACTGTCTACGCAACTGGACAATATGTGAAATCATTGACAGAAGCGATCTCTCGGGATTGTGGAGCGGAGAATTTTATTGTAGTATTGAAGAGTCTGGCAAACGAAAGTAGTGATTTGTTGTGGTCTTGATAATAGCATTTATTAAGTGAAAAATGAATTAAACTATAAGAGGATTACGGGAGATGCCGTTTCGCATGATGTCTAAATACCAAGAAAAACATCAGGCGAAAGACGTCGAATTCAAACAAAACCAAGATTGTTTACGTGTGGTGTTAGATTTCATAAGTTAGTATGACGCTAATAAGTTGAATAAACCAAAATTATTACAGAATATTGTTGTTTTTTTATTGAGATTGATACATAATATCTAAAATATTACCTACCTATTGTATTTTTATTCAGACGAAATAAAATAAAGAATTCTAAAGTATCAAATTAGGTTATTCCAGGTATTTCATACTTGTTTTGGGGTTGTTAAGCTGATATTTTTAAAATTTTCCGTGCTTTTCGAGTCTCTACTTTCGTTTGCTCTACCTCCGCAAAGCTTACTGACTCGATACAATTTGCTGCCAAATACTCCCAAAAAACAATAGAAACTGTTACATCCGCATTTTAATGCAAGAATTCAAGAAGGATATTATGCACTGAAGACAAGGCGGTATGGTCCAAGACCTTAGCCTGCCTGAGAAGCGCGATGGAAAAAATAATAGCGTATCTCATTATCTGTATCTCTAAGTAGTCTGTGCATTATCTGCGTATTCCACTTTGACGTGTGACAGTGACAGTCAACAGAAGCTGTAATTGTCACTTGTGCGCTTCTAGGTTATATTTCGGTCCTTCCTACTACTAAGCTAATAGGATTAGGATTTCTAGATATTCCGATAAAAACTACATTTTACTGTAGGATTTGGAAGAAACATGAGAAGATAATATATAAATTAATACACTTTATTACTATAAAGATGTCTCTATTAATAAAACAACTTCTTCCTCACACAAAATCTTTTTGTGTCAAGATTAGGAACCCTATTGTGTATAATGTTTTTAATTATAGCACAAAAGTAACCACTACAAGTTCCGATAATGCCCTTAACAACTTAACAGATTGGGAAACTTTAAACAAGAAAAAGAAAACCAGTAAAGCCATGAAAGCCTACCTGGAAAGATCACAAGAGCATGACGAGTTCATGAAAAGACAGCAGTTCGAATATAATATTGGTAAGCGACATCTCGCTAATATGATGGGTGAAGATCCTGAGACTTTTACTCAAAAGGATGTCGATCGCGCTATCGAATATTTGTTTCCCAGTGGCATTTACGACCCAGCTGCACGACCACTTATGAAACCACCAGAAGAAGTATTCCCTGCACGAAAAGCAGCTGAATTTGATGAAGCAGGTAGGCCCCATCATTTCTTGTTTTATACTGGAAAACCCAGTTACTTTAAACTTATGTATGATGCTGCTGAAAATATTCAACAATTGTACAGTTTCCAAGATAAAATAATCAGGAAAAAAGCAACGGCTGATCCCAATGGAAGTCTAAACATGGATGCTAGTATTTGGTTGACAAAGGATCAACTAGAACAAGTATTAGTGGAGACCATAACTGATTTAGAATATAATAACTTCAAACTAGTTATGCAGAGGCTGAGTTCATTGCCACATGCTTACAAAGTAAAAGAATTTATTGAAAAATATAGGAAACCCCTTGCATCTCAAAAATTTGCCTTGGAAATCCCCAAACCTGGTTATGACGCTGAAGGACGTGCTTTTATTACAACATATGAATGTTTGCGAAAGAAAGCTCGAGGTGATGTGACAGTTAGAGCTCCTGGAACCGGTAAGATTACAATCAATGGTAAAGACTTGACTTATTTCGAGGATGTTCAATCACGAGAACAAGTGATGTTCCCATTGATATTCACTGGAATGCAAGACCGTGTTGATGTTGAATGTAACATTGAGGGTGGAGGTCCTTCTGGGCAATCAGGGGCTATAAGATGGGGCATTGCTTGGGGTCTGCGCAGTTTCATAGATGCAGATATGTTACAGAAGATGCAAGTAGCAGGTTTACTAACAAGAGATTTCAGGAGACGTGAACGTAAGAAGCCTGGTCAACCTGGAGCCAGGAAGAAGCCGACATGGAAGAAACGTTAGTTTGTTAAAAGACGTAAGTTTGAATAAAAATGTTATTAGCCAATTTTTTTTTTTCTTCATTTCTTCCTGCACCTTATATTCCGCCCCTAAGACGAGCCTTAGTTTTGTTAGTTGATCATTGAATATATTTGTGATTACTTGATTAGTCACAGAAATTCAGATAGCTCGCAGAATACAATATCAAGTTTCTGGATCATAAATTATTAATACTAGTCCTGTGTGTGCCAATTTACAAATCCTCACTAATCTAAATCAATATGAAGAGATAAAATTGTTTGTAAAAGGTAATCTCTAGAAGTACTGGAAAGCACTGCAGATCCACCATACCCTTGGCCGTATCCCTGGTGGTACGGTGGGTATTTTAACGTTAAACAATACCACTGTATGAAGTAACCGTAGTGCTGTGCTGTAAAAGTTATTACGCTAATAACTCATTCATTAGTTAGGTTCTAGGTAATGCATAATTCCTTAAGTATTCATGCGGCAATATTGCATATTAAGTACTGCTGCATTTCTAAAACTGTATCCCAGCAGAGTGAAATAGAAGTGCCAGTCCAGTATCATAATTTAGTTTTGGCAGATTATTACTGTGAATACTCAGACAAGCAAAATCGTAATGTCGTATTATAGTTTTTTGGGTTCCGTACCAAAGGGTAAAAACGGGACCCTATTACTAAGACTCCGCGGTCCGTCTGTCTGTCACCAGGCTGTATCTCATGAACTGTGATAGCTAGGCAGTTGAAATTTTCACAGATGATCTATTTCTATTGCCGCTATAACACAAATACTAAAAACAGAATAAAATAAATATTTAAGTGGGGCTCCTATATAACAAACGTGATATTCTTGCCGTTTTTTGCGATAATGGTACGGAACCCTTCGTGCGCGAGTCCGACTCGCACTTGGCCGGTTTTTTTTTGCTCGAAGGAATCGCGACAAGTAATTCCAAATATTGTGGAATATTTTGTTGATAGTACTTTTTATAGTTGACCGAAATCATTTTCACAATTATATAATACTAGCTTCAGCCCGCGGATCCGCCCGTAAAAAGTGTTTTATCATCCAACTACAACACAAATACAAGCTATCAATATATCAAACTATCTCCATGTCGAATTGCATCTAATTCGGTTCAGTAGATCCAGAGATTACCCCCTATACAATCTCACAAACTTTACCTCTTCATAATATTAGTATAGATTCATGGTGATCCGTATCCGCCATCAATCGACCAATCACATAAACGGAAATCCACATCGTGTCTTTCATCTCGCATGTGATTGGTCAATTAATGGCGGTCAAACCCTTTGCCTTGCCGAATTCACATGCGCAATTAGGAGCTGGAAAGTGGTTTGGAAACTAATAAAGCGAGCGAAGCCCTTAATATTCGCACTTATGTCGGACCGAAAAGAAAAAAGTTATATTATTTTGTTTAACATGATAAAGTTTCAAATACCCTAGTGGTACCCACGTAAAATTCACACAGACTACGAAAGAGCAGCGATGAACGCCATTTTAAAAGTATTCCCAAATATTGCGAGGGTGCTATTACCATTGGACTCGCAACATTTGGAAGAAAGGGAAGGCTTTTGGATGTACGAAAAATAAACAAGGACGAAGAATAGTTGTGTTGTGTAAAAATATTAATTACTTAGAAACATACTGGTTTGAGACACATTCATCTACTGTAATGGTGAACCGTGAACGCCATTAAACCACCAACATTTTAGAGACGTTTCACTTCAAAATTAATAAACGTGTCAACAAGAATACTGTGACATTGATTCGATTATTCAAAGTATTGGAGCATTTTCATACATTGGAGATGATTCCAAAAAAGAAAAAGAACAAAGTATCAAATCATCAATGATGACTTCATTACTGACGTACCTATTTTTTATTTTTTTTTACAGTTACACATTGTAACTTTAGGTACGTCAGTATAATTATAACAAAAGTTGTCTTAATTAATGATACAACACTATTACCTGGTGGTATCGTTTAACTTTAAAATACCCACCGTACCACAGGGGTGTGGCCAGGGGTACGATGGGTCTGCAATCTGCAATGCTGAAAAGATTAAGAAAATTCATTCAGTGATTGGGAAAGCTACACCATAAGAACATTACCTAATAAAAAAAAAAATTCTGGATTTTTATAAAGCCCTGAAAATTGGATTTACCAGTTCAGTCAAAGAAATAACCAGATAGCATCATAGATAAGAGTTTGGGTCAGTAGACTCTTCCATTAGCTTGGCGAGTACCTAATACAACTTGTGCCTCAAATCCTACGATAGTAGCTGGAGTATTGGCGAGTTATAAAGTCAAGATACAAGTACTTTTTTTAGGAATTTATCTTGAATTGATTTATTTATTAAGTCTTCATGAGACTTAGTGGTCGGGCTTATATTGCTGGATGGATGGATGCACTCAAGCCAACTTCGGAGACAGGCGAAGTATGTAAAGATTTTCAGGGTTTATATATTTTACGCTGGAGGAGCTCATCTTGGGCTTAGCAGCGTTGTTCACTCGCAGCATATTATTGATATGGGTAATCTCTCGCTTCTGTATCAATCAGTCCATGATCGTAAGCGAGAACGCGTAGCATCTTTTTGCGAGGAGATGAAACATGCAAAGAACTAATGAATCGGCGGAGGATCAGAGAGCATACTATACCTCTCACCCCACGAAGAGTAACCATGTTGAAGGGCGCTCAACGATTGCCGACCACCATAATTAGCTGGAGGAACGCGGAAGGGAATAACGAACTTGTGGTTGAGTCGTTAGTCGACCAGTCAGGCCGAATCTCTCGGTAGAGAGTAACTATATTCTTTGGGCCTAATGATGTGGAGCGCAGTTTTTCCATACTCGCCTCTAAAGGAGGAAATGTTTATTGGAGCAGAGGACATGTGGGTTAAGTGATCCTGTCTTCAATCTTAACAAAAATCGAGGCAGATTTACTAAAAATATTGTTAAAACATTATGACGAAGTTAAAAATATGTTAAACCTGAGATAACCCACAGTTATAAGGCGATGATAGCTCAGTGGTAGTGACGTCGGATACCGAGACGAAGGTCGCGGGTTCGAATCCTACAATGAGCTTGAGCTTTCGGTGAAGGAAAACATCGTGAGGAAACCATAGCACGGTGGTAGGGTACTTTGTAGTACCCGACTGGCTGGCAACCACCCTCTAGTTGAAAATCTGTCGCCAAGCACCTTCCGGTGTGTTCCGACAGCAGCACTTGAGAGCCAGTTCCCTTCTAGGCTTTGTGTGCTTACCACCATCGGCCACATCATCACTGACCACGGTGAGATTGTGGTCAAACACAGGCCTATACAAAGAAAAAAAAAAAAAAAAAAAAATAAGTTATTTTAATCAACAACCTCTATGACTCTAGCTAGACCACAGCAGTAGACATAAGAATAAGCTGCCAGCAGTATCTTCAATGGCACAACAAATGTATGACTCTATAATTAAAACAAACTTATACAGCAACGTAAAACGTTTTAATTTGTCAAATTACTTTAAGGACAAACATCTTTTTTTTTACTTTTATTATCATAGTTTTTAACTTTTATTTTTATATGGTTTTTTCATTGATTTCTTCTTCCCTCCTATTTTCTTTTTGAACATCTGATTCTTTCTGTCGTTGTTATACATTCGTTTCTTCATTAAAGACTTCAATTCTCTTCTTTCTTTTTGTATTTCGTTCTCTGGTGCTTTACTGAAGAAAGCTAAGCCCTCTGAAAACAAAATTTTAATTGAAGAAAAAGTTTTGTGAAGTCGCGACGCAATCCGAATTGCATCAATTATCGGTATTGGTCTGATGTCGTTCATACATTACATGTGGCCTAGGGAAATTTTATGAAATTGCATCTAGATTTTCAGTTTTAAAACAGGCTCCTCTGAAATTCACGAGATTGTGAACCTTAAAAGCAGGGCAATAAGAGCCAGTAGTTTTTTTTTTATTAGTTGTTGCAAAATATCATACCTTTGAGACGTGAATCAAACTTGGCGAAGAATAAGTTCTCTTTCCACACAGCCTTAACTTCTGTGGTGGCAGCTGGTTGTTGCTCCGTTTTATCCTCTACATCAGCTTCCTCATCTTCTGATTCAGACGAATCATAAACAAATGGATTCTTTTCTTTTCGGTCTAGAGGATTTTTTACTTTCTTTGCTTTTGGAGCTTCAAGCGGTATGTAGTCAGTTTCTTGTTCTAGGGGACCTGGGAAAATGTCAATTAAAATAATATTATCCGGATGCTTATAATGGCTGCAATGGGTTGAAGCACATTTTTATAACTTTGTTTCTTTTTAGGGTTCCGTACCCAAAGGGTAAAAACGGGACCCTATTACTGAGACTTCGCGGTCCGTCTGTCTGTCTGTCTGTCACCAGGCTGTATCTCATGAACCGTGATACTTAGACAGTTGAAATTTTCACAGATGATGTATTCCTGTTGCCGCTATAACAACAAATACTAAAAACAGTATAAAATTAATATTTAATGGGGGCTCCCATACAACAAACGTGATATTTTTGCCGTTTTTTGCTCGATATTAATAACGGCAACAGGTAGACGCATGAAATATTCACAGAATATTTAGTTGTATATTCTCTTCAAAAAATAATAATTAATAAATTTAAATAAAATAAATTAAGGGGGGCTCGCATACAACAAACGTGATTTTTTTGCAGTGTTTTGCGTTAATGGTACGGAACCCTTCGTGTGCGAGTCCGACTCGCACTTGGCCGGTTTTTTATATATGTTGCACTCTAAGAATTTCTTCTTTCGGTGGGTGCGTTTACAAATATTTAAACTCACGTGCACAAGTAATACACGTGCGGGCATCGAACCCGCGACACGTAGCGCAGCAGCCGATCGCTCAACCACTACGTCAACCGTGTCGTTATTGAGACATAGCGTATTGATCCCTATCTCCAAGGCGCGCACATGGAATGTGCTAAATACGACCTTCTCTTTATCTGGGTATAATTGAGTCTACTCTTTTTTTTTTGCCTGTCAATTTGATTCAAGTTTTGTCATGTTATTTGATCCCCGAAAGGAACCTTCCCAAACAGAGTTAAATATATCGCATTGCAGTTCCAAATGCCCTGCGCACACTGGGCAGCTAGTACCCAGAAACGCAGGATCAAGCTGACTAATCCTACCACTACAATGATTCAAAATAAGTCCATTATGTTGTGGATATAAGGGTCAATATGTTATGCACATTTTCAGCATTTCTCATCAACTCCGTCTCTGTGTCTGCTTTGAGCCAAAGTAGTTCATGAAATATACTACAAACCTTCGTCTTCGTTTGCTTTGCTGCCAAACAAACTTCTTAAACTAAAGGTACTAGGTTGTGCAATGGCTTCTTTCAACGCATCACTGACTTTATAAAACTGTTCTTTAGAAACTTCAATTTTTGGTCCTTCAGGTTCTGGTTGTACTTCTTTTACATCTTCTTGCTTTTCTTTATTTTTCTTCTTAGACTTCTTAGCCGGTTCTGGCTTGGTTTCAACTGGCGCCAAAAATTTTGCATGGTCAGGTTGTGAAGGGTCAAACCTTAACATCCCTAGATTTGGTCTGAAAGATAAATTAAACATCAATTAATTTTAAGTTTCGAATTCCTTTCTTACGAAATGCAGATAGGGAAAGTGCTAAGAATAAAATTATTTTTTATTAAAATAATTTATAATAATCAAGCTTTTTCATATTACTTGCAAACTGTTTCATTTTATACCTATATTATGAAGATGCATAAAAAAAAAAATTGATCCTCTATACTTGATTTAGAATTTTATTGTGTTTAAAATAAATGGACTTGGGTTTCCCCAGAAGGAAAATACAGGAATGAGATACGTAATAACCAACCACCCGAAAGCTTTTACAAATACAACTGTTATAACAAAGCTGAATTTTATACAAACCATCGCATGGTACGCAGTTCCCTCGTAAAGGCACCACCAAAAGAGTCAAGGAAACTTATAAGAACATGGAAGCAACCGAATACGTACGAGACTCATTTAAACAAGATAAAACCAACTATGATGAAATTGAAAAACAGATAAACGAGAAGACAGACGCAATACAGAAGTAAAACTACGCAATATTAAAAAAACATCCTAACAATTCACTGCACCTCAAATACAAACCTGAATACTCATAAATACCAAACTAAGTGGTCACACTTTACAACTAATAAACAAAAGGAAGGAGTACATAACACAACATGCAAAATCGTAAAAAATAGCCGAATTGAGTTAAAAAATTAAAGTCATCAGAAAAAATCGCAAAGTCAAAAGACTGGAAGCCGGGGAATACCACATACGGAGAACTGGAGGAGTCAAAAAGGCTTATATATCACCACATCAATCAACGATTTTGCTACTCATTTCTACACGGCTACACAAAACTCTACGCAAGACAGGAAACAAATGGAGACAAATAAACTAGCAACACACACCAATATAACAACTGAAGCCAAAACTGAACCTGTTCCAGAAATTATACCATGTGAAGTTGAAAAAGCAAACATGAGCAAAAAGATGGCGAAAGCACCAGGTCCAGAGTTCCAGACAAGATCATAAATAAGTTGATAAAAGAAACGAAAGATTTGAAGCGCAATTTAAGAAAAATAATTACAACATCCTGAAAAATGGTAACACCCCAATACAATGGGCAAAATCGCATATCATCCTAATCACAAAAAAGGCGAAAAAGAAGACACCGAAATCTACAGACCAATAAGCCTTATGTCAAATGTCTATAAGGTATTCCTATTCGGGAAAATCATATTGGACAGGTTAAGCTAAATACTAGACGAACAACAACCAGTAGAACAGGCTGGATTCAGAAAAGGATTTTCTACAATTGACCATATCCACACAGTCAAGCAAATAATAGAAAAATATAATAAATACAAAAAATTAATCTATATGGCATTTATAGACTATGCCAAGGCTTTTAACAGTCAGAACCACAGCTGGGATACTCTGGAACAACAGGGAATACCTATAACTTATACCAATTTAATCAAAAACATCTATGCTAATAGCCAGACCAGAATCCAACTTGAAACATTGGGCATAGATCTCTACATACAAAGAGAAGTCAGGCAAGGGGACCCATTATCACCAAAACTTTTCTCCGCAGTAACATCTTCCACAACCTAAACTGGGCAGGCTATGGTCTAAATATAAATGGATCCAAACTGAATCACCACAGACTTACCAACAACTTAGTCCTTTTTGAAGAGAACCCTTAAACCTTAGCGAAAATTTACAAAGCCTTAATGAGGCAATTGTTAAAGTTGGACTGAAAATGAACACCAATAAGATCAAAGGTAAATCATCAGACATAAAAGTAAATAAAAAATCTCTAGTTTGTGGATGAATACACTTATCTTGGTCAGCGTATTTACCCCAAAAGACCAAACTGAAATGTAAACTCTTCTTGAAATGGTCACTCAAGGAAATCATGAAATAGGACCTGGGCATGACCTTTAACACATGCATCCTTCCATGCTTAACCTACTGCTGTGAAACATGGGCACTCATCAAATGCCTCAGAGATAAGCTTGCCATATGCTAAAGAGCAATGGAGCGCAGCATGACTGGATCCAAATGTCAGGACAGAATATGAAATACCGGTCTTGACGAAAACAAAACTGCCTGACGTCCTTACACAAATTAACCAGCAAAAGTGGAGGTGAACCGGCCATATGATGAGAGATAACCGTGGGAAATGGAGCAAGGCAGTGACAGACTTGTTTTATTTTTTTAGCATTCCTTACTGATATGTAGCGCCTCACACGCACATGTAAACACATACACATCATGTACCCAAAGGGGAAAAAGGGACCCTATTACTAAGACTCCGTGGTCCATCTGTCTGTCTGTCACCAGGCTGTATCTCATGAACCGTGATACCTAGACAGTTGTAATTTTCACAGATGATGTATTTCTGTTGCCACTATAAGAACAAATATTAAAAACAGAATAAAATAAATATTTCCGGGTGGGGCCGAATTGCACTTGGCCAGTTTTTTAACCGTGATTTGTAATCCAAAGCAAACATTAAAATTCAGTTGCTAGTTTTGTCCCTTACATACTTGAAAAGTGACTGGTCAATATTGTTCCACTTACTTGCTTTTCCTGTTATCATTTTCAATGTTATACTTTTGTTTCAAAGGATATCCAAGTACATCTTGTAGTATATTCATTTGTGTAGCTTTCTCATCTGCAGTTCCTAATACAACTTCTTCATTATTGTAGCCTTGATCCCTTTTTGGTCCTTCTTCTTCCTCATCATCATCAATGAACCGTTCACCTAAGGTGAAACGTTTATCAGATTTGTATCTATTTTGCAAATCTAAAACCTAATATTTAAACCATATTAAATCTAATGCTAAACAAGAAATAAAAAAATAATTGGTACATTAAAATCACAAAAACGTGTGTTTACCTTCTGGCCTTTCTTTCCTTCATATTGTTTTTTTTCTTCAAAGTTTATTTCTTCATCAGATTCTTCAGTATCATCATCAAAGATACTGTTCTGGTTGTTTTGCCTTTTCGTTTTATTATTATTGTTTTCTATTTTTGGCACATACTCTTCTGAATCTGAAAATATTACCTTTTTATTTTGTACTTTATCCTGTAACAATGAAATGGGTTAATTATATTCTTTCTTGTCATTTCAAATGTGAAGCTCCAGGTATTTTTCTATTGCTTGACTGTGTAAATATTCAAATAAATATCAAAGAATACTTACAACTCCAGTTAGACCAGATTTAATAATCATTTTCTTTTCTTTGAATTCCTGTCTTTTCTTTTTCATGGACTCTTGTCTCTTCATTTCAGCTTCATGCTTCTTTTTATCTGCTTCAGTTACAATAGACAAGTTCTTGGTATTAGAAGCATCACCAGCGTGATAGGTACTAGATGCTTCAGAATTTTGTTTATCATGTCTAAGAGGCCATTTAGTTTTTTGCTTGTGATTGTTTGTGAAACAAGACTCATCTTCATTGATATTGCCATCTCTGAAATGTTTCTGTGTTCTGTGGTTAAGGTCACTTGTATGATTCTGCTGTTCAATTTTCCTTTTCCTAGGATTTAACTTGTCACTTAATTTTATAGTTGGGGTTTCCGTAGGTAACTTTTCTACTTGTTCATTCTGGAAATTATTGTGTTATAACTATAATTTTCAAGTTTGTACAATAATATAGCGAAAGATGTGAGAATATTTTACCTTTTCAGCGTCTTTTAATTGTGCCAGTTGTCGTTCCCTTTGCAACCTTTCCAAGAAACTCTCTCTAGCTCTAGTTACATACAGTCTACTGCCTTTAAAGTCCTCATTCGCGAAATGTTTAATGCCTGAAACATTATGAAATAAAATAAAGATGAGGCAGCTATCATGGTTTTATAGAACACAAATTAATGTTAAAATATATGTACGTATAGTACATGGATAGGCAACGTTGTTGTGGTTTGCAGCTACAAACTAGGTTAGAATTGGGAAAGTTTCTGAAGTTATTATTATCGTCAGTAACTAATAAGCAAATCCTACTCACATGATTCGACATTCGGGTTAGCAGCGGAGAGTGATACGAAGGCAAACTTTTTACTTTCATTACCATCTCCAGGCTTGGATTTTAGGTCCAAATTTGTTATTTGGCCAAAAACAGAAAAGGCTGCGTGTAGATCATTTGCTTCAGTATTTTCTGGGAGATTCCCAACAAATAATCGGGTTGCAGAAATCATGATAATTATTTTATTTTTTGTATCATTCAAGCATTTTCATTGTTGATTTGACATTTAAAAGTGAGGTTATTCTAATTTATTTATCCCCAGATGTCAAGTCAGCGTGTTTTTCTCAGGTTTTTGTGTTATTTATTATGTCTATGGTTTTCTAGCTCAAAGCTCAGCTGAAGGTGGAAACACATTATTAACACCCGACCCGACGCCACGCCACCCGACGCCTGCTGACGCGTTGAAGTACTAATCCATCCCATACATTTAGTATGGTCAGAGACACATAGTCATAGACGACACGCAATCACACGCGACAACACCCAGTCGGTTTGGATCCAGCGTGGTGAGGGGGAAAACACGCCACCCGACGCTTCGCACACAGTGTGTCTCTAGTAACACCCTTAGATAAAGTAGGTATAGATTAAGCCTTAAAATGACCTTGATTGATAGAGCGAGATGGCTAATTGGCAACTCCATGTAAATGATAAGGACAAAAGATTATTTTTTGTCTTTGTCACCGTGGCCGGTTTCTGTCGTTTGTCAAACTCTAATACAATGGCAGGTTTGACAAACAAACTCGGTTTTGTTTGATTTTCTATGATTTCGTGGTATTATGTGTTAATTGAGACAAGGAATTTGGGTTATTTATAGATAATAAGTGTCAGTGCGATGGTGGGCTACAACCCACCATCGCACTGACACTTATTATCTATCGTTCTTGTTCTTGTTGTAACACCAGAACTAACTATTGCTGTCTCATGTGCGGCCACGCCAGTGCTTAATCTATACCTACTTTATCTAAGGTAACACCCGACAACGCGTCAGTCATGATCAGTGGTGCCAACTTAGGGTAATTTACCCTAATTTAGAGTTAAGTTTCTTCAGCACGGTAATTTTTAGGGTACAAACTCGGTTAGGGGAAATTTTATGTTTATGCTTTAATAGAAATGATTAACTTATTTTAGTCAAATTTGTAATGATGGACTTAAGTTTAAATATTTCCTTTGAACCCGCAATTTTCGGTTTTTATTAGTCAAGTATTTGGTATGGTACAAATCCCTAAATAACCAGATTTTTTTTAATGGTTTCTAATATTCTTATAGTAAAACTGATCTGTAATTATATAATAGATTGTAATGTTTCGTCTTATGTATGATCTTGCATGAAATGTCTCAAATATAGATGGTACGGCGAGGGAGCATATTAAAAAAAAACAGATTTTTTTAATTAAACTTAAAATCTAGGGTAAGCAGACTTGGGATAAAACAATTTAAACGAGACCTGGTAATACTAGCGAAGCGTGTTGTAGCATCACGTGGGGTGTTGCATATGTGCACGGTACGCGTCGGGTGTCGACACATCGTATCCCAAGTCTGATCTCAATTTACCCTAGATTTTAACTTAAATGAAAAAAAATCTCTTTTTTTTAATATGCAATTAGCCATCTCGCTCTATCAATCAAGGTCATTTTAAGGCTTAATCTATAGGTACTTTATCTAAGGGTGTTAACTAGAGACACACTGTGTGAAGCGTCGGGTGGCGTGTTTTCCCCCTCTCCCGTCAACACGCTGATCCAAACAGACTGGGTGTTGTCACGTGTGATTGCACACGCAATCTGTTAATAATATGTTTCCACCTTAACTATATACTAGTCAGAGACAGATAGGACAAGCTGAGGGCCATAGCCAAGTATTCTTCTTTGAGTTGAGTTCTATATGGCCTGTAAAAACTTCAAGAACAAACTGGGTTTGTGAAGGGAAAATATTATTTTTCTCTGTGAAAGGAACTCGGGACCAGATTTTAATTGTTAGTCAGGTTATCGAAAAGGCACAAGAATTCTACTTAATTATGTTTTGTTGCTTTCTCAAAAGCGTTAGACTCCTTGAAATGGCCAACTTTGTGGAATACGCTACTGGAAATGGGCACACCAAAACATCTTGTCCACCTTCTTAGAGAACTCTACGAAGGGGGAACTGCTTCATTACAAACAGATAACCAAGTTTTGGACAGCTTCCATGCCAGTGCAGAATGCAGATGTCCGCAGGGGTGGATCTTGGACTCATTTCTGGGGGGGTATGAGGGACTCTTTCTTGACTTGATTCAATTATAGTGCCAGATTAAGATAGTGGGGGCTGTGTTTTTTATACATTTTTTATTTTTTCTGTAGGTATTTGTACCTTGTACCAAAGAATCATGTCAGGTAATGACCTGAAAATTTTCTAACGCATGTAGTGACGTACAGCTTGGCAAAAAAGAGTCTGACGCGGTGACAGTTGGAACTAAAAATAAAACGAACTAGTTAACTAAAATATCCTACCTATTACTTGCCTATTATTACCTATTAGTACTAAGAGTAGTTAGAGTAACTAAAAATTAATAATAAGTATCAAAAACTGTTGAGTCATAGTATTTCGGGGTATACAGGTGCGATAGTGGCGACCTCATTTATTCCACACTCTTTTTTGCCAAGCTGTAAAATATCTTATAAAATTGCATTTTTTTTTGCTCATTTCGTATCGCTTAATTGAATTTTCAAAAAAACAATGTTAATATGTTTCTCATTAGTCAATAGAGTTTTGGAAACGGAATGTGTTTTACACACGTTCCATTTCACAGAATACGAAAAACTTTTTCGTTCGTCGAGTGGTTAAATGATCAAAATAACCAATTGCTACTTTTTTATTTATTATTTAATATTTATATACGCTCTTGTTGGAAAGCGCTATGAAGCTGCTAAACCTCAAAAACTTATTTACATAATAGCATTTTTCCCTGGCCTTTAAATGAAAAGATGATAAGTTATTGTGTTATTATGAACAACTAGCTGTTCCCCGCGGCTTCGCTCCCGTGGACCACTCCACAGGTCCCGTGATTAAAAAATAGCCACTCAGGAATAATGCAGCTTTTTGCTGTTTTTTGAAAGAATTTTTTAAATCGGTCCTGTAGTTTCGGTACAAACAAACAAACAAAAAAATCTTTCCTCTTTATAATATTATTACAGATAATTGATTTTGACAAAAGTGATTTTGCAAAACCTACTAAATGATTGAATGGCTGGTGCCAGCATGGGAGTGATTTTCCTTGATACCTTAGATCCCATATACCACAAATACACAGATACACTTATAACGTCATATCTTTTGAGGGTACGTTTTCGCGAGCTGGCTGACCAAAACCAGATGTATCCTCCGACTGCACAGCATGATTTTCTTCTTGTTTACGGCTTTTTAGTTCGCTTTTTAAGCAGTCGGGTTTTTTGATTTTTTGAATTAACTTTTTTTATTTATAACTTTAAAGTTATTTTTTTTAGATTTAGGTATATTTAAAGATATAAGTGTTTTATATTTTTTAAATCACCTCTTAAAACCCTTTATTTTGATACCCCACACGATGGGATTGGAATAAAAAAATAATTTGTCCCCCACAATATGGCGCCCAAAATCCGCTATTTTTCTATTTTCCCATTTTAATGTTGCCGGTGACACTCGCGGTGTTAAGACGAATCTATTGACGTAAGAACCATCAAAATCGGCCCACGTGTTTGGTCTCTAGAACGCCACATAGGAACAAACATACATACATACATAGACTGTTAAACACATTACCCTCTTGCGGCAGTCGGGTAAAAACTGACGGCGCTCATGCAAGCGACCGCTAGGTAATATCCATCGCATCCTACCTATTGATATTTTTAAACTTCCAAACGTGTTCCACAAACAAAGTATTATTTTTAAACAATTCTAAGAACTTATAACAGAATTTTAAAAATGTTTAAGGATCATCCATCACATCATTCATGTCGGCCGTGTGGTTATTATAATAAAATAAAATAGATATTGAAGAAGATTTAGGGGTAAGCTTATAATTTTGTTAAGTAAAACATCGCATCATAGCTTAAACTCATAAGTTGTGTTGTTCGAATAACGACATAAACTTGACTTGTAATTACAATAAAATTATGTCTCGATTGTGTAACTTTTAAAAAGTGAAAATAATTGTCCTTGGGAATAAATTCAAAGTTTAAAGAGTATTACTCAAGAATTAAATGTCGACGTAAGTGTAATCTAAAATAAAATCACTTATTTGTGGAATCAATGTCAATAACTACAGAATACTAACTTCATTGTTGTCTCAGAGATGTCGCGCACGCGGCGCATTATAAATCGTAGTATATCCTCCTGTCCATTTATGTCGCTTTTTATACATTTCTAGGGGGTGAGATTTCTGAAGTGAAACGGTGAATGGCGTTGGCTAGAGGGGCAATGTGGAAGTTAAAGAACGTATGGAGGAATCGCAAAATAACCAAAGCCACTAATTTTAGGCTTTTCCGTGCGCTTGTTGTTGCTCCCTTTATTTCTTTACGCAGCTGAGACGTGGACACTACAAGAACTGAAAAGGAAAAAAATAGAACCTCTGGAAATGTGGTTTTGGAGAAGAATGCTTGGCATTTCTTGGACAGAATTCCGCACAAACGTCTCCATACTCGCTTTGCCAAGACCGAAACCAAGAAGAAGAATTTTGATCTCCAAACTATGGCTCTCTTATTAAGTCAGCGCGTCAGTATCGTTGCGATGGTGACCCCTTACTTAGCCGCTGTAATCAGTAGTGAGCCTATAACGTAGACAAGGGCGTTGCCAAGGGGGGGAGGCAGGTAGGCGCACCTATCAAACGACTCTGTTCCAGCCTACGTCATAACACAAAGAGTTTTGTACAGCCAATCGAAGGTGCACCGCCTCGACACGTAAGTGTGTTTCCGTCTTTATTTACTACTAGATCATAGAGCAAAATTATACGTGATTTTATTCTAAAAGAAAAACCTTTTTAAATTGTCTGTGGTACTGCTTTGTCTATGATAGCACGGAAAGAACACGGATAAGTTAGCGTTTTTGGACAAAAATCTAACGTTTTTGATTGCTTTGCTTGATCATTTAAGATAAATTGAAGAATATTTAAGTCCAAGACCTCGTTAATTGAAGGTAAGTCATTTAAATAACAATATAATTGCTGAAAAGGGTGTGCCGAAAACTTTCATCATGCGGCGCTACAGATTTTTGATGAGTCGTCTCGGCCCCTGCTGTCATATTATTATCACCACATCCGTTGTAGCGGACGTTTACTGTTATTTTCTATATTTAAAGTTCGTAAGCATTTAGGAAATACTTTAACAGGTGTTATGTGAGTGTTTTGATACAAGTTTGGGTGGTTTGTCGGGAAATCGTCGCGGATATACCACGACCTATTTTTAGATCGGCTTTCTTTTTTCTGAAATGCATTGCTGTCGGTTATAAGCCGGTCAGGCATTCTCTAATGTTTGTTGATGTTACATTTTAGAGTAAGATGGCAGTGAACGTGTACTCAACGAATGTGACTTCTGAGAATTTGTCACGACATGATATGTTGGCGTGGGTGAACGACTGCCTGCAGTCAAACTTCGCCAAGATCGAGGAGCTCTGCACAGGCGCCGCGTATTGTCAGTTCATGGACATGTTGTTTCCAAACAGTGTGCCCATTAAAAGGATTAAGTTCAAAACAAATTTAGAACATGAATACATACAAAACTTCAAAATTCTACAAGCTGCATTCAAAAAAATGGGTGTTGATAAGGTAAATTTTCACAACTACCTTTTTTTTTAGCTATATAACTGAAAATAATATTCTTTTCAGTAATTTATTAGCTAAGTATAGTAGTAAGTGTTGTTCATTTTGTTCTGTTATTCAAAATTATTTATTCTTATGAGCAAATCAAGCCGGAAGTAGCACTTTGTATAATTTGTGTGTGTTTGCACAATTTAATGTACACTAATAGTGATTAAATAAATTTTAAAAATATCCTAAATCTGGGATAAGATCCCGTGTAATCTCTATAGGATATCCTTAAGCAATTTTTACAGTAAAGCATCATAAATATCAGATTTTTTTAAAGTTGCTAAGCACCTATTACTACATCAAAATAACTCAACAAATAGTTGTTCTGTTTAAAATGATAAATGTTTCACCTAAGTAGGTAGTTGTAATATTTCAATCTACTACACACCAATAATACAGGGTCAAATTAAATTAGTTAGTAAACTCCACAGACATGATGGGTATTGGTCAAATCGAGAAAAACAAAATATTTCGAGGCAATACTCTACCAGCAGTCGTTGACACCATATTCTTAGGATAAAAGATAAGAGTTTAAAATGTTTGTTTTATCATCAATTTTGATACTGATACACATCATGTCTGCAAAGTTTTGCCAAGTAATTTAATTGGACCTTGTATACTTTATAGGTAATACCAGTGGACAAGCTGATAAAAGGAAGGTTCCAAGACAATTTTGAGTTCTTACAGTGGTTTAAAAAGTTTTTTGATGCCAATTATGATGGGAGGGAATATGACGCTTTCGATGCGCGTGGCAGCATCACTATCGGGTCGGGGGCATGTGAATCCGGAGTGCCTTTATGTGGCGCCATACAGGTGGCGCCACCGCCGCCCCGGGCCGCTCGCCGTCCTGCTCCCATGCACCACTCCGGCAGTATGCATCCGCCGAATCAAATAATGCACCCCACTCACTAAACCACACTTAGCAACACAACTTGTGGCTTGTAACTCTAACAAACCAACAGTAATGCTAAGTATAAACCACATCACCACATTAGTGTTTCCATGTGTGGTTGTCTGTACATGTCTTGTTTAGTTCTAGACTTTAGGCGGTAGCGGCACCTTTCGTAGCATTGCGATTCTTTTTATTTTACCTTCACTTTTTTCTTTTGTAGATAGTACCCATTGACAGACTGGTGAAGGGTCGTTTCCAAGACAATTTTGAATTTTTGCAATGGTTCAAGAAATTCTTTGATGCCAACTATGGAGGCACAGAATATGACGCGGTGGCGCAACGCGAGGGTCTGCCCATGGGGCACGGGGGCGCCGCAGCCCCGCGGGTCGCGGCCTCCGTCCCCAAGAAACCGATGGCGCCTGTCGCCAAAGTCGCAGCTAGACCCCAATCCAGTACTATTTTGTTTTCTTTATAGATATTGATTTGTGTTATTAACTTGGCTTTTTAATGAGTTGCATAGAGGACAAAAGGACCCCATTCAAACCAATTATATGCTATATTTTATATTAATATTGGAAGCATATCCCTATATAAGTAAATTATATTGCGCCACTATTATGTCCCTATATATTGTCTGGAATAAATATTAAAACCAATAAATCAAATGTACATATTGTATATTAAATTAAAATTGACAATAATTATAACTTCTCTATCACAGATGGCTAGTTTCACCTGCACAGTTCAATATTATTCATCTATTCATGCATGTTAATTCATTATTATCTGTGCCTCTTTTCTTATCATTATATGAGACAACATACAATCATATCATAGCTTGTGTTAGTTTGTATTATGTTTATACCTCATCATATCTATATATAGCTTAACTTTATTACAATTATATCAGTACAGGAACATAGCTTATTTATATATTTACCTCAATTGTGTTTTTGCTTATGAAAATGCTTCTGAAATATTATTCTCATTGCTTGATATTTTTACAGCTGTTTAAATATATAAACGAATAATATATTCAAGTTTAATTACAAAGAAAATTTGCATTACTATTGGTTGTAGTTGTTTCATATAATATTAAATTATTTATGTATTTTAATGGTTTTTTTTATATTTTACAGTTGGAAAGGCAAATAGCACAGTCAGGTCTCCCCCAGTTAATTTATCCAGGATAAATCAAAGTGCTAAGGGGGATTCCAAAGTCATTGACGAGTTAAATCATCAGGTAATGCAACATTTTAACTACCTATACTGTAATTATTAGTATTTTCTTAACTCTGTTTTATCAGAGTAGGCTTTAGCTTGACTTTTTCTTGACCTTGAATGTTTTTTAATGCAGATAAATGAATTGAAAGCAACAGTTGACGGCCTCGAGAAAGAAAGAGACTTCTATTTCGGCAAGCTCCGGGATATAGAGGTGATCTGTCAAGAGATGGAAGAACAGCAGAATGGTCCGATTGTTCAGAAGATTTTGGATATCTTATATGCAACTGAGGTATGTTCTGTTAAAAATAACTTTTCACAAATATTTCCTTGTTATACTGACTCATTTAATGTGTCATGTGTATACTGTGTAACTATAAATAATAATTTGCTAAGTTCCAAAGGTGCGGCCAGACTAGCACAAGCTTTCCTGTCCGTTTGTGTGGAGAGTGCAAATATTAACTGTTGGAATTCCTCTATATTCAAATGATACGAATATAGTTGAATTGTTGTATTTGTTCATTAATGTTTTCCTTGGTAACTGCACCTCTCCGCTCCAATAGACAGGCAGTCTAAATTCGGCGTGATTTGCGTCACGCGAAATGAGGCGGAAAGATTTTCATTGGGTGTGGTCAAACACTAATACTTTACGCACCGAATTTCGGCGACTTGGTCTGTGCTACGGTAGTTTGGCCCATCCCAAGTTGTTACAAATTGTAACATTTATTTTTGGCCCATTTAGTATTTGCTTTGAGATCTTAACATAAATATGGCTTGAATTTGTAAAATTTTTGGCTGGATGGACTGATTATTGTCCTTTTATTTCCATACTTAGTTAGAGCCGGACCATGAACAGCTCAGCCCATCGCAGTCCACTGAACAATGAGATAACTTGGTTAGACCTTGCTCAATGTAAAGTAAGAAGCAACTGAACCTAACATTAATGTCTTTGTTGTTCTTCAGGATGGATTCGCACCTCCAGAGGAACTAGACGGCGACAACCCCCACCCGCCGGAGGAAGACGAATATTGAAATATCAATGTATCTACGCGTATCATAATGCTCTTTGTATATTACATATATCAAATCGAAATTATCTCGCTTTACAATCATCGACAGTATCGAGTGCTTAGTATTTCACAGCCAATGAGTCGTAATTGAATCATGTAGGTTAAATGTTTGGAAATAGTGGCCCTAAAGTAACTTAGTGTTGCTAATGCTAATAAATAAAAAAAAATAAAAAATACCTACACACTAGATGTAAATGTATAATAAATATGTTACAGTTACTAACAAGCTTTGTACATTATTACAACTTCATGATGTAAACATGCAATATTATATTGTAGGTTATTATTTTTCGAGATTAGTTGAATAAATAATATGTAGCACTTCTTAATGTGTGTCGTTCTATAGAATGTTTTATCGAGTATTATTGTGTATTTGCGTTTTATCCTGTCTCGCATCTGTCAGAAAGTTGATTTTTGTCATGTTCACGCACTGCAATTCATTATTATACATATTCACGTGGCTGTGTCATATCTAAGTGCATTCCTAAACACTGGGAGCATAGTTTCTTGACGGAATTTAATTTCTAATTCGGTATGCTCTTCCTAAGAAGTACTCTGTTCATTATGTATTTTTTAAAGCTGTATGGTATGAAGTTTGACTGTGGAATGTAAGGAAAGCTATCCTCGACATCATTTTGGGCCACTGGTGCCTATATAAATGTGCATTTAATAGGTTGTTAAATTATTGGAAGAGATTTACTGTTAATTGTTTAATTCTGTTATAGTAATGACGCAGTTGAGTAAAATTATACTATTCAGTTCTAAATTATTTCATTTTTATACAATTTGAATAACAAGTTAATAAGTATTAGATCTGATGATTACTCACAAAATTAAACTTGTGATTATCATGATATGGTTTAAATTGATAATCATTAATCAATTCCAGGTATAGTACGATTCAAACTTAATGGCGGTTCGGAATACTAGACAAATCGCTGCGCAGTAGCAAATCTTGTGTGAGCAGGGGTTTGGTACTGCGCAGCGAGTAGCGTATTTCACAGCCGCCAAAAAGTTTGACGCTTACTGTAGTGTGATATTTACATGACCATGATTTAGTTTAGGTTAATGAAAATACAAGACTTTTAAACTTGAATTTTGCTCTATTATAACTAACTATAAGAAGTATACTAATACATTATAACTCAACATATTTTTGTTCAGTAGATTGTTACATCATTTAAGATGCGTCGAGGAAACTAACGACTTGTTGGCGTAAAAAAGATGTTATTCGCTGGTTAAGATAAATAGATAATTAATTTATTTACTTTAGCATTCATAAATTGCCTTAACAGCAGATTATTAATTGCCTCTGATTTTCAGATTGTGAATGTCTTATCGAATAAAATAATAACTTTATTAAAACATAAGTTTTGTCATTACACTTCCCTATATTATATTCCTTTTGTTACGACTAGAAATGGTTCGTTAGTATATTCGGACTATTCTCCATACAAGTGGCGGTCATTATTGTTCTTCATTATTTTTTGGGTGCCACAAGTCCGAAAGAAAAACGGAACCCAGGCAGAATCACTATATCGAATATTCGGTATATTATACCGCTGAGGCGTGGACTGCGTTACTGTATATCAAAATGAATGGGCTTGTCGTGAGGGTGAGGACTGAGGGTCGCATCGCATATATTGTTCGCACGTTCACCCAAAATTAATTAAAAAAAGCGAATCCCAATCCAGTCACAAGACAAACGTTCGATTCAATGGGAAGTCTACAGTGATTGATTGATTCCATAGGCTTAGTAGAATCCCAACCTTGGTGAAAAGAATGCTGATCAAACATCTGGCTATCTGACAATCGAAACGGGAAACCATTTTTTTTTGGGGTGGGCAGTGGGCCACAGAGAAACTTATATATCAGTGGGCATCCAATGACCTCCTGCTCTGGGTGAAGCGGGAGGGCGTGTCAGACTTACTGACTAAAACCCACCCGTGTTCATTCAGTTGCTTGTGTCAGGGCTGCGGTAACACTCTTTCAAATTTATCCGCGACCCAGACAGGCATCTGCCCTAGCGGACCCCGTTAGTTTTTTGCTGACATCTCTTTGAGGCACGCGTGGAACACTACGCGTCGTCGACTCGGGCCTGCAGCCTTATTGTGTAAGTGCGCAAAGAAGTTAAACTCTATCCAATCGACCAATCACATGCGAGATGAATGACGCGTCCGTTTTGTGTGATTGGCCGATTTGGTCGGTTGGATAGAGTTCAACTTCTTTGCGCACTTACGCAATACGGCTGGGGTCTTTATCGGACGGCGAGCTACCATTACTCGCCGTCTTTACTTTGAAAAACTGAAGAATGTGGAAAGTAACTGGAGTGGTGTGTTAGGAAATAAACCTGTGAATGAGGGATTATTGAGAATGGGTAGTATGGATGAAGTAAGAATAGCAGTAATTGGAATGAAGAATGGTAGGGCAGTTGGTCCGGATCAGGACGGAATACCAATTGGAAGTGTGGCAGTTATTGCTTCAATAAGTTGTTACGGGAAGAAGCTATACCTTCCTGATTAATGGTGCAATAGTTTGCTGGTACCCATCTTTAAATACAAAGGTGATGTGCTGCAGTGCAACAACTGTAGAGGAATAAAGCTAATGTCACAAAGTATGAAAGCTTGGGAGAACGATATTGAAAGGCGGCTGAGAGAAGAGAGTGAAATAACACAGAACCAATTCGGTTTTATGCCTGGTCTGGGTACAACGGATGCCATTTTCGCAATCCTCCAATTGTGCGAGAAATACATAGGTTCGAATAAAAACGTGCACATGGTGTTCATTGACCTCGAGACGGCATACGACCGGGTGCCTCGTGAGGTTTTGTGGTGGGCTCTTAAGAAGAAAGGTGGCCTGGGATTCTGGGAAGTATGTACCTAGAGAAGATCCGAGCGATGTGCAAAAGTTCCAGTAGGTACCCCAGTCTGGTCTACAGCGGGCACTACTGGCAGCTTAAGTGTAGCAGTCGGCTTGCACCAAGGGTCGGCCCTCAGTCATAACTATTCAGTAATCTGTGCCTCAGTCCTTACCCCATTCCTGATGATAATGAACGCGCTGATGTCGGACATACAGGAAGAGGCACCCTGCAGCCTAATTGCGTAAGTGAATTCTGCAAAGCAAACAAGTCGGAACCTTCCCAAAAACGAATTTACGTATTGCATACTAGGTACACTCTGAAAAGTTAAGGTTATGCTCCTTTCCAGGTTTGAGTATTGTGTAATGAAATTATGTCCTAATGATTTGGAAATAAATCATTTTAGTTTGATGAAACATAACGCAGTAGATGAACTTCAACTCAAAGGAGGATGTTTGTACTCTTTCCAAATTAGTTTCACAATACCGAAAAAGTTCAAAGAAATTTGGGGTGGTATGGGATCTACCTCCTAGCGGTCCACCCCGGGCAACGGCACCACGGGCTTGCCTATGGTATGGCTGAACGATCCCACTTAAGCGGTGGTAGGCTCCGCAAGGGGCCGCCTGGCTCGCGACCACCATCCCACCGGAGTCCGGCGCCAAGCAGCTTGCTGTATTCCGTCGGTGTGTGGGAGTGCCAGTGCCTTTGGGGGAGAAGGAGGCTGTCAGTTGCGCTGTTCAGGACTGGTCTTGGTCTCTGAATAACTTGCCGGGTAACTCATTCTGGAGGGTAGTGGGATCCGAAGCAGGTGCCAGCCGTTGGCCGACCGCAGTCAGTAGGGGGCCCAAGTAGCACGCCAGCCACGTGCCAAAGGCTGCCCCGCCAACTCGCGAATAATCCCGGTATGCTCCACCGTGCCAGCTGGCGACTGGATGGGAGGACCCGGTGGCCATATCCGGGGGGTTTGGGCGTCCCCGCAGTCTCCAAATGCATTCCCCATAGGTTAAGTTAGTTTAAGTTGTCTACTTGGTTAACTTAGCAGCGCCTCGACAGTTTAACTTTTTCCCCAGCAACTCTTCCTCAACACGAAGACATTTGTTGTCGTCACCTCCGTTGCTTTGAGAAATCGGCTGCCATATGGCTACTTGTGGACACAGGCGTGGAAAAGTCTATCTACATCGGCGTATACCGATCACATAGCGGATTCAACAGCGCTCTTTAATAGCCTCGTAGAGTCGACTGATGTAGCCCAGCAACGATACCCAACAGCGAAGCTTATTTTTCTCGGGGATTTCAACGCCCATCATAAGGAGTGGCTGTTCCAACAACGGCAAGTTTGCTTTAACGCTAGATCTTACACAGCTGGTGAATGGGGCAACGCGGGTACCGGATATAGACGGCCATGCACCCAATTGCATGGACCTTCTACTGACGACTGATCCAGGCACTCATTCGGTATCGGTCTCAGCCCCGCTGGGAACGTCTGACCACTGTCTGGTGAAATCCGTTTCGACCTGCTCTCCTCCAGATGAGAGTTCTAGAGGCACGAGGCGTGTATGGCGATACGAGTCAGCAGACTGGGATGAAATGCGGAACTTTTTGCGTCCTATCTTTGGCGGCAAGTGTGCTTCTCCTCGGGTGAACCCTCGTGCTGTGCTGACGTGGTTGCGGACGTGATTCGGCAGGGAACGGAGTATTTTATTCCATTCTCCGACATCCCGCTCGGTCACAAATTCCGCCGTGGTATAATGCAGAATGCGCCCACGCTAAGGCCCGAAATGAGTCTGCCTACCAAGCCTGGGTCAAGGCCCGCGACCGCAAAGTTAGAGCGCGTAGGGTTCTCGCGAGGAAAAGAGCCTTTAATTCTGCTGCCAAGCTCTGCGATTTGGGTTGGTTTTTTAGGGTTCCGTACCAAAAGTGTAAAAACGGGACCCTTTTACTAAGACTCCGCGGTCCGTCTGTCTGTCTATCTGTCACCAGGCTATATCTCATGAACCGTGATAGATAGTCAGTTGAAATTTTCACAGATGATGTATTTCTATTGCCGCTATAACAAAAATACTAAAATCAAAATAAAATAAATATTTAAGTAGGGCTACCATACAACAAACGTGATTTTGTTGCCGTTTATTGCGATAATGGTACGGAACCCTTCAGCGCGAGTCCGACTAGCACTTGGCCGGTTTTTTTTACGAACACTGCGACTTCGAAAATGTACATACAGAGTAATGTCAGTATTTTACATTTGACAGAAAAAGGTTTACAAGTGTCTGTACATTTTAACCCGAACAATGCCCTGATGCATTTTGAGTTTTTTTTTTAATATAGGTACGCTTCCTATTGGTTGAGTTTCCCCAAAAAATAACACCGTAACTTAATATCGAACCTGACATGCCATGGTATGCTGTCACAATAGCGGTGCAAGTTTAAACAGGGTGGCCAAAAAGTCGTGGATCAAACGCAACTAGGGGTTAGATGGGACCGGAAGTCCTTAAGGTCAACCCCTGCAGAGTTTCTTAGAACTCCTAACTTGTAATTATTATTATTTATTTATCTCAGATGTGAAATCCATATCTTGTTAGAACATACAAATACTTATAAACTATGTTAGTTACTTAAAATTCTATACACATACAATACAACATTGAAAAACCAAGAGTTTACTTTTCTTCACATTATACCTGAGCCCATGAGCTCCGGCATAATCCACACATACAGCGAGTAGTTTTCGAATGGCGCGTAATACAGGGTCACTTTTCGGTAGAGTTTACGTTTTTTCACAGTGGGGTCCGAAGTAAATAAAAAGTTATGTTTTGAGAAAAAAAAACTTTCGTAAAACTTAATATTATCTTCAACACACCCAATAAACAACCATAATAGCATGTCTAACGCAAGTACTCATCAGTACCAATCTAGTGAAAATTATAAAAAAGATACAGAATGTAGTTTTTTTCGAATTTAAAAAAATTTTAGTAAATAGAGACAATTTTCTCATAAAAACACAAAATAAATTATAATTCTGCAGGGGTTGACCTTAAGGACCTCACGTAGAACAATTTTTTGCTGCTGATGGCCATATAACCCCTATTTGCGTCTAATCCACGATTTTTTGGCCATTCTGTATAAATCATATGCGGATTTACTAAGTCTCTCCGCCAAATCAACCGTGTATTTGCCTTCCAGTCTAGTCGTTGGTCTATAGTTAAACCTACGAATTTGGTTGTGTTACCTTGATTTATTTTTTCTGTTCTCGTAGTGAATATTCATATTTCATAGTAAGATTTTTGCGTTGGTTGAATGCATACAGCACCGTTGAATGTCATTAAGGTTACACTAGTCGACGGCACGAACTATTTTGTGCGCGGGGTTAAAATGCGTTCTATATCAACCGACAACACGTGCGGAACAGATAGATGCTGTTATGAGCAGTAAGAAGCTAGTACGCGTACGAATAAACACTTTTGCAAATTTGTAGCGAAATGGATGATGATTTAGAACGAAAACGATCGCACGAAATTTTATAAACAGACCTTTGGGAGTCTGGATATCATGAAAAAACGACTGAATGTATCTGTTCAAAATAAAATTATTTGCATTGTTGAACTACTAATCTATCCCTGTATGGAGGCCGTTTTTCAATTTTCCTTTTTCTTATGGTACTTATTTGCGCCCAAAGATGCGTTAAAATTAGTGTTAAAATATGGCACTTTCGAAGCTCATAACTTTCAAGTGATTTTTTTTTTACATTTTTGCTTCCATACAGGACTAGATAATGATGAGACAAATTGATATCATTTTTTATTTTGAACGTACATCGTCAAACAGTGGAGTAAAACCCAGACTACGTTTGTATGGAAGAATTTTCGACTAGTGTACCCTTAATTTGGTCTTGTCAATATTTATTTTAAGGTTATTATTATTTAGCCATTTTATTATGGAGAATATAGTGATAATAAAGTCATTATAGTAATTAAGTTTGTCTGTACAGTCAAATGTAACGGTGCTGTTGTCATCGTCAGCAAATAGGGTCATCTGAATTCTGTCTGAATGTTTCGTAATTTTTGGCAGGTCTTTTTTAAAGAGTATAATAGAGGGGGGCCAAGCACATTCCCCTGTGGCACACCATATGTGATTGTTCTATCACGCTACCGATAGACCCTTTCCTTTTTTTTCCTACTCCTCCGTTATTCTTTTCTGATTAATTTCGTTGCAGGATCCAAGACAGTTAAATTCATTCCCCGGACTTCGTCGAGCTTCATTGCCTCGGCGCTTTTCTGGTGGTCGCCACTGTTGATTCTGGCTTTCAGGAGTTGCAGTGGTTTGGGAATAGTGCGGTGGGATTGTCCCAATAAAAAAAAAAGGACTGCTTAGTTTTTAGATCTACTTGTGTAATTTCCACAAATTGTATTCGATTTTTTAGATATGACTCTATAAGTTGTAGTATGTTGCCTCTTATTCCGTAAGCTTCTAGTTTGTTTAGCAAGATATTATGATCTACCCCAACTAGCACACTAGTGGAAATAGCAGCCTTTTTTGCAACTTTTAGCTGTACAGTAGCGCTTTAGGCTACTGTACAGCTAAAAGTTGCTACTATTGCTTCCGTAACTGCTCATATCTGTAAATGTCACTAGGGGTAGCAGAAACTGAACCAAATGCCACTCTAGGCTAAGAGTTAAGAGTTCATTTTACAACCTATTGCCGTCTATAGCTTTAAAAGAGAGTTAAAACCTGTATGTTAAAGCTTAAAGCTGCTATTTTTTTTCTATTGCCGCTGCTGTACGCTTCAGAACTGTATAAAGACTTTAATTGCAGACTTTTTAACGGAACTGTTTATAAGATAAATCTACCACTGTTCTACCACTGAAAGTTTCATTGTAGAAGTGATTTGTACTTTTGCGCAGACTTAAGTAGCAATTTGATCGACTGTTTTACTAATAGCGACATTAAGACTTCACAATAGAAGCAGGAGCGTAATAATGCGCCAAGTTCGAGTTTAACAAACACAAGCGAGGGTCCCGTAGATTTTTTTTTTTTTTTTTGTTCACGTAATTAGTGATAACGGACCAGTTAAAGAGGAAAAGTAAGTTATAGCTTTGTGTGGCATATTATAAAAAGTTCAGAGTACGTGTGTTCGCCGTGTGATGTTAAATGTAAACTTGTGGTCACTCGATATGAATCGGATTTATATTTTGTTCCTTTACACATTGTAACTAGTACAATCGAAGCGCCTCTTGTATAATTGTATTGGTGAATTGAAATTAAAAAAATATTTGAGATAGAATCAACTTGTTTTATTGGCAAATTGGCCCATTATTGACATTATTAAAATAATTAAACTAGGTAAATTCTAAAATAACAACAGTATTAACAATATTTGCACAAGATTGTGTCTTTTCATGTGTCTGACATGGTGAATCGAAATAGACCAAATATTTGAATCAAAATCAACATGTTTCTTTGGCAAATTGGCCTTTACTTACATAATTGACATAATCAACACGTTTATTAATAATAAAAATAAATATTCGGGACATTTCACACACACAGATGCTTGGTTGCTTGTAATTTTCTCCAAATCTGAATGGTCAATAGCTACTACGGGAACAGAAGTGGTTTCATTGTTAACAGTAACTACAGATGTAGGTTCATTAACAGCAACAGTATATAAGGGTTCCAGATTTGTTCTGGCGAATTAGACACTGAAGCAGCACCACGATTTAAGGCCTAAAAATAAGGAAAACATTTTCACTGTAGTCAAAAGAAAAGAAAGAAGAAAAAAAGTGAGCTCTAACTTAAAAACCGGCCAAGTGCGAGTCGGACTCGCACACGAAGGGTTCCGTACCATTATCGCAAAACACTGCAAAAAAAATCACGTTTGTTGTATGGGGGCCCCCCTTAATTTATTTTATTTTAATTTAATAATTATTATTTTTTGAAGAGAATATACAACTAAATATTCTGTGAATATTTCAAGCGTCTACCTGTTGCCGTTATTAATATCGAGCAAAAAACGGCAAAAATATCACGTTTGTTGTATGGGAGCCCCCCTTAAATATTAATTTTATACTGTTTTTAGTATTTGTCGTTGTAGCGGCAACAGGAATACATCATCTGTGAAAATTTCAACTGTCTAACTATCACGATTCATGAGATACAGCCTGGTGACAGACAGACAGACAGACAGACAGACAGACAGACGGACAGCGAAGTCTCAGTAATAGGGTCCCGTTTTTACCCTTTGGGTACGGAACCCTAAAAACTGACATAAAACGTACCATTCCTATTTGCAATTCAACCATTTGAAAGTTTTAATAATATATAATAACACAGAGAACATGTTCGGTCAGTGTAACACTCCATGTTTTTCCCAGGTAGATGGACAGATGCAAAGTTCTTGTTTATTTTGTTGTTCACTATATATGTTTGAATTATTTTGATAGGCATTCTGAAAACATGGTAAGACATAGTAAGTGTTAAACAATAGAAAGAGCGAAAAATATAGAAGCAGCTACAAACGATCTTCATATTTTAGTGTTTTCAACGAGTTCTACGGATCTCTAAACAAATAACCATTAGTGTGGTTCGATACCTGCAGTAAGTACGAAATAAAAGTGATTGTAAAGACTTGAACTGCATTAGTGGTGCAGGTATTACTTGGACCTTCAGAATAGTGAAACTTAACGCTTTGACGCGCAGAGAGGAAGTATTAAGGTTGAAGTTGCAAGTTAAAGCTGCATCTCATAGACGCCATGGTTACAAAACAATTATTTATCATTACTTGAGAAATGTGTAGGTTTTTATCACAATTTGTAGTAAAATATAACTAAATATAGAACCAGCAACTTACTAAATACAAAAATAGTCAAGTATGTAATTTCAATATCGTGTAGTTATGTGATATATTTTTATTTATATAATAATATTTTACATATTTTACGATATTCTGAAGTAATTATTGAGGCGCGTTAAAAATACTCCAATAATATCAACTAGATGCACGATAAACTGATCTGCGTTTTTAGCCACTTGCATATAATACTAAAACATAGCTCAAAAACACTTACCTTAAATTCACTTCACTTATATTTATTTGTATTCAGAAGGCTTATGTTTAACTTACCACCAGATATAGTAACATATAACAGACAAAAATAGTAAATGATCACCAAAATTAAACCCGCATCTTATTGTAAAATTATAACCAAAGTTTTAACATCTCGCTATCCTGTTTAGGCAAAATGACTCCAAATAAATCATTGTTAACCCAAAAGTAGTAAATGATCACCAAAAGTAGTAAATGATCACCAAAATTAAACCAATGACCAAAAAGATTATAAAATTTCTGGGAGCAACTTGGAAGTAGCGCTCGCCGGCCGCTGCCGCGGCACCGCTCGCTTTGCTCGCTCGGCTCGCGCGCGGTTGGTCACAGTTCTAACCTAACCTAACCTATTTTACAACATTAAATAGCGCAATAATTTGCTATTAAAATTTGGTGATCAATTTACTAAATTTGGTGATCATTTACTATTTTTGTCAGTATATTACTAGATTTGGTGGTTAGGGGTTATCGTCACAAAGTTTTTTTTGGTGGTCATTATATTTATTCCCTATTCAGAATGTCTGACTCAGGAACAACAGATGTATTTAATAAATGAGAGACAAGGTGAATGATCAGTGATCCTTTATTCGTCCAGTTAAACCTGTCATTCATTCAATAAGCGCCACAAGAGCTTTAGTGTGGTGTTAATTATTAGTTGCAGCTCCTGTAGCGCTTTTATGCCACTATTTTGAAGTTTTAATGGAACTGTAGGTTGTAGGAACACTAATGTATTTATTTCTCACTGTTAAAGCAAATAAAATTATTATTATTATTATTATTGTAGGTTGCAAAAAGTTGTGCCCCTTTGGCTGCAAAGCGGCTGCATAAGGTCTGCAGTGCACGCTCTGGCGCTTGAGCTTGGCGCCTTTGGGAATAATCGGATTGGCTCCAAAGCTCTTAAGCAACTAGTTTGTGCTACTTGGGACGTAGTCAAAGGCTTGAGTCATATCACAGTAAATTGAGCATACGGGTTTACAACGGTCAATATTAGGGATTACTTTATTTAAAAAGTCATAAATGTTCATATTTATTGTTTTGTTTTTCTGAAGCCTTTTTGTTTTTCAGTCAAGATGTCTTGTTTAGCTATATTTAGTTATGATTTGTTTGATTTGTTCATATATTTATGTTTCTAGAATTTTTGAAAATATAGGATCAAGTGACCTGTATCATATGACTCCGCTTTATCTCTATCGTTTTTTTTGCACAATGGTTTTACTACAGCAGTCTTGAGTTCGGCCGGATAGATACCTCGCGTTATGCATAGATTAATTATGTAACTTAAATGGCCGCTAATGCTATCCGATACATATTTTACCGTTTCTCCACAGAAACGGTAAAATATGTATCGGTACCACGGAACAGAAAAAATGCTGTTTTTTCTGTTCCGTGATCGGTACGGTTACGGTTTAACCACATATACCGTCTTGTCCTACGCTCTTTGTATTTTTTAAGAATTTAATTATTAGTTTTACGTCGTCTTCGTGGCTAGTTGCCATGAACATCGAGTTGTTCGATTTCATCACAGAGAAAAATAATATATAGGAGAGATTTCATAGAGCAACACGGTAACTGTTTGCTTATATGCGGGGTCTCATTGCTAAGAAAGAAAATTTGGTTCAAATAAATCTCACTATAATGTAATTTTTAATTTCGTGGACTAAACTGACATTTGGGGGGTTGTCACTTTATCGTCCCATAAAAATAGTGTCGTACCCTAACTTTCCTGAGTGATCGAAAGTTAATCGAAAATCGAAGTAGATCGAAAATTAAACAATTTCACGGCAAAAAAAATAAATTTGTTTTAAAACTAGCGGCCCTTATTTAGTTTCTACTCATTTATGTCAGACTTCATTTTATCGATCGCATTTATTTTTTTGTTGATTTCATATTTAACACAATAAAAGTTCATGTACTATGTGTATGAATACTGTTATATTTAAATATATTACGTTTATATTCATAAAACATTTATTTACACCAATTAGTAAAAATAAATTGAGGAGTCATGTCACATCGATTCGATGAATCACTTATGATTGAGCCTTACCTACAACACTATGCTCCGCGCTTGCAACATTTAAAAAAAAATAAGGTCATTGGCAGCTGTCAGTTTGGTGCACGAAATTAAAAATCACAGTATAGATGGCGTGATATGCACCTCGATCTGTTGAATGTGTGTAAAATTAATATTTTCTGGAATTGAAGACACAAATTGTATGTTCTTGTTTAATCTACTCTCCTAAGTACAAAATTATGGATTATTGGGCGCTTAATTCACATTTCAAAGACTATTAGACGGATCATTTAAAATTGATGCCAATAGATGGCGCAGTTTTATATTTCTGAGGCATTCCACTCGATTGTTAAAGTTGGCATTTTAACACATTTTGGTGCAAAAAAAAAAATGTAAAATCGTGAAAATAAATACTAGAAAACAAACCTTCACTGTATTTAAAGAAAAAAATATTCACGAACCTAGCAAACCCTTTTACTTGCAAGTCGCTGCTAACACCATCTATCTATCACCGTGAAACAGAACCGAATGCGTTCGATGTACAAAAAATTTCCAGAAAAAGCAGTCGAAAAACACTAGTTACGTCGGCACGGTCTCTTTGTATGGGATGAGGTATCTGTATGCTAGTATTATATTATCTGTGCTTATATATACTAGTATAAACATTAAGTTTTTTTTTTTTGCCTCATTTTGGTTTAGACGGTAACTCCACAAAAGTGCCCTCTTCCTTTTACTACAGGCTCTAATTCCTCGTGATACCCATTGTGGTCGTTTGGAAATATTGACCTGTAGTGCTCCTGACAATCGTGGTTTAACTTTCGGCATTTTGAGCTTGACCTCAAGGTCAGTGACCCTGAAGTCAAGGTCAATGCCCTTGAGGTGTCAATAATGTAATAATAATGTTTTAATGTTCCCCCACCCTACTACTCCCACATCCCACTAGGACATTTAAAATCAGGATGATTGCATTATTTAGTTACGGTTTTAACCACGCGCCAAAAGATCAAGATCTGGACTTGACACACAGTGTTTCTTGACAGCTCTTAGGTAATCTGTGCTTTGACTTTGACATATTAATATGACATTGCAACAACACAACAACCCAAGCCCAATCAACCAACCGCGGCGCGAACGAAACCAAACAAAACTTTGAGCAAGTGAAGTTTGGACGTATGCTTTGAAAAGTTTGAATCTGTCTAATAAAGTATTTAGTACAAATATTTACGCAAATTGTTTTAGATAAATAAGTAAGGTTATAAATTGTGTTTTTCAATTCGCTAGTCTTTTCACAATTAATTTTAATCATCTTATAGCTTTGTTCTATTTATAATTGTAGCTAAGAGTTAACCGTTTCGGCAGTGCGTAAGCCGTAATCAGTTGTTTTGATAATAATATTACAGTAATATGGCTCAAGAACAAGATGAAGAACGCCTTACTGAAAGTAACTCCAACGTTAATACAATTAGCGAATTGCCGGCAAAACGATTTGCTATTACGATGGAGTTCCCTTTGTTTGTTGTGATGATGGGCATGTCGCTCTCTGGTAAGTCTATTATTATTTAAAATCTATTTGCATACGAGTGTAATAATCCCACCTGCGTACGGTAATAGTCTTCAGTAAATAAATCACTCTAGAACAATACCTGAAATACATTTGTTTATTTATTAATATATTTTACTGCAACTCTAAAATAACGCTATCGGATGCGGAAATAGCAACTAACAATGTATGTAGAAGTGACTAATAAAACATAATAATAGCTATTTACATTATTTTCAATGTCAAATCAGTTTTGCTCTGATAGTTTTTGTTTATATTTTTTTGCAATTCTGGTCATGGGTAACGTGACCATTTATTTATTTTGTCAGACCGGGACACATCTGCGGCAAAATATAATAAAAAAAGATTTTAGTGTTTTACAAGTATTTTATTATAGAAGATAGAATAACACAAAATAATCAAAGCTCTAAACTCAAAATAGTTAATTTGGCATGACTTACTAACTAAGCCCCCAGTAGTAGCGTGACTTCTAAGTCGTATTTTTGTATTTGTGGGCAATTTTTTTTTTTTAAATGTCGGTTCTTGTTTTTAGATATGTGTGTAACGCAGTACATGATTTATTTATATTTATTTTCGTAATCAGAATAGCATTCAGTACTGCGATACTTAACTGTGTTTTATCACTGGTCCATATTTTGTTCATTTGGGAAAAAAAATATGTTAAACTATTGTTGGGTCTGCTTGCAAAACCGGGACTATGTTGGCTTCTCTGGGGACAACGGGACAGACTGCCTGAAACCGGGACTGTCCCGGCCCAAACTGGGACGCATGGTCACATTAGACATGGGCCAAGTGGATGATAAATTGATAATAGATGCTAATTTCAGTGAAAAGTTACTTAAGCATATGAAAAAAAAAAATTAAGAATGGTTTATAGTAGCTTGTGAGACGAGGATCCAGTACAGCAGTCTATGGACCCTTGCCTGTTGTACTCATCCCCTTCAACCAAATACGCAGGTGGCTACAGGAATTCACCCAGACACATGCGGATAACTGGCGGACCTCGACACCGGGCTGCAGGCAGTCCAAAAAAGCTTTGCTATCCATGGATTGTAGGCTCACCAGGCGTCTACTACGCCTGGACAGAAATGGCCTGCGTCTGTTGACGGGGGCCATCACAGGACACTGCTCACTCAACAAACACTTCCACACAATAAGCATAACGGACAGTCCTCTGTGCAGGGCATGCATGGAGGCCGAGGAAACCGCGCACGTGCTCTTTGAATGCACAGGTGTTACCCAGATAAGAACACAAACTCTCGGGTCACTCAGATCCTACACAGATGTTCTGAGAAGACCAGGAGCCCTAATTAACTTCTGGAGGGAGGTGGGCTGGTTGGAATAACCACCAAACGGCCGCCATGGCCCACGCACAATGGCCCACCTGAGGGACTAAGTGCGGAAACAAAACCCCCTAACATAGAACATAGAGGGTCTCGTCATATGAGATGGTAAATTCGGCCTACATTGTGCAGCGCGCTAATCTGTTTATTGCTATTATATCAGACTTCTCGGCGACAATATTCTTGTCGGTATTGATAGACCGAACCCAGTACAACGTGACATGGTAATTTTCGAGAACTGGATCGGGCACATAATTTTAATAGGAAGTTTAAAAAATATTTTTGAAAAAAGTTTTTTTATTTTTCCTTTTTTAGGGTTCCGTACCCAAGGGTAAAAACGGGACCCTATTACTAAGACGCCGCGATCCGTCTGTCTGTCTGTCACCAGGCTGTATCTCATGAACCGCGATAGCTAGCCAGTTGAAATTTTCACAGATTATGTATATCTGTTGCCGCTATAACAACAAATACTAAAAACAGAATAAAATTAATATTTAAGTGGCCTTCCTATACAACACGTAATTTTTTTGCTGTTTTTTGCGATAATGGTACGGAACCCTTCGTGCGGGAGTCCGACTCGCACTTGGCCGGTTTTTTTAGTTCTACCTACTTAATAGGCAAGTTGTTTAGTAAGTACCTATGGCTATAATGCCATAATAGATTACCCGAATAACATGAAACTTGAACATAACCGGTGAAATGAGAGTTCTGCGTATCCCTTTCGAGCGTACTGGCGTGATGTTATGTTATGAAATGGTATAAACAACAAACAGACATGCGATTGCAGCAATCCCGAGAGATTGCCGTTATTTATAGAAGAGTTCTGTTGTATATCTCCGAAGTTTTTCATCAGATCTTCACCAAATTAAAATGAGACCAATTTCGGAACATACTCTTTCAAACAAAAAAAAAGAATTTTGAAAATCGGTCCACAATTGGCGGAGATATCGGTGAAAATTATTTAAAAAAACCTACATAATGTCGAACATAGAACCTCCTCCTTTTTGGTAAGTCGGTTAAAAAAACTAAAAATTGTCGGTTTTATTTCCATAAAAATGAGAGCATTACGTTTTGGAGAATAGGGGTCATTTTGCTAAGTAAACAATTTTTTTTAGACCTTGACTCTGCCGCCCTTAATTATAATTCAAAACTTTATACTATCTTTTTTGGTTACGTGATGTCGTAACGATTAATTTGTGTGGAAGAAATATTGAGATAACGTAACACACGCTCGTTAACACATCACACAGCACATAATGGCATGAGGGTAAATAAGAAAACTGGCCAAGTGCGAGTCGGACTCACGCACGAAGGGTTCCGTACCATTATCGCAAAAAATTGTGCAGTGGTGGCCCAGTGGTATTGGCCGCGACTTACTTACAAGTTGTAGGTCGTGGGTTCGAAGCCAGGCAGGCGCTTTACTTTGTGTAAATTATTTCATCACCACTACTACCAAAAACGGTGAAGGATAACATCGTGAGGAAACCGGCACGTCCTAGAACCAAAAATTCGAAGACATGTGACATCCACCAACCCGTTTTTTAGCATTTGTTGTTATAGCGGCAACAGAAATACATCATCTGTGAAAATTTCGACTGTCTAGCTATCACGGTTCTTGAGATACAGCCTGGTGACAGACATACGGACCGCAGAGTCTTAGTAATAGGTTCTCGTTTTTACCCTTTGAGTACGGAACCCTAAAAAACTTTTCACATAAAATAAACCGACTTCGAAACCATACCACTAAATGTGCAAAATAACTTTCGTTTCGGCAGCGGTGCCTTTGGTACCTCTTGTTTTTACCCGACTGCCGAAGGAGGGTAATGTGTTTATCAGTCTATGTATGTATGTATGTATGTATGTAAGTATGTATGTATGTATGTATGTTTGTTCCTATGTGGCGTTCTAGAGACCAAACGCGTGGGCCGATTTTGATGGTTCTTACATCAATCGATTCGTCTTAACCCTGCGAGTGTCACTGGCTACATGAAAATTGGAAAATAGGAAAATGGCGGTTTTTGGGCGCTATATTGTGGGGGCTCAAATTTTTTTTTTCTTCCAAACCTATCGTGTGGGGTATCAGAATAAAGGATTTTAAGAGGTGATTTCAAAAATATATGACACTTATATGTTTAAATGTACCTAATTCGAAAAAAAAATAACTAAATAGTCATAAATAAAAAAAGTTAATTAAAAAAATCAAAAAACCCGACTGCATGAAAAGCAAAATAAAAAGACGTAAACAAGGAGAAAATCATGCTGTGCAGTCGGAGGATACGTCTGGTTTTGGTCAGCCAGCTCGCGAAGATGTATCCTCCGACAGCACAGCATGATTTTCTCCTTGTTTACGTCTTTTTATTTCGCTTTTCATGCAGTCGGGTTTTTTGATTTTTTTAATTAACTTTTTTTATCTTTTTTCAACACCGACTGCCGAAACGATAGTTATTTTGCACCTTTTAGGGTTTTGGTTTCGAAGTCGGTTAATTTTTCGTTGTTTAGTGTTCCGTGTCGGAGTGCCGTTATGCTCTCGAGCTCGCTTCTCTCGCTCTTGGACTAAACGCATTGACCATAATTGTCGAATTGCCCAACCGTTAGATACGTAGCAATATTCATAATGACCAGACTATGTGATAAATATGGAAGTTTAAATCAGTATTAATTAAATTGGCCGATTTGACTAGACTTGATTTATAATACCCGGGTATTATATTATACATAGCGCACTGATTAATCGCTTGGTCCATGACTTATTATGTTTGACAATAAAACGTCAAATACTGTGTAATTATAATAATATCAGGTGTAAAATTATGCAAATAATAATAATTTATAATAAATGTCAATGAATTTTATATTATTGAAGAATAAAACTGGCCCACCGTAGTACAGTTTTAAACTAGTACGGGGGGTCAGGGAGTTTCCGCATCAACCTAGTTGTAAATTAGAACATGTAATAGTTTATGTTATTGTGTAAACTTAGATGTAACTGTTTTTTTTTTCTGTGCCCTATAATTGATTCATGATTATGAATTTTCCAAAACTATCCTTTGAAGGTGATTGACCTCGGCCTAGGGGGTAAAAAAGTTCGAAAAGAAAAGCACGAAATCCGCCAACGACGTGATCAAAGTACTACGTAGAATAAGATTCGTCCAGAAGTATGAAAAGAGCGAAATAAGTTGAGTGTACAATATTTGAAGAACCTGACTTCCGGGCTTATGTATGTACATTTGTTCTGGGAATCTGATGTGCATTTCAGTACGGAATTCTATACATTGTATGATTCATGTATGTAGCTAATAGTTGTACCTACGTAGATTAGATCAGTAGTTCAGTTCTCTTGGATTATTCTAGTACCTAAACAGTAGCAGTAGGTTGGTAGTTAGATAATCTATCTACCTGTTCTCGAAACATCGATCGGCAATACCAATTAGATGTATGGTCGGCGCAAGAAATACGTCTCGGTACCTAAATAACAGCTTATACTTGAGACGTGAGCTCTTATTTAGTTCAGTTTGTAATAGTAAGGATTTTTTTTTTTTTATCCTCTGTCGACGGTGAGTCACGATTGCCCAATAAAAACCTATTCACTGTTGACTTAAAGACCCCTAGATTGTAGCTGTCGGGGAACACAGACTCTGGCAGGGAATTCCACTCCTTAGCTGTACGCATAATAGCTGTTCCCAAAACTTTTTGTGCGTATGGGTGGGATTCGATGTTTTATAAGTGCCCATGTAAGCCTATGTAAAATAAAAATAATTGATTTTGATTTTGATGTCCACCATGTACCGATGTCGCATCGCCGTACGTCTGGTAGTCCGATAATGAAACGGGCTAGGTGGAATTAGATCATGCAATTCCATGGCACACTCCCCGAAATGTAACCAATGCCTCATTGCCGATGTGCCTCCTGGCCCGCTTTTCGATTCGACTCTAGTGCATCAAGCTGCTATTTAGCAGATCAGTCCCAGAGATGAGAACAGTACTCCATGCATGATCAAACTTGCGCTTGATTCAAGTTGAGCAGCTGTTCCGACATGAAGTACCTCCTCACCATTGCAAGGATCCCCTACTTTTTGTCAGTCAGCTGAGCCTTTGCGTTAATGTATGGCCCAAAATTGGAAGTCGATGTCAACGTAACGCCAAGAAGCTCAAGATGGTTCGTTATTAGCACGGTTACATCTCGGAAAGTTGGAACCGGGTGAAATTGGCTCTTTTTAGCGAAAAAAAGACACGCCTAGGTCTTAGCAGCATTAAACCTGACCAGATTGGCAACGCACTATTCGGAGACGGCCTGTAAGGACAGACCAGATCTGCGGCCCGGTAGCCCGTGCGTTGGACAAGTATCTCTCAGCAACAGTGCTGCGTACCCAAATGTTTTAGCAGATCGTTAATGTGCAGCAAGGGTAATGTTGCTTAAAGTACCGACCACCGACCCCTGAGGGAACCCGGCATTGATACCCAATTGGTCCGACGAGCAGCCATCGATAACTACTCGAATGGACCGATCTCTCAGGAAGAATGCAATCCAATCACACAGACCTCCGGTCAGACCGAATGAAGGAAGCTTACCGATAAGGCTTTCGTGGCAGACCCTTTCGAAAGCCTTTGAGATGTCGAGGGAGACGGCAAGCGCTTCCCCGTGCCTCTCGATGTCCTCACTCCATATGTGAATGGCATACGCTAGAAGATCCCCAGTATTGTCGGTCGCTAAGGATATCTTTAGTTTCTAGGTATGCCAGGAGCTTAGTGTTAAGTACACGCTCTGACGCATCTCTGTAAGAGTATGGACGTTACAGAGATGGGTCTGTAGTTGGTCGGGTCAGCTCAACTGCCCTTCTTGGGCACGGGCTGTACTTACGTTCGGATCTTTGCCAGTCTCATACGAAAGGCGGCATAAGCTTGTCAAGTAAGTATTGTAAATGTAGGGTAACAAGTATACCTACAGGGTGAGTTTTTTAAGTGGGCGTGGATGGCCGGATGACCCGTTATCTAGTTGGTTGTTGTTGATTGAAGCATCGAAAGGTTTTACGGCGTTCTCCAAATTTTTATTGTGAAGCAAAATTAAATGATAGTAGAAAGATAACAGACTTTAGAAATTACTCTTATGTTGGTACATATACTTATATATCATTGTTCTAAGAGATACTTACCTTTATAATCATATCATGCCTACTAATTACCAAATAGTTAATTATTATTACCAAAATAAATAGATTATAATATAACTTATCCTTAATTGTTTGTATTTCATTTTTCTTTTTACCGCTTTATGTTTTTCCTTTTAGCGCTTTATTGCGTTATTCACGATGATCGTTCTAAATGACATTCTTATTTGTAGGAGCGGCCATAAGCAACATATTACTGTACCGAACATGCGTCCACTCGTTACACTACTCCGTGGATGAATGCAAGCCATTCCTATCGCTGGACAAGAACAACGAGACCCATCAGCTTGAGGCTGAGGTACAAAAGTATGCGACAGTTGTGGACACCATCCGGAGTATCATAGAGGCGGTGGTGCCCGCCATATTGTCCTTCTTCTTGGGGGTCTGGTCTGACACTCATGGAAGGAAACCGCTGGTTGTGTGGCCTCTTTTTGGTAAGTATTTTTTGATAGATAGTAGAAAATATATAAGATTTTAAACTGCCATGGTCACTAACATTAACATTAGTTAATGAAACGGGATATTTACCATGTTTACTGTTTTTTTGTGAGTTCCCGATATTTCGGTGCTGTTGCAAGCACCATGATCATGGATAAAATATCGGGAACTCGCAAAAAACAGTAAACATGGTAAATATCCCGTTTCTAATGTTAATGTTAGTAGAAAATATATCTACGACTGAGTGTAACTCGCTGTTATTCTTGATTTTTTAACAATGCAATATAATCTAATATAGATTAAACGTAATTTTTAATTGCAACTATAATAAATGGCGCCCCACGTTGTTTAAAACCGTAAAAATCTTTAATAATTATTTTGTATCTAACATCTACTATAAATGCGCATATTTTCTGCTACTCTGTATCTTGCATGGATGTTCTATTAAGTATTATTTAGTAAAATAAAACACCATAACTAGTCGTGAGACGACTACAAATTTTGCCAAGTGCGTGTCGGACCACGCACTGTAAAGGGTTCCGTCGTCGGGATAAACAACTATTTAGGTAGGTACGCAAGTACGCATGGACTTGCTGCTAGATTTATTTTATCAACTGCAAAATAATCTATGAAAACCGATTATTCATTATTCCTGGCCAAGTGCGAGTCTGACTTTCGCACAGAGGGACATTACTAAAGACATTACTAAAGTTCTTATACTATAAAAGCACCAAACATTGTTCAAGGACAAAATTAATATACATTTCTTTTACTTTTCCAATATAAATAGCTGTGATAGTTTTCCTTTTAATTTCATTGTATATTATACTACTGCTGTAATTTTTAAAAAATATCCAAAAGCAACCATTTAGCTTGCAAGGGGAGGACACTTAACCACAGAATAAATAATAGTACTTAACTCTTCAATGAAAAGATTAATTTTACGCAAACGACAAATGGTTATCACAGACACGAAATATTTTAGAATGGCTTATCGACGATACCCCACGCCATGGGATAGACGAGAAAAAAACATCCCATTTTACGTTTACAGGAAGTACAACAAAAAAATACATGATTTTATTTTACCATTTTATCGGCGTGATTAATATGTATATCCATGACACATTATAGCTTTCTAATACTAACCTCTCTGCGGACGGACGAACGCGCTAAAAATTAAATATTTAATTTATTCCGTCTTTAGTATTTGTTGTTATAGCGGCAACAGAAATACATCATCTGTGAAATTTTCAACTGCCTAGCTATTACGGTTCATGAGATACAGCCTGGTGACAGACAGACGGACCGGGGAGTCTCAGTACTAGGGTCCCTTTTTTACCCTTTGGCTACGGAACCCTAAAAACTAAATCAGTCAATAATTAAAATAAATTAAATTAAATTGTAATTGGTTTAAATAAGAATAAAATTGGATAAGATAAGAAAAAATAAATAATCAATCAATAAAATAACATTAAATATAAAACAAAGTAGGTGCAGACTACAGAACGGAACTAGAAGTAACTCTGTTTCTTCATAAATAATTTTGAAACTAAAATTTTGATGTGGCCGGGTTCTATCACTTATAGAGAAGCACATGTAGATTGTCTTCTGGCTATTCAGCGTAAGTAAATTACTTTTCAGCCAGGAGGCAACTCTCGATAATGCCACTTTCGTATCCTTCCGCACTGAATTCCAATTATAGCCAATAAAGACCAGCGCAGTGTCATCAGCATAAGAGAAGATCCGAGAACCACCTGCCTCCAACCCACACAGATCATTGATGTAGATAAGAAACAAGGTAGGCCCAATAACGCTTCCCCGTGGTACCCCGAATGTTATATTTGATTCACTGCTAGTATACTAGCCGATTCTAACCGTTTGCGTTGATGTGTTTGATAGCTTTTAAATAATTTAAGGGGGGTGCCCACAGAGAAAAATAATATATAGACCCCCCCCTATATATTATTTTTCTCTCCTCTTATTCCAATGTATTCAAGCTTGCGTACAAGAATGGGAACAGAAACTGTGTCAAAAGCTATTTTTAGGTCGAGGAAAACTGAGAGGCATTTCTTTCCACGATCAAGGCTTTCAGTAATAAGAGATGTTAAAGCTGTAACTGCATCTTCAGTTGATTTCCCCTGTTGAAAACCATACTGTGTATCGGATAATTGTGATATTTACTAAGGAAGTCAGTTAATCTTTTATTTAAGAGTTTCTCTAGTATTTTAGATAGAGCTAGTAGTATTGATATAGGTCTGTAATTACTAACATCATCTCTGGCCGCACTCTTGTACACAGTAATAATAGACTATTTTAAGAGTAGAAGATACCTTTACTAAAACACAAGATACGATAATTGGAAGAATTTCGTGCTTTGCTAACTTGAGAAAACTGGTTGGGTTAGGTTAGGAGCACTAATCGATTTTAAACTCGTAATTACATAGTGCACCTCGTCTATGTCTTTATCTAAAAGAACAAATGAAGTTAATTGTGCCTTATTTCCCCCCAAGTTAGTCCCAGCTCCAGATCTGGTATCCGGCACGATTGTCTCTGCAAGCTGTTTACCTTTTTCCACAAAATAATCATTCACATGATTGACCGCCTCAATTGGAGATGACATTGATTCTAGAAGTTTGGTACTATATGCGTTAGTTTGTTTCATGTGAGTTATATTTTTAACTTTTGACCAAAGTCTTTTGCTGTTTTTGGTGGCATTTGCCAATTGTGTCCTTTCGTACCCGCGCTTCAGTTTTTTATTTAATTGATTACAAAAATTGCGATATCTTTTGTAACTGATTTTTAATATGCCATCGTGAGGTTAATTTTTTAATTTCTTTTGCATGTTGTTTCTATTTCTAATACATTTTATAATGCCGGGGGTTATTCAGGGTTTTATAGTTCGTTTTATATTGGTTATAGTAGTCTTGATAGTGTTGATTTCGTAGTTTTATCAATCAATAGTTCCAATATAAGGTCAGGATCATTAGAAAATAATGAGATCGCCAACATTTTTATCCACTTAAGATTTAAGTGCCTTACTGAAATCAGTAGTAATTTTTGTTTCCTGTATTTTATTTTTTAGCTTGATTTTGGATAAGTTAAGTAATAATAGAGAATGATCAGTCACTGATGTTTTAAGGGCAGCAATCTGTGACTTTCTCTTATTAAGCTTTATCATAAAATTATCAAGGCAATTATTTAGTCTAGTAGGAAAAGTATATCCCGCCATCATCCCATGCATAGTTAACATTGAAGTGTAATTTTGTCTATTATTGCGCTCTTGGACCAGTACTGATAGAGGTGGAATAAGATTTATATTTATATCACCAGCTAAAGTAATACAGTTGAAAGATTTTATGGACTCCAAATATGTGTCGAGAGAGTTAATAAACATATCAGCGTTGGTAGTAGAAGAGGATCGATATACTCCTAATATAACATAGTTAACTTTAATTTCAAAGGCGGAGGCGTGAGTCAACTCAATTTATCTGACGTTTACTGTAATATTAATACTGACGTGTACAACTACGCCATCGTTTTTATTCATGCGGTTTGTAGTTTGAAACGCTGAATTTGAAATAGTGGCTAGTGGTGGTGGTACCGACTTATTATGAATTAAGTTGACTATAGGTTAAAATCAGAATATCAGGTTCGAATTTTAGACAAGACAGACTCAACTGGAGATCATCAATGTTACTATATTTATGCATATTTTGTGTCATCATGTATATTTTGGCAGTATATTTTGTAGTCTTTCTTTTGTATATTTATATGTATAGACAAATCTTCAATGTAACAGTGAAAAGACTGAGCGACATTTGCATTGTCTATTTCGTTGAGTGTTTGATTCGAGCTATCCATTTATTTTTCGATTGAATGGGACCGAGGGAGAACTTTGATACATATGTGCATGAAATATATGCATATAGCCGGCGTCACGACTGATAGCCAAGAGTGTTAGTAATACTCGTATACTATTTGTGAATTTTCCAAGTAGGATTGTTCAGACAAAGGAGTGTATATGGGTTGTGATTGAGGGGGTTGTGTTTGTGTACGAGTACATTTCGGTGGTTGTAGGTAATATATGTCGGAGTTGGTTATCAATTAAAATTGCGGGTAGTCAAAAGAATTTGTAATAATTTGTTTTCTTATTACTAATTTAAGTGATTACTATCAATTATTGCCTAATAAATCAAATCGTAATTTATTAAGTACTCTGTGTACGCACCAATGGATTTTGGCAACTTATTTCAATAATTGTAATCGATGGTAAAGTTAAAAACAATTGTTGACATTTTAATTTGATTATTCTTTGTGTTATCACCATTATTTGCTTACGACAATTATTCTTTTATTACTTAATGATTTTAGAATCGAAGTTTAATTTGATTTAGCACATTTTACTATTTTGTATTAAGTAAACACGTGACGTACTTCCGTATGTCATCGGACAGAGTTGTTGTGGAGGGATAGCAAGGTATAAGAGAGCTTGCAACGGTATGCAAGTCAGTCTACCTTCGGATTAGACTCGATAAAGAGCTCCCCCTGCTCCCGACAAAACTGTCGGTTTATTTGGTACAGCACTGCTGTATATTCACATAGCTGTATTGGCTTGCTGATGGCGAACGATACACTTTGTATTTGGGTGGCTTAGGCTGCTGTACGAACTGTAACCTTAAGGGTTTGTTCGTTTAACTGTATTGTTACTATACCCTTTTAACCTACTTCGTCTTGATACCATTTGTATTGTTTTATTAGTGAAACTAGTACTGTAATTAACAACCTTATTATTGGTTGTACAGTTCTTGTTTATCCAACAAAAATGGGAACGCCCGAATCCTGACCGTATATACCCCTAGGCCCCTCTCGATCCTACATATATATGTAGAATGGCATGTGATAGAGTGGATGATTGTGTAGTATTACAATTATTTATGATTAACCTAGTAAATAGGCGGCATCCCACATGTTTTGCAGCAAGCTTGCTTTGGTGTTTAGTATTAAAATACTTAAACATCTGGAGCAGTTCAGTCTTCAAGAGCGTCGAGGAGGTTTCCACAATGATGGGGCTATTTCGTTCTTCCTTCTTGCTTTTCACTCTGTAAACATCTTTGATGTCTTTTTTTTTCAATTTTGCAGTCGACAGTTTTAGAGAGTGAGAGCACCATCCCAATCAGATCCTCTTTCGTTTCTCCACTTGTCTTTGGCACGTTTTTCAATTGAAAATTTGACTTTCGATTCGACATTTGCATATATTCAATTTTATTCTCCAAGACCTCTCCACCTCTGTCCTTAACTGGGCAACCGAGCTCTCAATGTTTTCTTTTTTATATTAGACAAAGCCAAGCTAATCTTATGTAATTCCTTTTTCCATTTCCTTACGTTGCTGAGTCATAAGAGAATATATACTCTTAATATCAATATCGGTATCGGAATTCTCTTCTCCTCGCGGTCTTTTGCAGCGAGGCTGACCAAAGTTTGGAGGTGTGCTTTCTTGACTCAGTTTGTTCAAGTCCGATGTCGCCATATTTTCATCCATTTGGCTTAAAATGATACTAAGACAACAAGACAGTCAAGGAGTTTGTTTATCAAAATAAAACTTAATTTTGAGGCAGCAGCGAATAGGTACTGGCAGTAAGAATATAACTCGTACATAAACAACCGTAGACGCACTCGCATATCAGAAAGAACGAGTAATTTGGTAGTTGGTCTTTTGTAATTTATTTACATATTAAGTGAAATGATAACGAAATTTTGGCTTAATTCAATGTTGAACGTCGCTTGAGGTTACTAGGCGCGCAGAAGACACTCGCAAGAAGCTGACAGTTAGATTCCGTCCTTGTTCTTCGCATCTGCGGTCATTAGCTAATGACCTGATAAGCTAATGAGTCAAATAGTTTCCGTCCTCCAATCGCCCAACGACGAGGGTGTGGTCCCTGCGACTCCGCTGCTGTAGGAGGTGCTTGGACACGCGCAGTATTGTTTGGTTGGCTCCTTACGTGTCCTTGGGGGTAGAGTCTTCACAGCTCGTGCTCGTGTTCGTACGCCCCTGGTAGCAGAGCTGGCTCCCAAGCCAATTCAGCTACCAGGGGCGCACGATCGCAGGAGTAGTCGCTGCTAACCCGCAATGACACCGTCGCGTCGTTACTTCCAGGGTTGTAATGAGCTACACGGTGGCTATGTACTCCTATTTTACTTTGAATTTAAGGCTGATTGAAATTGATTTTAAATGAAATATAATATTGCGTACGCTATTGACCCCGAGTTTTTCAGTTCTAAATAATCGCAGAATTAATGTGACAAATTGTCAAGCACGCGTTATCTGTTGTGATTGGTTGTTGAACATTAATTCAACCAATAACAGCAGATATTAGATATTTAGAGCTGAGAAACTCGGGGTAAGGCACGTCAACACCTTGCGGCGGTCCGAGGGATGAGGATAAGGGTTCTTTGTTTACTACGGAACCTTAAAAACGGAGTAATTACTAGGATTGTATATTTAGACTATCTCACCTGATGGTAAGCGATGATATTGTGGTCGACGGTGAAGCACGCTTGCCTAGTTAATTTGGAAAAGTCACATTGGCACTTGCCCGGATTCGAACTCAAGCACAAGAGGCGAGGTCTTTAGCCACTGGGATGTTTTAAAAACACTTAAAAGTTCAAGGCCCAATTTATTGTTTGTTTTGAAATAGCATGCTCCATAAAAAGCTTTTTGTGGATAAATAATTAATGATATACTAATCCTTTTTAGTGGATCATAATTTCTGCCAAACCGGGTGCTTAAATTACATACGTTTCTTTTTTTACAAGCTTTTTGTTTTGTTTTTTCACATCATCAGGTTTTAAGATCACAAGGGTAAAATGTAACTGATACCAGATATAACCAGTTCGTCCGTACGCCTTTTTATTGGCCAGGCGAAAACCACATATCAGTTCTGAAGCTCGTAGGGCTACTAAATCCAAATGCTAATTTGATATCATTTTACTGCAACAAATTATTAGCCTCTGCTCGTAGGTATTGCTTAGTTATTATCTTATCACATTTCACACTAATATTATAGAGGCGAAAGTCTGTGAGTGTGTTTGGAGTGCGTTACTACAGCCAGATAATGTCAAAAATCGTCTTCTAAGTACAATAGATAATTAGATATACAGCTTCTGTAATTGGTAAGCAGATTTATTAATTTGGTAAGCTGATAGTTTTTTAATTATTTGATAAAAACAGTTCCGGCTGGAGTAACGTTACCGCAGCCAGATCTTTTGTTTTCTAACGGGTATGTTGAAATAAATGTTATCTAAATAATTATGCCGTATGGTGCCGGCCGTAAAGAATTCCACCATCCCATGTCTTCCCGTGGGTGTCGTAAGAGGCGACTAAGGGACAAACCAGAGAATGGGCAGCAGCGTTCTCTGTGCTTCTATAACAACCATACTGCGATCGCCAACCCGCCTGCCAAGCGTGGCGATTATGGCAAAACCCCCCCCATGAATAGCACAAATAAAAAATGGCCCCTAGTGCCCGGCAGCCTGCCTACCCTCGACTACGGTAGCGGTCGAGGTTACGGCATGGCAAGGGGTGCCAAGAATCTCCGGACGGGATCCGGCTACCCCAACAAACACCGACGACTGGACCTGGCAATATACAACACGCGCACACTTCGGACCGACGAAAAGATCACCGAACTCGAAGAGGAATTGAGCAGGTTGCGATGGAGTATTATAGGGTTATCTGAAGTCCGAAGAGAGGGGGAGGACTCGATAATCCTCAAATCCGGCAACCTGCTCTATTTCCGAGAGGGTGACCGGCAGTCCCAGGGTGGTGTCGGGTTTATCGTCCACAAGTCCCTTGTGAACAACGTGGTGAAGATCGAGAGTGTGTCGACCAGGGTGGCGTACCTGATACTCAGAATATCCGCAAGATATTCGCTGAAGGTCATACAGGTCTACGCCCCAACCTCGGCACACCCCGACGACGAGGTAGAGACCATGTATGAGGATATCTCCAGAGCCATGCATGGTTTCAAAACTCACTTCACCGTTGTCATGGGGGACTTCAACGCGAAACTGGGCAAACGAGACGAGGATGAGCTGCAAGTGGGGCAATTTGGAGTTGGACGTCGGAACCACCGGGGTCACCTACTGGCCAGTTTTATGGAGAAGGAGGGCCTCTACATGATGAACTCCTTCTTCAAAAAGCGTGAACATAGGAAGTGGACCTGGCAGAGCCCCGATGGTGCAACAAAAAATGAGATCGACTTCATCATGTCAACCAGGAAGCAAATGTTCAATGATGTCTCTGTGATCAATTCGGTAAAAACCGGGAGCGATCACCGCATGGTAAGAGGCACATTAAACATTAATATTAAGCTTGAAAGGTCTCGACTGATGAAGTCCACGCTCCGTCCAGCACAGATTCAGGTCCAAAACCCCGAGAGCTTTCAGCTCGAACTCCAGAATCGTTTCGAGTGCCTAGGGAGCTCAGTGGACGAATACAATGACGGGTTCGTGGAAGCTGTCCATACGGTCGGGTCTAAGTTTTTCAAGACCCGTCGTACATATAGAAACAAAAAGCTCTCTGATCCTACTCTCAAGCTTATGAAGGAGAGGCGTGAGATGATCCTGCAGTCTTCAGATGAGGCGTGCAAATATCGGCAGCTCAATAGACAGATCTCTAAATCCTTGAAAAGAGACCTCCGCCGCTTTAACACCGAGCGTATTAAAGACGCGATTGAGCGAAATAAAGGCTCCAAGGTATTTGCAAGGGATCTGGCTATTGGGCAGAGCCAGCTCACGAGACTGAAGACCGACGATGGCAGGATCGTATCCGCCAAACCGGAGCTTCTGAGGGAGATCGAGACATTCTATGGGCAGCTGTACACATCAATCAGCAAGCCCGTTGCGAGTCTAGCAAACGACCCAAGAGCTAGATTGACCCGACACTATACCGAAGATATCCCGGACGTCAGCCTGTACGAGATTAGGATGGCTCTGAAACAGCTTAAAAACAACAAGGCGCCGGGTGATGACGGAATCACGGCTGAACTCCTGAAGGCGGGTGGAAAACCGGTCCTTAAGGCCCTTCAGAAGCTGTTTGATGCCGTCATACTCGAGGGCAAAACGCCACAGGCATGGTGCAGGGGTGTGGTGGTACTCTTCTTCAAGAAGGGCGACAATGCCCGACTGAAGAACTATAGGCCCATCTCACTTCTTAGTCATGTCTACAAGTTGTTTTCAAGAGTCATCACGAATCGTCTCGCGCGCAGGTTTGACGATTTCCAGCCTCCCGAACAAGCCGGATTCCGAAAAGGCTTTAGCACCGTAGACCACATACATACGCTGCGGCAGGTCATACAGAAGACCGAAGAGTATAACCTGCCTCTCTGTTTAGCGTTTGTGGACTACGAGAAAGCCTTCGATTCGATCGAGACTTGGGCAGTACTGCAATCTCTCCAACGGTGCCAGATCGACTACCGGTACATTGAGGTGTTGAAGTGTTTGTACAAAAACGCCACCATGTCAGTCCGTCTTCAGGATCAGACCTCGAAACCAATCCTTCTCCAGCGCGGCGTGAGACAGGGAGACGTCATTTCTCCGAAACTGTTCACTGCTGCGCTGGAGGATGTCTTCAAGGTTCTGGATTGGAAGTCGCTTGGCATCAACGTTAATGGCGAGTACATCACTCACCTTCGGTTTGCCGACGACATAGTGGTCATGGCTGAGACCATGGAGAGCCTCAGTACAATGCTCGATGACCTCAATAGAGCTTCCGAAAGAGTGGGTCTTAAAATGAACATGGACAAAACCAAGGTCATGATGAATGCCCATGTAACACCCACTCCTATCAAGATCGGAGACTGTTTACTTGAAGTTGTAGATGATTATGTCTACCTGGGACAAACGATCCAGTTGGGTAGATCCAACTTCGAGAAAGAGGTCAACCGTCGAATCCGACTCGGCTGGGCAGCGTTCGGGAAGTTGCGTGGTATCTTCTCGTCCAATTTACCGCAATGTCTCAAGACAAAAGTCTATGACCAGTGTGTGTTGCCAGTGATCACCTATGGGACCGAGACGTGGTCGCTTACAATGGGCCTTATCAGAAAGCTTAAAGTCACCCAAAGGGCAATGGAGAGGGCTATGCTCGGAATTTCCTTGCGTGATCACGTCAGAAATGATGATATCCGCAGGAGAACCAAAGTTACCGACATAGCCCGAAGAATTGCCAAACTTAAGTGGCAGTGGGCAGGGCACATTGCTCGCAGAACGGATGGCCGTTGGGGCCGAAAAGTTCTGGAATGGCGACCGCGAACCGGAAGACGATATGTTGGAAGGCCTCCCACTAGGTGGACCGATGACCTGGTTAAGGTTGCGGGAAGGCGCTGGATGCGAGACGCACGGGATCGGTCAATGTGGCGACGCCTGGGGGAGGCCTATGTCCAGCAGTGGACGTCTTTCGGCTGAAATGATGAAATAATTAGATATCAATTTGAAATAAATGGTAAAACTTAATTTGTATGTATATTTGCTATGGTTGCGAAGATATTTAAAATCTATATATCTAATTATTGATATAAGATTCAGTTACCACAACAACAGGAAATTCGGTTAATCGGTCTTCAAAAAAACTCAGCTGCGCGCCGTGGCCGGAACAAATTAAATTTTCATCATAACTTTTTAATTACTTATAGGATACTAATGAAACTTCAGTACTATTTATAGGCAGTAATTACCTATATAATAACGTTACAAGTTAGTCTTTGGACCGCTTATTGGAAGTGCTAGGACCTATTAAAGCATATTTCTATTTACTAAAATAACTTCAAACGGTGCATTATTGTGGATTTTTTACTTGCGTAAAAAATTATAACTAATTAGCCAGATGTCATGTACAAAAATTATAATCATCCGTTTAGTCAATTCCGAGATCCAGCAATCGTGCAAACGTTACCACAGCAGGATTTTAAATATCTTCGCAACCATAGCAAATATACATACAAATTAAGTTGTACCATTTATTTCAAATTGATATCTAATTATTTAGATAACATTTATTTCAACATACCCGTTAGAAAACAAAAGATCTGGCTGCGGTAACGTTACTCCAGCCGGACCTGTTTTTATCAAATAATTAAAAAACTATCAGCTTACCAAATTAATAAATCTGCTTACCAATTACAGAAGCTGTATTTATCTAATTATCTATTGTACTTAGAAGGCGATTTATTACATTATCTGGCTGTAGTAACGCACTCGTGTGTTTGTTACTTCTTTACGCTCAAACGGCTGGACGGATCTGGATGAAATTTGGCACAGAGATAGATTATAGTCTGGAATGACAAATGACATTGACGCGGGCGAAGCCGCTGGCAGAAGCTAATTAGTTTTATAAACTGCGCAGAGTTATCTAAAATACAGATATAAGTACACACTATTTCACATTCTTTTATATTTAAATACCGTCTCTCGTGAAGCATAAAAAAAACAATTTTTGCAATACCCCTGTGACCCTATCTACAACTTGTTCTTTTTAAGATTTAATTTATGCAACTAGTAATTTTCCTCGATATATTGTTCTATTTTTGTAGCTATGACTTAGGTAGATATTTAATGAGCCGTCCTATTTACATTTTTAGGGTTCCGTGCCAAAATGCTAAAATATGAATCCTTATTGTGCGGTTTTGTCTGTCTATCTGCCACAGCTGCTTATTGATTAATGCATTAATTTACTATAGTTATAAATTACTAAAGTAAGTAATTTATAACTATAGTATATATATAAGCAAGTGATTTTTATTTTCTTTGCAATACGGGCTGAAATGGGTACCCCCATTTATCGGAGGATAGGAGACGTTCATGTTTTGTATAAGCTTGCTACTAAATAAATTAAATAAAAAATTGGTTTGTATAAAAAAAAAATATAGGGGATATTTTTTAACTTATTATAAAAAAAAAAACTAAAATAAAACCCTTATTTTTGAAGATGCAAAGCGAAATAAAATAAAACGTTTTCTGAAACTACCTACTTACCACAATTTCTAGTAATCAGCAAAAATCCTTTTACAAACAAAATTTTGCGGTTGCAAGTATTTTCCTTTGCGAATTGAAAATATATTATACCTACCAAGGTACCTACTGAATCCTCGATGGGCGAGTCTGACTCGCTCTTTGCCGGTTTTTTAAAAGATTCTAGATCTAGTTGACCTTGCGCTCTCCCCCTCTAATAACACTGCATTCTGCAACACAGACAAACACAGTAAAAACCACAATTTATATCTATTATTTCCATAAAATATGCTTCTTTACTTCTACATCAAATATCTAATTTTAGATTGTTTTCGCATTGTAAACAAAATACTGCTGGTATAACAAAACAATTGAATTATAATTAATTGTGGTTTAACTTATTCTATTGTTCTGTTATCGAAATACCTAGTACCTACAGCATAAAATTATAGTGATTTTTAAAGTACCTACAACTACCAACTGTTAGTACCAACCAATACCTACCAATACTATCTAACTCAGAGTTAAAGTCTCTTATCTAACCTAAATACCTCATATAAAACATCTGCAACACAAAACGATGCTAAACTAAAATCATGTTTAGTGATTACATGCAGTTAAAGTTAATTGATTCTACTAGCTAAGTAACTAGGTACAGTTCTCGTCTTAAACTTCTTGGCCGCCCTGAAGTTCGCTTTCAGATGCGCAAGGCACGAAACGGTGCTGTTTTTACCAGATTGCAAGAAAAGGGGGTCAGTCTGTTCGCGAATATGTTTCCTCCAACTGCACAGCATGAGTTTTTCTTGTTTACAGCTTTTTAGTTCGCTTCTTAAGCAGTCGGGTTTTTAGGGTTTCGTAACTAAATGGCAAAAAACGGAACCCTTATGGATTCGTCTTGTCTGTCTGTCTGTCTGTCCGTCCGTATGTCATAGCCACTTTATTCCGAAACTATAAGAACTATGCTGTTGAAACTTGGTAAGTAGATGTATTCTGTGAACCGCATTAAGATTTTTACACAAAAATAGAAAAAGAACAATAAATTTTGGGGGTTCCCCATACTTAGAACTGAAAATCAAAATTCTTTTTTCATCAAACCCATACGTGTGGGTATCTATGGATAGGTCTTTAAAAATGATATTGAGGTTTCTATTATTTTTTTTTTCTAAACTGTACAGTTTGCGCGAGAGACACTTCCAAAGTGGTAAAATGTGTCCCCCCCTGTAATTTCTAAAATAAGAGAATGAGAATACTAAAAAAAATATAGGTATGATGTATATTACCATATAAACTTCCACCGAAAATTGGTTTGAAAGAGATTTAGTAACTAGTTTTTTTTTAGTACCTTCGTGCGCGAGTCCGACTCGCACTTGGCCGGTATTTTTATTTTAAAATTAACTTTTTTTTTGTATGAGATTTACTGCAGCACAGCCATTGTAGCCAACTTCAGGTCGGACAAGAAGTTTGCTGTAACTGTAGCATCTGTGTATTTTGGTTCGTTCGAAGCACAATATTATTGCCACTTTTTCTAATTTACTACCTCGGTATCTGTCTAGGTTCGATGCCCGAGTCGGGCTAAGTGTTATTGAGTTTTTCCTTCTGGTTCTCAGTAGCAGCCCGGAGTTGGATTTGTGCTCGGCCCCCTATTACAGTCCCCGGCATGTAACTTGGCAAGGTTTTGGCGTAGGGGAGGGTAAGCTCGCGCATATGCCGCGTACTGACCAACCACCATATAGAGCGAACGGAACGTGGACGCGGCGCGATTGGTCAGTCGATCTTTGTGTCAGCTGACCAACTAATCGCGCGCTCGGAACGGGGCTAAACGATCCCCGCGTCCCGCTTACCCGTAACCAATGAGACCTAAAAAACGACTTGTGCGCATCTAAGGACTCTTGTCAAGTTACGTGCCGACAACTATACATGGGACATAAATATAACTGACGAATTTTGTGAGCACCTCTGCCCGACCCTCCGCTGAATTCAGGCGTGATTTTATGTATGTATTATAATTTTTAGGTATAGCGATGTCTTCAGGGATGATGGTCGTCTACAGTATGATGGACAGTTTGGGTCCCTGGTGGTTCATTCTGATTGCCATTCCTTACTCCCTATTTGGGGGTTTTACCATATTTTTTACTGGTGCATTCTGTTACTTGAGTGACATCACCTCGTCAGAGAATAGATCTATTAGGTAATATAAATATGACTAAGCCGATATTAACTGTAAGAATGTTATATTTAACTTTGCTTATGTTCCAGGATGACTATCATGGAAGCCTCCGTGGGGTTGGGCAGCGTAGTAGGATCTCTGCTGAGCTCCCATGTATTGAGACTGGTCGGAAATGTTTATCTGATTTTGATAGCGACGACGTTAAACGTTATAGCATACGTATTCACTAACGTATGTTTGAGGGAATCGTTGGCTGGAGCAATAGAGGTAGGTCATTTAAGCCGTAGTGTTTTAATTAATGTAAAATTATCAATTCATTAAGAGCTAGCGTGCACTGGCGACTTTGTACGCCGGCCGCTACATTAAAGAGTATAGTGTGCGACAGGTAAGTCGAACCAAAATGTGTTAACGTTTTAATGAAATTAAACGATTTAAACCGAAATAAATCGCTTTTCTACAACCTAACCGTTTACAATATACAAATTGTCAACGATTAGGTCATAAAGAAAAGATGCATTTCTCATCTCATCTGCACAGTCTCGCACAGAATAGACTTTGTCATCATATTTGTCTTTATCAACGATTAAGTAATGTTTCATTTGACTTTGAAAGATATTGTATATCTATCGAATACAAATACATTCACATATACCCTGATCCTTCGTCTAGCTAGACAATTATAATGCGATGCAAATTGGTTGCATATCACATTGCCACGCCAAAAAACGATCAATAACAATACATAACATTACTATACAATAACATAACAAATAATACAAGACTCCTTGTACCTACGACCTTGTCTGATCTTTACGGGGAACCGAAAATATAAACACTCATATTTAATGGGCCATAAAGTCTGACTCAGGACCACAGCAACAGGGATTTCCTACATTGGATTTGTAGGGTTCTGTCACCAAATCTCAAAACAGTACCCTTTTCGTCCTGTCCGTCTGTTACAAAATGGCTTATCCAAAGAGGGAAAGTACCTATCCTGAATACTTATTTGCTACTACCAATTTTTACTCAAAGTAAATATTTGTTTTTTATTTTATTTTATTAATGTAACTTAAAAGCTATGAACTTATATGCAGTCTGAAAATTATAAAATGAACATTTTATAATTTGTTTTTTTTTAATTTTAAATTTTATGCTTAATTTAATGCATAATTAAATTTACATGGCCGGATTTTTTCTTGAGAATCTAAACATAAGGAAAACATTGCAATTAATGCTTACTGCATATTGATTGATCGTACCTACCTAAGTATTCTGACTAATAAAATATATTGAATTGTTAAATAACAGAGTAGTTACCTAGTGTTGGTTAAGTAATTTTTTGTGTGATTCATATTGTAATGAATCACACAAAAAATTACTTAATGACATCAATTTTCAATGAAATCATCGTTGTTATCAGACGCAGTCTCATTTGCTATCTGTTGTGCAGCAGTTTTGTTTGTTATTATCTGTATCGTAGATAAGCATTTGTTTTATCAACCGGCAAGGAAGATTTAGTTTGTTTCATGTAAAAAATACATAATTAGCTGACAGTCAGTAACTATCGTGATTGTTATTTTCCAAAATATGGGGCATATTATTATATTTAGGATGCAAGAATTTCTCAGTAGTTTAGTTTTTCGTAGAATCTGGACCCGGATGATGGCAAGAGGCTTGAAGACTATTTAACATATCTGGCGTAATGTGTATGTTATTACTAATCCCTGCCAATTCTTCTATTTTAAGTCGGCCATAAGCATCTTGATTGAAGGCATTTAAATTGGGCTAGTAACCGCTGGTACAAAGTCTCCAGCAATTTTCTGATAAGGTTCTTGCCAGCTAACCCACAAGGAATTGCTTGCACTTGCAATTTGTATTAATGAATAGATAAGGGATATAGATATTTCAACTCAGCTGTGCGCGCGGCGCCATATTGTGTGCGTGCGTCATTTGTGTGGCAGAGAAGCGGCAGTCGTCGCCCGAGCAAACAACCACTCACACACGCTTACCCACACATGGAGCCGCGCGCAAAGATGGGTTAAACTATCGATACAATATTATACATACATTTAAGTTATAAAAAGATGCACTCTGAAAATTTGCAACGTCACAAATAGCAATAACGTTGCCAACTTTCAGATTACACCCTCTTTAGTCATAAGCTAAAACTAAACTTTTCACTTTGTTTCAGGGAAGCATCAGTTCAGTATTAGACTTCTTATTAGTCAAAGAAATGTTCCGTGAATGTTTCAAACGTCGACCTAACAATGGACGAGCACAACTACTCCTCCTAACATTAGCCAACAGTCTCTCCATATTCATACTCTACGGGATCGTTAATTTAGAATACTTGTTCACAAGGCGACAACTCCACTGGGCAATGACGGAATACACGCAATATTCAGCCTTAAGCACAACGATAGCCTTCGCTGGATCGTTCCTAGGCATCGTGATTTTCCAAAAAATACTAAGAAGAAGCGACTTGCTCGTTTCAAACTTGGCATTTTTAACAAATATCATAGATTACGTTATCAAGACCTTTGCAACTAAACCGTGGCACATGTATTTGGGTAAGTTGTCTTGTGTAGGTTCATTATAATAATGTAACAATAGAAATTAATAATGTTTGCTAATGAAGAGTATTAAATGCTAATTTATTATCCGCTCTTGCGGTTGTGTTGTACCTACCTATAATAACGTTAATACTGATTGTCGATAAAAATATATAATAAATTACAGGAAAATATAAAACAAGTAAATATAAAACAATTCTTAATTACGACGAATATTTGACGGATAAATTCAATAAAAAATAAAGATAACTCAATTGACTCAAAATATAATTAGGACATATTAAGCATTAATAGTTTTATTAAATACTAGCTGTTGCCCGCGGCTTAGCTCCCGTGGACCACCCCACAGGACCCGTTTTCGGGACAAAAAACAAACAAAAAAATCTTTCCTCTTTATAATATTAGTATAGATTATTAGTATAGATAAACTAAATACAACTGAAATGTTTTTATGGAAAAATATTAAGCGCTATTCATCTCTCCTAGACACTGACTGTATCTAGAATGGACCTTAAGGATGCAATAAACTGAATTTTATTATTGACGAGCAGTTCCCCGCGGCTTCGCTCCCGTGGGCCACCCCACAGGACCCGTTTTCGGGATAAAAAATAGCCTATGTTACTCAGGAATAACGTAGCTTTCTATTGGTGAAAGAATTTTTTAAATCGGTCCAGTAGTTTCGGAGCCTATTCGGTACAAACAAACAAACAATTTTCACCGAGTTAATCGTACGCTACGGGATGGTGACTGTTTTATGTGGCTGTAGATATGATAATATGATAGTTACCTAAAATGCGGATGAACATTTTGTTAGTGATGTTCGCATGTTTGCCACCAAAAAAATAATAGTAACGGTGACACTCATAATGTTATCAATTATCAAATAGATAAACCTTTATTAAGTACTAAAAGATAAAACTAAAAGTTGTTTGTTTCTATTGCATGATGGATGATTAAAAATTTGTTTTATAATGGAAATCTGTCTTTTTGAATGTTGCTACGTACTTAAGTACCTACATCATTTATTTTTTCATTTTCAGGTGCTTCCGTAGGATCATTGAGAGGGCTATCGTCACCTCTGATCCGATCATTTTTGACAAAAATTCTGCCAGTTGTGGACATAGCTAAAGTTTTCGCGCTAATGTCAGCGATCGAAGGCTTGTGTCCGCTGCTCGCACCTTTGATGTACAACTCGCTGTATCAGGTTACCGTAGTGGTATTCCCAGGATCAATTTATTTGCTGAGCGCTGCAGTTACTGGAATCTGCTTCGTGTGCTTATCGTAAGTAAAAAAATATCATTAATCCTGTGATTATGTTTTTATTAATGTAGCATGAACACATTGCCTAGTACCATGAACCCATTAAGTCTTATTACAAAAAGCGGTTTACCTAAAACCCAGGTTTAAACCTTTTTACCTGATAGAGGTTTAAACATGGGTTTTTAGTAAAACCGCTTTTTCTAATAAGACTGATTGTGTCCCAACTTATATTATCTGGTCCAGTCAAGTAAATTTATTTGTTTTCGTCTGGATAGGTTTTAAAATAAGTACTTTGTGTGGCAACGCTTGGGGGACGCCTATGTCAAGCAGTGGACGTTTTTCGACTGAAATGATAATACAACATGTATACCTACGGCACAATATTGTTACATCGTTTGGTAGAAAAATATTGATTACACCATAAAGTACTAAATCCTCCATTTGTGTTTTATGGAATAAATCCTTTTAGTATTTTTATGGTGGAGGATCCATTGAGCGTTTTATGGTGTAAATCCTAAATAACATTATGAATCAGAATGAGAGTTTCAGAGTTTGTTTGTTATTGTTACGCTTTCTACTACTGTTCTGTAATGTATTCTGTGCTTTCACACCTTAACTACTCAACCAATTATCATAAACTTTCGCATACCTACAAGTTGTCTTGTCAGGGGTACAATAAAGGACGTAGTATATAAGGGCTTCTTACACTACACGGTATTCAGGGCCCTGAATACCGGGTCACTCTACCATTCCGAGTTAATAAGGTCGATATTTTGGGAACCCTAACTCCCTAACAGTTATTATAGTTCTCGCCAAACTTCTTGGCCGCCCTGAAGTTTGCTTTCCTATGCGCATGTCACGGATCGGTGCTGTTTTTGTATGAGATTTAATAATGCGCAGCTATTGTAGCCAACTTCAGGGCGGCCAAGAAGTTTGGCGAGAACTATACACCACGCTAAATTAGGGTATCGGGCTCTGAAAACCGTGTAGTGTATAAAGCCCTATAGTCCCCGGCATGTAACTTGTCAAGATTTTGGCGTTTTGGGCGTAGGTAATGACAAACCACCATATAGAGCGAACGGAACATGGATGCGACGCGATTGGTCAGTCGATCCTTGTGTCAACTGACCGACAAATTGCGCGCTCGGAACGGGGCTAAACGTGCCCCGCGTCGCGCTTGGTAACCAAAGAGACCTAAAATACGACTTGTGCGCATTATAAGGAATCTTATACGTTTCATCCAGAAAAAAGTAATATACCCGAGGGAAAACATTGAGGCGTGTGAAGTCGCTTGCAAAAGCTAGAATCCAATATAAAACCTAGTGCCTGTACCATTTGCCTTGCCTCAGTGGACGTTTCTCGAAGCGAAATCGACACTTCTGTCCTTTATGTTTTGCAATGACATTGATTGTTTTGCAAAATAAACATCCAAAAGTCCGGTGTTTGAGTTGTTACTTGTGAGATATTTTTATCTGGCTCATGCAGTCAAGATCGTAAAAAGTAAAAAGGGTACTTAAGTACTTTAGATAGATAGGTACATAAAAGAAAGAAAGAATAATATTTTACATCAATTTGGTTGCCTGGGTTTTTGACTGGATTGTTTCATTCGATTTCTCGAAACCTAGAAAAGTTAAGCCATAGCACTGGCATCGCAAAAGCGAAGAAAAAAAATAAAAATTCAATAACCTGACTGCATGAGAAGCGAACTAAAAAGAAGAAAACAAGAAAAAAAGTTTGATTTTGTCAGCCAGCTAGCGAATATGTTTCCTCAGACTGCATAGCATCATTTTCTTCTTTTAAGTTCGAGTCGGGTTTTTGTTTTTCTTATTTACCTACCACTTTTTAGATATATTTTTTTCGAATTAGTTTTAAACATATGTAGATAGTATAATTATATTTATACCATTCTTCCCTCTAAAAAGCTTATTTTATTCACTGAATACAGTGAATAAAAAGCACTTTTAATCACTGTTTTGGTGTTTGAATTTAGAACACACCTATATATATTCGGCCTCCATCTCAATGCTGTACAACCTCCTTGCGCATAAAATACTCAATACAAACTTCTTGTGCAAAGAATATTCGACTTTCAAACTCCTTCGTCGATTTAATTTTGATATTTAGGATTTTAATTTTGTCTAGGATGTTTAGTGAATACTTATTTGGATTGTAATTCTAATATTAATTGCATTAGTGTTTAAAATTAATTATAATTATGTAACGTAACGGAGGTGGTCACTGGCCCCTGAAACAGGTGCTATTACCTAACCTAGCTCAGCTTCAATTTACAAAAAGTGTGAATTTTGAAGGTAGTAAACCATTTATTTATTATTATTCCTTGTGCTTTTTGTTTAAATCTTTCTTTTTCTCGTAGTCGTGGTATAAAATATAGTAACTCTTGAATAAAACGGATTTATATAGAGGGCCATGAATCACTCGCGTCGCTCAGGATTCTTACACTTGAATCACATGAATCACTCCCTACGGTCGTGATTCAGTTGTTCGTGATTCATCTTTGGCCCTCGAATTAAATCAGTCCTTTATTACAAAATAGTATATTGAATATACTATTTTGTAATTACCTCTAAATCCATCATTTTGTTACTCCAATCGATGGGTTTGGGGGTCCCACCCCCACAATATGGGGACCAAAATTCGCAGTTTTTTTTTTACGAATTCTTAATTATATAAATCGGTCTATCGGTTTAAAAGATATGAGTAAATTAGCGAGGATGGTTGTTAAAAACAAACTTAAAACCTATTCAACGATACCTCACTTGACATAGCAGGCCGTTTCTTTTTTTTTTATTTTTTCAATAACGTGATAGCCCGCCCGGCCCTTTTTATCCAAGGCCCGGCCCGTTTCATCTCCGGACTACCAGACGTAACGGGTTATTGGACGACTCGCCCGAATCGGGCGAATTGTCCACTATTAAAAATATTCATTTTTCGCCCACCGATTCGCCCACCGATAAAATAACTTCGGGCGAATCGACAGAGAAATGAATATTTTTAATAGTGGACAATTCACCCGATTCGGGCGAGTTAAATTCGGGCGAGTCGTCCAATAACCCGACGTAACGGCGATGCGCCATCAGCAAATGGTCGTCCACGGACAACCCGCCCATACGCACAAAATTTGTGAAAACTTTTATTATGCGTACAGCTAAGGAGTGGCATTCCCTGCCGGAGTATCTGCTTCCCGATAGCTACAATCTAGGAGTCTTAAGTTAATAGTGATAGTGAATAGGCTATTTCTAGGCTAGCGTGCTTCACCGTCGAGAATTCTAAACGAATAATCGGAGTGAGAAATATCGTACATGGGTAGAGCTTATAGTTGTGCAACAAAAATGTGCGCCAAAACTATAATTGGTGCGTCATCAGGTTTTCGGGATATTGCATTTCCTGCTGGAGTTCCGTTATGCAGAATCGTGTCTCTCTAAAACCATTGTATGTGCGCCTGTAGAATAAACATACACTAGTAGCTCTTGATTTGTGCGTATTTGTGCCGGAATTAGATATAAGATTTTTTTTATAATTTTCAAGTGATCGCGATTTTCGAAAACCCGAAAAAAAATTGCAGCGCCTAAATGAGAAAGCGTATAAGCTCGCTGAAAACTATTCAGTCGCATCTTGACGCTTGTAATAACCATAAAAAGTTTCAAAGGCATATAGTAGCTCTTGATTTGTGCGTATTTGTGCCGGAATTAGATATAAGATTTTTTTTATTATTTTCAAGTGATCGCGATTTTCGAAAACCCGAAAAAAAATTGCAGCGCCTAAATGAGAAAGCGAACCGAAAACTGTATTCAGTCCATATTGACGCTTGTAATAACCATAAAAAGTTTCAAAGGCATACATGCTTGCGTTATCGAATAATACACGAATAACACTCGGGCGGCAGCTTGTTACTAGTTTTCCATAATCGGCTAAACCTAGTTTTTAAAATAAGCATTTTTCTTCATTTACACATCATCAAACATCTACCATGTTAATTTAGACATTTTATAAAAATATACCGTTTTTCTTGTTTCAGATTCGTTCAATACTACAGATGGAATGTAGCATCACCATACGAGCCCTTGGCTTCAGCTTAGTACATTATATTTGCAAATATTTTTTACGATATCTATATAAATTGTAACGTGTGCCTTCGTACTTGGACTGCATTAGACCGTAATTCGAAGTTAGTAAGTAACTAGTTTTATAAGACTGAAATGGTTTTCAAAATCCTAACTGCTATCGTCAGGTGTAAGGTCAGATATACATACATACTAGATGCATAAGTAATTAAATTGATTGTTCAGAGGGATCTGTGTTGCAGTTCCATCCGAATCCTATTAAGTTTTTTTTTTTCAATCATCAAAGTAAATGTGATAAATAGTTTTAAGATTTGTAGTTACCAATAGTTTAGAATCGAGTTACCAAGGTTCAGAAAGTTAACGAAATAGAAGAAAATTACACTATCAATTAACGAGAGATTTTGAATAAGTTCCAATTTCTGGAGTGGAAAAGGGGCATTTTTTTTAAATTTAGTGTTTCGCACGGAACGTGTACCTTTTTACTAGCTTTTTAATTAACTTGCAATGGTGTATATTAAAACGGCTATAGTATTGCCATCTTAAAAAGTGAGTGGCGTCGCAACTCAGTGTGAGCTGACCTCGAGGAATGAATTTTAATGTTGGTACATACTTGAATTCATAATTCGTAATAATTTCAATCCAACGCCACCTCGAGTATAAACTTCAGTGTTGTCTTACCATGTGTAGTAAAAATGTCCTAAAAAAAATATGGGTTGAAATGTGGATATATTTAAAAATAAGTAACTAAAAATTCCGTGCTTTGGAATTTAAGTAAATATGTGTACGCTCAAGTTAGTTATATGTTAGTATTTATAGAGAAATTAAAACAGTGGCTTTTGAACGAAAGAGTCTTTATCTCTAATGAGAAGTACTTCCCGTTTACGCAACATACGTGCACGAGGTAGGAAGTACAGGGACCGAAAAATAATTGTGAGCAATTCAATTTCGTGAGTTGACTTGTTGGTTAACATAAAAATGTTTGAACTGAAATGTTTTTTTATGGCATTGGATGTATGAAGTGAGAACCTATTCTACTTATAATAATAATCATCACAGAATACAATTTTTCCCTTTCTAAGAATTAAGTTCGTTCTTTGTACAGAAAATAAAGTTTTAAGGCAAGTTACTCGCCTAACACTTACAGTGTATTAAACAATGATTTCTAAATTAAGTTTTTTTTTCGCCTTTTGTACACCTATACGAGATTCTAGAATAGAATACTATTTTATTCAATTACGTCCAATTGCAATTTTAACTTTTCTGGCGTCATGAATCTCGAAATTACATACTGGAAGTTATCTTATAAAATATTATGATATAGCTATGCAATTGTAAATCTATTTAGGGACCTTCATGATGGATCTAAATTAAATTGCGTCGATAGGGACCGTCCATTAATCACTTTGAGGCTTTAAAGGGGTGGGGAGGGGATTTAGCAAAAACCACCAAATATCACAAGTGGGGAGGCGGTGTAGTAAGATATCACGTGTATTTATTTTTTCGTCAAACGCGCGATTTCTAAACCGAAAAGCGGCGTGTAGTGTGACCTTGACTTTACGTCCACACCGCGACGACCGCCCGGCTAAAGATAATATTCAAAAAAAATTAAGATTCTTTGTAGGTACTAAAAAATACACGTGGTTTCGGGTGGGGGCGAGTCTTAAACGTAACCACGTATCACCAAGGGCGAGGGGTGGGGGTTAAAAAAGCTAAAAAAAACATCACGTGATAATGGATGGCCCCATATCACACAAGTATTTTTGAGAAAATTTTATGTGCAAATCTATCGGATTACATCACATTGCGTCTTTTTGAAGTTTCTTGCAATATCACTTAGTAAAAATTGCTTATTTGTGTGATATAAATCGAATCGCGTCGTGCCATCAGGAGGGTCGCTTACTTTACAATTTAAAGTGAGCAATTTTACAAATAACATCACAGATTTGCCAGTTAAAGGGGTAATTTTGTTCATATATCAAATTTAAACTTGGTAGCTACCTAAAATTAGGTATGGAAGCAATACACAAACAAAAACATTAAACAAGTACTAAAAATTTTAAAAATAGTAATGAAAACAAACTTATGTACTAAAAAAAAATATAAACGAAGAGTACTAACATAAGTACAACAAATAGATGAATGTATGTGTTAATAGCAATGGAACTTATGCAAAATGTTAAGTTACATATCAATGTTAACTTAAAATTAATCATACACTTAAAATACTTGTCAAACAGTTCACAGTCTTATAATATTGAGGCTTGCTAAACTAAGATGTGTTACTATTAATAGTACTGGGAACAAATAATTCGGTTTAACCATGTAATTGGAGTCATTATGGAGTTGTCGCATAAGCACCACTGGCTATACACACGCACCACAAGTTGCACATAAAAAAGAGGAACACTCTCACTGTGGTTTACTCGCATACTGGCGAGGATAATATCAAGAAGTCCCTTAAATCTACCATTCTTCCTCAGGCTCCAGGCCTTGATCCGCTCCGGCTGTAGCATTGTTGAAATCCTAGAGAGCAAAATTATGTTATTTATCGTAACACAAGCTAAATTCCTAATCAATTTTACGTCAGTATGACTTTCGACTACTTACATATTCATCTTTCTAGTTTGCGTGAACAATAAGGGAAGAATTGAAGTAACAAGTAAGTTTAAAGATCTCGAATAGCAAGCTTGTATGAAATCATTGGTTATGCTTACTCTTATATCACTGCCGCCGTATTTATTGCCTCTGTATGAAGCGGTACCACCTCCTTGCAGGAAGTCGGGAACAGGTTGATCTGCCTGTTTCAGGATCTTCGCTAGATCAGCTACGAGCCCAATGTCCTGTACGTTAATATGACTTGAGCATATGGTAGTGTGTAAAAACTCAGGACTTAGATGGAGAATAAAATTGTCCTAAAGAACTATATCGTCGATTTTAAAATTAATTAATTTGCATTTAAAGACTTGGAAATATTCGTCGGTGTGATCCCTATGACTATAATAGTAATAATCATAGCAATATTTCTCTTAGCAAATCAGTTTTGAGATTGAAACAAAAAGATAAAATAAAAAATTGTGATGGACTTACTTGATCTGAATCAAAGAAAGACACGGCCTTTCCTCTGTTGCCCACGCGACCGGTTCTACCGATCCTGTGCACGTACTCATCTATACTCTTTGGCAAATCGTAGTTAACGACTATGTCGACGTTCTTTATATCTGTTAGCAAAATAATAACATGTTAGCATTACGATATATATATATTTTATTTTAAAACGTTGCCCCACACTAGGAATTTCTTCCTAATATAATATGTGCATCATATTATAAGTCCTCGCCAAAATCCTTGGCCGCACTGAAGTTGGCTACAATGGCTGCGCAGTAATAAATCTCATACAAAAACAGCACCATTTCGTGCCTCGCGCATCCGGTAAACCAACTTCAAGGCGGCCAAGAAGATTGGCGAGGACTATATATAATTCAGAGTAATCTAATTCTAAGAATAAAAGCCCCAGGAACTAGAACAACTATATAATAATTTTAAGAATAAGCATAATAATAGTACACTGGATGCTACCCTCTAATGTGATCACTCTATATCTTTAACATGAACTTGTAAGTCATCAAAAAAGTTCAGCCACGTCAGAATAAGGTTCTATTTCTGTTTTCTGATGATTCATATCATTGATTGAACTACTAAATTATTTACCTAGTCCTCTGGCGGCTACAGCCGTGGCTACCAGGATGCAGTGACGACCACTTTTGAAGTTGTCGAGGGCCTCTTCACGTTCGCGCTGCATACGGTCGCCGTGGATCGATGACGTCATCATCTGTTGCTCCGATAACATGGCTGCGATGAAATCTGCGTTGCGCTTCGTCTCCACAAACACCAAGACACGCTTACGATCTGTAATTGTTAAGATTATGGCACTTAGGATTGCAATCAATTTGATTATAAAATATTTAATGATGAATCATGTACAACATAGAGGTATATCTATCTAGGGCATGTAATATCGGAAGGTTTTCAATTCCGATATTGATTTCTGATATTAGTTCTCAATATCGGATTCCTCTTACACTTTCGTTAAACATCGCGAATATTTTTTGTAAATTGCTCAAGTTCGGTATGAGTTTGGATTGAGTACAATAAAAAAAAACCAGCCAAGTGCGAGTCGGACTCGCACACGAAGGGTTCCGTACCATTATCGCAAAACACTGCATAAAAATCACTTTTGTTGTATGGGACCCCCCTTAATTTATTTTATTTTAATTTATTAATTATTATTTTTTGAAGTAAATATTACACTAAACATTCTGTGAATATTTCAGGCGTCTACCTGTTGCCGTTATTAATATCGAGCAAAAAACGGCAAAAATATCACGTTTGTTGTATGGGAGCCCTCCTTTAATATTTACTTTATACTGTTTTTAGTATTTGTTGTTATAGCGGCAACAGAAATACATCATCTGTGAAAATTTCAACTGTCCAGCTATCATGGTTCATGAGATACAGCCTGGAGACAGACGGACAGACAGACAGACAGACGGATCGCGAAGTCTTAGTAATAGGGTCCCGTTTTTACCCTTTGGGTACGGAACCCTAAAAACACGTTTACGCCGCGACATATTAGGATTTTCTATTGTAAACTGTCAGTCATGTCTTTCTGAATAAGGATAATGCAAAAAAAAAAACAGATAATAAATGTTTACTGATCAATCAGATAGTAGTCCCAATAAGTGTAGTGTGTAATAATGATTTATATATCTAGTATAAGTATTGGTCAATGGGACGACTCCTCCTGGAGGAGGCCTATGTTAAACAGTGGATGTCTTGGCTGAAATGATGATGAGAGACAATGTAGTCAAGTTGTGGAAGTTGATTTTTCCAACAGATTAATGGTCGGATAGACTAATTTGTTGTATTCTATACAAGCAGAAGACTGAAAAATATTAAGCTTTGCTTTAATTTATTGAGGTTTCTAAGTAACACATTGTAAATTTGAAATAAAGTTTATACATCTGAAACAGCCCTCTCAAAAGTATTAAAAACAATCATAGCATTAATTATCATCATCATTGTCATTTCAGCCGAAAGACGTCCACTTCTGAACATATGCCTCCCCCAAGAGTCGCCACATTAGCCGATCCCATGTGTCTCAAATCCAGTGATTGCCATAACCAAAGCATTAATCAATGAAAATATAATTGTTAGGTTCTAAGAAACTGTATTTACTTGTACTCTTTAAAGGGAAAATTTTTAGCAATCTCAGGACTGTAAATACGGAATTTTTAAAGGCACATATAATTTTTTCATGAAGTGAAGTTTAAGAAAATAAGCATCCAATTAATAAACAGATTATCCGACCACTGCTTATCACCGTAATCAAAGGGTTTAACCGCGCCTACTCGTTCAATGCTTCACAAGGAGTTAAAATAATTTATTTTCTGATACCGATATATCCGATACTACGAGATTCCGATATTCATGCCCTAGGTATACCGTAAGATTTCCTCATTCCCCATTGTTGTAGTCGACTGGATCTGTTAGCAAACTCGTTACACGATTCAAGGTGGTTGAGTATCTGGCCGTTCACGCTGGCCGTATTTTTTAAGTTGTGATAAAATGGATGACTTACCATTCTCTTCAATCAATTTCTTCAATGTCTGTTGTTTTTCATATTTGGTAACTTGGTGGAATATTTGTTCTACGTCTGTGCTAGCGCCTCCCACAATACCGACGGCGACAAACAAGTAGTTGTTCAGGAACCTGCCTGCTAGATGTTGAATATCTTCCGGGAACGTAGCCGAAAACATGAGTGTTTGACGGTCTTTCTGTAGAAGAAATTACAATATTCCTCATTCATTTTTATGTCTAGATAGGTCCCAATTTTTTTTCTGTGAGTTAATCTGTATGCCTATTAAATAATGAAAAAATAAAAAAAATGCAGTTACTGCGACGATTTGACCCAGTTTAGAATAGAAAAGGCCTCCAAGAAAAAGCTAAATTTTATGACTCTTCCTAGTTATTTTGAGTAATTTTTTTTTTTATTTTTTTTTAAACCTATCAAAAAATCTCAGTAGTCTGCGATGAAAAATAATAAGACCTGACTGGCGAGCACGGCCTACTGTGATAGGCCTGAGTCACACGTTTTTATCACATTTTGGGAACAAAAACAGTGATAAAATGCGTGACACAAGCCTTTGTTCCCAAAATGTGATAAAAACGTGTGACTCAGGCCTATCACAGTAGGCCGTGCTCGCCGGTCTGGATTAAATGTGAAACTTTTGCATGATGTAGCAATCACATGTCACTACAGTGCTATTTATGCTAAAATGAAGAACCTAAAGTTGTTGTCAAAACAATATCAGATACCACACACCACAGTTAATATGACTCTGATAAGATTAAAATTGAAGGATTCACGCAGCACGAGTCAAAATAAAATTCGATTAACATAAACAACTTACAAGTGGCACCATGGTAGGATGTTCCATCATCTTCTCGACGCTGGGAATGAAACCCATGTCCAACATACGGTCAGCCTCGTCGAGGACTACGAACCGAATGCTGTCGAACGACACGCGGCTGCGGTCCACGAAGTCGTGGAGACGACCTGGTGTCGCCACCAGGACATGACATCCTTTCTGTAACATAAAATAAGTTGAATTTTTTATATAATTATCCTATTAAAATTCATCCCACTTGAAGGCCTGGGATGGGCGATTTTGCGCACATAAACTAGTGCACACTAGTTTATGTGCGCAAAATCGCCCATCATAATGTAATAAATATGTTATTTTAAAAGTGAATGGTGTGTCCAAAAAGACGACTAGCTGTTCACAAAAGTGAGCTTGTATAACTTTTAATGATAGATTGAGGAATGATGAAATAAGACCATGTTGTGGTTTAAAAGAAGATGTAACGGTAAAAATTTAAAAGAATCCATGATACTTAGACGGTTTGACTATGTTTAGAGGATGAATAAAAGGCGACTAACAAAATATTTAAAAGGCAGACGTGAAAGGAAACGCCGGGACCGGGCGACCTAGAAGGACATATCTTATTGGTGATGTTACTTATAACCGACGTGTGTTTATGACTAGATTTAAGAACGTAAATTTAAGTAAAAGGCGTATGGAAGTATGTAGCAGGTTGTCAAGTATGTGTATAAGTATTTTTTATTTATAGGTATTTTCCATAGTGTGGTGGCCAAACTCAACTCACTGGCAAAATCATTTACAAAGATACTTACGGCAATATTATCGCCCTGATGACGAACAGCTGTTCCTCCGTAAGCGACGGCAATCTTCAAAACGGAACCGTATGAGAACTTCCGTGCTTCATTGAATATTTGCAGCGCCAGTTCACGGGTTGGTGCGACTATTACAACCTGAAAACACACGACATTGTATGAAATAATATCATAAGAAAAGTACAGAAACTAATAAATGATGTCTTCTGTCAATTTGGTTACCAAATACTAATTTGTGTAAAACTGATTTTAAATTTTTCACAACAGTGCATTTGTCACACCTTAATGCGACTGACTAGCTAGGGGGTGCCAAAATTGAGTTGATCCGGCATTGAGTTGACCATGCAGATTAGTGTCCGATTTCTAAATGAAAAGTTATTTACTTGTGGTTGAGCACATCCAGTTCCTCCAACGATAAGTTCATGTGGGTCTTGCAGCAGCGTGTTTATGATCGGCAACAGGAATGCAGCCTGGAATTAAGTAAACATTCTATGTATACTTCATACTTTTAATTTAAAAAATACCAAGAATTAACATAACTTCAGAAAAACCTTTCTACCAAGTCTATATAGGGGGAATGTTAAGCCAGTCTTTGCCCCTCTTATACCCTTTTATACCCCTCGGTATGAAAAATCTAATTTCTTTGATATAGAAACTTGAAACAAGGCACAAACATTGATCCAGGTAAATTAAGATTATAATAAAACAGTTTCCAAATCTACTCTTTAAAAGTTTAAAGGGGCATTGCATTTAAGAACTGTTTTCTGTTTACATCCTCTAAATCACACTACAGATCTTGATACGATTTTTACTAATAGAAAAAGCGATAAATGAGGAAGATACGGAAAGATTTAAAATAAAGCTTATAATGTTTTACCGTTTTTCCGGAGCCGGTTTGTGCGCAACCCATGAGATCCCGCCCACCCATGATGATAGGAATGGCGTGCTTCTGAATTGGCGTCGGCTTCTTGTAACCAGCTTTCAAGATGTTGTCCACCACATACTTCCGTAGATTAGCAGTCTCGAAGCTATCAATGGCACGAGGTGGGTTTTCTCCACTGACCTATTAATATTAAAATAGTTATAATTAGTGACATGAACATTTTTTTTTTATTGAATTATAATGCAATCTATCCGGCGATATTCAGCATTAGGTTGGTATTTTCTGGTCTTGGGCTTGTGCGAGATTGTTCATTAACAATATCGCTTCATCATTATGCGATCTACAACTTCACAATAATAGATCTTGTGGGTTTTTGCGTTTGAGCCTTCGTGGCATTTGCACTTCGTTCATTAGATCCTTTGCAAGTACATTAGGGTGGTGTGTGATTCTTTTTTTATATTTAGTCATCCTTTCCTTTATTTCCTCCTTGATTGTTTTAATGTTAAGGTCGTGGTGTAGTCTATCATTTGTTATGTACCAAGGTGCATTTGCTATCATGCGTAGCATTTTGGATTGAAATCTTTGCAGAATTTCTAGGTTCGAATTTGCCGCTGTACCCCATAGTTGCAGACCGTAGCACCATATGGGCATAGTGACATGAACATAGTAATGTTACAATCAAAGTTGAGTCGGTACAATAGTATTTTTAACCGACTTCGCAAAAAGGAGGTGGTTTTCAATTCGACTGTATTTTTTTTTTTGTGTGTTACCTCAGAACTTTTTATTCGGTGAACCGATTTTGATAATTCTTTTTTTATTCGAAAGCTGGTGCTTTTCATGTGGTCCCATTTATTTTTTATCAAGATCTGATGAAAAACTTCGGAGATATACATCAGAACTCTTCAATAAATGACGGCAAATCAATCGGGATGGCTGCAATCGCATGTCTGTTTATTGTTTACAACATTTCATAACATAACATCACACTGGTAAGCTCTAAAGGGGTACGCAGGTGTGAACAGTTCACCCTGGTAGAATCTCATTCCACCGGTTTTGTTTATTTAAGTTTCATGTTATTGAGCTGGCTTCACTTTGGGCATTATTGGTACCTAGCCTATAGAACTGGTCCATTATGTACCACAACTAAAAAGTTAAATAAAAAACTTTTTTACAAAAATTACAACCGACTTCCAAACAAAAACACTACAAAGTGAAAAATAAAAAACTTTTTTACAAAAATTACAACAGACTTCCAAACAAAAACACTACAAATTGAAAAATAACTTCAATTTTGGAAATCGGTGTCAAAAAACGAAGAAACGAAAACAGGAACACCGACTTCCGAAATTGAAATTATTTTTCACTTAGTAGTGTTTTTGTTTGGAAGTCGGTTGTAATTTTTGTAATAAAGTTTTTTAGAATACTTTATTCCTAAATGGCAAATCATTAATAATGCCTAGTCGAAATATAAAAATATGTTAAGAGTACAGTTGGCAACCCGACTACTACTACCCTAAAACTTTGTTTTACTTCCCCTACAATAGGAAATTACCAATATGCTACCAGTTAGATCCTTCAAACACTTACGAAAATAAAATCACGATCATTGTTACGCTTGTTTGGCAATTATTTACTTCTAACCTAAGCTTTTAATCCTAGAACTATATTTAGTGCATCTTATTATGGCCTAGCAACTGTTAAGTTACTATACATACTCACTATGCTGGTTGGGCCCCTTTCGTCAAGGTTACAAATTATACACTACTAGACGACATTCGACCTTGAAGGTAAAGGTCAATGTTTAATAAAGTTTTGAGTTTTTTTCGTCATCAACATAAGGAAGTTTGTAGAGGAGTTACTAGCTAAAGAGTAATAGCCACAGACAGGGGTCGATTTTAAAGGTTAAGCAATTCTTGACGTCAGAAAATTATTGCTGACGTCAAGTGTAACCTTTGCATGACTATTTTAACTTAGGTACCAAGATTTTTCTATGCCTCAGAAAATCTAGTCTGGTCAAGGGGTATCCAGTTATCATGTTACTGTGTTGTGAATGTCATATGGGCAGTGTCTTCATGTTAAAATACTGGTACTCAGCTAAAGCCAATAGACTGGTGGATTATTTATCCTATGAGGAATTTTGTAATACAAATGTTTGGAGCACTCACTTTAACAGCAATACAGTCAAACTTGTCAAAGTTGATGCCTGAGCTGATGGTGCTGCTGAAGATCTCATCCTCGTTTTCCGTGGGCGCGGGCGGCACGTAGGTGACTGGGGGCTTCTTGGGCTCGCCGTCTTCGCCGAACTCTACTGGAGGGTCGTCTCCGCCGGGGCTGCCGCAGCCGCCGCCGCCGCCCCCTCGACCGCCGCCGCGGCCTCCACGCCCGCGACCACGTCCGCGCTCGCCGCGGTCCCGCCGATCTTCACTGTCGCCTAAAGAAATGAGTAAATCGTAGTGTAATCTAATTTATCTTATTTTGCCCTGTTCATATATTGCAGTGTAATGATTTTTATCCCAGTCATTCCATCCCCTGGTTTCTCAATTGAGAACAATTGAAGTAGAGTATATGCCCAAATTGTTCTTCTATCTTAACATAAGGCTCTGCTGGGAGTTTGCTGTGCCACTTCATCCCGGCTAAAATACTAGGGAGAGGTGATGAACTATCTATTGAAACGATAGTTCACCGCTGATGCTGATATTGACTAATGAATGACTTATGATTTTGTTTCACACATCTCCTTTAAACAGAGTCTTTGCCCTATGGCAGCACACTACTACAAAACCTAAAAATCTTTACTGTCGCGGTTCCCAATCTTATGGGGCTTGGGGCTGGATGCAATCTTTTTATGTGTCATAAACAGAGTGTCAACATTGGGCGGGATCAAATTTTTGTATGCGTCATAAATAGAGTGTCAACATTACAGCATAAGCAATGTTGGAAAGTTGACACTCGAGCTGCGAGTACTATTGTAGCGCCGACGCGGGAAAAATATTGATCAAATGGAAGACAGGGTGGACATTGGTGGAAAAAATACAAACAAGACACCTGTATTTCCGAAGTGTTGGGCTGAGGTAACGTAACTTCCACCGGTTCTGCTCAACACTTCGGGTAATACATGCGTGATATTATGTCGCAGTTGAAATGTTGGCGTGCTTTCAGTAAAAGTGCATAATTTTAGATTGGTGATTTCTGGTCGAAATAGGGATTAACACGCATGTCGTATTTTACTTTGGTAAAAAAATCACTGTATGCATACAGTGATTCTATTTCCATTTCTTTGGTTCCATTTCAGTCAATTGTTTGATAATGACAAGGACAGAAACATATTTTTAAATAGCTTCTGCCTGTAGCTTAGGAAATTAGCACATAATCTTGAAATAAGTTTTCATGTCCATTCAGGATAAGGTTTAATTCTGTGCCAAGTCGCATCCAAATCTGTGCAGCTATTGGGGTATGATTGATTAACAAACATCCAAACATGTACATTATTAGTAGGCAATGAAGTGTGCCTTGATGATAGGGGAATCCCTATCATCATCAAGGCACACTTCATTTCAGTTTATGAAAAGGGAATCCTTTTCTGCACTTACACTCTCATTCCGTTGTGCATAGTGCAAAGTGGGTCTAAGGGGTCTAATACCTTAAACAAGAATGCTTACCGTTTTCATAATCTCGTGGCTCCCTGCCGGGTCCACCCCCACGCCCGCCCCTGCCACCGCGACCGCGGCCTCCACCGCGCCCACCGCGGCCTCGCCTCTCGCCAAACTCATTGCTGCCTTTATCAAATTCTAAAAAATAAACACACATTATTATTATTATTGGTAAGACACACTAGCAGCTTGTTCGCTGATGCATGTGTTTCAGACATCTTGGAGATAGTGTTGCAGTTGACGCAGTGGTTGGGCTGGTTGATCGGCTGCTGTGCTGAGTTTGATTTCCACATGGGCGAAATATTTGTATGGCCTAAAGATAGATGTTCTGGTTCTGGGTGTTTGTTTATGTAAGTTTAAATGTTTGTAAACATACTTGTGATACAGGAGAAATTCCTTGTATAGGGCAAGGGCAACATTTACAAAAATATCAGACCAAAATCCTTGTATAGGGCAAGGCCAATGATTAAAAAAAATATCCAATCTGTCCAGCCTGTTCTTAAAACAGTTCAGTTCAACTTAACACAATGTACAATTTCAAGTGGTAACATGACACTTGTGAGGTTCAAGTGTCTCATTCATAAGCATGAAACTTATAAACATAGAATTGCTTATGAAACAGGCTAACATTGACAATTCTTTAAATATGACACTCGAGTAAAAACTCAAGTGTCAATTAAGGCCTAATTGACACTTGAGTTTTTACTCAGTTTCAAGCTGCAAAACTAATAATATCAAAAAATTTATTCCTTGACTTATTATGGTTTAAAAGATTACGCCCGCAGCTGAACTACAGTGCCCTACAGGATATGGTTAATCAGTTTAATTTCTTATTAAATGACTGATTATCGATGAAATACACACATCACATCACACACATCATCAGCCTATTAATGTTCCCACTGCTGGGACACAGGCCTCCTCTCTGTGAGAGGGAATGGGCCGTAATCCACCACGCGGGCCCAGTGCGGGTTGGTGGATGTCACATGTCTTCGAATATTTGGTTCTAGGACATGCCAGTTTCAAAACGATGAAATACAGATGTATTTAATCATAAAGTCGTAACCAGACAGCTATGATATACGATATTAAAACTCGCAAAAAAGATATAAAAAATTATAAATACCATTGTCAGTAAATGATTGGAATCCTCTTCCTTTGGAAAGACTATGGCCTTCATCAACATTTGAATAGTTGTTGCATTGCACCCCCTGTAAAAAATTTACAGCATTGTGACATAGTAACTAAAAGTCATGCTACAGGGGAACTGAAAAATGGGATAGCTGGTACTTTTCTTATTTTTTGTTACTAGGTTTGCGTTTGACCACTATCTGGCCTGTTGGTAAGCGATGATGTGGTCAAAGGTGAAGCACGCTTGCCTAGAAGCGACCTATTCACTCGTGACTTATTTATATCAGCAAAGCCTTCGAGCTTTATTCATTTAGGTGTTATAATAATTAGGCACTTCAAGATTCTTCACCACCTGCGTTGCATCATCTTGGTACATATCAGTGATAATTTATAATTAGATTGACCCTATCCATCTTCTAAGTTTGTGAGTATAAACACAAATTTGTGTCGCTGGAGCGTATGCTTAAAACACTTGAAGGACATTTCTTCAAGCTTTTTAAAGAGGGAAATTTGTAGGTACTTATGTTTTTTTTATACTTCTGTTCTTTGTGAACATAGCAGGTACTTAAATCTGTTCTATGTGAAGTTGATTGAATAAGAGAAAGAATGTATGTACTTATGAGATATAGTACCAGACAAATATTGGTAAGGGAATATTTAAATAAAGAATCTTACCGTATCTGCTACACAGTCATCCCACTCATCATCCATTGTTCTGGAACAAAGAAAACAAAATGACTAGTGGCACAAAACTTTAAAATTATTGAGTTAGGTTTAGTCAAGGTCGCGCGACCGCGAATTTTTGACTAATAAACATTCAGGCAAATTAAAATGATTGAAAGCTTCGATGATCGAAGATTGAAAGATTTGTTTTAGTACCTACCTCCATAAGTTAAAAAAATGTCTACCAAACCAAGCCTGATGGTAGGTGCCTACTTAAAAAGGTATTTGAACAAAGCAATTGCGATAGAAAAGTAATCAATACCAACACCTTCCTAAATATCTAATAACTCAAAATCAAGAGAACGGCAAAGACCTATTTTCAATAATACCTACTGGAAAAAAAGTCGTTGGAATTGTTTCAGTAGCGATTGTCAAGACTCGTCAATTAAGTAGGAAATGTAGCGAAAATAACAGGAAGATACTAAATTAAACAACAAACAGTATACTTGTTGTTAAAAAATCTATTAATAAACAGGTATTCAATGACAAAAAAATGCAACAACCGGCACCGGCTTTTGTCAACCAACCGCACGTGCACGGTGCATCTAACAATCTTATTGGATTCTATCTATCTTATTATTTTATAGATCATAGGTATTTGGAATCTTACCGAAAAGCTTAATTTAACGCTGGTTGCGTAGCTTTTATAGTCAAACAAAATTACAATTTTTACAATACAGCGAAGACAGCAGCCGCCAATAACGCGAAACGCCAGCAATGGCGGCGATTGGCGAAAAAAACTAGAGGTTGCCAACGTAACCCCAGGCAAACGTATTTTATTTATTTTATTGTTCGATAGTATTTTCAGCCATGAAAAATAAAATAAAAAAACTAATCAATGTTGGCAGCAGAACATTACAACAAATGCAAAATCTGGAAGGATTCAACACAACATTGAGCATATCTAAAATCATTCTAGTGTATTAAGTGTTAATCTGGGTCCACACTTGCATCATTTTAGTGTATCCATAGTGTATCAGATCTCCAACGTAGCATCGACGTACCTATATCAATTTCGCTAGTGTGGACGCAAAATGATACGTGATTATGTTATTCATGTTACACGCCGTAGCTTGATATAATCTGATACAAGTGATACATGTCTTATCGGCATGTCTTATTGCATGATCGTATAAAGCTGGGTACTCACTTAGCAGTGTAGCATGTAATGTATCAGATACGAGATCAGAGCGGCTCGCAGCGGGCTCGTGCCTACGTACTCACTTGATACCGTATCTGATACATTACATGCTACACTGCTAAGTGAGTACCCAGCTTTTGATACAAATTATACACCGCGATCCATCTCGAGTCGAGGTGGTTTTTCCCCGATCATCAAAGACAATGCCGATACACGATTTAGACAAGTTTGGACGTGCACTTTTTTCGCGATCTTCGCAGTTCGCACGGGCACGCTCCTCCGCTCACTAATTTGTAATTGATGACTGAATGAAAATATACGAGGAACGGGTGATTTTAGGGAATGTGCCCTTGCAAGGAATGCACTTACTTGAACTTGACCATCGATATTTGAATCAGATCAGATTTTCAACCACAGAATTTGATTAGAAAATACATACGTCTAATGAAATAAGTACAAGGCCAATAATAATAATAAGGTAAGGCCGGTTACAGTGCTCGACCGACCGTCAGTTTGTACCTTTCAGTGCTCTCCTGACCAAAAAACAAATCGGACTAGTACACACTGTACGCATCCTTGCGGTCGGGCTATGGTTCGGGGCCTGAAATAGTATATACTAATTCAATGATACAGCCACTTTTTGGCAGTGGGAGTTTTCGGCCTAATATTTTCAAGTGTAGTTCAGCGACTGCTATTAAGTAAATATGTATTTTTAGGTAAAATTGGAGTATTTCTGTGTCATAAGTGTCCTTGCAACTGGACAATATGTGGAATCATTGGTACAGGCGCGATCTCGGTAAATTGGAGCTGAGAATTTTATTGTAGTTGAGACTTGCTGCCAAATACTTCTGGAAACTTTGGGATGTATTACATCCGCATTTTAATGCAAAGTAAAGTTTTAGTTAGACTAGTTTTCTATAAAAAACAAAAGACTTAACTTAAAAGCCTTAGTAGTCAAGTCACTAAAATCTCAAAAAAACAGTGTTGTTAAGGTGGAAACATACTATTAAAACCCGACCCGACGCCTTCTGACGCGTTGAAGTACTAATCAATCCCATACATTTAATATAGTCAGAAACACATAGTCAACACGCCATGTGACGACACGCAATCAGTCAATCACACGGGCCATTCCGCGAAATATTGTACCGTTACTAAGTGGGACAAAATGGACAATAAAAAACTTAAAAAAATATATATTTCTTGATGATTTGATGCGGCATTTAGCTGGGTTTAAGAAAACTATATAGTAATATAACTAAATATATATAGCTTTAAAAAATCGGAGTTTCAAACATGATCCACGATGAGAACTGTCCATTTAGTAACGATCACTAATGTAATATTTTATCAGCAATGTGAACTATCTATTACACACTTTTAACGTTTCACTTTTAACGTCAGTTCCGTGTCGCGTACCTTACCGTTCGGACGTGGCAGACGTGTCAAATTGAGTGCAGGATGAATTCCTCAAAAATAGTAAAATGCGCGAACTGTAATATCGTTATTAACGAAGTGTTAGCTTTCGTGTGCAATAAACTGGACATAATGGATGAGGAAGGCCTAATTCGGATATGTATTAGTGCTTTCTCGGATGGTGATATTATAAAAGCAAAACATCTTCTGTTTGATGCGATTCCAACAGCATCAAAGCGCAAGATTACCAGGAAGAAAGATGGGAAAAAACTACGGGAGATCGAGGATATCATCAGCTTGTTACAAGTAACCCACCCGAATGACCGGCCGGTTTTTGTTGCAAAAGATTTGCACAAACTTCCGCCCGTACTATTTGATCACGTAGACGTGACCAAACTACTTAAAGACTTAACAAGGATGAGAAGTGAAATTGAAGAAATGAAAGCCCAATATGCGCCTGCTAGTCAACTTGTAACGATCAAGCGTGACATAGCAGATTTGAAAAAGTTGTCGACCTTGAAAAGTCCATGTTATTCATACATAAACACAAAGCGAGGAGGTGCAGCTCATATGATGGACAGTTGTGATTATGATAGCGGGCCGATGGGATTGCATCATGATCCTATAAACACCAGAAATACATCGGATCAAAGTTTAACTCCAGGTGAAACTATATCACCGCCTACCCACTACTCGTCAATATCATCGGAGCAGAACACAATTGGCGTAAAAGTATGCGAAACCGGTTTAGGCTCACAGCTGTGCTTAAACAACAACATCGAGCCGCGACAGGCAGAGGCGTCGCAGAAAAGTGATAAGGACAACATTGCGAGTTGTCCGGGACACACGGTCGCAGCGGTCCTACAATTAACTTCGGAACCGCAATTTAAAACGATGTCTCAGATTGTTAAGGAAGGCGATTGGACCTTGGTACAGAAGCAGAAGAAGAAAAATCGATTTGTGGGAAATATGGGAAATGCTGTTGTAGAACCCAGGAGCAAGTTTAAGGCTGTAACTGAAAAAACCGTCTTGTATATCTATCATGTGGATAAACAGGTGACACAGAGTGATATTGCAGAATATATTGAGAAAAAAGCCAACATACGTGTGGACATTCAGAAAATGATAATGAAGGTACCCAGAAGTTATGACGCATATAAGATCACAGTTCCAAAACACAAGTATGGCATATTTATGAGAGATGATTTTTGGCCTGAAGGTATTTCATATCGGAAATTTATAGATTTTTCTAAGAAGAAAACAGACAGAGATGATACTCTGAAATTGAATACAAGCAACATTTAAATGGATAATACGACCCTAATAAGTTTCAATTGTAAATCAATAAAAAGATCTGTTGACTGTGTTAGGCGCCTGTGTGTAGCGGCCGACGTCATCGCGTTACAAGAAACTTGGCTTTTGCCGCATGATATCGCCTTTCTTGGACAAATCGATGATGATTTCGCTTTTGCTGGGAACTCAGCAGTTGATACCTCAGCGGAAGTACTTCGGGGAAGACCTTATGGAGGAGTGGCCTTGTTGTGGAGGAAGAGCCTATTTTCGTCGGTCACAATAGTTAGCTGTAATAACGTACGCCTTATAGCTATCAAGATATTGTCACCGGATAGCTCCGTATTAATTTTCTCGGTGTACATGCCTACAGACTCGATCGATAACTTAACTGAGTTTACAGACTGTCTTAGTGAAATCAGTGCGATAATAGAAAGTCATAATGTGCAATCAGTGATCATACTCGGTGATTTCAACGCCCAGCCGGGCCAGCTATTCGGTGGTGAACTAGTGAGTTTCTGTGCGGAGCAGTCCTGGAGCTGCGCGGACCTGGACCTGCTGCCGCGAGGTACATACACTTTCGTGAGCGACGCGCACGGCTGCCGCCGCTGGCTCGACCACTGCGTAGTGACCGAGGCCGCGAGGCGTCTGCTCGTTAGTGCTACTGTGCTGTATGATACGTATTGGTCGGATCACATGCCTATACAGTTAAAGTGTGACTTTAATATGATACGACCAACAATTGAGGCACCCAAACTAAGCGAAAACTTCGTGATTTGGGGTGATCGGGATGCCAGTCAGGTACAAACATACTATAAATTATGTCATACTAGGCTGAGAGATATTAATTTTCCGTTAGATTTTATGATCTGTGCAAACGGGTTTTGTGCAGATGTCAGTCACAAGCTCGAATTGGATAATATGTATAGCAACATAGTGTGTATACTTTCGGAGGCTGCCCAATGTTCCAGTAAGGTGGTTGCGTCTGCTCGTTAGTGCTACTGTGCTGTATGATACGTATTGGTCGGATCACATGCCTATACAGTTAAAGTGTGACTTTAATATGATACGACCAACAATTGAGGCACCCAAACTAAGCGAAAACTTCGTGATTTGGGGTGATCGGGATGCCAGTCAGGTACAAACATACTATAAATTATGTCATACTAGGCTGAGAGATATTAATTTTCCGTTAGATTTTATGATCTGTGCAAACGGGTTTTGTGCAGATGTCAGTCACAAGCTCGAATTGGATAATATGTATAGCAACATAGTGTGTATACTTTCGGAGGCTGCCCAATGTTCCAGTAAGGTGGTTGCGGGAGGGGGTAGGAGGGGTAAGCGGGTGATCGGTTGGAATGGGCATGTTAGGCAGGCTCACGCGGACGCCCGGCTTGCTTTTCAAGACTGGATTAAGGCGGGAAAGCCAATTACAGGGTCTGTACATAAGCAGATGTCTGAGACGAGAAAAGTCTTTAAATCAAAGCTTAAATGGTGTCAGAAAAATGAGAATAAAATAAAAATGAATATATTAGCTGATAATCATATATCTAGGGATTTTTCAAGGTTTTGGAAAAATACAAACAGATTGAATCCGAGGCCGGGCGTCCCCGTGAGCGTGTCGGGGCAACATGAGCCTGCTGCTATAGCTAACTTGTTTGTGAAACATTTTAAAGTTGAATCTCCTCTAGGTTCAGCTTCGCAGGCGGTCGATGCTGAGGATTGTCTGACTGAGTTGAATGTCAGGTTCTCAGCAAAAGATGTCACTTCTGTTATAAACAGTATGGTTAGGGGCAAGTCTCCAGGACATGACTACCTCAGCATCGAACACCTGCGGCATGCGGGAGTTCACCTGCCAAGGGTACTGGCTATGTTCTTCTCGTTGTGTCTGAGCCACGCTCATCTGCCCGGCGATCTGATGAAAACTGTAGTAGTGCCGATTGTGAAAGATAAGACTGGGGATACATCGGATCTGTCGAACTACAGGCCCATATCGCTTGCTACTGTCATAGCCAAGGTGCTGGACGGCTTGCTTGATAGGCATATGGCAACCCGCATTGATTTGCATGATGCGCAGTTTGGGTTCCGACCTGGTCTCTCCACGGAAAGTGCCATACTGTCTCTCAAGCATACTGTTCAGTACTACACGTCCAGGAAAACGCCTGTTAACGCGTGTTTCCTGGACCTTTCGAGGGCGTTTGATCTGGTGTCATACGATTTGCTATGGCGGAAGCTGTTAAATGATACTTCAGTTGATAGGGGGGTTGTATCAATACTCCAGTTTTGGTATAACAATCAGGTCAACTGTGTTCGGTGGGCAGGCTCTTTGTCGGATGTGTATAGGCTGGAGTGCGGTGTGAGACAGGGCGGCCTGACCTCGCCCCGCCTCTTCAGTCTGTACATAAACCGATTGATCGTTGAGCTCAGCAGCACTTATCAGGGTTGCTATGTGGACGGAGTATGTGTCAACAATATTAGTTACGCTGATGATATGGTGTTGCTGAGCCCTTCGATTAACGCAATGATGAATCTGCTTACGATATGTGAGAGGTATGCGGAGGATCATGGGCTCAGATACAATGTAAAAAAAAGTGAGGTACTAGTTTTTAAGGCAGGCACTAAAACTTACCCGATTGTACCACAGTTGAAGCTTTGCGGAAGTTCCTTGAAGCAAGTAACAAGTTTCAAGTATCTGGGCCACTGGGTGTCCGAAGACCTCAAGGACAACTTGGATATTGAGCGTGAGCGCAGGGCGTTGGCTGTTCGCTGCAATATGTTGGCTCGCAGATTTGCGGAATGCTCGACTGACGTAAAAGCTACGTTGTTTAGAGCGTATTGTCAGTCTTTCTATACGTGCAGTCTATGGGTCAACTACACGCAGAGGGCATACAGCGCTCTGCGTGTTCAATATAATAATGCATTCAGGATGTTGATGGGGCTGCCACGCTACTGCAGTGCATCAGGCATGTTCGCAGAGGCAGAAATTGATGGCTTCCATGCCATCATACGCAAGCGATGCGCCTCTATGATTCGCAGGGTGCGTGGCAGCCCCAACAGCATACTGAAAACTCTAGCGGACAGGTGGGATAGCCCCATACTGGGACATTGGATGCGCCTACATGCCAGTGGAGCGTACAAATTACCACAGTAATTATTTGTATTTTATAGTTGGTTTTTAAAATTTTCGGACATTGAAGTTTTGTGTAATTTTAGTTTTATGAAATTTTATAATTGAACATTTTAATTTTTAAATTCTGACATTTAATTTTTAAATTCCTGACATTTTAATTTTTAAATTTCTTAAATTTTAATTTTATGTCATTCTAGTTTTATAAATTTAATTAAATTATTTGACAATTTAATTCTGTATCATTTTAACTTTTTGACAACTTTAATTGTAATTTAAATATTGTGTCTTTCTTATTTAATTTATATTTGGATCCCTGTAGATAATTACTATAAATTAATTAAATTATTTTTGTCATTTACTAATATTATTTATAAGGTTGTGTACTAACAAAGAATGGACTCCAAAATTGTCTGAATTTGAATAAAATTATTATTAATTATTAACAATTTTTAGTTAAAATAAATATATACAATAATGAAAACAATTTCATAAGCCGTATCTGCAATATATTTCTAGGTTTAAATCAGGTATTAAAATATTTTCGTCACGTTTTACGTCAGTCTGACTTATATTTTTAATTTTTTAGTTAATTATCACCTTCAAAATTAATCCAAACTATTTTAAATGAAAATGTGTATCGAATTCTACTATATTTCATCCCAAATTATACCTTTACTATTAGTAAATTCCGATTTACAGACGATAACTTGGTGTAAAAATTTGTGACAGTGTAATACACATATTATTTTCTGTTATATTCACTAATTTTTTGGTAAATAAATTATCATCATATCAGCCGAAAGACGTCCACCGCTGGACATAGGCCTCCCCCAAGCGTCGCCACATTGACCGGTCCCGTGCGTCTCGCAACCAGCAGATCCCCGCAACCTTCACCAGGTCATCGGTCCACCTGGTGGAAGGCCTTCCAACGCAACGTCTTCCGATTCGCGGTCGCCACTCCAGAACCTTTCTGTCCCATCGGCCATCCATTCTGCGAGCAATAAAACCTGACTGCATATGTGAACTAAATAAATAGAAAGAAGATGATCTGGAATTAAAGGGTCATTCAAAATGCCGTTGACTCAGCAAAATTCATCCAGTCATGTATTTAAATAATAAAATGCAGCCGGTTTTCAAGTTATTATTTGTTTGTATTTTAACAAAAACACGTAACATCTTAGTTGCAGTCGGTTAAAAGTACACCAAAGAAACTTAGCCTTATATGTCCATTTCGTCACAAAAATTGTTCCACTAATATGTCACGACACTAAATGAACGTGACGAACTCCGCTTTACTAACAATAATGACGAAAACACTTAATATTCTTTGATTTTTTAGATGGAATCATTAATTCATTACATACGTAGAAACATGTAGTATAATTCGCAAATGAAATAATGTTTTAAGAACTTACCGGTATCACGTTAAAACTGTGACTATAGTGGACTTCTTAACTGCGACGTGACGTCGATGGCACCTTTATTCACCGATCACCGCAATACAACTGCCCGATGGTTAAAAAGAAATAGCTGATCTACCGTAATAATGCTATCATGATAATAAAATAACTTCTTTTAGTAGTTTTTGTATTATTCAAAGCAAATTAACAGTAGTGACTAAAGTGGAATGTCCGCCTTGGTGCTAATTTGATTATCATTTATTTCAAGATTTTTATTGTAATACAATAAGGTTTGTTTAAAAAAATAATATTATAATTTAAAAAAGCAGTATTCTTTAAAAACACACAAAAACCGTTGAAGTGTGTCTTAAAAAAACATGAACTTTGGTTAGTTAAAGCAGGCGATTGGAGGTGTGACACGCTAAAATTACCTTTTCTGTTCCTTATTTTTATTTTTTAATCAGTTAAATTAGCAACAATTGTAACCGTTTTACATTTATTTTTAAAGCTAATGACCTAAACAGTGCATTAAAAAAAAATGCATTCAATAGAGACTAAGATGGTCTTGTAAATTGTTTATATATTTTAGTGACATCTACTTTTTCCCTATGTTCAATATTTCGCGGAATGGCCCGTATATGTGCACGGTTCGCGTCGTGTGGCGTCGTGTGGCGTCGGGTCGGGTTTCAATACTGTGTTTCCACCTTGATTCAGACCGACAGGATGTTACCGCGTGTGATTGCGTGTCGTCACATGGCGTGTTGACTATGTGTTTCTGACCATATTAAATATATGGGATTGATTAGTACTTCAACGAGTCAGAAGGCGTCGCATGGCGTGGCGTCGCGTCGGTTTATAATAGTATGTTTCCACCTTGATGCCAGAGAGTTTGTATAGTAACCTAGAGGTAACATATTTAAGACGCAATTTCAACATCGGTATTCACTTTCGCACTAACAGATAACGTCATAAGCAAAAAGAGATAGATATACTTTTGTCTATGCCATCTTTTCTGCCAGTGTGACCGAGGATGCTATAGATACTTATCTATAGACATAAATATCAGAACTAGATCTGTGCCACTGTCATATCGATATTATCGAGTTTAGTTTAGGAGGCTTTTCTACAAATTTGGTCAAATATCTGTAAGAATCGTCCCTGACTGCGGCTAATTTTTTCTACGTTTTTTTAGGGCATCTTTATAATTATTTAAAAAGTGAATGTGTATTCGTACAAAGAGTGAACATATCAGTCAATGTAAGAGTACAATTGTACTCTACAATTGTTGTAAGAGTACAGTACACATTCACTTTTATATAATAATGTTTATTCATACCTTGTGCAAAAACGAGGTACATCATGAGATCAAAGTGACAGTTTTTGGTACACTCATACGACTATATGCACAAACAGGTACTGATCAATATACTGATATATAATAGGCTAGTTCTTGTGCAAGACTGAAAATAAAGTTTACAGACGAGTATGTATAAGTATAAAAGTAACATCATCATCTGCCTAGCCTTTTTCCCAATTATTATTGGGGTCGGCTTCCAGTCTTACCGGATTCAGCTGAGTATCAGTGTTTTACATGGAGCGACTGCCTATCTGACCTCCAAAACCCAGTAACTGGGTAACACGATACCCCTTGGCAAGACTGGTGTCAGATCTCTGGCTTCTGACTACCCGTAACGACTGTCAAAGATCTTCAAATGACAGCCGGGACCAACGGCTTAACGTGCTTTCCGAGGCACGGAGGAAACTCGGTATGTTGAAATGGTCACCCATCGACGGACCGACCTCGTCAAGCGTTACTTAACCTTGAAGATCGACCCGTGCGGCTGTTATTATTTAGCCACGAGCTCCTCGTAAGTATAAAAGTAACAAAATAAATAATAATAAAATGGTTCAAATATAATTATTTAATTTGAAAAATTAAAATGCGAAAATAAACATGATTCATCAATCTGTATCCATAGATGGGTCGAGGGAAAGCGATAGCGATTCAATAAAATGCAGTGAACACAAGCGAGAATATGGTGAAGGTGTCCAGTTAGCATGTTTTATATTCTTGATCCACTTATTTCTTAAATAAGTACTCTTAGGAAACCTGTGCACAATCAATATCAGATTAATAATAACAAATAGCAAATAAACTTTAAGAAATAAATGAAAGTGAGTAAAATAAAAATTCAGTATCGATAAATCTTTCTTGTGACTTTTGTCACATCTCTAACATCAGAACGTAAGTACATAAACTGTCATAGCTCTATTAGCGAACGCATAAAAGTTAATTATTTCACTAAATAGAATGGTTTAAATGATACTATACGTCCTCGACTTATTTAGAACTAAGATTCATTTATTCTGGACAGCCTATGAAATGTATTCCCTGCACAATAACTTCAGTATGCTAGTCGATAATTCAGCTGTGGAAAGATATCCTTTGATTATGTTCTGTTAATACACTCATTCTACTCTTGCAACCGATAGCCACACACGACATGGTTCATGCAGATAATTAAACAACAGAATTCTTCCTGATATAAACGAAACAAAGGTGTGAAAACAGCGAAAAACTTTAATTAGAGCTGGTAACCGATGGGTTACAACAGTGACTAAAAAGTGATCTCTTTGACGTTCAGGATGGTAGCAATTGTCTATGTTTGTCTCTTTCTTTTTCATAGAGTTCTGCTATAAGCAAGAACGAAAGAAATTACAGTTTCTTTTTCGTCGTAAATATGTTATCTCTACAAACTCTCTGCTTGATGCAGAGACTTTGTGTTAGTGTCACTGTCAATCAAGGTGTCACTTTGAATTTGAAGCGCATTACGGGAAAATAACACAAGTGAGTGCGACCGAAAATATTCGGAAAAAAAATACTACGCCGAATGAAGAATTTTGCTAACGATTTTAATAAACATCCTTTCATTTATGAATTCAGTGTTTATTGAATGTTCTGCAAAATGTGGTAGTGAGTGTAAAATATTTTACTCATAAAAAATAGTGTGAATGTAACGATGCATTTATCAAAGTGGGTTTAAGTGTTATCTCAGTTGGCGTCCTCTTGTTTTTTATGGTTCAAGTTCACGATGGCAACAGTCGAAGAGACAGTAAAAGTGTCGGTGGTGACTGACCGTACACCTAACATCGTACGATGTTCTAGTACAATAACTGCGGAGGAGTTGTGCGTTATTTTGTGTAAAAAGTATAAAATTCCTCCACTTACTAGGACGCTGTTCGCGTTACGAGTCAAAGGCAGAGATTATTTTCTCAAAGATAACGCAAAAGTTCTCTCCAGCACCAGGGATTATGAACTCAGAATACGTTTTAAGGTAAAGTATTAGTTAAAACAGTGAAATAAGTTTCATAATCTAAACTTTGTAGTGCTAAGAAACCACAGTTCAATGAATGAATAATTAATATGTAGTGAAACAGTCAATTCAGACCTTGGAGGCTCTTTCAATATTGTCGATGTTTATTTTGTTAGATAACAAACTAAAATTTGATAGTGTGGTTTCTTGGCATTGTTGCCATTAACTTTTGTTATATTATTTATTGATAAAATATTCTTGGTGTATTACAGTAATTTATAATAGGCTAAAATTAACCACTGGCTAATTTCGCCAGTACTTCATTTTAGTGGTTTATTGGTACTTTTTGTTTATTTTGGTTGTTTTGTCCAGTGGGATATAGTATAGGTACCATTTAAAAGAATATCCTTGAACAACAAGTACAATGGCTTTGTATCAGTCAGACAGACAGGACAAAATTGTACAGGTATTTGAATTTAGCAATAGAACTCTTAAAAAGTGTTTTACTAAAAAAGCAACAATAACAAGTATAAACAGTTTATACTCATAACAAAACAATACTACCTATTAACATTAGTAATTTACTATGGTATAATTTTTTTATCCAAACCACTTCATTAGTTAAAATGTGGTATGATGACTTGTCCATCATTTAATTGCTGCCCAAGTTATGAATAATATCAACCAACTTGTGGGATTTAACCATGAATAAATTAACATTGGATATAGTTCTCGGCAAACTTCTTGGCCACCCTGAACATGTCTTTCCAATGCGCAAGGCACGGATCGGTGCTCTATTTGTACGAGATTTACTACTGCGCAGCGATTCTAGCCAACTTCAGGGCGGCCAAGAAGTTTGGCGAGAACTGTAAAACTTTTCACAAATTTGCTTTTTTTTTGTCTATCCCACAAGTTGTGTGCGTTTTTTGGGATAATGAAGCCTATGACATAACTCTGCTAACTTACTATCACTGAATGAATTTGAATATCAATCAATACTTTTTTGTATTGTTTTTATAAACTTTATAATACTAGGTTTTTCCCGCGGCTTCGCTCCGTTCGCTCAACTCACAGGAACCGTTTGTAGATAAAAAATAGCCTATGGAGCGATAGAGATAGAGATATACATGGAGCGATAGAGATAGCTTTGTTTTTGAGAATCTGATTTACAAACAATCTAATAATTTTATCTCTTTACTTTATTGCTTTTGATTAATCCATCTCAGATCTTTATGCTTCCATTGGCAGGTAGGAATACTTTGAATAATAAAAGTGAAAATATTTAGGTTTTTCTGTAAAATTTTTCTTTTTTTATAAATAAAAAGGACGGACATCAACAAATATTTCATAAAAATAAAACTCATCTGCTCATATCCTATTGACTCATACAAACAAAATAAAAAAGATGTAATGACCATATAAATTAAATTACAAAAAAGATTGATATGTGTAAAACAGTTTGATTGATTTATAAACAATTTAAAAAAAAAAGGTTTCAGTAAAATTTACAAAGTATAGGTAGGTATATCTTTTATCAATAAAAAATCAAATGCATTTAACGATTTTCGTTTTTAATTTTGCGGTAGTACAATATATCCAATTTTCAGTTGATTACAGTATCGTCTTACTAGTGCTAGGTAGCTTAGATCCATTAACACTTTTCCTTGTTTATTTCCTTGTATAAAGTTCTTCATGATTGTGTTGTGGTTTAGTACAGTCATGAAAACCGCAACACAGTGTTGGGTCAATCAACTGATTTTTCAATCAATTAATCAGATATGACTAAATCTATTAGTTTTATATTTTTTTATTTATTTATTTATGCACACACAAAACACTTAACAGAGAAAGGTAAGAATACAGATAGAAGAGCACACAGGTACTGCTTATTTCAGTAAAAACTTAATTAATGAAATTATTGAAATTAAACATGCAGTAGTAGAGTTATTGCAGTCATAGATGTTCTTTAAGAATATTTGTTACTAGCTGCTACTAGCAGCTTCACCTGCTTGAAAAGTGATTTTTGTTAGACGTGAGGCATAAATATTGGATTAGGTATGTGGATTAGGTATTTTTCGATACGAGTCCGTACCTAATCCAAAGCGCGAGGAGTAGGTATGGCACAAAATATTCGTACACAGTCTACACAGAAGATATTCCGTACCTTAAAATGTGGGGGTTAAGTTTCAAGTTTAATTAGCACTGCCGCCAGCACCATCTATGTAGAATACCACTGGACTAATTAGTGCTCTAGCGATGTATGCGGTAACGAATATACGTCGTCTTTTGGTGGCGTTATTTTAAGATGATAATCTCGAAGAAAAATAACAAATTTTAAGTCTTTTATTGAAAATAAATGTGTAATAATTTGTATTTCACCCATATTATATGGGTAAAATGCATGTTAATATAATAATGCACTGGTTTCTATACCTAGTACACCAGTTTTAATTTAAGCCTATTTTCGGTAAAAAAGACAAAAGCATTCATATCGACTTTAAGTACCGTTTGCCCATAAAAAAACGAACGTGCCACAATCTATCAGAAACGGAACGTCTATATTCCATGCCAAATATTTCTTACCCAATCCACATACGATATCGGTAACAGGCCAGTGGCTATATTGAATAAATATTCGGATTAGGTATTTTTTAATACTAGGATTAGGTGGATTAGGTATCGTTTTTACCTAATCCGACCCATGTCTAATTTTTGTTATTCCATAGTAACATACTGGGTTAAAAAGTAGCCTTTGTTTTTCCATCCAGATCTGTTCAGTCATTTTGGCGTGATTGAGTAACAAACATACATCCATCCAAACTTTCATATTTATAATATTAGTAAGATGACTAAATCAATTATTCTAAAAAATAAATCAATGAACTTGAGTGAAATTCCACTCCAAGAAAATCCAAATCCAGTTTTTTGCAGTATGAAGTTTGATCATAACTTTATAGGTCTCTTACATCTTAGCAGCTAATAAAAATATACTAATTGGAGTACAATACACTGATGCTGTCTTGCTTACTCTTGAGGACAGGGTATTTTTTTTTTTTTTTATTATTCTTCAATGTTTATTCTTTAGAAATATGTTAGATCTGTTGAATAATTTCAAAACCTAGTTGTTATTAGGTATTATTATTTATTTGTCTATACTAATATTATAAAGAGGAAAGATTTGTGTTTTAGTATGTAACTAATAAACTTAAAAACTACTGGACCAATTTAAAAAAAACTTTCACCGTTGGAAAGCTACACTATCCCCGGGTGATCTTTATCCCTGTATTCCCATGGGAACGGGAACTACGTGGGTGAAACCGCGAGGCGTACGCTAGTATCAGATAAAATTCATATTTTTGTTAGTGAATACATACACTTAACTATCACCCTAACACTATCACCCTCATCTGATACATACAAATAGAAGGCATGTCGCAATATGAAAACTCCCCAAATCAATCAAACAAACAGATAAATTTCCACATTAAAATAAAATAAGAAGTTAAATCACTGTCATTATAACTAATCATTTTAAATAATTAAAATCTAACAATTAATTCACATATGTATTTGTAATATATAAAGTCATTAAACATTAAAAATAATCAAATTATTTTAAAACACTGTCTGTAATTTATGTGCCCCAAGGTCCTGTGTCCTCCTCACCCAGGTTCTACCTGACCAGTAGGTCTAGGTGGCTAGGTGGCAGGTGGCTGGGTGGATGAGCTTAGCCTGGAGAAGCTGCGCTGCATGATGATGATATAGAATACAATATACTTTATTGTACACCAAAAAATGAACTGATGTATATACCTAGATACCTAGCTTGAATTTTTTAGTTGGAAGTGAAGAATTAATAATAAATCTTAATCTCAATCTTTAATCTCAATTAGGTACTAGGTAGGTACCTAAATTAGTAAATATTCAAGATGAAAAGTAATCTATCCTCATTTAATCATTAGTTTAGACTGAGTAGTCTTTATTTTAAAAATAAACAAAAAAAAATACCTACTATTGCAATTGCCACAACACTTCAGAAACTAATTTTGTTGTTGTTTTCTAAGGTTGCCTATTCATTGTTTAAATCACCCTTTTTCTATATTTAGAATGTTGAATATAAACTGTCAAGGACAATTTCGCCGCTGCTACCAAAATATACTCTGTACTATTTTGATGTACTGTTTAATTCTGCAATACATACAAATCTTAATAGATAAAACTTTCAAAATGCTTCATCATCATCATCACATCAGCCGAAAGACGTCCACTGCTGGACATAGGCCCCCCCAAGCGTCGTCACATTGATTGGTCCCGTGCGTCTCGCATCCAGCGGATCCTCGCAACCCTCACCAGGTCATCAGTCCACCTGGTGGGAGGAGCTTAACTTGGCATAACGGGACTTTTATTATTGTGATATAAATCTAATCACTTCAAGCCATCAGGAAGGTCGCTAATAAACAAACAGAATTTGTTGAAATTGACACTGATGTATAACAAGTCCTATATTTGAAGATCTAATCTTCATTTTAGAGCAAAAACAATGGTACATAACTGATGCTCTTAGACTGAAGCCAGCTAGGAAATTCTACAGCTATGGCACAGATAATATAATACTGCTATGGTTAAATTTTTGACTAGGTATCATAGGGGCGAGGTTTCTAAGTTATTCGACAGAATAATTCCGAACACCTCGTTGAGCAACTGTCGCGAGTTGGTCCCGACCTTGCTGATTGCCAGTATGGCTTCCGACAGCAGCGTTCCACAGTTGATGCGATTCTACGCGTCCGCTCGCTGTCGGAGCAGATACTACATCTCAGGGTGTGGTGGCGTTGGCTGTAAGTTTAGATATAGTCAACGCCTTTAACTCCCTGCCCTGGTCTTCGATAAGGGCGGCACTATTACATCACAGAGTGCCCCCTTACCTGCAGTGCATCTGCATTGTCGGGGCTTACCTTCGCGACCGGCACATTCGCTATGTGGGTCGGGATGGTAGCGTACATCGGAGAGAGATCACGGGTTCCACAGGGTTCATTTTTAGGACCTCTCTTGTTAGATCTCGTATGCGATTTGGTCCTGCGTGTTGACCTCCACGTTGGGGTTAATACTTTTTACTACTGTTAGGATTGGGCGAGAGGCCACGGCAAATTGCCACCATTGTGGAGGCGACCTGGATTCTGCACAGCACACGCTTGAGGAGCGCCCTGCGTGGGCCTCTGAGTGGCATATCCTGGTCGCCAGGATCGGGCGAGACTTGTCTCTGCCAGCAGCAGTGAATTCTATGCTGGCAGCCACAGAAAACTGTAGGGAAATGGCCTCCTTCTGTGAGACCGTGATGATCCAGAAGGTGGCCGCCGAGCAGGATCGTGAGAGGGCTGATCCCGCTCGGAGAAGAAGGCGTCGTGGAGGCAACCGCCTCGTTGCCTAGAATGCCGTAACCCCGTCTGCATCATAGGCAGGCGGGACTCCAGGGTCACGAGCGGCCAGATTAGGGACTCTGTCCGCCCAGCATGTGACTCCAGGTAAGACGCTGGTACAGTGGTCACGTGCTGCCGTGCACAGCGAGGCTTAGGGGAGACGCCTCTCCCCAGTGATGTACCCTAACAGGCGTCGCACAGAGGTTCCGGGTTGGCCTTTTAAAGATATCCACCGAAAACAAAAAAAAAAATTCATAGGGGCGAAACTGCTGGTAAAGAGCTAGTAGAATAATAAATGACTTACGTGTAGTAAAAATATTATTTTTTATCAAAAATTTTATATTTTGCTGCAGATGCTATAATTATGATTTCTTTTTCAGGTTCCAAGATTAGAACTGTTAATCACCTTAGATGAAACTACTTATGACTACTACTTCCTTCAAGCGAGGAGTGATGTTTACGAGAACAGGATCCCGGAGATTAAATACCCTGATCACAAGAAAGAAATGCTTGGTCTTGGAATTGCCGACATGTAAGTTATAAAAACAAAGAGTATTTCTTAAAACATTTATTATGAGAAGATGAGAAGAAAATTGGCTTTGCATACAGTTGTCAATCTATTGTTTTTTTTTAATTAAATTAATCATGCATGATAAACAAAAGCAAAGGTCAAGTTTCTGGAGTTTCAAAATACGATTAAAAATCGAACGTAATAGGTCTCATGATTGAGCGTTCGTATTTCCGAAGATAGCCGATAATGCCCGAAGCGAATAGTTTTCCTGGGGAATTTTGTATTTATAAAATGGTGTGTGTGATAATATCACAGCAATTTCTCATTATCTATTTAGCACATAGTGCCAGTCAGAGCATGATATATAATACATTATGATTGTAGTAGATCATGAAATGTCGAGTATAATTGTTTCTTACATTGACAGAACAATGCACTATAAACATCCAATTACTCTGTCTCAAAAGTAAGACAATAGTTCTCTGGTATAACAGGACAATTAACTAGTGATCTCTTTAATTTTCATACTTTAATGTCTTGTTTAATTGCATTAACACATGTTTTAGTCCTTCTCAGAACAAGACAGTATAAAAAATTAAGGGCCCTTTTTCCTTTTGAGGTGAAGAACAATAAAAAAAATTCAAACTTTTGTATTTATTACCAAACAATTTTTACATTGCACTAAAACTGTCGAGTATATGTACGTCAAGATTCTGTGTCTTGTGACGTAATGATAAGTCCAGACGGTGAACAAATAAATATCTTTAACTATGCTATACAAATATTTATTGTCATGCGGCAATCGAACCCGCGACCATGAACACGGAAAGCGACTACTTCGCCGCCACTGAATACTGCTAAGAGCACAGACATCAATCTAACTAGATAACGCAATTCCCTCCATCTGTATGAAAACCAAGCGTGCCACTTTTCCACAAACAATTTAAAAATATTTCTAATGCATCGGCCAACTTTTTTTATACATTCTTTTCAGCTCAATATGGCATAAAAAGGCATTTTTCTAGATTTCTGTGGATTTCCGGTGCCGGTAATGCTAAATGAAAAGCTCAGATTACGATCATTGATCGTACCTCACTGTTTTTTGGCACGCGAAGTCAATGGCGTCATCTAGTTAGATTTATGTCTGTGCTCTTGTCTGTGTCTGTTGTCTGTGGCTAAGAGCTATTGTTCATCTTAGTCTGGTAAGTGCCCAAAATCTCCAGGCGCATGTCCCTTTGTACCAATTGGCCTAGTTCTGTTCTGTGTCCTTTGATATAAAGCGAAGTTATCTTAGGAAAATATAATGTTTTTCTTACACCTCCGCTGTTCTTTTCTGGTTAATTTAGTTTCGAGATCCAAGATAGTTAATCGTTTTGCGGGGCTCTGAGCTTCATTGCCTCGGCGCTTTTCTGGTGGTCGCTGTTGATTCTGGCTTTCAGTAGCAGTATTTGGGAATAGTGTGTCGGGCTTGTCGAAAAAATAAGCTCGCACACCTGTAGTAACAAATGTATTATAAGCTGAAACATCGTACTATGCTAGGCCAGTTCAAAATCAAGGTGTTACCACTGATGTGCATTAGATTTAGACTGTACCTACTTGCAAAACTGATCATAACTTATCTGCAGTTTAAATGTCGCAAATCTAAAAAAATAGGTACCTACAGAGGTATCTCCCATCTGCATGATTACAAATTATTTTCCTGTTTTTTACAAGATCACGAATACTCATAGCAGACGACCTGTATTATCGCGTTGATTGTATAGGTAGTTGTATACGGCTATCTAAGTGTAATTATACAGGGTAGTGAGGGCCGCAACTGTCTGTCTGGGGCCTTGGCGAGGCGCGCCTCTTCAGCCCATGTAATATATACCAGTTTTTAAGTACTAACAATTGAATACGATGCGCGACGTTTTGTCGTCGCCTTTCATAAATCAATTGACTCCATCTGTGAAAAGGGATATGCTCACTTTCTCACAATTTATTTCCTTTACGTTAAATTAAAACTCGATCTCGATCTGATCTATATAGATCGTGCTGTAATATACCTATCTGTATTCATTATTCACGTCTCAAATCTCCAAAAATGGCTATTTTTTGCGTGACAAATTGCGAGTACATGTTTTTAATTCAGGACACGCGCCACGGCTGAGGAAAAATTGTCGGTAAACGATGTTGTGAGGGATTACAAAAAATATATACCGAAAGTGATTGTTAGACGACATGGTCACGTCGCGAAGAAACATGCTCACGACCAACTACCGAAGCTCTGCTCCGTCGGCCACAACGTAAAGTAAGTATACCTATTGATAATTAATTTACAGAAATCTGTTGCCTTTATGATCTTTTTGTGCCTTGTTATGTCCCTGCTCCTACACAATGCAAACAAAAGCTGGTTTGATTGTATCACTAGTTAGATGTTTGTGTCTGTCTGCATTCAAGCGTCACCCGCCTTTTTTTAGTACATTAAGAGGAAATGTGGTCGCAGACATGCGACTGAATATCCTAAGTAAAAAGTCATAATTCGAGGTCTGGCTCTCGCTTATTTCTTCCTCCAATATTGGACCAATTTAAAAGATATTCCATAAACAGAAAAAGAAAGATATACATATTCTGTGCCCCTATGTTTTCATTTTTGATAATAAATTAAGTATCTTTAGAAGCACTAGAACTCTCAAAAAATTCTAAAAATTGCGCTGTCAACAGAGGCCTAACGTACAAATTTGACTATAAATGAAAAAAGAAAAACATAGAAGCACAACATATATCTTTTTTATTCAATTTATGGAATATCTTTTAAATTTGTGTAATACTGGAGGATGAAATAGGCTAGAGCCAAACCTCGAATTATGACTTTTTAAAGGCAATTCTGTTGGAGCTCTCTGCCCGCATTCCCTCACTCGACGACGCGAGGATGCTAATTAGAGATGTGTCCCTCACTCATGAGTTGCCTCATTTGAGGTACTCGTGATTGCAAATTGAAAGAGTTACTCGAATTTCAACATTGAACCACCTCACTCGTTCACGCGTCCTCACATAAAAATTGACATTGACATTATGATTATATTGAGGCGAGTACTCGCGAGAGAGTATTGAGTGAGCTTAGTGAGCGAATGATTACTATGAACTCTAAACTTTAACTACAACTCTAAAAACATTGGCATTAGCTTGGTATTCAATATTCAAGTGTCATTGATTCGTTTATTTTGGCGGTCTAAAATTTATGAGCGAAAGAAAATTATGTGTGTGAGGGAGACGTAAAAATCGAAATCGTGAGTACACGTGAGTCGACGCGCCCGTTCGCCACGCTTGCCGCTGCCTCGGATCGGACAATCGTACGATGCCTCGCCTCAAATGAGGGGTACCTCGTGAGTACCTCGCGAGGTAAAATGAGGTGCTCCCTCAACCTCATATAAAAATGATGAGTTACCCATCACTAATGCTAATATAATGAAAAAAAGTTATATCAGTCGCCACGAGAGTTATAACTGCAGTTACTGACTTGGCTGAACGTGAAATTCTTATGCGATCTGTGGGACAAGGCCTCTATAAGTCGTTTGTTGATGCCAAAATCACCAGTGAAACGAACATAGAACGCGATCAGCACATCTGAACCGAGTCCAAGAGCCGTCGTCGGTGTCAATATTCCATAACAATGTTGAAATTCACCGTTGAGGTCTTATTCGATCAGCGAGGAAATCTGACACCAGTCTTGCCAAGGGGTGTCGTGTCGTGTTACCCAGTTTCTGTGTTGTGGAAGTCAAATACGCAGTAGAATACTGGTACTCAGCTGCATCTAAAGACTTGAAGCCGACCCCATTCGATCAACACGATTGAATTTCAGGATATTTACATTATTTTATGTATCTATTTTATATACCCACGTCCGTGTGTCACTAGCGGGGTGCCAACTGAAAATCTGCGCTGGGTGTCTGACACCCAGCAAATGCTGAGTTGGTAACCTTTTCGGTATGGGTACGCCCGGCGCAATAATTCTTAATCCTTGTTCGTACTTTTTTTTACTATACTCTGTTACTTTGTGATTGGTGTTGTTGTGTTGTGTTTAAGTCGAATAAATGTTATTCTATTCTATTCTAAAATATTTTTCAACTTTGCAGCTACATAAAGAACTTATACCTCCAACAACTGTACATAATGGCCCCGAACTATTTGGCGGAAGAGTACGACAATGTTCTATGGCAGAACGGCAGCGATGTGACTCCGGTGACTGTTGTGGTCGCGCCCTTTCATCCACACCAGCCTGGCTTAAGGGTCTTTAATACTGTCAAACGAGAGGTGAGTCATTGACATTATATTATGGTGCTGTTATAACCTAGACTTGGTTGTTCACCTGAATGCAGATATCTATTAAATTATTCGGTCAAGACCAAGTGCAAATTAAAAAAATCATTCAACAAGACACACTGGATTATAGGGTACTTGACAAAAATATCTATTTAGTTAGATAACCTAAAAATATTGGACACGTATTTTTTCTTATGCCACGTAAAAAAAAATTACGACGATATAGTGCGTTGAAATATCGTGTGACGTCACGGTGTGCTACACTTTATACTGACAAAGTGACGTCACAAGCCACCACTTCTGAACTTTGATGCGCTTTTTCTTTGTAATTTTTTATTTATTTGGTAAAGCAAAACATACGTGTGTATTATTTGATAATCTCACTGACGGACTAAACAGAATTATCATTTTTTACCCGACTGCCGAAGGAGGGTAATGTGTTTATCAGTCTATGCATGTATGTATTTATGTATGTATGTATGTTTGTTCCTATGTGGCGTTCTAGAGACCAAACGCGTTGGCCGATTTTGATGGTTCTAACGTCAATCGATTTGTCTTAATCCTGCAAGTGTCACTGACTACACTAAAATTGGAAAATAGAAAAATGGCGGATTTTGGGCGCCATATTGAGGGGGACAAATTTTTTTTTTACTTTCAAACTCATCGTGTGGGGTATCAAAATAAAGGGTTATAAGAGGTGATTTCAAAAATATATAACACTTATATGTTTAAATGTACCGAAATCTAAAAAAATAACTAAAAAGTTATAAAAAAAAAGTAAATTTAAAAAATCTAAAGACCCGACTGCTTAAAAGGCGAACAAAAAAGACATAAGAAGAAAATCATGCTGTGCAGTCGGAGGATACATCTGGTTTTGGTCAGCCAGCTCGCGAATATGTAACTTTTGTTTCTACCCAGGAAACATCCCTATTCCACAGACATCCGAATTCGTATAAACTGCCAGCTTGTCTCCCTGTGTGAAAGATGATACATATTCTGTCTAGAAAAGGGGTTATGATTGAGATGACGAGTAATACGGAAGTATGAAAGAAGAAGATTGTTGCGCCGACCCCAAATAAATTGAGATAAGGGCACGAGAATGAAGATGGTAGCAGTGGTGGCCCAGTGGTATCGGCTGCGACTTACAAGTTGTATAACGTGTGTTCGAGCCCAGGCAGGCGCTTTACTTAGTGTAAACTATTTCACCACCACTGCTCTCAAAACGGTGAAGGAAAACATCGTCAGGAAACCGGCATGTCCTAGAACCAATAATTCTAAGATATGTGACATCCATCAACCCGCACTATGCCCGCGTGATGGATTACGGCCCATTGCCTCTCACAGAGAGGAGGCCTGTGTCCCAGCAGTGGGAACATTAATAGGCTGATGATGAATGAAGATGATGCCAGCACCTGTTGCCAAGTTGACAATCTAAAATCGATAACGCTAGTAGAAAACGAATAAATGTATGGGTATGACACATCTGAACGTTAAGTCACCTGGTCAGACCATACAAATAGAAGGCGTTAACGATTGTAGAAAGAGTAACTATTGTAACTTGGCTAGGGCGGCTGTTTTGTTTACACGACTTCGGCAGATTGCCAAAAGCGAGCTAGCGATGGACTCTAAATTGCGCTCTTCAGATTAAATTGCGACTTTATTTTCTTTAAATATTTTCGTACCACCAAAAATGTCAAGTATTTTTGGAACATTATAGCTTTTAATAGGCCTTTAATTATCAATTGAAAGACACCCAAATCGCATTCATGTTTACAAATGTAAAATCACTAAAGAGTCACGACATTTCAGTGGTCCCACGTCTGCAAAATAGAAGAATTAATTTATATAACAAGGAACGGAGAACACTCGTTAGAAATATCAAGAAGAGGCACCCCCCTGTTCTTTAAGTTTAAATCGGAGGAACATCTGTCATCATTTATATCACTTTGTGACGGATATTACAGGTTTGTATCATTTTATTTTAGTCCCCCTGGTAGTCTATACTAATATTATAAAGTGAAAAGATTTTTTTGTTTGTTTGGTTGTTTGTACCGAATAGGCTCCGAAACTACTGGACCGATTTAATAAAATTCTTCCACCAATAGAAAGCTACGTTATTCCTGAGTAACATAGGCTATTTTTTATCCCGAAAACGGGCCCTGTGGGTGGCCCACGGGAGCGAAGCCGCGGGGAACAGCTAGTTGTTATTAAACTGCTTCTAATATCTTTTAGTGTCCCGAACACAGACATCTAGATAACGCAAGTCCTTCCATCTGTATCAAAACCAAGCGTGCCACCTTTTCACACACAAGTTAAAAACAAATTTACTTACCAATGAAAGAAAACATTTCCAATGCCTCGGCCAACTTTTTCTATACATCTTTACATGTCAATATGGCATAAACAGGCATTTTTCTAGATTTCGGTGGATTTCCGTTGCCGATAATGGCTAAATGAAAAGCTCAAATTACGATCATTGAACGTAATTTTACTCCGTTTTTTGTCACGCGAAGTACATACAATCGCGTCATCTAGTTAGATTTATATCTGTGGTCCCGAACGTTTCTTTGATATCGTTTCATTTGGTTTGTAAAGAACCTCAAAATAGATTTACAATTTTATTGCTCATAGTCTTGTAAAAGCTTAATGTCTTAAAAAAATTTCACCACTTCATAAAACTATCCCATTTGATTGATAATAACATACACGTCAAATCAAGTACCTCTTACGGGGCGTCAAAAAAATCGTCCACATCGCTGTCAACAGGAAAAGTGCCCAGAAGGCTGGCAGCATTGCCACGTTGGATGGCAATGCTGATTCTTTGGCCAAAAAAAGGGCCAGCCCTCTGGTCACGTGAAGAGTCGACCAACCGCTTGGCGATATCCCGAAATAAAAGGTGTGCACTCGGACCCCATGGCTCTAGTGTTTCAACCCCAAACGGCTCAAACACATAGTTACCAATTAAGTTGTTGTATTTGCGCCGTTTGAGGTTTTCAGCCGCCCCAGCAAGCCCACCGTGCTAGGAAGATGGGATGGTGCAAGGGTGTCGACGCAAGTTGCATCCCACACCAAAGACCTACCCAACTTCCATGGCATTACGGTCATACCATCTGGTCTCTTCCCATCGACGCGTGCCAGGCCATTGGGTTCTAAGACAGCTGGCACCCCGGCGGTGGCAAGAGCACGACGGATGAGATCATTAATGCTAGCGTGCCGCGCAATCCGACCTGCACTCTTACTACAGGATAGGCCATGATGTCCGAGGCAGTCGACTGCTTCACCGCATTGACGAGTGGTTAGGTTTTCATATTTTAGTTCTAATACTACTTTGTGAAATAATGTACAAATGTAAATAAATTAAGACTACCAGCATCCCGTTAATATGTTCATTATAAATGTACAATCGAATAAATTATTATTATGTGCCACAGATTAATGGTTAAATGGACATTTAACCTGTCTAAAGACGACGAAACACCTTCGCTGAAGGAGCTACAAAGAATAAAATGTCACGGCCCTGTCGGGTAAGTGCCAGTAGAAAGAGTGTACATATTTAATGTAATTGCTTCGGAGAATCTTGTTTAAAAAACCTTTTAACTTTGTAGGGGCGCATTCTCGTATCGAAAGTTGGAAGAAAAACGTGCTAAGAAACACGGCTGTTATATATTACGACAGTGCCAGGACGACTACAATGTTTATTATTTGGACGTATGTACTAAAAACAGGTAATTATATTTTATGTTTGTATTTTTTTTATTCAATTGCGGCCAAGCTTATAATATAAGAGTAAATAGTTTGTTTTCTTGTGAACTTTTGAACTGGGTTGAAAATTAAAGTGATAAAAGTTGTATTAGGTTAAACCCAGATAATACATATTATGCCTTATGTATAGCGACAACGCTAAGTGCTCATTTACACAGAGGTCCGTTTTACAGGTCCGTTTTAACGTATACGTTTTTATTCAGCGCTGACGTATGTAGTTGTATGAGCGAGTTTACACACATGACAGTATTCCAGATCCAGAAAAAAATACCGATCCGACAAAATATACAGCAGTCCGTTTTACAGGTCCGCTTTATCGTATACTTTTTTATTCGACAATGGCGTAGGTAGTTGTATGAGTGAGTTCACACAAATGACAGTCGACGACGGATCCGTTAAAAACGATCCTGGAAATCGGATGTTCTGTGTGAACGTACTCTAAGACACACACACGATTTGAAACTTTTTGTGACAAGTTTCTATTCATTACTGCTATTGGCTTGATAACACCTAGAAAAACATTATTTCGAGTTGGATTCCTTCTCCATGATCGTTATGAACCACACAAGTATGAGATTAGTGCACGCCGATGCAGGAATATTTGTCATTCGGGTGATAGCGGAGCAATCTATGTTAATACTTTGTAGCCACTTATTGCAGGCTATTTTAGCTATTGTCGTCTACACTAATATTATAATAAGGAAAGATTTGATAGTTTGTTAGTAATGGATAAAATCAAAAACTACTTAACCGATTTTGATAACTATATTATTCCTCAGTGACATAGGCTATTTATTTTATCCCAAACGCGGGTCCTATGGGGTTGGCCACGGGAGCGAAGCCGCGGGGAAAAGCTACATGCATTACAGCTATACTCCATTTGAGATAACATTCATTAGACATTTAAATTATCCCATTTTACAGCCCGTTCAATCGATTTTGACTTCTATTGCGTTGGTGATATGACAAATGGCAGCTGTAGTAAACATTTAGTATTGGTAACAGGTTTATGCTTTTTATTTCAGCTTTATGTTTACGGAATAGAACTCAAAATCGGTTGAATGGACTGTAAAAAGAGATGTTTTGGATTTCTAATGTTATTTCAAATGGAGTATAAGTAATAATGAGGAGCTCGTGGCTAAATAATAACAGTCGCACGGGTCCCTCTAACAGAGAGGAGGCCTGTATCCCAGCAGTGGGAACATTAATCGGTTAAATAGGTCGCTCCTTGGATGGGTGACGAACATGGTCCCAGCTGCCATTTGTATCTTCGATAGTCGTTACGGGTGACTACCCGGACTGGAAAAGTCTTGCCAAGTATCGTTTTCCCTACTGGCTGGGTTGTATTGTCGAGGCAGTCGCTGCATGTAAAATATTCAGGGTCCATTTTGATTGGATGCCGACCCCAATGTACTTTGGAAAAGGCAATAAGAATAAGTTTATTTGTTCACTGTTACAAAGTGAGTCTTAGAGCTATTACATAATTATTAGGTATTAATAATTATTACACCCATTTTTGAAAAGTGTCTCAATTAATTGCTAAAAAGCCACAAAAAAAAAACACTTTTTTTATTAAATCGATAAGTGCCATAAAATTTATATTTTCAAATTTCGCGCGTTATTTGACGAAAACGCTGGACGCTGTGGACGCCATATTGCTCTGTGGTCATGTCATGACGTCAATATGCTATGTAAACAAATGCGCCGATTAGCCGATACGCCGATCAGGTGACAGTTTTTACCCGACTGCCGAAGGAGGGTAATTTACAAGCCGTATAACCTAGGCGGCTACTATTTCATATTTCATGGTGTTATAAAACTAATACTAATAAATATACTAATTTTGATTTGAATCTTAAAATTTGTTTTGTTATTTTATGAACTAAAACTAACATTTTCCACTGCTTTTTAACCCCCGACGGAAAAAGAGGGGTGTTATAAGTTTGATATGTGTTGCTGTGTATCTGTGTGTCTTTCTGTAGCATCGTAGCGTCCAAACGGGTGAACTGATTTTGATTTAGTATTTTTTGTTTGAAAGGCGATTTTGTCGAGTGTTCTTAGATGTGTTTGAATAAAATCGGTTCAGCCGTTCAAAAGTTATGGGCGTTTCACTGTTTGAATTAGGGTGTTTACGCAAGATATCGTGTCATAATTACGTGTTCAATAGATTGCCGATCGAAGCGTATCTACTATGTACTAGATAAATTATGTAGCATGAAATAAAAATGAGCCGGGGGATTTTTAAATTTTACTTGTTGCCTAACTCAATAATATATTTTTAACACACTTGTTCATAAAGTGGCTCTAATTTCACCGCAATTAGGCACATAATGAAACCTGTAATCAAACTGTGACTTTTTCATTGCTATTATTCACAAGTGAGTTATAGAGTTTTATTTTTTATTTTATTAGTTGAGTTGCTTTGTTCTTAAAAAAGTTTCGATACAAAAGAGATCGGTCTCAATAATACAAATAAATTAATCGATTGCTTACTCATTTCATGCAACTTTGTATTTAAATAGATAATTTCAACTTGTACGTGTTTAATAAATAAAACTTTCACTTAAATATAACTTTTGTTTTCTCTGTAATAAAGAAAACTTGAAATTCCCCATTTTGTACTTGGCTAAAACGCTATCCAAGAAAAGCAAAAAAAAAATAAACCTCATTATTTTAGTCTATGGTCGACCGCCATTGTTAGATGCGCGCGCATAGGAAAACTGATGAATTTTGCCCGCCATTGCGAAAAAAATTTCACAATTCGTTTTCACTGTTGAAATTACAGTTATTTTAGTATTATTTTCTTCACAAGTGTGTTGAAAAACGTCGTATGATACACGTGTGTATTGATGATTACCGTCCTCGGCTCTCTTAAGACCCTCACTTAACGGCTCGGGTCTCAATGGCGCCTCAGCGGTAATCACCAACATTACACACTTGTACCATAAAGTACTATTATAGTTTTTTTCTTTTATAGAGTAAAATACCCTATTATCTGGTCTGTAACTATTCAAACAATCTCGAGGAGCTCGTGGCTAAATAATAACAGCCGCACTGGTCGATCATCAAGGTTAAGCAACGCTTGGATGGGTGACCATTTCAACATACCGAGTTTCCTCCGTGCCTCGGAAAGCACGTTAAGCCGTTGGTCCCGGCTGTCATTTGAACATCTTTGACAGTCGTTACAAGTAGTCAGAAGCTTGAGAGCTGACACCAGTCTTGCCAAGGGGTACCGTGTTACCCAGTTACTGGGTTGTGGAGGTCAGATAGGCAGTCGCTCCGTGTAAAACACTGGTACTCAGCTGAATCCGGTAAGACTGGAAGCCGACCCCAATATAGTTGGGAAAAGGCTAGGCAGATTGAACTATTCAAACAATCAGCTTGTACGGACGGTGGTCCCCAAACTAGGAAGGACCTGTATCATGGGGACCTGTTACAATGCAGATTGATGGATTGCAAGTACTAATGGTATGTTATTTTGCAGTACAACAGAGACATATAGGATAGAGTTCAAGGGTCATTGTTACGTGGTCAATAACGAGGAGTACTACAGCATCGAGAGGCTCGTCGGTTGTCATCAGAACCCAGAAGGAAGGATATTTCTCAATGAATGCATACCACCTTCGGAATATGGTGAGTATCTCTTTGATTTTATTTTGTTACTGATTGATATAATCAATCATCATCTCAGCACGATGCGGCGTCGTAAGAACAAGGTGGATCGATGACTTGGTGAAGGCTGCGGGGATTGGCTGAATGCGAGAAACACAGGACCGCTCATTATGGCAACACTTAGGGGGCGGGACACACAGAAAAGACGTAAGACGAGGACGCGTACAAAATAGACCGCGTCTCGTCCGCGCCCTGTCTTTTCTGTTTATTTTGTTTCGCGACGCTTCTATACATTTTGTATGAAATTTATTGAAGGGACGCCGCGTCCTCGTCTTACGTGTTTTCTGTATGTCCTGCCCCTTAGGAAGATGTCCAACGGTGGACGTCTTTCGAGTGTAGTAAATAATGCTAATCTCGGCAGAAAAAATTCAACTGGAAATAGGCCACACCCAAGTGTTGTCGCAATGATCTTTCCTACGCTGACAACGAAGTCCCCTGACTTTTACAAAAAACCGGCCCAGTGCGAGTCGGACTCTCGCACGAACGCACTTGTAAAAACGGCAAAATAATCACGTTTTTTGTATGAGAGCCCCACTTAAATATTTATTTGATTCTGTTTGTATTTGTTGTTATAGCGGCAACAGAAATACATAATCTGTGAAAATTTCCTTTGCCTAGCTATCACGGTTTATGAGATACAGCCTGATGACAGACGGACAGACAGACAGTCAAACAGACGGACCGCGGAGTCTTAGTAATAGGGTCCCGTTTTTGCCCTTTGGGTACGGAACCCTAAAAACCAGCTTCCGAATTCGGAAAAGCTCCATATTGATTCATTTCAAATATTTTTTAGTATTGTGTTTAGTATATTTTTACATTTCACTGGTAAGAATCGAATTTCGCGAAACTATAACCAAAACGGAGGAGGTTCTCAATTAGTCTGCATCATTTTTTTTAAATTTTTTTTCTAATAAAAATTATGAAGCTCAAGTTGGTGTTTACCAATCTCTGATGCACACGTAATTGTTATTCGTTCTTGAATTGAATTACGTTTAACGGACCTCTTCAACCGTGACGTTGTGATCCGTGGAGAATGCTTATTACATTGGAAGCAATTTGTATGAAATAAAAATATTGCCAAGTAAAAAATGCTGTATTTTGTTCAGTTGGTAAAAAAACTTGAAACCATAATAGATATAAATTTGTGACAAGAAGTTGCCTTGCAATATAAATGCCAATTATTTTTATAGAATTAACAATCAGGTGTTAATCAATTTTAATGAATTTTAATCACAAAATTTCTTAGAAGATAGCAAAATTTGTAATGAACTGAGGGAGCTAAATATTCTTCCACGAAAAGTCTCCATATTCGCGTAAACTGTAAACTTAATAAGCTTTTTGCGTTACTTAACTTATCATAATTTATTACCGTTTCCCTTATATGTAGGTGTTTCATTAATTATGATTCGTGGGGTCTAATAATCATAATTAAGTTAGCATGATCTACGTCGTTAATGTTGAAGTATTATTTTAGACAAGTCGCAATTACTGCTGTGTGGTGAGCCGGTGAAGAGAGGCGTTCGTATCGACCAGGCAGAACTGCAGGATATTCTAAAGGACAACCGGAGTCCGCGATGTCTGCCCAATAAGGACATACTACTCTACACGGGTAAGAAAATGTTCTAATTATATTAACACTATTTTTTATCATTGTCACATTTCTGTCTTCATGGCGTGTATAGCTCAGGAAAATATTCATTTGTGTTTTGAATAACAGGAGCTCGTGGCAATATAATAACAGCCGCACGGGTTGATCATCAAGGTTAAGCAACGCTTGACGAGGTCGGTCCGTGGATGGGTGACCATTTCGACATACCGAGTTTCCTCCGTGCCTCGAAAAGCACGTTAAGCCGTTGGTCCCGGCTGTCATTTGAAGATCTTTGACAGTCGTTACGGGTAGTCAGAAGCTTGAGATCTGACACCAGTCTTGCAAAGGGGTATGTTACCCAGTTACTGGGTTGTGGAGGTCAGATAGGCAGTCGCTCCATGTAAAACACTGGTACTCAGCTTAATTCGGTAAGACTGGAAGCCGACCCACTATAGTTGGGAAAAAAGGCTAGGCAGATTGATTGTTTTGACAAAACACATTCATCCGCCAACCCGTACTGGTCCTGCGTGGTGGATTATTATTGTCCATTCTCTCTCAGAGAGGAGAGGAGGGGATTAAAAGGCATCAGTTTATCCTATTATTAATATAAGTCTGTTTGGCGGCTTGCCTTGCTTTACTCCTTCAAAAATCGAAAACCTGGCGCGATGAAAATAACCCTACATAAATAGTACTACATATGCGCCCATGGTATAGTGCTTAACTAAAGATAAATCCGATGAGAAAGTCTTATTAACAGAGTTCAAAAAAAGGGCCTCCTCCTTTTTATATTTTTATTTTCCCTCTCTCAGGTTCAGAAAAGATCGGTTCAGAAAACATAACAGCGACGTATAAAGCGTTGTGGAGGCTCGACGAAACTAAGAAGCTGTTGGTCGCCTTCAAGACGTTACAGAGAGAAAAAGCCAATGATCATTTAAAGGTAAGAAAGTATCTTAACAAAATCAAAATCATATTTTTTTTTCACGTAGGCCTCATCATCCACAGCCCGACTTCGCCCACTGCTGAGCATAGGCCTCTCTCTTCTTGTACCAATCACCACGTTCCCGTGCCAACCTCATCCAGGTTCTACCCGCAATGGCAACAATGTCATCGGCCCATCTCGCCGCTGGACGATCAATACTTCTTCTTCCAGTCCTTGGACGCCATTCAGTCACCACCTTACTCCACCTATCATCACCGCGCCTTGCTATGTGTCCTGCCCAACTCCATTTCAGTTCCGAAATTCGTTTTCCGACGTCGAAAACCTTCGTCTTCGGATCTCAACGTTTGGAACTCGGTCTATTAACCGTATGCCAACATGGAACGCGCCATGGCTCTCTGTGCAAATCGAAGCCACAATACACAACCTTCTGTGTAAGCGTCCACGTCTCTTAACTGACTTCAAAATGTCGTCCATTTTGCCAAAAGCGGCCCATCCGAGCTGTATTCTTCTCGATACCTCCGTCTGTTGATGTTCTTTGCCAAATGAAAGAACTACTTGTAATTAAAACTGATGAAAAAGTGTGTCCGTGGAGTTTCCTGCACGTTCTTCTCCTTAGAGATGTACTGACGCTTACGAATGTGCAATTTGATTCATATTTTGTTTGACAGTTCAGAAGTACCTATATAAGTTTGAGTTGAAATAAAATATTTTGATTTGATTTGATTTTGTGTCGTTATTGTTATTTAAAATTGATGTCATTTATTTTGGTTTTCCGTTTCTGTTTCTGCGCACTTAATGTATTTTCCTTTTATAACTGTAACCGCTCGAGATACCTAAATTATTGAATTATTACGCTTTTTTATCGCTTTACTGTGAATTGTGCTCCATTACGGGGTAAACGCCCTGTTTCATTCCAAACTTCTCTAATTTTTGCTATTTTTTGCTATCACCATGATTTCAGACAGAATCAGAGAAGACGCTATCGGTCACGTAAAGCTCCGTTTCTTTCTCGCACTGGAATCATGATGGCTTTAAAACGAAATACGGCATTTGCCCTGCAAATTGGTCTACCTATATCGATGTTGATTGTTGTTGATTAGGAATTCGTAGAGCTAGCCAGCAAGTGGGCGTGCGTGCAATCCAGCGCCATGGTGCGCCTCTACGGCGTGACGCTCAGCTCGCCCAGTGCGCTCGTGCTGGAGTACCTGCCCTACGGACCCTTCGACGATTATCTCAGGTAACTTAGTCGTCATCTTCATCATTTCAACTGAAAGACGTCCATAGCTGGACATAGAATACTCTCAAGTATCTACACATCGAAAGGTGCGCTTCTCGCATTCAGCGATTTCATCGGATTCCCGCAACTTATTCAATTTGTCGGGAACACTTTAGGGACGTGATGTTTAGACTACACTCCATTTGCGATAACATTAGACGTTTAAATTAGCCCATTTTACATCCCGTTCAACCGATTTTGACTTCTATTGCGTTGGTGACTCGACAAATGGTAGCTGTAGTAAACAGTTGGTTTTGGTAACAGGTTTATGATTTTTATGTCGTCCTTATGTTTACGGGATAGAACTCAAAATCGGTTGAACGGACTGTAAAAAAAATTGAAAACATGCCTAATGTTATTTCAAATGGAGTTTAGGTATTGAACAATTATGAGTACCTAGATTATTTCCCATAAGACGGCGATATTATTGTTAATAAATCTGCACTGTCATGTTTGGGCAACGTTCAACGTCTGAATGCCAGCGAAAAAAAAAACAACAAAACAAAAAAAAACAAAAACAATCCAGTATAAAAAAGAAAACTATCCTTCTCTAATAAAATTTCACATTGCCAGAGAGAACGAAGACCGCATAAAGCCTATCCACCTAAAGAAGGTAGCTGCCGGCCTGGCTCGCGCTCTATGGGACCTGTCGGAAGCGGGCGTGGTGCACGGCTACATCCGCTGCCGCCGCCTGCTGCTGGCGGCGCACGACGGCGACCGCATCGTGGTGAAGCTGTCCGGACCCACGCTGCGCCATTATACGCACCTTGAGTAAGTAGCAGTGAGAATAATAAAAGGAGCCTGTTTGGGTTCAAACATTTCATTCGGGGCCTTGACGGCAAAGGCCGATTCCTCAATCATCAGATAACTTATGAATGAAACTTTGTATTTGCAGCGTGCACTGGATGCCCGTGGATTTCTTCTCCGACATGAGCCTGGCGAAGCGCTCAGTGATGGGTGACATCTGGGCGTTCGCGACCACGCTGTGGGAAGTGTTCTCCTACGGACAGTCGCCCACTGAAACCAATCCAGTGTTGACTGCAAGGGTGAGTGATATTGTTTGAATTTGTACGTATGTTTTTGTGTAGCGGATATTCGAATGAACCATGGTTCTCGAGGATCTCAGAAGTACATGATCATTTTACATCAAGTAGGGCTTCCAAAATTACGGTAATGTCAGTTACGTAACTAATTACTCAATTTCTTTATCCAATTCAGTAATTCAGTCATTACGTATTCTTTTCCATTTTTTTTTTATTTATTCTGTTTTGTTGTTAATCTTGTATATAAACTTACTGTACCGGACGGGCGGTCTCGTGTTGGGTGAAAACTATGGCGAAGTCCAAGCTGAGGCGCGGCTTCTTTGACCTATTGTATTCACACGTGTCGGCTAGTTTAAAGAGTGTAGGTACCGGTAGCGGCTCTTTGAGCAATCAGAAGGTTCGCGATGCCGCCGTCGCGGCACGGCGCCTTTCAACAGTTATCTACTCACAGTAGTGTATTTCTCGATCGTTCCTATTAATTCCCTATTCTAAATAACTATTCTAAACACTATTGTCTTTTAAATCTTAACTAACACACTGTCATTACACTATTTAATACTATTTACACTACCACTGAACATTCGGTCGCGAACATTTCTCCCGCCGTGCAGCAGCGCGTTTACGCGTATCGGAGCGGTGCTGCATCAATCCGGTGAGCGACGACTTCTCTCGATAGCAGCGAGTTTCTCTGGCGGCCGCTGAAGAATACCACCAGCTGTGCGAAAATTGACAGTCTGGATATGACTGTCTGTACCAGCCATTTCTTTCTCTGATGGCGTGGTCTTTCGGCTGTTGACGATGTTGACCGAAATGTCGACTTGGGTGCGAAGCCCGAACCTTCTTGGCTCCCGCTGGTGACGAAGATCTTACAGGCACTATTGTTGCCCGCGCAGTTAATTTCGGCTGAGGATGTGGACCGGAATGCCCACTGCTATGCGGAGCTCGAACACTTATTACTCCCGCCGGTAATGAATATCTGGCAGGCACTATTTTTGACCGCGCAGTCATATCACGACTCTGTGATTGTCGTGCTGCAGCGATAACATTCTGTGGTCGATTTCTATTTCCACGGTACATGTTGTGGTTACCGATGAAGTCATGTGGTTTCTCATAAGTCACATGTTTCTTCATCGATGCGCGATTTAACTTGGCCCTGTGCTTCTCTATGCTATTGTTGTTGTAAGTCAGTCTATTGATGAAATTGACCTTCTCTATCGGCGTTCTTGCTCGTACACCATGTAGCACCCATCCCAATGGGGTGCACGAAGCGATGGGTTGGTCTTTTGGACCTAGTCGAAAGTCACTTGCTAGGAGCAGGTCACAATTATCCTGCCCAATTAAAATCTTCGGGATGCCATTGATGTAAGTCAGATCGTCTTCCAAACCTCGAAGATGTTTACACTTGGCGATGTCTTCTTCAGTCACTGTTTGTGGTGACAAGTTCAGGCGAGGTACGGTGCGAGCTGTGATCGGTACTCGCTGGCTATTGCGATTGGTGAGTACGACGCTGACTTTTCGGGAACTTGGCATGTCGATCGAAGTGTTCCCAACGGCTTCTATTTTTAAAGGCTTCAGTTGACCTTTGACACCAACTTGTTTGGCTATCTCTTCATCTATTAGTGACACTGTCGAGCCATCATCCAGTAGAGCGAATGTTGGAATCTCTCCCGCCGGTCCAATAACGGTGACCGGAACTATCTTCAGGAAGGCTTGAGGCTTTATAATACACGAGCTGACTATTGCTTCCTCTGGAGCTCTCTGGGTTTCTTCTATTTCTTTCTCCATTTTGTCGTAATGGAGGAAACGGTGGTGTGTGGCGGTGCAACCTTCTGTATCACACCTATTCGGCTTGCATGTGTGTCCTTGATTTCGTGACCGCAGGCAACGGAAGCACAAGCTATATTTCTTGGCGAGTTCCCATCTTTCATTCGCGTTCGCTTTTCTAAACTTGTTACATTCAGATGCGTAGTGACCGATTTTGTCACAGATTTTACATTTTGGAGACGAACGACGATCTGTTGTGATGCTTGCGGTGTGTGTTCTATGTGCTACGGGTCTATTTCTGTCGGGTGATGTCTTCCGGTGGTGCGAAAGCACTACAGTAACGTGCGTGCTTTGTAACAAATTCACTGAAGTGTGCAAGGTTTGGCATGGAATCGTATTCTTCAGTGAATGCTCTATACCACTGCGTGCGTAGAGACTTAGGTAGTTTGTCGGTGAGGCACCGCAAAAGTTCGGCATTGATGAGGTAGTGGTCTCTCTTTAGTGCTCGGAGTGTGACGACGCTATTTCTGACTCTGCTCGCGAATGTACATATGTCTTTTGGTGCTTCACTACACCGTGGCAGAGCTCGGAGTCTATCTACTTCAGCTTGGGCAATGGAATCTGGTCGGCCAAATTGTAGTTCAAGTTCTGACATAATGTCATTCGGCCGTGCGTGCCCAATCAGCTCAGAGCTGACAGCTTCTAAAGCTCTTCCTTGTAGGCTTCTTCGAAGTCGCGCAGTATTTTCCACGTCATTAAAATAACCTTGAGTGGTCTCATAAATGGCCTTGAATGATAGCCACTCAGTATGTGAGCCATTAAAAGTAGGTAAAGTCATGATTACCTTCGATACTGATGGGTGTGGTGCATTAACTTGACTCTTCGTTTCGGCGAGTGTGGCGATGGCAGAAGTAAGTTCGGATATAAACGGTCGAAGAGCGTCGACACCATTACTAAATTCTTCTTTAACTATACACTTCGTGTCTTCTTTCTTGATCGGGTGCTTAGTGTCCGTCGAAATTAATTTTGACTGATTCTCCTTTTGAGTATCGGTGTTCACTAGATGGGGCGGAGGTAGGTTCTTTTCTATTTCGATGTCTTCATCATTAGCAAAGTTTTTATAGGGCTGAGAGGTGCAGTCTGGGTTCTCCTCTATCCAGGAACGAACATACTCATCTTTAGAGAGTTCCTCTTCATCATATTCTGAATCTTCTAAATTAGCCTTCTGTATTGCGATTCGAGCTAACTCTAATTTAATCTTAAAAGATTCTTCTTTTATCTTTAAAGATTCTTCTTTAATCTTTAAATATTCTTCTTGGGCTTCTAATTTTCTGAGAGACCTATTTGTCTGGTGCGATTTGACGGACTCCACGGGTTGGTCAGCTGTTGATGCTGGCACCGGTAGGGAAGCTTGTCGTGGTGACGAAGGGCGCGATGGTTTAGCACTATCGGCGATCGGTGTGCGTGGCAGCTGGTGGTGAGTGATGGCAGGATTACTAGACGATGGAACATCACCAAAATCCACCGTCGACGCCTCTGGAGCCTTGCCTTTTGATCTTGTAATCGGCATCTTCTCCCAAAACAACTTCTTCCAGTCGACGAAAAACACTTCTTAAACTTCGGCGAGCATATCCGGCGCGAAGGACCAGAAAATGTACCGGACGGGCGGTCTCGTGTTGGGTGAAAACTATGGCGAAGTCCAAGCTGAGCCGCTGGCGTCCTGCACCTATAGGTTCCGGGTGCTGCTTCAGTTGTGTGAAGTAGGGTGGGATGGAAGTTACTGTTCTATTTGTTTATGGGCGGAGAAGGTGAAGATAAATAAAAGATTCTTTGACTGTTATGACGACTGGCGAACAATACTACGTAACGAATTCTGGACTCGAACTGTCTTCAGCGACGACTAAAACTGAACTGTGAACTGTCTATAGGAATGCTAGATCCGAACTTCGTCAGCTACTAGTAAAACTGAACTGTCTTCATCGACGAGTAAAGCTCAACTGCCCGAATGGCGACCGCGGTGCGCTTTTATACTACTCCGTGAGTCTACAAAATATTCCAGAAAACTTTCCGACAAAGTCGACCCGCGGCGGAAGTTAGCATTGTTCGCCTATCGTAATTTATTACAAATATTTACATTAAAGAGATGCCGACATCAACAAAAAAGTATACAACAAACTATTCTAGGCGGTCGGCATACGGTTGAAATTCTAACAATAATACAGTCAAGACGATTCGAGATTCCGCGGTCGGCGCGGCTTCTTTGACCTATTGTATTCACACGTGTCGGCTAGTTTAAAGAGTGTAGGTACCGGTAGCGGCTCTTTGAGCAATCAGAAGGTTCGCGATGCCGCCGTCGCGGCACGGCGCCTTTCAACAGTTATCTACTCACAGTAGTGTATTTCTCGATCGTTCCTATTAATTCCCTATTCTAAATAACTATTCTAAACACTATTGTCTTTTAAATCTTAACTAACACACTGTCATTACACTATTTAATACTATTTACACTACCACTGAACATTCGGTCGCGAACACTTACTTACTAAGGAACAACTTAAATATTAATATCATGTTTCTAAAAAATAAATGATGTATTCAAGAACTTATGTACGAGTATAATTAAGTCAAACCATTTCTTTTCGTCCCGAATATGACCTTTCTTCTTTAAAATGTGATCTGAGAAATGGCAGGGCATTTAAGGTTTTGTCACCCAGAGCATTTCTTAGTTTATTACAAAACTATCCAGCGGATGAATAGGCTCGTTCGGCTTCAACACTTTTTTTTTTTTAGTTTCTTTATTGATTTACAAGGGATTTTTGTACATGAAATGACGATGACAATCCCATCGTACCTTATCCTAAAACTTTAATCACAATTAAAAAATACTAACTCTTAAACTAAATTTAATTTAAATGAGTATAGCAGTTTAGCCGCATCCGAATTTGGTTCAGCTAGGATGCTATGAAAGGCACCAACATTTTTTAAATTCAGGCTAAATGGTCTCTTTTATGTAAGATGCCGTTAAAAAAATTTCGCGTCTGCCGCCAGTGCGAAGGGAGAGCAACCCCCGCCCGCTGTAACAAAGCGTGGGTGCCTATCCTTTATTACGTAAGGGCGGAGGGGTTGCACTTCCCACAGCGCCGGAGACGATGCAGAAGCAACTTTAGTGTTTTGAGATTAGGTTATAAAATATATTTGACTTTGACTTTGGTTACAATAATTTGTTTTTTTCAAGAACGGTGCGTTACCTTAGAAAATTAGTTAATATGAAAATTATGTGAAATGAACGTTATATTAAAAAAACATTATACAAATTGAAAATTACATGAAATGAATGTTATACTAAATGTTGTTAGAGCAAATGAAGGTTATATGAGATATTACATTAGTTCATATGAAATTAGGTCATATGTTTTTTATAGCATATGAAAATTATATCAAGTGAACGTTATTTCAGGTGTTATTATACTATCTGTATTATACCAAAATTTACACACCCAGTTTCATGCAGTTATGTCATCTGCGCAAAAACGGCATCCAAACTGCGATTTTGCAACTGGCATGTAGTTCAAAACAGCCCATTAGAGCCTATAGATTGCGATTGCAGTTGCGGTGCTTCGTGTGACCGCATCTAACTGTAAAATCTATTATAGGTACTCAAATTGCTACGCTGGTGCTTGGCGTTTCATAGAAAATGTTTGTGTTAACAATGGTCCTTATGTTTGGCTAACAGAGCTATGAGATGGGTGACCGCCTGCTGCGGCCGGCGCGCTGCCCGGGCGAAGTGTGGGCGCTCATGCGCCAGTGCTGGCAGCCCGACCCGCTGCGCCCGCAGGAGATCATGCGGGACATGAACCACATGCTGCACAGAGGTAGGTACAGAGCTACTGCTGCGGCCGGCGCGCTGCCCGGGCGAAGTGTGGGCGCTCATGCGCCAGTGCTGGCAGCCCGACCCGCTGCGCCCGCAGGAGATCATGCGGGACATGAACCACATGCTGCACAGAGGTAGGTACAGAGCTACTGCTGCGGCCGGCGCGCTGCCCGGGCGAAGTGTGGGCGCTCATGCGCCAGTGCTGGCAGCCCGACCCGCTGCGCCCGCAGGAGATCATGCGGGACATGAACCACATGCTGCACAGAGGTAGGTACAGAGCTACTGCTGCGGCCGGCGCGCTGCTCGGGCGAGGTGTGGGCGCTCAAGCGCCAGTGCTCGCAGCCCGACCCGCTGCGCCCGCAGGAGATCATGGGACACGGTTGTGCCCCAGAATGTTTTTTATTTCTGCTCGACACAGCGAAGCCACGGCTGTGCCCCAGATTGTTCTTTGTTTCTGCTCGACATAGCGGGGACATGGCTGTGTCCCCAGAATGTTGTTTGTTTCTGCTCGACGTAGCGGGGACATGGCTATACCCCCAAGATTTTGTTTCTGCTTGACATAGCGGGGACATGGCTATACCTCCAAGATGTTGTTTGTTTCTGCTCGACATAGTGGGGACACGGCTATATCCCCAGGATGTGGTTTGTTTCCGCTCGATATAGTGGGGACATGGCTATACCCCCAAGATTATGTTTCTGCTCGACATAGTGGGACACAGTTATCCCCCCAGGATGATGTTTGTTTCTGCTCGACATAGTGGGGACATGGCTGTGCTCCAAGTATGTTGTTTGTTTCCGCTCGACATAGTGGGGACATGGCTGTGCTCCCAGAATGTTGTTTGTTTCTGCTCGACATAGCGGGGGCACGGCTGTGCCCTCAGAATTCGAAAAGAATAACTGGCATTTCAAGATTTATAAGTCATCATCATCATGCTTGTCCAGATATCTGCCAAATATTGGTTACACAAAATAATAATGTAACTTTCTCCTTTTTCAGAATACGTACCGATCCACGAATACGAAGAACCAAAGATATCCCTTGAACATATGGAACACGCGGAGACTGTGTCAAGTAAGCTATTAAATAAATATACATTTCAAAGATTTATTTATTTATTATTTATTTAATTATTCAAAATTATGTAAATAACAGCTTAACAGATATAACGCCAATGAAATCTAGAAATGTCACTTATATCATTGCCATACGTTACAGCCACTATAGAAAACGATAAAGCGACTGTGTAGCGACATCTATGACGTCACATACGAACTAAATAACAAATATCCTGCATTACGAAAGCAAAATGTTTTGGCACGATTTGAACATATACAACAGTCCGACAAAAACCGTGGGTGTGAAGTGCCCGGACCAGACAACACCCGTCTAGTCGGAAGATCCTCCCTTTTTAATGGACTTTGCGGCACTTTACACCCTGCGTTCAATAACTGTCCTACTTTGGACAAAGTTTTTTGTTGGTCTTAGGGATGGAGGTAACACTGCAAAGCCATGAAATGGCCCAATCAGAATTCTAGAAATAGCAAAACTGGCCGGTTGGTTTGTTTCATTCCCAATTCACACTCGAGTATTTATTTAACGAAACGTTTTTGTCCCAGGTGACAGGTTTATTCCGAGTGAACTAAGTGACGCCGGCAGCAACAAATCATTAATATCGGACAGCAGCGTGCTCTCCATGAATGGAACCATGTCTGATCAATATGACAATCCAGTAAGTACTTTACTAACTATACTGTGATCTTTAATTTCGTAGACTAAACTGACAGCTGTCAATGACCTTATTTTTTAAATGTTGCAAGTGCGGAGCATAGTGTTGTAAATAGGTAAGGCTCATTAGGTAAGTGATTTATCGAATCGATGTGACATGACTCCTCAAATATATTATTTTTGCTGTGAAATGATTCCATTTTCGATCTACTTCGATTTTCAATCAACTTTCGATCACTCAGGATAGTCAGGATATGTAACGATAAAGTGACAAACCCCCAAATGTCAGTTTAGTCTACGAAATTAAAAATCAGAGTATACATACTTTTTCCTGCTGGTTCTACCTCGTCCAACGTAATTTGGAGGATATAATAAATGTTTGTGATAACAGACTGTTGTCTGTTATTACTAAATGAAGGTATAAACGAAATTAATCCGCTGGTGATAGGCCTACAAACTTGCCAGCGCTGTCCTTGCCCGTGTTGGTTACAGAAGTTCATTCATCTCTGTATGTTTCGCATGCCTCAGCCAGCTACTGGGCCGAAGCTTTTACATTAATCCAATTGCTGACGTCCTTACGCATGGGAGGGAGTTCACTGGCTAGAAAAATAGTTGGATGCTTTATTTATGCCATCGCTAGTCAGTCCTGGCCTGGCAAGAAAAACGGGGTCAATGCTAAGCCAGCTAACCTGTCAGTCTACCTAGCGGCTAGCGCAGGCCTCGTGTAAATTTTAGTTCTGTGCTGAAGCACGTATAACCATCACTTCTTTCCCTCAGTTCGCAGACAACAAAAGCTCAAACTCTTTGGATAGCATGAACGGCCTGCCTTATGCCCTGCAACGGGAACTGCGCTCTCGCACCAGCAGCAGCCTGGGCGGCTGTGCGCGTGCCATCGACGATGAGCTAGACGACGACGCCACGCCCGCGCCGCGGCTCATGGAGTCCATCGTGTCGCAGGGGAAGACCTACCTCGTCACGCTCACCAAGAAGATTGGCAGTGTAAGTAATGCAATATCATGGATTTGACCTCAAAAAAATTAGTTTGAGGTCAGCGCAGCATGTCTTTTTATTGTATACATATCCATTTTCCGTCACCGCAATAGTCACCTTCTTTCTAGAATAGTACCTACATTTCGTGTCGAGCATAAAAAGTCGAGATATTAACATAAGCTTACGTCGAAAGCTACACGCGAGTGTTAAAATAAAGCCTTTTTATGCGAGACACGAATGATTCTTATTCCGCTACCTGATGAGCTTACTTAATTAAATGCAAATAAGTTCCAACAACAATTTATTAGAAACGTTCAGATTAAAAACCACAGACTATATACACATAATCAACGCGCGCTTTTTCGAGAGTTAACAGGTTCAGTATCATACTGCCAGTTACATAATATCCATACAAAAGTCATTTCGTAACTGTTATAATGTAATGTTTTTTTTTTTTTACTATCTAATGTCTAAATGTTCATATTTCGGAACGAATTTCTAAGGCAATGTGTTACATAATAGACAAGGTAGTGGAAAAAAAAAAAAAATTTCTCAGTCCATCCATTTTTATTAGTCCTCTCAACTCTTATAGTCATTCATATTCATACTGAAAACTAATTACGAAAGATAATATCTAAAATAACTGACGAACATGTCGAAAACAGGGCAACTACGGACATGTGTTCAAAGGCTGGATGGAGCGCGACAACCAAGAATCTCAACGACGGGAAGTAGCAGTCAAGAAGTTAACGAGACAGGCGTCCGAGAGAAACGGAACCCTCTATGAAGACTTCAAGAACGAGCTGGAGATTATGAAGGTAAATACGAATCATATCAAGCATACAGGGTGGATTTTTGAGAGGGGGCTGAAGGGCGGGCACCTTATCGTTGTAGCCGAAAGGAACAGTTTTTTTTTTTAGGTTCATTTATATTAGCGTCTCTTAAGAAAACGGAGTCGGAGCTAACCATGCATTGTCATGCAAACCAAATGTGCAACAAAAAACAGCTCAATCGGTTGTTGATAATTGTTTTAGAATTCAGTTGCAAGATTTGACCAATACATACTAACTAATGTACTTGTGCGTACGGCTAAGGAGTGGAATTCCCTGCCGGAGTCTGTGTTTCCCGATAGCTACAAAGTTTAAATCCAAAGTTTAAATCTCTTTAAGTCCCCCCCCCGGTGGGTTCCCGCATTGTCGAGGCGGGGGGGCTCAGTAACCGTGGCTTGGTCACCCACGGTGAAGCGAAGAGGAACCCGAGGAAGGGCCGCTCGTCAGGGCTTTTGCCGATAAGCCGACGACATAGCGGCCAACATGTAGGTTGCGGTGCTGCCTAGGCAACATCGCAACTGAGGCGGGCCGTGATGTCGTATGGGGTCTCCCAAACCCATACGATATCACGGCTGAGGGTTGGAGACCGCGGCGGGAGAGGAGTGCCGGTATTACGGTGCGCCGCTCTCCCTACCTTCCGCGGCCTGGACGGGGACGCCACCGTCTGATGCCGGAAGCGGTGGGGCCGCAGGGGAAGAGGAGTGTCGGTATAGCGTTGACCGCTCTCCCTATCCCCTGCTTCCGAAACATGGTAGGTGGCGGGGCCATTGACCTTGACCCGTCACAAGGGGACCAAGGGTGCCATACACGGGGTCGTCTGGCACCCATGTACTGCTTTGGTCCCTGGGGTGGTCACGGCGCACAGTGTGTTCTGGTGCGCCGGTGATGGGGGTAATCCTCAGAGGAGGGTCCGGTGACGGACAGCCGCGGCGGGTTCGCTGTGAGTGCTAACGCGTACCCGTGTTCCCGCCATAAGCGGCACAGGAGGACAACGTGGAGTTTTAGTCGGTTAGAGTCCCTCATAACTGCGCTATCTCCCCGTGGTAGCGCAGTATGCATGAGCAATTCTCCAAGGTAATTAAAATTTACTACTAGGCAAGCGTGCTCCATCGTCGACCACATCATCGCTTACCATCAGGTGAGATAGTGGTCAAGCGCGAGCCTACAGTAGATAAAAAAAACTAATAAGTCAAGTTAAATAAAAGTTTATAAAAAAAAACAAAGATTTTTTTTTTCTTTTTAGCTTACCGTGTATTGTCATCCAAACCAAAAGTGTGTGCAAAATTTCATCTTAATCGGTTGAGGATAACTGCTTTAAAATTCAGTTGCAAGATTTGACCCGAACAAACATGCATACATTGCAAGTTAATAAAAAGCTTGTAAAAAACAACAAGTGCCGTGAACACGTGGGTCATATAAATTAATAATGTTTTAAAATAATTCAATGAAAAATATGACATACTATAGCAAAAGTGTCTTGACGGACGACTTCTTACAGTTTTTCGGAATAAGCCGCATTTGCCAAGTCTCCAGACTTGGTAAAGTGCAACAAGGAATTTCGTTCTAACAATGATTGTGTTATGTAACTTATGTATTTTCTTCCCGGACCTGTATCTTACACTCAATATTTGGTTCCAGTCGCTACAACACATCAACATTGTCGAGATCCTAGGCTACTCCTGGGATCACGGCTCCGACGTGCTTATCGTGATGGAGTACCTCGAGGAAGGCTCTCTCAACTACTATCTCAAGTTCCAGGGGGACAAGCTGAGGATCTCACATCTGCTGAAGTACGCAAGGGATATCGCTACGGTATGTACCTTATAACTTAGGACATTAGGTTGATATTGGTCTAATTACCTCGTCAGTCATGTGGCTCAAACCTACTCAACTTTTCAAGTGGTAAATACGGTATGTACCCTATTACTTAGGGCATTAGGTGGATATTGTTCTCGGTACAAAACATAAACATAGTCGAGATCCTAGGCTACTCACTACTCCTACTGGGATCACGGCTCCGACGTGCTTATTGTGATGGAGTACGTCGAGGAAGTTTCTCTCAACTACTACCTCAAGTTCCAAGAGGACAAGGTAAGGATCTAAAACCTGCTAAAGTACGCGAGACTCGTCGCTACGGTGTTTACCTTATGCATTAGGATGTTAGGTTGAGTTTAGTCTGGCAGCCTAGTTTGTAACGTGGTAGCAAGTGAACCTGTAGTGGCGCTGGTGCGAGTTTTTATTCTTACTCGGTCGCGTTAATGTTAATATTCATGAGCAAATCGATTTGTATAGAACTATTAAGTTTGCAATTATTGTTATTCAGTTTCATTACAAATTAAAGTTTACATTAAAATGATCGAATAGGTATAAAAACGGCAACTTAAGGTTACAGCACACTTACACTACCCAGCTCAAACACCGCTCCCACACAACACCGCCAAAACGGAGATGACTGCTCGCTGTCCACGCGCCGACAGTTAGTAGGCAACCAGCTGTCCATGATCGTGGCCCTGGATTTTATACACGGGTTGGCCAAAGTATTTTTTAGTTTTTCCATCACGAATTGCTCGGAGGGAGTTGAAGATTTGTTCTCAGTAATGGCCAGTTTAAAAAAATGGTGGTTTCCCAGGTATCGACCAAATATCGAAAATACCCAATAGAAAAACTGTTGTTTTTCTATTCGGTACTTTCAATATTTGGTCGATACGGTATTGAGGTGGTAACGGTATGTCTTAGAACCAAAAGTTCGAAAATATTGTGACATCCACCAGAGAAAATGACGTCATTTTCTTTCACAGAGAGAAGGCCTGTGTCCCAGCAGTGGTCAAAAGGCTGAAGATGGTGATGACCAAATAGCACGCCTGTATTACCAATACATGAGTCTTATGTTATTCTTCCCCGTTATATCTTTTTCATTAATTTTTCATGTGATATCTTCCTCAGGGCATGGACCACGTGTCAGCTAAGAACGTGGTGCACCGTGATCTGGCAACAAGGAACATTCTAGTCGTTAACAAGTACCATGTCAAGATATCCGACTTCGGCCTCGCGAGGATTATCCCCAAAGAGGAGAACGCGTACAGACTTAAGACTGAGCGGCTGTTGCCTATTAACTGGTGAGTATATTAATGCGATTAATCACCTTTTTACCCGACTGCCGAAGAAGGGTAATGTGTTTATCATTCTATGTATGTATGTATGTATGTTTGTTCCTATGTGGCGTTCTAGAGACCGAACGCGTTGGCCGATTGTGATGATTCTTACGTCAATCGATACGTCTTAATCCTGCGAGTGACACATTAAAATTGAAAAAAAAAAAAACAAAAATGGCGGGTTTTGGGCGCCATTTAGCGGGGGAAAAATTTTTCTTTTTTCTTCCAAACCCATCGTGTGGGGTATCAAATAAAGGATTTTAAGAGGCGATTTCAAAAATGTATAACACTTATAGGTTTAAATGTACCTAATTCTAAAAAAAAATTACTTAAAAGTTGTAAATAAAAAAAGTTAATTAAAAAAATCAAAATATCCGACTGCTTAAAAAGCAAACTAAAAAGACGTAAACAAGAAGAAAATCATGCTGTGCAGTCGGAGGATACATCTGGTTTTGGTCCGCCAGCTAGCGAATATTTCAAAACGATACGAAAATATGTAAAGGCAGAATCGCCAATCGATCAAAACAAACGTATCGGGGTAATGGGCGTCCTTGACCCTTTCACTTGGCACGTGTTGCAAACCTTTTGGTCAAAACCATGTTCAGTCACATTTATTTAGGTAGATACTTACTAGTATTAATGAAACGCATATACCAAATTAGAACCTTTAACGCATTAGGTACACTAATATACTAATAATATTATAAAGAGGTAAAGTTTGTGAGTTTGTGATGTTGTAGGGGGTAATCTCTGGATCTACTGAACCGATTTTGAAAATTCTTTCACCAGTAGAAAGCTACATTATTCCTGAGGGCTCAAACAAATTTCAAAAAATTGAGATCCTTATGAAAATTGCAGTAATGTAACCCAAAGTAGCAAAATGTTGTCTGTAAAAGTTTTTCTTTGGCGTGCGCTGAGAAAACTATTGATACATAAAAATTATTAGGTAGGTAGGGGGGTTAGGGGGGTAGGCTGGGAAAGCTGGGTAGGCTGGGTTGGCAGGGTAGGCAGGGTAGGCAGGGTTGGCAGGGTAGGCAGTTTAGGCAGGGTAGGCAGCTAGTATTTCATAAACGCGTGGACCGACTTTAACGTATAAAATGGTTCTAAGCCTATATCTTCCATTTTAGACCAAAATGATCAAAATCACACTAATATTATAAAGGCGAAAGTTTGTGAGTGTGTTTGTATGTTTGTTACTTTTTCACGCTCAAACGGCTGGACGGATCTGGATGAAATTTGGCACAGATAAAAACTATCATATGTGCTATGCCAGACTAAAAACTAATTTATAGTCTGGAATAGCACATAGGATATTTTCTATCCAGGGAATATGTTCCCTTGGGACAATTTTCGACATTCACGCGGGTGAAGCCGCTGGCAGAAGCTAGTATCTCCATAACCAAAAAAAGAACATGTTTTTCCACTACCTTATCTAGTATGTAACACATTCAGCTTCAGTGGTTTAAGCGTTAAAAGGTAACAGACAGATAGATAGAGCTACTTTCGCATTTATAATATTTTATTATATGCGATTTAAGTTGAAATTGTTGAGATAAAAAAATTGCCTCCTTCAATTTCAAAACTGGATGACAGATGTCACTCTGTCCACTAATTTATTCCTTTTTTTCTACTTTAAGTCATCAACTTTCTTGGTTTCATTCACTGTTTCATTCCATAGCTTACGCCAAAATCCAAGAGTAAGGAATGAATAGTTAGTCCGAGGTTAGTTCATGTTTATTTATAACATTGCTAAACATAACTTAATCCTTAGTTACTCTGGGATTATCTAGTCCAAGAGTAACTTCAGAGTAAGCTGGTAATAAGGCATTTTAAGCCATAAGCCTGGAGAGTGCAACCCATGTAAAGAAAGAAAGATGACGCAGTGCGGACAGCTGGGCAAAATTTGACTAGAATAGCAAAGGGAAGGTGGATGGAGTCGTTTCCCAAACGGCATACAGAGAATCAACTAAAACAGAAAACTTAACTTCCAAATGCTTTTTTCTCTGAACTAAGACAGTAAATAAATATGGTTGACTATCACAGGTACGCCCCAGAATCAGCGGTGGAGCCGTGGCACTTCTCGACGAAGAGCGACGTGTGGTCGTACGGCGTGACGGCGTGGGAGATCTTTACGCGCGCGCGCCACGAAGTGCCCAAGTTCAACCCCGAGCGACCCCGGGAACGCGCCTCTTGGTGAGTAATGATAATAATATAGCCTTTATTTCCAATCTTACATAATAGGGTTTTACAAGTAAACTAACAACTAAAATAACTTAACTATATAACATAAGGTACTTAATTATTTACTTATCTACTAATATAATTTAATATTCGACACCGGTATTAAGATTGTCTTGCGCTTTCGTTCGCAAAGGCCTCCCCTATAGCTTGCCACATTCTCCTGTCATGGGTCATCCTCCCCCAAGTTACACCAGCGGTTTGCCGGATATCGTCTTCCCATCTTAGACTCTGCCTCCCTCTCTTTCTTTTATTTTGCCTTGGACACCATTCGGTCACGTCCTTTGCCCATTTTTCTATCTTACTCCTCATCATATGTCCTGCCCATCTCCATTTAAGCTTTTTAATGCAATATCTTACGTCGTTGGTTTTCGTTTGTTTTCTTAATGTATCTAGTTTTATTCTGTCCTGTAACTTGACGTTGAGCATGCTTCTCTCCATACTGTGTTGGCAGGTTTCAAGTTTGTGCATATTTTGTTTCGTTAGGTTCCATGTTTGGCATCCATATGTCATGACGGGCAAAATGCATGAGTCAAATATTTTCTTCTTTGCTTTTATTGGTACCTGAGGGTTTTTGACCACTTCTTTAAGGGACCAATATCTTTTCCATGCCAGCTGTACTCTATTGCTTATTTCTTTTGTCGTAAGGTCATGTGGTGATATTATCTGTCCAAGGTACATATATTCTTCGACATATTCAATTCTGGTGCCTTTGACTGTGATGAGGGTTTTCTTATGGTTTGTCATTATTTTGGTCTTTGTAGCATTCATTGAGAGCCCTACTCTCTCGCTTTCGCACACAAGATGCTCTAGCATTTCTTGCAGGCTTCTTGGATCTTGAGAAACCAGAATTAAATCGTCTGCGAATCTAAGATGATTCAGTTTTACACCGTTGACATTTATTCCGTATTTGCTCCACTCGAGACTTCTAAATATGTGTTCAAGCACTGCCGAGAAAAGTTTGGGAGAAAGAGGATCTCCCTGCCTTACGCCTCTATTTACGGGGAAGTACTTGCCTACTCTTTCAGTTTTAATTTTTGCCTTCATGTTCTTGTATATGTTCTGGATCAATCTTATGTATTTATTTTCAACTCCTTGCGATGCTAGCGTTTCCCATATTTTTGTGTGTTTTAACGAGTCAAACGCTTTGTTGTAATCAACAAATGCCAAATAATAGATGATACCGTATTCTTTACACTTCTGGATAACTTGTTTTATAGTGTGTATGTGGTCAATTGTTGAAAAATCGCTGCGAAATCCTGCTTGTTCTCGGGGTTGATTCTCGTCCAGAGTTCTTATTAAACGGTATAACAGTACTTTAGCAAATATTTTGTAGACGTTCGACATAAGGCTGATGGGTCTATAGTTGGCTATGTTGTCTTTATTTCCTTTTTTATGCAGTAGTATTATATTTGATATTGTCCACTGTCGAGGTATGTATTCTGTGTCTAAAATTTCGTTAAATAGATCCGTGATAGTGTCTAGTATTATATCTGATGTCCCTACAATAATTTCGTTAGATATTCCATCTTCTCCTGGTGCTTTATCTTTTTTTTGTGATTTAATTGCCTTTTCTACTTCTTCTTTCAGAATACAGGGAGTTTTTTCGTAATTATTAATGTCTTTTGTTATTGGTTGATTATTTAGCTCTAGTAATTCGTTATTACTATACAGCTCACGGTAGTAATCTGTAGCTATTTCTAGTATTTCAATTCTGTTTGTCTTGGTTTTCTTATCTTTATGGTGTGTCATACTATCGATCCAGTATGTATTTTCTTTTAACTCTTTCCACGCTTTCTTAACGCCTCCTGATTTTTCTATGTAATGGTTGATTAAATTGTTCCTTCTTTTCTGTCTATGTTTCCTGATTTGCAGATTAATTTCTTTACTTAGGGTTGCTATCTTCTTTTTGTTGCTCTTTCTGTCTGTGTATAAACCTTTTCTCTCCTTGATCAGATTTCTTGCTTCTGGGCCTATTTTATCATTAGTTTCGTTATTCATTCTTGTTTGGTTTTCTACTTTCTTTAGTTCTTTTTCAATAACGTCGTATTTCTCCTGAACATCTTTGGCTTTCTTTGTTGTTCTTAAACCATTTTCCAATGTGTCTAGAATATTCTTTGCGATTGGTAAGGGTATAGGTTTTTTACTGCTTTGGATGTATATTCTCTGTTTTTTTGGTTCTGACATGTGTATTTCTCCCCGAAGCATTCTGTGATCTGTACTGTAGTTGAGTTGATTAACGATAGTAATATTCAAGAATATTTTTGGTTTATTTGTGAGAATGTAGTCTATTTCATTTCTTGTCTTTCCATCAGGTGAAACCCATGTCCATTTTCTATTATGTTTTCTATTGTAGTAGCTGTTCATTATGTGAAGTCTATATTCCATTGCAAAATTAACCAGTCTTTGACCGTTATCATTTCTTTTTCCAGTTGAGTGGAGTCCAAGAATAATGTCCTCATTTTTGTTCCTCTTTCCAATTTGGCTATTGAAGTCACCCATTATAATGACTATTCCATGCAAATTTGACGTGACATGGTTTAGTTTGTTGTAGAATTCTTCTTTTGTATCTTTGTGGGTAACTTCCGTTGGAGCATATATTTGGACGATTGAAGTGAGTTGTTTATAGCCAGGGAGTTTTACTGTCAAGATGGCTATTCTATCTGATATTCCTCGGAATTCTATGATGTCGTTTTTCAGATATTTTTTTACCATAAACCCGACACCATACATCCCAGGCTTTTCATTGATGTGATAGAATATATATTTGTCACGCTCATCAGTTTGCTCCTCTGCTCTCCTCACGTCACTCAAGCCTAAAATATCCCAATTGACAGATTTCAATGCGTGTTCTAGTTCCAACAATTTTTCTTGTGACTTTAAGGATCTTACGTTCAGTGTAGCTATATTGAATTTACTCCTAGACAATTGTTTTATACATTCCGAGTGATTTGTTTGGGGTACTGCTATGTTGGACTTATCTGCAGCAAGCTTTAGGGGGTGTTGGTCTATCACCCCACGGTGACCAGCCGTATTGGGGATCTGTTTGTTTTTTGTAAATGCTGTTTCTGTAGTATTTATTGATCTCTCGTTTCCGGTGTCTTCGAATTCCTACGCTATTTGCTGTTGGGCGTGTTTTCCCGTTAGTGACTGAGATCTGGCTCGCATATAAGCAAAAGCATCTGTTTTAGTCAGCTTAGAAGGAGCTAAGATATTTTGGACTCCTTCCTTAGGACGTGTTGGTGTTTGGATATTTACAGGTGACAAAGATGAGGATTCCCTTTTCCTTTTTTCAGCTTCTGTTGGTGAGTAATGATACATAATATTTATTTCGCTAAATGGTGTCATGGGTGCCTTTCATATTCATAATCTTTATTGTACACAAAACACGCATGGGCCTTATCACAATGTCAGCGTAGCGTTATTTTATTTTTTAAATATTACTGCATATGCTGAGATAGGAGCCTTTTTGGTCTCGTATGGGTTTATTATTCATTTTTACCCGACTCCTGAAGGAAGGTGATGTGTTTATCAGTCTATGTATGTATGTATGTTTGTTCCTATGTGGCGTTCTAGAGACTAAACGCTTTGGCCGATTGATTTTGATGATTCTTATGTCAATCTATTCGTCTTGCGAGTGCCACTGGCGGAGAAAAACGAGGCGCCAATTTTTTCTCTCTTTCATACACATCGTGTGGGGTATCTAAATAAAGGGTTTTAAGAGGTGATTTCAAAAATATATAACACTTATTTGTTTTAACGTAACTAATACGAAAAAAAAAAGTTTACTAAAAAGTTATAAATAAAAAAAGTTAATTCAAATAATAAAAAATCCCGACTGTTTAAGAAGGAAACTAAAAGGAACTAAAAAGGCGTAACCAAGAAGTAAACCATGCTGTGCAGAGTATACATATTCACGAGCTGGCTGACCAAAACCAGTCGGAGGATACATCTGGTTACTTTTTTATTTATTATTGCCGCCTCTGGGAACCCCACAGGTCTCTTGACTTGGCTTTTTCAAACTTAATAAGTCCTGCAAAGGTTTTAGCCCCATCAATCGACCAATGCCATGCGAGATAAAATACGTGATTTGGATTTGTTGTCTATGTATGAGGAGGTGAAGAACAAAACCTCACTTTTCCGTTTAAAATAAAAATGTTTTTTTTTAGTGGATGTGCAAAATGATGTTAAATTGAATAGAGCAAATAAGTAAAACCTTGTCAAAAACACCTCTTTTCTTATATAAATTTTCATTTGAAATAGAGAGTTTCGAACAAAACCACACTTTATACCTTAAAAAAATCAGTCTCCCTTGATTATTTTCAAAAGCTCACTTTATTGGAGTAAAATTCAATGGTATCACTGAGACTTCATCAAAACCACGTAAAAACGTTGAGTTTAGAATAAAGGTGTTAAACTTCTAATGCATAGTCTTTTTGCTAAATAATTTATGGTAGTTTTATTTGTCATAAGTGTGGCAACATTTATTCAGTTAATTGAAACAATTTGGAAATAAGTGGAGGGATATTGAAGAGCTTCAATGGTACGTTGGGATCTTAGATAATAGTTCTTCACATACAATAGAAGTTGGAGATGCCGGAGATGTTAGTGAAAATGAAGAGTGTGACTGTCTTGAACCTGACACCAACACTATAAGAATTTAGATACTGATTTGGTGATAATAAAAATGATGAGTGATTTTGTCATAAGGCTTAAATTGTGCAGCAACCAGTAAAAAAATTAAGAATAAAAAAAAAAAAAAAAAATAAGAATAAAAAAAAAGTAAAATAAGAAAAGATAAGAAAATAAGTGATTAAAATAAGAATATGCCAAAGCTCGTATAGTCATGAGAACAAAAATATATTTTTTTAAAGTAAGGTTATCTTTTCAGTCATTTTCAAAACCACACCTTTTTTTTTGGTAAATATCATAACCTCGCTTTTCCAGAAGTCTTTATCAAAACCACACTTTTCCAAAAATGTTTAATCAAAACCTCACATTTCCAAATTTAATTTCAAAATCTTGGCTAAGATTCTTATAATTTTTATCAGTCATTTGGTACATCAGATTGACTGAAACACTACTTTAAATGACACAACTAAAACAAAATGCAGATGTTGTAGTCAGTTAGTTATTTACATTTTACTGTTTTCTCCAAAATCAGAAAAAGTGGAAAAGTGAGGTTTTGTTCTTCACCTCCTCGTATGTCCTGCAGGTTTCCTCACGGTGTTTTCCTTCACCGTTGTCTGTGATGTCCAAGATAAACTTAGAAATTACATACGAATTTGGAAAGACACGTTGGTACTTGCCCGGATTTGAACACACGACCTCAAGCACGAGAGGCGAGGTCTTAGCCATTGGGCCACCACGACATACACCGGACCACGACATGTGGGGTGGTACCTAATCAAAAGAAACTAAACATCTGTGTTGAAAAAATAAAACGGACACTTTCGAATACACGCAGTGATTTAATTAGCCCAAAGCCATTGGCGTATCCAGCATTTGCTTAGAGGTGGAGCAAAAGTAAGGAAACTCGAAAAACAGAGGATAAGATGACAAAAATAAACAGAACCGGTATAATTCGAACCGGTACGCAGAAAATAAAAAATGTCAAATGAAAGGGCGATTCGTTCGCGTGATCGAAAATTTCTGTACCCCTCTATTAGTTTTTCTCAGCTCTTGAATAGTAAACTTTTAGTTACGAGTCAGAGTGACGGGTGGAGCAGGCTGCCCCATCTGCCCCACCCTGGGTACGCCCATGCTCAATGCATTTTCTTTTTATTCGGTTCTATGTTTCATCATGAAATTAAATAAAATATTTCTGTTCTAGCTTTCAAATACCAGAAGGCTGTCCCTCGGAGATATTCAGACACCTGATGAATGACTGCTGGAACCTCGACCCGAACCTGCGACCCAAGTTCATTGACCTCGTTCACATGTGCAAACGATTTATGGACGAATATAAGTAGGGGATTTTATTTATAAACTTCTTCAATAACGCACTATTCTTGAATGTTAAGAATAATATTGTAATCGCGCAAGGAAAATTTGCATAACACGTGGTAAAATGATTTTGTATGATGTTTGTATATGTCTCAATTCCTAGGCATTCGCTTAAAATCATGGTTGACACAGGCCTCGTCTCTGTGAGAGTGAATGGGATGTAATCCACCACGCGGGCTCAGTGCGAGTTGATGGATGTCACATGTCTTTGAATTTTTGGTTCTAGGACATACCGGTTTCCTTACGATGTTTTCCTTCACCTTTTTGGGAGCTGTGGTGATGAAATAATTAACACAAAGTAAAGCGCCTACCTGGGTTCGAACTCACGACTTGTAAGTCGCGGCCGCTACCACTGCTCAATCAGGCATACCAACATTAAATTAAAAATCATTTGTTTTGTAATGATGACGAATTGGAATTTTTTATATGGCATAGAATTTTGATGACCAACCAAAATAGTGATTTCTCGGATATAACTCATTTTGCACACATCGTACAAAGTTATTTTGCTATGTGTTATACATACCTACGCTATCGTATAGAACGATAATGAATTAAAAAATCTCTAATCGATTAAATTAAAACTTGTATACTATTCGCAGTTACATTCATGTTTCTATTTATTACTTGTGACGAGAATTTGTAATTTATTGAAGAAATGTCACAAAGCTACATGAGGAAAATACTTATTTTTACGTAAAAGTAGAAGTTTGTAAGTACTTATGTTTTGTTTGTAAGTGTGCTGGTACACTTTCTATTGAATCTATTATTTTGGATGTTTATATCGTAGGGTAGTAAGAGGCCATATTTCATGCGCTATGTTTGTTATCATTGCGCTATTATAGTTGAACAAACGCAAGTATAATACTCACAGCGGATCTTTGTGTCTGAATTGGCAGCAAGACCTTGCGCAGTGCTATTTTTGTGTCAATGTTGAAGATACTATTGTATAACTGTCTCTTTCACTCGCTTACGTTTGTCGCATCGTCCTATCTCGCTTACTCTCTCGATGACAAACTGTTACTTGCACAATGGTTGGCAGAGCCAACTTCAGAGACACAAAGATCCGCTGTGACTATTATACCGTATCGTTTAATTAAGTATGTGTTTTTGTGGTTCCTCGAAGCATTTGCCTTAGTTCTGTATAGATAATAGTTATTTGTACATATTTATATACACGTTATTTCATGTGGAATCTATTAATGTTTTTTTTTCTGTGCAATCATGTGAATGGACTATTGTTTTCTGTCTATATGGTTTGTTTTTATTATTGTGTTCGTCTCAATGTATGTATATTTCATTTGACCTGACTATGAATTTGTAAACTTGAATTTTGACGTAATGAATACTTGCCGTGTATAATTGTGACTAATTGCCGAGTCAATTTTAGTGTAAGCAAAGTTATATTGTGTAAGGTATCTATGTATAAGTTTCGCTAGTCTGTCGTTCTGACTGCTTGCTGGCACAAATGTGAACTTGAACGTGAAATTATTGAAGTTGATATGAATTGCGGAAATTTTGTTTTACGTATTTGTTGAATGAGCTGCAGTTGAGGTGGGTAGAGACTATGACGAGGACATACGCACACCTTATGTAGTATAGTCACTTAGATCGATTCACTATAAAACCAAAGATGATATTAAAATATGAACATAAAATCTAGAGAACAATTTATTATAAGATTTATTAATGTGTACATTTTTATTAATTTTACGCTTTATAAGTAAGTTTTGCAATTCACTGTTGTGACAAATAAACCTAGTTATAAAATTTTAGTTAGGTACAAACAAAAATATAATCGGGTAATGAGAATGAGAACTTACATTTACTTATAATTATTTTAGAAATTTATTATTGTTTAGATACGATTGGGAAATATTTTATAGAATTGTTTTTAATTATTATTTTTCGCAACATCGCGTGACGATGTGAAGTGGAATTTGGATTGTGATTTCTTAGACTGACAAAAGGAGTATCGGTGCTAAAGGATGAAATTAGGCCTTATATTTTGTATGAGTGCGTCTGGGTAGCGAGATGGTAAACATCTAGACGTCGATAATAGCGATGTTTCCTGGGTAGGAAAATGATAATTCTGTTTAGTCCGTCAGTGAGATTATCAAACAATATTGAACCCGTATTTTTTGCTTTATCAAATATATAAAAATTGACAAAGATAAAGCGCATCAAAGTTAAGGAGTGGGGGCTTGTGACGTCACTTTGTCAGTATAAAGTGTAGCACACCGTGACGTCATACGATATTTCAATGCACTGTATCGTCGTAATTTTTTGTTTACGTGGCAAAAGAAAAAATACGTGTCCAATATTTTTAAGTTATCTAACTGATGGACTAAATAGTTTTTTTTTTCAACTACCCTATTGTAGAAAAACTAGTTCCTGCAGAACTATTGTAGAATTTAGTGCGAGCGCGAAGAGAGGATCTTGTGTACCTATTTTTGAAAAATCTAAAGTAAGCCTAAATTTATTTTATTCGATTTTTATCTTACAAATAATATATATTTTACATAGGAGTATACTTGCCCAATACGATATACAATTACATGAACCAGCTCAACTTTTTTTACAAGAATCAGTTTACCGGGTGTGTTTTACAGGAACAGTATGTTTTGGATTTTCCTATACCGTCCCAGTTTAAAAAACACCCGGTATATTATTAGTTCTTTTTATGATTGTTATTTCTTAACGATCACACTCCCGTAGTGGAAAAAACAGGCAGTTATTGTTATTTGCTGATACAAAAACATACAGTAGTTACATTGGATCTTTTGTCTCTGAAGTTGGCTGCACGACCCTGCGCAGTGTTGAAGGTGAAGATAGCATTGTATACAGCCTCTTTCACTCGATCGTCCTATCTCGCTTACTGTATGCAGATACTCGATGACAAATTGTTACCGCATTGGTTCGCATAGCCAACTTCAGAGACACAAAGATCCGCTGTGGCTACTGTACCTATATTTATTATTTATACGTTTATTATTGTATGAGATTCGTTGTAGAACTATACTCTGTTCAGTTAAGACATAATATGGCGTCATCAATTGAAAAGATTGTCAGTAAAGTACTACAATAAAATTAAAAAGTTGATGTTCTTCATTGTCAAGACGTCACGGAACCTTTGCTTTGCACGACATTTAATTGCCGACCTTTTTAATCTTGAATTCAAAGCATTTATTTCAATTAAACCATTTAGGCCCACTTGCGCCAAAAACTTAACTCAGAATTAGCAAGAAAGAAAGAAAAGTTAAGTTAGAAATGTAAAATATTTCATACATAAATGATCGTGTTAGCTACTAACTCGGGAGACAGTAAGATCACCCAGGATGGCACAAGTGAGTCTTAAAGGAAGGCGTGGGGCCTGCAGTGGGATAGAACAGGCTGAAAATACAAATAAATAAAAAATAAATAAATTATATTACTGTATTTTGTGTTAATACTTGAAAGTAAATCAATAGAAATAATTTGGGAATTTGAATACAAAAATCTGTTCGATGTTAAGATACACATAGTGTCAATTAAAATGTCTGTGTGTTTGTGAATATTTTAACTGTAATTACTAAGTCTTAGAAGATTCATTGTATAAGCTATCTGGTCCGTGTCCTGGTTCTATGTGTAGAGAAAATCATGCAATTACAATAAATAATACTATTCTGCCGACATTAGGTAAAAGGATGCATCTGGACATAACAAAAAACTGGGAAAGTAAATAAAAAAGATCTGAAATATTTAATTTCATTCGGGCGAAGCCGCTTGCAGAAGCTAGTTCTGCCAACGGCTTCGCCCGCGTGAAATTCGGAAGTTGTCCCACGGGAACCATACATTTTGCCGGGATAAACGTAGCCTATGTGTTATTCCAAACTATAATCTATCTCTGTGCCAAATTTCATCCAGATCCGTTCAGCCATTCTGGCGTGATTGAGTAACAAACATACATCCATCCAAACTTTCGCATTTATAATATTATATAGTAAGAAGTAAGATAGATCGTCGAAACTAGATTTTTGACTAGTGTCCTCAAGCACGTAAACTCCACAAAAATATTACTAGGCGCGCTTTGTTTTCCTGATGAAAAAGCCAGATGTGCCCTTGTTTTCTATGGACGGCAGTATGTTCTCGAAAACCTTTGAATGTTGTGACGTAAACGACAAAATTTCACCGCAATGTGCACAAGCGGTAATTAATTGCACAAGTTTTTCCGCAAACGACCTGCACTAAAAAGTACTAAGTACAAGTTTTTAAAGTTTTAAACGACGAATACATGATCCCTTTCAAGTATCTTTTCACTCACGGTTGTTTTTTGCAACTAGTGCGGAAAAAAACTATATGTCTATAATGATCTCCATTCTTTACATTATTATAATATCTTGCTTGATAAGTTCAAAATGGTTAACTACGATTTACTGCCTTTTTTGGTGTACTTTTAACTTTTATTTGTGGTCTTGTGCGTGACGTCATCATTCAAAGGATAGCCAATCAAATAACACGAATAGCATGCTTATAATGTTGCTGTAAATATTAGTTACATTTATAAATTAAGTCAAATTTGTTTTATTATAATTTAAGACTCGATGTGTCCCTGTTTCGTATAACCATAATTATTATATTTTTTCTGACCTTGTCCCATATTACTTTGGGTTCGGCGCAACACGTTTTGTTCTTCAATACCGTCCTGTCCCCTGTCACACTATCACTGACTCCCTTTTCTTTCATATCACTCTTCGCAGTCCATCCATCTTTTCTTTGACCTTCCCCTCCCTCTCCATCCATCCACATATATATTCATACTTACCTCTTTTAATTACTTGTGTTCCATCCCTCCTTATTACAAGACCACAATTAACATAAAAATCTAAAGCTATATTGTCTAAATAATATAACCTTTAACTGCATATATTTACAGATTATTTTACCTTCTACATGACGCCCGACTAGATGGGACAACACCCGCCCAATGATTTATTACAACATAATGGGTTTATCTTGCCAACCTACAAATATATCACGTCCTGCGTGGTCATGGTTACAATAAATCATTACAATGTAATAAGGAGTAAATCAATTGTGAGTTCCTATGACTACTTAGTTTGATGATGCTTGAAACATGATTGAAATTGTATGCAAGAATGCAACAATACAGTGCATTCGATGCAAAGTTGTTGAGCTTATTAGCAGAATTTGAATATTCAACGATTTATGACGTAGAAATTGTTTGTTACGCTATGTACATACAAAAAGTTTTATTTCGTGAAATGTAAGAATTATAAGTCAAAATATTTGTAGTAAAACCACGTGAAAAGCCCAAAAGATGGGATGGTTGAGTTTTTTATCTCCTGTATAAACACGAAATCTTTGTAATGTGATGTTTAAGTAAATAAATAGCCATGACCATAGGTTTACTCGGTACTAAAAAAGGTTTTTACATGATCACCGTTTTCTGTTACTCAATTTTCCGATATCCCGATTTTCCTATTTTCGGATTTTCCTACATTTTCTCCAAGCTACTTTACGCCTGTAAATAGATGCAATTTGATAGAAAGAATTGTGTGAAACAGCGACACATCAATGTTATTTTTGCCATGAAAATTAAAATAAATTATTGGTACGTGAAAATGCATTTTATTTTTTTCCTTGAAAGTTAAAAAAAATACTGTGAAAGAACGAAAGAAAAGTTATCGTGGCACAACTAGGTCATTGTAAGTAGTAGGTATGAATTATAAATAAAAACTTGTTCATTCGAATGAAACTCGCCCAATAATAAAATGGGCAATGTCAGCATTTATGCAAATGAAGATGTAAAAGTCGTTGTTTTTTAACCGACTTCAAAAAAAGGAGGAGGTTCTCAAGTCGTCGTAACCTTTTAATTTTTTTTTATGTATGTTCCCCGATTACTCAAAGACGCCTGGACCGATTTAAAAAAATCTTCTTTTGTTTGAAGGGTATACTTTCCAGTTGGTCCCATAGTCATCAGGTCAGGATCTGATGATGGGGTCCTAGAGAAATCGAGGGAACTCAGCAAATATTAAAGGCATACATATAGCGATTTTGGTATTTTTATTTTCATCAACAATGCAATCATTTGCACTCAGAAAGTATCATTTGGTGAAGTGGAACTGATGAAGAAGACCACAGATGGCCACTGGAACATCCTAAATGCTAAGTATGTCACGGGTATAAGATATCTCGAATAGTTAGCCGACTGTGATGAAGCAAATACTTATAAATAAATGGTACTGATGAAAATGGCACCATCGAACTGATCTGATGATCCAGCCGGCAGGTAGGCACTGGAACTCTGATATAAAACAATGAATTCTCGTCGTGTATCGGCTAATTGGAAAAAAATAAAAATGAAATGAAAATGATTATCATGTTAATTGGAGATACCTACTAAAACTAAAAAGAGAAAAATAAAAATCTTTTTAACAAAAAATCAAACCGACTTCCAGAACAAAAAACTACAAAGCAAAAAATAACTTTCTTTTCAGAAGTCGGTGTCGAAAAACGGAAAACAATGGGTACAAAAGACACCGACTTCGGAAAAGAAAGTTATTTTTTGCTTAGTAGTTTTTTATTCTGGAAGTCGGTTTGATTTTTTGTTAAAAAGTTTTAGATAAAGCGAAGGTAGGATAATGGCTAATGGTTTATGGGCAGAAAGATAAAAACATTAATCATGAGGCAATCCTTACCACTCATTAGATGGAAAGCATTTAGGATCCCTAAAATAAACACGAGTAGAATGAGCAGACAAAAAAGTTCCAAATAAAACTACTTACACTACCTACTAAATAATTAACTATCCACCGATTAGATCTATTATTAAATCCACATTTAAATTTAAAAACTTTAAATGTGGATTTAAAACACAAACGGCAACACCAATGAATCAATTGAATACGGAATCAATTGAATAATATGAATCATGTAGGTATGAATATCTCAATATTCATACCTACTTCTCGAGTCCATTTTGAGCTCAGATTGTGTAGGTAAAGTAACCGTAGGTATCTATGTATACTAGGTCAGTGTGGTCGGAGTCAGAATTGCTGTAGTGGTTTGCTCCAAAATCATATAGCCTCCTTTTATGGAGAGGGACCGGGCCGTAATCGACGACGCAGGCCCAGTGCATGTTGGTGGATCCACAGAAGATTTTTTCCAAAACTATAAGTGTTTATTCTTAGTAGAATGTCTAGGTCAAAGGTCCACGAGTAGTTTAATCTTCCAAGGAATACCTACTATAGATTTAATCACATGTGAACTGCAGGAGATATCTAGGTAGGTACCTACTAATTCAACGAAGATGTTAATTTTATTCGCTTGATTGAAACTGATGGCATGTACCATGCTTTTTAGTTCATGGAGGGCCATGAATTCACGATGTTTAATAACCATCGCTCATCTTGCCAATCCTAGTGAATGATTGATCGGCCGCCGCGGCTGTCAATATGCCACGAGTAGGTTAGGTATGGTTAGCATACAGGGTGGAAAGTTGAAGAGGCCGCTGTAACGAAACCCTAAGATTGATGCTACCAATTTTTTACTTTATTTTCAAGAAAAAAAAGAAAGTATCTATTTATTCAGTACCGCAAATCAAAGTAATAAGTTTTTCCAATTAAAAAAAAAAACTTTTAATAAACAAGTTTTTTAGTTTACCATGCATTGTCATCCAAACCAAACGTGTATGCAAAATTTAATTCTAATCGGTTGAGGATATCTCCTTTAAAATTCAGTTGTAAGATTTGACCCGAACACACATACATATATACATTGCAAGTTAATAAAAAGCATGTAAAAAGGAAATACAAAACTGAACAAAACAAAAATAAAACACACAAAAAAGGTAGGTAACTTATATATGTCGCAACCATCTGATTAAATATTGAAAAATGACTTTTTATTTAATATAAACACGAATTTAACGAATAAATTTAATACCAATCGAAAGTATGAAGCCTTTATGGCTTATGCAACAGTTGGGTTATGTATTTTTTTCCTGGCGTAATTACTGGGTTGGCAGGTATAAACTGATATGTTGATACTAGCAATTTTCACTTGTTTATTAAATAGGCACCTACATCTTATATCAAAATAAGTGCTATTTAATTGCGAACACGATAATAAAAGGTTGTCTGCAAAATGTCTATTTTGAATGACTGTTGTTGGTCTATTTTGTATTTAATTTTGTTCATGGAATAGTGAAGGAGAGCGATACATTAGTATATAGATACTGAGCAATATTTTGGAGCAAGTGGCAGTAGGTAAAAAACTTGAAAAAATAACAATAAATAAATAACAAATTGTACGGTTTACATTGTAACCGTACAACTGTTATTTAAATTGTAAATAACAGTTGTACGGTTATTTATCAACTAGAAAGAGAGACATGAGAGCCAATATTTTAACATTGTCCCCTATGCGTCGCCACATTGACCGGTCCCGTGCGTCTCGTATCCAACGGATTCCCGCAACCTTCACAAGGTCATCGGTCCACCTAGTGGGAGGCCTACCAACGCAACGTCTTCCGGTTCGCGGTCACCACTCCAGAACTTTTCTGCCCCATTGGCCATCAGTTCTGCAAGCAAAGTGCCCTGCCCACTGCCACTTATGTTTGGCAAATCTTAGGTCATGTCGGTAACCCTGGTTCTCTTGCGGTTCTCTAAATTTCTGACCCAATCACGCAAGGAAACGCCGAGCATGAGAGGGCTCTCCATTGCTCTTTGGGTGACTGTAATGTTTCTGTTTAGGTCCATTTGTCCGGTTGCAAGCCACGTCTAGAGCCATAGGTCATAACTGGCAGGCAACACACACTGGTCATAGACTTTCGTCTTCAGACACTGGTAAGTTATATTACGTAAAAAAAACATATCTTGTATTACGTAAAAAAAATACAATTTAACATAAATACTAAAATTATTTTAATGAAAATAGTTCCAGTCATTATTTCAGACAAGTACTTCAGGTATATTGATAGTCGATTTTTATTTGTCCCTCCGTGGCCGTCTACAATGATCTACCATGTATACGTTCCGCCACTGTATTTATTACTGCAATATGCCTGACACTGACACAATCCAGTATCGCTAACATAAAGAGGTAGGTACCTATTAATGGAGCATCGTTAACGTGTTTGACGTGATGCATGGCAAGTGCAGCGCGGTCCGACGGGCCGCCTGTCGGAGTCACGTTGCATCGCCATCAGAGCGACTTCTCACGGTACACCGAGTCACCGACAGCAATTGATTGATGGAGCGGGACCGGCCGCGCGATGTCCGCTTCGGACCTATTAATCCTGTGAACTGTTACAGATTTTCTAACATATTGGCACGTTGCGGATAAATGTTTACACGGCGTGCAAGTGAATAAATAACCACCTTTCCCTCACACCTGTAAACAATAGATATTTGAATATAGAATGTGCTGAAGAATCGCTAAACAATGTTGAGATGTTTATAAATACGAGTGTCCTTTAGTTGCTCGGTCACAAGAGGCTCTAGTCTTCGGGGTAACCTTTCAAAAGGCGCCTTGACTTTTGGGGAAAAGGCCAGAGAGTGTGGGATTTTTACCTCACTAAAACCCGGTGATCACCATTAGCACATGGAAGGGGGTTCCGTGACCTCTTAAAAGACGCCCCCAGAAACCCGCTCTGTGCAACGCCTGCTAGGGCACATCCCTGGGGAGACTGAAAATCGTCGCCCATAAGCCTCGCTGTGCACGGCAGCACGTGACCACTATGCAACCGTCTTAACTGGAGTCACGTACTGGGCGGACAGAGTCCCCAATCTGAACGCCCGTGACAGCGTGAGTCCCGCCTGCATATGATGCAAACGAAGTTTCGGCGTTGTAGGTGACGAGGCGGTTGCCTCCATGACGCCTTCTTCACCGAGCGGGATCGGCCCTATCACGATCACGCTCGGCGGCCTTCTTCTGTACCATCACGGTCTCTCAGAAGGAGGCCATTTCTCTCCAGTTTTGTGTCTCTGCCAGCATAGCCCTCACTACTGCTGGCAGAGACAGGTCTTGCCCGATCCTGATGACCAAAAACTGCTGCTCATAAGCCCACGCTGGGCACTCATCGAGCGTGTGCTGTGCAGAATCCTGGTCGCCTCCGCAATGGTGGGGCACCGCTACTCCTACTGCTCAGCACGCACCCGCACCGCCTCTCCGTAAACAGAATAAATGTCCGACGCGCCCAGAGATGCCACGCTGAACGCGCCGCGCGCCGTTAAATAATAATAATAAAATATTATAATAATCATAATCGTTAATATTTCGACACAAATGATGAAATAAATAACTTGGAACTTCCGCGTCTCCAGAAACGAGGCCTAAGAAGATTTCATAGTGATGTTAAGCTGGGTGGCTCTGGAAAGTGTCTGTGTATCTACTAACTGCTCAGACTGAAAAGATTTGGGAGTGTCAGGTACCGAGGACGGTAGTTACTTATTTAAAGTAATGACAAACAAACTCTTTCCTAGAACCGAACCCTGCTCTCCCTATAAAATACCTACAACACGGCACGATTTTTTCCTAAGCAATTATAAATAAATATACCTTGGTAATTAGTTAGGTACTACAAAAACATATATAATATACATAGATAACCTATAGAAAAACTAGTTGGTCCTAATACACTTACCACCTGCAACACAGTAGTTGAAATCCTTCCGAAAAAAATTTCCAATTTTGGACTCGACGATTTATAAATGCTTTACTACCCAAGGAGAGTACTTTGAAGGGGCTTAATTTAAATTTGATATGAGCTTGTATATTGCCTACTTTGGTCGTAATCATCATCATTTCAGCCAAACGACGTCCACTGCTGGACATAGGCCTCCCCCAGGCGTCGCCACATTGACCGATCCCGTGCGTCTCGCATCCAGCGCCTTCCCGCAACCTCAACGAATTCATCGGTCCACCTAGTGGGAGGCCTTCCAACGTCGTAATAAAGTAACCATTCACCGTATTTTCTGATCAGACCATGTAGATAATGCTGTAACACAAAATCTAGGAGAATCTAAGACACGGTCAGACGGTAGATATAGTAATTGTAAAAATCGAGTCTGAAAACTTTTTGCTGTGAAGCAATCCTGCGATAATTTGATTGTGTGCTTAGCTCCCTCGTCTCAAGGGTGGCGCTCCGGAATCGAGGCCTCTCAATAGAGTAGAGTAGGAGGCGATTAATTCTATTTTCATTAAGTCTTATTTATAGACAAGCTATCTGGAGCGTTCTTTTTTGGTAGTAATCACGAAAATCCTCCCGTCTCATTTTGAGTTTGTGTGTCAACTTTTACATACTAACTATAAGTGCACGAGCTCTAAAATAGTAACAGAAAGCCTTGCATAAACTCTAAAAACATTCCCGAAACCGGAACTCAAAGTTCAACGACCCGTTTCTGTCGAAACAAAGAAGAAAATCCAATGAAACGGCTCTATTAGTTACCATGTGAGACTTAAATGAACCGTGTTCTATATTCAAGTCACGTGCGCGGCACAATCGCTCAATCTGGATCACTATCTCAGGCAGATTTCGTTGTAAGGTTCAGCTCACACCGAGACGCGACGCGACTAAAGCAGGGTGTATTCAAATTCTGTCACTGAAATAAATACCTACAGGGTACCCAAAGGGTAAAAACGGGACCCTATTACTAAGACTCCACGATCCGTCTGTCTGTCTGTCACCAGGCTGTATCTCATGAACCGTGATAGCTAGACAGTTGAAATCTTCACAGATGATGTATTTCTTTTGCCGCTATAACAACAAATACTAAAAACAGAATAAAATAAATATTTAAGTGGGGCACCCATACAACAAACGTGATTTTTTCGCCGTTTTTTGCAATAATGGTACGGAACCCTTCGTGCGCGAGTCCGACTCGCACTTGGCCGGTTTTTTAATGTAGCCTGTGAAACTCACAAGATTATGAGGAATCGATTCACGTAAAGATCATCCTTATCGGCCCATGAGTTTGGTCTCTTTAACGCCACATGGGAAGTAGGCACAAACATACATAGACAGCTAAACACATTACCCTCCTTTGCATCGCGCAGTCGGGTAAAAAGTGAGCGTTGCGTCGCGTCCCAGTGTGAGTTGACCTTATCTGAGGTAGATTTTCCTGTAACGTGGAGTTTATGCGAGTTGCTATAAATAGAGATATTGATTGAATGTAGGTACGTCTAGACCAGTTTGGGCTTGGGTAGGTACATAGAGTCTGTCAAGCAAGTCGTGTCCTCTGAAAAAGGCGGCAAATTCAAAAATCTTACAGTTGTCAACACTGTAAACAAAAGTACCTACTACGCTGAAAACTTGTTTGATACTTGATTTTTTGTAGATTTTTAGGGTTCCGTAGCCAAATGGCAAAAAACGGAACCCTTATGGATTCGTCATGTCTGTCTGTCTCTCCGTATGTCACAGCCACTTTTTTCCGAAACTATTAGCACTATGCTGTTGAAACTTGGTAAGTAGATGTATTCTGTGAACCGCATTAAGATTTTCACACAAAAATAGAAAAAAAAAACAATGAATTTTGGGAGTTCCCCGTATTTAGAACTGAAATTCAACATTTTTTTTTCATCAAACTGGAGGGTATGTATGGATAGGTCTTCAAAAATGATATTGAGGTACCTAATATTATTTTTTTCTAAACTGAATAGTTTGCGCGAGAGACACTTCCAACAGCGACTGATTAAGAGTTCTGACCGCCCTAGGCTAATTATGAGGACGCGCCCCCGCCTGGTGTGTTACGGTCGGCCTAAAAAGTAGTATATTAGTTTTGACTTTGTTTACTAGTGTAAAATTCTTAATATTATATCCACATTCGCGAACATGCATGAAATATTAAAACTTTTTATTAACTGCAACAAATCCTTTGGGGTTCTGGCAGAAAAAGAATGTTCGGCCTCGATGACAGATATTAAAAACTGCGCCAAATGGACGCATTCTCCTGCAAAGGTTTCTTCTAAATCAGTGGCATATACTTGTTTTAACTCCTTTGCTTTACTTCTAATAAATTCACTGTCGTCTAGTTCATGCAATTTCCATAAGAAACCAAACTTTGTGTTTACGGCATTATAAATAATTTCGGTTTTTTATGTGCACTTTAAGACAATCAATAGCTGCATAATAATTATTGACAATGAAAGATCACGTTTTAACTTCATCAAAATCATATTTTGGTTTCTTTCTTCTTCTTACATCTTTTGTGTATGTGGTCACTTCGCATCTCTTGATTGCCCCTGATTAAAAATTTTGAACTCTTTTTCGTCACGCAACGTATCAAAATAAGCATGTAATGTCTCATAAAGAGTAACAATGTTAGATAAATCAACAGAACTTGCTTGTAGCTGTGCACTAACGATTTGAAACTTTACGAGCACAGAGTTCCAAAAGTACAACATTATTGTAATTTCTAGATTTTTTATTTTTCTAATATTGCTTTTGCTTCTGTTTTGGTCTCTTTATTTTGATTTTCATCTTCGCAGATAGAGTACGTTTGTATGAACTGTATAGGACTTTGCTTGCATCTGCTCGCGCACTCCATCGAGTTTTTGATAGATTTTTTAGTACCGTTGATTCTTCATCCAATTTGGATAACAAATTTTGCCATCTGCTTGTAGATCCAGAAAACAAATTGTAGCTGGCACCTCACTACTTTCCGCGGCAGCCGATCTCACGAGTTGGAGAGGATGCGCTGCACAAGGAACAAAAGTAGCCAGAGGATTTACAGTTTTAATTCCAGACCAGACATTGCTAGCATTATCATAACTTTGGCCAGGACAGTCTTTAATATCAAGTTCCAAAGCTTTGTCAATTGTCGCAAGAACAGCCTTCTACATGTCTTCACCTTTATGACCGCAATTGGGTAAAAATGTGACAAACCGTTCGACAGGTTCTCCGTCAGGCAAAATATAACGAATTATAAATGTCAACTGATCGGTGTGTGAAATATCTGAAGGAGAATCAATGCTAATCGAATAATATTTTGCTGTTATTATTTCTTCTATAATCGAAAATCGAACTTCGTCAGCGAGAAGTAAAATAAATTCATCGAATTTAGAGGATGACAAGTAGATACGATGGAGAACCTCTGCCTTTTTGACTTTTGATTCAAGTGACAAGTCAGTGTTTGTATTACGCGCGCTTATTAAAATTACAAAATTTACTGTTAAAATCAGGGAGTCCAAAGCTTTTTCAGTTAACAGCTCATTTAGTTTTAGTGTTTTGCCTCGGTCTTGCTGAAATATGTAGGGTAGATGCTAGATTAATAGTGCATGCGAACAATACGAAGACACAATTTCAGCGCGCCCCCTCGATCCTCGCGCCCTAGGCTGCAGCCTAAATAGCCTAAGGGTTAATCAGGCCCTGACTTCCAAAGTGCTACAATGTGTCCTCCCCCCTGGAACTTCTAAAATAAGAGAATGATAAAACTAAAAAAAATATATGATGTACATTACCATGTAAATTTCCACCGAAAATTGGTTTGAACGAGATCTAGTAAGTATTTTTTTTAATACGTCATAAGTCGTAAACCTCGTTCGTGCTCGAGTCCGACTCGCACTTGGACGGTTTTTTTATGTACTAAAGTTTAAAAATTCTCTAGACAGATTTCTAAAAGATTCTTTCGCAAAATACGTCATGAACACAGACGTAACCAACACATTACCAATAGAATAAATATTATTGTTCGGTTGGAATCACTTCCCACCAAAGAATTTTTTCATTCAATATTGACTCGGAATGCAAGAGACTCAGGTGTTTGTAGAAAATGTTGGATTAATAACAATCTATGTTTGAAATAACATGACAATTTGTGATAGGTAGGTAAGCTTTGAGGAAAACAAGGATTTCTATCTTTTTATAAAGTAACTATAAGTATATCTTTAGATTTCTAGAGATATAATTGAATGTTTCTAAATATTTAAGACTAGCTGACCCGCTCCCGTCAACTGGCTACCCTGACTATCCTGCCTACCCTGCCTACCATGCCTACCCTGCATACCCTGCCTACCCTACCTACCCTGCATATCCTGCCTACCCTACCTACCCTACCCTACCTACCTACCTAATATTTTTTATGTATCATCAATAGTTTTCTCAGCGCACGCCAATGAATAAATTGTATATGCAACATTTTGCTACTTTGGGTTACTTTATTGCAATTTTCATAAGTATCTCTAAATTTTTTGAAAATTTATTATTGCCTATGACACTCAGGAATAATGTAGCTTTTTACTGGTGAAAGAATTTTCAAAATCGGTTCAGTAGTTCCAGAGATTACCTACAACGTCACAAACTCACAATTCACAAACTTTACCTCTTTATAATATTAGTATAGAAGTATAGATTTCATTTAAGCACCTATTTATTTAAAGAAACAATTTAATTAATAAATTACAAGCTAATATTAACAATATTATGTAGGTATACAAAAATTCATCGTCATGGCTGTCAATGGGAAAAGTCGCCAAACGGGTGGAAGCCATGCCACGTCGAGTGGAAATGATGATTCTGGCAGCCCACTGGTCACATAAAGATACGTCTAACTGCTTAATCCTAAAATTAGAAAACTAACTTAACGGGCCGGTTAATTCAAAATACTAAGCGTTGCCAAACACTAACTTCAAAGTTTTGTTTAACCCAATTACAAAATGGCGAAGTGGCGAACCAGCGGAACTGGAAATGCTTGCACTCGGAGGACGCAATCTATCTCATACTATATTTAAAAGGAAACAGGAATGTAGAAAGTTTTCACTCAGTGTTCACTGGCGCAGTGTAGACAAAAGGCTGCAGAAATACTTCAACTAAGTATAATAGGTACATAATTGTACTCGCTACTCGCCTCTAGAATAAGTTCACGACAGTGGAGTTCGCTACCTATGTTTGTTGAAAACTTTTACTGTCACTGTCGTAAACTTTTCAGCAACTTGAACATTATACTGTAATGTATGTAGAGTGCAAAATTATTCAAGCATATTCTTATGAAAAGTCGTCAATTTTTAAAAGTTTGGTAGTGTTTGAGCTAGAGATGAAACGGTTATCCGGTAACTATCCGTTTACCGGCCTATCCGGCGGCCCAAATACTATCCAGCCGGATACCGGATAACAAGCACCTATCCGGCCGGATACCGGATTTAAAAAGATTATCAATTTTAGGTTATTACTTTATTTATAACAGTTAACAAATACAAAATCAGTGATCACAAAATTTTCATTATACAACTTAGAAAATTAATTAGCTCTTATACTGCAGTAAGGGTAAATAATGGTGAAAGAAAACTAATTTCACTGTTTTAAGAGGTAACAAGCGGTTTCGCTTGTCTTCATAAACAAGGCCAGCTCCAGAAAATTACGTTAATTCTTTATTGCATTATAAAAATACTTCAAATAACAAACGGTCGTGTTTGCAATCAATTCAACAATTAATAACTTCGCTCATGAACAAAATACTCGGATTCAACAGAGTTCGGTCGTGCGCCACCTACGCAAGCTCGCTTCTTGCGATGCACCAAACGGTAATGTTCTGTCGGATATCCGGCTACAAGGTTGGCCGAATATCCGGTATCCATTATCTTGTAAGTGACCACGTCTCAGAGCCATATGTCATCACCGGCAACACACACTGGTCATAGACTTTCGTCTTGAGACACTGTGGTAAGTTGGACGAGAAGATACCGCGCAACTTCCCGAACGCTGCCCAGCCGAGTCGGATTCGACGGTTGACCTCTTTCTCGAAGTTGGCCCTACCCAACTGGATCGTTTGTCCCAGGTAGTCATAGTCATCCTTGATAGGAGTAGGTGCTACATGGTCATTTACCATGATCTTGGTTTTGTCGATGTTAATTTTAAGACCCACTCTTTCAGAAGCTCTACTGAGGTCATCGAGCATTGTACTGAGGTTCTCCATGGTCTCAGCCATGACCACTATGCCGTCGGCAAACCGAAGTACTCAGTGTGATGATGTACTCGCCATTAACGTTGAGGCCTAGGCCCCTCCAGTCCAGAACCTTGAATACATCCTACAGCGCAGCAGTGAACAGTTTCGGAGAAATGACGTCTCCCTGTCTCACGCCACGCCGGAGAAGGATTGGTTTTGAAATCTGATCTTGAAGACGGACTGACATGGTGGCGTTTTTGTACAAACACTTCAACACCTCATTGTACCGGTAGTCGATCTGGCACCGTTGGAGAGACTGCAGTACAGCCCAAATCTCAATCGAATCGAAGGCTTTCTCGTACTCCACAAACGCTAAACAGAGAGACAGGTTATACTCTTCGGTCTTCTGTATAACCTGCCGCAGCGTATGAGGAGGCTGGAAATCGTTAAATCTGCGCGCGAGACGATTCGTGATGACTCTTGAAAACACCTTGTAGACATGGCTAAGAAGTGAGATGGGCCTATAGTTCTTAAGCCGGGCATTGTCGCCCTTCTTGAAGAAGAGTACCACCACACCCCTGCACCATGCCTGTGGCGTTTTGCCCTCAAGTATGACGGAATCAAACAGCTTCTGAAGGGCCTTAAGGACCGGTTTCCCACCTACCTTTTTCAGGAGTTCGGCCTTGATTCAGTCGACACCCAGCGACTTGTTGTTTTTAAGCTGTTTCAGAGCCATCCTAATCTCGTACAGGCTGACGTCCGGGATATCTTCGGTATAGTGTCGGGTCAATCTATCTCTTAGGTCATTTGCTAGATTCGCAATGGGCTTGCTAATTGATGTGTACAACTGCCCATAGAATGTCTCGATATCCCTCAGAAGCTCCGGTTTGGCGGATACGATCCTGCCATTGTCGGTCTTCAGCTTCGTGAGCTGGCTCTGCCCGATATCCAGATCCCTTGAAAATACCTTGGAGTCTTTATTTCACTCAATCTTGTCTTTAATACGTTTGGTATTAAAGCGGCGGCGGCGGAGCTTTTCAAGGATTTAGAGATCTGTCTATTGAGCTGCCGGTATTTGCAAGCCTCATCTGCAGACTGCAGGATCATCTCACGCCTCTCCTTCTTAAGCTTCAGAGTAAGATCAGAGAGCTTTTTGATTCCATCTGTACGTCGAGTCTTGAAAAACTTAGACCCGACCGTATGGACAGCTTCTACGAACCCATCGCTGTATTCGAAGCTCCCTAGGCACTCGAAACGATTCTGGAGCTAGAGCTGAAAGCTCTCGGGGTTTTAGACCTGGATCTGTGCTGGACGGAGCGTGGACTTCATCAGTCGAGTCCTTTTATGCTTAACATTAATGTTCAATGTGCCTCTTACCATGCGGTGATCGCGCCCGGTTTTCACTGAATTGATCACTAAGACATCATTGAACATTTGCTGTTTGGTTGACATGATGAAGTCGATCTCATTTTTAGTTGCACCATCGGGGGTCTGCGACTTCTTGTGTTCACGCTTATTGAGGAAGGAGTTCATCATCTAGATGCCCTCCTTCTCCATAAAACTGGCTAGCAGGTGATCCCGGTGGTTCCGACGTCCAACTCCAAATTTCCCCACTTGCAGCTCATCCTCGTCTCGTTTGCCCAGTTTCGCGTTGAAGTCCCCCATGATAACGGTGAAGTGAGTTTTGAAACCATGCATGGCTCAGGAGATATCCTCATACATGGTCTCTACCTCGTCGTCGGGGTGTGCCGAGGTTGGGGCGTAGACCTGTATGACCTTCAGCGAATATCTTGAGGATATTCTGAGTATAAGGTACGCCACCCTGGTCGACACACCCTCGATCTTCACCACATTGTTCACAAGGGACTTGTGGACGATAAACCCGACACCACCCTGGGACTGCCGGTCACCCTCTCGGAAATAGAGCAGGTTACCGGATTTGAGGATTATCGGGTCCTCCCCCTCTCTTCGGACTTCAGATAATCCTATAATACTCCATCGTAACCTGCTCAATTCTTCCTCGAGTTCGGCTATCTCTCCGGAGTGTTTGCGTATTATACGTTGCCAGGTCCAGTCGTCGGTGTTTATTGGGGTAGCCGGGTCCACTCCGGGGATTCTTCGCACCCCTTGCCACGCTATCGCCTTGACCGCTACCGTAGTCGAGGGTAGACGGGCTGCCGGGCACTCGGTGCCGTTTCTTCTTGGTGCTTTTCATTTTGGTATGGGGGGGTTTGTCGTAATCGCCACGCTTGGCAGGCGGGTTGGCGATCGCAGTTTTTCTTAAAGTGCACAGAGAACGCTACTGCCCATTCTCTGGTGTTTTCCTCAGTCGCCTCTTACGACACCCACGGGAAGAAATGGGATGGTAAAATTCTTTACGTCCGTCACCATACGGTACCTCCTTGAATAAGAATTGAATAAGAAGTAGAAATGCATAAAATTACACACTTCATTTTAGTTGCTCCGACTAACTTAAGGACCTATAATTTTAGTCACAAGCACAAACGGGCTTCCCAGTGAGTGCCTGTGAGTGAAAATATTGTTTAATATCATTTATAATAGTGACAATTTACTTACTTATCTATAATGTTACCTAGACCATTAGGTACACAGTCTTTTGAAGTAGGTAGGCTAGACCAACAAACGAGCTCTCGGATTCCATTGTATCTTTTTATTTGATTTCGTCTCTAACGAAAAACTTTTCTCCTAAATTAGGACGACGTTATAGAGAAAAGGTATAATTTTCTTTTGTGCCTAAGAAATCAAATCAGAATCTAATATCGTGTTGCATGTGAGGCCCTTTAAGAAACTGAATCTACAAAGTACCATGGCCATTTTACGAGTCTGCGAAAACTTATTTATTTTGTCTGTAATTTTTATAAGTAAAATTTTGTGATTACCACAGATTAGAGATTACCATAGACTATTATAACTAGCAGAAAAACTTAACTATTCATTTTAGGTATATGCCACTATCCAATATGTCCCAGTATAGAGTTGTCCCACCTGTCAGCTGCAATTTAGAAGAGGCTGCCATTAATAGACCAAGGCTAAAACCTTTGAAAATGATAAAAAGTGAAAAAAAAAGTAGTATGAAACCCATTGGAAATGAAAGAGAATATAACAAAAATGAAAGGAAATAGTATATTATGATACAAGTGAGCTAAGTTGCTCATTACACACGAGGCTGTGGGTTGCAGCCTGAGCCATAGACGAGGGCGTAATGCAGCCGAGCGTGTAATGAGCACAGCTCACGAGTTTCATACGACGTTTTTCAACACATTTGCGAGGAAAAAACAAACATGTATTGCTTATATCGTTTAATTATTAAAACAATTGGTGAACGTACAATTTTCAAAGCGATATTGGATTGCTTTGGATGGCAATTTCACAGTTTGTGTAACATTAGTGCTTGCCACTTCTTTAGTAGATACTTTCGTTTTCATCTTATGTAAATGTCGGCGACAAAGGCATTTCGGGTTTCTACATCCTTTGTTGTAATATTATGAAGCTCTTGTCGCCTATACGCATCAATATCACCGAATATTAAAGCAACATGCAACTAAATCAATTTTATTTTTTTTATTTATTTAAATATGTATTAGTTTATTTGAAATTAATTAATAATTATACCTAATGTTCATTATTTACAAACTAATATTAGAACTAAAATAAGAAAAACTAATATGTACAATTACGGGGCGTCAAAAAATTCGTCCACATCGCTGTCAACAGGAAAAGTGCTCAGAAGGCTGGCAGCATTGCCACGTTGGATGGCAATGCTGATTCTTTGGCCAAAACGCCAGCCCTCTGGTCACGTGAATAGTCGACCAACCGCTTGGCGATATCCCGAAATAATAGGTGTGCAATCAATTAATTCGTTTTTAAGAAGTTATACTCAGGTTACGCAATTATTTAGATACGTTTAGATTAATAATATTCAACGTACCTTTGTTGCTAGGCACTGACTATCCGGAGCCTCTTTCAAAAACTTTTCAACGTCAGCTGGTGACAAAACATTACATTGCCGACCAATATATTCGTCCGAGCCGTCTCTTCATAAATGCCATCAGGTTACAGTACGTTTTGATATCAACACCATGTTTGAGCACCACTAGGAATAGATGCACCACAGGGAGCTGGGCATTTATGTATTGGCGAGTTCAGAGAAATACGACAAATACATATTTTCACCTTGTTCCTCTATCGTAGGCAGCTCATTTAGTATTTCTGGCGGGGTTAACTGTATCAATAATGTTCATTTCTGCACGAAAATTTAACATTTCTAAAATAATTTACCACAGCGACAAATACGATAAAAACAAACAAAATATGAAAATTATGGGCAATGGCGCGCCAGTTTTTTTTTTCACGCGCCGAATTCAAGGTGAGTGAACATACAGCCTACTTCAAAATTATAATTTTAAGTGATAAAATCCAAATAATTTTATAACAAATTATTGTGAATTATGAATAATTCGATAATAATAAATGTTTGTTTGACTTAATTAAGGATGTACACATTTATTTATTCCAAAAATTTATATAGATTTTCAGCGGCATAAAACCTTTTTGTTGTTACTAAAAAAACTGTATAACCCGGTTAAATTGAAAATGCTCTGTTTACTCGCATATAACTTGCAGAAAGGTACTAATTTAACTTTGTAGGGATAATTCTATTACGCACTAGTGTGTAATATTATTACGCACGTGTGTATTATAGCTCGGATTATGGCCCTAAAAGCGATGTAATAAGGCTCACATTACGAGCAAGTGTGTTGAAATAGTTATTTATGCTACAAGTGCGGAAATCATCTTACGTACGTGTATCATACAACATTTTACTATGCACTGTGCGAGGAAATAATTTTTTTTATCTGAACCAAGCAAGAAATTAATAAAATGGCGGGCTTATTCAAGCGCACTCTGTATATCCACAGATTAACTAGTAGTTCCTCGGGCATATCTACTGCGCATCTTCAAATAGATGTCACGTCGTAACGCAAAAAGGCACGAGCAAACGAATATTTAAAAATAATTTATTGATCAAAATCTAAATCTAAAGTAATTAAAAACGCCTTTAATGAAGTATTAGTTTTATTTTACCTTTTATATGAATGATAATCTGTACTTAACTAATTTGTAAAACTTTTCTCAAATAATAAAAACTCTATGCGTCGGGCTGATTTTGGAGTTAAAAATTAAAAAAATACAGAAAAATAAAAAGCACTAGTTAAAAAAGTGACAATTTCCGCACAGTTTGGCTGCTTGGAAAACGCTCTTTTCGAGGACATGCATTGTAAAATAATTAACGGGCGATCTGAGGTCGGGAAGTGGAAGGGGGTGAGTTTTTTGTGGGTGAAAAGGGTTTATCTCGATTTCCGGAAAAACTACAAGTCGTATGGAAAAAGTTACAATGCAAAGTTGTAGACAATAAAAAGATCTACAACTTTTGTATTTACACTTTTTTCACATAACCTCAAAATTTATGTGGAAAATTCAAATAACAAAGTTTTTGGTTTTTATTTTTATCTTTCACAAAAATATTTTTTATCACGGATTTTCTTTGAAAACTGACCTTTTTATGGAACAACAAAAAGACACTGTATTTTCTTGTTTTAATTTATTATTTTTTTTACCTTATTTTGACTTTATATCGTAAAAAGCACCTTAATTTTAAATCAAAAATTCTTACGTCAAAATATCTGCTTCCTTAAAAAAGTCGGTAGTCTTTTTGTTCGTTGAAATCTCTACATTCTGATGGTGTAAAAAATACATTATTTTGGTAAATTTAATTTAAAAATGAAATAACAGGTAGTAAGGCCCAGACCCTCCTAGCCCCTTCCCCACTTCTCTAAGAAATACTTTATCATCATCATCAGACTTATAATGTTCCCACTGCTGGAACACAGGCTTCCTCTTTGTGAGAGAGGTAATGGGCCGTAATCCACCACGCAGGCCCAGTACGGTTTGGAGGATGTCACACATCTTCGATTTTTTGGTTTTAGGACATCGGTTTCCTCACGATGTTTCCTCACGCTAGAGCCGTATGAAATGAAAAGTCCATTGCGACTCCAGAAACGAAACAAAAAATTCAGTCAATACCGCGAAAATCAGCTTTCGCTTATTTTGTTCGCATAGAAAGTCTTAATTTCCTGAGCGGCCCAGTATGGAAAACATGTGCAGAATATTTTTTATTTAGATAGGTACCCATATTGTTTAAACCTCTACGGAGCTTTGAGTGCCACTATTATTGGGAACTTTACTATTTTAGAGGCATTATGTACTTAGTAGCTAGCGGGTCCATGTTTGGACATTAAAGGCTTTAGCTATTAGCCGACCGCAACTGGCCCGAGGAAGGTAAACAACATCTCTCCGTGAAGCTGTTAACCCTATCGGCTTATTTTAGATCGATTCGTCAGTTGAAAAATAAAAAACTTTGTAATAACAAAAAAATACTACCGACTTCCAAATAACAAAACTAGACAGTGAAAAATAACTTTATTTTTGGAAGTCGGTGTCATTGATAGGTACCAAATTTTTAAGTTATGGACACCGATTTCCAAAAATAAACTTATTTTTCACTTTCTAGTTTTCTTATTTGGAAGTCGGTAGTATATTTTTGTAAAAAAGTTTTATATTTTTTACTTTTTAGTTGTACCTACCTAATAGGGAAGTAGTTAAGTAAGTACCTATAACGACAGAATAGATTACCCGAATAACATGAAACTTGAATATAACCGGTGAAATGAGAGATCTGCGTACCCCTTTCGAGCGTACTGGCGCGATGTTATGTTATGAAATTGTATAAACAATAAACAGACATGCGATTGCAGCAATCCCGGGAGATTTGCCGTTATATATTGAAGAGTTCTGTTGTATATCTCCGAAGTTCTACATCAGATCTTCACTTAATTAAAATGGGACCAATTTCGGAATATAGTCTTTCAAACACCAAAAAATAATTTTCAAAATCGGTCCATTATTGACGGAGAAATCGGTGAACATACATTAAAAATAAAAATACGTACATAACGGCGAACATAGAACCTCCTCCTTTTTTGGTAAGTCGGTTAAAAATATTAACATAACATAACACTACACCATTATTCCACGAAGGACTAGGCAGACACGTGAAGTAAATTTAAGGGACCCCAACCCGGGACATTGCCGCGACTATTTGCCCAACCAGAGGGGTGACCATAAGGGCTATATTTCACCGGGACACCATGGCGGCGCAACCAGTCACCTCTACCAACAAAATGTATGCAGCTCTATAGAGAGTTTACTCACCTGGTGTCCGTTTGGTTGCGCGACCAACTCGGACGCGTGCATAAAGGTTATTTTGAGTGTGGCTAAGGGACAGATGTATCCAAGTCATATATATCTATCCCTTACACACACTCAAAATAACCTTAATCTAAAAGTAATTACAATAATAGTGCAGAAATAACACTCATAAACAGTGAAGTCTTTAGAAATCAATACAGTCGAAAATATTTTTTTTATGTAGGTATATACAAAAAAGAAAAAAAAGAAAAACAGTAGTTGTAGTTGTTAGTAGTAGTTTCTCGTCTGAGGGAGTATCAAACCCGTGCTAGGATCCTGCTGTTGCGACCACTTGACCAAGTTATACTTATGTAGATACTATAGGATCTGTATTTATCTATAGGTACTTACCTACATCTATACTCTCATACTAATATTATACCTAAATCCGAAAGTTGCACCGTCTCTGTCTATTACCTTTTCACGCCTTAACGGCTACACGGATTCGTATAAAACTTGGCATTTGTATCGGGTGGTAGACCATGTTCTGAATTCTTTTTACCCCGGTAGTATCATTTTCATGGGATTATAAAACATGTTACACACGAAGCCTTGGGCTTGGGCACAAGCTAGTATCATTACATTGATAAGAATCTTCTCAATATTGGGGTTTAATCTAGCCTAGGGCACAGTTAATATAATACTACTAGGACTACACTCATCGCATATTAGCAATGTTGGTCAATATTGGTCAATACGGCCCAGTTCGGATGTTAGCTAAAGGTAATGAAAGCGTTTAGGTCAGTGGGTCACTCAGGAAGATCAAAGAAGCTTTTAAATAATATTATAAGTATCTAGTTGCCAGATCGCCAAACGTTGCCAGTGATGACATATGGCTCTGAGACGAGACCCATTGTAAGCGACCATCGCTTACAATGGGTCTCGATCAGCGAGTGGTGAGCATAGCTAGAAACTAAAAAAGAGTTGGCGAGCAGCGAGTAGCGAGAGTCTGGTTGCGATAGTTTTGTCGCTCAGCTATAAGCGAGTGTTATTGTCCCACCGCCAACGATCTGCGAGTGGCGAGCAAAGCTAGAAACTAAAAACGAGTTGGCGAGCAGCGAGTAGCGAGTGTGGTTGCGATAGTTTTGTCGCTCGGCTATAAGCGAGTTATATTGTCCCACCGCCAACGATCAACTAGTGGCGAGCAAAGCTATAAACTAAAAACGAGTTGGCGAGCAGCGAGTAGCGAGTGTCTGGTTGCGATAGTTTTGTCACTCGGCTATAATCGAGTTATATTGTCCCACCGCCAACGATCAACGAGTGGCGAGCAAAGCTATAAACTAAAAACGAGTTGGCGAGCAGCGAGTAGCGAGTGTCTGGTTCCGATAGTTTTGACGCTCGGCTATAAGCGAGTGTTATTGTCCCACCGCCAACGACCAGCGAGTGGCGAGCAAGGCTAGAAACTAAAAACGAGTTGGCGAGCAGCGAGTAGCGAGTGTCTGGTTGCGATAGTTTTGTCGCTCGGCTATAAGCGAGTTATATAGTCCCACCACCAACGATCAGCGAGTGGTGAGCAAAGCTAGAAACTAAAAACGAGTTGGCGAGCAGCGAGTAACGAGTGGGTAGTTCCGATAGTTTTGCCGCTCGGCTATAAGCGAGTGTTGTTGAGCGACTTGTGCGTTACGATATTACGAGAAATGTTTACGTGTTCCGGATGAGCTAGGCCAATTAGATACTTCGTATTATGATGTAACCAGCAGGAATAAATGTCTTTGCCCTGCAGTGGGAAAACTACGGTTTAATTCACAATATCCTGCTTCTTGGAAGCAGTACAATCACAAGCGTAAATGTTTGTAGGTAAACATAGGTAATATAATTGATTGACATTATGAGTTGTACAGAATCTTTTATTGCAAACCGTTTTGTTTTCTACCTACACTGGAACTCGTATTAAAAAGAGGAAAAGTTTGGACACCGAAACTACTTTCTCATCTGATATGGGCGCCAGTACGTGCAAGGTGGAGCACTTGTTCCCCCCTGGCTTTTCAAAAAAATATATAAATGGTTTCATATTAGAGAAACTGAAAAGGTCGACTGGTAGAAAATGCCTAAGTCATTAAGTCCGCCTCTGTACGTTTGTGTGCATAAAGTATTAAATAAATAAACTAGCATGCTAGCTTGACGACACGCTTGGCGTAGTGGTTGAGCGATCGGCTGCTGCACTGCGTGTCGCGGGTTCGATTCCCGCACGAAACAAATATTTGTATGGCCTACAGATAGGTAATTGTTCCGAATCTGGGTGTCTTGTGTATGTGAGTTTAAATGTTTGTAAACGTACCCACGATACAGGAAGGAATTCCTAGTGGGGGGGCAAAGTTAAAAATAATAATGCGTTATAAGCAAATCCAAGGCGTGGTGCTACAATTTTTGAGCTCGCTTTTCCGAATAAGTCGTGTAAGTTTTTTTAATATGTGTATGAATGGGCCAATTAAACAATTCGAGGCGGGGTGCTGCCGTCTGAAAGTAGTTATGCCGGCGCCCATGATCGCTGACTTGTACTATTATTTATTCTGTGCTCATTGTTATAGAATACTCTTTATCTTGAAAAAAGCGGAGTTTCTGAGGGGTGTCTATTGGTGTATTGTATTCCTTTTTTAATCTGCGTCGAAACTTTACATCAGAAGATCACTGTAGATTATTACTAAACAGTTTGAAGGTTTCTACTCTATTTATGATCGTGGCTGTACATTATCGAAGTTATTGGCTGAAAAAAGGCAGAAAATACGATGAGAGGGGAAAAGAAAAGTTGTTATGTCATGACGTATATTACAGCTTCACTCGTGTGAACTCAACTGAAGGAATCAACGTTCGGTGAGACACGTACGCACGTACGTACCTAAATAGATTGATTTATATATATCTGCCAGTTGTATACAAAGTGTCAGTCAAACTTCGCTATCAAAGTTATGTAATGGATGTTATTTGTGCCGGATTTAATCAGTAGGTCACTTAGCTACGTGTTTTTTTCAAGCCTCTATGGATAAGTTCTACTGGTTAGACGGAAAAGCGCCGAAAGTATCACAGAGGCTAGATAAAAGCCTTTCAAGTTCCTAAATATAATTTTTGATTTGTTGTTATGGCCGGTTTAGATCAACTCAATTGTTATTGAAAAAAAAAAACACTGCTAAACGAAAAATAACTTTCTTTTCCGAAGTCGGTGTCTTTGGTACCTATTGTTTTCTGTGTTTCGACACTGGAAACTTCGGAAAAGATAGTTATTTTTGTATTGCAGTGTTTTTGTTTTTTTTTTTGTTTTGATAGGTACTTCCAATCGCCTTAAAATTCATATATAGCCAAAGTGTATCTCATGACGATTCCAATAAGCCCATACACGACTAGGATACATTGTTTTATTTTGGAGTACCAGTGCCTACCTGCCGGCTTCATCATCAGATCAGTTCGATGGTACCATATGCATTTTCATCAGCACTATGTATTTATAAGTATTTGCTTCGTCGTAGTCGTTAAACTATTCGAGATATCTTATAACCCATTACATATTTAGCATTAAGGAATTCTATTGGACATCTGTGGTCTTCTTCACCAGTTCCATTTCACAAAATGTTACTTTCTGAGTGCAGATGATTGCATTGTTGATAAAAATACCAAAATCGCTATATGTATGCCTATAATAATTGAGGAGTTCCCTCGATTTCTCCAAGATCCCATCATCAGATCCTGACCTGATGACTTTGGGACCAACTGGGACCCTATACCCTTTCAAACAAAAGAAGAATTGTCCAAATCGGTCCAGGCGTCTTACAGTTATCGGGGAACATACATAAAAAAAAAACATAAAAGATTCTGACGAATTGAGAACCTCCTCCTTTTTTTTTCTAAGTCGGTTAAAAAGTTTTGTTTTTCCGTATTCATGAATGCAATACGTAAAATTATTATAACGATATTTCATTAGTAAAATGTCTACTCAAAGTGTTTAGTTTAGGAAAGTGACTAGAGGTGCCATTACAGTTTGTCATCATAAATAAAGTTCTCACCAAACTTCTTGGCCGCTCTGAAGTTGGCTACAATGCCTGCGCAGTAGTAAATCACATACTAAAACAGCACAGCTCCGAGCTTTGCACATCAGCAAGCCAAGTTCAGGGCGGCCAAGAAGTTTGGCGAGAACTATACTGTGCTAATAATATATTCGGTCCCGCGGCACGCGCAATGTATGCGGAATTGCTGAACAGAAGATTCAGCTGGCAGTCGAAAATTTGCTGTGCGCACATTGATTCCCTGCCGGAGTCTATATTTCCCGATATCTACAACCTCGGGGCCTAGGCCTGGGTCGTATCGCTTTTTCTGAGAATCGTATCTGAATCAGATTTCGAGTTTCAATATCTGATTTCAAAACTATATATTTCAATATCTAGATATTGTACGTACGCGATATTTTCAAACCTGATCCAATACGCTGTTTTTTGGTTGTTACGATATTTGACGAAAATCGGTATTTAAGATTTGTTTAGATATTGTGCGTACGCGTATGTATTTTTAAATCTGCTAAGCAGCCTAATTTCGTAAGTGGATTCGGCAAGGCAAAGGGTTTGACCCCTTAAAAGAGTATGACAAATTCTCCTTTTACGGTGTATATAATAAAGAGTATTCTATTCTATTCCTTAAATAATTAGGCAATTTTAAAAATTATTGGTCTCTTTCGAAAAGAGTATCTTCACCAATGAAAGCGTCCAATAATTTAATTTAATATTTGAAATGCATGCAATGCATAGCTATAGTTAACTTAACTTAAACTAAACTTTAAATACACGAGCTTAAGATCTAAACTATGTCATTAAAATATGATGAATAAGCTCAATTTATTTGTATTGTTTACATTGCAAATAATATTACCTTACCTATACCGCTCTAACTACTGTAAATCTATATCACTCGCGCTCTGTCGCACGCGAGGTACGTCACCGCATCAGGCCGAAATCTGTTAATACATAGTTTTCGAACCGTCGTCGCCTCGAACGTGCCAGCGGTTTTTAGATATCGTAGTTATCGTACCGATATTTAAGCGGTTTTTAGATATTATACCGATATATAGATTTCGTAACTATATACGGTATGTATCGCCCACCACTATCGGGGCTTAAGTCAAGAGTGAATAGGTTACTTCTAGGCAAGCGTGCCTCACGGTTGACCACATTATCGCTAACAATCAGGTGAGATAGTGGTCAAGCGCGAGCCTATGATTAATAAAAAAATAATTGCTAGAAATGTCTTGGGCGGCCAATCTCTTTGCGTGAATGGCGACGCTCACACTTTGGTTCGTATGAAAAGTTTTGACAACGCCGTTTGCAGTAGCCGCCGAGCCGTCTCGTTGCTCAGCGAGAATGACGTGGAACATGACATCAGCGAACGTCATTCTCTTTACAATTTGCGCCCATTGACATTTAACAATAATTAGGTATAAGAGAACCTCAAGATAATCTCATAGAGCATTATTTGTCTAACTAGTCGGTATACAGTAAAATCTCCGTCTGATATAGATATACGTAAGTTATGTTTAATATTACGTAAGTAATAGATTGCAAATGACAATCTATACCTATCATAATCAGCCTACCAGCATTCTGAAACTATCTAGCTCAATAATTGTATGGCTTGGCGATAAATAAGTAAATCAACCATATCCAAACTATCCATTGTTTATTACAAATTCGTCGTATTTTCGTGCTTCTGTCTGTTTGTTACACTTTCGCGCATCAACGGCTGCACTAATTTTTATGAATTGTGGTTAGAAATAGATTGAACCTCGGAGAAGGACATAGGATACTTTTTATGCCGGTTGTACGGTCCCTTGGGGTTATTTCCGACTTACACGCGGACGAAGACGCTGGCAGAAGTTAGTACTGTTTATAACTTTACTAGCTGTCGCCCGCATGGTATTACTTTCCCAATATCTTTATAAATTATAGCCTATGTATTATTCTGATGAGCTATGAAAACCGATCACTTTGCCAATTTTTTTTTGTTCGAATTTCATTTTACCGAAAACTATTGGCCGACGTCTTTTTTGCTTTATGCAATATTTGACATATTTTCAGTTCATCGAAGTATCATGTGGCATATTATCTATTATTTTACCGAACTACATTTCGCCGATGTACAAAATAACTTTTTGCTTTTGACCGAAGCATCTTTTGAACTTTTTCATTTGCCATATTTTCACCACACCGAAACAAAATTTTACAGAATATTATTTGGTCACAAATATATAGGCGGTTACTTGGTAGCATATTCAAATTAAAATTTAAATAGTGTCATAAAAAGTCAATACGTCGTGCTACAAAATTTAGTGACAGAAACGAATCGCTGCAACGCCGACTTCACGCAGTCTTGTCTGTCTTTACGTATTTATCTAGAATTTTCATGCAAATAATTTATTAATAGCTGTCGTACATTAGACATTTTTATTAATTCATTATTTCAAAGAATTACTCCAAGAGCGAGCGAAGCGAGCCCGGGAATTTAGGGCACCCCGACACGGATAGGTTAGGTTTGAAGGTGATGATCCCGTCATCTCCTTCATGTTAGGTTACTTTAGACCCTGCAGACAGAAATTATACAATTTTATTATTCAAATCGCTGTTTTAAACATTTGGACTCTCCCACTGTTTCTCTCTCACTTAGTATTTTGATATGCGTATAAAAATAAATACTTCGAACAAATGTTATTCCGGCTAAGTGTAACTTCGGTAAAAAGTTTTTCGACTAAATTAAACGTCAGAGTAACGAAAAAAAACGATTTGATAATAGGTCAACTGATACAGTTGCAGTTGCAGACGCGACTTCGATGAAATAAAAAAAACGGAACAATAATAGTTGAAAAGATTTCGGTGTAATGAAATTCGGTCAAATGTTTTTCGAACTTATGTTAGGTAACCATAAGCTATATTTCTGTAAAGTTTCATCATAATCCGTTCAGTATTTTTTGCGTGAAAGAGTAACTAACATCCATCCATCCTCACAATTTTTCACGTTTATATTAGTATAGTATAAGATACTCCAGGCCATTGCCATACACCAGTCTGTCTAAATCCAATAAAGATAGTTTATAGCATATAAACTTACTAACAGTAAGTACTAAGTTAGTTGTTATTTATTATTTTACTTTTTCAGTACTTATTCCTTTTATTGCTCTACGGGAAAAATAATATTTCAGTAGCTTGTATTGTGAGAAAACCCACACGTTATACGTAGTAGCCTAGGTACATTTAATTCTAAGAACGTGATGTAGTTTTGAGAAACGGCAGAGATGAGCTGTCGTTGTTTGGGTTCTAAATGAAGAATTGCATCAAACTGCGAGTTTCCAACTTCAGGTGAACTTTAGTTGGTTACCTAAACTGCTTCCTGACACAAAATATCTCGGTAAACAGTGTGTTGTACTTGTTCGTCATCTCAATTTCCCATCCCATAAAACTCATTTATACCATTCCCCCTCTAAAAAGCTTATTTTATTCACTGAAAATAGTAAATAAAAAGCACTTTAATCACTGTTTTGGTGTTTGAATTTAGAACACACTAAGGTTGTTTACATATATATTCGACCTCCATCTCAGTCCTATACAACCTCCTTGCGCATAAAATACTTGATACTGATTCCTTGCATAGTAAAAAAAAAATTTTTACTGTGCTCTTTGTGCAAAGAATACCGTACTCGACTTTCAAACTCCTTCATCGATTTAATTTTGAGTTTGTTTATATTTAGGATTTTAATAATGATTTTGATGTCGCTCTAGGATATTTAGTGTATACTTATTTGGATTGTAATTTTAATATTAATTGCATTGGTGTTTAATTAATTCTAATTATAATATGTAACGTAACGGAGGTGGTCACTGGCCCCTGAAACACAGGTGATGTTACCTAGCTTAGCTACAATTTACAAAAAAAATGTGAATCCCTGAGGTTTCACATCTTTTGTAAATTTTGGAGGTCCATAATTGAACCATTTATTTATTTATTATTATTCCTTGTGCTTAAATCTTTCTTTTTCTCGTAGTCATGGTATAATAGTAGTTTATGCAATGGTCATATAATAGGGGTTATTAAAACACGAGCGTAGGTTTATCAAATGAGGCGAAGCCGAATTTGATAATAATATTACGCGAGTGTTTTAATACCTAATTATATGCTATTGCATACATTACTTTATCTTCACTCATACAGTTGAAATAAAACAAAAGTGGAAAAGGAAAAAATATGTGGTATGGTATGGCGGGCAATTTAGATTCTCATTGCGCAGCGCGCGCATCCACAGATAACTGACAATGGCATGAGCCCATATGCGCCAGAAAATTAAAAAGTAAAAGTGTGCTATAAAAATTAAAAAGTTATTTTATGATGCAGTTGTTTGAAAATCGAAGGAAAATGTTGAACTATAATGTTTTTTTTTTTAATTTTACCTATCCACGAATATAAAGAACGTGTTTATACAATATTTTTCGATTTCGTATTTGGAACATTACGTTGTGAGTGTAGATAAAATATAGTATGCAACTCTTGAATAAAACGGATTTATATCGAGGGCCATGAATCACTCGCGTCGCTCAGGATTCTAACACTTGAATCACTCGCTATGCTCGTGATTCAGTTATTAGAATCCTTCACTTGTTCGTGATTCATCTATGGCCCTCGCTTTAAATCCGTCCTTTATTCACTAGTTGCATAATATACTATTCTATTCCCACTCCTACTTTTTTCATGCAGTATGATTGTGGAACTCACTCACATCAGCGAGTAGCGAGTAAAACTAAAACTTAAACGAGTTGCCTAGCAGCGAGAAGCGAGTGTGTAGTTCCGATAGTTTTGTCACTCGGCTATAAGCGAGCGTTCTTGTGCAACAGGCGATTACTTTCACCACTCGCTCGGGGCGGCCGCACTGTAGGCTTGCTTGTTTGGCTTCTCGGCGTGAGTTTCGACAGCCAAGCCAGCAAGCGAGCATCGCTGAGCGAGTATCACTGAGCGAATAAAACTTTGATATCTCTTGTCGCTGCGACAAACTTGTGGTGATAGAATCACATCATACACATCACATCATCAGCCTATTAATGTTCCCACTGCTGGGACACAGGCCTCCTCTCTGTGGGGGGGGGGGGGAATACTCGCCGGTAATGTGAACGGTCAGCGATCAACTATTACTATATGTGTCTCTAAATAGTCGATAATCGCTTACTCGTCAGCGTTGGGACAAGTGCCTATTGGGAGTCAGTGATATCATGACAGTTGACAGGACGGAATGGAAGACGAAAGCATATTGCACCGATCCCAGGTAACATGGGACAAGGGCAGGAAGATGAAGATGATCATAATCACATTGCTTAACTGCTTGAAGAAAATAATTGCAGATAATAAGCGTCGCAATCACAATTGCTAAAAAGTAATGTGAGAAACAAAAAAAACTTTTTAACCAAAAAATAAAACCGAATTGTAAAGCAAAACACTACAAATCGAAAAAAAAAAATTCCGAAGTCGGTGTCTTTGGTACCCACTGTTTTTCGTTTTTTTAGACAGCGACTTCGGAAAAAGAAAATTTTCACTTTTAGTGGTACATAATGGACAAGTTCTATAGTAAGATACCTGTAATGCCAGCAGTGATGCCATAATAGATTACCCAAATGAAAACTCCTAAAAAAGCCGTACACAAACTAAAATTACATAATCCACGTAAAAAAAAATGTTCATAAATAAAAAAAAATTCATAAAATGAAAACTACTGGGCCAAACTATGTTAAATTTTTATGGAACTAAATGGCAACTATTCCGCACCAATCGAATTGAGAACCTCCTCCTTTTTGAAATCGGTTAAAAACTGCATTTATAGTGTTTTGTCAGAAGTTGCAAGCGATCTTGTTCGTACAAAAATAACATCGATAGTGACAGACGTTTCAAAATAAGGTGAAAAAAATAACAATATTCATGCGTTTACTTTGAAGTGCGAGTTCCGATAGTTCATCCGAGGTATTTTGGGTTATATTTCCTGTACAAATGGTTTAATCAAAGGAAGGTCTACGCCTAGGGTTACCAGACGTCAGAATTTGTTCTGGCAAGACAGGATTATATGTTTCGGCAAGGATTTTTTTATGTTAAATTTGTTTCTAGTATTATTGTCCAATATCTTTAAACGAGCAATTCTTGTATATATATTAAGTATATATATAATCTAAATCTCGAAAAGGGCTCCAACTATTTTCATGACATTTAGTATGCAGGGGGTTTCGGAGGCAATGAATCAATCTAACTAGGTTTTATTTTTAGAAAACGTCGTTTTTTCTATTTTTACACGAGCAGAGCTCGGTCGCCCGGGTACTTATTATCTATAGGAACAACAACAAAAGTAAATAATACACGATCATTAAAATGTTTGAGTCGAAGGGGGACAAATTGCGCACATTCGCAAAATAATATCAGGAGATTTCGAAAGGAATCAGGCCTTTTCAAATTCAAATATGTGATGCTCAACATGGTATTTAATTATACATTTCATGATGTTACGTCAATGCGCAGTTCACTGTGTCTACCAATTTAAACGGGCAAAATTATTATTAAAATTGTACAATGTCATTTAAATTAAAACGTAGGTAACTTTTGATATAACATTAGAAATTTTTACAACACCGTTTTACAGTCCGTTCCCCCATTTTTGAGTTTTATCCCGTAATCATTTTGCGATAACTCCTAAGATATTCATTTAATTAATTTAAATGATATAGTGTACAGTACAAGTATATACAGTGTATAAAATATTTAATTAACTAAGACTACAAACATAAACACTTAAAAGAATAAGCATTGCCATACAACATTGCCACGTTGTCGCTGCCAGTCTTTTGGGCACATTACCAGTGGACAACGATGTCAAGGAGTTTTTCGACGCCATATTTTAGATTAGTATATTTTTTTGGTTTACTTGGTGAGTAGTTTTTGGTTATAAGTATTAATACTGTATCCGTCTAAATCGCTTTCCAATTACCGCATTGAATGTGACCATTTTTTTTGAAGTTAGAATGACTATAATATAATAACTATAACTATAATATAATAACTGTAATATAATATAATATAATATAATATATATCAATAAAAGATAGGAATATCATATGACATCGCGGACTTTTCTGTAGACCTATAAAAGAAGAAACATTCCACAATTTATTGTTTTGTTATATCTCAAAGGGATTAGGCAGCGTTTTTGATGAAGCGGCTTGAATTTTTCCGAAATTTTGAACACCTATCGTCATATTTCAACTAATTTACACTAAACCTTAACAAACTATACACCTAAACCTTCCTTATGGTTATGAATCACTCTGCATATTGGTGAAAACCGTTTGAAAATCCGTTCAGTAGTTTTTAAGTTTATCGCGAACAGACAGGCAGACAGACGCGCGGCGGCGGACTTTAAATATTATAAAGAGGAAATATTTTTTTGTTTGTTTGTACCGAACAGGCTCCGAAACCACTGGACCGATTTTAAAAATTCTTTCGCTTATGGCAAGCTAAATTTTTTCCGAGTAACATGAGCTACAAATTATTTTCAAATAAATTTGAGATCCTTATGAAAATTGCAATAATGTAACCCAAAGTAGCAAAATTTTGCCTACAAAATTCATTATTTGACGTGCGCTGGTAAAACTATTGATGATACATAAAATTATGTACTACATGATTAAACTACTCATTATGAACTAAAAAAATGTCTACGAGTGAATATATATTACTATCATAGTTCAGTCACAATAGCTGCTTTTGTGTTCTAAAATTTAATTAGATCGCCGGTAGAAACAAAAGTTGGTTACATTCGTATTGTAGTATTAATTCTTATTCAAATAAATAGTTTAACAAATGTGAGTAAGTAGGATAGAGTAGGTACATAAAACCAAATAAAAACAAATTTATAAAAACATTTGACGGATAAATTCAATTAAAAATAAAGATAACTCTTTATGTAACATTATGACATTAATAAATATACATAATAAGCATTAATAATAATTTTAATTAATAATTTTATTTAATATAAACTATGCATTTCAAATATACTAATTTTAATTCAATTTAGGTGAATAAATTAATAATTAGGTAATAGTAGACGATAATAGTACATAACATGACATAAAAATAGAAAAACATAGACATATTAGTAGGTACATTATACCAAATAAAAACATAGGAAACACAACTGAAATGTTATTATGCAAAAATATTAAGCGCTATTCCTCTCTTAAAACTAAACTTATTACAGTTTATAATAATCTGCATGAAATGTTTAGGGTAACTAATGTATATATGTTGATAAGTATTAATACTGTATCCGTCTAAATAGCTTTCCAATTACCGCATTGAATGTGACCATTTTTTTTAGAAGTTATAATGACTATAGGAAGTTATCATTAAAAGATAGGAATATCATATGACATCGTGGATTTTTCTGTAGACCTATAAAAGAAGAAACATTCCAGCATTTATTGTTTTGTTATATCTCAAAGGGATTAGGCAGCGTTTTCGATGAAGCGCCCAGGCGGCTTGATTTTTTTCCCAAATTTTCAACACTTATCGTCATATTTTAACCAATTTATACAAAACCTTAACAAACTATACACCTTCAACCTATTCCTTATGGTTATGAATCACTCTGCATATTGGTGAAAACCGCTTGAAAATCTGTTCAGTAGTTTTTAAATTTATCGCGAACAGACAGACAGACGCGGCGGAAGACTTTAAATATGACATTAATATATATTATAAAGAGCAAAGATTTTTTTGTTTGTACCGAAAAGGCTCCGAAACCACTGCACCGATTTTATAAATTCTTTCGCTTAAGGAACGCCAAATTTTTGCCGAGTAACATGAGCTACAAAATATTTTCAAAAAATTAGAGATCCTTATGAAAATTGCAATAATGTAATCCAAAGTAGCAAAATTTTGCCTGTAAAATTCATTATTTGACGTGCGCTGATAAAACTATTGATGATACATAAAATTATGTACTACATGATTAAACTACTCATTATGAACTAAAACAAAATCTACGAGTGAATATATATTACTATCATAGTTTAGTCAGTCAGTACAATAGCTGCTTTTGTGTTCCAAAATGTAATTAGATCGCCGCTGGAAACAAAAGTTGGTTACATTCGTATTGTAGTATTAATTCTTATTCAAATAAATAGTTTAACAAATTGGTAGGTAGGTAGGTTGGGTAGGTGAGTAAGTAGGATAGGGTAGGTAGGTTGATCGGTAGGGCAGGTGAGTAGGTTGGTAGGTAGGTAGGGTAGATAAGGTAGGTAGATAATCAGTTGACGGGAGCGAAGCCGCGGGGGACAGCTATATAATATGAAGTGATAGTGATGCTAAGCGCTATCAAAATGTCACGTGACCAATGCCTAACATTTTGGCATATCGAACATTGCCATAGGTGATATAGCACTTTAACTAGACTCTCTGGTAACCCTACCTACGCCAGTAACATGATGTGAATATATTCGTAACCCGACATGACATATGAGCACACAGCCACGGTGTCTCGGTCGCGTTGATATAGATTGTGGCCGACACTATTACCATAGCGTTCGGGAACATCGATATAATCTCTCAATCGTATACGTAAGTGTTCCTTGTGGGAGTTGAGACTTGTGACTTTGTGGGTTTGGGAATTTACATGTACAATACAGATACGAATCATAAGGTTCCTCTATTAATATCTTTACTCCCATATTTATATATGGGATATTTATATAATGGTCTCTATGAAATTGACGTATTTTGGAACAGGTGGGTGACCATAAGCTCTTAGAGTAAGGTTATTTTGAGGGCTTGATGTATATGACTTGTATACATATGTCCCTTACGCACACTCCAAATAACCTTACTCTAAGAACTTGTGGTAACCCCCCAGGTATTTTTTTTTTTTTTTTTTTTTTTTTTTAATTTCAATATTCTACCGCGGACATGTGGCACTCCGCGATCTTTTTTATAGTGGTTTTATTTTGTTTGTTTCTTATTTTTTCATAAACGTTACAATTGTCTGACCCCTACGTCGGACATTATTTTTAGGCTTACATAACTAACTTAAGTCTACGTGAGTTCATCCCTCACTAAATACTATATATATATATATATATATATATCACACACCGGCATTACAATTTAAGTTTCTATTTGCTACTTATATTAATGTTATTTCTATTTTGTTGCTTATTTCTATTGATACACTGCTTATGTTATTTTGTTTTCTAATATCTATTGGCACATTTTCGGGGAAGATGCATGGCAGTGCGAGCAGACCAGTCCCGGCCGACGGTTCCGGCTATAGAACCCCGTCGTTAGGACGTTAAGGTGTGTATGACTGACTCGCTCCACCATGCAGCTTTACAAATATATATATAATTTTTTGCGTTTCAGGGTTTAGACAGGGTGATGGTTTGGGTATGTGTTTGGGTTGGAGTTTTTGGATGGGACTTGTTAGGTGGTGTTTTGGTGATGTCTGCTGACCAGGGACTTCACCAGCGTGAGCAAGGCCTCTATGACGACTACGTCTCGATGCTGCATGGCCGTCTTAAGATTGTAGTTGACGACCGTTTTAGTCGGCGCATCCATCGCCCTCTTAGCAAGGCGGCCTGCGGCGTCATCGGCGTCGTCGGTGTAATAGACGCAACTGACTGTATGTCTGGACACCGCCACTACCGCGTGGGAGATGCTGTCGTGGACCTGAAGCCTCCTGGACTTGGTGTTGATGATGATGACGCTGTCGTAGGTCAACCCCTGAGCCTCGTGTATGGTTAGCAGGCGCGACCCTTCACCGGACCCAAATCCCTGGCTCGCAAGAGAGGCTTTCTCCTCCTGCGTATGAACCAGGAACAGGGTGTTTTGGGCAGTGCTCGGTATTTGCGCCCCTGTGTAACCTTTCACCTTCAGGGAGTGGACCCGCGACAGCGACGACTTGGAGGAGTATATACCGGGGTATATCTCACTCAGTGCAAACGCCACGTCCATTGGATTGCGGTGTGTGCAGAGAAACTCCTGGGTGATGCCAGCCACCAAGTCTGGACGGGTGTACCTAAGCTCGAAAAGGTTCTCTCTGTCCAAAAATGGGAGCTGGTTAACGTCTCCGACGAGGACAAGCTCGCTAGCTCCAGACAACTTTACTGCCATGACTACTGCCCCAAAGTGGTTCATAAGAGCCTCGTCTACCGTAAGACGGTAGCATTTGTCTTGGCCCTTGAAACCGTTTGCTAGGATTGAGGCCATAGTGCGCACCTTGGTCTTTGCTCGGTCTCCTAAGCGGCGCGCAAGCTTTTCCCTAAGGTCTTTGGCAGCTTCTGTTGTCGTGGTGGCTATCACGTCCCTGTCCTCGTCAAAGTGCTTTACCAGCCAGGTTGTCTTACCGCAACCCGGAACTCCGTTAATCCACCTGATATTGGGTACCGCCCAACTTTCCTGCGATGCCGGGATACCTGGGGTCCCCGAAATGGACTGTGCCATTTCCAGGATCTTATCATCCGGCATGATCTTAGTACATTTGGCGGTAACCACTATCGGGTCGTCATTTGGCACACTGAACTTGAGTTTGCCTGAGCGCTCCGTCTACTCCTTGTCCAGGGCCACAAAACCATTCCTCGCGCTGTAGGCTGCCATATACGACCCCGTCATTTCCCCTTTGATGACTTGGGATGTGACGTTGTCGTAAACCGCTGCCCCTGCTTCCTCGAGCAGTATCCTTAACAGACCCTCTGTGTCTCTTTGGAAGGTCTGCAGGATCTTCCTGCATGTCGTAAGATTGACATCTCTGGTCGCTCTTACGATTGCTACGTACTCGAGGAACGCGCTTTTTACGTGGTCCGTGGTACCCGACTTTACTGCGAGGGTCGGCGGGCTGACTTGCCCTTTGTCGGCTCGTGTTGGCTTAGGCTTTTGCTGGGTTGGTTCCTTTGGTGTTTTTCTGAGGAACCTCTCCAGTGCTGTTTCCTGCTTGTGAGATGGTGTTGCATGGCTGGTGCTTGGGAGCAGTGCACTGAGGAAAGTGCCAAACGCTTTCAGGCGACTCCTCGACCGGGCCCGGTCCTCCGGGTTTATGGTGTTGCACTGCTTCTTAGCGGCTTTTTCGGCTGCTGCCTTCTGCTGGGCCCTTTCCGATCCGCTTTGTGTGGTGGGGCTTTTTGTGGAGCTCGTCGCGCTGGCTGTTGGTTGTCTGGGGGCTTTGAGGAAACTTAGGGTTTCCCCTCTATCCTCGTAGACAACGACCTCATGATGTTCTGAGGCCTTTAGACAGCCAAAGCGGTCTGCGACGTCTCCTCTTTCTCCTCCCACCACCATTGCGTCCACACTTATGGTTCGGGCCGCGGCTGACGTGTAGTATGCTGCCTCCCCGATCTTCTGAAGCAATGAGCTTGCCTGAGCAAATGGAGTAGCCTCTCCCCACTCGAGTAATGCGATTGTTTTCCCTTTAAATCGCATTAGACGGCATCGGTGAGTGGCCACTTCCACTTGAGGTAGTGCAGCATACTTGCTGCCTTTTATGCTCGTTTTGGTGGTGCTTCCGTTAATCAAGGCGGCAAGGCCCGGTGAAAGGTGTATTCGGGCCGTAGCTCGACTTGAGCCTATGCAGAAGCCTATGCCTAACTTCTCCTGTTCCCTGTTCATGAACAGAGCGACGCCTCGCAGTCTGATGCCAGTGACTCCGTCTTCTCCGCATGCCAGGAATTGTGTGGTAGTCATGCTAGAGGCTGGTTGTAGGCTGGCTGTTGCTGCTACCGCTGCTGCTACCGTTGATAATGGCCGTTGGTTAGAATGTGTGTGTGTAATTTGTGTATCAGTCAATTGTGTGCTTGTTGTTGCTTGTGTAGTTGTGGTTGTTGTTTGTGTGTTTGTGGTTGTGGTTGTTGTTGTGGTTGTGTGTGTTCGAATGTGTGGTCGACTTCGCAAGGTTACGTCCGTTTTGTTAGCCCTTGATGCGATTGTGGCGACTTTGCTCGCAAATGCCAAGAATGGAATCCTAGTAGCCAGTCTCCCCATGATGGTGTGGAGTGTGGACTGGCTAAGCTGGGTTTCGAATTTTATTTCGAGCTCCATTCTGTCTTGGCTGAACCTTGGGCACTCGAAGAGCAAGTGCCAGACTGTCTCTTCGCAACTCGGGTCACAGACGCACGAGGGACTATCTTTGAGATGGAAACGGTGGAGATATGCTGAAAATCCGCCGTGTCCTGTAAGGACTTGTACGTGGACCGGTGTGAGCACTGCGTCTCTGAGTGTCCTTTTCGCCGCTAGGACGTCTGGAAAGAACACTTTCGTGACCGATCCTGTACTCGAGGAGTCGTACCGGGCTTGCCACTTCCTTATAGTCCCCTCCCGTATCTTCCTCCTCACGAATGAAACGGGGACCTTGCTGTAGTCTGATGTGAGTTTTGTTAAGGCTGCCTCCTTTGCCAGCTCATCCGCTCTCTCATTCCCGGCAGTTCCCACATGGGCCTTGAGCCAAAAGAGCCTCACTTCTCTGCCCTCCTCTCTGATTTCACGGACGCTTCTCTTGATTTGGAGTGCCAGGTGGTGCGTGACAGACGGTCTCCTCAGCAGATCAAGTGACGATCTTGAGTCACTTAAGATGCTTACGGAGGCCGCCTTGGATTCTCTTGCCATCCTGACAGCTCTGAAGAGAGCGTACATTTCCGATTGGAAGACTGTGTTGTGAGGCTCCAAGCCGAAGGTGCTGAACCTTGACTCCGTCCCGTTTTCCCACCAAGTTAGGGCAGCTCCGACTTTCCCCTCTATCTTACTGCCATCGGTGTATATTTGGGGGCCGATTACTTGGTGGGTTGCCTGGGTTTCGGGAGTCAAATTCTCTAGGCATTCATACTCGGTTGTTGTGAGTTGCGCTGGGTGGGGATTTTTGGAGTGGTGCACGTTGCACTCCAGCACGCGGCCCAGCGGTATGAACTCTTGGGAATGTCCCTTTTTGATCTTGAAAAGGGTTGCCGCTTCTAGTACCCGGAGGTCTAGGGGGAGTTGTCCTGACAGGATAAGTGCCGATGTCAGAGACACCGTGCGGTATGCTTTGCAGATCTTCTGCGCGAAGCCCCTCTGCAGTGAGTCAAACTTTTTCCTTGTCATCAGTTTCTCAGCTGCGGGGGCCCACGCACTCGCTGCATACATCACGATGGGCTCTATCACCGACACGTATATCGTCCTGATTATCTCTCCGTTCAGACCCCAAGTCACCCTCGCCGCACATGCCAACTGCTTGTAGATGTCTGCGGCCTTTCTACAGGTCGCAGACACGTGCGCATTGAAGGTGAGCTTGGAGTCTATCGTGAGACCTAACAGCTTCACTTCCTCAACCAGGTTTAGCTGCGTGCCCGACATATGAAGTACCGGAGCGTCGTACTTTCGCTTCCTCGTTAACACCATCGCATTGGTCTTGTGCGCGGCGAAACGTAGCTTATTTTGGACGCCCCATTCCGATACTTTGGCTAGCGTGCTGTTGGCTGATTGCTGCAGGGGACCGGCTGTGAAGTCAGAGAAAACCAGGACAACGTCGTCCGCGAAGGCTTGACAGTATACCCCCATACTAGCCATTTTTTGTAGGAGTGAATCTAGGATAAGGTTCCAAAACGTCGGTCCGGCTATTGAGCCCTGGACGCATCCTTTCGTGGTTCCCTTCTCGCTAGTCGCTCTGGCGTAGTTGACCCTGATGTTCCGGTCTTCCAGGTATGAGGCGACGAGAGCGTAGATATTTGCTGGACAATTCTTGGCTACCATCTGCTTCTTGAGTGCGGGCCACCACGCGTTGTCAAAGGCCCCCTCTATGTCCAGTGATATCAAAAGCACGATCTTTTTGGCTTTGATTTCGGCTCGTAAGTGGCCCACTAGAGCATAGAGGGCGTCCTCGGTTCCGCGCTGTGGCATGAAGCCGTATTGGTTTGTGTGTAGTGTTGGGAGGAAATGCCACTGTAGTCGGCCTACTAGAAGTTTCTCGACGATTTTTCCTAGGACCGAGAGCAGACCTATAGGCCTGTACGACTTAGGACTGGTGTAGTCGTCCTTTCCTGGCTTGCGGAGAATGCACACGTGGGCGATCTTCCACTGCTTCGGGAAGTGTGACAGCGACAGACACTTGTTTGCTATCGCTAAGAACACCTCCCTATCGCAGTTTATTGCCGCTGTGCAGATGTCTGCTGTTAATCCGTCGGGACCGGGGGCTTTTTTCGGATTTTGGTTCTGGAGAACCATTTCCAGCTCCGCGGTCGTGAAGGGCGGATCGTCTGCAGACAGACCTTGGGGGTTCTTCTCCTCCGCTAGCCTCCTTAGCGCAGTGTGGTAGGGCTGTTCGGCATCCGTTGAGTCGTCGGGGTAGAAGGTTTTTGCCAGAAGATCCGCAGATTGCTCTGGACTAAGCGTCTCGCCTGCGGCGTTTCTCAGGAGCGCGTCGTCCTTTCTTCTGGCTGTCTTCCTTATTACCCTGTAGATGCCGTCCCACATGCTCTCTCGGTCCTGCTTCGTGCAGAACTCCTTCCAGTTGGCTGTGGCTGCTTCCGTTGCTGCTGTCTTGTAGGTTTGTTTGGCCAGCACGTACTCTTGGATGGTGAAGTGTCTCCGGCTTGCGGCTGCGTTTCGGATCCTTCTCTTCTTCGTCATGGCGTCTTTTTTGAGACGGTCTAGAGAAGGGGTCCACCATGGGGGCTTGGCGTTGTGTTTGGGCGACCCAAGTTTTGGAATCGCTTCCTCGCATGAGCGGTGGATGTTCTGAGTATAGTTTGAAATAATTGTCTCCAGATCCTCTGGGTTCGATGCGTTCGAGACTCTGACTTGAGTGATGCCACTGTCTGCTAGGCTGGTCTTGAAGTGGGTGTTGAAGTCGGACCACTTGGCCTTCTTGGTGTTGTAGATGCGCGTCGAAATTGGCCTTAAGGGTTCTAGGGCCTTTTCTAGGCGCATCGAGAAGGTTATAGCGTTGTGGTCTGAAGTTGTTAGACTTCTTTCTACCCGCCACTCTTCGACCTTGCCCAGCAGCGACGAACTGCAAGCTGTCACGTCGACGATGCTTGTGCACCACCTGTCATTTCTGTATGTCTCGAACGTTGGTGTTTGGCCCGTATTTAGGATGTGGAGATCCCGCTCATTGAGGAAAGAACTGTACGCCGCCCCGCGATGGTTTTCGGAAACACTTCCCCACCAATGGCTCCAGGCATTTACGTCTCCTCCCACCACGATGTTGTTTGTATTCAATTTGTGTGTCTTGTATTGTGTTTCGGATAGGTATGGTTCCATGTCCTGGTCACCCTCAAAATAGACCGACAGTACTCCAAAGCTGAGCTGACCCACCTTTAGCAAGACAGCAGCAATGTTCTCGGTCACAAGTTGGGGGTCGTGGACGACCTCCAGGTTGTCACCGAAAACAACAATCGCTGCCTTGACTGGCTTTTGGCGGTTGAGGCTGCACTGGATGACTTGTGTGCCGGGGTTTTGTTTCATCACACCTGTTCTTCCTACGTAGGGCTCTTGAACAAGTGCTACTGAAATTCCTCTTGCCTGGGCCGCCATGTAGAGTTCTTCTGTGGCCAGCTTGGAGCGGTGAAGATTTGCTTGGATGAACCGCAATCTTGCTGTCGGTCTTGAGAAGATTTCGGGGGTGGCTTGTTGGTTTGTTGGTGTGTTCTCGTTGCCCTTAGCAATAGGATACGCGCGATCTAGCTATGCCATCCCACTTTTGGCGTTCCTGGCAGTCTTCGCTGAATGCTGTGTGTGCCAGGTCGTTGCCCGTCCCGTGTGCTACCTTGCAGTTTGCGCATGTGGGCTGTTTGCCGTCCGCTCGAGTGAGGCAGTCCCTGATATTGTGCGATCCACTGCAGTAGCCGCAGACTTCTTTTGCAGCCCTGCATAGGGATTTATTGTGTCCATATGCAAGGCACTTTGTGCACTGAACTAGAGGGGACTGGTCCTCAATCGAGCATCGCTTGATGCCCACATGGACTTTTTGGACAGAGGTGTAGGATTTCCAGAGTTCCGGGGAAAGCTCCAGAACGGGGTGGCACTCGTGGGGGTTTCGCGCGCGCTTCCTGTAGCGCATCTTGATGGTCTGTCCCTCCACAGCGACGTTTTGCAGAAGGTGTTGGTTCTGCGCTTTAAGGAGATCGACGATCTCCCCATCGCTGTAGCTGGACAGCACACCCTTGATGCAGACTAAGGGGTTTTGCGGTTTCGGCTCCTGGACCTTGAGCCCTGAGTTCGAAACCCCCCAGGTTACTTTGAACTGTGATAACTACGGCTTGACTTGGAGTTATAAGATCCAATAAACTTTATAATACAGGCATGTTGTTCCTTTTTTAGGGTTCCGTACCCAAAGGGTAAAAACGGGACCCTATTACTAAGACTCCACGATCCGTCTGCCTGTCTGTCTATCTGTCCGCCTGTCACCAGGCTGTATCTCATGAACATCACGGTTAACAGTTTAAATTTTCACAGATGATGTATTTCTGTTGACGCTATAACAACAAATACTGAAAACAGAATAAAATAAATATTTAAGTGGTGCCATGCCAGTACAAAAAACGTGATTTTTCTGCCGTTTTTTGCGATAGTGGTACGGAACCGTTCGTGCGCGAGTCCGGCTCGCACTTGGCCAGTTTTTTTTATAAATTATTATTATTTGTTTCTCAGAGTTTAGATTTTCTGTAATTTCGGGGAAGGTAGGCGACTCGCATCCGCTTATTATTCTTACTGTAAATGACCCGAAAACGGTGACAGTTTTAACCGAATCCAACACATTTGCTCAGGGTTGTCTATCTTAAATTACTGCAATCTCTTTTGAAAAAGTAAACAAAACGCCAGAAAAGAGGTTCATAACATTATTGAATTTTTTAACGAGCCCGTGTCCGATGGGATTAAAAAATTGCGATCTTCTACACAAACATTCATAAACTTTTAACTCCTAGGGGATAAATGTTCATGTTAATGTCAAGCCAGTGCAGTAATTTGTCAACTGTATTATTAATATCAAGCTCATGATCTAAAATGGTATTATGTTTTTTGTTTATAGTGACATCAATCACTATAATAGACATTATTATATCGCCGGCATATAATATTATATATTATTTATTTATTTATTTTTAAGGAAAGCTTACAGACTAATGAATTACGTGGGCTACAACCGGAGGATCCAAAAAAAAACAAAAGTTATTTAATAAAATTTAATTATACTAAAAGTTACAAGTTAATTATTTCTAAGAGGTTGACAATGTTCGAAGTGTGAATCAATTATGAATTTGGGTCCGCGTTTCCGTTATTGCGAAGCCGCTGTTGTCGTCATCGCGCGGCACGTTTCTGCTGACGCTGCACTGCGTGGTCGAGCCGTGTGCAGTGTTGATTTGGGTCAATGCTGTCTCGGCGATCCTTATAGATTAGCACCGCGTAACACCTCCCCCCGAAGAGCAGCCACCACCGATGATTTTCGTAGTAAATTGAGGTGGGGGTTGGTTGCAGCTTATCCTCTCTTTAGGTTCGGGAAGAGCGTAAATTCTTTCTGGACACCTTGGGTGACATTGTGGTTCCTCGTCTGGAGTCTTCTTAGATTTTGACCAGTACCGTCGGTAGATAAAGTAACCCATGAGTGCACATGCACCGGTTAGTGCTATGTACATTGGAATCGTGGTGTGGTAGATTCCGTAGTCATTCTTAGCTGGAATATGTGGCTGTTGTTGCATTATCTTCATATTGGCTGCATGTAGGTGGTCCAAGTTTATTGAGTTCAATTTTAGTGTCGGGACTGGAAGCTGATTATCTATGTCTTCTAGAGGTAGGTCCATAATCTTCAATACGTGACCCTTCAGACGATTTTTCTTATTGGCGATAGTGATCTGTGGTGTCTCTATGTAACAGTCCTGCGGTATGGTGAGTAAGTAACTTCCTTGAACTTCTTTGTACAGGTCTTGTCCACAGGAGAGATGAACCTTCGTGGGAACCGGGAAGCTGATGGTGTAGTATCTATCATCAAGTTCCTCGTACGCTGGCTGGTCCAAGGTGATAGCGACAGGTTTGCATGTTGAACTTTTCCTTTGCGTGGTGATGAGTTCGTGTATGCAATCTTGAGAGGAATGACTCTGTAGACTTCGTTTCTCCTCACATATGAACCACTTGCTGGTCTTCGGGCATTCAGCCTCTATGTTCTTAGAATCTTTCTGGAAGATGGCTAGGAAAGGAGAGGATGGAATGAGGACTTCATGATATTTGTTAGGTATTATTGATAACTTATATAGATCGTATGTATGCGGTTGAAATATTGGAAACTTATATACTATAACTATATTATTGCTTACATAATATGAACCTAACTTAATTATATTATAATATTCTCTTATATCTATATCTACTACTTTCTCACTACTATATAAACTTGTTAATTTATTTATTATAGCGCGTATTTCGTCTATGCTGAGAATGGAATGGTGCATTGTAGAGGTTTTTATAAATGCTAGAACATTCTGCAGCCGGTTTAGTTCCTGTGAAACTGCATCTACGTTATCGCTAAGGATAATAAGTATTTGAGCTAAATGTGCGTATTTTATCAAATCATGATCTCTATCTGCGTTGCTTTCGTTAATTCTATTTAGTAGGGCTGCCATTTTTTTCTGGTTATCTACAATATCGTCAATGATTTTAGAATATTGAGTGGACATCTCTTTTGTTAGACTAACATGCTGATTGAATTCAGTGACTAATTTGTGTTCATCGTTTTCGAGAGATTTTATAGCTTGATTATAATGTAATGCGTCGGTATAATCTAAATTTCCTGTAATGCTTTTCACAACACTACCGAGACCATCTATGAGCCCTCTTTTTACACGAGTTATCTCGAAAGATTTTAATTGTTCGGATACACTATTGAGTTTGGATCTCAGGTAATCTATATGAGGCTGGAATAATGATTTGGTTTGGTTATTAAGATTAGGGCTGCTGGTTAGTAATTGGCTATCAATAGAATTTATTTTATCTTGTAGAGTGTCTAAATTAACGTATTGTATGAAGGAATGGTAGTGTGATAAGATCTTAGCTGGGCCTAATTTAAAGGGTACAATCCCAGGTCCATCGTCCAGGCTCTCAAGTCTTATTTCTTGAGATAGAGCTGTTCGCAGGAACAGGTGTAGAATCAGGAGCTTCCTGTAACAATCGGGCGGTTTTAGGAACCCTTTTTAGCCTAGACTTCGCAACAGGACCGCGTTTCTTCCTTGTATAGATGTGGATAGGGAGGTCCGCCATAACAACGTCATGAGTGTATCGAGGAGCTAATTTTTGCCTGGAAGCAAATGGATTCTTTACAAAAATCTGTTGTTCAGGTGAGTAATCGACTTCTGGTTCGCGTTGACGGTTACGACTATCAGTAGACTCCTTGCGGGTTTCGATACATAGCTCATGTATTGCATTATATGCAGTAGTCATTTTCTCTTTATGACTAGTCATATACTGCTGTAGCAAATGAGCGGATAAATCTATGTCAAAGGAATCGCGGGGATCAAAATGTCCGGTAATAACTTCGATAGGTTTACATTTTGTGAAACTATGGATACTGCTATTGTAAGCTAGGAGGGCGTAGGGCATGAGGTTAGTCACGGATTCACCTTTTTGACTTAATTTAAGGATACGAAGGTGTTCCAATATGGTAGCGTGGAATCTCTCAACTATACCATTTTCATTCGGAGTATGTGGTGCAACCCTATGGTGTTGAATTTTGTGTAACCTTGTGAATTCTGCTATTAGTTGGTTAGTAAACTCTGTCCCGTTATCAGTAACGATGGTAGATGGTATTCCATGGTGAGTGCAAAAGCTAAGCAAGGCTTGTACTACACTTATGGCTGTTCCATCTCTTAAGTAATACGCCTGAGCATACTTTGAAAATGAATCTACTAAAGTTAGAAACTTTTCGCTTTGAATAGTTAATAAATCGAGGTGTACTATTTCAAATGGTTTACTTGCTGGTGGAACTACTTTAAATTGTTGTTTGGTCGGATTGCGGTCGTACTTTGCCTGACCACAAGTAGTACATTCGTTAATAAATTTCGTTATATGTTCGCGTATTTTCGGCCAGTAGTACTTATGAGATAGAGCTAAGTAAGTTTCGTTAATACCCCTGTGGTTAGTTTTCCCATCATGATGCTTGTTAATAATTTCCTGTTGCCTCAAGTACTCTCTAACGTTATCCAATTCCTTTTTGGTTAACGTTAAGGTCATTGATGAATTTTTAAAGTTCTTTTGAATAATGGGAATTATTGAGTACATGCCTAAAGTTGGATTTATTAGTAGCCCTGTTTTAATTTTAGGATGAACGTACTCTTTTATTGCATTAACTACGTCCTCCTCTAAATTTGATTCTGACACTTGAATGTTGATTCGTGTGTGGGTGTCAAAGGGTTTTGTTACAATTGTTCGACCCTTTATATCTCCTACTATATTAAAAATAATCTGTTTCGTAAACTTGTTTAATGGATCGTCAGAAATGGGAACCTCTAGGATGGGGTTCTCATTATCTGTGTGGACTGTAGCGGTACCCGAGTCATCCGCGGGTTCCGTAGCCGTAATGGTTCTAGAGTCATCAAGGGCAGGGTTATTTTCTGAAGGGTTAGCTACAATAGACATTAGTTCTTCATTATTAATTTCAAGCCGTGATAAAGCATCCGCGTTAGTATTGCATTTACCTTGTTTATATTCTATTGAAAAATCAAATTCACTCAGTTTTAGCCGCCATCTTGTGAGTCTCGAATTGGGTTCCTTCAAGTTCATGATCCATTGAAGGGGTTTATGGTCAGTAATTATTTTAAATCTTCTACCGAATAAATACGGCCTAAAATATTTGGTGGCCCAAACAATTGCTAACAATTCCTTTTCAATGGTACTGTAGTTTAACTCGCTAGAATTTAAAGTACGTGAAGCGTACGCTATGGGTTTATCTGAACCTATTACTCCCTGGGATAGGACGGCGCCGATCGCAACGTTAGATGCGTCGGTTGTTAGAATGAACTCTTTATTGAAATCTGGATATTGCAGAATAGGGTCGTTAGTAAGGAGTTTTTTACAGTGCTCAAAGCAATTAATGTATTTTTGATCCAAAGTTATTTTGCTACCCTTTTTCAGACATTGAGTTAGTGGTTTAGTTAATTTAGCAAAATCCGGGATAAATTTCCTATAATAACCGATCAGGCCGAGAAAACGTTTGATTTCTGTTGCTGTTTTAGGAAGAGGGTAGTTTTCTATGGCTTTAATTTTGTCTGGATTTGGCTTGACACCTTCGTTGCAAATGATGTGGCCTAGAAAGCTAGTTTCTAACTTTAAAAATTCGGACTTATCCATTTGAATTTTAAAGTTAGATTCTCGCAATCTTTTAAATACTTTTTCCAGGTTATTAATATGCTCCTGCAGGGATGTACTGAACACTACAATGTCATCCAGATATACCAGGCAGATGTGGTTTAGGTCTCTAAGGATATTATCCATAACTCTTTGAAATGTCGATGGAGAATTTTTAAGCCCCATCGGCATTCTAAGGAATTCATAATGGCCGTTTTCCACATTAAACGCCGTTTTATGTATATCTTCAGGGTTCATTTCGACCTGATAGAACCCGCTGGCTAAATCCAGGGTACTAAAATATTGACATTTACCTAATTTGTCGAGTACGTCTGTAATGTTGGGTATGGGATACTTGTCATCAATCGTTTTCTCGTTGACTTTTCGGAAATCCACGACAAGTCGCCATTTAACCTTGCCAGAAGCATCCGCCTTTTTGGGTACGATCCAAATAGGGGAACTCCAGGCCGAATCTGATGGTCGTATTATATTTTGATCAAGCATTTTGCTTATTTGATCTCTGACTTCTTGTCTGTGGACATAGGGATATCTATAAGTTTTTGTGTGTACTGGAATTTCATCAGTTGTTCGGATGCGATGTTTCACTTTATTTGTGAATGTCAATGATTCGCCTTCGAGATAAAAGACGTCGGCATAGTTCGCGCAGAGGTTTTTTAAGTTAGCAAGTTCCTCTGGGTTTAAATGTTCCGTTCTGAGACGAGAAAGTACGGCATTAACACGATCTGATGGAATTGCAGTACCTTCAACTTCAATGTTAAATAGCTCAGCCTCTACGGGGCGGTCCATTGAAAAGATGATGTCGTTACACGTAGGGTTAGTAATCTCCACCCAGCCACGGTTATTTTTAACATTAGTTATACAGTTTGAAATTAAGCAACTACAGATGACTTGATCCTCGATCATTACTTCACCATCCAACGTATTAATAGGTACTCTAACTAACTTGGATGAATTAGCTGATATTATGTCCTCATACAAATTAACATTGCGTGAGTCATACATCTGTATAGGTAGTTGTGCATTCTGTGTTATTAGTAATTTACGGTTAAGATCGATTTTACTTCCCCAATTTTCAAGCAAATCAAAGCCTAGGAGTCCGTCAAAGTAATTATGAAATTTGTAAACGAATAATGTAACATCTGAATGTTCGTTTAATTCTGAAAAGCATGGCAAAGTAATGGAATAGTCATTCTTAGACGTCCCGTGAACATTCGTTACTTCGAATGGCTCATAGTTTAGTGGTATATGGTTAAAATATTTGCTTACGGCTTCTGGACTTATAAACGATTGATTGGCTCCTGTATCAATTAGTAACTTAAGTGGTGGATCCTGAATCTGAATAAATCCGAGTTGCCTCTGTATATGAAAGTTGAGCTCTATTTTGGTTTTTCTAATTTGGATACCTTCTGAAAATTTTCAGCAGGTTGGGTATCTTGGTCTACCTCTTCTACCGAAGGAGTGTCGTGGTAGGGATACGAATCCTCATAATATCCAGATTCGGGGTACTGTTCGTTAGTATAATAATCTTGTTCGTAATCGGCATAGTAACAATTACTATAATCATAGTCGTAGTCTAAGTTGTTAAAATTAACCTCGCGTGTCCTGAAATAGTTGTTCGGAGGTGGATTACCATACTGTCTCCAATCGCGACCTGAGGGTGGCAAGGTTTTGGGCACAAAAGGACTAACGCCGCTCATTGGCTTAGGTGCGTTATTATAACTTGATTGTGGTTGCGGTTGAGGTCTAGGAGGCATTCTAAAGACGTTACTTTGCGGGTGATAAAATGGCAAGGGGGCGCGCATCATTTGTTGTGTACGGGTTAAGCCACGGGGTTGCTGTTGCATAGGCATGCTGGGCCTCCATCCTTGAGCATAAGGCTGCATTGACTGCTGTCGCTGCGGGCCAGGCGTATTGAACGCAAATTGTTTTGATGGTCCAGGCATGACAGGAACGTTAACAGGGTTTACTTTGGGGGTGAAATTGTTCAAAGGTAAATGATGATTCGGTTGTGGTTGAGCCCAGTCCTTTCTACTGGGTCCTCCCTCATTGCGGTGTTGCAGGTAAAGCGTGTTTAGTTCGTCTTGCACGTATTCCAATGCCTTTTCCATGGACTCGGGACGCATGCAACGTATTCTAGAGCCTAAGGGGTCTTTAAGACCCCTCAGATAAGCTTGGAGGGTTAACTTTTTATATAGCATTCGTTTAGCCTCAATAGTGGTGTTAACTGTCTCGTGAAGCGAGATATAAGTCATTATGGTGCTAAATAAGTTTTGGCACCTTTCATAGAATTCTTGAGGGCTACTGGAACCCTGTTTGCAAGGATAAGTCGCTGTATAAAGCGGTCTCATCTCGATGGTCAGCAAAGTTATTGATCAGGGCGGATCGAATACCCTGCCAGGTATCCGGGATACCATTGGAATTAATATGCCTAGCAGCGGGTCCCGTAACCTTATTTAAAATTCCGTTAATGAGGGCTAAATTCGTTAGTTCATAACCTTTTGCGGTTTTAAAATAAGTAACTACCAACTGGTCACATATACTAATGAAACGGGTTAGTACGTGCGGGTTCCCGTCGAACTCCGGCACTAATCTCAGGGATTTATAAATCGTGTCTACGTCGTCGCTCGACATCGCGCCTAAATTCCTGTTCTCGTCTATAGCCGCGAGCCTACTCCTGCTTCGGTCACTATTATCTAACCTATCAGATCGATATTCCGTTGGATGGAAAATCTTGAACGCTAAAAACTTACACACATACAGAAATTATAAGTAAAAAATAATATCATGAACATAGATTGGACAGGATATAAGAATATAGTAAGGATTAAACTTAGGGCTTGTGATATTCAAGGATACTTAAGGGTAAGATAGGCAAGGACTTGAAAGATTCAAGGACTTACAGCATTGCTTCTTCTTGACGAATCGAGAGTCGGATTCTCCTCTGGACTGCAGCTCCCGTAGGTTCGGATACCCGTAGACTAATCGTTCGATACGACACTGACTCTACTTTACTGGTATCCTACCGACTGCGCCAATTACGTGGGCTACAACCGGAGGATCCAAAAAAAAACAAAAGTTATTTAATAAAATTTAATTATACTAAAAGTTACAAGTTAATTATTTCTAAGAGGTTGACAATGTTCGAAGTGTGAATCAATTATGAATTTGGGTCCGCGTTTCCGTTATTGCGAAGCCGCTGTTGTCGTCATCGCGCGGCACGTTTCTGCTGACGCTGCACTGCGTGGTCGAGCCGTGTGCAGTGTTGATTTGGGTCAATGCTGTCTCGGCGATCCTTATAGATTAGCACCGCGTAACAAATGTAACAATAAAAATAAAAATCGTAGGTTAGGAAAATGGCTAATTACAAGCTTCCACATGAAAATAATAACAATGGGTAGACAAAGATTAAAAAAGAAAGATAGAAATAACAAGATTCGTGCAACATTTAAATAATACAAATATAAATATGATTTTTTTCATTAAATTAACAAAAACTATTTCGCACTCACTTCCGACTGCCGTTAAAATATGCCGACGATATTACATGTTCATCTTCATTAAGAAATCTTTAAAACAAGCGTACCTACCAACGTTCACTCTAGCACACATACTTCTCGAAACGATGCCGTTCCGAACAGCGAACGTCTAACAACCTGCCAAGTGGAATTATTGTGTTAATATACCTCGTAACGGTCTATAAGGCTCATGTTCAGGCACTTACACCCACTTCAGTTGCTATATCTGAACCCTACGCTTCATTGTTGACGTCACGATTAAGAAAAGCGGGTTCAGTTATAGCAGACAGAGCTATTTGTAAACTAATATTATCCTAACCTAGTAGTACAAATGCGAATGTGGGTTTGTTTGTTTATTACGCTTGGATTTGGATGGAACTTGGCATACCGGTAGATCATGGCCTGAATTAGGATATAGGGAAGGAAAAGAAGAAAGAAAGAAAACCGTTTATTTGCGCCAGGCACGATGCATACCATAAAAAAACAAAGGATTAAACTTAAATACAAATACAAAGTATGAGTCACAACCACGCAAAACGGACAAAGACAAAAGGCAAAAATTCTTTATTTCAACTAGGCCACTTTTAAACGTAAAAATATAAATTTAGAGTTAATTATAATTTATTCTACCGTCCATTCGGAAAAGTTACTTGTTATGGAGAAGAACGGACAAGAAACTCCATGCCTACTCTTAAAAATAAAAGGGTTTTACAACATTTACATAAATTCATATACGTGAGGACGATGCACCCAGCACTACTATACTACGTATAGGTATAAAGTATTACAAGCACTAACAGGTAAATTCTTTACATGATAAATAGGAACATGGTTCTCATATATTTACAAATATCTCTTGCATTTTTATAATTTGGGATCCAACGGAAATACATAATAATGTTTTGTGGGATCCAACGCCAAAAATATTAAAATGGGATTCAAAAGTGGGATCCATCGAAAATAAATCATTGCAAACAGGTAAATTACCTAATTCAAAAACAACGGAACAGTGTGCTAGTCAATTTCTTAAACAAAAAGAGAAGAAAAAAATTCAAATAAAGCATTACTATAATTATGAATATAATACAAATTAACCAGTTTGATTTTGTCTACACTAAAGATTGCCCTATGGAGCAGGACCAGCATGTTTCCAAGCATTCTAATCTTGAATATAATCCTTTAGGCGCGATTGGTCCAATTCGCGATTGGTCCAATTCACCTTATTCGCGATTGGTCCAATTCGCAGTTGGTCCAATTCGCGGTTGGTCTAATTCGCGATAGGTCCAATTCGCGTTTAGTCCAATTCGCGGTTGGTCCAATATTAAAGTATTTCCAAAATTAAACAAAATAACACTTTTTATGTACATATTGTACTATATTTATTCATAACTAACATATACTAATCATATCTTGTATTACAAGCTGCTACCAATAATTAGGTAGTAATTCTAACTAAAATAAAGTGCTTACTTCTAAAAACAAAAAAAAACTTCACCTAAAAAAAAACATGCTTTTTATCCGACTGCGGGATCGTAATGTTTTTCGAGCGTATGTATGTATGTCCATTTCTATAGCACGATCTATAACCCAAACGACTTGACGGATTATGACATGTGAGGTGTCGTTGGATTCGTCTCAATTGTGGAAGTGACATAGGATATATATATTTTTTAAATAGCGCCCCTCCTAAAAAAAGTGGGGTGATCCATGACAATATGGGTATCATATGAAAGCTACTAAATAGGCCATTTCGAAAATATATATATTATAACACTTCTATATTTTGGCACAAATTCAAGGTAAGCGTAACTGTGATAGCAAAATAGCGCCACATAACTTATTAGGAGAACTCATTCATTAATTAAACTGAAAAGTATGAAATAAAACAAATTATTATAAAAACAAAAAACGCGACTGCTAAAGATAAATTAAATGAAAAGAGAAAAACAAATACTAGATATAATGTATACATTAAATATTATGAGTGCTGCACGCGGTGACATACTTGTTTTTCTCTTTTCAGTTAATTAATTTTTAGCAGTCGGGTTTTATGTTTCTATTTATTTTAAACACGAAACTTTTCTAACAATTTTTATATAAAGATAATAGATAATTTTATGAAAAAAGTTTTTTATTGTTATTGTTCCATTTTCTATCTTTTTTAGCACTTTTTCATATTTTTTATCAAATAGAATGTCACGACTTCTCCTATTGTTATTTACGTTTTAATTTTTACAGATGATGTACTTCTTTTGCCACTTTAACAACAAATACCAAAAACAGAATAAATCTAATATTTAAGTGGGACACCCTTACAACAAACGTGTTTTTTTTTCGTTTTTTGCAATAGTGGTACGGATACGGAAACCTTAGTGCGTGAGTCCAACTCGCACTTGGCCAGTTTTTATCATGAATGTTGATTTTTTGTACTAATATAAATCTATATATATAAAAAAGCGAAAGGATATCGAAAACCGCTTGACGTATAAAGATGAAATTTGGCAGGAAGCTGGAAGTTGCCTCAAGTGACGTAAGTTCGCACTAAGAAAGGATTTTTGGAAACTCCTAAAAGACGTTTTTTTACTGAAAAGGGCTTCTTTTTATGTAGTAGGGGAGCTGGAGCTGAGAGGGATTTTTGGAAATTCAGACTTTAAGGGGGTGAAACTAGATAGATAGTATGACTATTTTTATTGTGCTACTGTTTGTTTTTTCTTAAATAAATAAACTAAAAAGACATCTGTAGGATAAAATACCGATCACACAAACGAAGTCGCGGGCGAATTGCTAGTTTATTATAATATTATTATTGATAGAATCTTATAAATTGTATATACATACATATATATTGCACACGTTATATTTACAAACGTTTTGTATAATTTCGCAAACATTATCCATTTTGGACCAACCGCGAATTGGACCAACTGCGAATTGGACCGACTGCGAATTGGACCAACTGCGAATTGGACCAACCGCGAATTGGACCAACCGAGAATTGGACATATTTTTGTACATTGGACCAATCGCGAATTGGACCAATCGCGAATAAGGTGAATTGGACCAATCGCGAATTGGACCAATCGCGCCTAAAGGAATATAATCATCTAATTTGTAATATGCTTGTTTACAAAGTGTGCTTTTAACAATAGTTTTAAATTTTCTTTTATTTAATTTTAATATCTCACAAGGTATTTTGTTATATAGATTTTAACACAGTACCCCATGAAAGATGTGTGTACTTTAGCTAATCTATAAGATGGTTGATCTAACTTATCTTTATTTCTAGTATAACAATTGTTTCTATCACTAACTTTAGAGAGATTTATATTTTTCCTTATATACATAATATTTTCATAAAAGAATTGGCAAGAAACTGTCATAATATTAATCTTTTTAAATAGTCACCGAGAATCTCCTAGGGAGCCTAATTCTCGGTGACTTAAGTTATATATGGCTGTGACAGCTCTCCTTTGCAATATAAATGTAGATTCAATGTCAGCCGTCCGACCCCACAGCAAAATACCGTAGGACATAATGCTGTGAAAGTAACTAAAATTGTTAACTGTCTTATCTTTCTCAGCATATGCGGCTGAGCTCAACCGACCCGCATGAGATGTTATGTGAGGCCCCCATTATAATATGTCATCTAGCTAGAGTGATTCCTAGGAAATCTGTTTGCTTTACATAGTCCAGCTTTTCTCCATTCAATATGATATCGCATTCGCTACTTCTGACATTCGGCAATGTGAATCTAATCTTTTTTTTCATATTAGTACCAACTTGTTTGCCGTGAACCAATTTTGGATCTGATGAATAGAGCTATTCACATCATCAATATATTGTGACCACCGTCTATTTTAAATATCAAAGATAGTCATCAGCAAATAACAGCGATCTCCGGTTGATTTTGTAATGATTGGGGCAAATCGTTGATATAAACTAAAAAGAGGAATGGACCCAATATAGAGTCTTGTCATTTCAGACCCTAGTGAGTTTACGCCGTTTACCTGAACTTTAACTTGTCTGGTCATCGCTCAGCATATTGCTGGGACTCGCTTGCGAGACAGACCCACAGCACTGGTTTTCAGCGATAGCCGATTACGACTGGGTGAAGCCGAACCAATAAAAAAAATAAATGAGTAAAAACAAATACGAAGCACAAGTGATCAAAACAAAAGAAGTCTTTTAGTATTTATACGAGTATATAGTAAATATATACAGTAAATATTATATTTAATAAAAATCGGTAGGCAGGATTTAAAAAAAAAACGAGATGAAAAATAAATAAAAAATTATATGTTATGGAACTTTATATCACGGGAAAATGTTCAAATCAAAACAAATGTATTTATTTCAACTGAGTGTCATTCTGAACTTCGACAGTTAATTACTTCGACACAGTCTCAATTTCGAATAACAATAGTTCGACTACTCATTGCTTCGACAGAACATATATTCGACTAGCATTAGTTCGACAGATTATACTTCGACAACACACATCTTCGAAAAACACTACTTCGACAGAACCCTACTTCGATGTGCACTTGTTCGGCGGATCTCTATTTCGACGGAACATACCTTCGACATAATACTGCTCTGAAATGTGACAATACGATCACGTGTCGGAGTTTTGGACTAAATTGAAGTGGCTGCCAATTCGGCATCGTCGAGATACCCATATCCTTACTCTTCTCATTACTATCCTACACAATCCTAATTCTCGTCAATATCTTCGTGAACGCTTTGAGTACTTTTCCCGAAGGGTAAACCCTGTCGCACTTCCACTTCTCTTCTCCTTCGTACCCCACGTCACACTTCCAGCCGCTATGATGGCTCCTTCTCTGTTACTACAGTGCGTCTCTGGAACTCTCTACCACATTCACTACGCGACAGCCCTTCTCTGAACGTCTTCAAGAGGAAAATCAAGGATCATTTTCTTTCGGAATGACTTAGTTAATAATAATATAATTAGTTAATAATAGTTAGTAAATCAAATTTATTATCACCCTATGTTGTATATGTATTTTTTTGTGTACAATAAAGAATTAAGAATAATAATTGAATTTCGCTATAAGGTTTTAGGTACAAAATAAAAACATAAATAATAATCAATTATGTTTTTAATTATAATGTCACAAATCTTTGTACAGTTTAATCATTTCTTCAGATTTAATCAGCGATAATTAGCTATGTACATTGTATTAAAATACTTAAATAAAAAAATATAAACTAACTAAGCCGAAAAATAAACATGTCTAAAATATAGCGTCGAAACACTCCTCCACATCGCTGTCCAATGGTATTGTGCCCAAAAGACTGGCAACATCGCCACGATATTATGGCAATGCTTATCCTCTGACCAAGGTAAAAGGCAACTTTTGGGTCACGTGAAGTGTCAACTAGGCGTTTACGCAGATCTTTGAATCATGGGTGAGCACTCGGACCCAACGGACCAAAAGTTTCAACCCCAAACTTCTCGAAAATATAACTGTCGATGAGGTTATTGTATTTCCACCACTTGAGGATATCTGCAGCCGTAGCGGCAGCACCAGCACAGTACAACGAGGTAGGAACATGAGCTGGCGCAAGAGTATCGTCGCAAGTCACGTCCCACACTAAAGGCCTACCCATCTTCCAATGAAACAAAGTCCTCGGACTCGCGCACCGGACTCGGACATGAAAAAACTAATAAGCAAGAAGGTAATGTAGTCGATCATACTCGATTTTTTTCGAAAGAAATATGTTTTTCGGCAATAAATGTATAGGGGCCTCATTATCCTAATATGCCCAGGGCCTCCAATAGGTTAAAGACGGCCCTGCCTCATCGGTTTTGTTTTCTTTCTTTTAGATTGGTCACTGATCACAGATTGGTCAACTTTTTGATACAAGGTGTCCAGAAAGGGTATCGGGTATTTGTTTTCGCGCCATATTCGAAACGGGGCGTCTAAAGGGTGCGGGGAGGGGTTCGTGGCGTCCGCCATTTTGTGGAGTTTTAGTCACGATGGAACAGTACTCGGGGACGCATCGCGCATTTTTTTTTTGTACTGTTCAGTGACGAAGCAAATTTTCACCTGAATGGTCATGTTAATAAGCAGAATTGTCGGTACTGGGCAGTGGAGAATCCGAGACGAAAGCATGAACGACCCCTGCATAGCCCAAAGGTCGTTGTTTGGGCCGCTATGTCTGCTAAAGGCATAATTGGTCCTTATTTTCATGAAGATCAACGAGGCCGAGCAATTAATGTGAATAGTGACCGTTATTGCGATATGTTGCGAAATTTTTTGGTCCCAGAGTTGCAGGAGTTTGCAGGTTTCAACTCAAGAACGTGGTTCCAGCAAGATGGGGCCACTTGCCATACCTCAAATGACTCAATGGAAGTTGTTAACGAATTATTCCCTAATAAAGTCATTTCGCGAAGGGGTAACATCAACTGGCCTCCCAGAAGCCCCGACCTCAGCCCACTTGATTATTTTGCATGGGGATACCTTAAAAGTAAGGTTTATCAAAACAATCCGACGAATCTAACCCAGTTAAAGCAAAACATCAGGTCAGAAATGGCAGCAATATCAATAGCTATGTGTCAACGTGTTATCGCCAATCTTCGTTTCCGTTTAGAAGAGTGCCAGCAACATAACGGTCATCATTTGGATAACATCATCTTTTCCAAATAATTCTCCAATTCATATGCTAATAATGAACAATAAACTTTTTTATTGGATACAAATAATTTTTGTTTCATTGAACTTACAAATACCCGATACCCTTTCTGGACACCTTGTAGATTCATATGAAGCGAAATTAAATTATTATTGTCACATTTCAGAGCAGTTATGTCGAAGGTATGTTCCGTCGAAATAGAGATCCGCCGAACAAGTGCATATCGAAGAAGGGTTCTGTCGAAGTAGTGTTATTCGAAGATGTGTGTTGTCGAAGTATAATCTGTCGAACTAATGCTAGTCGAATATATGTTCTGTCGAAGCAATGAGTAGTCGAACTATTGTTTTTCGAAATTGAGACTGTGTCGAAGTAATTAACTGTCGAAGTTCAGAATGACACTCATTTCAACTAGGCCATTATGCGGCACTTTTGAACGTTAAAAAATTTACATGTTATAAAAAAATTATTCTACCGTGCATTCGGAAAAGTAGGTTGATATGGAGAAGAATGCACAAGAAACTCCATACTTACTCTTTTAAAAAAAATAAAGGCTTTTTACAATATTAACATAAATAGTACATACATTAATAAATTCTTATACGTGAGAACGATGCACCCAGCACTACTATACTAAATATAGAAACAAGTATAAAGTATTACAAGCACTAACAGGTAAATTCCTTCACTTGATAAATAGGGACATGGTTCTCACATACTTACAAATATTGTAAACATAGGTAAATTACCTAATTCAACAACAACGGAACAGTGTGCGAGTCAATTTTTTTAACAAATAGAGAAGAAAATAAAGCGTTACTATAATAATTATGAATATACCGTACACAAATTAACCATTTTGATAGTTTCTACACTAAAGATTGTCCTACGGAGCAGGACCAGCATGTTTACAAGCATTTTTATCTTGAATATAATCATCTAATTTGTAATATGCTTGTTTACAAAGTGTGCTTTTAATTATCGTTTTAAATTTTCTTTCATTAAGTTTTAATATCTCACAAGGTATTTTGTTATAGAATTTAACACAGTACCCCATGAAAGATGTGTGTACTTTCGCTAATCTATAAGATGGCTGATCTAACTTATCTTTATTTCTAGTATTACAATTGTGTCTATCACTAATTTTACTAAAGAGATTTAAATTTTTCCTTACATACATAATATTTTCATAAATGAATTGGCAAGAAACTGTCATAATATTAATCTTTTTAAATAGCTCCCTATGAGATTCTCGATGACTTAACTTATAAATGGCTCTCACAGCTCTCTTTTGCAATATAAATATTGATTCAATGTCAGCCGCCCGACCCCACAGTAAAATACCGTATGACATAATGCTGTGAAAGTAACTAAAATAGACCAAACGCGCGGTCTCCACATCCGTCAACTGTCTTATCTTTCCAACAGCATACGCGGCCGAGCTCAGCCGACCCGCAAGAGATGTTATGTGAGGCCCCCATTACAATTTATCGTCCAGAGTGATTCCCAGGAAAACTGTTTGATTAACATAGTCCAGCTTTCCCCCATTCAATATGATGTCGCATTCGCTACTATTGACATTCGGCAATGTGAATCTAATACATTTGGTTTTTTTTTCATTTAGTACCAAATTGTTTGCCGTGAACCAAGTTTGGACCTGATGAATAGACTTATTCACATCATCAAGATTTTGTGACCGCCGATCTATTTTAAATATCAAAGATGTGTCATCAGCAAATAACACGATCTTCGGTTGATTTTGTAATAATTGGGGCAAATCGTTTATGTAAACTAAAAAGAGGAATGGACCCAATATAGAGCCTTGAGGAACGCCCATTGTCATTTCAGACCCTAGAGAGTTTACGCCGTTTACCTGAACTTTAAATTGTCTGGCTTTCAAATAAGATTTAAGTAATTCAAGGGCCGTATGTCTAACCCCATAGTGCTCGAGTTTCAACAATAGTGTCTCATGGTTAACGCAATCGAACGCTTTCGAGAGGTCGCAAAAGATTCCAATGGCGTCTTGTGCTTCTTCCCAGGCGTTAAAGATGTTCTTTATTAGGGTCACACCAGCGTCAGTTGTGCAACGCCCTTTTGTGAAACCGTACTGTTGATCATGCAAGATGGAATGTTTGTTAAAATGACGCAACAATTGGTTGAGCATTAACTTTTCGAAGACTTTACTAAGAACCGGCAGAATTGACACTGGCCTATAATTATTGGCTTCTTTGCTATCCCCGGATTTAAACAATGGAACTACTTTACTGTGTTTCATAAGGTCTGGAAAAACTCCTTGATCGACACTAGTGTTAAATATGAAAGTTAAATAGGGCGCAATAGTTTCAATGATTGATGTACATACTTTTACAGATAGTCCCCAAAGATCTTCTGTTGATTTAATTTTAAGATCTTTAAAAACTTTTAAAATAGCCTGGGGGTTTGTATGTTGAAACTTAAACTCCGAAGGGCACGCATTTACATTCTTTCTAAGTAAGGCAGCAGAGAGCGTGGGTGAGGAGTTTAAAGCTGCTGTAGTTTTAAGAGGAATATTAACAAAAAAGTTTTCAAATTCCTGAGCTACCTCTACATCTGATTGTATGGGACCATGTGCAGTCGCTAAAATAATTTCACTATTACGCTGTTTTTTTCTACCTGTTTCATTATTTATTATTTTCCAGGTAGTTTTTATTTTATCGTTCTGGGATGATTTCTAACTTTCAGTCGGGTGAAGCCGCGGGCAAAAAGCTAATCAATTAAATAATCGAATATCCAAAAAGGAGGAGGTTCTATGTTCGGCTGTATTTTTTATTTTTTTTTGTGTTTTTCACCCATTTTTCCGTCAATTGTGGACTAATTTTCAAAATTCTTTTTTTGTTTTTTTGTGTATGTTCCCGAATTGGTCCCATTTGATTTTGTTGAACATGTGATGAAGAACTTCGGAGATATACAACATAACTCTCCAATAAATGACGGCAAAACTCTCGGGGTTGCTGCAATCGCATGTCTGTTTATTGTTTACTCCACTTCATAACATAACATGTACAGTTCACCCTGGTAAACTCTTATTTCACCGGTTATGTTCAAGTTTCATGTTATTTGGGTAACCTATTATGGCATGCCTTTGGACATTATAGACTTAATAGAGAACTTTCCCATTATAAACCACAACTAAAAAGCGAAAAATCAAAACTCTTGTACAAAAAAACACAACCAACTTTCAAATAAAAACACTGCAAAGTGAAAAATAACTTCAAATTCGGAAGTAGATGTCAAAAGACGAAGAAACACTATGTCACCTGAAATTATTGAACAGTTATTTTTATCGCTTTGTAGTGTTTTTATTTGGAAGTCGGTTGTGTTTTTTTGTGAATAAGTTTTTTCGTTTATGTTTGTAAGCGATCAAATCTCTCGAATTGCTGATTTGATTTCGATAATTCTTTCACGGATAGGAAGCTACACTATCGCTAAATGTAAGTATTATTATTTATGCCGAAAAAATAAACGGTTTCTGTGAAAGTGGTCCTGTTTGCAAAACCGCGGGAAACACTATTATGCAATAATATTATCGTTCCGAATAAAAACGTTGAGCGCTCGATTAAGCTGTGCATTTCATCGTTGTTCTGATTGAACCCCACAGAGGTTGCGTTCCAAGCTATAATTGGATCCTGCTCCAGAGCCACTAGAGCGGACCACATAAGTACAAAAAGTAATTTAAGAGGAAACACATTACGGTCTGTCTCAGTACATATTATTTGCTTTTATACAGGGCGAGTTTTAATTCATAGACAATCTTTCAGGATGTGAAAATGCTAACAAATGCAAAAGTTTGGTAAAAGTAAACACGAAAACGCGAGAAAATAGCTTGCTACCTGTATTTTGGTGAGTTTTAATAACATGTACTGAGACGATTTTTAGGGTTCTTTTTTTATTTTTTATTTATTTTTGATGGGTTTGCTCTTGACTCTGGTCTAGGTCGGTGACAGAGACAGAGTCGACGATGGAGTGAGCTTACCCAGAAGAAGCCTGTTCACTCTAACTTTGAAGAGATTCGGGTTGTATGCGTTCAACAAGGAACCCTTATAGTTTCGCCATGTCCGTCTGTCCATCCGTCCGTCCGCTGTTTAGCTCAGAGACTCTTAGTTTAGGAAAGTTATAATTTGCATGTACATATACACATATAAATCATGCCGACAAAGTGGTAAAATAAAATCATGCAATTTTGTTTTTGTATACCTCCTTTTCACGTAAAGGAAATTTTCACGAAAATGTTAATAATACGGGTCTGTGAAAATCATTTTTCGATTTAGCGATCCGTTTGCGTAAAATTAAGCTTTAAATTGGTAATTTTTAGCCCCCTACCAGCTGAATGGTTGCTTTTGAACAAATTAAAAAATACACGGCAGTACAACGTATAATGAAATTAAAAGGAAAACTATAACAGCTAAGTAGGCTTCACAAGTTTACGAGTAATAGTCGGTCAAAAAATAAAATGTACTTGAAAAAGTAAAAATTTTGTAGGTATATTGATGTATGGGGACAACAGTTTTCGAATAGCAAAGTAAATTTTGTCCCTTGGCAATGTTCGGTGCTTTCATTGTTCATGAACGTTAGTAATGCTACCTATTTATTTTGGTGAATGTAGCCTGTATACGAAACCCTCTGTGCGGGAGTCAGACTCGCACTTGGCCGATTTTATTTTTCATAATCGTTTTTTTTAGTATATTTTGTAATTGGGTGGTTGAATTAAAAAAAAAAAAAACTATTTTTTAAATGTATTTTGTATCTTTACATATCATAAATTATATTGTCGTTGCAGAAATCTCTTAAATATTTTTTCAATTTATTAAAAGCAATTGAAAATCGATAAAATTTTAAAAAGAACCACCTGTCTACAAACGGGCCATGATTGGTCGCCATGTTGGTGACGTCATAACGTTCAAGGAATTTCACGATAATACAGTGTCAACTGCACCTGAATTGACTAAAAATATCCGAAAATTAGTGCAAAAATATTATTAAACAATAAATTTTATTTAGTCATGTGTGATAAAGGATTCGTAAAGGCTAATGTCGATAATATACCCACCTGATGGACGATTTGGAAGTTTTGAGCATAAATAAAGCAGTCGTAATGAATATTGCGTTGTTAGTTTACGGTGTTAGTTATTGTTGTTTACCAGGTACGTTTAGAAACATAATTGTCATAACGTAATCGTTTTTACAAATGGGTAGGTGATATTGGTGTAAAATAAAAAGTAAACAAATACGATTGGCGCGAAACTTCGACTTTGGATATCAAAAAATTTCATTAGATACCACTGTTACATATAAACGTAACATTTTCGTTAATTCACATTATTTACATATCCCTTAATAATATTAAACACTAATATCTATATTACATATTTACAAACACTAAAAAGTTTGTAGAACAGTAACGTGAAAATATTAACTTGGTAGATTTTCCTTACACTAATTCGTCAGTAAACATCTCTTAAATGCGTCGACCGATTTTCATAATTCAAACAGAAATTTTAGTTTTACGCCTTTATCTGTCATTTAAGAATAAAATAATGAATATATCTCTATAAACAAAAAATCATGTTTTCAAGTTACGTAATTATACAACAATGTCAACTTTGCTCGAAAGTTCCCTTAAAAATATACTTTTCTCAGTCTTTAATGATCAAAGTAAGAAATGAATACGGATCTAATACTAAATTAAAACAAGATAACAACATAATTGGAATCTAGTTAGACATAGAACATTTTTAAAATTTTGTACAGATTGCGCGAAACACATATAATGGGGATCTTTTTGTAGTGTTCGTACATAATTATACGAAGCAAGCACGATAACTTTTAAGGTTTTTATGATCAATATATTCGATATTCATCAATATATTGACGATAATAACAAGATTGAATCGGTTAAAAGTCAAAACACTGTATTAGCTATGTGCAGTACCGTCTTTACCATACGGGCACACGGGGCCCGTGCCCAGGGTCCCCATCCTCAGGGGGCCCCGAAGGACCGACAACCGACAATTTCTCTCAGATTTATTCTCAAAACATTTCAGTAACAGTGAGCACCCTGGGGTCGAAAATAAAACTTACACTTGTACTTTTGTACTAAACTTGTACTTTTGTCTTAAAATTTTAGCCAAAATTATGGAAAAATGTAATGAATTTGCAGAATTTTATCATAAAGATATTAATGCATATAAACTCAAAATAGAATGTTTTCCAATATTTAAAAAAACATAGCAAAGCAATCAGCGGATTTGAATATCTCAACCTTACTTAACCTCATAAAGTCATATAAATGAGAAGGAACTTCCAAACGTTGAAGTTGTTACAAGAATATTCCTTTGGTTATGGTTACCAATTGTAGTGGAGAGCGTTCATTTTCGCAGCATAAGAGAATAAAAAATGAATTGCGAACAACAATTTTGCAAGAACGACTAAGTAATTTGTCAATTATGAGCATAGAAAGTGACATTCTTCAAAAAATTTACTTTTAGGATATAATAGAAGACTTTGCTAAACAGAAATCCCGAAAGAAACCACTATCGTATTCGTAACCAAACACCCAGTAGCATACTAATATCATTAATGACATAATTATTATATTATATATTTGATTACCCATAATATATAGAAGATCATAGTAGATTTTTTTTAGTATAATTCGCTTTCTTTACTTTCCAAAAGGGCCCAAATTCTTGTGTGCCCAAGGGCCCCAGCATAGTTAAAGACGGCCTTGGCTATGTGCCACAATGAGTAGAAATGAACGTTGTGACGTCACACGGGCTCGGGTTTGTTCGGAAAACTGTCGGGGTGTTTTCGGTACTGGATTAAAAAAAATATTTTCGATTGGATTTTACTTTGTAATTACAATGTAAAAAAAAAAACTGAAAGTAGTTTTGTATGAAAACTTATATATGATCTTTCCATTTCTTACAAAAAAAAATGGTTAAACAAACCAATTCAGGATCTACTGAATATCGAAGTCATCAGTACGTAAAGAATAATAGTAAAAACGTCAGTTCAAGCCTGAAGAAACTCAAAAGCAATAGTATTCTATATTTAGACTTTCATATATCTTGTAAAAATAAATGTACAAAGGCGAAACTTATACAAGTTAGTTACCGAAAAACGGCTGTCTTCTGCTAGATGTACAATGTTTATTATGCCAGAATATAGATAGCTACATAATACAAAGAAAAACAAAAATATCTGTCAATGCAGTCCGACATCTGAACCTAGATTGTTCCGTAGAGCAATGCTGAATGAGAGAAAGAGATGCATTATGTGAAAAGTCACAATGCTTGAATAAAATGGGAACCGGCATATAACAGTCTGTGGTTATCTTGACATAACTTCAATGAGGCCCATTTTCACGATTTCCCCCGCGTTCGCTTGAGGGTAAAATATTATTTTTTGCATTTTACAATGCGATCTTTATCTGCAGTAGGTAAGTATCTTTGGATACGCTGTTGTTACGGTTTCAGCTCGTCTCGCAATTGTTTTTTATCCAATAAAGTAAAGTCAAAAACAAGTAGAATTTAAAAATTTCCAAATCCCCCGGCAATTTATTTTTAATTCATTATTTTTAAACTACATAATATATCTAGTAGTAGACACGCTTCAATCAACAATCTATCGAACACGTAATTATGACACGATATCTTGCGAAAATACTCCGTTCCAAATAGAAAACAGTCCATAACTTTTGAACGGCTAAATCGATTTTCACCAAACATAGCTAAGAACACTCTCGACAAAGTCACCTTTCAAACAAAAAATCTAAATCAAAATCGGTTCATCCGTTTAGGCGCTATGATGCCATAGACAGACACACAGATACACATATTCACAGATACACAGCAACACACGTCAAACTTATAACACACCTCTTTTTCCGTCGGGGATTAATAATGATACAGAGGGAACCGATCACATTTTCGAATATTTTTTGGTCGAATTTCATTTTACCGAAAACTATTGACCGACGTCTCTTTTGCTGTATGCATTATTTGACATATTTTCAGATCATCGAAGTATCATGTGGCATATGTATTATTTCACCGAACTACTTTTGGCCGAAGTTGGCCTTTTGAACTTTTTTCATTTGCCATATTTTCACCAAACCGAAACAAAATTTTAGGGAATATTATTTAGTCACAAATTTATATCCGGTTATTTGGTGGCATTATCAATTTAAAATTGAAATAGTGTCATAAAAAGTCAATATGTTGTGCTACAAAATTAAGTGACAGAAACGAATCGAGTTCACGCAGTCTTGTCTGTGTTTACGTATTTATTTCGAATTTTCATGCAAATGATTTATTAATAGCTGTCATGTATTAGACATTTTTATTAATTAATTATTTCAAAGAATTTGTACATGAGCGAGCGAAGCGAGCTCGGGAATTTAGGGCACTCCGACACGGATAGGTTAGGTTCGAAGGGAATGACGGGAGCTGAAGTGAGCGAGCAAAGCGAGCGAACTCACGTATTTATTTCGAATTTTCATGCAAATGATTTATTAATAGCTGTCATGCATTAGACATTTTTATTCATTAATTATTTCAAAGAATTTGTCCAAGAGCGAGCGAAGCGAGCTCGGGAATTTAGGGCACCCCGACACGACGGTTACTTTAGACCCTGCAAACAGAAATAGGAGCCCCGCTGAGCGGGGCTCCGTCGACATTTTTTTTTCGAATCTCTGTTTTAAACATTTGTATTCGCCCACTGTTTCTGTCTCACTTATTATTTTGATATGCGTTTAAAAATAAATATTTAAAACAAATGTTATTTCGGCTAAGTGTCACTTCGGTAAAAAGTTTTTCGACCAAGTGAAACGTCGGAGTAACGAAAAAAATCGAATTGATAATAGGTCAACTGAGACAGTGGCAGACGTGACTTCGATGAATTAAAAAAAAACGAAACGATAATAGTTTAAAAGTTTTAGGTGAAATGAAATTCGGCTAAATGTTGTTCGAACTTATGATAGGTAACCGATACAGAACTATTGAGACGCCATTTACTGGAAACAAACACTAACAGTGGTACTATTCTGTAAACATCTTACCGTGAAAATTTAGATGGAGGTTATTTGAAGTCACCTGTTAATCTATAACTTGACATCACGTTGACTTCACCTTAGTTTTTACGGTGACATTTTAACAAAATTGACTGGCAGTACAGCTTTTTACCCGACTGCCGACGTAGGGTAATGTGTTTATCATTCTATGTTTGTATGTTTGTTCCTATGTGGCGTTCTAGAGATCAAACGCGTTCGCCGATTTTGATGATTCTTACGTCAATCGATTCGTCTTAACCTTGCGAGTGTCACTGGATACATTAAAATTGGAAAATTGAAAAATGGCGGATTTTGGGCGCCATATTATGGAGCCCAATCTTTTTTCTTCTTCCAAATCCTTCGTGTGGTAAGTATATCAAAATAAAGGATTTTAAGAGGTGATTTCAAAAATATATAACACTTATATGCTTAAATGTACCTAATTGGAAAAGTTAATTAAAAAGTTATATATAAAAAAGTTAAAAAAAAAACAAAAAACTCGACTGCTTATAAAGCGAACTAAAAACACGAAAACAAGAAAAAAATTATGCTGTGCAGTCGGAGGATACATCTGGTTTTGGTAAGCCAGCTCGCGAATGTGTATTTTTAGTTCGCTTACTAAGCAGTCGGGTTTTTTGATTTTTTGAATAAACTTTTTTTAATATATGTACCAACGGCATGAAAAGAAAAAGTGGCGTATCACCACGATTAGCACTCAAGGGCCAAAAAAATATCTTGTCAAGCTTTTAGCTGCATGCGGGTGCAAAATATCGATCCGTGAGTATGGTATCTAATTGAGATGCGATGAGAGCAACTCTACATTCATGCTCGTAAATACATTCATGCTGAAACAAGGGCATTTTTTACCAATTTCAGTGAACTTTTATAGGAAAAAGTAACGTTTTATGCCAAGCAGTTATAGGCTAGCTTGAGGCCTTCACGGAAGCAGTTTTTGCCGGTTATAACCTGTTTATAGCTTTAATATCACTTTAAGTTTATGACGCAAAGATTAAAGACATTACTTCAAATAGTTTGCTCAACCTTTTTACTAAATTGGTAAGAGCCACTTGCCGAGGAAGTGTGTTGTAAAAAACTAAACGTTTTCTGTTTAACAAGTTTGGGTATTGACTAGAACTTACTAAGTGGATGCCAGGAAACATGAAAAGAAACATTTATTCGGCTTTTATTAAGGCGTATATATTCTCCAATATTAAACGCGGTACTGATATTTCGCCCGCTCGGTGCCAGTGTATTAATATTGGATCTCCTTTTGGACAGTTTTGATAGCAATATATTTTTTCTCAAACATGCATGGAAATATTGTCATTATTTTAGAAAAAAGAACACGCGAAGTACCGAATTTACGGACAAAGAAAATCAAATCTATTGCTGGAGCGTTTTTTGAATTTGGAACATTACAACGCTCCAGCAATGTTGTATGAAATGGCGTGCTGGGGTTATTAAATACTCTTTTCTCAAACATGCTTGGAAATGTGATCATTATTTTGACAACCTTCTTCGAGATAAATCGAAATTGCTGTACTGTTCAAATACATGCGCGCAGCGGCCGGCAAAAGTTGTATGAAAATCCATATTATGTCGTGTCTAGCGGCCAAATAAATTCCATAGTAAACTCATATCTGTCGTGTAGTTTAAAAATGGAACGATGTTTTACTCCGAAACATGGCAACCAAGGAGGTAACTTATCAAAGGTTTTATTTAAATTTCGAACTGGCTTGCAAAAGAACGCTGTTTATTGAAAAAAAAAACAAAGGAACACTTTAAGGCGGGAACAATTATTGTTGTTCGTCATTGATTTTGACAAAATGATGTCTAGGTACTACTTAGTTTTAATTTCCGCGCATTATTTGAGAAAAGTACTATACAAGCCTTGGCCACAACTAGGCATTGATGGACTTACGTATGTGTGCCTCGGCTTCGCCTCGGCCCACATTTACACGTTCGTCCATCAATGCCTATTTTGCTGGCCGCTGCAGTAATGTACTATTGATTGGATATCGTTTATGATTCTTGGCATACCAAAGTAAGTCTCTTTGCTTAGTACAAATTGCGTTCACGTGGCTGTATAGCAATAAATAGCATAAATGCATTTGCCTTTGGCACAGATGATAAATAGAAAATTGGTGGCAAGACCGAAAATTCGTCTTGATTTGTTATTTAAATATTTAATAAATATAAATTTAATAATTAAAATGAGTTCCAACGGTTCAGAAAGTGAAATGGAGATTGATTGTACCCAAATCCAAATTGGCAATGGAAAACCTGCTTCCAGCGAAGTCAAAAGAAAAATACATGAAAGTATATGAAAGTTTTATGATTTGGAAAAACGATGAAAAAGTGAATATTTTCTTCGAAACAGTATTTTTGGTGTATTTTCATGAGATTGCTAAAACTAAAAAGCCATCTTCATTATGGGCAATTTATTCCATGCTGAAATGTTCATGTTAAAAACGGCATTAACTTGAAAAAGTATGGAAGTTATCTACTTTTTTTATTTCCCTGCATTCTTTTGAGAAATGCACTATATATGCCTCGGCGGAAATGGCATATTAGTGAAGTCCTCTCCTACTGCTCCGCCTTCAAACTCATACTCGACCTGCAATTGCCTATTTCCCGGCCTTTGCAATAATGTACTATTGTAGGTTAAGAAGAAATTCTAATCATCAATTTTTCTGTGTAAAAATGTTTTAAACATCCAAATCGTTTTGGAGGAGTGTACAAAAGAAGCGAAAAATATCATGTCTTTAATTATTTCTTAAAGCAAAAGTATAAGTCGTTGGAAAAACCATGTTTCACTAATATTGTAAAGGAAAAAAAATTTTTTTTTTTCTTTCTTTTTTACAGAACTGTTACTAAGGAGTATTTTTTAGAAAGTAACCGTTAAACAGCACTTAAGTGGAGTAACGGCCCTAAGTTAGGCGTGTGAATCCAAATATTGTCAGCAGGATGACGATATGCGGTGGGTTCCCGCATTGTTGAGGCGGGGGGCTCAGTAACCATGGCTTGGTCACCCACGGTGAAGCGAAGAGGAACCCGAGGAGGGACCGCTCGTCAGGGCTTTTGCCGATAAGCCGACGACGATGTAGCGGCCAACACGTAGGTTAAGTTAGCAACATGCGGCGGGAGGGGAGTGCCGGTGCGCCGCTCTCCCTACCTTCCGCGTCCTGGACGGAGTCGCCACCGTCTGCTGGCGGACGCGGTGGGGCCGCAGGGGAGGAGGAGTGTCGGTATAGCATTGGCCACTCTCCCTATCCCCTGCGGCCGAAAAATGGCAGGTGGCGATTGATCTTGAACCGTCACAAGGGGACCAAGGTTGCCATACACGGGGTTGTCTAGCGCCCATGTGCTGTTTTGGTCCCTTGGGTGGTTACGGCGCACAATGTGTTCTGGTGCGCCGGTGATGGGGGTAATCCCCAGGGGAGGGTTCGGTAACGGACAGCCGCGGCGGTTTCGCGGTGAGTGCTACCGCGTGCCCGTGTTCCCGCCATAAGCGGCACAGGAGGACACCGTTTTAGTGGGTTGGAGTCCCACATAAATGCGCTATCTCCCCGTGGTAGCGCAGTATGCAATGAGCTTTTCTCCAAGCTAAAAAAAAATGGATGACGATATTTGGATTAATACGCCTTACTGCCTTATTTCAATTTATTTGGGACGGCGCAGCCTGTCTTGTTCTTCCATACATATTTGTTTGCTGACGTCTCAGTAGTCACCTCCTTTTCAATCGACTTCAAAAAGGAGGAGATTCTTAATTCGACTGTGTATAATCAATGTAATTACTGCATAAACAGGGACGACGCACATTCAAATTTTGAAATAACTACAATGGATCGATTTGATTGGTTAATCGCAACCACCCGCCATCTTGTCCCTTCCACTTCCCTTTCCCTCTTTCCTTACAAAATTAAGACAATCAAATCAACGCGCGTTCCAAAAAAATCACCAAAAAACCTGATCAGAGTGGTTGTTGTGAATTGTTGTGATTCCCAGTTTCCAGATCCCGTTCCTCATCAAAATCGGTAAGTGGTTGTGTTTTTTCTAATCAAATTTGGTCCTTCGAGCCGGATAGTGTAAATCACGACACGCCGGCCGGCGGCCATTAACCTCTTGCAACTTCATTGGAATTTCTTTTTCATTTAATTTCTGTTTACATTTGGCTAAAATGGCTAAAAGTAATCAGATGCTGGTAATAAAATTTGAGTTTTATATTGAAAAGATTGTTAACATATACGATTCACTTTCAACAAGTAACTTAAACGATCCATTATTTGTTGAAAAGTTCAAGATTAAATGTGCCGATTTAAATGAAGTCAAACAATGTGTTGAGGACTGTTATCTAAGTTTGCTAAGTCAATTTGCTTCTAATACAGAACAATTAGAGTTATTTAAACAAAAGTATGTTAATTTCGAAGATCAATTTTTGGAAATAAAATGTAGGTATCTGAATTGTGTTCCGAATACGGGTAGCCTTACAACTGGTTTCCAATCAGATAACAATATTAAATTGCCGAGAATTAACTTACCACATTTCTCGGGTAATTATTGTGATTTTCCTAATTTTATAAACCTATTTGACAGTTTAGTACCTACATAATCAACAATCGCTGAGTCCAGTCCAGAAAAAACATTATTTACTTAGTTGTCTTTCGCACGCGCCGCTTAACTTAGTTAAACATTTGACTAATATTCCGCAGAATTATGAGGAGGCCCGTTCAATATTGATAAATAGGTATGATGACAAGAGAATGATAGCCGACTCACATCTGAGCGCAATGTTATCCTTACCTACTGTATCTGTCAGGAATGTTTCTCAGCTACGTAATTTTATTAGTAATATTCAGGAAAATACACGGGGCTTAACAAGTCTTGGCTTTCCTGTGAGCGAATGGTCTTTGCTTTTATTACACATTTTTGTACGAAAACTGGATAATGACTTACGATCGAAATTCGAACTTGCATACCAAAACGTGAAAATACCTACTTTCGATAATTTAAACACATACTTAGATAATATGTGTAAGACTTTGGAAACGTCAGGTCTTAATGTAGCTCAAAGCGGGAGCAAATCTACTCCCCACAACAAGGGTCCTAATAGCTTCCCTAAGGCCTCATTAACATCAGCCAATCACAATAATCATTCAGATCAATCAAACAAACCGAATCAAAATAATAGCAGCTGTCCATTATGCAATAGTTATCACTATTTATTTAAATGCACGAAGTTTATGAACATGGACACACAATCTCGGTTTAATTTTGTTACGTCAAAAAACTTATGTTTTAATTGTTTACGTCCTCATCGGGTATCTGATTGTTTTTCTAAGTCTCGGTGTCAAACTTGCAATAGAAAACATAACTCGTTGCTTCACCTTTCAAGTGAACAGACCCCCGTGAATAGTGCTCAGTTAAATAATAGTAATGATCCGAATGATAATACTCCATCTTCGGCATTAAGTGTCAATCAAGATTCTCAAGTCAAGTCTGAGGGAATCCAACGCGATGACAAAACACAGAATATTAATTCGTCTCTTTCACACTCATATGTTTCACACGGTGTCGGCGCGAACCCCGATAGCGGTCAGCGACACTCACTACTCGCAACAGCCATCATAGATGTCACTTCTATTAAGGACGGTTGCACTCAACGAGTCCGCGCGTTGCTCGATCCCGGTAGCATGACTAACTTTATTTCAATGAATTGTTTACAGAGATTGAACGCTAAGTATGATAAATCGAACATATCTATAACAGGGATAGGCGGTGCGATTAGTTTCAGCGTAAAGGGGCACTTAAAATTGTATTTAAAGGCGATAAATAAGAAAAATGAGTCATCATTGTGTATAGATACTTTTGTTTTACCGCGTATTACGTGCGACTTACCTACAACCACAATAGATGATAAGTTTTTAGACCGTTTTAAAATGTTGAACCTTGCTGATCCGTTATGTAATATTAAGAAACCTATTGATGTACTCCTGGGTGCAGGCGTGTGCGCTCGAATATTTCAGGGTAATAAATTAGTTCTGGGTGACAACTTACCTATAGCTTTTGAAACATTATTCGGGTGGGTTTTAATGGGCGATTTTAACTCTGACAATGTAAATAAGCCAACAAGTTTGCAAGCATTTTCATGCATTAGCAACATTGACGAGACATTAAAACGTTTTTGGGAGATTGAGGAAGTGTCTCAGAATAAAATACCACATCCCGACGACATCTATTGTGAGAACCATTTTAAGCAGACGTATTCACGTACTCAAGATGGTAGATTTATAGTGCGTTTACCTTTTAAACAGGGTGAACATACATTAGGGGAAACTAGGATTTCAGCATTGAATAGATTACATTCACTCGAAAAGAAACTTAGTCGCGATCCTGTTTTAGAGAAAAAATACAAAGATTTTATGCGAGAATATCACCTTCTAGTCCACATGCAGCCAGTTGAATCCTCAACTGCTCTACGTTCTCCAAAATACTACATTCCTCATCACGGAGTGTATAAAAAAAAGGTTCTGATAAGATTCGTTGTGTATTCGACGCGTCTTCGAAGAGTAGTTCGGGGAATTCTTTGAATGACATTTTATTAGCTGGACCCAAGCTTCAACAAGATATAGTAGATATTATTCTTCACTTTCGATTGCACGAAATAGTTTTTTCCGCAGACATCCGCCAAATGTATCGGCAAATATTAGTCCATCCTTACGATCGTAATTTTCAATTAATATTATGGCGGGATGAAATTGGTAATGTACAAGAATTCCAACTTAATACAGTGACATATGGGGTCACTTCGGCTCCATTTTTAGCAATGCGGTGTGTTCATGAGCTTGCTAGTTTAGGGCGAGAAACTCACCCTCGTGCTTCGAAGGTATTACAAAATGATATTTTTGTCGACGATATAGTCACCGGAGCAAGCAACATTTCTGAAGCACAAGGAATTAAAGCCGAGCTCATAGATTTATTAGCACTAGGAGGTTTAGAACTTCGGAAGTGGACAAGTAATCAACCGCAGTTGCTTGCGGATTTGCCATCAGAATTTTGTGAAATTCAGTTTGTAGAAGACAAAGATACGTCACTCAAAATATTAGGTTTCAAGTATAATCCAATTTCAGATCATTTTAGTTATCAAGTTTCGATTAATTCTACCAAATGCACAAAGCGAGAAATTTTATCAAAAATAAGCGGCATTTACGATGCAAACGGCTGGTTGGCCCCTGTCATAATTAAGGTAAAAATATTAATGCAACAATTGTGGAAATTGGGTGTACAGTGGGATGAGACACCACCCAGTTCCATTATTGCTGAATGGCAAGCCTTTTGTATCAATCTAGATTATCTTACCAATTTGTCCATTCCGCGAAAGGTTTTGTCTAACGACGTAGTACATTTTGATTTGCATGGTTTTAGCGATGCGTCGGACGCAGCATACGCGGCTTGCGTTTACATACGATGCATCCATACTGATGGTAGGGTGACCATATATCTTCTTATTTCTAAGACGCGTGTCGCACCCATCAAACAAAAACTGACGATTCCCAAGCTCGAGTTGTCTGGGGCTTTGTTGTTAGCTCGACTAATAAAACGCGTTATCGACAGTTTAAGATCAAATACCGATCTGTTGAGGCACACGTATGCGTGGAGTGACTCGTCAATCGTATTGTGCTGGTTGCGAACGGAACCACATCAGCTAAAGGTATTCGAGTCTCATCGGGTTAGTGAAATACAAAATACAGTGTCACCTGAGTTCTGGCGATATGTGCCATCAGAACTAAACCCAGCTGACTCAGCCTCGCGTGGCATTTCTCCTCAGGAGCTTGTTCACCACGATATGTGGTGGGGTCCAACTTGGTTATTAGGAGACAAGTCCACTTGGCCTGAGCCATGTGAACAACTAAATTATTGCACAGTACCCGGTTTAAGAAAACACAAGAAGATTACTGTTTCAGTAGTTGAAAATAAATCATTTAGTGAAGATTTGATTAATAGATTTAGTTCGTTTACTAAACTTACCCGTGTAGTGGCATGGTGCCTACCCTTTATAAGCAACTGTAGAAAATTATTAATATTTAATGGTCACTTATCACATATAGAATTAGATAGCAGTTTGTTAGTTTTAGTCAAAATGGTTCAGTATAATCATTTCAAAGATGACATTAAACTTATTAAGAGTAATAAGTTATGTAGCACTGGATTAAAACGGTTACATCCATTCATTGATGATAATGACTTGTTGCGGGTAGGGGGTAGACTGATACATTCGTCGCTTACTTATACTGCTAAATATCCATTGGTGTTGCCTCATGATTGCCATTTTACTACTCTTTTGGTGGATTATTATCATTTAAAACACTTACATGCCGGACCTAGTCTTTTGATGTCACTTCTGAGAGAAAAATTTTGGATTTTGTCCGCTAGACGTGTGATACGTAAAAGAGTATTTAAATGTTTGCAATGCTTTCGTCAAAAATGTCAGCCTCCTGAAACGCTTATGGGTAACTTACCTTCTAGTCGCGTTACTAAATCTTATATACCGTTTTTATCTATTGCAATAGATTTTACGGGACATTTTAATTTGAAGAGTAGTTCGATTAGGAACGCCAAGATTATTAAAGCTTATGTGTGTGTATTTGTATGCTTTACAACCAAATCAGTTCATATTGAGCTTGTCAGTAACTTATCAGCGGAAGCATTTCTAGCGGCATTCAAGCGATTTGTAAGTAGACGTGGTTTACCTAAAGAAATTCGAACAGATTCAGGAACAAATTTCAAAGGCGCTAGTAATATTTTAAATCACTTTGCAAAAGAAATTAAAGAGAACCCTAATTTGAACCAATATTTATCTGAACACTTTATTGAGTGGAGCTTTTCGCCTCCTCTTAGTCCTCATTTCAATGGACTAGTTGAAGCCGCTGTAAAATCATGCAAAATGCACCTGAAACGAGTTATAGGCGATCGTAACCTAACCTTTGAAGAGCTAACGACTATATTGGTTCAAGTTGAATCCATCCTTAACTCAAGGCCACTGTGCCCTATGTCCAACGATCCTAGTGATTTATCAGTATTGACTCCGGGTCACTTCATAATAGGAACTCCACTGGTAGCTGTGCCCGAGTTGCCCATTAACGAACGTTTAAGTTTACTTTCACGTTGGCACTTATTACAGTCAATCGTTACGGACGTGTGGAAGAGATGGAGTCATGAATATCTCCATACACTACAGCAGAGGAATAAATGGAACTCTATTAAATATGACATAAAGGTCAATGATCTTGTACTTCTTAAGGAGGATAATTTACCGCCCTTGCAGTGGTGTATGGGTCGAATTGTAAGGGTTATGCCTGGACAGGATTCAGTTGTTAGAGTGGTGGAAGTTAAAACGGCTAAGGGCTTATTTATAAGATCATTATCTAAGATCTGCCCATTACCAGTTAACGATAATATAGATTAGTTTAAGCACATTCTAACAATAATAGTTTTAGTTATATTTTAGTCGTTAATTAAATAGATTTCGTATAGGTATTTACTTTAGCTTCATTAGTTAATGTCTATTGAGCTAATCTCTTTTGTTTATTATACAGTCCACTAAACTATCTTATATTGTAAATTACCAGCATCTGACTATTGTGTATAAAAAAGGGATATCCCCTTTTTGGCCGGGGGTATGTATAATCAATGTAATTACTGCATAAACAGGGACGACGCACATTCAAATTTTGAAATAACTACAATGGATCGATTTGATTGGTTAATCGCAACCACCCGCCATCTTGTCCCTTCCACTTCCCTTTCCCTCTTTCCTTACAAAATTAAGACAATCAAATCAACGCGCGTTCCAAAAAAATCACCAAAAAACCTGATCAGAGTGGTTGTTGTGAATTGTTGTGATTCCCAGTTTCCAGATCCCGTTCCTCATCAAAATCGGTAAGTGGTTGTGTTTTTTCTAATCAGACTGTATGTTTTTGTATGTTTGCGAAGCGATTACTTCGCTAATTATGATACGATTCTGAACTTTCTTTTTTTTATTTGAAAGCTGGTGCTTCTTATGAGGTCCAATAAAAAAAATTGTGATCATTTGATCAAGATCTGTTGAGTACCTTTTAAGTTATCCTTATTAAATCGTATTTTCATGTAATACCAAAACCAAAAAGAAAAAATAATAACTAAAAAATTAGACCTTCTTCCGATTGGTCAAAACGAAAAAAAAAGGTACGGAAGACACCGATTTCCAAAAAGAAAGTTGTTTTTCGTTTTGTAGTGTATTGTTTTTTGGAAGTCGGTTTAGCTTTTTTGTCTTTTTAGTTATGGTAGGTACGTTAATAATAATATTGGACATATTACATGAAAATACGCATTATTAAGGATAACTTAAAAAGTACTCGTTAGTACTGTTTTGGAAGTCAGTTTAATTTTGTTTATAATCCTATCCGCCTGCATAACCATCCACATTCGTACTCAAAACTTTCCTCACGACGCGACGTGTTCCTCATTCCTCCGCACGATATGCGCATACCTTGAATTTAGACATCAAAACTTTCTATTAATTAAATTTTATTAAGTACAAACTTTTCCCGCGGTTTCACTCTTGTTAAATTGTGTTTATTATAGTTCTCTACAAAAAAGAAAAGTAAAAAAGTATTCTACGTCCTAATTTAGAACTTTGACGAGTTGCATGAAAATTGATTCAGTGGTTTAGACTTGAAACGCAACAATCAAACAAACAGACAGAGTATCTGTCGCAATTATAATAGTAAGGACATTAATTTTTAAACTGTCATGGTCACTAACACTAACATTAACATTAGAAATGGGATATTTACCATGTTTACTGTTTGTATTTTCTGTTTCGTATTTTCGTTACACCCCAGGTGGGTGTAACGAAAATGACAATGACTTTTCAGTTTATCCGTGATCATGGTGCTTGCAACAGCACCGAAATATCGGAAACTCGCAACAAACAGTAAACATGGTGAATATCCCGTTTCTAATGATAATGTTAGTAAGGACATTATTAGTAGGGCAGTTTGGATGACTAGGTGTACCGTAGCGGGTTTTCCAAGCTCACTGGGGGTAATGCCCTCTGTTTCATCTTTCAGCACGTCGTTATACAAAAGTACATTAGGTAAATTCGCTAACAACTCCATAATATTATTGTTGTGGTTTTCCTATAGCTTCCCTGTTACGTACCAACCGCAATTAATGAATTAAGTTCGGAACAGGGAAAATTACGTGCCTGTGCATATTAAATTGTATTTAAATGAGATATACCTGCGTTGTAATAACATAAGCGGAACCCACACGGCGGCGGTTGTCAAAATATTATGAAAAAGTTACAGTAATGTTTTGCTTCCCAGTTAGCTGTATTACTAAACAAGTAAAATTAAAAAATTAGAATACTCCGACCTTTTTTATTTCATGCTGTTTAGGGTTCCGTACCCGAAGGGTCCAAACGGACCCCTATTGCTGTCACTCACGTGTCCGTCTGTCTGTCCCTCTGTCCGTCTGTCCGTCGTCTGTCACAAGGGTTTTACGGCCAAACGGTAAGAACTACATTCTTCATTTTTTTTTCAGTATTAGCATCTTGTTGACCCAAAGCCATGAAAATTGACAACAATATTTCTTTTAGTTTTTTACAGGGGGCTCCCATACAGCGGAAGGGGTCATGAAAATATTTTTTGTCCTACCCCATCGAGTGGGCTATCGTTTGGAGCTCGTTGAGTAGATAAAATACTGTTTTTTTTTTTTTTAATATTCTAAATCAAAGGAATTAAATAGCCACCAATTCTTTTTTACAAAATTTTGTTCCGATGATTTTTTTTAATTTCCGTTGAACTATGAACTTAAAATTTGGTGATAATGTTTATTATTAGATACGTATATTTTACAAAAATTCCAATATATTGATAAATCAGATTTTGTCTTTGAATTCTCTCATTTTTCTTATTACAACCAAATTAATTTTGCGGTTTGGTACGGAATCCTAAATGTGCTAAGTCCGACACGCACTTGGCCGGTTTTAAACTACATAATTTATCTAGGTGTAGACGCTTCGATCGACAGTCTATCGAACACGTAATTATGACACAACCACTAGGGCGCAAAACAAGTGATATGCAGAACATTATTGTTTTGAAGCATTGCTGGACCTGCTGAAGACTGTATGAATATATTTGTATTGTATAAACTCAATTTCCTTAGTATTATATAACTGCACAGCACGTGTGTGAGTACTATGTACCCAACTGTAAATCTACCATTTACTGTACCTGTGTGTCGTTCGTTGACTTGTGTGTGCCCTGGCAGTTGAGTGTGTCATGCTCTCTCAAATGTTTCTCTGATGGTGGCGCGTGTCTTGGATCATCCGGTTCCCTTCATGATGGTTGAGCTGGGTGGTGCCAATTCTTGCGTCATGTTCGTGAACGGATGCCGTCAGTTGGGTTTGGTCATAACTTAGCTGTTTCGGATGTTAATGTTTTTCTAGTATCTATTATATAACTGCACAGTACATGTGTGAGTACTTTTAATACTTTATGCCTGTACGTAGTATAGTGTGTAGTGCCATTTTGAGAACATAGTCCTCAAATACACGAATTTATTAATGTATGTACTTATGTACCTAAATAGAACAAATCAGTAGGTGTATTATATTTTAAAGATTAGTTTAGCCACTTTTGTACCCAGCAATCTACTTTGGAGCTCTTCATAAATTACACTAGTATCACGCTAGTCTTTGCACCCGCTCGACACCTCGTCATAATATTCCGTTTAAATTTCCGTTTTAAAAGTTACGGAAACAGAAGCAGAAATGGTTGTAAGAAAGCGTGCAGAACTTCAGCAGTTACGGAAAAAGAAGCAGAAGTCTGTTGCATCACTATTAGGGAGGAATGATCTTTTCCCCTCTTAGGTTAAGCTCTAGGAACCCATCATCGAGGTCAGTCATCACTCCCGAAGTTCCAAGTAAGACAGAGTAGGCACTAGGTACTGTATTTTAGTCGGACCCATGTGTTTTTGTGTATCTAAATAAAATTAGGTCCTTCTGTAACTTCTGTTTTGTTTTTCGGAGCCTTGAAGAAGTTGTAACTTAATTTACAAGGTGTCAGTTCGGCATTGCCATTGGCGTAGTGATGTACCGAGAAGGTGGTCACAACACTCTGTAGTTCATTTTATTATTTGTACGTTCTTTTATAAAATTGTGCTTGATATTTTTATTTTACACTCGTAAAAATGTAGAAATCCTTATAAACTTTATCTTCATCTCAAAGCATTCCACTTAATCAAAATTTTTTTGCAATTCCGATTGTAGGTTGTCTGCTTTTTTGTGTTTTTTAAATGTTCTTAGTTTAAAGATAAGATAAAGATATATTTATTGCATAACTGTGTACATTAAGTTCTTATTAATAAACATTACATTTTTAGATTCAACAGTCTATCCAAGTCGCATAGGCAATAGTATTTAGAAATTAAGTACTTACAAATATTATTTTTTATCAAAAAACTCATGCAGATTATAAAATACATTATCAATTATTTTTTTTTTCAATTTAGTTTTAAACATATTTCCATTTAATTGCTTGATTGCTGGCGATAACTTATTGTACACACGAATAGCAGTAACATAGGTACTATTATAGTACATCATATTGTTAATTGACGGTAAATTAATGTCGTATGTATTTATTGTAGGATGTCTGCTTTTTAGTAAAACTTCGCTTTGTTTGTTACATTTAATTTGTTCAAAAGGTCTTTGACTGACCTACTGTGACTGAGCTAGCAATTTAAATTCCGTGAGGATTTTGGTTATTTTAAATTTCTGCCGGGAGCCGGGCTTTTTTTCAGATTAATTTCTGGGAGACGCCCGGAATGCTGGGTGAGTTGGGAGTCCAAATCACAGCACACGTGTATTCCTACGAACATCGTCATTTCGCCAAGTCTTCAACCGGGCACAAAGCCAGACTCCGGTCTGCTACTGAAAAATTCCAAATGCAAAATCTAGAAAACAAATCCCTAATCTTTGTTGCATCCATAATGTACATACAGTGGTAAATATAATGAAAAGAAACAATTATGGACCCTGTTGCGCACAGCAAAATGTTAAATGAGTAGTACCCAAACCAGGAATCGAACCAGAAATGTCATGCTGCAGTACCGCTTGCGACCACAAGGCCAACAGCCTAATTGCGTAAGTGAGTTCTGCAGAGCAAAGGGTATGGCTCCATTAACGAGTTGCCCCACAACTTTTTGTGTTTTTAGGGTTCCGTACCCAAAGAGTAAAAACGGGACCCTATTACTAAGACTCCGCGGTCCGTCTGTCTGTATATATGCCTGTCACCAGGCTGTATCTCATGAACCGTGATAGCAAGACAGTTGAAATTTTCACAGATGATGTATTTCTGTTGCCGCTATAACAACAATAACTAAAAACAGAATAAAATAAATATTTAAGTGGGGCTCCCATACAACAAACGTGATTTTTTTTACAGTTTTTTGCGATAATGGTACGGTACCCTTCGTGCGCGAGTCTGACTCGCACTTGGCCGGTTTTTTCGGTATTACCAAAACAAATTGGATACTCTTTTTGAAAGAGTTCAGACTCTTTACGAAGTCATACCCTTTGCCCTGCCGAAATCACTTACGCGATTAGGCTGCAGATGGTTCTTTATTAAAATTATCAAAATCCTTTTAAAAAGTAAAATGTTTCAGTTTTACAGATAGTTAAGCAAAATAGTAGTAAAATACAGACCGTTCTATTTATTTCGCAGTTCATTGGCGAGTTTTAAATTGAGCAAACTGTATTTTTTTTGGCGTCTTGTTGTATTTTTCGCAACTGATTCAATTTTATGAATTATGTTTGTCTATAATTACTACAGCTTGCTTAATATAATTTACTCTAAAGTTTGAGTTTAGGATTAAATAAGATTGTTATACTGTCAGTCTCAAGTTTAACGACAGCAAACTTTGTTTATTTAATTTTAATTTCTTTTAAAATGAAAAAAAAAAAGTTGTTGCTAATTCTATGCAGTGAGCTGACGCTTTAGTGAACCTATGTTAACATTAGTGATGTACTCACTCGCGAACGGAAAAATGGATAAAACGTAGATCTGTACTACTTTTTTTTGTTAAAAATGGTATAAGCGGATATCATTCTGAATATAATACCGAAGTGGAGCAACAAATTGGTAAGCGTTCAAAATCTTCACTTGGATATTTGGCGCCGGGTCTGCATGCGTAGTGCATAGGTTTTCAAACGAAACTGCGGGTGGATCTGTAAATATTCTAGCCTCTTTTGTCTAGCAAATGTAGATTGTAGGTATGTAAATTAATAAGTTTGTGTTTTACAGAATTGCTTCTCCAGCAGCGCTACTGACCTCTCTAAATTAATCTATACTAATATTATAAAGAGGAAAGATTTGTTTGTTTGTACCGAATAGGCTCCAAAACTACTGAAATGATTTAAAAAAATCTTTCACCAATAGAAAGCTACATTATTCCTGAGTAACATAGGCTATTTTTTATACCTAAAACGGGTATTATATAGAGGTAATTATATGGAACAGCTAGTATTATATAGAGGTAAAATTATTTGTATAAATGTTTGTAAAGGGTAATCTCTCTCGAAATTCTGATCCGATTTCAACATCATCATCCACAGCCTGACCTCGCCCACTGCTGAGCATAGGCCTCTCTCTTCTTGTACCAATCACCACGTTCCCGTGCCAACCTCATCCAGGTTCTACCCGCAATGGCAACAATGTCATCAGCCCATCTCGCCGCTGGACGACCAATACTAGATTAACCACGATCCGATTTAATAGTATGAAAATTATTTCATTTAATAGGTGATATCATTTTACCATAGAATTCTTTTTATGCCGGAAAAAGCACGGTTTCTGTGGGATAGGCCCTATATATGAAGCCGAGGGCAAAAGTTAGTATTCATATCCATATTTTTTTTGTCTATCCAACTGCTGGGCAAAGGCCTCCCCCTACATTCTTCCAGCCAACTTTGTCCCTTACCTTCTCTGGCCAAACCGGCACGATCGAGTCCAGATCGTCTCGCCGCCGCGCCGTCGTTTTTTAGGCCTGCCTCGGCAGCGACGTCCCTCATCAGGTACCCACAGCGAGGCGATTCTGGCCCATCAGTCCCCATGCATCCTGCAAATGTGACCCGCCCAACCCCAGTTTACTCGCACGTATTTTATAATCGCCTGCTCATCATTGATGTTTTCGTAGAGAACCGTACCTTTTGACTCCCTACCCAGAGTAAGAATACATTGACTTTATTTTAATACGCATACAATGTGTAAACGACTATTTAAACCTATTAAACAAAAATAAATAAATTAATTGACATCCGAAAAGCTATGTATTTTTGCTATGTAAATTTTATTACAGTATTCAGGATTACTTAAAACAGGATGTAAGGACATATTGTGTATGTGACTAGAGCACTAATTTAATTATTAATATTATTACTTTGACATTTATTTACAAATATATCTTGATATTCTCATTTGATACATGACATTTAATTTTAATTAATCTAGTGACTTTATTATTTGCTTTATGTTTGTTGTATTTAATTATAATTTTCAGTGGTGAAATTACCAAATAATTCACGAATTTAATGATTATTACATTATCATTTCTCATAAATGTATCTTAACATTCTCATGTAATATATGACATTTTTAATTTAATTCTTCTTGTGGCATTATTGATAATTTTATTTATTATGTTGCATCGTTATTTTCCACGCGGTGAAATAAAAAAATAGTTATTTGTGTTACAAGGGGACAAAGTAATATTTTGTTCTTCCAGGGCGTTATTTTGAATTCAGAGCTAAGCGAAGGATTCTAACGTAGAATCCTGAGCTTAGCGAGGAATTCAATATACGCCGCCCGAGAACAAACTATTTTGTCCCCGAGTGATACACACTATTTTTCATCACTACCTAAGAGAAAAATAAAAAGCTACGAGTACCAACCTACTCGAAACTAGTATTTCCTCTATGGCGAAGCCTAGTGTGAAAAATTTCCGAGAAAAAATAAATTTAAAGAAAGAACTACAGTTTTTTTAAAGAACATTGCCGCCATAACTTAGAACCAGCCAGTAACTTATTCAAACATATGCGTTTGACCTATTTGGTTAACTTCACATACTTATCAACAAAGAGTAAGTATAATACTAACTCCTTACTAACCAATCACAAAAATGAGTTTATCACCATAGAGAATTGAATGTTAGTTAGTGATATTTTTTTTTACATTAGACCTTCTCGCGAGCGCCTCCAACCTAACTACGCAAATCTATCAGAAGCACGAAGCGGACCAATCAGAAAAGAGAAAGCTCAAACTCCTACGGGCGCAACATTGGATTTGGCGCCCGCTATCCTCTATAGACAATTGTCGTTTTTCGAATAGGGGTGATGAAAACAAAATAGATTGTGATGTTAATTATAATTTTTTTTTTGCAAGTAAATGTGTGTGTGTGTGTAAGCTTGTGATTTGCATGCCTCAAGGTGTAATATGGTTGGACTGTGCTATATTTTAACAACTTTATGTAATTACCAATATTAGCAAATAAATGATTATAAATTATGAAAAAGAAAGTAATTTTATGCTTTGTAGTGTTTTGTTTTCGAAGTCTGTTTAATTTTTCTGTTAAAAAGTTTTTTGGTTTTCTCTTTATGGGCAAGTTCTATAGTAACTCAATAAACAGACATGCGATCGCAACAAACCCGAGAAATTTGTAGTCATTTATTATTGAAGAGTTCTGTTGTATATATCCGAAGTTCTTCATAAGATCTGCCCCAAATTTAAATGGGACCAATTCGGGAACCTTTCAAACAAAAAAAAAATGAAAATAGCTATATGTATACCTTTAAAATTTGAGGAGTTCCCATCATCAGAATCTGATCTCATGACCATGGGACCATCTGGGAAGTATATATACCCTTTTAAACAAAAGAACTTTCCAAATTGGTCCTAGTCTTTGAGTAATCAGGGAACATATATAAAAAAAGGTTCCGACGAATTGAGAACCTCGTTCTTGTACTATGGTCGGTTAAAAATAACTTATATTACTTAACTAAAGTCTTAGTTGATGAGCCGTGGCTGTCGATTCTATCTTGACGACACCCTACTCAAACGCCCCAACTGAAAGTTAGAATTAACTTGCGGACAATTAATTTTATAACTTTTGTAGATTTTCTTTATTGGGTCTGTACTTTAAATGACAGTATTTCAAAGTCAGTCTTTTCGTAAAAAAATATTAACTTTATCTAAGTTATTTTAGGGATATTTGATTCTTAAGGTTGTTTTTGTGATGATATCATAGAAATATAGGATATTTTTGCATTTGAGATGGTTTGATGCCCAGTTCAGGTAAATGATTTTTCGAAGTGTAGTTTTATTTAATTTAAAGAGTTTTTCCTTTGAGCATGACGTTCCTTCTAAATTTAAACCTAGTGGTGTCGAACTCTATGTAAAAAATGAAAGAAAAAAATTGTTTTTGTATGTACTTAAAAATATCTCTCTATTTATAGCCTATAGCAGTGATGGGCAAAGTAAGGCCCGCGGGCCAGCTCCGGCCCGCGAAAGCATTTAATCCGGCCCGCCGACGGTCCTTCGACATGAATAGTATATGACTCGAACCTGCTTTCGAAAATATTATGGCAAGTAAAAAGCAATTTCATATGTCTCACACGCCTACCATGGCAGGGCCTTCGAATAAAAGTTGTAATTTTTAACATTTGTGTTGTAATGTTTTTATATGATTAAAAGTTGCAACACAAAATGCATTTTTTCTATAATTCTGGCCCTCCTCTGAAATTTCTTAAATATTCTGGCCCCCCATTACGAAAGTTTGCCCACCACTGGCCTATAGTTATGTAATCTGTGCAAATAAGTGCCAGGTATGATGTTTATTATGAAGGCAGATTTAATACGACAGCCCGTCAAAATCAGAAGCACGAGTTATCGAGCACGAGGTGAACGCTTGTCTGGAAATTATTGACTATAAATTGTATTATCTGGCAGAAATGAAGTAACCGACGCAAGTATAAGTTCGCCTAAGATCTTGAATTCTTCACTAAGAAAAAATCATTTGAAGTGTGCTTAAATTTCGAAGAATTTAAGCAAACTTCAGTTATAATAGCAAAATAAACTTTAATAAAATAATACACAAGTAAAATTTCAAAATTTAAGCAACCCCCGACAATATTTTATTTCATGCTACATAATTTATCTAGTACATAGTAGATACGCTTCGATCGGCAATCTATTGAACACGTAATTATGACACGATATCTTGCGAAAACACCCCGATTCAAACAGCAAAACGCCCATAACTTTTGAACGGTTGAACCGATTTTATTCAAACATAGCTAAGAACACGTTAGACAAAATCACCTTTCAAACGAAATAAACTAAATCAAAATCGGTTCACGCGTTTGGACGCTATGATGCCACGGACAGAAACACAGATACACAAAGACACACAGATACACATATACACAAATACACAGATACACAGCAACACACGTCAAACTTATAACACCCCTCTTTTTCCGTCGGGGGTTAAAACTAGTTTTGTTTCTAGTATGAAATAAGTTCGTTAGGCCAACTTATTTTTTTAGTGTTCTGTCATAGATCAAATTGAAAGTTTTCAAACTGGTCTTAGGGCAAACCCACAATTTATTCGTCAGATTTGCCTATTTGTGTCATTTTGCGTCAAGCCGCACCCGATTTAATGAAAATATAAGGCCTTTCACGTTAAGTGCCCTTCTAAGAAATCTGAAAGTGGATCTCTGACCAAAGCACTCCTATCTCAAACTTTTCAGATATAGTCTAACTTCTTCTAACTTCGGCTTCTCATCTATCAACTCCTGAATATGCTTGATCAAAAAATCTGAAATCGCGACTTACTGCATTGAACCATTTTGTTATTCGAGATACGCAGTACTTTTACGTTCCTATGGTGTTTATTTACCTAGAACATTTCTTAAATATTTTGTATGATATCCTATGTGAATAGTACCTACTCGTATATTGTCCTACATCGAGAGTTTCGTTACAATAATTGTCTGTAAGAAAAATTGCACCTCATTGATTGGTTTATTTTTTATCGCCTACGCGTAAGTGTACGCGCAGATTGCTCTGAAAATATCGAGGCGAAGAGCGATTGATTCTTCTGTTCTGCATTACTAGACCAAAGGAAATAAAATTCAGTTTGAAAATAAAAATAATTCAACAATTAGCTGGCACGAAAGACGGCGAGACTAAACAGGAAGATGCTAGCGCGGGAATTTACATGTAAGTAAATAAAAGTGAGTATTGATACATTCAGTTTAAACGACAGTGCAATGACGTGTATGGTGGTCATTGCCGAGGTGACTGTGCTCGTGTAATCAGCATTGTGTCCTATGCCGTACGGCGCGGCCCTTTACCGTCACCGCTCTCTGTGAGATTTCAGTTCTGTTCGTATACGCGGCCGAGCGAGTCGCCCTTGTCCCGACCGTGTACTGATACATCGATATATATTAACGCTTTCACATCACTAAAACTTTACGTTTTATTTGTTCGATTATATTTATTGTATAAATTATTTATTTATTATATAAAGAACTTGGTGGTAAAAGTGGTTTGTGAACAATTTGTTGGATAAGTTGTGCGAGTTTCTTCTGAACTTTTCTGGCGGTTTTTCACGTGATTATTTTGCTGTCTTGGTAAGTGTTTAATGTTTTGTTATCTTATTTTTCCTTTTTGATGTTGTTTTTAGTAGGTATATGTAGTTTATTAACCAGCTTTAATAGTTGTCGTGACTTTTGCTTAAAAAGAAAAATACTTTTATAGTTGTAGATTTATTATTTTTGATAAATAAATTAGATAATTGTTGCAAAAAAAATTTGAAAATTCCTACGGATTTTTTTAATAGGTATTTAGCGTTGTATTTTTGTAAAGAATAAATACTTTCGGAATACTTACCTAGCGGATCTTCAAATTCTAATAAATTGTTAAACATCAAGGACAAACAAACTCTATTTCATATAAATGTTTGTCTCAATTTAAATATATTAGAAACGATTAACATAAATATTTCCCGAAGAAATCTCAATAGAAAAATTTCTTAGAAGAAAGAAGTAAAAAAAAAAGCTATGATCACGCAAAACTTTTTCACATTACTGATCTTTGAGAAAAAAATAGCATAAATTAGGGTGTTGCGTCAGATTTAATGTTCCTTGGAAATACTAGATCACATTTATTTGCTATGAAATCTAATTGATGGTCTATGAAGGTAAAAATAAATTTGTATAGTCCCCAATCCGCAATTGCGGTTTGCCAAATGATGTCGTAAAGTTTATAATCTATTTGATTACAACATTTTATTATGTAGAAAAGATTTTAGTGCCTTTGAATTCATTTACTCCTGTATATTTGTCAGTTTCGTATGGTAGTAGGTACCTGTTGTGTGTTGTGTGTGATGTTTTAGCCTTGCTGTTATTATATCACAATTCACATACGGTGTCTTCGTTTCTTTATCAAGATATCCTGTCGCAGGTCTGTTCAATTTGTTAAGAAGTACCTAAAAAGTACGTTTGTACGTGTCCTTATTCTTTAAGTAATATTTTTTTTTATCTTTTGTGTGTACACTGTGTACATAGTGTACTTATTTATAAAAATCTCATTAAAATTCTTGAATTAAAAATCTGCTAATTAGCCCAGTAGAAATCAACTAAGGTTTGTAGAGCTGCGGTTGATCTTAAATTGTTGCAAATTTAATTAACTTTAATAAAGTATGGAACTTTGTTTGTCGAAAAACGCATAATTTATGACTTTTAGAGTAAAAAGTGAAAAATGTCACAAACAATAACGTGGTGCGCACCGTGCGCAGCGAGCACACGTTTTTACCCGACTGCCGAAGGAGGGTAATGTGTTTATCAGTCTATGTATGTATGTATGTATGTTTGTTCCTATGTGGCGTTCTAGAGACCAAACGCGTGGGCCGATTTTGATGGTTCTTACATTAATCGATTCGTCTTAACCCCGCGAGTGTCACTGGCTACATGAAAATTGGAAAATAGGAAAATGGCGGTTTTTGGGCGCCATATTGTGGGGGCCCAAATTTTTTTTTTCTTCCTAACCTATCGTGTGGGGTATCAAAATAAAGGATTTTAAGAGGTGATTTCAAAAATATATAACACTTATATGTTTAAATCTAACAAAAAATTATAAATAAAAAAAAGTTAATAAAAAAATCAAAAACCCGACTGCATGAAAAGCGAACTAAAAAGACGTAAACAAGGAGAAAATCATGCTGTGCAGTCGAAGGATACGTCTGGTTTTGGTCAGCCAGCTCGCGAAGATGTATCCTCCGACAGCACAGCTTGATTTTCTCCTTGTTTACGTCTTTTTAGTTCGCTTTTCATGCAGTCGGGTTTTTTGACTTTTTAATTAACTTTTTTTTTTTAAAGTTGCAAATTTGGATTAACGCTACCCTAACTGGCTCATACAACATAATAAACATCCAGAACGACATCAAGCTTTGCGGTTTTAATGACTATTACTACTGGGCTAATAAGTTGCTAAATAGCGTTGGGATTTTAGTAAATTATGGTATAATAGTTAACAGAGTTTATATATAAATAATTAACACAATAAATTCCAGAAAATTTACCTCATAAACAGGAACTTTCTGGAATTTAATTAACTACTTTTCCGCCAGCCTGAGATGAGGAAGATATTCAAATCCCTTTTTTTCATTTAACAACACATTTCTGACACCGTTTTGTCGGAAGGTAAGAAGGTGTTTGTTATTTGAAAACTTTGAACGATTTATTAAAGACTAAGAAGTGCCTTCCTTTTGTCCAAGGGTTTATAGAAAAGGGACGATGCTCTGATACTTTAATTTGGAAAAGAAAAAAAAATATTAAACTGGCTTCCAAAACAAAACACTGCAAAGCGAAAAATAATTTTCTTTTCGGCAGTCGGCGTCTTTGGTGCCTATTTTTTTTCGTTTTTGACACCGACTTCCGAAAAGAAAGTTGGTGTTTTGTTTTGAGAGTCGGTTTAATTTTTTTGCATGAAAATACGCTTTATTAAGGATAACTTAAAAACCACTCGTCAGATCTTGATCAAATGGAACCACATGAGAAGCACCAGCTTTCAAATAAAAAACAATCATAAACATCGGTTCACAATTGGCGGAGTAATCGCGTAACAAATATACAAAAAGATAAGTCTAATTGAGAACCTCCTCCTTTTTGAAGTCGGTTGAAAAGGCGATATTCTTAAAATAGATCACATTTTACGATCTTATTCAAGCTTATGTATCTATTGTTAGCCAATCAATCTGCCAGACCTTTTCCCAACAATTATGTTGGTATCGCACGATCTCCTACGAGGCGGCTAGCGTACTGGCTGGATCCCCGCCCTGGGACTTGAAGGCGAAGGTACTCGCGTCACTGTATCGGTGGCGCGAGGAAGCGCGGGCGCGGGTTGACATAATTATGGATTTGCGTCGGTCTCAGCTCCGCGAGGTTAGGACCTCTGTGGAAATAGTGGGTTTTTCGGAATGGTGGGACAGGCTTTTACTGCCGGTCTCGTCACCATCGAGGCGGTCCGGCTAGTGCTCGAGCGCTGGCTTGGGAGGAGGCCCGGCTTCTTGTTGTTTCGGGTGACGCAGGTGCTTTCGGGGCATGGTTGCTTCGGGAAGTACCTGTGTCGCATAAACGGTGAGCCGGACGCCCGGTGTCACCACTGCGTCGTCTGCCGAGAGGACACGGTGCAGCATACGCTGGCAGAGTGTGCCGCTTGGGAAAAGCCGCGTCGTGCCCTTATGTCTGAAGTAGGCAGCGACCTGTCGCTGCCGGCCGTAGTCGAGTCTATGGTCGGCAGCGAGGAGTCTGTGAGGCTGTGGCAAGGGAGAAGGTGATTTTATCCACTCACCCGGCCCGCAGCAGACGCGCCGGGTGTCGCCGGAGGGCGGACAACGCCCTCTTCCAGCTCCCCTAAATGGGTCCAGGGGCGACGGACTCGGGGAGGTCCGTCACTCCCCACACATCAGGACCTGAGGTGGCCCCTTTTAGACGACCAGGGCGTCGCTGGGGGGAAAATACCTACGTGGAGAAGAACGGACAAGACCACAAAACATTAGACGACAGCGCTTTATATAGCTTCTCGTGACGGGGGCTCTACACAATCATGATAGTCGGATTCCAGTCCAACCGGATGTAACAAAGTATCAGTATTTTACATGGACCAATTGTCTATCAGACCTCCACAACCCAGTAACTGGGTAACTGGACAAGTACCTAAACAAAGCTTCTCAAAAAAACCCGACGCAACGACCTTTTTAAAAAGGACATACAATTCGAAGCATAAAGAAAGTATAAATTTCCGCTTGGCAACACAAACTGAAGATAAAATAAATATAAATAATCCAAAAGGTATATTGTGTCAGGCTTTATTGTTCCCAGAACAGACAGGATTATATTGAAACCAGTAAACAAAGAAGAGGCTACCCTCTTCAAGATTATCTTGAAAGCATTTTAAACCAACGAAAAATGGGAGGAAGTTCTCATGTCGATGTGATGACGCCTAACTTTTTAAGCCCGACGGAAAAAAGTACGGAGGATTGACGTGTGTTGACGTGAATTAGTTTTGTCTGTGCCATCCAAAATGGATGAACGACTTTTAATAAATTTATTTTTTGTTTGAAAAGTGACTTTGTCGAGAATGTTTAAGGTAAATTGGTTCTTGTTAAAAAGTTATACGCATTTTAGTCTTTGAATCGGTGTTTTTCAGAAGATATCGTGTCATAATTTCGTGTTATGATAAATTGTCGATCAAAGCGTGTCTACTAATCGGTAGGTATATAATTTTCATTTAAAAACCATCAAATAAATAAAAATAAAAACGCCCGACTAAAAAACCTACAAAAAGTAAAAAATAAGCCTCGTACTCGGGTCGGGGGACCGCAAACAAAGAAAAAAACATATTAATGCTTAACTTTGGCGGTAGTTTTTGAGACGGGGTTTTTTTATTTTAAATTTAGTTTTTATTAAAACATACATAAGTACACATAACATAAAATGACGACATTATTCACCGAAGTGTAGGGCAGAATTGCAGCCACTTATGTTGTAATCCCATGCTATAGGGCAGGGGTCACCACGACGTCGCACTAAGGGACATTTTGCCTTCAAAACCGGTCAAAATTAATTTGCACTTTTATTTTATTGGAAATGAATAAAAATACGTATATGAATAAAGAAAATCACATATTTTTACAAAACTTGGGTAAAAACAAAAAAAAAATTTGATTCGTCTGAGTGCGCAAGTCTCGATGATTGACCTTCTTCTGTATCCAGTTGTTCTGGCTCAAACAACTCTATGGTTTAACTCATAAAGTACTGGCTTTTACTAGGTTTAAGTTTCCGTACACAACTTACAAAAGGATCTGATGTGAGAAGCAGCATTTTCATTACATTCAATCCTCGAAAATTTGCGGGCATAATTTTGCCGGTGTCAGCGGTAGTGCTTATTACGGGCTTCTGCGGCCTCTTCGGATAGTTGTCCGATAGGGATGACGTATTTTATTACAGTTGTACCGTGCACTAGGATTTTGTGAAGAGTTGGCGTCATTTGATGCCAACCGTACAGTTCGACGTTCGTACGATCTTCTAGATGGGTTCTTTTTAAAAAGCAAATACAACGATTTCCGAGACATCTCAATCACATGTGATGTCGAATCTGTAAAAAAAACAACAGTTTAAAAATCTTCTAAACAATTTTAAAATTGACCCTTTCACTATAACTTTAAAGTACATTTTTTTTGAAGTGGTGGAAAGATGTGGAAAAGGTTTTTACTGTTTTGATATGGTGAATCTCTATATTTTACCACAAAAGTATATTTATAACGCGATCTAACACGGTACTATTTCAAAAGTACTAATTTGCAAAAAAAAACTTACAAGATTTTAATTATTTTTCCCCTCTATTGATGCTGGTTCTAAAAATACATAATAGTCAATCGTAATAATGATAATATACATTAAAATTAAGTACATATCTTGTTCTTCAGATTCCATAGTTAAAACTTTCCATTATCCACTTCAAACCCTTTTTAACACTTACTGCAAGTTTGAAAAAAATACAACGTATCGTGAAAGTAGACGTGCGTACTAAACTAAGGCTAATTTCCGACTACGCTACCGAGGATAGCGGAGGGGAAGGGTCCGAGGTAGGACCGGTTTATGATAGTAACATTACTTGAGTGCAATAAAACGCCAACAAGGGTGCAATTAGCTGAAATTTTTAATTGTCACTTTTGTCCGGTTTTGAAGTCAAAATGCTCCTTAGTGCGTCGGTCCGGATCCACGGACCATTAAACATAGGCTCCCCGAAATATCACCACATTGACCGGTCCCGTGCGTGTCGCATCCAGATATTTTCCAAGATGAACTTTCTGACTGATCGGGCTACCGGCTATTGTGACCAACTTTAGTTAGTCTAAACTTCGGCGGATAGGTCAAGGTAAAACAATCACACTTTAATATTTGAAAAATACATCTTATATAATAGTGGGCCTTACGAACCGCGGTGGGCATATTATTTTTAAGAAACGGATCCCAAATGAAAGTAACTGGTGACCCGTGTTATAGGGCGAGAATATTGACATCAACCGGGCACACCTCTAAATTCCGGGCTGGTAGAGTAATCCAGATAGAAAAACCCAATAACACTACCGGGTCGGGAACCTAACCCAGGACCTCAAGCTCAACATTAGCGGTTGCGATCACTAGATCAAAGAAGCAGTTACATACATAACCTCTCGTCTTTTTTCCATGGTGTTAGGCTGAAACTACAGAAAATAAAAGAAAAGAAAAGAAAAGAGGAGAAAAGAAAAGAAAAGAAAAGAAAAGAAAATAAAAGAAAAGAAAAGGAAAGGAAAGGAAAGGAAAGGAAAGAAAAGAAAAGAAAAGAAAAGGAAAGGAAAGGAAAGGAAAGGAAAGGAAAGAAAAGAAAAGAAAAGAAAAGAAAAGAAAAGAAAAGAAAAGAAAAGAAAAGAAAAGAAAAGAAAAGAAAAGAAAAGAAAAGAAAAGAAAAGAAAAGAAAAGAAAAGAAAAGAAAAGAAAAGAAAAGAAAAGAAAAGAAAAGAATAGAATAGAAAAGAAAAGAAAAGAAAAAAAAAGAAAAGAAAATAAAGAACGGATAGCTACATCCTGGGTGTCTTTAATTCAAGAGTGAATAGGTTTCCTCTAGGCAAGCGTGCTTCATCGTCGACCACATTATCGCTTACCATCAGGTGAGATAGTGGTCAAGCGCGAGCCTAACAATAATTAAAAAAAAATGTAGACTGATTTTAATCATTCTTTATTTTATTTTATAGAGTAGATACTTACTTATTGTAACTTACCTAACTATAGCTCGAAGTTGGGCCCATTTCTCAGGGTAGAAAATATAATGATTTTTCACCTACAAAATTATAATATTACGCTTTAGGTACTAAATTAATTTGTTCTTTTATTTGGCGCAGACTCTTAATAAGTTACTTAGGTAGAGAAACTGGAAGCTTATAAGTTATTAAGACTACAAGGTTTAATTTTTTTTTCTTTTAAATTGCTTTTAGTGTCTATTTATTTTTGTTATTTTTTGCCCCATTGCTGGATAAAGGTCAAATTAAATTAGCTAGCGAAACTTCGCAGTTATGATGCCAAGTGGGCAACTTAATCATAGTAGTCAAGGCAGGTAAGACGTCTGAGTCGTAAGCGAAGGCGTTATGAAGCCGATTGCAATGATAAAAATGCTCACGATGTTTTAAAACGCATAACATCAATCGTAAATCTTCTTTTTATTCGTCGTATCGATTCCAAATTAAATGTATAAGTACGCACAAAACGTTTTAGGAGTACTTTTATTATGCGTACAGCGAAGGAGTGGAATTCCGCGGGCCCAGTGCATGTTGGTGGATGTCATTCGAATTTTTGATTTTAGGACTTGCCGGTTTCCTCACGCTGTTTTCCTTCACCGTTTTTAAGTGAGTGCAGTGGTGATGAAATAATTTACACAAAGTAAAGCGACTGCATGGGTTCGAACCCACGACCTACAACTTGTAAGTCGCGGCCGATACCACCACTGCTCTCATATTAATATTAATTGAAATATTTTCAGATCATCGAAGTTTCATGGGGCATATGTATTATTTTATCGAACTACATTTTTTTTTTTTCTATGTATAGGCCTGTGTTTGACCACAATCTCACCGTGGTCAGTGATGACCATTTCGCCGATTTACAAAATAACTTTTTGCTTTTGACCGTAGCCTTTTTTGAACTTTTTTCATTTGCCAAATGATTTATTTACCATATTTTTACCACACCGAAACAACATTTTACGGAATATTATTTGGTCACAAATATATAGCCGGTTACTTGGTAGCATTTTCAATTTAAATTTGAAATAATTTCATAAAAAGTCAGTATGTTGTACTACAAAACTAAGTGACAGAAACTAATCGCCGCAAAACCGACTTCACGCAGTCTTGTCTGTGTTTACCTATTTATTTTGAATTATCATGCAAATGATTTATTAATAACTGTCATGCATTAGACATTTTTATTAATTAATTATTTCAAAGAATTAATCCAAGAGAGAGAGAAGCGAACTTGGGTATTTAGGGCACCCCGACACGGATAGGTTAGGTTCGCAGGGGATGACGGGAGCTGAAGTGGACGAGCAAAGCGAGTGATCTCAGCCTCAGCTCCCGTAATCTCCTTCATGTTACTTTAGACAGAAATAGGAGCCCCCCCGCCCAGCGGGGCTCAGTCGACAATTTTTTATTACAAATCGCTGTTTTTAACATTTGTATTCACCCTCTGTTTCTCTCTCACTTAGTATTTTAGAAAGGTATATTCAGTATTTTAGTGTTTAGCATTTTAGGAGTTAATTATTATGCGTATTTGATATGCGTGTAAAACTTATGTTTTAATATCATTATGCGTAAATAAATTTAAGCTGTACAATGTTATGCTTAAACATTATGATGATTACAATTTTGCTTAAAAAATTTATGCATAAGCTATTTAACGTAAATAATGTTAGGTATGCGTAAATATAATTAGGGTAGAAAGAAAGAAAGAAAGAAAACATTTATTGCCACTAAGAAATATTACAGTGTAAACAAAACACAAGATAGTTTTAAAGCACATTATTTCCATTATGGCAAAAAGAGCGGGCTCAGCTGATGTTGACCAGTGTGCAGCATGGATACTACGCTGGCCAACGCTAATTTTCAGCCCACCCCCTTTCTTACAGCACTTATCATAATAAATCACTTAATAAATACCCAGACCCACCCTTAATAAATACTAAATTATTCATACCCACAATTATAACAACTTAAACAACAACTATTACATCAATTAAATTCCAATTCATTAAAATAACAAAAATAATAATCCATTATAAATACCAAAAACAATCATTAATTAAAATACATAAAATAATAATCCATTAAAAATACAAATAAAAATAACATTAAAATACCAAAAATATTAATCCATTTAAAATACCAAAAATATTAATCCATTTAAAATACCAAAAATAATAATTCATTAAAAAATACCAAAATGAATAAATTTATCAAAATCAATTACGCATACTCGTATTATTACGATTAAATATTAAATACAGAATAACGTTTGTAGCCTTGCCGAATGAGACATAGAGTAAGCGAGGACAGAGATAGCAGTACCTTAAGCATTTGAGATCTGTTTGCGAAGTATTAATGTCTTAACTCTCGCCCTGAAAGCTGACTGAGAAATGCTCTGTCTAATTGGTGGAGGCAGATCATTTCATATTTTAGCCGCACTGTATTTAAAACTACCTCTATAAGAGGCCGTTTTGTGCTGGCAGAAAACCAGCCTGTTAAGCAAATGCCTACGAGTGGGTCGGTTCCGCTGGTCAAAGGCCACTTTGTCGAGAAGGTATCCTGGTCCACTTATCCTTATAACTTTTTGTACAAGGCAAGCCAGGTGCAATTCCCTTCGTTTAGCCATTTTTAGAATTCACTTTTCGTTCAGATACGGTGTGATACGCGCCCATTTAGGTATAGCGAAACAGAACCGCGCACCCGTGTTTTGAACTCGCTGAATGGCTTGGGACGTCTTGGCGAAGATTCTTTGCCTTTACTACTCTTTCAACCGCCGCTTCATCAATATGTATCTCCGGCTCATGGCTGATCACGACTTCACGCTGATGTTTACTACCCAGTATAATATACTTGGATTTACTAGGATTAAGAACCAAATTATTCCTTCGTGCCCATTCTGAAACCGCAGCCAAGTCCTGATTTATGAGCTCCATGGCGCTTTTACAGGTCCCGTCACGTAAAAAGAACGCTGGCCTTGAATCTGCGCAGTGAGCGATTTATCGATCAAACTGGCGGTATGGAGGGGGCGCGCCGGGGGAATGCCCCGCCAATGTTTCTGTGCGCGCACGCTATTGGTTCGTCAGTTGACCCATGCTTCCCGCGCAGAGATCACGCTTCGTTCGCTGCCAAAATACAGTCGCACACACAACTTTCTTTGCACGACGATTGTTTTTAAAAATGAAGGAATGAAAAATTATTAATTGATTTTTTGATTTTATTTATTATTGATGATAGTATCTATTATTTTATGAAGAAAGAAGTTGAGAAAGGAGCAGTTGATAATTTATAATGATAAGATATTTATAATAATAAGATCGAAATAAAAAATAATGCTCAAGTAAACATTATCTAATTTAAATCCAACCTCTTCTAAAGTACTAAGTAGCTAGAAAGTACCTATTATGATTCTACAATAAAACAATTACTCTTATATTATAAAACAATATCCTAGTACTTTAGAACGCAACAGTACCCATGCGCAGACACATCCCCTCCACTGTCGCTCAGCGTTCTTTTTACGTGACGGGACCTGTACTCTCACTCGGGCAGAAGGAGTAATAAATTTGGGTGTCATCATAGTACAGGTGCACTTTACAGTGTTTTATAATTTTGCAGAGATCGGCGGTATACAATATAAATATTAGCGGACTTAAAATTGAGCCCTGGGGTGTTCCTCGTTTAATATCTCCCACCGTGGAGGATGTTTCCTCACCGTTAACATTTTATGTAACCACATATTGCTTTCGCTGTTTCAAGAAAGACGCAAACCAGACTCGAGCCGACGGTGATATCCCATAGTAAGCCATTTTTGCTAGCAAAAGGTCAACATTTATGCAGTCAAATGCCCTGGAGAAGTCTAATAAAACCAAGACCGTACTTTTCCCGGCATCGGACTCCAACAGTACATCGTCCGTCACATGAGTCAGTGCCGTATCAGTACCATGTCCGCTTCGAAACCCCGACTGGACACTGTGTAATATACCATTACTTTCTAAATAAGATGTTAGCTGTGCACACACTGCTCTTTCCACTAACTTCGATGCAACTGGAAGAATGCTAATTGGACGGAGATCCTTATAGTCTTCAACCGTGCTACTCTTTGGTAAGGGCTTTACTTTTGCCAATTTCCATGTGTCTGGGAAAACACTAGATGTTAGCGACATTTAATTATATTGCATAGGATTGGCAAAGTATGTGGTTATGTCTGACATAGGCCCGATTTCTGATTTAAGTAAAGCAGGAATAATCAGTTGAGTATTGTCATGTCAGTGTCAAATAATTTAGGAAGCCTTTGAGTATTTTACGTTTCACAATTGAGAATCTACCTAGATCAGTTAAGTAAGTACCTACTTATGTATGGACCTGTCAAAGTTCTATTCGCTTTCTCTTTCATCCTTACGTTCCATTTTACAAACGAAAAAGAGACACCACAAGATTGCATAAAACTTACTGATATAAATTTTATACAGCTATAAAAAGTACGTTAGTATTATATTACATCATTCAAGATTAAAAAACTCAAGTTATTAAAGATATTATAATCTTTAATAACTTGATTTTTCATATTTAAGCAATTTAATAGATACCTAGTTGAAATGTATACAACCTTATTATGAAACTTTGAAATGAATCGTAGGTACTAGTCAATTACTTCAAGATTGGCATGGCAACCGTATTTATTTTGTCAATGATGTCTTATCGTAAGAAAATAATATACAATATAATTTGTTATTTCCAAAATCAAGAATTGAAGCTTATAATTACTAGAAGTGAATGTGTTTAGAGCGAGCAGTTGCTGGTTCTTGTGATATCTCATAGAACTACAGAATATTTTACGTACATTTTTACCTCAATGTATTTTACTCAGAATTTCACAAGATCTCTCAAGAGGGCAGTTGTGCATCTGCATTGGAATCTGATTGCAATTGTGATTTACCAACAAATGTGGACTATTGTGATGCAATTTTGAATGGCTGACCTGGGTTTTCAAGACCGAAGGCTTTGCTAGCCATCGAAGAATCGCCGAAGAAAAACAATATTAGACAGGGTCGGTGCCATTGGATATGTGTCTGATATTATGAAAGAGGACTGTGTTTAAATATGTGTTAACAAGCAATATAATATCTGCCTACTTATTTTGTAAAATAATAAATAAATGAGACTTGTCATGTTGTTTTTATCATCTTTTACTGTTCTGATACCAAAATCGTATCATCCAAAAGCCAAATTCTGTACACAATTTCATCGCTGTCCTAAACCAAATAATCCGTTGTAACCACTTCTTGTCTTGTGGATTCTACTAATACCTATTTTATATAGGTATGAAAGTCTGTATGTTTGGATATTTGTTAATCACACTTCAATGGTTGAATGTATTTGGAAGTATATACTTTGGAAAACAATTATACAATGACCAGAATTAGAACCAAGGCATTAAAACAAAAAATAAATAAAATTAACGGAATAACAAAGCCTATTCTGAAATCATAGATATAAAACTGAAGTTTATACAATACATGTTTATAGTTTATAAAATGTTCCAAATCTCAGTGTGCCTCTTCGCATAGGCCTACACTAACAGTTTCCAGTGGGGTCTGTCCTGACCTACTCGCCAACACCACAGCGCGCCATTGCTTACACTTTTTGCCTACATCTTGGACCAGCAGTCTTTCCCATATCCCATTCCCATCTCTGACACTGTCTTCAACGGCTTCTTTTCCCATCTCTTGGTTACCAGTTTTTCACTTTTCTCCATGTCCCTTGGTTATCGCGCATCATATGACCGGTCCATCTCCACTTTTCACATAGTTTCTGTTGGATAACTCTCGGTTTTCGCGCAGGAAAAGCTAATGGCGACCACACACACAAAAACTGGCACTTTTTGAATATTTCTCTTGAAGATATTAATCATCATCGTCATAATTTCTGCCGAAGGATTTCCCCAGCGTCACCACATCAACAGGTCCTGTGCGTCTTTCATACATCGGATTTCCGTGACCTTAACCAGGTCATCGGTCTACAGAGGGAGGCCTTAAAGCGCTGCGTAATCCGCCACGCGGTCACCACTGGAGAACTTAACAGGCCCATTGACCATCCGTTCTTCGAGCATCTGAGATCTATCAGGCGTGAAATATTTGCATCCAATCTAATGTTTTCGATAATTCAGAACACTCTTCTTCCACGCATCGGTCTTCGTGGCGGCATTTCCAAGGAAGACAAGGTCTTCTTTGTCACTCGTTTTATCAGTTTATATATTATTTTGTATTTATTTCGCTTGATCACCGTTTAAGCACAGGCTTGTCAACTATCAACTGCCAAATTTAACCAGTGTAGCCAGATTCGACGAGCTCAAAGTCGGCGAAAATTTCGGATGTCCATTTATAAAAAAAACTCAAGACGACCATTATTCACTAAAACCACGAAACATTCTTCGAAACTTAATTGCGTTAATCACAAGAATCATTTATTATTTCTTTATTTCCCTGTGTTGTCGCGCACTGAAGTATAATGAAAAATAGTGATGAAATGTTAAAAGCATTTTAGTTTCCAGTTAATTTCATCATTCCTCAGATAATGTTTTATTAGATAGTCTCATTCCGAAATCGCATGAAATCGCCCCATTTTTTTTTCTGAGGTAGCCTAATTGGCGCCGCTCGTAATAATTGGTCGCCCCGGCACCATTCCGACTAACCTAAATGGCAAAAACGGCGCCCAATCTGGCTACACCGATGATGTAACGTTGACAACGGTTTGAGAATTTGAGAATGATCAAATGTGTTTTTCTCAGTTGTGAAACCCAATTGAACGTCAATGAAGGTTTTTTGTATGACATAGGGTTTAATTTAGCATGACTTGACAACGTATACTCAAACCTTGCTCAGCATCGCAGAAAACTTAAAGTGACAGATGATCAAGAATGACAGATGCTTAAATCGAGATAAGCACATACTTAGCGTCAAATACTCAAACCAGAAATCGGCCATTAATGTCTCGGCTGATTTTAAGTACCTGTTCCTCACTACATTTCTCAAAGTTGAAAACAGCGTCATTAAACCTATTTATTTATTTATATACACTTTATTGTACACCTTAATAAACAAGAAAAAAAAAGAAACTTAATACTATAATATACAATGAATCTATCTATTCTGAATGAAGTATTTATAAGTATCAATATCCAGACCAGAACTTCCCGGCACATCCAAAAAAAAGTTATTTAAATTATTTGGGTCATTTATATTATCTGGTATGTCAGGCAGCGATGGACTACCATTGACTGAGGTACGTTTTAGATAAGTCCACATTTTATACGGGTGTTTGATATTGTCGTTTACATAGTATGAGAAGAAAGCTTTACTTTCACGTTTCACGAACATATTTGCGAGGTTACGGAGACTTTTGTAGTAGTCCCAGTGGGCATCAAGCTTAGTCTTGCGTGCTTTTTTTTAATGCAGCGTCCCGTAGCCTAGGGTAAACAAAAGTATGCAATGTTATATTATGTATTTTATGCAAATGGATAGGTAACCATGAAATAGCGTGCACAAACTTTCTAGGCGTTTGGTGCAATGAAAATATGGTTATTAAAACAGTGGTATGATGAATATTCGGGAACATAACACTTCGAAAAATGTTATTTGCGCTAAGTGTAACTTCGGTAAAAAGTTTTTGGACTAAATGAAACGTCGGAGTAAGGAAAAAAATCGAATTGATAATAGGTCAACTGAGACAGTGGCAGACGTGACTTTGACGAAGTAAAAAACGATAATATTTGAAAAGTATTAGGTGAAATGAAATTCGTTCAAATATTTTTCGAACTTAGGTAACCGTTATTTCAAGACAAGCGTGCTTCACCGACGACCACATCATCGCTTACCATCAGGTGAGATAGTGGTCAAGCGCGAACTATAGACTATATAAAAAAAAGTATTTTTACTAGAAAATTAACAAGAAACGTAGTTACGCAATCGCACTGTGAGTCATTGGAGTATCCTCATTTAACTAAGTTGTGCCTGCGGTGGCCCACTCGGCTCCGTTGTCCGTTTACTAGAGATGGGCGTTTTCGGTTTTCTGCACAAACGGTTACGTAACCGATATACAGTTTTCATATCGATATCGGAAACGGTTTTCAGATATCGATATCAGTAGTACAGTTTGCAAAAGTTAACATGTTATTTAGATGAGCAAACTAAAAATGAACGCAAACTAAAGCAAACGCAAGCTCACAGTTTTACAGTTATAGACAAATGGCAGCTGTATTAAACAGTTTTGGTAACCAGGTTTATGGTTTTGATGCCATCTTTATATTTACGGGATATAACTCAAAATCGGTTGAACGGACTGTATAAAGGGGTTGTAAAAATTTCTAATGGATATACCTCGTATTTGCTGCATCTCTTTTATACAAATAAAATAATATATAATACTTAGAAAGAGAGGTAGCGCGTATGGAACCTATCACTTGTCAAGTTTGCGTTTTGTTCGTAGTTCGTACGTTTTCGCATTGTTACGGTTTTAAGTTTTGACTTATTCGTTCTCGCACGCAAGTAGAGGTTTTGATTAGATACAGTTTTTTTGATATCGGTTATTTTGATATAGATATCGATATGATATGATATCTAACACATATCCGTTATAATTTAAGTTTTGATATATCGGACACATCCCTACGGTTTACAGATTTCCAGGTGGGCCATGGCAGTTGGTAAAAAAGAGAAAATAAATAACACAAGAAATAGGTCAGTTCGCAACGAATCACCGCAGATTCACAATTTTATTGTGACCCTTTCGCCAATTGTTCGATAAATGTTCGATCTTTTTGCCACCACGCTACATTTAAAGTTGAAAAACTTTGTATAAAGTACGGATCCCATTGGGATGTTCGTTAAAAGTTTTACTTTTAAAAGTTTACAAAGTTTTCTATTACAAGCTTCTTTTAGATGAAATTCCTTCCATTTATTAATAAATTTCAATAAAATAAACTTGGTCTTGATTTTTCTTTTATAAAACGAGCTTGAGTGAGTTGAAATGTTGTTTGGTAACTTTATTAAAATAATTACACTATTTTCATGAAACATAAAAAGATCCTCAACGTGGAGTAACACAAGAAACACGACAATCTCCTTTATTTTTATTACTAAGTAGTTGACCCGACAGATGTAGTCCTGTCCTTTCTGAGTTGGTATAAAAATCTCTTAGAAGAAAGCAACTTCAGTTTTCTCGAATGCCCAATTATCCGGGCAACAGTATTGCAGCTAGCTTGACTTAATAATCACCATCATTAAGCATGTCTGGTAGATATCGCTGTCAGCGATAAGACCGACATTGTACCCATAGTTTTAAGTATGTATAAAAGAGATGATGTTTTATTTTTTTACTTCTTTATTGTATTACAAGGGATTATTTGATCATGAAATGACGATGACTATCTCATCGTAACTTTTTCTAAAACTCTAATCCTAATTATAAAATACTAGCTGACCCTGCCAACCTTGCCTACCCTGCCTACCTAATAATTTTTATGTATCATCAATAGTTTTCTCAGCGCACGCCAAAGAATGAATTTTACAGGCAACGTTTTGCTACTTTGGGTTACATTATTACAATTTTCATAAGGATCTCTAATTTTTTTGAAAATATATTATAGCATAAGACACTCAGGAATAATGTTGCTTTCTACTGGTGAAAGAATTTTTAAAATCGGTTTAGTAGTTCCAGAGATTACCCCCTACAACGTCACGTCATGGCAACGTCACAAACTCACAAAATGTACCTCTTTTTTTTTTTTTTTTTGTATAGACTAAAAAAAATATTTAAATGAGTATAGCAGATTAGTCGCATCCGAATTTGGTTTAGCTAGAATGCTACGAAAGGCACCAATATTTTTAAAATTCAAGCTAAATTGCCTAACCAATTGGTCTCTTCTATTTGTATTACGGACACACTCCATTAATAGATGTTGCACGCCATCAGTTTTCCTACAAATCTTACAATTCGGAGAATCCACTTTCTTCATTAAGAATGCAAAATATCTGTTAGCTATATGTCCAGAACGCAATCGACATGCGCTCACAATTTGATGTCTACTTAGTATTTGTAAAAAAAAGGTAACGTAAGGTGAGTTCTTGTTTTATCAACTCACACACAAAAACATTCCATTATTTTGTACTTAGGAGTACAAAATAATGGAATATTGGGCTCTTAATTCACATTTCAAAGATTATTTGAACGGATCATTTAAAATTGATGCCAATAGATGGCGCATTTTTAAATTTCTGAGGCATTCCACTATATTGTTAAAATTTGCATTGTAACACATTTTGGTGCAAAAAAAACTGTAAAAACGTGCAAAAAAATACTATAAAACGAACCGTTACTGGATTTTAAGGAAAAACTATTCATGAACCTAGTATTACCCTTTTACATGCAAGTCGCTGCTAACACCATCTATTGCCGTGAAATGGGATCGAACGCGATTGATGTACTTACAAAAATAACAAGATTAATCAGATGAAAAACGCTAGTTACGTCGGCACGGTTTCTTTGTATGGGATGAGGCATCTGTATGCTAGTATTATATTATCTGTGGTAAAGGTAAAGTAAGGTAAGGTAAGGTAGGTATGTAAGGTAGGTATGTAAGGTAGGAAGGTAAGGTAGGTAGGTGTAACCTTTATGGTGTACATTAAAGTTTATTCTATTCTATCCCTACATGGTAGGGAACTGGTACTTGGAAGGTGTTTAAGGTCATTTCCCTGTCATAATCGTACCGTCGTATGACTGAAAACAGAGTGCGTCAGCGTAATAAAATGGTAGTGAATAGTTTATTCCTTCTTTCGTAGTTGAGTCCGCAGACGGCAATAAATCTTGGGAAACTTTTAGATGAAAATGCATAGCAAAGTTGTCGCCGACCTCTCAGATATTGGAGTGCATGTAGTTTAGATACTATAGCTTTTTACCATGGCGTCGCTTCCATAGCCTATATATACCACGGGAACCGTGACCTTTTCGAAATAAGTAAAAATAGTCTATGAGAATTAGCTGTAGTGTAGTTTTTATTTTCTATAAGTGAAATAATTTTGGTAAAGGATCGTAATGCGTATTGCCAGATTTTACCTTTTAGAAATGAACAAACTATTTTGTATCTTTATACTAAGTTTATCCATACTATATAATAATATTATAAATTATAAATCCGAAAGTAACTCTGTCTGTCTGTTACCTTTTCACGTTTAAACCGCTGAACAGATTTAAATGAAAGTTGGTATGGATATAGTTTGAGACCCGGGAAAGGATATAGGCTACTTCTTTGTAACTAAAAATCGAAGGGGGTGAAATGGGAGGTGTTAGTTTTGTATGCAACTTCTTATTATAGGGATCGATTCACTTCAAACTTTGCGGCAATACTTCCGTAACAAGTAATTAAAGTGTATTGTTTTTTTTAACTACCCCTAAAACGGGGTTAGGGGGTTGGGGTTGTAAACATAAGATGTACAAATTTTCTTCATGAAGCAGAATTTTGACAGGTGGTAGTATAAAGATAGTAAACGTTAGCTAAGAAAGGATTTTTGTTAATTCGAATTTGAAGGGGGTAAATGGAGCAAGCTGAACTTTGTATGAAACTTTTTATTGCGGTTTCCGATTTGGTTCAAACTTTGCAGGCAATGTCGGGCTTTTGAGGTTGTTGTCGGTAGCAATAAAAATGTAAAATAAAAAAGTTACATTTGTAGTCTAAACTAGCTTCTGCCAGCGGGTTCGCCCGCGTGAAAGTCTAAAATTATCCCGAGGGAAAATATACCCGGGTTAAAAGTGCTATTCCGGACTATAATCTATCTCTGTACCAAATTTCATCCAGATCCATCCAGCAATTTGAGCGTGAAGAAGTAACAAATATACAAACACACACACACTCACAAATTTTCGCCTTTATTATATGAGTGTGATGTGATGTGATGTGATAAGTGATAACACTCCTTTTTTGGGTAGTCGTGTAAAAAGACATAATATTTATGAAACAAGTAATTTATGTACACTTTATTTTTAGGTTGCTAATGTATTTGGCACTGGACTTTACTGAGTCCGCTAATTTAGATCCTTTAGTAGTATTCGGCAAAGATTTAAAATTCAAACGGTAAATCGTTTAGATTTTGAATCTTTTCCAACTTTTCAAAGGTGAGTCTAATTACTAACACAGTTTTTTATTATATCAAGGACCATACAATTTCTCTCTTTGATATACAAATTATTTAGCAAATATAAAATCTCTTCGCAGTAATCATTGCTTACAGGAATTAATAACACAAATGATCTGAACTTTCCGAGAACTTTTTTGTCTGGAGATATTGAGTTTTGTCGATCCTTAAAATGTCAGGAGAATCCAGACGAATCCCAATCTTGCAATCCTAACTAGATGGGCTAACCAGCTCCACTGATATTGGCCGCAGTGACCAAAATTCGGTCTGGATATTATTATTAAACACATACCTCCTGTAGCGGGTACTTGCTAACAGCTGTTAATAAAATGTGTTTAACACATCCATACTAAGACGTTGTATTTCGGTAACAAAACATCTGATCAAGTATAAATATTTTGAATTTTAAAGGCTTTTGAGCCCAGTATGTTAACATATATCACTACTCAATCTGCCTAGCCTTTTCCCAACTATATTGGGGTCGGCTTCCAGTCTTACCGGATTCAGCTGAGTACCAGTGTTTTACATAGAGCGACTGCCTATCTGACCTCCAAAACCCAGTAACTGGGTAACACGGTACTCCTTGGCAATACTGGTGTCAGATCTCAAGCTTCTGACTACCCGTAAGGACTGTGTGTGTGGACAAATACCTTCATATGACAGCAGGGACCAACGGCTTGCTTTCCGAGGCACGGAGGAAACTGGGTATGTTGAAATGGTCACACATCCACGGGCCGACCTCGTCAAGCGTGGCTTAACCTTGATGATCGACCAGTGTGGCTGTTATTATTTAGCCACGAGCTCCTCCTCCATCATATATCACTACTATACTTTACATATAGGTTCATATGTGGTCTGTTCAATCTCAATGAAACAAGGACACAACTGTGTACTACACGATTGAATGTAGCACTGCATTCCATTGCGAAACAGAGTGATAATCCATCCCTTGCACAAATTCCGTTATTGATGCCAGTAGGGGAGCCTATTCAAATCTAATCTAAGCTTATCCGCTCTAATATTATGAATGTGAATATAAGTCTGTTTGTTACGTAAACCGATCATTAATTAATTTCTAACATAAGATATAGGCTAGGATACTTTTTATCAACATACCACTTGGACAAAGCCGCGGGCAGAAGCTTCTATTTTATAGTAAAGAGGCAACGTTTTTTGTTTGTAACAGATAATCTGTGGAAGAGTCGTTGATGATTCTTACGTCAATCGATTCGTTTTAACCTTGCGGGTGTCATTGGCTACATTAGAATAGAAAAAAAAGTAAAATGGCGGATTTTGCCATATTGTGAGGATCCCAATTTTTTTTCTTCAAACCCATCGTGTGGGGTATCAAAATGAAGGTTTTAAGAGGTGATTACAATAATATATAACACTTAAAAAAAGAAAATTTAAAAGCTATAAACATAAAAAAAACTTAAATTAAAACAAAAAATCAAAAACACGACTGCTTAAGAAGTGAACTAAAAAGACGTAAACAAAAAGACAATCATGCTGTGCAGTCGGAAGATATATAATCGCGAGCTGACTGCCCAAAACCGAAAAATGTATCCGCCGACTGCACGGCATGACTTTTTCAATTTTTAGTCAGGTTTTTGATTTTTTGACTAACGTTTTTTAACTTATCCAAAAATTCAGTTCCTTTGGCATAGGCCACGGGACCGAAGTTGCGGAAAAATGCTGGGCAGCAACAAATCAAACCAGTTGATTCAAGTTAAATTACTCAGTAATAAAGTACGTCTCAGTGACCCTGCTTTCTGCTTATGCTAATGAAGTTAAGGTGACAAGGGGGCGCGGTAAAAACAACCGACAGCGAGTTACGGGCGCCGTACTAACAACAATTTAGTACTAAATGTTTTTACACGGTTTGATATTTCAACAGAAAGTCGGAAACATCACTTAGAAAGAGAAATATGGACCTTTGTTGCTGACTTGTTGTAATTGTTACCTACCTTTACCTTCGCCAAGGAAGCCATTTGTTTAGAGTTCTTTAACTCAAGTTATCTATTTAAGGGATAAATTTAGTATTTTGTTAATTATTTTTGTTTGTTTGTTTGGTTGGAAGGGGAATATCAGTAACTTATGTACATTTATGCTGCTATCTCCACGCACAACGGGACAAATGGGAGTCTATACTCCATTTGCGATAACATTAGACGTTTAAATTAGCCCATTTTAGAGCCCGTTCAACCGATTTTGACTTCTATTGCGTTGGTGATACGACAAATGGTAGCTGTAGTAAACATTTGGTTTTGTTAACAGATTTCTGCTTTTTATGTCATCCTTATGTTTACGGGATAGAACTCAAAATCTGTTGAACGGACAGTAAAAAGATTTGGAAACATGTCTAATGTTAATTCAAATGGAGTTTAAGAGCGGAAAATGTAGTCCCCATCATCATACTAAAATGTCACCGTGATAACTTTAGTGAAATAAGCATGAAGTGAACTATCAGTCCACCTGTCAGCTATGGCTTTACACCTTACTTCACTTCTGGGCTCACGGTGAAATGTTTACAGAATAACACTGCGGAAGCTATGAATTGACCGGTTTTCACGTTGATAGGTAGCACTGCTGGGATACCTACTGATCTTATTTCTGCGCTATCGTTGAGTTGCATAGAATACTTTTTGTCCCGAAACTACTAAGTTTCTGTGATATAGGCAGTCAATGGGAGCAAAGCCGCGGTAAAAATTGTAGCTTATAATTTTGCTGAATAGGGTACATTGCGGTCTCTATGGCTATGGAAAAGTGACTTATCTTCATATTAATAACTACCAATAGATATAGATAACAAATGGTGATTTATTCCATTCTAATACCAACAACGAATACCACTGGTATTTTTTTCAACTAATATTTATTTTCTATTCCGAACGAGTACCACTCTTTAAATCAGTGTTTTTCAACCTTTTTCATGACACGACCCCCATAGTATGAAAAAATATTTCGTGACCCCCGACACTTCACTTCAAAAATGATGAGGTTCTCAATTCGACTGTATGTTTATTTTTTGTATGTTTGTTTAACAATTACTCCGCTGATTGTGGGCAGATTTAGAAAATTATTTTTGTGTTTGAAAGGGTATAGTCCCGAGGCGGTCCCATTGACACTAAGTCAGAATCTGGTAGATCCCACGGAAATCGAGGGAACTCTTCAAATATTATAGGCATACATATAGCGATTTTGGTATTTAATATTATATTTCATCAACAATGCAAACATTTGCACTCAGAATTTATCATTTTGTGTAGTGGAACTGATGAAGAAGACCACAGATGGCCAATGAACTCTTTAATGATAAGGGTGTCACGAGTATAAGATATCTTGAATAACCGACTATGATAAAGCATATACCTACTCATAAATAAATGGTACTAATGAAAATTGAATTGATCTGATGATGATGCCGGAAGGTAGGCAATGGAACTCCGAAATAAAATAATGTATCCTAGTCATATTTGGGCTTATTGGAATTTTATGAGATGTTCTTTGAAAGAAGAATTGTGTCATTACTTCTCAGTGCAAGAGATATCGGAGAACACTAGGTCAAGGTGGATCTTAAATCTGCTTTTAAATGAGGCAAATGCAGCTATAAATGAGGCAAATTTTGCAACCAAGCTCAAAGAAAATCTTCTGGCATTATTTGATAGTGGGATGTTGCACATGGTATTTCAAGTCTGCCAATTTGCTTTTCTTTTGGTTGAAAAGAAAAACATACTTCAATATTTGATTCTATTTGCCACCTGGTACTTGTGCGAGTTGGCATTTTCATCAATGGCCCAAATAAAAAGTTAGCAAAAAATCGCTTAAATTTGGAAGACGATTTAATTCTCAATCTAGCAAAGACGGATCCATTTTGGGGGAAAATTATTAATGAGAAACAAGCGCAACCTTCGCAGAACGAGTACTCATAGGTTATTTTTGTTAATTTGTATTAACACACAAATGTTTATATCCTTTAGTTAACATTTTTTTAATAAATCTATATCTTAAACTTTATTGTTTTTTACTGAGGTAGTTTTCGCAATCTCTTGCGACCCCCCAGTAGAGGCGTTGCGACTCCCCTGGGGGTCGCGACCCACAGGTTGAAAAACACTGAATTAAATAATTAAATTGAATGTGCCAACGAATACTAACAACTTCAATTTGGTACAGTCAGCTCAGTTAGATTATAAGTAAATTATTCATATTTGGAAGGTTTAGCAAAAAAAAATGCTGGTTCATTGCTATGTACATAATGGATGACTGATTTGATTATACAAAAAGTTGATTTTCTGTGATATTTTACAATTGTTAGATTAAAAGTGATTTGTTTTTGCGTAAATATTACCTGACGTATTTATTATTAGATAGGTTGATGTAAATAATTATGTACCTATCTAATAATAACTATGTTAGGTAAATTTTAATATAACTTAAGAGTTGATTTTCTGATATGTTTTGTAATTTTTACATTGTAAGTAAATTGTTCTTGTTTTGATGTTTTCGCTAATAAAATATTTTACAGGTACAAGGAGGAACTAAAATAATAATAAAGTTGGTTAATAGTCATATTTTATTATTGAACTAAACGTTTGTTTACAACATTTTATTTTTTCGATTCAACTGATTTAATAAATTAAAAGTTGTATAACTCCATACAAAGTATTTTTACTGACTGTACATTGTTTCTTTAAACTTGTTTTGGTATAAGTTTATAAAATGGTATCCGTTCGGAATATAGAATAAATATTATTTTAAACAAATACCAGTGGTATTAGTTGTTGGTATTAGAATGGAATAAATCACCATTTGTAATCTATATCTATTGGTAGTTATTATTATAAAGATAAGTCACTTTTCGTTTTTGTCTGTATGACCGTGTTATTCTTCTAAACTTAGCAACGGATTTTGCTGCGATTATTTTTATAGTTTATTCAATTTCAGTATATCAAACATCAACATTTACCGGGTTATATCAATTTATTGGTTCCGCTAGTAATCTATGAGTTATGTCTTAATAAAAACAAATATGTAGGTATTATTTGCATCCGCTACACAAAATAACCACATTTGTTCATCCAATGAATATTAAATCATAGTGATAATATACTACTAAGCACATAATGTGGTTTTAAACCACGGTTTTATAAATGAAAATGATTTTAATTACACTAATTAATTTGTCGATTTACAGCTAATTATTTATAACTTCGTGAATGATAAATTAGAAATTGCCACGAACAAATAGCTGAATTGATTAGCAGTAATAATTTCAAAACCAAATTTTTATTATGTTACATATTAGTGTTGGCAGTACCAGAAATAAAGAATGAAAGAGATTTTTTTGTTTTTGTACAAGGACACAGAGCAGTGGTGGCCCAGTGGTATCGGCCGCGACTTACAAGTTGTAGGTCGTGGGTTCGAGCCCAGGCAGGCGCTTTACTTTGTGTAATTTATTTCACCACCACTGCTCTCAAAACGGTGAAGGCAAACATCGTGAGGAAACCGGCATGTCCTAGAACCAAAAATTCGAAGACATGTGACATTCACCAACCCGCACTGGGCCCGCATGGTGGATTACGGCCCATTCCTTCTCGCAGAGAGGAGGCCTGTGTCCCAGCAGTGGGAACATTAATAGGTTGATGATGTGATGTGATGTGAAGGACACAGAGATAAACGATGAAAAAAGTAATGTTTACTCTTGCCAATGTCTACCGTGTGGCATAGAAACTACATCGTCTTTGCGGACCTCTGTGAAGGGCTGTCACAAAGGCAACAGGTGACAGCCTGCCAAAAGGTCACTTGACTTTTCGATAGTCATACATTTTTCTTTTTCTTTTCGAGGCGATGGAAAACTCTTTTGATATTTTGGGACCAGTAGACAGCCATGCCAATAGCAGCGTCAGTGGTGTTCATTAGGTCCTCTAAAGTGCAGATTTATGGGCACCTTGGGGCACTCCAGCATGTGTGTCATATTCTGCACAGGGGCACCGAACTCACATTGTGTTTCAAACGAGATTATAATCGCCCATTATGCCAAATTGTCTATGCAGCGGCCTATCTGGGTACGCAATCGATTGAGTGTTTTCCATACAGGCCTCTGCAGTTCACGGCCAGGTGGCAGGTGTTGGGGTTTCAAGAAGTTAGGTGGTGGTGAATGTGATTTTTCTCAATGTAGGTAGTATACATTGGCACCACGTAACACACATTTTCGTGCTACGCAGTTACGAGTTGACCACTTTTAAACATCGTTTCTGTGTTTGTATTTGTCGGTTGATGAAAAGAAATTAAAAAAGTTTCACACCTTAAAAGAAGCCTAATCAACATCAAAATACTAGCTCACACACTTTTCCAGAGGTTATGTCCTTTCTGAGATTTTACAACAATCCCATAGAAGAATGACACTCATCATCTTTCCGAATTTTTAAATTTTCTGGCGACTGTTACGATTATTAAAATATAACCAAATCGGCGCATCTCTTTTCACCCGACTGCTGAAGGAGGGTAATGGTAATGTGTTTATCAGTCTTTGTATTTATGTATGTATGTTTGTTCCTATGTGGCTAGAGACCAAACGCGTCGGCCGATTTTTATGATTCTTACGTAAATCGATTTGTCTTAACCTTGCGAGTGTCACTGGCTACATTAAAATTGGAAAATAGAAAAAAGGCGGATTTTGGACGTCATATTGTGGGGGGCCGATTATTTTTTCTTCCAAACCCATCTTGTGCGGTATCAAAATTAAGTGTTTTAAGAGATGATTTCGAAAATGTTATATGTTATAACACTTATATGTTTAAATGTACATAATTCGAAAAAATAATGTTAACTAAAAAGTTATAAATAAAAAATAAAAAATACCCGACTGCTTAAGAAGAGAACTAAAAAGTCGTAAACAAGAGAAAATCATGCTGTGCAATCGGAGGATACATCTGCTTTTGGTCAACAAGCTCGCGAATATGTATTCTTCACAGACATAAATCTAACTAGATAACGCAAGTCCCTCCATCTGGATGAAAACGTGCAATCAGGGCGTTTAATCTTAGTACAAAAAACTGGGGACAGCAATGGGTACAATGATACAAAATCACGAAGCATATGTAGTCACTGTACAAAATAACTCATAATGTGTTTTTTAATTTTGTTGGATTATAATCGTGATTTTTTTACCAACTTGTTAAACTAGATGGCGCTAAACAAAATCATAATTTGTCAATATTGCCTAGTAGGTAGCATATTACTACTAAAATAGTATATTTTTAACCAACTTCTGTGATATAAAAAATATTTTATGTTATGAATAATTTTTACTGGTTTTAATTACATTTATCGCACAGTGTGACATTTTATTATTTTTTGATTAATTAAAACATATAGCAATAACTTTTACAATCATTTTGCAAATTTTCATTAGGGTGGTAAATTTCCCTTGGTGGTTTTATGAACCATAAACTGGTTACCCCAATTTACAAATGTTTGCTGATATCTGACGCTTGCGCCCGGTATTTTGCGATATTTTGTTTATTTTTGTGATCTTTCTGTGTTATTATCACAGGTTATGATCACAGACGACTTAGAGATACTACGTATGTTACTATGTTATGATGTGCATTACAGTTAACGAACATTACAGTTCTATAGAATAAAATTAAACCCTTACATTGTGGTGTTCATTCCACATGTTTTAGTTTACTTACGTTTTATAATATATTTTACAAATTTCATCACCGTTACTTTTGAAATTGTATCATCTCACGTTTTCCATTTTTTTATGTATGCTTTACATTGGTATAAACCTGAAAATCTTAAGATTTGTTGATTCATCCAAAACTATTATATTATTTTTAACTCTTGACATTTTTACCTGATTTTTTTTTTTTTTAATTTATTTATTATACGGGCATTGGCATACCATCAGCCCAACAATCATACAGAACATTCAAATAACATTATGGTTAAAACAGAATAATAAAAACACTTTAAATTAATAATTTAAGCTACCTAAAGTACATATAAATTACAAAAGATATAAACACAGAAGACAGAAAAACTAAACTTAAAATTTAATAATCAGACTTAACAAAAATAACAAAACTATACAAATAATAATTCATATAGATCCAACAGTGTTTTGGATAAATTGAAATATAGAATTATATAATATAGGAAATTTTAATAAATCACAAATATTTTTAGGTAGGTCACATTTACCTAGTAAGTCCTGACATTGACAAATCAACAATAACCGTTGAACCGAAAACTGTTTACAATCAAAGAACAAATGTTGCAGGTCACAAATTTCATTATTACAATATATACAAGATTCATCATCGGTGAGTTTTAATCTATACAAATGAGAAGGTATTTTACAGTGTCCAATTCTTAGCCTACAAAGAGCAGTAATCAACTGTCTACCAAGGAATTTTTTACTTCTTTCAAACCATGAAGATGTTGATGGTTTAGGAGTAATTTCTGCTAACCATTTGCCTTTTACTAGCCGAGTGTGGGCAAGCGACAACTCCCAGCGCTTAATCATTAACTCTTTTATATAATTATTCAAATCAGTGTATGGCACAGAGCAATTACATATAGCAGAATAGGAAGATTTTGCAAGTCTATCAACTAGTTCATTACCAAGAATACCTGAATGACTCGGTACCCAGCAGAATTCAATGTACAGGTTCTTGATTGAGAGCTCATATACCAAACTTCTTATTTTATAGATTGCATAGTGAGAAGACATGTTTATATTTTTATTACAGAGGGTTTTTACCACACTCATTGAATCACATAATATTAAAAAGTAAGACTGAGTATAATTATTGTAATTTTTAAGGATATATTGCAGAGCATGTAAAATAGCAAGCATTTCAGCTGAAAAAACGGATAAATAGTCATTACATTTGTAGACTTTACCATAGTTGTAGGTTTGATCAAAAAAGGCATAAGCAGTTCTCTCTGAAGTTTTAGAAGCATCAGTATAAATTTTGATGAAGTTATTTTTGGTGTCTAAAAACTCTAAGAATTCATATTTAGAATTATATTTGTTTATATGTATAGGAATGTTCATATAAGTACAGATAAAGTCAACACTATAATAAGGATGTTGTTTAGACCAGAATATAATATCTTGAAAATTGAAATTTAAAAAAGTTATTGATTCAATTTGAGAAATAGCTACTTTTAAAATTTCATTATTATAATTAGGAACATCAAACCCATCAAGTAATTTAGAGATTATAACATTATCAAGACTAATTAACTTCAAAGAATGTTTGTCAGTGATATAAGATCTTCTAATAGCAAGAGGAACAATCCCAGTTTCTACTTCTAAGGAATTTATAGGTGATGACATCATAGCTCCACAAATTATACGTAGAGCCTTATTCTGTAAGACATCTAACTTTCTCAATAGATAACTGTCAATATCATAGTAAAAACTGCATCCATAATCAAAACAACTACGAATAGTAGTAATATAAAGAAGTTTTAATATTTTGGGGTCAGAACCCCAACTGAGACCAACCAAAGACTTCATAATATTTAGGCCTAACTCAGCTTTTCTACAAAGATAGTCAATATGTGGTTTCCAAGATAAACGGGAATCTAAAATCAAACCAAGATATCTGAAAGAATCACAATTGGGAATAATTGCATGGTCATAGATAATTTGCGGATTATGAGATCCATTTTTAGAGAAAAATATGGTGGCACTCTTATCAACATTAATTTTTAGCTTCAATTTATTCCTTAATACAGAACCTATGTGTTGGAGGGCCTTATTCATAATTTGTTCCCCTTCTTTAACATTCCCACATTGTACATAAATAACTAAGTCATCAGCATATAATAAATACTTAACCTGCATAGGTATTATAGACATAAAATTAATAAGGCTAAGTATGAATATTAAAGGTGAAATAACAGAACCTTGTGGAGTACCTTTGTGCGATTTATTAGGTCCATAAAATTGTTTCCCAGCCTTAACCCAAGTACTCCGACCATTCAAGAATTTGAAAATCCATTTCAAAATTAAACCAGGAACTCCTAACTTATATAAAGCATGGATTAAATAATTATGATCGATATTATCAAATGCACCTTGTATATCTAAAAATACAGCTAAGGTTGATTTACTAGCTTGAAATCCATTTTTAATATCACCTATTAAACAGCTGAGATTGTGCTGGGTGCTTTTACCTTTACGAAAACCAAATTGTAGTGGAGGTATCAAATTATAATGTTCAAATTGCCACTCAAGTCTATTCTTGAGCATGGTTTCAAAAAGTTTAGAAAAACAGGAGGTTAATGATATAGGTCTATATGAGCTTATACAGTTTGGGTCTTTATTAGGCTTTAAAATAGGGGTAACATATTGAATTTTCCAGCTATCTGGAATATAACAAGTAGACCACAATGTATTGTAAATTGACAGTAAAATATTTTTAATATTAATTGGTAAATTCTGTATTACAGAGTAAGGTATACAATCGGGACCAGGGGAGGTAACCCTTTTCTTATGCAGAGAGACAAGTAGTTCGTCAAATGAAAATGGCTTAATTAACCAAGAAAATGAATCTTTACCAGACTGTGAAAAATAAGTGTTAAGAGAGTTCACATCAGCATTATTAATCGGAGAAGTGATTTTATTTAGAAAAGCAGAGGCATTGTCTGGATTGTGCATGAAGACATTACTTTTACTACCTTGGACACTAGAGAACTTGAATTTACGTATATTATCCCATATTATTTTAATGGAAGTCAAGCGGCTAAATGAAGAACATAAGTTTTGCCAACTGGTTCGTTTAACTTGTAGTATAACTAACTTTTTTTCAGCATCTAACTGTTTATAAATCAAATAGTTTTCTAATGATGGATACATTTTATACGAATGAAGCGCTAACTGTACTTTCGCAACTGCTAACTCACACTTTTCATCCCACCATAAAACTCTCTTTTGACGACGATGAGTTGCAGACTTTTTTTGGAATGTTAACAATACTGAATATAATAATTGAACAAATCTGTCATAATCACCAATTGGATCATTAGTAAGAGTAAAAGATGTAAATGCTGTAGTGCACTTATCAGCAAAAATACCCCAATTTATTTTGTTAAAGTTAATTTCTGAAATTTCAGGCAAATCAAAAGAAACATTTCTCAGAGGGTCTGCAGAATATAAATCTGAAGCCTGATAGAAAACTTTGATAAGAATGGGATAGTGGTTACTACTCATAGGATCACCTAATACAGAAAAATCACAACTGGAACTGAGAGATTGGGAAGCAAAAGCTAAATCTAAAACATTACCCACTTGTCCGAAAGGAGCTAAAGTAGTAATATTGTGATCATTAATGCAAATACAGTTTTTATCATTCATGAAATTGTAAATCGAAATGCCTCTACTATCATTTTTTTTACTACCCCAAGACAGATTATGAGCATTAAAATCCCCAATGATTATGAAATTATTTGTGTTTATTTTATTAAAAGTATCTTTGAGCAAATTAATATTAAATTTACCATTAGGCGGAGGAGGACAATATAAACATAGAATGTTAAAGAACAAGTAACCTATTTCAATTTGAATTAAAATATTTTGGAAATTATAATCTGAATATGTATCAATAATACTGAATTTATATGAACTTTTAATTGCAATGGCTACACCTCCGTGAGGTCTTTCAGAGTCTCTCCTGATAATATTATAACCCTTAAGCTTAATATTTCTATTATTACAAAGCCAGGTCTCATTCATTAAAATAATGTCGATTCTATCAGTACTGTTATCGATAAAATCATTTAAAAAATCAAGTTTAGGGGAAATACTTCTAGAATTCCAGTGTACTATATTAAATTGTTTTAAGACTTTAGTATCCATCAATTTTTATTTATTGCTTAGATTATGTATTAATAATTCTTTTATAATCTTAGACGTAATTGGTGCCCCATCTTTCCTAGAAATCAAATCTACAACAGTTTTTATAATGCCATTCAATGTAGAATCACAGTTCAATATGTCGCTAATAATAAATCGTTTCTGCGGTGAAGTAGTTTTAGAATTAGAATCAGAATTCTGAAGAATATTTTTTGATGTTTTGTCATTAGAAATATGTAAGACTGATTTGGTGCCCTTAATAGCCGATGCATATGTTGTACCTCCTAAAATTCTGTTTTTAATTTCAGCAACTTTCGAAGCTTTAAGAGGGCACTCATATGCAACTGCTACATGAGGGCCTTGGCAGTTATTACATTTAATTTTATCTTTTTGCAAACAATCTTTAAAGAAATGATTACCAGCACATATAGAACAAACTTGAGCATTTTTGCAAGAACCACTAGTGTGGTTGAATTTATAACAATTAAAACACTGAACCAAAGGTTTAAAATATTCTCTAACTTCAAACCATAAATGTTCAAAAGTAACATGGTTGGGCCTGTTAGTATTCAAAAAGGTTACCAGGACTGTAGGCAGGCTAGTAAATGAACCATCGGGCAGCTTCTTCTTGAATCTCTTGATACCTAAAACTTCACAGCCAGGTGACTTCAAAGATGACAGTAGTTCAGTATCATCGATTTCAGTAGGGACCTTGATAACCCCCTGACTTTCAATCTGATCGAAAGGTATCTTGACTGACCAGTTATGTTTACTGTGAATGGTCTTATTTAAAATGAAGGAGTTCGCTTCTTTTTTTGTTGTAAAAAATAACTTCATGTAGTAATTTCCGATAGGTTTAACATAGGTGTTAGATGGCACCAAGTCTTTTAGAATTTTATTTACTTTAAAAAGATCAATCTTTTCTTTGTTTTCTTGGAAAAGTAAAACGGGGTAATCTTTCCTGTTTAACTCTTCGTAAATAGGAACAATATTTTTAAATAAACCCCTTCTCGTAGTTACATATTTGGGTGTCATCTTCGGAACCGGCTCATCATCGTGTGTACACGAGCTTTTCCGCTTCAGTGTGGCATCAGAAGTAGTTGACTCCATGAGCCCACTACTAAATTCACTCATGATGGCAAAATAAGGGCTTAAACTAGTTATATATAGCCCAAAACAAAATAAAATTTATACAATTTAAAAAAGAGCGCCTTTCTAATTCGACTTTCCCGCCCTTTTTTTTCATTTTTACCTGACATGACATTGTCATTATTTTATTTTCTTAAACCATAGACATAAGATACCATTCTCTATAGCTTATTAAGCTCGTTGTACATTATATTTTCATTATAAGGGCAGCGGCAGACTGCGCCTCTGTAAACCGTTTTTATTCGTTCACGATTTCTTAATTGATATTCAAATTTAAAATTTAGAAGACATGTCGGAACGAAGAAAAACGGGTGTCACTTTTTTAGTCTTGAATCTGCTCTGAACTCTGAAAGTCGTTTGACTACTTAATACTACGTGTTGTACTATTGAATCTGAAAATCTCTTTAAAACTATTATATATAAGGCCTGTGACCAATTCTGTGAAAAACAATAAATATAATTTATTGAGTGTTGAACTTATCTTTTATTAACGTGGCTTACGTATAGTTCATTTGAACTATACGTAACGCTACAGTTTGGCGCCCAACTTTCTTCTAGAACTCACCCCATCACCCACAATCTACCTTTTATTTTACTACACTATTTTTTTTTAACGTGGGCTCGATTTTCTCAAAATTCAAAAATATTACTTACACAAGTACGTTAATTAACTTTTGGTATCTATTTCAGGCCATCACCTCATTATCATTTCTATTTGCTAGCACTTTTCTTTTTTCTGCATAATTTACTCTTAAATAAATTCTGGATTAATTCTTTAAAATCCTTTAGTAAATAATTCTCTACAAATAATTAAATAACTCTTAAATATTTTTCAATTAATAATTTATTTAAACTAATTTTCTTGATTTATTAATTAATTAAACCTTTTTACTTTTGGTTGTAATTTTGCAACTATATTTTAACCTTAACTGAGAGTATTATTTATTGAATTGATTCTATCTTACTTGTCATTTAATCATGGCTAGATCAATTAAGTACTCTTATCTCAACAAACCTGAACTCGAATATGAGGTGATTATCAGAACTGAGAGTCCAGCTGATAATCTCCAAACTCTCAAAGAACAAATGTCAAAACTTGTTCACGTTCTTCCTGAAGACATAAAATCTTCTCCCATTCCCCTCAAACTTGATCTCTCCCAGACGGAAATTACTTTAAAATACGTAGAAGACAAAATTTCCCAATTGGAAATTTCTAAAGACAAAATTAACATTAAAAAAATTGAAACTTTTTTAAACCACCTTTATCATCGTCTTGGACGATTTCAAGCAACTTCACCCTTCATCGAAGCCTGCTCTAACTTACGATCACGCTTCTACAGTCTCGATAAAAGGTTTGAGGCTATCGCTTTTAGCGATACAGAAAGGTTTTCATCTGAAGACGTGTTAGTTGAAACATACAGTCAACCTCAACAAGCACAACCAGGTCCTTGTTTGATCCCTTCAATACCTCATACAGTTCTTCAAAGTTCTGCAACTCCTGTACCTTCTGAACCTATTTTGACCACTTCTACTATCTTAAACCCACAGGCTTCCATGATTTGGCAAAATTATCATCCTCCACATAATTTTGCCAGAGAACTTAAACAATTTTCTTTTAATGGCAAATCATGCCCTAGGTCATTCCTCCAAAGATTAGAAGAATTTTGCTTATCTAGGAATGTATCTGAAGAAATGCTTTGCAAACACGCATTTGAAATTTTCACTGATGATGCACTTCATTGGTTTCGATTTCAATTTAATCGAAATCCTACCTTGACTTGGAGTCAAATCCATCTTTTATTGATCAAAGATTTTGGTTTACATAATTATGACTATAAAATGCTCGAAGCTATTAGAAACAGAACTCAGGGTGCATCAGAGTCCATTATTGTGTATGTGAGCATTATGTTTGGAATGTTTTCTCGCCTTACTAAGAAACTAGATGAAAATGAACAACTTGAAATTTTACTTAATAATGTGAGACCGTGTTATTCAGTCTTTATAGCGCTTAAAGATGTTAAAACAATTGACTCTTTAATTTCAGCTTGTCAAACATACGAAAAATTTTCTGAAAAAGATTGTAATTTTTCTGAACCTAAATATGAAACAGCTTCATATGCTACCGAATTTGCTTATCGGCCTTCTACTTCTAAATGCCTTCCAAATATAAAACATACAAATGCAATTAGAGATGATAAACAACCTCTTTCTGCTACTAAAACTAATGATGACTCTAAAGTAGACTTTTGTTATCGCTGTCGTATCTCGGGTCATTCCTTAAAAACTTACACTAAACCTAAATATCTGATATGTTTTAAATGCGGTCTTAAAGGAGTTAAAATAACCGATTGTCCTAAATGTAACCCAAAATTACAACAAAAAAACTAGATAGCGACTTGAATAACATTTCTAAATCTCAAAATAATAATTTTGATCCTGATGATTGGAAATTATGGCTAAAATGTATTAAAAATTTTATGTATTGCTATAAAACAACCTCTGTACTTTATGACACGGAAAAAGATTATAACAGACCTTTTATTAAAGTGTCTATTAATAACTTGCCATTTTCTGGTCTATTAGACAGCGGAAGTTGTATAACTATCCTAGGAAATAATTCACATAAAGATATCCAAAAACTAGGATTTAAGTTATTCAAGTCGCCTACTCAAGTTATGGTTGCTAACAAACAGAAAACCATGTCTTCTGGTTATTTTCATCTACCAATCGAATTTAATAATCAAATACATATTATTAAAGCTTATGTTTTCCCTGATATTTATCCCTCACTGATTTTTGGTTGGGATTTCTGGAAAGAGTTTAATTTAACTCCTAAATTGCTTTCATCTGAACTAAATCCAATTAATAAAACTATTACGGTGAGTTCAGTGGACAATAGAGTACTCACATTTGAACACCTTTCGTTTAATGAGAAAAACATTGCAACAGACTTGATTGATCGTTTTAAAACAATTTCTTTTGAAGAACGAGGCATATTGGGTCGTACCAGTTTAGTTTCTCATCGTATTGATACCGGTAACGCGCTACCAATTAAACAACGTTGTTACAGACTTTCGCCTGAAAAACAAAAGGCATTAATTAATGAGGTTGATGAAATGATTAATCTTGATGTAATTGAAAAATGTGAGAGCCCTTGGTTATCTCCAGTGCTTATCACTCCGAAAAAGAACGGAGAATGGCGTTTCTGTGTTGATAGTAGAAAATTGAATTCAATCACTCGGAAAGACGCTTATAGTCTTCCTTTTGTTTCTGAAATTCTAGATAATCTTAAAAACGCTAAATATCTGTCTAGCATTGACATTGCTAAAGCTTTTTGGGAAATTCCATTAAATAAGGACGATAAAGATAAAACTGCTTTTTATGTCCCTGGAAAAGGAATGTATCGCTTTAAAGTTATGCCTTTTGGCTTAACCAATGCTCCCGCGACTCAACAAAGACTCATGGATAGCTTATTTACACCAGATTTTGATAATAAAGTCTTTTGCTACTTAGATGACATAATAATAATAAGTGAAACATTTGAAGAGCATATCTCACTTCTACTTAAAGTTCTTCAAAAACTTTCTTACGCAGGTCTCACAATTAACTTCAAGAAAAGTCAATTTTTTCGTAAAGAATTAAAATATCTCGGTTATGTAGTTGACGACCAAGGTCTACGTGCTGACCCTAATAAAATTGAAGCTATTTTAGCTTACCCCGCTCCTACCTCTAAAAAAGAAGTAAGGAAATTCTTAGGCACATGTAGTTGGTTTCGTCGCTTCATACCTAACTTCAGTTCTATCGCTTCACCCCTTTGTAAACTAACTTCGTCTGGGAAAAATTCTCCTAAGAACTTCGTCTGGAACGATGAAGCAGATTTAGCCTTTTCTAAATTAAAAGAATGCTTAATTTCAACCCCAATTTTAGCTTGCCCTGACTTTGACCTTCCATTTTCTGTACATTGTGACGCGTCTAATTTTGGAATTGGTGCTATGTTGACTCAGGTACAAGACAATAAAGAAGTAGTGATCGCATACATGAGCAAAACTCTTAATAAGCATGAGCAAAACTATTCAACTACTGAACGGGAAACACTAGCTGTTATTACTGCACTTGAACATTGGCGTTGTTATCTTGACAATGGTAAAAAGTTTACAGTTTATACCGATCATGCGGCATTAAAGTGGTTCCAAAATTTGTCTAATCCTTCTGGAAGATTAGCTCGGTGGACTCTTCGTCTATCTTGTTTTAATTTTGATCTGAAACACAAAAAAGGTAAAGATAATGTCGTTCCAGATCTTCTTTCTCGCCACAAAACTCCTGATACAGCTATTATTGGCACTGTAGAACCTATATCGAGAGATATTGTGTCCCAATTGGAACACTTTAATAAACTTTTTACAAATTGTCAAAGAAACCCTGATGACTATCCGAACTATAAGATTCTTAATGCTAAATTATATCGCTTCACTAACTCTTCTGATTACCTTAACGAAGATTTTGCATGGAAAGAGGTTCCACCTCCTCCCGAAAGACTAAACCTTATTAAATCTTGTCATGGAGTTACAGATTATAATCTTCATATTGGCATTTTCAAAACCTACAAGAAACTTTCTTTAAGATACTATTGGTCTGGAATGTTTAAAGATGTGGCAAAATTTTGTTCTACCTGTGAAACTTGCCTTTCTTATAAGCACTCGAATCATTCTCCATATGGTCCTATGGGTAAACCAAAAATTTGCTCAAGACCTTTTCAAAATATTTCTTTGGATTTGATGGGTCCTTTTCCAATGACGAGACAACGTAATCAATATATCCTCGTGGTAACTTGTTCTTTCTCTAAATATTGTCTTATTTTTCCTATCAAACGCGCTACAACTTCTAATATTATCTTCCATCTAGAAAATTCCGTGTTTCTTGTACATGGAATTCCTCAAACTATAATAATGGATAATGGTTCACAATTTCAATCAAACGAGTTTCAAAGTTTTCTGAACAAATATAAAGTTCCTTTTATCTTTTATTCTCCAAGATATTGTCCTCAAGTCAACCCCACAGAAAGATATAATAGAACAATTATTACTGCTTTAGCACAGTTGGTTGGTAATGACCATCGGTCATGGGATAAATATTTACAAAAAATCCAATTCGGCCTAAATAGCACGGTAAACTCTTCAACAAAATTCTCCCCATCTTTTCTTGTATTTGGTCGTGAAACTATACCGTGTGGTTCAGTTTACACCAATTGTACTAACCTTGACAACGTAATTTTTCTTCCTCGCGATATCTATGCCACTAATTTAGGATTACTATCTGCTATCTTCGATAAAGTACAGATTGCATTACACACTGCTCATATTAAGAACGCTGTTCATTATAATGATAAACACAGCTTTAAAGAATTTAATGTCGGTGATACAGTCTGGCGTAAAAATTACGTTCAGAGTAATGCTGGCGCATATTTCAGTGCAAAATTAGCTCCAAGATATGTTAAATGCACTGTAATTGAGAAGCTTTCACCTCTTGTTTTTATTCTGGAGGATCCTAATGGTTCGAGAGGAAAATGGCATGTAAAAGATTTTAAAATTTAATATTTTACTTGCCATTTATGTTTATATTGTATATTTCTTGTTAATAATTGCAATATTGATAGTTTATTTATTTTTACAAAGTAACCAAACACATTCGGCTTATTTTGTTTTCCATTATTATTAATTTTGTATAATTTTCTCATAATGAAGATATCATTATGTAATTATATTCTATGTTATCCTAGATATTATTACACCATTTGATGTAATTTCTAACACAAACTTATGTGTTATTCTTAAACTTCTTAATTTCCTTGACACACTTGTATTTATTCTTAAACTTCTTAATTTCTTAAACTTCTTAATTTCCTTGACATCACTTGTATTTATTCTTAAACTTCTTAATTTCCTTGACATCACTTATCTTAATAAGGATGAGGAGTTCTCTTAGAGCGGTGTGCACAACTCCGAAAGCCTTATGTGCAAAGAGCGGTCCCGTAACTCTTTAAAAATAAGCCAAATGCGTGGGCTCTCTTAAATATTCTAATTTTCTTTTTTTTTTTCGGGTTTTCAAACAGGTGCGGGTAACGACACCTATAAAAAATAAATAAGCCTTCGTTATCTAATTAAATATTTCCTTGTGGAGTATGCGTCATTGAATGTGAACCATATCCCCTACGTGTGATTGAATGAGAGTGTTTGACGAAGCATGAAAGATGTTGTGTGAAAGTACAAGGTTAATATTTCAACCTTCAAAATTTTCCTTAAGTTTGAAAATTTTTCTGGGGTTTCGGGGAAATGTGGTGTTCATTCCACATGTTTTAGTTTACTTACGTTTTATAATATATTTTACAAATTTCATCACCGTTACTTTTGAAATTGTATCATCTCACGTTTTCCATTTTTTTATGTATGCTTTACATTGGTATAAACCTGAAAATCTTAAGATTTGTTGATTCATCCAAAACTATTATATTATTTTTAACTCTTGACATTTTTACCTGACATGACATTGTCATTATTTTATTTTCTTAAACCATAGACATAAGATACCATTCTCTATAGCTTATTAAGCTCGTTGTACATTATATTTTCATTATAAGGGCAGCGGCAGACTGCGCCTCTGTAAACCGTTTTTATTCGTTCACGATTTCTTAATTGATATTCAAATTTAAAATTTAGAAGACATGTCGGAACGAAGAAAAACGGGTGTCACTTTTTTAGTCTTGAATCTGCTCTGAACTCTGAAAGTCGTTTGACTACTTAATACTACGTGTTGTACTATTGAATCTGAAAATCTCTTTAAAACTATTATATATAAGGCCTGTGACCAATTCTGTGAAAAACAATAAATATAATTTATTGAGTGTTGAACTTAAATGTGTGTATTTTACTGGTTCATAAACTACGTCGGTCACCGCTTCATAGTAAAGGGTTTGATTGATCGGCATATTAAGCCACAGCCCGACCTCCACACTTCTATCTGCCAGTGCCAGCCTATTCTACTGCCTAACTGACTGCCTGACTATTAGTTCAGCAGCCTTGACCATCTAACTGTGAGCCAGCCCATTCGTCCTGCTGGCTATCCTACTGCCTATCTAAACGATACATCTGCGAGCTCATCTGCCTACCTCGGGCATTCCACGCCATCGTGTCCGTCCAGCTGCCTAGCCTGCCTTCCTGCCTGCTAAGAAATTTCTGCCCACGTCGTGCGAAGCCGGCCCATAGTTTTATACTCAATATCCTTTTAATTAATTTTAATTTATAGTTACCTTTACTTTTATTAACGTGGCTTACGTATAGTTCATTTGAACTATACGTAACGCTACAACATACACACACACACCTACGCACACTCGCACACGCACACACAGCTATATCAAAGGTTTAGTTCTAACTATATAGGTCAGATGGCGCTAGTTTCTTCAAGAACGCAAATGACGCGTTCCACGGAACGAGATTGGTCTCTATTTCAGTATATTGAAATGTACTCTGTGCGTGCAATTTTTTCACATACAATTTTACTTACCAATGAAAGAAAACATTTCCAATGCCTCGGACAATTTTTTCTATACAGTCTTTACATGGCATAATTAGGCATTTTTCTAGATTTCGGTGGCTTTCCGGCGCCGATAATGCTAAATGAAAATCTCATATAATTTTACTGCGTTTTTTGACACGCAAAGTACACAATCGCATCATCTAGTTAGATTTATAATAATATATCTGTGGAAGAAAATTATATTATTTATATATTAAATAAATAAAAATAAAAACGTTCTAAGACCTAAGGCTTATTAAATTATTTATTATTATTTTTTTATTTATTATGTCCTTTATTGTTTTTTTTTTCAAATATATTTAAAAATGTAGTAAATAATACTACATTTTTTAAATATTTTTATAAATTAAATTACAAAAAAACATTAAAAAATATAAAAAATAGACGCAAACCGTTATCGGGAATAGGGTCCAAACTACCGGTGGTTAGGGCTCCAGAGACAGGAACCTCCTCACAATGCGAGCCGTATCGAGGAGTACTGCCTTCTGTATCAGACCCTTGATCCAACCGCCCAATGACAGTCTCGACAGATGGTCGTCGAGGCTCTTGGCCATGAGGCCGTTGGCCGTAACGAAAATCGGCACAATGATCGCCGAGTCCACATTATTTTTTATTTATTTTTATTAGTTTCTTCTTGTTTATGTATTTTTTTAGGTGACACACTTGTCACACTTGAACGAATAATATTTTATTTTTGTTTAAATAGTAGAACCTATGATTACAGAAAAATATGCGAGCATTTTCATCATTCGCCCTTTATTTTTCTACTTACTGCTTCTGCCTACGTATTTTTTTTCGCATCTCATTGCCCTCTGACATTGTGTCAACATTTACATAGATTGACGTCAGTGCCACAATCAATGCCATTACACGACATAAGCTCCCATTGTCCTCATCAAGTATTCTGAGAGCCTCCATTATATACCAAGGGTCGTTAAAAGAACAAAGGTAAATAAGAACAACGGTATAAACAACTTATGTTACGTACAGTATGGCTTTCGGTTTCGTAGTGGGTGTTTGGGCAACAAAGTATAGTAGTTGATAGCATGTGGCATGTGGCGTGTTCCCTGTATGTACTCTTGTTTAGGGGAGGGAATTCTATGGTATCGTATTATAATTATCGATATTTCGGCAGCCAAGAATCGATATTCAATCAAAGAGGGCTTCCGTTTTTGTTTTTACCAGTTGGCGCCACTGGCGATTAAGGTCCTTAAATATAGCTGTTTAACGTTGTTATTATGCTCACGAAGCAGTTTGAATTAAAATAATTTCTAATGACGTAGAATCGTGAAATCGTGTATGATAATTTTTTGCGCAGTCAGATAAAATTATTTGAACTTATCATTCTTACGGTTGGTAAAACCTGTTCTTATATTAATCTGCCATATTTGGAAAATATTCACAACAGTAAAAAAATTGTAAATAAACTAGCGCTAAAAGCCAAAATTCTATGTAATTTGACATTTTGAAGACGTCACTCTACACCAGCGCCTCTAGCGGCAAATTCAAACGCCTCATTTGCCTTTTCCAACTACATAATTGTGATCGGATGGGTTTCCACTCTAACCAGATTCAGTCAAGAACCGATTCTTGGTGTTGTGTATGTGTTTGACGTAGAATGATAAGTTCAAATAAACTTTATATTAAAAGCAAATTATTATTTTTTTCAAAATTAGTTAGTCGTTTGTTTCTTTGAGTTCTGGTTATTCTTTAATACTCGTATACCACAAATATACAAGAGTAGAGTAGTATTAGAAGTCAGTCGTAATAAAGTAGATATATTTAAAGGACCCAACATTTTAAAGGTGTATAATTCTTTGTTTGTTTGTAAAGGAAGTACTGAAGCAATTACAAAAATTAAGATTTAAATTGATAGAATATTACTCTATCGCTGCGTTGCTTTTTAATTTTATTCAATTCAATTCAATCATTTATTTCGGACCATGATCCATAATTTGTTAGTAAACACTTATGATTATGTTAGTAAATTTACATAATATGAAAGGAAATGTCAAACTAATAAAAATAAATAAATAACAAATAAATTACGAAATAATCCAAATCAGTTCATATACCTATTTCCCGTTGCACTAGAGCCGCCACTGTGCAAGCGGGTCCAGTACCCCAGGAAAGGGCAGTCCGGTTTATCCGCAATAACCTTTAGAACACCGTTTACGCTCCCCCGCATCCTGTGCATCAGGGATGCTGACCTCTTCCGCATTATTGCCTGAAAACTAACAGTTTTTGCTTCTGCAAACATCCCCGATGCACTACAGGAACGTGGGAGCCCCAACAGTATTCTAAAAGCATTATTATACTGGACCCGAAGAACGTTGTAAGCCCTCTGCGTATGTCTAACCCACAGGCTGCACGTGTAGAAGGTCTGGCAATACGCCTTGAAAAGTGTAATTTTCACTTCCCTCGTACATCGCGCAAACCTGCAATTCATGCTTCATTTTCGTGAATGGGCGCCGTCAGTTGAGATTGGTCATAACTAAACTGCTTCGGATGTTAATGTTTTTCTAGTTTTATTATATAACTGCACAGTACATGTGTGAGTACTTCCAATACTTTACGCCTGTACGTAGTATAGTGTGTAGTGCTATTCTGGGTGCATCGTCCTCACATATATGAATTTATTAATGTATGTACTTATGTAAATATTGTAAAAAACTATTTTTTTTTAAAGAATAAGGATGGAGTTTCTTGTGCATTCTTCTCCATAATACTAAGCTACTTTTCCGAATGCACGGTAAAATCAATTTTTATTACTTGTAAATTTTAATTGTGTAACGTTCAAAAGTGCCGCTTGGTGGCCTAGTTGAAATAAATATATTTGACTTTGAGGATAAAAGGGTGTTTTCTGAAGTCGTTAACATCATTCGAAGCAGAGGCGGAGTAGATACTTCCAAGTAAAAGTAGATACTTGAAATAATGCTAAAGAAATCTAAGGCAGTGTTTCGGCGAAATGTTTTATTTAAATATCTATGGAAATGGAATGACACAATAAGATTTCCCGTTATTTTGTTAATTGGTTCTGAAATTGCTTTTCAGGAAATTTTGAAATTGTTTTATTGGTTTTCATTAAAGTTTCAACGTTTATGTCATTGCCCATGATCGTTATGAATATTTTATTGGAAGTGTACTTTGACTTAGTGACCCTCCTGATGGCTCGACGCGATTCCATTTATATCACACTATTTGCAACTAAAATTACAAACACAAATACGTTTATTGGTTTAAAAAATAAATAGAATACAACAACAATACTCTAGCTGTCTCTTAAAATAAGATTCCCTGTGCTATAAATGACAGTAGGGATCGCAGTTGGCCTAATTTACAATTATAGTTTTTCAGTCTGTATTTATGTAATTAAAATGTAGATAAAAAAGAAAAAGGAAATATTAAAATTTGAGGAAACAATTTGAATGAACTAATTTAACATTCTTGATTAACTATGTAAGTACCATGTATGTGTGTGTATGTGTGCGTGTGTGAGGAAGTGTTTAGAATTATGTGGTTGTGAGTGTGTGTGTGCATGAATGATGAATGGAGTATGTATGATTCATGATTGGTAGGGCGTGTTTTAATTTGAACTATCTTAATTAGGTACGTAAAATAGTCGTTCATTTTCCGTTTAATCTATCATTCATGACTACGAGGAAGGCTTTTACTAATTTTTTAAACATAAAAATTGTTAAAAGCAAAAAGTACGTTCACATGGCCGCAATGCGATGTAATCCCACCCATACGCACAAAGTGTTTTGCTAATACTTTCATCGTGCGCACAGCTAAAAAGTGGAATTCCCTGCCGGAATCTTTATTTCCTGATAGCTACAATCTTGGGGTCTTTAAGTCAAGAGTGAATAGGCTACTTCTAGGCAAGCGTGTTACACTTATAGGAAAAGGCTAAGCAGATTGATTGTTGAAAATGTACCTTAGTTGGCACTAGGGAATCTAATTCCGCATCAAAATATCCGCATCCGCATCAAGCATCCGCGGTATTGAATTGTTTTTTTTAAAGTAGGTATTTATAAAAAAAGAAAATACTTTATTTTTTTTCAGTTATTAGTATGACCGTCATTATATTCTGAACATCATTATATTCAATTGATTACTAATTATCAATTGATTATAATGATGTTTTAGAGGTATAAATAATCAGAACGTGGTCTGAGCCCATATTACTTTTTTTTAATTCCCTTGGATTCCTTAGTTGGCACATAGCTTAACATATGTTGGTACGGTACTTGGTATCCACTGATTTAAAGGTAGAGATTTCCCATCATATGGACAACTAGCCTATTTGTCTATTTATAACATAAAAACTAAAATCTTCGCCCGTGGCAAGGTGAATTCACCAAAATGTTGTTATTTCTCGTTTCCCCGAAGAAATATTGACAGCATATAAATTACTATACGCCTCTTGGGACGATATGTTCTTACGAAAGTCGTATATAATGTTATTTGACAACTGGCACTAAGGTGGTTTAGGTAGGCCACCCAAGGTACGAATATATGTATTTAGGTTATATTTTCAGAAAGTTACGTTACTGATAAGCAGTAGGTAGTATATCGTGTTTATTTTAGGAACTAAAAGTTGTTGGTAGTTGTGCTATTTCAATCAATAAAATAACTGTCTTGGATCGCGCAAAGAAATTAATCAGAAAAGATTTTTTTTTCTTCTTCATTCTCCGGGACTTCGTCGAGCTTCATTGCCTCGGCGCTTTTCTGGTGGTCGCCACTGTTGTTTCTGGCTTTCAGGAGTTGCCGTACTTTGGGAAAAGTGCAGTGAGATTGCCCCAAAAAAAAAAACAATAAAATAATAAATTTAGAGCTAAGTGCAATTTCAAGATTTTGTATAGTGGATAGGTAACTCAACTGCAAAAAATCCCTGTGTTTGTTTGGAGAATATTCGTGCCAAATTTCAAGAATTTTGGCCGAGGGAATTATATTTTACATACAATCTTTCAACCCCCTTTTTACCCCCTTAGGGGTGGAATTTCTAAAAATCCTTACTTAGTGCTTACTTATGTCACTTTAGGAACTTTGCTGCCAAATTTCAACCTTCTAGGCTTAGTGGTTTTTTTTTGGCTGTGCGTTGATCGATCAGTGAGTCAGTCAGTTTATACTTATATATAAGAATATAGATATATGTGTAATAACATAACTACAAACTGATGCCTTAACTCTATGTGTGAGGTTTTCCCACATTATATACCTACAGTGGTGCGTACATATCACATCTAATAAAACTGATTTCCTCACAACTGTACCTAATTTAATTTAAGTACATGGGGAGGGGTTCCGGCCAGAATTTCTTCGGCAGACTAGTACACAATTTAATATAGAATTAATACCTAACATTTGCGACTAATTTCATCTTTGTATCAAATGACGTAGTTTGGGGGTCCGAATCGTTACCTTTGGAACCAGTTCCTGTATGGCCGGAAGTGCTCGGCAGACTCCGAGCACTTCCGGCCATACAGGAACTGGCTGACAAGATTTTTCTGTAACTAGCAATATAGTGCTATTTGATGCCACAAGTATCCTCTCAGTATCAAATGACGTACGTGGCATATATTTTTTTCACCGAAATTATTAAATTTTTTTGTACATTCGGCCAATTCAAAATTTTTTCCTCCTATTTTTCGAAACTTAGCATCACTTTTATGAATACGTGCCATGAGGTTTATCTTAGTATCACAGTATCACATGATGTAAGGGATCTTGCGGTCGCCGCTTCTACTAAATAAATGTTTTATGTATATAAATGAAGTATAATATTTAAATATAATGGTGTTAAGGTTACACTAGTCGCCGGCACGAACTATTTTGTGCGCGGGGTTAAAATGCGTGCTATATCAAACGAAAACACGTGCGGAACAGATAGATGCTGTTATGAGCAGTAAGAAGCTAGTTCGCGTACGAAACGAAAGCTTTTGCAAATTTGTAGCGAAATGGATGATGATTTAGAACGAAAACGAGCGCGCGAAATTTTATAAACAGACCTTTGGGAGTCTGGATATCATGAAAAAACGACTGAATGTATCTGTTCAAAACAAAATTATTTGCATTGTTGAACTACTAATCTATCCCTGTATGGAGCCGTTTTTCAATTTTCCTTCTTCTTATGGTACTTATTTGCACCCAAAGATGCGTTAAAATTAGTGTTGAAATATGGAACTTTCGAAGCTCATAACTTTCAATTAAATATTTTGTTTTACTTTTTTGCTTCCATACAGGACTAGTTAATGATGAGAAAAATTGATATCATTTTTTATTTTGAACGTACATCGTCAAACAGTGGAGTAAAAGCCAGACTACGTTTGTATGGAAAAAATTTCGACTAGTGTACCCTTAATACAAATAGTACATAAACTTTTATTGTAATAAATAAGAAAGCAACAATAAAATAAATGCGATCGATAAAATGAAGTCTGACATAAATGAGTTGAAACTAAATAAGGGTTAGTTCGCTAGTTTCTTATCAAATGTAATTTTATGCCGTGCAATAGTTCCATTTTCGATATACTTAAATTTTCGATTAACTCTCGATCCCTCAGAATACGACACTATTTTTTTGTAACGATAAAGTTTGGTCTACGAAATAAAAATCAGAGATTAGTATCTATCATCGCCTCCACGAAGATCATAAATTAACCCTACCGGGATAAAAAGTAACTATCCTATGTTCTAATTCGGGCCGTGTGAACAGTTACATGAGGTGTGATTGATTTTCCAGACTGTCACATGGATATAAAATTTTTCTTACTCTTTCGCAGTTCCTTTCGTTGCTAAATCCAGTCAGTTGGATCGTTTCTACTGTTGATTTTGGCTTTCAAGAGGTGCAGTGATCGGAAATAATGTAGAGGGCTTGACCAAAAAACAGACAACCACATTTGTAATTTTAGTAGTACTATAATTCACGTAAACAGGACCTGCAAAGAGTTATGTACATGCAGTATATAAAGAACGATGCTATAAAGTTTATTTTTCTATCATCGCTTCTGTGACGTGTTAGCTCACGGGCACGAAACTAGCGGGAGAGAGGCGATCGTCCATGGGGGCGCGGTCGCAGGGGGCGCGGGCGGTAGTGACGGCAATTTTTTGTACCGTTTTTGCCATCGCACTTTTTATAGTTTGGATGTCTTTCGCCCTGAGGCGTGCGGAGGGGCCTGTCATTAAACTCTTACCCTCTTACAAATAAACCCGGAATAAAGTTATACCAGGTATAACAAAGGTATAACCATACATTTTCATAGGTTTATACTTGGTATAACTTTATTCCGCGTTTATTTGTAAGAGGGTTATTGACTAAAACTACACGGTGTGCTTCATCTGCCTTTAGCCCGGGCACTGGAGTGCTTGCGCATTTTTTCACGCTCCCCTGCCAGGTGTTGGCTCGTTTTAAATCATGCGGGCCGCGATGCCTCTAGCAAGAGAGATGCACACGGCACAATGTTCGACTTCGTTCAGGCCTTCGAGTGTTCAGGCAACAGACTGCCCGAGTCCGCGAGCCCTAAAGCCTGTGCTACACGGTCGCCGACAGCGACAAAAACCAAGGTCACGTTGGTCGGAAGCGCGTCGGGCGATGCCGGCTACACGGTCTGCGACAAGCGCCCAACCTCAGTATGTTTAGAACGCCGCGCAGAGAGGACGTATATACGCTCGTACCGTACATTCATTACAACGACGTCATGGCGCCTTGCCTATCAAAACTTCAAAAAGAATATACTAATAAACTTTAAAAACTAAACTCTAATCTTACTAATATTATAAATGTGAAAGTTTGGATGGATGTATGTATGTTTGTTGCTCAATCAAGCTAAAATTGTTGAGCGGATCAGGATGAATTTTGCCACAGAGATAGATTATAATCTGGAATAGCACGTATACATCTCTTCATCCCGGTATAATGCTCCCTTGGGATAAGAAAACACTTTCACGCGGGCGGAGCCGCTGGCAGAAGCTAGTATATTTAATATAGGTACATTTAAAGTAAAAGCATATACTTTAAAAAAAATATCCTATGCATTTTTTTTTTCAGTTGCGTCTATACATGACTCTGATGTCTAATCCCAAAGACAGGACAAGTATCTATTTATATCGATAAGTTCCGTTATTACATTGCGTTCGCTCTGTTGAGCCATTTTTTGCGCGTGCATCTGCGCTCGCCGCCTGCAGAAGCGCGACTGTCATACGCGTGGTTGTCAACAAGCGTCTACACGGCATCAAACAAGTCGCCGACACACACGTTGGCAACGCGCGCACGCCGACCAAGGGCGTTGGAAGGTCATGCTAAATTTGGTTGGCAACCACTGTCTACACGGTCGGGAACGGCCGCTTCCGACCAAGGTGACCTTGGTTTTTGGCTTGGTTGGCGACCGTGTAACACAGGCTTTAGGCGTCGGCCATCTTTCCTCATCGCTTCTTTCGTGGCCGCACTCGACTGTGGCAGCTCGTCCTCCATGCGGTTCACGGCACTTTATATCATACTGTTCTCGTAAACTGCGCACAGACACAGCCGTTAACAGCGTAATGGAAGAAACTTTACACAGTCTGTTTGTAGTCTGATAACGTTTATTGTGACAGTATAAAAATGCTGCATGTAACGACAATAGCCCAACAATTAAAATTGATGGCGATGAGCTGGGGCTAAAAATCAAAGTTGGATGGTACAGTTTCATTTTTTCATTTGAACTGTAGGTAATAGACAGGCTATTACAGTTGTTCTAACTCACGACGGCGGGTTGGTCTTAGACGTGTGTGTAGATGGACAAACACATTGTGTCTGTGTGCGTAAACTCGGGAGCGTTCAGTGTCGCCTGATCACACAGAAACAATGTACGATGTATGCACATCATCCTCACTTTCTTTACCCGAATACAGCAAAGTCAAGCCTCCGGATCCTATTTTTTATCCGTAGTACTAGGCAACTGGGCTTATCCCATTTGTAAACGACCCTTTGTGCCTATTGGCCTTGTTTGTTCTGTCTCCTGTTTGATATGAAGGGAAGTGGATATTTTTTCCTACTCCTCCGTTATTCTTTTCTGATTAATTTTGTTGCGGGATCCAAGACAGTTAAATTCATTCTCCGGGACTTCGTCGAGCTTCATTGCCTCGGCGCTGTTTTGGTGGTCGCCGCTGTTGATTCTGGCTTTCAGGAGTTGCAGTGGTTTGGGAATAGTGTGGTGGGATTGTAAGCCTCCGGACGTTCTCCGCTCACCAAATCCGTTTCTTCTCACCTCGCTTAGACCCAGAATCTGCCTTGTAGCTGATCATTACCGCTTCCGCCTGGGCCAGTCGACTGTTCGGTCATATAAAAAGAGGAAAAGTCCAAAACAACAAAACACCCTTCACATAAAAACCTTGTTTTTTGTATGTTTTCAATTGAAGGATAAAAATGTTACAAATTGCTAGATGATTGTTGAAAACCAAATTCAGTTAAAATCTTTATACAAAAATAATTGAAATTTTACTACCTACGTTATTTTCGGTACGATATTTAATATTACCAAAAATATAATATCGAATAACGTTGCATCCACATTTCAGATTTTCGGATAGTGGCAGACATATCGGTTTGGTTAATAATGTTTGCTCCAACAAAAGTTCTTTGTCCACAAAAACATACTTCTGTGTAGTTTATTAAGGCTGATGGGAGTTCTTTTGTTGTTATCAGGATCCGATTGTGACATTGAAAGTGAGAAGCTTACGAATGTGTGTAGAACTTTTAGCTAGGTAAGTAGATAGGTTGGTACTCAGCACAGATATAAATCTAACTTGACACGCGTAGTACATAATACTTCGCGTGTCAAAAAACTTCGTTCCATCTAGCTTTATCGGCACTGGAAATCCACAGAAATCTAGAAAATGTCTTTTTATGCCCTTTATTTTGATACCCCACAGGATGGGCACGGAAGAAAAAATGTTTTCTATTTTTCAATTTTAATGTAGCCAGTGACACTCGCAAGGTTAAGACAAATCGATTGACGTAAGAATCATCAAAATCGGCCAACGCGTTTGGTCTCTAGAACGGGAACACCCGCCGATCAAGATCAAGTTTAAAAATATAAGTACAAAATGTTGTAAAAAACTGACTTTGGTGGCTTCTCATTCCTTTATATTCAAATACAGATTTATCTATTCAACGAGTTCTAAACAACGATATCCCACTTGTAAGGGATAAAATATTTTTTTTTGATAAATTGCATCGCTTTGGGTCAACTAGATGCTTATACTGTGAAAATTTGAAGACTGTAGCTCCAACAGTTTTGTCGTAAAACCCGTGCGATAGAAGACGGACAGACAAACGGACACGTGAGTGACAGCAATAAGGTTCCATTTGGACCCTTCGGGTACGGAACCCTAAAAAGGAAATCAGACGCAAAAATTAATAAGTATTCCTTTGAGGTGAATTAGTAGGTATAATTATATTAGTTACTTAATTAAATGTAAGCATTTCAGTAAGTTGTACGTTCAATATTACATTCGCAGCTGTTCGCAAATAGCAGCTGTATAAATACAATTAGTCAGAAATCTTATTAAATACAGTTAGAGGGTAAATTAATTTTGTCTATCTTTCGTTACTCTACATGTATTTTAACGCTAGGGTAATTAACTGTTTGATATAATTAGATTTTCTTCAGTTTCTGTAAAAAAAAGAGTCGTTGCATGGTCGCGTCACGGTTTCGAAAGAGTATCAGTTTTAAATTGTGTCTTGTAGCAAAGGAAGTATTTAAAATAATTGTTATTAAATTATCTACGTGATTATGTACTTGAAATATAAATTCCGTACTATTCCATCATAAGCGATATGATACTAACAAGTTATTCGATTGAGGCACTTATGATTTATTGTAATCAGAGGGTCTGAATGTATTTCGTAATTTGTATTTTCGCTTGTATTTTTTAAATAAATGCGAAAAAGAACTTTTTGTTGGGCCCTGCCCGTAGCAAAATGAAAACAAATATCATTTTCAATTTGAAAAATTTGAACTTCGAATTATGAATTGCTGTGGTATGGTATACGGAGTATATTGTTATACCATGGCTGTGGTATTTCCTGAAGCTCAGATCTGGTGCCGTGGCTGGGAGGTTGGTGGTCAGGCTTTTTTATCGACCTTGTGCATTGAATGGAGGGTTTTAGGTACAGCACGTTCCACCAATAACTTTCGGTCCTTCAATTAAAATTTATTTTACCAAGCGCCCTTATTCAGATTCCACAATAGTTTTGTTTCAAAATTATTGATGTAAAATATAATAGTAGTATCTGTTCCGAGGAGGATGTATACAAAGCAATTTATATTATATAAATCGAATGAAACAATATGAGAGCTTATCTTACTTTGTATAATGCAAAAATATAAGTACGATAATTTAGTTCATTTAAACGGAGTTTGGTGAAAAGTATTCTGCTCCAAACTAAGTAAATTAATCCAGTTTGGTGCATAATCATCATCATCATCATTTCAGCCGAAAGACGTCCACTGCTGGACATAGGCCTCCCCCAGGCGTCGCCACATTGACCGATCCCGTGCGTCTCGCATCCAGCGCCTTCCCGCAACCTTAACCAGGTCATCGGTCCACCTAGTGGGAGGCCTTCCAACACATCGTCTTCCGGTTCGCTGTCGCCATTCCAGAACTTTTCGGCCCCAACGGCCATCCGTTCTGCGAGCAATGTGCCCTGCCCACTGCCACTTAAGTTTGGCAATTCTTCGGGTTATGTCGGTAACTTTGGTTCTCCTGCGGATATCATAATTTCTGACGTGATCACGCAAAGAAATTTCATTCACATAGACTTTTGTCTTGAGACATTGCGGTAAATTGGACGAGAAGATACCACGTAACTTCCCGAACGCCGCCCAGCCGAGTCGGATTCGGCGGTTGACCTCTTTCTCGGTGCAGAATACTTTGCTCCAAAGTTCTTTTAATCAACATTAAATGAAATCTTGTTAAACTTCCGACACATAAATCCCAAAATTATGTTATACCAAAATAATTAAGATAAACATAGTGAAGTTAAAGCCACGACGACGGACAAAACATTTAACTTAAATATTTCGAGGCTTTATATAGGCCTAAGTAAGCTTATGTAACAATCAAGTTCCAAATGACTTTTGCAGACAAATAATTACTGAGGACAATTTTAGACCTGCTGACGTAAACATCTTTTGTAAATTAATTTTAGATTTGTTTTCTGAAAAGCTTTTGTTGACACAATTGTCCCAAATAATAATTAATGTAATTATGTACAAACAGCAACACAATAGTTTGACAAAACAAACAGTACGTGCTCTTAAAATTACAGTAAAAGTCAGATTGTGATTAATTGATTATTTGTTTGAAAAAGTAACTGTATTACTTTTTTTTTACCGACTTCAAAAAAAGGAGGAGGTTCTCAATTCGTGGGAAACTTGTATGTTTTTTTTTATGTATGTTCCCCGATTACTGTAAGACGCCTGGACCGATTTGGAAAATTCTTCTTTTGTTTGAAAGGGTATACTTTCCAGTTGGTTCCATAGTCATCAGGTCAGGATCTGATGATGAAATCTTGGAGAAATCGAGGGAACTCCTCAAATATAATAGGCATACATATAGCGATTTTGGTATTTTTATCAACAATGCAATCATCTGCACTCAGAAAGTAACATTTGGTGAAGTGGAACTGGTGAAGAAGACCACAGATGGCCAATAGAATTCCATAATGCTAAGTATGTCATGGGTTATAAGATATATCAAATATTTTAACGACTATGATGAAGCAAATACTTATAAATACATAGTGCTGATGAAAATGGTACCATCGAACTGATCTGATGATGAAGCCGGCAGATAGGCACTGGTACTCCGAAATAAAACAATGTATCCTATCTGTGTATGGGCTTATTGGAATCGTCATGAGATGTACTTTGGCTATATATGAATTTTATGGCAATTGGAAGTACGTATCAAAACTAAAAAGAGATAAATAAAGAACTTTTTAACAAAAAAACAAACCGACTTCCAAAAAAACACTGTTTGCAGTGTTTTTTTGGAAGTCGGTTTGTTTTTTTGTTAAAAAGTTTTTTTATAATTGAAAGGCTCGCACTTGATCACTATCTCATCTGATGGTAAGCGATGAAGTAGTCGAGACTTACCAAAAGACAGAAGCTTACCAAAAAATAACCAATTCACTCTTAACTTAAAAACCCCTAGGTTGTGGCTATCGGGGAACACAAGACTCAATTCAATTCCACTCCTTAGCTGTTTAGCACATTTTCCTTAAAAGTAAAACCCAAGTTTGACTGATCAGCCTTAGAGCTTATTACAATGCACAAAAATGGACATCAGACCAATTTAGGTACGCAATACTTCCCACATATTCCGCAATATCTCTTTTCCTACAGAGATGTGACGAAATATAATTATTAACTTTCATAGATGAGCAAATAGGTACCGAGTTTAATACTTAGAGAAATATCCAATAGCTATATGCACCTCAAAGAATAAACATTAAATAATACCGGAAGTTTTAATAATAGCCGCATATGGGCATCCAATTCTGAATAATTTCCATGTTGGAAAAAAAAATACACATAAGGAATCTCGTGGATCGTGGGTTACATTACTTAGCAATCTAAAATCATCTTAAAATAATCAATATACCTAAAAAATGTCCTAGCAAAAGGCAGAAAATTATAAGGCTTCAAAAAATGCATCCTCATGGTTGTCAATAGGAAAAGTGAAAAAAGAAAGAAAGAAAGAAAAATATTTATTTGTGACCCGCACAGGAGACACGAGAAATAAGCATAAAAATTACACAATAGTCAAAATAAAAACCCCGTGCGAGACCAAAAAGGCTCCTATCTCAGCATGTGCAGCGATATCCAAAAAGGAAATAACCCCAAAAGGTAAATAAAAGGTAGGTAGGTTTAAATAAAAGTGCCCAAAAGGTTGGCAGTATTGTCAAGGCCGTAAAACAGGTCAATATTTGAACGTGAGGAGTCGACCAACCACTTTGCGATGTCTTGTCTAGGCCTAGTTCTGTGTAAAAATATTTTTAAACATACAAGTCGTTATAGAGGAGTATACAAGAGTAGCGAAAAGATATCTTGTTGTTAATTTTTTTTTTTAAGCCAAAATATTACTTACACGAAAAAACCATGTTTCACAAATAGTTTATATGAATCAATAATAAACATATATTTATACTTTTTGACCTAGCCGTTACTAAGGCGTATGCTTTAGAAAGTAACCGTTTTACGGCACTAAAGCAGTGGAAGGCCCTTAAATCGAACATTGATTATACGATTATATACGCACATTAATTTCTCACAAAAAGAACTTATATACAGTATCCGTTCGTAAACGTGACGAATCAAACATAGAAAGAGTAAGAGTCAAGCAAGGATGAATAATATTACTTCGAAGAAAATCGAGCCGTTTCGAGTTACTTATACTTGCCAAGTTGTTCGACTTAAAGTGTGTTCTGTACAGTGTCATTATAACTTCAGTGCGTGCAGGTGTGAACGTGGCTTATCAATTAGTCGAAAGCTTGAAACTTCGTAACCTTGCCGAGTTTCAATTTCAATACTCGCATAATATCGGGGCGTAAAGGAAGCACACATTATGAGGTTTGTAGAGGGTTGTCTCTGTCACTCATTGGGGAATAGACTGAGCGATCAAGTGAATATGGTCAGAAAATTTTGAAACAGGCGAAGTAATCGTGCCGCTAGTAGTTTTCTTGTTCTAGCATTCTAATTCGTCCACGTCTTAGGCTTGCAGTGTTCCCTTTGTTACTATGATTTATAGGAAAGACACTGGTATTGGCCGTGTAGTCACTTTTTCCTTCGAGACGATATTGCTCAGTCTATTTCATGTGTATGGTATACTCTTGTGACAGTTATTACATTCTAAAACTCGAATCAAGCGTGAATATGACATATCGAGTTTTCAAAGTCGTAGTCAATTTGCTGTATCACAATATTATTTGCCTTTCATAACTTTCAGCTCGTCACACCTTCTAACGATAGGTAACAAAAAAGTTTGGTGAACTTGTTTGAAGGATTTTTCATCAATTTGCCAGATTATCGATGCAAGGAGTAACTTTATTGTACAAACGATCATAATTCCAAAGTTAGCTGTTTTGGTTAAGTTTTATTTCACTTTCATCTAATTTCAATAGGTATCTATTTTTTTTTTTTTTTATCTATTATAGGCTCGCGCTTGACCACTATCTCACCTGATGGTAAGCGAAGATGTGGTCTACGATGAAGCACGCTTGCCTAGTAGTAACCTATTCACTCTTGACTTAAAGACCCCTAGATTGTAGCTATCGGGAAACACAGACTCCGGCAGGGAATTCCACTCCTTAGCTGTACGCATAATAAAAGTATTCTCAAAACGTTTAGTGCGTATGGGTGGGATGTCCACCATGTACCGATGGCGCATCGCCGTACGTCTGGTAGTCCGATGATGAAACGGGCTGGGCGGAATTAGATCATGCAATTCCAACGCACACTCCCCGAAATGTAACCGATAAAAAACCGACAAGCTGGCAACTCGGCGACGATGTTCAAGGCTCTGGAGTTTTGACTTAACCAGTGCCTCATCGCTGATGAGCTTCTTGGCCCGCTTTTCAATCGACTCTAGTGCATCAAGCTGATATTTGGCAGATCCGTCCCAGAGATGAGAACAGTACTCCATGCATGATCGAACTTGCGCTTGATACAAACTGAGCAGCTGTTCTGGCGTGAAGTACCTTCTCACCTTTGCAAGGATCCCCAGCTTTTTGGCAGCCAGTTGAGCCTTTGCCTTAATGTATGGGCCAAAATTGAGCGTCGATGTCAACGTAACGCCAAGAAGCTCAAGATGGTCAGTTATTGGCACGGTTACATCTCGGATAGTTGGAGCCGGGTGAAATTGGCTCTTTTTAGCGGAAAAAAGACACGCCTGAGTTTTAGCAGCATTAAACCTGACCAGATTGGCATCGCCCCATTCGGAGACTGCCTGCAAGGAGAGGTTTAAGCGCTCCACCATGGCCTCCCGGAGAGACTGGATCTGAGGCCCGGTAGCACGAGCGTTGGTCACGTATCTCTCAGCAACTGTGCTGTCGTCTGCATACCCAAAGGTGCCGGGTTTTAGCAGATCGTTAATGTGCAGCAAGAACAAAGTTGCTGAGAGCACCGACCCCTGAGGGACCCCGGCATTAATATCCAAGCGGTCCGACGAGCAGCCATCGATAACCACTCGAATGGACCGATCTCTCAGGAAGTCTGCAATCCAATCACACAGACCACCGGGCAAACCGAATAAAGGAAGCTTACCAATAAGGCTTTCGTGCCAGACCCTATCAAAAGCCTTTGAGATGTCTAGGGAGACGGCTAGCGCTTCCCCGTGCCTCTCAATGGCCTCACTCCAGATGTGAATGGCATACGCTAGAAGATCCCCAGTAGACCGATTTCGGCGAAAGCCGTATTGGCGGTCACTTAGGATATCGTTTGCTTCTAGGTATGCCAGGAGCTTAATATTAAGTATGGAGGTTACAGATATGGGTCTGTAGTTGGCCGGGTCAGCTCGACTTCCCTTCTTGGGCACGGGCTGTACGTTAGCCTGCTTCCAAGCATTCGGCACTTTTCCAGCCTCATACGAAAGGCGGAACAGGCGTGTCAAGATCGGGGACAGTTCAGGCGCACAGTTTCTAAGAACAATTGCTGGTATTCCGTCAGGGCCGCTAGCCTTGTTCACGTCGAGGTTGCGCAGCACCCTACGGACGTCCTTCTGATGGATACGAATGTCCGACATACTCGTCTCGCATCCATCAGAAGAAGGAGGGGGCCGCGCGTCACCAGGATTTAGACGTGAAGATTCCGCAAAAAGAGAGGCAAATAAATTTGCCTTCTCCTCAGCGGAGTGGGCCAGCGACCCGTCGGGTTTCAGCAGAGGTGGTAGTGAGGGACGGCAGAAGTTCGACTCGACCGACTTAGCCAGAGACCAAAACGCTTTACTACCTGCTGGGTAAGAAGCAAGTTTGGTCCCTATACGGCCAATGTGGTCGAACCGAGCTCTTCGCAACACCATCTTGCAGGACTTGGCAGCCCTGTTGAAGGCCTTCTTCTTCTGACCCACGTCACCCGCCTTACGCGATCGAGCGTCGACCCAAGCCAGGTACGCCCCATGCTTAAGCGCGTCGGCGCGCTTACATTCGGCGCCAAACCATGGCCGGTCTTCGCTAGACATTGATACGTCAGAGAACGGAATGTAGTACTCCATTCCCTGACGCAACACATCCGTTACAGCGTCCGCGCACGACGATGGATCAGTCGAAGAAAAGCAAGTAGGCTGCCAAGGATAGCATGCGAAGAAAGATCGCATACCATCCCAATCTGCTGACTTGTACCGCCAAACCCGCCGGGTGCCTCTTGGGCTAGGATCGGGCGGGGAATAGACGGACACAGACTTCATCAGACAGTGGTCAGAACTACCCAAAGGTGAAGCTATCGACACAGAGTATCTGTCTGGATCTGTTGTCAGCAGAAGGTCCAAGCAATTCGCCGTGTGCGAATCAACGTCCGGTACCCTCGTTGCCCCCTGGACCAGCTGGGTGAGGTTTAGCGCTAGCGAAAGCTTACGCATCTCCCGTCCAGCATGGTCAGTGCACTGGTATGGGAAGAGCCACTCCTGGTGGTGGGCATTAAAGTCCCCCAGTAACACTAATTGGGCGGAAGGATACCGCTGCTGTGCCGCGTTAGCAGCCTCACTGAGGTACTCTGTGAGCCTGGTTGTCTCCTGATCTCCGCTATGCGAACGGTAGACACAGGCGTAGATAATTTTATCCAAACCTGTGTCCACTAAAGCCCACAGCGTTGAGAATCTGGAGTCCTCAAGGTTACGGAGACGCCGATAGCAAGTATCGTCACGGGCGTACATACACACACCCGCGCGCGGTTAAAAATTGTGCTCCAGGGTAAACCCTGGGTAAGACAAGTACGACAAGTCTGACGGACTCGCTATCTGCGTCTCCGTAAGGAAAAACAGCGCTGGTTTCTCAGTCTCCAGGTGGAAGTGGACTGCAGGGAGATTTGAGTGCAGACCTCGAATGTTGGTGAGGTGCACTTTGTGGGGGAGGGGGTGCAGCCGCTGTTTAACTCCAGTATTCTTTTTCATTATTTTTATAAGAGTGAAAGTGGTAGAGGAGAAGGAAGTAAGACGAGGTTCTACGCTGCTAACCTTCAGACACGCACTGAAAAGACGACATCAATGGGGAACTAGTCCGGAGACTGCGGGGACGCCCGAGCCCCCCCGGAATGTCCATCGGGCCCTCCCCATCTGGTCGCCAACCAGCACGATGATGCATTCCGGGATTTTTCGACAGTTGGCGGGGCAGCCTTTCATGTGTGGCTGGCACACTACTTGGGCCCCCAACTACCTGCGGTCGGCCAGCGGCGCACCGTGCCTCGGATCCCGCTACCCTCCGCGACTAGTCACCCGATACGTATATAACAGCGCGCGTTAGGCTGGTCTGCCAGCAGTAGAACAGCTGTCTCGACCCAACTCCACTAGTTGGCTACACCGAGCATCGTAACCGGAACACGGCTAGGCCGCTTGGCGGTACGTCTTTGCCCGGTGGGTGGTCGCAAGCCTTCGGCCGAAACCTACCACCAGTTATTGTCACCTGATTTGCACCACCTGGGGAACACGTGTAGGGAATCAGAGGGTAAACTCCTACGGACGTGGGTGACTCGGCCCCCAGAATCTATTTTGTTTGGTAACTATGGCTTTTTATTTTTCATCGAGTTTGGCTACCATTTTATGAGCTTTACTTGCGTAAACTTCGTTTAGTTAAACTGAACTCATACATAGATGTATCGGTTAGGCGAATGTCGACTGCAGACTTAGAGCTCGTATGGCTGAAGTATTTTTTTATTCTATTGTGCATAACGCAAAGATATTGTTTGTGTCCTACCACAGCATACTGCAAAGACATTATTTTTAAGTGCTACCATATAATTCCTAAACTGTTCAAGTACAAAAATATCCTCAGCTTTGCGAGCTTAGAGAAACTAACTAAGCTTGGCTCTTGGTCTCTAACCAGCTTAAATGTGCTGGATACTTTTGATAGCACAAACTTCGTGTTATCAGTGTTTTTGGTACTTAGCCATTACCGCACCCACCAGCTTGGTAAAAAGGTCATCTTAACCATCCTACATGTTTATACCATAGAGGTAAAATTGTTTAAGTCGTAAATAAATTTGTAAAAGGAAATATCTCACCGGGGTGGTTTTAGTGAGGTAAAAATCCCACACTCCCTGGTCTTATCCCCAAAAGTCCAGGCGCCTTTTTAAAGGTTTCCCCCCGTAAACAAAAAAAAAGGTACTATCTGCCACCCGCGGCCCCGCCCGCGTGGTATTAGTACTTCTCTCAATATCTTTATAAATTATAGCCTATGTGTTATTCTGATGTATAAGCTATATTTCTGTAAAGTTTCATCAAAATCCGTTCCGTAGTTTCTGCGTGAAAGAGACACATCCATCCATCCTCACAAACTTTCACGTTTATAAAAGTGGTTAGACGTATAAAATTTAGATTATTATTTTCTTTCACTGATAAAAAGCTGCACTATTTTTATCCCGGAAGAATTCAGGAGTTCTCGAAGCCACGAGAAAAATTTAAGTAGTTAAATAAACCACCATATAACCGGCATGACTTAGACCCAAAAATTCTAAGACATGTGACATCCACCAACCTGTATTGGGCCCGCGTGGTGGATTAAAGCCCACCTCACCCACAGAGAGGAGGCCTTTGTCCCAGCAGTGGGAACATTAAAAGGCATTGATGATGATGAGTTAAATAAATTATTTTTTATTATTATTTTCAGCCCGAATTGTCCCACTCCCTTTCTTCCTTCCATTTCTTCCGGTTTTGCAAGTGTAGACCAGTCCTTTCTGTAGGTGTCGTGCCATCTTCTTGCCTGGGTCTGCCGCGATGTCGCCGTATATTTTCCGGGACCCACACTGTGGGAGCTTTTGCTCATAAGTTTGACATGCGGCAAACGCGGCCGAACAGACAGGGCCAAAAAGAAAAAATATGCTTAAATGGGACTCCATTTAAGCTTGGCTGCCTTTTGGGTGACGTCGGCGATTTGCGGTTTTGAGCGCAGCATTGTATTCCTGCACCTGTAGCCAATTTGACAATCTACAATCGATAGCGCTAGTAGAAAACGAATCAATGTATGGGAATGACACATCTGAACGTTAAGTCACGTGGTCAGACCATACAAATAGAAAGCGTTAACGATTGTAGAAAGAGATTTGATACGAAACTTTGATAACTTGGCTAGGGGGGCAGATACGGTCTTTTAAACTGACTCCAAGAATGCTGCGCTCCATTGCTCGCTGGCAAACCTCAAGCATGAACCTTTGCTGAAGCTCGAGTTAAATAAAGCTCAATAAATATTAAAAAAAAACTATACCAGTCTTCAATTCATGAGCCTCGCAAGCCAAAAAATTCATCGAACTGAATTCCATTGGAGTTTTGTAGTCACAATTCAATTTTATTTCTGTGTAGAATTTAATTTTCGAATTCCAAAAACCAATATGCAATAGACATTTTGTGCTCTATATTGAGACGTTACGGGTTTAAATGGAAGAGATTGGCGTAATACGGTTATGTATAATTGGGTAGAACTGCCAATAACCCCAACCTGTAATTTGCTACCTGAATATCGCGAGAATTTTCTGTAGGTGCTTTTATTTTTACACTGGCTTCCAGCTCACGATTTAGTCCACGTGGTTTCTATATTCGGAAATAGTTTTTTCTTTTTTCCATTTGTACAGTAAGTTATAAGTACCGTAAAACGGGGTAAATAAGAATGCAGGTTTTTCTATTCAATATACCTTTCGTTAGTTTTTCAATAAATTGTTTAGCACTGCAAACATTACAAAAATTCTTATTGGATCTAAGCATCAGTCTTCTAACTTCAGGTTACGCATTCTTTCAAAACAAAGTAGGGGCAAGTATTTTATGTCAGATCTCAAATAAGTTCAACTCAAACAAGAGACTGGAACAATTTGGACCACAGATATAAATCTAACTAGATGACGCGAATCTATGTACAGCGTGTGTCAAAAAGGAAGTAAAAGTGAGAGCAATGCTTTTACTTTGAACTGATTTCATTTAGCGATAACAGCACAGGACATCAACCGAAATCTAGAAAATGCCTAATATTGCCGTAAAAAGGTTACAAAAAAATAGCTTAGACCAGGGGTTCTCAAACTTTTTTGTCACGCCCCCCTACTACGAAAAACAGATACCGACGTCCATCTTCCCCATTAGTATTTTTGTTTGTATTAAGGTACCAAAAAGTCATCATACAAAAATTCTTAAGTTAATGAAGAGGAAGGGAAAAATCATAAAACGAAGAGTAGAGGTGGTTTTGACGCAAGATTACTGTTACCACACATATAATTCTTAGATCCGGGTTGAATAGTAGAAATTGCATATCGTAGATCTTTAGCATTACCAAGATTGCGGCGGAGTACCTACTATCCATTCACCCCGCGGACTCACGCCCCGTCGCGCCCCCCTATTGGGGAGCGTCCCCTTTTTATTTTTTTGCTTTGCGAAATGCTCATGCATACTGCACTACCACGGGGAGATAGTGCAGTTATGTGGGGCTCTAACTTCCACTAAAACTCCACGGTGTCCTCCTGTGCCGCTTATGGCGGGAACACAGGCACACGTTAGCACTCACCGCGAACACGCCGCGGCTGTCTATCCCATAGTTTGAAAATCACTGGCCTAGACAATGGAAACATTTGCTTGCGGTACATAAAGTTTGAATTGTGTGTGCAAAAGTGGCACGCTTGGTTTTTACACAGATGGGGGGACTTGCGTTATCTAGTTGGATGTATTATGTCTGTGATTTGGACATGGTACACGTAACAGTCTCATTTCGTTTCGATTTGCAATAGTTTGTGTGAACTGTGTCGTTAGTATTTGTCTCAGGTATGTTATTCTAGCTCTAGTATCTATTTACGTTTCCTTGTTATAGCACCATAGGTGTGATTTTGGTCGCAGGATTCAGGAAGCAGATTTCTCCATTAGAGGTGGAGAGAGAACAACCTTAAAAGGGTTTTGAAGTTCTATCAAATGTCTTGCAGATATGAAAATTTACAACGTGTACACGAGATTCACTCCATTATGAATTTAAAGGCAGTGCAATAAGAACCAGTTTTCCTGTTTGTGTGAAAATCAAGTATATTTTTTAATATCGAAGGATGGGTTGTTTTTTGCAAACGTTTGTTGAAAATTTTACAACACTGGCGATTGTTTTTTAGGGTTCCGTACCCGAAGGGTAAAAACGGGACCCGTTTTTTGCTCGATATTAATAACGGCAACAGGTAGACGCTTGAAATATTCACAGAATGTTTAGTTGTATATTTACTTCAAAAAATAATTATTAATAAATTAAAATAAAATAAATTAAGGGGGGCTCCCATACAACAAACGTGATTTTGTGATTTTTATGCAGTGTTTTGCGATAATGGTACGGAACCCTTCGTGTGCGAGTCCGACTCCCACTTGGCCGGTTTTCTTTAAATCCACCGGCTGACTTTCTTTACTTCAAACCTTTCATTTTACTATCCTTTAACGACTTTAAAGTACAAAGACGGGCGGAGGGTACTTTCATGTTTATATCTTGGGTTTATAAGCTGTGCTTTGTCTGTCAGTCTCGGAAGTGTTTCCAAAGTATTTCATATGTAGGTAGGTAAGTAAGTAAACATCTTACCGTGAAAAGTTAGGTGAAGGGAGCTTGAAATGAGTTGAGTGCTTATTATACTCAGTTAAATTTTGGTCGAACTACAATCTCGTGGAGGGTTGATCGGGTAAACGAAACAGTATCGATTTGTTAAGATTAATTAAAAAAGAAATCACAATAAATAAACCGACTACAAAAGCAAAATACTAAAAAGTGCAAAAATTACTTTCTTTTCACTTCGGTAAGAAGTCGGTAAAAAGAAAAAAACCGGCCAAGTGCGAGTCGGACTCGCGCACGAATGGTTCCGTACCATTATCACGTCATCACGTTTGTTGTATGGGAGCCCCACTTAAATATGTATTTTATTCTGTTTTTAGTATGTGTTGTTATAGCGGCAACAGAAATACATCATCTGTGAAAATTTCTACTGTCTAGCTATCACGGTTCATGAGATAGAGCCTGGTGACAGACGGACAGACAGACAGACGGACCGCGGAGTCTCAGTAATAGGGTCCCGTTTTAACCCATTGGGTACGGAACCCTAAAAGTAACTCGTTTCGAAAGTCGGTGCTGCAAGATGATAAAACAAGAGGTACCAAACACCATTTTACAGAGTGGGTAGAATGAAAACTCACTTCACCCAATTTTTCACGGTGATATTTTTCAGAGGATACCGGCAGGCGCCCCCCTGCCGGTATCCTCTGGCTCTGTTGGTAAAAATTATAAAAAAAAAACAAGAAGCATTGTTAGTAATTTTTGTCACTCGCCAAAATAAATATATTTGTATAGTTTGATTAAATTTAATAGCAGCTTGGCAAATGAGGCGGATCGCTGCGCAGTAGGTATAAAATTCATGTGATAGCGGGGGTGAGGAGTGTGGTACACCGCAGCGCAAAAAACATATACCGCCATTAGGTTTGAATCGTATCATACAAGGATCTTTTAACGCGTGGTAAAAATCAGAATTGACGCCGACATCATGTTTTTTCAACACAAGTTCCCATGACGATTCCCTAATGTTAACCAACAACTTCCTTCCGTCAATGTCATTCGAGCGTCAAAGATCTTTGTAACAATAGAGATACCTACAAACTGTTAAGTACATAAGTTAGATAGATATTCAGTAGTCGTCTGTCGTTACCAAACTCCCTTGTTGCTTGTCAACTTAAAGCTTCCTGAAACTACTTGTACTAGCTGGAATCAAGGGATCTTGGGCTTAATGTCATGCTTTGGTATCAGGGTTAAAGACCAAGATAACCGAATATCCTGTTGTATTTGGACGGTGGTAACTTATATCTATCTAAGCTATCCTACTACCCTATCCAGTGGGCTTATTACAAGTTTCGATCGTGTTAGCGTAAATGTTATTATGTCAATTTTTATACATGACAAAAAAAAACGGAAGTCGGTTTCGTTGTTACTAATTTTTTTCGTTTTTCGCTTTTTAGTGTTTTGTTTTGGAAGTAGGTTAAACATTTTTGTTAAATAGTTTTATTTTATCTTTTAAGTTTTGGTACCTAATATTATCATGAAAAACATTACAACAAGAGTAACAATGCCAACAAGCCTAAACACGACTGGGAAACATTGTTTTATTTCGGAGTTCCAGTGCACACCTTCTGGCTTCATCATCAGATCAGTTCGATGGTACTTTTTTCATTAGAAAATTGCTTCATCACAGTTATCCAATCGAAATATCTTATATCCAAAACATACTAATCATTGAGAAGTTCCAGTGGCCATCTGTGGTCTTCTTCATCAGCTCCACTTCATCAAATGATACTTTCTGAATGCAAATGCTTGCCATTTTGATTTAAAAAAAATGTGACAATGGGACCAACTAGCGAGTATGCCCTCTCAAACAAAAAAAATTAACATCGGTCCATAACTGACGAAGTAATCGGTAAAAAAACATAGAACACCTTCCTTTTTGGAAAGTCGGTTAAAAAGTGGTTTTCTATTACCTACTATCACCAGACACAAATTGGCGTTAAGGTGTAATACTCCCCAATGTTAACGCAGTACTGGCCGTGCGCCCGCTCGGAGCCAGAATATTAATATTGAACCCCCTTTTGGACAGTTTTGTTTGACAAATATTCTTTGATTTACATATGCTATTTCAGTTATGAAGAAATTCTAGCCATCAATTTTTCTGTGTAAAAATATTTTTAAACATCCCAGTCGTTTTGGAGGAGTATCCAAAACTAGCGAAAAATATCGTGCTGTTAATATTATTTTTAAAGCAAACCTAATAGTTATACGACAAAACCATGTTTCACAATGAATGTACATGAATCAGTAATAAATATATATATTTTTTCAAACTTTTTAACCAAGCCATTACTAAGGAGTATGCTTTAGAAAGTAACCGTTTTACGGCACTAAAGCAGTGGTAGGCCCTTAACGTAAACGCGATCGAGCTTGAGTAAAAATTTGCACTAAGCCAACTGCTTGCTATATTTAAACGCAAAAGTTTGTGAGCATGGATGTTTCTTACTCTTTAACACAATAACTACTAGACGAATTTTGATGGAAAAAGATAATTGGTAATACAATTAATGGTAAAATATGAATCATATTCATTAGAATAACTGGGCCCAAAAATAATCATCTCCTTACAGTAATGTTACTTACATAAACTCACGCCTTTTTCCCATGGGGGTAGGCAGGAGGGGTTTTTGGTAAAACGTCTGTCGGGTCAGCTAGTTTTCAGTAGAAACTGTCATTGCTTGACATCATTTCGACGGTTGACCTCTTTTTCAAAGTTGGCACTGGATAGTTTGTCTCAGATAGGCATAGTCGTCCACAACTTCGAGTGTAGAGTCTCCGATCTTGATAGGAGTGGGCGCAACATGGGCATTCAACATCACCTTGGTTTTGGCCATTTTAATCCTAAGACCCACTCTTTCTGAAGCTCTACTGAGGTCATCGAGCATTGTACTGAGGTCCTCCATGGTCTCAGCCATTAACACCGGAAACTGTCATCACCGTCTAATCCGACTCAGCTGGGCAGCGTTCGGGAAAAGTTCTGGAGTGCCGACTGCGAACCGGCAAATGTTGCGTTGGAAGGCCCTCTATTAGGTGGACCGATGATCTGGTGAAGGTTGCGGGGGTCACTTGATACGAGACGCACAGGACCGGTCAATGTGGCGACGCTTGGGGGAGGCCTATGACCAGCAGTGGACGTCTTCTGGCTGATATGACGATGATGATGGCATCATCAGCCTTTTAATGTTCCCTCTGCTGTGACACAGGCCTCCAGTCTGTGAGACGGAATGGGCCGTAATCCACCACGCGGGCCCAGAGCGGGTTGGTCCTGGTTTTGACTTGTCTTTAAATGTTTGGTTTCCTCACGATGTTTTCCTTCATCGCTTTGAGAGCAGTGCTGATTAAATAATTTACACAAAGTAAAGCGCTTGCCTGTGTACGAACCCACGACCTACATCTTGTAAGTCGCGCCCGTTACCACAAAGCCACCATAGCTCGTAGAAACTGTAACACGGCGTCATCATCATCTTCCTGCCCATGTTACTTGGGGTCGGCGCAACACGTTTTCCTCTTCCATACCATTCTGTCCCCCGTCACGCTATCACTGACTTCCTTTTCTTTCATATCACTCCTCACACAGTCCATCCATCTTTTCTTTGGCCGTCCCCTCCCTCTCCATCCATCCACATTTATATTCATAACTCTTTTAGTAACATACGTTTCATCTCTCCTCATCAGATGACCATACCAGGGCAAACGGTTTCCTTTCAACTTTTCTGTCACTGGTGCCACTTTCAAACTTCCTCTAATATACTCATTTCTCACTTTATCCATTCTCGTCACTGCGCACATCCATCTCAACATTCTCATCTCTGCTACATGCAATCTCTTTTCATCCTTTTTCAATCTTTTTCACAGCCCAACATTCTGATCCATACAGTACGACAGTTCTAATCACGGACTTGTAATTTTTCCCCTTTAACTTGAGGGGCATCCGTTTTCGAAGAAAAGACGTTCGTAACTCTTTTCAAGGTTATCGTAGAGATGTACTTAGTTAGAATCCAGCCTTGCACTCTATTCTAGATAGGAATGGCTGATTGATAAAAAAACTGGGTCGAGAGCTTCCTTGAAAGTTGTGTTTCTTTTAAAAAGTAAGTAGGTAGTTTGCCAATATGTGGCACTCTAGATTTTTCTTCAATTTGATCTTGTTAACTACTACTTTACATTTTATTTTGCCCTAACAGCAATAAAAATTATTTATTATACAACTCGGCAGGTTTTTAGTTTGGCTGCTATTTCAGTGCGAGACTTCATTGTTAGAATTTCACTATTTCCAACACTGTCCGCTAGTATGAAACTGCGGAGCTTGTTACATCGACGCACTTTGGTTCATGTAACTTTCCACCGATTTATTTAGGTACTTCGATACCTGCATTTAGTATTCTTCGGATCTTTGCTTACTAAAAACCGGTATTAGGATCATAGTAAAAAAATGTGAGAGATTATGACACAAGTATGAGAGAGGTATTATATGGGATATCTCTCTCTCTTTACTATCAGGTTCACAGGCAAGTGTCATGAGCCACATAATTATGGTAAGATGTATTGTTTTAACTATTGTTTTCGCTAATGGGACTGTGAATAAAATCTCTTTCTAAATCTCCACGTTTTTTTTTGAGAATAGCTATTGCCCGCGTCTTCGCTCCTCCATTTTCTCTGGATAAAATGTAGCTTATAACATTCGAAGACATTGTAGCTTTCAGAAAATACCTCTACCAGAAACTCTACAACCGACTACCAGAGATTACCTTGTACAAACATAACATCTTCGCGAGCTGCCTGACCAAAACCAGACGTACATCCTCCGACTGCACAGCATGATTTTCTCCTTGTTTACGTCTTTTTTCAAGCAGTCGGGTTTTTTGCATTTTTTTATTAACTTTTTTTATTTATAACATTTTAGTTATCTTTTTTTTTAGAATTAGGTAAATTTTAACATATAAGTGTTATATATTTTTGAAATCAGCTCTTAAAGCCCTTTATTTTGATATTCCACACGATAGGTGTGCATGAAAAATAAAATTTGGGCCCCCACAATATGGCGCCCAAAATCCGTCATTTTTCTATTTTCCCAGTATAAATAGTAAATAGTATATTAATGTACCCAGTGACACTCGCAGGGTTAAGACGAATCGATTGACGTAAGAACCATCAAAATCGGCCAACGCGTTTGGTCTCTAGAACGCCACATAGGAACAAACATACATACATAGACTGATAAACACATTACCATCCTTCGGCAGTCGGGTAAAAACAATTAAACAAGCAAGGACATGTTTATTATATTAGTTTTGAACTTTGGATTTAGCAAATAAAAGCCGTGTAGATACTGCAGTTTCCTTGCTGAACCGACGACTTGCGATAAATTAATAGTTAACATATCTATTCTTTAGTCACTAGGGTATAAATATATTACCTACTACATACGCACTAGAGTATAGTGCGTATGTAGTTCAGTAAATTGTTAGCAGCCTCACCACAGACTCTGCAGGGTTTAACTCGAGCCTCTCGTCATGCGGGCTTAGAGCATACCTTCTCGAAACCCGCAAAGAATCCATCTCAAGTACGTATGTATGTAGCTATTGCTACTGGGTATTACATCAAGAAGAATATATCATCTTGTCTTGACTGAGATTAATATTCCGAGAGTTTCTGTAAAGAAATATTGCTGCACGTCACAAATTAAACGGGATTCGATGAAATAGGCGGTTGAAATCGTGAGCCAATTGTTGAAAATGTACAATAAACGCGCGTTTGATAATCTTTACTTCTATACCAATATTATAAAGAGGAAAGATTTTTTTGTTTGTTTGTACAGAATAGGCTCCGGAAATACTGGACCGATTTAAGAAGTCTTTCACCAATAGTAAGCTATATGATTCCTGAGTGACATAGGCTATTTTTTAATCCCAAAAAACGGGTCCTGTGGGGTGGACCACGGGGGCGAAACCGCGGGGAACAGCTAGTTTATCTTATAAAGGTCATTGGGCATCTTAGTATGGAAACCTTACCCATGGCGTACACAAACGAAATATAGCAGAATGTATTGATATTTGGTTCTGATTTACTATGGCATTAATCACATTCATTAATGTGAGTCACGGAGCTCGTGGCTAAATAATAACAGCCGCACGGTCGATCTTCAAGGTTAAGCAACGCTTGACGAGGTCGGTCCGTGGATGGGTGACCATTTCAACATACCGAGTTTCCTCCGTGCCTCGGAAAGCACGTTAAGCCGTTGGTCCCGGCTGTCATTTGAAGATCTTTGACAGTCGTTATGGGTAGTCAGAAGCCTGAGATCTGACACCAGTCTTGCCAAGGGGTATCGTGTTACCCAGTTACTGGGTTGTGGAGGTCTGATAGGCAGTCGCTCCATGTAAAACACTGGTACTCAGCTGAATCCGGTAAGACTGGAAGCCGACCCCAACAATAATTGGGAAAAAGGCTAGGCAGATGATGATTAATGTGAGTCACGGGAATATCGAACTAAATATAATATGATCATATACAGGGTGAATTTATCAAATGGTTCAATCTGTGAGGAAAAGCTACAAACACTGAAAGGAGTCTCGGGCCCGTTTTGATGTTAACTAAAATTGCATTATAGGGTTTTTGAAAACTCAATATCCTTAGCCATGCATCAAACCCGTTGATTTTTAAAAAAATTACCACACTGAATAGTACATGATTCAATGGTGTCACTAATGAGGATCAAATTCTGGAAAGTAATGACACAAGCAAACTTAAGAAAATACGAAATTTTTAACAAGATATAAAGTCATCTAAAATCGTTTGATTTTTTATTTTTTTATACGTTTCGGTACATTTTTCACCATCAATTTTGAATCAAATAAATATATGCGATGAAAGGTCACATTATTCTCTTTAGTTTAAAACTTTTTGGTCAATGTCCGCCACTCATTGCAAAGCGGGTCAGATTATGCCCAATGACCTTGTGTGATAATTTTCGTTCCAGAAACTGAACCTGCTAACTTATTTAGATTAAACGATAAAACATCTAGCAATGTCTATCTAGCAACCGCACATTTTACAGAAAAGCTTATAACCTTATGAATACTTACGCTTTATTCATCCCAATAAAGCGACCGAACCTTATCACGAAATCAATATTGGCTTGAAGACCCTTCCTTTAATCTTACAGTCTATTAAATAAAAAGGGTCATTTATAATCTGTTTGGTGTGTATCCGGACATGACAGCGGAAGCGCGAAATCCAATTATAACGCATCACGATTTTATTCCAGACCTCTCTGGTTTAAAGATTTGGGCGCTCCACAGACGGAGCTACTTTGAGCAAGTTGAGACAACAGGCAACTCGTAATTAGCTGTTTATGATGATTATCAAATATTTTTGAAAGTAACCGTTTTACGGCACTAAAGCAGTGGTAGGCCCTTAACGTAAACGCGATCGAGCTTGAGTAAAAATTTGCACTAAGCCAACTGCTTGCTATATTTAAACGCAAAAGTTTGTGAGCATGGATGTTTGTTACTCTTTAACGCAGCAACAACTAGACGAATTTTGATGGAAAAAGATAATTGGTAATACAATTAATGGTAAAATATGAATCAAATTCATTGGGATAACTGGGCCCAAAAATAACCATCTCCTTACAGTAATGTTACTTACATAAACTGACGCCTTTTTCCCATGGGGGTAGGCAGGAGGGGTTTTTGGTAAAACGTCTGTCGGGTCAGCTAGTTTTCAGTAGAAACGGTCATTGCTTGACATCATTTCGACGGATGACCTCTTTTTCGAAGTTGGCACTGGATAGTTTGTCTCAGATAGGCATAGTCGTCCACAACTTCGAGTGTAGAGTCTCCGATCTTGATAGGAGTGGGCGCAACATGGGCATTCAACATCACCTTGGTTTTGGCCATTTTAATCCTAAGACCCACTCTTTCTGAAGCTCTACTGAGGTCATCGAGCATTGTACTGAGGTCCTCCATGGTCTCAGCCATTAACACCGGAAACTGTCATCACCGTCTAATCCGACTCAGCTGGGCAGCGTTCGGGAAAAGTTCTGGAGTGCCGACTGCGAACCGGCAAATGTTGCGTTGGAAGGCCCTCTATTAGGTGGACCGATGATCTGGTGAAGGTTGCGGGGGTCACTTGATACGAGACGCACAGGACCGGTCAATGTGGCGACGCTTGGGGGAGGCCTACGACCAGCAGTGGACGACTTCTGGCTGATATGACGATGATGATGGCATCATCAGCCTTTTAATGTTCCCTCTGCTGCGACATAGGCCTCCAGTCTGTGAGAGGGAATGGGCCGTAATCCACCACGCGGGCCCAGAGCGGGTTGGTCCTGGTTTTGACATGTCTTAAAATTTTTGGTTTCCTCACGATGTTTTCCTTCATTGTTTTGAGAGAAGTGCTGATTAAATAATTTACACAAACTAAAGCGCTTGCCTGAGTACGAACCCACGACCTACAACTTGTAAGTCGCGCCCGTTACCACAAAGCCACCATAGCACGTAGAAACTGTAACATGGCGTATTCGAAGAAAAGACGTCCTCAACTCTTTTCAATGTTATCGTAGAGATGTACTTAGTTAGAATCCAGCCTTGCACTCTATTCTAGATAGGAATGGCTGATTGATAAAAAACTGGGTCGAGAGTTTCCTTTAAAGATATGTTTCAATCAAGGCTCTTTTAAAAAGTAAGAGGTAGTTAGTTTGCCTATATGTGGCACTCTAGATTTTTCTTCAATTTGATCTTATTAACTACTACTTTACATTTTATTTTGCCCTAATAGCAATAAAGATTATTTATTATACAACTCGGCAGGTTTTTAGTTTGGCTGCTATTTCAGTGCGAGACTTCATTGTTAGAATTTCACTACTTCCAACACTGTCCGCTAGTACGAAACTGCGGAGCTTGTTACATCGACGCACTTTGGTTCATGTAACTTTCCACCGATTCATCTAGGTACTTCGATACCTGCATTTAGTATTCTTCGGATCTTTGCTTACTAAAAACCGATATTAGGATTATAGTTAAAAAATGTGAGAGATTATGACACAAGTATGAGAGAGGTATTATATGGGATACCTCTCTCTTTATTATCAGGTTCACAGGCAGTGTCATGAGCCACATAATTATGGTAAGATGTACGTAACTATTGTTTTTGCTAATGGGACTGTGAACCTATTAATAAAATCTCTTTCTAAATCTCCACGTTTTTTTTTGAGAATAGCTTTTGCCCGCGTCTTCGCTCCTCCATTTTCCCTAGATAAAATGTAGCTTATAACATTCGAAGACATTGTAGCTTTCAGAAAATACCTCTACCAGAGACACAACAAACGACTACCAGAGATTACCTTGTACAAACATAAAAAAAGTTAATTAAAAAAATCAAAAACCCGACTGCTTGAAAAGTGAACTAAAAAGACGTAAACAATGAGAAAATCATGCTGTGCAGTCGGAGGATACGTCTGGTTTTGGTCAGCCAGCTCGCGAAGATGTATCCTCCGACAGCACAGCATGATTCTCTCCTTGTTTACGTCTTTTTAGTTCGGTTTTCAAGCAGTCGGGCTTTTTGAATTTTTGAATTAACTTTTTTTATTTATTACATTTTAGTTATCTTTTTTTAGAATTAGGTACATTTTAACATATAAGTATTATATATTTTTGAAATCAGCTCTTAAAGCCCTTTATTTAAATACCCCACAAGATAGGTTTGGATGAAAAAAAAAATTGTGCCCCCACAATATGGCGCACAAAATCCGCCAACTTCTATTTTCCAATTTTAATGTAGACAGTGACACTGGCAGGGTTAAGACGAATCGATTGACGTAAGAACCATCAAAATCGGCCAACGCGTTTGGTCTCTAGAACGCCACATAGGAACAAACATACATACATACATACATAGACTGATAAACACATTACCCTCCTTCGGCAGTCGGGTAAAAACAATTAAACAAGCAAGGACATCTTTATTATATTAGTTTCGAACTTTGGATTTAGCAAATAAAAGTCGTGTAGATACTGCAGTTTCCTTGCTGAACCGACGACTTGCAATAAATTAATTTAAGAGAGTTATGGAAGAAGAAGATAAACCAGATTTAGATGGAGAAAACACACAGTATATTGTCGCTATTTCACGGTATCAAACACAAGTGTCACAGTGTACAAAAAGTCAAAAATAAAAAACCTATTCCAAACAAACTACCTTTTTAAATTCAAATTTACGTATATACAAAACAAATAAGTTTGTATATCCAACAATTAATAGGTAACATATCTATTCTTTAGTCACTAGTGAATAAATATGTTACCTACTACATACGCACTAGAGTGTAGTGCGTATGTAGTTCAGTAAATCGTTAGCAACCTCACCACAGACTCTGCAGGGTTTAACTCGAGTTTCTCGTCATGCGGGCTTAGAGCATACCTTCTCGAAAACCGCACAGAATCCATCTCACGTACGTATGACAAAACACAACAAACAATTGACAAACTTTTATATTTTTTTGTTTTAAAGACGAGGCTTTTAGCTAATTTGTACCTGTAGTGAATGCCACTCTTTATTTTGTATTGTGCGTTTAGTTTGTGCAGAATAAACAATTTTTCTTTTTTTTTTTTTTTTTGTATGTATGTAGCTATTGCTGCTAGAACAATATATCGTCTTGTCTTGACTGAGATTAATATTCCGAGTTTCTGTAAAGAAATATTGCTGCACGTCACAAATTAAACGGGATTCGCGAGATGAAACAGGCGGTTGAAATCGTGAGCCAATTGTTAAAAATGTAATCACAATAACTAACGCGCGTTTGATAATCTTTACTTCTATACCAATATTATAAAGAGGAAATATTTTTTTGTTTGTTTGTACAGAATAGACTCCGAAAATACTGGACCGATTTAAAAAATCTTTCACCTATAGAATGCTATGGTTCTGATTTACTATGGCATTAATCACATTCATTAATGTCATTGTAAGTCATTAATGATCATATACAGGGTGAATTTATCAAGTGGGCCAAATCCGAAACTGTGAGGAAAAGCTACAAACACTGAAAGGAGTCTCGGGCCCGTTTTGATGTTAACTAAAATTGCATTATAGGGTTTTTGAAAACTCAATATCCTTAGCCATGCATCAAACCTGTTGATTTTGGAAAAATAACCACAACGGAATAGTGATCCGATAGTGTCACTAATGAGGATTAAATTCAGGAAAGTAATGAAACAAGCAAACTTAAGAAAATACCTAATTTTTAACAAAAAAAGTCATCTAAAATCTTAGTTTTTTTATTTTTTTAAACGATTCGGTACATTTTTCACCATGAATTTTGAATCAAATAAATATATGCGATGAAAGGTCACATTATTCTCTTTAGTTTAAAACTTTTTGGTCAATTTCCGCCCCTCATTGCAAAGCGGGTCAGATTATGCCCAATGACCTTTTGTGATAATTTTCAGAAAAGCTTTTAACCTTATGAATACTTACGCTTTATTCATGCCAATACCTATCTTATCACGAAATCAATATTGGCTTGAAGACCCTTCCTTTAATCTTACAGTCTATTAAATAAAAAGGGCCATTTATTATCTGTTTGGTGTGTATCCGGACATGACAGCGGAAGCGCGAAATCCAATTATAACGCAAGTTATGTTTCGGCGGTCGGGGATTTGGTTAAAAAAATATTTATTTATTACACAATTAATTTAATTATAAAAATACAGGATGTTTAGCTGGTGGCTGATGCAAGACTGAATATAATGCAAAAGAAAATAAGTATCTCTAATTTCCGGTAAATGCATAGTTGCAGTATGACGCATGCTGGCGGTGGCTGCGTACTCAGCGTAAACGCATGTTACGATGAGTTAACTCCTCCCTCCATAAGATAGAAGCAACTCTTGCTTCTGGCAGCGTCCGCGGTGCCCTTGGTGTCCTCCGGGATGTTCTTTGTTTTCCATTGATACAGCTTCCAGGATGCTGCTGCGACCAGTAGGATATATAGGATGATCGTGTTCCAGCTAGGTGTAGCTGCTATGATTGGCCAGTTATCTTCTTCTGGCACGGAGATGTCGCCTGCTCTGTTTATAAGTTCGTGGATGCTGTCTAGTGAGATGTCTTCTAATTGGAGTTCGTATTGTATTGATTGTTCTGAGACTTGATGCTGCTCCGGTAAAGGTATGATCTCATTGATGACGACCGTGTCGGTGTGAGACCGCAGTGTCTTGTTCATGATGTTCATCTAGCAGTCTTCTGTTAGTGTAACGAGATGAATTCCAGACAGCTTCTTGTAATCTGTCTTCGTGTTGCATTGTGTTTTGGTGACTTCTTCTTCTTTGAGGACAAGTAGCCAGTTGTTGTCTCCTATCTTCTGAACTTTTCCTCTTCTTAAGTTCATCTTGGCATGAGTGCAATTTGCTGGGCGATGCTGAATGAGTGATAATATGCAGTCATCTGTGTCTTCTAATCTTCTGGTGTCGAGGAGCTTGCAGAGCTGGGTGTTGTCGGTCAGTGGCTGACAATCTTCTTCCAGGTAAGCGTACTCATCGTTACCAAGCGCAAGGTATTTGGATTTTGGGATGATAGTAAGGTTACTTTTATTTGGGATAGAATAGAGATGGATAAGGTCGTAGGTTTTTGAGGTAATTGAGGGGATTTCGAGGATAAAATTAACAGAGTGTTCTGTGCTGTAAGCTTTAACCTTAATTGACTTCTCTATCCTGTATATGTTACTAATGCTAATACTAGCTACAGGTTTAAACATAAACATACTTTCTAAGTTTCTTAACTCTTCTATTAAATTCTGAGGACTTATAATACTAGGATGCATGGTGCCTATTTGAGCAAAAGTCATAGCATCTTCTAATAACATTAACCTATCTAAGATTATCTGTAAACTAAAATCTATCTGTACGTAAATATCTAGGAAATGTAAATGGTTAGACAGGTCGTTGGAATTATTAGTTATATTTTGTACTAAGCTAGCCAAATGTTTCTGATTATTATTTAATTTTGTTAACTGTTTACTGAACTCATCAATTGTATTATGTGCTAATACTAAGGATTTCCTTTGTGAATCCTGAACGTTTCTAACTCTGTTTTTAATATTTAAAATTTCTTCTTCGAACTTAACTGCGTCTTCATGGTCGAGATTACCTGTGATAGACTTAACAACAGTACCTAATCCATCTATAAGACCGGGTCGCTTTCTAACTTGCGGCGTTAAAAACTTAATCTTCTTACCAATAATATTAAGGCTATATTCTATTTGATTCCTATACGTTTTATGTAACTCTCCAGATGCTGTACTCTCAGCGTTTTTCGTGCTTGCATATAGAGACATCAATTGGATAGATGTAAAGTGCAGATTGCTAATGTTGTAAACGCAAGCAAGGCTAAAGTAGTTGTCTTGTTTAAGGAGTTGACCTTGTTTAAGGAGGAGGATACCATTGTCGTTACCTACTTGGGTAATGGTTACGGTTGCTATTGTGTTGAGCACGACGGCTCCTGCGATGAAGGTCCTGGAACAAGATGAGGCCTCCGTAGTAATTTGAAGTGAACCCTAATGGACTTAGAATTTGGATGGTTACCTATTATTTCAGCCACGTTATTTGGGTGAAGGTGTATGATCTTGTATGGTCCTTTGAAGACTGGCTTTGTTTTGTCACTGCGTGCTGACTTTGCTACCTGTTTATAGACAGTTTCACCTACCTTGAATTTAATTTCTTCTGCTTCTTGGTTACGTTTAGCAATAACCTGCTCCTTGTTTTTAGACATGTGTGCGGCAATGCACTCTTGAACTGCCTCTGCATTGGCACGATGCTTTATGACATAGTCCTGGTAAAATTCTTTTGGGTAGTATAACTCTAATGGGTTTCTGGATGCTGTGTGTCCGAATAATAACTCATGAGGTGTGTAATCTGTTGCCGAATGGATAGCGTTGTTGTACGCTATTATAGAGTACTTCATAATTAGCTGTATAGGGTCATCTTTGTTAGTCATTCTTTGTATCCTAATTATTTCGGCTAGGGTAGAGTGTAAACGTTCAATAGGGGAATTAGAATTAGGATTATAGGGTGTAGTGAAGTGTACGTGGATTTTGTGTAGTGCGCAAATCTCTTTGATAACATCGTTATCGAATTTAGTGTCTGAATCTGTGGTTATTTTATTCGGTAAACCTAACACTGAGAAAACGTTTAGCAATGCTTCAGCTATGTGGACACTACTGCATGCTGTTAGTTGGACTGCCTGGGCGTATTTAGAGAAATTATCAATGACAGTAAGGAACGTTGCGCCTCCGGTTGAGTATAGGTCCATAAATATATGTTCCATCGGTTTGCGAGGGGTATCGGTTATAGCTAAAGGTGGTTTAAGAGGGTTGCGTTCGTATTTGGACTTCAAACAGGTGTCGCATTGATTAACGAATCTTTGAATGGTAAGAAGCATGTTTGGCCAATGGTAGTTTCTGTGCAACTGTTTGTACGTCTCCTGAATACCACGATGAACAGTCTTACCTTCGTGATATTTCTTAATCAACTCTTGTTGTTCAGGTTTGTTTTCTACTAGAGTTACGCGTGTTGTACATTTAAGTAACTTAGGACCTCTGTCGTTAAATATTGTTGTGTACACTCTAGAAAAGGCATGGTATAATTCTTCGTTATGAAAGTAACAATGGAATATACGATCAGCAATGGTGTGCTCTTTAAGGAATCTAATTATCTCGGACTCTGTATTATTTACTGGAATAAAGACATCTTTTATAACTACTTTTGAGTTAGTGGATCTGTTATCTACTCGATACATAGAACCGGGTGTTGATCTAATGTGGAACTGTTTTAGCTGCCTATCAATAGCGTCTGCTATGATGGGTATACCTTTATTTTCATTGTCAGGCTGTGTATGTCTTGTAGACACTAGTTCAGGTTCAGCTGACACTACACTCATGCTATCTGTACCTATATTAGATTCGGGAATGCTTGGGGTTTGCAATTGTATATTTTCATTGGGTGCTACTGTGTCTGTTTGATTTTCGGCTTCCCTACGCGCGTTTTCGAATATCCTATTAATCATCTCATCGTCTTCGTTATCGTCTAAATTAACGGCTAGAGAATCGATACTGCCATGAAAGATTTTAACACGTGATAGAGCGTCTGCGTTGGTGTTTTGGCGACCTTTCTTGTATACAACCTTGTAGTCGTATTCGGAGAGTTTTAGGCGCCATCTCGTTAATTTAGAATTAGGGTCCTTTAGTGACATTAGCCAGGTGAGAGGCCTGTGGTCCGTGTAGATGGTAAACTTTCTTCCGTAAAGATAGGGCCTAAAGTATTTTATTGCCCATACTATGGCGAGTAGCTCCTTTTCTATTGTAGAGTAACGCGATTCGGTATCTGATAGTGTCCGGGATGCAAATGCTACCGGTTTGTCGGATCCTACTATTCCTTGGGATAATACCGCACCTAATGCTACATCTGAAGCATCGGTGGTGAGGATGAAGGGCTCATCAAAATTAGGGTACTGAAGTATTGGGGCGTTAGTTAATATTTGTTTGCACTTATTGAAAGCTTCTAAGAAATCCGGGGAATGTATGACTTTACTATTTTTCTTAAGGCAAAGGGTCATTGGTTTAGTAAGCTTGGCGAAATCTTTTACGAATTTTCTGTAATATCCGACTAAACCTAGGAAGGCTTTTATTTCCTTCTGGGTTTTTGGTAGGGGGAAGTTAAGTACGGCTTTTATCTTATCTTTGTTTGGTTTTAAACCTTCGTCTGTTAGTTCATGTCCCAAGAAGTTAACCTGTTTTTGTAGGAACTGTGATTTATCTAACTGGATTCTTAGATTATGAGTTTTGAATCGATCGAATACTTGTTTTAACTTTTCTATGTGCTGCTGTAATGACGTAGAAATTATTATTACGTCATCTAAATATGTATAAACATTATCTATGCCTCTTAATATATGATCCATTAGTCTTTGAAATGTACTTGGAGCATTTTTGAGTCCAAATGGCATTCTAAGGAACTCATAGTGCCCTCGTTCGGTGGTGAATGCGGTTTTTTCAGTATCGTTAGGGTGCATTTCCACTTGGTGAAAACCACTAGCAAGATCTAGGGTTGTGAAGTATTGCGCTCGTCCTAATCTATCTAAAATGTCGTGTATATTTGGTAAGGGGTATTTGTCTTCAATGATGCGATCATTGAGTCGTCTGTAGTCGATTACGAGTCTCCATTTGACGTTGCCTGAGGAATCGGGCTTTTTGGGTACGATATGCACGGGACATGACCAAGGAGATATGCTCTCTCGTACGATACCTTGCTGAAGGAGCTTATCTACTTGTTTACGAATTTCTTCACGTTGTTTAGGTGCTTGTCTGTAACTACGTACGAAAATTGGTGTATTATCGCTTAATCTGAGCTCGTGTTTAACAGCGTGTGTAAAAGTGAGTGGTATATCTTCTGCATAGAACAAGTCCCTATACTGATAACATAACCGGGTTATTTCGCGCTTTTCTTCTTCATTCATGTGATCTGTACGGATTTTCTGAAGGTTTTCGTTTAATATGTGGTCAATGTTATTTTCTACCTGTATGGTATTAATATCGTGACTATCATTTTTATTGGCATCGGAAAATATCTCTAATTCAATTGACGGGTTAAGCGGGATACACTTCTTTTGATCACTATGATTAATTAACGATGTTTTAAATGAACCGTTTGTAACATTAACTATAGCTGCTGGGGACATTAAATCATCTGACCAGATTAAATCGTCGTGAAGGTATTGACCATCTAAGTAGTTTGTTTTTACTTTGATTATCTTTTCGCATCTAGGTTCGATACTTATCTTTTGGGGTGGAGAACTAAAGTGTATTGGTATTTCCGCTGTAGACGTACATAAAACATTATTATTCAAATCAATGTTACTCTTTAATTTTTGCAGAAGGTCCATTCCGATAAGACCTTTATATTTAGGATCAAAATCGAATATTAGGAACTTATGTGTTATATCACTATTAAACGCGGGAGGTAAAGGAAGGTACACTACCTTATCGTGAACTGATGAACTGTGCGCCGTATTGATCTGAAAGGGTTCTGTTTCTACACAGTACTCAAATATGGTGCCTGCAACTACGTCAGTTGCTATAGTTGAATGACTGGCCCCTGTGTCTAATAGAAACTTACCGTCAAACTCTGGTAGTATTATGTACGGTAAATATTTTTTTGTCTGGAAATTAATTGAAACTAAGTCTGGTTGTCTCGGTTGGTGTCCATGGTAAAATCCTGGTCACAACTTACCTCTTGTTCGTCCATGGTTACATTCGGCTCAAGCGCTATGCCGTTACCGTCTGTCATATTGTTGTAGAGCTCCATGTCACTGGATCCTGGTTGATCTTGAGTGGCCATTTGTATTGGAATGTAGAACAACTGCTGTGCGAACTGTGGGTTTTCTGGCTTACCTGCCGTACGCATTGTGACGTCCGATGATACTGGCGTGGGAACCGGTGGTTTTGGAATGTTAGGTTGATTCCTAAAGTTACTGGAACCATTTGGTCTATAGTTACCTGATGCTGGTTTGGACTTCCAAGGCAATACGGATTGTACCCATTGTTGACGCTGTTCGGGGGTCCTATAATTTTGTTGAGGTGCAAAGTTTTGTGAGGGAATAATAAAGCCTGGTGCAAACGGGCTTACTACATTATGGGTGGGATTATTATTGCCTGGTTGTTTAGATAACTCCTTTGGCTTTGCTTGTGACGTTGAAGGGTTATTACTGTAGTTAGCTCTATTATATGAAAGCCTAGCTTCTTCTTGTCTAGCAGCTATGATGGCTGCTTCAAAGGTGTCCGGTTTAGCGATTCGAACGCCCAACGAGACGTGGAAGTCTAACTGGTTTATATATTGTTCAATAACCATCTTTTCGTAATACGATTTATTACCATGTTCTCCTACGGAATACAGAGTATCTAACAGCTCGCGGAGGCGTTTGCCGAAGCTTTCAGCGTCTTCTGCCTTAGACTTACGCACTCGCGTTAGCTCCTGCATTACTTGTATTTCGTTTCGTGGTTCGCCAATGCGCCTAATTAACGCGTTCTTAATTGTTAGCCATGAGTTTAAATGGCCTTCGTATGCTATTGCGTCTATGGCTGGACCACTGAGCCTACTTTTAATTAAGCAGATGAATGCTGGGTGCGAACGATCTACTTCGGAAGTTAACTGTAATAAAGTTTCTACTTCCCTAATATAATAATTAAGTAATTTAGGGTTGCCATCATATCTTGGCATTAAATCTGCGATTAGTTTGTAAGGTTTATAGTTCGCATCATAATCACTGAGCGACATTGTTTTTCTGTAGCTTGCCTGCCTAGTGGCGCTCGACGCGAAACAATAGAGGTGTCAAATTAAACACTTGGAATTTACGCGTGAGATAGTTAACGCTACTTATTATAATTTTGTGTTTGCCTACTGCGATTTTAGCTTAGAGACAGATACACATAGACTAACATAAAATACACAAATTAGAATAAGGCAGGAAATAGAGCAAGGACACTTGGTAGAACAAGAGCACTTACCAAAGCAGCCACTGCATCTCCTGTCGAGTCGAGTCTCGTCCAACGCAGCTTCCTCCAATTCTCCGGAGAATTATCCCGATGACCGTAGAGGTGTCCGACCGCGCGATAGGTTCTTTGTAGATCACGAAGGAACGATTTGAGAACCGTCGTTCATAAGATGAAGAGTTGGATTCGATCTTAGAACGTCGCGATCCTACCGACTGCGCCAGTTATGTTTCGGCGGTCGGGGATTTGGTTAAAAAAATATTTATTTATTACACAATTAATTTAATTATAAAAATACAGGATGTTTAGCTGGTGGCTGATGCAAGACTGAATATAATGCAAAAGAAAATAAGTATCTCTAATTTCCGGTAAATGCATAGTTGCAGTATGACGCATGCTGGCGGTGGCTGCGTACTCAGCGTAAACGCATGTTACGATGAGTTAACTCGCATCATGATTTTATTCCAGATCTCTCTGGTTTAAAGATTTGGGCGCTCCACAGACGGAGCTACTTTACTAGGGCACTACTGCAAGTTGTTACAACAGGCAACTCGTAATTTGCTGTTTATAATGATTATCAAATATTTTTGAAAAACTGCGTAGAGTATTTGGATCACCGAAACTAGAAACTTTCAAATTCAAACCAAACTAGCCATTAGTGGTACAAATCTGTCAGTGATTTGTACCACTAATGTCAAGTTGCTGGTTTTAACAATCGGCAACCATAACGCGTCAAAGCTATTTTACTCCCTCCTCTACAGTGGCCAGTGCCAGTCATGCTCAACGTCAATTACGGCAACCGTTAGCTCGCTCTTTTTGTTGCTGCATCTGGCACCCGTTAACGGAATCTTTTAAAAAGTTGTAAGTTGCGTCAACTAAATTTGCTACATCTGCGGAGTGCTTTAACTTCGTAATTGCAAAAAGTTATTTTTATATTCTCATTATCACGAAAATATCACGCTGTTTATTATATTTATTTTTACGAGATCCTCGGATGTGTGGAGTGTTAATTACAATTTAATCTCTGCAAACCGAGCTCGCGGCTCGAGAATCCATATTAATTTTATAAATGCGAATATAACTCTGTCCGTCGATTACCTTTTCACGGCTTAATGTCTGAACGGATTATGGTAAAATTTGGCACACGGGTAGACCATGACCTGGACTAGGACATGGTCTACCCGAACGATACTTTTTTATCCCGGTAGTCGGTTCCCTTAGGATGATTTCCGACTTTTATGCGGGCGAAGTCACTGGAGAAACTAGTATGGATAATAAATCCACTTTCAAATGTTTTTAGCCTCAAATAATGCAAATCTCTTAATAGGATCATTCTCGAGAATGTCTTATTATCTTAGCAACAATGATATTCTAGTAAACAGATATGTTATGAGCGCACGCATTGTGAAGACTCGAATACGTCCTAATTGGGACGTATAGTCTATGTCACGCATGGCGATGAGCGATACACTTTGTTAAAACAAAAATAAAAAAATGCCATCGTGTGTATTTAGAAAGTGTACCAACTATGATACCAAAGTACATAAAACAGAAGGGATCTCATACCTTATGTAAGTACGCAATACACCTCAATTTTTTTTTTATTTTTATTTTTTTTCCTAATTTTCTGATATTTGGTGGTTAGAAAAAGAAAAAAACATTGGTGGTTAGAATAATGCTTGTTTACATTCACACGCAAGTGACAAACACTAGCTGTCTCTTTTTGTCTTGTTGGTTTTATCAAGCCATCCCTTTCGGCTTGTAGTGAAATGTCAGTTGAATAAAAAGTGTGTATGTGTGCTGCCGCTGCTGTGCGGAACACTTTTTCGGTTGATTTGTGATTGTATAACGTATATTTTTACAAGAATTCATTGCTTATCAACTTCAATTTCATATCCTCGATCGTAAAACATTTTGAAAGGACAGCACTTTACGATTTTGATACTGTGATGTAAAGGGACCGCGAACTGCAAATACATTTAGGCCCCGGACAGGGTGAGGAGATTACGCGGGTCCTAAGTCGAGCTCGAAGTATGAAACATTTGAAAGCGCCCATTGTGTCCATACTGTGTCTTTTGAAGTGACCGTAGGCCATAGACAAGTGTCATTAGATGACAAAGATGGCGATGGTCGAAATGTCAAAATATAAGGGAGTGATCACGTGAGGTTTCGATAGCGCTTGACGATCCAATACATTTTTGACATTTTACCTATCAAGACGCTTTCGTTGATAAAATGTCACTTGTCTATACTCCATTTGAGATAACATGAGGCATTTAAATAATCCCATTTAACAGTTCGTTCAACCGATTTTGACTTCTATTGCGTTGGTGATATGACAAATGGCAGCTGTATATAACTGTTAGTTTTGGTAACATGTTTATGCTTTTATGCTGGGTATCCTTATATTTACGGGATAGAAATCAAAATCTAATGTTATTTCAAATGGAGTATAGGGAGGGTAATGTCTTCGAGCGCATGCACGTTCCGCTGCACTTCAAGGTTGACTGGAAGTACACCAGCAAGTACCGGTAAGGCCTCAGTACTAACCGTCCTGTATGCTTTGCACAAGAATATCAAAGCCAAACGCTGACTCTGAAGTAATTTACGTCGTACCGCCCTTACTGTGGTCCTATCAGCCCAAACAGGCGCCCCATAGCAGATACAACCCAAGTAAGTAGCCCCGTAAATAGTCCTTAAAGTCAAAAAGACAGACCCCACCTAGATTTAGATATTCTCGTTAAGGCATAAAAGTTCTTTTTTGCTTTTTCACCTACTATACGGCTTCACGGATTATGACATATGAGGTGACCTTGGATTCGCATCAATTGTGGGCGTGACATAGGCTATATTATAATTTTTAAATATGTCCCCTCTCCCCCTAAAAATAGGATAAAACAATTTTTTTTTCTTTTACATAAAAATATGTGTAGGTATCAAATGAAAGCTACTAAATGGAATGGTCTTTCCAAATATATATATATATATATCGTAACACTTTTATGTTACTATTTTGGCACAAAATCAACATAAGCGTAACTTTGATAGCAAAATAAAAAGTAAAACAGTCACGTACATTTTTTTTAATTCACTAAAGCCATATTATTAAGTATTCATAATATCTTTTACCACATAACTTATTGGTAGATCACGTTCATTAATAAAACTCTTATTTGGAGATCTCTTTAATTAATAAAACTAAAAAGTCTACAATAAAACAAATAATATTAAAAACAAAAATCCCGACGGCTAAAAAATAAGTAAATGAAAAGAGAAAAACAAATACTATTAAAATAGGCATTAATCATTGTGAGGTTCTGCCAGCGGTGACAAAAGATGTTTTGGTAGGTTTCTCTATAATTTTTGTTTGTCCCCGCCTGTCGGGTTTTTTTGTTTTTATAATAATTTGTTACCATGAGGTAACATTCTAGCCTCTACTGCCCGCTACAACAACTCGCGATGCAATGTGGCCACCAGACGCTCCAAACAAGTGACATTTTATCAACAAAGGCGTCGCGACAATGATTGGAAAAAATATGAAAAATTTATGGGGCTGCCATACGCTATCAAAATGACTCATAGTCATGATCAATCCCTTACATTTTTACAATCCCATCTATTGAACAACACCTTGTTTAGAGCCTCAGATCGCTCCAACACCCGCCCCGTGCATTGCGCGTTCACTCTGGATAAGGTTACTTCTAGGCAAGCTCGAAGGCATCGCTTGCCATCAGGTGAGATAGTGGTTAAACGCGAGCAAATCGTTAAATGATAATGAAAAAAGGCCTCACGTTACTCAACCTTATGATGGGACTTGAACTGTGCACCGCTAGGATATTGGTGAAGAGTCTCTGGACCCTGGGAACCCCGGGAAGTCGGCTGCAGTAAAACCACGTCAATCGCGTAACAGATTTATTGAGAGACTGGCTCACCCATGCAAGGTTGTACATACCCACTTATTGCCTAGAATATATAATATAGAAATACCTACATCACACCTCCACACTTAAACTTCTAGTATATAACTAATACAGGAAGATATAAAACTAAACGTTACATTAACTTACACACTAACTTAACCTAATTATAACTAAACTTTTACCTTATGTACTATAATAATAATAACAATATATTCTTACATCTAATCGAACTCAAATCCATATCTAACTGGTTTCTTGCGCATACGGATGGGACGGTTCACGGGATCCGGGACGGTCGCGGCCGTCGGCGATAATTTACTGCCGACTGGTGGTGACGATGGTGCCCTACGGGTTGGTGAGGTCTTCGTGACTGCTGTATCCACCGCGTCACTCACTACTGGGCCGTCGCCCCCGGCTTCGCCCCTACTCGTCCCCTCCCGAACCCTTGGCTCCGATATACTTGGAGACAGCTGTTGCTGTTGCGGTTCAACGACATCCTCACTGACCTGTCCCTTGGACATTACGTCTGGGTACATTATACTTGAACGTCGAGTTCTATGCCTAATTTGATCGCTATGCCGTGTGAGAAGTCGACCATCATCGCTGTTTACTACATACCTACGTGAACCTTGTTGGTTTACTACTGTTCCTTTTAACCACTTGTCTTTGCTACCGTAGTTCCTGGCCCATATCGTATCACCAACAGTGTGTTGCAATGGTTCAGTGCCCGCACTCGTCGACTGCTGACACTGCACCCCTTCCACGCGGTCCTGACGCGCGCGGTCTGCGCGCAAAAGATCTAACCGAGAACGCAACGGCCTACGTTGTAACAGCATGGCGGGACTTTCCCCTGTAGTGCTTTGAATACTATTTCTATACGCTAGTAGGTATGTCTGTAAGGCTGTGTCGATGTCAACTGCCTCTCGGACGGCCTTTTTTATTGTTCGCTTACATAATTTGACGGCATTTTCTGCTGCCCCGTTTGAAGCTGGATGATATACTGGGGAATACGACTGCTTTATACCGTTAAATTTTAAGAATTCTCCTAACTCCGTACTAGTAAATGGTGGGCCCTGGTCGGATACAACTTCCAAAGGCAAACCGAATCGCGCAAATAATGACCTCATAACCTTAATGACAGCCGAAGCATTTGTTTTATTCATCTCGAAAATTTCAATCCACTTTGTACTGGAATCTATGATTACGAAAAACGTTTTTCCCTGGTATGGGCCTAAAAAGTCTACATGTAATCTACTCCACGGCTGGGCTAAATACGGCCAACTACGTGGTGCAGCCTGCGGCGGCGCAGCTGCTTCCATCGCACATGTTTCGCAAGAGAGGCATGTCGATTCGATGTCTGCGTCTATATTAGGCCACCACACAAAACTTCGAGCCATCGACTTGGTCTTAACTATGCCCATGTGGCTAACATGGAGCTCTTTTAGTATTGTGTTCCGAAGAGTTGGTGGTACAACAATTCTATAGCCCCACATAATACAACCCCGTTCCACATATAATTCGTGTCGCCTATTATAGTACGGTTTCATCAATTCGTCTGTGCAATGCGACGGCCACCCTGACTGTACGCTCACCATCACTCTACTAAGCACCTGATCCCGCGCTGTTGCTAGACGTACATCATCATTCGTCACCGGCAAAAAACTTTCTGCAAAATTTAAATAGGTATATTCACGCCCGATTTTATCCTTAACTGTTGGTTGAGGCAGTCGCGATAATGCGTCGGCACAGTTTTTAGCAGACGCAACATATTCTATATCATACGAATAGCCTGTTAGTATTATTGCCCACCTTTGCAACCTGGATGCTGCCATAACCGGAATACCTACTTTATTTCCAAAAATGTATGTTAGGGGTTTGTGGTCTGTTCTTAAAGTAAACTTCCTACCATACAAGTACTGATGGAATTTTTTAACACCGTATATAATCGCTAATGCCTCCCTGTCAATTTGTGCATACGATCTCTCCGCGGAGTTAAGTGTGCGTGACGCGTATGCAATTGGGCGTTCGCCCTCCGGCGTGATGTGCGAGATGACGGCGCCTATTCCCGTGGCGCTAGCGTCTGTCGTCAGCACAAGCGGTAGCTCCAGGGTGTAATGCACAAGCACTTCACTCGTGCTCAGTGCCCGCTTAACCCGAGCAAAGGCTACCTCACAAGCATCGCTCCATACGTACTTCACCCCGGCACGCAACAAATTATACAATGGTGTAAGGATCGAACTTACATTTTTTATAAATTTTCCATAATACATGACCATACCTATGAATGCTTTCAACTCCGTTACGTTCCTCGGTATCGGAGTTTTAACAATTGCTTCCACTTTATCTTTGCACGTGTGAACACCTTCCCTACTTATTACATACCCTAAATATTCGAGCGATTCCACAAAGAAAGAACATTTTTCTTTTTTTACTTTTAAGCCACTCGACTTCAGACGTTCAAAAACTTTATGTAGGCTACCTAAGTGTTGGGGTGTGTCCTTTCCCGTTATAATAATATCATCTAAAAAAACTCCTACGTGCGGTATATCTGCAAACAATTGTTCTAAACGTCGTTGAAATATTCCTGGGCTCGACGACAACCCATACACCAATCGTTTATACATGAAAAGCCCTTTATGTGTGTTTATTACCGCATATCTCCTAGTATCATCCAGTTCAAACTGTGCGTACGCCTGTGACAAATCGATTTTACTAAATCTTTCGCCCCCGTGCAACCGAGACAAAAGATCTTCTACCTTAGGTAATGGATAACGGTCGACTTCTAACACTTTATTCAAGGTTAGTTTAAAATCGGCGCAGACTCTAATGGTACCATCTTTCTTGACGACCGGCACGATTGGTGTTGCCCAGTCTGAGTGGTGGACGGGAGTGAGGATGTCGTCGCTCACCAGCTGTTCCAGTGCGCGCTCAACCGGCTCCCGCAGCGCGTACGCCAACGGGCGCGCGCGCAGGAAAATCGGTCGCGCGTCCTCGCGCACGCGGATGCTCACTTGTCCTCCCGTGAACCGCCCCAGGCCATCCGCAAACACCTCACAGTATCTGGAACTGAATTCCGATAAATTAAAATCCAAATTCCGATTATTATTGACTTTATTATAATGCATAGTCGACACCGATATATTTAGCTCCGCTAACCATTGTCTACCTATTAAAACGGTTTTTCCATTGTCAATAACATATAAATCCAATATCTTTTCCGTATCATTATATTTAACAACGGGTTTAATAACACCTACAGGCCTAACTAGTTCACCCGTGTAATATCTTAAAACCAACTTAGTGGGTTTAATACTTAAACTGGAAAACTTTTCCTGATATAATTGGTAATTAATGCACGAGATTGCACTCCCCGTGTCACATTCCATTCTTAAGTCACAACCGTGCACACTTACATAAATCATAATAGGTTCACACTCTCCAAGTGATAAGCGATTAATAGGTACCATTACCTCGTCACTGTCGCTCTCCGTCGAGTAAGCGCCACACCTGTCGCCGCTGCCCTGCCCGTCTTCTTTTATGTTATTTAAGGAATTATTCTTGGTCAACCTCGGACACATCCTCTTCAAATGTCCCTCCTGGGTGCAAATTCTACACACATACCGTTTGAATTTACACGTATTCGAATTGTGTTTGCCTCCACAGACTTTGCATTCCTCATTTTTAGTGCCCGCTCGAAGTAAGTTGTAACCCGCTCCGCTTGTGGTACTTGGACCGCCGCCGCCGGATTGTCGTGAGTCACGCGTCGAGCGAGTGTTTCGCCTCGCGGCCGGCTGATAGCCGCCGCCGCCTCCCCACGCCCCGCGCCTTCCTCCGCCGCCCTCATGCCCGATCTTATGAACGGGTATGGACTCCGCATCCGCTGCACTGCCGCCGGTCTTTCTTCTCGTACCGTCTTCCACTATTGCCGCGTTTGTCTCAGCCGCCTCCATCGATAAGGCCAGCTTATACGCCCGGTCGATACTGATACTGTCGTCTTCAGTAAACAACTTCTGCCGAATGTCATCGTTTACTAAGCCGCACACAAATTGATCTCTCATATTTTCTTTTAAACTGTCCGCCGTAAAACAACAATCTTTACTCAGTCTTTTAAGCTCCGAGAAGTACGTCGCGATATTTTCACCAGGTTTTTGAATCCGTTGCCGAAATTTGAACCTCTCAGCGAGCATACACGGTTTGGGGTTTAAGTGTCCTTTCATTACCGCTATTAACTCCGAATAAGTCTTTGTGGATGGTTTAACGGGTGTGCATAAATTAACCATTAACTCATATGCACTATTACCAATGACAGTAATTAAAGTTGCGACTTTTAATTCACTTTTTACACTGTTGGCAATAAAGTATTGATCTAATCGATCCACATACGTGTCCCAATTGTCTTTCGTTAGGTCAAACGCACCGATCTTTCCAACCGCCATCTTAAGTCCGTTATACAACTTCACACCGCACTGATCGTACACGAAAAAAAGAAATATTTCCACAGCACCTTTAGAGTTTTCTGGTCGCAACATAAAATTTACACGCGTGAAATCACTTAATCGTCGCCACTGAAGAGTCTCTGGACCCTGGGAACCCCGGGAAGTCGGCTGCAGTAAAACCACGTCAATCGCGTAACAGATTTATTGAGAGACTGGCTCACCCATGCAAGGTTGTACATACCCACTTATTGCCTAGAATATATAATATAGAAATACCTACATCACAATTGGATCCACATTTTATATTCTTATCTTACGATATCGTAAAATACCTTTTTTGTAACGAGAAAGTTATCCCTTAAAGTTTATTGTGACATGACGTGGCTGGTTTTGAATAGTGAAAAACTTGTAAAACTGCCATGAGTGATGATATTGACGTTATAAATTTATAGGGAGATATTATTTGGGAGAAAATCTCAGACTTGTGTCTATTTTCTCTAGTGAATAGTACAAAACAAAGTCGCTGTCCGCGTTCGTGTGTCATTTCTATTTCTTCGTAAACTTCTTCTAAACCACGCAACGAATTTATATACGGGTTTTACTGATAGATAGAGCTATAAACGAGGAAGGTTTGTGTTAATAATTTATCCCGTGTAAAGGTGGAGTGGGTCGCTAGTATGGTACTAGCAACCCGCCCCGATAATCATTTATTGGGTACTAGTAGGTTGGGTAGTAGAAGGTTTATTGGATCTTAGAGTCCAATTGGAATGGTTCGACATCCATATGTTATCATATAATTAAGATTCGACGTATCGAGTTGTTCCTCAAGATGGACAATCTCATTTCAGTCGATTTATGTTATTGTTTCATTACCTCGACGACCGAAAACTGTTCTCAGGGGTACTTCCACACATAAAAATAATATTTTAGTATCCTTTGAAATGTTCACTGTTTTTGACCGATCTAAGAAAGTGGTTTAAGTATTTTCTAAGAAGAAAATAAAATAGGGCAGGAAAATATAATAGAAAAACTGTCGTAAATTACTGCTAAGGAATTGGCGTTAGATTTTTATTGCTTAGTAAATAAAATTTCTTTGATCGAGAGTTTCAGGTGCGATGGTGTAAACAAACGCTATTTATTGACGTTTATTTTTAAAGTGTGATAATTAAATAGGATTCTGTTTGCTAGTAGTTTTCCTGATAAATTCTACTTTCGTGTTAGGGTCAGCTCGCACTGAGACGAAACTAGATGTGTCTATGCGCGCACTTTTAAGATAGTTATACTATATATAGGGATATATATTTCAGTGGGTTTTTTTACATATTTCAGTGGGATAACATTTAAAACAAAAAACACTACAAAGTAAAAAAAAAACTTAAATTTCGGAAGTCGGTGTTCCTGTTTTCGTTTCTTCGTTTCTTGACACCGACTTCTGAAATTCAAGTTATTTTTCACTCAGTGTGTTTTTAATTGGAAGTCGGTTGATTTTTTTGTAAAAACGTTTTTTTTATTTTTTCTTTTTAATTGTGGTACATATTGGACCAGTTCTATAGGCTAGGTACCTACAATGCCCAAAGTGAAGCCAGAATAGATTAACCAAATAACATGAAACTTAAACAAAACCGATGAAATGAGAGTATACCAGGGTGAACTGCTCACACCTGCGTACCCCTTTAGAGCGTACCAGTGTGATGTTATGAAATGGTGTAAACAATAAACAAACATGAGATTGCAGCTATTCCAAGTGATTTGCCGTCATTTATTAAAGAGTTCTGATGTATATCTCCGTAGTTCTTCATCAAATCTTGCTGAAATTTAAATGGGACCACATGACAAGCACCAGCTTTCAAATAAAAAAACATCACAATCGGTTCACCCAGTAAAAAGTTCTGAGGTAACACACATAAAAAATGTATTAATTGAGAACCTCCTTTTTGGGAAGTCGGTTAAAAAGAAATACATCCCACGAAGTCGTGCTGCACCTCGAGGAACATAACCGATCCATTCTGTAGGCATCTCACCTTTATGATCTAGGTGAGTTGAGCTTGGAGTGAGCTCTCATTTTAAATTCAGCTCACTTCGAGGCGTTTTTGCCATACCTATTATTGGAATCAAATATAAAAGACCTATTAATGTTAATTTTAAATTCAGCTGACTTCGAGGCGTTTTTGCCATACCTATTATTGGAATCAAATATAAAAGACCTATTAATGTTAATTTTAAATTCAGCTCACTTCGAGGCGTTTTTGCCATACCTATTATTGGAATCAAGTATAAAAGACCTATTAATGTTAATTTTAAATTCAGCTGACTTCGAGGCGTTTTTGCCATAGCTATTATTGGAATCAAATATAAAAGTCCCATTAATGTTAATTTTTATCCGTGGTGCTAGGCAACTGGGCTTATCCCAGTTGTAAACGACCCTTTGTGCCTATTGGATTTGCTTGTTCTGTCTCCTGCTTGATATGGAGGGAAGTGGAAATTATGTTTTGGATTTCCTAGTCCTCCTTTATTCTTTTCTGATTAATTTCGTTGCGGGATCCAATACAGTTAAATTCATTCTCCCGGACTTCGTCGAGCTTCTTTGCCTCGGCACTTTTCTGGTGGTCGCTACTGTTGATTCTGGCTTGCAGGATTTGCAGTGATTTGGAAATAGTGCGGTGGGATTATCACTTCTAGGTCACGCTTCGTCCTTGTGCGTATTTGAATACACCCCGGAACGATAATTATTAAAATCCTTTTCGTGGCACCACGCTGCGCAACCCAAAACCACTGGCATTTTCAAGCATCGAGGCGTCACGTCTCGATGTGAGTTGGCCCTTAAAGTCTAAGGCCTGCATTAATTAATTACTCTCGTAATGAGAGCTCCAAAGTTCTGTTCTTTCACTTAAAACTTCAACTCTTGATTGGTGGCTTTTGTAGAGTAGGCCACGGTTCTAATACCACGTACCACTATAGACCATCAGAAGTGGTCTAATGTTTATGTAGATTCAGTTAGCATTAAGTTTGTTTGTTCTTCAAAGTGAGATTATATTTAAGGCCTATTTGTTGGTAAATTTTCTCGGAAAGACGACTCTCTTGCATGTACTATACATATATACTTTATGGAATCTATTTTTAAAGATTTTTTGACAAATTAGTCAAATTTTCGTGACAAGTGCCGTTTAATAATGGTGACAATTATGTCCAAAAGCGACAGGTAATTACTGACAAAATAGTCAAACTAAAAACTCGTTTAATAAAGGCAACAATTTCCAGATTTTACCTGTCGAGTCTCTATGAAAATATTCTCTGATTGAATTGTCACAGATAATGACATATATTTGTCACCAGAGAGTTTGTTTAGTAACTAGAGATAACGTATTTACGACGAAAAAGAAACTGTCAATTCTCTCGTTCTTGCTTATAGAAAAACACTATGAAATAAAAAACGACGTCAAAGAGATAACTTTTTAGTCACTGTTGTAACCCATCTGTTTTCACACCTTTGTTTCGTTTATATCAGGAATAATTTTGTTGTTTAATTATCTGCATGAATCATGTCGTGTGTGGCTATCAGTTGCAAGAGTACAATGAGTGTATTAACAGAAAATAATCAAAGGATATCTTTCCACAGGTGAGTTATCGACTAGCGTACTGAAATTATTGTGCAGGGAATACATTTCATAGGCTGTCCGGATTATAGGAATCTTAGTTCTAAGTACGTCGAGGACGTATAGTAACATTTAAACCATTCTATGTAGTGAAATAATTAACTTTTATGCGTTCGCTAAAATAGCTATGACAGTTTACGTACTTACGTTCTGATGTTAGAGATGTGGCAAAAGTCACAAGAAAGATTTATCGATGCTGTATTTTTATTTTACTTGATTTCATTTATTTTTTAAAGTTTATTTGCTATTTGTTATTATTAATCTAATATTGATTGTGCACAGGTTTCCTAAGAGTACTTATTTAAGAAATAAGTGGATCAAGAATATAAAAAATGCTAACTGGACACCTTCACCATATTCTCGCTTGTGTTCACTGCATTTTATTGAATCGCTATCGCTATCCTTCGACCCATCTATGGATACAGGTTGATGAATCATGTTTATTTTCCCATTTTAATTTTTCAAATTAAATAATTATATTTGAACCATTTTATTATTATTTATTTTGTTACTTTTATAATTATACATACTCGTCTGTAAACTTTATTTTCAGTCTTGCACAAGAACTAGCCTATTATATATCAGTATATTAATCAGTACCTGTTTGTACATATAGTCGTACGAGTGTACCAAAAACTGTCACTTTGATGTCATGATGTACCTCGTTTTTGCACATGGTTATGAATAAACATTATTATATAAAAGTGAATGTGTTCACTTTTTAAATAATTATAAAGATTCCCTAAAAAAACGTAGAAAAAATTAGCCGCAGTCAGGGACGATTCTTACAGATATTTGACCAAATTTGTAGAAAATCCTCCTAAACTAAACTAGATAATATCGATATGACTGTGGCACAGATCTAGTTCTGATATATGTCTATAGATAAGTATCTATAGCATCCTCGGTCACACTAGCAGAAAAGATGGCATAGACAAAAGTATATCTATCTCTTTTTGCTTATGACGTTATCTGTTAGTGCGAAAGTGAATACTGATGTTGAAATTGCGTCTTAAATATGTTACCTCTAGGTTACTATACAAACTCTCTGTTTGTCACCATACAATATCAAGGCATGCATATGAGAGAACATGAGGATAATATTAAAAAATATAACAATTTTACGTCTGTTTTTTATTTGAACTTCGTTTTTGTTTGCTATTTGAAATTGACACCAAACTAACAATTTTAGGCCTTATCTTTTAGATATTTATTTACACACTTTAAGTCACAGATATCAGTGCAGCCCTGGCTCTTGTACTAGGAAGTCCTGTATCACATGAGACCTCTCCAAAGGCAGGGAATATCATATGATAAAATACATAATAATTATTAACAGTAACAGTTTTGTTTATCAAGTATTCGACGGTAGTTTTAGACACTCGTAATCGTTCTAGGAATATCACTTAAATTGAAAGAAAAGTTTAGTCTTGGTTTAAATGTGCGACGTCGTACAGTTTGCACCAAATATTTATCTTCACTACTACTGCTATCCGTCGACGCTGTTCTGTCCTGTCGAAAATTTCTGACAATTCGACAAATATGTCCACCCGTCACGACAATTTAGTTTTTCATCATCAGCCTTTTTAATGTTCCCACTGCTGGGAAACAGGCCTCCTCTCTGTGAGAGGGAATGGGCCGTAATCCACCACGCGGGCCCAATACGGGTTGGTGGATGTCACATGTATTCGAATTTTTGTTTCTAGGGCATCCCAGTTTCCTCACGATGTTTTCCTTCACCGTTTTGAGAGCAGTGGTGGCTTAGTGGTATCGGCCGTGACTTATAAGTTGTAGGTCGTGAGTTCAAACCCAGGTAGGCGCTTTTATTTGTGTAGTTTTTGTTTAAACAAATTTGACAAGTTTTTCCGGACAAATTTTCACCTGTGTTCCACATCATTCATCGCTTTCCATCAGGCGAGATTGAGGTCAAGGCGAAAAACAACATAAGAAAATCTTCCTGTATTTACAATATTAATGAAACCGATATCGTGTCTTCGACTAATAAACCTCGAGCCATTGGAACAAAAAAATCAGGTCAAGTCTATTAGTATCATAAAGTGAGAAATATTTCATAAGATCATGTCTCACTTGCACTGGCGGATTAAGGACGGCAATGGCGGAACACTCCTGGCCCCTGGTCTTGGGGCCCTCAAGTCAAAAAATAAGCACTTTTTGAACGTCAAAATTTACATAAAGACTGTCATCTAAAGCGAAGAAGGGAAGAAAAATAGTAAAGGGAAAGGTAAGAAGTGGTGCAGCAAACGATTCCTCAGAAACACATCTGTCTGCAAAGTTTATGCTTGTTTTTTGTATATGTCATTTAAATGTTTATGTTCAGTAATTGAAATGTGGTTGGCCCCAACGCATGCAAAATGTAAGTTAAACTTTTTCTTGCATCTTGTTATTCTACTTCTCAAACTTTTCTGCTTGCTGGGGCTTTGTTTTGCCGCCTCGGGCCCCGACTGACTTAGTTCGCCACTGTACACTTGTTATGAACTACTCATAAAAATGAAAAATGAATGGATATTACACTAATTTGATGGTATCTAGTCAAATCTTTTGTTAGATCGCCCCTCGGTAACTCATAAACCGACTGATATTACAGTTGGGGTTGGTGCTTTTATAGTGGTTTTACGTTTTATCTTTATTTGTTACTGTACCTATTTGGTAGAGTACTATATTTTACTTGGGTACATCCTTACCTACTGAGTATTTAATTTATGGATAGAGTCTCTTCTTCTTCGTGTAGCTGGTAGCAGTATTTAAATTTGTTTGGCCCAAAACATAGCTACCTCCATGGCATTGTCGAAGGCAGCGCATATATCAGTTTGGATGCATTTTTGGGGCACAGGGCAAGACAGTAGATGGTAGTGATGTTCCGGCGAGTTACGAATCGATCTTAACTCATTCAAAGATTTAATCAATATATATAATATAGATGAAAGTAATAAAAGTATATCTTTAAAATAACTGAAGCCTGTGCATTAATCCAAATAATTTTCAAAAAATGAAAGAAAACTAGCTATTCAAGTGTTGAGTGCTTCAGTGGCTGGGACAATTAAAACTGCTATTGACAGCGGAGAGTTGAAGAGCAGTACTGCAAAACACACTGCAAAACAGACTGATTTCGTTTGATTCTGTACGACATTTTGGGATTTTGGAATAGAGTTAATAGCTACAACGCATAGTGGGATTCGTAGACTTTATATGGTACTCACAAACTTTGCAGAACCAGTTCCTTTTACTGGAAACTGATCTAATATCTACGAAATTATGTAAATATTCCATACTATTAAACAAGCAATATTTTTAATAGTACATTATGGTACAAGTGTGTAATGTTGGTGATTACCGCTGAGGCGCCATTGAGACCCGAGCCGTTAGGTGAGGGTCTTAAGAGAGCCGAGGACGGTAATCATCAATACACACGTGTATAATACGACGTTTTTCAACACACTTGTGAAGAAAATAATACTAAAAAATCACTTTATTTAGTAGATAATAGATATTTTCCTTGAAGTTTTCAGGTAGTAAACTTTCCATAACGTTAGGGTCTTTACATCTTATATCGGGCGGTGATGTACAACATAAATCATTTTCTTCATAATTAGTACTTGTAGACATTTTAATTAATAAATAACTGTAATTTCAACAGTGCAAACGAGTTGTGCAAAATATTTCGCAATGGCGGGAAAATTAATCAGTTTACCTATGCGCGCGCATCTAACAATGGCGGTCGGCCATAGACTAAAATAATGAGGTTTCTTTTTATTTTATTTTCGCGGATAGCGTTTTAGCCACGTACAAAATGGAGTATTTCAAGTTTTCTTTATTATCTACAGAGAAAACAAAAGTTATATTAGGGAAAGTTTTATTTATTAAACACGTACAAGTTAAAATTATCTATTTAAATACGAAGTTGCATGAAATGAGCAAGCAATAGGTACATTAATTTAATTGTACTATTGAGCAGGATCTTTTTTGTATCGAAACTTTTTTAAGAACAAAGCAACTCAACCAATAAAAAAATATAAAACTACAACTCACTTGTTTACAGGTATTATTAAGTGCCTCATTGCGGTGAAATTAGAGCCACTTTATGAGCAAGTATGTTGAAAAATAATTTTATCTTTATTGGCTCTTTCGTATGGTCTAATTTCGTAGGATTTTTTTTTCGGATTCAGGCAAGCGACTATTCGATAAATGCTTGAATGAGGTTTTATTTTATTCGAAAAATAAAAAACCAGACAAGTGCGTGTCGGACTTCGCACATTTAGGATTCCGTACCAAACCGCAAAATTAAGTTGGTTGTAATAGGAAAAATGAGACTTTTTCAAACAAGGACTTTCTTTGTTTTGATCTGACACCAGTCTAGCCAAGGGGTTCCGTGTTACCCAGTTACTGGGTTGTGGAGGTCAGATAGCCAGTCGCTCCATGTAAAACACTGGTATTCAGCTGCATCCAGTTAGACTGGAAGCCGACCTCAATATAGTTGGGAAAAGGCTAGGCAGATTGATTGATTGAGAGACTTTCAAAGAAAAATCTACGTAATAATAAACATAATCACCAAATTTCAAGGTCATAGGTCAATGGCAAGTTAAAATATTCTTCGGTAAATAAAAGCTTACTTTGGTGACTTCTCATTCCTTTGTTTTCCAATATTTTTGAAAACAAAAAATATAGTATTTATCTACTAAACGAGCTCTAAACAACAATACCAGAAATTTGGTAAAAATTGTATTTTCACCCCCCCCCCACCCTTAAGGTGTATGTAAGGCCCCCCTTAAAAAAATATAAAGACTGTAGCTCCAACCGTTTGGCCGTAAAACCCGTGTGACAGACGACGGATAGATGGACAGACGGACAGACAGACGGACACGTGAGTGACAGAAATAGGGGTTCCGTTTGGACTCTTCGGGTACGGAACCATAAATATCGAATGTTTTCTTTGAAGTTGTTTAAGATATTCCTAAGCAGTTTGCCGTAGGGCGTAGACCTAAAATGAATTGACCTTTCTTATCGAATCACTTGGGTTGGAACAGAAATCTTTATATGCATAAAATATTTATTTATGTCACAGTCTAAAGAGAGAGCGAAGTTGTTTGAAAAAAATCTTCAGTAAAATTATTTGTTTTGGTTTCACGCAGTCTATAAAATAAGTTGAAAAATCCAAGGGATCTGCCAGTAATCCTCTTAAGTAAGAGGCAGATTATTAGAAGTACTATTTTCTTTTAAGGCTTGAACGATTTAGTACAGGCAAATAAACATCTATATTTTTTTAGGTACCTCTAATCTCTATACGTTCGTAGGTACATACATAAACTCACGTTTTATGACCTTGGGAGCAGGCAGCAACTTGATCACTACCTGCTACGTTGTATTTTAATATAGATTGATAGATTTATTTTATACTTTCTTTCCACGATGCTTAGATTCGTTTAGGTTCCTACATCTGGTCTTACACGCTAGCTATGAGGTCTACCTTGATATGCTCCTCAGCTTTCTAAAGAACATTATAATTTATTATTTATTAAGCCATTTATTCCATAACCTTAATCGTATTTCATTTACAATGTTGTTAGTTTTATTTATTTATTTATTTATTAAAACTTTATGCATAAGTACAAAGGCGGACTTAATGCCTTAGGCATTTTCTACCAGTTGACCTTAGGGTGGTGCAGAGATAAAACAAGGCAGGTGTAACTTAATGATATGATGAATAGAGAATATGATGAAGAGTATATAACATATAAAAAAAGGAATGACAAATATATACTTAGATACATACATACATATAAACAACGTTATAGAGAATCCGAAACGAACAAATCAATTTTGTGATGATTCTGCAAATTTCTTGCGAATGTGCTCACGTGCCTTCAATTTGAAAGAAAGCCGACTGGTTGCCATCCTGATGTTCTGAGGGAGCGCATTCCAAAGGGAGATTGCCTGGACAAAGAAGGACGAGTGGATAAACCCAGAGCGGTGAGAGGGACATTGTAGAAGACGATTATTGGTGGAGCGAAGATTCTTACTGTGGGCAGAGCAAAGGAATTGAAAGTGAGAAGACAGATAAGAAGGAGAAGTGGGTTTATCAATAAAAGAAATGGGTAGTCAAGGCCACTGTATTATGTTTCCATTCTAATCTGCCCTGTAATAATAGTTTATGCAAAGGTCATATAATAGGGGTTATTCAAACACGAGCGTAAGTGATAGTAGTATCACACGAGTGTTTTAATATATAATTATATGCCGTTGCATACACTATTGTATCTTCACTCGTACAGTTGAAATAAAAATTAAAGTGCAAACGGAAAATGTGGTATGGCGGGAAATTTTGATTCTCATTGCGCGTGACTGCGCAGTGCGCGCTTCTATAGACAATGGCACTATTTTTCTACAATAAGTCAATGAGCCCATACGCGCTAATAAATTTCTTCTTTTCGTGTGAGGATGTGGCCACCTCTGATATCAAATGTAATTAAGCCGCCTCTACGAACCCCACAGGCCTCTGACTTGGCTATTTCAGACTTAGATTATCTATATAAGTCCAGGTTTCCTCACGATGTTATCCTTCACCGTTGCCTGTGATGTCCAAGATAAACTGGCCGCCCATTGTGTCACCCAGTGTAATGTTTTCTTCGTCTATACTTTCTGTAACTTATATGATGTACATAATAAAGAGTATTTTATTCTATTCTACATATGAATTTGAAAAAGTCACATTGGTACTTGCCTGGATTTGAATTCACGACCTCAAGCACGAGAGGCGAGATCTTAGCCACTGAGCCACCACGACAGAGCTAATAAATTAAAAATTGCTATAAAAATTAAGAAGTTATTTTCTGTCTGTTGTTAGCTCTAGAAGAGATAGATATAAATAGTCTTTACTATCGACATATATAAAACTAGTCAATTTCGTCTGGGATTATAATTAATCCTGTATTAGGACTACATCAGTATATTCCTGCTTATTATTTATCTCATCAGTCTTGTCTTGACATTTAGGCATTACGCCCATGTAAATCTGTGTAGTATGGCCTCACTTCCTCACAAATCCCTTTGAAATTGGTATTGTATATTATTTACCTGATTAATTATTACATGACACATACCAGGGCATGCGTGGAGGTAGTTTACGTAGATATATACAGAGGAATTTGTTACAAGTACAGCCACATTTCACTCATTGGACTTTGTTGGGAACTTATGAGTATCGTGGTTAGAGAAGGAGAGAGGGTGTATATAAAAATCCAGGGTCCCGAATAAAGTCTAAACAGATGACCATGAATACTAAGCACAGTGACGCTTCATAGATAAGTTATACAGAACACTAGTTTGACATGGTGCTAGAAAAACGACTGGCCGCTAAACTCTATGCGAGCCGAACATTTTGCACATATGGTATTTTTAAGTCGCACGGAATAGATGGCAAGATGAGGTCGCAAGACCTACTAACTGCAGAGAAAAATCATGTTTCTTCTTACTCCTCCACTGTCTTTCCCGATAGCAACTTTTCTGATAGTCGTCACTTTTGATTCTGGCCTTTGGAATTACTGTGTTGGGCTTAAGGTGCATGGTACAAGTTATAACGGCTTTGTCTGGGCAGTGTAGCCAGCGCAGCCCGCTAACTGATAGGTAGGTAGGTAGATGCAAAGTAAAACAGCTGGACAAGTGTATTGAAATAACTAAAGTTCCACAGGTAGGTCGCGGGTAAGTAAAGTCACCATTGTTCTACACCGATAACTATCACACAGTTAATACATAAGAAGGGTACCATCCCTTGGCAGCACGTGGCAGACGAGGGAGGATGTCAGCACAGGCTCAGCGATAGGCCGCCGGAACTATAGCGGCTAGGATGCGCAGGGTAGGCTGCGCAGGCACCGGCTCGCGTGGCGGTAGGCCGCAGGTAGGCAGGCCAAGACCTGGGCAGCGTGCGTAGTTAGCGTGCAGGAACCTAGAAGCGTGCAGCAGTAGGCAAGGGGTCCTGTCCTCAGCTCGTACGAAGAGTCAATAAAACTGTGAGGCACACCTCGATGCAGTAGAAATACATACTCATTACAATCTCCTGTGCGCTGTATAACGCCTTGCCGCGCGTCCAACAATGACCGCGCGAAATCAGATAATACATAGATGATGAAATCGATATAGGTTATCCAGGCAGAGAATCAGGTACAATAACTTAACTAATGTGGAACTCACCCTAGATCGGGGCAACAGAGTCATGAGGGTCAGGAGATAGCTTTCATCAGCTAAGCCAGCGGAAACGAAAAAGACTGAGCGTTAGCGTCTCGGAAAATTAGAGTTGTTCCGCGTTTTTAGTGATGTAGCTAGGAACCGTAGGAACTTACTAACTGTGATGTTTAAAATCACTATTTTCAGTTCAGACCCTCACAACGCTACAAAGTAAAGCTTAATAAGTAGCCTATATATCTATTTTGCAAGTTTGGTTTATTTTGTTGCTAGAGCTACTAACTGCTGTGGGTTCAGTCATTAGATCAAAGTGGTAATAATTTTCGTATTTTTCTGGAACGTTTGCTTTCTAATTTCAGTCTTAAAATGTCAAAAACATCTTTAATGTCCTTTTGAAAACTTTTTGTCATTGACTTTATTACGACTGAGAGGAGATTGCCACTAGAATTTGAACCTTTTTTGAAATGCAAATAATAAATATTGATCCTTGCCACGAATTGGGTTATTTACACTAGGAGTTTCTCAGAAACCAGTCTGGACTTAATTTTATCAGTGCTCTAAGTACTACAGTGGCTGTTTAACATTCAAACAAGATAGACTGTTAATGTGGCCATTCACAGAATTTCAAGATAATTCCGAGTGCCAGATAATTTTCAGTTCGGATTCCATTTATAATATTCATGAGAAATTGAAATCTAGGCTCGTTTAGGTAAAAGGCTCAATGAATTCATGATTATTCAGGAACAGTAAAGCCTCTTTAAATTAGACATTTGGTGCGGGACTGCTGCGGCGCCGCAGCGATGCGTTTGTCGTACTTCTCACGAACGGTTGATTTTTTTCATTTTGACGGCATACATACTCGTCCATGTGCGCGCATAAATTGTATGGAATAAATCAACTGGTCGTGAGAAGTACGACAAACGCACCGTTGCGGCACCGCAGCAGTCCCGCACCAAACGTCTAAGTTGAAAGAGCCCTAAGTATCAATTATATTCATAATTATTTATCTTTCTCTTGCCTTTATCTCAATTGATATGGGTTCAGTGCAACATGTTTTCTTTTCCATTCTTCTTCTATTAATCTTCATTTGAGTATTCACCTCCTTTCTAGACATATCTCCCCTTTCCATCCGTCCTAACCATTGTTTTTATTACAAGTTTTATATTACCGTGCTTTTGTATTGTTTGTGGCCACTAGTAATAAATTTTACAAGCACTTCGTGCCATCCGACTTAGCTAAAACTTAGCGTACATTGTTTTTTTGGGGCTATCCCACCGCACTATTCCCAACCCACTGCAACTCCTGAAAGTCAGAATCAATAGTGGCGCCCAAAAGAAAAGCGCCGAGGCAATGAAGCTCGACGAAGTCCCGGGGAATTAATTTAACTGCCTTGGATCCCGCAACGAAATTAATCAGAAAATTATAACGGAGGAGTAGAAAAAAAAACCACTTCCCTCCATTCCAAGCAGGAGACAGAACAAACAAGGCCAATAGGCAAATCAAATCAAATCTTTTTTATTTTCTCAAACATGAGTACCATAGATACATAACAAATTGTCAGCATGAAGAGATGTTAGAATACAAAATTATAGAACACCATGTTTGCCTTGGAAAATGGCATGCAAATGCAAAAAAAGGAATACACATCAAAAAAATTAAAAGAATGTCATATTTAGTTACATATAATAAGATATAAAAATAAATGTCGTGCAAATTTCAATAAACTAAATCAATTCAAAATAATCACAAAGGCACAAAGGGTCGTTTACAACTGGCGTACTTATGTAACTTTGGAAACTCTGAAATAAATGGTACATACTATGGAGCTAGTCAGTAGCTAGCTAGTCTAGTCTATGTCTAGATCGTTTAGTTATGATCGAATCGGAAGTTGACCATAGCAACTCCTCTACCCGATAAAATAGCACCATCGAACATTGAGCTCATCGGATGCGTATTGGCAAGTGATATTACATTGTATTCAGTTAAAAAAAAAACTTAATACTTATTTCTTTCATATCATATCTACCAGTAGGTATCAATTATAATTAAAGTTACAAGAAAATACCGGTAAAACTAAATTTTCAGCATAATCCCTCACGAGTGACTGCTAACAAATGAATTTATTGATAAATCCGATTCTCAGTTGGGTTGGTTTATTCCCGGAAAAAAAGGGGAAGAAGCGTTGGTACTTTTTCATAAAATCTATAAACTTTTTCCTCCAATATTCCGTGGAAGAGTATTTGGCTCAATATGTGAAGTACCGATATTTCAATGCTAATACGGTCCCGTAAGATGTCAATAGCACAATGTCTTCTGAACACCCTATTTAGGGAAATTGTAGGGAATGTTGTTTATGAGAGAGGGTGAATTTTATTGCTAAAGGTAAAAGTTATGTGAAGATATTTCATATGGAATGGGCAATTGTTGAAGTTTTGTATCTAATTAAGTATTCGCGATGAACGAGCGGCTGATCTAATTTGTATACATCTTACTGACAAAATTTCTGTGAAGTGTGTGAATTGAACCGTAATTTCTTCTTACAACAGAAGACAGCAAACTTGAATTTACTATACCTAAGTTTTCATCAGAACAGCACTATAGATATATTGGTAGGTAGTGAGTTAGTAGGTTTCGGAAGTCCAGGAAGAAAACTAAAGACAAAGACACTAGTTTTCGAAGCAAATGTCGTAATTTTTTTCAATTAGTTGTAGTTTATAAGTCGATTTTCTTTAAATAAACTCAGCGTCATAGAAAATGCAAGTTTTTTCCTAATCTCCTTAAAAATAATTTAATCCATATTAATTTAAAGGTAAGAGTATGACTGTGGTACACCATTTGAAAGACAATTAAATCTGGTCTTAGAAAAAGTTATGGGTTTTTGATTTTGTTAACCAAGACATGAAATGAAATGGGTTAACTGAATGCAAGAAAATTAAGTATAGCTTTGTTTTTTCTTGCTGGACTTGTTCAATTGTGTTCACTTCAAAGTCTTGATGGCGAATGTCTCTCATTTTACCTTGACCAGCCGTTTTTTACCCTTTATAGGGTGCACCAATAAAGTGGCACCTGTATTGCGTATTTTAAGAACAGCTATTTAACGGCTCGTGCTCTGAAGGTTTGTGTCATTTATGAAATCTAACAACATTGACATATATATTACTTGCGTAAGGACCAGGTCAACCGCGCGACTAAATGGCACCAGCGCGCTGGTCATAATATTGCAGTTTAGGACCAACGCGACGAGTTGACAGTGGTCCGTGTGCGTGTCTCTGACTAGTATATAGTTATCTGTGGCGGGAGTGAGCGAGTATTTGCTTGTCATAACAAGGTTTCTATAAAATGTTCAGATGGGCGTATCCTTCCTTTCGAAATCATTGGTTGTTAATCATAGGTCATGAATGCTACTGAGTGTATTATATATTTTTAGTAGATTTACGTTAATCCTTTGCTTAACGAGTACGTGGCTTTAGCAAGAAAACACCTAACTATATTGAAATTTTCTGGCAAATTCTGCCCAAACTGCGGAGTATAATGAATGTATTAGAATGAAATTCTGCCCCAAAATGCGGAGTATGATGAATGTATTAGAATGAAATTCTGCCCCAAAATGCGGAGTATGATGAATGTATTAGAATGAAATTCTGCCCCAAAATGCGGAGTATGATGAATGTATTAGAATGAAATTCTGCCCCAAACTGCGGAGTATGATGAATGTATCAGAATGAATTCAAATCAAATACAGCACAGTTTACCTAAACATACCGAGATTACACTATATTATGTGCTAATTAGACGATAGTGCTGCTGAATTTAATCCAGCCGTATTATTACAATAATTGCATAGGCAACAATCGCATGCGTTGCGAACTCCTTACATCACTAGAAGTGCTGTTACAGTAATTGGTTGTATCATTGGTTGTTAATCATAGGTCATGAATGCTACTGAGTGTATTATATATTTTTAGTAGATTTACGTTAATCCTTTGCTTAACGAGTACGTGGCTTTAGCAAGAAAACACCTAACTATATTGAAATTTTCTGGCAAATTCTGCCCTAACTGCGGAGTATAATGAATGTATTAGAATGAAATTCTGCCCCAAAATGCGGAGTATGATGAATGTATAAGAATGAAATTCTGCCCCAAAATGCGGAGTATGATGAATGTATTAGAATGAAATTCTGCCCCAAAATGCGGAGTATGATGAATGTATTAGAATGAAATTCTGCCCCAAACTGCGGAGTATGATGAATGTATCAGAATGAATTCAAATCAAATACAGCACAGTTTACCTAAACATACCGAGATTACACTATATTATGTGCTAATTAGACGATAGTGCTGCTGAATTTAATCCAGCCGTATTATTACAATAATTGCATAGGCAACAATCGCATGCGTTGCGAACTCCTTACATCACTAGAAGTGCTGTTACAGTAATTTTGCTTGCTATGATCGTCACCTTAGGGTCTATTTACCCGACTGCCGAAGGAGGGTAATGTGTTTATCAGTCTATGTATGTATGTATGTTTGTTCCTATGTGGCGTTCTAGAGACCAAACGCGTTGGCCGATTTTGATGATTCTTACGTCAATCGATTCATCTTAATCCTGCGAGTGTCACTGGCTACATTAAAATTGGAAAAAACAAAAATGGCGGCTATTGGGCGCCATTTTGTGGGAAAAAAAAAATCTTCCAAACCTTCTTCGTGTGGGGTATCAAAATAAAGGATTGTAAGAGGCGATTTCAAAAATATGTAACACTTGTATGTTTAAATGTACCTAATTCTAAAAAAAAAATAACTAAAAAGTTGTAAATAAGAAAATTTAATTAAAAAAATCAAAATACCCGACAGCTTAAAAACCAAATTAAAATACGTAATCAAGAAGATAATCATGCTGTCGGAGGATACATCTGGTTTTGGTCCGCCAGCTCGCGAATATGTATCCTCCGACTGCACAGCATGATTTTCTTCTTGTTTACGTCTTTTTAGTTTGTTTTTTAAGCAGTCGGGTTTTTTTTATTTGTTTGTTCCATGCATGTAGGATCTGATTAACAGCTTTACCATTTCAGTGTTGTTTGTAATGTCAATGTCTCAGAATGACACTCAGTTGTTAATTGAAAATGTGACTGTCTGGGAAAGGCGTGATTTGATTTTTATTTCTTAAAATGGCCACTCCATTATAAAGGTTTTAATTTTATGCCAACTAGAAAGGTTTATACCATTTTGATCTTCATTTTCAAGTGTTTAGGTATACATAGATTATAGGTGTACATAGATTTTTTATACAGTAGCACAGATAATATAATACTAGCATACAGGTACCTCATCCCATACAAAGAAACCGTGCCGACGTAACTAGCGTTTTTCGACTGCTTATTCTGGCATTTTTTTGTATATCGAACGCATTCTGGTTCTGTTTCACGGTGATAGATAGATGGTGTTAGCAGCGAATTGCAAGTAAATGGGTTTACTAGGTTCGTGAATATTTTTTTCTTTATATACAGTGAAGGTTTGTTTTCTAGTATTTATTTGCATGTTTTTACAGTTTTTTTTGCACCAAAATGTGTTAAAATGCAAACTTTAACAATCGAGTGGAATGCCTCAGAAATTTAAAAATGCGCTATCTATTGGCATCAATTTTAAATGATCCGTCTAATAATCTTTGAAATGTGAATTATGAGCCCAATATTCCATAATTTTGTACTTAGGAGAGTTGATTAAACAAGAACATACAATTTTTGTGTTCAATTCCAGAAAATGTTAATTTTACACACATTCAATAACAGATTGAGGTGCATGTCGCGCCATCTAGTGAGATTTATTTGAACCAAATTTTCTTTCTTAGCAATTAGACCCCGTGACAGTAGTGTTCTGACTTTTCTGAGAATTATGTGTTCTGACTTGATGAAGGGGAGAATTAAAGACTAACGAATCGACTCGACTGTGTCTACTAAGTACCTACTGTGCAGGGTAAGGCACGTACAACCAAGCATTGTATTAATTAAATGGATTATGTTTTACAAAGCTCAAATCCAATTATTTGCTAGCTTTTGTTAGTAAATGTATTATTCGGCAGTCGACACGTTTTCAGTTCCGGGTAGTAGTACGAGTAAGCCATTGCTTTTCTATTGTGTCTGCTAATTATATGGTCAATGGGCTACAATCTATGTATTTTCTACGAATTACTTAGTTATCTGGAACATCCGAAACAAAAGATTGGACGTTTATGAATTTTCTTTTTTTTTGTGTTAGGTGTATGTCAAAATAATAAAAAAGATATTTTGTTGATTTATTCCGTTCTAATACTAAAAACTAATACCACTGGTATTTGTTTAAAATCATATTTCTTTTGTATTCCGAACGGACACCATGGTTTAAACGAAAACCAAAACAAGTAAAAAGACATAAGTAAAAATATTTTTTATGTAATTAAAAGACCTTTAATTTGAAAAATAAATCTAGTCAAAAAAAGTCTAGTCTAGTTCACTAATAAAATATGATTAATAATCGACTTAATTATAAATTTTAGTTCCTCCTTGTACCTGAATAATATTTTTTTGCAACTACATCAAAACAAGAACAATTTACTTACAGTCAAAAAAATACAAAATATCTCAGAAAATCAACTCTTAATTTATACTAGCTGTTGCCCGCAACTTCGTCCGCGTCAAACTCGTAAAAAATATTTGTTTATTTTTTTAGTTTCCCGCCGGAACTATGAATTTTCTCGTGATTAAACGTAGCCTATGTTACTCGTTATTACATCAGCTATCTACCAGTGAAAGTCCCGTCAAAATCGGTCCAGCCGTTTCGGAGATTACCCGGAACAAACAGACAGACAGACAGACAAAAATCTTAAAAATTGCTTATTTGTTGTTAGTACCGTATATACTTTCACGTGCATTCAATAAAACGTTGTTATTTTGATATTACATACATACACTTCAATGTTATTTATTTGTATAGATTAACAGGTTCGCTGTCCAATTAGGAAAACAATAGTATTATATTACGATCACATAAAAATATCAGAAAACCTATTCATTTGATTAGGTTTGACTGTGCTGACTGTACCAAATTCAAGTTGGTATTCGTTCGCACATTAAATTTAATTATTTAAAGAGTGGTATCTGTTCGGTATCTATACAATACTACAAATAAATAAAATTGAAGTGTCTGTATGTAATATCAAAATAACAACGTTTTATTGAATACACGTGAAAGTATATACGGTACTAACAACAAATAAGCAATTTTTAAGATTTTTGTCTGTCTGTCGACGAGCGACGAAGTTTGACGCGGATGAAGTCGCGGGCAACAGCTAGTAAAATATTAATATGAGTTGAAACAAATACCAGTGGTATTAGGTTGTGGTATTAAAATGGAATATATCATTTTGTCCATCTTTTTACTTTGTTTTTAACTATTTTGATGTACAATAAAGTATATATTCTATCTATCTATTTGTTTAAGACTCACAAAGAATACGGATTTGATTATTTTGATAGAGGTAATAAAATTAATCACGCCGCAATTACTTTTTCCACTTTCATCCGTACGAAGCCTCTGGCCAAAGCTTGTCATCTTAAATTAACGAGAAATCATTACACTTAATAAAATAGAAACAGTAGAATATTCACTGCAAGTTAATAACAGTATAAATGTTGACATTAAGATACTTATCCGACTCCGCAAATCTGGTCTGCTGCCAGTAAGAAAGATATCATGAAATAAATATTTGCTGCCTGTGTTGTTTTCATTAATATTATATATCTTTCATATTGCTAGAAGATTAATGTATGAAACTGAATTAATAAAACCGGCCAAGTGCGTGTCGGGCCACGCGCAGTAATAGGGTTCCGAAGTTGCATAATAATACGGACTAAAAAGAGGGTTTTGTTGTTACTTGAACATTTGAATGGTTTCAGCGGCTCACAAAGTCTAAAAACGGGCCCACATAGGATTTTTTATTCTATGTTCTCGCGTTTGACTACTATCTCGCCTGATGGTAAGCGATGATGTGGTCTACGGTGAAGCACGCTTGCGTAGATGTAATCTATTCACTCTTGACTTAAACTAAATAAGGACTAACTGGTAACTGAAGAAGGAGTTATAAAATCCAACGCGCAACTGAAGTTAGAAAAACATTATCTATTTGAGTACCACCGCGGGTGCGAATTGCGAAAGGAGTCGATACAAGCGCGCGTTAGAGCCACGGGGAATGGTATAGTTCGTTCCTGGATCCTTGCGTGCACGCTCCTTGTTTATTTATCTTTCGGAATTAGAAAAAAATCGTATGTATTCACCTCTAATCTCCTCTAATACCGTAGATTAGAGGTGAATCCTCTAATCTGCGGTATTCACTATTTCATTCTGGAAAGTTTTACGCTACTCAATTAGTGATGAAGTCAGGTCGAATATTGACTTTATAGAAGGATATCGACAAAAGAAAATAAGTAATTTGCTTGGAAATGGAAAATAATTTAACTTTACTTTTACGTTTTAATTACAAAACGTCTAAAATATTTCTGCACTAACACAAAATAGACTCCACCGCGTGCATGCGCATGCGCCGTATGGACTACGTTCTGGTACTGCCAACGACTCCGGCCTCTTCAGTGCGTTATTCGAGCTTAAAAATTATTAATTTAGAAATCATTATTATTAAGGATGCCATGATTTTATTTTTGTATATTTTTACATGGTTCATAAGCATATATTTACTATCTGTTTTACACAGCTAACAACGTTATTAAAGTAATTTTTCAATGGTATTTGTACAAAAATTTTACTGTGCAAAGTACATTTTATAAGTTGGTCGACTATTACTCGTAAACTTGTAAAGTCTTGTTATCCGTAATAATTTTCCTTTTAATTTCGTTATATTTACTACTGCCGTGAATTTTTTCACATAGCCAAGAGCAACCATTTCGCTGGCAGGGGGGGGGGACACTTGACTCTAACATAAATTTGCAACTTAAACCTTAATTTTACGCAAACGAATCTCTGAATCGAAAAATGGTTTTAACAAACCCATAATATTTTTGAATGGCCTATCCAACGATACCCCACACCATGGGATAGATGAGAAAAAAAAATACATCCCCACCTTACGTCTATGGAAGGTACCCGAAAAAAAATTATTTTTCATGATTTTATGTTACCACTTTGTCGGAATTATTAATATGTATATACATGCGAAATTATAGCTTTTTAGTACTTAGATTCTCTGAGCTAAGCTGCGGACGGACAGACGGACAGAGCGAAACTATAAGGGTTCCTTGTTGACTTCGGAACCCTAAAAAATGGTCAACCAACAAACACTTTTTGTTAGTAACATTGAAATGTTTAACTGAGTATGTTTATAACTTACTTAAGTATGAATTGAATTGACTTTAGAATTATTTAGATACGAACTGATTTTTGTAATATGATTTTGAAGTGGAGTTTTATGTCAAAACTGGAGTTTTCAGGTGCTGGTGTAGGCAGTTATTTAGCAGATAGCACGTCAGGATACTCAACTTTCTTTTTATATTTAAGAAAACGAAATAAAGTTCATTTTTTTTACTGATAGTATATAATAGTAGTTTATGAAACTGTTGCATAATAAGGGGTATTAAAACATGAGCGTGTGTTTAAAAACCAAACCGTAGGCTAGGTTTTTAATAGTATTCACACGAATGTTTTAATACCTAGTTATGTGCAGTTTCATACACTACTTTATCTACACTAATACATTGGTATTGAACCTACTAAATACCTTTTTAGCATTTTCCATGCCATAAAGAAGTGATAGCATTTATCATATATTTTTCTCGTCTTTGCTGGTAAAAGATTATGAGTAATTTCCTTCGCCGCATCTAAAACATCGGGCGAAGTCAAATTTTCTTCACATTCACTGATATAAGACATTTTTAAGCAAGAATTTAAATAACTCTTGAAATTCAATACAGCAAAACCTGCAAAACGTATGAATGGCGCCAAAACCCAGCACATCATCGCTAAAATTTATCACGCACTGCGATTTTAATTCGCGCAATTTTTTTTCGCTCATTCTGCGACCTATGGAATTGTATGAAGCTGCTCGCATTGCAATCGTGCAGAAATAATACCGCAAGAAATCCGTGTTTTGTCACAGAATCCACCGCACCGCGGCGCGAATTTAATTTGCGCGAATATTTTGAGCTCTATGAACAGGTAGAAAGAGACAAAATTCGCGCGAATAAAAATCGCAGTGCGTGGCGGGCATTGTCAGACAAGTAAAAATTGGAGTCAAATGTTTTTAAATAGGTACTATAGAAATGGCATTATAAAAAAATAATTGATGAAAACTTCTTAGTGATTAACTTCTTGGATTTGTCCTGTATCGTAATAGAAAAAAAAATGTATTATAGCATTATTTTGTTAGAGAAAAAATGTTATAATAAGATTCTATTTTAAAATTTCGGTATTGTGTTTATAAAGTATGTTAATATAAACTCGTTTTGAAGTTTATAATTCGAACATATGAGAGTAGATACAATCCTATAAGAGTTTTTAAAATTATTTCATCACAAATTAAACAAAACTTGTCCGGAATGATCTTGACTATGCCTGACAAGTTTTTTCAGGATATTTACACTTAGCACTTTTTCGAAATTATTTAACTCATTAGGTACACTTATAACACAAGTAAGTACTTTATTGAAAAACTAGCTGCTTCGCGCGGCTTCGCTCCCGTGGGCCACCCCACAGGACCCGTTTTCGGGATAAAAAATACCCTATGTTACTCAGGAATAACGTAGCTTTCTATTAGTGAAAGAATTTTTTAAATCGGTCCAGTAGTTTCGGAGCCTATTCGGTACAAACAAACAAACAAACAAAAAAATCTTTCCTCTTTATAATATTACTAGCTGTTCCCCGCGGCTTCGCTCCCGTAGGCCACCCCACAGGACCCGTTTTCGGTATTAAAAAATAGCCTATGTTACTCAGGAATAACGTAGCTTTCTATTGGAGAAAGAATTTTTGAAATCGGTCCAGTAGTTTCGGAGCCTATTCGGTACAAACAAACAAACAAACAAACAAAAAAATCTTTCCTCTTTATAATATTATTATTATTATTATTATAGATTAGTATAGATAAGACACCCTGAATGAAACAAGGTAAACGTTGTAAACGGTATTTGCTGTAACACACAAACTAGACCTCTAATCAAAACAAAGTATATATCATAGATTTTTTAATGTAGATTCACAAGTATTTCAAAATTACTAAGCACCAGTGTGATGACCAGTGGAAGGCAGATAAGTGACCTCTAATGAGTTTTGCAAATTGATGCAAACTTTAGCGCCATCATCATAATCTTCGCACTCTTACCCCAATTTATTTAGGGTCGGCGTTGCATGTATCTACCTCTATTTAAATGTTAATCAGTCTTAATGAGTTAAAGATTACTTTTAAGGCAGTTTTAGGGATTTTGTCCTTACAATTTAGACTCTCATGACCCTGTACTAACTAAGTTAGAACCGATTTAAGTTAACAATTCCAAAGTTAGGCCAGTAATAGCCAACTTTGTTATACTTCGAAATAGATCTTCGTATCGACGTTGGGCTCTAGACAGGGACATTCTTTATGTGATGAAGATTGCCAAAAGTTCAAAACGGCTGTAGACAGATCACGTGAAATTTCAACAGCGCAAGACAATTAACACATATTGGGATTTTTTACAATCGAATCGCTGGTAGAATGTCACTATACTCTAATTTTTAATTTCGTAGACTAAACTGTCATTTGGGGGTTGTCATTTTATCGTTACATGAAAATAGTGTCGTATCCTGACTATCCTGAGTGATCGAAAGTTGATCGAAAATCGAAGTAGATCGAAAATGGAACTATTTCACGGCATTAAATTACATTTGTTTAGAAACTAGCGGCCCTTATTTAGTTTCTAATAATTTATGTCAGACTTCATTTTATCGATCGCATTTATTTTATTAAGCCCTGTGCAGTTGCTATTTGTGTATCAATTTTGAAGTAAAAGATAGCATTGTTTTGAAGTAAAAGATTGTTGATTTCATATTTAACACAATAATAGTTTATTAACTATGTGTATGAATACTGTTATATTTAAATATATTACGTTTATATTCATAAAACATTAATTTACACCAATTAGTAAAATTAAATTGAGGAGTCATGTCACATCGATTCGAAGAATCACTTATGATTGAGCCTTACCTACAACACCATGCTCCGCGCTTGCAACATTAAAAAATAATAACGTCATTGGTAGCTGTCAGTTTAGGATCCGAAATTTAAATCACAGTTTAAGGTATTTTCTGTGGCCACAAATTGAATTGAATAGAGGTGCTGTTCTGTAAAAATGTCAGCGTGAAAACATAATTGAAATGAACATGAAGTGACCTGTCAATTCGTCCAATCAAGTTTGAATAACAGTTTTGACGGTAAGACGTTTACAGAATAGACTAGCTGTAGCATTTTTTTTAAACCTTTTCTCTCACTAGGAATTTCTTCCTGTATCGTGGGTGCGTTTACAAACATTTACACTCACATACTCAAGACACCCAGATCCCGAACACCTACCTATCTGTAGGCGATACAAATATTTGTTCTGTGCGGGAATCGAAGCCGCGACACGCCGCACAGCAGCCGATTGCTTAACCACTACGTCAAAGCCTATATAAGCCTATGCTATTCAAAGTGACATTTGACGCTTGTCTTATCAAACGAAAAAATATTCTAAGGACGCAAACTACCGTCCTGCCCGCTGTAAGCAAATCCGTAATAAGTATCCCTCGGGCGGTTGTTACGATAAAATACGACAATGTTCGAGAAAAATGATTTACTTTAATCCCAGCGGAAATACAATATGCTCTAACGGACGATTTATCTTGTTTCAGGTTTCAAACGGAGCGGGAGAAAAAAGGACAAGTATGACCGATGAGTTGGCAGTACTGAAATAATTGTAAAGAGAATTTGTAAAGATGTCTAACAAATCGCATACGTTGATGGAGATTTTCCAAGAGATTTTCGCTGCATCTGGGAATGCGTCGGACAGTGGTATTAATGAGACGCAGATCGTGTCCGTGCTTCGGGAGCAGGCCAGTAGGGGCGGGAGGGGGGACGAGATGGAGTCTCTCTTGGTGAAGATGATGAAGGATGCCAAGAGCAGGCTCAACTTGACCCTGAAGCCTGACACGTGCGGCTACTGCGAGGGCGACTTCAGAGACGTCATTATGGCGTATAATGGAATACATGGCTACGTTAGTTTACTGGTACGTATGTTACACTAATGTTTATACTAGTTTCTCTCCGCTCGCTCGTTGAAAAGTATTTTATGTAAATTCACAACGTAATGTTCCAAATATGAATTCAAAAAATATTGTATAAACACGTACTATATATTCGTGGATACATTTAAAAAAACCATTACAGTGCAACATTTTCCTTCGTTTATCAAACAACTGCATCATAAAATAACATTTTAATTTTTATAGCACACTTTTACTTTTTAATTTACTGGCGCGTATGGGCTCATTGACTTAATGTAGAAAAGTAGTGTCATTGTCTATGAATGCGCGCGCTAAGCAATGAGAATCTAAATTGCCCACCATACCACATATTTTTTCCGTTTCCACTTTTGTTTTATTTCAACTGTATGAGTGAAGATAAAGTAGTGTATGCAACGGCATATAATTAGGTATTAAAACACTCGCGTGATATTATTATCACATTCGGCTTCGCCTCATGTGATAAACCCGTTTTGATAACCCCTATTATATGACCACTGCATAAACTACTATTATCCCAAGGGAAGGATTAAAACTACTATCGGGTATTTTTTTTTTTTTTTTTTTTTGTCGGTAACTTTTTAGTTTCACCCAAATTTGTTTAGCCGTTGAGTCGTGATTGATTAACAAACGTATAGACTTTCACATAATTAGTTTATTGTATTTGTAGGATTTATATTATTTCTAATTTTGTCACATTCAGATATTATACTGAATTCTGCCGGGTTCAATTTATTAAAAGATTTTATTTCAAGCCTGGTTTGCACACTTGAAAGAAAAGCATACAGAATTTGGCTGGGGTAGGTAATTTCTTGTGCCACGGCCCACGGCATACGAAAGAATTTCATTTACACTTTTCATCAACTCACTTTGGTTGTTAAAGTAAATCTGTTTAGTCATAAAGTTCCTGTGAGGATTCCGCTATTTTTCTCTTATCTACAAATTACTTGCATCATACTTGTGTGAAGAATATTTTCTCACTGAGATGAAAGTATTTTTCCTCTGATAATATAATATGAGTATTTCAGCTTTTCTGCTGTTTTTGTTTTTATATCTTTAAGTCATGTTATAAGTAGCTCTGTGGTAAAAGTTTTCTTTATTATTTTTTTGATGCTCAAACATAAGTTCGTAAACAAAATGTTTTGACATCTAGATTCCTTTGATCTAGAACCATAAGCTTTGAGATATCAAAGATGAAAGTTAGATAAGATCGCAAAAGATTCGCTGGAGTAAAAACTAAAAAATTTTTGACCCAGTTAGTTTGTAGTACCTATAGTAATTTTCCAGTTCGAAAAGCTTTTATCCTAAACCATATCGGGTTCTAATTTTGAAACAAAGAACTGTAATTTTGAATTCTGACAACCGACGAATAACGGTATTCAAATAAAATAGAACTTCAAATATGAAGGTACAATTTAATGAGTTCTCTTTTGTATTTGCTTGAATTAAATTCGATGCTTTTTTATTTTTTTTATAATGGTTTTTGAAGAGTTTATGGATTCGTGGAAACGAGGTATATTCACCCAAGTATTGAAACACGTTTAATATATCAATGTTATTATGTTACAGTAGGTATGTTATAAAGAGAGAGTGTGAATTTTGTTAGTTTATGTATATGGAGGGTAATGTCTAGAACATAAAAAAAAATAAAAAAATACCATTTGAAAACTACATTATTCGATAGGCTATATTTTATACAGCTATAATATGATATAAACCGAGGCGGTACGCTAGTATTTTAAAGAAAGAAAGAAAATTCATTTATTTGCCACAAGCCACTAGAGCACACAATATAAAAAAAAAAAGAAAAACAAAAAGAAAACTTAACTTTTAGACATATTCATAGATGAAATATACATCGTGAAATATACATTCGCTCATGTTTTTACTTTCCAAATATTTACTGATGGTTTGGGTCTCGTGCGTGCGGATGGAATGATCACTTGGTCTCTGAGTATCCCCAGGTAAATTTTGCAATATTTATTTGGGAGCAATCCATCTGTCCCGCACAATTTTGTCTATTTCTTGGGGGTTTTTGCCGAAATGAAAACATAAAAATGTATCGACTTAAATATTTTGACCGTAGAGATTCTGTATAATATGTCATGTGTTACAGTTGGTTGTAAGGGAAGAAATTCAACTTCGTGTTGACAGATCTGATGTATTACTACGAACTGGACCCATGTTATAGTCTGATCTCAGATCTCTAGTTTCATATATCTATATATAGGCGCCAGATAAAGTAGTATAGTATATTGATCCTACACTGAGGGTGGTTACGCACTCTACACGTCCGTATCCGTGATCCGTGTCCGTGAATTCCGAGTTCAAAATGTTCTGAATTATGACAGTTTATGATGGATAGAGTTCGGATGTAGTGCGTAAGCTTCCCTACATGAAGTACTACGGCTACTTCGGAACCAAAATTTTACGGACACGGATCGGATGTAGTGCGGAACCACCCTATGGCTCAATTTATATTGCCTCAAACCAACCAATGAAAGCATGTCAGAAATGAGGAACAAGACTTCTCCTGGGAGACCGGGTCAGTGGGTTCGGATCGGATACAAAAAATTGAGAGTTTACAGAGAGATGCCTGCGCTTACAGCTGAAAAGAGTCCGCTACTGATCCTCGCACCACTCAGCTACTCACCGTTTCACAGCTTCATTAGACATCCTCACACTAAATGCCTCGGTAACTTTCGGTGGAAACGGTCACATTTTCAAAGCTTCGCTACGAATCCTCAAGCAACCTCGCTACGTTGCACATCTTTGGTTGAAAAGCACCCTATGAGCGGTTACGCACTGCATCCGATCCTAATTCGAGAAATTTCTGTTCCGAAGTAGCCGTAGTGCTTCTTGTAGTAAGCTACGGACTAAATCCGAACATCGTTCGAATTCAGAAAATTTTCGATTTTGATAGAACTCAAATCACGGACACGGTTGGCGATTAAGCACTACACGTCCGTGTCCGTGAATTATGACAGATTATTACGGATAGAGTTCAGATGTAGTGCGTAAGCTTCCCTTCAAGAAGTTCTACGGCTACTTCGGAACCAAAATTTCACGGACACGGATCGGATTTAATGCGTAACTGCCCTTAGTGAGACCGTAGTCGACTTTGCCAACTAGCTGGTCTGTTTTTAATATTAATGTTATCTACGAGTATATCCAATCTCCAAAAGTTGATACAGCTGCCAAAGTAATAAATCAATCTACATATTCTTTTCCCAAATAAGTTTTGGTCGACATACAGTCTAACGGGGTACAGCTGAGTACCAGAAGTTCACATGGAGCGATTGCCTACCTGAGCTCCACTACCCAGTAACTGGGCAAAACTGATACACCATGGCGAAACTGGTGTCAGATTTGCTGGCTTCTGATTTCTATGTAACGAGTGTTAAAGATTTACAAATTACAGTCGGGACCAATGGCTTAACGTGCTTTCCGAGGCTCGGAGAACTCTTGGTAACATGTAGAATTGGGTCATACTCTCTCTAATGTCTCTCTGATGGTGGCACATGTGTTGGATCATTCGGTTCCCATCATGGTGGTTGAGCTGAGTGGTGCCGATCAATGCGTCATGTTCGTTAACGTGACCCCATCGCTGTGAGTTGAGTTTGCTCATAACTTAGCTGCCTCGGCCTGTTATTGTATTTTTTTAATTGTTTGTTACTCTAGACGCTTTTACGTGCACGTCTTTTTACATCGTTCTCACATATATGAATTTTTTCAACAATAGTGATGTAACCAAATACTTGTAATTAAAACTGATGGAAAAGAGTGTTCATGGAGTTTCTTGCAAATTCTTCTCTTTTAAGACCTACTGACGCTTGCGATTTTGCAACTAGATTCATCTTTTTTTTTTGTTTGTCTATTCAAAAGTCCCTCTTATGGTTTATGTGAAATAAACTATTTGTTTTTTTTTTAATCTGTATGATACCGAGAACCATCTATGTTATAGATGGTCAATTGGTCATCCATCCACGGACCGACCTTTTCAATTGTTGCTTAAAGTTAAAGATCTACCCAAACGGCTGTCAATATTAAGCCACGAAATGCCATGGTAATCCCTGCTCAAAATCTCACTCTGTAAATAGATCTCAGTTCAGTGAGATCAGAAGATCGGCAGGACAGTTTAGTGACCCGACATCCGTCGCTGTTAGTTCAACGGGCCTCTATTGTTCACTCAAGTAACGTCCTCCCAAGGTTGGTCTCCGCACGATTTCAGATAGAGGTGCTAAAATGTAATATTTGCGAAATAGGATGTAAGTTTAGAATAAATTAAGTATAATTTTATGATAAATTATATTCATTTATTTCTGTAAATTGGTTTGAACAAATACATATTATACGTCAAGAAAATAATATTTAAACAAAACCGGTCAAGTGCGTGTCGGGCCACGCGCTGTAATAGGGTTCCGAAGTTGTATAATAATGCGGACTGAAAAGAGGGTTTTGTTGTTGTTACATGAACATTAGAACGTATTCAGCAGCTCACAAAGTCTAAAAACGGGCCCACATAGGATGATGTTTTTTTTTAAATCTATATTCTCGCGTTTGACCACTATCTCGCCTGATGGTAAGCGCTGATGTGGTCTACGGTGAAGCACGCTTGCCTAGATGTAATCTATTCACTCTTGACTTAACTGGTCACTGCAGAAGGAGCTATAAAATCCAACTTCACAACTGAAGTTAGTAAAATATTGTCTATTTGAGTACCACCGCGGGTGCAAATTGCAAAAGGAGCTGATACGAGCGCGCGTAAGAGCCACGGGGTATAGTTCGTTTCTGTATCCTTGCGTGCACGCTCCTTGTTTATTTCTCTTTCGGAATTAGAAAAATATCGTATGTATTCACCTCTAATCTCCTATAATACCGCAGATTAGAGGTGAATCCTCTAATCTGCACTATTTCATTCTGGATAGTTTTATGCTACTCAATTAGTGATGAAGTTGGGTCGAATATTGACTTTATAGAAGGATATCGACAAAAGAAAATAAGTAATTTGCTTGGAAATCGAATCTAATTTGACTTTGCTTTTACGTTTTAATTACAAAACGTCGAAAATAATTCTGCACTAACACAAAATAGACTCCACCGCGCGCATGCCCCGTATGGACTACGTTCTGGTACTGCCAACGACTCCGGCTACTCCAATGCGTTATACGAGCTTAAACATTATTAATTTAGAAATCATTATTATTAAGGATGTTATGATTTTATTTTTGTATGTTTTTTCATGGTTCATAAGCATATATTTACTATCTGTTTTACACAGCTAACAAAGTTATTTAAGTAATTTTTCAATGGCATTTGTACAAAAATTGTACTGTGCCAAGTACATTTTATAAGTTGGTCGACTATTACTCGTAAACTTGTAAAGCCTGTTTTGATTTCATTTTTGTATATTTTTACATGGTTCGTAAGCATTATATTTACTCTGTTTTACACAGCTATCAACTTTATTTAAGTAATTTTTCAATGGCATTTGTACAAATTTTTTACTGTTCCAAGTACATTTTATAAGTTGGTCGACTATTACTCGTAAACTTGTAAAGCCTTGTTATCTGTGATAATTTTCCTTTTAATTTCGTTATATTTACTACTGCTGTAAAATTTTTCACATAGCCAAGAGCAACCATTTCGCTGGCAGGGGGACACTTGACTCTAACATAAATTTGCAACTTAAAGCTTAATTTTACGAAAACGGATTTCTGAATCGAAAAATGGTTTTAACAAACCCATAATATTTTTGAATGGCCTATCCAACGATACCCCACACTATGGCTATAGATGAGAAAAAAAAATACATCCCCACTTTACGTCTATGGGAGGTACAAGAAAAAAAAAAAACATGATTTTATGTTACGACTTTGTCGGAATTATTAATATGTAGGTACTTGCCAAATTATAGCTTTCTAGTACTTAGATTCTCTGAGCTAAGCTGCGGACGGACAGACGGACAGAGCGAAACTATAAGGGTTCCTTGTTGACTTCGGAACCCTAAAAACCAGATGAGGTTGGTGTTTGCTATCTGACTACTCTGAGAAGAAGAACTGAAATAAGGTCAGAGTACACAAGTAAGTCACACGTACTTGTTAGTGATCGTGTAACGCAATTCAGAACCAAAGGACGTTAACGATTCGAAGAACAATTCCAAAGAAAGGATATTGATGATGACAAATTGGTGTTTCAAGATTAATACGAGCTCTATTCACCAACCGTAATCCGGTGTAGCACGGCACGTTTTTATAGCATTTTAAACACAATCGGGGCAACGTTCATGAAACTTCAAACCAAAAGAAGTTGCATAAACGGGATTTTTTTAACATTCGATCGCGTTTACTTTAATTTGCACTGAATCTTAATAATCACAAAAAATCTATACGAATTGGCGTAAGCGAACGTTAACGTTAATGCGGTTTTTCACTTTGTAACGTTAAGTAAAATATCAAAAATAATGTTCAAAGTCAATGTTAATATTTTATTTCCCTTTTCTATTTTATTGTATTTTAAACTTGTAAGCCTATGCTTTTAGAAATTCTTGCCGCACCAATTATTGTACACAACTTTAAAATGTAAGCATTACCCAAAGGGGGAGACCTGGTGTCCTAAAATACAGACTTCACGTCTAGTTTAGGCACCAGTCTCCCACAGTATAATTATTGCTGATACGTACCTACTTTATATTAATACCTAACTAAATGTACCTATATTGTGGTGAGAAATAAATCATTATCTTATCTTATCTTATCTTATCTTATCTTAATATATCAACCTTAACGTTTACCTACAAACCTACAATGAACAAAACATTTTTACCCATAATTCTTTTGACATTTTTCTGCTCTCTCGACGTACTAACAAGATAAATGTCCCAACTGTTAATAGGAGCTGACAACAGCCTTTTTGTTGATCTATAAAACAAACCAGACCCTCGTTCATTAATGACAGGCTCCTAAAACTCAATTAGTAGACTAATCCCTGAAGCTTTATTGTTATGTACCTACAATTTTACCGGAAAATATTTTCTTAAGAGAAAAATAACCGTCTAACCTTTCCGCAACTCTTTTGGGTCAGCTTCCATTCTATCCAGATGCAGCTGTATACCAGTATTAAACATGGGCCGAAAGCCTATCTGACCTCCACAACCCAATGCTGGATAACACGATAATTACCCCTTGGCAAGTCAGAGGGCCCTGTTTAATAAAGCTGACAATCCGACAAGTCTGACATAATTATCAAAAACTGACAATTTGTAAATTTTTCTGTTTAGTGAAACTTTTTGAGTAACAGATGATAATTTGTCGTAAAAAACTTGTCAAATCTGCTTTAATAAACAGAAAATTTCTTGACATATTTGTAGAATTGTTTGACAATTCTGACAGGAGCTGTACCCTCTGTCGCAAAAACATATTTTGAAGGTGTAAGATAGTGTTGATACATGATTTTTATTTTTACAAAAAATGGCCCTTGCGTCGAGCAGTGGGAGTAGTGATGATGAATACTTGAAACAAATACAAACGTGGATGCAACGACGATCATTTAAAAGCAGAATCTATTTATATTTCTCAATTATCGATCAAAACAAACAATCGAAGTTGCACTAGTGATTGATTCATTTTTTTTTTCTATTTTACCCTCATTTATTATTTATTTATTAAAACTTTATGCATAAGTACAAAGGCGGACTTAATGCCTTAGGCATTTTCTACCAGTCGACCTTAGGGTGGTGCAGAGACAAAAAAAGTGCTTTATAAAACAAAATTATTTGTAAAAAGTCGACATAATTGTCACGAAAACTCGACTAGCAATAATTTCACTGTGTTTTTGGGGTTCCATACCTCCAAATGTAAAAAAGGAACCCTTATAAGATCACTGTCTTGTCCATCTGTCCGTCTGTCTGTTTGTCCGTCTGTCCGTGTATCACCACCGATTTTCTAAGGAACGGGTAGACCTAGCAAGTTGAATTTATACCAGATACTGAGGTCTATAGTCCCTATTAGGTGTATAAAAATCAATCAATCAATTCAATCAACACGATAAAAAGATATGGGCAAATTTAGATATTCGCGAAAACTTGTAAGTTCCAAAATTTACCTTAATTTTCAACTTTTTTTATTTTTCGGAATTTTCCCTTTACTTGTGCTGTAAGACCTTGCTTCTAACCAAAATTGTCAATTCTAGGTCACGCGGAAGTACCCTATAGGTTTTGGGTCGAAAACCTATTGGGTAATTACCTAAGGGTTCCCGTTGACCTAATTACCTAATTATTTTGGTGAATGTAGCTGTTTGTACGGAGCCCTCGGTGCACGAGTCTGACTCCTCGCACTTGAACGGTTTTTTTTAATTTAAGTCGAGTTTTATTAAACGCGTTTTTAAATTACAAATATGACAAGATTTCTCCTGAAAATATACATGGTAAATATCGCGAAACAAATATTAATTCTCAAGATTTCACCTGTTGATTTTTGACATATTCGTCACTTTTATTAAACACGTGACCAAATTGGCACGCTTAAGATGTACAATTTTGTAACTTTTGACATATATACATATATGTCGAATTTTCTAAATTACAAATATGACAAGACGTGAAGTCTTGTTGATTGACTGTTGATTTTTGACATATTTGTCACTTTTCTTAAACTTTCTAAGCGTGACATAATTGTCACGCATAAGCTGTACAATTATGTAATTTTTGACATATATGTCCAATTTTCGGCTTTATTAAACATGGTCCTGTGGTGTCTTGTTTTTGTGGCTTCTTACTAGCCGTAACGACAGTAAACGATTTACAAATCCCTGCCCGGAACATGATTTTCGAAGCACGGAGGGGAACCCATCCACGGATCGGGCTTGGCAAGCGTTGCTTAACACCACCACCACTGTTCTTGTTTTTGTAATGTAATGTTTGTATGTCGTTTTGTAGCAATTCAATACTTTTACTTTCTTTTCTTTTCTTATCCTTGAAGATCGACCTGTCAGACCATCTGCCAAGCCTGCCAACTATGACTGGAACAGATGCAACTGAATACCAGATTTTATTACATGGAACGACTGCCTTACTTACCTCCATAACCCATTAACTAAGTAATACGACCCGTAGATCGACGTGTGTGGTTGTTATTATTTAGCCCCACAAAAGATTTCATAAATAATCGCAGGAAAATACTCTGCATCGTGCTTACGTCTTACTTGTTTATTTGCGCATTGACAGTTTGTTTACGTCGCAGTCAGTCGTTTGTTTCGCATTAGCGTGGGTTTGAATATTTCTTGTTCAATCAAGTAGATGTGTACCGACTATCTAAATATTACATTGAGCAAGGTGGAGGAGAAGTACAAAATAGTCTTTTGGAAAAGCAGAATTTCTAGTATTGTCAGACTCATTGTCACTCTAGTAAAAAAAATACTGGGGTCAGAGTCAAGCCAGTAGAAAATTGTCTTGGGTTAGACTTAGCACAGTAGAAAATTTACTCGGGTTAGACACAGTCCAGTAGAAAAAGACAGGTATCCGATTCTGTTCAGTAAAACATGTCTTTGCTCAGACTTGATTCAGCAGCAAATTCTCAGTGGTTAAGAGTCGGTCATGTTGAATTGAAAATCCTAGCTCCCTCGTCGCAAATGGATCGCTATTTTTTAGATCGTTAACGGCATTGATCCCAACTGTAAACACGTTACTGACAAAACGTTTCTGAGAACCGAGTTCCAGCAATTTTTTTAATTATTATATTCTTTATTATACACCACAAAAATATATACATAGGACAAAAAAACATAAAAGCAAGTGTACAATGGGCGGTTTTATCGCACAGAGCAATCTCTTACAGACAACCTTTGAATGGACTGAAAGAGAGGAGAGAAATTTAGGGTTGTCAGTATACGATATATCTTAAATAATAATAAATATACATAATAACATAAAATACATACATACAATAATACATAATATACTAATATATAAGAAACATATAATAGAGAAAAGAGAACACTAATTATAGTGAAAGGAAATGCTCCTTCACCATTTTTTTGAATGTTGGTAAGGATAGAGCACGCCTCACTTCAATAGGTAATGCATTCCATAAACGAGCTACTTGAACTGTAAAAGATTAGTCGAAGAATCAATTGAATCGCTCTACAATCTTTTAGCTGGTACGTCACATCGTGAATTATGTAGTGAGCCCTGATAAAAGTCAAATAAAGGCTAAACTTGATCATGGATTTATTTATACTTCTGTAGAATTATGTTCTACTTAAATTGCCTCCATTTACCTAGGACATATTTAATCAAACTGAGTTATAATATGACTGTCATGTTTTCTGTATCTTTCTGAAATATTAATGCTTTGCATAGTAAAGAGCAATTCTTTTTCATCTCGAGGAACGGTCTACAGACAATGTTCCTTGTATCTTTAACATATTTTTATTTGACGTTTTTTGAAGATAACGAAAGTGCTTATAGTTGTGGAAATCTTAAATATTATTGATATTGTCTAGACGGTTTTGTTATGAGAAATTCTAAACGTGGGTAGTTATGTGTGGGAAAATATTGCTTATTGGCAAGGGCTCCTGATTATAGTACTGTTGGTGGTGGCGTCATACCTGTAGCTGCACTATTGAGGTTCTAGAGTCTAGACAAAGTAACATTCAATCAAAAAGTTCAGTCGAAAAGATAAAAAGTAAGGATTAACTATGTAATATATTAGATATTTCAGTAGCGATAGCGTTTTGGACTTTTTGACAATAGTTTTTGCTAATAAAATGTCATATTGTTTACAGACTTTGGTTACTTTCATCTCTAACTTTGTCAATAATAATAAAGAATCCTTGTGCTTTATAACTTTGATAACAATCACACTAATATTATAAAGGCGAAAGTCTGTGAGTGTGTGTGTGTTTCTATGTTTGTTACTTCTTCACGCTCAAACGGCTGGACGGATCTGGATAAAATTCGGCACAGAGATACGATTATAGTCCGGAATAGCACTTAAGATACTTTTATCGCGAGAATATGTTCCCTCGGGATAATTTTCGACATTCACGCGAGCGAAGCCGCTGGCAGAAGCTAGTTAAATATATATAACAGTGAAGATATTGTGACACATGTGCCGCGCATTGTATACAGATTTATTTAAGATTCGTTAGTCTCTGAAACTTTTCTTATTGAATCTGAATAAAACACGCAATCAAGATAATATATAGAACTTTTTGTGCCCAGATATTTTACATATCTGTATGTATGCCACGTGCCAAAAACTTTTTGGTCTGAACAGTAGGTACTTAAATTTTGTGATTTAAAAAGGTTCCAAGTTAGGTAGCATTGCTATAATGAAAAAGATTTGACGCAAATTACTTAATCATAAGTCTACCGCCAGCTTTACAGCAAAGTTAAAATAAGATTAATATTTACTTGGACCTGCTTGAATGAAACGCATGTTACTAAAGAAGTTTATATAAATGTGGATGGATGGAAAGGGAGAGGAAGGCTAAAGAAAAGATGGATGGACTGTGTGAGGAGTGATATGAAAGAAAAGGGACACAGTGATAGCGTAACAGCGGGACGGTATGAAAGAAGAAAACGTGTTGCTCCGACCCCAAGTAACATGGGATAAGGGCAGGCAGATGATGATGAAACTTGAACATGCTTTATTTTTGTAATAGGTACGGTACTTTTCATAAGTAGGAACGGAACAGTCGAGGAATAATATAAGCTTAAACATTTTAAGGGCCCTTTTGTAGACTAATTAAGTCTAAAATAAGGTTTATAAATTTTTCTACGCGCTAAAATTTGGAATGCAAACGACTGTTATAAAACGTGAAAAAAATAAATTAATTTGCAAATTGTTCAGATAATTTTGTAATATTCCTTTTGTTCATATCCTCTTTCACAAGGACAATGTAATCTTATACTTAGAGTGTGTTTCTGAGTAAAAATAATCCATATTTACAATGCTCAGAGGAACACACGGTATATCAGAGTGTATTACTTTAATATGACGGAAAATTTAGACAAACAACATTTGTCCTTGACGTAAAAAAGCATATTTGTTATAATATTATGACGAATGACAAGTGTAAGCTTCATAGTAGAGCCTTCCAAACATTGTATATTTTTTATAAATCCTTTATCATTTTGTACAATGTTATAATGCTGCATGGTACTCGAATTGTTTTTTTGCGAATGTTATTGAAAACTAAGAGCGAATTTTGTAATAAAACGTTTTTTATTAGGTCTAAGTGCCTACTAAAATCATATTCCGCAGACTAGAATTTAATCAAACGTAAGAAAAAACGACACAACTATGTATTTTCAGTGTCCAAAACAAGTTGTTTTAAGGTGAAGTTTAAAACAAATAAGTAATCAAAGTTTTATCCCAAATGAAAAACAAAAATAAGTTTAATAATAATGTTCGTGCCACTTAACAGTGCACGAACATTATTAGAACATTTTAGTGCGAAAACACAATGTTTTCTTTCAAAACAGTTCCATTTCTCTAAAATTAGCCAAGTAATGAAATTACCGTGCAATTTTATTGACTAAGTTTCAAGGGATCTGATTGAATACTTTTTTAACTTCGAACTGTTTTCCAAGAATTTTTATCCATGTGTGATTTCTCTTAGCTTAAAGTAATTTCAATAAACTTTAAGGTGTTTTTTATTTTGTTTTTGCACGATAAGAAATGTAATATAAGTTGTTCTAAATGGTTTTCTACATTCGGCTCAATCAAATTGACAGTCATAGCTTGTTTTTACCTGACTACGGCGGATTAAGTTTTCATTTGTTCCCTCGTAACTTTTAAACTACTTATCACAATTTGACAAATGAGATGTCGTTAGAAGCGTCTGATTTGTCCACTAGTTTGGCTACGTTACTGACGTCACATTGAATTGAATATGGCGTCCTTTAGCCTTTAGGGTGCACGAAGTCAAGAAGAAAAAATATTTTTTCGCCTCACCCCTTTGTACAGGTATTTTAAAATGAAGGTAAACTTTTGTACATCATATTTTTGTCAAGCGTACCATTTGCGAGACACACCCCGTCAAAGTCCAGAATTTTTTTTTTTATACCCTTCCCCCTCTAAAAAAGCTTATTTTATTCACTGAAAACAGTGAATAAAAAGCACTTGTAATCACTATTTTGGTGTTTGAATTTAGAACACACCAATATATATTCGGCCTCCATCTCAATACTATATAACCTCCTTGCGCATAAAATACTCGATACAAACTTCTTGTGCAAAGAATATTCGAATTTCAAACTCCTTCGTCGATTTAATTTTTAGTTTGTTTATATTTAGGATTTTAATAATTATTTTGATTTTGGTCTAGGATGTTTAGTGAATACTTATTTGGATTGTAATTCTTATATTAATTGCAATGGTGTTTAATTCATTATAATTATGTAATGTAATGGAGGTGGTCACTGGCCCCTGAAACACAGGTACTGTTACCTAGCTCAGTTTCAATTTACATAAAATAAGAAACCCTGAAATTTCTAATTTTTGTAAATTTTGAAGGTAATAAACCATTTGTTTATTTATTATTATGCCTTGTGCTTTTTGCTTAAATCCTTATTTTTATCGTAGTCATGGTATAAAATATAGTATGCAACTCTTGAATATATCGAGGGCCATGAATCACTTGCTGCGCTCAGGATTCTAACACTTGAATCACTCGCTATGCTCGTGATTAATCATCATAAATCACTCCTTACGGTCGTGATTCAGTTGTTAGAATCCTTCACTTGTTCGTGGTTCAACTATGGTCCTCGCTTTAAATCCGTCCTTTATTCACTAGTTGCATAATATACTATTACCCGACTACGGCGCGGCGTCGCAATGTGTTTGTTGATCGGTATTTAAATATGTATGCATGCATGCATTTATGTTTATTTGTTCCCTCAGGCTCTGCAAAAACCATAAAATATTTTAAATAAAAAATAAGTTCAAAAGCTAAAACCCGACTACTGAAAAATCAACAAGAAAATATTCCCGTAAATTTATTGTTTTGTTACGGTAGTATTTTCGGTAATATTTTCTTGTTTTGTATTTTTTACAGCGTGATTTTTCAGTAGTTGGATTTTAGTTTTTGAATCTTTTTTATTATTGTCATCAATTGAGGGTTTTATTTCATTGTCGTGATGAGTGAGTGGGGCAAAAAAGTGGCTTACTTCAAAAATACTTAAAACTGAAAGGTAGAAAAACTCTAAGAACTCTAGAAAAAATATGAAAATAAATACTTACATAACCTTTACCCGTAGCGGAATATAAATGATTTCAAAAATATCTGTTGCTAAAAATATTAATGGAAAATCTATAGGGACTCATGAAACGTTCATATTTTCATGTAATCCTTCATTTCTTTGATGTATGACTTGTTTTTCGATTCATCAAAGGCGCGAAATAACGTAGGTTGCATACGAAATAAGGTTTGAATATATTTTCGTTGGTTCTCGGTTAGTTAAGTTTCTTCTTACTCCAAAATATATAGACGGTCCTGAATAAATTAACTTGTTCAAAATTTTCGGGTTGTTATCAAATTAATACAAAGACCTTTATTCCGCTTCCTTGACTAAAATTATGTCTGTTACAATCAATATTGATTTTGTCAGCTTTTGATTTAATTAGAATCAACAACACTGTAGATGGGTCCTCTTTGAACTTAGTTCTTAGAACTGTATGAATAAGGTGCTTGACTAATTAATATGTGCTTGACTTGTTTTAAAAATGTTACTACAATAATACAATTGTTTAAAAATAAATAAAACTGGTGGTAGAATTAAGAAGTTACATGCATTTGAAGTTATTCTTTAACGTCACGCAAAACACACTGCTCAACATTTACTGAATCTGAAATCTGGTATACGCCATAAGTAATCTTTGTTTGTTATTAATGATGAGATTGTAAAGTATTGGCTATAAATAATTATGACGTATTCTACATTGGGCATCCGTTTTAACGGCACCTAAGTTAATGACATCTGAGGTATTCATATATTAAATCAAAAATTTTATTAAAATCAGTAGAGAATTTAATAACATGTTAAAAGTATAACTTCCTCTTTTGCTTTTTAGTTAGATGTTGAACATTATCATTACTTTTTACTTAGATTTTTCCACGAGTTTCCACACGAATTTGACGTTCCAAATTCAAATTATTTTACTCCCTTGGGAGTTTCATACAATTTTAGGAGGAGGTAATGCTTTACTTTACGATGAGATTGCATGATGTGTACTTATTGGATATTGTCGACCAGGTGTTGTGATATTTTTTTTACCGTGTCTTTCCTCTCCGGCTACAACTGTCTTGTTTACGGGCTACAAATGTCCGTTTATACCCTGTAGCATCGTTTTGATGCGGTGGGAGTTGAAAGGGCATTGTAACCATTCCGCTTGTTAAGGCCACTTGTAGTTGACTTGAATGTTCAGCATAACGTCGTCTAATTCGTTTACTGTATTCGCTTAAACACTGTATTTTAAAAGTTTGCTAACCTTCTAGAGGAAGCGTATTTGCCTTCTTTGCATGAGAAGTGATGGTGCTTAGCCCAAACTACTAATTGTGGGCTTAGTTTTTTTTTTGTTTTAATGGATTTTGGCATAGAAGGGCAGGATAATCTTGACGAATATGTTCCGGAATCACCACTCTTATAGTTCTAGCCAAATTTCTTGGCCGCCTTGTTTAAGTATGTTTGTGTATTTAGTTTATTTGGTTGAATATATATTGTATGTATTTTATAGTATGTATGCATAGCTTTGTATTTGAATAAACCTACCTTGTCGTGATTTACTTTCAATATTGCACCTACCACTATTTGTCTCTGCATCAGCCAAAGGATGACTGGTAGAAAATGCCTAAGGCATTAAGTCCGCCTCTGTACGTTTGTGTGCATAAAGTATTAAATAAATAATAAATAAGTAGGCTTTCTGGACGCAAGGCACGGATCGGTTTTGTTTTTGTTTGAGATTTACTACTGTGCAGTAATTTTAGCCAATTTAGAGGAGCTCGTGGCTAAATAATAACAGCCGCACTGGTCGATCATCAAGGTTAAGCCTCGCTTGACGAGGTCGGTCCATGGCAGGGTGACCATTTTCAACATACCGAGTTTCCTCCGTGCCTCGGCAAGCACGTTAAGCCGTTGGTCCCGGCTGTCATTTGAAGATCTTTAACAGTCGTTACGGGTAGTCAGAAGCCTGCGATCTGACACCAGTCTTGCCAAAGGGTACCGTGTTACCCATTTAATGGGTTGTGGAGGTCCGATAGGCAGTCGCTCCATGTAAAACACTGGTACTCAGCTGAATCCGGTAAGACTGGAAGCCGACCCCAATATAGTTGGGCAAAGGCTAGGCAGATTGAGTAATTTTAGCCAACTTCAGGGCGGCCAAGAAGTTTGGCGAGAACTATATAGAGAAAAGTTTGGGTTTCAAATTCTATATAGGTAAGTAATCTTATATTGCGGTTACATCATTTGTAAACTAATAAAACCAAGTGATTCATAGAGTTATAGAACTCTCAGTGTTATTTATACTAGTTTTATTATAAACTTCCCACAATTTACCACATTTCAGACGTAGCACTAATATAAATATTAATAATAAGACCGTAAAATGTTATGATGAAAATGTTCTAGGTTTGATGGATTTAAGGATAAACGAAAAAAGATTTAAAAAAATTGTTTAGTCTAGAAAAAAAAAATACAAAAAATAAGAAAACGAAAACCGAGTCAGAAAAGCTTTAAAATGAATTAGTTTGCAGTTTTGTGTTGGGGTTTTTGTTTGATAAAAGTTTTCTATTTTCAGGTCAGGGATGTGTTCGTCAGTATTGATAAAGAATTTTTTTTCCATAACACGTGTTTACATACCCTAGGCATGCAGATTCACTTTATTTATAGCATGTACTTGTTTTGCCTAGCGAGACAAATATTAATTTTACAAAATTGAAGATCATTCATTATATATAAATTTTAAACAAAAAATAATAGATTGATAAAAAATAAATAATAAAATGTCATACAAATAATAACAATATATTAATGCCATAAAAACATAGATAAATTATGAATTGATCGTCATCTTTATCAAATTATAAAAAATGTCATTTAAAGTCGAGATTAATAAAAAAAAACGAACAAAAAAGAAATGTCAAGAAAGTACAATAAAATCATAGAATTTCATAGAGATTTTCTATAATCTTGATTGAATTTAATAAAATAATGTCAAAGCAAAAATACAATTAAATCTGAAAATGTCATGCAAAATCATGATTAATTATATTTATTGTGTATCCAATATAATTATGATTATGCATAGTAGATTACAATAGACATAGCATCCTTACCGTATGTTTTTGTTTTTACCCATGTGTAGACTTTATTAACAACTAGCTATTGACAGCAACTTATGTGGTGTTCATTCCACATCTTTTAGTCTACTTACGTTTTATATCACACTTTACAAATCTCATCTTCATAACTTTTGAAATTGTATCAACTCATGTTTCTCATTTTTATGTATTCTTTGATAATGTATACACCTGAAAAGCATACGATTTGTTTTAACATCCAAGACTTAAATTTTACTGCTAATTTGTAAAAATCATAGAATATTTTAAACTTTGACATTTTATCTGACATGACATATGTCTATTTTATTTTCTTAAGCCATAGACATATCATACCATGGACTATACCTTCTTTAAGTTCGTTGTACATTCAAATTCAAATCCATTTATTGTTCAACACAGTACATAAAAATAGACTTCCAGATGTCAGGTAAATGCGCAGTCAACCGTGTTCCACCAATTTAGGCATGCAAAATTAGAATTACAATAATAATTAAAATAATACAATGTTACAAATTAAATTAAAATTACAATTTGAAAGTATATGTTATAAATTAAAACGTATTTTTTAATTAATGAGATTGTATAAATCTCATTAATTAAAAAATAAAACTAAAACGTATTCAATGTCATAAATTAAGGAAATGGTATAAAATGTCATAAATTAGAAAAAGGTATAAAAATGTCGTAAATTTAAAATTAAAACGAATCCAATGTCACAACCTAAAACGCTTAAAATGTCAAAAATTAAGACTTATACAATATCATAAATTAAAATAAAAATCCAATACGACGTCATAAATTAAAGAAACCAAATGTATTTATGTCATAAATTCGTATTAAAACTTTAAAACGTAAACAACGTCATAAATTAAAATTGATAAGTAATGTCAGATTATACAATGTATTAGTAATTAACAAAATAATAAATAAACAAATCGGACTGAAGTATCCACCCCAATCATATCCCTATTATAAATAAATATTTCTGTCTGACAGGTACTCATGTATAGTGTTGTATGTCTTACTTAACAGTATATTATTTAATTTTTTTTTTTAATATATTGGTGTCATTAATATTTAAAATAGAGTTTGGTAGTTTATTATAGATTTGTGGAGCCATTCCTGTAATTTTTTTATGAAACACTGCTTTTTTGTGCTGTCTACCGCTTATTTTATTTCTGTGTCTTGCGCTATGAAGTTTTTCAAACAACTGTAAGTTTGTTTTAACAAAGACAGCCACTTTGTATATGTACAGACATGATACTGTTAAAATGCGAAAATATGCAAAGAACGGTTTACAGCTTTCCGTGCTTTGAATACCGCATATCACCATAACACATCTTTTTTGCGTTCTGAATACCGTCTCCATGTTCGTGGAGTTACCCCAATATATGATCCCGTAGCGTAACGTAGATGTGACATACGCATGGTACGCCGTGACCAAAATGTTTTGATGTACCTCCTTTGCGAGATTGCGTAAAGCATATGCATGCTGGCTCAGGCAACACACACTGTCAGTGTGAGTTTTCCACGACATATCTAGTTCTAGTCCTAAAAATTTTGTAGTGTTCGTATCTGAAATTATTTTGTCTTTATATTTTACGCCTGGTTTTACATTACAATTTTGGTTGGACATTATAATTTTCATAATAAGGGTAGCGGCAGACTGCCCCCTCTGTAAACCGTTTTTATTCGTTCGTCTTGATTTCTTAATTGATGAATAAAAATTGCACGAAGAAAAACGGGCGTCACTTTTTTAGTTTGGAATCTGGACTGAACGCAAAAAGTCGGTTGAATACCGAGTACTATAATACCAAGTGTATTTTCTATTCTGAATTTCCATTTCAAAACTGTGAATTTCCAGCTTGTGTAAGTTTACTTTCTGAAGTGCTCCAATTAAATATATTGTGTGTGGTTCCCTAAAGAGTGCATTATTTTCTGGACCTTACCATCAACGGTCATCTCTTGGCATCAAAGGCCTCGCTGTTTGACGTATTGAGTTATAGCCGGCCTCCACACCCCTTGGTGCCTATGTACTGTGAGGACTCTGCCTAAAAGGCAAACTCCTTACATATATTAAGACTGGCAACCGTTATACAGTCTTGAAAGGTGATTGAATTTCGATCATAAAATAAATGAAGATGTTTTAGTTTGACTTTTTCCATGTATATAAAGACACCTCTGTGCTTTGATGGAGATTCCGATAGAAGCCGCCCATGAGGCAGGCACGCTGCTTCTCTAAATATACGTTGAAAGTAATTAATTTGTCTATCTTTACGTAGCGCTCTGGCTACGTCCCCACATTTGGCGGAAATGCGCCGGGTACGATAAGATCCCGATGAAAATAAAAATAAAGAGTATATAAAATATATTTCGCGTGTATACGGCGTACAGTATACGTATAAGTTAATATATAAAGAAGAAAGTGTTTAAAGACGGTATAGATCGCGTGTGCATGGCGATACAGTGCACGGAAGTCCTTTGAAGTACATAAGGCGAGATAAATAATAACAGAGAGGGCTGTTACCTCTCATTCCCTCCCGTAAGCGGATGGAAATATAAGAAGCTGGAGAAAAGCTAAGTGGTTTTGTTATTTAGTGTAATTTTTCATAAAGCAAGCATGATGAATAATTATTATTCAGGCACGGACGGATACTGCTTGGAGGAATTCTTAACCGAATTCAAGTCCGTGGCCGAATTAAATGAGTGGAGAAAGAGTGACTATAGCCTGATCTTAGGAATGTTTTTACACGGAGCAGCATATTACTATTATCGTATGATTTTTAAATATGACATGGACTTTGCAGTATTGTGCGATTGCTTGAGGAGTGAATTCTTAAAATTTCACCGCAGATGTCGTTATTGCGAACAGCGCATAATAAATGAAATAAAAGCCGATAAAAAACAACCTGGTGTATTGTGTGAGGATGTTAATGCACATTTATTTTCTAGTATCGTGATTAAGGACGAACAAACACAAAACAATATTCAGTGCAGTGAGAAAAGCGTTGACCACGTTGACGGAGAAGACGACGCAACTGATGGCGATGGCGATCACATCAATGGAGAGAGCTGCATGTTCGAGGGCGACGTTGACCAAACCAGCAGAGATGACAGCCCGGTTGATGTCAAGTTGGAGGTGGAGTCGGTGTTCCAGGACGAGCGCGCGGACGGCCCGGCTGACGACGAGTTGGACCTCCTATCCAGCAGTGAGAGCGCGGACGAGGGTATAGTAATGTGTCGGTCCAGTCCAATTCACTCCAATAATTCCGTTTTTCTTACAGAACACCACGTTCAGATTCCTTCAGAGCAACAAGTTGGGGTTCCATCTGATTGCCAAAGCAATGTTGATGTAAATGTATTGAATCCCATTGTTTTTGAGCATAACGTTGAAAATAATATTGAAATAATTCAATCTGACATAAAACAAAATTTTATAAAAGTCATTTTGAAAAGAAAGAAATTGACAGCATTTAAGAAAAGTTTTTCCCAAATGATACGGAAAGAGATCCGTAAGAAATTGAAAGGAGTCTTTTATAAGGTTTCTTACTGCGCCAACAAAAAATCAAATAAGGCGGTCAATAAAAAGGTTATGAGCCGAATTAAATACAAAAGAATTTGTAATAAAACTTCTTTGGGAGCTAGGTTTGGTAGAGAGAATATTACTATGATTGTTGCTAAGAAAAAATCGATTCATGTTTGCCTTAGATGTAACTTATTGTTAGGATATTTGCATTGTGATCACATTAAACAATTTAATCTCGTAAAATGCAAGTTTTGGAAATTTTATAGAAAGAAGATTAGGGATAAATAGGGTTATAAATAATTTATTATTGATGTGATTCTTGTGATGTCTTATATTTTGTGCTTTATTAACCAATGTTTTCTTTTCATGTCGTGCAAATGAATACGATCCAACCTAGAAGGAATTTGCGATGCGCGCTGGGCATCGAAAGAAACTTAATGCAATTATTTGAATGATTTATATGTATATGTTTTGATGAAATTAAATACTCTTCTGTCTTGTCTTTCTTTACAAAATAGGATTAGCTAATGAAATCGCAGACAAAGTCCAAATACAAATCCATAAGGACTAAGTCTGAAACAGTCAAATATTAATAAAAAGTCTTTTTAAGCCCATAGGCAAATAAATGCTATGAAGGCATAGATGTCATTTTAATAAATGGTATGACACATAGTGCCACAGATAACACACAAAAGCACAGTGTCAAAACCATGTCTAAAAGTAAAGCATAGTTTTCATTATAAGATTAGGTTCGACACGTTGTGCTATAAACAACACTATAAAGCACAGTGTTCATCACATCAAAATTAGATTTATACTCTTTGCGCCATCTTAGCCACAGATTAGTTAGGCCAGACCATAGATAGGAATAGGTAGACAATAAAGAATTAAGATCCATTCCAGACAGTTAGAAAATTGGAAACATAAGCTAGTTAGGCTAGTTATACATATAAATAGAAATTGGTAAATAGGAGAGTTAGGCTTAGATTAGATATATGTAAATAGGTTAAGGTTATTTAAGTGTCTTAGGTCCCCTTTATTATTATTTAGGAAAAGGCTCGTTTACAAATTTAAAAATAAATAGGAATGTCAACTGTCAAAATGAACCATTGAAGTTAGTAGGGATGGGGAAGTAGAAAAAATGTATCGATAGTTTTAATGTCGACCTTTTTAAAATAGTATCGATATTAATGAATGTTATCTTTTGCATGTTCTGATGTGCTGATGAGTTGTAAGCTGCTGGGCGAAGAAGAGGCTGGCAACGTTGGCTACGCATCGAAGATAATGTTTATTTATACGAATTAAGGCATAGGCTAAAACCAGGGTATTAGTATAAACCCAGTTGGTTTATTAAGGTAATAGTTATAACTGATACCGACTTTGCTAACGGGGCATAGCCTTTGCAAAGGATGTCGAGTTGACATCATTGGTTCAGATAGTGGCTGTTGTTTAATTAAAAAGTAAAAGCATTTATAAATTTAAACCCTGGTGCAAGTTCTATGAATAGGATTTGAAATTCGATGCGATCCAGCCTTTCCTTCTCTGGCCTGATAAATGCACGAGATCGAAAAATTGTATCATGTCTGAATTTTTGAAATTTAAGCCCCATCCGGGTCGATGTGAGTTGACGCATCAGTCCTGTTTGTGTCGGGAGGACGCCTTGTTACTTTTTCGGAGGTTTTGTGCAAGGAGGTTCAAGCATGACGGCGTTAACTTGTCAGTGCAATTAAATGCACATAAATTGAATGAAAGTACATATACAGTAATTCGTTTGTCATGACTTAAGCCTACCCCTTTTAAGGGCCGTACCTCAATTGAAAATTGATCCCTCCGTTAGGTAAATGTTCGGGTTAGGATAAGGTAGGATTGATTACCTTTCAAAACTTAGAATAGTAGCACCTCATATGATTCTGCGCGACTATTCGTAGGGGCGTAGCTCATGTGAGGACTCTGCCTAAAAGGCAAACTCCTTACATATATTAAGACTGGCAACCGTTATACAGTCTTGAAAGGTGATTGAATTTCGATCATAAAATAAATGAAGATGTTTTAGTTTGACTTTTTCCATGTATATAAAGACACCTCTGTGCTTTGATGGAGATTCCGATAGAAGCCGCCCATGAGGCAGGCACGCTGCTTCTCTAAATATACGTTGAAAGTAATTAATTTGTCTATCTTTACGTAGCGCTCTGGCTACGTCCCTTACAGTACTTACCCGTTTGCCTGTCTAAACGTCCTGCTACCTATTCTACTGCCTACCTGCCCGATTGCCTGCCTTGACCATTGACCCTTGCTGCCTGCTCACCTGCCTACTAGCCCGATTGCCTGGTTGTCCATTGTGGTGACTGCTCACGTGCTTACCTCGGGCATTCCACGTCTTCCTGCCCGTCCAGTTACCTAACTCAAGCCACCAACGTCGTGTGAAGCTGGTCCTTAGTTTTTATTATCTATATCCTTTTTCTTAGTTTTAATTTATAATTACTTTTACTTTTATTAACGTGGCTTATGTATAGCTCATCTGAGCTATACGTAACGCTATACTTTACTTGCGTGAAAGACGAAAATTATTGCAAAGGAGCGTATTTTCGAGATGAAAAACTATCCAATGTCCTCCTTCAAGGTCTCCTATATCATCAGATTGGTTTATTGGTTAAGGTTAGAAAAGGTAACAAAAAACAAACAAACAACAGAATTACTTTCGCATGTATAACATTCAAATAGATGTAGTTGGTACCCGGGTTTTCTTGTAGATGTATTCGTATTTGGATAGGATAACTTTTGGCTTCCTTGGGGCTGGCAAGGAAACGGTACATCAGATTGGACATTGAATAGTGAGACCCCAAACTTTCGTAATATACAAAGTTATTTCACGCCAAATTGTTGATTTCTCATTGAATTTATTGTGTCTGCCTACCCCTATGGCAAAAGGGGGTGAGTTTATGTATTTATTGTGTATCCAATATAATGTGAAGGTTCCTACCCAATGCCTATCTTGAAAATTAAATAATATTTTCTGCATAATTAGATTATCTTCCGCAGCATCGGTTCTGCTGCTCTTAATTGTGGGGACCACACTTACCTCGTATTTTTATGGAATAAAAGTTAATTTAGCAATAGTGTACCTAGCCACAGATAATATAATACTAGCATACAGATGCCTCATCCCATACAAATAAACTGTGCTGACGTAACTAGCGTTTTTCGACGGACTATACGGACTAATAAAAGTACATCGATCGCGTTCGGTTCCGTTCCCCGTTTATAGATGGTGTTAGCAGCGACTTGAAAGTAAAAGGGTTTATACGGTTCGTGACTATTTATTTCATTAAATACACTGACGATTAATTTTTTAGTATTTTTTGCACATTTTTAGTTTCATTGTACCAACATGCGTTACAATACAAATTTAAAAATCGATGGCATGCCTCAGAAATTTAAAACCACGGCATCTATTGGTATCAATTTTAAATTATCCCTTCAAATAATCTTTGAAATGTGAATTAAGAGCCCAATATTCCATAATTTTGTGCTTATGAGATTTGATTAAACAAGAACGTACAATTTTTATGATCAATTCTAGAAAATTATATATTTACACACAAAACAAAAACAAATCGATGCATATTGCGCCATCTAGTGTTATTTATTTGAACCGAATTGTGTTTCTTAGCGCTAGGACTCCGTGACCTAGCTTTCTATCAGTTAAAGAGATTTCGAGATCGGATCAGTGTTCCAGAATTCACCATCTACAAAAAAAATATCTTTATAATATTAGTTTACATTTAGCGTAAACATTTTTACTGTTCTGTTGGCGCATCACATATGCGCGGGCGTCCGAGAGGCAGGCGCGGGGTGTCGGGGGACCGAACCCACGACGCGACGGCCGGCTGCGCGCCCGCCGCTCCACTCAGCTCACAGACACCAGCCATTACGGGCATTTCTTTGTACCTATTTCTATCTGAGTTGATAGCGTAATAACAGTAATATACCTATTTTAATACAGTCCACTCTTTTATTATAAAGTCCCGATTGAGCCTATTCATTGGTCCTTCGATTGCTCAAAAAAAAAAAACACCGGTTTTGCTGTAATTAACGCCGTCAACAAAATCGGTCGTCGTGTTCACCTGTGCGGACTTGGACCGTTCGCGAGCACCACGCGGTACGACCACGAAGAAAAGAACAAAGAAGTCGTTCCCGAGGCAGCCTGCATAGTCAACGTGGGAGCTGGCGTCATTCTTTGGGAGTATAATACTGTATTTGAGTGAGTCCGTTCCAATTAGTTATTTTTCTGCTTTCATCTTCTTGCCGAAAAACGTTGTTCATCTTCCTATCTTTCAGTGTTCATACAGTGTCTCAACATTAGTGCTTTCATAGTGTTTCCTACGCACTGCTTGTAAAATTACGCATATTTTGTATCGAAAACGCTCGGTAATTAGCTACTTCGCACCGCGATAACACGTGTTGAGTTGTTGACCTTGAAATTTTTTCTCGATCCCTTTCACTAACGCACAGCTGTTTGTGGTTGTCTTATCTATTGAGTACATTAGCATCAGTGCGTCCAGCTGTTATTTAACTTTACAATGGCAGATAACTTAAAAACATTGATAAAAAAACGTAGTTCAATTAAATCAAAGCTTACTATTTACAGTAACTATTTAAATTTAGTAAAAAGTAGTTCCGCAATATCAGAGTTGCAACGTTTAGATTTAGAGGAGCGTTTTAATAGATTTGAAACCTTACATACCGAATTTGACGCCTTACAGACACACATCGAAGTGATATCCGACGACAACGAGGCAGCATTGACTGAACGTGAGGACTTTGACCGCCAGTTTTTCAACTTGGTGGCACTCACGCGCAGCCTGCTCGGTGTCTCGACCAACGGTGCTGCGTCGGAGGCGGGCTTCAAAGATGCTGACTCAGGTGCACATGTTTCATTTAGGAATTCTTTTGTTCGTTTGCCTAAAATAGATTTGCCACATTTCGATGGGAACTACCAATGCTGGCTTGAGTTTAGGGACACTTTTGGGTCATTGATTCACGACAATTCTAGCATAAGTGATATCAACAAGTTTCACTATTTGCGAGCTTCACTCCAGGGGAATGCAGCTTTAATTATAAAAAACATTGACTTTAAAGCTGACCATTATAATTTAGCGTGGGACCTGTTGTGCGAACGTTACAATAACAACCGACTTTTAGTGAAAAATCATTTACAAGCTTTATTTGACGTTGAACCTCTTACAAAAGAATCAAGTGTTTACATTAGAAACCTTGTTGATGTTATTAACAAAAATATTAGGGCACTAACTTCATTAAAAAGGCCCACTCAATATTGGGATGATATTATTATTTATTTTATGATTAAAAAATTAGATTTAACAACAAGTCGTGACTGGGAAGAGCATAGAAACAATACTTTTAAAGATGATCCTACTTTAACACAATTTTGTTCTTTTTTAAGCAGAAAGGCGGACTGGTTAGAATCAGTGGAGACAAATCTTAGTTTTTCCGAAACGAATGCTATAATTGCCTTAAATAATAGTCATTCAAATAAAACCGATTCTAAGCATACAACAAATAAAAAAATAGAAAATATAAATAAAAACAGTAAATGTCCACTTTGCTCCCAAGCACATACGTTATTTAAATGTGAATCTTTTAGAAACTTGTCAATAGAAAATCGTATACAAAAGGCAACTCAATTTAATGTTTGCATTAATTGCTTACGCTTTGGACATAATTCTACAAAATGTAGATTTTCACATTGCAAATATTGCAAAACAAAGCACAATACGCTTTTGCATTTGGAAAGTAACGAGCCCAAACTTGCTTCCAATCCAATGCCTTCTATCACGCCTTTTGCACTGTCTTCTGCTTCTCCTTCTTCAAATGTTGTGCTTTCAGCCAATTCCATGCAGTTTGCTACTTCTGCGCATGTTTTACTGTCCACAGCTATGGTGAACGTGACTGGCGTGACGGGTAAGAAGTACACTGCGCGCCTACTGCTGGACAATGGCAGTTCGGCGAACTTTGTTACGCAGAGCTTATCAGAGAAGCTGGGTTTGTTACGACGCGGTACGAGCACCAAGGTAACGGGTATTAATAACCACATATCCACCAGTACACAGTCTTGTCACCTCTCAATAGAGTCTTTATGCTGTGCCTTTAATGTAGATATCGAGTGTCACATTTTGCCTGAAATCACAAAATTTCTACCGTCTTCATTCATACACATCAATCACGTCCCTATTCCTTCAGGTATTAAACTAGCAGACCCGAACTTTAATGTTCCGTCGGTCGTAGACATCCTGGTAGGGGCTGAAGTTTTCTGGAATGTCTTAGGCAGCAAAACAATTGACTTAGGGAAAAACCTACCTAAATTATGCGAGACCAAGTTAGGATGGTTAGTTTCAGGTAGTATTTCGCGCCACTCATGTTTTTCCGTCAATCATTTTTGCCATCATTCCAATGTCACTCCCGACCTAACTCAATTTTGGGAGCTTGACCATATTGCTTCAAAACATTCACTCTCGCTTGAGGAGAGAATGTGTGAGCAGTCTTTTGCTCAAACCACCGTCCGTAATGATGGTGGGGGATTCGTAGTATCAATGCCTTTAAGAGGGGATCCTAGTACATTAGGTCATTCATTTACCAATGCTAGAAATCGTTTTCTTTCCCTTGAACGGCGATTTAAACGCGATCCATCATTTTATAAAAAATACAATGAGTTCATGAGAGAATATGAGCGCCTTGGTCATATGACGTTAGACTCAGACTGTACTCCTTCACCAGAAAACTCCATGAAAAATTATTACATTCCACATCATGGAGTTATTCGCAGTTCTAGCACCACTACACAGCTACGCGTAGTATTCGACGCATCAGCTCCTACCAGTTCGGGGGCGTCGCTTAACGACATCCAGATGGTCGGTCCCGTAGTACAAGACGATCTGTTTTCCATTTTAACACGTTTTCGTCAGCATAAGTACGTGGTCTCAGGTGACGTGGAAAAAATGTACAGAGCCATAGAGTTAAATCCAGTCCAACGACCTCTTCAAAAAATAGTTTACAGATTTGAACCTTCAGAACCACTAAGAACCTACACTTTAAATACGGTTACCTATGGTACCGCTTCTGCGCCCTATTTAGCCACTAAGTGTCTTGTAAGTCTGGCTGATGACATTGAGGACAGTCGTGCCAAATGCGCTATACGACGAGATTTTTACGTCGACGACTTTCTTAGTGGAGGGGATACGATAGCTGAAACGGTAGATATTTCAAAAAAGGTACATTCTGTTCTATCATCTGCAAAATTCAATTTAAGAAAATGGCGATCAAACAATCCAAAAATTCTAAAAGAAATTACACATAGCAACGAGTTACATAACACTTTAAATTTTTCTGAGCATAGTCCAAACTCTCAATCTAAGACTTTAGGTCTTAACTGGATTTGTGACTCTGATTCACTCACTTATGCTATAAATATCACCTCCACTACTAAAGTCACAAAACGTCATGTCCTTTCCGTTATCAGTCAAATCTTTGACCCATTAGGCCTCGTAGGTCCATGCGTCGTCGAAGCAAAGCTGATTATGCAGCGTCTATGGCAAGACAAGTATGACTGGGATGACGAAGTATCGCACGAAGTCAAAAATCTTTGGTATACATTTGAAGGCACAATAACAGCATTAAATAAATTAAATATTCCTCGTTGGGTTTTGCGTGAAGACTCTATTACGCATGAAGTACACGTCTTTACCGACGCGTCCGAGAGGGCGTACGGCGCTTGTGTGTACATTCGGTCTTGTAATGGCAGTGGGTCCATAGGCGTACAACTTCTAGTCTCTAGAAATCGTGTAGCGCCGATCAAACCAACGACGATACCGAGGCTTGAACTTTGTGGAGCTTTGTTGGGTGCAAGGCTGTGTACTAAGGTTCAGGAATCGCTTACCATGCCCATTCATAAATGTAGATTCTGGTGCGACTCAACCATAGTCCTGGGTTGGCTCTCTACTCCTTCTAATCAATTAAAACCTTTTGTCAGAAACAGAGTCAATGAAATACAGGAAAGTACTTGTGGTCATACCTGGAGCTACGTACCGTCGAAGGACAACCCGGCGGATCTTGTTTCCCGTGGTCTCAGTGCCGACGTTATCATGCACACACCTCTGTGGTGGTCTGGACCCTCATTTTTACAGCATAGTGAAAATGAGTGGCCTAGCATGCCAAACAACGGGAAAGATAGTCTGCCGGAAGTAGTGACTCATTACATTGGTAGTAATAGTGACAATCATATTTCGTTACGTAGTGATCATTTAGACGTAACTATTCATTCATCAATCATTTCTAATTTATTAGTAAAGTATTCTAGTTTATTAAAAATACAAAATATAATTACATATATACAACGCTTTGTTTACAACATAAAAAATAAAAATAAATTGCATGGTAATTTTTCAACAACAGAACTAGAAAACTCATTAAATATAATTATACATTATTCACAGCTTGAAATGTTTCCAGAAGAGTATAATTTGTTAAAGTCTGGACAAAATTTACCGCGCAAAAGTAGATTGCTTCCTCTGACACCGTTCATTGACAATCATAACCTCATTCGCGTGGGTGGAAGGCTCGATAACTCCCCCTACGATTTTAGCGTGAAACATCCTATTGTTTTATGCAGTAAGCATATACTTACAAGACTTATATTTCAAATGCAACATTTAAAACTTGTACATGCAGGTCCACAGTTGTTATTGTCACATATACGGCAAACATATTGGCCTCTAGGCGGCAGAAACTTGTCTAGATTTGTCGTGAATAAATGTCTTAAATGTTTTCGACATAAGGCTCAGAACGTTCAGCCTATAATGGGTCAACTACCTAGCTCAAGAACAAATCTTGAGTTTCCTTTCTTAAATAGTTATGTTGACTACGCCGGGCCAGTATTGGTGGCCAATCGTAAAGGCCGAGGATGCAAACTTACAAAGTCCTATATGTGCATCTTTGTTTGCTCGGCAGTAAAAGCCGTACATTTGGAGCTCGTCACCGACCTCACCACTGAGGCCTACATGGCCGCTCTAAATCGGTTCGTGGCGCGTCGTGGCAAGCCTCGAAGCATCACGTCCGATAACGGGACTAACTTTGTAGGCGCATCAAATGAGATGTACAGGTTCTTGCAATCATCAAATGTTGCATCTGAAATGGCGCAGCAGGGTATTGAATTTATTTTCACGCCCGCATACAGCCCTCATTTCAATTCATTGGCAGAAGCTGCTGTAAAATCATGTAAGCATCATTTAAAACGATTACTGCATCTTACTCATTTCACCTTCGAAGAGATGGCTACCTGTCTCACTCATATAGAGGCGGTTCTTAACTCACGCCCTCTTACTCCTCTTTCTTCAGACCCTAACGATTTTTCGGCACTTACTCCCTTTCACTTCCTAATTGGACGGCCATTCTTATCAGTACCACATCCTCAGGTGACTGAAGCCAACATCACGCGACTGGATCGCTGGAAGAGAATTCAGCACATCAGACAGCATTTCTGGCGACGGTTTCATAACGAGTACACTTCTCTGCTGCAGGCCAAATCCAAGTGGTTTCATTCCAGAGGTGAAGTGAAGCCGGGGTCCTTAGTCCTGATAAAGGACAAAACAACGCCGCCTCTGCTCTGGTCCCTGGGCCGGGTCACGAAGACCTATCCTGGCGTAGACGGAGTCACGAGAGTGGCCGAACTGAAGACGAAGCGGGGCACCATTCGTCGTGCTTTCAACTGCATCTGCCCCCTTCCAATCGACAATTGAAGACTTCCCTTCAACCCGGGGAATATGTTGGCGCATCACATATGCGCGGGCGTCCGAGAGGCAGGCGCGGGGTGTCGGGGGACCGAACCCACGACGCGACGGCCGGCTGCGCGCCCGCCGCTCCACTCAGCTCACAGACACCAGCCATTACGGGCATTTCTTTGTACCTATTTCTATCTGAGTTGATAGCGTAATAACAGTAATATACCTATTTTAATACAGTCCACTCTTTTATTATAAAGTCCCGATTGAGCCTATTCAGTTCCGTATGGTGCCGGACGTAAAGAATTTCACCATCCCATGTCTTCCCGTGGGTGTCGTAAGAGGCGACTAAGGGACTAACCAGAGAATGGGCAGCAGCGTTCTCTGTGCTTCTATAACAACCATACTGCGATCGCCAACCCGCCTGTCAAGCGTGGCGATTATGGCAAAACCCCCCCCCATGAATAGCACAAATAAAAAATGGCCCCTAGTGCCCGGCAGCCTGCCTACCCTCGACTACGGTACCGGTCGAGGTTACGGCATGGCAAGGGGTGCCAAGAATCTCAGGACGGGATCCGGCTACCCCAACAAACACCGACGACTGGACCTGGCAACACGCGCATACTTCGGACCGACGAAAAGATCACCGAACTCGAAGAGGAATTGAGCAGGTTGCGATGGAGTATTATAGGGTTACTTGAAGTTCGAAGAGAGGGGCAGGACTCGATAATCCTCAAATCCGGCAACCTGCTCTATTTCCGAGAGGGTGACCGGCAGTCCCAGGGTGGTGTCGGGTTTATCCTCCACAAGTCCCTTGTGAACAACGTGGTGAAGATCGAGAGTGTGTCGACCAGGGTGGTGTACCTGATACTCAGAATATCCGCAAGATATTCGCTGAAGGTCATACAGGTCTACGCCCCAACCTCGGCACACCCCGACGACGAGGTAGAAACTATGTATGAGGATATCTCCAGAGCCATGCATGGTTTCAAAACTCACTTCACCGTTGTCATGGGGGACTTCAACGCGAAACTGGGCAAACGAGACGAGAATGAGCTGCAAGTGGGGCAATTTGGAGTTGGACGTCGGAACCACCGGGGTCACCTACTGGCCAGTTTTATGGAGAAGAAGGGCGTCTATATGATGAACTCCTTCTTCAAAAAGCGAGAACATAGGAATTGGACCTGGCAGAGCCGCGATGGTGCAACAAAAAATGAGATCGACTTCATCATGTCAACCAGGAAGCAAATGTTCAATAATGTCTCTGTGATCAATTCGGTAAAAACCGGGAGCGATCACCGCATGGTAAGAGGCACATTGAACATTAATATTAAGCTTGAAAGGTCTCGACTGATGAAGTCCACGCTCCGTCCAGCACAGATTCAGGTCCAAAACCCCGAGAGCTTTCAGCTCGAACTCCAGAATCGTTTCGAGTGCCTTGGGAGCTCAGTGGACGAATACAATGACGGGTTCGTGGAAGCTGTCCATACGGTCGGGTCTAAGTTTTTCAAGACCCGTCGTACAGATAGAAACAAAAAGCTCTCTAATCCTACTCTCAAGCTCATGAAGGAGAGGCGTGAGATGATCCTGCAGTCTTCAGATGAGGCGTGCAAATATCGGTAGCTCAATAGACAGATCTCTAAATCCTTGAAAAGAGACCTCCGCCGCTTTAACACCGAGCGTATTAAAGACGCGATTGAGTGAAATAGAGGCTCCAAGGTATTTGCAAGGGATCTGGCTATTGGGCAGAGCCAGCTCACGAGACTGAAGACCGACGATGGTAGGATCGTATCCGCCAAACCGGAGCTTCTGAGGGAGATCGGGACATTCTATGGGCAGTTGTACACATCAATCAGCCAGCCCATTGCGAGTCTAGCAAACGACCCAAGAGCTAGATTGACCCGACACTATACCGAAGATATCCCGGATGTCAGCCTGTACGAGATTAGGTTGGCTCTGAAACAGCTTAAAAACAACAAGGATGACGGAATCACGGCCGAACTCCTGAAGGCGGGAACCGGTCCTTAAGGCCCTTCAGAAGCTGTTTGATGCCGTCATACTCGAGGGCAAAATGCCACAGGCATGGATCAGGGGTGTGGTGGTACTCTTCTTCAAGAAGGGCGACAATGCCCGACTGAAGAACTATAGGCCCATCTCACTTCTTAGCCATGTCTACAAGTTGTTTTCAAGAGTCATCACGAATCGTCTCGCGCGCAGGTTTGACGATTTCCAGCCTCCCGAACAAGCCGGATTCCGAAAAGGCTTTAGCACCGTAGACCACATACATACGCTGCGGCAGGTCATACAGAAGACCGAAGAGTATAACCTGCCTCTCTGTTTAGCGTTTGTGGACTACGAGAAAGCCTTCGATTCGATCGAGACTTGGGCTGTACTGAAATCTCTCCAATGGTGCCAGATCGACTACCGGTACATTGAGGTGTTGAAGTGTTTGTACAAAAACGCCACCATGTCAGTCCGTCTTCAGGATCAGACCTCAGAACCAATCCTTCTCCAGCGCGGCGTGAGACAGGGAGACGTCATTTCTCCGAAACTGTTCACTGCTGCGCTGGAGGATGTCTTCAAGGTTCTGGATTGGAAGGCGCTTGGCATCAACGTTAATGGCGAGTACATCACTCACCTTCGGTATGCCGACGACATAGTGGTCATGGCTGAGATCATGGAGAGCCTCAGTACAGTGCTCGATGACCTCAATAGAGCTTCCGAAAGAGTGGGTCTTAAAATGAACATGGACAAAACCAAGGTCATGATGAATGCCCATGTAACACCCACTCCTATCAAGATCGGAGACTCTTTACTTGAAGTTGTAGATGATTATGTCTACCTGGGACAAACGATCCAGTTGGGTAGATCCAACTTCGAGAAAGAGGTCAACCGTCGAATCCGACTCGGCTGGGCGGCGTTCGGGAAGTTGCGTGGTATCGTCTCGTCCAATTTACCGCAATGTCTCAAGACAAAAGTCTATTGACCAGTGTGTGTTGCCAGTGATCACCTATGGGACCGAGACGTGGTCGCCCACAATGGGCCTTATCAGAAAGCTTAAAGTCACCCAAAGGGCAATGGAGAGGGCTATGCTCGGCATTTCCTTGCGTGATCACGTCAGTAATGATGATATCCGCAGGAGAACCAAAGTTACCGACATAGCCCGAAGAATTGCCAAACTTAAGACGACGACTAACGCCAACGACCTTGAAGGAACAAAACGCGCACCCGTTTCACACCCGCGCGGCCCTAAATTTAGTAGTTTTTTGTACTTTCCTTATTATTCTATGACTTTAAAAAAAAAACCCTCAGATCAAAATGTAGATAATTAAATTGTCTTTGAGATGGTGTCGATTTCATTAAAATACGCTCAGCGGTTTTAGTGTGATTGTCGTGTTTTTATCCGTTTTAGACATTACTTTACAAATTAATTACACTGTGTTATACGAATAAAACTCAAAATTTGCTCAGATCAAATTATTAAGAAAATAGTCTAATATAACATATATTTTTTCCAATAAATTACGACAAGCCGTTTAGACGTGATTCTCATTTTAAAATCAGCTACTTAAGGGAGTCGGCGCCTTAAGTGGCAGTGGGCAGGGCACATTGCTCGCAGAACGGATGGCCGTTGGGGCCGAAAAGTTCTGGAATGGCGACCGCGAACCGGAAGACGATATGTTGGAAGGCCTCCCACTAGGTGGACCGATGACCTGGTTAAGGTTGCGGGAAGGCGCTGGATGCGAGACGCACGGGATCGGTCAATGTGGCGACGCCTGGGGGAGGCCTATGTCCAGCAGTGGACGTCTTTCGGCTGAAATGATGAACGATGATGATGATTTTTACTGAAAAAGTATTACTGCGTCAATGATATTTTTTTAAATTTTTATTCATGACAATAGACAAGTCTTTCAGTCGGATACTTATTATGGGTTTTAACATTCTTAAGTATGCTTTAGGATGCGGATGTAACAGATTCTAATGTTTTTTGGAGTATTTGGCAGCAAATTGTATCGAGTCAGCCTTCTTAGTAAGCTTTGCAGAGGTAGTCAATACTACAATAAAATTCTCCGCTCCACTATCCCGAGATCGCTTCTGTCAATGATTTCCCATATTGTCCAGATGCGAAGACAGTTGAGACACAAAACTACACCAATTTTATATCACAATATCCACTAGGAATCAATTTGCAATTAACAGCCGCTAAACTTCACGCGAAAAAATCCCGCGTCAATGAATTTATGTCAGTATTGCATACATAAAAAGAATGAAGTTAAATTTGTATTGTATCCTCATATTGATAACAATTAATATAAATGTATTGAAACATTGCTTTACTGAAATAAATATAGCAAGTATTAATTAAAAGTTTCCATTATTTCCGATATTGAGTTAATCACAGAGCACTGAATCGCTTCGGTGGCCATTGCTAGAACGGTATTGTCAAAACTATCCCTACAAACCTAGCGTGTCAGTGAGTGTCACCGTTTACTCATAGAAATTGATGGCCTGTGACAATAGGGTTGCCAGGAAATATTTATTTAATCCGTCAGTTAGATAATCTAAAAATATTGGACACGTCTTTTTTCTTTTGCCACGTAAACAAAAAATTACGACGATACAGTTCGTTGAAATATCATGTAACGCCACGGTGTGCTACACTTTATACTGACGAAGTGACGCCACAAGTCACACTCCTGAACTTTGATGCGCTTTGACTTTGTCAATTTTTATTTATTATAAAGCAAAAACTAAGCGTCCAATACTATTTGATAATCTCTCTGAGGGACTAAATAAAATTCATATTTTCTACACAGGAAACACCCCTATTCTTACTATGGAAAGATGTTAGTACAATGAAGAAGTTACGCGCATTTGTAGTTATTCAGATATCGCCTCAGTACAAAGGGTCAATCGATGTCAGCGACGACGATGGTTGAAATGCCAAAACGTAAGGGATAGATAGCATGAGATTTCGATAGCGTTTGACATTTACATAAAATTGTTGACATTTTACTAATCGTAATCGCGTTGTCATAGACATAAATCTACCTAGATAACGCAAGTCCCTCCATTAGTATGAAAACCAAGCATGCCACATTTTCACACATAATTAAAAAATAAAATACTTTGAAAGAAATCATTTCCAATACCTCGGACAACTTTTTCTATACAGTCTTTACAGCTCATTAAGGCATAAAAAGGCATTTTTCTAGATTTCGTTGGCTTTCCGGTGCCGATAATGCTAAATGAAAAGCTCAAAGTACGATCATTGATCGTAATTTAGTTCCGTTTTTGACACGCGAAGTACATACAATCGCGTCATCTAGTTAGATTTATATTTGTGCGCGATGATTTCGTTAATAGAATGTCAGTCTGAACGATTAGGGATTGGTAACGTGACATTTATATATCACTGGATATTCCTAAACATTTTTGACATTAATACGATCGCTATCGGGACTCTTTCTTTTATTTAATTTCACTTGTCTATACTCTAGTAGAGCCTCTGGATGCCGTGAAGTCTCTATGGTATAGTTGCCGTGACGTCAGACCCATGTAGTGATGTCTCTGGTTATCATAGATTTAGCTATTGAGTGGCCACGAATATTATAAGCAGTGGCATCTCTAGTCAATTCAGAGGTCTGTGGAGATAATAAAAAGCATTCCAGTTGATGCGATGACGTGAAATTTAAATTCGACCGATTTTCTTTTAATACGGCATGCATTTAATATGTGAAACCATTATTTTAAGCGGATATGGATAAAATTTTAGGACTATTTTAAAAGCATTTCGTTCTATAGCCATTCTTATTAATACTCCTTTTGCGATATTTTATAATATCGGCTCTAAAATAATCTCCATTAAAATGAGATGTTGACGTTTATAAAATATCGTTTATACATTATACAAAAAATAACTTAAAAATATAAAAAAACACAGTTGCTTTTTTAACAATAGCTAGGTATAGCTGACATAGTTCGCACATAACCTATAGTGTATTTGTAGATAGAGTAGATTTAGTGGACCTATTCAATTCCATCCTTACCTGGTTGCCATACCACCAAGCACTGCTAAATATCCTTCATAATGCGCACAGCAAAGGAGTGAAACTCACTGCCTACGTCTGTGTTTCCGAACGCATTCAACCCGAATCTCTTCAAAGTTAGAGTGAACTTTGTATCTGTCGCCTCTGACCTAGACAAGAGTCATGAGCAAGCCCATCTGATTTATTTTTTTAATATTATTTCAAACACTTGGCTTTATGACTTCTAGCGAAACCATCGGCCATATTCGTAAAAACATCCAAAAGTAATAATATGTATTATAAATGTGACAGTTACTGTCTGTCTTACTGTTTACTACGCCTAAACTGCTAAAACAATTTTGATGAATTTTATATAGATGAACCTTGGAGAAGGCTATAAATTACTTTATAAACAGTACGCTCCCTTCGCATAGCTTTCGATTTTCACGCGGGTAACCTTGGGAACATTTTTTGGGGACAAGACTCATATAATCATTCAATACAATACTATATCAATACAATAGGTAAATTATTCAGTTTTATTAACTACACTGAAAAAAATGAACGATGACTTGAGTGTCGTATGCTAAGCGTCAAATACATTATGTGGGGGACGTACAGGAAGTTTGTGGGTTGTTCGTTTATTGCCACTATAAGGAGGCTTAGCTGGATATTTTGTAAAGTCTTTTCCCATATTTAAGCCCTTTCTGGGAAATTTCTGTTCAGTATTTTTAATAAAAAACATAGTGTGGGATGAAATCACAGTGGAAGTAATCTTTAGTATCTATGGAATGAATTAGAACTGTGTTTTCCTAGAAAAATATGACAAAAAAATTTGAATGACAAAATAATTTTTCGTATTTATGGTGGGAGTTAAAATTTAAAGTAAATTCGCGGTAAAAATGGGTTCGTTTTTGTTTGCTTCGTTCACAATAGGTTCTTCAAAAGGTGCTTCAAAAAAATAGTAGTAGGTTCTCAATTCGACATGTATGTTTTTAAGTATGCCCGCATAACTTTTTATACAGTGGTCCGATTTCAAAAATGCTTTTTTATTGGAAAGATATACCTCAAAGATCCTTTTTTTATTTAAATGGGACCACCCATTTAAATAAAAAAAGGATTTATTGATAATTTTTCCACGGAATTTTCAATTGTGAACCGATTATGTTGATTAATTTCAACAGTAAATTAATTTCAACAGTAGTTGATTAATTTCAACAGTAAATTAATTTCAACAGTATTTGATTAATTTCAACAGTACCTAGTAGTTAGCGCCAAACAAACAAACATGCAAATTAATTACCTAAACCGTAGAATGATTGTAGCTAGGTTGATTTTCGTTGATGGTTTGTTTGGCGCTGTCTCAAAATGACACTGGACAAGTACTTTTTTATTTTTGCTCTTTTGTTCCTTATTTCGTTTGTTATTTTTTTTTTTTTTTATATTTTTATCTTATTAAATTGTCAGTCCACTAAAAGTATATAGACATTGGTGATAAGATAACTAGGTATGGTTTTTTATTTGTGTTTACCTGTATATTTTAAACCTTTAGTTTTCTATGTAGCAGTTTGCTCATTGCCGTAACTTCAAAAGGTATTTTGTGCTCTGACTTGATAACGAAAATAATATGAAAAATATGACAAAGGTATCTATATCGACAGGTTCACAAACGACTCGGTGTGACAAACGACACCTACATTCCTTTTGACCCAATTTCATCCCTACAAGTATACAATAACAGGGTGTGAACTTAATTGGTGATCGATGTTTTTGTGCTACATGATTGGCTTTTGTGATACAGGATTTTTCCTAGTACAAGAGCCAGGGCTTCACTGAAATTTGTTGTCACGAAGTGTGTTAAATAAGTCATCATTGTCTAGATTTATAACGTTAACATAGGCATATATAACTATGTTTATATAAATTATTTGAGAGGGCATAGGCCTTGATCCACGACACGATTTGGTGGACGTTATAATATGTCTTCAAATTTTTGGTTCTAGTACATGCCGGTTTCCTCACGATGTTGTCCTTCACTGTTTTTAATAGAACAGTGGTGATGAAATCATTTATTCAAAGTGATTTGCCAGCCTATACTTCATAAAAGATAGCTTAATCTCTGCGACAGCTGTCTATCTAGTATCAATACAGTAACAATAGCGCTTGACAGGCTAACAATAACGTATACGTCAGTTTGACATATGTCGCAGAGATCAAGTTATCTTCTATGCGGGCTACAACACTTATGTAAGTCAGGGCCTTTACCACTGGGCCACCACTGCTCAATTTAATAACAGGGTGTGAACTTACTTTTTATCGATTGTTACAGGTGTGCACTATAGGGGTGTTGGCCAACACAATGAACATAGCTGTCCTGACTAGAAGAGACATGGCAGCCGCTCCGATCAACAGGCTTCTGAAGTGGCTGGCCGTGGCCGATGTCTTCGTCATGATTGAATACGTGCCCTTTGTTATTTATAGGCATTTGGTGAGTTAATTTTAATTTATCTACACTTAATATTATGAAGAAGCAATATTTGTTTGTAAGTTTGTTTGTAATGGATAAACTCAAAAACTACTAAATCGGTTTTGAAAATTCTTTCACCAGGAGAAATGTACATTCTTCCTGAGTAATTTATGCTATTTTATCCCGAAAATGGCTCGTGTGGGTTGCGCCACGGGAGCGAAGCCGCCAAGAAAAGTTGGTATACAATAAAAAAAAAATGAAAATAATTGATTTGTCACAGACTTGTGATTAAACATTATTAACTTACGATGGTAATAGACATACTTATTGCTTAATGATATATGTTTATAGGTATATTATTAGAGAGTATTTTTCGATTTCTACATTAAATATTTAAAGTAAAATATTTGTTAAATAATACTTTAGCCCGAAAAGGTTTTGGGACGTTCTTATTTCCATTTGCTCAATTCAGAAACCGGCCTTAATTGGGTAGATGCCATTGTGACTAGGACAATGAGGCATCATCCTCCTGCCCTTATCCCAAATTAGTAGTAAATAATAAATGTGCCATGGTACCAATGGTTCCCGAAGAATTTTATTGGTTTGCAATGTTTTGTTTGTTTTTAACCGACTTCAAAAAGGAGGAGTTTCTCAATTCAACTGCATTTTTTTAGGGTTCCGTACCCGAAGGGTCCAAACGGAGCCCTATTGCTGTCACACATGTGCCTGTCTGTCCATCGTCAGTCACACAATTTTGTGCCGATTTTTTTTTTACTTTCCTTTGACCTACGAACTTGAAATTTTGTGGTAATGTTTATTATTAAGTATATTTTAGTAAAAATATCAATATATTGATAAATCTGATTTTTTGTTTAGTACGGAACCCTTAATGTGCGAAGTCCCACACGCACTTGGCCGGTTATTTTTAATGTGTATTACCTCAAAACTCTTTACTAGGTGAATTTAATGATTCTTTATTTATTTGAAAGCTTTGGTGCTTCTGTGGACCCATTTAAATTTCTTGAAGATTGATAATGGGTTTCGGAGATATACAACATAAATCTTCAATAAACAACGGCAAATCTCTCGGGATTCATGCAATCGCATGTCTGTTTATTGTGTACGCGATTTCATAACATAATATCACAAGGTACGCTCTAAAGGGATACGCAGATGTGTACAGTTCACCCTGATACACTCTCATGACCACCTCGTCCGTCAAATTTTATGTAATTCGTGTAATCTATTCTGGCATAACTTTGTGCATTATAGTTACCTTACTATAGAATTTGCTCATTATGTACCACAACTAAAAAGTGAAAAAAGTTAATAAAAAATATCAAAAAACCCGACTGCTTATAAAGCAAACTAAAAAGACGTAAACAAGAAGAAAATCATGCTGTGCAGTCGGAGGATACATATTCGCGAGCTGGCGGACCAAAACCAGATGTTTTTATTAACTTTTTTATTTACAACTTTTTAGTTATTTTTTTTTAGAATTAGGTACAGTTAAACATATAAGTGTTATATATTTTTGAAATCGCCTCCACGATGGGTTTGGCAGAAAAAACAATTTCTTTTCCCCACAAAATGGCGCCCAAAATCCGCCACTTTTGTTTTTTCCAATTTTAATGTAGCCAGTGACACTCGCAAGATTAAGACGAATCGATTCACGTAAGAATCATCAAAATCGGCCAACGCGTTTGGTCTCTAGAACGCCACATAGGAACAAACATACATACATACATACATACTTACATACATACATACATACATACATACATACATAGACTGATAAACACATTACCCTCCTTCGGCAGTCGGGTAAAAAACACTACGAAGTTAAAAATAATTTTAATTTCGGAAGTCGTTGTCCCTGTTTTCGTTTTTTCGTTTTTAGGGTTCCGTACCCAAAGGGTAAAAACGGGACCCTATTACTAAGACTCCGCGATGCGTCTGTCTGTCTGTACGTCTGTCACCAGGCTGTATCTCATGAACCGTGATAGCTAGACAGTTGAAATTTTCACAGATTATGTATTTCTGTTGCCGCTATAACAACAAATACTAAAAACAGAATAAAATAAATATTTAAGTTGGGCTTCCATACAAACGTGATTTTTTTTGCTGTTTTTTGCGATAATGGTACGGAACCCTTCGTGCGCGATTCCGACTCGCACTTGGCCGGTTTTTTGACACCGACTACTAAACTAAAAAACTAAATAAGTTTTATTTCTAGAGCTTGATTGCGTAACGCCCACGCCCTCTCAACAATTTTTATATCGAAGTTAATCGACCATCGATCGATTTTGCGCTGTTTTAAAATCCGTGCATACCTATTCACGATTTAAAATGAAAGCATTTGTAGTGGGCAATTAGGCTACTAATGTCCAAATTGCAAACATTATTAAAATTAACTTCTGCCAGCGGCTTATCTCAAGGGAACGCGATGAAAGGGATCCTGAGATGAAAAATATCCAGGTTCAGCGGTATTCTCGTGAAATCGTTACAGACGGACATACAGAGCTATGCCTGCGTTTATAATATTAGGTGGATTGGATTAAATACATAGTACCGGAATATATTATTCCTGTTCCGTTCTTCTAGTTGATATAGAAACTACTACCAAATCTATTTACGTCTCCAAGCAATATTGCCGTGTTCATTTTTATTAACTTTGTGGCGATAGTTCCATGTATGGTTATACATAGAGCAATGGACTGAGTGTTCGCTATTGCACTGTGAAGTTACTACGGTCAGAAAAGTGTGGGAGTGATCAAGTCATCGTGTAGCCAGTAGTTGATTGGGCCATTTGCAAGCTGTGTAGTTATCACCTTCGTCACTACCCATAGAAAAGAGACAGGTATTTGGCTTCAAAGTCGCTTTGTCTCATTTTTGCCCTGCCTGGAGCGACAATTTATTAAGCCCGTTACAGGAAGTTAGGTTAAGTAAACGACAACCACATATGTTAACACGCAAGAGGCCATTCACTTAACAAAGCGGGTGTAGCACCTTGATAGAAATGAAACTTCTTAAAACATAAAGAATGAGAATGAGTGTGAGCAGGAAGGAGTTGTTTACTTCTTCCCTCTCGTGTAACGAAATGTACCTAAACCTGACGCGTCCTAGAAATTTTACTTTAGATTCTCGTCCAATATTAACGAAAAGCGCCTTATAAAGTTTCACTTCAAAATTTTCTCTACAGAGGAGTACTAAATTTTGGGACGATATTGCTCAGTCCATTCCTCTATTTCAATGGTGGTTGCTATAGGAGACCGGATGCGAATTCGATTAACTGGGCGGCCTGTAACACAAAAAAGTAACTTTTCGTTTAATATTGGACGCCACGGTCGTTCCACAAAAGGCTTTAATTTGATGCCTTGTTGACATTCTTTTTACAAGCTTTAATTTAACTTGCAATATACGTATGACATGTTGACATACGTAGTGTTCGGGTCAAATCTTGCAACAGAATTTTAAAGCAGTTATCCTCCACGGATTAAGATTAAATTTTGCATACACTTTTAGTTTAAATGACAATGCATGGTTAGCTAAGTGACGTCATTCTAAATCCAATATGGCGGACAGCCCAAGATGGCGGACTAGTTATTCTTTGTGCACTGCCATGATATGGGTATCGAATGAAAGGGTTTGCTGAGAAGAATACGAAAAAAGCTTGTTTTGATTAATAATTTTTTAAAGAATTTTTCAATATCGGGACTTTTTTAGACTTTATTTAGTTCTACAAAACATGTGTGTAGTTCTCGCCAAACTTCTTGGCCGCCCTGAAGTTGACTACAATGGCTGCGCAGTAGTAAATCTCATGCAAAAACAGCACCGTTTCGTGCATTGGAAAGCCAACTTCAGGGCAGCCCAGAAATTTGGCGAGCACTATATTTACGATTTTTAGGTGACTGTACCATCTTTCTAAAATTTGTGAATGTAATCTCGATCAATATTATAAAGTAAAATTTATTTGTTTGTTTGTTAAATCTATTTTTGAACGCACTGATCAATTATGAAAATTCTTCTTGATGAGTCTTCAGGTACGCGGTCGCCACTCCAGAACATTTCGGCCCTATCGACCATTCGTTCTGCGAACTGTTTCTATAACTCTATATTTACCCCTTATACTTGGCCTGAGCGGAGAGCAGTGGTGGCCCAGTGGTATCGGCCGCGACTTACAAGTTGTAGGTCGTGGGTTCGAGCCCAGGCAGGCGCTTTACTTTGTGTAAATTATTTCATCACCACTGCTCTCAAAACGGTGAAGAAAAACATCGTGAGGAAACTGGCATGTCCTAGAACTAAAAATTCGAAGACATGTGACATCCACCAACCCGCACTGGGCCAGCGTGGTGGATTACGGCCCATTCCCTCTCACAGAGAGGAGACCTGTGTCCCAGCAGTGGGAACTTTAATAGGCTGATGATGTGACTTGACCTGAATTCACCGCACGTGTAGGCCACCGTTTAAGTATACCTAAAGTACCTATATATACACACACGGTCGCCACTCCAGAACTTTTCGGCCCCATTGACCATTCGTTCTGCGAAATGTTTCTATAACTCCATATTTAGCCCTTATACTTGACCTGAATACACCGCACGTGTTGGTCACCGTTTAAGTGTACCTAAAGTACATATATATACACTCAAGTCTTGCCTGAAGTCATAAGTAATACTGTGCGAGCCCAAAGCCGAGAGTGCACCTGTGTGGGCACACACTTGTGCTCTTAAGACGACGACTAACGCCAACGACCTTGAGGGAACAAAACGCGCACCCGTTTAGCACCCGCGCGACTCAAAATTTAGAAGTTTTTTGTACTTTCCTTATTATTCTACGACTTTAAAAAAAAAAGCTTCAGATCAAAATGTAGATAATTAAATTGTCTTTGAGATGGTGTCGATTTCTTTAAAATACGCCCAGCGGTTTTGGTGCGATTGTCGTGTTTATGTCCGTTTTAGACATAACTTTACTAATTAATTACACTGTGTTATACTAATAAACCTCAAAATGTGCTTAGATCAAATTATTAAGAAAATGGTCTAATGTAACATATATTTTTTCCAAAAAATTACAAATAGCCGTTTAGACGTGATTCTCATTTTAAAATCAGCTACTCATGGGAATCCCACCAATGGCTAGTCTTCACTGAGATTGGCTGCCGTGACCGCAATTGTTTCTGGAGGACTATGGTCATCAACCGGGCTTAAGTTCAGACTCCGGGCAGCTACTGAGAAAAACAGTCCCGGAAATCCTCCACCCTCCTGTCCCGGAAATCGGGCCCCATCCTCGGTAGTATCTAGTGCTTGTGATCATAAGACAAGAGGCACTATAGAAGAGATCTTTTTACCGACTTAAAAAAAAAGGTAATCCATTCGATACTTATGTATTTATATTTTTGGAATTGCAGTTACTCTATATGGGCTTCTAAACGTGTGTGCCAAATTTCAAAAGTGTATGTATGTTTTTCCATGCATTTCTCCGAAACTACTTATCGGATCGTGATAATTTTTTTATTGGACTTAGGGAATAGTGAAAGATCATCAAAATCGGTTTAGCAGTTTTTAAGATATGGAACATAAAACCAAACTAGATAACTATGTGTGTATGATACTATAAAAAAATTCGATAACTATGGGTGTTTTCTGCCTTACTATAGAACTTTCAAATTTTTAGTGATAGTATACTAATGGATCAGAATGTTGGGCTGTGAAAAAGATGGATGAAAGGAGATTGCATGTAGCAGATATGAGAATGTTGAGATGGATGTGCGGCGTGACGAGATTGGATAAAGTGAGAAATGAGTATATTAGAGGCAGTTTAAAAGTGGCGCCAGTGGCAGAAAAGTTGAAAGGAAACCGTTTGTCCTGGTATGGTCATGTGATGAGGAGGGATGAAACGCATGTTACTAAAAGAGTTATGAATATAAATGTGGATGGATGGAGAGGGAGAGGAAGGCCAAAGAAAAGATGGATGGACTGTGTGAGGAGTGATATGAAAGAAAAGGGAGTCAGTAATAACGTGACGGGGGACAGGACGGTATGGAAGAAACAAACGTGTTGCGCTGACCCCAAGTAACATGGGATAAGGGCAGGAAGATGATGATGATGAGTATACTAAAAATAAAAGGAGAGAAGTTAAATCTTTTCACAAAAAATAAACCAACTTCTAACCTTTTGAACGTGTTTGTATTATTTTCCTTTTTAACTCTTCTGACTTTTTTGAGCTCGTCACACTGATTTGCTTAAGAGTGGATTTTACTTTGTGCTCCAAAGAAGACTGAAAGAATTTAGACGTTTCCGTAACCCGACCAGTCATCAAACGATCGTATTGTAATTTCGGGTCCGTTTTTGGTCCAATCCTAAACACCACAAAGATTTCCCGCGCTTAGGGTTATGCGGAAAAAGCTTTTGGTAATCTTTTGAGGTGCAAGTCCGGCCAAATTAGATGGTGTCCGGCCTGTGTATTTTACCAGCCATTTTGATTTTCATTGAGAATTGTATCATAAAGAAAAAAAAAACCTTTTATAAAAATAGGTTCGGTTATGACGATTTTATTTACTTACAGGATAAAATAACAATAATTCACATAAAATAATGTTTATAATAATATAAAACTAAGACACAAATTCTTAAAGACTAAAGTTTTTGGTTTACTAAAGTTTTTTACCCCATTTGTTCGGCTAAACTGGCTGGTCGATTCGGCTTTCTGAATTTGCGGGGCATCCTCACTAGACCCTTGTCTCCAATCACGGATTAAACACAACCTGGAATGTTGTTCCTTTGAAGGACTTTAAATGAATAGCTAGATCTATTTTAGGTATTTTATTTATCAAGAATATTCTACTTATATAACCAGCTGTGCCCCTAACCAACGAATCAAAATAATTTCCGGCTCGAGTTAAGTGCCTAGATACTGTCATCGGTACCAACTGTTACGGTCTTACTAGAGAAATAAATGCACTAACAATAACAACATACAGCACATTGCATGGAACGCTCGGCAGCCACTAAAGACGCTATTTATCTTTAATTATTCTAATTGGATTCCGACCGTTGTAAATACAGTAAAAAAAATGCTAATAATCGTGGCTGTATAATCGCCTTGAGCAAACGTATCAGCTTAACATCATAGTCACAGACAGAATGAGGATCTAAATTGCCATTTTTTGCGATAGGTGGCGCATTGTCGCCATGGCCATCGAATGCTGTCAATTCCATACATTTTGTAACCTATCATTCAGTAAACTTTAATTATCTCGAAATATGTCTCTGTGTAGTCTGTGTGCTGTACCAGGATGTACCAACCAACCCCAGTGTTCACTTATGTCCTTAAGATATAACGCTAAAAAAAGGCTATACATATTTATAGGTTATATTATGTACTTGTCAAAGTAACTCTGATTAGGTTGTTAGATAATCAAAGTCAAAGTCAAAGTCAAATATATTTATTTCAATTAGGCCAATAAGCGGCACTTTTGAACGTCAAAAATTAAATGTAAATAAAAAATGTACAAGTAATAAAAATTGACTCTACCGTGCATTCGGAAAGTAGCTTGTTATGGAGAAGAACGCACAAGAAACTCCATACTTACACTTTTTTTAAAAAATATGTTTTACAATGTTTACTTATGTACATACATTAATAAATTCATATATGTGAGGACGATGCACCCAAAAATAGCACTACCCACTATACAACGTACAGGTATAAAGTAATAAAAGCACTAACAGGTAAATTCATTAGTTTTATAAATAGGAACATGGTTCTCACATACTTACAAATATTGCAAACATAGGTAAAATACCTAATTCAACAACAACGGAACCTTGTGTGAGTCAAATTCTGGAAAAATATAAAAAAAATAACCTAAGAATACAAAAACTATGAATAGGAATACAAATCAGCAAATTTGATTTTGTCCACACCAAAGATTGCCCTACGGAGCGGGACCAACATGTTGCCAAGCATTCTTATCTTGAATATAATCATCTAATTTGTAATATGCTTGTTTACAAAGTGTGCTTTTTACTAAAGTTTTAAATTTACTTTCATTTAGTTTTAATATATCACAAGGTATTTTGTTATAAAATTTAACACAGTACCCCATGAAAGATGAGTGTACTTTTGCTAGTCTATAAGATGGTTGATCTAACTTATCTTTATTTCTCGTATTACAATTGTGTCTATCACTGACCTTACTAAAGAGATGTATATTTAATCTTCGGCAATATGGTGGAGCTATTTTAACATCTTGGTAAAGTTCTACAGCAGGCATGTCATTTACTTGGCTTTCAGAAGCTTGAGGGCTCTGATTGCCGAAAATAAAATAAAATTTCTAACCTAAAACGTAAAGAATACCAACACATTAAAGTAATGTTCTCTATTTTTGCGTGAATTTTCCTACCATGAGTCTAGTAAGAATTATCACGTTACAACTAAAAAAAGGATACTATTTAACCGAGCTACAATAAATTCAAGGTGTAAAAAAATACTGAATATGGCTTACTGAAATACTAAGTGGGCAAATACAAATGTTTTATCAAATTAAAACAGCGACTTGAAAATAAAAGATTTTCTGTCTGCAGGGTCTAATTCTCCTTCATGTTAAGTCATGAAGGAGATGACGGGAGCTAAGTTAGCTCACTTGGGCTCCCGTCATCCCCTTCGAACCTAACCTATCCGTGTCGGAGTTCTCTAAGCTCCCGAACTCGCTCGCTATTCGCACACGAATACACCCGAACACCCGAACACGATGTCGCATCAATGGTTGTTTAGCTATTTTCAAAAGAATAATATCCAAAAAATAGAACCCCAAATACAATTAAAGTATGTAACAAAATTAAAACCGCAGCTCACAAAAACCTCCCAAAAGGTATTACTCAAACCGAATAAATAGTTATTTACTTAGTATATTAGTCGCCCATTCAGTATATTTTTCGCCCGGTTAATAATTTCCCCTAAAAAATATCGAAATCTAGAGCAATACTGACGAAAAATATTTTATTATACGAGTATTAAAGTCTGCCTCTCAATAATATCTGTTTACTTTCCAGTTATCCATGCTCAACGTTTTTGTAGTTCGTATTGAATTCCTTAAGCTTCCAGGTACAATAACGATGGTAGACCGTTTTCAACAATAAATAGCAAAAACATCTGAAGTAAACAAAGTGAAAACGAATTGACAAAAACCATCGCGCCGCTAGCGACATCTGCGCTAGCTTTGCGCGTGGATCCTCATTGTCAATGAACCACTAATACGCATGGTTTGTATCGTTTGTATGGACAGTATTGTCAACGCTATCTAAACAGTGGTCGCCGAGGAATCCACGTGCTCTGCGTTCAAACCCTAATAATACTAATCTAACCAAACAGTAATGTATCTACAATACCTAGGCATTCTGTCTCAATTTAATAAAAGCCAGGCGTTTACCCAGGAAATTTCTACCCAAAACAATGATAGATCAGCTGCAACATTTCCAACGGGAAGTTTGAATTGTATAATGGCTGCTAGATGAATGCATCCAATTCTTCTATTGTGTCCGATGATTTACTGGCACTACGGTGCAGCTGGAAGCTATTGTTAAAAGATAGGTAAAATAAAACTGTAGCATTGGTATTTTTCCTTAGCCACGTGGAAGTGGAAGAGAATAATATGTTTTTATTTATTTCATAACAGTACCTATAATTATAATAGTCTTGGTTAACATTTTTCTATCATTTATAATTAAAAAAAAATTAAGTGAAGAAATCTTTAGTCGGGTTGAGCGATTTTGGTAGGGGTGAAAGTTATGTAAATGTGACAGCGTCATCGACATGCTAATATGAAGTGTGACGGAATAACTATGTTTTTGTGTGTATTATTCCTAAGTTATATTTTCTTTTCTGTAAGCATATAAATATATAATAGGCACTAGCTAAAGAGCACGGTGCTGCAATTGCAGAGACTACAAGAGACACCATTACTATTGGTGACTGCGCAGTTGCGCTGACCAAAAGATTTTGCTGACATAGCCTTAGTCAGTATTATTTCGGACCGTATTATCACTCACTTGCACGATTATATGCCAAGTTTTGATATTGTCATGGACCGTAAATTTTTATGAGTGCACTCGGTGTCACACTCTGAGACGCTTTGTTAGTATGGCAAATTGACAATGCCGTTTTTAGCTGTGGTCGCCAAGGCCTTTTGGTGAGCTGAGATTTCAAATGATGCTGGCTACCTACAGAAAATAAAACAACCGAAAATCGCCATTGTTTTTAAATTATCCGGCCATACGAAACTACGTGGAGTTTACAGTGCCCGGCACGTAAGTTGGCAAGGTTTTGCCGTAGTGGGGGTAAGTTCGCGCATATTTCGCGAACTGACCAACCACCATATAGAGTGAACAGCACGTAGATGCGACACGATTGGTCAGTCGATCCTTACGTGTCAACTGACCAACCAATCGCGCGCCCGGAACGGTCCTTAACGTTCCTTGCGCCCCGCTTCACTACCAAAGATACCTAAAAACGACTTATTTATTATTATTTATTGTACACTAACAACACTAAAAACACATATAATGGGCGGCCTTATCGCATTCCGCATCTAACGACTATTGCCAACTTACGTGCCGGGGATTATACTGTGGTGTGTACGACAAATGAAGTATTAATTTATTCCTTTGTGTAATAGGAGGCATAGGCGCATAATGGTTCATAGCCGAAAACCACTCTCTTATGTACGTTTTTTATAAAAATAAATGGGTCAATGGATTTTCCTCAATTTAATTCACGTTGTGACCCAGATAGGACAGACAAGAGTGTAAATGACATGATTAAATTCTATACAAACGATCCAATTTACTGTTTTCATCTCAAATACTTTAAATTTCCGGCGTAGTTGTATCTCCTATTATATATAGGACTTAAAGACAACTGCTGAAATGTGCATGTATAAATGTGCATATCTCTAGAAAGGCGAGTTACGTGACTTTTATGACGTCTAAATAAGAGCCATTTTGTTACAATTCATCCGCCATATACCTCGCCCTAACCTTTCGGGGTAAACAGGCTTGATTTCATGTATGTAGATCTGTTTAAATTCCTATTCAGCCTGCAACCGTCTTACTGAAGTTTATAGAAAGAACAGTTTAGTTGATGATTCGAGGTAGAGTCGAGTTAAAAAACGTCTTCCCACTCGACTCGACCTCGAATCATCAAATTGACAGTTATAGCTTCTTATGGATTGACATTTAACAAGGGTTTCTTCCGATTTCATGGCTATGGAATCGATTGGAGGTCCTTCAAACTGACTTGGAATTAGAATATGGGCCTAAGTTTCATTAGGTAGAAGCAATCAGGGCTTCCGTTTTCGTGCTCACGTTGGCGCCACTGCCGAGTAAGGTCCTTAAATATAGCTGTTAAACGTAGGTATTATGCGCACAGAGGCAAAGTTTGAATTAAAATCATCTCGAATGCCGTAGAAGTGCGATTAATTACAAAATCGAGTATACCGCAGTTATGCGAAACCTCTTATTTAAAAAAAAAATGGTGAATACAAAAAACTCTATTAAAGTAGGTAGTGGTTGATAAAACCCATACCTATATTAATCTGCCATATAAAATAATCACAATAATAACAAAAACTCGCATTAAAAGAAAAACTATGAAATTTGACATTTCGAAGACCTCACTCTACACCAGCGCCCCTAGCGGCGAAAACAAACGCGATAAACCTCATTGCTTATCTTGTGTATACTGCTTCTTACTAGTTTGATATATTGCGTCCGATCTCCGACATCTTTCAGCCCCCATAAAAATGGTAGTATGAAAATTATTGTCATTGACGTAGGAGAAAACGATTATTCTGTCACAATGTGGTGACGGATTAATCATTCGTTCGTTGACAATATGTAAGCCTACACTGGAATGACATTATAGATATCTCGATTAGCTTTTCTAGAATGTGACGTGCATTTTTCCATGTTAAAGGCAGCACTCGGTGGCAGTGTGCCTTTCTGATTTCTATATGTGAAAGACTTGCCGCCATCAGATTGAAATCCCAAATTCCCAACTGTATAACACATTTTCTATTAAAATCTAGAAGATTTTCAAAGCATTCCTAATAGTGGGATTAGGATGATTTCAATAAATTATGATCAAAAAATTCATCTGCTCGACAACGTAAATAACAGTGAATGGTGTATTACGCAATTACTACACACATCATCACATCATCAGCCTATTAATGTTCCCACTGCTGGGACACCGGCCTCCTCTCTGTGAGAGGGAATGGGCCATAATCCACCACGCGGGCCCAGTGCGGGTTGGTGGATGTCACATGTCTTCAAATTTTTGGTTCTAGGACATGCCGGTTTCCTCACGATGTTTTCCTTCACCGTTTTGAGAGCAGTGGTGATGAAATAATTTACACAAAGTAAAGCGCCTGCCTGGGCTCGAACCCACGACCTACAACTTGTAAGTCGCGGCCGATACCACTGGGCCACCACTGCTCTTATACTACACAGATATTAAAAAATAAAAAACAAATGATTATTTCTTCCGAAAAACGCAGAGTTTCTCAAATCAAACCGTATATTTTTTCAAAATATTAGTTTACATTTTATATGTTTCTGTATAGTAATATTAGTAATGTCGAACAGCACAAAAACCAATTTTTTCCCCTTAAAAATAAATAAACTCATTACTATGCACGTAACACACTTCAAAAACTACCAGTACTTACCTACTCTCATACAAATTGTTTCAACAAGAATTTTATTTCGCAGGTCTTGCCAGAGAAATTGGATTTCCCGTACTCGTGGGCAATGTACTTGCTGTTTCATATGCACTTTGCTCAAATACTGCACACGGCGTCAATTTGTCTCACTCTCTCACTGGCCATTTGGAGATATTTGGCAATCAAGTAAGTATACCTACTTCTATAGTAATACAGGTGCTCCTCCAGCCTGTCCTACAGTTGGGTAAATGATACTTCATGTAAGATACTCTAAGTGACATTCTATGTATAGAGCATGAGTAAGACGTCACTGCGGTTTTTAAGCGACATTTACAGTAGCGTACATAGGCGAACTAAGGCCCAGTTTTTAGGTTCGTAGTTAACTTAACCAATGGTTAAATAGTTTAACCAATGGTAAAATTTTTCGGTATACCGCTTTTATTTATCAATTGTTAGTCTTACGTATGGCCAAATAATTACCTCTGCAAAACTCTGAATTATTTGACCATTTGTGAAGCTAACAATTGATGAAAATACGCATTGTAGCATTTTTAACCATTGGTTGAGTTAACTACGGATAAAAAACTGCGCCCTAATAAAAAAAAATGTTAATTAAAAAAATCAAAAAACCCGACTGCTTGAAAAGCGAACTAAAAAGACGTAAACAAGGAGAAAATCATGCTGTGCAGTCGGAGGATACATCTTCGCGAGCCGGCTGACCAAATCCAGACGTATCTCTTAAAATCCTTTATTTTGATACCCCACACGATAGGTCCGGAAGAAAAAAAAAATTTGGGCCCCCACAATATGGCGCCCAAGAACCGCTATTTTCCTACTTTCCAATTTTCATGTAGCCAGTGACACCCGCGGGGTTAAGACGAATCGATTGACGTAAGAACCATCAAAATCGGCCCACACATTTGGTCTCTAGAACGCCACATAGGAACAAACATACATACTTACATACATACAAACATACATACATAGACTGATAAACACACTACCCTCTTTTGGCAGTCTGGTAAAAAGCAGGCAGGTTTATCATGATTTTTATCGACATTTATTTTTACGGTATTTAAAGTCTCGTTATACCGTTCCATGCCATTATGATACTTATCAAAGCGCAAAAGTTCGCGCGATCGACTTCTTTGCATTTTAAATGAATAATTGTACCCTATTGTTTGATGTGCGTCGCGGGTTTGCAAATAACTTTCTACTTTTTCTGCTACCCTGGTACCTACTAACGTTAGTTATGTATGCTACTGCTGAAACTTCGTTCTTATGTCGGATAAAACATAAAGTAATCATAGTAGGTACTTAAATAATGTTCCAAACTCTGTATTGTACATTTCTAATTTAAGATTAGGTTTTAGATTAGGGTTTTGTGTTTGGCTTTTACAGGTAAAATTCTAAAGATTTGTTTCTCAATTTGCCTTATCTTCTTATTCAATGTTAATGTTACAATTGACATAATATATGCATTCTTATACACTTAACTCTACTAACTTATACTAAACGAATGTAAAATATATGCAAAAGAAAGTAGTATAGATGAAATATACAAAAGAAAGGTACACCTAGGCGTCGAAGTACTCCTCCACGTCGTTGTCATCCGGGAACTTGCCCAGAAGAGCATTGCCAAGTTAAAAGGCAATGCTGATCCTTTGCGCAAAGAACGAGCCAGCCCTCTGGTCTACGCACAGTATCGATCAATCGGCGAGAGATCTCCTTAAAAAGGAGACGAGCACTCAGGCCCCCTGACCCAAGAATTTCGACCCCAAACGGCTGGAAACTGTAATTACCAATTAGGTTACAGTAGTTCCGCCGTTTGAGGGCCTCAGCAGCTGCAGCAGCAGCATCTGTTGATTCAAATCTGAAACAAACTCGACTGTGCTACAAATATTTTATATTCAACATAACTTTTAGGTTTATTCCTTTTACTTATACATTTCAAGAAAAAGAAAAAAATAAAGAAAGAAAACACATTTATTTGACACAAGCCAGAGCACACAACATAAACATAAAAAAACTAAGACTAAACGACAATAATATAAAAAACTAGCTGTTCCCCGCGGCGTCGCTCTCGTGGGCCATCCCACAGGTCCCGTTTTCGGGATAAAAAATAGCCTATGTTACTCAGGAATAACGTAGCTTTCTATTGGTGAAAGAATTTTTTAAATCGGTCCAGTAGTTTCGGAGCCTATTCGGTATAAACAAACAAACAAAAAAAAAATTCGTCTTTATAATGTTATATTAGTATTAGTATAGATAAAACAATAAAAGTGCTCATAACAATACACAATGTTTTGTGTGTCCCACTCCCACGGCTGCGCCAAATAGGACCAGTTCAGCAAAATGTCGGGCAACTAGTGCCCGACGCTGGTTTTCAACTGGACCTGTGACCGACGACGTGACGGACGTAAAGCAGTTTTATAGTAACCAAATGTGTATGTGATAAATGTACTTACTTATATAAAAGATAAAAATAGATGGGCATTTAGAGTCTAACCATTCGCATAATACCAGACACCCTTAGCTTAGCCTTGCCTTTCTTTTATCTTTTGTAGCCCAGCAATCTGTAAAAGATGCATTTTCAAAATACATTATTCACTTTACATTTTGTTTTAAAGTTTCAGCAGAGAGTTCAAAGCGATACTTAAACGTTGTGATTTCATTTTAAAGGAGATTGAACGATGAACTAATGGCCTAAAAGTACATTGCTTACAGACTCTCTCATCTTCATAATCACTCCATTTCTTCAGACTGTATTACCAATTCGACGACTTTATTAATTTTTTCTCGACGTCAATCGCACCTTCAGAATGAAAGTGACCTAACTCAAAAAATGCACTTTGTGGTCAATTAGAAAAATGTATTTTATAGTGTTAAGTACAAAAGTGATCGATGCCGATTTACCACATCCTTTTTGCGTAATGAATTCGGTAAGGCAAAGGGCAAAGAGTATGAAAAAACGACCAATCACATAATACGGAAATCCACATCGCGTCTTTTATCTCGCATGTCATCATCATCTGCCTAGCCTTTTTCCCAATTATTGTTGGGGTCGGCTTCCAGTCTTACCGGATTCAGCTGAGTACTAGTGTTTTACATGGAGCGACTGCCTATCTGACCTCCACAACCCAGTAACTGGGTAACACGATACCCCTTGGCAAGACTGGTGTCAGATCTCAGGCTTCTGACTACCCGTAACGACTGTCAAAGATCTTCAAATGACAGCCGGGACCAACGGCTTAACGTGCTTTCCGAGGCACGGAGGAAACTCGGTATGTTGAAATGGTCACCCATCCACGGACCAACCTCGTCAAGCGTTGCTTAACCTTGAAGATCGACCCGTGCGGCTGTTATTATTAAGCCACGAGCTCCTCTTATGTGATCGCATGTGATGGTCGATTTTTCATACTCTTTGCCCTGTGCCTTGACGAATTCATTACGCAGTAAGGATGCAGGTTGTCCCTTTCTTACTGATAATTAATTATTTTTCACCACAAGGACCAGGGGGGCTTTTTAAGGTCAGTTTATAGCAAAATTAGAAATAACAAATTATTATTCATTTTTTATCACTTTCTTTCTAAGGGTGCGTTTTGATGTGTCAAGCAAATACTGTGTGAAAAGAAATGGAGTACGTGTCGATACTTACAATCGTTAAACATTATATTCATAGGCTTCGACGGCTAAATATTTATGTTTCTTCTTATTTGTAATGCGTACTGTTTGTTGACGGCTTTATTTTTTTGCCAATACCCGATGATAGATCGTGTAGTTATTGCTTGGAATAAAGACAAATAAAATTCACCAGTAAGGGTTTTTGCAATATAGTAGTTGGGCTACAGGGCTGCTATAACTTGAAATCTCTTCTAATCAGAAATAACCCAATTTTGTTTTTAATTTCTCTTCCTTAATTAAAGGCTTCAGCACTGTAAACCACATTCCACATTCGCTGCGGCAGGTTATACAGAAGACCGAAGAGTACAACCTGCCTTTCTACTTAGCGTTTTTGGACTCTGAGAAAGCCTTCGATTCGATCAAGACTTGGGCTGTACTGCTGCCTCTCCAACGGGTGCCAAATCGACTACCAACAACAACAAGTACAACGAAGTGTTGAAGTGTTTGTACAAAAACGGCACCATGTCAATTCTACTTCAGGATCGGACCTCGGAACCTATCCTTCTGCTGCGAGGTGGAGGAGACGTCATATCTTCGAAACTGTTCACCATTGCAGCTTCCGAAAGAGTGGGTCTAAAAATGAACATGGACAAAACCAAGGTGATGTTGAATGCCCATGTTACACCCACTCCTATAAAGGTCGGAGACTCTACACTCGATGTATTGGATGATTATGTCTACCTGGGACAAACGATTAAGTTGGGTAGGGCTAATTTCGAGAGGTCAACCGTCGAATCTGACAAGGCTGGGCAGCGTTCGGGAAGTTGCACGGAATCTTTTCGTCTAACTTCTCATAACCAGTGTGTGCTGCCAGTGATGACCTATGGCTCTGAGACGTGGTCGCTCACAATGGGCCTCATCACAAAGCTTACAATCACCAACAGGGTTATGGAGAGGGCTATGCTCGGAGTTTTCTTGCTTGATCGAATCAGAAATGTAAAGATCCGCAAGAGAACCTTTTGGTGTGATTACGAACATAGCCCGAAGAATTACCAAACTTAAATGGCAGTGGGCACGGCACATTGCTCGCAGAACGGATGGCCGCTGGGGCAGAAAAGTTCTGGAATGGCGACCGCGAACCGGAAGACGTCGCGTTGGAAGGCCTCCCACTAGATGGACCGATGACCTGGTGAAGGTTGCGGGGATCCGCTGGATGCGACACGCATGGGACCGGTCAACGTGGCGACGCTTGGCTTATGTCCATCAGTGGACGTTTTTTGGATGATATGATGATGATGACGCTGAAATATAGCAAAAAATACATTAGTTTTGTGTAATTAGTGGATGCTCGTGAGATGATTATTTTCAGCTGAGTGGTCTTTTTAAACAATATCTGACCAGCAGTATTAAAAAAAAAGTTATTTTAGTTTGTTTGATTCTTTTACTGCATCTTTCAAACGACGCGTCTCTAAAGTTTTGTGGTCTTCTGTAGTTGACCGTTGAGCATGCTGTCCCCAACAGTCTTCTTTATTGCGTCCGATCTTCTTGCTGGTGCTCTACCTTGAGCGCGTTTTCCTTACACTTATCTCGGTGTCATGTACCTTTTCTCTCTGAAAAAGCTGACGGCATGCTTCAGTCATATTACAGGAAGGCGTTTGATGATGTTGAGTTCCTCCAGTATGGACACATTCATTTTAAAGGTGGTCCATGGTATACGAAGAAGTTTCTGTCAAAATCACATCTCGAAAGCTCAATATATGTTTTTCTGATTTCGTGAATTTTAAGGCACCACGTTCTCTGAATACAAAGAAGTAAACGTTTATAGTTCACAGCTATAAAAACCGCTTCAGGTTTGGTAAAAAAATATGGTAGTGGAAATATTGATGATTTCCAAGCAATCCTGAACCATTAAATTTTATTTATGGTTTCAGAGAAAACTTAAAAATAATACAAACAATCTTATATAAAAATCCAGCTACTTACTAGGTTTCAACCTAGAGCAGTGGATTTGAAGATGCAGATTATAAACTATTGGATTTGATTCGTATCATTGTAGAAGCATTGTTCTGTACACAATTTATCAAGAGATTAACATATCTCGAGATATTTCTGTTTTCTTACGGTGTTTTTTTTGTAATAATCTGGTAACATTTATATAGCTACCAACCTGTTAATCTATCTCTAACACAAAGGCGAGATTAAGGGGCGTTCCTGCTCTTCCATCCGATAGTAAGCCTGTAATGAAGGTGAGATCAACACCGGATGTGATTAATTAAATTTGGGTACTAGGGCACCCCATCAATTAATTAACCAAATACTCAATTCCTTGATGAACTGGCTTCTCATTTGTATTTTCTGAGAAACCTATTAGTTTTACTTTCTGCTTCAAAGGGAATAAATCAGATAATATTATTTGTTATACATAAAACGTAGTAGTCCTTCGAGGAATACTGGTAATCGATATTGTTAGCATCGAATATATTAATGTGGTTCCCATGAAATCTGATTTTTGATATCATGTTGATTTTATTATAGGATCGAATATTACTTGTTAAAAATTATTTGATTTTTTATTGAATTGTTATCTGAGTATGGTAATTAGGTCTATGTTATTATTTTTTTACCCGACTGCCGAAGGAGGGTAATGTGTTTATCAGTCTACGTATGTAGAGTATGTATGTATGTATGTATGTTTGTTCGTATGTGGCGTTCTAGAGACCAAACGCGTGGACCGATTTTGATGGTTCTTACGTCAATCGATTCGTCTTAATCCCGCGAGTGTCACTGGCTACATTAAAATTGAAAAATAGGAATATGGCGGTTTTTGGGCGCCATTTTGTGGGGGCACAAATTTTTTTTTCTTCCAAACCTTTCGTGTGGGGTATCAAAATAAAGGATTTTAAGAGGTGATTTAAAAAAAAAACAAAAAACCCGACTGCTTGAAAAGCGAACTAAAAAGACGTAAACAAGGAGAAAATCATGCTGTGCAGTCGGAGAATACGTCTGGTTTTGTTCAGCCAGCTCGCGAAAAGAGATATCCTCCGACAGCACAGCATGATTTTCTCCTTGTTTACGTCTTTTTAGTTCGCTTTTCAAGCAGTCGGGTTTTTTGATTTTTTTAATTAACTTTTTTTAATCAAAAGATAAGGTTTAGTCGCACATGTGACTATGCGGCCCTGAAGGTATTTAAACATGAACAAATCATCATCTTTCAGTTCCTGACCAGCATATTCTGACTCTTAAAACCCATAGGCATCACATTGGCCATTACTTTCACGTTCATAGAATATCACTCCGATAGTTTCATTCAGTATATAACTTCTCCTCAATTTAAGCGAATCGTTGCTCAGAATTATTTAAGTTTCGGATTCCAATAAAGTGTCAAGAGTAGTACGAGCAGCATTCCTTCCAGTGCTTATTGCAAGCGTTACCTACAATGCTGAACGTATATATGCCGTTCTCCAGATGAAATACCTAGAAATCTGATAACTGAATAGGTGCAGAAAATTCACATATAGGTAGATACTATGTAATTCGGGGGCTAATAACAAACGCACGCTGTCGATTTCGTTCCATTACATACCGAAAAATAAATAGTCCAGGAATCCCCTGTGCGATAAGACCGCCTATTGTATACTTGTTTTGTGAATGTTTGTCCTGTACATATTTTGTGGTGTACAATAATATAGGGGTTTCACATCGGAGAGATAGTCAGCTATAAACTTGTATAAACCTTTATATTGATTAATTTGTATTATTTGATTCTCATTGATATTTAAAATGATAATTTAATATTTTAATTTGTCTAAATTAAATAATATGTTTTGCATGCCCATGTGACGGTAGAGCATGTAGGACTTTTATATAATAAAACATCTATGTACTAAATACCCATGTTTGCAAACCAATAAATGATTTGATTTGATTTGACACCCTAAAATTTGTCTCAAAACCTACTTATCGTAAGGTGTCCGCGACTACAGATATTCCAAGGTCAAAGATAAAAAAATCGATTTTTTACACATTTATTGCTAATATCTCGTTTCCCAAGGGGTTTTTGCTATTCGTATTTCATATAAATATTATAGAGGATTAAATTCTCTACAAATTTTGTTTAAATTTTTTTTTATATCTTGTACCATTTTCGGGATAGAGACAGGGCAGAGTGCGCGCCCTAATTCCTGGAAGAACTGTAGACAAAATGTCGTTGAAGACTTTAGGTATTTAATCCTCTAAAGAAATTTGCAACAAACAAAGGTACAATGGCGGACTTAATGCCTTAGGCATTCTCTACCAGTCAACCAAGGGTGGTGAAGAGATAACATGGCAGGTGCATTATTTTAAACTGTGACAAGCAAAAAAGTAAAACAAAGAATTACTAATAATAAGTTGCTTAAAATACAGATACATATATATTTTAAATAATACATACCTAAATAAATACATATATATTTTAATAAAGTAATGAATAGAAGTTATCGAGATGTCCCTTCTCCCCGTTGAAAATAATACCGCAATTTACGTTTGAAAAATATTTGTAGATCATTGACAGACGGTACGGTAGTCGGAAGCCTTAAGAACCCGACACCGGTTTTGTCAAGGGGTATTGTGTTAACACAGTTACTTGGTTGTGGAGGTTACATTGGTTTTCGTTTCATGTATAAGTAAAATAAAAATATACAAAAAAACCCCCTACACATTTTTATTTCTTGCTTTTTAAACTTAATAATTTATCTAGTAGTAGACACGCTTTGATCGACCATCTGTCACGTAATTATGATAAGATATCTTGCGAAAATATCCCGATTCGAACCGTAAAACGCCCATAACTTTTGAACGGCTGAACCGATTTTCATCAAACATATCATTAAACAAAAAACCGGCCAAGTGCGAGTCGGACTCGCACACGAAGGGTTCCGTACCATTATCGCAAAACACTGCATAAAAATCACGTTTGTTGTATGGGAGCCCCCCTTAATTTATTTTATTTTAATTTATTAATTATTATTTATTGAAGTAAATATACAACTGAACATTCTGTGAATATTTCAAGCGTCTACCTGTTGCCGTTATTAATATCGAGCAAAAAACGGCAAATATATCACGTTTGTTGTATGGGAGCCCCCCTTTAATATTTACTTTATACTGTTTTTAGTATTTGTTGTTATAGCGGCAACAGAAATACATCATCTGTGAAAATTTCAACTGTCTAGCTATCACGGTTCATGAGATACAGCTTGGAGACAGACGGACAGACAGACAGACAGACAGACAGACAGACAGACGGATCGTGAAGTCTTAGTAATAGGGTCCCGTTTTTACCCTTTGGGTACGGAACCCTAAAAAAAAACAAAATCGGTTCATCCGTTTAGGAGCTATGTTACCACATATAGATACACAAGCACACTGGCACACATTTCAAACTTATAACACGCCTCTCTTTCCGTCGGATATTAAAAATACGGTTACACAGCTGCTTCCGGTCAGACTGGAAGCCGACCGTAACATTTTCGGAAAAGGCTAGGCAGATTAATTTGGTACGAACTAATTTCACTCTGTTTCAGATACTCGGATAAAAGTCACATACTTTGCACGGAGCGGAGATGCAGCATCGCAATACTAACGAGCTTTATATTACCGCCCATACTTTGTGCACCTACCTTTATGGTAAGTTCTTTTATATATTTTTGCATTTTATTTCAAGCATAATACTTGTTTTCTTCCCCTCCCTTCCATTCCCTCTCACAGAGAGGAGGCCTGTGTCCCAGCAGTGGGAAATTTAATCGGCTGATGATGTGTGTGATGTGACTTGTTTTCTGTGAGTATATTTTTAATCATAATATGCAAATCTTCTTGGATATAAGTCTAAGCTCCTACACTGGGGTAGATGATGGAGACTGTCAAACTCTTACTTACCCAACCATAAGGAGTTTTTCAACTACCTCCGGTAACAGACCCTGGACAAAGTGAAATTTATTTATTTACTAGCTGTTGCCCGTGACTTCGTCTGCGCAGCATTAGTACTTCGAATAGCCTTTTTTTATATCGCGCTATAATATTGTAATTGTGTGGGCCGCCTTACTTGAGTAATTATTGGAAGAATGATTGCTGCGATAAAAGAGATAGAGGAGCTAAATAAAAACAGCCGCACTCGATCATCAAAGTTAAGGAACGCTTGAAGAGGTCGGTCCGTGGATGGGTGACCATTTCAACATACCGAGTTTCCCCCGTGCCTCGGAAAGCACGCTAAGCCTTTGGTCGGGACCAACGGCTTAACGTGCTTAACGTGCTGTCATTTGAAGATCTTTGACTGTCGTTACAGAAGCCTGAGATCTGACACCTGTCTTGCCAAGGCGTACCGTGTAACCCAGTTACTGGGTTGTGGAGGTCAGATAGGCAGTCGCTCCATGTAAAACACTGGTACTCAGCTGAATCCGGTAAGACACGAAGCCGACCCCGAATATAGTTGGGAAAAAGGCTAGGCAGATTGATTTTTTGATTGCCGGGATAAAAGCTATCTTATGTCTCAAAATATCTCCATACCAAATTGAATCTAAATCGGTTCAGTGGTTTAGGCGTGAAAAGGTAATAGACAGATAGACATACAGAGTTACTTTCGCATTTGTAATATTATATATATATATATATATATATATATATATATATATAAACAAACAAAAACGTTACGTTTATTCTCAGGCATGTCATCAATATTACAATTTACAATTAAAATGAATCAGACACTACAATAACGCAAAATTAATAATAGAAATAATCGAATTAAAATAATCAGACATCACATAATTAAAAATAATCAAATATTAATATATTATAGTATGGATTTAGGGACAACAAACAGTAGTGTAATAATAAGTAAACAAACGTTAGAACTTAATAGTAGAGGTAGCAAATACACTACTCAAAACGTTATCCACATATTGCTAACCAGATCCACTAGTTGTTAGAAAGCGTGATATAAAAATAAACAGAATAAAAGTAAAAAATAAAAAAACGTGTTTACAAAAAATACAAACGACTTCCAAATATAAAAACACTACAAAGTGAAAAATAACTTCAATTTCGGAAGTCGGTGTCAAAAAACGAAGAAACGGAAACAAGAACACCGACTTCCGAAATTAAAGTTATTTTTCATTTTGTAGTGTTTTTGATTTTCGCCTATAGAACGTCTATTTCTCTCAGGCTTTTGGCAAAGTGAGCGTTCACACATCTCATCTCGGGCAGGTGCTGGTTAGCCAGATGTTTGCCGCGTGATAGGGCAATCCTCTACGGCCATTGCCCTATGATTATTGCCTAAGTTTCTACAAAAAACTTAATTAATTAGAAGAGATATGACTGCTTTATATTAAATTATGGACTTCATTAATCAATGTTTTAGATATTTTAGTGATTCTACAAGGGGTAATTTAAATATTTGCAAATGTTAGCTATATTTGCATTGCCTAGTCTGCCTTTAAATGTTTACTAACAACCAAATTGATAACAGACTTTTCGGTCGTTAGCTCTTTTCAACAAAATAATGACATCGTTTGCAGACATTAGATTTGAATGTAGATTTTATTATTATATTTTATATGTTATCTCATATAATTTAATAAGATGTCAAAGTGAAATATCTTATTTAATTTAAACAAATACATTAAAATCCAAATAATAATTAATTCATAATAAATAATAATAATTAATTAATTAATTGATTTCTCCATCATCCTTATGCATCCATAATATTCCATTTACCTTTTCTATTCATTCTCTATAAAGCAACAAATAAAAAGTCAGTTGATAAATAACTACCTAGAAATAGGAATATAACAGGAATATAATATAATATATAAATATATATTCATGATACAGGAAATAAATAAACGAGAATTGACTTCCTCTTCTTTTATAAAAGGTAATTAATTGATTTCTAAGTACCTAATAGGCAGGTAAAGAGTTTAACCAATGAAGTGGAAGCTTTGCAAATGAAGCCAATTTAATTAATATTTAAAATCAAACCCATCTCAAATAAAAAGAAACTTCATCTTAGGTTTAAAGAATCTTTATTTCTCAAAAAGAACATTATACAGTTCACTTAAATGAGATTGAAATGTTTACAAAAATAAATCGACGTCTAATGACGAGGCATGTGTTAGTATTGGAAGTACGTGTGACGTCATTAAATCATAAATTTACACTTTTAAGCACCATGGGTTTGCTACAAAATACAAACTGTCATATTTATTAAGCATCTACCGACAAATGTCGAAATACCTACTTAAATTAATATTGTATTGTCAAATACCTACAATTGTTAGAGTACCCACCTGATTAAATATTGTTGTGTGTACAGGAAATAACTCTGAACTTACATATAAGCCATAGTGATGATATTCCTATAAAATATTACGTAATTTATAATGATCATTGTGTTGTATCCTAGATTTTATATTGCTATTTTAGTATTATAAGTCTTGTGAGACAATTAATATAAGACTGTCAGTTAGTATCAATATTCTTTCGAATATTGATTAAGAATTACTAAATAGGCGATATTAAATTCCTTAATTGTCTTGATACGTTTTAAAAAGGTTTCATTACTCAAGAATTGATTATTGACCTAATGGTGAGATTATTTATAGAAATGTAGAAAATGGTGGGGACATTTGACAGGTCGACTCGTTATAATAAGTAGTCTAATTCGTAAGCAAGAGACACTTCGTTGTGAACTACACAAGCTTCATGTAAGTTATTTGATATTATAACTTGATTATTGCTAATGGTTGTGTTGAAACTCTATTTTCATATTGTGGCCTTTATTCATAATGATGTTAAATTGATTTAAGGACTAGACGACGACTAGAACGGACTAGTCGTGTCCCTTGCCTTATCCTTGTTGTTTTGATTATGTAATATTGTGAAATGTTACAAAGATTCATCATATAATGGCCATAATAGAATTAGATCAGTAATATACGATATTTATATGGTTGTAAAATATGTCCATGAATACTTTTACAACCATAGTTGCTTCCGTGGAGTTTCTTGCCCTTCTTCTACACGAGAACTAGGTCTAGCGAACGGGCGGTAAGCTATCCGAGCCTCAATATGAATTAATTGACAAGCCTAATTGAAATAAATACCTAGTCTTGTCTTTTTGTGCTTTTCTTCATAAAACCTTTCCCTTATACACCAAATACATAGGAACTCTGATACACAGTAAATAACCATCTTGACATATATCGATACTTTTACATGGAGTTCCTGTATGATTCTAACATCAGAAGTGGGATTCAGCTCTAGCTTACACAAGATTTCTAATGAATATCATTTTGTCATTTTCATAAACAACGTGTCGACGAGTCGCTGAGTCCAATCGCATCAAGGCGATGTGCTAGCGATGCCACCCCAGCCGATGGCACTGCGAGCTGCATAGCTTGCGGATCTAGAATCTGTATGACCATTTGAACTGCGGTTCTTCATGCTACCGTAAGAGCAGTTGGTCCATGGATCTGCGAACTATGGTCAGAGCATCAGATTTTGACTATGGACATCTAGCTGACAGCTGCAGCACAAAAACTGCTAAAAGTGATATCGAACAAACAAAAGAAATGGCTGTGGCTGTGCTCTTGGCTGTGGCTGTGCCCTTGGCTGCGGCCGTGCCCTTGGCTGTGCCTGTGCCCTTGGCTGTGCCTGTGCCCTTGGCTGTGCCTGTGCCCTTGGCTGTGCCTGTGCCCTTGGCTGTGCCTGTGCCCTTGGCTGTGCCTGTGCCCTTGGCTGTGCCTGTGCCCTTGGCTGTGCCTGTGCCCTTGGCTGTGCCTGTGCCCTTGGCTGTGCCCTTGGCTGTGCCTGTGGCTGTGCCTGTGGCTGTGCCTGTGGCTGTGCCTGTGGCTGTGGCTGTGCCTGTGCCTGTGGCTGTGCCTGTGGCTGTGCCTGTGGCTGTGCCTGTGGCTGTGCCTGTGGCTGTGCCTAAAAAAAAAAAAAAAAAAAAAAAAAAGAGAAATGGCTGTGTCAAAAAAAAAAAAAAAAAAAGAAATGGCTGTGCCAAAAAAAAAAAAAGAAATGGCTGTGCCTAAAAAAAAAAGAAATGGCTGTGCCTAAAAAAAAAAAGAAATGGCTGTGCCTAAAAAAAAAAAGAAATGGCTGTGCCTAAAAAAAAAAAGAAATGGCTGTGCCTAAAAAAAAAAGAAATGGCTGTGCCTAAAAAAAAAATTGAATTGGTCTGCCTGTGGCCGTGTGCTTGTCTGTGGCAGTGCCTAAAGTAATCTCAATCATCAAATCCCTCTTCTTTTCCCTCTGCCCTTTGTATTTATATATAAGGTTTGTTTTTTTTTAGAATATTCAATTGTACATATGTTGATATATTTGTGTACTTCGAGAACGAAGTACATGTCAGAATGGCCGTGTTAGTATTGGAAGTACGTGTGACGTCATTAAATCATAAATTTACACTTTTAAGCACCATGGGTTTGCTACAAAATACAAACTGTCATATTTATTAAGCATCTACCGACAAATGTCGAAATACCTACTTAAATTAATATTGTATTGTCAAATACCTACAATTGTTAGAGTACCCACCTGATTAAATATTGTTGTGTGTACAGGAAATAACTCTGAACTTACATATAAGCCATAGTGATGATATTCCTATAAAATATTACGTAATTTATAATGATCATTGTGTTGTATCCTAGATTTTATATTGCTATTTTAGTATTATAAGTCTTGTGAGACAATTAATATAAGACTGTCAGTTAGTATCAATATTCTTTCGAATATTGATTAAGAATTACTAAATAGGCGATATTAAATTCCTTAATTGTCTTGATACGTTTTAAAAAGGTTTCATTACTCAAGAATTGATTATTGACCTAATGGTGAGATTATTTATAGAAATGTAGAAAATGGTGGGGACATTTGACAGGTCGACTCGTTATAATAAGTAGTCTAATTCGTAAGCAAGAGACACTTCGTTGTGAACTACACAAGCTTCATGTAAGTTATTTGATATTATAACTTGATTATTGCTAATGGTTGTGTTGAAACTCTATTTTCATATTGTGGCCTTTATTCATAATGATGTTAAATTGATTTAAGGACTAGACGACGACTAGAACGGACTAGTCGTGTCCCTTGCCTTATCCTTGTTGTTTTGATTATGTAATATTGTGAAATGTTACAAAGATTCATCATATAATGGCCATAATAGAATTAGATCAGTAATATACGATATTTATATGGTTGTAAAATATGTCCATGAATACTTTTACAACCATAGTTGCTTCCGTGGAGTTTCTTGCCCTTCTTCTACACGAGAACTAGGTCTAGCGAACGGGCGGTAAGCTATCCGAGCCTCAATATGAATTAATTGACAAGCCTAATTGAAATAAATACCTAGTCTTGTCTTTTTGTGCTTTTCTTCATAAAACCTTTCCCTTATACACCAAATACATAGGAACTCTGATACACAGTAAATAACCATCTTGACATATATCGATACTTTTACATGGAGTTCCATTATGATTCTAACACATGCAAAAGTAAAATTACAAATTAAAATAATCAATTCACAAACAAAGGAAACTAGTACAGCTAAACAAATTCACCCAGGCAGCTGGTTGATTGGTCGTAACCAAGGTACCCACATAATTTATTTTGTTGGTACAATGAAGACCGATTGACAATAACACCAGTGTGTGAATGTGTACCCACGTAGTTGTTGCTTTGTGTGGTTATACTCTCAACTATATTTTTGTTCAAAACTGAATAATATCTTCAAAATGGATTTCTATTTTATATTAATTTTTACAATGGATATTTATCGGGAGTAGTAAATACGTCTACATTGTTTTTCTTTTCTAAAACTTATCATCATCATCATATCAGCCGAAAGTCGTCCACTGCTGGACATAGGCCTCCCCAAGTTTCACCAAATTGATCGGTCCCGCGCGTCTCGTATCCAGCGGATCCCCTCAGCTAACACCTGGTTATCGGTCCACCTGGTGGGGGGCCTTCCAACGCAACGTCTTCCGGTACGCGGTCACCACTCCAGAACCAGAGCAATGGAGAGGGCTCGGAGTTTCCTTGCGTGATCGAATCAGAAATGAAGAGATCCACAAGAGAACCAGGGTTACCGACATAGCCCGAAGAATTGCCAAGCTTAAGTGGCACTGGACAGGGCACTTTGCTCGCAGAACGGATGGCCGATGGCTACCCCATCGGCCATCCGTTCTCCAAAACTAATTAAACTTAATATAAAGTGCTCTGCAAACACATAATTATATCGACTAGCTTTTGTTAGCGGCTTCGCCCACGTAAAAGTTGGAAAAAAAAACAAAATTCAAAATTATCTCAAAGGAATATAATATATTCCAGGGACAAAAACTCTTATATTTCCTAATCCAGGACACGGTCTACCAAGTTTCCCGAATGCCAAGTTTCATAAAATCAGTTAAGTTGTTAAGACGTGAAAAAGTAATAAACGGACAGACAGAGTTATTTTGCATTTATAATATTAGTATGAATATGCTATTTTCCATACAATGTCCATTATCATCGATTGTGCTCATTGTTCAAGGAATTAGCATTGTCATTCGATATGGTATGTTGTCAATCAGACGGTCACGGCAGTAGAAGATAGAGATTAGAGGCAGTGTTTGGATGCGCTGTTGATGTTATATCATTTGTGTTTATTATACTGGCTGATTTTTTATGGCTTATGTTTAACTTACCACCAGATATAGTAACATATAACAGACAAAAATAGTAAATGATCACCAAAATTAAACCCGCATCTTATTGTAAAATTATAACCAAAGTTTTAACATCTCGCTATCCTGTTTAGGCAAAATGACTCCAAATAAATCATTGTTAACCCAAAAGTAGTAAATGATCACCAAAAGTAGTAAATGATCACCAAAATTAAACCAATGACCAAAAAGATTATAAAATTTCTGGGAGCAACTTGGAAGTAGCGCTCGCCGGCCGCTGCCGCGGCACCGCTCGCTTTGCTCGCTCGGCTCGCGCGCGGTTGGTCACAGTTCTAACCTAACCTAACCTATTTTACAACATTAAATAGCGCAATAATTTGCTATTAAAATTTGGTGATCAATTTACTAAATTTGGTGATCAATTTACTAAATTTGGGTTTCATAGTACAATTTTAGGTAATAGAGGTTATGGTCACAAAGTAATTTTAGGTGGTCATTATATTTATCCCCATTTTTTATCACCATTCAAAAAAAAATCCATAGAAACAGATCTTCAATACAATTTTATTCGCATATCTCTATAAGATGTAGGGAACAGCAGGTTTATTTTCTTAAGATTTTTGCATAGGACATAATTAATTGTATTTGATTGACATAAAATGCCTGATAAAAAAATAGGTTGTATAAAAAACATATGAATAGGTAACTTTTTTCATTCATATGCTTAAAACGGTTTTTTAGCCCCATAAACCATAAATAGTAGATTAATTATTCATCAATCTGTTTTCAAAATTACTGTATTTTTTCAACAGGTATTCGACATACACACGAAAAACGTGACGGACAAGTACGGCAATCCAGACATAGCCTACCACGTGGACTCAGATTACCAGGGAACATTATACCAAGCCAACTTCTGGGTGCACGGCGTGGTCATCAAACTGCTGCCGTGCTCCATCCTCACGGTCATCAGCATCTGGCTGATCCGCGCCCTCTACAATGCGAACCAGCACCAGAAGAAATTACGGAACTATAATGCCTGCCCCGCTGCAGAGAAAATGGTGAAGAGACAGAACAAGGCAGACAAGAGAACGGACCGGACAACGAAGATGTTACTAGCAGTACTACTACTGTTCTTAGTAACAGAATTGCCGCAAGGAATCATGGGTCTGATGAGCGGCCTCCTCGGCTGGTGCTTCTTCAAGCGCTGCTATGATCTCTTCGGAGAGCTGATGGACTTCTTAGCGCTGCTGAACGGGGCTATCAACTTCGTGCTTTACTGCACCATGTCTCGGCAGTTCCGTCAGACCTTCAGGCAGTTGCTGCTGCAGCCTCATCTGGCGCGGTTCCTGCCACCAACGGCCTCGCATTCCGATTCGCACAACCAGAACACGTAAGCTATTTTTCTTGATAAAAAAATCCTGCATTTTGTTTCGCTTCGATTTTGTTCGTTCTAATTCAGTTTTTTGCTAACTGCATGTTCAGTGAAACAATTTAAAACTATGTTCATGAGCCATGAAATTGTTTCCTCCCTGCAGGTGCACAGAAAAGATAAAAAGGTAACTACAGCCGAGCTTCAGTATAAATATGGAAATGTGAGTAACGATTGCCTTGCATATAATGTTTGCATATTCCAAGTGTTCCTCAAACTGCATAAGGAATATTGTTTACCTTTAACAAACTAATATGCATGTATGCATTTGCTGCATGATGTTATGTGATAACCATTTTCTTTCTACATATCTTCTGCATTTGTTTGCGTTATTGCAAAGACGGTAAATAATAAGAAACAACAAAAGAATAATATATTCATGAGGCACAATATTAACTTTTTTCATTTGACTGCAAACGTAATTTTTTACTAGAAATTGCACAACACCTGTGTTGTGTGTATCTTTTTAATGAAACAAAACGACGTTGCTATCTTTATAGCTACGTCGTATTCTTTCATTGAAAAGATGCAAACAACGAGAAAAAGACAGTTATTCGAAGCTCTTGATTTATTCAAATAAAGCAGCAATATAAACGAGGTCACACGTAGTCAAAACTGTGGAAAATGTTCGCTTGGCAGTCTCCGACCCGCGTCAATTGCTCTCGCACAGGTCATTTCTCCCACATGTTGTCTTTTCTGTCAAGTTTATTTCTCTTTTTATTCTTTCTGAAATACATTATTAGATACGAGTGGTACAGATCTTCTTTATCGCAGTTAATGCTTTCATTATCGGCTCCTTTTTCATTACCAAAAATACTTACCACATTTTTTCTAGAATCACACAAAAGTTTCGAAGATTGATTTTTTCAATTTTGTTTTTAGTAAATAGAGAGGGTCTTTTCGTAGCGGTAATAAGGATGGACAACAATAGACCGCAGATAAGATCAGAGTTATCCAATTAAAAGGATTACCGACTGATTTGACAAGCATTACTTTTTTGTACCATTTGCATTCGTTTTGTGTGCCGTAAATCGGATTTAATTACGGTGGCTTCTCCGATTTTAGAATTAGTACAGCTACAGATTTGAAAATAGATGTTTTATTAGGTGGTTCCTTTTATGTGACAATTGTAATTGTACTTTGTGAGGAATTTGCTGTTCTAGAGAAATAACACACAATCACAGAACGGAATAAATTTAATATTCAGTGTGTAATGTACGAGTTTGGGCTGTCAAAGCCAATGTCAGAATTGTCAATGGCCGCCAATTTCTGGGATTAACGCCTGCAAAGATGCAGTTTGTGGGGACTAACAGTTTGGACAATGCCGTCTTCATTTATTTTGTGAATCAGTGTCTAATTGCACTTAGGTACAGTTGAACTATGGCAGTGGCTATCGAGTCATGATCTGAGCACACAATAAAAAATGAAATTAACGATTGTTTTAAGACTTTGGACTTGAAACTGCTAAGAATACCTGCTGGAATAATTTATAGAAATAGAAAATCTTGCGGTCTTTCACTATTTTTGGCATAAAAAGGATTTAAACGTAAAAGAAGCACTTATACCTACTTAGCATTTGTGAAAATTTAAGACAAGCACAATTCTTTGAAGTCCTTAATCCAAGATGTGTTAAATTCAGCACAGGTTTTAACCTTGTCAGAGGTTTAGCAAGAAAATGAAATGTTGTGAAATAGGCTTCATTTGGCAAAAGATGTCTTTACGTGCGAATTTCAAACGAAATCATAAAAGATAAGCGCGAAAATACTCGGAAAGAAAATAATCACAGATATGGAGGCTCTTATAATCTCAAGGAATGGTTATCTTACCCTTGAAATGGGTAATTGTGTCATAATTCCGTTTATATGGAATGTGCTCATAACCGTTTGGGTTAATGGTGCCATCTTCAGGATTTTGAGGTGAAGCTAATATTAAACAGTGTGTGTCGTCCGAATTTGGTGGTGTTTATCTGTGTTATATTGCTATCCGGCTTTTAGGCACTAATAGCGATGTTTCCTGGGTAGAAAAATGATAATTCTATTTAGTCCGTCATTGAGATTATCAAATAATATTGGACCCGTATTTTTTGCTTTATCAAATAAATATTTTTTTTACGTGGACAAAAGAAGAAAATTCTCCAATATTTTTAGGTTATCTAACTGACGGACTAAATAGATATTTTTTGTCAACTACCCTTCATCTGTTTAGATTTGAAGCCGATGTCAGCATAGTTGTCAAAGGTTAGGAGGATTGGTTGATATAATATGTTGTACAGTTCACAGGAAATGGTTCTCAGTCCCTGTTGAATTTATACGTTCGCTGGATTTTACTATTGTTGGCAACAGTCAGACATTGATGTTTCAGTAGTGTCGTATAGGGAACCCTGAAGGGCTATTCTCGTATTTTTAATGAACGTTTGAATTCCAATATTAGTCACTCTATTGCCCCACATTTTGACAAGTTTTTGGCTTTAGTTGTCACCAAAATGAGATTTCGACTTGTATTTTTGTAATTACGAGAATTGGCGCAATCAGTATTATAGGCATAAATACTACTACGTATGATACCTATGTTGTATCATACTTTTCTTTTTTTGGGTGGGAAATCATCCAATTACTTCTCCCGCTCTGGGTCGCAGTAACTCTTTTTCAAATTTATCCGCGACCCAGATAGGCATCGGCCCTAGCGGACTCCGTCAATTTGCTGATATCTCTTTGAGGCACGCGTGGAACACTACACGCCGTCGACTCGGGTCTGGTCCTTATAGGACGGCGGACTCGCGGTCCGCAAGCCCGCACCTGCGACTCCCGATGCCCAGGGCGTCTCTTGCGGTGGATTGGGGCGCGAGGGTGCCTCTGTTGCGTCTCCCTCACGCGTTCTGCCTCCTCCTTCGCGAGCATTACTGCTTCGCAGTAGAAGGTGACAGCTTCCCATGCCCTCTCGCTCCGTACCATGGCCTGAACCAAGGCCAGACGCGAGAGGTCGCCATCGCCGATCGCCTCCACGTGGCCATGGCGTTGCTCCGCCCAAGCGGGGCAGACCTCCTCCGTATGTTCTACCGTGTCCTCCGGGCGATCCTCACAATGGTGATACCCGGGCGTTTCCTCCCGCCTTATCCTGAACAGGAACCTCCCGAAACCGTGAGGACCTGCGTCAGGCGGAAGGTGAAGACGCCGTGACGCCTCTCAAGCCACTCCTCAAAGAGGGACATTATCGCCACAATTATGGCGTGCCCAGCGCTGGGTTGCGACAGTCGCCCTCTCCATGTCGCCATGAGATCCTGCCGGAGCTCTGTCCGCCGAGCCGTGATTTGACGCGGAGTTTCATCCCGGCATTTCGCCTCCTCGCGCCATTCCCATATTTGTGTGAGGAATTTTGCCTCCAGATCCCATTGCGGCAATCCAGCAAGGAGGCTCGCCGCTTTACCGGAGACCGTGCGGTATCCCCGGACCAGCCGGATGGCCATGACCCTTTGGGACGCGTTCAACCGGCGTGCTGGTCGCCGCCTCAGGGTACGCGCCCATAAAGGGCCACGGACCGCACGTCCCCCGCGTAGAGCCATCATACCTAGTAGAACTACTATTCAAATGTTAAAAGTTCAATCCGCAAAAAATTATGTTTTTTTTAGATCTATATTTGAAGCCCTAACGAACGATGAGCATAAAGGTTTAGTATCTAATTCCAAGCCTTTGATCTCGATATTTTCGTAATACCTGTTCCTAATGAACGTTTCCCTCGACCTAGTTTTAAAAATAACCTTCATGTTATTAATTCCCTGTCCAATACAATTTTAATTAAAATATCAAGCGATAAACTTTATATAGTTCATACTGACGTCAGTTCCCTGTAGTTTAAAACTGAACATTTTGCGTCGACTAAGCCTTTGTGAAACAGTTCATCGTTCAAACCACAGAGCACGGAACGCCGCGGCGGCTACGACTAGAAACAGCATTGCTAATAGTATTCTAAGGCACACTATTGCATTGAGCACAAGTTTGAAGTGTCTGCTGATGATTTCTACTAGGAGGGCCGCGCCGTAGCGCATTCTGTTAAGGGGAAATTGAAGCGATTGTTAAGTGACGAGATGTCATATTTGATTTGAATTTACATAAAAAATAAAGCCGTTTGGATCCACAAGCATGCCGCGGCAGCCCTGTGACTGGTTCAATTTCCTTTGAAATTCCAAAATGTGGTCTTGTGTATCCATCCGGCTCGGTCGGAACATAGATGAGTTGGCATTGTCACGACCACAGACATAAATTTAGATAACACAAGTCCCTCCATGTGTATGAAAACCAAGCAATTTAAAAACAAATTTACATACCAAAGAAAGAAAACATTTCCAATGCCTCGGCCTACCTTTTCTATACAGTCTTTACAGCTTTATATGGCATAAAACTCAATTTTCTAGATTTCGGTGGATTTCCCGTGCCGATAATGCTAAATGAGAAGCTCAAATATTAAAACGATAATTGATCGTAATTTTACTCCGTTTTTTGACACGCGAAGTACATACAATCGCGTTATCTTGTTAGATTTATATCTGTGGTCACGACCGGCAATTTCTAAGCGGGTATTAAACTATCATATATAGGCCATAAATAGGATCCTATCTTTTATCCTAAATATAATATGACCTCTAGAAACATATCTGTGTATTACATTATCATAGTTCTTTGATCCTATTTTATGTTATATTTGGTTACAATGAACTGCCAGGCGTCGGGCAGCCGTTTGTTTTTTTGTCAGTACAGCAGTGTTGCCAATACTAATTTTAGAATTCCACTAAGCATATTGAAAAAAAACGCGCCTAAATTTCTTTGTACTTAATTTATTCCTTCAATACAATCGTCACAATAATTAACTGCCTTACAATTTAAAATATGGAAAAGGATTTAGTATCTGGAAATAATGAAAATAAATTTGAAAATTAAATATTTAATATGGCAAGACCGTTTATATGATCCTATATTACAACTAATTTTAATGTCAAGAATCTTTTATTATCGACGAAATGATTCATTTGTTTATGATTTTTATATTACTTTTTCATACGAGTAGTTAAATATTACTCATAAATCTGTGATCCTAGACATATGATAGTGTATACTAAGTAAACGGTGACACTCTTGAATGCCACTCTTTATTTTGTATTGTGCGTTTAGTTTGTGCAGAATAAACAATTATTCTTTCTTTTTCTTTCTTTCGATGCTCTGTGGTAAAGTCAAAGTCAAATATATTTATTTCAACTATAATTCATAAAAGAAAGCTTGATCACTGTGACATATGTCAAACTGACGTATACGTTATTGTTAGCCTGTCAAGCGCTATTGTTACTGTATTGATACTGACAGCTGTCGCAGAGATCAAGCTATCTTTTATGAAGTATAGGTGCAAACTTAGCCTGACAATATTGTTATTTTTTGTTTTGTTTTTAAATAATAACTTAAATATTTGTTGCAGTGCCAAGACGTCCGTGCCGTGAGGACGGGTGAAGCACGGGAACGTCCCAGTGGTTCGTGAACATTTCCTATAGTGACTGGTACTGACGATTGCAGTGCTCTAGACGTAATCAGTGTTCAGTGTTACAGAGTAAGGTATCGTCCAACTTTCTTGGAATATCAGGCAGTACTTTAACGAGAATCTGACGATGTATCCTGTGGAATTCAAAATAAATTTCTGCATAAACCTAGGTTTATATTTCAAGTCTGTTCGGAAGAACTCCTCTGGCATTAGTAGCCATGACAACAGAAAAGCCCTCGGTTATATCAACAAATATCAAGCTATTACTGTCAATTTGATTATTCAAGGTGAAGTCTAGTTGGAAGAAAAGTTTGAATAGGACTAATCTGATTAGGCCGATTGAAAAATTGAGCGTTGATTGACTCATCTGAGAGTCAGTTGGTCTTACGTTTGGTCTGAACATGGCTCGAATGTAGACGTCAATTCATCAGCGCGTAACTTAAAAATAAGCGTCATTTATTTTAAACCTGATGGGTGATAAATGATAAATGATTTTATTTCTGTAAGTTGGTTTGTAAAAGCACTTTTACATATCAATCATATTTTTTTAAACTAGATGAGGTCGGCGTTTCCTGTCTGACTACTCTGAGAAGAAAGGCCGAAACAAACTCAGAGGTCACAGTCTCTTTTCAAGTCCAGACAAAATATTGGTTAGATCATGTGAAGACCACGTAGACTGATGTCTGAAATGGTCTTTTGAGGAAAGAACCAGCCAGATTGAGTGGGCTTGTCCAGTCAGTGCACGCATTTGTCAATAACCATGCAGCTCAACTCAAAATTTAAGGAGCTCAACAAATTGACGTACAACACCAAAGAAAGGCCGTATATATATTCATGTAGGCCACATAAATACTCAAACTGCCAGACCATGATTCAAAACTAACTAAGATAAATAAAAATAAAAAATAATGATCCACATAGTCTTCACTTTTACAATAATTAGAATATTTTTAATTACATAATTCTTTCTTAGCTTGCAATAATCCGGTCTGTTGTACGATAAAACGTTTTTTTTTTTCAATACAACTTAGAAAGTGCTCCAACTAGGAAAAAAAATTAAATTGAATTTCACGGGCTACATTGAAAGAAGCACTTTAAGAGTTTATTGAATGTTTCGCTATGTAATGTTGATGTGTCAGAGTCAGTCTGAAAGTGTTTGTATTTGAGTTGAGACTGTAAATAAGTTATACCAAAGAAAAGTATTGACTGTACCAAATACAAATGTAATGTTGAAGTGAAAATTATTTTGCTTTAAATAGCCTTTTATACTCGAGATTTTCTTGTGAAACTTTTATGTATTTTAGGTTTTTTTTTTTTGTTGGCGCTCAAATTGAAATCTTAGATATGTTGTTTGTAATAGGTTTACAAGGAGATTTTTTTGGATTTGGAATAAAAGTTTAGTATATAAGATTGTCCTGTTGTCTGTCTAGTGTTGTCCCAAAATGGAAAAAAAATCTGCTATTTTTATGACTATTTGTAAATTAAGTATTAATTGTAAAATATGTTCATGAATGAGTTTTCCTTTATGAATTAAAAGTGTTACCTACATTTAAGTGAATATTTATTTCTCATAAGTCTAAATCAATACTACTATTAATAAAGATTTGCTCCCATAATTATATAGCATCAAACTTGATATGAAGCAAATTGAGTTAGTAATGAAGAGTTATTATAGTGAATGAAACCAGACAGAATGCGAGTCAAATGATAAATGGAGCTATGTGTCAATATGTTTCCGTTGTGAGGAAGAGATAGTGCTACTCGTCCTGTTTAGTTCCATCTCTCTCTCACACTGGAATAATAATGATTTTTTTAACATGTCACCGGGTTATTTCAAATACCGTTAGTTTATAATAAATCGCGTGAGATCGTGAACTCTTTATTTTCGATAAGATACGGAAATCTTGAAAATTATAGATTTTGAATGGTATTTGAAATTATGTTCACAATATATCGAGAGAACTATCTTAGTTAGTCCAGCAGTGGACGTCTTTCGGCTGATATGATGATGATGATGATGAAGGTCTATGCAATGATCCGGTCACACGGGGTTATGTTGAATTACTGTCCCTGGCTGCTGTCATCATCATCAGCGTTTTTATGTTCCCACTGCTGGGACAAAGGCCTTCTCTATGTGATAAAAGATGAGCCGTAATCCACCATGCGGGTCCACGCAGGTCCAGTTACTGGGTTGGTGAAATTCACCAACCCAGTGACTGCGGTGGGCTAGTTGCTGTATCTGAAACAAATTCACATCGTTTCTTGGTGCCGTATACGTGATATTATCATGAGACGCAAGCAGGATGTTGCCATACAGACATACGTGGCTTGAATTTAAACTAGAGCACTAATTCACAACTCAACACGTGTAAATGTTAGGAATCAAAACTATGTGGAGCTTCAGCCCAGCAGACATTTACGGATGTTTCTTCAGAATGTTTTTGAAAATTATTTTTGGCAGGCTTTTTGGGTTGTGACAATTGCTTCAAAGTCAAATATATTTATTTCAATTAGGCCACTAAGCGGCACTTTTGAACGTCAAAAATTAAATGTACATAAAAAATGTACAAGTAATAAAAATTGACTCTACCGTGCATTCGGAAAGTAGCTTGTTATGGAGAAGAACGCACAAGAAACTCCATACTTACTCTTTTAAAAAAAAAATATTTTACAATGTTTACTTATGTACATACATTAATAAATTCATATATGTGAGGACGATGCACCCAAAAATAGCACTGCACACTATACAACGTACAGGTATAAAGTAATAAAAGCACTAACAGGTAAATTCATTAATTTGATAAATAGGAACATGGTTCTCACATACTTACAAATATTGCAAACATGCTGTATCTGTGTTTCCTGTCTTGCTAATTTATAGAAGGTAGTGAATAAGTAGTATTTATAAGAACAAGCTTATTTGTTTAAATGTCCAAAATCACTTGCCTGCCCTTGTCACTTTTAATTGGGGTCCGCGTGACACGTTTTTTTTAAATTGCATTCCGTACTGTCAACAGTCACGCTGTCACTGACTGCCTTTTCTTTCAGCTCATTCCTTACATCCATCCATAGTTTATTTGGCTTTCCTTTATTTCCGCATCTGTCCACATGTATCTTTACCATTAACAATAAACTTCCGTATATGTTGAAGACTATCTGAAGAATCATCAATTGCCAACCTACTTCATCATTAGCCTTTTTAATGTGCCCACTGCTGGGACACTAGCCTCCACTCTGTGATAGGGAATGGGCCGTAATCCACCACGAGGGCCCAATGCGGGTTGGTGGATGTCACATGTAAACACACACACACACACACAACACACACATGAATATACACAATATGTTTTTATTTTTCAGAATTTTTGTTTTTAGGACATGCCTGTTTCTCCACGATGTTTTCCTTCACCGTTTTGAGAGCAGTGGTGGTGAAATAATTTACACATAGTAAAGCGCCTGCCTGGGTTTCAACCCACGACCTACAACTTATAAGTCTCGGCCGATACCACTAAGCCACCACTGATTTCAATGCCAACCTACTAAACAAACATTTATCATATTTAGCTTCAATACTCAAATTGATGCTACACTTTTACTGACAAAGTGACGTCACAAGCCCCCACTCCTGAACTTTGATGCGCTTTATCTTTGTTATTTTTTATTTATTTGATAAAGCAAAAAATACGTGTCCAATATTATTTGATAATCTTACTGACGGACTAAATAAAATTATCATTTTTCTACCCTGGAAACATTCCTATTGATACGAAATGTCTTTTGATTTCGTTTCTCTTCAATTATCGAAATCGTACTATCAATATTTGGTTTCCATATTTCGTGTACATAGGCTTTGAAGATTTCTAAGAAAATTAATTACACACGTATTTGTATTGAATGTTTTATTTTCATAATAATTTTGGAAAATAAACTTATTTTGAATAAATCACATACCTTCTTTTATCTTCTCCTTTATCCAGAAAATAAGCAATCTTTTAAACAACCTACATCTGATTTTGAAAAGTCCCTAAAAGAGTTTGATATAATAATACTCGGCTAAATAGCTAAATCTATAGAGACGTAGAATTTATATAAACACTTCGCGGAAAACATAATATATTAAATAAGAAATCTTTAAATATTGAGCCTTATTATAAATATATCGGAGTGATTCAACAACTGTTTAGCTGATTCTACATTCAAATTCTATATTATATTTGTTTAAATATAGAATGTAAGCATATTCTAAAGAGGTCGAGATTTTTATAAAAGAATATAGTATGAACCTTCACGTGTTTTTTATTATTCATACTTTAACCATCATGTATTAATAGTGGACCAGAATAACATTGTATGAAACTTTTTACCCAAAATGTCTTGCAGAGAAAATTATTTATTACTACGGGAACTCGGGAAGACAAATTACATGTGTTTTGTCCAATGATGATGGCGAGAGGACAGATAAATGTCCCAGATATTAATCAAGCCGTCATGGGTCCGCTACGGTAGTATGGGATACAGAAAAGCTTTAATAAATCAACAGTAACGGTCAAAGGCATTAACATGTTTCTAACCAGGAAGCAGTACATACCTTGACCTTGACCAGGGGCGTGAAAATAAAGAAAAAAAAAATAACATCTTTTCATTGAATTAATTCAATGTTATGGTGATTAAATATAAGGCATATGCGGTAGTTGTCAGAACCTTGAATATATTCAATAAATTAAATTAATCTGTCAATTCATATGAAAACCCATAGGTTTATATATGAAAACCCATAGGTCATATGAATTGAACAGATTTCATACGAAAATTGAATTGTTTACAATAACGATAATTTAATTTTAATTTTTATTGTTTCCAGGTATCTGTTAAATCGTGTTTTTGTATATTTCTGAAAACTGAAATATTGACTTTAACTATTGGCACTGTTAGCAGTAGACCTTCGTCAGTTCTGTCTTTTTGATTTTTTCGTCGATTCAATTTTGGTAATATATATAAGAAAATGGCGGATGGGTGGAATTATGTCCTGAATAAAGTGCATTACGAAATTTCGCCGTCACTTATATGTATAATTAGGAATGGCATTTCCATTCACTGCCGGTGTGGCATTTTGCACTGTGGTGGTTCTATGTTTGTTGATGGACGATTTCCAAATATATCGACTCTGAACCAAATGCTGTCCCGCGCAAATATTTGTTCAATGAAGAGTGTCTAACTGTGTGGCAACTGCGAATTGATTAATGCATGCAGTCATTTGTAATGAATTGTTAATTAAAGTTTAAGTATTTCAGTTTGGTAAAGTTAAATTAAAAGACAAAAATGTTACTATGAGGACCAAAAGGTGTATATAAGTATCGTAGCAGATACAATATCCTATTACATATCATGCAATCTCAACGTAAAGTAAAGCATTACCTCCCAAAGGAAGTAAAGTTGTATGAAACTCTCAAGGGAGTAAAGTGATTTGAATTTGGAACGTCAAATTCGTGGAATATCCTAAAATAATGCCTATATGGTATTGTAAAGAGGTTTGCTTGAAAATCGAACTGGTCACCATAAGCAGAAGCCAAAAAGAAAAAAGACACCCACACACAAGTTTATTCACCTTTGAGTATGTATTGAAATAAACTCCACCACAATTTCCATAAATGTACCGAACAAAAATGTTAATCTATCCTTCCATAACTGGACTAATGTGTTTAACATTAATATTAACTTAAGATGTATTTTAATTACAAAATAAATACTTAATTTATGCAGCCCTGGCTGTTTATTGTCTGGCAGCAGGTATGAAAAGTAGAGTTTGCTCCTCTGGGATGAAGCCTGTCGTCGTCTTGGGCAGCTTGAACCCCTCGCTTCACTCAGGTCAGGCTCAGGTCTAGACCTATCTAGATAACTCCCTTGCTTCGCTTGGGATTTAACTCAGTCCCTCATTACGCTCAGAGTTCAAAATGCCACTCGTGGCGTAAGACACTGCTTTATACCCTTGGTGCATAATCTACTATTATGTTTGTCTGTAATATGAGTGATCGTGGCTAAATAAAGATAGACGCATTGGTCAACATGTTATATTACAGGCTCCACTTCCTGAAGAATGCTGATTGTTTACACTCTTTGCAGAGGGTGGAAACCAGATAGGTAAGCAGCGCCAAAGCTACCATACAGCTGGATTTCTGGCGGAGTGTAGGTAGGTAAAGGTATAGATAGACTTTTAACGGTACATCTCTGACAAAGTTAACAATAAAAACCGGCCAAGTGCGAGTCGGACTCGCACACAAAGGGTTCCGTACCATTATCGCAAAACACTGCAAAAAAATCACGTTTGTTGTATGGGATCCCCCTTAATTTATTTTATTTTAATTTAATAATAATTATTTTTGGAAGTGAATATACAAGGAAACATTCTGTGAATATTTCAAGCGTCTACCTGTTGCCGTTATTAATATCGAGCAAAAAACGGCAAATATATCACGTTTGTTGTACGGGAGCCCACCTTAAATATTTATTTTATACAGCTTTTAGTATTTGTTTTTATAGCGGCAACAGAAATACATCATCTGTGAAAATTTCAACTGTCTATCTATCACGGTTCATGAGATACAGCCTGGTGACAGACGGACAGACAGACAGACGGATCGCGAAGTCTTAGTAATAGGGTCCTGTTTTTACCCTTTGGGTACGGAACCCTAAAAAGGAAAAGTTGACATATTAAATAAACCTCGATTTATCTTAGCTCTTCGTTATTTTGAAGTAAGTGCTTCGTGATTTCACGTGAATTATTATTATTTATTCAAATAAATTCAAAGCTACATAGCTTTATGTTAAATGTGAAATAAATGAGATATATTTACCATTTACATTCAATAAATTAAATAACTCGAACGCAGTCATTTCAATAAGGGTCCGTGCCCAGTCAACCCGATTAGACTCGACCCGAAGAATAATACCAGAAGTTGTACTACCAATTTAGTGCCATTTGTACAGTCAGGCGAAGTGATATTTAATTCTAAATAACTTAACTTTGGAAGTTAGTACCTAAAGGTTGTTTTTTTTAGAGGTATAGAACTTTGAAATGGAATAAAACAAGGATGAACTTTTAAAATTGACATGAAATTGACACTATTCAAAAGGTATTTTTGGCATTATAATTTTAATATGATTTCTGGCATATGACCGCCACGGCTGGCTCGGACTTAATCTAATCTGGAGGTCCAATTTTCAAACATTTGTGGCCGTATATACGCCGCAATAACGCGGCTAATGTTGTTCTCCAAGTGGTCGATCGTTTCGGGCTTATCGGCGTAGACTAGCGACTTCACATATCCCAACAGAAAATAGTCTAGCGGCGTTTAATCGCACGATCTTGGAGGACAATTCACGGGTCCGGAACGTGAAACAATGCGGTTACCAAATGTTTCCTTCAGTAAATCAATTGTGACACAAGCTGTGTTATATGTTGCGCCGTCTTGTTAAAACCACCGCTCTTGCATATCATGGTTGTTCAATTGAGGAACGAAAAAGTCAGTAATCAGGGCTCTATAGCGGTCACCATTGACTGTAACGTTCTAGCCAATATGCACAAAACAATAAATTTGCACAATTTGGAAGCGTTGTTCAGGAGTCAGTCTATTCATGTTGAAATGCTAAACCAAATTAAACACAAATCACTTGACAACTGACAAAATGGCCGTCAGTTAAAACAGTGTTGCCAACTTAAAGTTCTATAGCTCTAAAAAAACAGCCTTTACTTGTTAACCTAATAATTATAATCACGTTTATAGACTGATCCAATAAACACCACCGTGCCACTAGCTATATGATAACGAACTTTCATTATTTTGCCATTACTTTTTGTGGCAATAAAACTATCTTTTTTTGTTTGTTTATAAAATTACCTTTGCAAGAAACTTATTTCAGTGGTAGAGAGCTGTACCTACGTACTATTACCGAGTAGCTTAAACTACATTTTCTTTTGAAAAAATAAATGGAGCGGGGCCACGAGAAAGACGGATTCTAAAATTAATGAAGTAGCTATTAGTGGCGTTAGAAAACTAGAAGTGAACTGCGATCAAAACAGTTGATTGAAAGAGAAATAAGTTCAGAAAATCATTTAGATTCAATCAATCATTTAGATAGAAAATTCTAAAGAAATTAACTCAGCTAAATGTTCATCTGTTCGAACAAATTGTATTGTTAGGTGAATGTAGTTCCTCAATCCTGTTAGTAGTTATTTTTCTTTTCCTGAATGCAGTGGAAAGACGACACGTAAGTAGCGTAGCCGGTGCTAATTGAATTGCTATTGGTAATTGGTGGCACAGGACACTCAGCGGATTGAAGATAGCAGGGGAGTAGTTTATTACGGAAGCCATCTTAGTGGAAGCAGACGTGAGCAGAGGCGTAAATGGAGATGGAAAAATAAAGTAAAAGATTTATTCAATTGTATAGAAAAAAATCATCCATTTGTTAATCATACAAAAATTTTTATTTCACAATGGGCCGATTTCTGAATTGAGTGTGTGAGGTTAAAAATGTGTCAAATCCTTCTTTAGAGTCAAAATATAAAAAAAAACATTTATTAAAAAAATCAAAAACCCGACTGCTTAAAAAGCAAACTAAAAAGACGTAAACAAGAAGAAAATCATGCTGTGCAGTCGGAGGATACATATTCGCGAGCTGGCGGACCAAAACCAGATGTATCCTCCGACTGCACAGCATGATTTTCTTCTTGTTTACGTCGTTTTATTAGTTTGCTTTTTAAGCAGTCGGGTTTTTTGAATTTTTTAATAAACATTTTTTTATTTACGACTTTTTAGTTATTTTTTTTTAGAATTAGGTACATTAAAACATATAGGTTTTAAGAGGTGATTACAAAAATATATAACACTTGTTATATATTTTTGTAATCACCTCTTAAAACCCTTTATTTTGATATCCTACACGATGGGTTGGGAAGAAAAAAAAAATCCCCCACAAAATGGCGCCCAAAAGCCGCCATTTTTGTTTTTCCCAATTTTAATGTAGCCAGTGACACTCGCAGGATTAAGACGAATCATCAAATTCGGCCAACGCGTTTGGTCTCTAGAACTCCACATAGGAACAAACATACATACATACATAGACTGATAAACACATTACCCTCCTTCGGCAGTCGGGTAAAAAGATATTTCCCGATATTCCGAAACCTCGTCTTCAGTATGCCAAACCGGCTAGAAGATGTAATCAGAACCCGAGAAGGCAATACCAGTTCATCATCAGCCTTATAATGTACCCATAATCCACCACGCGGGCCCAGTGCGGGTTGGTTGGATGTCACATGTCTTCGAATTTTTGGTTCTAGGATATGTCGGTTTCCTCACGATGTTTTCCTTCACCGTTTTAAGAGCAGTGGTGATGAAATAATTTACACAAACTACGACACTTAAGTCGGGGCCGGTACCACTGGGCCACCACTGCTCTTAATAACAGTTATTAAAATGTAATGGTAAAAATCTTTTTAACAAAAAAATCAAACCGACTCCCAAAACAAAATACTACAAAGCGATAAATAACTTTCTTTTCCGAAGTCGGTGTCTTCGGTGCCCATTTTTTTCCGTTTTTCGACACCGACTTCGGAAAAAAAAGTTATTTATCGCTTTGTAGTATTTTGTTTTGGAAGTCAGTTTGATTTTTTTGTTAAAAAGATTTTTATTTATCTCTTTTTAGTTTTGGTAGGTACCTCCAAATACACTGAAAATCTATATTAGCCAAAGTAAATCTCATGATGATTCCAATAAGCCCAAACACGAATAGGATCCATTGTTTTATTTCGGTGTTCCAGTTTCATCATCAGTTGGGTAAACTAAGCATTACTGTCTTATTAAATCGAGAAAACTTTTGCTGCTGAGGAAACAATCATCCTTATTTGTAAAATTTGCGACGGTGTTCAGCAATTCATTAAGGGTTTGGCTACACGCTCAATCTTGTATACGCAAACAGTATGCAAAAATTGCATCTAAACTAAATTACATCTAACCTAAATTTGTGTTGAATACCGTTTCGCACATGTTTGCTTGTACAAACAAGAATTGAAAATAGAATTGAGCATGACCTAAATGATTCGTGTTTTTGTTTATTCAGAAGTCAGGTTCTTGATACACAATCGATGGAAAGGCCTTTGATTTTGACAAATCAACAATATTCATTGCCGTATTTTTCAAACATATAAACCAATGGATTTAGTAACCTTCAAATTGTTTAGCAATTAGAGTGCCCCCCGAAACCACCCAGTTTACTGATTTCTTCATCCAGAAATAGCGTAGAGATGGTAATAGATTCTGGTCACATCTGACCTGTAGCGGCAGCCGGAAGGTGTCATCAACAATTGAGAATAATTTAACGAAGGTCTGTTCTGATTGTTGCTACCCTAGTACCTCAGTATACTCGATTTTTATTAGGTGGTGAATATTTTTGTTTTACTCGCTACCCTGTGAGACAGAGTATTTACTATTTTTACAAGCTTTTATATATACTTTAACCTGTCCCGGTGTATGTTATCAAATATTGCAAGTTAAATTTGACTCCAGTGTTCGATTAAGCTGTAATTTTGCACACACGTTTTTTCTCGTTACCATGCAATTTTTATAAACAAATAATTCAATAAAAAAACATATAAAAGATTGTTTTATTTTTGAATTGGATAACTTGTCTATTAACAGAAATACCTAAATAATAAATCCGAATATCTTCACGTACTTTAAAGATATAAGTGTGTTCGGGCGAAATCTTGCAACTGAATATTAAAGCAGTTATCGTCCACAGTTTAAGATGAAATTTTGCATACACGTTTAGTTTGGATGACAATGCATGGTTAGCTAAGTTACGTCAATCTAAATCCAATATGGGGGACGGCCCAAGATGGCGGACTAGTGATTTTTAGTACACTGTGTTATGGGTATTAAATGAAAGGGTTTGTTGAGAAGAATACGAAAAAAGCTTGTTTTAAAAAAAGGTTTTTTAATAATCATTTATTTTTAAGATTTGGATACCAAAGACTAGTCTAGATAAAGGGTTAGGTATTGTCAAAAAGTCCAAATTGTATGGGAGTAATATGTGCTATCGAAATGTCACGAGCTCAATTCTTTACATTTTAACTTTATAAGAGAGCCTTTACTCATTTAATAAATTTGCACATAATTCGTTTGATAATTACTGTCATCAATGTCCAATAATTTAACAGGAACTTAATAGGACGTAGCAAAATAGGCCCGCCAGAATTACGTGCCATAATCGACTCTTAAGGCCTGCGCAGACGAGCAACATTTGTCCGCAGATGACAAAAATTTGACCCTGTATAGTATGTACTGCAATAGCTATATTTCCAAATCGAAAATGGTAAAGATAATTTAATTATTATTATAAACTTTATTGTACATCACAAAATAAAAACATAAAGGACAAAAAACAAAGACAAAGGACATGAAGGACATTTTGTGTGTTTCCAAGTTTAAATTCTTAAGTTTTCCGTTGTGTTTTCAACATGATTCTATGTAAAAGAGAAGGAATTTATTTATTTAACTTACACACACTATCTTACAGGTTGAACCCAATACAAAAGAGTGGTTAAAATCTTAATCTAAAATCTACCTTTACATAAACGTATAATAATTATATAAATCTAAACTTCTAACACTATTATAATCTTCTAAACTAATATAAAATAATACACTCATCTAAATTTCAATTATAACTAGCAAAATTCAACAAGACTTGCGAATTCACTCAAATTGCACGAACATATGTCTAGCCTCTCATGCAATTCGTTGATTGTGTGGGTGAGCGGTGTTTTTGCCAATATATTGGTTCTAGCAGTAGGCACGGAATTTGTTATACCCCTGCGGACAAAATCCCCAAATAAAAGTGCGCCATAGGATTTTCAACACTCAACTCACCTCCGAGAGTTTGTTATACAATAATGCAATAATAACTAATTATTCTGGCCATCATTTATGTATGTGGAAGTGTCCGTGTTAGTGCAAACAGGCATCGACGAACCAATATTATACTATGCACTTAATGTTTACTTTAATTACTGTACTACGCGTAGACACAACCTGCTGAGTACCTATTTTGTCAAAATAATTAGACATCTTTGCAGGAGACCGGATATTGGAAACTTGGAACGAATTGGTGAATGAATGAGCTTAATTGCAAAAAAAAAACCTTATCTGTTTGAGACGATTGCAAACTTGAAGGTCTAATTTAAGAGTGCTTAAGTTCGTGGTTGAAACGCATAACGCTTCGGTATACTGTATGCGATGCTGGATACCATCGTCATCATCATATCAGCCGAAAGACTTACTGTGCCTAAGCGTCTACTTAGGCACAGTAATCCCTCATGAACGATGAGCGATGAAAGTCTAAGCACGAGTGTATCCAATACCCAGCAAAAAACCCCAACCTAACCCATTAATGAACACTCAATTATTTATTTTGGAAATCGTTGATTGCTTGTTTTTATTTTGATTTTATGCGAGACATAACGAAATAAAAGTAGCAAGTACAGTCCAGTACTCCATCTTACACATCACGTCTTATACATAATGTGTACTGCTGTAATTTTCCTATACCAACTCCAAAACCATTAAAAAGAACAGTCCCCAGCGACAGCCAAATAAATTACACAATATATTATCCTGAAGATAACTGTGACACGTTTTATACAGCTAATTTATTTCGTATCAAACATTCAAGAGCCTACAATGTACTATGGGAGCCGCTCATAAGTAGGAAAATAAGATAAAAGATATAAAAATCCTTCGTGAAGCGAATAATTTTCTACTCAAGAATCTTACTTGTACATCTACCAATATTTTTAGAAGAAGGAGAATTTATCTGATTTTAGAGGGGGTAAATGAAAACTATGTACAAATAAAATCTTGTAATTTAGGACCAAAAATATAAAAACTCTAGGTATTCATGCAATTAAATTCAAAATCAGAGTCAAATAAATAGAGTAAGTATATAACCGTACTCGATTGCTTTTGTAGATAAAAAAATATGCCCATGCGGCGCAGCATAGAGTACGATAGTCAATATTTGAGTTGGCAACCCTACCTACATCACACTCTGCCATTCCCCAGTACTTATGTGGTTCATTAGTGATTTAGATACGACCTTTATGCTAATGGACTAAAAGCTTATCCAACATCGGAGACTGCCAGCAAAAACTATCCGATTTTCACGGTTTATTAACTCTGTTCGAGAACGTTTCCATTGGGCTAGGGATCGATTTTGTGAACGATAAGTAAAAGTTAGCTGAAGACGGCACTTTTCTAACACTGCTTTTTTCTATGAGTACAGTCAGCAACAAAAATATAGGGTCAAACCACAGAGTATGTAAGGCTGTGCCCGTCAGTACAAGAGAAGTTAATTTCAGTAATATATGTATATTGTGTCCTAACAAATGATGACAGATTAAACACATAATAACATTACCTGGGTTTTATCTAAGCAGTCTAAGCATTATTCTGCAGGCCAGAGAGCACTCTGTTCTATACTGGAGTTGAGATCGGGGGCATCATGGAGCTCATCGAGGCTGTCAGGCTCTAACTCATTGTTGTTGCGTGTGGGTGAGTATGATGGTGGAACGTCTTCCTCCTCGTCTTCATCATGTGAGTCTTCAGAAGATGAATCTTCTTCATCAGAATCTGCTTCTTCTTCCATAGGCTCAGGATCAGCTTTGCCCAGGGGTGCACGCTTCATGTACTGCTGCCCAATCGAGTTTAACCATTGTTGATTCGCCTGTTCTAACGCAGTTAGTTCTGTTTCTTCGTCGCATGGACTATCAGCATTAAACCACAATGGGTCCACTAATCTAGGAGTTAACACTGGAAAAAGAATATTCATTGTTTATTTGCAATGAAAATTACAAAGTTTCAGCCGTTCGGTAAACAATTGAGAAGCCATTGCAAAATTCATGGCCGCATACTTAAGTTGAGCGCAAGTTTCGACGATATCCAGAAATGTCACGGACTGTCAATTTGTAATTGAAATTTGAAATTGTACCACTGAGTGATATTCTTGGTTTGTATGAAAAGTATTGACAATGCCGTCTCCAGCAGCCGAGCCGTCTAAGGGCTCTGTGAGTTAGCGTCAAAACCATTGGCTCGAAACTCAATGACACAAGGCGTGTTTAAATAAACAAAAGAGTTCTGATTATTCTGTTCGGCCCAATATTATTGAAGCTGACTGTATAAAAACCAAAAAGTTTATGCTAGCAAGAAATGAAACGCCTGCGGATGTTTTTCATAAAATAAAGTCGGAAAAGAACTTTCAGTTTGTGATGTTTCTGAAAAGAAAGCTGTTCGACGTAATGTTTCCCGTTGTTGGAACATTTACTTTTTTTTTGTACAACATTTGTAAAGAAGAGAAGGAAAAAAGATTTTTTGAGCCACCCATCAAAAAGACGAACTTAAATACAAGTACGAAAAGTATTTGTCCTATCCGCGCACAACGGCCTTCATTCAACGTAATGCTGGGAATCGCGGTCGAAATCGAAATAGTCACACACAGTGCTGATTTTTAGCGATAATATAAATTGAACTCGACACGGTTGGCGTAGTGGTTGAGCAATCGGCTGTTGCGCTACATGTCGCGGATTCGATTCCAGCTCGGAGCAATTATTTGTATGGCCTATAGATAGTTGTGCCGGATCTGGGTATCTTGATTATGTAAGTTTAAATGTTTGTAAACGCACCCACGATACAGGAAGAAATTCCTAGTGTGGAGCAACGTTTTTTTTAAATAAGAATAAGAACATTAAATAAAATAAATAAGAACCCATAAGCCATAAGAACATTAATTGATTTAAACAGTGGCAACTAAAGTGGGATAGTTTCTATTATTCTGGTAGTAATAATAAACTAGATTTATATCTGTTACCAATATTGGTTTCAGACAGGGCTATGAAAGATAATCTTAGGCAAGTTATAATTATTAAACTTGTTCAGTGTACCACGGTAAATTTACAGGGATATTTTCTTGTTTCATACTTTTAAGAGCGCGATTTTTCAGTAGTAGTAGTAGTTTTGTGGTTTTAGTTTTTGAACTTATTTTTTTATACTGTGTATGGTGTGATATTCCTCTATTAAAGGTCTACAGAAAAGTCCTGCGATGGAATATATTTATCTTTACTAACTTAAAAAAAATGGTCAAGTACAATGCGGTAATTAAAAAGCTATTTAGACGCATACGTACAGTAGTAATTCTTATCAACTTAAATAAGTTAGATACCTTAAGCATTTCATGCACGTAATGATAATTTTGTACACCTTGAATTTAAATGAATGGCTTAGGAACTATCGCAAAATAAAAACTAACGCACGAGATAATAAATCCGGCGTGCTCCTCGCTGTCGCCCATTGATGCTAGAAAGCCGAGCGATAACTCGCGTTTATCTCTCTGGGGCTGCAGTCTCGACATACGTAGATAGTGATGTCGTCGCAAACTAACGATCGCTAAATATTTGCGCAAAAAATCGCTTGCCGTAACAACGATAACGATAAATGCTAGTCTCGACAGCCGAATAAGAGCAAAATTGTGACTTTCTTGAACTTGTGATGTGTGCTAACGAAAATCGTATTCATGGTGCGGTGATTTTATTGTAAAATATTACCAATAATTTACAATAAAATCACCCTTGTATTATACGGAAAATTGGAGGACAAGATATTCTCAAATTATTATTTTTCATAAAAAAAAAGTTTTATTAATGAAATTAATTAAAATTACGTCGTCTTTGATTAGATGGGCGAAGTTCCTTAACGAGCTCATGAAACATGTCCTTGTTTATTCGGTAAAGGTAAAAAAAAATACCATTCTCTAAATCACCCCATCACTTATCAACCATCATATCATTACCTTATCATTTTCGCTTTCACCCCAGTTTCGTGCAATTTGCTGCCGAATTAACGTATCGCGTCCGTGTTCGACTACGACCAAATCCCACGCTAAATACTCTGCATCCATCCTTATTTATTTATTGTTTTTGTAACCTCTAAAAACCATTGCTAACGATCGTAGAGAACACTTAGCGGGCTGTCAAAAATGCTCGCAAGGAAAATCGATAACATTGCGATACAACGATAAGTTAGCGAAAATATTCGAAAAGTTTGCGAGAACAGTCGATGGCTTTGGCAGTTGAGACTACCAAAAATCGTTATAATCGGATCGTTAGGATGTACCGACCGATGTGTAGTAAAGAGATCGCTATCTTATGTCGAGACTGCAGGTCCTGGTCCGTTCTTGTTCATGTAGGTGTTTTTCCGAACGGTCGGTAGAATCAAGTATAGTCGAATCATGATCCAGCCTGCCCCTTTGCTGCACCCCAGCGACGCCCTGAGCTGAGGTCCGTACCTCACAGGAGGTGCACTCAGCGTCGCTTAGATTTAGCTTTTTATTGCCTTGGCTGGAGGCTCTAGTTTACTAGTTTAATCTCGACAGGATCACCCAGTTAAGCAGCACCTTGATTGAACTACGAAAGGCATATAAAAAAAATACTCGGGAATCCTAGAAATTAAACAGACTTTGAAACGGATGTTTATAATTTTACAGTTGGGTGTTGTTGGAAGGTTGCAATTGCGTTGGTTTTGTTTTACATAGTGAATTATTTTAAAGTAAAATATCAAGATCGTATTTTTGTTTTTTATATGGTAGATAGGTAGTTATTATAAGAATAACATATGCTATACTACCCGTGCGAAGCCGGGGCGATTCGCTAGTAAACAATAAAAACAGCTCAGGAACACTGAATTAATCATCAAACAAAAAACGCTTGAACAGAGGCAAGTCAAATAACTTTTAACATTTGTTTTTCCAGTCTTAAAAGTAACTTTTTTCTTAAACGTTTTTCTTTTGTAAAAGAAACCGGTTTCGGTTTTTTGTGTATATAATTAATTTTGTTCTTGGAAAGATAATATTGTTTTTTTTTGTAAACTTTAGAGTTTATTTCACTTTAGAGTTTTTTTGTTGAAAGACTCATTTCTATAAAATATAAATATTAAAATGAATGTAAAAAAAATACCTGTGATAATTTTGGAACAAGTGTAAAATAAAAACAAATAATTTTATTTATTTACATATATTTTATTTTCATCATCATCATCATTTCAGCCGAAAGCCGTCCACAGCTGGACATAGGCATCCCCCAGGCGTCGCCACATTGACCGATCCCGTGCGTCTCGCATCCAGCGCCTTCCCGCAACCTTAACCAGGTCATCGGTCCACCTAGTGGGAGGCCTTCCAACATATCGTCTTCCGGTTCCCGGTCGCCATTCCAGAACTTTTCGGCCATCCGTTCTGCGAGCAATGTGCCCTGCCCACTGCCACTTAAGTTTGGCAATTCTTCGGGCTATGTCGGTAACTTTGGTCCTCCTGCGGATATCATCATTTCTGACGTGATCATGCAAGGAAATTCCGAGCATAGCCCTCTCCATTGCCCTTTGGGTGACTTTAAGCTTTCTGATAAGGCCGATTGTCAGCGACCACGTCTCGGTTCCATAGCCAAAGGTTTTTTAACCAATTTGCTACACACTTATCAGACACGTTACCGTCAAATAGCCACTCAGTCACGTTAAAAAATAAAGTTTAGAAGGACTATGGAAGGTGCCATCGACGTGAACCCGAGAGGTAAAGAGGTTTTAGAGGTTTCTAAATAAATAAATAAATAATAAAAATCGCTGAATGTTGGTTAAAAACCAAAACACTTTAGGATACGTAGTCTTATGGTCCTTTTTCGTCGGTTTATACACATATCAACATATATACAGCGAATGTTATGAAAGATTTAAAAACCAAACCAAACGAACACACTCAGAGAGGAAATTATATATTTTTTCAGCTTTAAATTTCAGTTACTTAACAAACAAACAAATAATATTAAATTATTTGTTTGTTTGTTACCATTTGACAACTAAACGGCTAAACCAATTTAGATGAAATTTGGTATGGAGATAGTTTGAGACCCTGGGAAGGACATAGAATATTTTTATCCCGGTAGAGTGTTACCGTGGGATGATAAGACAAGCTAGGATTATTATATATCTAACTAACTTAATCAAGGCAAGATTTCCCAATGGTTTTACTCACCACAATAAAAACAAATCGTAGGTAAGTCGTAATTCTGCAAGCGCTGTCGCGACAAAATTATAATCAACACTTTTAATTTACGAGTGGCATAACACAGACTGTCGGCGTCACTATGCTAATTTTATGAGGCTATATTTTATTTCTAAATTTTTACAGTTAACCCGTACTGTACATGAAAAAACGTAAATATTCATGTAATAAAATCCCCGAATAAATCCGGAACACGATGTTCGTTTAAGGGTGACTCTCCACCAGAGATGTGCGAGGTAGTTAGGCGGTGCGAGCATGTGTAGCAGCACTGTGAAAATGTGTGTCTGTTTTTACCAAAGTTGTGCGAGGAGCTTGCAGAGTGCGAGGTTTATATAGCAACGCTATGTAACTGTGGTGCGAGGATGCATCCACACAAACATCTCTCGTACACATTCTTCACCCGCATTCCACGTTCCTCGCCTGCATCTTTTGCATTTTTTGTTTGTATTTTTTTAATGGGGTAATACCTTCAAAAGGCGTGTGGGTTTTTTACCTCACTAAAACCACCCCAGGAATCACCATCTGCTCTTAAAAGGGGCCCTATGATCTCTTACAAGACTACCCGGAACATCCTCAGTACAACACTTGTTAGGGCACATTCTTGGCGAGACTGATAAAACACCTACCCTGAGCCTTACTGCGCACGGGCAGTAGGTGACCACTGTTCCACAGACAATATCCCCAATCTGAGCGCCCATGATCCCGGCGTCCCAACTACCGGTGATGATGGCGGGGTTTCGGCATTTTAGGCGTCCAGGCGGCCTCCTCGACGATTTTCTTCTCCGAGTGGGTTCAGTCCTCTCAGGCACGATGACGCTCGTTGTATAAATACCTAGCTCTGCTAAATCTTTTTCACCAGACCTTTCGTGTACCTGGCCAGGTACACGAAGTGCTTCCATTGGCGATTTTTTTCCTCGCATACGATCTTGCTATCTCACACATGTCATTGTTGGTGTAAAAGCATCCTAAATGAACTTAAGCCCGTGTCGCAATAAAAATGATCCGAAAGGTCAACGGACGTAAACGTTACAATTTTATTGCCTTAATCTGTATTCAATATTATGATCGGGAGGCAATTTGGAACGCTAATTGATATTCTGAATGAGTATCTTGGTCGCTACTGAAATTATTGTAATGGAGGTCTGTCTATTTATAACTCCAGAAAATTCTGCTAACCTCTACAGATGGGCAGAATTTTATAGTAAGTGACTTAACTAATATCTAATTAAGTGTATTTCTGAAAGGCGTTTAGTGAAACGAGTTTCTTTTAAATAAAGTGTAGGTTGCTTGTCATATTATGTGTTTTCATTTTATCTTTTATCCGTCGATCAAAATCCTCAAGCTCTGTGAGTGCTGTGATCTTGCTAATGTTATTTATACATGTGAGAGTCTGTATGTTTGCTTCTGATGATTGGGCATTCTTTAATAAATCACACCACTGATGTTTGGAACTCGGTTAAGCCTGGATTAGGACATAGGTTATTAGGTTATGTTTAATCCCGGCAGTTCGTTTCGTTTTACGTGCTTTAGACGATGGACAAGAAAAGTCAGTTTAACAAGGTTACCTTTTTCCTATTTATCTGCCGCCCATATTGAAACCAGACCCATTGTGGTTCACATACATGTTAAAGCAATCTGTTTCTGTGGCGTTAGATAGTAGCTGGCCACATGGTTGTGGAACTAATGAAGCGGTAATAATGTTACGTGTAGGTCACACAGAACACACATAGACACACACACACACAGCACACACAGTACAGACACAGAGTACAGTCAGAGAGGCTTCAACCACAGGAGTGCAAAACCACGTAAGTGAGACTGACTAGTGGTTAATTCTCTTCACTCAATAAAGGAATAATTATTATACCGGCTTCAAAAAAAAGGAGACACTTTTTATTTTATAACAATTACTTGCTGTACTTACAGTTTGCACCAAAGCATACAGCAAGCCAACCCTACATATATAATAACATTTATAAACTAAAAAACTTTATACAAACACTAGCACTCCACCCTTCGTTCGTGTGATTTCGTTTATCCTATAAATGATTTTCTTATGTGCAGTTAGTGAAGGCGACCAAAAATAAGCTATTATTAAAAAAATCAGCATCGTAGATATACAGGGTTTATTGGATTGGGACGATTCGTTATTTGACTTAAAGAATAATAAATTTCAGGTCACAGCCACAAAGTAAAATCCTCCCCTAAAACTTAATAATCCCATTTTGCCCCGTTGAGGGTCGAGTTTTAAAAAACCCAAATATGTTATTCACTCTTTTCTTCTCTTTTTTATTTTTTGTTTATGTTATACTCCATTTGAAAAAACACATGTAACATATGTTTTCATCTCTTTTTACATTCCGTTCAACCGATTTTAAGTTCTATCCCGTAAAAATAAGGATGACATAAAAAGCATAAATCTGTTACCAAAACCAACTGTTTACTACAACTACCATTTGTCGTATTACCAGCGCAATAGAAGTCAAAATCGGTTAAACAGGCTGTAAAATGGGCTTATTTAAATGTCTAATATTATCGCAAATAAAGTTTAGTCAGATAGCGCAGCACGATTCCTCAAAAAAGCTTTAACAACCCTTAACCCTATCTAGGTTGGACACAATCTTTATACGTAAGCAGTTCTACAGTAATAATAAAAGAACCATTGAAAACGACTAAAAAGTGGAAAAGCTTACGCGATCCAATTCATCAGAACCTTCTTGCCTACTAAATAAATTCTCGTTTCCTTAATCCTCTAGTTCAACGTTTTCAACAGTTTCAACTTCAAAACAACTATAACCTCATCTCAGCTGCGTAAACCTGCGACCTCATTTCCCTTTCCAATTGACACGACAATAAACGTAGTATACCCGACATAATAGCATTACGGAACTCCATTGGCAATATACAGGCAGGTTTAAAATGGCAATCGGATAGCATTCGATAATACTGAAGAGCTATACGACCCGACATTGTAAGTACGTACTAGGGTTGTAATAATTGTACATCTGTATCCTCGTCCACCTCCACGAGTTTGTAGAGGAGTTGTAACGGAGGTCTAGTATAAATAAATGAGCTTTATTTAAACGAAGACCCTTTCGTGTGTCGGATTTTTGTTCCCAATTCACTGCTACCGCCAAGTTCAGTACCAAGTGAGCAACTAATCGTACCTACCAGTTTACTTAACGAGCGTCTAGGGCATCGCAAAGAATGCACCAAATCTGCAGAGCTGTTTGTTGTGAATATGCTTTGTCAAATCTCATACTACAACTACTAATAAAGGGTCTTTCAACAAGGACGGGTCGATGTTAAAATTGAATAAAACAAGACGTGTGTGAGATATTAACGAAATTTATTTTTTATTTAAAAGGCCCATTTATGCCAATTATGGATGGAATATGACATCGTTCAAATGTCCGCCGCGGCTTCGTATGGTGGCACGAATCCGAGAGGTCCAATTTTTAATGACTCTGCTGCATAGATCCGGCTGAATCCGAGCGATGGCCTGCGTTATGTTGGCTATCAGGGCAACGGTCGAATGTGGTTTATTGGCATAGACCTGCGACTTCAGAAAACCCCACAAGAAAAAGTCTAGCGGAACTCTAACTCTACCCTCAAACCGTTCATGCAGAATGTCGATTGTGTCGTTCGCTGTGTGGCAAGTAGCGCCATCTTGCTGGAACCACATGTCGTTCACGTCCATATTGTTCAATTCAAGCCAAAAGAAATTGTTTATCATTGATCTGTAGCGCTCGCTCGATCTATGCAGCAGAGTCATTAAAAATTGGACCTCTCGGATTCGTGCCACCATACGAAACCGCGGCGGACATTTGAACGATGTCATATTCCATCCATAATTGGCATAAATGGGCCTTTTAAATAAAAAATAAATTTCGTTAATATCTCACACACATCTTGTTTTATTCAATTTTAACATCGACCCGTCCTTGTTGAAAGACCCTTTAGTTAGTTTAAAAAAAAATGTTTTTTCACAGCTTCCGTTGAGATGCAGAGGACATCCACCTCCACTCAGATCAATAGATATTGATGTGATTATATTGATACAACTACAACGACCTCTTTAGGTTGCTTAAAAGCTTCGTAATTATTCGAATTTAGATAGTTTTGAAAATGAGATCGAATTTAAAATTGATGGATTCGGTAGTGATTGTCTGTTTTTTTTAAACAGGTATCCTACCCAGAATTCCGATTTTCCGATCCAGTTTACTCATTAACCGTAGCAGTTGCAGAATATACTCTGTGCTGTGGTTTTATCCGGATTTTAGATCTTTGATTTTGATCGAATAATAATTGTACCAAAGCTACCTCGATTCAATTTGTTATCGTTTTTCATTTTAATCAAGATGTGGTTTACTTTACTTAGATCTATGTGGAGGTCGATAGGTTTTTAGTATTCCAAGCGCTTTTACTGAAAAAAAGAAGAAATGAAAGGTTGGTTGCTGCCATGGTTACGAAATTATTGGGATTTGCGAACTTTGTCTTGCTAGCAACAAAACAGAGTTTTGTTATTTGCTAATATATAAATACTTCATAAAATATAGCTTAATCTCTGTGACATATGTCAAACTGACGTTATTGTTAGCCTGTTAAGCGCTATTGTTACTGTATTGATACGCTGTCGCAGAGATCAAGCTATCTTTTATGAAGTTTAGTTTTTTAATATTTTATTTTCTAATAGCTAAAGTTTGTTTAAATTTAAAATTACAAACCTAGTAGATATTTTTTCTTAAGAAAATCTAAATGCCCATCAAAAATAAAACATGTAAAAACACAAGTCTCGCGGCACAGTTCTTCTACCGGAAAATGTAGTGAGATCGAATGTATAACCAAGTCGGATAATTTATTCAGTAGCTACCTTATTAATTAGGTGACAAACAAACACATTAACTAACTTGGTTTTACTTTTACATAAGGGGTCGAAATTACGGATTACTTGCATGTCGTCAAATAAAAGAGAAAATAATGATCAGAATTTTTTAATAAACAATATTAGATAACAATGCACTCAGCATATTTATAAAAAACCGGCCAAGTGCGAGTCGGACTCGCGCACGAAGGGTGCCGTACCATTATCACAAAAAACGGCAAAAAATTCACGTTTGTTGTATGGGAGCCCTACTTAAATATTTACTTTATTCTCTTTTTAGTATAAGTTGTTATAGCGGCAACAGAAATACATCATCTGTGAAAATTTCAACTGTGTAGCTATCACGGTTCATGAGATACAGCCTGGTGACAGACAGACAGACAGATGGACCGCGAAGTCTCAGTAATAGGGTCCCGTTTTTACCCTTTGGGTACGGAACCCTACAAAAGAGTAAATTAAAAAAATCTAAAAACCCGACTGCTTAAAAAGCGAACTCAAAAGACGTAAATAAGAAGAAAATCATGCTGTGCAGTCGGAGGATACATATTCGCGAGCTGGCTGACCAAAACCAGATGTACTTTGCATGAATCTGGGTTCAAATATCTGACAAAATGCGCATTGTAGTGTCACTTGTCTGACGAAATGCGTATCTGTCATGTGGCGTGTCTGACGAAATGCTTATTTGTCGTGTTGCGTGTCTGTCGAGTTCCGTTTCTGACAAATTGCGAGACTACCCTGAGATATGACGAAATGCGTATTTGACCACTTGCTTATCTGACGACATGCAAGTAATCCGACATTATTGTGTTCTTCTAACTGAGCCTTTGCTTCAATGAATGAACCAAAATTGTGGCTCGATGTCAACGTAACACCAAGAAGGTCAATATGGTTCATTATCGGCACGGTTTTACCACGGCAAAATGTAACCGGGTGGAAATGCCATTGTTCCATTTTTGATTGGCTCTTAAAACTTAATTCAGATCATCGATCCTAGGTCTGCCAACACTCACTCCAGATTTTTTCGGCCAATCAACCATGCCACTGCCACTTAAGTTTCGCAATTCATCGGGCTATGTTGGTAACTTTGGTCCTCCTGCGGTTGTCCTCACTTCTGAAGAGATGGCAAAAAAATACAGGTAAAAAAATTCTGTATTCTATCCTAGTTTGAATTTTTGGAACGTTGAGTCGTCGGTAAAAGACCCAACCTTACAAGTAGCAATTACTTTTTAATTAACTGAAAAGTAATTAAGGTTGTTAATACGGTATATTTAACTGAAAAGCTTCAAAATGATCTCAAAGTTATTAATTAACAGGAAATGCTTATGAGCGACATGAAATGAGAGACATGTTAAGTCCACATTTGCAACGCTATATTTATAGGTATGTGCACAAAAGAGAGAGGACCTTTTAAAAAAAATCTTTGTATAAAAATAAACTGGACAGAAATGTGAATATAATAAATGAAAATGTCAGAATATAAAATATTCAAATTTTTTTACAAAGGGGGAAAATTTGTATTCATGTGAGAAGTTTTTGATGCTAAAACAATCGGAGATAACTAAAGTATGCTTTTTATCTTTAGGATATTAAAGAATATATAAAAATTTAGTTACATGGGTTGACACGATTTCAATATTAAATAGGCCAAAAAGTGTAGTTTGTATAGTATTATAAAACGTAAATAGACTAAAAGATGTGGTTCTGTACAGCAGACTACCACAAGTTCCCTCGATTTCTTGAGGATCCCATCATCAGATCCTACCTGATGACCAATGAGACTATCTGGGAAATATACCCTTTCAAAAAAAAGAAGAATTTTCTGAATCGATCCAGGCGTCTTTGAGTAACACAGGAAACACAAAAAAAAATCTCGGCGAACTGAGAAGCTGCTCCTTTTTTTGAAGTCGTTTGAACAGTCTTAAATATAAAGTTTATTCGAACATATAAAATATTAATAAATAGGCAATTTCATAGGTAACCTAGTAAATTGGAGGGTATCTAATTTCTTTGCTCTTTTGCTGTTTTGCTGACTGTGCATTTCTACCTATCGTGTGCACTACCTACCTACAGCGTGGAACTACAAAGTTAGGAGCTAATATTGTTCGGAGGTGTTCGTAACTTCATTACCCGAACTTTAACATATATCGTACCTGTCTTTACTACTCTACTCAACTTGGTAATTTTATTGTCACTTTGAATGCAGTCTTTAGTGATTTTTTATTTGTTCAATTATAACATTTAGCTTTCATCATTACATCGTTGTAGCCCAGTAGCTTCGACCTGTGCTCTCGTGCTTTAGGTTGTGGGTTCAAATCAGGAAATATAGCAATGTAATTTTTTTACAGAATTTCCAAAAAGGAGGAGGTTGTATGTTCGGCTGTATGTTGTTTTTTGTTTTCTTTTCTTTATCTCCGTCACTTGTAAACCTATTTTGAAAATTATTTTTGTGTTTGTAAGAGTGTGTTCCCTTATTGGTCCCATTTTAATTTAGTGAAGATCCGATGAGGAACTTCGGGGATATACAACAGATCACTTCAATAAATGAGGGAAAGCTCTCAGTATTTCTGCAATCGCATGTCTGTTTATTGTTTACACCATTTTATAGCTTAACATCACGCCGGTACGCTCTAAAGGAGTAAGCAGATGAGTACAGTTCACCCTGGTATACACTCATCCCACCGCTTATGATAATAAAGAAAATAAAAATCCTTTTTACAAAAAAAATACAACCGACTTCCAGATAAATACAATACAAAGGGAAACATAACTACAATTTTGGAAGTCGGTGTAAAAATAAGAAGAATCGAAAACAGGAACACCGACTTCTGAAATTGAAGTGTTTTTTCTCTTTTTTCCTTTAGTTATTTTTTTTTTATTTAGAAGTCGATTGTATTTTTACCCGGCTGCATGGAAAGGGTTATGTTTTTCGCGCGTATCTTGTATGTTTGTATGTATGTAATATTCTTTATTACCTCATATCTTTCAAACTTCTTGGCGGATTTTTATAATTAAGACATCGTTAGATAGATCTTGACTGCCCAAGTGTTTAGCTAAGTGCCTTTAAAAAAAAGGAACATGGCGAATTTTGGGCGCCATATTGTAGTGGTTGCAATTTTTTTTTCTTCCTTTCACATCGAGTGGGGTATCAAAATGAAGGGTTTTTAGAGGAAATTTCAAAAATATATAACACTTATATGTTTAAATGTACCTAATTCGAAAAAATATGTTAACTAAAAAGTTATAAATAAAAAAAGTTAATTCTAAAAATCATAAAACCCGCCTGCTTAAAAAGCGAACTAAAAAGACGTTAACATGATGAAAATCATACTGTGCAGTCGGAGGATATATCTCGTATTAGTCAGCCAGCTCGCGTATATGTATCCTCATCTTGTTTACGTCTTATTAGTTCGCTCTTTTTTCAATTGATATGTTCTTTCTAAGTTTATATTGGACTTCGCAGATAACGGTGAAGAAAAACATCTTTAGAATGTCTGAAGCCAAGAGTATGAAAATTCTACCAATCACATAGATGGAAATCCACATCGCGTCTTGCATCTCGCATGTGATTGGTCGATTTTTCATACACGTTGCCCTTTGCCTTGTCGAATTCATTACGCAATAAGGCTGCCGGACTAACCCATACTAATATTATAAATGCTAAAGTAACTCTGTCTGTCTATATGTCTGTTACCTTTTCACGCTTAAACTGCTGCACCGATTTAGATAAAATATGGTATGGAGATAGTTTGAGTCCCTTCCAATAAGAAAATAGGCTATTCAAAGTACTAATGCTATGCAGACGAAGTCGCGGGCAACAGCTAGTAGTTAATATAAATTCAAAATCGCCAACTTGAATTTACCAAGCGTGGTGATTAATGCTCGTAACTTCACTGTACGAGAAGAGGCCTTTGCTTGCAGTGGGACAGTCTGGGTTACTTTATAACATTATGCTTTCTTCTTGAAATAGAACTGAAATTAATTTACATTTGAATAACTCGTAGAATTTAGGTACTACACATTTAACATCATCATCATTTCGTCCGAAAGATGTCCACTGCTGGACATAGGCCTCCATCAAGTCCCCGAGTCCCGTGCGTCTCGCAACCAACTCATTTAACATAGTAGTAGAAATTTAACGGAGGTCGACTTAGTGTAGGCAGACGCGTGGCACAGGGATTGACGGAAAAAAAATATTAAGATTGATTTGTATTTTTAAAAGAAAAGGTAGTTAATTGGTAATCGAATGGGTAGATTAATCAATATCTACTTTGCAAAAACAGTTTGGGCTCTTCTATGTAATTGCTTACTTAGTTCTACCCCAGGTGACATAAAATCATGAAAATTTAGGTTATCTCTCATCTCTGCTGATTGTTTGTGTAAGCTCTCTCTCTCTCAATACAACTCCGCCAAATACTAGCAGAAGCGATTATGTTTACCGCAGGCTTATTACGTATCTTTTGCAAGAGCAAAACGATAGCGATTTTTGCGCAATAATTGCTTTTCCATACAGAAGTTTTAGAGTTGTTGGCGTTTTTTTTTAATACGTGCATTTGATAAACAGCGAGCGATTAACAAACGATTGTGTAGGACCTACCATACCTACACTGCAGGTAATTCCGACTTTTATGAAATAAAGCGTTTGGTCGCTATCGCTTTGCTCTTGCAAAAGATGCGTAATAAGCCTGCGGTAAACACAATCGCTTCTGCTAGTATTTGGCGGAGTTGCGACGGCCAAGATGCTAGTAGCAATAGGTACGAAGAATATATTAGGAAAAAAATTACACATCCTTTCAACATTAGAAACTCAAGTTTAAATGAGGTTGTCAAAACAGTGCGCGTACGTCTAAATTTCAAGTGCCACTAATGTGTTGGACACCTGCCAGCCGCCTGCTTATATTAACCCAACGGGGCAATGCAATACATATTACTTGAGAAACCTGCCAAGTAAAGCTGGATTTATGGACGATAGGTTTCTAAAGGAAGAAGGAATGAGAATTAAAACGTAAATCCAAATGCTGAATGAATTGAAGCCATTTCTTCGTGAACGCTCTCAAATACGAGTATAAGTGTTGTCTACAAGAATCATAAATCGAATAGAGCTTACTGAAACACATGATGCGGCTGACATAATAAACTGCCGAGCAATGAAAAAGTTCCACCCACAAAATGCCGACAAACACCTTAATTTAATTTTTTCACATTTAATTTAAAATTTGAACATAATATTTACGTTTTTGGTTGGTAATATTCTGATGCGCTGTTAAATGTACTTCAATATTGCAGACGGCGTCATTAAGCTAGCCTTTCCCTTTTAGGAGTAATTTGGTGCTATGTCACTGGAACTTTTTCATTGCTCGTTAGTGTGTTGTTTTTCGGCTTCAGTCTACATAGTTGTTGTTGGAATAGCCTAAAATTTTTCGGAACTGGTTTGTTGTCTGTCTTTGTTGATTGGGCCTATCCAGTAATACAGTCAAATTCCTTGTGATTTGTACCTTTTATTATGAAAACTGGTATAGAGGACATGCGATAGACACTGACCGGAATGATAATGATTATTACTGAAATTCATAAACTATGAATGATATAGAAAAAGAAAAGTTAGTTAATTAAGTTAGTTCCCGGTTTAGTTGCTTAATTTTTTTAACCGACTTCAAAAAAAGGAAGAGGTTCTCAATACTTCGGAATCTTTTTTTTAATATACTATGTTCCCCGATTACTATTATTTTTCTTTTGCTTGAAAGGATATACTTTTCAATTGGTCACATAGTCATCAGGTCAGGATCTGATCATGGAATCTTGGAGAAATCGAGGGAACTCCTCAAATATTATAAGCATACATATAGCGATTTTGGTATTTTTACAACAATGCAATCATTTGCACTCAGAAAGTATCTTTTGGTAAAGTGGAACTGGTGAAGAAGACCACAGATGGCCAATGGAACTCCTTAATATGTACAAATAATAATCAGTAAAATCAGTACGAGAGACAGATGAGACACCACTGCCACTAGTCACTGGGCCACCACGAACTTTTAGAACCCAATACTTATAGTTCTGAAAAGGTTGGTGTAAATATCTGAAATCTTATTATTAACTAACTAGTGAACCTCACGATAAACAGAACTTCACGAAACAGTAACATCAGTGCCTTACAAGCCTCATCTGCGAGATAATTAACACGCATATAATAATTACTAGCTGCTTCGCGCGGCTTCGCTCCCGTGGGCCACCCCAGGACCCATTTTCGGGATTATAAAATAGCCTATGTTACTCAGGAATAACGTAGCTTTCTATTGGTGAAAGAATTTTTTAAATCGGTCCAGTAGTTTCGGAGCCTATTAGGTACAAACAAACAAACAAAAAAATCTAAATTAAATCTATTATTAGTATTAGTATAGATAACTTGAAGCGAGAAACTCTCATATTAGTTTCGTTGTTGCATCATGGAGGTTTAAATTCCATTACATTAAAGAGTCGTTACAAAACAAACTGAAACATTTTAAAGCTTTGTTTGTCTTTCTGCGTCACAGTTTGCAGCAGATTTTTGCATAATTGGAACATCTTGACTTGTTGTGCTTGTTCTTTGTTGTAATGACGTAATTTTACTTCAAATTATCACAGATAATAGCATAGCAAAGATACTAGCATACAGATGTCTCATCCCATACAAATAAACCGTGCTGACGTACTTTACTGATTATACTGATTATTTTTTTGACATCGATCGCGTTCGGTTCCGTTCCACGGATATAGATGGTGATCTATCTATCGCCTTGGAACGGAACCGAACGCGATTAACAAAAAATAATCGGTACAATCAGATGAAAAACGCTAGTTACGTCGGCACGGTTTCTTTGTAATGCTATTATCCGTGCTAGTGGGTTCAAATTCGGGCAGGTACCAATGAGACTTTTTCAAATTCATAAGTATTTTGTAAGTTTATCTTGGATATCGCTGACAACGGTGACGAAAAACATCGTGAGGAAACCTAGACTTATAGTGAATTTAAGTCTGAAATCGCCAACCCGCATTGAGCAAGCGTGATGATCAATGCTCATGCCTTTGCCCTGCAATGAGACCGTTGCAGGCTGATATTTTTATAAGTATTTAGAGGCGTTTAAGCTATGAATGGCGGTGAAACCATTGGACAGTAGGATCCTCTTAATATCCAGAGCTCATAATATAGGTTTAAAGATATTTGCACATAAGAACTTATAAATAACAGTTCGCTTCCAATGAGATACAGAGCTACTTCTAAATAATAATATAATATTTGCCTCTGGGGCGTTGGCGATGTTATAGGGTACATACATGATTATTGAGTTTATTATCAAAGAGGTGGAACAGTTGTACTCCCTCCACTAATATTGTTTTTTTGCCGTAATTAGTCCGTGCACGTGCAGTTATTAGTTGGAATTTGTTTTACTTCTTGTGTGTATATGTTATTGTTTTTTTATGTAGTTGTGTGTTTGTTTGTACGGAATCCATATTATGTACGAAGAGCTATCTTAACGTACGTTATTTGACACTTCCCGTAACCTAAGGGCTGGCTTTTACCTTGATCAGAGGATAAGCTTTGCTATTTATGGTATGCCGCCAGGCTTTTCATAATGAAATATATATATATGCCTATACATATAATAATATAGTACCTGGGCGACCGAGCTCTGCTCGGGTGAAAATAGAGAAAACCACGTTTTCTAAAAATTAAAACTGGCTAGATCGATTTGTCGCCCCCGAAATCCCCTCTACTAAATTTCATGAAAATCGTTGGAGCCATAACCGAGATTCAGATTAAATATATATAGTTATTGTCATTTATACTAAAGAAATATTAATAAGAAATCCTAAAAAAATTGGAGTGATAGATTGATACTCAGAGAAGCCAAAAATCAAATAACATTAAAAAGGGCGTAACCGGCGATTACCGCTTTATTGCCCGGGGCCAGCGATATATACAAGAATTGCTCGTTTAAAGGTATTATTATATATTTTGACCAGGGTAGCAGCCGCCGCCAGGCTTTTGGCCTAAAAGCGTGGCGGCGCTGTCGCGATGCAGTCAAAATCGACACCATGTTTTGATTTGTTTTCAGATTTAGTTATTAATTATCAATTGGTAAGCAAATGTTTCAATTATCATCATGATCATCAGTGCAGTAGAAAGACGCCCTGCTGCTGGACATAGGCGTCTCCCAAACGTCAATTATATAGTGCTTACCGCAATAAAAACAGAAAAACTAGCAGTCCTATTGTTTTTTGATCTAAAATACAAAAAAAGGAGTTAGTATTTGGTTGCAAACTTAATTCCTATGTAGTTGCAAGACAACGTGTGCATAAAGTAGTAGCAGCGTGACAAAGGTGTTAGCGAGCTGCGACGGAGACGCGACGTGAATAGCGAGACAAATGGCGCGGAGATGCTAATGGAGTGAGACCGATGATGTGCCGACGAGTATAAACGTAGCTAGAACATTATATAGAACAAAGGTTTTTTATTAAGAAAGTTCCTTGTCGCACGTCAAACTCTAGATTTATGGCGGGTAAGAGCTAAAAACCGGCCAAGTGCGAGTCGGACTCGCACACGAAGGGTTCCGTACCATTATCGCAAAACACTGCAAAAAAATCACGTTTGTTGTATGGGAGCCCCCCTTAATTTTTTTTTTTTTAATTTAATAATTATTATATTTTAATAACTAAATATTCTGTGAATATTTCAAGCATCTACCTGTTGCCGTTATTAATATCGAGCGCAAAACGGCCAAAAAATCACGTTTGTTGTATGGGAGCCCCCCTTAAATATTTATTTTATACTGTTTTTAGTATTTGTTGTTATAGCGGCAACAGAAATACATCATGTGTGAAAATTTCAAGTGTCTAGCTATCACGGTTCATGAGATACAGCCTGGTGACAGATGGACAGACAGACAGACAGACAGACATACAGACGGATCGCGAAGTCTTAGTAATAGGGTCCCGTTTTTACCCTTTGGGTACGGAACCCTAAAAAGTGACTTAATACTTGGACCGTCACGACACTTTTTCTTGTTTGTTCGTTATTTGAAATGTTGAGTGCAGTTTTTATAAAAAAGAAAAGATCTTGATAGACTGATTAATGATATTTTTATAAATTACTAGCTGTCCCACGCGGCTTCGCTCCCGTCAACTGGCTACCTACCTACCCTACATACATTAATGTTGCGTAACTTTAACCGCTTACGCAGCGCACGCAACGGAAGCTCTCAAAAAGGAATAATTTTGCCCGTTTTTGCAACATTTTTCATTTATGCTCCGCTCCTTTTAGTCGTAGCGTGATGTTATATAGCCTATAACCTTCCTCGATAAATGGACTATCCAACACAAAAAGAAATTTTCAATTGCAACCAGTAGTTCCTGAGATTAGCGCGTTCAAACAAACAAACAAACAAACAAACAAACTCTTCAGCTTTATAATATTAGTATAGATTATGACACCACGAGAAATGTAGCGGAATATAAAGGGAGTTTTCTTTTTGAGGTTTGGTTTTTAAAATTAAATAAAACAAGTAATAAATATCAACAGTTTTTGGGATTCAACGACAATAAAAAGTAATTCTCTTGCATTTTTTAAATTCGGGATCCAACGGAAATACATAATAATGTTTTGTGGGATCCAACGCCAAAAATATTAAAAGTGGGATTAAAAAGTGGGATCCAAAGAAAATAAATCAACATAATTCTCTTGCATTTTTAAAATGTGGGATCCAACGGAAATACGTAATAATGTTTTGTGGGATCCAACGCCAAAAATATTAAAGTGGGATCCAACGAAAATAAATCGTATTTTTTTGTAAAAAGATTTTTTTATTTTCTCTTTTTAGTGGTACATAAATTGGACAAGTTCTTTAGTTAGGTACCTATAATGCCCTTAGTGATGACAGAATAGTTTCTTTTTTCTTAAAACTTTGGTCCCCACTAGGAATTTCTTCCTGTATCGTGGGTGCGTTTACTAACATAATATAAACTCACATACACAAATACCCAGAGCCGAAACAACTATCTGTAGGTCATGCAAATATTTGTTCCGTGCGGGAATCGAACCCGCGACACGCAGCGCAGCAGTCAATCGCTCAACCACTGCGCCAACCAAGATTACCCGAATAACATGCATCTTGAACAAAACCGGTGGAACGAGAGTATACCAGGGTGAACAGTCACATCTGCGTACCCGTTTAGAGGCGTACGGCCGTGATGGTATGTTATGAAATGGTGTAAACAATAAACAGACATGCGATTTACCGTCAGTTCGGTTGTATATCTCTGGAGCTTTTCATTAGATCTTTACCAAATTTTAATAGAACCATTTCGGAATAAACTTCTTTCGAATAAAAAGAATTTTGCAAATCCGTTATTCCAATGTCCATATTGCCGAATCGGATTAAAACAATGGTAATTTCTATTGTGTCTGCTAATTTGTCTGCTGAATGACACTTGAGTCAATTTACGGAGTTATGCCCAAACATACATAAAAATAATATATAAACATCCGAATTGAGAAACTCCACCTTTTTCGGAAGTCGGTTAAAAATAAATTTAATTGCCATGGTATTGTTTAAAACATATTCTTATGCTATTAGTGTTTAAACATGATTTCGGCCATATCATTTTCAACCACTCCCATACTCCCATCCATTATTGAGCAACGTTTGAGCAGCGATAAGGCTCATTTTTGGTTGAAGGGCTACGTCAATAAGCAGAATTGCCGAAGGAGAAAACCCAGAAGCCTTTGATGAGTCGCTCTTACATTAATTAAAATACACTGTTTGGTGCGCTTTATGCGCAAGTGGAATCATTGACTCATATGTTTTTATTAAAGTCTTTGTTTAAATATCTTTTAAACAAAGCCAATACCATGTTAATTACATTTATTTGTACGTGTTTTATTTTATTTTTAAAACTAAACCTCTAAAACACCTTTTATAAACTACTTACAATGTACTTACTCGCAAAAAAGTAGTCCTATTAATGTTTTTATTGTGAAAATGGATGATTGGACGTTTGTTAATCATTCACGCCTCCAAGGTCTGTATGGATTTGGTGAAACACCTTTTTATACTATTCCAAGAGAGAGAGAGAGAGAGAGTAAAAGTGTTATATCTCAAGAGTATGTACCTACATACTCTTGAAATAGAACACTTTTGCCTAGAAATCTAACAACGATCTCTGTATCTTTTCTCGTTCATAGCCTTGGTACAGTTATTAATAAACCTCAAGCAAATTTTCAAAATTACCTGCTTCACGTTTTCCTGCCCTTATATTATTATAAAACCAAAACGCTTGGGAAATAAAGTTGATGGTAAAATTTTGGCCTAAAAATAACATCGAGGCTCAAAACATTTTTTTCATCCCTCTTCGCTTGCATAATCAATTAGGCTTAAGATGAATTATACTCCCACGGTTATCGACTTCTGACGATAGCCCTTTATTAATAAATTTATGATTACGATGTCTTTGCTCGGGGCTCGTGGATAAATAATAACGGCCGCATAATAAGCAACGTTTGCCGGTGCTAGTCGTGGATAGGTGGTTTTCCAAATCCATTACATACTGAGACCCTTCGTGCTTTGGAAAGTTCGAAAATCGTTTAATTAACCTTAACTAACCGCTTTTAGAATGAGTAGTATTTACGCCTAGGTAAGCCTAGACAGAAGCCGGCAATCTGAAACCAGTGTTACCCAATTACGGGTTTGTGGAGGTCAGGTAGGCAGCCGCTGCATGTAAAATATTGGTACTCAACACCTTCATCATCACTTCAGCCGAAAAACGTACGCTGCTGGACATAGGCCTCCCCCAAGCGTCGCCACACTGATCGGTCCTGTGCGTTCGCATCCACCGGACAGCCGCAGTCTAGACCAGAGCCCTTATTGCGAGGTTTCACTCACGCTCAATCGCGTTAAACTAAACGATCTCTTATGTCAAAATGTATACAAAAAAACCGGCCAAGTGCGAGTCGGACTCGCACACGAAGGGTTCCGTACCATTATCGCAAAACACTGCAAAAAAATCAACCCCTTAATTTATTTTATTTTAATTTAATAATTATTATTTTTTGAAGAGAATATACATCTAAATATTCTGTGAATATTTCAAGCGACTACCTGAGGCCGTTATTAATATCGAGCAAAAAACGGCAAACATATCACGTTTGTTGTATGGGAGCCCCCCTTAAATATTAATTTTATACTGTTTTTAGTATTTGTTGTTATAGCGGCAACAGGAATACATTAATTGTGAAAATTTCAACTGTCTAACTATCACGGTTCATGAGATACAGCCTGGTGACAGACAGACAGACAGACAGACAGACAGACAGACAGACAGACAGACAGACAGACAGACAGACAGACAGACAGACAGACAGACAGACAGACAGACAGACAGACAGACAGACAGACAGACAGACAGACAGACAGACAGACAGACAGACAGACAGACAGACAGACAGACAGACAGACAGACAGACAGACAGACAGACAGACAGACAGACAGACAGACAGACAGACAGACAGACAGACAGACAGACAGACAGACAGACAGACAGACAGACAGACAGACAGACAGACAGACAGACAGACAGACAGACAGACAGACAGACAGACAGACAGACAGACAGACAGACAGACAGACAGACAGACAGACAGACAGACAGACAGACAGACAGACAGACAGACAGACAGACAGACAGACAGACAGACAGACAGACAGACAGACAGACAGACAGACAGACAGACAGACAGACAGACAGACAGACAGACAGACAGACAGACAGACAGACAGACAGACAGACAGACAGACAGACAGACAGACAGACAGACAGACAGACAGACAGACAGACAGACAGACAGACAGACAGACAGACAGACAGACAGACAGACAGACAGACAGACAGACAGACAGACAGACAGACAGACAGACAGACAGACAGACAGACAGACAGACAGACAGACAGACAGACAGACAGACAGACAGACAGACAGACAGACAGACAGACAGACAGACAGACAGACAGACAGACAGACAGACAGACAGACAGACAGACAGACAGACAGACAGACAGACAGACAGACAGACAGACAGACAGACAGACAGACAGACAGACAGACAGACAGACAGACAGACAGACAGACAGACAGACAGACAGACAGACAGACAGACAGACAGACAGACAGACAGACAGACAGACAGACAGACAGACAGACAGACAGACAGACAGACAGACAGACAGACAGACAGACAGACAGACAGACAGACAGACAGACAGACAGACAGACAGACAGACAGACAGACAGACAGACAGACAGACAGACAGACAGACAGACAGACAGACAGACAGACAGACAGACAGACAGACAGACAGACAGACAGACAGACAGACAGACAGACAGACAGACAGACAGACAGACAGACAGACAGACAGACAGACAGACAGACAGACAGACAGACAGACAGACAGACAGACAGACAGACAGACAGACAGACAGACAGACAGACAGACAGACAGACAGACAGACAGACAGACAGACAGACAGACAGACAGACAGACAGACAGACAGACAGACAGACAGACAGACAGACAGACAGACAGACAGACAGACAGACAGACAGACAGACAGACAGACAGACAGACAGACAGACAGACAGACAGACAGACAGACAGACAGACAGACAGACAGACAGACAGACAGACAGACAGACAGACAGACAGACAGACAGACAGACAGACAGACAGACAGACAGACAGACAGACAGACAGACAGACAGACAGACAGACAGACAGACAGACAGACAGACAGACAGACAGACAGACAGACAGACAGACAGACAGACAGACAGACAGACAGACAGACAGACAGACAGACAGACAGACAGACAGACAGACAGACAGACAGACAGACAGACAGACAGACAGACAGACAGACAGACAGACAGACAGACAGACAGACAGACAGACAGACAGACAGACAGACAGACAGACAGACAGACAGACAGACAGACAGACAGACAGACAGACAGACAGACAGACAGACAGACAGACAGACAGACAGACAGACAGACAGACAGACAGACAGACAGACAGACAGACAGACAGATGTGATTGAGCGTGAGTAAAAACTCGCACTAATGTCTTAGGTCGTCGCTCCACCTAGAGGGAGGTCTTCCAACGCTGCGTCATCCGGTACGCGGTAGCCAATCTAGAACTTTTCAGCTCCAACGGCTATCCGTTCTGCGAGCAATGTGCCCTGCCCACTGCCATATAATGGTGTAAACGGGCTATGTCGGTAACCTTGGTTCTCAGGCGCATGTCTTCATTTCTAAATCGATCACGCAAGGTATCGTAAAATATTGGTACTATTCGTTTGTATATTACTAGTCTGGAAGTCGTTCCCACAAAGATGTAAAAGGGCGAGGCAGATTTTATTTTATTTCTGCGGGATCTTCACTGATATTAAAATCTGTATTGAGAAATTGAAAGCGACACAAACAACAACATTTCTGAGTAGCCGCAATCAGTTCGGTTGACCAGTGCAAAACCATTTGCGGCCTGCTCGAAAATTCTATCAGCGTCTGTGGTTGAAACCAAAATCGATTTAGTATCTACGCGTTTAACATCCGGAAAATGGACTCGTTTGTCATTTACAAGGAGTCCGGTACTGAGTAGATAATTAGTGAGTAAATAGGTACGCTCCCAGATTTCTGAATTAAGTGTTTGAAGTTGAGTGTTTTTCAAACTCTACTTCAACTTGAAAACCAGCCAAAATTTTACATCAAAGTAGGGTTTCACACGTTGTTAACTCCAAATACTCAATTAAAAAACCCACTCTTTGTTTTGCAATCTCTAATATTATTAGTAGTTATATATTATAATAAACTGATAAGAAGAAAGGAACAGAACTAGTAAAATTTAAAAATTTTAAAGACCCCCGCCACCTTTTTATTTCATGTTTTTAAACTACATAATTTGTACGACAATCTATTACAATCTATTACACGTAATTACGACACGATATCTTGCGAAAATATCTCGATTCAAACCGTCAATCGTCCATAACTTATGAACGGCTGAACCGATTTTCATGAAACATAGCTAAAAACACTTTCAATAAAATCACATTTCAAACAAAAACAAAACCAAATCAAAATCGGTTCATCCGATTAGGAGCTATGATGCCACACACAGATACCCAAATACACAGCCACACACGTCAAACTTATAACATCCCTCTTTTTCCGTCGAGGAATAAAAAGAGACAAAGGTGATGCTGATTTCTAAAGAAATCTGTTCTCAATCAATGTTCGTTTGATCATTGGTTTTAAAAGACTGAGAAAAGTACCAGGTTTTTATGGGTCATTATAAAGCTACAGAAATACATATTTAAACCTTTGGTATTTAAGATGACGACAGTTACAAACGACCTTGAGGGAACAAAACGCGCACTCTTTTCACACCCGCAAGACCCTAAATTCAATAGCTTTTTATACTTTCCTTATTATTATATGACTTAAAAAAAAGCATTTGATCAAAATGTCTATGGTTAAATTGTCTTTGAGATGGCGTCAATTTCATTAAAATACGCCCGGCGGTTTTGGTGCGATTTTAGTTTTTATGTTCGTGTTAGATACACCTTTAAAAATTTATTACACTATGTTATACGAATAAAACTCAACATTTTCTTAGATAAAATTATTAAGAAAATTATCTAATATAACTTATTTATACTTTTAAAAAAAAATTACGACTACAAGACGTACGGCGATGTGTCATCAGTACATCCCACACAAACGCACCAAACGTTTTGGGAATACTTTTATTATGCATACAACAAAGGAGTGGAATTCCCTGCCGGAGTCTGTATTTCCTGTTGGCTACAACCCGGGCAAGCTTGCTTTATCGTCGACCACATCATTGCTTACCATCAGGCGAGATAGTGGTCAAGCGCAAGCCTATCAACAATAAAAAAAAGGAAAAAGAACGACCAGCAGTTTTACGTGACCGCGTCAGCTATTTAGGGGTATCTGCACCTAAAGGCAATTATTGGAATTATTTTACAATAGAAACACGTAGTTTAAGCTATCGTTTTGGCCTTTACGTCTTTACGTCCGGCACCATACGGAACAGCCGTATGGTGCCGGACGTAAAGAATTTCACCATCCCATGTCTTCCCGTGGGTGTCGTAAGAGGCGACTAAGGGACAAATCTGAGAATGGGCAGCAGCGTTCTCTGTGCTTCTATAACAACCATACTGCGATCGTCAACCCGCCTGCCAAGCGTGGCGATTATGGCAAAACCCCCCCCCCCATGAATAACACAAATAAAAAATGGCCCCTAGTGCCCGGCAGCCTGCCTACCCTCGACTACGGTAGCGGTCGAGGTTACGGCATGGCAAGGAGTGCCAAGAATCTCCGGACGGGATCCGGCTACCCCAACAAACACCGACGACTGGACCTGGCAACATACAACACGCGCACACTTCGGACCGACGAAAAGATCACCGAACTCGAAGAGGAATTGAGCAGGTTGCGATGGAGTATTACTATATTTATTTATTACAGGGTTATCTGAAGTCCGAAGAGAGGGGGAGGACTCGATAATCCTCAAATCCGGCAACCTGCTCTATTTCCGAGAGGGTGACCGGCAGTCCCAGGGTGGTGTCGGGTTTATCGTCCACAAGTCCCTTGTGAACAACGTGATGAAGATCGAGAGTGTGTCGACCAGGGTGGCGTACCTTATACTCAAAATATCCGCAAAATATTCGCTGAAGGTCATACAGGTCTATGCCCCAACCTCGGCACACCCCGACGATGACGTAGAGACCATGTATGAGGATATCTCCAGAGCCATGCATGGTTTCAAAACTCACCGTTGTCATGGGGGACTTCAACGCGAAACTGAGCAAACGAGATGAGGATGAGCTGCAAGTGGGGCAATTTGGAGTTGGACGTCTGAACCACTGGGGTCACCTACTGGCCAGTTTTATGGAGAAGGAGGGCCTCTATATGATGAACTCCTTCTTCAAAAAGCGTGATCATAGGACCTGGCAGAGCCCCGATGGTGCAACAAAAAATGAGATCGATTTCATCATGTCAACCAAGAAGCAAATGTTCAATGATTTCTCTGTGATCAATTCGGTAAAAACCGGGAGCGATCACCGCATGGTAAGAGGCACATTGAACATTAATATTAAGCTTGAAAGGTCTCGACTGATGAAGTCCACGCTCCGTCCAGCACAGATCCAGGTCCAAAACCCCCGAGAGCTTTCACCTCGAACTCCAGAATCGTTTCGAGTGCCTAGGGAGCTCAGTGAACGAATACAAGGACGGGTTGGTGGAAGCTGTCCATACGGTCGGGTCTAAGTTTTTCAAGACCCGTCGTACAGATAGAAACAAAAAGCTCTCTGATCCTACTCTCAAGCTTATGAAGGAGAGGCGTGAGATGATCCTGCAGTCTTCAGATGAGGCGTGCAAATACCGGCAGCTCAATAGACAGATCTCTAAATCCTTGAAAAGAGACCTCCGCCGCTTTAACACCGAGCGTAATAAAGACGCGATTGAGCGAAATAAAGGCTCCAAGGTATTTCAAGGGATCTGGCTATTGGGCAGAGCCAGCTCACGAGACTGAAGACCGACGATGGCAGGATCGTATCCGCCAAACCGGAGCTTCTGAGGGAGATCGAGACATTCTATGGGCAGTTGTACACATCAATCAGTTAGCCCGTTGCGAGTCTAGCAAACGACCCAAGAGCTAGATTGACCCGACACTATACCGAAGATATCCTGGACGTCAGCCTGTACGAGATTAGGATGGCTCTGAAACAGCTTAAAAACAACAAGGCGCCGGGTGATGACGGAATCACGGCTGAACTCCTGAAGGCGGGTGGAAAACCGGTCCTTAAGGCCCTTCAGAAGCTGTTTGATGCCGTCATACTCGAGGGCAAAACGCCACAAGCATGGTGCGGGGGTGTGGTGGTACTCTTCTTCAAGAAGGGCGACAATGCCCGGCTGAAGAACAATAGGCCCATCTCACTTCTTAGCCATGTCTACAAGTTGTTTTCAAGAGTCATCACGAATCGTCTCGCGCGCAGGTTTGACGATTTCCAGTCTCCCGAACAAGCCGGATTCCGAAAAGGCTTTAGCACCGAGAACTACATACATACGCTGCGGCAGGTCATACAGAAGACCGAAGAGTATAACCTGCCTCTCTGTTTAGCGTTTGTGGACTACGAGAAAGCCTTCGATTCGATCGAGACTTGGGCTGTACTGCAGTCTCTCCAACGGTGCCAGATCGACTACCAGTACATTGAGGTGTTGAAGTGTTTGTACAAAAACGCCACCATGTCAGTCCGTCTTCAGGATCAGACCTCGAAACCAATCCTTCTCCAGCGCGGCGTGAGACAGGGATACGTCATTTCTCCGAAACTGTTCACTGCTGCGCTGGAGGATGTCTTCAAGGTTTTAGATTGGAAGGCGCTTGGCATCAACGTTAATGGCGAGTACATCACTCACCTTCGGTTTGCCGACGACATAGTGGTCATGGCTGAGACCATGGAGAGCCTCAGTACAATGCTCGATGACCTCAATAGAGCTTTCGAAAGAGTGGGTCTTAAAATGAACATTGACAAAACCAAGGTTATGATGAATGCCCATGTAACACCCACTCCTATCAAGATCGGAGACTCTTTACTTGAAGTCGTAGATGATTATGTCTACCTGGGACAAACGATCCAGTTGGGTAGATCCAACTTCGAGAAAGAGGTCAACCGTCGAATCCGACTCGGCTGGGCGGCGTTCGGGAAATTGCGTGGTATCTTCTCGTCCAATTTACCGCAATGTCTCAAGAAAAAAGTCTATGACCAGTGTGTGTTGCCAGTGATCACCTATGGGACCGAGACGTGGTCGCTCACAATGGGCCTTATCTTAAAGTCACCCAAAGGGCAATGGAGAGGGCTATGCTCGGAATTTCCTTGCGTGATCACGTCAGAAATGATGATATCCGTAGGAGAACCAAAGTTACCGACATAGCCCGAAGAATTGCCGAAGCCGAAGAATTGGGGCCGAAAAGTTCTGAAATGGCGACCGCGAATCGGAAGACGATATGTTGGAAGGCCTCCCACTAGGTAGACCGATGACCTGGTTAAGGTTGCGGGAAGGCGCTGGATGCGAGACGCACGGGATCGGTCAAAGTGGCGATGCCTGGGGGAGGCCTATGTCCAACAGTGGACGTCTTTCGGCTGAAATGATGATTAGGCCTTTAAGTTCTTTTTTGTGTCTCGCACTTCTCAACATTTCATATTTATCTATATCGCGTTTTATCATCATTGCCGCTTCAAATATGTACAATGAAGGTAGAGTTAAGATTTTCAACACCAACAACCTTTTGAAAACTAAAAACAACAGAACTAAAAATGAAAATGTCATGCGCGCATACTTTGGGGCTACAGAGGGAGGAAACAACCTGATTGCATACCGTGTCCGGATGCTCTCTTTGTTTCAGGTGCTTGAGCCAGCCGTCAACGTTTCGGCCCAACGAAATATGAAATTAATTATTATTTGAAATTTTTCTTTGTGACAGTACCGACAGACAACCGACCCTACAGAAATTTTATGCAATAGCCCCAGAGATCAAAATTTTAGATAAAAGTTCACTGCACCTCCTAGGTTCCCCAATTTTGGAAGACAGTTTTTCTTCATTCATCGATGGCAAAATTAACCATTTTAATGATATTTCGGATAGACTCTCCCAAATTAACCTTCATTCGGCTTTTACTCTCATTAGGTATTGCTGTTTTGGACCAAATTTTATGTATTTTCTCCGCTCTTCCCCTTTATGGAAGCAGCCACTTCTCCTGGAAAAAATTGACGAAATTATTCAACGCACTCTGACATCTATCTTAAATGTGGCCTTGGATGACCGAACCTGGACGCAAGCCACGCTACCCATTCGCTTCGGCGGGCTCGGCATCCGCAAAATTAAGCCTACCGGCGTTCCTGTCTTCGGTCCACAGCACTGAAACGTTAACCACTAAAATTTTATCCCTGTCGCTGGTTGAACTGAACTGTGAAGTGCCGTGCTCGACCGACGCAGTGTGCGCCTGGAAAGTGGCTTGCCCGAATACGGCGTTGCCTGAAAACCCATCTTCCCAAAGACAGTGGGATGAGCCGCTCTGCAGATTGGTACGGCATAAACTCATAAATACGTCCACCAATACTGCTGAGCGTGCTCGCCTACTGGCTGTGGGTGAGTGGGAGTCGGGCCTCTGGCTACAGGCTTTACCGTCACCCAACATAGGCACAATGTTGAGTGACACTACCTTCCGGATGGCTACATGTCTGCGACTAGGTACTCCCAGCGGAGCTCCACATCGCTGTCAATGTGGTGAAGCAGTCGACCGCCTCGGACACCATGGCCTATCCTGCAGTAGGAGCGCTGGTCGGATAGCACGGCACGCCAGCATTAATGACATCATACGTCGAGCTCTTTTCACCGCCGGGGTGCCAGCTGTTTTAGAACCCAATGGCTTGGCACGCGATGATGGGAAGAGACCGGATGGGATGACCATAATGCCTTGGAAGTTGGGTAGGCCTTTGGTGTGGGATGCAACATGTGTCGATACCCTTGCACCATCCCATCTTCTTAGCACGGCGGGCTGTGCTGGGGCAGCTGCTGCTGGTGCAGAAAATCTCAAACGGCGCAAATATAACAACCTTATTGGCAGTTATATGTTTGAGCCGTTTGCGGTTGAGACATTAGGTCCATGGGGTCCGAGTGCTCATCGAGTGTTTCGAGACATAAGTAAACGGTTAGTCGACTGTTCGCGTGACCAGAGGGCTGGCCTTTTCTTCAGCCAGAGAATCAGCATTGCCATTCAACGTGGCAATGCTGCCAGCGTTCTGGGCACGTTTCCCATTGACATCGATGTGGAAGAATTTTTTGATGCGCTATGAGCCCTTTTCCCTCTCCCTTTTGTATGTAAGCTTGTTTTGTTATAAGTCATAAGATTAGGAATAGTCAGTTGTACATATTAAAATTTTTACAGAACTAAAAGGTCGAATGACTTATGATATTACTAATGAGCTTACTTCAAGCTCACTCCACCTTCAAGTTTTCACAGTGTGATGTTTACAGAATAGACCGGCTTAACGCGAACAGCATCATAATATCTAAACTGCGCTCAAGAGCTGTCATCTCAATATTCCACGACAATGATGCGATGATTAATGACACTGATAGCTCTTAAACGCGGTTTAATTTTGCTGATCGATTTCAGTTACTGGTAATTCTTCCACAAACATTAATGAAATTGGTACATTCTTGTTTGTGGTGGGAAATCATCCAATGAATTCTCCCGCTTCACCCAGAGCGGGAGAAGTCATTGGAGTCATTAGAGCGTGTCAGAGATTTACTGACTAAGGCGGTTTACACACCGGGCGCGGAGGGGAGACCACCGCTCGACCCGCGCGGTCGGGCGGTAAACGTGTGTTAGGCATCAACTAATATATTAGAGGCCAATGCGATATGAGATCCGCTTCACCACCTACCGCGGCGGTGCGCGGTGCCGTGTGTAAACCGCCTAAAACCCACCCGTGTTTCTTCAGTTGTTTGAGCCAAGGCCGCGGTAACTGTTTTTCAAATTTATCCGCGACTAGTGAAATTCGCCCTAAGTTGCAAACAAGAACTTGCACCTTCTACTAATATATGTGTACCAAAACAAACTCCCACAGGTTGTAATCGAGAGGCTAGCAATAACTCCGCTGTCAGATTGCGCGATCCTATTGCGTAAACCTATAAATAGTCGTTAATGTAACGAATAGCGTATTTATTCCCCGAAGTTATGGACCATGATAAAACACGAAACAGTTTTATTAGTGAATCAATACTGAACGGCTTTGTTCTTAGAGGTTGAATGTTGTAGAGCGCCTTATACGCCCTTGGCAATTCTATACAAAAATATGTGATAGACGGTGAGTTTTTGCATTGAACAACTTAACCCAAAGCACGACTGCCTGACTATTGTTGACTGTTGCTGTGAAAGTTGACAGTCTTGGGGGCCTTAATAATGACATGTTTAAACTTTCGAGATTCCAATGTAAGAGAGAGACAGATTTATACTCGACAAATAGTGCTAGTCCCTTTTTCATAACGGAATCATGGTGGCATTGTCATAAAAAAATTATAATCTTTTTCTCACACACCGGCACTAGGCAGACTTTATAGAATAGGTACTTTGACAATACTCGATGCGAATGAAGACTTTATGATGCAGTCTAGTATCAAGTACGGACTCATGCGAATGTGATCTTGCTTGACGCATTGATACCTACTCGACGTCGCAAACACGTACGACTTATTTAGTGTGATCGGTTTTCGTAACGATATTTAGCTAAATCGAAGAACATATTTCTATTTTATATTACGACATTAATCAGCAGCAGAGTCATTAAAAATTGGACCTCTCGGATTCGTGCCACCATACGAAGCCGCGGCAGACATTTGAACGATGTCATATTCCACCCATAATGGCATAAATGGGCCATTTAAATAAAAAGTAAATTTCGTTAATATCTCACACACATCTTGTTTTATTCAATTTTAACATCGACCCGTCCTTGTTGAAAGACCCTTTACAATGTCATGCCCTTGCAAATCCTAAATACTAGAATGGGGACTAATCAGAATAAGTGCAGTGAAAACTTGGCGAGTTTTAGGGAATTGATTTAACTGAGATAACCTAAATCAATCCTGTGAACTCTTGTGACCAACAATAGCATTGTCACTTTAGACGCAATTAATAATTGTATTATATTACTACATAGCTTTTGGCAGCGGCTTCGTCAGTGTGTTCGAAATTCATCCCACGGCAATCCACTGTTGTGATAAAAGTATCCTGGGTTCTCGCATTGACGAGGTGGGGGGCTCAGTAACCGAGGCTTGGTCACCTACAGTGAAGTGAAAAGGAACCTAAGAAGGGGTCGAGGGGCCGCGGGCCGCCATGTCTTATGGGACCTCTCATACCCATACGATATCGCGGCTGAGGGTTGGAGGCTTCGGCGGGAGATGAATGCCAGTATTGCGGTGCGCCGCTCTCCCTACCTTCCGCGGCCTGGACGGGGTCGCTACCGTCTGATGGCGGACGCAGTGGGGCCGCAGGGGAGGAGGAGTGTCGGTATAGCGTTGGCCGCTCTCCCTGTCCCATGCGGCCGAAAAATAGTAGATGACGGGGCCATTGGCCTTGACCCGTCACAAGGGAACAAAGCGTGTGATACACGGGGTCGTCTGGCACCCATTTGCTGGTTTGGTCCCTGGGGTGGTCACGGCGCACAATGTGTTCTGGTGCGCCGGTGATGGGGGGGAGGAGGGTCCGGTGACGGACAGCCGCGGCAGGTTCGCAGCGAGTGCTACGCGAGCCCGTGTTCGCGCCATAAGCAGCACAGGAGGACACCGTGGCGTTTTAGTGGGTTGGAGTCCCACATAACTGCGCTATCTCCCCGTGGTAGCGTAGTATGCACGAGCATTACTCCAAGCAAAAAAAAAAAGTAAATGTAAAAAATCAAAAGACCCGACTGCTTAAAAGGCGAACTAAAAAGATGTAAACAAGAAGAAAATCATGCTGTGCAGTCGGAGGATACATATTCCCGAACTGGCTGACCAAAACCAGATGTATCCTCCGACTGCACAGCATGATTTTCTTCTTGTTTACATCTTTTTAGTTCGCCTTTTAAGCAGTCGGGTCTTTTGATTTTTTACATTTACTTTTTTTATTTATAACTTTTTAGTAATTTTTTTTTAGATTTCGGTACATTTAAACATATAAGTGTTATATATTTTTGAAATCACCTCTTAAAACCCTTTATTTTGATACCCCACACGATGGGTTTGGAAGTAAAAAAAAATTTTGTCCCCCACAATATGGCGCCCAAAATCCGCCATTTTTCTATTTTCCAATTTTAATGTAGTCCAGTGACACTCGCAGGGTTAAGACGAATCGGTAGAAAAATAAATCATCAAAATCGGCCAACGCGTTTGGTCTCTGGAACGCCACATAGGAACAAACATACATACATACATACTGTAACGGGATATTTTCTTGGGAACAATAAAGCACCATATACTGAGAACGATGTTTATTAAATGTAACCCTTGAACACGTTACCAAAGTAAATAAATTTAAAAAAAGGGTCGCTGGTTGCAGTTGGCTGGTCAACTTTTCCTCGTACCAAAATATTTCCCAACTAATTTATAGTTGAGGGTGGAAGAACAAAAAATAAAAATAATAATAAAACGGAAGGGCCAGAAAGCCCGTCTCCTGAACCGTCGCGTAGCCAGCCAACTCCACACCGCAACAGCCTGCCTCGAGCAGATAGCCTCAGCCAGGCAATCAGCCCCAACCAGACACCTCCTGAAGTTACAGAATAAAAACTTCTTAGCACAAAAACTCAAATTAAACACAAAGGGTTTTGAGTATATAGAACAGACAGGTCGCTAAAACACTGAAAGTAACATCCTATACACCGGGCTTTACATAGGCGAACACAATGGGTGAGCCGTCCGGCACTCTTCATGATTAAACACACAGAATTTAGGGTTATACGGAGCAGACAACTCGCTACACATGGAAGGTATTATCTCACACACAGGCTTTACATAAGTGAACACAATGGATGAGCTGTCCCGCACTCTTCATGATTAAACACACAGATTTTATTGTTATACAGATCAGACAAATCGTTGGAATACGGGAATTATTATCTTAAATACCGGGCTTTACATAGGCTAACATAATGGATGGCCCTCCTGAGTATATGGAAATCATGCCTAAGGTGTATGTAAATAGGTATAATTGTATGGAGCTTGTCAACAAACACCCACAAAGGATAGGCCAGCCCAAATAATATAAATGTATCGGCCGCCCTAAGAAACCGAATACCAACTGACAGAGCCTTTAGGAAGTCAAACACGTACCTTTCGGAGGAAGTAAACCCGTAGGGTAGATAGGTCGGCCCAATTTCGACCCCACGCCACGTTGTTCTGAAAGAAACCAGCAAGTCAGCACACAGAACTCACAACGAAATACGATGGGGTCAATCCCTTGAGCAAGGCAACTTACCGTGAGGGATTATGAGCCCAGCTTGGGAACACTATCACGCCGGGTATCACACCACGACGGTTACATGCGGCTTCCAGGCCGCGTATCCACAATCACGCACGCGGTCACCGGCGATTTTCGGCTTCACGTATTCTGATCAATCACGTCAGGCACATACAGGAAACGCTCTGCCGCACAGAGGCCGACGCCCACGCGATAATTCCAGCCCACTCGCAATCTCCAGGCTCTGCTCAAGCCGGTCAGCCCAAGAAAAGAACGCCTCTACGCAGTTCGCCCTTCGCCAAGAAAAAACTCTCTCACCGGGTGCGCTCTCATACCATCATTCTCGAACCGAAAACCTAAAACACCGAATCCCACAAACTGTTTCCTAAAATTTCCGTTTTCGAAGAATTTACGCGGAACAATTTTCCTTCAAAGAAATACACTATCCCAGACCTACGCCTCACCCTACAACTTTCCAAAACCCGACTTAAAATCAGACTACAATAAAACACTATCAATCCCTGACAGCCCGGATGAGAATTTTGAACGCACCCCGCTCCCGCGTTTCGTTCAGGAAATCCGATCGTTCTCGAATCTTCTGAACTCAAAGGCTACCATCATTCACATAAGCAATTCCTTGAGGCACGCCAACGGAAGCGGGACAACGTCCTCACAATCCCAAAACCAAACTCGAATCCTACCCGTGTGCTAGTCCAAAGAAATAATTAAGCCAATCTTAGCGGAGACGGGCGCGTTTCCGAACGAAAACGCAGTACGTCCAAATGACAGCTGCAGTCCGTCAAAACAAACAAAGAATACAGCTTCGGTGCACGGATATCAAGTGATTCTAAGTTATTTTGGTGAAATGAGAGTGTTTATAGGGAACTCGACGTCCCAGGGTGCGGTTCCAAAGTGGTTCCACCACCCAGCGGCAGTTTTAAGGCGAATGAGCAATACAAATACGGCGGAAAGAGGTAACTAATTTTCTTTTGACAAAACTTTTATCTACCACAAAAAAAGTGTTACAATACTTACATACATACATACATACATACATACATACATACATACATAGACTGATAAACACATTACCCTCCTTCGGCAGTCGGGTAAAAAAAGGATATCATCTACCCGTGTATAGTTTCATCTACCGTTAAACCGATGAGGCGCGATTAAAACATACAAACAAATAGACTTACACGAAGGAAAGGATT